>CM076108.1:0-5000000 GCA_038048805.1 Hipparchia sbordonii
GAAATCGATCTAAGAATTCACACATGCAACGTTCGTAAAACGTAGGTAGGTACGGTTTAACTGTGTGACTCGCCTCGGCTCGAGCGACTGTGCAGTGTGTAGTGTGAAGCAACTTGCACTTGCCGCCCGCATCGACCAACGACAGTGTTAGTGTCAAAATGACAATGTAAAACTGACTCGATCCTCGGAAATATATATACGTATTAAAAAAAAGACACAAAATAATTTTGTTTTTTATTTGTCCCGGGTAAAAAACTGAAATCCCGTATTTTTTTGCCCATTTAACCATTTGTCCCTTATAGGCTGAAAAAAAATCTGGCAACCCTACTAATTACCCACATTGATAGAAAATTCTATTTAATTGTAAATCAAATTTATTAAATAACTTCTACCTAAACTAAACTGTTTCTGTTACCACCTAAAACGTAACAGTTTTAGCGTTTTTTTGAGTTGTCATATAAATAGTTGCACAAGAAAATTAAAAAATAAAAAAAAAATACTTACACTACCTCTACTTACCTATAGGTATTATGTTCTGTGATTAAGTTTTTTCATAAAACAAAACTGCAAAAAATAATGAAGTTTATCGAAAGATATTTGAGTTGGAGTGAAGGATGCGAGGAGGCCGCTCGAGCTGCGCGTGACGTCACGGCGCGGCCGAGGGCGGGCGGCGAGGGCGGGCGGCGGGCGCAGGCGCGCGCGGAGTATCGACTGGGGCGGGCGCGGCGCGGCCAGTCGGGCGCCCGCCGCCGCCGCAGCCAGTGACGCAGCATGGACGCGCCGCAGCAGCCCGCGCCGCCGCCCGCGGCCGTGCGGCCCCTCGTCAACCCCGACGAGTTCGGCGAAGTCGACACCTCCAGGTGGGTGCGGCGCCGTCGGACTCGTTAGACAACGACGAGCTAACGATCCGCTCTACGATGCGGCGCTATACTTTCTGTATTAAATATTAATATTAAAGTTAAATGTGTAGCGCTGTCGCTGTCGCCGTCGCCGTCGCCTGCGGTGACGCGCCATGACGGCGAGACTCGCGAGTCGCGACACGAGTGTCGTCGAGTGCGACGCAGCGTCGACTCGATCCCTCCAGCCTGAGCTCTGTTCCAACAGAGCCAATCCTCCAGGATTGTCATATTTTGTAGTTACGATCTGTCAGTAGCATTCAGACCGCGGTCAGACCGGTGATAGCGAAGTCTCAGCTTGAACCTTGATCACTGTGACTAAACCTGACTAAACCTACCGACAGCAAAAAGATCGAGCTCCAACTGTGCCGCGTTTTTACCTCTGCTTTAGAAATTACTAGCTGATGCCCGCGACCTCATTCGCGTGGATTAAGTATTTTTTAATTTCTGCGAGAACTCTATAAGTTTCCGGGATAAAATGAAGCCTATGTGTTAATCATAGGTATGAACTGTCTTCATTCCGAACAGCCAAGGAAGGAGTGACGACATCTATACGTACTTCCATCCTCACAATCTTTCGCTTTTATAAATAATAGTAGGATTGTTTTCTGAATTTGAATATTTCATCTGCATTGATAGATTCATTGGACGATTCGAAAGCACTTTGTAAGTTTATTTGAATAAAAAATTATTTTATTCTATTCTTTTCTTCTTCTTTTCTTATTCTATTTTGAAGACCTCCCTGGCGCAGTGGTGAGCGCTGTGGTCTTATAACTGGGAGGTCTCGGGTTCGATTCCCGGCGGGGTCTGGTCTGGTGGGAGGCTTTGGCCGTGGCTGGTTACCCCCCTACCGTCAAAGACGTGCCGCCAAGCGATTTAGCGTTCCGGCACGATGGCGTGTAGAAACCGATTAGGGGTATGGGTTGTATTTACACTGCTATATCCCTTCCAAGTTAGCCCGCTACCATCTTAGACTGCATCGTCACTTACCATCAGGTGAGATCGCAGTCAAGGGCTATCTTGTCATCGAATAAAAAAAAAATCTATTCCATTCTATTCTATTGCGATTTGCGATGGCGAGTTTCTCTAACAGTTCTTAATGTCAGCTTTGCACATACGCACAGTTAACGGCGGGAAGTACACCGAGGTGATTCAATTCCAATCGTAGGAAACCATTATTGCCGCTACGTAAGATAGAACATATTATTCAAATTGCGAAATAATATTTTTCATGAGAGTATGAAAATTAGGTATGATGCAAAAAAAATCAGACAGTCGCATAAAATAAAATAAAGTTGCTAACGCCAAAAGTGAAAGAAAGCTATCACTTCGCTTTTAACGTACAACTACGTTTTCAACTATGGTGACTTGAGTTATACAAAGCTTTTATATGTATATGGAATAAATAGGATAATTTTTGCATCAGGAAAAATTTGTAAAATAAGCAACGCCCTGATCGATGGAGACTTTAAAAACAAGGTTCATACTAAAATGTAGGTTTCCTGTAATTTTTCAAAGCGAATTTCCCCGCCAACCCGCAGGTACCCGGCGCCCAAGGAGGCCACGCACAAGGTCCGCGGGCGCAGCGACCTGCTGGAGCTGGTGTGCGGCGCGGGCACCGTGGACCCCGAGCTGCTCACCGTCAAGACGTTCTACTTCTTCTTCTACTCGGCGTTCGGCTCGCTGTTCCCGCTCATGGGCGTGTACTTCAAGCAGATGGGCATGAACGCCGGCCAGTGCGGGCTGCTCATCGGCACGCGCCCCTTCGTCGAGTTCCTGTCGGCGCCCTTCTGGGGCGGGCTGGCCGACCGCTGGCGCAAGGGGCGCGCGCTGCTGCTGGCGTCGCTGGGCGCCTGGGTGGTGTTCACGCTGCCGCTGAGCTGGGTGCAGCCGGCGGCCGTGGCGTGCGTGGCGCCGCTCAACGACAGCGCCTACGAGCTGGCCGCGCCGCACTACGACGACGACTGGCCCGCGCCGCCGCGCCACTTCCGCGGGCCCGCCGCCGGCCACGCCGGCTCGCCGCTGCCCGTCAGCGACGCCGTCAACTACCGGCCCGAGGCCAACCGCGACTGGGTCACGCCGCTGCACTCCTACATCGTGTACAGCACGCCCGACATCCAGAAGACCTTCTTCCTGCTGCTGCTGCTCGTCGTCATCGGCGAGTTCTTCAGCGCGCCCGCCATCACGCTGGCCGACTCCGCCGTCATCACGCTCCTGGGCGAGGACGCCGACAGGTAGGCGCGCTCGTCGCCGCCCCGACGAGCACGATACGAGCGAAGTGTACGATACGACGCGTGTCGCAGGTACGGCCACCAGCGCATGTTCGGCTCGCTGGGCTGGGGGCTGGCCATGTTCTTCGTGGGCATCGCGCTGGACCACAGCACGGCCTTCAGCACGCACCCGTGCGGCGGGCCGCAGCGCTTCGAGAAGAATTACACCATCTGCTTCGCGACATTCTCCGTGCTCATGGGCGCCGCGCTCATCACCGCCACGCAGGTGAGGCGGGAACCGCCGCGGGCGAAGGAGGGGCGAGGGAGGGGAGAGACGAGGGGTCGTTGACCACCGGGCTTGCGCGTTGCAGATCCGGTTCAAGTACGAGGCGGTGACGGTGGAGAGCCCGACGTTGCCGCCCGCGGAGCCCACGCACGAGGAGCGGCTGCAGCAGCAGCTGGCGGAGCAGCTGCAGCTGCCCGGGCTGGACACGGGCGCGCCCGCGCCGCGCGCGCCGCCGCTGGAGCACGCCAAGGTGTTCGCGCAGACGACGCGCGAGATGCCCGAGTGGGTGACGGTGCTGCGCCAGTTCCAGAACGTGAAGGCGGCCTCGTTCCTGCTGGTGGCCTGGTTCATGGGCTTCGGCATCGGCCTCATCTTCACCTTCCTCTTCTGGCATCTGCAGGTGCCGTGACCGCAAGCGTTGTTGGCGATTTACAATGCTCTAAATACCCTTTCTTTCTTTTTCAGCTTACACTAAATGACCTACACCAAATATAATGTTGAAATGCAAAACAAAACGAAAAGTAGATAGTATAGATACGTACCTATGTAAATGCATCAGTAAGGTAAATATTTATAAATTAGACCGACTGATACTCGATTTCTGTAAATCGATGGAAGTATAATTTCTTGTGGTTACCTACTGGGCTGATGTTCTAAGGTTGCTAACTCTCAGATCTGTGACTCTGTGTGATGTTGGAACTGCTGCTAGTGAAATTATATTGCAGATACTCAGCATATTCATACTTTGTCAATGAGCTCCAGGTTGAACTCTATCATGATGTTCGCAGGGTGCTAAGGCTCGGGGAACTGTAGGCCATGAACCGTGCAGCACAGGGGACTGCACTCCGAAGCAGCCGAGAGAAATGAACAACTGCCAATTGCGAATTGATGTTGTAGCTAACGAGCGGAGAGTCTTCGAGATAAACGCATTTATATGATGTACCTATTTCTTGTTTCGCATAAATATTATATTGATGAAGTTGAGCTCGCCCATTGACTAACGTATTAATAATGCCGGCGACGGCGACGTTTGTATTTGTTTATCGGAAGTGAATCTGTTTCCGCCTCCAGGATATCGGCGGGTCACCCACGCTGTTCGGCGTGGCGTCCGTCATCAACCACATCTCCGAGATCTTCGCGTACTTCTTCAGCTTCAAGCTCATCACGCAGATGGGCCACGTGAAGGTGCGTACGGCGCGCGATGCGTGCGTTCGTGCGTGCGTGCTTGCGTGCGTGCGCGGCGCGGTAACACCCGGGTGCGATGCGATGTGCAGGTGCTGTGCCTCGGGCTGGCGGGCAACGTGGTGCGCTTCCTGTACATCTCGTGGCTGACGTCGCCGTGGTGGGTGCTGCCGTTCGAGTTCGTGCAGGGCGTGACGCACGCCGCGGTGTGGGCCGCGTGCTGCTCGTACATCGCGCACGGCGCGCCGCCCACGCTGCGCTCGTCGGCGCAGGGCGTGCTGCAGGGGCTGCACCACGGGCTGGGGCGCGGCTGCGGCGCCGTGCTGGGCGGCATCGCCGTGGCCAAGTGGGGCACGACGCGCACGTTCGCCGGCTACGGGCTGCTGTGCGGCGTGGCGCTGGCCGCCTTCGCGTTCGTCAACTTCCGCGGCGGCGACGACACGACGGGTGCGGGTGCCCCCGTGGACGAGGAGGCGCGCGCCGTGGCCGAGGCGGGCGTGCTGGCGCCGCACGGCGTGCCGTCCAACCCGCTGCCGCGCGCGCTGTCCTCCACGCGCCTCGCCGACCTCGCGCACCGCGACAACTACGGCGCGACGCAGGTGAGCGGCGCCCCCCGCGCCCCCCCGCGCCCCCCACCCTCTCCCGCCCCGCCACTGACGCGCGCGTGCATGTTGCAGAGCTACGGCGGAGCCGACAGCCTCGCGGTGCCGGGCGCCGCGCCCGCGCCCGCGGCGCCCGCCAACCCGCACAACCCGTTCCTGGCGGAGCACGGCGCCGCGCCCGCCTTCAGATAAGTGTCCCGGACGTTGCCGGCCGGCGCCGGTCGTGTGCCGGGGTTCGTCGTGACGAAGCTTGCGCGCTCTTCCCGTTATGAACAGTATTAGTTGCCACTACGCTCCGACTACCGATTTGTTTGATTGTAAAGCGCTCGATTGTGTGTAGCGTTTATTTTGAATGGATGAGATACTATAGCCGTGCAGATTGAGGAGAAACTCGATAAAGATGAACCGTGCGTACGACTACTCAGAATATTGTTTCAACGTCCCCAAAGACGCGACGGCCGGCGACGACGTCGCGTCGTCTGCCGTTCGCCGGCCGCGGTGTACTCATCTAAACAAAGATTACGTTCCTGTCAACTTGCAAAACCCGTTTGATTAAAAGCCTGAATTTATACTTAATCAAAATACTGTACATGATTTGTTTGTACAATGAAATAGTATGAATTTTAATAGAATTATTTCTATTTAAAGACTAGCAAAAATGGGCCTTACGTTTCGGGAAAATTCCCGAGTTGGATTTCGTGGGAGTCGGTTTGCCGACGCGCGATGCTAGCCTCGGCGTCGCGCGTCGGTTTGCCGGCGATATCGAAATGCCCCCGGAAAATATGGGAAATAAAAAATAAGTACCTAATTAATATTCGTCTGACGTCAGTCACGTCTGTAATTGTTCATAATCGTAAATTGAACGTCATCGGCTAACATGTTTAAAGCGAGTAGCTCAAACTCACCATCGTAACATTCTGCTATTTGTTGTTTTTTGGAATGAGATATTTATTTCTAGATGTACCTGAGTGGAGAATGTACCTACCTACTACGAAATAAAAGTGTTATTCTGTATATCTATAATACGATAGTATACCTATTCTATTTTTTACATAATTAATGAGATATCGGAGAGCGGTCCGTATTTAAAGTGAAAACTTAATCTGCCTATCATAATAAATTATAAGTTTTCATTTACTTTAAAATTGACGCCACACGTCTGTTCAGTCGGATCCTCGCCCCGGCCGGCCGCTCTCCGGCTCTTCGGCAGCACCCTGTAGTCTGTACAGTTAGACCAGTAGCAGTGCGGTCACACTGAGCACCTCCGGGCGGCCTCTCGGAGTGGCCGGGCCCCACTGCACGTGCACGAGTCCGCAGGTCGCGACGTCATATCAAGGCGCGGGGAGCGAGCGCGCGGCGCCGGCCGACCGCACCCGCCGCGCCGGGGCGGACCGCGCGCCGCAACGCGCACTCCTCCGAGTTTATTTTTGTTGACAATGTGTTAGACATTTAAATACCATAGCTATAAATAATCATAGTATATATACATTTGTTGTAATTGTAAAGTTACTCTTAGTGATGTGAACGCGGCACAGTTATATATTTTTGCACTGCGCCGGGCGGCACGGCACTCGGCCGCGACGCTCGTCCGGACCGGCGCCTCACCGGGCGCCGCGCCGCTGGCGACAAACGATCTTCAATTTCAAACGTACTATGATAATAATAAATGTTGACTATTCACTCGTCGGCTCGATTTATTTATCTCTCTGTATTTTCACGTTTCCGACCCCGGTGCGACACCCTACGGTCGATGTAAACACGCGACAGCAATTAGACCCGCTATCGGCACGATACCGCGCCGCTCGCAGCCGCACTGATAAGTGACAGATATAACACGGCTGATAGTGATAAGTGATAACATACGCCGCTCGCTCACACCGCACACTGCGCCGCGCCGGCGCCGCGAGCCGGCCGTGTCGAGCGAGTGACGCGCGGCGCGCGTGCGGCGGCGATGGGGCGCCGTCTGACGCTCCTGCAGCACGTGAATCTATTGTTGATGGTGGGTAAATAACGAACTAAAAGTTCTATGAATTTTTTTTATTATTCAAATGCTACAATAAAACTTATAGCAAAATAATTATCTAATTTATTATATACATATTATAAATCATGCCCGCGCGGAATAGTGCCAAGGATGCAGGCTGCATGAAATAAAAATTGGAATAATTTTCTTTACTTTTGGTAAGTACAACTTTAAACGTTTAAATGTTTCGAGTTTCGACTGTTGTGAGGGCTGTGAGTCACAACTTGTGACTGTAAAGTAGGAACCTACTTAGGTAAGGTATAATCGGTACTCAGTGTAATAATATATCTACTATGAGTAAACCATGAGTAAACAGATTCTCTCAGAGTCTTATTCTATCTAAATAGGTACCTATCTAAAAGGAAAAAGGTGACTGAGTGATCTATCTGACTAAAGCTTTTTGCACTTTACATACTGATTTATATACGCTTAAAATAATAAAAATTAATTAGAACCGTGAAAAAAGTAGTCGTCCGACTATACTTGCAACTTTGCAAGTAAATTTCATCGGTTCGGCCATTTTCAGGCAGTGCGAGTGGTGTGAGTGGTGCGAGTGGTGCGGACGCTATAGGCTATAATATATTATGCTTTCTCTGTTGTCTGTGTGAAGTTTAGCACCGCACAGAAGCTGCATTGTCCTGCTAGTAGAACTACTGAGGATGACTAATTCCTGTAGTACCTATCATACAAAATCTAATCTAATATCTTTATACATAAAAAATTAGCGACTGAACTCGGTACAATGATGCATGCTAAATTTTAAAGACGTCAGTGATACATAATAATTCAAATATGTGGACTGTAACACATTGATAATAATATTATTTAACAAAAAATAGATAAGTAGTTGGGTCGGTCAGACAGCTGGTGCCAAAAAACGGATAGAAAACAAGGTATGATTCCTAGGATCATCTTATGCATAAGGGTGTCCAAGATGATCCTTTGGTAGGGTTTTAAAAAAGTGAAATATTTCAATAAAATATATATAATGTGTTTATGAACACATTTATATTAATAAGGTGAAACAAGACAACTTTGTGTTGCTCTGAAAAGAGAAACTTTTATTCAATACAATTTTACAAATAACATAAGTAACTACATGTGCATAACAGGTACATAGCTTACCTGAAAAGAGAAACAACAATAGAAGCTATTATTTCACTCTTTAAGGCTTTCACAATGTTTTATAATAAAAATAAAATTATAATTTACGTTACATTTACCAAAGAAGTTTTTAAGTGACAAATGACAAGTGACGTTTGACTGCTCAAAGCGCGGCAAATTAAATGACAACCTACGGAGCCATAGATAAGGAACATAGATAGTATTCAGCTTAATGAAGAACGATGGGACTTCATTACATCTCCCTCCCACAGTAGTCCTTAATTTAAGGCCGGGACCAATTTTGTTATATGGAAAAGATTTGATTCACACTTCTTATGTCCTGTATTTATTTTGTACACTGTGTTCGATATTTTTTCTAAAACCTCAAATGGGCCGATTTTTAATTCATCCAGTTTTTTCCTATTCAAACGGTTTCCATTTTCAACATATACTAAGTCTCCCACTTTTAATTCACATTTTATCCTGTTTTTGTCAAACTGTTGTTTATTATAATTATGTGATTTCAAACTGTTTTGTAGTGCAATTTTTCTATCCTGCAATAAATCATTATGACTTCTGTCTTGTTTTAATTCTTCTGGTAATATGTCAACATTTTTTCCTTCTAATAAATATTTTGGTGAAAATCCTGTTACCGTATGTTCAGTGTTATTATACTTTTCAGTGCATTCATGAGCAATGGTTGTCCACGCTAGTTTATCCTTTCTCTCATTTATCTTGCATCTTATTTTATTGACTAACGTTTGATTCAATCTCTCATTCAAACCATTTGAAAATGGTGCATTTACTGCAGTGAAGATAATGGGTATATTTTCCTTGTCTAGAAACTGTTTGAAGTCCTTTGAATTAATGCCCGGATATTGATCAGACAAAATGAGCCCAATCTTATTTTCATGTGGTACTTTTTGAACAAGTTTTATAAAATCATTGGAATTTTGAGTTTTTGAAGTCAAAATATATGCATACCTCGAAAAGTGGTCTACTAAGAGGTGTAAATATGTTTTCGTAGATCGTGAGCCACCAAATCCACCAATAGTATCTATAGATACTATCTCAAAAGGGTAAGTAGCCGGCCCTAAGTGAGACATTTGTCCAAAATTAAATTTCCCTCTAGATTTGTTTTTTATGCAGATTTCACAGTTGTCACAAATTTTTTTTATATTATAAGTTAAATTTTTCGCTGTATAGAATGGGTTGATTTTCCTTTTCATTTGTTGTATTCCAATATGACAAAACTTGTAATGTACTTTCTGTATTAATTCCTTACTAAATTCCTCAGTTAGTATTATCCTTTCTTTTTTTCCTTCCTTACGATAGTATATGTTATCTTTCAATGTTATTTTATGTTTGTACTGCTTTATATCTTCATTTCTCTTTTGATCATTTTGTATATCTTCTAGTTGAATTAAGTTTATAATTTTTAAAATCTCATCTTGATTTTCCCATGGCTCTAATACCGCATTTCTGCTCAAACAATCTGCTTCCAAGTTGTATTTTCCTGGAGAGTATTTTACCTCAAAGTTGAACTGTGATAGGTAATATGTGAGATCTCCTAGTTCTTCGTCCGTTCTGGCCTTTATGTTCATTTTCTCCAATGGTTTATGGTCAGTGAAAACTTTGAATCTTTTTCCTATAAGCCAGTATTGCCAATACTTTACTGCTTCCTTTATTGCCAGACATTCTAGATAAATGGCCTTTTCTTTTTTTGTGTGTTGTTCAATTTTCTTGAAAAGTATGCACAAGGTTTCTCTTCTCCATTATGTTGAGGTTGCTTTAGAACTGCGGCAATACCTTGTATACTAGCGTCTGTATAAATATGAATTGGGAGATCTGGGTTAAAGATTGCTAAAATAGGTTTTGAACAAAGTAATTTTTTTATTGTCTCAAAAGACTTTTGACATTTTTCTGACCAAACAAATTTTTGCCCTTTTCTTAACAAATTATGTAATGGTTCTAATATGATTGATATTTTTGGCACATATTTCCCATAAAAGTTTATCTTGCCTAGGAACTGTCTAACATTCTTCTGGGTCTTTGGGACAGGGAAATCTTTTATGGCAATTAAGTTATCCTTTAGTGGAGTAATTGTATTATTCTTTATAATATGGCCTAAGTATTTAACCGAGTCTTGTGCAAAATTACATTTTGAGAACTTCAATCTAAAGCCTTCTTTTAATATTGCTTCTAACAACAGTGATAAGTGTTTAATATGGTCTGAGAATGTTTCGGAAAATACCAAAATATCATCAATGTAATTCACTGCGAAATCTGATAGTTTATGTTTCCGAATAATACTACTCAATATCCTTTGAAAAATTGCAGGTGATGTTTTTAAACCGAATGGTAAGCATGTCCACTGATAATGCCCTTCTTGGGTAACAAATGCTGTTTTCTCCCTGTCTTCAATTCTTAAAGGAATGGACCAGAATGCCGAATTTATATCCAATGTTGAAAAGTATTTGCAGTTTGATGTCTTTACCATTAAATCTTCAATAAGGGGAAACGGCTGTGATTGGGGAACCACAATTTTATTCAATTCACGAAAATCTATACATAGTCTTGATCTTTTTCCTTCTTCCTTTTTATAAGCGAGCGTCACTGGTGCCGCAAAAGGACTACAGGACTCTTCAATCAGGTTCTCCTGTAATAATTTAGATACTTGCTGTTCTATTTCTTTTTTGTCTTCAATCGTACATCTATAAGGTCTTTTACTACAGTATTTATCAATTAATAAATCAATATGTGCTTCATAGCCTCTTACTGTGCCTATATCATATTTGTCTTTAGCAAAAAGTGTTTTATATTTACATATTAATTCCTCTATTTCTGACTGCTTTTGAAGGTCTAGATGATTGATAGAAATGGTGAAGTTAGTCTCTCCTATGTGTTCATTGAAGTTTATTTTATATTTATCCATATTATTCAGGACATCCCTATCTTTATTGCTATTTTCTTCAATCTTACTATCTGAAATGTAAGATAGTATTTTTTTATCTTTGAGACTTATTTCTTCTTTATTATCCTCTATTTTGAGGTTGGGAATATTCTGAGTAATTTCCAACTTTTCATTTTGAGTGAGATGAAATTGTTTTATACAGTCTAGACCCACTAAAAAGTCATAATCAAAGTTTTCTTCATCAATTACAAAAACATTAACTTTTTTTTCAATATCAAAAATCTTCATCTTTAATGTTACAATTCCTTTTGTTTTTTTCACGCCATTAATCGTTTTTAAATTTGCATTTTTAATAGAAACATTGGTACTAGGATTTTTCTTCAAAAATAGTACTCTAGAATTTATTAAGGATACGTTTGATCCAGAGTCATAAATCCCCATTATTTCTAATGTATCATTTAGTAACAATTTAATCTTGATCAATGGCGGGATCACTAGTTTTTTGGATCTATCTCATTTAATTCTGTTTCTAATTCTGAATTATTAACTGTTTTTATCAGATCTCTTTTTTGTTTCTCATTATTTTTGTTTTTGAACCAACACAATGATTCAGGGTGATACCGGTTGCCTTTGTTTTCTTTTTCACAAATTTTGCAAGGTTTATAGCTCCCATCTTTTTCTCTTACTTTATTCTCCAATCCACTCACTCTTCTTCCAAAATTCTTCTTATTCACTAGGTGTTCCAGGCCCCTGATATTATTGAATAAATCTTTAGTTTCTTTTAAACTATTTCTATCAATTTTATCAGAAATAAAATTTGGGAGTCCCGTAGCGATTAAATCAATTAGGGTGGTATTATCCATTGTTTTATTTATTTCTAATAAAAGTTTTTTCCTTTTTTAATGCATATTCTAGCAATGGTCCTTGTCTATATTTGAATAGCATTGCATATCTGACAGGCGACCATCCTCGGTCCGCATAAGTTTCACAAAAATTTTCTTTCCATGTGGACCATTCCGAGTCGACTGTATATTTTATGAGCATTGAGCTGTACCAATCAAGACATGAATCTTCCAAGAATAATCTCAAGGCTTCAATTTTCTTAATATCTCCTTCTAAACCTACCCGAGTACATTCTGATTCAAAGATAGCCATCCATTGTGATACATTTGATGTTTTATTATTAAATTTTTGTATTACAAATTTTTCTGTCAACTTTTTGATGTTGTTCGACTTTGATGTATCTTTCTTTTTTTCAGCCAAATTCTCTAAGATTCTTGTCAACGCGTCTTCTGAAATTCCAGAACTAGAAAACTGTTTTTTGCATTTCTTGTGTTGATTCCTCTAATAAATATCCCCTAAACTGCATATTTCCATCTTCATCTATATAGGCACTGTATATTTCTGGTGTTAGTGTAATCCAAACTTGTCTTCTATCATTCCTCTTTTGTAATGTTGCTTTTACTTTTTGATATGTTTGAGTTTTTATGACTGTGTCATGCAATTTTGCCGGTTGAAATTGTTCCGGAATTAGAAAGATATGATTATTGACATCAGTAATTGAGGTTATGCAAATAACATTTGTTTTTGGATCTTCGATTGCTTTTAGCACTTTAAATTCAAATCTCAATTTTTCCATGTTAACGCTTTGTTAAAACAGCTATAATATTGTTGTTTTATAATGTGTTTATGAACACATTTATATTAATAAGGTGAAACAAGACAACTTTGTGTTGCTCTGAAAAGAGAAACTTTTATTCAATACAATTTTACAAATAACATAAGTAACTACATGTGCATAACAGGTACATAGCTTACCTGAAAAGAGAAACAACAATAGAAGCTATTATTTCACTCTTTAAGGCTTTCACAATGTTTTATAATAAAAATAAAATTATAATTTACGTTACATTTACCAAAGAAGTTTTTAAGTGACAAATGACAAGTGACGTTTGACTGCTCAAAGCGCGGCAAATTAAATGACAACCTACGGAGCCATAGATAAGGAACATAGATAGTATTCAGCTTAATGAAGAACGATGGGACTTCATTACATATAAATAAATTCCAAAATATAAGTATACCTATAGATATCATGACAGATAAATTTGCTCTCAGAAGACGCTTAAACATCTGCATTCAAGTTATTGCGAGCTTTCTCCCTTAAGGGGATCATCTCGTAGGTACAGGTTTTCCCTACACACATGCAGCCGTACATACATAAATACATACGTACATACATAGACTGATAAACACATTACCCGCCTTTGCGTCGTGCAGTCGGGTAAAAACCTACTCTCTGTGTCCTGAGGTGCTTAGGTACTTACAATTTGTTGGCTTTTCGCAATGAGTACTACAATTTCCCTCATCCATCATTTAGCTATCTTGATGAATGACCGTCGATGCGGAAACTGGCAGTTTCCTACGAATCGAATAGGTAGGTCCATCGATATAAATATATTTGTAGTACCTAAATTGAATTATATGTATAGAAATAGAAATATTTTTTTTATTCAAATAAACTTTTACAACACTTTTGAATCGTCAGTGTATCTACCACTGGTTCGGAATGCCTTTTCTGCCGAGAAGAGCCAGTAAGAAACTCGGCGGTAGCTCTTTTCAAAAAAAAAATATGAAACTATGCTATGTATAGTAAACAGTGTTTTCACGATGAAGTTTCCTAAGTCCAATACAATACAAATACAAATAAATACAATCCAATGCATGTAGACAGAAAGCAGACCCATTCCCATTCGTGGCACCCATTCACGAGCATGACGCATGATCCAGCCGTTGCTTCGCTCAACCATATTTGAGGGAACGTAACAACCCGCACCACACGACACCACCACAGAAATGTTTAAAGAGAGCATGGCATACTTATACGTTATAACCTTTTAGAGTTTATATTATGATGCATTTTTCCTATCATTTATTTTTATACACCATGGGGTAAATACCCCATTGTTTTTAAAAATGCTTACAAATATACATTTTACAAATATAAAAAAATTCTTTTCAAAAAACCGACTTCAAACGCCACTACAAAGTATAAAAATAATTTTATTTTGTACACGTTTGTTGAAGTCGGGCGGCTTAAATAGAAACGATGAAACCGATACGCGATGCTCACCCGATTTCAATAAACGTGTCTCTTATATGTCACCATAAGATAAGCGTCGCGCATCGAATTCATCGTTTCTAGTTAAGCCCGCCCGACTTCAACAAACGTGTACAAAATAAAATTATTTTTATACTTTGTAGTGGCGTTTGAAGTCGGTTTTTTGAAAAGAATTTTTATTTTAAGCTTTTTAGTGTAGCTTGTTCCTGCTCTCTTTCTCTCCTCCCTCCAACGCTACGATACTAAAGTAGTCTACACTTGGTACCTACAGTACTTATTAACAATACACAATTTCTAAAGAGCTAGGACCAGGAGCTCCATGATGTAGTCCATGCTTGGTACCAACAAAATCAATTCGTAAGCGACAGTTCCTAAATCCTCACAGATTAGGTAGGCAGTACCCCTGCAGCATCAGTATTGAAGAGCTAGGACCTTGAGCTCCACGATGTAGACTATGCTTAATACTAACAATATCAATTTGCAAGCGAAAGTTCCTAAATCCTCACAGTTTAGGTAGGCAGTATCCTGCAGCATCAGGATTGAAGAGCTAGGACCTTGAGCTCCACGATATAGACTCTGTTTAATACTAACAATATCAATTCATAAGCGAAAGTTCCTAAATCCTCACAGTTTAGGTGGGCAGTACCCTGCAGCATCAGGTTTGAGGAGTAGGACTTGGAGCTCTAAGACCTAGTATATGCTTAGACCAAGCATACCAATTCATAAATAACAGTTCCTAAAACCCCATAATTTAGGAGGAACGAATTGATAACCTCCTCCTTTTTGGAAGTCGGTTAAATATAAAAACATCATTAAAAACAATAAAATAAATGGGTCCCACTTGCTGCGGGATAGGGACCCAAGCAGCCAGTGGTCAGGGCTCCAGAGTGAGGAACCTCCTCACAATGCGTGCCGTCTCAAGGAGTACCGCCTTCTGTATCCTGCTCTTGATCCAAGTATTAAGATGTTGATCGAAACTTTTCGCTATGAGACCATTAACCGAAACGACCATCGGCACTACAATCGTTGAATCAACATGCATTATTATTAGATATACCTAATAGCATGCATTTCGCTAACTTTCTCTATCGATTGGAAGAAACCACTCAAATAGGCCCAGAAACCTCGGGCAACCTTCCTCCCTTTATGGAAGTGAGAGCCAACCTCATTAAGATGCCATGGCAGCGACGCCAACAACGCTTCCGTGGCTACCCTTGCCGTCCGTGAGACGCCAAAACTAGCCACCAAAGGGGATGCCAGACGTGATTACTATTGCTTGTTCACGCCCCTTTTTTGACTGACGGCTTGGCGTCGACACGAAATGGGGTAGAGTTAAGGTATATTGTAATACAAATTGACACGTTTCGAGTGGCGGCGCTGCCGGTGTCGCTGCCGTGTCATCGTGTCGGTGTGACCGCGCGGTCGGCGGCAGGTGTACGCGGGCGCGATGCTGACGGCGGCGGCGCGGCTCAAGTGGGACCCCACGCTGTACGTGGCGGCGCGCGAGCTGTTCCCGCTCGAGTACCGCGCGCTCGCCGCCGCGCTGCCCGCGCTGGCCGCCGCGCTGCTGCTGCTGGCGCATCTGACGCTGCTCGCCGCGCGCTGCCGCCGCGCGCCGCACCGCGTGCTGCTCGCACTGGTCGGTATACGAGTGACGTCGTGTCGGTGTGACCGCGCGGTCGGCGGCAGGTGTACGCGGGCGCGATGCTGACGGCGGCGGCGCGGCTCAAGTGGGACCCCACGCTGTACGTGGCGGCGCGCGAGCTGTTCCCGCTCGAGTACCGCGCGCTCGCCGCCGCGCTGCCCGCGCTGGCCGCCGCGCTGCTGCTGCTGGCGCATCTGACGCTGCTCGCCGCGCGCTGCCGCCGCGCGCCGCACCGCGTGCTGCTCGCACTGGTCGGTATACGAGTGACGTCGTGTCGGTGTGACCGCGCGGTCGGCGGCAGGTGTACGCGGGCGCGATGCTGACGGCGGCGGCGCGGCTCAAGTGGGACCCCACGCTGTACGTGGCGGCGCGCGAGCTGTTCCCGCTCGAGTACCGCGCGCTCGCCGCCGCGCTGCCCGCGCTGGCCGCCGCGCTGCTGCTGCTGGCGCATCTGACGCTGCTCGCCGCGCGCTGCCGCCGCGCGCCGCACCGCGTGCTGCTCGCACTGGTCGGTATACGAGTGACGTCGTGTCGGTGTGACCGCGCGGTCGGCGGCAGGTGTACGCGGGCGCGATGCTGACGGCGGCGGCGCGGCTCAAGTGGGACCCCACGCTGTACGTGGCGGCGCGCGAGCTGTTCCCGCTCGAGTACCGCGCGCTCGCCGCCGCGCTGCCCGCGCTGGCCGCCGCGCTGCTGCTGCTGGCGCATCTGACGCTGCTCGCCGCGCGCTGCCGCCGCGCGCCGCACCGCGTGCTGCTCGCACTGGTCGGTATACGAGTGACGTCATCAAACAAGATGAATGTTTAGATCAATATTATTATTATTTTTTATTTATTTGGAAAAAACAAACAGCTTACAAACTACATATTGAAGATTCCAAGCAGTGGCGGCATGCTCTAAATGGGACCTTGTAAGTGAGTTATAGAGCAAAATTAGAGTTCTTATTGGGGTTTTTAAAGTCGGTTGTTTGGCGAAGAACAAATCCGAGCATTTTATATGCTTTATTTTTGATTTTGCTAAGATGCTAATCGAAAAGTAGGTAATTGTTTGTCTACAGTCTACAGTCGAGCTGAACACCCAGATCTCTCACCTCATCAACCTACGCAATTTTTTACTAAGTGAGAAATAACTATAGGACAGTTTACATTCTTCTTTTTTCTTGTAAAGAATATAGTACAGCATTTATCTATATTTAAATCTAAGCCATTATCTTTACAATATTCACTTATGCAATCTAGATCTTCCCGCAAGTCTAAACAATTTTTTTTATATTATAAGTATATGTACTATAAAGCAGAGATTATCAAACTTATTTCTTTTACCGCCCCCTTTGAAAATCAATTCTTTTTCAGCGCCCCCAATTTTTTATACTCTCCTAAAACGTAAAAACCACAATTTAATTACTTTAATTTAGTTATGGTCTGTTATTAGTCGATTCTGGTGTTTAAACTTACATTATACTTCAACGTTATATCCTCAAGATTTATGCAATTTTATAATATTAAGAATATATTTTAATAAAATTAAAAGAAACAATATAGATAGGTAATCAATTTTAGTTTTAAAACTAATATAATGAGATGGATGAATTTGATGATTTTTAACAAGGTTGTTGATGGCTATCAGGTTCGATTTTACTGAAAAACAAGTAGGTTTTAATTTTAGTAAATTTTAAAATATAAACAAAATAAAAATGAAATTACGAATCAACCATCGCCCCCCATTTTTTTCTGGGCCCCTTAATGCCCCCCTCTAGATCTCCAAAGCCCACAAGGGGGCGTTTTTGCTCACTTTAAGAAAGGCTGCTATAAAGTAATAAAACGTGTCAAACGAATCGTTCACATTTCATTATTACGCGTGAGTGGACGCGCTCAGTACTAGCGGAGCCGCTCCCGGCAGGTGGGCTGCGGGCAGCTGGCGACGGCGGGCGGCTGGGCGGCGCTGGGCGGCTGGGCGTGGCGGCGCGCGGCGCGCTGGGCGGGCGGGCGCGCGGCGGCCGAGCTGCGGCGCGGGCTGGCGCTGCGCGACCACGCGCTGCCGCTGCTGCAGCAGCTGGCGCACTACCACCCGCTGCCCGAGCGGATCGCCGCGCTCGTGCAGGTGCTATCCCATCCCGATAATCACTAGCGGCCGCGGGCCGGGGCGGCCGTAGCTCGTGTTGGGTTTCAATTGAGACCTTTTGACTTTGCACAGCCTTTGCTCGCGGCCGCTACGACTCAGTTACGAGTACGTTCTTCCCGGGGCGGTATCAGGGAAAGGGACCGTCCTGAACCCGGTCACGCCGCTCGTGCCTCTGAAGCCGCTATCTAGTGTAGCTGCGGCTATTCATAATGAGTATCGACACGAGGCCTAACACGACGCCTGCGTCCCTCGCAGGAGGCGGAAGCCGACTTGCCGCGCAACCTGCACGTGCTGCTGTGCGCGGCGGCGCTGCTGCTGGCGCTTCAGCTGCTGGCCGCCGCGCTGGCGCTGGGCGCCGCCCGCCGCCGCAGCGACGGCGTCGCGCTCAGGTCAGTGGAGTGCTCGTGCGACTCGCGGTGGCGTCGTAGATGTGGCGTACATGCGTGGAACACTTCCAGCCGCTACTAGCCAGTCTGCACGGTACAAACAATAGCTTGCGCAAACTGTTTGTACGAGCAAAGCTTTGTGCGAACGGAATAGGTATATATGTAGACGTAGGTAGGTAAATTTTTTAGTTTACACAAAATATACTTATTTTTGTTTAATGATTAAGTATAACAAAAAGTAAAAAGAAACGCAACGAATAATAGGTATGATTAGTTCATTTTGTTCTTTTTTATGACTGACTAGAGGCGCCCGCGACTTCGTCCGCGTGGAATTAGGTTTTGGGGTGAAATTTTCAAAAACTGTGACACACGTCCTTCTTTATTTTTAATCGAAAGGTAAAATACAGATTTTCATAGATATAACTTGTAAAATGACGGACTTTCATACAAACATTCATCACCTATTTATTCCCTTTGGGGGTGGATTTTTCAAAATCTGTAAAACACGTAATTCTTTATTTTTAACTTAAAGCTCAAATACCAACTTTGATGGAAACAGCTTGAAAAATGACGGAGTTTCATATAAACTTCCATCCTCTATTTAAACCCCTTAGGGGTGGAATTTCCAATAATACTTTCTTAGTGTGCGCCTACGTCATAAAAGAAACCAACTGTAAAAATTTCAAGTTTCTAAATTCAATAGTTTAGGCTGTGCGTTGATATCTCAGTCAGTCAGTCAGTCAGAACTTTGAATTTTATATATATAGATATTACAGCAAGTAGCTAATAATAATAAACGTGTACGTCTGTCTGCATCGTCTTCGGTGTTCCGCTCATCGTAAATAATTTTTTGTGCCTTGTAGACGAAGATAAGAATTAATTATATTACTAGTACAAGCTTTTATTTTATTTGTTTTTGTGCTATAATATAATACTTACCAGAAAGCGCCTATGGATATTTAATAGCAACGGTAACTTTCCGCAACATTGCCGTGTTCGCCAGTGCACAAGTCCCGCGCCGTGTCCTGTTTTCGTCGTGTTGATAATGATTAGGCACCTACAAGTATCGCTACCCTATCTTCTAGATCATCAGGCCCGCCTCCGGCGTGTTTTATTGCAGTCCGCGAGACGGCGCTGAGCAGGCTGCCCTGCGGGCCGTGTACCGCGGCGGGCGCCTGCTGCTGGTGTGACGACTGACGGGTGACGACGGGCGCGCTCCGAGCCAGCTCGAGCGCCGTCCGCTTGCAAACGTTCCTCGATGGCGGAGGGTGCATGTGGAGATGTGGAGTGACGCGTACGGTGCCAGGCGTCTGCCTCCTAAACTCGACCGTAGCAATCAAATCGCCAAGTGAAAGTCTGTCTCCTAATTTTTTTAAGACTAATCAAATGCGAAAATTGCATTAACTACTTATATACATTTTATTGCTTTTCACGTTTATCGATACTTAGATAATTAGATGGATTGTTAGATTTTACCTTCTTCTAATAACTGTGTAAAAATTGAAAAATCTGTTTGTAATATCAAAATAACAGCTTTTTACTAAATGCATAATATGTCAAAAAAATAACAAAAAAACAATTTTTTAAATTTTTGTCTGTTTGTTGTCGCTAATCTCGGGAACGGCTGGATCGAGTTTGATGGGACTTTCACTGGTAGATAGGTAGTAGACTGGTAGCTGATATTATCGGAACTAACAAAGACTACTTTTTAACCGACTTTCGAAAAAGGAGAAGTTGTGTTTTTTCTATCTATGTATGCATATCGATATCTCCGTCATTTCTAAACCGATTTGCGTGAATCTTTTCTTTAATCGATAACTCTTCAATCCTCATGCTGCAAACCTAAACTGTGGGGACTTAGGAACTGTAGATTATTAATAGTTATTGTAGGTACCACCTAAAGACTACAATTATTCTAAGACCCAACTCCTCAATCCTGATGTTGCAGGGGTTCTGCTCACCTGAACTGTACGGAGTTTAGGAACTGTCTAATGTGAATTGAAGAAACAGCCAAAGTCGCGGGCGTCCGCAAGTATATTAATATAACACTATAAGGGCATGACAAATTAATATTAGATATTGTTATATTATATTTTCAATGTTTTTAAAATAAAAATAAAATATTTAGTACAAAAATATCACTTTATTGCTTTAAAGTCTTAGTAAGTAGGTTACGTCATTTAGGAATGAACGGGCGGCGACAATCGCCAATCCCGCTTCCTGGCACACCAGAGTTGCGACTCGCGGGTGACGCCACGCAGAAGTTGCGACTCGCGGGTGACGCCACGCACGAGTTGTGACTCGCGGGTGACGCCACGCAGAAGTTGCGACTCACGGGTGACGCCACGCAGGAGTTGCGACTCGTGGGTGACGCCACGCAGGATTTGCGACTCACGGGTGACGCCACGCAGGAGTTGCGACTCGCGGGTGACGCCACGCAGGAGTTGCGACTCACGGGTGACGCCACGCACGAGTTGTGACTCGCGGGTGACGCCACGCAGAAGTTGCGACTCACGGGTGACGCCACGCAGGAGTTGCGACTCGTGGGTGACGCCACGCAGGATTTGCGACTCACGGGTGACGCCACGCAGGAGTTGCGACTCGCGGGTGACGCCACGCAGGAGTTGCGACTCGCGGGTGACGCCACGCAGGAGTTGCGACTCGCGGGTGACGCCACGCAGGAGTTGCGACTCACGGGTGACGCCACGCAGGAGTTGCGACTCACGGGTGACGCCACGCACGAGTTGCGACTCGCGGGTGACGCCACGCACGAGTTGCGACTCGCGGGTGACGCCACGCAGGAGTTGCGACTCACGGGTGACGCCACGCACGAGTTGCGACTCGCGGATGACGACACTCTGCGCGCTCTCGCCACTTTTAGTAATTATAATAATCTTATTGTCTATTTAGTATTTATCGAAAGACGAGCTTCGCAGTATTGTCTGCTGAACACACTACGATAACTATAATATAATACAACCATGACCTGCCAACGGAAACATAGATTTTCACCTAGAGCCGAAAAATATATTAAGTAGATAATTTGGAACGATATAATTTATTAAGCCTTTTAAAATTTTTGTCTGTCAACTTTTCAGAATCTGTTCCGGACATTTTTATCTGCAATAATACATGAACCTAAATGAAATCATTAGTAGGTAACTACACTCGTAATAAGCAACAATGCTGGGTCTACCACTAACTTAAAGTATTTAAATTGTATGATATTTCAAAACAATATTGAAATAATACTGCTTTAAGCGTTGGCGCTATAGGCCCTGATTCGAAATAGTTTGAGGCGGTATACCTACTTAGCATATCCTTATGCATCAGTAATTTAGGATCTCCGCGGGCTGACCGGAGACGGTCCAAGCTTCATCAATTGTCGTGTATGGCTTATAAGTTATAGCTGGTATTTTCGGCTCTATGACCCTCCCGTTAGTTCGAATTTCCATACAAACCTATTTTGATTTTATTTAGAAACGTTTTGGATTGATATCATTGCAATTAGGTGTAAAGGGGTGAGAGATAATACCGAGGCGAGACATTATTATTTTGTTTAAGTAATAAAATACTTAAGTACAACAAAAAAATGGAATTTGAAGAATTTCGAAGTGACGAGAGAATCGAATCGACCAGCCGGCGGGTCAGCGTCGCATGTCGACTTACAACTATTTGGCACCGGGCGACTTCGTGGCAACGGAACTGGCCCCTCACGAGCGGTACAGTCTCTGAGCGTTCAGATCGACGAGCGTCGCGTGGTCGGCGGCCACTAGCTAGCGAGCTTGCACAGGCCGTGCAGTGTGCAGTCAGCAGTGTGCACGTCACGACTCACGCTGACCGCACGCAACGACACGTTTGTAGACGAGGGACGAGAGATCCAAAAAACTAATAAATAATTAATTATCATCTATTTAAGTTTTACCCCATCAACCTACCGATATTAAATGCGGACCTCGCTGACAATGACCCTGTCATTGTCATTGTCGAATATTCGCTGATCGCTCGTCGACGCATCGGCGATTTCACGCTCACAGAATACGCTCTCGTTCGGGCATCACATCTCTCACTCACGATTCTCCGAATAATAATACTCTTTTAATTATAAACTTTCCATACACTTAATATCTAATAGATTTCTTAGAATTAAAAATAACAGAGGTTCGATTTTATTCGTTAAAGCGAATCACAGAAAAATGGAATATTGGCCTCGCGCAGTCTGCGGCGCGCGTCTCGGCGGCTGCGCGTCGTCGCTTGCGACAAGTGGTGCGCGCAGTCTGCGGCGAGCGAGCGCGGCGGGCTCGCTGACTACACTGACTAATTTCTTGACGTTTCCCCTGATTTTCTTCCAAAAGCGTATCCTCACAAGGTAGCACCTTCATAATTCGGCAGGAAATGTTTGCATATTTCAAAGGAAACGATCAGAGGGCACGTGAAGAAACTTGCGGTGTACTTTACTAACCTATTTTAACCTATTTACGTAACTTATTATTTTAACGAAATTTTACATAGTCATATGTATTATAGTCCTCTGAACCGCGTGCAACAACAATGAACACGGTTCGCGGCAAGCTCCTGCACGTTGATATGGTTCCACTTACGCTAGCTCCTATCGCGCTAGACACCTCGTGTCACTAGCTAAGTAACAATCATCTATACATACCTATAAGTTATAATAATAAACAATATGGCAGTCTGTTTAGTGGCTACACCCCTTTAATCTGCGACCCTTCACCGCCCGGCGCGAGGCGCGGCGCGCGAACATGCTCGGCGCGCATGCTCGGCACGCGCGCACGCCGCGCACGACCATCGCACGACAACACCGGCCTCCGGCATCCGAAATCGGATTCGTAATTCCGAAACGGAAAGGCAAAACCTCTAAAACTGTACCTATCTACTTACATAAAAGTAGATATACTTAATTGTTTTTAATTATTTTATGCCAAAGAATGTGGACCCTAAATCGGCCCAATAAGCACATTACCGCCCTTAACTTTTTGAACTAAAAGCCAAAAAAGATAACTACACTGGAACCGGAGTTCAGAATCTGAGTTCGGGTGTGCGGGGCCGGCCCGTGCTGCGCTCGCGCACAGTCGGCGGCCGCACGGCCGAACACAACAGGCAAGAATTCTCAAGGGTACCTAAGACAATCTCCACGCTGATGCGGACGAAAGAACGATACAGCGGGGTTCGCACTGCGAGCGAGGCGTTAAGGTAAAGTTCAACACTCTTCGTTAGTGGAAGTGTGGACCTGTTTTGTGTACCCGCACAGAATCCGTCCCGCTCGTTGGCCTGTCACAGTGGAAGCCCGCTATTACCGGATACATTCAGCGCCACGTCTATATCAGCTAATAAATTACAAATTGCGCTGCTAAAACGATGACTTTTCGTCGTAGAACTTATTTATAAGTAAATAGATTATAATGTACAGATACAGACCTACAAGAGAAGAAATTCGTGTCATATAAGGCGTGTCGGTTGCCCTAGGCTCTACAGGATATAGGTAGTTAGGGACCTATAGGACATCAGTCAAATATAATTAGTTTATTTATCTATTTTTAACTAATAGTTTGTTCATATTCGGAACAGTTTTATGATATGAGTGATAGGTACTATCAAGAAATAAGTAGGTCTGAGTATGTTTAATCATTATCTTAGCGATTCGAGTTCCAGGCTGTGTAGCGAGTGCGTACACACCCGTGTAGCGAGTGTGTGCACACCCGTGTAGCGATTGCATTCACACCCGTGTAGCGTTTGCGTACACACCCGTGTAGCGAGTGCGTACACACCCGTGTAGCGAGTGTGTGCACACCCGTGTAGCGATTGCATTCACACCCGTGTAGCGTTTGCGTACACACCCGTGTAGCGAGTGCGTACACACCCGTGTAGGGAGTGCGTACATACCTGTGTAGCGAGTGCGTATACAGTACACAATGACTTCTATGTATACAGTATACACTCATAGAAGTCATTGACAGTACACGCCTGCGAATGGAACCACAGTTCGACAGCGTTATAATATAGTATCGGTCTACATCAGTAGGTATTACCTACATTATGAACTAGAGACATACAGGGTGGTAACCATGAGATGATTACGATGTATATGCAAATCATTTGTACGCCCATCCTTAAATCCTGAAATAAAATATAACGGCTCGCTTACACTCATGTCGTCCACCCTGTGTGTAACAATGAACGACGAGCACATCGAGACGGCAGCCTCCAGCTTCGTAGGTGTCGGCTCGTACTCGTACCCGCAGACGTCCCGTAACCGTTTCGTGGCTCTCACGTGTGGGTATTTTGTTTCATTGTATTCGTTCGTTGCGGAGCGGGGCGCGGGATGCGGGCCGCGGCACAGTCGTACCCTCGAGCACACTAGTCTCGTCACGTCGCTATATAGAGTAAATTCGAACAGAGGAAGTATATCGTGGAGAGGCGTGCGGAGCGCGGGGGCTAGAGGTCCGCGCGCAGGATGAGCACGGCGGCGGCGGCGGGCGCGGAGGGCGGCGCGGCGCGGCGGCTGGCGGCGAACTGCGCGTGCACGGCGTCCCAGCGCGCGTCGCGCGACGCCCCGCCCGGCGACGCCGCGGGCGCGCCCCGCCCCCGCGCCCCGCGCCGCCGCGCCGGCCGCCGGGCCGCGGGCGCGGGGGCTCGCGGAGCCGCGCGCTCGCCCGCCGGCTCCTCCTGCGAACACCGCGGCCGTGAGCGTGTGCGCGACACGATGCAGCACCGTAACTATAGCGACCCCTCGAACCGGTCCTGCATTTCGTAGTAGTCTGGTTTTGAGTAAGGTACCTGCTAGAAAATTTTGTCGAGTATGGTGTACATGCGCAGGTTGGCCTTCTTGCGCCAGCCGGGGCCGGGCACGTCGTGCGCGTCGCTGTCGCTGTCGTCTGAGCCCGCGCGCGCCTTGCCGCCGCACGCGCACGCGGCCGCGTCGCCCGCCAGCGCGCCGCGCTCGCCGCCCGCGCGCGCCGCCGTCGCCGCCGCCGCCGCGCGCCGCGCCAGACGCCGCGCCGTCACGAACGCCGCGATCTGAAACGACACGTCACAACTCACATCGTCACTCTCGGACCACGACGACGGTCTCTATTCAGCACGGCTCGGAGCAAACATCCGCACGTTCGGGTTGTGCACTGTTCCTCGGCCACTCCGGTATTTTGAACGAGGACGTTTCCGAGCTCCGGCAGAGCCAGACGAGTGGGATTCGGCGGTTGACATCTTTTTCCAAGTTGGGTGCGAGCCTGAGACGATACTAATAATCCTACTAATATGCTAAAGTTTTTGATGAATGGATGAACGGAATGAACCGATTTGGCTGAAATTTGGAATGGAGATAGCTCATATCCCGGATTAACATAGGCTATATCTCTGAGAGTTTCTGCGAGAATTAGGTACGAGATCGCAATGCACGCGGAAAAAGTCGCTGGCATCGTCTCGCATAACACTCAACTAACACCTGAATCGGATCTCGGTGAGTCGGCACTCGATCAGGCATCCTAGCCCGCTCCTAGCCACATACAACCTAACTTCCACCGAATGAAATGTTTACTGATAGTCCACAAACGCTGTTCTTATTCTCTTCGGTGAGCCGTACAACCTGTCGCAGAGTGTGACCTATGGTACTCCATCTATGGTATCTATAATATAATTGTTCAGTTATTCTTCTTCTTCTTTGCGAGGCTTTTTATTTTACCCATCGTTGGACATAGGTGTGCACGCCGTTCCTGCCGATGCCAGTCTCATCCAGGTTGTGCCCACAAGCTTAATGATGTCGTCGGACCAGTGCGATGATTGCCTCCCCACATTTCTCTCGCCGTACGTGGCCTCAACTCGAGCACCGAGCGAGTCCATTTCAGAGAGAGCGTTCAGTTATTACCACACCACACAATACACGAGACATCCAATAGGAACGTCACTGTGTGCTTTGCGCGAGGCAGGGACAGGAGAAGGAACAGAGGCAGGGGCGGGGGCAGCGACAGGGGCAGAAGCCGGGCGCACCTGCAGCGGCACGGCGGCGGCGCCGAACACGAGCACGACGACCGCGTTGTTGGGCGCCTCGCGCTCCATCTCCTGCGGACAACACACTCTACATTAGTACATCGCTGGCACGCTGCGAACGGTCAGCAGCTCCATCAGTATTTTGGAGATAAACATTGTGCTTGATTTATATCGTCGCGATTTACAAGATACAACAATGCCTCCCGCCTAAACATTATTGATTAGTACCGAATATGGGCGAATCTCTTGTGTCGATGTATAGTCATTGTCAGCCAATTCAGTCAATTGGCGCGCTGCATGGCGCGAGATCGACGTTGTTCAATAGGGGGTAATTGACGACACCCACATCGGCGATCAATTGCGAGAACTAAATACCAAGATGAAACATCGACGCGTGCACAATATCGAAAGGTATAGAGGCACTATAGAGGGTTATGGCTCCTGAATTTTGCGTATCGACTCGGCTCGAGTTCCTGCAGCGGGTCGGGCGCGCCACCCCGACCCTCGGGGCGGAGGGTGCGGTGTTCGCGAGCGTACCTCGAGCATGTCGTAGATGGGCCGCGCGACGTCGCTGTACTTGTGCACGGCGAGCAGCGCGGACTTGAGGTCCTGCAGCAGGTCCAGGCCGCGGCGCGCCAGCTCGGCCTCGGGCGCGCTGCCCCACCACTCGGCGAGCGTGACGGCCATCCAGGCGCCGTACACCAGCTCGCTGGCCGCCAGCAGCGCCACGCCGGCGGCGTAGGCGCGCAGGCCGGCGGCGACGCGCCACGCGGCCAGGCACACGAGCGCGGCGAGCCACAGCCCGGCCGCCAGCGCGTACGCGTACGACGCGCGGTACTGCGCCGCGCACATGAAGCGGAACCACGCGTACGTGCTGGGGTCCCACGCCAGCCGCGCCGCCGTCGCCAGCAGCGCGCCGCTGTACATCTGCAACGAGCGGGCGACGTGAGCACCGGCACCGGCATACGTGGCAGTGGACGCGACGCGCTCGTTCCGATGCCCAGTGTCGCACACCGGTGGCCACTCAGGGCGGCTAAGCTGACGGTGACTGTACTATACTATGGAATAGACCTACAATGTGCTATTTTTGATGTAACTCTATCGTATCGGTACGAGCAGTTTTCGTCAGTAAGTATATTTTCGCTAAGCCTGTCCCAACTAACAAAATGGTCATAAGATTTTAAGCTTTTATGATTATTTCGTCACATAGGTGTCGTATATTAGGAAGTTTTAAAATGTGACGTTTTACAGGCATCATGTATATTGCATTTAAGTTTCAATGCAATTTGGTAATAAAAGTCGTTGTACAAACGTTTGTATGAAATAGCTATAAAGCAATTTAATCGTAGAAAATACACAGTCATACAAACGTTTTAGGCGGGACATTTTGGCTGGTATTACAACCTTAATAACGCTGCTATAAGACTATGCATGTGAACATGACATTTTAAATATATTCGCAGTAATGTAAACCAGCCAAGCCCAATAAACGCGACAGAGAGTGATGGTTCCGTACCTATTTTTTAACCGAAATCCAAAAAGGAGGAGGTTATCAATTCGGCCGGTATCTTTTTTTTTCTGTTGAAAGTCGATGTCAACACGAATGAACCGATTTGGCTGAAATTTGGAATGGAGATAGCTCATACCCAGGATTAGCACATAGGCTACATTTTATCCCTGATAATTAAAGAAACCTTAATCATGTCAATCAAGTCATTATGGCCATACCTCCCATGGTTAACGATACAACACAACGGCCCCTAGTCCCCGGATAAAGTTGGGAACCGTTAATTATGTCATTCTTCGACGTTGACAAAATATGTTTTTTGCCGCATTCCCAAAAAACTTATGGTGTCTAAAATGTTCTGGTAATGTAAAAAACTATTTTTTGGAATGACAAATAACGGTTTACTAAAATGTTTTAGGGAACTCTGATAGGTTCGTAATGAAAGAACGCCATGTTCTTTAAGAGTTTATAACTCTTAACACAGCAGTATTCATGGTGTACAAGTATTTTGTAACTTATAATGGCACGATGAAGGGAGTTTTAACTCTTAACACAGCAGTATTCATGGTATATAAGTATTTCGTAAGTCATAATGGCATTATGACATATAATAATTTATTTTTTATTTAAAAAATAATAATTAAATACACAATAAATGAAGGGGGCATTTAAAATTTATTAATAAACCTAAAAAGTTGGTCCCTAAAGTAATATTCGCATTAAGTTTTCCAAACTTAAACATAAACACACCCCATTTCAAACTTGTAAATAATTTGATTACACTTATAGTATAAAAGTATAAAAATATAATCTGCACACATGCAGAATTTAATAATAGTTAAATTCTATTACTTATAATTGAAAGCACTTCAATACTGTATCAAATAGATTCATTGGTCCGGTAAACGTCTGCGCTATGAATGCTATGATAACTATACGACTAAATACTCATACCAATGATAATATTACAACACTACTATGTTCTCGCTTATGACTTTTGAATGACAGCTATACGACTTTATAGAAATAGTAACTGCGCCAAAATCGCGTTGTATAAGTGTTTGTAAGACTTATTTTCATGCCATTCAGTTTTTTGAAAACGTTTACACAATTCTTATATGACTTATATTAAGACCATTTTGTTAGTTGGGGTGTCTTAGCCACAGAAAGTTGTTTCTCACGGAAACAAAAAGCTTGGAAGCTTTTTGTTTCCGTGATAACTGATAACTGATAAATCATATTAATACGTTCAACTCCGGCTCATCGATATTACACCCATGCAAAAAATCACGTCGACCCGTAGATTGCTTTTGCCTTTATAATATTGGTAAGGATCCCTTCATCATTCATTCGGTTTTCTCTCAAGGGATGACTATAGAGGTATATATACCTTGAGAGAATTTCATTAAAAATCATTAGAAATTAGAGCGTATATCCATCTTGGTACCCATACAATAGGCTTTTGTTTTTGCTCGATGTTAATAATAGCCGGTGTTAGTATCGGATGGGATGGTGCGGAACCCTTCGTGTGCTACTCGCACTTGATCGGTTTTATGTTGATATGTACGTCGAATGTCAATTTAATCCATGGTAACCCATTAACTCTGTAACACTGTAATTGACGAAGTTTTCTAACGTCATATACCTATCCAGTTTGCCGTTTTCCTTGTGCGAGTAAACGTCCTTTGTGCAACCTTTTGTCTTTTGTCACTTTGGAACCCTTTGCGTATGGAACCCAAAAACGACCGCGGCTGCACTTGCGAGGAGCTGCTTTTATAAAGTTTTTTTACGATTTTCGCATTTTTTGCTGAGCAGCCAAAAACCCACCGGTTGTATTATAATGGTAGCGACTTCCGCAACAATCGCACCGACGCGCAGGCCGTGATAAGTGATTTGCGTCAGTAAGTTTTTCTGTGGGTAGGTAAATCTTGTATAATTTGTTAGGTAATTAGCTATTAAGTACACGAAACAAAAGTTTTTATAATGGGCCCGTATTTCCCAATTCCCATGTACGGACATAAACAACGCTCCAGTTGTTTGTTGTTTAATGTTTATTGCGAGTCGCTTGTATAACGACGACTGGAGCGAGTCGTCCGTCCAAACTCCGACATCTCATGCCGTCATGCGAGGTCACCTCTCGACTCTCAAATAGTGATTAGAAACAATTCGCGGTAGCACCTACGTACCTACTCACTGAAGGGTGAACTTGCTATCACATAATACAATTACTTTTCTAACTTATTCTAACTATGTAGTTCAGAAACAGCTCTAGAGCAAATATGTAATGCGAATTTTGTGACGATACATGTAGGTACAAGGGGAAGGCCTGAAATAGATAACCTACAGGCTACAGGCGGACTACTCGCCGAAGCCGCTACTTACCGCTAGCGCCACGTCAAAACTTAAAATCCATTTAATGCTGTCGTAACATCACAGACTAAAATAAATCATCAAGGAAACAAATAATGTGCCGAACTAATCTGGAAGGAACCAGGAAACAAAAATCGTTTTCCAAATAACTAGGAAAACAATGTTACGATTGAAGCGGGACACAGCGCCGGCGGCGAGCACTTAGCGGCTGTAATGTAATATCATTACCGGTAAATGATATCGTGATTTAGCGCCGCGCTCTGCATTAGCTGATTGTCGAAGCCCCGCAAGCCGCGCCCAAGAATCCCCAAAAGATTACAATGTTAGGATATCACTGCTTATGCGATATACGTGTACCTGTGCGTGTACCTCACGTGTACCTACTGAACCTCGGCGGGAGGGGCGACTCGACGTCCTTACGAAACTATCGAATAATATGAAACTGCGTTCGCTTGTCGGTTTGTCCTTCAATCACGGAGCAACGGAGCAACGGATCGATATAATTATTATCCCGGGCGAGAAAATTGCGCGAAAGAGTTTGTACTTTGTTGGTGTGTCCTTCGACCTTTTATCCCGGAAAACCGAGCTTTCCCGCCGGATTTTAACAACCTAATTCCAAGCGGAAGAAGCGGCGGGCGAAGGCTAGCCGGCTCAAACCTGAATAGGCAAGTAGAAACCAAGTTTTTTTTTTTAAAACATAATTATGTTTGGCAGGAAATGTTTATTTTTGACTAACGTGTGAAGCAATCAGAATAACAACGAGCAAAGTATAGGCAAGTGCGCACGAAACGAAATACTCGCAGTCGTTTGCTTTTTTTGTTAGGTTAGGTCGGTACTCATACGTATTATGTAAAATTTTAATTCCTTAGTTCTCTGGAAGTTGCTAAAACTGGTTCGTCTCGGAGTCGTCAGTTTGTTACAGCGCGCGGCGAATCAATAAGAGCCAACAACCTGTTGTTCCCCGCGCGGCCAGCGCTGCAGCCCGACCCGACCACCGCCGCGCCGCTCGAGCGTTCCCGCCGAAAATGTATCACGATGTGCGCTGAGTCAATGACCTTAATTCAGACCATAATTTTTGTTCCAAAAATGCTAAGAAGATGATCAACATCCGAGAATTCTTATTCAATTCGAGACGTGTCGTTCCGATCGGGAGAATCGTCGGAACTGGTAAAACCGTTCAAGAGGATACTTAATCTCAACGGGGAGTCCCCCGGTCGGATACCTCCAAACGAGCCCGATCGATGTCGAAAATATCCGATGCAACGAACAAATGACGAGCTAGCACATCTCGTAATGTGGCCAATCCGCGCTGCAACAGCGACGTTGATCTGAGCCATGGCTTAGCTTCGGATACCTCACTCCGACCAAAGGAGGATGGCCAGCGGTGGGATGGGATGGCCACAGGGCACTAGACTCCCGCGCTGGCCGTATCGTGTCACGTTTTCTCGAGTCAAATCAGTGGTCTCCTGGAGCGTGAGTAAGCGGTGTCGCAGGCGAGGCTCGCGACGGGTTTAGCGCCTCCGGCGGCTTATTCGTTTCCCTAATAACTTAATATAATTACACAAAGAAATGCGTTACTATGAAATTCTGTTCTGGCTTTTGCTCGCAACTTCGTCCGCGTGGAGGTTTTTCAGCCTCCCGGGAACCTTATGTTTATCGAGGATAAATCACGCAGAAAATCACATCGATCCATTGCTCCAATACTGCGTGATTGAAGGACAAACAAATACTTACTCCATCACATATCTAATAATATGAAGCGGGCACCATTTAGGAAAACAAACGAAGGGACGTCGTTTTTGATGTGGACTTGTGGAGTCTTAACGGTCTCCACGGAGAGCTTACCGCTACTGGCTGGTTTATCAGCTGGCCACTTTTATTTTCATATTCGAAGGCATTCAAACTTGGAGTGTTATTTGAATATTGTTTGGAATGTAAGTTTGAACAGGCGTCGTAATGCATTATTCTATTAGCCACCGACCGAGCCGGAGGTCTAGAATCAAAGTAATATTCTCGACTTTCGTCCATGCCGGACGTACACAACGCCTGTTCATTCATTCAGTTTGAGTTTGTTATTATGTTATATTCTTTTATTGATGGATAATTACAAATGTACAATAACTGGTGTGACACGGTTTTCATTTGAATAGGGCGCAATTTACCCCTATAGACTATGTAAATTGTATGGTATGTACCATGGATACCCTTTGTTGTATCCCACTTTGTTTGTCATGGGCATGGTGGGATATTGCAAACTGGAGGTGTGGAGAGAATTGTTTTTGGCAGCGTATTTGTTTAAAGTGCTGAGAGGAAAACTATATAACCCTGCTATCCTCCAGCTGTTACGTTGTTGTTATGCGTGCCAAACGAGAGCGTGTCGCGCAGGCACGTCAAGCCGCCGCTCCCGGCTCAGCCGCGCGCGCAGCTGCTCGCTGAGGCGACCCACACGCTCAACTTAGCGGCCGAAATGGGCCGAACAAATTCATTTGTTCAGTTGCTCTCTGGCCGAGTTCGCAAAACTCGTAATTTACATACTATGTACATTGTAAATATTACTCGATAAGGTGTTATTACGAGTATTAATGTTAATTTAACTTAGGAAAATAAATAATAATTTGTAGGTTGTTTTTAATGTTAAACTTTTTTCTATCGAATTAGGCTTAAGTACCTGTTAAGATAGATTTAAGTGAGTTCAAAAAATAAATAAAATAAATAAAGCTTATTCATAAATATTTTTTATTAATTGAAATTCCATTTGGATCCAACGGAAGCGGTATTTTCCTCTATCGAATCAAAAACCTGTTGCTCAGACTGCAGCAAAGCGCCCGACGAGTTTATCTTTGGGGGTCGTTCGACGGCAATGAATGCCAACATTGATGGGCAACTCATCTAAGCCATTTAATTATAATCTATCTCTCATAACATTCCTTCGATTCCAACATTTGCGATGTTATTGTTACAAGCGTTTTAATGTAGCTCTTTATACTTACCTACTTACTTTATTATAGTTCTTCACTAAGCTCATCGAGAATCTGCTATTATAGATGTTATGATATTGTAATAATAATTCAAGGATGCATTAACGCAAAAACAAGTACAATAATTATGGTCGCTTTTTGTATTCAATTATTTACCTACCTAATTACCCACTTAATTTTTAATTTATACGCTACTCGCTGTTTCGATTCGCGTGAACGTGCTGCGGTCACACCTGTGCAGATCGCGGCGATAGTCTAAACTTGTATTGGAGCGAGGGGTGCAAGGCTTTCATCAAATGTAGAGACGGCATCTGCCACACCCGGGCCCCGACTGAAACTTGTTCCGATGCACTGCGTCAGAGATGACTTCACTCTCTGGCTTGTGATGATTATAATCGAGCCAAAGTACTGTTTCATGAGTAGTTCTAACTTCTAACACGTCTTAGGTGGGTATCTAGGTCGAATAGGTGTTCAGGCCGTCTTCTAACACAATCTGATAACGAAGGGTGCCAAGTGCATCGAGCACAGCTTTATTGGCTCTGTGTGGGCAACGCATTAGGCACATTACCGAAGTGATGTCATGCTCCCCCCCCCCTCGCCTCCCCTTCGCCTTCGCAGCCTTCGCCGAGATGTTCGGAACAATAGCATTGCTCAATGCCTGCGTTATAATTTACTAGACGATGCCCGCGAATTCGTCCGCGTGGATTAAGATTTTTTAATTACCCAGGTGCTTGATGCTGCAGTATCAGCTCGAGGTTGCCATGCCTAGGAAATAATCCGAAGAAACGGTACAAGTTTCAAATTCATCGCACCAGTGAAAGTTTGCAAGACCCTTTAATCGTGTAAAAAATTAGCTTATGATCTTCAAACGCCCGAACAGTGAACAGATTTATATAAATTATAGCTAAGATCCATCTCGATTCTATGATATAATATATATTCATCTTTGCTTCGATCACGTCCTACCTTTCAAACAGAAAAACTGCATCAAATCGGTCCATCCTTTAGGGAGCTACGAGGAAACAAATAGACACACACACGTCAACCTTATAACACCCCTCTTTTTCCGTCGGGGGTAAACAATACGATAAGTACAAGCGGCACGAGATCGTGTTCTGTGGCGATCTTTTCGGGACACCTTCATCCAACAGCGGATGTGTCTCGGCCGGGATGGTGATGAAATGAAATGAAAGTGGGCGCCGGTGACATGACTGCCTCAAGTGAAGCTCATTCAATTAATTAATTAATGATACCTAATGATAGTTCAGCCACAAAAACAACACACACACAAAACACTTGTTTTTAAAATTGTTGTTCGTCTGTTTATGTGTATAAACAGACGAACAACAATTTTTCCTGTTTACAGCTGTGTAGCTGTAAACAGGAAAAACTGTAAAAGGGATTACCTACCTTGGAACTAGTGAATTCTGATGGGACCGATCATATCGGAGGATAATTAATACGGAGAAAATATATATGAGTGAACCGCTAAAATATTAAAATATACTAGATGCGGTACGAGCTATCGGTAAATATTATAATTCTTATTAAGATTGGTTTTCTAGTCTATGCTGAATTCCTAGTACCTAGAGTCTAGACAATAGCGGACAATTGGTGGCTGTGGAGCTTGCAATGCAATCGGGATGTGCGGATTCACTGTTTGAGGCATGTGACGTACGTAACAGAGCGAACAATAAGGTAGGTAGGGTGACTTCGCCGGTTACGCGACCAGGGTCAGTTACGCGACCACTAACAGGACCTACGGCATTAAAACGAAAATAATAAGAATTCTATTCTTCTTTTCCAAATGAAATTCACTTAAGTAAAGAGGGGGATAGACCTATTAGTTTTACCTACAATAGTTGGCAGCTTTGTGTTTACCCGAAAGCAAACAAATCTTAGTTCAATCCGCCGCTCATATTTTCGACGCGTACACGTTCCCAAAACAACGAAAAAAATAGTGAGTAAGTGATGCGTTCGAGGTAAGTAGATCGTGATGTATTTATTTGAGTCAATTTTTTAATGTTCTATTAAGTGGATATATATATGTTTTACGTTATTTGTACATTTATTACATGTAATATACAAAATCAGGTAAAAAAATTGAATGGTCGTTAACTGAAATTGGAATTAGCCAATAACTTCAGTTGGCGCCCACCTGGCCGCCAATAGACATTTAGAAAGAAAAACATTTATTTTTATTTTTTATAGACTACAAATCTAATTCGGAATTTAATCACTTTCAATTTAATTTGTTTATTTTTATCCGTGTATCTTTTAGTTTACGACCACCAAATGATTATTATAAAACATCTTAAAATGTATGGGTATCAAGTGGTCGCCAACTAAAAATGAGCAAATTAATATGTGGGTTTACGACCATTTGCAATCACTACTTATAATCTTATCTGTTTTTTGCATAATGTAGGTGTTTAATATATATTATTTTCATTACAGATTTCCTCCACAAACCGTATTAGAAAATAACACCGGCTTATTCCCAAAGAGATCTGGAATGTGCTTTAAAAATATAAGAGAAGGAGGACACGGTATTAGAAAGAAATGTAAAATGTATAACATCCCGAGATCTGATGATCTGATGATTTGATTCTAAACTTTTGTAATTGTTGTTTAAAGTGATATTTTTAATTTTGTACTTGTGTAGGAAAATGTATTATACTTGCTAAGATTCATTTAAGCTTAAGCTTGAATATTAAAGTGTACCTTTGATCTCATGAAAAAATGTGTTTTAATAATTTATTATAATGTAATAATAAAGCATGAATAATAATTATTTTTTAAACATTAACACGTTCATATTTTTTATTTTTAATTAATCAAATTTAGTTTTCCCTAGCAAATCGAGAGGTCGCAACTAGATAAGGGGGCAGTCGTCAACTAGCAAAAGTGGTCGCCAACTAGCATTTCACATAGTTTTTAAGATTTATTCAATTTAAAATGTTTTCACAACTGTAATTCTTATTTTTTTACTTTTAAATATAACTTGACAATATCTAGGACCCCGTCATATAGCTTTAATACATGTGCTATGGGTGCAACATACTTAAATATTGACGTAAAGTTGAATATCCCGCTAATCGGTCGCCAACCGGCGAAATCACCCTACGATAGTTATGTTAGATTTTGTTGTTGAGATGAAGTATTTAGTAAAAAGTAAGTATACGACTACTGGTACGAGTAAGATCTAGACAACAATGTTATCCTTTGTTGTAAGCCTCGTACAGCATACCGAGACCTCACCTGACGCGATACCAGCAGCCGCAGCCAGCAGCGCCCACTAGCGGGCTCGCGGAGGCAGTTTATCAAAACCGATCCAAAACTAAAAACAAATCTAGCAAGGACGACCGGTTCTGATCTTAAAATTAAATGGTCTATTTTTCTTCCGAGATCGAAGTCTGTAGGCAATTATTGTAATCGGACTTACTGAGTTCCTTGTACAACCTGTTTTACAGCAATAAATCATTTAATTAATTGATATGAACCCCCTTCGTTCTCTCGGATGGTAAATCGCTTCACGCGGCACGTGTGCACCGGCGCGACGGTAACTAGACGCGGCCGAAGCGTCCCAACTCCTGGACCTACTTCAGCGCCCGGTCACTCGTAAATTGCTACAGTGACTCAGATGAGAAACTCCGAAGTCTACCTAACTAGGACCAATTATAGTCAAAACAGATTCATCAAACGAGCTTGTGATACATGTACGAGTAATAAGAATTATCTAAAATTAGATCAATTTAAATATAAGTGTGGGGGGTTCGTCTCTGCCATCAAGAAATGCACATAACACAAGGCTCGATGGCAGGGGGCGAACTTATCTCGTTTATGGTACTATACCTAATTCTCTTCTATTATATTTTTGTTCGCTACTAATTTAAAATGGGCTCCCACCTAAAATAATGTATTTCAACAAAAATATGGAAACTTTATTGGCTCCTGTAATAGCATATTGAATTAGCTTCCTTTTTGCTATTTAACGGCAGGATCTCCGAAAACAGCCTATTTTTGATTCAATAGTAAACAATCAAATATTCTTTGTTTTGATTGGTTAAAAATATATGTTGTAGTTCAATACACGTTCTAAATTATTTTACCGTTCAAAAGTCCATATTTTGAACTTCACTCGATCAAATAATATTCCGAAAACAGTGTAGTTTTTAATTGTTTTTCAGGTTGTATGTATAGTATATCAAAGTTAAACTAAAAAAAAAATGTCAAAAAATAGGCAAAAGCTTTTAGAAGAATATTTTACCGTTAATTTTTCTCTAAAAAGTTTACTTTTTTTTTTATCAAGACTGTTTTACTTTTTAGGGTTCCGAAAAAAACTTCGGAACCCTTATAGGATCACTTCGTTGTCCGTCTGTCTGTCAGTGTGTCACCACCGTTTTTCTCGAAAACGGCTTATGATCCGAAGTCGAAATTTATACTGAATATAAAGTTCAATGGTCTCGTAGTGTTTTAAGAATATCAAGCTTATAGCTTAACTCAGTAAAAAGTTACAGCTTGAAAACCACGGTTTTCTCATTATTAAAACAAATTAAGGCACATCTTCAAAAATCGTTTTTTTCCATACCTACCGAATTCTTAGTTTCATAGTAATTCCCGTTATATTTTACAAACACCAGCCTTAAAATCTTACAAATTACGGATATTTTGATACCTCTAAACCTTATAATAGTACCTAAAACAGCCAAAAAAAAACAAAAAAAAACCGATATCTTACTGTGAATTACAACTATTGCTACGCTTCTTTAGTGACGCGTCACGTAGACAGATTATAATGGTGCGGCCACACTATGGTAAACGTCAATGTCGATCATCTCAACTATTATCGTGGTTATTTCCGACAATATTAAACGCGACAAACTGAGTGCTCACACTTCGTCAACGTCAACGCAAATTTAATTGGCGATAACGCAATAATTCTGTATTAATTTTTTAATGATGTATTTATTAATCCTGTATTAATTCATTGGCGATAACGCAATGTGAATGCAGCAGCGTCAGCGTCCATCTTGAATCAAGACATTTTATCGTCATTATCGGGCATTGACGTTGACCGTTCAAGTGTTTCCGCTCAATTTTTCGCATTAAATATTGGGGGAAGCTGCCGTATTAATAGCGGCAACGTTAACCCTCTAATGTGGCTAGCTCATAAAGCTAAAACGACTAAAGTGAGAAGACATTATGTCAAAATATGTATGTAGGAGCAGGACAACGCATTGTGTTTCTATTTGGTACCTATCCATTGACGTGTAGAGCTGTCTCTATCTAGAGAGCCATGAAGTAGAAGCATAGAGAAGGATGTATATATAGACTCAAGACTGTAGAAGTCTGGCAACCTCGCAAGGTAGTGCCGAGTGCGTCCGTGTTATTTTGTTTTGTATATAAATCATAATTATTTAATAAAAGTTACAATAAATTTAATGTACGGTTTCAGTCAAGGTGCATAGAAACCTAAAAATACATCAGTTACGACGAGATAAATCCATGTTTCGTACCTACCTATATGTATAATGTATATCGACTGCAAAGTGCAAACAAAATTGCAAAGGTAAAAAGCTATGTTTATTACTAACTGGCTAATCCTACTGTCAATATATTTTGGTGTAACAAATGAAGATATTTTCGTTTAAAGATGTTTAGTAACAAGGTACATAGTAACTTACAATTAAGTGCCAGACTCATAATTTAAATAAGTAAGTAATAAGTATCTAGGTTTGAAAACATAACCTACAAAACAAATAGGTACTTATATTTCATTTTGTTTATGATAATAAAAGTTATTTTAACTGTTTTAGATGCCAAGAAAATTCTGTGTGCCCGAATGCAAATCAAATTACGACAGTGTTATCAGCATTGAAGGAGCTAAAAGTACATTTTCTTTCCCGAAAGATGCTCATATCTCTCAAGCGTAGCAACCATTTTTCAAGAAGAAATAATCATTGGACGTGATGGACAGAACAGCAATTGATAAATTTTTAGAGTGACATAATAACATCATTCGCAGATTCGTATAAATTCCAAGAAAATTTAAGAGACTAAATGGTTGTATCAAATGATACCTAATAAGAGGCTATATTTCTATTTGTTAAATCTTGATATTGAAAGTGATAATGGTGACAGCAATGTAATAGTGTGTTAATAGTGTGTTGGTGGATGAAAATCTAAGCATTCAGGTATATGTAAAAGGACATTTAATGCATCATGAAGATTTGAGCTGGATATTACCTAGTGAACTTAAGCTTAGCAGATGGTCACAGCTTGAAAATATACTATCTTGTTATTATAACAATAGTTGTGAACCAACAAAGTCATTTGACAAGATAGGTCTATTGAGTACTTGAATGAAGCAGTTAATCTTGAAAATGGTAATTTTGCTGCAGAGCTTGTTCTAGACCAAATGAAATTGCTAAAAAATAAGCAACGTAGATGTAGTGTTGAGACATCTCTATGAGACGGCTATGTGTATAGTATGTTAATGTTGGTATCGGATTTTTGTAGTGCTGCCAGGGATCGCAACTTATGGGGGTTTCTCCCCAAATTAAGGGAGTAAACAAGTGAAATGGGATTATTTAGGGGCTTTATATTTTAAGAGGTAGGTAGGAACGAAATTGCCGAATGAAATCAACCAAAAAAATGAGAGTATACAATCAAAGAAAAAAACCTTTCATGGGTAGGTAGCTAGTAAAACAACTAGTTTTATAAATATAGTATGTTAATCAAAGATTTATATAATAAAGGTCTCATTCTATACTATACCGGTGAAACACCAGAGAAAAACTGGTGTTTTACCGGTTATTATTGAATCATAACTCAAGTAATTTTATTTAAATAAAAAGAAGTTTGATGATCAACATTGTTCATTACTTAATAACATTTTTTCAAATACAATTACTTTATCATTATTTAAATTCAAGATCAGTCAAATTTTATTTTATTTTGTAAAAGAAATATTATAATAATTTGTGACCATGTATACTTACTAGTGTTTAGATTCGTTATAAGATGTCATTCTGTATTGGTTAACTTAAGATGTATTAAGTATGTATGAAAACTGTATTGTTTAACTTAGGTTAGGTGTATTAGTGTTGAGAAGGTATGCGAGGAAGTATGAATATGGTAAAGATGTATAAACGGAGAAGGTATGTCTGTGCAGGATGACAGAATGTGGGAAATGGAATGTAAGTGTATGACAGGGATGGATGTATGCGATAGAGAGAGTGGGAAGATATGGAGATAAAAAAGATTGGCAAGATGGCATATAGAGTTAAGACATGCTAAGGAGTGCTAAAAGTAGTTTAAATAAAAGAAGTTAATATATATTTAGTGTTTTTACTTTGAGCTATTCCCACATTTATTAGAACATACAATACTATTACTTGCTTGTTTAGACATGAAAAGGGTCACAAAGAAAATTCTATCAAACATAGAGAACCTTTTGATTGACTATCTCGAATGCTTTAAAGACAGCTTAGACTTAGTTTTACAGGTTATACATTGTCTTATGGAAGTAACTCAAAGAAACAAATAATGGGATGAAAGATGGATAGTGGGAACTGTGAGAAAACTACACAACCCCATTGAGTTTGGGCTTGTTTGATTCATCTTGACAGTACTCTAGTCCTAGATATGCAGGGTCTGATGAGACCGGAAGGCGTCTATAGGAACTGCAATAACACTGCGCACTTAAGTTGTCATCTAGTAGGTACCTAATTAATACAATGGTCAAGAGTTTCGGAACCCTCAGTGCGCGAGTATGACTCGCACTTGACCGGTTATTTTTAACAAAGTGGCTCGTGCGCCTCACTTCATTTGCTTGCAAATTACTGCGGCCGAAGATCGTGCCCTTAAGCTGCATGTTTTCCAAATAAATTAAAAGAAAAAGACTCAACAGCCGCAGAAGCGAGTGCGGATAGCTCGTCGAGACGAGAGTTCGTCGTCGCCGGCCGTGCCGCACGCCGCCGCCGCACGCCGCCGCGCCGGCCGCGCCGCGACACACGCCCCGCGGCGGCGCGGCGGTCGGCACCCACTTCGTCAACAACAACACCCTCCAATTAGCGCTATCGCCGACTGCATGCTAATTGCAGTCCGCGCTGCTGGAGCGGCTTTTGTCGCGCTAATGGCGACGCGGCGTGCTACACTTTGACTATAAATTATACCTACTCTCGTGCTAAATACTGACTACCTCATTCGCTGGCGGGATTGATTTTTAGGGTTCCGTACGCGAAGGGTGCCACCGGGACTCTGTAACTAAGCCTCCGCTGTCTAGGAGCCCTCCTTCCGTCCGTCCGTCCGTCTGTCTGTCAGCGGGCTGTATCTCATGAACCGTAATAGGTAGATATTTGAAATTTTCACAGAATATATATCTATTGCCGCTTTAGTAACAAATAATAAAAATAAAATAAAAAATATAGGGGGGTCTCTATACAAGAAATGTGATTTTTTCACGTGAATTCGAAATGCGTAATTAGAATAGATGACTCACTGAGATGTCGCAGAGTCTCACCTGTGAAGTGATAAGTAAATAAGTAGGTCAAAACTGCAGCTCGCTCTGACAATGGAAGCATCAATTAATAAATCAATTGTTTCTAATCATTAATTAATTAATTGACTTGTCGCAATGCGCTTTTTATGCCTCATTGCGATAAAATTCCACAAACAGTGACACAACGTAGGTACATTAGTACTTTATAACATTATAATATCAGATGCCTAAGTTACACATCACTTTATGATTAATAGTTTCATCCCAGTTAGCAGCAATGACACGAGTAATAAACGATAACAATTACTGACAAGAGCGGGCGGAGTGTCTCGAACACTGCTCCTTCATCCAACGGAACAAGCCACTGCATTATATGTTCCTTATAAATGTTCCTTACACGACTTATCGATGTGAATAACCATTCGTTTTATCAATACATATTACATCCTGTATCGTATTCACAAAGCATGGCATTGAAATTAGGTTTGCCCCGATATGAGCTTTTACCGATGCTATTTCAATTTTTTAAGCTATTGCATAGCTTCTATCGCGGGCCTTGAGCGTGGAGACCGAATACAGAAATTCCGTAATGAAAATAACCTGACACAGGACTCCTCTCACCGCTTGATGGCATTGATAAAAAATGCTATGCAATAGCATTTTCTTTCTTCTTTCTTTCTTTCAAAAACGGCAGTAGGTAGGTATATCGGAATTTTTATTTGAAATCTCAATTCATGCTGAGGAATCGAAAATGATTTGTGATTGTGAACACTGTCTCGAGCCGAGTTAGCGCGTTAGGAGGAAACTCAGCTTACGAGGCGGGCGCGAGGCGGGTGCGAGGCGGGTGCGAGGCGGGTGCGAGGCGGGTGCGAGGCGGAAGCGCCGTTGCTAATTGGAATAATGAGAATTGTCGCTGTTGACATTTCGCATCCATTGAGAGCCACGAAACTTGTCTGCAGTGAAGCGAACAGTGCCGTTGCAGGCTGCAACATATTGACCTTTGTTTCGCCAATAAATTAAAATAGGTGGGTAGTGGCAGATACACTCATGTCGTTGTCCGAAAGTAGCTACTGAGACATATTTGAGGTCTTTATACTGGTTGGTTTTAAATACATAAACTTTCTCTAGCTCTCAAACAAACAAGGAAATCATGTAAAATTCGGTCTGGCAATTCGATCCGATGATAGGATTTGATTTGACTCGATCATTCATTCGTCACTCGCTAGCGTCTCACCGCGAGTCGCGACTCGCGAGACGAGCGGTCAGCGGAGTGGCGCGGCGGCTGCCGGCTGCCGCTGCGAGAGGCAGCAGCGCGAGTCATCGACCCCGGCGCGAGACAACGCGTCATACGCTCATCACGCCCCTCGCTCCTTTGACGAGCGAATTCCTTGCTGCTCGGCAAGCTCGTTTGTTGAACGTCTACTCATCTTAAATTGAAATATTTCACTATACAACGCCTCACGCCTTGCACCACGAACCACTCCACAAAAATAGAGATAGAACCGCCAGCGCTATCACCACTGCTGCACGGTTTTGCTAAGCTATTCGTGCGTGCTTATTCTCGAACGAATCCTCGCTGTCTGTTTTGTTTGAAATATTATTTTTCATATGGAATCCGAGCTTTAATGTATCTGTGATGAGAAATATTGTGATAATACAGCGTTTTCACAGACGTCAAAACAGGAAGAGCACCAGGAGGTGCCTCGCGCCATTTCCCGTTTTATCTCGGTATATTTCTGTGATGGAAATATGGCTACACTTCATGTTTTCCAAGACCGACGAGTCCTTTAATCACGACGAGGGGTTCAGAGGTCGCCGTGTACTCTGCGCCAGAAGATTGTCAGGGATGCTTTGCCAAAATCAAATGAGTCACAATGACCTTCCTTCGTTACAAGAGATAGGTACGTGTACTTGAACAAGAAGATTTATGTAACAACTTCTCTAGGTCGGTACTCGGTCTTCGATTGGAGCGAGGGGACTGGCGGCTTGCCTCTCGACCGACAAGACGCATGACAGAGTCCTCGCTCTATTGATCTAACCCATCAGCCAGTGTGTACGGAGCACGGCCGAAGTCGGCAAACGATGCTTTGATTGAGCAACACGCGTGTACACATCTATGTATGTAAGTACGGACTTCGCAGTACCTACCTACTCATGGCATAATATAATGGTGCGTTTACATTAAATCGGTAGTATTTCGGTTTCACAAATAATAGGCATGTGTTGCAGAGGAAGTTCTCACACAGGCGGCCGGCCCCTGCCGGCGCTTCCCTGCTGGCGACAAAATAAAAGTTACGACTTACGTCTTGTACTTAGGTACATTTGTTTTGACAAAACCTCATCTCGAAAATTCCTGCGGCGAGACTTTGTTCCGCTTGATACGTAATTAATCCGCTCACGGAACAACGAGCCAGCGGCGCTTTGAGGCGAACGCCTGAACTGAAAGCCTTTACAGAGCTCGTCGGGGGCGGCCGAGGGCCAAAGGTTAGCTTAACCGCGAAAACTTATTTTAATCTGTGCTCCAAACTGCTGGACGGTTATGTAATATGTCGCTCTTCTCGCGACACTTTTACAGCGCTTTTAAAATGTAGGCCGTAAACAATTTGAACATTTTTATTTTGAGTTTTGATTCAAAGCAAGTAGGTTATCTTTATTGGTAGTGACCTACATACCTACCTAATCCGAGTAGCATTGCTCCAGTCATTTCTGCTGATTTTCTACTGCAATAATTGTGCTCACCGTATATTTGAGCACCTACCTTCAAAGCGAGCGAATAGGCAAGGCAAGGGAAGCGCGCTGCAACCTGACCTCATCAGTGCATTCCATCATCGTCAAGCGCAAGCCTATTTCGCAATAAAAATAAACATGAAGCAGCAGCATAGGTCATATTCTTTATTTTGCATTTCACATGTAACAGGTATAAGTATGTACATTACACGTGAGAACCTGTAAGGGTAGGTATGGCAAACAAAACTCATCGCTACTTATTCCGAGTTTCTCGCTACTTACTGATCTTATAAACCTACGAATGATACTGTAGGTATTTGCTCAGATATCGCACGTCGAAAACGAAAATCATTTAGGATCTTTGGAGCCAGGTATTAGAATCAAATTGTCGCGAACGCGCTGAGTCGTCTGAGGATGCAGTTGTGACTTGTGATATCAGTTGCGACTCGCTTTAGCTATGACAAGAACGCGTAGAAGTAGTGCGAAAGCGCAAGGCGAGTGTCACGCACATTCCGCTGTAAACATTATTCTGACCAACAGTTATTTCCTCTAAAAAGCCGATCACATTTGAATATCTGAACGGCGATGGCCCGATGCCAGCGACACCCCGCGCCGTTAACGCGCGGCGACAGCGAGCGAATACCGATCGAGGAAGTGAGTTGTTGTCATTTGAGAATGCAGATCCACGACGCTTTCCTGAGAAAGTCAACTGATCCCATGTTACGTAACGAGTTTGTTGCTTGCTCAACTACCTATAACAACAACAGTTCTCGCAACAGGTTCTTGCAACTACTAACGTATCGTCGGCATCGTTACCTATTATTGATTTAGCTTAAATTAATAAATGACTGGGCTGACGAAATGATACCTATTTTTGTAATAGGAATTAGGAGCATGTGGTGAATCCACTTATTTCATAATCAAAATATCAAAATCACTTTGTCAAAAATTATTTGAATGCTTGCATAAGTTCAAGCTCTAAACTTATTTTTTTACCCGACTCTTACGGTAAAAGCTAAAAGGAAGGGTTATGACTTCAGCGGTCTGTGTAATATATTATTATGTTGTAGATTCTGTATTTACTACTATATTTAATCAAAAGATAATTAGATGTTAACGTCCAATAAAATTTTCCGCTTAGTCGGGTTACAGGTTTTAAAGTTTTTTCTTGATAATTGATTGATTGTTTTGATATGGTCGAGCTATTCGATCGCGATGGGGTACCTACCTACTACGTCACTCGCGAAGAATGTAAATATCCGCACGTGATTTATCACAAAAGCATTGAGCGAGCGGACTCCGGCGTGGAATGTGTGTGCGTGTTGTGAGTGAGACGCGCGACGCGTGCTGTGGACGACCTCAAAGGTCAGGCTCCTCGTATCGGCCGACCCAATTTGGAATTATAAACTGACAGTCGCGTAGGTAGACGCTGGTATAGGTACTAGGTCACGAGTCAGAATAGGCATATTGATATTTCATAATAGTATAAGTACAAGTAGGTATATAATTATGTGCACTAACTTTTGCCCGTGGCTTTTCTCGCGCTATTTTCGATATTTAAACCCCTATTTTACCCCCTTAGGGGGCGAATTTTCAAAAATCCTTCCTTAGCGGATGCCTATACGTGATAAAACATAATCAATATGTATAACAGCCCGATCCGTCCAATGATTTGAGCTGTGCATTGAAAGATCAGTCAGTCACATTTTCCTTTTACATATTTAGATAGAAGATAATATACCTACTGAGTTTATAATAATATGAATGATTAAATATACTAGGGGCGTTTGAAAAGTTCGTAGCCTAACGTAGATCGGAACGACATATATTTTTGAAACTGTTCTAATTTCAAAGTTACATTATTCAGTAGTTACGGTATTTAATTTCATTCTTTTATTTACATTCGTTACGATTCCTCACGCGATCTCGTCGAACAAGTAGTGACAATTTTTAAAAATGGAAAAAATCGAATATCGTGCAGTGATTAAGTATTTGAATAAGAAAGGTTTAACACCAAAAGAGATTTATGAGGACATCTTAAAAACTTTAGGCGAATCAGCGCCTTCGTATGCTACCGTGAAAAAGTGGGTTGCGGAGTTCAAACGTGGTCGTGAAAGCGTTGAAGATGACCCACGTAGAGGTCGACCATCAACGTCAACCACCGACGATAACATTGAAAAAATTTGTGACATAATTTTGTCTGATCGGAGATTAACTATTAAGGAGATAGCTGACACTATTGGCATCTCACCTGAACGAACGCATCACATAATCACCAATGAATTACACTTTTCCAAGGTGTCTGCGCGTTGGGTGCCTAGGCTGCTTTCAGTTGAACAAAAACGCGTTCGACTGACAATTTCCCGCGAATGCTTAGAGCTGTTTGAGGCTGATCCACAGGAATTTATTGAAAGATTTGTAACTATGGATGAAACTTGGGTACATCACTATACTCCCGAAACAAAAGTACAGTCTAAACAGTGGAAAAGACCAGGATCTCCTATCCCAAAAAAGGCAAAAGTGGTTTTATCCGCCGGAAAAGTAATGGCTTCAGTTTTCTGGGATTCAAAGGGTATAATTCTGGTGGATTTTTTAGAAAAAGGTAAAACCATAAACTCTGCTTACTATTGCAATCTGCTGCGGCGTTTAAGAGAAGAAATTAAAGAAAAACGGCCCGGTTTACTAAGAAGAAAAGTTTTGTTTCACCAGGACAATGCGCGAGTTCACAAGTCAGTGGAAAGCATGGCAGAAATCTATCAATGTGGCTTTGAATTGTTACCCCACGCCCCGTATTCACCTGATCTAGCTCCATCAGATTTTTATCTATTTCCAAAGTTAAAAAAACACTTAGGAGGTCAAAAATTTTCCACAAATCAGGAGGTCAAAGCTGCTGTGGATGCATTTTTTGGGGATTTAGATGAACAATTTTTTAAAATTGGTATACAAGCATTACCAGGCCGCTGGAAAAAGTGTGTTGAACTAAGAGGAGAATATGTCGAAAAATAAATAAATTAAAAAATTATAGCTTCTCATTTTCCTGGTTAGGCTACGAACTTTTCAAACGTCCCTCGTACCTATACATACCATACTTATATATACCTACCTACTGGGAAATAAACGTTCTACTGCAATAATGGATTTTCCCTTAAATCGAAACCTCCAATTTGAAGGATGTTTGCAGCTTTAAAACGAAGCATGAATAAAGCGCTGTAGTCTGTAGCATGACGAAGCGAAAATTAGTACGAACCACGATGTAGGTTTTGTTTGTGAACTGTATCCTTCTGTATCATTGTGAACTAGGCATGAAATCATTCTCTACCTACTTTACGCCTAAATGTCTAAATGTTGAATGTAAAAATCCCAAGGATTGGGTTTATTTATATGTAGGTACAGAAGTTTTGCCTGCGGGTAGGTACCATGTTACATTACCTAAATTAGCTAAAGTGGATGACTAAGCCTTCGAACTAGACACAATCAATGTCAGCCATATAACTAGAGGGAAGGATTGAAGATAGATCAGGACTCGGGAGACATTGACTCCACAATGCTTTGCAATTGTGCATTGTGGTGTTTGTGTTGCGACTGGCGCTACGTGTTGGTGTTATGCTGTTCCTTCTATTCTAGAAAAGCGACGACGAAAGTGACGCGGGCGGCACGTGTTGTGCCGTACAGATTTTTTCTGGTTTGGCGGATTAGATATAGCAAAATATTACTTTTTCTCTTAGTATTGCGAAACAAATTATGAAATTGTCCCTCTGTCAAGACAACGCTGTGCGACGCGCGTGTGATTTGTGTATCGCGTGAGGTTATGCTTCGAACTTTGTAAGCTTAGCGAAATTATCTTTAGCTACCTACTATTAGATATTCTGTGCCGTAAGGCAATAGGTGAAAACACCATTAGATATATTTTTTTTATTCGATGACCTTGTTGAGATAGTCCTTGACTGCGATCTCACCTAATGGTAAGCGTCGATGCAGTCTAAGATGGTAGCGGTGGAAATACTTACAAGAAAGCGAAGTAAGTTTCAAAAATACAGGTAATCATATCCAGAATTATTAGAAAAACTTAGTCCTAAAAGTGGAACTAGGGTTTAACAAACAAGGTTTCAAGAATTTTGAACAATTGAAAATAATGTTATAGGTATTTCCTTAGTCCTTACCCAGTTACCCAGTACCCACAGTGTCGGTGAATCATGTGACGTCATTTTTACTGTTTATTATTATTGCATTTGTACCTACGACTATCGATCCTCTCGAAAATACATTATTTATGTATAGGTATTGTTAGTCATAACGTTTAACATTACATTTCAATAATAAATTACGCATATCTACCTAGGTACTCGTATGCACCTATATAAAATGTTTCGTAGAATTCTTGGACGTGTGGTAATCTATACTTATTATACCTATAATAAAACTGTAACGGGACAAATTCTGTACCTACATTAAATATATTTTGAAAATTTTAATCGGAGGATGCTTTATTATCGATACTGAACCCAAAGCAATTTTTTTTGAATTTTTTGTCTGTCTGTGCGCGCATCATTCGAAAACTACTGAACGGATTTGAATGAAATTTGGTATAGTGGTAGCTGATACTCCGGGTCAATATATTATGTATAGGATACTTTTTATTCTGATAAACAATAAGTTTCATCCGGGGATAGGGGATGAAAGATTGTGTTGATTTTGCTCCATAACTTCATCAAATCTAAACCGAATTTGTTAATTCTTTTTTTATTATAAATTTTTTGGTGATGATCTGCTAAATATTATCGGAGATAGAGGATATAACTTCTCGCGGATAGTAGCAAGTCACTCTAAACACGGACGTAGTCACGGGAATCAGCTAGTATTAATTTAAACTTCACTGAAGTGGAAAACCTAAAACATTGTAGTAGCTACTAAGGCTTACTATAGGTAGGTACCCACCTACCCCTCATTCAGTCATTTATTCAGTTATTTGGGTCACCCATCAAAGCGCCTAAACGAGCTTTAAACTCAGCTTTAAATGATCGCGTCCGGAGACCGGTCGGTAAGTGTCTGTACGACGACTGGCGGCGGTGCATCGTGGCCTGTGGAGTGAGTAGTTGCCCTGTGCCCTGTGCCCGTAGGGCTGTAGGCAAACAAACACAAAGCTGCCCGACGCACGTGCCGGCTGCCGCGCAGGTAGGCGACCTAGCCGACGACGGCAGAGCCCGGAAGCCAAACTTTTCTAAACACGTTGATGGACCATGAATTTTTTCGGCGCACTTTTTGTAGACGTAGATGATAATAATAATAGGTACAATATTACATCTAACTATGTTAATGATGCACTCTTAGAATTATTAAAAATCTTGTGCATTTTATTTTTAATTCTACTGCGGTAAGTTTTTAATTTACTGACCTACATTCCTACTATATCTTTACTACATCCGGCAAGTTTATTAGAAATTGTTGTGACAACAAAGAGCTTTATCGCTCGCTTATCACTTTATCAGTTATCACGTCATTCTAATTATATTAGAAGCGATGTTTATAGCGCACTTCGCCCGCGAAATGATCCTGAACTGTGACTCTCGCGAATAACACTGGAAAACGGGTGAAACGCGTAACTTTTAATTCAAGTTTTGACATTTGAAGGATGGGACGGGTCTCGTGCACCGTGCGGGGAGGCGAGCTTACCGCGAAGGCGATGTTGATGAAGATGAACACTTTGTCGGCGGTGCAGAGCCCCCGGGCGCAGGCCATGGCGCCGCCGGCGGGGCGGAGGGCTGAGAGCTGGGGGCCGGGCGCCGGTCACCGGGACACGGGCGCACTCGCACTACACGGCATGGGCGCGGCGACGCAAGGCGCGTGTGTCTCGGAGCGCGCCTGCTAAGGCACTGGCTAGGCTAGCGCTAGCGGCAGCGCCCGCCGGTGGCTTCGGCTAGGGAAGGGGGCGCGGCGCGACGCAACTCGAACTCGAAGCTCGCTCACGAGAGATACAAATCATGCATGATGCAAAACATTTCACCGTTACACGACAGGAACATATCAATGGGAAGGTTCAACAGCAACATCTGCCACCTGTTCCCCCGTCCCCGACCATCTCTCATGTAGGTACGTAGGTTGGAAGGTATAAGAATGGCGTAGAAAAATTTATAAAATCTACTTACCTGCAATGACAACTATTCTTCACTAGTAAGATTTCAACCACCAAGCAACAAGACTATTAGCCAATATGAACTTAGGTAACTAACTAATATTCTCCTTTCGAATAGTAGGTAAAGGTAAAGTTTTTCATGATGGCCGTCGTCGTCGACCGTTAAAAAATAATGTCATACGCAAAACTACTATGACAAAAAAATAATAATTAATAATTGTATTTTTCAAGGCGTTAGAAAGATGGGAAGGCTTGTACATATATAACACTAAATGATTTTCCATGCGCAGGTGGGGCGGAGTGGCGACCGGCGCGCACGTGGCGCCGCTCGCTGACGCCTCACGAAAGCTTTTCATGAAGCGCGATGTTCACCTTCGCAAGCTCGTTAAGTTTTCTCTGTGTGCTTATTGCATTGAAATATAAAGCGTTTAAATTCGAATCTAGCAAGGCAAATAAATTTATTAACATTATTTACGTAATTCGTTTGAAGCGAAACCTTGACCTTTTCTCTTTATGATTCGGCAGATATCCTCAGCTAAACATTCTTTTAGAGACTTCCACAAGCCGCGTTCTTGCGCTACTTAGCTCCAGCACGGCTGCCTGTGACAAATCACTGACAATAATTATTTTACGACGACGTAAGAACACGGCGTGTGGAAGTCCATAATACAAATTACAAAAGCCCTATTATCCATTATAAATAATAAGTATTAGACGTACCATGTACCTACCTACATATCATATGGGTCGACGGCGCATATGATACTGGATACAGACGTACTAAGTAGGTACCTACCTGTAACCTACAGAACAATCTAATTAAGTAGAAATCAGATTTAAGTCACAAACATATAAGAGTATATGTTTTTGATTTAAGTACCTATCTATGTAGGACGTAGGTAGGTACTAGGGAATGCAAATCTCGCGAGATTGGGGCTCAAGCGAGATCTCGCGAGATTGTAAATAACAATACTGCGAGATCTCGCCAATTTCGAGATCTCGCGAGATTGGCAGTTTTGTGTGTTTTTTTGCAAATAATCACAATATTTAAATAAATTAGAATAAAAATTATAAGTATTATAAGATAACATTTATTTTCACGAATTTTTTCAACAGAAAAATTATGCATCAAATTGTCTATAATTTTTTAATAAACTTCTAAGTAGTAAACTTTGACGTAAGTACATATCTATCAAATCACTGTGGAAGCACTGTATATAGCATAGTTTGGCTATTGTAAAATTTTTTATTTTTTATTTTTTGAAAAGCAACTGCTGAGTTTCTTACCGGTTCTTCTCAGCAGAATCTGCATTCCGAACCGATTTATGACGTGTCATAAGAGGTACAAGTTGGCCGTGTCAGTCCGCGCTTCGAATAAGACTTTTTTATGCCCGAGTGCAATCTCGTTAATCTCGCGAGATCTCGCCCTTTTTTCGTCCGAGATTAATCTCGCTAAAAAAGGCCGAGATCTCGCGAGATCGAGATTGTATTCCCTAGTAGGTACCTATATGAGATTTGTCCAGTTTCATAGACGAATTACTTAGGTATCTATTACCTACAAACATACTTAATTTTTCACTGTATAAAGAAATAATTCATATCCAGGCCCTTATCAATTAAGTTTTCTTCAGTTTAGCGCAAGTATTCCAGCGCGACAGACTCTTGCTCATAATTATTTCCAATCGTCGCTCTCTAATGATCATGATTAGGAAGGCATTCGGCGCTCGTTAGTCGGTCACCGAGGGCACGACGAGCGGCGAAGATACGTCAATTGACATTAAAGTGACCAACTCTTCCCAGACTGATCGATCACGATGTACTTACTACTTAGTTATACCTACTTACACAATACACAAGTCGCATTATAGTTTTTTTTTTTATATATAAATAGCGGGCAAACGAGCTGGCGGGTCACCTGATGTTGTACCAGACACACTTGTAGTACCAGAGGCACCACCGATGCGTTGCCGGCTTTTCAGGAACTTATTGGTTCGCCCCTTGAATAACCCCATATTGTAATTAAGTGGGAACACTGTCGAAGGGAGATGGTGCCACAATTTGGTAGTACGTGGAAAAAAAGATCTGGAGCAACTCCATCTGGTGGTCGAAGTGCTCCAGGCACCCAGGTGGTGGGGGTGAAATTGCGTTGCTGGTTATGCCTCTCATCTATGCTACTTGCTGAGGCCCATGGAAGTCGGGCTGAGTTTTAAGATAGTACATTACTTAACTAACTTACAAACTTTATTAAGTTTTAGCATTTATAATAATAATCTACTTTTCACATGCCTATTAGGAAGTGATATAATACATCTTACACGCCTAGTTAGTTACTTACCTATGTACCGACCTACTTCAATTGTCGAAACCTCCATAATGCGGATCCGAGTGTGAATTCGACTATGTTCGTCTAACTCTAAGTAAAGGCCTTCGTGACAAGATGCTTTTGGGGGCAAAAGTTGACCAGCTGCTGACGAGCTGTCGGTGCCGCCGCAGCACATACGTTGTGGGTCCCTACTGCGTCAACTGGCGTCGCTTCCGGCCTTTAACCACAGGGCTGAGAGCGCAGGGAGATTTGCAGAGTAATAGAAAAAATAAATTGCGTGATAACTGTAAGTCTATAGTATAGTCGTGATTATTTTAAGTAGGTTGATTACCTAAGGGTATCTAGGCAAAGGATTTTTGTCGCCGCTCAGTGCTGTGCCTCTGTGATCGCCATTTTTGAGTTAAATTTTTTGTGATCGAAGCGGCGCGGCCGTCTTACTGTCGGTGGAGCGGGAGTCGGGAATATCCCGGCGCGCGCGGCGCGTGGGCGCCCTACGCTCCGTTGGCCACTGGGTTCTCGAGACACAAATTACAGCGACACTGCAGTTCCTTCGGCAACCGCAGCCATTTCGGACACGAGTCTACGCAGTATACTTACCTATAACAATGCGACAGAGTAGGTACAGCGTTTGGCGGTTAATGGCGAAACAATTTCTTTTTTTCATCAAGACATGCGTTTTTGTAATATCTATAAGTAGGATTTATTAGAGCTGCCTGCGTCACAGTACTCAGCTATGCATTTTTTATCTGAATCGTGACCGGCAATGATTCACGCGGCACTCAACTCGGTGTATACAGGCACTTAGCCCGTGCGACGCTCCCCAGCGCGCGAACAGGTAGTTAGGTATTGTGAGAAACGATTGCGGTCGTGAGCAATATCTAAGCTACGTCTAAGTACATCATCTGATCTGTGCGCATCATCTCGGTGTGAGCACATTTTGTAATGTTTGCGTGGAGCCTGCAGTGATCGGCGCACGGTTGAACAGGGATTGCATCAAAACATTGCGAGTGAGAGTACGAGCGCACATCGTGAAATGTTATGCACACGTCTCGCGACCTGTGCCCTAGTAGTAGGCAGGTATCTACTTTTTCAACGTAGTTCAACTGTTGAACTAATCGGTTGTACCTACTCATATCGTAGTGGGATAACAGCATCCCACAGACTACTATAGGCACTAATGTACTCACCTGCCTCAGTATTCCTACCCACATTTTTCTTATCATTACAATGTTTCGCATGTTCTCCAATTGTGTACTGGTACCAGGGAGACCGGTACCTACCTTTCATATCATAGGTAGGTACTAACTACATATTAGGTGTAGAATATCTGAGCAAGCAGGTAGATACCTACCTACTATATCACATTTGTGAGACGCGAACGATTAACAAAATAAAACAAACGTTTGTTGTTACATTTATTAGCGGAGCAAATAACAATAATGTGTGTCACAACACTACACACCACACTACACTACACTACATGGCACAGCGCGCACCGCGCACGGCGACGCCGCGGCGCCCTGCGGCTAGCGGCCGTGGCCTGTGGGCTACCGACACGTCGTGGCCGAGTAGTCTCTTGTATTAGCGTAAAGAGTCAGTTGCACGTCAGGCGGTTAAAATAATTCGTCAAGATTTAAAAAACTTGGCCAGTTAAAATCAGGTCAAGGCACAAATCAGTATTTTTTTTTACGTGCTGCTTTGGTTGACGTAAGCATATTCCCGCATTTATTCGAGCGAGTCTCGTGTTCGGCGGGCGGCGGGCGGCGCGCGGCAAGGATGGCCGGCGGTGTCGCCGTGCGCTGGTTACAGAATATCCACTTAAATTAAACAAAGTTAAAAAGCACACCAACTTAATACTATCGCCGGTCATACCTAACAAAAAATCTTTGTACTCTGACAAGAATTACTTAATTTAAGGTTAAATAAAAACATCATAATATTATTCAGTGGTATTATACAGCAAGTTGCCACTGCAATCCGAAAACACGAATAACTTTAATTTCGGACATCGAGGTCAATACTCGATATGAAACGAGCGATTGAAATTGCATTTATTTTTATTTCCAATATAATGGAAGAATAGAACAATTACTGGAATTATAACTCCTTGAATGGAGACCGTATTGCGCATTTTCTCGCTGATCATCAAGAGTTTGTAAGTAAGAAGCGATGCCACAGGGCGCGTTGTGAGTCGCGGCGCCGCAACGCGCCTTGTGACATCGCTCGAGATCATTTCGGCGGCTGGCGCATAAACTATCCACAAAAAATGTAAAAGAAATAATATAACCGACGTAACATTGTAAAATAGTAGTCTTCCACATTTGTACTGGGAGCGGCGACCGCTCGCGGGAACACATGTATGACCACTGCCGAACTATTTGACGACCGGACCGTCGACCGCGAAAAATTTTATTTTATTTTAAAAATTTAAATAAATTTTTTTAATTAAAAAGTAATATTATAAGCGTAAAGATTTAATTTTTCAAGATTTGATGTAGGTAACGTTTTAATAATAAAAAGTAATTTGTCAAACGTGTGTTTCCCGAGGCACGGAGACGCCGCTAATGATTAGTGAACGTAAATAAATCAGTCTTTAACATAATTACTACAATAAGTACAATACTCGTATAGATGGCGGCGGCACTCGGTGGCAGTGAACGGCAGGTAGGTACGAGTCTTCCTCAGATCGAAGCGCCCGAGGCTCGCCGCGGTGCAGACACGATCATCAACAGAAGACACGATACGATCCCACGGAACATCATCGCGGGACGCTCACACCTCTGCAACACGCTCGGACCACGCCACGCCACGCCACCGCACGGAACGCCACGCTTGTAGATTCCTCGGAACTTTCATTCATTCATTCGTCAACTAGGTGTAGGCCCGAGTGCACCACGCAGCCAAGTGCGGAATGGCTGACTTCACACACCTTTGGGAATATCTTAAGAGTGCTCTCAGGACATGCAAGCCCCCTCACAATAATTTCCTTCACCTCAAAACTTATTTTTATAGCCATGTTAAACATGGTTAATATATTTTCCCTTTCCCCTCCGAATCAGCGTCAAACTTGTGTTAGGAGTGGGTACAACAACAGCGCAACGGGTGAGGCTCGAACGGTCGACCTTTCGATTTTCAGTTCGCCGCCCTAACCACTGCGCAATTGAGGTTTTATTTTGTTAAAGTGTAGATTCATATAATTAAATTACAGTATTGTCTATGGCTAGAAAAGCGGCATCATCATCATCAAGAAACGTCTAGTTGTTTCAGATCATAAAAATCAAACACAGATTTGATTTTATCGGACGTGGCGTTGCGTAGCGTGTTCTTAATAACAGTATCAGCTTCCTCAGGCACTACAATATAATATATTCGCTTAAATAATATTGTGATTGTACCTACTTAGAATATCCGGTTGTAACAAAAAAAATACCTCCCGACTAGTAAAATATTAAAACAATATTAATACAATATGGCTTATACGTGTAGAAGGACTCGACTGTAACGTGTACAGGGCGTGCGTGCTCGCTGCTCCAAGTACAGCGAGGGCCTGTCACCGTAAGTAAGAGCAGAACGTTATGTAAGGACGCGTACACATAAATCTATGAGAGACAACAATGACTTAACTCTAACACACGTTTTGGTTACCGACTTACATCTAATTACTTCCTAACATTATGTTATTAATTAATTATCATAATATCAAAGCGAGACACAAATATATCATCATATAGCTACATAATACTATATGTATATTGTATATCTAACCGTATTAGCAAGATTAGGGCACTTTTAAATTCCTTATGTCGTATGATATTTTATTAAGGTATTACAAATCGCCTTTTAGAACGAATGGTCTGCTTAAGTCGTACAAAATTCTTAAAAATATAATTTAGGGAACACGTTGGGCAGTCAAAATCATCACAAAACAAAATAAGTGTAAAATACTTATAAATAAAATAATTAAATACAGTTCTGGTAAAGACAAATAAAATTATTCAGTTTGTTTTGTCTTTTCAGATCAAATATTTCAGTCTTGATATCGAATTCAGTCAAAAGATCGAGATAAAGTAAAAGCGATAAAAGCTTGTAAAAGTAACTCGGTATGTACTCGTATGAAATGTGTTCGCACATTAGCATTCCGCACTCGGCGCGAGTAATCCATTTTTCAGTACACAAAATATGAACGGCTGGCATAATTGTCGCATCAAGCGAATGACAAGTATCGATTACAAAAAAGTGAGATGTTTAGGGCGCGTGAGGCTTTGCTGCGTAGAGCGAGGCTATAAAATAACTGGAACTGGACTGGAACTGCCAGCAGAGGTAGGCTCAAGGGTTCGAAGCTCTCGGCGATTCGAGCACATGCGCACGCTCCACAAATAACACGTCAACAACGACAACTGTCATGGCACCGTAATGCTACTGCTCCATCTGCATTAATGTTAGTGTCAATGGATAAGCGCTTAGCGTCTAACGTCATTACATACATTTAACGCAGTAAACTATTGGCCCCGTCTGCGTAATGCCTTTATTATCGTGTTAATTTACGCGTTACGGCGCAGGTGGAGCCCGGGCAGAGCAATTTGGCGGGACGCCCGGCGGCGCAACCACACACCGGAGCGGTGGCGCCTGCCTGCTGTGCGAACACCCTTTAAATGAGGACAAACAAATAGTTCGTGTAACAGAAATAATTTCGCTACAACCCCTGTGCGTCGCTGCGCGTTGTCGACGCAGCAGCGCGGCCCCGGCCGGCCCGGCTGGCGCCGCACTCACACTAACTACATATTATTACTATGTTTCCTGTTTAATCAAATTGAAATAAATTAAAATGGTGTTTTTAATATGTACAGCGGGCAATTTGTTTCGCTTTTCTTATACGTGTATAATGAGATCACCTCGTGCTCCCGATAGCCTCGGACCGCGTGTAGTATTCGCTTCTCCTCGCTTTTCGCGTTTAGCCTCTGTCATCGATGTCGTCACTAGAAGCGCCGCCCGCGCGCCACGCGTTGCGTGCGCGTGCGCAGTGCGCGTGCGCGGACACACGCTACAGATGGTATTGCTCGCTCGGTGTGACTAGTGAGTGTATCATTATTATTATCATTCATTTCAAAATACATTACATATTATTACAGCTTATTAAAATTATCGATCTGCAGGTGTTCTTCGACACAACAGTACTAATAAAAATATTATATTATGTTACTTCATTACTTTAACTTATAACTATTAAATAAATATTTGTTGAAAATAAAATATTTTAACTTTTTGGGAAAACGAATAGTCTAACAACAAAACTAATATTATGATTTTTGTCAGTCGCCGTTTAAGAGTATCGCGTGATAAAGTTTCTAGCACGGTCGCGGCGGCCGGAGACTGGGTACGTACGCTTCGATATCGCAGGCAAGCCTCGCGGCACGACCGCTTCCGCTCCGGGTTCAGAGTCGGCGGCGGCGCGGCGCCTAGGCCTTGTAGCGCGCGTCGGGGTGCGCGCGCAGGCACAGCGCCAGCGCCAGCAGCAGCGCGGCGCCGTGCGCGGCCAGCAGCGCGGCGCCGGCGGCGAGCGGCGCGCGCGCGGCGCCGTGCAGCGCGGCCAGCACGCGGGGCGCGCACGGCGCCGCGTGCAGCCCGGCGCCGCCGCCCGACGCCGCCGGCACGCGCCGCGCCACCGCGCACTCCACCTCGTCCGCGGCCTGCAACACGCGCGCGTCAGTCGCGGCATCGCGGGGGGCCCGCGCGCCGCCGCCGCCACTCACCGTGCAGCAGGAGGCCGGCACCCAGTAGTGGGCGGGCGGCGCCTGCACGCTGAGGTCCAGCTCGCCCGAGGCGTGCGCCCACGCCGCCTGCTGCCAGTCGCGCGCGCTCTCCACGCCGCAGCACTGCAGCTAAACAGGGAAGCGTACGTGTCACACGTTTGCGGAGTACGAAGCCGCATTACAAGCACTCCTCAACGAGTACTCGTTTGCGGTTCGGCATAAAGCTTTCAGAGGAGAGGTGAAGCGACGGTTCAGCAACGATTGTATCATTATTGCCCTGGCCACCGACTAGAAGCCCAAAAGATTTTCCTATTATGGGTAGAGCTCGTGTCGCGCCCTCTCGAGCCTCCATTTCACTTCGAGAGACCTAGTACATTCAGTTAAACATAATGATTGAAGCAGCGGTGCGTGCAGTGTACTCACCCCGCGCTGGATGGCGTCGAGCGCCTGCGTGCGCGCCGGCAGCACGCCGTACTCGTGCAGCAGCGAGTGCCGCAGCCGCTCGCGCAGCGCCTGCGACACGCGCCGGGGACACCAACAGAGGTATACATTACACGAGCTTAGGTGTCGCGATAACTGTATTTATAAAAACTTTGAGTTCAAACTCGTGACGCTGCAGGGGTACTCCCCCCTAAACTGTGGAGATTTAGGAACTGTCGATTGTGAATTGAAGAAGGGGACAAATTCGCGGATGTCCGCTACTATTATAGAAATGAATTTCAACCAATCTAAGTTCTAACTCCACGATAAGGGATTCTTCAAAAGGTCTTTGAAAATTACAAATTATTTTAAAGTATCCTAAACCTAAAGGCTGTCACACACGCTTTACACACGCGTGGCGACGACTGCGTACCTGCTGCAGCTGCGGCTGGTGCGCGGCGCCCCACCAGGCGGCCGCCGCCTCCGCCACGGCGCTCAGCGCGAGCAGCGCGAACGCCGCCGCCAGCAGCGAGGCCGAGCCGCGGACGGCGCCTGCGAACAACGCACTCGAGTCAGCTCGCTCCAACGGCAGCACGCCTCACGTGCAGCGCGCGCATACCTGCCAGCGCAGCGACCGCGCCCAGCGTCAGCACCACGGCCCACAGGCCGAGCGCGCACAGCCCGGCGCGCCCGTCGCCGCCCTCCGCGCCGCGCCCGTCCCACAGCGCCCACGACACGAAGCCGCACACGCCCACGCCCACGCACTGTGTCCGACAACACAAACACTAGCTTCAATTGAGTCTTCTAGGCGGGCGCACTCCATCTTTGGCCGCATCTTCACTTACCGTCGAGTGTGATTGCAGTTATGAACTAGTCGATTTGTTTATTTAAAAAAATAATAGAACAGGAAATTAGATTTATATTTGAATAAACTTTTACAAAATTCTTTTGAATCTTAGAGAATCTACCACTGTGAATCTAAAGTACCTACTACAAACACTTCATTTACTTACTTATTATTTATTTAAGCTACAGGCAGAAATGCTAGCCACAGCTTGCAAGACACAAACCGAGTACAAATTGAGTTTTACATGTGTACATGTATCTAGGAATGCTTTTGTTCTAGGAGCTGATGAGAATAAAATTGCAAGGATTTTCAAATTTTTTATACAAATTGACACTACAAGCTCAGTGTGACGTGCTCAGTCTTATCCTGACAACAGTATTTTTTCACTTACACAGAAATGAATTGTAGGTAGAATTTTAGTGAAAATTTTATCTATTTTAAGAAAAATTCACTGCCATTGTGGTAATAAAGTCTATCACTATTAAAATTAAAAAAACAACAAAAGATAGGTGTGACAGAATTTTGTGCAATTTTAGTGTCACTGACCCCCCCTATTACAATGTGAAAACTGAAACCCTCTTACAGTATCATTTTCTGTAATCTAAGACATGTTAGCCCTTGACTGCAATCTCACCTGTTAGTAAGTGACACCAGCAGACCAAAGTAGTAACAATTTCATCCAATATTATTTCCATAAAAATATTTAATAACAACAAACGAATATCACTTATTTTTAAACTGAACATACACTGTAAATGTATATATGTATTACAACAAGCTATTTGTTTACGCTTCCTGCTTTTCACGCCTGCTTCGTGCCACTGTCAACATCTGCCCTGTTGTTGATGGGTTTTATTTGACCTGGTTTGAAAATAGATTGCTTTAATACTTCTGGACAACTGTTATTAATTCTGATATACATAATCTCTAAACTGCCAGGTCTGAGGCTGAAATCTATTGACCCAACTCTGCTCAGACTTAAGACAGAATTAAAATGAGACAGATTTATGTCAGAGCATATTTGTGTCTCGTTTCAATTATATCTTAGGTCCGACCTAAGTCAGAGCATGCTCTATAGATCTCAGCATTAATCTTAAGCTATTCCTTTCATGGTGTGTGTTTTCCCTGTGGAAAAGGATGCACCCGTCAATTCAGTTTAAAGATTGTATACAACAGAATTAGCAGACTTTTAAATCAAACAAAATAGTTTAATATGCTTTCAAACAGTAATTTCTTTTAAATATACAAAATAATGGAAAACATGATAATATGACTAATGTGATATATATAGTGCTGCCATAGAACACATAATAGTACTGCACATGCTATACATAAACCTTCATTGAGAAATGTTCTAAATGATGGTACCAATGAATGCACTGAAGTCCACTGAGAGGCAGCAGAGACAGGCATATCAATATCTTTACCCATATTCAACACATTACATAAGTAAAGTCAGCACACTGCCTGTCTGCGTACACGGTACGATAATCTCAATAAAATCTGAACGAATTTTATTCACCAATGATTATTATAGTTTACCAGTACATAGATTTACGAACTTGAGTCGCTCGTTTCGTTCGTTGCAGGTTATGTGAGCATTTTTAACTGAATACCCATAGAACGAGGCAGGTCAGCTTGTTATAATTTAGAGACAGGTACACTTACTAGAAATATAACGTTGAACATGATCAGCAAACACTTCATCAACGAGTAGCAACGAGACATGCCCATGTTGATCAGTCGAACGACGGCGCACTTACTTCAATTCACCCCTTTGTAATAGATATTTGAACAAAACGAATTTAGTACATGGAAATGAATATGCTTGGAGTTTTGTAAGTGTACCAATTGTTTGTTATTAATTAAAAACCATAACTATTATTTTGTAAACACTCCTTGACGCCTCCCAAATTCCCATTTCCCAAATTTCAAACAACCCACAGATAATAAAAAAATTATTATACTTTGAATGTGTGATAGGTACCTACCTACCTTGTTGTTCCTGGTTGTTCCATGGAGGTAGTAAATAGGTAGGTAGGTATTAAGTACCTATCACCTGTGCCTATCACGTACCTACCTGTTTCACAGACCTATATGGCCCTGTGAAATGGCCAATACAATATGACGGGTGCCTAACTGGGGCCCAAGTCTGCTATTACAATTGTAGTTACATTACAATTACATTGCCTATCAATGACATCCCAATTGCTACTTTTAGCAATTTGACTTGGGGCCCAGGGGTTCAATTGTCTATCAATGACATGACAATTGCTAAAAATAACAATTGTCATGTCATTGATAGACAATGTAACTACAATTGCAATAGCAGACTTGGGCCCCTGATATGTTTTGCGATGCTCATTGTTGTGCATTGGATGTACTTCAGCTGTCAAGTAATTGCATGTTATTAGTGTGTTATTATAGTATTTTTAAATAACTTTAGAAATATTAAAAAAAAAGCTAAGTATCATCAAGCGTTACAGTATAGCGTTACAGTATATAAATTATTTCTTCATTTTTATAGGACATACAGGTAGCTGTTTCATAGTGCTATGTCATGTTTTGACTACCACCGGTTCGGAAAAAAATTCTACTGCTGAGACAGTTCTCAGTCAGTACAAGACTTAGCAGTTGCTCATTTCATAAAAAGAAGAAGTGGTTGCTAATTTACAAACGATCGAAATCTATGTAGATAACGAGTCAAAGTCCAATTCATGTCCATCCAACACAGAGTACTTCTTTATATCTGAACTAATCTCACAATATTGCTGGCAACGAAACTGTTAAGAAATTTCCAGATCTCTAAAAAACCTAAACCCACGCACCACCACGTAAGGTAATAGGTATGTGATAAAGCACTTAAGTGTTTATTTACGTAATTATTGTTACCATATTAATAGTAAATGCTATCCTGTTCTACTAATATTATAAATGCGAAAGTTTGGATGTATGGATGGATATTTGTAGCTCAATCACGCCGCAATGACGAAACCGATTTGGTTGGGCACAGAGAAGAGAGGTGTGGAAGTATACATTGGCTACTTTTTTTTAGCCCGAAAAATAAGAGAGTTCCCGCGGGATTTAAAAAACCTTAACGCGACCGAAGTCGTGGGCATAAGTCATTATAGTTATTCATAAATGCTTGATTAATGTTTCACTTTTTATCGATATCGATAGTTTTGAAGAACACTCCCTAATGGACGGCCATTTTATGCGAAGGTATTCTGTAGGTATGCACCCTACGTAGACAGAGAAAGCAATAGACCAAGGTACTGTGTAACCGCGACTGAAATAGAGATAACATGACGTAACGATGACGTCACATGACAAGTTCGAGTTTAATGTTGCCACAATAACTGCACTCCCCTAGTACCCCAAATTAGATGGAAAATTCTTCCCAGGATTTTTAAATAAAACGACAAAACAGATGCTGAACTGTTTTATTTTTTAAATAACATACCTACACATATAAGGTTGTCTGGGAGAGACATACCTATTAGGGTAAGCTTCTATTTTTTACATATATCTTAATATTGTGTGCAATAAAGAATTTATTATTCTTTATTGCACACAATATTAACTTCAACCACCACTTAAAAGTATAAAATAATTTTAGTTTGTACACGTAAGTCGGTTTTTTAAAAATATTTTTTTTATACTAAAGTTTTTTAATGTAGTTTCATAGGACCAATTCACTAGATAATTATTTGCTCCTTAAAAAAAATATTGAAATGCCGAATAGAAATTTAGCATATGTGAGTCACTTTGAAAAAAGATGTATGTAACACAAAGGAAAATTTTTTTTCGTTACTAGTAAGAATGTTACACAAAATAATTTTTAATGAACAGTTAAAATTTTCTTTCGATCGAGTAATGCTATTGAATTAAAAGCAACAAAAATTGTATATTTAGTCATCAAAATCATCATTAATGAAATTAACAGTATATTCCTTTTTTCAGGCAGTCGTATAAAACTGCAACTCTTCATAGTTTTGTGGTGAGGCAGGGGGCAGGGGGGATCGTAATTGAAACACACCCGGTCTTCAGTACGGATCTTTAATGACTGAATGATATTCATACATAGAGCTTGCTTGACCCACTACATCACCGGGGTAATTTTCGAAAAAAAAATTGTGTTGAATAAATTTTTTTTCCTAACAAATAAACATATACATTATGACATTTTTTTTTCCTTAAACATAGTTTTACAAGTTACGTCTATAATGAAATATAATATTACCGCTAAAAAAATGCTAGGTAGCATTACAATACAATGCTAGTAGCCGGCTAAGATAATGGATAGGTACCTATCATAAGTAAAACAACTTAAGCTAAACACTTAATACTAGGTTATGTATGGTTTTGTTCTATTTTTATGGACTGTGTCAACTTTGTCACCTTTTTGCACAGTAACGTTAGGTTCACTTTCACTTAACACTGTATAAGGTCCATCGTACAACTTATCTAGTTTTTTCCCCGTTTCATTTTTTATCAAAATTAAATCACCTTTTTGATATTGAATCGGATTACACTTTTTATCCCATACGTCCTTCCTTTTCAATTTGCTTAGAACTAAATTTTTATATGCTTCCTTAGATGCTAACTGTAACCTATACTTAAGTTCAAGTGCATAATTATCCGGATTATATAAAGGTTCTACAACATTACTTCTTAAATTACTAGGCAAATTACAACTATTACCGAATACGAGTTCGTACGGCGTATACTTAGTCTGTGTATGGACAGTAGTATTGAATGAAAAACACCAGAACTGAAGCCACTGACTCCAAGTTTCTGGATGTCCGTCACATAGAGTTCGTAAATAAGCAGCGAGGTGCTTGTGAGTATTTTCTAAAGAGCCTATCGATTCATGGTGATAAGCTGTAGAGTTAACCTTTTCAATTTTTAGCAACTTGCACACCTCCTTCATTGTTTCAGACTGAAATTCTGAGCCGAGGTCTGTTCCAATAATCTGGGGTAGCCCATATCTTAATATAAAGTTATTGACGAAGGATCTTGCCACACTAACTGTATCTTTACGTTGTAAGGGATACGCTTCGACATATTTACTTAATTCACACTGTAAACTTAAAATATAAACATTATTATCTATATCTTTATCCAAAGGACCTATAATATCTAAATATACTTTTTCAAAGGCTTTTGATGCTGTGGTCGTCACAACCATTGGCTCTACTATATTTCTAGAGTACTTACTAGTTTGGCATTTGTCACATTTGCTCACGTATCTCCGTACATCTTGCTCTAGTCCAGGCCAGAAGTACTTACCTTTGATATTGTTGATCATGCGTTGTACACCCGCATGCCCACTCGTAGGTAGTAAATGATAATCATGTAGTATGCATACCTTTTCTTCGTCACTGTAGACCCGTTTTACACCTTTTAATATATTTATCTGCGGTCCGGACCATGTTTCTCTACTTCTTATTTCATTTATTAATTGCTTTATAAATTCCACATTTCCTTCATCTTTAATTATACATAATCTATTAATATTCAATTTATTACAAAATCCGCTCAATAAATTCGCAAATTCGACTCGCGTAAAATGCGACATATAATTGAGGTTTATGTAAATAGAATGACTCGACTCCTCATACGCTAAGCATTCTTTCTCATACGTCAATTTTTTCTTAGTCAATTTACTCCCTGAAATAAACTTCAGCTCCACGAAATCACTTGGTTTCCTTAGTATCTCTGCGACGCTCGGTTGGCCAGACCTTGAATCGACAGCTATACAAGGATCCCTCGTGTCTTCGTTGCTACTCAAGTTCTCTTTATCCAATCTTGCTTTTTGTGCTCTTGTCATTACTAAACTAACTTTACTATTTAACGATTTCAATTCTTCCGAACTTATGGTCACCCTACTTAAAGCATCCGCCACGTTGTCACTGCCTTTTATATACTCGATTTTAAAGTCGTATTCCTCTAACTGTAATCTAAATTTTAAAAGTCTTGTTGAAGGATCTTTCATACCAAATAGGTAAATTAATGGTTTATGATCGGTTTTAATGATAAATTGCTTGCCGTATAGATATGGTCTAAAATGTTTTATACTCCATACTATCGCCAACAGCTCTTTTTGAATAATTGGATAATTCAATTCCGCTTTATTTAGAGGTCTACTGGCATAAGCTACGGGTCTTAAATCTTTGTTACACAAAACTGAACCGATAGCTACGCCTGACGCATCAGTTTGAAGAACGAAAGTGTTATCATCGGAAAAATCTGGATATTGCAAAATGGGGGGTGTAATTAATTTATTTTTCAATATTTCGAAACTATTTTGACATTCTTGCGTCCATGAAAATATTGCGTTTTTCCGGCATAATTTATTTAATGGTAAAGTAATTTCAGAAAAATGTGGAATGAATTTCCTATAATAATTGCAAAACGCTACAAATCTCCTAACCTCGTCTGAATTTGTAGGTATTGGATAGTGCTGTAATACTCTGATTTTGTCTGGATCGGGCAGAACACCTTCAGCTGACACCACGTGACCTAAATATAGTAACTGTGTTTTCATAAATTCACATTTACGTGGGTTTAGCTTAAGGTTCATTTTTCTGAAACGCTCGAATACTTCTATCAAATTTTTATTGTGAATTTCTCTATTTCTCCCAAACACTATTAAATCATCACAGTAAATAAAACATTTTTCGTAGTTTAATCCTGACATTGCTATTGACATAACCCTAGAGAATGCACTTGGGCTAATTTTTAAACCCATGGCTAAACGTTTCATTCTGTATTGTCCTGTACTCGTGCCAAAGCTAGTGATGTCCCTGCTCTCGGGGCTTAAACTAACCTGATAAAATCCTTGATATAAATCCAAATGAGTGAAATAGACACTTCCGGACAATGAGTCTAATATATCCGTTATGTTCGGTAAGGGAAACTTGTCGTCCTGAATCGAATCATTAACTTTTCTGTAATCTATCACCAAACGCCATTTTTTACCATCTTCTGACTTTTTAGGCACTAATAATATTGGACTATTCCATTCGCTATTAGATGGTTCTATAATGTCGTCATCGAGCATACGCTGAACTTGTTTATTAATTTCTTGCTTAGATGTTTGCGGCAACCGATAGGGTTTTGTATACACGGGTTTCGTATCACGTTTCACAATGATCGACTGTTCCACAACGTTCGCTGTATTTAACTTATCGCCTTCTAAAAAAAATATATCTGAGTACTTGGCACATATTATTTGAAGTGATTTTTTATCGCTTGAATTCAAGTGATTTAATTTTAGTTCTGTTAATAATTTTTTTACACGACTAACATCCTTTTGAGACTCGCTAAATGAGCATAAATTATAGTTTTCTAAATAATCAATATCCCCCGACTGAATAATATTAGATTTATTAATTTTTATAGATTTTTCGTCCGTATTTAATATTTTTACCGGTATTTTACCCCTACTCGGTTTTACGATACAACTTGCCAAAAATACGTTTTCATGTAACTGTTTCGGATATATAACAATATCTTTATGTAAATTTTTACTTATGTTTATATAATGAATTGATTCGCTACGTTCTGGGATTGTTAAATACTCTTCTGAATCTACATTTTTACTAGTACATTTACTTATTATTCTCAAGGAACATGTTCCATGATGCTGTGATTGTAATGTAATTCGATTTGTAAACAAGTTTATGTTTGCATTATAAGTTCTCAGAAAGTCCAAACCGAGTATACCGTCGGCTCCACACGGAACGTTATCAAATAAGTATAACTTGTGACGAAACCTGAAACCGTTTGCTGACTGCAATGAAATATACGCATAACATGTTGATTGTATTTCTCCACCTATACCTTTTATGATTGTATTACTGTGATTTTTCACTACGTTACTTTGAATAATTTTACTATTAATGATAGATAACGAAGCACCAGTATCTACTAAAAACTTACATTTCCGATTACCGATAAACAAATAGATGAAATCCAACCCTTCACATACTAATGCATAATTAGGCTCGAAAAAACTCAGCCAAATTTATATCTTCTTCTTTCTGCTCGGATGCTGTGACGTAGGCATTGCCCTGGCGATAATTATTACTTGAATTACCTCTGTAAAATCTTGTGTTATTTCTAGGGTATCGAGACTGATTATAATACCTTGTGGGTGCAGTATTACCTCGATTATTATAGTAATTCGTATTAGACTGGTAGTACCCTCTCTTACCCTGAGGGGCTATTGGCTGATACGTGCCTCGCGAAGGGGCTCCGGCGCGATGAAAGTTCCGACGTCCGCGACTGTACCTAGGATAGCGATATGATTGATTTCTGTTACCTTGTGAATACGAATATACTGAGCTTTGAGGCGAAGACCCGGAGTTCGCTAGCTCCTCGTCTTCCGCTGCGCGCACGGCATCCTTCAGCGCGCTGTAGTTTCGAGCTGATATTATTGTACTCAGCCGTCGATTACGAAGGCCATCTGCAAATCTTTTTATCGCTAATTGCTCATTTATAGGTCTCAATATTTCGCGAGCCTTTGGATTTTCATCAGCTTGCGCTATAGTGAGGCCTATGAAAAGTTCCTCCAGCTTTTCTCCATATTTACCGATAGACATATTGTTTTGAGATATGTTATTAATTTGGGATAGCAAGGAATTTGCTGATTTCTTTGTTAGCAAATACTTTTTTATATCTGCTAATAAACTTTCAACTGTAGAATATTCTGAATTTAATTTTAATTTTGCCGTTTTAGACAATCTAGTTTTTAAAATAAATGAAATCAATAATTTCTTGCTGTCCTCGCTTTTTAAACAGTCATTATACATTTCTATGCCATCTATAATTTGTTCGATATTATCTTGCTTCCCATCCATTAAAGGAATCAACGCACTTGCTGTTTTTAAATCAAAGTTATCCATTTTATCTGTATGTATGTTAGAACTTATTCCCATATAATTAATAATTTTCTTATAAACTAATTCAATCTTCTCACAAGCCAATTCTATCTCGGATACCTTTGCACTAGAACTTAAAGTCTTTAAAAACAATCTATAGTCTTTATACACCTCAATAACATTTCTAAATTCTTGTTGACCTAATTTTTCTTGCCGCCTTTTGGGTCCTAACTTTCTAATGTACTCACATTCTCTTAAAAGACGATCATAAATCTTCACTAACCTATCCATATAATTATTCCTATTATAGCATTAAGTTAAATATACATAGGTACACTGTTAGGGCGCATCACTTCACTTCACACTTTGTTCAGGGTTATCCATTTCCACAGGGGCAGACCGGATGTCTCCCGTGATTAGAGTCGCTTATGGGCTGCGCATACAAGAGCCTTTTACCGGGTTACACACAACAAGAGCCACACGGGTTTGCAATGATCACCAACATAGTTGAATCAGCATCAGAAACAGACGATAGTTACTTCCGATAATCACATTTTCCCAACATTGCTTCTCGGTGCTTGCTCATTAAACGTTCTTTAGTAAAATATCATTTTACATACACGCGAGTCGCGACACACCGCGCACTCTACAAGCACTCGTACGCATCCCACATCCCGACGCGGTACCTCAGGCCTCCCGTACCAACGCCGGGCATGGCAAGGTCGCCATGTGGTGAGGCAGGGGGCAGGGGGGATCGTAATTGAAACACACCCGGTCTTCAGTACGGATCTTTAATGACTGAATGATATTCATACATAGAGCTTGCTTGACCCACTACAGTTTAAGTTAATAATTATTTAAAAAAAACATTAAAAGTCTGCCTCTAGCTATTTAAAAATGGCTTTAAAAATTAAGAACTTTGTAAATAAAATAATTCTTAAGATCGCCAACAGTTCTCGACTGGTCGTTGGACATTCGAACGAAACTTCAGGATGATTCAGAACAGAAACCGACACTATCTAACTGAATACACTTTAATCATCGCCGACATATATTATATTCTAGTATCCATCATCTTTCTTTTCTTTTCTCATAATATTCATTTCTTCCATCACGACTTTATTTTGTTTCAACAAAAATTAAAAAAAAAATTGAAAAAGTAGCCAAAGTAACCCGTCGTTACGGTATGTCAGAGGACATTACTAAAAAAACCTATCTCCGTGCCAAATTTCAGCCATATCGGTTTAGTGTGGCGTATTGAGTAACAAACATCCATATGTTTGTTACTCAATCACGCCACACCGATATGGCTGAAATTTGGATGTATGTATGGATGGCCATACATATATTCAAACTTTCACATTTATAATATAAGTAGGATAGGGAAAATCGGGACATTGTATAGGTACCTAAAGCTGGCAACACACATAGATACTAAATTTTCTTATTAACTGTCAGTTTGTTTCGCACAAAAGTGTGTCGACCTTGAAAAAACTGGTTACACGATGAGGGACAAAAAATTGGGTAGCTGCGTCTCTGTTTATCACATTAATAACTTTATTTCTGCTCTCTTTTTAGTGTGAGTGAGAAAGAAATCGTCACTGACTCTATGTCTTCTCTCTCTACGGCACCCTATTTTCGTAGGTTGGGAACACAGACCTAATGTCTGTGGTTGGGAATGTGTTGGGAACTGGGAACTGTGGTTGGGAATATCCATACCAGGGGCCCAAGTCTGCTATTGCAATTGTAGTTACATTGCCTATCAATGACATCCCAATTGCTACTTTTAGCAATTTTGGTAGTCTACTAATTCAATGGCGTCACAATTGTTTTCCGATGGTTTGCCACTGACACATCTAGCTTTAAATCTAGCTTAAATAAACGTTTTTAATATGTAGTTTTTTTTTGAAACTCATTTCGGGAAACGCTTTTTAAGCTAATTCCAATACCGAGGTATCATTAAATTACAATCTAATTATAAGAAATCGAACGACCATTGTGAATTCAGTAGACTACGAAATTTTGGACCAATGAAAATTGTATTGTAATTGTATTGCGGATCAATGACAATGACATGTAAAATAGCAGACTTGGGGCCCTTATATGTTGTTTCTGGTCTATGATTAGGTGATGATTAGTAGGTAGGTACATAGTACATTGGCGGGTTATATCCTCCTAGACTGGCGGCCACTTGGCGGCACATCTTTGACGGTAGGATGGTAACTAGCCACGGTCAAAGCCTCCCACCTTTTGAGTTTCCACCAGTTCAGACCAGAGAGAATTCAGAAATTATAAATTTCCAAATTGCCCCCACCGGGAATCGAACCCAAGACCTCACAGTTAGACCACTGCGCCAGCGAAGTCGTCAAATTCTAAATAATAGGTAACTAGTACCTAAACTTTAATTTTATAATTTTTCTGATAAATCATAGACAACAATCCTCGAAGCAGACGCGGATGCATACAGATAATATATAATTAGATAGTTGCGAAACGGCGCGAACACGAACGAACTTTTGACAGCGAACATGGATGTCTCTCGTGTTTCCTTTGAAAACATAAATAAATGGCCACCGTTGTTATTACGTTTTTCCTAATCACACAATTTCATGTTTTTAAGATGGACGACGCCTCCACAACGAGACTGAGGTATATTTTAGAAGTGTCTGAATCGAAAAACCAACTTTAGAAATAGAAATTTCGCATCATGGATTTGCAAATCAAAAAAGCTACAATGACACAAAGTTTCCCGCCACTGGTTTCCTATATTATGTTAGTGAGTGACCGTGTTGTGCCCGCGTCCTCTCAGTGATGTTATCAATGGGAACTAATTGTTTTCAGAAAAGTATCCAAACGAAAGCAACGGTGGAGCATGAATTCGCAAAGGCTGGAGGAAATTGTGGCGGAGCTGATGAAGCCCATCAGCGACGTCCGCCGCAGCTTCGACACGGACCTCAGCGCGGTGAGTGCCCGCGGCCGCGTCCCGGCCTGCATCCCGGCCCGGCAGCACAATGCCGCCAAAACGCTCGTACACCCGGCCCCGGGGAAATAACAGTTCTCGTTCCCCGGTCACTCGGTCACATCCGCCTTAGACAGCAACACCGCAGTGTGCAGGAAACGCTTTCTGCTCGATAACAATGAGTGAATCCTCAAGCTGCAGAATAGCTGAGAGTGAACATTACACATAGAGAGGAGCCAGTGTTACAAAGCGCCAAAACTATGGCCAACATGCTATTGTTATTAGATTTATTGAAAAAAAAGCTCTTTTGACAGTCTCCTACTTGTTAAAAGCATTTAAAACTAAGTTTAAGTACTAGGTGCTATCATAATAGCAATATTATTGTAAGACGTAAGTTAAACAAAAATATTAAAGTGCCTATTTATATAAAGTATTGAATTGGTAAGTAATTTCTATAATTCTGTATGTAACCTAAGGTAACACAGTACACAATCTGAGGCTATTGTAGGTTGGTTCACCTTTGCCGATCTGTTTCAGTGTAATTCTGCTAACCAAGTGGATATTCAGGCTCCTCCCCAGTGGCTCCCACATAGAACTGTGACGATCAATGATGTTTGCAGATACATTGTTGCTCTATAAGGTCATAGGATACCTGAGTGTATTACTTAAGTGCCGAACATCAAACGAGATAAAAAATTGAGTACTTTGTTTCACTTTAATTAAAGCCCAAATTGAAAGTCATACTTCTAGAACTGTACACTATACCTTATTTGTAGTATTCATATTCCTGTATTTATCTTTCACCAAGGATAAGATTGAATTTGAAGTAGTTAGTGACACACAACATTAGCACTGGCACATATAAAACTGTATGGAGATATTTGAAGTGCAAGAACTAGACTACAAGTGCAGTCAATTACATAGATAGCAGTTAAGCAATTGTTGTGGTTGTATAACTTAATGTCTTCCTACAAAGTTACTTATAATGGGCCGGGTTTAATTTGCAAGCGCCCCATGTTAAAGCCAGGATAGCCTAATTGCCTAACTAACATATATATATATTTTTTTGTTTTGTCTAACATATGTTCGCCTGTCTTTAACTGTGTTGTGAGTGTGTCTCAAATAAATGCTTTTTCTTTCTTTCTAATTGCAATGCCAGAACATTATGCTGTCAAAAAGACAAAGAATAGCCTTAATAGCACAATGGTTACGGTAGTCGACTGAACCTCGGGTCGCTACTACTGTACGTACTCCTATAGTACGGTCGCCGAACAGAAAGAATTTCGTACAATGACCTCTTTGCCTACTGACAGTGGTTACAAACATTTTTCTATTAAGTACGGTTTATATAAAATATTTGAAGGAGAAAAAAAATTAGTAGCTTATTAAATAAATTATTTATTTTTAAACAGTTATTATAATCGAGTTATATTAACTTATTACATACAAATAAAAAAATGAAAATTCAAAAATCAAAGTCCGATTTCTCTGTATCGGAGTAACTACTTTCCGACAACGTCTCGCCTGTCACAGTTATAACGAAATAATGTACAGTTTTGTCTACATTATGATCTAGACTACTTAAATTCAATTCACAAGCAAACAGAAACAAACCTTAGGTTCGCAAGTAAAAGGTTTACAATCCCCGAGGACGGCGGTCATTGCATTTGTGCGAGCGTGACGCATTATTTTAAAGCGGGAGTGACAGAGACAGGTAGTAACAGGTTAATGTACGAAATTCTTTCTGTTCCGCGACCGCACTTTAGCACAAGCACGCACAGTGCACATGCACAAAGCAAGTGTGAGCCTGAGCCTGTCCGCAGTTGTTGGAGGAATACCTGACGGAGGCGGGCCTGCACGCGCTGGCCGCGGAGGAGCGCGGCGCGGCGCCGGCGGTGCCCAACTTCGCGGAGCTGGCGCTGCTGCTGCAGCAGTCGGCCAGCATCTACAGCCGCAAAGTGGACTTCCTCTACCAGCACGTCCTCAGCGTCAGCGACTCGCTGCAGCAGAGCACACAGTGAGTACTTCTCTGCATCATGTACGTTACAGCCCATCCAACTATCAAGTCTTGAAGCGCAATAGTCGATGCAGTGCTGAGCCATTTTTAATAAACTTTTAAAGGCCGACTACACACTATCGCCGCGTTAGTACGACGAGCTCGCAGAAAATTATTAAAAAATGGTGTACTGTGCTAAGAAAGGATGACATAATTGATCACATTAACCACCAAAAACTTAATCATTAATTTGAGGCTATGTTTGTATAGGAACTTTGTTAGAAACTTTCATTCTAAATGTTATAGTTCGATAATACAGCTACTGACGAAACCTCGATGCGACAGTACTTTCCTAATATCATTGGCATTTTTCCTTAAATTGTACTTCATAATGATAGCAAAAGAAACTGATTTTGGTAATTCCTATTTAAAGGTCTTATGAAGGTCTTGAGATTAAGAATGAAACTATGTTCTCAACAAATATAATACAGGAACATGACCTTGTGCCGAGTGTAACTCTCTCGTTCCTAGTGTGCACAAACACAGGCAATTCCGCACACACATGCCGAGGCAGCTCTTTATCATTTTTATCTGAAGGGTGCACACTTGCAAACAGATTACTATGGATACTACGTATGCTTACAAATGTTTGCATGTAGCTTCAGAGCAAACACTAGCTAATGTAAAACATTAGTGATTTATTGGTGTAGGTATACAATCTCGAAATTAAACTAAATTGAAAAACGGATCTTTCGGCTGCACAAGTGATTACGTCGAGGGACTCTTCGCCATTTCAGATAATGCTGATCGACAGCTATAGGCCGAGGCCGGCCGCCCGGCTCGTGCGACGAGACAATCTGATAGCTTAGCATCGACGAGCTTGGTCTGTCGGTGCTCGTGGTATCCTCGCTGCGACAATGCGTTACTAGCGAGAGTTTAACACGGAATAAATAATTATGTATAGGTGTGTCGGCCAATTGTTACAGGTTAATCTAAATATATAAAAGGCAAAGGTGACTGACTGACTGACTGATCTATCAACGCACAGCTCTAACCACTGGACCGATCGAGCTGAAAATTGGCATACAGGTAGCTATGATGACGTAGTCATCCGCTAAGAAAGGATTTTTGAAAATTCAACCCCGAAGGAGGTAAAATAGGAGTTTAAAAAATTTAACCTAACGTGAGCGAAGCCGCGGGTTAAAGCTAGTAAATAAATAAAGCGTGAGCGCACGGCAGGAGCAATAGCGCATATCCGCTAAAAGCACTGACGTTTCCATACGTATTGATCTTTCCACTACGTCAGTCGGCTTCTTGCACTGGCTCGTAGCCGATACAAAGTCTAGTCGAGTATACAGTCCCCGCTCGCGGTGTACAAAGCGCGGTCTCCGTTCACAGGGAGATCCACAACGCGACGGGCGCGGCGGAAGCGGCGGGCGCGGAGGCGGAGGCGGCGAGCCCGGCGGGCGCGCGCCGCAAGCGCAAGTCGTCCGCGGCGCCGGCGGGCTTCGCGGCCCTGACGCTGGAGGGCGACGCGGCGCCGCGGCGCGAGGCGGCGCTGCGGCCGCCGCCCACGCTGCCGCGCATGTTCGTGGAGCTGGAGCCGCGCGCGCCCTGCGACGCCGACGCGCCGCTGTGCGACTACGCGGGCGAGCCCGTCGGCCTGCTCGCCGACTTCCACGTGGCGTGGCGGCTGCAGGTGACGCCGCATACCGCACGACTCCATTGCCGTTTTGTGTACACGTACATACGACTGCAATCGGGGGAAGTTCTTTATGGTTTACTCCTATCGTACAAAAGTGTGACGCGCGTCGTGAACGTTCTCAGAACGGCTTCCTGGTGGAGGAGCTCAGCGGCGCGCAGCAGGGCGTGGCGGCGCTGCGGGCCGTGCCGCTCGGCGAGCTGTCGGCCGCCATCGCCGCCGCCGCGCCGCCCTCCCCGCCGCACCCGCCGCACCCGCCCGACCCGCGCTCGCCCGACGCGCGCTCGCCCGACCCGCCCTCGCCCGACCCGCGCTCGCCCACGCCGCCGGCCGCCGCCTCCACGCCGCTGCCGGACGCGCCGCGCAGGGAGCGCAAGAGGCGCGGCGAGACGCGGCCGGAGGACGCGCCGGACGCGGGCGTGCGGCTCGCCGTGACGCCAGGTGCGCCCCGCGACAGCTCGCCGCCGCGACTCGGGGCGGACGGGCCTACCAATGTTCTCGGTGTGTTGCAGCGGTGCGGCGCAGGCTGCAGACGGAGCGCGAGTTCTGCGTGCCCGCCACGTGGCTGCGGCGCGTGGCGCGCGCGCGCACGCGGGCCGTGCTGGAGCACCGGCGGCTGCTGCGCGCGCAGCCCGACGATGAGAAAGGTAACGTCTGTTGGAAGTCGTGCACTCGACGATGTCAAACTATTGGCCGGTCGTAGTGGACGGCTTGTTCTGGGCTTGTTCTGGTTTAGTCCCGGCCGCGAAGTCGATCGCCAGACGATAGTCCTCGTCACAGTTGGCGATACGATCGATGACCGCCGGCGTGTGCCCGGTGGCCCACGTGCTCGGCTTGTAGTACCTCGCTCAGCTCGTGTTCTGAACACGAGGGAGGTGGGGGAGGGACACCCACCCTTGTTCGTTCATTCATTTGAAATACCCATTTTTACAATCGGAAACTTTTATATTTATTAAATACGTAATAAATTATTGTATTAGCTGTTGCATAAAGTAATAATCAAATCAAACGCTCCTCCAGTGCCGTTTAATATCATTGAAATATTATATGATCAGTGTGCTGAATAAAGCTTCTACAGCTTAATAAATGATTGTTATAGAGTTCCGAGGGTTCGACGTGTCGGACTCTGCGGACGTGGGAGGTTAGCACTCAGCCACTTGTCTGCCGCAACATCCTTACCGAACTATTATTATATATTTGTAGTTTTATCTATTTTAGTAGTCAAATATCGATCCTTATAACCTCATCTATTCCTTTCCCTTCAAAATATAAATATCATATACCTATATAAATATTATGAAAAAATATTATTTATTTATTTCCTAAAAAGGAAAAGGTAGTTGAATGATGTGTAAGAGCATATCTGCCGCCCGATTTTGAGCTATTATATTAGAGTTATAAATTGCTATCTATAAATCCACTGTTTAATGTTGCAGGAGCTTTACGTAACCGTTTGAATAACGTTATATGAAATATGCAGTTTAATCGCGTTGTAGCGTTTCAAAAACCATGTACTCGTATGTCAGGGCTGGCCAACTTGATTTTTTTTATATGAATAGTGGGCAAACGAGCTGGCGGGTCACGTGATGTAAAGTGATTATCGCCGCCCATGAACCCTTGTATTTCCAGAGGCACCACCGATGCGTTGTCGGTTTTTCAGGAGCTTATTGGTTCGCCCCTTGAATAACCCTGGTGGGTTTTATTCCACCCGAACGAATTTACCCTGTAAGCGCGGGGTCGTAAGTCCCGCGGCGGGTCGCTGGTTTTGGGATGTGTAGTGGACTGTATATTTTGATGTTTCGATTTCGATAGCTTCCTATTTCTGGGAAAACCTTCAACGTCAACCGGCGGGAACTAAATTAAAGAAACCACTCGCCTCTTGATGTCGCCGGTCCGCCCGCGCCTGGCCGAAGGTGGGGTCGGCCTTGTCCCGCTAGATAGTTCGATTAAGAATGTAAAATCTTGAGTTCGATTAGTTCGGCTCACACACACTTCACTAGGCGGCTGCCATTTACGTGGATTTAGAGTTCGAACCGACGACAAGATGACGATGAGCCGATGGACACGATGTCCAGCCTTTCGAGGGGCACTCGACAGCGAGCGGGCGTCTCTCGAGGCGTCTTGCGAAGAACTAACTGTCCGCCGCTTGCGATAGCGGACGCGAACGATAGACGAAAAGAGGGTGGATCGATAAAATCGAACCCACAGAATTGACCCGCAGTTTGCCCGGATTGTCTAAATCTATCAAAACAAAACATATTTCTGAACAAACCCCATATTGTAATTAAGTGGGACACTGTCGAAGGGAGATGATTCCACAATTTGGTAGATTTTGATTAGAGCTAGGATCTATTTACTGACGAAACTCTGTAAGATCCACCAATTTCATATTTCTTGATAAATGAAAAAGTATAAGTTACTTATGGAATATTTTTTATTTGATAAAAGGGAAAACATAAAATTGAATTCTTATTAACTAGATACTAACTACTTGTTATCATCTTCCGCTAGATTTGCAAATTTATGCCGCGATTGACTCGACTAATAGACGCGATCGACCGGTTGGCCGCCCGTGATGTATGTAATCTGTGTATCTCAGTGTTAATATTGTGAATAATACGGTAGATGTTTTGCTCGATAAAGAAAAAAATCACGTTTCGTGTAGTATAATTGTAGGTTTGTAGGGGTAACTCTTTTTCGACCAATTGTCTTGCGGTCTTTAATAATCGGACGGCAGATAAGTGAATAGTTAGTAGTTTCCTTGTAGAAAATATTAAATTGACACCTGCTTATTTAGTTAGTTCGTTTGCCGCCGTGCCCGCAGGCACGCCCGCAGGCACGCCCGCGACGACGCGCGACGCACACGTGCGAAGGTTTCGCCTTGGTTGGTTTAAGGCCGATACACATTCTGCGAACTGCCACAATTAACTTAAAAACGTCACAAATAAGTGTTTCAGCTCCGTACTAAAAGAACAAATTGCTTTAACAAACAAAATTTGAAAAAGTAAAGGTAAAAAACATTTTGCCCCACGTCGTCTATACGTGGCATTTAAATAGAACTTTGCCAGAGGAAACCTTATAAAAAGCGCCATTAGAGATGTTTATCAAAACGCCAATTCAAATGTTAACCCATATATGCCCAGAACTTTTTTTGACGCCGATTTTTATAATTTTCACATATGTTGTTTATTAATGACCATAAATAAGGGCTACAATAGCAATTAGTAGTTTTCAGATCTGAAAGTGGGTTTTTTTCAGGGGGTCGAAAACGACCCCATGGGCAGATAAGGTCTTACACTAGTATGGGGGAGGAATCATGAATATAAAAACTTTATTCGCTTATTAGTCTTGATTATTGGGGTAGACATTGAGACAGGAACCATCACGTAGTAGAATTAGGTGGGTAAGGTAATCTTTAAAGCATCTGTAATACATATTGACATTAACTTGCGACACATTTTGACTATTATGTTTTTAGACAGCACACGTCTTCTGATCCAACTATTGAGTAAATGTAAAGTTTTAAAACAGAAATAAGGTACCGCCTTGTTTTCAGTTGCTGGTATGGCTCAGGTTGAGTTTTCAAAATAAGATAGGTTGAAGAATTAGATTTCGAAGAGAAAAAAGAAAAGAAAAAGACTTTGCTATAGATAAAATTCCAGTATATCTACGTTTGCTTCCAATAATCTGGGAAGCATTGAAGAGTCAACACTCTTCCACATACTTTTTTTGCTGTCAACACATCGAAGTGAACTAACTACATCCAAATATACCACTCCTTACTCCTAATGTCAATTTGATAAACTCCAAAATGAGCATCAAGTCTATCTACTTTTCCCACATTGATTGTATTGATGTACAACGTTTGACTATCAATATGTTTCCCAGTATCAGAATATCGACGAGCCTTTTGGACGGGATATCCGCCAATTGCACTGAAAAACAGTGTAACTAAGCTGCTTCATTCCAGTGAATGGCGCAAATCTTATCTTTGCAAGCTTTTTGCAAGCTCATTTTTATGCATTTGCGTAGCCTCATGTTGCGATTTTTCCCAGTTCTTGTAGAAAAGAGCACCTTAATCACTGTTGGCCCTAGCAGAGTGCTCCCTCGAGGAAGAATAGTCCTCAGAATTAGCAATGAAAGTATAAGATTCTTCGACAATTCAATAGGAATAGAACATTGTGTTGTGTAGAAAGGGGTTCAGATTTGAGAATTACGAGAATAATAGACTGGAAAACTACGAGAATAATTGACTAAAGCCTTATTGTCATCATTACCTTCTCGTTGTATGACTAACATTTCGGCTGAAGTAAATAATTATTGAGATAAGTGAAATCGATTTATATTCTATTATATTCTATTTTCACACTTTCATCCTTTTCATCCTAATCACAGTCTGATATCGTACCTCTGCAAGGGGGATCAATGTTTACATCGATGCCCTGGACCTGTTCCTCGTTATCCAATTTCTCCAGGGCTTCAACTATTTCAAAAATGGAGAGCACATGCCGGGACCGATAGAGTAAAAATAAGAATTTAAAGCAGCATATATGCCCACGGGGTCGTTATCGACCCCGTGAAAAGTTTCCATTAATTTGAGTACGAAAAATGTAGCCCCTCAGCGAAAATTATACCTATATCTTTAAAACACATATTCAATTTACTATAACAATAATTTTGATGATAAAAAAACATAAAACACACAGAATATATACATTTATATGCACGTAGTCGCCAAATTTTTTCAGAAAAAAACTTACACGATTTTGTACTATTATTTTTCACTTGAAATAATTTAAGAAAAGTAATTTTATTGTACTGTGCTTCAAAGTAGTTCTTTACTGTATCAAAAAATAGTGCTTTAATTAGAATTAATATAATAAGTTGCAATCAGGATGCATTTGAAGTCATCAAGTACCTTCGGGCCATTAACGACCCCCTGGGCATATATGGGTTAACATATCGTATGAAATAGTGAACTCTTACGTCATAAAAGACGTCGGTATTTCGGAAGGTTCTATGTGACGATGTATATGTGAAGTTAGCAGAAAGTGTTACGGCGTGTCGGCCGCGCTCGTCGCACGCGTGCACCTGCGGCGGTGCGGCCGAGCGGGGCAGTGAGCGTGCGGTGTGCGCAGGGTTCGCGGGCTGGAGCAGCGCGGACGTGGAGGCGGCGGCGGCGGCGACGGCGGCGACGACGGTAGCGACGACGACGGCGGTGCGGCGTACGGACGACAGCGACGACGACGGGTTCTTCGAGCAGAGCTCGCTGGGCGACTCCGACTCCAGCGCCGCCACGGTGAGCGACCCGGGGCCAGTCAACTCGTCGTAGCGATCTCGATTAAACTACGGGTTTACGGCTCGTCTTGCCACCGGATTTAGGCATATCATTTTTAAAAAAATCATTTAGAAACTATAAATTCTCAAATGAATGGTCCGTCGTTTCAGCCGATATCGAGCGGCGGCGGCGCCCCCGAGTGGATGTCGTGGCGCGCGCGCGTGGTGGAGCGCGCGGCGGCGGGCGAGGCGCGCGGCCGCGACGTGCGGCGCGCGGCGGCCGCCGTGCTGGCGGCGTGCGGGCGCCTGCCGAGCCCCGCGCCCTTCCCCGCGCTGCTGGCGCGCGCCGCCGCCGAGCCGCCCGACGTGTCGGAGCTGTTCCTGGCCACGCTGTTCCTGGTGAGACTCCGCCTATAGTTATATTTGAGCTAAGTCGGGCCTCCCCGGGTGGCCCGATTTCAGTCTCCTCGGTCCCTTTTTCTATCGCTCGATAATATTCAAAACGCTAACCCGTCCGCCGGTGACGGCGTGTGCAGGCGAACGCCGGCAACGTGGAGATCGTGGCGGGCCCGCCGCTGACGGTGGACTCGTTCGGCGTGCGGCTGCTGAGCGACGACCAGCGCCTGTACCGCGCGCTCACGGCGCCCGAGCTCGCCCAGGGCGCCGCGCGCGACGGCAGCGGGCGCGCCCAGGGCGCCGCGCGCGACGGGAGCGGGCGCGCCCAGGGCGCCGCGCGCGACGGCGGGACGACGGGTGGGGATTGAGCCGTCAACGGTTAGTTCGCAATCGATTCTCCAGATTTAGCGACGCAATCGGGCGCGTGAGAATACAGTGAAAAGACAATTTGAGTAGTACACAATGAATCGACGGTGCTGCGTGTGCGGTGAACTCGTGAGTGGAAGCGGTGCGGGCGTGTCGGTGCAGGGGGCGGCTGCCGAAGGCTACATATCACTTGGAATGTAAAGGAGTCTGTCGTTCGACTTCGTCTATTACTTTAATACGAGTATTTTTTTATTGTATGACAAGATAGGCCTCGCCTGCGATCTCACCCGATGGTAAGTGACTATGCGGTCGATGCAGTAGAGGTAACGCGCGATTTTCCTAAACTATGTGTTTCAAATGAGAAGATCGCTATTCGACATGTTCGCAGAAGTTACCACTACAGTACCTGTATATTTTATTGTCAGTTACATTAATTGCAATTGATTATTATAATTTTTAATAATTTAATTCTTTGACATTTTTGAATTTAACAGAATTTATTGATTTGAATCTATTATGCACACAGTAGACATCATTGTATTATAAATTGTGATCAGGTGATTATATATTATCTATAATAACTTTATTTGAAATATTTGTATTTTGATTTATAATTTTCAGTTTTTTTTTTCTTTGAAAATCGATTTTTTTTTATAAATATTCTGTTTTTCGGTTATAATAATATTATGTATGTATTTACTTACCAAATTTTACATTCAATAATTTTCTTAGCAAATGAATAAGTAATAAATAAATCGGATTTTAGTTTAAATATTTTGTAAATAATATATTTGTAAATATAATGTGTATATTAACAAGGAGATGTGAGTGTTCTGTATAAATCATAGGAATTACAAAATGGTTGTTGTTATATTTAGAAGAAGAGTATTCATTTCAAGAAGATTCACATAACTTATCTACACAGTTGTATTATATAGTTATATTACGAGGGTATTTTACTCTTAGTGAGAAATAATCTAAAAATAGTTTAGGCCTTTAGGCAATAAAAAATAAGGAAATATAAGTTTCAGTTCAAAAAATTATAAAATAATTAATGTTATATTTTATTTCAAAGTTTTCACTTTTTTATTTTTGCTATAAATATGCGAAGCGCTTGAAACGGTTTCTGCCATGACACTAACGTCATCACGTCACTAGTTTATAGTTCATCTGCTCAGATAGTTTGCAGTACAGGCACAAGGTATTTTGGAAAATACGTGAAAGTAAATAAATACATTAGTAATTCATTTATTTCATAATTATTTATAAATACTTAGATACTTATTTACAAATACATAGATTTATAAATACATATCAAATATTCCGAGGCCGGCGGCATTTGAACCCACATCTTTCGGGAATCGCGCCCTGAGTGTGTTAACCGTTACACTACTGCCAAACTGAACCGCACGCGTCAGATTAGTGAATGTATCTATTTTTCAACCAGTTTTATAGCAACTATTAACGACATTGACATAATAATACTGGACTTCGGGTCAGCGCTAAAAATTGTCCGAACCGAAAGAAATCCAAAACGCGAAAAAGCTTTTCAATCGACCGACAGTTGAAGCAAATTATTGCAAGCAAAATTAGGCTGTATAATAATGGTCTAAAACATAAATTACAATGTACTAGTTTGTTTATAAAAATACACATGTACACTCGTATATCTAGGTTTACTCGGGACACTTTTTTCGTGAATTTTGCATTACACCCAAGGTTCAAGTATTATTATGTCAATGAGTAGCGATACATTTATTATTTCAACTTTTTTACATTAATGTAACACCGGAAATCAAAATACTAATAAATAATAAAATATCATTACACAAACGTTTAGCGTGACGCACTAAAACGGGTCACAGAAGCCGCGTCCCTTTCAACATATTTTTTTTTTTATTTTATTCGATAACAAGATAGCCCTTGACTGCGATCTCACCTGATGGTAAGTGACATGAACCGGCGGCAACCATTTGAGCGAACGAACTTACTATCTATGCCGAAAATAAACAATGATTTTAAGTCTTCGCATTATAGGTAGGTACTTATCGATTAAACAAAATTTTTCTAAATTTTCTAGTAGTATATTATCACCTTAGACATTTTGAAAAAGAAGTAAAATACCCTATTATATTAAGTAATTGAACTAAAAGCTCAAACACTTAAATCGCTCAATTAGCGAAAAAATTAATAGCTTATAACTAAATACATGAATACAAGTATATTCATTTCTCTCGCCTCTTGGGTCGCGATGAGCGAATTCGGTCTTTGAGCAATATGTATATAAAAACATGGTAGCTATACAAAATCTTATATACTATACATATTTCTTATGCTTCATTAGGCTTCGTACACACTGCGAGCTGAGTGTTCACATAAAACTATATTGTTACGTTGTATTATGATTTTGTGTCATTGACTATTTAAAGATAATACACCTGTTATAAAATAATAGCAAGACAAGCTATAATTTTTTTAAGAATAATAACTTGACTGATATTTATCCCCTCTAAATAAGCGAAAAGCTTGTGTTAGGAGTGGGTGCGACAGTAGTGCAACGGGTGGGGATCGAACCTGCGACCTTTCAGTTTTCAGTTCGTATCTTCGACCGTTAGAGCATTGAGGTTGAACATAATGAAGCATATTAAAGCTTGTTATATTCCTTCTTTTTATTCAAAAATACCAATTTGTGCACGGTCCTTTGAATATCTATCTTCAAAATTTATTAACGGATTTCTAAATTTTTTTTGCATTTTTTGTTGTTTGGTGTTTCATTTGCATGCAACTCTATATTATAATAGCAATACTTTAAAACTTCCCAGTTATTATTCGGCGAATTTATTTTATTTTTGCAAATGTTATATTAGTGGTATTATCACACAGGCGACCATATTATCGGCGACTTGCTGAGTTCAAAATGACGTCTTTAAGAAATAGGCGCGAAATACTCGATCTATGTTTTTTACATAAAATAATTCCGCGTAAATTCCCCCGTTACTGTAAATCTAAGAAAATCTTTCACACACCTTTCACTAAAACCCATCTTGGAAAGCAAGCTCCGATCTCGCGTATATGCGCTAAATATAACGAGCTATCTAAACCCGTACCCGGCGTTGACATATTTCATGACTCATTTGTTTTTTGTAAGTATGTAATTTTATAATATCATTTGCTCTTTTATTTAGAAACTGTTTTTAAGACTTACTTTATCGGATGCTTATAATATGCTTGTTATTGATGTACATATCAGTCAATGTTGCAATGTTTTTGTGTTATTAATATGTATACCTAATGAATAAATAATACTAACGTTACAACTGTGGGGACGAATACAACGTGTAACAAAATGCAGGGTATTATGTAATGTTATAAATAAACCATCGTAATTCGTTCACGACGCACGTGTCTTCACCCTTGTGTGTCGCGACTCGCGAACGCTGTACTCTTGGCGTTTATCTTGTGAAAAGTAACTTATATTTACGGTTCTATCATATTATTTATAAATATCGCGTCTTGCGATGTAACCGTCCCTTTTCGACAATTATTAGAATAAGAGAGAGTATTTTGTAGTATAAGAGAATATGTGCTTGACGCACTGCAGCGTTTCCCGTTGGAGAAATTGATATTTCAACAGAGCCGCAGATGGGACGGCAAGCCGCTGCAGCTTTACCACTAAGGCTTCTTCTTCACGTAGAATGGCGCCGAGGCGCAGTTTCTTATGTTAACGTACGCGTACGCTGCGCCTCGGCGCTACTCGTGTGCGCTCGCTCGTACATTGCAAGAAGAAGCAAGAAATGCTGCCAAAGAATTTCTTCTGATCCCCCAAAGATATGGTAGGATGATTATCTATCGATCCCCTTCTCCATCCTCCATCATTATTCGTTTTGCATTTTTGGGGTTCCGTACCCGAAGGGTAACCAATGGGACCTTATTACTAAGCCTCCGTTGTCCGTCCGTCCGTCCGTCTGTCTGTCAGCGGGCTGTATTTCAGTGTGTATTTCTATTGCCGCTATAACAATAAAATATAATTAAAATAAATTAAAAATTAAAGGGGGCTTACTAGAAACGTGTTTTTTCCCCGGCGTTTTTTGGTACGGAACCCTTCGTATGCGAGTTATTTACTTTGTCAAGAATTCAATGAAGTCTTATCTGTTAAAAAAGTTGAAATTTTACCCTATAATAAATCATCAACAAAATTATCATAAAACTTGTAAGACGCATGTAGTTATCATAAAATATTATAAGCATGTACTATATTTAAAATAGCATACAAATTGATGTGCCTTCGGTATTTTTCTTATATGCAGAGTGCACTGAATGCCCTGCATTGTAACATAGTAATTGTATTTAATAAACTTAGTTGTACATACTATAACAAAGGCTATGAGCACACTTGAGGGTAGAAACTAAGCAAATCTGTATGAATGTGTAAAAATGTGGCCAAAATAGAAGACGTTTACAAAATTAACTATACAGAATGTGTTTTATTTCATAGCATAAGTACAATGAACCGGGAATACCGGCATGTCTTTGGAAACGATTCGACTTCGCATTTCTAGATGACAATTATTTACAGTACTAAATTATAGCAAAAATTAGTCTCCACTTTTTAAAGTCAACAGTGTATATCTTAGATCTTTCTATGTAAAAACACATAGCTACAAGTCCCCACCTCATCTGCACCAGATCTATTGATAAAAATCTTGGTTGACTTTAAAGTTTCAGTTTTTTTTTTTTTACCAAAAAGCAGCTCGACAATTTTTTATTTTTATACAAGGCTTAAACTGCCAACATCTGTGAGCTGACATTTGAAATGGAGATAGATTTCCCGCGGGAATTGAAAAACCTTAACCTACGCGGATGAAGTCGTGGGCATCATCATGTTTGTGGCATCATCTAGTATTATTATAAAAAAATAAAAGTGCCTAATTTACCTACATATTCTACAATATTATAATAACGGCGATATTAATCGCTTGTGGATTAATTTAATGGTTCATTTAGTAGTCAAGGGCGGCGTAATTTTAATCTATTTTTTACTTCACATGCTATGGACTATTGATTATCCGGATTCTGGTTCGATCCGGTTTGACAACGAACTCAATGATCTATGAATACCAAGCTTAAAAACTGTCAAGTGTCAATTTTGACGTTTAACGACATTATTTTTCCAAGTTCGCCGGTAAGGAATTTAATTTGATTACTTGTGTAGGATTACTTGCATTTTTTACTAATTATCGCAACAAATAATAAACTTAATGCTAGCACTTGCTTAGATAATACAGAGTATTTAAACGGTAAAAGCTGCAGTGCGTAATCGCAATTTATCACTGTTCGAGAACATGAATTGTGCAAAAAAAACGTAATTAAAACAACGTAATCGAATGTGTTGGTTGCTTTTCACAGAGTTCCAGTCGGAGTGGCGCGTTGCAGTTGAAATGAGACGTGTATTCCTTTTGTTCCTGGCCCTGGCCACCTGCGTGGCCGGGTTCTCGAGGTGAGCAAATAAGCTGCTGGTCACAGACCAATATGACCTTTTGTTTGTTTACGAACTGATATCAATCTATTACGTTCCAATGAATATACATAAGTTTTGCTCTAGTGGACACCTATTTTCAATTATTATGGAATAAAGTTTTATATTCAAATAGCTAATGCACATCAATTCTTCATGGATTTAGTATTTAAATACCACAGGATCTTTTATTTTTCGGGATTAAAAGTAGCCTATGTTATTCCCCGGGTCCTCTCTATATCAAAATCATGTAGACCTGTAGCTCTGTTACAGCGTGATTGGAGGACATACCACCAAAGAAACACACTTTCATATTTATAATATTAGTAAGATACTGTTTACACCATTTTATCTGTGAGCACAATACTAGAGCCCCATGTCGGAGGCTTTTGCTCATATACTATATGTGCAGAGGATGGTTAATTATTACTCTGTGGTTGGTTGCAGGATCCCGCTGTACCGCATGCAGACGGTGCGCAAGCACTTCCACGAGGTGGGCACAGAGCTGACCATGGTCCGCATGAAGAACTCTGTGCAGGGACCTGCTCCAGAGCCACTGTCTAACTACCTCGATGTAAGGACACTCACTTCATTAATATCTCTACCATATTTCTAATGCAAATTTAACACGTTCACGGACAGAACAGCTCTGGGCGTCGTAACTGTAAAAATTAATACGACAGTACGCCTGATGATGTCAAATTTTTTTCTTGTATAAAATCGAAAAGCGTCAAAAAAAGCTTCAAGCCTTGTTCGAAGATGCTTATACGCCTGAATATAGTTAAGACCAAGAACTCATAAAGACCTATACGCCACCTGTACTGTCATATCACATCATTTATTACTTTTTGTGATGTGACAAAACACCTCTAGGCAATTTATGAAATTTTGTAGTGTCACAACACGATCAACCAGTGACGTAATACTGTCCGTGAACGTGTTAAGGAAAAAAATACAGAAATAAAGTGAAGGGGACAATAGAGGGCCGTATTACTTAGCTTTGCTGAAGATCATTACCAGGAAATACCAAAAAAATACTGCATTTACATTTCAATTATAGTATTTTTACATTTCAGATGAAGTTACTATTGCATTTTTCACAACTCTGTAATCTTAAAGACAGCTCATTTTTACAGAAGAAGGAAGATCTGTTTTCATTCCATGAAATTAAAAAAATAAGTTTTGTTGATAAATTGACTTGGTTCATGAGATGTTAGGTTTATAAAAATCCAGCAGGAACCAAACATTGTTTTAAATAAATGTATAGACTGATGCTGATGATGAGATGCTGCTTCATCTGACTGAATTGCAATTTCAGATCTAGTTTGGTTTCTAGATAGGGATTGGATAAAAAGAAGTCGAAACAATGTCATGTACTTTCAATTTTGAGTACTTTCTCAATTAACATACAAATGAACAGACAAAATACGACAATTGTATAACAGAGAGATCAAATATGCACAGCCACAGTGGGTAGGCAGGGGTGCGTGGTGTGATCTTGCGTGTCTGGCCACATTTGCACAAGATAACCCCGAACACACTCACTTATCACTATATGTGACTGGCCGCTGTTATCTCCCAGATTTACATTTGTTATTATAAGGAACGATAATAATAAGAGTCCAACTCTAATATTATACTTTTCTTTGTTTATTTATCAACATACTAGCTTTTGCTCACAATTTTGTCTGTATGGAGTTAGGGGTTACAAAAATCTTGCAGGAATTCTCAGTTTTTCTGGTAACCTAATCAGCGTCCAAGTCCACAACTATACCCATGCAAAAAATCATGTTGATCCATTGCACAGTGTCTCTCTAACATAAAATATGAATTTTAGTTTTCAAATTATCTTAGTTTTAACATAATAATTATTATTTTCAGAAGGCTGTCATCGTGTTATATTGTTAAGGCAATGTTGTTTACAATACATATTGTGAACAGAAAATATGTATTGTGAGCAAAATGTGTGTAGCTAACTTATATTTTATACTGAAAGACAATGGGAAAATAATGTTCAGACATTTCAATTTGTTGTGCCAAGTTAACCTGCCTACAGGTGTTTAGTTACACGAGGCTCATGACCGTGATGAGCAAACAAGTTTGTTATATTCTTTTTAAATGTATTTAGTATCTATTGATATATTTAATTAATGATACAATATACCTGTTTGAAGTCAAAGGACGATTCAAAGTCGTATCATTCCTACAGTGACCTTGATAATTATTTGCTTGTGCAGATAATCGATTTCGTCTTGAGCCTCTGTTTCGCGAATTATATAGCAAATAATTTGCAGCAACATCATAAATAAGATTTTAGTAAGTTTTCAACAAGTACAAGAGCAACTGCTGAGTTTCTCGGCAGCTCTTCAGTAGAATCTGAACTGGCGCGGTGGCAGTGTTGACTCGTGTTGACGCGTGCGTTTCTCTGCGGGCAGTAACGCGCCGCTCGTCGGCGTCACGTTTCAGGCGCAATACTACGGGCCCATCTCGATCGGCTCCCCGCCGCAGTCGTTCAAGGTGGTGTTCGACACGGGCTCCTCCAACCTGTGGGTGCCCTCCAAGAAGTGCCACTACACCAACATCGCGTGCCGTGAGTAGCGACACTCGACATATAACGTTTTTTATATTTTGAACATGTGAAGGATTGTGGGGACCCACCTCTGTCAGGAAGTTTTAACCATTTTACATTATGAGCACCGTCCAAAGTACCTACCCGTCATGTTTTATATTGGACGTATTATATTTGTATGGTTCCATGTTGTAAGTAAATCGGAGCGTTAGGTTAAAACCTGTATCTGTTATTTATTATTTATTTATTTATTTTTATTTTTTATGTACATATAAATATTTACAATAGAAGATATATTAGAAGAAGTATTCATAGTAATAGTATTCTATTAGTAGTACGAATACGTCGCTAACGCCGTGGCACCGGTGATACAGAATGTTTTTAAATACGTCGCGTGAGACGCGGGCTCATGTATCATACGACATTAACCCCGGCACCGGTCCCCACTACTCAACGTATCGCCAAGCTGCCACCTCGCTCGCACCGTACTGACCGTGCGCCTCCCCGCAGTGCTGCACAACAAGTACGACAGCACCAAGAGCAAGTCGTACCACAAGAACGGCACGGAGTTCGCCATCCACTACGGCTCCGGCAGCCTGTCCGGGTTCCTCTCCACCGATGACGTCACCGTGAGTGTCGGCGGACCGCTTCCGTACTTCCGTATTCTGCTTCTCTTCTTTACAACCGATAGACGTCCACTGCTGGACATATGTGGGTCTGTCGCATGGGCCACACTTGACTCACTAGACTAGACCAGTCACAATCTGGAAATTATAAAGTATAAACCCGTAAGCTTCCACCATAAACAGCACACAGCTCTATGCTCGGCGACGACCTCGTCAGCCGTTGAATTTTCTCGGTGATACTTTTTGCCTAGATAGAGAACGGTAGCACTTTCTCGACTGGAATAAATGTAGGCTCTTTAGGTGCGATACGTTCCTCTATATGTATATTTTATTTATGCTTTTAGCAGGCCACAGGTTAAGAGTCCTGCTGCTCGAACTATACACGTATATGTCTTTTTAATCGAAATTCTGATTCCAGAGATTAGAATGCATATGATCTGTTCTTCCTTAGCTGTCTTAAAGGTAAACAAGTGTTCTCTCATTGAAGAGCGCAAGCGACACGCTAAGCGCATCTCGTAGTATGCATCTCTATGTAGTGAAACATCAAAGTGCCCGACTACTTTCGTCGGTTACGTGTTTCGACGAAACGTTTTCCGCGGCTCGTTTACCTCCTAAGACAGCTGAGGCAGTAGACTCCACGTGCACGCGCGCAGGTGGGCGGGCTGACGGTGCGCGCGCAGACGTTCGCGGAGGCGCTGTCGGAGCCCGGCCTGGCGTTCGTGGCCGCCAAGTTTGACGGCATCCTCGGCATGGCCTTCTCCAGGTACAGAATATTAGCAAAGCCGAACTTGACTATTAGAGTATTCGCAGACTTGCAATTTCAAATTGGACAACTAAATCTCAGAGTATACCACTAGGCGTAGTCGCTTATGGTAACCTACACATGTTATGTTATGCCGAACCAGTGGTAGATTCATTGACGATTCAAAAGTGCTTGTAAAAGTTTATTTGAATAAAAAATATTTCTATTTGTATTTGTATTCAACTATACATATAATTGCACTGCGTGTTTCCGCGGCAGCATCGCGGTGGACGGCGTGCCGCCCGTGTTCGACAACATGGTGGCGCAGGGGCTCGTGCAGCAGCCCGTCTTCTCCTTCTACCTCAACAGGTAACTCGCCGCTTCAACGCCCCGGAATCTATGGCCGGAGAAGGTTTTTGTCGCATCGTTAGATTCTCCGCCGCGATCCTCGATCATCTGTCTAACATCTAGTCATTGAGTCCATTCTAATGAGTCCAAACACATTATATCTGTTGTAAGTCGCCGAGGAGTTCGGTATCCCGCAGACTTCAGTATCAGCTCGAGGTTATCATGCCTTGACAGTAATTCGACGTAACACCACCAAATTTCAAATCTATCGCACCAGTGAAAGTTTTTTAAGGAGGAAATAAGCTGTGAATCTTCAAACGCCTCGGCATCAGCAAATCTTATACTACAGCTAAGATCCAGTCGAGAGATCACATTAGCTTTCAAACAGAAAAAAACCGCGTGGAGGACAGAAGACATCGATATATACAGATACACCGGTGAAACTTAAAACACCCCCTTTTTCCGACGGGGATTAAAAATATGTATCACTCGTGAGATTGTGCTCAACGAGAGAGTGTTTCTTTTAGTTAGTTTTTGTCACGAGTGCACTCGAATGACATTTCAACAATGTTCCGTTGCTTATCGATAAAGAGATAAAAAACTTTCGAAGCCAATTCCATCATCATGCTTCGTTTGTAAACATCGAACGCGCGCAGGGACCCGGCGGCGGCGACGGGCGGCGAGATCATCCTGGGCGGCTCGGACCCCGCGCACTACCGCGGCAACTTCACGCGCGTGCCGCTCTCGCGCGACACCTACTGGCAGTTCCGCGTGGACGGCATGCGCGTCCAGGGCAAGGCCTTCTGCGACGGCGTGAGTCTATTCAATTTGTCAAAAATTTATGAAATTTGTACGAGACCGAATTTCCCATAGTATCTGACGTAATTCACTTAGTCCACGCGAGATTCACCGACCGGCCGAGTTCGAACATTTCATATAAAATTAAACTGCATCAAAAAAAAAAATTAGATCAGAACTTTAAAAATTAAATACAATTGGGCCGAGGATATTTTGGACAGCCCTAGCACAGGCTACGGTCTAATGTCTTTAAATAAATACATAAAATAAATTTCGTCTCGTGTACGGCAAACTTCAGAGTCTGCAAAAGACGCACTATGTTCGTAAGTTAACCGGAGACGGTGTGTAGGGCTGCGAGGCCATCGCCGACACGGGCACGTCGCTGATCGCGGGGCCGGCGCGCGAGGTGGCGCGGCTGAACGCGGCGCTGGGCGCCACGCCGCTGGCGTTCGGCCAGTTCGCCGTGGACTGCGCGCTCGTGCCCTCGCTGCCCGCCGTCAGCTTCCGCATCGCCGGCCGGGACTTCACGCTCGACGGCGTCGACTACGTGCTGCGGGTGTCGCAGTTCGGCAAGACGGTGTGCCTGTCGGGCTTCATGGGGCTGGACGTGCCGCCGCCCAACGGCCCGCTGTGGATCCTGGGCGACGTGTTCATCGGCAAGTACTACACGGAGTTCGACATGGGCGGCCGCACCGTCGGCTTCGCGCGCGCCGCCTAGGCCGCGCCCACTGCCGAGGGGCAGAGAGAGAGAGAGATGTAGAGAGTATTCGTTTGACTGCTCAAAATATATATGTATATTTATTAATACGTACCTAACATACGTAACAGTTTCTAATAAAATAATGAAATCATTAATTATTATTGTAGCCTCAGCCTCAACAGTTTAAAGTGCAGACTGAAAACTACAAAGTTCTCAACCGTTGTCTGTTGTCGCATCCGCTCCTGACAGAAGCTTTCCGCTTGTTTGGAGGGGAGAGGAGAACATATTAGTCAAGTTTGGCTCTGAATAATTTCTTTATAAAAAAAAACCTTAACTTTAGAGCTGTCGAATAGGTACAATTTTTTACATAGTGACATGGTGGACCTGCTCTCATCGCGGTCGGAGCTGCGCAGCTGTTTCGCTAGCTCACTGCTCACTGCTCAGGTTGTCGCTAGACTCGTTTCTTTGCGGACTGTTTGTACGAATATTGTTTACTATTTATCTATATTGTTCGATCTTGTATAGTATAGTCATGTTTTTATAGATGAAGTAGATTTTAGATCTCGCGTTTGTTTTAAATGTTTCTTCTAGGTACTGCAATAATGTAGTCTTGTGTATCGAAGAGTTGTAACTCTTTCGTATCCTTTATCTCCTCCCAGTTGCTATTATAGTGTGGAATAATTTGTGAACTCATGACAATATTAAACTTTTTTTAAATAAATTTGTTTTAAATTAAGGGTGATTTCATTTTAATGTTATGCCCACCTCACTACTTAAATATAAACATGACACTCCTTTGACTCATGTGTATGAAAAACTTCTTACGTACCAAAGATTTTATTATTTTACTAGCGGACGCCCGCGACTTCGTCCGCGTTCCTAAATCACCACAGTTTAGGTTGGCAGAACCTCTTCAGCATCAGGATTGAGGAGTTGGATCCTGGAATTTAACGATGTAGTCTTTATTTGGTCCCTACAATAACTATTCATAATCAACAGTTCCTAAATCCCCAGAGTTTAGGGGAGCAGTACCCCTGCAGCATCAGGATTGAGGAGTTGGAAACTCAAGTTTTAATGGGACCATCTCGCGAAGTTTTTATCTCGATTAAAAAAAGATTCACGCAAATCGGTTAAGAAATCACGGAGATATCGATATACAGAGGTAGAATGACACAACTCCTTCTCCTCCTTTTTTGAAAGTCGGTTAAAAAAGTAGCCTATATTTTGCCCGATAATATCAGCTATCTACCAGTGAAAGTCCCGTCAAAATCGGTCCAGCCGTTCCCGAGATTAGCGGCAACAAACAGACAGACAAAAATTTTAAAAATTGTTTTCTTGGTATAAGTACCATATTTACTTTCGTATGCAGTTAGTAAAAAGCTTTTGATATTACAAACAGACACTTCAATTTTATTTATTGAACGAGCATTATTGTGAAGCTAATAGCTTCACTATAATGCTAATAGATGGCGCTGTGTCAGTAAAACAGTTTTATGTCAACTATTATTTTTTTTATTGCGTCTAATGTTAAAAGTTAATTATTACAATATATAATTAAAACTTTTGGGAATTATGGGATATCGCGAGGTCTCAGTTCGGGGCGAACCACTAGTTTGTATAGATTCAACTATATATTACTTGCACAATAGTCGACGAAAAGGCCGTAAGACCTGTGAAACTTCACATCCTCAACTATACCCATTAGCCGCAGAACATGACGTCGGTCCGCGGCTCCGTCGCTGCAGCAACCGTTCCGGATCCCGATCCGGACGGCCAATAACACTTTGGCATTTACAACACTGGCGGTCGAATGCTGAGATATAGCATAGCCTTACAGGTTCTGTGTCTGAAAACCAACTAACTACTTCAGTTAAGAGTTTCTTTCTCTCATAAACATAAGTAGGTATAAATATATGTACGTAATAAGTTTGAGGCATTCATCAAACGTGGAACAAAACTATTCGAGTGATTTAAAACTATTATTTTTATTTAAATAAACATTTAAGTCAAATACAATGTCCATAGATAAATTATAATAATTACAATAATTTGATAAAGTACACTACGCATTGCACGACGTGACGCTACGCCGCGGCGGGGGAGGCGCGGGGGAGGCGCGGGCGAGGCGGCGGGGGAGGCGCGGGCGGGGCCGCCCTTCCTCCCCGGCGTTAGTCGCACACTACACTTACTCTACGAGCACGCTACGCCACTCCGAGTTTATGCTTTTTCCTGAACTTTTTCACGTACGCCTCCACGAGCGCTTGGATCTTGGTCGGGTTGATCTCGCCCGACTTGTTGTGACATATCTGAAACCGCAAACACTCGCTCCGTTTGAAACATGCCGAGATTACAATAAAGATTTAGTACAAGTGTGCGCGCAAACAGGTGTACTCTCTATTCCCTCACTCATAGTCGGATGGGACGAAAATCCGACTTGACCAGGGAGAGATCGAGCGCAGAACCGACGGCTGTACGTGGTCTCCTCGGCACGGAGGTGAGTGTGTGGCGCACCTTGGGCACGGCGCGGCGCAGGATGTCCTTGTACTCGTCCTTGGTGACGCGCTTCTTGTTGTAGTGCGGCTTCAGCACCAGCTTCACCTCCTCCACCACGCGCTCCTGCCGGTTCAGCTTCTTGAGGAACTGCGGACAGGCCCAGCGTTACTGCACCGAAACTGATATCCCGATGGATAGCGAATAGCGCATAACGCAGCACGCTTCCAGCATCAGGGTTAGCTCATGGTAAGGTATAATAAGCCTTTGGCTTAGACCGAAGACCTGGTGATCGCCGATCGATCGGCTTCGACCAGAAATCGACCTTCGATCGGACACTAGCCGGCCGCTATCGCACAAGAGTTACGTCGAGAGATCAAACTACGGCCAGGCAATCACAGGCGAACCGACATTTGCCACTAAAACAGTTGAAACGTGTAAAAATATATTTTAAGTCGAGATTACACAGTTTGTGTTTTCACCAAGTTGCATAGGAGCAATCGTCGGTCTCACATTTAGCTATCCTTAAGATAGTGTAAAGGCGATACTAAAAACTAAAGCCATGACAAATAGAGAGGAAGAAACAATTACAGTAAATAATAACGAAATAGAATATGTGAATGAATATGTTACCTTGGCCAATTGATTACAACTAAGAAAATATCAACCAAAGAAATAGATATAATAATAGGGAATGCCTGGAAACAATATTGGTCATTCAGGGAAATAATGAAAAATCCCAAAATGAGTGCAATAATAAAGGGAAAATTGTTTAATGCCTGCATTCTTCCCATACTAACATACGGCTGCCAAACCTGGGCGCTCACTAAGGCTCATTTATCTAAACTCCGAACCTGCCAGCGGAGCATGGAAAGGAGCATGTTGGGGAAGCGCAAATTAGACAAAACACCTCATGTAAAATAAGGAAAGTTACACGAACCCAAGATGTGACGCTTAAGGTTAAGCTGCGATGGCGATGGGCTGGCCACACCATTCGAGGTGGGGATAAATGGAGCAAAGCAATCAGCGTTTGGTATCCTAGAGAGGGAAAGAGAAGACAAGGGCGTCAAACCAAGAGATGGCAAGATGAAATAGAAGCGATAGCCGGGAAAACATGGATGAGACGAGCAGCCATAAGAAAGGATTGGAAAGGATTGGAGGAGGCCTTTGCCAAAGGGCACACAGGCTAGCATTATAAACTAGGAAAACAATAACAACTATGAAAAACTGTTACCTAAAAACTTATATTGCTGTCTGACAAATAGGCTTAATAAATAAATAAATAAATAAATAAAGATAGTGTAAAAACTTGCTAGTGTCTGTACTTCAATCTAGCGAGCCCCCACAGAATAGATTGATGGAATAAGATGAAACCGGTGCTAACTTGTAGAGTTTTCAATTAGAGTTAGAGGTACCTCGTGAATTTAATAATTAGATCCAATGTACCTCTACCAAAACCTTGGAAATCAACTCAAATTCGGGGTCAATCCAGCGGGGCCATAAATTTTTGTTATGAGGTTGATAGATTGAGATATGTACCAAAAGAAAGGGTTTTCAATGAACCTTCAGAGTTGAGTATTCAAATTAGAAAATCTTTGATAGCATCAGAGAAAACTTTTAAAGTGGCTCTCTTGAAATAAGAAAAAAAAAGAAGCCGATTTGATTAGTTATCGCCCATATTTTTTAAGTAGTCTGTACTTGCCGTATACTGCTTCGAGTAAAAAATAGTCATTATATTCTGAAAATTACCCGAAATCTAAAAGGTATATTGAAAACGCTTTTATTCGGTACTATATTTTTATAACTATCTATGATCTATGAAGGACCAAAATGCTCCGCTGACTTGAAAAATTTTCGGACTTACTTTCTCCCCGCTGCTGCATTGACGCCGTTTTTAGTGTTGATTTCCAACGTTTCGCCAGAGGTACGCTGAAAACTCTACGAGTTAGCACCGGTTTGACGTGACGCCGTGCGACCCACCTTGCTCTTGACCTGCATCTCGACGGCCGAGCTGGGCAGCTCGTCGAGGATCTTCAGGCTGTCGTCGTCCAGCTTGACGCCCACCTGCGTGCGGCCGCGGCGGCGCGCGGGCGCGGCCGGGCGCGCGCGGCGCGGCGGCGGCTCGAACAGCTCGCCGAAGTCGCTGGAGCCGGGCGAGTAGGGCGAGGCGCCCGCGTCGTCGGGCGCGCGCGCCAGCCGCGCCGCCTGCATGGGCTTCACGGGGTTGGACTTGATGGGCGACGGCTTGCCCGGGAACAGCTTGGGCGGCGCGCGCGTCGGCGACGGCAGCACGATGCGCGGCGCGCAGGGCGGCGCGTCCTCGGCCTCCGCGTCGCGCGTCGACTGCAGCAGCGCCATCACCTTCTCGACGGGCGTGAGCGGGCGGCGCGCCAGCACGTCGTCGGCCGACAGGTTGCTGCGCTGCGCCGCCTCCAGCGTCATGTGCGGGCGCGCGGGCGGCGCGGGCGGCGCGGGCGAGGCGGGCGCGGGCGCGGGCGGCGGCGTGGGCGAGCGCGTCGGCTCGAAGGGGTCGTAGGCGTCGGGCTCGGGCTCGGGCGCGGCGGGCGCGGTCGCGGCGGGCGGCGGCTCGGGCGCGGCGGGCTCGGGCGGCGTCTTGGGGCCGGCGCCGGGCGCGGGCGCGGCGGGCGGCGGCTCGGGCGCGGCGGGCGCGGGCGGCGCGGCGGGCTCGCGCTCGCCGGGCTCGCTGTCGCTGAGCACGATCACGTTCTTGGGCGAGGGCGTCAGCTCGCGGAAGGGCGAGCGCTCCAGGTCGATGATGGCGACGGGCTTGGCGGCGTCCTCGGGCGCGGCGGCTAGGCGGCGACGGCGGCGACGGTCGCGGCGCGAGTCGCGGCGGCGCCGGCGCTCGCCCTCCTCCCCGCGCTCCTGCTCCTTGAAGCTGACGCTCACGAGGATGTTGTCGCCGGACGTGAACACCTCCTTGGAGGGCCCGACGGGGTCGCGCGCGCGGCGCCGCGGCCGCTCGGGGTCGCGGCGTCGCCGGGGCTCCGGCTCGGGCTCCGGCTCGGGCGGCGGCGTGCGCGGCGAGGGCGGACGCGAGGCGGCCGACGGCGGCGAGGGCGAGGGGCCGCCCGACGCGCTGCGGCGCCGCTTGCGTGCGGGTGACGGCTGCGCGCGCCGCAGGCCGCGGGCGCGCTTCTTCTTCTTGAGCGCGCGGCGCGGTGGACTGCGCTCCGCGGGGGAGGCCGAGCGCCTCCGCTTCCGGCGGCGCGGCGACAGGAGCGGCGTGCCCGAGCGGCGGCGAGCCGGCGAGACGGAGCGGCGCACGCGCGGCGGCGAGCGCGCCCGCGCGAGGCTGCTGCGGCGCGAGGGGGACTTGCGCCCTAGCGCAGACCGACGGCCGCGGGACGGGGAGCGGCGCGGCGGGGAGGGGGATCTGCGGACTCGGGATGCGGAGCGGCGCCGCGAAATCGAGCGCCGAACCCTCGAGGGAGACTTCCTCCCTCTGGATAGCGACTTTCTTCCTCTGGAGAGCGACTTTCTTCCTCTGGAGAGCGACTTTCTCCCTCTGGAGAGCGACTTCCTACCCCTCGAGGGCGACTTTCTCCCCCTGGACAGTGACCGTCGGAAGCCCGAGAGCGACCGGCGGGCCCTGGAGCCGGAACGCCGCAGCCGGACGGGCGAGGGGCGCGGGCGCGACAGCGAGCGGCGCGGGCGAGAGAGCGGGCGCGACAGCGAGCGGCGCGGCGGCGAGGGCGAGGGCGAGCGCGCGCGCGGCGACACGTCGCGGCCGAAGGCGTCCTTGTGCTTGCGGCGCTTCTCGCTGACGACGGAGCGCACGTCGTAGCGCTCCAGGTCCTTGCGCTTGTCGCGGCGGCGGCGCGCGCGCTCGGCCGAGCGCTCGGCGGACTGCTCGCGCTCGCGGTAGTTTCGCTCCTTGCCGCTCTTGCTGAGCTTCTTGAAGGCCACGTCGCCCTTCTTCTTGCCCTTGCTCTTGTCCTTGCCCTCGCGCTTGGACTCCTTCTTCTTCTTCTTGCGCGCGCCGTCGGCGGCCTTCTTGTCCTTCTTGCGCTCGGGCGTGGCGGGGGCGCGCGCGGGCGAGGCGCGCGAGGCGGGCGAGGCGCACGAGGCGGGCGAGGCGGCGGAGGGCGCGCGCTCGGCCTCGGAGAACAGCTCGTTGCCCTCGTCCTCGGAGATGAGCTCGGTGCCGAGCCCGGCGTGGAGCGGCGCGGCGGGCGGCGCGACGGGCGACGCGTCGGCGGGCTTGTTCTCGTCCAGGCAGGGCGTGTAGCTGCGCTCGTCCTCGGTCTCGCTGATGGACTCCGTCATCTTCTCGACGGCGTCGTCCTCGCGCTCCGCGGCCGGCGAACGCGGCTCCGAACACAGCTCCCTGTCGGACGAGTCGTCCGCGTCGGGCGCGGCGTCGTCCGTCTTGTCGTTCTCGTCTTCGTTATTGTTCTCTTCGTCCTTATTACGATGGAACTTTTTCTCGTCATCCTCGGCGTGGTCCCGCTCCGCGGAGTCGGCGGCCTCCTCCTCGCACGGGGACGTGTCTTTCTCGCAGTGGTTATCGTCAGTCGTGTCGAGGTGCACCTCCGAGCCGAGCGGGCTGTCGGCGCCCTTGTCGGCGCCGCCCCGCGCCCCGAGCGCGGCGGGGGTGGCGGGGGTGGCGGGGGCGGCGGGGGCGACGGCGGGCTCCGGCTCGGCGTCCTGGCTGGCCTCCTCCTCGTCGTAGAGCGAGACCTGTCTCTTGATCAAGGAGGGCGTGTTTAGCTTTATTTTGATCGGATTGCGCTTGTTGGTCGTGATGGGACACCGCTTGGACACTTTCTCCTTGTACTCCTCCTCGGACTTGGTCTTCTCGTCGCGGTCGGCGGGCGGCTCGGAGGGCGCGCTCGGCGGCGGCGGCGCGGCGGCGGGCGGGCTGCGGGCGGCGGCGGGCGCGGCGAGCGGCGCGTCGTCGTCCTGCTGCACCAAGTCCTCGAGGCTGTCGCGCACGCGTTGCCGCTGCTCGTCGTCGCCCAGCGCGCTGCTGCTGTTGGCGATGTGCACGCTGGCCGCCGAGTAGATAGAGAAGTTGGGGCAGTCACCGTCGGACTCGTCGTCGCTCCTGTCGAGGCGCGCCGCGGCGCCGGTCGGGGCCATCAGGCTCCTGTGCTCCTTCAGCACCTGGCGCACCGCCGTGTCCAGCACGCCGGCCGGCACGTTCATGGCGACGGGGTCCAGGCCGGCCAGCGCACCGTGCAGCGAGAGCGACGGCGGCGGCGAGGGCGGACTGGGCGGCGAGGGTGGACTGGGCGGCGAGGGCGGGCTGGGCGGCGAGGGCGGCGCGGGCGGCGCCGACGCGCGGGCGGGGGAGTCGTCGTCGCCGCTGTCGTCGTCGTGCGTGGGCTCGGTGGGGTCGTACTTCTCGGTGTCGATGACGAGGCCGGGGTCGCTGCGCTCGTCCTCCGACTGGTCGACCTCCGAGACCTTCGGGTAGCTGAACACCGGGGGCTCGGTCAGCGGCCGGTACGCCTGCGCCTCGGGCGGCGGGCGCGGGGCGCGCGGCGGGCCCTTCTCGTGGCGCGGCGCGTCGGCCCTCGTGAACGCGTCGGCGCCGGCGGGCGGCATCTGGCCCATCCTCATGTCGACGGGGTTCTCGAAGCCGCCGAACGAGTGTCGCGCCTGCGCCGGCGGCGCGTCGGAGCGCGGCGCCGCCGTCGCGCCGGCGTAGGGCTGCCAGGACGGGCCCAGGCCGTAGCGGGCGGGGAAGGCGGCTGCGGGCGGGGGCCGCGCGGGCTCCGGCGCCGGCCGCCGGTTGCGCTCGAAGTAGGCGTCGTCGAGCGCGTACTGCGGCGGGCGGCGCGGGAAGGCGTCGTAGTAGTCGGCGCCGTCGCGGCGCGCGGGCCCGGTGCCGTTGTTTTGGTAGCCGCCGAAGCTCGCGGCGCGCGGCGGGCCGGCCTCGTAGCCGCGCCCGAAGTCGGCGGTCTGATCGCGGCCGTAGGTGCCGCGGTAGCCGCCGCCCCAGCCGCCGCCGCGGCCCTGCCCCGGGTACGAGGGCGCCTGTTTGGCGGCCGCGCTCGCCTTGGTGAGGTCCACCTTCTGCTCGCCGGACCCCGCGGCGCTCGGCTTCCGAGACTCGCCCCGCAGCCTGATGTCGAGACTGCCGTCGCCGGAGACGGACAGCACGGCGCGCTTGGAGTGCAGCAGCGCCTGGCGCTCGAGCAAGTCGGCCAGCAGGTCGGGCGCGGCGGCGGCGTGCGGCGGCGACGGCACCGAGATCATCTTCCTCCGCGCCTGCCCGTAGGCGCCGAGCGCGCGCAGCGCCGGGCGGCGCGCGACGGCGGCGGTGGCCTCCTCGGAGATCGCGTCGGCGTCGTCGGAGAAGTAGTCCAGCTCGTTGGGGTTGCCCAGCAGGCTGAGCGGGCGGATGCCGGCGCGCTGTCGCCGCACGGCCAGCGCGGCGGCGGCGCGCGGCGCGGCGGCGGCGCTGGGCGCGCGCGGCTCGGCCCTGAGCGTGGCGAGGCGGGCGCGCACGCTGGCGCGCACGTGCGAGCGCCGCGCCGCCGTGCGCGGCTGCCGCTTCTTCACCTGCCGAATCAAAGTCGGCGACTTGCGAATACACTTTTCGTGTGTGAAACATTTCCATGAGGACACTCAGATATCACACTACACTAAACAGTCATACACACACACTCACACACTCATTTATTATTTAATGTCATAAGCATATTTAGTAGTTTTAAATTAGTATAAATTTCAATTTCATTTTTTGTATTTATGTTTTAATATTATGTACCCTAAGATTAATTTATGTACTTTATAGATATTTTTTAATTTTCAAAATTTTATTTTTTCTAATATGTATCTATGAATTTCAATCTGTTTTATGAAGCATGATATTAAATTTGTATAATATCAAAACTGATTCTTCGATCACGAAGAGGTCCAGCAGCTAAAACACAAAATCAAACGATTTTAGCTTAGCTGTTGGCAACATCCATTTGTATATGTAATGATATTTTTGTATGAATAAATGATTTGAATTTGAATTTTGAATTGTAACCGCATCATAGCCTCATATGCTTCTCATAGTTCAATTTGCCCTGTGTACATATTTACTCTTTGGTTCAATTGTATCCATTAAATTAACCTTGTGTAATTGTTAACTAGCACACCTGAAATGTTTCTATAGATGTAGTATAATTTTATGTAATTCTTGTGTGATTTCCTGTTGGCAAACCAATAAATAAAATAAAAAATAAGAAACTGAATGAGCATCGCTAGCACATTCAAAATGTACGTCTGGTAAAATAAGTCTACAATAATATAGTTCAACTTTCAGTTTTTAGTTTTTAGATTACTATTTAGGTTACTGAATAACGAGTACATACCCTTCTCTTTTTCAGTCTCCTCGTGACCCTCTTGGTGATGGGGAATTTGCCATCATCTTGCACTTCATATTCGATGACTACCGTTTTGGTCCTTCTCCGTTTGTACTTTCTCGTGGTGGCGGCGCGCCGCGCGCTGCCGGCGTGCGCGGGCAGGCGCGCGGGGCGGGGCGCGGCGCGGCGCGCGGGCGCGGCGGCGGCGCGGCCGGAGGACGTGGACGGCTGGTCGGGCGGCGCGGCGCGCGGCGAGCGGCGCGCGGGCGCCCGGCGCCGCAGGGCGGAGGGGCGCGGCGTGACGGGCGGCGACGAGTCCGCGAGCTCCTCGACGATGTCGTCCACCTCCGACATGTCGATGTCGTCGTCGTCGGGGCCGCGGCAGTCGGGACAGAGCCACGTGTCTGGAGGAATCTAAAATATAAGTATTTCACTATATATAATAACCTGAAATGTGTGAATTACATGCATCACTTTTAATCCTCTATGCTGTCATTGACACAATATGGTAGTCTATTTAAAAAAAAATTGCTTTGGTCAATTGTTGGGTGGATTTGTTAGTTTATATCTTTGGTACATTCAGTTTCATATAAACAGAGTTGACTCATATTGAGTTTAACTCACAACTCATGCGCTCACGAAATGAAAGTGTTAGGAATGAGAAAGTTCAGTGATGTATAGTTCTTGCATTTCACGAGGGCGCGTGAGCTTTACTTGTGGTTACGTCGTATACGTGCACATTGCGTAAGTGTGCTTGCCTGCCGGGAGCCTAGGTTGGAGCGGTCAGGCGCGAGCGAGCTCTCGCTTATACGCACGCAACTATGAGCCACGTGCCCTCGTGAATTGAAAGAACTATACCTATTACCGTTCACTTCGAGTTGGCCATTGTCGATCGATAATAATATAACAACAACAAATTAAAGCTTAGCAAAAAATTTAAAACCTAACATTTACGTATTTCCGTTATTTTTTTTTTTTAACAATAACAAAACTTTGTAAAATCAAGCTAGAGACAATCGCAAATGGTATGTTGCCATTTGTCCGTTTGTGTTGTGTTGTAAGTGGATCCGACTTGAGGCGCCGTGCGAAGACGCGCGATGGGAGGCAAGGACCATCTGAAGTGAACATGCATTAGGTAGTAGATTGAATTCTTGTTATTTTTCCTTCTCCCAGTTGAGTGTTTTTTTTTTCTTTCTCATATGTAAATTCTATCTGTGAAAACTTGTAATTAGCTTTAATTGTTCTGTTGTATTTATTAACTAGTTCTTATTTTTCTAATAAGCTGTAAGTTTTCTTGTAAAATAAAAATAAAATAAAATAAAATTTTTATACTTTAAATATAATAAAGTTACTACTTTTTTAGTTCATGATTCATTTTAATTAAAAGAAAATTGCAAGTTTGAACTAACATTGATTTAAATCAAATTCAAATTTAAATTCAAAATTATTTCTTTTTACTTTTCCTTCTCCCAGTTGAGCGTTTTTTTTTTTTCTTTCTCATATGTAATTTCTATCTGTGAAAACTTGTAATTAGCTTTAATTGTTCTTTTGTATTTATTAACTAGTTCTTATTTTTCTAATAAGCTGTAAGTTTTCCTGTAAAATAAAATAAAAAAAATAAAATTATTTATTTCATGTAGGCCAACTTGTAGCTCTTATGACAAGTCATGAATCTACCAGAGACTGGTACATTGCATTGTGTGGTTCACCATAGACTTTTATTTATTTATTGGTTTGCCAACAGGAAATCACACAAGAATTACATAAAATTATACTACATCTACAGAAACATTTCAGATGTGCACCCAATTACAGGCAAACCGACATGCGTATAAGCAAAATTTATACATAGGGCAAATTGAACTATGGAAGCATATGAGGCTATGATGCGGACCCCAACAACAGACTTCGAGTGATGTAAATTTACTTACTTATGTGTCTAGCTGGCACAGTGATAAAAATAATTAATTATTAATATAGTTAATTTGTTATTGTTATAAGAAAATAGGTAGAAATAAATGATATGAAATTCAAAATAATTTCATTTAATTTTTTTTCATGATTTCATGTTTAGTAAGTTTAAATTTTATTTGTTTTTCTCATGCTAAATATGCTTATTTGTAATATTTGTAGTTTAGTGGTCAGGGAGGTGAATTTGGTAAGTGTAATGTATCCGAAGGTATTTCTTGAAATAAAATAAGTAATTATCTAACATCTTTTAGTATTCAAGGATTAACTATTTTATCTTATGAGCGAAGGATCAGCTACCTCAGTGAGTGGCGGCGTGAGGCACTGCATGTGGTAGCCAAGGTCGCAGCGGTCGCACAGCAGCATGCTCTCCTCTCCTTCAGTGTTGCCGCACACCTGAAAGAGACACACATCAATCTCCACCCACTGCCACAACCCACAAGTTAGACCCGAGGCACTCACCTCACAGAACGTCAGGTCCTCAATCACAAACATGTCCACGGAGGGGCGACGCTCGGCCACTTGCACGGGTTGCGTGCGCAACACCCTGCCGCCCGCGCACGCCCGCACCACTATAGAGTTGAACAACATTCTGTCCACTGGACATGTGTTTACATTTTTCGACCACTCTATGATGCAGTCCAAGCAAAATATGTGTTCGCAACTCTCGGGAGTTCCCACTTGTTGGGTGGTGAAGCGCAGGAGACATATCGAGCACTTGTCCGAGTTGCCTTCGGAGCTGTCGGACGAGAAGCCCGACGCGAGCCTTGCGGCGGGGGCGGGCGGCGGGGAGGAAGCCGCGCGCTCCGTGGCCCAGCCGGAGCTGTCGCTGTCCGCGTCGGAGTCCTGCAGCTTGGGCAGCTTGCGCCTGCGACGCGTGCCTGCGCGGAATACGGAGCTGCCGCTGCTATTGCTTCCTTCGTCATCGCTGAGTATCTGAAACCACGACACTAGTGAACGTTCTCGTCGAATGGGTCGAGCTACAGACTGCAAAGGATAAGACTCGGTAGCAACCCTCAGTTTCTTCCTCCGCGACCCCGCCACGCCGACGTTCTCGTCGCTGTCGGAGTCCGACGATGAGGACATGACAACGACTCGCTTGATTTTTCGCTTCGGCCGCGGCGGGGAGTCATCACCTTCATCACTCATTCTTGAAGTTAAGCGTGCAGGACTCCTAATATGCGCAACTCGCGACACGAAGCTATTCGCAAAGGTGTAAATGACCTTTGCCTATCAACTTTTACAACATTTGAGAAGAAACTTTTAGAACTCATTCAGTTTTTAATAATGAATCATAGATGAAAACTTTAAATAACAAATAAATATGGCATAAGCGTTTATTATAATATTTTTATATTTTGACAGCAAGCCGCTTTGAAATGGTCAATCGGCCATTTTTAACAATTTCAGTAGTCTATGCGTGTTCGTGGTCTCTGGTCTATGCATAGATTACTATAGATACCTACTACGCATATAGGTAGGTACTACGTATAAGTCTATGGTTTATGCCATACTAGGCTTAAGCGCGTGGTACACATGCTAGTAGATGGCATGCTAGGTGCAGGTAAGCTGGCACGCCAGGTACTGGCAAAATGTCAACGCATGGTATACATGCTAGTGAATGGTATACCAGTTTCTAAACACTTCTACGTTCTACGTACGTAACGTTTCTTAAAGATAAAGATAAAGATATTTTTATTTGCTCGAATATGGGTACAAGGTAGATGTTATATGTAATGTCATTTCCAAACGTATTCTGCCATTCCGGCGTGCTATACATAAATTAATCTTGTTGTACAAAATTAAAATCAAAAATTTAGTTAAAAAAAATTCAAAATTAAAATTAAAAAGAAAAATTATTAATTATATGTCAATTGAACAACCCTGCTAATATTATAATAATATACAGGCAATGTCATACTGATTACTTTATTATTGTTACAATACAACTCGCAATTATATTAGGTAAACAACTGTAAGAAAAAAAACACTTAAAAAAAAATCTTGACAGATAGTTGAGAGTTGCAATTTACTAGCAACACGTTACGATCTGTTTCATGTACTTGTAACAGGCAATACGAATCTCCCGTCCCACTTCCCCTCAAGGGGAACTTACTACTGGCACGTAAGTTACTGGCAGAACGTCGCTACACATGCGAGCAGCTCGTTTTTGCTTGTTACTGGCATGCTTTCGTGCAAGTAGCAAACATGTGTATCATGTACTTAGGTCTGTGATAGAGTATAGGTTATTATTTTTATTATTTGTACCTTTTTTTATGGGAGGAGAAATCCTCATGGACATATCACATACGAGACGACGGATACTGTCGGACTCCTACCGACTAAAACCCACACTAAACCCCTCCTACCTCCAAGCAGCACCTGCCCTTTGGCCTACCAATACTGCCGCGGTTCATTTTACAGTGATTTTACACTTTTCCCCTGCGTTCATCTTTCTTCTTCGTCTCCATTACGGAATCTATGAATTTCTGCACCATGGCCCAATTTTCCTTAGCCTCTAACGTTATTGTAGTGAGACTCTACACTCCTAGGTCACGTCTCAGTTCGCTTATAACTTGGCTTTATACTCCAAGCTCATAACCTTTGTTTCTTCTTAAAACTACTGCAGACAGTGAAAAAGGGTGTGCTCGGCATAGTCTGTTGCACGTCTGTTGTATCTGGGCAATACATGCAACGGCTGCTAGGGCGTTTTTTGACGCACTCTGTGTATTGCATGAATACTCCATGTCCAGTGAATTACTGAATTCATTCTGAACGTTAATACACCATGCTTTCAGCTCGTAGACAGAGAAGGCAATAGACCAAGGTACTGTGTAACCGCGACTGAAATAGAGATAACATGACGTAACGATGACGTCACATGACAAGTTCGAGTTTAATGTTGCCACAATAACTGCACTCCCCTAGTACCCCAAATTAGATGGAAAATTCTTCCCAGGATTTTTAAATAAAACGACAAAACAGATGCTGAACTGTTTTATTTTTTAAATAACATACCTACACATATAAGGTTGTCTGGGAGAGACATACCTATTAGGGTAAGCTTCTATTTTTTACATATATCTTAATATTGTGTGCAATAAAGAATTTATTATTCTTTATTGCACACAATATTAACTTCAACCACCACTTAAAAGTATAAAATAATTTTAGTTTGTACACGTAAGTCGGTTTTTTAAAAATATTTTTTTTTATACTAAAGTTTTTTAATGTACTTTCATAGGACCAATTCACTAGATAATTATTTGCTCCTTAAAAAAAATATTGAAATGCCGAATAGAAATTTAGCATATGTGAGTCACTTTGAAAAAAGATGTATGTAACACAAAGGAAAATTTTTTTTCGTTACTAGTAAGAATGTTACACAAAATAATTTGTAATGAACAGTTAAAATTTTCCTTCGATCGAGTAATGCTATTGAATTAAAAGCAACAAAAATTGTATATTTAGTCATCAAAATCATCATTAATGAAATTAACAGTATATTCCTTTTTTCAGGCAGTCGTATAAAACTGCAACTCTTCATAGTTTAAGTTAATAATTATTTAAAAAAAACATTAAAAGTCTGCCTCTAGCTATTTAAAAATGGCTTTAAAAATTAAGAACTTTGTAAATAAAATAATTCTTAAGATCGCCAACAGTTCTCGACTGGTTGTTGGACATTCGAACGAAACTTCAGGATGATTCAGAACAGTAACCGACACTATCTAACTGAATACACTTTAATCATCGCCGACATATATTATATTCTAGTATCCATCATCTTTCTTTTCTTTTCTCATAATATTCATTTCTTCCATCACGACTTTATTTTGTTTCAACAAAAATTAAAAAAAAAATTGAAAAAGTAGCCAAAGTAACCCGCCGTTACGGTATGTCAGAGGACATTACTAAAAAAAACCTATCTCCGTGCCAAATTTCAGCCATATCGGTTTAGTGTGGCGTATTGAGTAACAAACATCCATATGTTTGTTACTCAATCACGCCACACTAAACCGATATGGCTGAAATTTGGATGTATGTATGGATGGCCCTACATACATTCAAACTTTCACATTTATAATATAAGTAGGATAGGGAAAATCGGGACATTGTATAGGTACCTAAAGCTGGCAACACACATAGATACTAAATTTTCTTATTAACTGTCAGTTTGTTGGGCACAAAAGTGTGTCGACCTTGAAAAAAACTGGTTACACGATGAGGGACAAAAAATTGGGTAGCTGCGTCTCTGTTTATCACATTAATAACTTTATCTCTGCTCTCTTTTTAGTGTGAGTGAGAAAGAAATCGTCACTGACTCTATGTCTTCTCTCTCTACGTTTCAGCTCCTTAAGTTCCCAATCAACGTGCCAAAGAGAATGTAATCACTCCGTTTTACAACGTGCGTCCATCGCACAAACATATACTTTTATATGTTTGTGGTCCATCGTCCCTTTGGTACCACTATTTTTTCATGTCGATAACGTGGTTACTACTATCTTTTCATGTCGATCGATAAATAAGTTATCGGAAGGGTCTGAATCGGGAGGCTGGTCTGTGGTTACTACTCGTTAGGAGAGGTCCCACTCCACTATGCCATCTCACAAGGGTCCGTGTGGGTCCGTGGGTCCGTTCTTGTGGTCCGTTCCCTGACAGCGTTTCTGATAGCTTATTATTTGTGGCTACTCTGAGGTGTCTTGGGTGGCATGCGAGCACAGAGTACTTTGTGCATGCGAGGCATAGGTATGTCTGTGGGAGGCATCCACCAATTTTTTTCTGCTCTGTAGTCTGTGGTTTCATGTGTCTCGAAAGAAGGGGATATTTTTATCGTTTTGTTTTTCCTTTATTTTTCTCTTTTGAGAAAATATTATTGTTTTCTTCGTATTAGAAAATGACAGCAGAGAACGAAAGAGAAATATATCACAAATTAGAAGCCATGAAAGAAATCAGGTGAGAATTTGGTTTAGATAAACTGAAAATCGAGTGGTTTCGCAGTTTCGCTCGCACCTGTAGGCTCGCGCTCGACTCTCGACTCGATCAATAAACACTACACGATTATTTTTAATATAATAATATAATGATCAAGTGTAATATAATGTAAATATAAGTAATTAATAAATAGTTTCGTACGTGAAGAGTACTGTTGCCTAAAGCTCGTAAAATTAAAGGGATTCTATAATGCATTAAGCATTTCTTAAAATATATTCATTCTTCATTTATACCACTTCGAAATATAATAAAATTGTCGTTTACACTATATTGGATGATCTCCCAATGAACAGAATAAATTGCCTAAGCCCATGGATCTATCCTAAACCGTTAAGATTTACGTCATACGTCTGAAGCGTAGCACTCTTGACGCAGTCCAGCAAGCTGGTGCATTGGACTTCACAGATTTGACAGATATTTACTCGAACTTTTTTAAAGAAAATCAGGCAAGCTAAACTTGACAAATGTTCTCATCTCGTCTCAAATAAGTGCTCGTGTTAGAAGTGGCGGCTACGACATTAGTGTATCAGGTGAGGATTTAACCTGCGACTTATCAGTTTTCAATCCGAACCTTTAACCGTTGGCCTATTGAGGAAAGGAAAGAAAAGGAGAGGAATTATGCAAATGACGCCTGCCCGCCTGTATCCCACCATGTGTTGTAGGAATAAAACTATAACACTGGAGCGTCTGAAGCGCAGCATCCTGAACGAGGTGCGCAGCGGCGACCAGGAGGGGCGCTGCCTGGCGCAGTACAAGCGCGAAATGGAGCTGCTGCAGCAAGAAAAGATGAGCCACGTGGAGGAGCTGCGCCAGATACACGCAGACATCAATGCGGTAAGACACTGACTACTTACAGCAGGCCAGTGGCTCCCAACTATAGTGAGCCATTTTTTAAATTGTAAAAGTAACAGTATCTGTCTGTGTTCTTACCTTTGTCTCCTAAATTGCTGGAGCAACTTCAACAACATTGACAAGAAGGATATTGTTTCATCCTGAAATATCAAGGAGTTGCCATGAGATTTTTAAAACATTATCCATATGATTGTAGTCTTAGGCATCAGCTAGTTTTTATAATTTCATTGCCACCTAAATAAAATAGCAAAATATGATTAAATTATTTCTCATATTTTCCGCCGAAGCGGCGGAGGCGCCCGCTGCTTGCTCTCGGCGCGTAATGTCAGTGCAGCGGAGTACAGGAATAGAGCAGTGAGCAGGATAAACAGCAGGTGTGGTGTGTCGCTGTGTTTGTTGTTGCGCTGAGTGGCGTGGGCCGGCCACTTGTATTGTTTATTTTCACTGTCACTGCTCCACTTTTAGATGAGTTTTTAAAGGTATTTCATTTAAATTTATTTTTCTGATCTATTTCACCTAAGTAGGTACAATTTGTTTTGTGTAGTTCTTGGAGACTGATACGATTGATCGAAATTTATATATACTGATGCTATCACTTTATATTATTAGAATGATAATAGTCCCGAACATTATTAGATACATATTCAACCACATCTCTTTTAAACATTAAATTATTTGGCTTGATTTATTGCAAACCAATAAAAAAGAAATAAAATAATTTCAGATGGAGACAGTAATAAAACAGACAGAGGAGAGTATGTCGCGCAAGTTGTCCAACGCGTCCCGCCTGCACGAGGACTACCGGCCGCTCAAGACAGAGGTGGACCTGCTGCGGCGGCAGTGCCTCGGCCTCGACCGACTGCCGGACCTGCACGAGGAGGAAGGCAGTCCCATCACGCCCGAGTGAGTGCCGCACCCCTACACCATAGCCGTAACGACGCGTCCCGCCTGCACGAGGACTACCGGCCGCTCAAGACGGAGGTGGACCTGCTGCGGCGGCAGTGCCTCGGCCTCGACCGGCTGCCGGACCTGCACGAGGAGGAAGGCAGTCCCATCACGCCCGAGTGAGTGCCGCACCCCTACACCATAGCCGTAACGACGCGTCCCGCCTGCACGAGGACTACCGGCCGCTCAAGACGGAGGTGGACCTGCTGCGGCGGCAGTGCCTCGGCCTCGACCGGCTGCCGGACCTGCACGAGGAGGAAGGCAGTCCCATCACGCCCGAGTGAGTGCCGCACCCCTACACCATAGCCGTAACGACGCGTCCCGCCTGCACGAGGACTACCGGCCGCTCAAGACGGAGGTGGACCTGCTGCGGCGGCAGTGCCTCGGCCTCGACCGGCTGCCGGACCTGCACGAGGAGGAAGGCAGTCCCATCACGCCCGAGTGAGTGCCGCACCCCTACACCATAGCCGTAACGACGCGTCCCGCCTGCACGAGGACTACCGGCCGCTCAAGACGGAGGTGGACCTGCTGCGGCGGCAGTGCCTCGGCCTCGACCGGCTGCCGGACCTGCACGAGGAGGAAGGCAGTCCCATCACGCCCGAGTGAGTGCCGCACCCCTACACCATAGCCGTAACGACGCGTCCCGCCTGCACGAGGACTACCGGCCGCTCAAGACGGAGGTGGACCTGCTGCGGCGGCAGTGCCTCGGCCTCGACCGGCTGCCGGACCTGCACGAGGAGGAAGGCAGTCCCATCACGCCCGAGTGAGTGCCGCACCCCTACACCATAGCCGTAACGACGCGTCCCGCCTGCACGAGGACTACCGGCCGCTCAAGACGGAGGTGGACCTGCTGCGGCGGCAGTGCCTCGGCCTCGACCGGCTGCCGGACCTGCACGAGGAGGAAGGCAGTCCCATCACGCCCGAGTGAGTGCCGCACCCCTACACCATAGCCGTAACGACGCGTCCCGCCTGCACGAGGACTACCGGCCGCTCAAGACGGAGGTGGACCTGCTGCGGCGGCAGTGCCTCGGCCTCGACCGGCTGCCGGACCTGCACGAGGAGGAAGGCAGTCCCATCACGCCCGAGTGAGTGCCGCACCCCTACACCATAGCCGTAACGACGCGTCCCGCCTGCACGAGGACTACCGGCCGCTCAAGACGGAGGTGGACCTGCTGCGGCGGCAGTGCCTCGGCCTCGACCGGCTGCCGGACCTGCACGAGGAGGAAGGCAGTCCCATCACGCCCGAGTGAGTGCCGCACCCCTACACCATAGCCGTAACGACGCGTCCCGCCTGCACGAGGACTACCGGCCGCTCAAGACGGAGGTGGACCTGCTGCGGCGGCAGTGCCTCGGCCTCGACCGGCTGCCGGACCTGCACGAGGAGGAAGGCAGTCCCATCACGTCTGAGTGATGGGACTGCCGCCGTCAGCACCGCAGCCGTATAATATCGTAAATGGATATGGAGTCGTGAGTTTCAACTAGTAGATATATCTTTATTCCGTATCGGGTTTGTCATTGTATCCACTTGGTGTAGAATAAAGCTAATAGTTTAAGAAGTAAAAAAAGAATTCAAACAAAAATCACGTCCATCCTTAACTCTCCAGCGGCGTGATTCAAGGACAAAGCAACGAGCCAACAACAACACAAAGCTTCACATTTATATGTTAGAAGATTTCGTGCGCTCACTAGTGAACTCGCTTAAGCCTCGTGGAGGTTGCCCTCGTGAACGCTTTCTACTACCACGCAGGCTCGGCGAGCCCTCAGCTGTAATATGTGTTATGTAGTTGTACTTGCGAGCCCCGCCCTCCGATAGACCGCTACGTGGAGGGTATCGAGGGCCGGGCTCGGCAGTGCAGCGGCGCGTCTGTTGCAGCCGCTTCCCGGCGGCGGCGCCCGCGCGCGGCGCGTTCCTGGCGCCGGCGCCGCGCAAGCCGCCGCCGCCGCCGCCCGCGTTCAGGTCTGCCATAGAACAAGATTTCCTTACCGTCTCGCTGAGGTTCGACTGTTTCTTGTGTTGCGCCCCGCCCCGCCCCCGCCCCGCCCCCGCCCGGCCGGCCGCGCGCGAGCGGCGCACAAACCGACAGGCTGTCGCGCGCGCGCGGCCGGCCATTCCTGCATCTTCTATTTAATGTTACTTTACATATTATTTCTGCTTGTTCTAGAAATCTTTAGTTTCATCCTTTTTTGTTTTTTATTTTGATAAACTCAACACGACAGGTCGTCGTGCGCATGAAAATTAACACATCGAAAGTCGAATTATTATTAATGCAAAAATGTAGGAAAGATTTAGCGATCGGTAGAACAGAATGCAAAATCATTACTCGGATTGGTTATATAGACATTTTTTGCTACACATAAATCGACTTTCAATAATTAGATTTTGATTAAATACGTAGTTGAAACCGGCCTCGAATGCGCCGCGGCAGACGCGCCTTCGTATCCGTCGCGGGCGCGATTCTGCCGTTCGCTTTTCGTGTCGCAAACGGCAGAATCGTGCCCTTCGTCTGCGACGTCGATACCTCGCCTCCCCCCGGATGCGGGTCGGGCGCGCCCGCCGAGGCGCGGTGACGTGTACTGCGACGCGCGCGCTGTGTGTGCAGGCAGCAGCCGCCGCCCATGAAGTCGTGCCTGTCGTGCCACCAGCAGATCCACCGCAACGCGCCCATCTGCCCGCTGTGCAAGGCCAAGAGCCGCTCCCGCAACCCCAAGAAGCCCAAGAAGAAATAGGCCGCTCCCCGCCCCGCCGACCGACTCCCCTCCCCCGCGCCAGGGCGCCCGTCCGCTTGGCGTGCGTGTATTTAAACTGGATGTCTCTATGGTTGTAAATATTTATCTAACTTAAGTATTACAATAGTGTAGTCGTAAGTGTCGATATTTCAGGAACCGCGTGCACGAGCGAGTCGCTTCAGTGAGTATCGTAGGTTCGATCCACTCGCGGTGCAAGTGCGTATAATGTGCTGGCAGCGCGCGACTGGCGCTGTGGGCGCTCGCACACGAAAATTAAGTAGGTACTAACGAGACGCACGATCTACTGGAACAATGCTCTCTTCATTTTTATAACAGACTTGTTGTACTCACTATCACATATGGATGCTTCATAATATGTAGGTAGTATCTTTCCTGCGGAGTCGAGATGCAGCCACGTGACCCAACTGGATGTGCACAGAGTCGCGGATCCGATGTCGCGAACTATGGCTTAGCGAATGTTCGTGGATCGAACTAACTGTACCCACCGGCGGCGATGTGCAGCCTTAGCTTCGAGTACATTACGAGTGAAATGTACCTGACATTCGTTCGTTTGCTGCAACACTGTTTTATCTCAAAAATCCAGATTTTCGATTTTTTTTAAGTGTTGGAACACTTAAAAGGTTTCTTCAAAATCTTAGTATGTACCTATTTAATTTTACACTAAAGTCTTACTTTTCTTTTGAAATAATGTACTCATAGAGCGTAAAATGGCGATTTTTTTTTTCTCCATCACTAGCGCCGCGCTGTGCTGCAGTATTGGGCCGCACAACTCTACACTGCACAGTAAACATTAGGAGATAGGTCTATAGGGTCTAACTACAAGATATGTAGTTTCAATAGGGTATTTGACTGTTGTCAAATGTTGATATTCATTCTTTATAACCTAAAATGTAACGTGAAAAATTACATTTGTAAAAGCAGAAAATAAATGAGTAAAAAACAAGTCATAAGCTGTTTTAATTTAATGATACTTTATCCGTCTCTTTCTAAAGCGGAGAGTGCACGGGGCGCCTTGGTTGCTGCGTCACACGTAAGTAGCACTCTTTTTGTCCAACAGGAAACTATAATTCCGCTCTATGTAGCTATATTTCCGCTCTATTAGTTCTATATTTGCGAGATTATTAAAAAAATGGCATTGCGTTATAATATTTAAAAACTTTATTTTAATATATTAAGAAAATTTCAGTCAAATACCCTATTTCCATAGGCACTTGACAGGATAATAAACAGTATTAAGTAATTTAATATACCTAATAATTATTATATCTAGGTAATTTATGTAATAAGTTACGTAATATTAATGTAAGGATGGCTGTCCACCACAGACGCGTGGTGAAGTGACAAACGATCGCAACTTCAGAGCTATGTCGTGCACTGTCCGTTCGGATGTTGTCGGCAAGTTGTCGGTCGCTTCTCGCGTTGTCGCCCGCGACGGGGCCGGCCGGTGGACGCGCAGCTGCAGGGTGCCGTCAACCCGCCGATTGTAAATACATACATATTTTAGTCATTGTGAATATCACTTCTTTTTATAATATACAATTTTCAAGTCCTGGGTTTGTTTTATGTTCCCTGTACACAACCTACTCCATGCTAAGTCGTTAAGGTGCGTAACTTATTATCGGCATTGAGTACGGGGCCCCCCCCCCCCCCCCCCCCCATGTGCCTCGTGCCTCTATTAACTATGTCGGCAACTCTGGTTCTCCTACGGATGCCCTGACGTGACGGGGTGGCTTGGTCAGTGTAATTACTTGTAAATGAAAGTTAAATGTTTTAATATAACATCTTTATTTGTTAAATTCACTTATTATCATAGATTAAATTTATTTAACCTAAAAAGTATCACACGAATTGGTTAATAATTAAAATTAAACATTAACTGTACGTGCTGCGTGCACACTGGAGCAGATCCGACACGAGACTCGCTCGCGCTCGCCGCTCGCGCGTCGCGAACGTAGAGACGTTACAATGGAAGCAAACTAACGTACCCTCGTCAACAGCCTAGTGAACGCAGCACTACATTTATTTTACTAATTTATATACAATATTAAATCTTAACGAATAAAAATATCAGATGGCATAAGAAACTCATAAGTTGCGGAGGAATGTGTAATATTGTAGTTCCCGGGCGCGGGCGGCGCTCGCGCGGGCGGCGCTCACACGAGCGGGTAGGAGGCGGCGGACGCGATGCCGCAGCTGTTGTTGCGGTTGCGCGCCATCTTGATGTAGCCGAGCTCGCCCCACGTGCGACCCCACGAGTTCTTCACGAGCCAGTAGTCGCCGCCCGCCTCGTCCGTGCCGTAGCCCACCACCAGCACCTGCCGACGAGCGACGATCCGTTACAGGCGAGCCTCGTCACCGCGCCACTTCAGTGGGGTGTGCCACACCAAGTGGAACACCCCACTCATGAAGTGGCTATTGATAACTAGAGGTTGAAGCACTTTTGCAATCGCCATCGTTGCGCTCATCGCTAACAAAAGCGAGAGCGAAAGTTCAAGAAACCATTATGAATTGTTATGGCAAATGTCAAATTTAGTTCCCAGTGCCTTCTCGAACTCCCTTGCTCGAACGGTGAATAAAACTAAGCGAGGGGATAAACATTTTATCTTTCCCCGTGGATTATATGCCCCCCTTCCCGTTCTCACCGATCGCAGGAGATCCTCCGAGGGGACACGAGACTTACTGTACCTATTCCATCGCCGCATTCTTTAAAAAATTCGTTCCAATCAAAAATAATTTCAAGACTGCGAACAATACGATAATCCAAATAATTCTAATTGGCTTATAAATTATCCTTACGGACATTATACATGCGAAAGTGTGTTTGATTGTTGATTTGTCTTTCAATGTTACGGAACCACATCGGACGATTTTTGCATGGATAATGTTGAAGACTTAGAAAGGGACATAGATAGACTTCCTTTTATCCTGGATAACAGCGTTCCCGTTTGATTTTTATAGACTTCTTCTAACTAGATTATTTCATTAGAGCCATTCGTATACATCTACATTCTATCTACAGCACCGCCTGCGCACAGCTTTGTTTATGAAATTAATTCGGCATTTCCCAGTGACTTTGTAACCCAGTAAATTCCAGATTGCAGGAAAATCACTTTTTTATTTATGTTATTCGGTATTCTGTAAACATCTAAACCACATAATGAGGAAATTGTTATCATTAATTGTTAAATTAATTGTTTACATTTATTATCCCAGTTAATAGGAAATTGTGCGTGGACCGATAACGCCAGTGTGGCACATTATTTGCATAATTACGTCAATTAATCGGTTACAGTTCGCAGTTGAACTTTATTGATATCGAGATGACCATTTAATAGCTATGCAGCAGAATAAAGAAATTATTGCAGCTTTGAGTATGTTTGTAATGAAACCGTTTTGCGAATCACATTCGCTTTACTTAGGATTACATTCTGGCGAGTGATCTGCGCGGCGCGCTCTACCAGCCCTACCTCCCTAACGATGAATGGAGTAAACCTCTGTGTTTTGTTGTGATTACATTTTCTCCCTATCAAGTTGTAAAATAAGGCAGTTCAATATTTTTTTTAAATATGCTTGGAAATGTGAGCATTATTTTGACAACCTTCTTGGAGATAAATCGAAATTGCTGTACTCCGCCGGAAATTACCATTTTGGGCCGGGTTAGCGGCCAAATAGTGAGTTTACTATGTAATATAAGTACAAGTAATATATCTGTCGTGTTACTTAAAATTGCCATGGCAACCAAGGAGGTAACTTATCAAAGGTTTTATTTAAATTTCGAACTAGCTTGCAAATCTTGTAGCAAATATAGAAAGCTGTTTTAATTTCAGCGCATTATTTGAGAAAAATACTATACAAGCCTTGGCCACAACCAGGCATTGATGGACTAACGTATGTAATCCTCGGCTCACATTTACACGTTCATCCATCAATGCCTCTTTTGCTGGCCGCGGCAGTAATGTACTATTAAACGAAGGCACGCGGAAGGTTGGCGAGTGGGTCGGGTCGGGACACTCACGCCGTGGTCGAGGTTGGCGGAGGAGCAGCCGTCGTCGTAGTACACGCCGGCCGAGTACAGCTGGAAGGACTCCTGGCTCGCGTCGATGGCCACGGACACGGGGCCCACGGTGGCCACGGCCTGCTTCAGCGCCTCCTCGTCACCCTCCGGGATGTCCACGAAGCCCACGTCGTCGGCGCCCGTGTTCTTGGGGTTGTACCTGAATGATCACATAAATCGAATAAAAATTATATTATTATCGAATTTCTACTTGGAAGTGCAATGGAGTTATCAAAAGTAAATAATAGGTATCGCAATGTTTTTTTTTCTGCCAGTAATTATTATGTTTTTATCATGAGCATGCTTGTCACGCCCATTCCCGCGAGCGGGTTCGTGCGCGCCTGTGCGGTACCTGCACTTGTCGTCGGTGGCCTCGTAGGGGTAGGTGCGCTCGGTGTCGATGCCGCGGTTGTCCTTGATGTACTTGAAGGCGTTGTCCATGAGGCCGCCATTGCAGCCGTTGTTGCCGTACGCCGCCGAGCAGTCGATCAGGTTCTGCTCCGACAGCGACACCAGGTACCCGCTCTTGCGGAAGTGCTGCCCCTCCAGCGCGCCCGTCTGCGACAGATCGACGCGTGAAGCGGTACGGCGACCGACCGACTCGCTGATCGCTACAGTGTGACGATCGCAATCATCTCTGGATAGTGCCTCAACTAATAACGAGACGATAGCGGCCGATCAGAGGTGGCGCAATCGTCATACCAATGCAATCATCTTTAAAGAATCCCACAGAGAACGCGCTCAGCTGTTCGCTAATAAGGCACAGACGCCACCAGAAGTGAGAGCCTTAACTGATCCTTCATAGGCCGCTACTAGCAACCCTTTTATTTCTATTCAATTTCTATTATGTATTGAAATCCACGCAGAGAATAGTGTCCGATCACCATCGGAGAAAAAAGTGATGGAACACATTAAAAAAAACCTCACGCGAAGTAAGTATGTATCTAATGTTTTTGCGTAATAAGGTTTTTGCTCACGCAGTGCAGGCAGCGTGGCTGCGTGACATTGGTGGCGCATCATACCCTAGGTCTTATCATAATGTTATGCCGTATTGCCGAGTTATTATTCAACAGCGTCAGCAACTTCCCGCTGTACTGTCGCATCGATCGCGATGTATCGATCGATAGACGGAAGTGACACAAATTATGTTGTGCGACGATTCGAGGTTATTTATTGTTTACTATCTGATATCTATCTACCCGTGACATCGTTCGCGTGGATTTAGTTTTTAAAAATCCCGTGAAACCTTTTTGATTTTCCGGGATAAAAAGTATCCTATGTCACTCTCTAGGTCGACAACAAAAAAATATCACGTTGATCCGTTGCGGCGTGATTGAAGGACACACCAACAAACAACACACTTTCGCACGTTAGTTCGTTACTATATTAACATTATATACCTACATATAACATTATTCTAGATTCCTGCTAGATCGTTCGGCCGCGTATCGGATACGCCCTGTTCGGGCAGCTGCCGCGGTAATCCGACACGGAATTGTTTATCGATGTGCAGTTATGTATGTACATAACATACAGTAGGTATAGGTACAGCCTCGGATTAATCACGCGCCCAACAGCCGCTGAGTCACCGCGCGCGCTAGATTATGAGTAACAAGCGGGTTCCTATGCCTCAATAATTCCGCGAATTGTTCCAAATTATACTTTTGTTTGTTTCAAACAAACTCACTAAACTAAACAAAATATTTCAAATATTTATGGCAAACAAAGAAAAGTAGTTAGGAATAATAGGACGTATGTAATAATTCTCTGATGACATAGTTAAGTTAATAAATACATTATTACGATTGGGTCATTACGAACACTATTTTTATTATTCGCTGATGCCCGCGACCTCGTACTCGTGGATTGAGATTTTTTAATTCCCGCGGTTTTTTGTAATAAAATATCATAATGTTTGTTTCTAAAATATGCAGATACAGCGTTAATGTCTATACTACTAAATATGTATATAATTTTACTAAGTTTAGTTAGATAGGTACATTGTCAGCGCGTTTTTATTTGAATCTGACGTCAGAACATTATACCTAGTCTATCTAATCATCACTGAGGACTGCTCGAACGATTGGGCTGATTTTTTGTGTTCGTAACCGCGGAATAAGATTTGTATGAAAGAATTTTTTTGGACAATCCACCGGAAAAGCCGGTATATGCATGATATTTTTGTATGAAAATCTCAGTTATAATTTTTTTTGTAACTCTTCGCTTTTTCTGCATTAGCGAATTATACCTGTGCCAAGCCGGGCGGTTCGCTCGTGAAACATAAATCATAGTTAATGAAGGAGTCATCGTGCCAAACGAGCTGAGGAAAATCAAGTTAGCATTACGTCAACTTTTGTGAACCAATACATGATCAGATGAATACTCACGGAGCTGAAGGCCCAGCAGGAGCCGCACTTGCCCTGGTCCTTGACGTCGGTGACGGCGCCCAGCGGCCGCCAGTCCACCTGCTCGGGCATCTGCACGTTGGCGGGCCCGAGGAAGCGCGCGCCGCGCTCCGACAAGCCCTTGCCCACCAGCCCCTTGTGGTGCCTGCCGACAGGACACGACGTAGTATTTATTGTATTTTATTGGTTTGCCAACGAACACTCGCACAGAAAGAGATACATACAAAAAAACAAACAAACTAAACGTTAAGTTTTGTGAAAAATAAAAAGCTTCAACGTTTAATATGCTTTTTTTTCACTTTTTTTTTTGTTATACATTGTAGACACACGCTTGACCACTATCACATCTGATGGAAAGTAATGATGTGGTCTAAGGTGTAAAGCATTTGCCTAGAAGATGCCTATTCACTCTTGTCTTGTCTTCATGGGATAAAGTTGTAAATAAATACTCGAGGAATCACGAGCCTATTTGGATTTCTCATGTTAATTACCAATTATAGCCTAGCTCCTCCGGGATTTTTAAATAATGAATTCACGCAGACTAAGCCTCGAGATTGAATAGGTAGTGGGAAAAATTATTACATGTTACGCCAATAATATTATTGTCAAATATTCTGGGAATTGGGGAAATCAGCTTATCTCCCACCATAATGACAGTAAAGTCAAAACATTCGACAACCTACCGAGAACGCCGTAATCTGTGTCTGTTTTCCTTCAGCGATCATTTGCCTGCTACGTGTTTTGCAAGTCATTATGATACGTAATTATAATAAATACCTACCCACTTATACCGAGATCAAGTGTTACACGTATTTTCGGAGCTCTTTCGACCGAAACTTGTTCCTTGAGCTTGATTTTTGACGTGCGTCATTAATCATTATGATTGAAAATCCAACATGATGCAAAGTCTGCCGCTATCACAAGCAATACGATTTTGGCTTTGAAAAGTAAGATGTATGCTGACAATTTCTTCGTGTATCTATCTACCAGCTATTACCTATAAAACAATGGGTGGGAGTCTGGCCGAAACGAGTTCCTAAGCGTTCAACTAGAACATAAAACATTATATAGATATCTACTACCTACAATTATAGTCAAAAACAATTGTGTATACTACCAGAGATTCCTAGTAGCCTTATCAGTTTCGATATTAGATATGGTTGACTGCATATTAACTGAAATTGTTTGGAAGAATACTTTGTTTCGCGCATCCGGCGAGCACCAGAAGTGAGCTTACGTTCCGGGATATCCTGATGGTTTGTAGGTTCTATAAATACACAATGAATAGACTATGAGTGACTGACTTTGTCTGGTGGGAAGCTTTGGCCGTGGTTAGTTACCACCCTACTGTCAAAGACGTGCCGCCAAGCGATTTAGCGTTCAGGCACGATGGCGTGTAGAAAACGATCAAGGGCATGCCCTTTTCAAGTTAGCCCACTACCATCTTAGATCGCTTAAAAGACTTAGAATATCTTGTCATCGAATAAAAAAAAATTAGTCTGAATTTATTGACAAAAGTGTTTGATAATTTTAGTGTACACATCAGTAATATTTTCCAGTGAACAGGATAGCACTATTATTGTGTGTCAATGAGCAGTATTGACTCTACGACGCGTCCGTCGGCGAGATAGCGACGAGGAAGGAACAGCGGCGAGTAGCGACGAGCACTTTGACCCGACCCGCTGATCTATTTGCGGAGTGCTGGCCGATATCGCAACCATTAGCGACCAGCTTACAGATACGTCGCAGCTTGCAGACCTTTGTCTGCTTATCAAACTAGATAAGCTTTGTTGAGAACTGCCGAATAACGTACTACGATGGTTGCATAATAATATCTTGTTATTGGAGAATGAATGGCCACGAAATCATTTCAAAAAGACGGATTTACACAACGTTGATTTGAGCCCTTCTAAATTTGTCAAGTTCTTCGAAGATGCAGAGGAGATTCCTCAATGAAATTATTACAATACGGCCTAACCGCTAAACCGATCTCGATAAGCACAGAGATGGCTTGGATCCCGGAGGCGGATTAAGAGTACTTCTTTCTTATCACGACGAATCAGAGTTCTCGCGGGATTTCAAGAAAACGCGGACGAAGTGGCGGGCATCGTCTAGTGAAACAATAATAAGGCTAGTTATAATATTACTACACCTAAGATAATATATTCTCATACATATATAAATATTGTAAAAAGCATAAATATGAATTACACGCTAAAAAAAAAAACAAAGCTGCTCATTCTCGTCCAACAGAGCAAGGCAAAAAAAAAAAAATAGCAAGCCATGTCAACTATGAAAAGTCTCCGATCATCATGTCGGAGGGCAAATAGAGGACATACAATTAAAAAAAAAAAATACTACTACACCGTTATAGCTACAAATTGATATTGTATTAAGAGCAACTGCTGAGTTTCTTGCCAGCAGCATCTGCTTCTGTAACCAGTAAGTAGTGGCTCCGGTAATATAAGCTAGCTAGCTTATGATATTTCAAGTTTTGGCTTGCCATAAGAATTGCCTGCACAGGTTGGCCTACATCAACCTACATGAAATAAATAATTTTGAATTTTGTTATTTTTCAACTATTTGTAGGTGTCATTGACATCGCTTTTGTTTTCGGTACAGTACTTTTTGATCAATGAGCCGTATTATTGTGGCTGTCTGAGTCATTTTTTTGTTTATAATAACTTTAATAAGTATTATAATAGGTAGGCACACTAAATACGTAATACTTAACAGAAAACATACTGGAAAGTAATTTATTATGGTTTGATGATAAGCAAACAGGCAGCAAATGACGCTAAACAATTCGCGCAAACGATAATAGCGCGCATTAATTTAAACAAATAATATTTTGATCAAAACATTATGAGAAAAATATCGATATCGAACGACCTTGTCTCATCACAAGATGAAATCATGTAGTGGAGTATTTTCTTTTTATTAGATAAAATAGCCTTTTAATGCTATCTCACCCGGTGGCTAGTGACGGTGTAGTCTGGGATGGTAGCGGGCCCACTTAAAGGGGTTGTAGCAGCGTACATTAAACCTATACTCATCGGTTTCAAGTTTCAGCGCGCCGGAACGTTAAATCGCTTGGCGACATATCTTGCGTGCGCTTCGCACCCTGAACGTCGTGGCCGAGCGGATCGACCTGTTCTGTTGCACTCTGAGTGAACTCACAAGGGTCGCAATGTGGTCAATATGTTACAGTAATAATATAGATTAGGTTTTTTTTTAAAATACATTGGATATGTGATAGTTTTTAAGGTATATATACACTAGCGAATTGGGATTTTTTGTCCTATAAGGCTAATGTAAGAGTTGGTTGATAAATAAATAAATAAATCTTTGCTGGTAGACTGGTTAACGGCCAAATCCTAGGTAATATTGACATTATATTGTATTGAACAAATGTTTATACACCAGCCCTGGTAAAATGTATTACAATCTGCAGACACAATGCCTTTTTCACCTGAAACACCTCAGTAACAGCAGATCCTGTGGGATTTTAAAAACGGAACCCCATTGGACACAGTGGCGGACATTAGCATTTAGCTGGTACGGACTACGGTATGCAGGAGAGCATGGGCACTCACTTGGTGGTGCGGTTGAAGCCGTTCATGGTGTGCACGAACTCGTGGTGCAGCATGTCGGCGTACTTGTTGGGCGCCAGGCGGAAGGTCACGAGCCCCTGCGCGAAGCGCTGGTTGTGGCGCGCCACCTTGTGTCGGTTCTCCGCGAAGATCTTCATACGGAAGCGCTCCTCCGTCTCACTCTCGTACGACTTGCCGTGCTCCAGCTGCTCGACAGACATTTCTATATTATATCTATATGTATACACGGCAAGCTCAAATGCCTAATAATGCTGGGCTATTGAAGGGTAAAGTTGGAGAAAGGGGAAGGGAATAGGGAATTGAGCCTCAATAGTCCAACGGTTAAGGTTGCGGACTGAAAACTGAAAGGTTGCAGGTTCAAACCCACCTGTTGCACTATTATCGTACCCACTACTAGAGTACTAGCACAAGCTTTTCGCTTATTTGGAGGGGAGACGCGAATATAAGTCAAGTTCATCTTGGCTAACATTCTTTTTAAAAAAAAAAACGTCATGTCAAATAAGCAAAACATTATTACCTTGAAGGCAGTCCACTCTTCACGGATGAGATCTAACAAGTTGACTGCACTCACTGCAGCCACCACCAGGGACAGTAACAGAAGACTCTTCATTTTCATCTACCTGATAAGAAAAACACCATAACAATAAATTTGTAAAAACTTCCTCAAAACACTAATGTCTTGTAGAGTTATAATAAGGCAGTTGATTCCTGTCAGAGCCAATGTTGGGAATCCATAATTTCTAAATTATATCTGGCCTAATCAGGTGGGAGGCTTCAGCAATGGTTAATTCCCACCCTTCTAGCAGCAGATACGATGCCATATAGAAACAAGGGTAATACAAATTGTATCCATATCCTACCCAATCCAGGTACCTGAGTACTGGTACCTTCCATTTCATCATTTAGAGGTTTCTTTATGTTAATAGTTATCGGTAAATTTTATGTGAACATTGCAATCTCTTACTAATATAGCTAGTTACCTCATGAAATATTGTACTATATGCTTGTTTAAAAATTTGCCTAATGCCCAAATTAGACTGTTCACTGTTCACAGTTTATTTTTGCTATTTAAAACAAGATTAATTAAATATATAAGTATTATAATATTTCTCTCGCAACATTGATATATTTATTTTGTATTTATTACTTACCAACCAAGCATAAATAAAACATTGTGCCACTAATTTACGATTTTTCCGTGCTAATCTACCTGTAAAACTTTTGGACCTCATGATACAGGCCTCCTAGTGTGGGTTCCACAGTTAATATTATGCGGATATATGTAATTTTTGTTAAATAAATATTTTTTCATTTTTCATTTTTTTTTTCATTTAAAACAACGTCTAACTAAACGTAAAATAAATTAAAAATCTCTATACTGATTCACGGAAATAATGAATAAAGTATGTACCTATTTTATAAGTGTTGTGATCACAATCTCAAGCTTCAACTCACAATTCGATAACAAAGGAACGAACCAACGTTGCACGAAAGATCAATCTTTGAATTTACGCATAGACTTATTATAATATCAATGAATTTGCATCTTCTGAATCAAACACAAAGATTGATTAAAATACTAGGTAGATATTATGAATTTTATGAAATGCGTAATATATATTTTCTTACCTTTTGTTACTTCTTTAAAAAAACCAGTTTAATTAAGACTATTTCAAGAAACTCGTTATTTTTATTTTATAAGTGTATGCACTCAAGTCGCGTTCGGCGTCAATCTTATTTAATGTTTTGAGCGTTTATGAAGTGAATTTATTAATTGATTTAGTTTAAGAACAATGAAGTGAACGGAAACTTTGAACTTAATTAACTATAATAATAATAATTTTTTTTTCAACAATTTCTTGCAAGTCAGTTGTCACTTGTCAGTTGTCAGCAATAGGTAGGTACCTACCTACCTACTTCTTTGGTCATAAAGTATTATAGGTTGAATGCGTAAAAGTTGAATCAATCATTTTAAACAGTCTCAATGGGGAAACAAGGCCATTATTTTGGTTTTCTTAGCCATTTCAAAATAGTACCTACGGGTCCTTAGCTCGAAATACGGTACCTACCATCCGGAAGAAAGCATAAAACTTGGCTTCTTGGCATGCATGTAGCTTTGGCATATATGACTCAAAAAGTTTGTTTTAAATGTTTTCACGAAAACGATTAAAGCTACGAAAACACTGTCAAAGGCAAAATTTTCTTGGCACCGTATTTTCTAATTTCTTGACCTAAGAACCAGTACTAAAAGTAAAAAGGAGACGGTCCAAAATTGTATGGACCCTGGGACAGGTCGTGTACCAGTAATAAAATAAAAATAAATAAAATATTAAAGCATTTTTGACCGATCAAATCTCCGAACTCATCTTAATTTTAATGCTAATATTATTTATTTTCTACACGTAAGGCAACATAACATACGTAATCATGGCGGGCGGATTCATGTTTCTGACGTTAGCTGTCAAAATATCATGAGGTCATTGATCTGCATTTGAAAATAAATATATAATAATTAATAATTACTTCTTTGTGAATTAAGTATTGGATACCTAGTACCTATTATTTTATGATGATGCTAATTCAAAATGTGGTACTACAATCTACAATGTCCAATATCAACGAAATCCCAATCACACGCAAATCTTGAGTTCCGTGAACGAAAGCCGAGTCAAACAAGTAGCAAAAGATCCAAAGTCCAAATAAAAACGCCAAATCGCCAGAGAAAATCCACAAGAAACATAAAAAACGCATTCACGAGTACACAACACCACGACAAAGCTCGGAATAAACAAAAAATACACATCACTTGTCAGATAACTCAGAAATGACATTTGACAGAACCGCGTCTGGGTACCTACCTACTGCCTTCTATGTGGCTGAAAGGTAGCCATCTTGTAAGTGTTGTGTACAGTACCGAAAAACTTGAAATTACATTTTTATTTTTGCAATTTATTTATTATGATTGTCTAATTGATTTTATTGTTAATGATCTCTTTGTATTTTGTCGCTTTTTATGGTATATGGTACAAGAGTAGTCCCAAAATGGACCGTCTCCTTTCATGCAGTTATTTTGCGGATTCCTATGATAATAAAGAACAAACTACATTGTTATACCTACTTACTACTGAAGACAATTATGAGTATATTATATGGCAAACTGTATCTTTTTTACATTGATTTAACGATTGATGCAGCTTTTGCTTTTATAGAATAAACTCGCAATAATATTCAATATGTACATTCAATACATTGCTTAAAAATTCAAAATTATTTCTTTCATGTAGGCCAACTTGTACACCGACATGTTAAGAGTGGAACTTGTAGTTCTTATGACGCGTCATGATTCTACCACCGGTGTGGAATGCAGATTCTGCTGAGAAGAGCCGGCAAGAAACTCAGCAGTTGCTCTTTTATTATTATACACATTAGCTTATAATATGGTTTAAATACCTTATCCTTATACCCCGTTCTCTGTCTACGTTATACCCACTCTGTGGTCGCCGGCTTAATTTGTCACTGTTGTCATTTGACATTTTTTATTATTGTCAAACAAAATGTCAATGATGTCAATTGTCAATGGCACGTGTAGGTACCTACCATGGTGTAACATATAAAAAAAATAATAAAAATACGTACTTTTAATTTTTAAGTTTCTCATCATGACGAAAGACGAAATAATACTGAAGAAAAATGAAAAGAAAAAGAAACATAGGCTTTTCAAGCCCAAGAAGAAAAAAAGCGCTGAAGAAGATGCAGCTATTCAATATTTAAAAGCGCAATATGATAAGGTAACTTACTGCAATAGGTACGAGCGACGGCAGTAAAAGGAATACATTTTTGGTTACAGTATGGCACTGGCCTTCGAAACATTTTAATATTATTATGTTTTTCATTGTTCTAGATTGTCCCAGACGAAATAAAAACGTTCAAAGATTTCCCACTATCGCAGAAAACGTTAAAGGGCCTTAAAGAGAACAACTACATTGTCCCAACAGATATTCAGAGGCAGGCCATTGGCTACGCGTTGCAAGGACAAGATATCTTAGGAGCTGCCAAGACAGGGTCCGGAAAAACGCTGGCATTTCTTATACCAATATTAGAAATCTTATTCTGTAAGAAGTGGACAAGGTTGGATGGGGTTGGAGCTCTGGTGATATCGCCGACGAGAGAGCTGGCCTATCAAATATATGAAACCCTAAGAAAAGTCGGGCACCTGCATGACTTCTCGGCTGGCTTAATAATTGGTGGACAAAATCTTAAGTTTGAAAGAAAAAGAATGGATCAAATCAACATCCTCATCAGCACTCCTGGACGTCTTCTGCAGCACATGGATGAGAACCCCCTCTTCGACTGTAGTCAATTGCAAATTCTGATATTAGACGAAGCTGATAGATGTTTGGACTTGGGTTTTGAAACAACTATGAATGCTATCATTGAAAATTTACCCCCAAATCGTCAGACCCTATTGTTTTCAGCCACGCAGACTAAATCTGTCAAGGATTTAGCGAGACTCAGTTTGTCTTTTCCAACATATGTGGCCCCGCACGAGCAGGCCGACACAGTCACACCTGAGGCTCTACAGCAGAGCTACATCGTCTGTGAGATAGAGGACAAGGTTGGTACCCTGTGGTCTTTTATAAGAAATCATCTAAAACAGAAAATACTAGTTTTCATGGCCACATGTAAGCAAGTGAAATACATGTATGAACTATTCTGCAAGCTGAGGCCCGGTGTGAGTCTCCTGGCTTTGTATGGAACACTTCATCAGGAGAAAAGAGAAAAAATCTACCAGGAGTTTTGTAGAAAATCCAATGTTATTCTCTTTGCTACTGATTTAGCTTCCAGAGGGCTTGACTTTCCCAAAGTGAATTGGGTGATACAGTATGACTGTCCTGAAAATGTTGATACTTACATACATCGAGCAGGTCGCACTGCTCGTGGCATGCTTGGCAAAGGAGAAGGATTACTTATGTTATTACCACATGAAGAATCTTTTGTGACAGAGCTCAGAGAGAGTAAAATTCCAATTAATAAAATATCTGTTGATCCTTCAAAAGTAATGTCACCCCAGAGAAAAATAGAGAGTCTCCTCTCAGACAATACAGATTTGAAACAGTCTGCACAGAGAGCTTTTGTTAGCTATGTGAAATCAATTTCATTAATGAAAAATAAAAATATATTTAATATTCAGCTTTTAGATACAGATGCTTATGCAACATCCTTAGGCCTTATAGTTCCACCAAGAATCAAATTCTTGTACAAGAAAATGAATATGAAAAATGATACAATCAAACCATCAACTGATGATACTATTTACAAACTCAAGTCAAAGGCAGGTGATGATGAAGGATCAGACCTGAGTGGATCTGAAACTGACAACACCTCTGTAATCCAACAAAGTAAGAAGGTTAAGGAAAAGAAAGAACTCCCTAAATTTCATTTTCACAATGATAATGGAGACAGTGATGAGGATGGCTTCATTAAGGTCAAAAACAAAAATGTTGAAGTTGATATGACTGCACTGGACGATCAAAACATGCAATCTAAAAAGAAAGCTAAACCATTAACTAAAGCAGCAGTTGCAAAAAAAATACTCAAAAAGAAAATTAAAGTCAATACTACTGTTAAGTTTACTGAAGATGGTGAAGCAATTGAAGACGATAAAAAAGCTGTCAAATCTGAACTAGCTAAACAGTTTATCAATGAAAATGTTGGTGGAATTGACATTGAGAAAGCGAAAGAAGTATTGCGTGAAGAAGATAAATATGACAAAATAAGATTTAGGGAAAAAGTTAAAGCTAAACACAAAGAACAGAAACGTAAACTTAAAAATAAGAAAGATAAGGAAGGAGAGAAAGATGACTTTGGTTCTCAGTCTGAGTCTGATGGTCCAGATCTGTCTTGGCTTCCAGACCCTGATAAGATATATGGCGAAAATGGTACACCTAGGGATTCACCTGTGTCTGATAATCAGGCAGGCTCAATCAGTGGAGATTCTGAAATAGATGAAAAATATCACAGGTAATTTGTTTACCCTTTTTAATGACTAGGAATTTTAAAGACTAACTTTTCTGTTACCTACATAAGTGAGCAGCATTATTTTATATTTACTGATTAATTTGGGCACCTCTTAAGTTTTCTAAGATATGTGGCTAAAGATTTTAGATTTGTGGCTAATCTGCAACGGACCGAACTTCACTGCATCTCTTTTAAAATAGGTTTTAAGGACCAAAGGCGGTGTACGGCAATACTCCAAAAACGTTAGTGAAATCATGCACCGCACGGTGAAGCGTGTGCAGAAACATGGCGATTGGTTTTACAGTTACTATGTTGCAGTGCCATACTGTGTGTTTTAACATCTTTACAGTAGAACACTTTAAAGTTGATGCCAGATGATGATTGATGATATTTTTTTCAGGCCACCAAAACGAAAGCTGCTAGAAAGCAGTCGCATACCACAGGAAAGTGTAGCACCTCGCAAAGTGAAGAAGATTGAAGAGGTTTCAGCTACGCTTTCTGTGCAGGAAGCGGAGGCGCTCGCTATGCAGTTACTAAAGTCTAAACGATAGTTTAGTCATGTTTTTTAACAAAAAGTTTGTATTGTTAATACAGTGAAGGCATTTTTAAAATATATACTTCTCTTTATTCTTCCATCCATCACAGACTCCTTATTAATATTATTATAAATGCGAAAGTGTGCTTGTTTGTTGGTTTGTCCTTTAGTCACGGCGCAACGGATGGACGTAATTTTTTGCAAGGATATAGTGCATAGAACACTAGTGGAGAACTTGGAGAGTGGCTTAAACATATGGCTATTTTTAATCCCGGGCTCTTACGAAATTTTAACCCTGAAGCTTTGCCCTAAAGCACCTTATTCAATATACCTAGGGTGGCACACCCAATTATGGGCACTTTAAGAGTTTATCTTATTTCAAATATGTTTTTTAAGTATAAATTTAACCAAATTCTATAAATCACTGTGTTCATAAGGTTACTTGTTTAATAAAATATATAATTAAAAAAGATATTGAAATTTTTTTGTTTAAATCAACTAGAATTTTAAATAAGATTGAAAAATGACCCAGTCCCCAATTATTCGCACATTTGTTACCAGTTATGGGCACAAAATTATCCAATTATCAACACTCAGATTTTAATAGAGTTTAAGGGAAATATAACGCTAGGCTACCTACGGAAGTCTTTTAGAATATAGATTTTATTACGAAATAATATACGGAACTTCTTATAGTAACTGTAGGTGACTTAATTTTTTTATATTTATTATATTTAAAACAAACACCCTTACATATTTAATAAGAAAACGTAAACATAGTCTTTATCAAACGACAGTCGTCCACAGCTGGACAAAGGTCTCTTATATGGACTTCCACAGGCCTCGGTCTTACGCTACCTGAATCCAGCGGCTCTCTGCGACTCGTTTGATGTCGTCGGTCCACCTAGCTTCCCGGTACGGGATCGCTACTCCAACACCATGGGATCCCATCGACCATCAGCTCTTCGAACGATATGCCCGCCCATTTCCACTTCAGTTTCGCTTAGCTATGTCCGTGACTTTGATTCTCTTACAGATATCCTCATTTCTGATATGATCTCGCAGGGATACTCCGAGCATAGCTCTCTCCATCGTCCGCTGAATGATTTTTGTTTTTGATAAATAACTGCCCATAGAACTTCTCAACCTCTCTCCATACCTCAGGTGGAGAAGAAACGTGACAGCCTTCGTCAGTTTTCAGCCGCGTCAGCTGGCTCTGTCCGATAGATAGATCTCTCACGGACACTTTGGAATGGAACTTCTGTTCCACTAGATGGTATTTTTAATACACTTGGTATTCAAGGCCTGCAGGTCGCGAGTTCTTTTCTTAGAGATCTGCCTATTAACCTACCAGTAGGCATCCGCGTCTGCTGACGACTGAAGTCTCATCTCTTGTCTGTCTTCCATCAGTTTGAGAGTAAGGTCAGAGAACTTCTTGGTCCTTTTCGTGTGGTGGGTCTTAGTCTAAAGAAATTAGACTCCAGAGTATGGACAGTTTACACACACTTGTTAAGATCGTGGACAGACTCCCAGTCTGCTAGGGAATCGAATCGCTTCGGAGTGTTAATAAACAGGAAAATCTCCAAATTTTGTAACCAGATACTGACACCCCTTGTTTTGCAATGAAATAACGGGAAAGTTTCATTTACTTTTTGAATTAGTAACTAATAATACTTAGAAAATCAATTGAAAACAATTATATTATTAAAACTCAAATAAAACCACAGTTAAATCATTATTAAGTAAGTACTGACCCTTAACGTCGATGAGTCAAAATGGCCGAAAAACTTCGGGAACTCCAGAACGATATCTTTCAACTACGATACTGACGTCATTTTAAAACTTTCCAGATTAGAAAGGTTTCGATTGTGAAAAATATGAATTCCCCTAAATATTTTTAAACTGAAAATTTAAAAACCACAATCAGAAACTTATATTTTAATCTTTTTTGCCAAAGTGCGAATAAACTGGTGCAGTGCTAGCTATTGGGTTGGTCACCCTACCCTAGTATTAATTCTAGTCTTTGGTACCTACCAGTACCTACTCTGTGCCCCAAGGAACAGTCCACTCTCTACCCAAAAGTAGGTACTCTGCACGTACTCTGTGTCTCTACCGCTGTGCCCTAGGCACAAACATATAATATTATAATATGTTTGTGGTTAGAGTGAAGTAAATAGAAACGTGTAAAACGGAGTGATTACATTCTCTTTGGAAACGTGTTCTATTTTTTTAGCGAGTAGCCCCATCTCGCCGCCCTTCCTTCTTGACTCGCAGCTTGTCTGGCTCACAAACATATATAAGAGTAAGTCTTATATGTTTGTGGTCTGGCTAGTAGCTAAATACGTTTGGACATGCTTTGTGATTAGTGTGTAGTGTATTTAGCATTGTTAGCAAAGAGAATGTAATCACTCCGTTATTGTTAGCACCACAGCACACACTACACAGTGTGTTAGCATTGTGGTTAGCATAGCGAAGAAACAAGAAACCGCTCAGAATTATAAATAAAGCATGGCAATTTTAAAATAAATGAAAGAGCAACACCAAACCATTAAAAAAACAAAAACTCAAATGTCAATTGATGTCAATGTCAATCGCAACTTGAATGTCTTCTTGGACTTGATGTTTCGATTGTCATTTCAGAAAAAGGATCGTTGCATTTCTATCTTATAAAACGCTACATTCTTTAAAATTTAATGCTTTTCTATGGATCTAGTATAATTAAAAACGTTGTACTTATTAATTTTAATTATGTTCTGGAGCGGCAATTATATAGTAGTTAGGGAGTTGAAGTGTCTTTTGAAGGAGGAGGTGCGTACTTTGTTGTTTAGATTGATGGTTAGCAAGGCTTTACCGTCAGCTTTTCGGGGCTAACTGTCGGAAATAAAGCCTACCTTTACTTATTTGATAAGTTTAAAGTAGAAATCGGCTAGAGTTAAAGTACACTTACATGCGTATGGTTTATTTGAAAACGTGGAATTTTATTTTCAGAATGTAACGTTAACGCAAATCCTAGAGGCGGATGACATTCTTCAAGAATGCAAAGCAGACAACAAAGCGTTAATACAATTGTAAGCTCCATAGATTGTTTTTTTGTAGAATTTTATTTACATATCAATTTATTACCAAGTAACAATTTTCATCTGTTCTATGATTAGTCATCATCTATTACTAAAGAGTATGATTTGTCCGAATGCTTGGCTTACAAGATTATCCTATTTCCTATTATCCTATTATTAATAATATAAATATAAATCTGAGAGTTGGTATGTTACTCAATCATGCCGCAAAAACTGAACCTATTTGGCTGAAATTTGGCACAGAGATAGATCATAGTCTGGAATAGGCCATAGGCTACTTTTTATCCCAGGAAATAAGAGAGTTCCTGCAGGAATAAAAAATCTTAATCCACCCGAACGAAGGTGTGGGTATCATCTAGTTGTAAATAAATATATTGTTTAGATAAGGTCTAGTTATTTACCCATTTAGCCTAACTTTTGTTGTTAGAATCCTTTGCACAAATGTGCATAAAACTTACCATAAAATTAATTATGATTCTATTCAATTTTGAGACATATTTCAGTGCTAGTTATTGGTAACATTCAATAAATAGTTGACTATGGTAAGTTTATTTTCAGTCTCACACGACCAGACATACTCGCAGAGCTCATAACTCTAATAACAGAGGAGCCACCCAAGAATGTTGAGCTGTCGTCACAGTACCGGCATGCTAACATCGCCAGCGAGGTGCTCACCAGCAATCTGTCCATGTTGCGTGACCGCCTGTCCATGGACGCCACGCAGATGAACAGGTTGTGTGACTTTGTGGACAGGGATCCACCGCTGAACCCCTTGCTGGCTTCTTACTTCAGCAAGACAATAGAGATGTTGCTGGAGAGGAGTCCAAAGCAGGTTTATAACTTTACATTTTTTCTTTGGATTGCAAGCAAATATTTTAAATTATATATATTTTAGTCGTAGTAGTATATATTTTAGTTAATTAGTCTTCATCTTTTCGTCTTCATCAAAAATGTTTGCATTTGGCAGGTTCCAGTGACAATTCAAAAGAACTTTGTAAAAGTTTATTATAATAATAATAATATTTTTTTTCCATTTTCACATTAATAACTTCTACAAGTACTTTTAAATTGTCATTGAATCTACCACTGGTTCAGAATGCTGTTCCTGCCGAGAAGAGCCAGCAATAAACTCGGCGGTTGCTCTTCTCAAAAAAAATCTTACAATAGATAACAAAACTATGCTATGTATACAGTGTTTCCACAAAGTTTCAAAAATGCAAAACAATCCAGTGCATGTTAAGACAGGCATGCAAAAGCACACCCATTCCCATTGGTGGCACCCGTTCACGAGCATGACGCATGATCCAGCCATTGCTTCGCTCAACCATATTTGAGGGAACGTAACAACCCGCACCACACGACACCACCACAGAAATGTTTAAAGAGAGCATGACATACTTAGGCTACCCATGTTAAGGCATCGAATTGAATACTAATATTAAAATACCTACTCATTTTAAGACAAGACATTGATTTTTGTAATTTTCGCAAATATTAATTTTAATTATGTTGTAATAATGGACCCCAAATTTTGGGTAAAAGTTTCCTCCAGTTCTTTCCATTTTTCTCTGTCTCGGACAAACCTCATCTATTCTCTGTGCACTACCCTGAAAATATTGTCTGTCCACTGTCAGACTTCGTTAGTGTGGAGTCATGTTTTTAAAATTGCTGAAATTTTATGCTGAGATATGTAACAACAGGTTAAGGGTCTTCCCCGCAGAGATGGAGCGTTGTTGTGATAAAATGTGTAGCACGCCGGAACACAGATTAGTCATAGAGAAATTATGCGAGGACATCACATCTATCTTCCAGGATGCAGCAAGCTCTGGTTATACGACTTTGAAGCGTAATAAAAAAGGGATATATATTAAAGGATGGAATAAACATGTAACACCGGTGCATACAAAGGCTCGTCTCAGTTTTCAGTCCTGGGTTTGTGCTGGACGACCGACTTGTGGAGCTTTGTATGATGACATGCGAGACTCACGAAAGGCTTTCAAGAAAAAGGTTAAGTGGTGTCTGGACACAAAGCAAATTAAAATGGATATATTAGCAACATGCGAGGCGAAGCACTTTGGAAAGTTTCGGCAGCAAACAAAGGGATTGAATGCTCGGGCGCATCTTCCAGCAGAGGTAGGTGGCATAAGCGGTAGTGAAAACATTGCGAATATGGTCAAGGATCAGTTCAGAGTGAATCCTAGCAAGATAGATTGCAGCGCTGACGACGTTGGGAACATTGTGAACACGGGAATTAGCCCTTTGCATTTCACTCTCAAGGAAGTTCAAGAAGCATTAAAAAGCATGCAACGTGGCAAGTCACCGGGACACGATGGTCTCAGCGTTGAACACTTGAGATATGCGGGTGTGCACATTACCAGGGTCCTCAAGTTGCTCTACAACCTGTGTAAATCATAGTTACCTACCAGATGCTATGATGAAAACAGTGGTTGTGCCCATTATTAAAAACAGGACGGGTGATGCGGCGGACAAATCCAATTACAGGCCTATATCCTTTCATGTTAGGTATCCAATCTCTTTTTTCGACCAATTGTTTGGCTGCTTTCTTGGTACCTCCTGTTCTTTGTATATATTGTTCTAGCTTTTCTAATCTGTATACTTGTCTGTCTTTTCGTATATTTGTTTATTTCTTAGCTAATCCTAGTTATACTCCTTCTTATACTTTTAGTCTTATTTGGTGTGTTAATAAGTTTGATTCTAAGAGAGTCTTTGTTTTGTCGGATAGCCATGTTAGTCTCTTGTCTCCTCTCAAAGCAGTCTTCTTGATATTTTTAGCGGTAAAAAGTTCTAGCATTATATTGTATTTCACTTGCGTGTTAAGATCTTTAGTAATTTTAATAAAGCTTTCAGTTTTATCTTTTAGTTCTTTAGCGTCTACAAACGTATTATCACTCTTCGTTTTAACTTTAAACGGTCTACATTTGTTTGTATTCAGCTCTAGTTTGGCCCTGAGTGCTCTATGATTACTGTTAAAGTTAAGGTTCTTTATTTATTGTATGTGTGTCCGTTATTAATTGTAATATTAGCTTTCGTGGCCGCTAGTGTGAATGATGTCTTCGTGATATTTGTATTTAATCTCTTTCGTGTTCGGCGAACTAGTGTTTTCCCTCTTCCTCTTTTCACGGCTTGGGTCATTTGGTTTTCTAACTATAAGTTTGTCATGTTTTATATATGCAATGTTTTCTTTCTTTGTCTTCTCTTCTATTTTCGGTTGTAGTTGCTTTCGAATTTCTAATACTTTTTTGGAGTAGCCTTCTTTAACGTAAATGCCAGAAGTAAAGTTGAATTTATTTTTTAGTATTTGATGCTTTTTCCATGCTGTCGTTAAGGAAACAACCACAGGGCGTTTTTTGCTAGTTTGCGCTCCGATCCATTACTTATTTCTTGACTGTCTATATGCAAGTTTTCTTCCGTTTCTATTATAATTTCTTTTATATAGTCCACTAGTTCGGTTTCTCTTTTCCCTTTTTCTTCAATGCAGAAAAAGACCAAATTATTCTTCTTTTACTCAATTTCGATTTGCTCCATCTTTTGTTCAAGTTTTGTTATTTGATCTTTTAAATTTTTATTTTCTTGTACGGTAGATTCCATCTTGATTAAGTTTTTGCCACTTATTTTATAAGTTCGTCGCGAAGTGATGTTTAAATGTTCGATATTTATAACTATTTTCACTATTTATTTACGGCGATCCTACAAGTACGTGTTTACGTTAACGACGCCGGAACCGGAACCGGTCCACTATAGTACTAATACATAAAAAAGGAGACAGAACCGACGTGGGAAACTACCGACCGATAAGCCTGATGTCCAATTTGTATAAGATATTTGCTAAAGTACTTCTAAATCGTATAGAGAAAGTTTTGGACGAAAACCAGCCTAGGGAACAAGCAGGATTTAGAAGCAAATATTCGGTGGTTGATCACGTTCACGTTGTCAAACAGGTGCTGGAAAAATATGAAGAATATGGTCTGCCATTTTACTGTTGCTTTGTAGACTATTACAAAGCCTTTGACTCCTTGGAACACGACTACGGTTGCAAAATTACGTAATTTTACCGAAAAAGCTAGTAAAATACGGATATTTTACGGTAATTTATATATATTACGGTAAAATTACCGGCTACGTATGTATGCTGAAAAGTATAGCGGGGGGTGAGACGACCGTGTAGTTGCAACATACTTACGTACCGAGAGTCGCGCGGCGCGACTCGCACCATGCGACGTTGCCGTTTAGTGCAGTTTGCCTTTATGTTTTGCGCTGTTGCCAATTTTTTTTTTTTTTTTTTTTTTTTTTTTTTTTTTTTTTTTTTTTTTTTTTTTTATATTTTTAGCGAGCAAACGAGCAGCCATTCCGACTGAACAGTGAGCATTCGGCAAGCCGATCGGCGATCAGTTGAATTGTTTTGACTGACTGCACTATACGTGCATTTACCAAAATTCAAAAAAAATTTAGCTGGTAAAAGTTAATGTATTTATACTAGACTTGCAGTTTACTTCTTAATCTTCTTCTATTTGTCTTTACTATAAGTTTTTGTCCTTGTTTTTTAGAAGTAATGCATGTTTAGTTATTGCCGTCTTTCTTCTCATGTCATTTTTATTTAAAGTAGTGCATGTTAGTTTCTAATTTTCTTTCTTTTACGCCTGTAATTGACAACCATACTATATTTATGTAATAGAATTTGTCTGTCTTTCTTGTATGGAAGTTGTTGGTGTAAATAAATAAATAAATAAATAAATAAATAAATAAATTATGCCTCGAAATCAAGCAAAAGTGTATTTTACCCAATTTTACCGTAATTTACGTAATTTATTTATATTTTACGTAAAATATGGTAAATTACCGAATTTTACGAAAGTAATATTACCGCTTTACATCCCTAAACACGACAAAAATGGAACGCATTAAAAAAGCAAGGAGTAAAAGGTAAATACATCAGAATAATAAAGAATATTTACACCGGCAGCACAGCAACGGTAAAATTAGAAAGAGAAGGAGAAAGGATACACATAGAACGAGGTGTACGCCAGGGAGACCCCTTGTCGCCTTTTTACGGCAGTGTTAGAAGAAGTATACAGGCAAATCAAGTAGGAGCAGCATGGTCTTAAAATCAATGGAGAATATTTAACAAATTTAAGATTCGCTGACGACATTATTCTCTTTGCTAAATCCTCACAGAAATTACAAGAAATGCTCACAGATCTAGACGCCCAAAGTAAGAAAGTTGGTTTAAAAATGAACATACTAAAAACTAAAGCCATGACAAATAGAGAGGAAGAAACAATTACAGTAAATAATAACGAAATAGAATATGTGAATGAATATGTATACCTTGGCCAATTGATTACAACTAAGAAAATATCAACCAAAGAAATAGAGATAAGAATAGGGAATGCCTGGAAACAATGCCTGCAACAGTAAAGGGAAAATTGTTTGACGCCTGCATTCTTCCCATACTAACATACGGCTGACAAACCTGGGCGCTCACCAAGGCTCATTTACCTAAACTCTGAACCTGCCAGCGGAGCATGGAAAAAGCGCAAGACAAAACACCTCATGCAACAATAAGGAAAGTTACACGAACCCAAGATTTAAGCTGTTTAAATGGCGATGGGCTAGCCACACCATTCGGGGTGGGGATAAATGGAGCAAAGCAATCAGCGTTTGGTATCCTACAGAGGAAAAGAGAAGACAAGGGCGTCAAACCAAGAGATGGCAAGATGAAATAGAAGCGATAGCCGGGAAAACATGGATGAGACGAGCAGCCATAAGAAAGGATTGGAAAGGATTGGAGGAGGCCTTTGCCAAAGGGCACACAGGCTAGCATTATAAACTAGGAAAATAATAACAACTAATGAAAAATTGTTAAAACTTGTATTGCTGTCTGACTTAATAAATAAATAAGGTTAATATATACATTTGCAGGACTGGTATTTACACCACATAGTGTGCCTGCACGTGCTAGACATCTTCAAGTCGCGGCGGGACTTCCTGCCCAACTTGCTGAGGCACATCTCCACCTCCGCCATCTCCGACACCTTCAAGTGCTTCCTGCACCTCGGCAGCCCCTTCAACAAGATTATACTGGAGGTGAGCCTTGCATCTTATTCATGTTGACTGTTATTGCAGGCAAAGGTGTGTGTAGAGTATAAATTTTTCCTTGGTTGTCTTAAACGGTAAACAAGTTTCTTCTCACACAAATGCATAAGCTTTGCGATAAACACAGTGCATAGAATTTTTTTACTGCACACTGACAATGAAACCATGCTACAAATGACAAACCTATCTAAAGACTAAGCCTCCGGATGTCGGTTACCCATTTTGCAGCAATGTCTATAATTTGTTAACCTTTTGAGACAGCTAAGGAAAAATAGACTATACTTATCCCTTATCTGAAAAGTTTACAAGAGATTTAGAAGAGTCTTATAAGATTAAGAAATATTTAAGATTAAAAAATATTTTTTATAATTAATTATTTCATCATTAAAATAAAGTATAAATGTTAAAAATGACGTTAAAAATAAAATGTTTTTTTTTTTAAATTAATAATCCTTGTAGCTTTCTTTGAAGTAAATAACTAGCACATTTTACTTATGAGCCATATATATATTTTTTTTAAAGAATATTAGCCAAGCTGAAGTTGACTAATATCCTCCTATCCCCTCAAAATAAGCGGAAAGCTTGTGAAGGAGTGGGTACGACAATAGTGCAATGGGTGGGATTCGAACCAGTTTTCAGTTTAACCTTTAACCGTTGGGCTATTGAGGCTTAAATTAATTGTTGCATTAAATGGTATAAACCTTTGTTTTTTCCATTGTGCAGTGGCTAGACGAACACCAGTTCCTGGAGAGTCTGATCCAGATAATATGCGGCACGTACGACCCGGAGGAGGCGCTGTCGACGCCCGCCGCCACCGACGCGCACCACCAGCGCGACAAGCTGGACTCCAACCACAACGCCGAGGCGGACGCCGCGCCCGAGGAAGGTAGCCGTAACTCCAACTAACCAGCCGTGGAATTGTTTAACATGTGTAAATTGAAAATATCACAACGCTATATCTGCCGTAAGTTGCTGAGGAGTGGGTATCCCGCCGACTCCTTGATGCTGCAGCAACGGTTCAAGGTTATCATGTCTTGGAAATGATCTGAACTAATAGTACACTAAATTACAAATCAATTGCACCAGTCTAATCTATATCGGGTGTGGTAGCACTGCTTGGGAAAGCCTTATGTTCAGCAGTGGACGTCCGCAGGCTGAAATGATGATGAGATGATGATGAATCAATATCGAGTAGGAAATGAGGTGTTATAATCTTCAAACAATGCAATACAACACAACACAAAAACACAACAATTGTTTGACTTAGGAAAGTTCTGTTGCCATTTCTATCGTCTTTTCCATTGGCCCTGGAAAACAATGGAAACTTACTAAGAACTGTCAAACCGACATTTCGTTACGTGTTTGACAGTTTTATTTAGAAACTGAACGTTAGCTACCGAGATAGAGAATAGCCCTCCGGATGTGTGTCGCAGCGGTCAACAGCAGAACGAAGATAGCAGAAACGAACGGCGAGACGGACGCGACGGACCCGACGGATGCGACGGACGCGACGGGCGCGACGGACGCGACGGGCGAGCGGGGCACGAGCGGCTCGCGGCGCGCGGGCGGCGCCGGCGGGACGGGCGCCGCGGAGAGCGAGGCGCGGGCGGAGCGCGTGCGCTGCGTGGCCGCCTTCAACGCCGCCGCGCTGCTGTGCGACATCGCCATGGACGCCGCCTCCGTGGACCCCTTCAACAACGAGTGAGGAACTATTTATTTATTTTTATTATTGTACAAAAAAAAAACGGTATTTAGCGTGATTTTAAATAAAAAAAGGTGAAGCTTATCTCTAAATTGGACTATAATATGAAGATGTTATGTAAAATTAAGGTAAGAAGTAATTCGCCAAAGAACTAAAGTAACAAACGTAGCTCTCGAGACTAGCATATCGAAGTGGTAGTGGGCTGATCATATTTATCGGAGAATCGATGGCCGCCGGAATCGTAAGATCCTCGAGTGGAGACCGCACCCCGGCGAATGCAATGTAGGGCGCTCCCTAGCCAGTCGGAGCGATGACATCCGAAATATGGCAGGCATCGACTGGATGCGAAAGGCCGAGGATTTTTTTTTTTTTTAATTTATTTATTGGTTTGCCAACAGGAAATCACATTAACAAATTACATAAAATTATACTACATCTATAGAAACATTTCAGATGTGCACCCAATTACAGGCAAACTGACATGCGTATAAGCAAAAGTGCAAATGCGGGTTTGCCAGTTAACAATTACACAAGGTTAATTTAATGTATACAATTGAACCAAAGAGTAAATATATACATAGGGCAGATTGAACTATGAGAAGCATATGAGGCTATGATGCGGTTACAATATATTGATACAATAACCTTTTATACTGTTGCAAAGAGAGTGAGTGTATATCGATAATGACATTAAGTTTTTAAAAAGCTTGTTGTGCTCACGACAAATTCGAAGTAACACATTGTTAGCTCCCATATTTGTTCTACAACCGTTGATGACGAATGGTTTGTACCTGGAAAACCTTAAGTTGTTTCGAGGCACAGAGAAATTAATTTTAGACAAAAGACTTGGACAGTCAATTTCATTATTTATAATTTTGAAGAGAAGCACCTGGTCAGACACCCAAGGACGGACTTCGAGTGATGTAAATTTAAAATAACTTAATCTTTGTTTATATGAGGTTAATTCTCTCTTTTTGTTTTGGTGGACAGTTAATAAGAAGAGAAATCGTTTTTGTATTCTTTCGATTCTTTGTGTAGGATCTTTGTAGTACGGATTCCAAACGCTGGAGCCGCTAATAAGCTACGAATTAAAGCAAAATATACTATTTTAAGAGCCGAACAAGATTTGAAGGATTTGCAATTTCGCCATATAAAACCCAATAGTTTATAACATTTACTAATTAATCCATCAATGTGTGCATTGAAGGATAGCTTCTTATCTATAATAATGCCTAGGTCTCTAATCACCTCAACCTCATCCAACAGAAGATTATTAAGAGTGTAGGAAGTCTGGAGGGGCATACGTTTCTTAGTAAATTTTATGTGCTGGCATTTCTTAACATTAAGTGGCAGCCCATTTTTAGAAGACCATTCAGTTACAGTGTTTAAATCATTTTGAAGCTGTATAGAGTCAGATGGAGAATTTATGGCTTTATAAACTTTTAAATCATCAGCGAATAATGAAAAATTAGAAAACTTAATATGGTCGCACAAATCATTGACAAATAATAAAAATAAAATAGGGCCTAAGTGAGAGCCCTGAGGGACTCCCGAAGGTACTTTAAATGGAGTTGATTCATAACCACAAACCACAACTTTTTGCCACCTATGCAATAAATAAGATCTGAACCAAGAGAGTAAGTTTCCTTGAATGCCAGCATTATGCAATTTAGTTATTAGGATCAAATGATCAACCCTATCAAAGGCTTTGCTTACATCCATATATATAGCGTCCACTTGTTGTCCCTTGTCCATTTCGGCAATAATATGATGCGTATATTCCGTCAAGTTAGATACTGTAGACATTTTATTGCGAAAACCATGCTGTTGCGGAATTAGAATTGATTTCAAGTGAAACGAAAGAAACGGACAGATGAGGGATTCGAAGACCTTGCCAAAAATCGATAGTAGAGAAATTGGTCTGTAGTTAAGAATGTCATCCACTTGTCCGCTTTTAGGAATTGGCACGACATTAGCAGATTTCCATTTCTCTGGAAATATTCCAATAGCCAAGGTACGGTTAAAAATAAGGAACAACGGATAAGAAAGAGTTGTGGCGCAGTTTTTAATAGGATGGGCAATGTTGTCAGCACGATAGCTAATGGTGGTATAACCATATGCACAGATGGTACGCGGGCAGGACGATCGCGGCGCGGCTGCGCGGCGAGGAGGCGGTGCGGCGCCTGCTGCAGGGCGTGTTCACGAGCGCGCCGCGCGCGCGCCACCACGCGCTCGTCAACGCGTGCCGGCTGCTGCTGGCGCTGCTGAGCGCGCCGCCCGCGCCGCCCGACCCCGCCGCGCACGACAGGTGACCACGTTGCACAGACGGTACGCGGGCAGGACGATCGCGGCGCGGCTGCGCGGCGAGGAGGCGGTGCGGCGCCTGCTGCAGGGCGTGTTCACGAGCGCGCCGCGCGCGCGCCACCACGCGCTCGTCAACGCGTGCCGGCTGCTGCTGGCGCTGCTGAGCGCGCCGCCCGCGCCGCCCGACCCCGCCGCGCACGACAGGTGACCACGTTGCACAGACGGTACGCGGGCAGGACGATCGCGGCGCGGCTGCGCGGCGAGGAGGCGGTGCGGCGCCTGCTGCAGGGCGTGTTCACGAGCGCGCCGCGCGCGCGCCACCACGCGCTCGTCAACGCGTGCCGGCTGCTGCTGGCGCTGCTGAGCGCGCCGCCCGCGCCGCCCGACCCCGCCGCGCACGACAGGTGACCACGTTGCACAGACGGTACGCGGGCAGGACGATCGCGGCGCGGCTGCGCGGCGAGGAGGCGGTGCGGCGCCTGCTGCAGGGCGTGTTCACGAGCGCGCCGCGCGCGCGCCACCACGCGCTCGTCAACGCGTGCCGGCTGCTGCTGGCGCTGCTGAGCGCGCCGCCCGCGCCGCCCGACCCCGCCGCGCACGACAGGTGACCACGTTGCACAGACGGTACGCGGGCAGGACGATCGCGGCGCGGCTGCGCGGCGAGGAGGCGGTGCGGCGCCTGCTGCAGGGCGTGTTCACGAGCGCGCCGCGCGCGCGCCACCACGCGCTCGTCAACGCGTGCCGGCTGCTGCTGGCGCTGCTGAGCGCGCCGCCCGCGCCGCCCGACCCCGCCGCGCACGACAGGTGACCACGTTGCACAGACGGTACGCGGGCAGGACGATCGCGGCGCGGCTGCGCGGCGAGGAGGCGGTGCGGCGCCTGCTGCAGGGCGTGTTCACGAGCGCGCCGCGCGCGCGCCACCACGCGCTCGTCAACGCGTGCCGGCTGCTGCTGGCGCTGCTGAGCGCGCCGCCCGCGCCGCCCGACCCCGCCGCGCACGACAGGTGACCACGTTGCACAGACGGTACGCGGGCAGGACGATCGCGGCGCGGCTGCGCGGCGAGGAGGCGGTGCGGCGCCTGCTGCAGGGCGTGTTCACGAGCGCGCCGCGCGCGCGCCACCACGCGCTCGTCAACGCGTGCCGGCTGCTGCTGGCGCTGCTGAGCGCGCCGCCCGCGCCGCCCGACCCCGCCGCGCACGACAGGTGACCACGTTGCACAGACGGTACGCGGGCAGGACGATCGCGGCGCGGCTGCGCGGCGAGGAGGCGGTGCGGCGCCTGCTGCAGGGCGTGTTCACGAGCGCGCCGCGCGCGCGCCACCACGCGCTCGTCAACGCGTGCCGGCTGCTGCTGGCGCTGCTGAGCGCGCCGCCCGCGCCGCCCGACCCCGCCGCGCACGACAGGTGACCACGTTGCACAGACGGTACGCGGGCAGGACGATCGCGGCGCGGCTGCGCGGCGAGGAGGCGGTGCGGCGCCTGCTGCAGGGCGTGTTCACGAGCGCGCCGCGCGCGCGCCACCACGCGCTCGTCAACGCGTGCCGGCTGCTGCTGGCGCTGCTGAGCGCGCCGCCCGCGCCGCCCGACCCCGCCGCGCACGACAGGTGACCACGTTGCACAGACGGTACGCGGGCAGGACGATCGCGGCGCGGCTGCGCGGCGAGGAGGCGGTGCGGCGCCTGCTGCAGGGCGTGTTCACGAGCGCGCCGCGCGCGCGCCACCACGCGCTCGTCAACGCGTGCCGGCTGCTGCTGGCGCTGCTGAGCGCGCCGCCCGCGCCGCCCGACCCCGCCGCGCACGACAGGTGACCACGTTGCACAGACGGTACGCGGGCAGGACGATCGCGGCGCGGCTGCGCGGCGAGGAGGCGGTGCGGCGCCTGCTGCAGGGCGTGTTCACGAGCGCGCCGCGCGCGCGCCACCACGCGCTCGTCAACGCGTGCCGGCTGCTGCTGGCGCTGCTGAGCGCGCCGCCCGCGCCGCCCGACCCCGCCGCGCACGACAGGTGACCACGTTGCACAGACGGTACGCGCGCGGCGAAGAGGCGTGTTCAACCGTATCAAAATGGAGCATATTAAATAAATAAAAAAATTAAAAATAATAATATATAGTTTGCATGGAAAAATAAGTTCCGCCATCTTGAATTTTTTTCTGTTCATCAAGTTGATCTTTGGGTACTAATCATCATTTGCCAAAAAACCACTCTTCCATCTTTTATACTCTATAAGATAGACATTGACATTTGTATGGCCGCCATCTTGAATCCGCCATTTTGGAGATTCTTTCGGCTCTGTCAATTGGATGAGGTTTCGAGTGACTTTTGTTTGAACTCCCCGACGAAGTCGCGGGCATCAGCTAGTCAATTAATAAAAAAACTAGTGTTTCCCCTAGCGCGGAGGTGCACGAGGAGAGCCGCGCGGCGGAGTACGGCGCCGTGGAGCGCGCCGTGGCGCCGCACCTGCCGCTGCTGCACCACGCGCTGCTGCACGACGCGCCGCGCGTGCAGGTACGTTGCGTTGTCAAGTTGTAATATAGCAGTGTTATTTTCCTCATAAAATATGCAAGTTTACCATGAATCTGTTGTTTTTGTTTTGTCAGAGTACGGAGGGTGCGGAGGCGGGTGCGGAGGCGGGCGCGGGGGCGGGCGCGGGGGCGGGCGGCGCGGCGTGCGCGGAGCGGGTGGGCGCGGCGCGCGTGTCCGTGGCGGCGCTGGTGGCGCGCCTGGCGCTGTCCGAGGTGGACGACGTGCCCACTGCGCTCATTAGCTTGGGTGAGTGAACTAAACACAACCTTAAGCCCCAGTAGCCCACAAGTTAAAGGATCGGTCGACGGTTCGATCCCCACCCCTTGCACTTTCAATCAGAATATGTGTCGTAACACACTGGCGTAATTTAGGTCGACGAAAGTTCAGCTCAATACGCTCGCGATGTGTTTTAACTACCCTACGACACAGCTGAAATTGCGTCTCGCTCGGCGGAGCGCTGCAGCTGTCGTCGAGCGTGTCGTCTCAAGCCGTCGCGCGGTGTTGCAGGCACGGCGGGCGTGCTGGTGGACATGCTGTTCCGGTTCCCGCACAACAACTTCCTGCACGCGCAGGTGTGCGCGCTGGTGCGCAACGCGCGCGCCAACCGCCGCTTCTCGCACCGATACACCGCGCACGTACGTACCCGCACTCCCGACCGATACACCACCGATACACGTCCACCGCTCGACGTGTTTACAAGATACCCTTGACCCTCGACTGCGATCCCACCTTATGGTAAGACGACACAGACTAAGATGGGAGTGGGCTAAGTTGGAAGAGGTTTGGCAACGTATTGGCAATGGTGTCAATACCGATCACCCAATTGTGGCAATGTTAAAGACCTCTACTTGGTTTCTACGCGCCACCGTACCGGGAACCCTGCCGATAGTCGAACCCGAGTGTAAACAGATAACCCACACTAATGTTGTAATTATATTATTGCTATCGCTGAACCGATTACCGAATTTAGTCACAGATAAGCTGACATCTCCGAGAAGCAACTTTTTATCCCGGAAATCAGCTCAATCGCAATAAAAAACAGTATAAATAATTTATAAAGAAACTATTCTATGCAGATCACGGATGAAGTTGTAAAGGCATTGCATAGTAAATAATAAACAAAATTTTTAACGTATGCAATAATGTAAACTATTTTATGAACGTGCACTAAGGTTAGACTGAGCAACAACTAAATACTCCACAATAATATTTTAACTTCTCAGGTTTCGAGTGATTATTGTAAAAACATGATAAATGTAGTTGATGTTGTAAAACATGTTAAATCGTAGCTTGTTCAAGCGATATAATATTCTTAAAAGTCAAAAAAAAAAGGGGTGGGTATTCTGTGGGTATAATTTATGTTCGTTGAATATAATTATTATTAATGAAGTAATTATTATCATCATTATCATTCTAAATGTTGCCTTTTTCAGCTAATAGAAGAATGTAATCTGCTCACCCGGCTGATGGACGCGTTTGAGGAGAATGAGGATAGAAAGTAAGTAATTTATTTAAATTATACAGGCTATAGAATGTGACTGAATCCTGACTTTTCTTTCCTTACTATAATATTGTAAATGCGAAAGTGTGTTTGTTTGACGTGATTCGCACGGGTATGCTGCCGTCCACAAGCTATAACGCCGTTAACTACCAAGACCATATTTCCTAATATAAATCCAAAATCATTTAAATTAGGGTTTATATTAGGAAATATGGTTTTGGTAGTTAACGGCGTTATAGCTTGTGGACGGCAGGACGGGTGACGATCTGTAGAATGACAACAAAATTGTTTTGCTTAGATTAGCATCAGGTAAACATCTTTCAAATCATCTCGGTGTTGTGGTTCGGCAGGGCGGGCGGCGTGCGCGCCGGCTACATGGGGCACGTGGTGGCGGCGCTGCGCTCGCTGGACGCGGCGCCGCCCGTGCTGTCGTCGGCGCTGCAGCAGCGCTGGGACGCGTTCCGCGAGCACAGGCTGCGGCCGCTGCTACAGCGGCACGACACACCCCTCGTGAGTCAACACGATATCACACTAATATTACAAACGGTATTTTTATCCGACTAGAGCATAGCCGAAAGCAGTGCTTGTATATACGCGTATTTGCGTATGTTGCCCTAAACTACTGGGTCGATTTTATTGAATGAAGTGTCAATCTGCGAATAAATAATAAGACAGGAACTCTAATTCAGAACAAGTTCCACACAAAAAGTGTCCCCACTTCAAACCAAAATGTCGAAATAAGTGATTCAAAATAGGAATCATTTAGTAAAGTATCTGCAAAGATATGACGTGTGCTCGCTTTTCCGACTGGTGACGCGGTACACGACTTGTTGAGTCATCTTTTGAACGAAGTTACATTTCCTGACTTATTATTTATTCGTAAGTGTCAATCGACTCGATGTTATGCCCGAGTGACAACAAATCCGATAGGATGTTGTATTCAATTTCCTAAACCAACTCAATTTTCAAGTTAAGCACAATTTTGAACTTATTTTTTGATATGGTTTGACACATATTGTGTTGGAAACGTCTCAGTGCAAAAGCTAAAGTTCAGTCCGCGCTTAACTTTCCGTTTTAGTTCAGTTTTTGTCTGGTGGAAGGCTTTCTACCGTCAAACACGTGCCGCCAAGCGATTTAGCGTTCCGACACGATGGCGCGTAGAAACCGATCAATGGTATGGATTTAATTAAAACTGCCATATCCCCTTTCATATAAAAAAACGTTAATTTTTTTTTTTTAAATAAATGTTTTAACTAAATACTGTACTTTTAGGGTGGCATCTACCCCTGGGAGAATAACATGTACGAGGTGAGGAATTGGATAAATGATACACTTACTTGGTGATAGAGCTTACCTCTACAGCACTGGTAGCATGGGCAGGAGATAAAAGTTTTATCCCCCGATTTTATCCACTGACAGGGGATAAATTTTTTTTTCCTATGCTAAAGCATGGCAACAGAGAAGGCGATGTATATTTCTCTAAGTATATCCACTAAGTGTTATTTCCACCGCTATGCCCATGCTCAACGGGTGGATAAAGCTAAGCGAGGGGATAAACGTTTTATCCTTTTTCCGGGGATAAAATTTCTCCCGCCCATGCTACCAGGGCTGGCTACTAACTTAGGGAAAAATAAATATTACACAACAAAGAAAAAATTCTTAGTTTTTTTTTTATTGCGAGTTAGGCTTGCGCTTGACGACATTTAATTATGGCAAGCACTACGAGTTCTATTTGGAGCGCGCTTGCTTAGACGCCTATTCTCGTGCCTTCGAGCTATTCAATGTATACACGGCAGGAAACACGGCCGTTAGAAGGGCATTGAACTAAAGCGTTTCTTGCGAGTGTCAGATTTCAACCACGTAAGGATACCAACATCACGCTTGTCGCAGTTCTGTGGTAGAAGGTCCTTTTTCTTTATCAACCGTGAGACGTCCACGGCTGGACAAATGTATCTTGCACAGATTTTCTCAAGTTTCGGTCGTTCGCCGCTTGTATCAGGGAGCCGCCCTGCGATTCGTCTGATGTCGTCGGTCCGCCTAGTGGGAGGTCTGCCAACACTGCACTTCCCAGCGCGGGGTCGCCAATCCAGCACGTTGGGATTCCAACAACTATCAGCTCTTCGAACTATGTTCTTTTGCCTGCCCAACCTCGTATACGCTCTCCCGGTGTCGTATAACTTGCGTACTGAAAGGCACATCGTCAAGGCAAGCGCCCTTCATCATTTCCGACAGGCGTAGTCAAGCGCTAACCTAAGATAGTTTAAATAAAAGAAACCGTAGCAATCGTTTGATAGCGCCGTTCTGCCGCAGGTGGGCACCACCATCCAGGTGCTGATGGACAACATGGACCACCTGGCCGACACGCTCGACGACAGCTACGACGTGAGTACAGCGCTACCCTCGCGCCTGCCCGCACCCACCCAGGCAGGCAGACGTAAAGTGGGGGCGGATCTTACCGGGAACGAATGTGAACTGTGTATTTTTTTTATATGAATAGCGGGCAAACGAGCTGGCGGGTCGCCTGATGTAAAGTGATTACCGCCGCCCATGAACACTTGTAGTACCAGAGGCACCACCGATGCGTCGCCGGCTTTTCAGGAACTTATTGGTTCGCCCCTTGAATAACCCCATATTGTAATTAAGTGGGAACACTGTCGAAGGGAGATGATTCCACAATTTGGTAGTACGTGGAAAAAAAGATCTGGAGCAACGCGTGGTCGAAGTGCTCCAGGCACCCAGGAAAAATTGTATTGGAAAATGGCAAAATTAGTTACCAAGGCCTGTGTTCCTTGCTATACATATATCCTTTCAATCAATATGTATGTCGGACTCTGCTGACGAGCGACCGTTAACTAGTTTTGTCGACTGGCTGTTCTCATCGTCTGATGCATTGTTTGCGACAGTTCAACGAAACGGCAGCGAGTTTGGACGAAGGCGCGGAGGCTTGCCAGACGCTCGGCGAGCCGCTCGCCGAGCCGCTCGATGGACTGCGCGAAGATCCAGTGAGTTATCGGCGATACAAATTATTATACATTATTTGTTACTTTGGATTTTATTATTATTTATTTGTTTATACTTAAAAAAATAAACACAATTTAAAGTATAACTTAATACTTATAGACCAAGAAGATTCAATATTATTATTTATGTATGTATATATTACATAATGTATAAATCATTCTATGTAATATTTAGTTGTTGTGTAATATTTAATTCATAGCATCATATCCGCAACATAGATGCCTCGAAGAGATCATGTGTAAGCGATAAGGTCGCTAGTTTTACTTATTATTTATTTCTGAGTTTATTAATAAGTTTATTTCACTATATTTCCTCTTCTACAGATGGACAGAATGCAACAGAGTACAAAAAACTATTTCCTAGAGCTCGCCAACGAGAGACGCTCCAGCTTCGACGACGAGTGAGTGATCTTATACAATACTGACCGACACGAGCGTCCCCGGGCATTTGTTCTCGGAGAGTTCTTTTCCTGGGTGATCGAGTGAGCAGAAACCATCTCCAAGGTGCAAGCTATCTCTGTGTCAAGTTTCATCGAAATCGGATTAATAGTGTAGGAATTAGTAAGGGTCTAAAAAAGAAACATTTATTTTGTGAAATTCCTATTAATATTTTACTATTGTGTGTAGGTTTATAACGAACCTAATGTTGACTTGTTTTGTGGTAATATGAATACTTTACGACGAATATTAACAAAGATGATTTCAGTCAGGTGCATCTTAAAAACTTGTAGATTTTTTAGCTTTACTGTTCACTCAGGTACTCAAGTTCGTTCAGTTTCTATCTGTGAAAACTTATTAGCCATTAATCACCTGATTTTAAATGTATTAAGTATGATTAGCTGTTGGTTTTCCAAAATAAATAAAATAAACTAAGTTTGAAATGTCACGTTCTGAGCCGTCACTCTGTTGTCGCAGGTTGTGGGACGACGCGGAGCCGGCGGCGCGCGCGCAGCTCGACTCCCGTACGTAGCGCAACACACCAACACACACTTGTATACACACAGTTGTTCTAATGGGAAAAAGTCCCGCTAGCTTAGACTTTAGCAGTGTACTTTGTCGGACGAAAATATGCTGTGCCGATAGGTTAAGACTTGTGTCAGCTTTATTCGGAATATATGTATTTTTCCTTAGCCGTCTTAAAAGGTAAACGAATCGCAGAAAATGTAACAACGCGTAAGCGCGAACGTAGTCGGAAGATTACGACGTTCTTAAGTTTGACCTTTCCGAGGAGCCATTCGTTTAACTTTTGAAGAATAGGTTATATTCGTGCACGAGCGACAGAGCGAAGTGGTTTCGCGCGTGTGCGCGATTTTTTTCTATTTTTCATGAGCGCTTTAGATGTTGTGTTTGTGACGCCGGTGCGTGTGCTTGCAGCGTGGGAGGGCGCGGGCGGCGGCGGCGGCGGCGCGGACGAGGGCTGGGCGCAGTTCGACGCGTTCGCGGAGCCCGCGCCCGGCCCCGACCCCTTCGCGCCGGCCGACGCGCCCATCATGCAGGCCATGGCCTTCTGGTCCAACTCGGGTACGCGCACACTCTCCCTTGCCTTACCCTCGTGCTCGCTCATTGATAAGGAACCGACGCGGACAGAAGCCGCCCGGACGAGTCGGTCGGCTTTACATCGGTGCGACCGCAATCACTAACGAAGCGCTGGCGCGGAGCCGGCGGCCGACGCCGGTGTACTTTGACTTTCTTTAAAGTTTACTTCTAAAACTGCGAGTTTACAGAGATGTTTAAAAGCAGTTTTCATTTTTTCGAGATGTAGATTTAAGTTTTTTAACGTGCGTACGTCTCGATTGTAGAATCGCAGGAGCAAAGGGACTTCAAGCAAAACGCGCAGCAGGGCGGCGCCTTCGAGGACGACGACAAGGACGCGCTGACACTGCTGCTGGCGCAGAAGATGCTCACCGCCTTCCACAGCATGGCGCCCGCGCCGCCCGCGCCGCAGCACGACCCCGGCGCCCGCGACGAAGATATCTTCCAAGACTCCAACCGCAATCTCTCGCACCCTCCACGAGACATTACCGACGTTCGAAACGTCCGATCGGCCGCCGAGGAGGAAAACCCCGATGTCCAAAATCCCCAATCGACCGACCCTTCGGAAATTCCCTTCGTCGGAGATCCTCCGCCGAGCGCGCGAGATGAATTTTCCAGTTTTCAATATTCTCAATCGGAAGTATTAGATGAAAGTCGTGGCGTTCAAGATACCTCATCGGATGCCTCCGAGGGAATTTCTAGTGTTCAAAAGTCTCAATCTGAACCCCCGATCAAAACCCCCGATAGCCAAAACGATAATATAGAGTCTCTAAACTCCCAAAGTGCGCTGTCGACGAGCGCCCCTCCCGCCCGCAGCGACGCCGCCGCGCCCCCCGCCTCGCCCCCCGCTGCCCCCTCCTCGTCCCCCGCCGCCCCCGTGTCCCCCGCCTCGCCCCCCGCCGCCCCCGCGGCCCCCGCGCGCCCCGCCGACAGGTGATCGTTCCCCCCCGCGCCCGCCGCGCTGCCGCCCCTCCCTCCGTTCCTAATCCGCGATTTTAATATTAACCACTACTACTAAATCTGGTTCCGATGCACGCTCGTGTCGAACTAAACATCGATTGGAAGTTTTTTGGTAACCGCTGAAGCCTTCCCGGCGGTTAAACCGTCAAAGTGTATCGAATTTTATAACCGGAGCAGGCCAACTACGGGGGCAGGACGGGTATCCAAAAATTTTCTTTCGAGGCCCGGGCTGCTCATTTTTCAGCACCGTACGGATCGAACGCGACGAATTTTTTGAACATTTGGAATGTCAAAAAAGATTAAAAAAAAAATCAAAACCAAAATTATTCATTTCGTGCAGGCCAACCGATGACTTACGGCAAGTCAAGACTACCACCCGGTTCGGAAAGCAGATTCTGCTGAGATTTATATTGTGTCGTATGCGCCTTATATCTGGAATATGTCAATTTCTAAAATTCTCCGTGCCTGCGGCGGCGGAGGGCGGCGTTGCGTGCGGTCCGTGCGGCGCGTGCGGTCCGTGCGGCGCGTGCGGCCCGTGCGGTGCGTGCGAGTGTGCGAAGCCTTAACTAATTTAGTGCCTGCTTGCGTGCGGTGTGCGCACGATGAGAATATGACGAAGTCCAGTACGTAAGATATTAGACAAACTGACCCATACCTCAGAATGTATCTAAATATTCCAGCGTAGAAGTGATTTTTAAATTTATACATATACACGAGTCGTTTATATGTATTGCAATAATTATGAGTTAAGTCGAAGTATGATCTGTGATTGCGGGAACCTTCATTTTATTTCCAATTTTATCACAATTTTCATTTTAAAGTTTACTCTATACGTTAGGTTTTTACACGTGTCCCGTTTTAAAAGTAGTCTTTTAGTGTAATAATTGCTAAGTAAAATGACGGTCCATTGAAATATTTGTGCTTTTTGAACTTTGTAACGACTATTGTATACTAGGACATCAAAATAACCACAAATTTTAATAAATTATTCATTACCAAAAGTTGGAACTTTTCGCTAAGGTTACATTTCAATAAGAATTTAATAATATGTATCGTGATGGGGTTTCGGAGGGTTCTTATGGACGGAAAGATACTTATGGCATGCGGCCGATGCGCGTTGAGTGAGTCGTAAACGACCACTGCGTGTTGTGAGACACGACACCAGCGGGCGTAGCGTGTTGTAAATATGCTTCCGGCCGAATGCGCGAAGAATCATTGGGAACAATGTTGTTCCTACGACAGAAATGAAGTTTTTGTATTACCGAGAGAGCTTACAAGTAATCGTAGGTGTATAGTGACGACGTACTGTGATGTCGGTGTGCGCGTGTATATAGCGAGCTTGTGCTGTGTAAATACGCTGTTTACATTCGTACTGGTAGCTGGGGAGCTGGCGGAACGTTTTGCGAAGGTGCTTGAAAAGTTTTCAGGGTTTATGATATGAGTGAATCTACCTTCCCCGATCGTGTCAGTTCTTAGTAAAAAAACTATTAAAAACATGATCTCTTCTCCGGTGACTGAAGACTATTCGTGAGTGGCTAACTGGAACCATTCGTTCGACTTTTCGTCTACGGACAGTTTGACATGTTTCAGGGCGGCAGAAAAACATAAGACGGTCAGCTCTTTGATTAAAAATCAAGCACCTTCATAAAACTAACCACGAGGTCTCATATATTGTATAATTGATACGAAGTCAATATTCAGATTTGATATTGTCAATACAAGAAAATCAATTAAATATTAAATAGTCTGGCGCTGTATTGATCGCCTTGTCTTATTTTCAGTGATTTAATATATGTATAAGTAAATTTTATTCGGTGTTACTTCGGCAAGTCATTTCTAGTGATTTTGTACGTGTTCAATATTCAATGTACCTACCTATGGTTTGCGTTGATTTGATATATTCGAGTTATTCAGAGTTGTATCAGCTCTCGACAGTTTCTGACGCGGGATTTGTTTCAAAGGAATCATATCGAATATTATATCAAAGAACATATCGATATCGTATTATATCGATACGACGCATGCTTCCGCTCGACACTCGCGGTGTATCGGTATATCGAGTCAGACGCGTTGATGTCGATTAACGGCTGGACACACGTGATTATACGCCACGCCACGCCACCCCACTGCGCCACGCCATGCCACGCCACGCCACACCACGACACGACAAGGTATGAGTAGAATCATCTTTGTATTTTGTATGAACAGAACCCTTGCAATCTATTTCTACTAGATAACTTTTCAAAGAAACGTTCTCGGCCCCGCGCTTAAGACTTAATATTTTCATTGTCGCTATCAAATTATCCACTCACAGGCAACAAGCAAAGATAGCCACTCTCTCACATGCTGGACCGGGCACGCCTGGCGTGACTTGGAGTGGCGTGGGGTGGCTTGGCGTGCTGCAAGTGTGCTTCAAGCACAGTTATTATGTATTGTTAGAGTATTAAAGTATTATCTCGTGCGTTGATATGTTGTGCATATGCGAATGTTATTTGTTGAAATAAAAGTCGAAATGCGTTCATTTCGACGTATTCGTTTCAAAATTTATGTTACATTCTAATATTTGGTTATAACATGTATTCGAGGGATAGAATGTTATGTGATAATTTAACAGTTTTTAAGCTATAACTTTTAATACCATAATTGCGTCTCCATTTTATTTTATTGATACCTTTTATCATTAATGAAATGCCAAATAATAAATAATTGTAGGTACATGCAGTGCCTGTACAATCAAGGATGATTGATTAATTATTATTATCAGATATTGTACGGTGTACAGGATTCCTGTAAACGTTTGGTCGGCAACAATAATGAATTATCATGGCCACCGCAGGACTGAAATTCCCTTTTTGAAAGAACAAAAATATTTATTTATATGATTTATCATTAATTTTATTGGTTTCATAACGGCGATGGTGACCGCGATTGTTTTAAATAAATAACCAGTGACTATCTAATGCCTATGTTTTATTTATAACGCACTCGCCGATACAGACTTCACGCCAGATCGGGGTGCTGCCGATTTGCTGATATTTGCCCAGTTTGCAGATTAAATGGAGTTTCTGTTTACCGATTTTGTTTATAAATGTGGTTTATTGCACCCACTGTACTATCGTCGCTTAAGTCTGTAGTGTGCGGGGGCCCTGTAGGGTATTTAAAAAAAACTATAGGTATGTGTGTCGCGACGTGCACAATACGACCTCTTCCTAAACATATTGTAATCCATATCGTAAGTTATGTTTGTTCGTGTCGCGGCGCAATAGCGATGTGCAATTTTCATTTTGGCACTTTTTTTAGGCGACTTGCATCAAACTTTAATCTCGTCGGAGATTAGTAGAGAAGTTAGATTGCTTACATTATGCTGATATTAGAATGGTCACATTAGAAAACAGCTCACTTAAGTATATAATTAATTCTTAAAATTAGCGGAATATTCTATTTTGATTTTAGAGCTGTTAATTTCAATAAAAATTTACATTTTCTGCCCTATGAGTAGTAACGCCATCTTTGATTTGCGTTAAGAGTTAGCGGTTTTAGGCGAGCACAATAGATCGGCGGCGGTCGAAGTGCTACAGGGACTCGATTTTGAATTTGAAACAAGAAAAAAAAGGAAAGTTAGCAATCTATTTCTTATTACTAATCTCCGATTTCGTTTAGTCAAATGTTATAATTCTGTCTCTTTTTGACAACTTTATTTCAGAGTTGACAAGAAAAAGACAGGTATAGAAAATTTAACTTAAATATATTTAGCGTGTTGGTGCAAGTGGACCTAAGATTTGATTATTGTTGTACATGATATCTGAGCATTTACTCGTTGATAGCTGTAAGTACCTGTGTATATCCCGATGTAACTGTTATGACGTGTGACGGTCGGGCGCCGCGCTGTGACGTCATGTATCGACGTCGTGTGCGTGCAACGGCTCCTAACGATATGCGACCCACACAAACTTAATAAAAGGAATCAGTGCAGTACGAGCAGGATTTAGGCCTCAAATAGACGTCGTACGCATTAGTAGCGTGTACATTATTATTTTACGTTTAAACTGATATTTTTACGCACAGACAATATTCAATTCACAAATTCACATGCGAAGTGTTATTAATGAATGACGTCACAGCGGCGGCGCCCTCAAACGGTGCTAAATATAAGATTATGTGCGTTGTCATTAGTGTAGTTCCTGTCCTTCGTCTATCGAGCGTCGCGGTCGGAGCGCAACCGCCGTCATGCTACCATTTACACGCTTGGTAAGTCTCGACAAGCGTCTAGAAACACAAGCGTGTAAACTCCCCGTTTGGCTTGGCTTGCGTGAGCTTGTCGCCGATCCGGGCTAATGTCGGGCATTGCTGGCAGCTCGTCCTGTTAATATCTAGGGGCTGGGCTGAATTTCTCTTACTTCTTTTGTTTGCTGCCTCGATCTAATTTTTTCACTGGGAAAGATTTGATATACTAACGCACCAGAAAGCTGATACTGTAAGGTTTGTGTGTTCAGCGATTCTAGCATAACGTCGTCGACTGGGAATTAGCGCAGTCATTGCAATTATCACATTAATTAAAGGGGATTGCAATAATCATCAAATTCTGTTCAAATTGCTGGCACGAAAATCTTACAGTTTCTGTAGCGCCATGAATAAATTTTGTCTACAGGTTTACTCGTAATCTGTAAGTGAATCTAGAGATTCACGAGTAAAGTAGCCAAAATTTTCTCATGGTGCGTATCTTAGCCCTACAGGTCCTAAAATGATGTGAAATATTTATTATTCTTGAAGCCTCTTCATAAATCTATTACTTACCATAATGAACTAATATCTGTTAATATTGAACCCGGATTGCAATTCTGATCCAAAAGTTAAGAGTTGACCGGCGATGAGTTGATGATGATGCAACGGAGCCGGTTTCGATTATTTCGATGATGATTTATGCCTTCAGTTTGATATAATTGATTTAGCAAGGCTGATTGAAGTCCACAGGATATAGGGCACTTGGACGTGCGTCCCTTGTAGTGTAAAGTATTGTAGTTAGCGCTGAGTGGTGAATGCTGTGAATCGTAAACATTTAGTGCAATTAGTTGCCTTCGGTCTCGTTGTTGCGTTTGTATGCCGCATCGTGTAGGTGTAGGGTTGCCCTTCCTGACGTGGCGCCTGAAGTGGTTGTTCGTTGTACATACCTACTGCGAGAGAGGTCGACGCTTGCTGCGCGGCGGCTACGCGATAACATTCAGTCATTTATTTCATGCTGCCCAACCTGTGGCTCTTATGATACCAGACTAGACATCGCCAAAAACTAGCAAGTAGCAACACAGTCGTGTCGTCTGCGCGATTCTTTACGGGGTTTAACGCTATTATAACATGATTTCGAAAGAAATTGTAGATTTACCGCTACACAAATTGAAATAATGTGTAAAAACACATAACTATATTGAGGTTTATTACACCATTAACGAATTTCTTAACGAAAAATACGTATAATTTCTGCCCACCGGCTAACTAAGTTGCGAAGGACCATAATATGTCGACGGTTAAATCCCTATCTGTTACACTGTTGTCCCACCCGCTTTATGTTTTGCTTTACGTTTATTTGGAAAGGAGGGGGAATATAATTATTAGAATATCAGTACAATTGAGCATGGCTAGTATTCTTTATAAAAATTGTAATAGTTGTTTTGACCAGAGTGACTGCTGAAATTAGCGGCTTTTCTCAGCAGAATCTTCCCGGACCAGTCCTAGAGTTTTGACTTGTCACAAGAGCCATAAGTTGGCCTGCATGAGGGTCATAGCTGTTAAAATAACTTGATTCTACTGGCGGGAGTCTGTGTTTGTCTCCGCGGAAGCGCTTTGCAATTATCGATCACATTAAAATGTATTTTTGGTTGATTAGCGTATCTAACGTAGCCGCTCGCTGCAGCCGCGCAGCCTCTCGAGCGCCGTCCGTGTTTGATAGCGCTTAGATGTTCTACCAAATCTTAATATTTTCAGTCCGTTTTGTCATATTATAATAATATTGTACCAAATTGTGAACGATCATCATATTTAGAGTAAAGCTTTGTACACACATTAGAAATTGACGTGCGGCGAGCGTATCAATATAACCGTGTGGTTATTGAAGCATGCTCTATGACCTATGCCACTAGTCCCTACCGACGTGTCTCCCTTTTTCCACTCTTACCCACCAGTAAGGTATCCCCATCTTGGTAGAAACGAGTGGAACAGGCCAATTAAAAGGTAGTTTATTGTCAACTAATTATATGATAATAGATGCATTCGCATGCTTGTGGTGGTGTCGTGTGGTGCGGGTTGTTACGTTCCCTCAAATATGGTTGAGCGAAGCAATGGCTGGATCATGCGTCATGCTCGTGAACGGGTGCCACCAACGGGAATGGGTCTGCTTTTGCCTGCCTGTGTTAACATGTATTGAATTGTATTTATTTGTATTTGTATTGTATTTATTTTTACTTGTATTGTACTCAGGAAAATTCATCGTGGAAGCACTGAATACATAGCATAGTTTCAATAACAATTGTAAAATTTTGATTTTTTTGAAAAGAGCAACCGCCGAGTTTCTTGCTGGCTCTTCTCGGCAGGAAAGGCATTCCGAACCAGTGGTAGATTCGTTGACGATTCAAAAGTGCTTGTAAAAGTTTATTTGAATAAAAAATATTTCTATTTCTATTTCTTATAGCGTTTTAGAAGTGTATAAATATTTTATTGGCTTGCAATGTATTATGTGTTATCATTTCATTATTCGCACAGATCTGTGATTTGTCGAACTGTATTCACTTATGAAAATCCTTATATATATACCTAAGAATGTAAAAAATATTAGTAAAAAGTTAACTTTAAAGTTAAATTAATGAAATATTAAATTAATTGACTCACATATTGTGTAATTAAGTTTCTTATCAATTTTTTTAATACAATAGATTTATTTTTTACAGTATTTTTTATATATGCAAAGGCGTTTGGGTCCACAGAAAATGACAACGAAATACAATTACACATTAATTTTTTTCTTACGTTAATCAATTTAAAGCGTGACTAATATCATTTTGCTCGTAGAGCAATTTTTCTCAAAGTCTATGGTAGGTTTTTATTTGCAAGCAGTGAGTTGTCACTGGAGCGCTCGCTTCACGGCCGCTGCGTCGCGTCGCGTTGTGTAGACGCGGCCTTGCGGTAGTGTGTGTACAAGGCGTGGACCGCGCTGTAAACACGTTCGCACATCTGTCAGCGCGCGTTGCTACCCGCATTGCTTCATTGCCTTTTCACCGAGGTTTATCAGTTTTTGATGACGCTTATGAGGAATATAGGTAAATATGTCCGGTGCGCGCTGATAGTTTTGCGATCAGTAGGGCTAGTATAATATTTAATTCGATTAATCGTATTTGTATTCGATAACATTAGTCAGGAATTCAGTACAATCGATTTTAATACATATTCTTAAACGTAAAACAATGCATACACGAAATTGAGCTCCAGTTCAATAATGTTATGGTTCAATTTACTTTGACGCTAATGTCATCGAATACGAATACGATCAATCGAATTAAAGGTTATGCTAACCCTACAGTATAGTGTCGACGGACGCGCACGTTGCGTCTTGCGAATGTCTGATTTTTTGGGAGTTGTGCATTTTAAAAAATGAGGTAGGTATCTAAGCAATATCGCTTGCTTTAACCTTTCGTTTGCCGCGACTGGCGCAGCGGCGATACCGCTGTATGCCGAGAAATATCGACTGTTGCGCAGCCGCGCAACATACGGTTTTAAAAATCAAATTCCGCCAAGAATATAAAACTTACCTTTTATCTGATTTATGATTTTTAATGACAATGAAATCAAGTTTATATTAGTGCATAATTTAGTGGAATATAATAAGTCGAGTATTTACTACAACTCATTCTTATCTTATGAGACGGGAAAAATTTGTTGGTATATAGAAAAACACAGATAATATAAAAATATTTATTTTAATTTGAGATTTTCTTGTTTTATTTTATACTTAGATATATGGTGTACCCGATTACAGAATATATTATAATACCCTAATGAAATATTTTAGAAATACACAAGTTTATTTATTGAGAAAAAATGTAGCATTAATTCCAAGCGCGGATCCGCGTTACGGCATTGTTACGTTTGACGGCTTGATACGGAATGGTTTGATAACTTCATTAAATAGGAACCTATATCTTTCGACCTTATTTGTCAGTAAATAACTCAGAATCACGCAAAAAACCGCGTGAAGTCGTTTCAGCGTGGATCCACGTTCCGGCACTATAACGGGATTGCGTGGATCCACGTTTCGGCAAACGAAAGGTTAAAGGTGAAGGAAAACATGGGGGAACATGCTGACCTGAGAGTTCTCAAAGGTGTGTGAAGTCTGCTAATTCGCGCTTGGTCAGCGTGATGAACTATGGCGTAACCCTTATCATTCGAGAAGAGACTCGATAGTGGACCGGCGATGTCTTGACATGAGTGAAGAGAATGAATTGATAAAAAAAGAGTTGAAAAATTAAAGATAAAGGTAATAATATTCTCCTGACAAACCATTTTTGATGCTACCTAAATAGGTAGGTAGATCTACATCTAGGGTCGATTTCAGTAATTACAAAAAAGCTCAGAACGTCCAAGTCACAAACATATATGTTTGTGGTCCAAGTTATTCTTCAGTTAAACGTCACTCGATGTAGATGAAATCGGCACTTGGTAAGGAACGTTAATATGAATAAAAGAGTCAAGTCGTTTTGATATAATTTTATTTGTATTTTTATATTTATATATAATGACTATAATCATCTACCAAACTAAATAATATAATTCAACAGCATCCTTTATATACAATATGTATAGTTATAGTTTTCGTAACCTCCTTGTTTCCGAACGTTAAAAAAGAATTATAAATACAAAATAATATTTGAAATGAACTACGGTTATTAAAGATTAACAATCGATAATTTGCCACAAGTTTTGGTAATTATTTATTTATTTACAACCCTTATTATTAATTTAGTCCCTTAATTTCCGAATAAACGCGTTCAATGGGAACCTTTAGAATAGACAGCGCGTAAGGCTTGTGTGAGCGAAGAGGCCGCGCGACAACGATCTGCAGAATTACAAAACTTAACACGAACTAAACGTTACGTTCACATGACACTAATATGTGGCGTCCACATTTCGAGTTACAAAACCAGGCATTCTCAACAAGCCATCATGTGGGGTCCGAGGGATCTCAATGGCTATGGTAAACAATGGGAACTTGCTAAGTACAGGTAAGGTTCGACAGTCATTCATAGTTAGTCACTTTCGATAGCCACTGAGATATACAGACTAGCCCTGCTGGACCTTACGGACTGTCGAGCGGACAAGGGACCTCGCGCACTACTGTCGGCGTGGTCGCATAGACATACCTGTCTACGATCTACTCTCAGTATATACGCAGGTATGTCGCGACGACGCACGCAATTTTTTAAACACCTTAACACATCAGCCGAAATTACGTCGTGTTCAATGTAGCGCCGAACCTTCCGTCAAGCGATCATTTCCGCGAGAACGCGTTCAATGTGCCTACTTACGTACCTACGTATATTTTGTATAACAAGCGACACATCATGCGACGCCTTGGAGTACTCCAAGTGCGACGCGTTAGGTGACTGAAAGATCGCGTAGCACGCTGAGGCTGACCGTCGTTGGGCGCGTGCCCAGGGCCCCGCGGTTGATAATTTTGCAGATTATTAATTGTTACCGAACTGCTAAACGCTAATGTGGGTTGCGTGTTTGTGCGCATTTGGTGTGTCATGCCAACCGATTACTTACTACGACCGATAATGCAGTCGCTGAAGTATCGGCGACGTACTTTCGGCAAGTGTGTCTTTGTATATCCTAAAGTAGGTACACAAAGTTAAGTCGCAACGTCTTGACACGACGTGAACTTTTCATGGACGCTGGGAACACGTACTATGATCGTGGCCGTGTAGCGCTCGTCGAGGTCCCTGTGTACAGCGCGCGTCACGAAACTTGAAAAGGAGGGCAGTCGCAAAAAACTATCAACTAACGTTGCGTACCGACGCGCATCACGACATGAGAGGCTGAGCACGTCTTCAAATCCAACCGCCTTCGGGAGCATGGCGCATCACAACTGTTAGTAACCACCATATACCCCATGAAACTCCAGCACTCTTCTTTAAATCCCTTTAAATATTGAGCCTCAACAGCCCACTCGTTAAGCGGACTAAAAACTGAAAGGTCGACGGTTCCATTCCCACCCGTTGCACATTGTCGTACCCACCCCTAACACAAGCTTTTCGATTATTTGGAGAAGAGGGGAAAATATTGGTCAAATTTAGCTTGGCTACATCATTCAACTTCCTTCAGTTTCAACTTTTGTGACGTGCGACAGTGCAAGAAAATCGAGTCATTTGCCAGATTACAACGAACGGTTTCCTTTATCAATAAACAGACGTGTTTAGCTGTCAAATGAGTCGACGCTCTTCATGGAATTAGGAAGCGCCTGCTTCTCAGGAACATTTGGTGCAACTGTTGCTAAAGCGTTTGGGTACAAACAATAGTATATTGTATTAATATTTAATAAGCATGCGTGTTTAAGTACCTACTATTTTAATACATTTAATTAAATTAAAACTTTCAACTCGATAGATAAATTTAAACAAAGGACCTACCTAATTCCGAAATCTTAAAAACTGTTGAAATCGTGAGCACCATACAACTAGAGTACATTAAAAAATAAAGTACTTTACATAATGTATTAATTTATTAACTTTTGTCATAATATTGCACACTTTTTAGTAAATAGTAGACACATAATACTTTCTTATTGTTACTTAATAAAAATAATGAAAAATCGCCACATTGTTATAAATATATTTAAACGATTTGGCTTTTTATTTGTAGGTACAAATATAACATTAAAATTATCTGGGAAGTGTTCCCTCACGGCAGGGATAGTATGTCTAACAAACGTCGTTTTGCGATATTAATATAAATTAAACTTGGATTATAATACAGGGCAGAGGGATGTTAACGAGCTCTACAAATGTTGTTATTTTTAGATAATCGTAGCATGCAAATCCCTAAAATATGCATCCACTAAAACCACTAATTAATATAGGTAAGAAAATATTTTGTTTATCGAATCAATTCTGTCATCATTGTATACACGTCTAACATACCAAAATAATCTGGTTAAAATATTTAACTTTAGTGATATTCATATCGGAACAGCATTAGTTTCATTCTTTATAATAATATAATTAATTCAATATTCCATCGTTAGTAACGCTACGTTGTCATATTCGCAAATCTCTAAATAAACTATAACATATAATATAACATACAGAACAAAATACAACAAATGTATTTTATAGCATAACAAGGTTATTATTATGTACAAAATGGAGCTTCAAGGTTTCCTTTGGCATCTAACATTTATACAGAGCAGTCGCTATTAAATTATTATATCAATTGGAATTATTGAGGCTTGACTCAACTCAGCGTTCGTGGACAGCGCGTGGACAGTGTGGCGCGGTTCCTTTATGATGACGACTGAAACGCAGCAGCCTTACCGACATATACGCATAGGCGCCGCTGCGGCGATCGCAATTATATCTACCACGAACAATTATTGTTCATGAAAATGTTTGTAATTATTTAATTCAATTCTTATTTCAAAACATACATTTTAAGCTGTGAAATGAATGCGATTTTCTTACAAGAATCGCAGAACAGTACCTTCCTACCATAAATAAATTATGCCAACCACGATAATTGAATGCGATTGAAGCAATGCGTTTATAACAATTATCGTGCAAGGGGGGTAGTTTCCTATATTTGGCGTCGATATATTTAATTTTACTTGAAAACAAAACACGATGTGTTATTTTCAGTTTATCAATTTTCACCGTACGCCAAAGTAAAAAGAACCGAGCTTCAGTTGTTATCAAAAAGCATGCTGCGCCTCCTCTGATGGTTTCCCGACACACGTTTTCGCTTGTTGAGTTCACTCAATTTGGAGGTAGTTTCACTACAAACAGCTCGACATCACATTGCGCTGTGTTTATAGTTTGATTTCGGTTAAGTACCTGTTTTCCGCCTTAAGCTAAAGAGAAACTAAGTTATCAGAGTAGGTACGCACCCTAGGCGCGCATCGATCAAGATCTGGTTCAGACGCCGAAAAAAACAATTATATGAGTAGGTAGCTACATTATTGTATGTATTTACGTAACAATGTGAAACATGATTCGCAGGCAGACTAGCGCGAGCGGCCGTCAACTGCAGTCTACACGATCGCCCGATAGTAGCATGTTCATTGTGTTAACCTACCCGACTCTTCATTACTTCAGTTTTATAAAATGTTAATATAGTTAGTATGTCTGTTATTTTTGTGCGCTATCCACTAGATATTCCTACAACAGAACTTGCTTAACTAAACGGGTTTGATATCTGAAGTAAGTATCTACTTCTCACCTATCAGGAACCGCGTATCGGCCGATCAAATGTGGCTTATAACTTTGAGGGACAAAATAATATGGTAACGAGCGACGACAGAGCACACTACGAGAGAACCACGTCTCGAGCCGGGAGATGCTCCGATACGACGATTATTGCCATGCGATACACTTGCACCTGCACCACACTCTTCAGAAAAACCTATTTTTCGTCAGCTGTCTTAAAAGGTAAACAAAATGCAGAAAAAGTTTCGCAGAAACGCGCAACCGACGTAAGTAAAGTCTGTTTGACAAGTCAGTTGACATGTGTGAATGGAAAAATAGGTTGTAGCGACATTGTGGACATGAATGAAACAGTTTGATAATTTACTTACATAAAAATAAAACTGATTTTAATCAAAAATAAAATATGCACACATTAATGTGGAATAAATGGAAAAAGTTACCTACGTCAATCAACTAACTTATTGAACAAATTGTACGACGTTCTTAAGTTTGGTTTTCCACTCATAGCGCGGTTTCATTGTCGGCGCGGCAAGAACGTCCTATCCGCTGCGCTTCGTGCGTCGCTTACGCTTTTGCGAGAAATAGCTAATTTGTCTATTAAGACAGCTGGGAAAAAATAAATAATACACGCAGACGCAACTCGCTGCACTACACGATTAGGTACTGGTATGTACAAACACGGTCCTCTGAAGTCCGTCCTTTCTGCAGTCGCGACACGCGCTAAGTTGGCATCTATTCAGGTTTCCATTATCAGATTGCCTTCTCGCCTATAGTTTTCTATGTTTCTAGTGACGTTATAGTAGGGACTTTGTTCTAAGTAACGTCAAGCTATATTTTACTCGGAAGAAAATCATCAAAAATTGAAATTGTATCGTAATTTGTGTGTCATTGAATGTTACAGCGAGTTCGTCCCGCGCCACTGACATCTTATTCGATACCTACGCAGCGCACTTAGTTATTCAATTATTTTACAATGTAATATTAGTTATCGCTTTATTTAGTAATAGTTATTTATCTAACAACATCGACACGACACCGATTGGTCTGGTCGGCGCCTAGCGCCTGGCTTACCGCCTAGCGGCTACGCAAGCGGCTCGCGCGCTGTATTGCTCAGTGTAGAGTGGTGACCACCCCGACGATCTACTTGCGAACTAACTAAATATTATATTTATACAAAACTAAACACGCACGAGGAGTAGGTTCCTCGAACTAAACATTCATAAAAAGCGAAATAAACATAAACAGATGAAATTATATCGAGTTTATTAAATTATAAATAACACTTATCACATTTAATGGAATTAAAAATACATAGATATATTAGAGAGGATAATAAAGAATGATTCTGAGCACAAATTGGCCAAATTAAAATAAATAACAACGAAGAAATTAACCACCTCGCGGTGTCAAAACAATTCTCCGTCGAAAGAGTAACAAAATTATTGTCATTCAATGCTTAAATTTTCAATCATTTTATTTTATAACATTTATTTATTTATTCAATACTTTATACAGATCAACATCATTCGCATTTACCTATCATAATTAAATTAATTTGTCGCTCATCCGCACCTATCAAAAAGTTACATCTACGTCAGTATTATTAAAATAGCAACAATAAATAATCTCATATTTATTCAATACTATAACGTAACTCCGCAATGACTCCGCAGTAACTCAAATACTATATGCGAATCTCGATAGAGCTGGAGACGGGACATTCTCGTCGCGACCCCGCGCGAATGTCGCGCGACATTACGAGACCGCACGACAGTCGTCCTCATCCGGCGACCCGGCTAGCGAACACGGCCGAGTCGCGACATGAATGCCAGCGAGTAAGGGCAAAGGAGCCAACACATTTAAAATAGCACTAATTTATTCCAACAGGTATTAATATGATATACGCCGGCTCGCGGCCGCGTCCGTGCCGTGTAAAATATAGTGTTAAAACAGGAGAAGACGCGAGACGGGAAGAGTGCGATATAGAGAAATCACTACTTTAGTAATATATAAGGTACACTGTATAAAAAGATTAAGTATATAGTAAGTAATAATATTTACAATATCACATCGCACGAAGGAATGCGAACGTCGAGTGCACGCGGCACCGCGAGCGACGCGCACGCGCACCGGCGGCTACGCGCGGCTACGCGTGCGCACCGATATCGAGCTCGATCTATAACATTTTTATTATGATTCTTCCTCATAATCTCTAACAACTATTGGACTCTAGAAATTAATTTACCGGTAAGACCGAGGGAGCCGCCTCGACCGGGCGACTCGGTGCGGAGCGGCCGACTCGCCGACGCCGCGCGAGTCGAGCGCTGGGAGTTCAGCGATACGCGAACGTGTCGAGGCACAGAAATAATTGAACGTTGCAGCGATGAGGCGCCGAGCCCGCGCTCGGCGGGACGTAGGTATGAGACAGTATGAGATTGTGCGTTATTTAAGTCGAGTCACGCCTACGAAGAATTTATTATTTTATTCTAATCGTTTTTAGTAAAGTTTGAAGGTAGCTAAGCTCTAATGGGGCGGAGCGCTGCTCCGAGGCGGGACGCGCCGCTGCGGTCCGGAGTCGCCGTGTCGTCCGAATCACAACTACGGAGATACGAATACTGCGACTTCAATCCGACACCTCACAATACGAGAACGTCACAAATTGCGGTCACGAGCGCATTACGATTCTAACGCCATAGCCCACGAGGACCTCACAATGACTACCGCGAGAACACTGTCTCGGATATGTCGCGGTCGGTTCTCGGCTTCAGTCCTGCGGCACGCGGCGGCTACGTCGGCGGGGCTCGCGCGGCTCCGCCGACGCGCCGCGTCAACGCGTCGGCCTCTCACAGCTGGTACCACTTCTTGTCCTTGTACTTGAGCATGAGCTGGTGCGCGGAGGAGGAGAACTCTCCGGCCTGCGCGTGCATGCGCTCCGTCTTGTCCTCCAGCTGCGACAGCTTGTCGCCGCGCTCCAGCACCAGGTGGTGCGCGCGCGACACCTCGCTGGCCGCCGTGCTGGCGCGCGCGCCCAGCGCCTCCAGCGAGGGGCCCGGGATGTGCTTGGCCACGGCGCGGTTCGGCTTGCCGCTGTTCTCGCCGACTGCAAACAGAATGACGCCAATTGATGCTCGCCGCTCCCACACATATGCAGGGAACGAAACGACCCCGAAGTGACATTTAATGACTGAATTCGGCCGCAGGATCTACTCACAGAGCTCCTCCCGGTCCAGCGGGCGCGAGCCGCCGCCGAAGAGGCCGCGGAAGAAGCTCTCTTTGGGCGGCTCCGGCATGTCGCGCGGCAGGAACAGCTCGCCGATCATCTCGTTGAGCTGCTGGCTGCAGGGACAGTGTCTTTATTAAGTTGTCTTTGTTGTCTGTATCTGTGATCTATGTACCACAGACCACGAACACAGCTTGGTGTGTTCGTGGTCTGTGGTTCTGTGGTCAGTGTTTCTTTTAAAACCAAATAAATATAATTGCGAAGTGATAAACACAACAGACAGTGCTACTGGAACACTGAAGCTTCCGCTAAAGCTGAATTCGAGCGGCCAGAGAATTGAATCACATTTCTTTGTAAGAATAGCATGAACTGCCAATTTACAGTTAGTTTAAAGAATTGTGTGCACCAGAAATCGCCACAATCTCTAACTAAATTGACAGCTCTAAACGCTAGGGTACCCTTTTACGCAGAAAACACTGGGATAAATATTGGGCCCAACCTTGGCCTAACTATATTTTTAACCTATCAATTTAGTGTAGAGTTTGCTTGCCGTAGATTCAATACCAATATAACCTCTACGTTAACTGCCTCGTTGGTCAGTTGGAACGTTCAACTACGGACGACGAGGCCCCTGGTTCGATTCCCGGGTCGGATCTAAAATGTAGTGGGTTTTTCTGTTAAGAAACTTTCAGTAGGTAGGTTAGTACCTTCCTACTAGAAACAAGACCAACAAGACCGCAGTTAGGAAGTAGACTGTAAGTCACCGCCGTACCTCGGAGACCACGTAAAGCCGGCAGTCTTGCGCCTAAACTCTGTCCGGTCGTGTTGGATATTCAGATTATGAGAGTGAGGGAGCACTATAATATCTCCCGTGCAGATGGCTAATCCCTGAGGAGCACGCCGAAGCTGCGCCTTACCAGAACTCGGCGTCGATGGTGAACTTCTGTATCTCGGTGGGCGAGGCGAGGTAGAGGCCGTGGCCGCGGTTGCTGAAGCAGAACGTCTTCGCTATTCTGCAATGTTACCATGGAGACATTTTAATCAACAAGCAATTTGTTCTTCTGACTTGTTAAACCGTAATAAATTATATTATGTAATTTGTCTCCGAATAGATATCAATGGATACTCTCGTTTCTAGACGAGGACTTTACAGATTTACTTTTTACCGTTTAATATGTTGCTGAATATTGTTAGATATTTTACTATATTTTAGATCTTTCAACCGATGGCTTCCTACGTGGACGCTTCGCTATTTAAACCTTTCTGTCCTTTAGATACACTCTTCACGTGGTTAGACGTTATGCTACGTAAGACTTCCGGATCGGAAGGACTTGAAGGTTTTGAGTAAATTCCACGCAGTCCAAAACTTTGGAAATGGCCTCAGGAATTGGCCTGAAATATTTTACCACGACAAGATTTCTCTGTATCAACGCACTGTACAGACTGGAGTAGAAGTGTGCAGATTCCTAACTCAATTTTTGGTATGTACGTAACTTTTGTAACCTAAAACAACTATTTACACTCTACTTAGTATATTAATTATTGCGAATATGTGAGTAGACAGCACAATTATTTCTCTAAAATTGAAAAAAAAAAAACTAAGAATTAAGAATAGAAACATCCTTACCTTTATTCCTCCGGTTCCTCTGTTAAAAATTCTGTGATAGGTTTTAAATTCTATTAAGTATGTAATTAAAAAAGCAAATATACCAAATGAAAATGCCAGTGAGGGAAAACAGTTACAGACTCAGAACAGATCGAGAAAACGTACAAAGCCAGCATGCGCCAAGAGAGAATCGCAGATAAACAGGCAGCAAGTAGAACAGTGTACACGAAACTGAAGATGTTGTAAAGTAACATGTGAGAGAGGAAACACTGTGAGTGATATGCGTGGTCGTGAGCGTGTCGGACGAGGGGTGTCGTGTCGTGTGACGTGGTGACTGGTGGTGGCGAACGTTACTGAAGCGGAACGCAAGCGACGGACGGACTGGACAGAATTATTGAGGATAGCTTTCAAAAGAGATAGGTATTTTTATGAAACGAAACTCTTACTAACTTAAAATTAGATCAATCAGTACTCAATTTACGATAATCAGGTCTCGATAGTAAAAAGACAAAATTTTGAACAAAGAATTCAGATAAAATTACAAACAAATATTATAATAGGTATATACCTACGCTGTAATATTCGTCCGTGTCCGGGAGAGGGGGCGGGGTGTTCGCAGGAGGGGGCGGGGCCAAGCTGTCGGGAACATGAACACTAGTCTAGCGAGGGCGGGGGGCGCGGGGCGGGGCGGGGCGGGGGCGACACCGCGGGCGGATGGAACATGACTAACGCAACGCCGCTATGATCGACTTACTGATCTGTGTCCTCGTTAACTATCAGTTGCTGGCCCCATATGGAGAGCATTGGGTCTACGATACCCCTCTGTTTGGACTGTGTCTGGAAGCTACCGGGAACACAGGGACCCGTCAGAGGCGGCTCGCGGCGCTGTGGCCGCGCGCGCTCCTCCGGCGGCGAGGAGACTCGCTACGGGCGGGCGAGCGACCGAATACTGCTTTTTAAAATTGCCATTTGGCCATCCGAGTCTTTTAGCAGGTTAGAGTCTGCACACGCGCCGTTATCTTTTTCAAACGAGCCGGTCGCGTGCGAATCTACTCGCCGCTGGGTGAGGAGTGGCGAGCGGCGGCGCGGCCACAGCGCTCGCGATCGCACCGGTGACGCTGGGTCAAAGACAGGTTAGATGTCGTCGTGGCATGGGGGTTACACTCGATGAGGTATCATTAGCACTGGTATATCGATGCGGTCGGATGTCGGGCACATTCGTGATCACGGGCGTGTGGGGTCGGTGTGTAGGGCTCGCGCCGGCGCGCGGAGCGGGCGGAGGGTGCGACGTGTGCCCGACTCGGTCGGGTGATGTGTGTCGTGTCCGATCGTCCAACGGAAGAAAAGATGAAGAGTGCCAAATATTCAAAAGCACAGGAGGTGCTCGACAAGTTTGCATAATTTTGTCTACTTCGTGATCGGAAAGAGCGCGGCTAGCTCTAGCGGCTCGGTGCTGGCCGCGCTCGGTGCGGCGCCGCGGGTGCGGGCGTGCGGGCGCGCCGCACCGAGCGCCGCGCGTTCCGCTAACATCGATACACACTCGGGACGCGCTCGTCGGCCCCCAAATGATAAATTAGCAGGTGTATACGTGACTGATATCGTGACTGGCGATGGATTGCGTAAATCGTAAAATGACAAATCTTAAAATCTCCGGTAGCGTAAAAATACAGCATTCTCATGCCGACATTAGCGAAGCTAGTTGGATCTATGGAATAATAAGTAGAAAAAAGCCGTTTATCATTTAGTGCCTCGATCGGGTGCACGGGAATTCCGGGGAGGGCGCGGCCCCTCCACCGCTCGCTCCCTCGTCAAACCGAGGTTCATCATTTAGTAAGATTCGCCGGAAACTGAAACTAGCCAGCGGCGGTAGATTCTACAAGTGAAAGAAAACAAAGAGCAAAATCACTCTCGCTTGCAATTTCACAGCGTAGCTTAAATTTCCGCGAATCGATCAAAAAGTAGCAAAGAATGTGAGAGGGAGGCGGCGGCGGAGTGCGTTACCTGAGCTCCGACAGCGGCAGGAAGTCGGCGTGCACCAGCGGCCGCAGCGACGGCAGGCTGTAGGCCGCCAGGTGCCCCGTCGACAGGTAGTTCACCAGGCACACGCTGTCTGCAAGCAGCCGGCCATTAGAGCGCCGCACTCGCGCCGGCGAGTCTCTCATACCGCACTACTGAGCACAGGCGGCCTCTCAGAGAAGGGTCCTAAGTTCCACTAAGCTGGCCCAATGCGAATTGGCAGACACCTTACGGGAAACTCTCAGGTATTCAGGATTTCTCACAATGTATTTCTTCACTATTGAAACGCGTGATATATTGTAATCACTTAAACGCATACAAATCCGAAACGACACAGATGCGTGCCCAAATCACCGCTCTCACTAACTTTACATATTAAGTCTTAATGTATACTGTACTGTAGTTAATTGAATTGAACTGAAACCTTTCAAGCTGACGATTTCGGACTTGACGACGAAGTCGGTGTCGACGATCTGCTGGCGGTACACGCAGTTCTGGCTGGGCAGCGCCACGACGCGCGCCTGCTTCTCGGACGCGATGACGACGAACTGGCGGTCGGCCGCCGCCTCGGCGCCCGGCGCCGGCGTGGGGCTCGTGTGGCTGCCGCCGGAGCCCTGCTTCGTGGGCGTGCGCTCGCGCCGGTCTCTGCACTGCACAGCGGGCACGATACACGGACTTCCTAACACGTCTAACTGCGTATTTGCCTACTAATTATGTTTCAGCATTCGACAGATTTTTGCAACCGCTTACTGATTTGCAAATTATAAAATTATATTATTCAACAGGTAGGTATATAAAATGAAAATATGTGAGCTTACGTCTTTACTGTCGTCCTTCCAACTTTCGTACGAGTAAGGGATTAAAGCACCATTGCAGTCTAAAAATGACATCGCCAAAATTGAACCTTTTAATCTAAAAATTGGGCCACCTGGAATAAATCAAAATCACTAATTAATCTGATGTGGGGGTCGTCTAAAATGATTGCATCAGTGTGACGATGACAATGGCCTCTGATTTACTGAATCTATGACGTTCTCGTTGCATCGGTGCATTTAACTGGCGAGATTGCGATCGTCACAGTGACACATCATTTTTAGACCTGGCGAGCTGACCAAACTTAGCCAAGGATCACTTTATACCTCATTAGAAAAATCTGAACAGATCGGAAGCGACCTTTACGTAAGACCGATGAAACCTTTCCGTGTTCTCTTACCGGTGGTGGAGATGACGACCGGCTGCGTGTGGCGCAGCTCCGTCTCGGGCAGGCTGATCATCACGGTGAGCACGGAGCCCAGCGTCGTGCCCACCCACAGCGTCGGCAGCAGCGTCGTGGGGTCTGCGGACAGGCGGAGCTTCAGACTCCTTCAATACGAGTCTAGCCGTTTCATATTAGCGGCGAGTGGTGAACCTACCTAGCGGTTTAGACTTCGGTGTTCTTTTCAGACTAACTTCCAGGTAAGCATTTCTGACTTTTTGGAGTTCTCTGCGCATTAATTAATTAAATATCACTTGTTATAACGGTGAAGAAAAACGTCGTAAAGAAACGCATATACTTAGGAGTTCTACAACTGTGTTCTCAAAGATGTGCGAAGTCTGCCACAATGACCCAAACTCTTCTCATTCGAGGGAAGGCCTGCGCACCACGAGATTAGATATTCTCTAAGAGTTATCATGAGAAGATGGGCAGGTATCTCGCAGTGTATCTCTTGGATATTCTGTAACGGATATCGCGTAACATAGGTAAACAAAATTTTTTTGGTGGCGCGCATGTTACTGTGCCCCGTATTAATCGGCCGGTGAAGGATTGAGACTCGAGATGAATGAATTAAAGAATTAAGAACGGGGTTGATATTGGAAGTGCACTCACCGGACTTCTTGGTGTAGCTGTCGGCGAAGGCGAGGCACTGGATGCCCTCCTGCGAGATGTTCTCGAGGCTGGACATGCTGCTGGAGCGCGAGCGCGAGAACGAGCTGTCCAGCTTGTCTACGCGGCCGGTTGGTGCAAAATACTGATTATCCCTCCGTCCGCCTCGCTACCCGCCGAGCGCCCGCCGGCGCGGCGCGGGGCGAGCGCGCGTGCCGTGCGCGCGTGCCGTGACGCTATTACACTTTTTATCTCAGAAAATGGAATAAAAATGTTGTTTGTGCAAAAACATGTCGAACTTGCTGATATTGATAAGTAAAATGGCCTATATACTTAGACGCCGCCTTAGAAGCACGGCTGTCTACAAGTCACTTCGTCACGGAACACGCTGCACGCCCCGCGACCGCGCCCACGCGGCCCTCAGCCGACACGGAGGCTACACGTCCGGCGGGACATCAGCTCGGTCAAAGCCCTCGGTATCAGTTTGGTGTTAAAATTCACAAGATTCAATGCTAAAAATGTGGAGTTATTCTCGCAATGAACCGATCCACCCTCGACGTATAACCTCCGACTAAGAGTCGTATAGCACAATTTGCTAAAAGGCCCTTAGTTGGACGGTCAAAACGGTTGTTAATTTCAAAATGAAATTCATAAAGATCTACTTTATTGGCGGTTATTATGTATTTATCGATTGGTATTGTCTCCAAAGCTAATTTTTAAAATTTCAGAAGTTTCAATTCAAAGTTTGAATTCAAGCTTAGTTTTTAACCGACTTCCAAAAAAATTAAGAACTTTTTGATCCAGCCGATATCTCCTTTTTTTTCTCTGTATGGAACTTTAAGGAACATTACAACCGCCTCGACCGCCGTAACTGCGAAGTTGCTACAAAGTTGCACGCTAGAACTAGCTGAGTATGTGCGGTTGTGAAATTAGCTGAAACCATTCATCCAGCTGCATCATACACTTGTGCCGATCAAAAAACAGATCACGATGTTGTAAAAGAATCATGCCAAATGGTCTGTTGCATGCCCGTCCAATCTCAGCTTATTTACACAACGTCGTTATTAGTTCATCACTCATTAGTTTCACATCAAGTAATAGTTGGTTAAGGACACAAGGGTCTCCGAGACAACGAGACTGTGTGAAGGATGAAGATGATGGCCATACAGGTAATGTTCAATACACCGGTGTTAGCGACTCGCTCGCACTCGTAGATACAGACACCGACGGCCGGAATGAAAGCAACGAATGAAGCGGGCAGGAGCGAGCAGTTAAGAGCTGCTTTGGAGATGTCGGGGTTACGAGTAGTGGAGGGTGAGCAGGCGTAAGCAGGGGGGGGGGCTTGTGTCTGCAGCGAGGTGGCTCTAAACATTGACACTAACTCTATAGTTTCTAGTCAGTGCTACGTCTGGTCTATTCACTACGCTGGGTTACCTCGTTCGTCGGTACGTACATTTTGGTTTCATCCATATCACTAATATGAAGCGTTCATGTGGACGGACAAACAAGTTGAATGCAATAAAAATATAACATCTAAATATACATAAACACAAGGAGCGGAGTGTCTCGTAGCGCGCATGCGTCTAGTGGAGCTTAATAAGATAGTTACTGTAAGCATACATAGACATAAGGACAGCCGTATATAGAGGCAGCCAAAAACGAGCCATATAAACTTTTTGCTTTGTGGTCGAGCTAGAAAAAAAAAGATGTCATGTACTCAACGGCGGTTAGTTACAGTAGTAATAACATTACAGGCGATCGATAGGTGATCGCCGGTGACCGATGGAAGTAAAATCTGATCTGCGTTATTAAAATATATAGTAAAATAGAAAAATATGTTGTGGACAGGCAAAGAAACAGATAATGTGACCGCTCGTGATAGTATCAACGTCTCGATTACAGGACTGAGATCGCAGAAACAAGTCAATGGCGAGGATGTTCCGCGCACGAGACGGCCGGCCTCTGCGGCGCGCGGGCCGCGTCGCAGAGCGCCGCCGCGTGCCGAGCGAGCGATAGAGCGGTATAGTGTAAAGAGATAGTTTTTAGTAGTAAGTCACCTTTTATTATGTCTAAGAGTCATGCCGGAAGTTGTTCGTAAAGTGCGCTGAGGTGCAGTGTAGAGGAACATCGTAAAGTCACAGCCACAATTTCGACTAAGGAATAACCAACCATCTACTGCGTGACACATACAGGACCGCAGCCCGTGACAAGCCACGAAACAAAACAGAACTAAAGAGATACGGATACAATATCGATGCGAATGTCGTCGGGGTACCATTGGGTTGCACTATTTGTAAGTACTCCATAGATGCGAGAGTCTGCGGAATAGGTGGTTCTGTATCGACAAATAAACCACATTGTATTACAAGCGTGATCTCCACACTCCGGCCGGAAGGCCGCTCCGCCGTCCACACTCCCGACGACAGCACTCCCGCAGTAATCCGGTACTGCGATATTAGGTGTGGACAAACTCAGATTAGGAAAGACATATTGGGAGTGTGGGCGGCGAAACGACTGATCTTCCTGTCGCTGGCAAAACAACTATTTGGCTCTCAAGACAGGTACACACGATAGTCGAAGAGCTCAGTCTAAGGCTGGCGATGGTTACGACAGAGGATGACAACACTACTCAAGATGAACAACGAGAAATCATAGTAACGAAGGCGGAACACTGCAATGGTTACCTAGTAAATGATTCCGATCTGAAATTGGAAATTAATCAAAATAAATATGCTGATGCGAACTCGCAATGCACGGTTAACTATTGCCAAAATAAATATAAACATTCTATTCAATTCGAAATACAGCTTCGATGTCGAGTAATGATTTGTTTGCCAATTCACATTAATATTTCAATACAATTTTAAAGTTAAAAGTAACATTTCACACGGATCCTGAAATTGAAGATCTCAGATAAAATGGAAATGAATCAAAGCGAATTTTGATCGAAGTATGCGAATCTTCAATTTTGGATAAAATGTACAAAATTTAATAGTTATGGAAGTGAAGTGTAAGAAAAGGTTTAAAAACTCAGTTAATAAATAAAAAAAGGTCAATCAAGAAAAGAAAACAAAAAAAAACAAAATGTTAAGATATGGGCAACGTCGCTCGATAGCATCTGCAGCTGTTCGCTCTCTACTGCGGCATCAGCGCTGTATGCACATCGAGTATACTGTAAAGCGGTTACATTCGTTCAATACAAAACATCCTCAAAGCGATCGACGCAGCAGCTCACGGCTCATACCTCGCAGCCACAGCCGTGCACACTGCGAGCCCGCGCACTTCGAGCGACGAGCCGAGAACGAAACAAAACGTAAGGCCGAAGCCCGTCTACGTGGCGCGGCGGCGACGCGGTCTGGCACCACTCTGGCGCGATACGCCACACGGCCTCGGGACAGCCAGAAGCGAGTCAGTGACATTCGCTCGCCGGAGCTTCACCGGCATCGCTCCGTACGTCGTTTCCGTAGGGAATCACCGAGCGAGACGCCGCATGCCAGACCACGGCCACGCCACTCAGACCGGCAGCGGATGTAAAGAAACGAAATCATAACGAAAGGAGAAATTGCGACTGCTTCAGATCGGAAAGGTCCAAGAGGTCGTATAAAGGTGACTGTACTACCAAAACTGCAATATTGTCGCGTCGTGAGCAGAGAATGCGGGGCGGGGGGCGCGGCGTACACGTCGGACGCGGTGGAGAGGCACTTGTGCAGTTTGCGGGTACCTTGCGAGCGCGAGCGCCGCACCGCGCGGCCGCAGCCGCCGCCCGCCGCGCCGCACGCGCCGCCCCCGCCGGCCCCGCCGCCCGCGCCCGGCCCCTCCACCTACAACACAGCCGCACTCCGCGCTCACACCACCTCACGCCACCCCACGCCACCCCACGTCACCCCGTCACCCCACGCTCCCTCCGAGCTAAACCTTCAACTCTCATCGAGCAGCCAGCGCTATTCACCTACGAGGTACATCTGCAAGGTAGTGATCGTAGGAGGGTTTAAAGGTTGTCGATTCGGTTCGTCCGACGGAGCGATAACGTTTATATTCCGTGCTCTATAGTTAATAATTAAGTATAAAACAATATAATTACATAAAGCTGTACACAAAAGGAATAGAATAAATAAGTAGAAAATAGGACCACAAAATTAATAAACCGCCACCCGATTAACATACATGGATACGATAACGTGAGTGAAGAATGTGTCGGAGTCTGGCGGCGGGAACACACGCCGGTCGCGGCGGATTAGTCAGGCGAGGGAGTCGTGTCGGCCGCTGTTAGTAGTGTGTCGTGTGCCGGAATCTGAACATCATACCTATCCTCGTGGGCACTCGTATGACTCGCTCTGTCGGTTGTTCCTCGTTACGTTCGTTTCTGTTGCAAAGTCTCGCTACAAACTCTCCTGGGGAAATCAGATCGGTCAGAGGGTCGCCGGCTTCGGTTCGCATGATCTGATGGAAGCTACCAAGCGGGAGAGGTGCACACTAGAGCCCGACTACTGTAGCTCGTTACTTCAAAATCATTTCAAACGGACATCGACAACATAGAGATCTGAACGCCTACTATCGATGCATAAATAATAACTCATCTATGTGTGGAATTACCGAAGAGATCACCGAATAGTAATTTTAGGCAGTTCGACTCGTCGTCGGATGAGTCCTTGTCCTTGGGAAGAGAAAAATATGTCCATTACCGACCGAGGCGACGGCAGCTGCGGTACCGGCGGCCGTACCGTCCGCGTGGTCGTTGTCATACATACATGTTATACGTGTATACATAGGACGTATATCGATTTATATGCTCTATTTAGGTTGGTACATATTCAATATATTATAATAGTACATATTTAAAACAAATAAAAAGCCAAATATCACAAAAAGCGAAAAGCATGATTCACCGACTTTATACTTTTTATAATATCACTCTCTACGGTCACATATTTAGTTATGCGAGTTAAACATTAATCAGTAGATAGTTGAAATATTTTCAAACGTTAAAAAATTCTAACTACTCACCACCTACGAGTGAAACCTCTATTTTATAAAACAGTATCTACAGTATTAGTAAACGATATAAAACTCGCCAAACCATTACCATTCCATACATCCCAGAGCAACGGAACTACGCTATGTTACATGAGGACTAGACTACGTCGAGCCCGACGCCCCGCGCGGCTCCGGCGGATACTTACTGAAGCGCCGCATCAGCGTGCCGGCGAAGGACGGCGCGGGCGGGCCGGCCGCCTGCCTGCGGCGCAGGTCGCGCACCGCCTCCTGCTTCGAGCCCTTCGCGTTGGGCACCGACAGCAGCCGCTGCTCGCGCGCCTCCTCCTTGCGCCTGCGGCAGCGCGGCGGCCGCAGCGGCCGGCCGTCCTCGTCGAACAGCGGCAGGTTGTCCGGCCGCGTCGCCCGCTCCTCGTCCGAGACGTTGGAGGGCGAGATCTCGGGGGAGGCCTCCTCTCTCTCCTGCCACCGCTCCTGCAGCTCTCTGTGCATGCGGTCGTACGCGTCCGAGGCGCGCTTCTCCTGCAGCTCGCGGTGCATCCGCTCGAACACGTCGGAGCTGACTCGCAGCGGCGACGCCGGTCGGTCGCTATCTTCCTCCGCGATTTTTTCGATAACTTCTTCGCTCTCGGGGGATTCGGCGGTGGAGTCGGGCGCCGCCTCGGCCGGTCCCGTTTCGCAGTAAAACTGCGAGTTGCCCTTTTCGACAATCTCCTCGTTCTCCGCGGGGGCGAAGGCGGCTTTGAACTTAAGGTCTACTTTAGAGAGCTGTCGTTTAAGATTGAAGTTCTTCCACGGGGTGGACTTCCGGCGCGAGTCGAGCTTGGGGTCGGGCGGGGCTTCGTCGGCGGGCTCGGGGCTGGCCGGGGACTCCTCCAACTTCGGGGACAGGGAAGACATCATTGTGGGGCGCGGCGCGACGGGCGGCGTGCCCGCGCTGCTAACGCCCCTTTCGAAACGGAATACATTCGGAGCCGTGTTTCTCGAAAGAGCTGTTACAGCGGAGGGGCGGTCGCGCTACTTTACTCGAATCAGGGTTTGGAGATTTTTAAGAGTCAATTTTGAAAATGCGGACTACGTCACGGCGGTACCGTCGAGCGGCGTTCGCTCTCGGCCGAGTCGGGTGGAGGGGGGGAGGGGGGCGAAGAATAGTCAAGACAGGCCGAGTGTAAGAATGTCTAAATGCCATGCCGGATGTCACTACGGGGCAAGCCAGGGTCGCCGCTAGCGCTACTTACTGTCAAATCATATCAAACCAAACGAAACTAAAATATATCAGGATAAGACCAGCGAGACATGGCGGTGCCAAGCTCTCCCTGACTTTAGCAACTAAAACTGTAAACAAACAAAATCGCAAATAAAACATAATGTGAAAGATTGCCTCAAAACCGTTACCTTCGCACTTGTTGTGACTGAACTAAGTACCTACGCTAGACGATGGAAATTTCAACGCTCGTAGCTATTTGGTATTTTCAACTATTGGTAAAATTTTCCACTCGTATGGTATAGGTTCGAGTGCTTAAATAATTCACTTTTATTTTTTTTAATTAAAAGTGTTCTGTGCAAAAAAAGTTTTTACCGTGGAGCATTGTTCATTGACTCGTTTATTCGATTCCTATTTACAACGCTCATTACTGTTTACCGCAGGACATAATATGCACGGTCTAAGTATGTTTTCGTCACGCTTATGTCGTCTAATCCCACAAACTGCTGGCTAGTTTACGTCATATCCGACTCACTAACTGATAAGCGCACATTACTGACGAGCCGCCCGCGTCTCGAGAATAGCCGTATTGAAAACATTGCTTTGAGTAGGTACATTACCTGGCAGTAAATAATACATTTTGAGTCCCAAAAAGAGCCAATCGGACCGCCTCGGCCAGGTAGTCTATGTTACTTCATGAGATAGAAATACCTACCTAGTATTTATCTCTCGCTTCTAGTATTCCAACCGAAAGAACTTTCGTCTTCGAAGTTTTTCGATTGAAACGGCATTCCATCCCAGTGATACGATTGATGTTTCAAAATCACTTAGTAATATTTTACTCGGGAAAAAACCTTTTCTATTTTTTGTCCTGATACTTTAGGTATTATAAAAGTAAACGACTTCAGTCCGTCAATGAATGAGACACACGTTAATTACGTTATTTGCATTTTTAGAACCGAAAAATTCAGCGTGTGCGGCTGCGGTTCGTCCGCAATGTGCGATTATCAACAGAAGTCTCAGCATCCATCAAAGCGGAGATGGGTGGAAAAGAGAGGTTACGTTTCGTAAACCACCAATAGGATATCGTCGCACACTTTCAGTGCACACAGTTCGAGCTAAGAGAAGACGCGTCTCATTTTTCTTTGAGAGGAGATACGAGTGGCGTGCTTCGTGTACTAGGCGGTCATCTCTCATCGTGCTAGCGTAGTTCAACTCTAGTGCACTAGAGTAGAGTAGAGTAGAGAGGAAAATAGCAGACAGGGTGCCGCATCCCCTCCTCTCTTTCTCCTCTCTTCTCCACTTATCTCTGCTTCGGGGGATTCTCGGACTAAAATCCGGAAACTCCAGTAGGATAAGGAAGTGTTCCATCGCGTATTCCTTAGGTCGGCACGCGTCAGTTACCTGTTCGAGGTCGGGCGAGCGCCGCTCGTGGCGCGGCTGGTGCGGCTGGTGCGGCTGGTGCGGCGCGTGCGGCTGGTCGGGGTGCGGCAGGTACAGCGCGTGCGCGGGCAGCGCCGCCACCACGCAGCGGCGCCACACGTCCACCACCACCACGCCGCGCTCGCCTCCCCACGCCATGCTTCACACACGAACTTTACTTCATTACCAGCTTCGCCGATGTGTTTTCGATTTTGATCGATTTTCCTCCTCCTCCTCATTCTATTTCATATCCTCCGTCGGAGGCTAACATCTCGTAAGTTAAAGAAAGAAGTGCAAAACGCACGGCCGACGCGGTCCGTGTACTCACAGGCCGTACGAGGAGTTGAAGGTGAGCGCGGTGACGGGGTGCGGCGGCCCGTGCTGCAGCGCCACCAGCGCGGCCTGGAAGCCGGGCGCGCGCCGCACGCCGCCCGTGCCCGCGCAGCCGCGCACGCGCAGCGCGCTGCCCGCCCACATGCCCGACTGCAATCAGTGGCCGACTAGCTTTATCACCGAGGAAGACTGCCATTATTACGATTTCTACGAAGGGAAGTAATATATTCACAATCTACCGAGACGAAATGATTTCTTCGCTGCGGGAAAACAACCTTAAAAACTTAGCGTGTAGCGATGTAACAAAATGTCTCACTCTCCGGTTGTCGCCGTCGACGCTGTCGGCCGCTCTGCTGAAGGAGGCCGACCGACTGTTCTCCGCTTCGGGCGACGTTTCCTCCTCCGCCGCGTCCGCGATGACGGGCACTTCGACCACCTGCGACGTGGAGGACATCACTCTTTATACGACCATCCTTAAACAATTTGTGGCAAAAAAGATCCCATATGGCCAGCTCCATTCTCGAGAGCTCCCGAAGACACTCATGCTGAGACCTATAGAGCGTTCTCTGACTCAAGATAAGAGGTTAAAACGAAACACAAATATCCTAATAGATTTATAAATACATATCAAAAATTCCGAGGCCGGCGGAATTCGAACCCACGTCTCTCTGAGAATCGCGCCCGAGTGTGTTAACCGCTATACCACGGCCGAACCATACGTCAGCCACGAAATTAGTGATATTTTAGTGATATTTTGATATGTATTTATAAATCTATTAGGTTATTTCCTTTAAGTGTAGGTTAACACTTCAATAAAAAATTAAAAATTGTAACACAAATATGTTCTGACATAAATCTGTCTCGTTTTAATTCTGTCTTGAGCCTGAGCTGAGTGAGAGTGCGGTCTATAGATTTCAGCCGTGACATTGAACGGTGCGGGAGCTAGCTGGCATGCCCGGAAACACGCTGGGACGGAAAGGTACAAGTAGCCATGATACTCACATGAGTTTCAGCCTGTACTTCTGTTTTCCTAAATTTGAAGAGTATGACGTGTCCGTGCGGCAGCGCCACGCACAGCTTCCTGGACTCCGCGCACAGCGCCGCCTGCTGGATGGCGAGGGGCGTGTCCTCCTCGTAGCTCGTAGCACAGCTGCCGCTGCGCCGCTCGAACACTGCAATATTGCGGTCACGTGTTCAGTGTTCAGAACCAAAGTCACCCACATAGCTGTGCGAGTTGCGAAACTGAAGTGGAAATGGGCGGGGCACATAGTTCGAAGAGCTGATGGTCGATGGGGTCCCAAGGTGCTGGAGTGGAGACCCCGCACCGGGAAGCGCACTGTTGACAGACCCCCCACTAGGAGGACCGACGACATAGGGAGCCGCTGGCGGCGCAAGATCGAGGCCTGTGGAAGTCCATGCAGGAGACTCATGTCCAGCAGTGGACGTCTATTAGTTGAGAGAGAGAGAGTGTTCAGTCAAGTCTTCCATCAGACACTAGCTGTTACTGCCAATCATTTATTCATTAGCTTTTGTCTGCGATTTCGTTCGCGTCAAGTTTTTTGAAAACACTCTGTTTTTCTGTTTTTCTAGGAGAAAAGGTAACCCATGTCACTCGCCAAATCCTCAACTGTACCGATTCAAAAATCGCGTCGATCCGTTGCTCTGTTGCTCGAGATTGAAGGAAAAATCAACAAACAAATACTTTCGCATTTAGGATAATATAAGTGAAGATTACGTACCCTTAGAACATTTTAATTTGTACAAAATTTGCAACGTGCCCGCACTTGCGTCCCAAAACTTAACACTACCGTCTGCGTGCCTGGAATTGAAATTGAGATGGTTATCGCTTAATTACAACAACGGCTTAGTATAGTCTAGTCTAGAGCGCATTGCGTTCTCCAAAAGTTATACAATGCACAATTAGCGAAAAAAATAAACTCATATTCCTGTACTCTTGTATCGGTTTCTACACACCATCGCATTGCCAGAACGCTAAATTGTTTGGCGATACGTCTTTAAGGATAGATCAGTAACTAGCCACGGCCAAAGTCTCCCACCGGATAAGACCAGAGACGTTTCCGATATTATTAATTTCGAAATCATGCACGTCGGAAATCGAACCGGAGACCGCCCATTCTAAGAACACAAAGCTTACTATTGGGCCAGAGAGGTCATGAAAGTATATCCTGTGGCAGTCTTTATTTTTTTGTTTTTAACTGGATCCGTTACAGGATTTATTTGAATTCTGGCACAAAAATGTTCTTCATTTTGTAAGCTATGGTTTTTAACCCAGTTTTTAAGGGCGTGTATCATTTCGCCTCGAGGCTAGCGATAGGAAAGCATCAACGTCCAAACTTCCAAATTTTCATTTAAACGATAAGCAAAGGATCATCTGCTCAAAACCCTGTCACTCCTGTCCTGTTGATCTCACTTAGTACGTGAATGGTTTTTTTTAATTATTGATATTTATGAATTCATATTGAATATTTCTATAGTTAGGTAAATTCTATGTAATATATTTAAGTAATATTTTTTACACATTTCGCTTCTTGTACCCTACACGTGTAAAAGTAGGCTGGCAGAAAATACTTTAGCATTAACTCTGCCTTTTGTACTATTTTTGTGCAATAAAGCGAATTTAAAAAGGAAAGAAGTCTCAATAAGAGCAACAGCTTCCGTACCCAGTGAGTATGATCTCGCTGTAGGAGCAGGAGGCGGGCGCCCACTCGCCGCCGTTGATGGGCCACAGCTTCTCGCTGAAGCCCGCCGGTTTCTTGTTCGCCTGCCGCCCCACCGAGTAGAACGCCGGGATCTGCAACAGCGGTTGAAATAACGACTAACAAAAATTACACAACAACTAATCGTAGCTTTCCAATTCATCTTCTTTTGGCGACGAAACTACTGGATTTCTGGACTGGATGGATGGATGGACTGGAGATTTGGAACCACGGTAGGGGGCAAAAGGGGAGGGCGACGCATTGGCGGTGTCTCTGGTGCTTCAAATTTTCATGAGCGGCGGTAATCACTTAACATAATGTTTATCGCTGCTTGTCCGCTCTTTTGGCAACGGATCGACGTGATTTTTTGCATGGGTAAAGTTGAGGACTTGGAGAGTGACATAGATTTTTATCCTGGAAAAATTGAGAGTTCCCATTCAGATAGTGATTAAAAATCTTACCAAATCCGACGGACAATCAGCGAAGTAGCAGCAAAACGTGACTGGAGACTCGTGAATGTCCATGGGGTAGGGGTTCTCGAAGCAAGGGTACCCGGGGGACTGCAGGTCGATCACCACCAGGTCATTCTGCAGGAGCACCACTATGGCATACGGTTCTTGGTAATCTGGAATGCGAGACATTGTCATAAAGATACCAATATACCAAGTTATTAAAAAATAATAAGGAATACTCTGCTTATGGACATTGTATATATTAATTATTTTTGCTTTCCAGACCTAATATGCGAGTCGTGAACCAGAAGTGGAAATGACAGAGATACAGTTTGGCACACATGAAATGTATGGAACACTTTGAAGTGATAGTACTTTTTTTACAAGGATGGCACCAGAAAGGATTTTCCACGCAGTTATACTCGTACTCGTAATTGCACTTTTGTGATTAAATTACGGTAATTGATTTACTATAATGCGAACAAAATTTATGCAAAACCTATGGTGTAAGCATATTTCTTGCCCAAGCAATATTGCCTGTTGTAATGCAGACATTTCACTATACATCTCTGCCTTTCTTTCACTGCTGGGAAAGAAAGGCAGAGATAAGGCTGGGTATAGTTTCGCGGAGCAGATGATTTTACAACCTACAGGCGAATGCACATTAGGGTAAAATCGACTGGACCTTTAATATAATATTATGTATATGCTTTTACGAGTAGGTATATATATATTAAAGAATGTGACAGCTCGTTACAGGTGTCGGATTTTCTAAAAAATGGTTCCTAAGTGTGACCATCGCAATCCTCTGCTTGGCTGGTATTGTCACGCTATTGGTTAAAACTTAAAATACATTGATGCAGCAAGAATGCCGTAAATTCGGCCAATCAGAGGTGATTACAATCGTCACATTTTAGCAATCATTTTTAGAGAATCCCACAGCAGTGTGTCGATTCTCTAAAAATGATTGCATCAGTGGCTGCTACCCTCCCGCAATTGGTTAAAATGCATTGATGCAGCAAGAACGCGATAAATTCAGCCAGTCAAAGGCCATTGCGATCGTTACACTGATGCAATCATTTTTAGAGGATCGACACACAGGTTAAAAGTATATATGCAAGTGCTTTTACAACAAACCGGCGGCGTGCGGGCTCTCGCAGAGCGTGACGAAGTCCACGACGGCGTGCTCCATCTCCAACACCGTGGTGCTCTTGCCGTTGAGCACCGTGATGCTGTGCGAGCGGCCCGCCTTGTCCGTCGGCAGCCCGCCCGAGAAGATCACCAGGCTCTCCCTGCGGGAGCCACACGGAACCACTAGCACCGGAGGATACTTCGCGTCGGAGGCATCAATTTCTTTTTGAAGAATTAGCCTATTTGAACCTGACTAGTAATCTCCTCTCCCCTCCAACTAAGCGGAATGCTTGTGTTAGGAGCGGGTACGACAATAGTGCAACAGGTCGTGAGACCTAACTGTCGACTTTTCAGTTTTCTATAACTGTTGGGCTATTAACTTAAGTAGAATTTAATGCACTTTAGCAGACTTTCTTTTTTTTAATGTAAATAAAGAGAAAACTAGCAGGCAGGTTAGTGAACATTTGCAGCACTTTGAGGGATTTACCTATGCGCCCCTTCAATAACCTCATGTTGTAGTTTGAGAGAACACAGTGCAGTGGGTGGAACCTGTTTTCAAAATTTCGTGGCCCGTGGCAGAAATTGGCTCGGTGGCTGGAATAACCAAAGGTAGAATGCCAGGCATCCAGAAGGTGAGGATGAAATTTATTTCTTTGACGTAAGAAGAACAGGGAAGGTGATATACTACGCATTCAAACAAGTCCCCAGAACACTCCCCATCGTAGAGTTAATAGAACACAGAGCGTATTGACGTCTCTCCAGCTTCGCTCGAAGACCTTTTTGATTTGTGTATTGGAATATTCTTCACTTCACATCAGAAGACTTGTCTGCTCGTTTGCTCGCTATTTGTAAATACAGGGTTATATGATTTAACTCACCCCGTTCTCGCCGTTTTCCACTCTAGTCTGTGTATAGGTTTGCAAGGTTCAGGTTTGCCGTCTTTGTTTGCTCTTGCTGAAATTGAAAAATACGGGTGTTAGATTTGTCGCACGGAGAAAATATTGAATTTTTATTAGATCAGTCTCAGCGGCTCTCTGCGAGTCGTCTTAAGTCGTCCGTCCACCTAGTTGGCAGGCTGCCAACACTGCGCTTTCCGGTGCGGGGTGACCGCGCTGGCACCACTTGAACTTGTTACAATCAATTCTACTGTCCCTGTACTGTGCGTGGAGGCTACTGGCTGACGTACCGTGTGGGTAGGAGAGGGAGACGGGCCGGTTCGCGCGCAAGTTCCACGTGGCCAGCGCGCCGTCCACGTGCGCCGTCATCAGCTTGCCGTCGTGCTGCCACGCCGCGGCGCGCACCGCCTCGCCCGCGCCGCCCGTGCCCAGCGAGCCGCGCCACTCGGCCGCGCGCGCGCGCAGGTCCCACACCACCACCAGCCCCGTCTCGAACGCGATCACTAACTGAGGACAACGGACCCACATTCGCAGTGAGCAAGCGCTCTCCGGTGTACCCACACCTGGTCATTGCTTTCCAATTAAAAATGCCTGAATTTAAAAAAATCAAATGCCGTTTCTTATTATTATTATTGAAATCCAGCGATGTCTGTAGATAAAAACAAACAAAGCAAAAGAAGGTATAATGCAGTTCAAACATTCATGATGTATTCAAAGGAGCAAAAGAAATCGTATCATAAGAATTTTGAACAGTTTATATTAAAGAACGCTTTTCTCAAGTTTAACGGCACTCGAAGCACAAGAACTAAAGTTTATTTTTCTGGAAAGTCTACTAGGCAATAGACCTTTAACGGATGATAGAAATAATCCCGACCTTGCTAGCATCCAGGGGGTTGTCGCTGACCTCAACCACAGCCCCGGGGTGGTTCGGTCTCGTCCTGTAACAAGTAAAAAAACCCAATTAAAATACACACCACACTAATTAATATAAATGCAAAGTGTATTTTTCTCGAAGCACGCCTTAACGGAGCTGCAATGGATCGATGCGATTTTTAGCATGGATATAGGTGAGTGGCATAGGCTTATCCCGGACAAACAAAGGATTTACGGGAGATTTTTAAAAACCTAGCTGCAAGCGAATAAAGTGACGACAAGACCGCCAAATTGTACGACACACAAATGATAAATAATTATTTTTTGAGTTGTTTCTGTATATATCAATGCCATGTCTTGTGTATATATTATGTGTACTGTGTACCTATCGTAAAAATATATTCATTCATTGTCCACGATATAGGTCTTTAGTAGAAGGAAAGAGATATTAGTACCTACTGAGTAGTTATACACTATATTAAGATAAAATAGTGATAAGTACAACTATAAATATATTTTTTAGTCTAATCGAAAATGTATTATTTCTACCTTTTCTTTTGCTTAAATAAATAAATTTTAATCTTTTTTCGTTTCATTCATTCAATCAAACGAAATATATATTCTTTTTATAAATTCTTGGAATACCGACGACGTAGGGGTGCGCCGCGCGGATTATTTCAATTTCCGACCGGAAAATTATTATGTAAACATTTCAATTTACAGCACCGAGAAACTTTCAATTATGAATAAACTAAACAGCTTTCAATATCTGAGTGTGTTTCAGTAACCGTGAAAGGATTAATCTATGCTAAAACTCTCCGACAAATATAAGTAGGCTTATCTCTCGAGCGCTAATCCAAGCATAACACAAGTTGAAGCATGCATAATTTAGTATCCATTAAGTACCGGTTTCAGTGCAGGTAGTTGGGAGCTAAGGCTCGGACATACACGACGAGTCCGACGAACTTCAAGGTGCACGAGTGAGTTCTGTGGTCTTGTAGTAAGTGAAATGTCCCGCTTTCGATTTCAGGCAAGGGCATTTTAAAAAATCCAGTGTAACTGTTTAATTTTTCTAGATAAATAGTACCTATTCTGCGGACTACGAGAACTACGGGTATTCTGAAGACTACTACTTCTCTAGAATGTAAACTACCTCTGTGCAAAGTTTTGTCAAGATAGTAAAGTGATAAGAAAAATAACACCACGACTTGAGAACCTCCTCTTTTTTTGGTCGGTTGAAATCAAAAAGTTAATGCTAAACAGGTAAAACAGAGAAATAAGAGAGAGAGGGAGAGAGGGAGAGGGAGAGAGGGAGAGAGAGAGAGAGTTAAAAAGAGCAAACAGAGAGCGTTACTTTTGAATTTAAACACTGGATTCTATGAATATGTCGGCGCACACCGTCTGTACAAGGCCTTAGCAATCTGTCGAGATGGAGGGGAAGTGGAGGGGGGGTGGCGAGGGGTGCAGCGGGCGCCGGAAGCTGACCCGGAGAAGTAATTCAATATCCTCACTTTGTTCCGGCTTTAATTCAGTTTAGTACATTTACTTAGTTTATTTTTGGTTGAGTGAGCGTGCAGCGAGCGGCGTCGCGGTACTTTATACTTTACTCGTATGAATTCATCAATAGAACAAAACCTCAAAAAAGCCTCTATAGCCCAACGGTTAAAGGTGCGGACTGAAAACTGAAAGGTCGCAAGTTCGAGCCCCACCCCTTGCACTATTGTCGTATCCACTCCTAGCACAAGCTTTTCGCCTATTTGGTGGGGAGAGGAGAACATAAGTCAAGTTCAGCTTGGCTAATATTCTTTAAAAAATCTTACTAAAACTAATTTATCTATCTAATTATTTATTTAATTTAGGTACTCTTACGTTGTCATGTAGATTGCGCTTGAGAGGAGTCGATAACAAATTCAGCAGAAAAAGGGTATAGAAAAAGAGAGTTATACATTTATATCCCGGAGTACAAGATAGTTCCCGCGGGATTTCAAGTCGAGGGCATCGGCTAGTTTTTAATATATCCCGTTAATAAAATAATGCGTGTTAAAGTAACAGTGTCGTGTGTTTAATTAGTGTTCGGCGGTTGAGAGTCGAGGGTGGTCGAGGGTTGGCGGCCGGCGCGTCGCGTCGCCGCAACAAGTGGCGCCGCTCTACACGCCGCCACGGAGACTGGGGTACGGTGACCATGAGGCCTGTTTTTACTTAGATTATTAATATTTTTAGCATCTTGCACTGTTGCTTTTACGTAAGGCCCCCTAAGCTAGGGAGGTGCCGGTGCAACATCCATTGCGCTCGTCCTGGGTACAGTGATCCCCTTAACTCATGCACCTTCTGATTCGGCACGGCACCCTGTGTCCCGGCCAGCTGCCGTCTTCCTAAGGTCACATACTTACGGATATAAGAGTTTTTTTTCAACCGATGAAAAAAGGAGGTTCTCAAATCGTCGCGTATGTTTTTTTAAAGTCAAAATCTCGTTCTCATAGAGGAGTCGTAGGTATGCGGAAGGATCTTGGGAGATTATTATTCCAAGAATACTACTACCACTATATGAATAATAATAGAAGAGGTTACGACCCCCAGCTATAAGGAATACGATGTAGATAGAGCGAGAGAGGAGTCTGAATAGGGTAAGAATAATAACTACTAGAGCCGGAGCTTGTCTCTCGCTACCTATTAAAAGTAATCCGAAGTGCTGATTCTTATTTTACAAAATTAGCAATGCCGATTTTTCGATTTTTTAATCTTTTGGAGATTTCCTATTTTTTTTTGTTTTATAACCACCGCTGTATTAAGGCGATAAAAAAAAGAAAATGTTCAACTCGTTCAAGCATTTTTTTGTGTTTTTGACTAACGAAAACGACAATTCATTTTTATATAAATATCTACAGATAAGATGAGATAAAATGTTTTCATATTCCTATGAACATAGCCACCCTTCTCCGATGTTTATCGGCGAGGCGTTCGGCGTCAAGTCGTCGACGCGTCGCGGGTCGCGAGCCTTTAGTGTCACTTACATGACGTAGCTCTCTTAAAATATGCATCATTTTTATCTATTTTTTTTGTGGGGCACGCCAACCCCATCGAAACAAACATTAGGTACTTAACTTGATTAACAATAAACTTAACACTAACTTAATTCTAACTAAACTCTATTTTACCATTTATTAGCTGATGCTCTTTTCCGGGGTGTAGGAAAATTATCCACGATCCATCTAAAGGATTTAGAATTGGATGGACGATACACTAAAGTATTAAGAAGGGAAGGGCCAGTAATAAATAAGTCAATGAGACGGGCAGACGTTTATTTTTATAAACGGGATACGTGCATATAGATAGTATTATAATATAGTAGGATTATAAGCCTTTGTCTGACCACAGAATTATCTAGTGTTACGATCGCAATAGCCTGTGGCTTGCCTTGAATATCACTTAGTCAATCACCACAATTGAGATTATAGCAAGGATTGATGTATCTTTTCGGCAATCGACCCTCTCAACCTATGCATTTGATAGGTTAGGTATTCGGTGAAAGAGAGACCACGAAAAAGATTTTGTCGTCTCAGAAACTGACATTTAGATATCACATTAATGCTGAGCTGTAAGAAATCTACAGAACAAAGTCGAGAAGTCTGCGTAGAGAGGCAAATAGGTTTATCATAAGGATGAAGAACAAAATTGAACGAATATGCCGTAGCAACTCAATAAGAGTAACTATCGTAGCACTGCGTAGAAGCTGCGTAGACGTAAGTGCATATTCTGTTCAGTTTAGTAAAAGAAATAAATCTAGTAATACGTTTCTAGTAGCGGATGAGATGTGAATATCTAGATTCTAGAATTGAATAGAATAGTGAGAAACTCAAATAAACCTCTAATTTGTGTTTTTGAGTCGTCAAGTGAACTTACCACTGATTCGAAATACCGCGGGCGTTCCAACTGACATTAACTATTAAGAAACTTGGCTATTCTTATAATAAAATAGCTTAGGAAGTTGGCTTTAAAACCTTTCAGTTCGACACCCCTCTAGTAACATCACCGACCGCGTGGCCGCCGTAAGTTTGGTAAGTCTTCTCTTTATTCAATAACCACGGCTGTTAATTGCATACTCCGGGGAGCCGCGCCCGTCCCGCCGGCGACACCATTGTAAACCTCGAACAGAGACTAAACTTCGTTACAAAGGACCCCCCGGCTAGGTACAGAATGCGTCGACGGTTCGAAAAAAGGAACAAGAATTCCGCGCTGCGTTTTAACCAACCATATGCCTTTCCTATATAATTCCGTCTACAAAAACGCGCTCGAATATTACGTAAGTGAACATCGCGCGGCGACGCGCGGTTCCTTTGACGCGAGTGTCAACCAATCACGTTCGAGGACAAACCACGCCCACATCCAGAACAAAGATGGAATGGAGTGGCGTTAGTACTATTTTCGTATAAAATCTCATCAAAATTTTATTTGGATGGGACGTGTAAACCAGACTTTTGCTTTTATATAAAATAATATAATTGCGGTTGAGCGTGTAATGAATATAAATCAAAGAATATTCACTTATTATGCATGTACGCAACGGATACACGTACAAACATATTTTTGCTATAGTTAATTGAATCACTTAAATTAAAAATATAATGTATTTATTTATTAGTTATTTATTACATAACATTAATAAAAAATATAATGTATTTATTTATTAGTTATTTATTACATAACATTGTATATTGTATAACTTCCAACTTGACGTTTTATAAAAATAATCACAATTTTTATTTTTATAACTTTTTCAGTGTTTATAATATCTATAGTAGGGATGTTGCGGATGCAGTTTTTTTTTAAAGTTGCGGATGCGTATATTCGCAGCATCCCTAATCTGTATGTACGTAATACGTACATACAGATTAGGGACGGACATACAAACATACATACATAGTTAAATACATACAAACAAACATAGGTACAGTACACAGTTTTCGCAACTAGCAACATCCACATCCGCATGACCATCCGCATTGATTATTGCGGATGCAGATGCGGATGTCCAACTCAATGCGGAATATCCGCAACTTACCTAATCTATAGGTACGTAATACGTACGACGTATACGTACAAACATAGTTATATAGTTAAATACATACAAACACGTATACATAGTAAAATACATACATAATCATAATTCATACGCGGATAAAAAGTTTTACTTCGAAAAAAATAACACGACTCCATTCTTTTTGTAATGCAATTGTACGACATTTTAGTAGCACATTTTTTATCATAGCAAAATTAAAAAATACCCAGCTTATGCTGTAAATTAAATAAGAAAACGATATACTTACAAGTGAAATGTTATTTCATCTCTTTTTTGATGGATTTCCGAACGTTTTTTGCATGATTTGACTGCAAACGACGGCTTTTTTAACGATCAAAAATACGAGCGATACGTTGAAGCGCGTGCGACCGACTGATAACAAAGACAAGAGACTTTTGCAAATTCTATTGTCTTTTTGAGCGCGTTTTTTTTCTTCTAAGGGCCTATCCTTATATATCGATGGTTTTAACGAATTTCCGTAAGATTTTTTTTCATCAAGCCAGGTTGTGTCAGGCTCTGAAAAGAAAAATTCGTCTGTTTGTGAACGTTTACTCTTTTTTTTACTCATTGACTATATTGTATACTTATTCTGAGAGTTCATGAGACGGTAAGTGTTAAGTATTCATCTTTTTAGGGTTCCGAAAAAAAACTTCGGAACCCTTATAGGATCACTCCGTTGTCCGTCTGTCTGTCAGTGTGTCACCACCGTTTTTCTCGAAAACGGCTTATGATACTAAGTCGAAATTTATACTGAATATAAAGTTCAATGGTCTCGTAGTGTTTTAAGAATATCAAGCTTATAGCTTAACTCAGTGAAAAGTTACAGCTTTAAAACCACGGCTTTCTCACTATTAAAACAAATTAAGGGACATCTTCCAAAAATCGTTTCTTTCCACACCTAATTCTTAGTTTCATAGTAAGTCCCGTTATATTTTACAAACACCAGTATTAAAATCTTGCAAATTACGGAGATTTTGATACCTCTAAACCATATAATAGTACCTAAAACAGTCAAAAAAACAAAAAAAAAACGATAACTTACTATGGCTTTTAAATTAATTGCAACGCTAAAGCTAAAGCAAACTATCGGATGCCGCGACTATAGCTGCGACTGATAAGTGTGCACAGTCGTTTGAGATCAGCAGGCCCATATTTCTATCGGGCATCCGAACGCTCAAGGATCGCCAAAGGTTACGTTCGCGACTACGCCCGATATAGTGTCTAAAGTTCAATGGAATTTACTATCCAGCCGCGACTTACGTGTCCGTTAGTTTGTTCAAAGCTTAACTTTTTACGCGTCACGTCCACATGTCACTTGTCACAACTACAGATTCACAGAACACTATAATAGAATTTTTTTTTCTACTACAGATTATTATTACAACTTTTTTACACTGACCTCTAGATTTAATCTATGAAAGTATTGATTTGTTGCTAACTTTTGTATAGGTATAACAAAGTTAGCGACACTGCATTGATAAATGCAATTACTTTTAATTTATTTCTCCACTTATTACTTATTCATTTTTATTTATTCACTATTTATATTAGTTAATAAAATTATGGCGGTCGGTGCACCATTTGCAATATTATTAGTTCCAGAGACACTCGTATGTCAAATGTGGTGCTTCAAATTGATATTGATTCAAAACTATTAAGGTATCTAATCATTGGTAGGTAGGTCTAGGTAGGTAGGTACCTGTAGAGACAGCCAGTCCAGTAGGTATTAATCATAGTATAGATTTCATAGAGGCGTAGACAGCTGTCTACGGTGTTCAAAGTTGGTTCAAAATTCAAACCATATTCAAACTTTCAAAACCAAATTCAAACAAACAAAAGTTCAATAGTAGTTTGCACAAATAAGCATACTAAATGGTTTATATTCTCTTGGAGACAAATAACATTTGATTTCTTGTTTTATATGTGGGATAGTTACATTACATTTTACAATATTAGTACTGAATCAGTGTTTTCTTTTAACTTTGTATGGAGGTGAACTTCGTATTCGAGACAGAGACTTAATGCATATACTTAACTTTGTGAATTAAACCCATTAACGAAATGGACAATACTCCATCGCCAATGGATAATACGTCATCACCAATGTCGGTGAGTTCCTACTTATTTATTTTAATCTCTCGCAAAGAAGCATTAGAAAGGGAAACTCAAACTACAACTCCCAAATTCATGCAGTTATCTAACTATAGAAATGCCTATCTATAGAAGATAGTCTCAGACTTAAGACCGAGTTAAAACTAGCTTGTTATTGTTACTGTTTTAATTAGTAATAATGCTAACCTAAATTTTGTCCCATACCATTATAATAATTCCTTCAACAAGTTTATTTAAATAGGTATTCTTCATGTCAATATTATATAGAAATATAGATAATTTATGTGTTGTACAACAATATATCATAATATAATCAGAGATAAGCCTAATTTATGCAAAGCCATTTGTTAAGTAACTTGCAAAACTGGCGTGCATTATAATTTTTTGGACAGGCCAGTTAAATAATCATTTGACAATAGAAAAAATAGAAGCACATTCTACTTTTGCTGCCAGCTAATTGCAAGTGCGCTCCCCACACTTATAGGAGACTTTAGTACGATGACAAGTTAACATGTCCTGACTTGTCTCGTTGAAAGGTTTGATGTAGGATTTGTTAAGAGTTTAATCTTAGCTTGCCAATTTACCAGTTACTTATATTATTTTAACAATAATTATTTTTATTTCAGGTTACCAGAATACCAGACTATATTACTAGAGTTTGCACTGCATGTTGGATTGCTGCTAGAAGAGATAATATATTCAGAAGTAAATGCAGCACAATGTCAATTTTTTGTTGTTGATATTTGGTTCCTTGAGTATGGATAATATTGATTATGAAGAATCCATACATATATCTGTACCTCCACACAACCCAGAGAACCTACAACTTTTAGGATTGTGTCACAAGCTCATATACATTCTGTGTTTACCTTGAGACATTATATATTTTTAGGATAAAATGTTGAATGCCTATTGGTGCCAATTGCAGTCAAAGAAATGTTATTAAACTGATATGCTGAGGCATTATTTTCAAATCACTGTGTGGTAAGCTCAATGTCAACCTTTGCTATGTTTATATATCACCTTTAGAATTAATGTGATTTAACTCAAAATTCCTGTAACTTCTGTTGTTGTAAAATGTATTTAACATTTAATATAATATGTATTACCAATCCATATGTATAAGATGATTAAGTATTAAGATAATTAACTTTTTTAATAGTTTTATTGGCAGAGATACATTCAATTTTACTCAACACTACTTTTTTGAAGTCTTGCTCATTTCCCACAAATTGCAATTTTTGAGTTAGGTCACTTTAATTCCAAAGTTTGTATCTCCTACTCACATTTTTTATAGGTAAGATAAACTTAATGAATAAATTAAATTGTTTTTATAATTTTGTATTATCAAAATACTGTATCAACCCTAAAATAATATAGTAGTAATAGGCAATTCATAGTTCAATGATACGGAAATCAGAGAGAGAGATTAGGTGTAAAGCCAACGTCTTTATATGCTGTCTGAGGTATAGATATAATGGAACCTTGTCATCTGCAGTAGAACATCCACTAGACCAACGAGACAAATAATGTGATGAAAGATGGAGATTGGGGACTCTGTGAAAAAACTACACAACCCCATCGAGTTTGGGCTTTTTAATTCGTCTTGACAAGTTCTCTAGTCCTAAATGATATGCAGGTTCTGATGATGAAGCCGAAAGGCGTTTATGGGAACTCTGTAATGAAACGACGTAACCCCATCGAGTTTCGACTCGTTTGATTCTTTTTAACGTTTAGAAGGTCATTAGTAGGTACCTAATTAATTCATTGGTCAATAGTTTCGGAACCCTCAGTGCGCGAGTATGACTCGCACTTGACCGGTTATTTTAAACAGTAACCACCGAGTTTCTTGTTAGTTCTTCACAGTTGGAATGGCATTCCGAACTAATGGTAGATTCACTTGACGAACCAAAAGTTTGACTTTATATTTCCTCACTTCGATGGTGCTTTCTAAAAGCAAATACACAAGTCACTATAAAAAATATCCAAATCGCTTCAAGTGTGCTTATAAAATTTTAAGAGTTCCCTCGATTTCTCCAGTATCCCATCATCAGATCCCGACCTGATGACCATGGAACCACCTGGAAAGTATACCCTTTCAAACAAAAACAGAATTTTCCAAATCAGTCCAGGCGTCTTCGAGTAATCGGGGAACATACCTACATAAAAAATAAAAAGATTCCGACGAATTGAGAACCTCCTCCTTTTTTGATGTCGGTTATTAAAAATGGGAATCACATTATGCGGTAAACTTTCTTTAGAATATTGTTCCTATGGATAGATAAGTCAATAGCTTTACTTTTTTGATCGAAGGTCCCTTAGAATTGCATCCGAAGTAATGAAATAAAATATTATTTGCTTCATTGGCAATCAGCTCAGTCCCGAATAGCCGAAGACGTTTTATATTCATCGACGGTCGACGCGGACCACTGTAATGGAAATACATTGTAAATGGGCGATGTGACTTGCGTTGTAGTCTACAGTTTTACCACTTTGCACAGTGGTAGAGAAAATATAAATTGATTTTTATGTTACACTTTATATTTAAGCAATTACATATTACCTACATGCTTCAATGAAGGAAAATATCGTGAGGAAAACTGCAGGTCTGAAAGTTCAACATTTTCAAAGGTGTGTGAACTCTGCCAATTCGCACTATGGCCTATAACCCTTCTCGAGAGGAGTCCTGCGCTCAGAAGTGAGTTGTTGATGAGTTGATGTTGTTGTACATTTTCCTGATGCTCCAATGTTCACGAAGATTAGCCATGTGCGCGAGAGGTATTATAGTGCACAGGTGTGTGCACAAATACAGGTGGACTCTCTATTCCCTCACTGTCATAGACCGATGAGACGGAAATTCGACACGATCGAAGAGAGATCAGACGCAGGACCGACGGCTTTACGTCCTCTTCGAGGCACGGAGGTGACACACTATCCACTTCGTAACTTTTGTTTGTACTTAAAATAGACTTGACAGAAAATACTTTTTCAGAATATAACTGGTTAGTCTGTGAGTTCACTTAGGTATAGCTTCTAAACTTTTAATGGAATTCAATTCAGTTTTTGGTAGATTCGCTGACGATACAAAAGCACTTTGTAAAGTTTTTATGAATAGAAACTTTCCTATTCTATTTAATCATTTACAAAAGGTTTATGTTACAGTATAACACAAAACATTAATCGAAACAAAGCTCGCCGATGGGAATCAGCTGGCAAATATGAATCAAATTAAAAATAACATAATACATTTTATTATGAATATTTACTTAAAACTTTGTTGACGGAATAACGTTAATAGTTTGTTTGTCGAATGTGAATGATTCGCGAGCCGTGTTGCGTCTCTCATCAAATTGTTAATTAGTGCTGCATGCGTCAATTATTACTAGTTATTAGCAGAATATTCGAATTTTGCATTCATGTATGAAGTGGTTATAACGAATAATAACAAAATTATTTCGGTGACTAATTTTAAAGAAAGGACAGAAAGTATTTTTATTTGCTTCATAACACAAGGGATAAAAATTATGAAACAGAAGGAACATAAAAAAAAACAATTTCAATGCTAGGGGCCTAAATGAGACTAAAATATCCACAAAATCTCCCAAAAAAATTTAATAATATTTCCCTAACATAACTCACACAAAAGCCATTTTCATGAAAAATGTTAAGAGGTAGGAAGCTCGCTAAATAAAAGCGTTCATTTAATCTCCAATTAGTAAAAAATTGGGTGCCATTTTGGCAAATATTACCGACTCATCACTTCTTGTGACCTTTGTTGGGCTCAGCCTGTATAATTAAGTGGCTTCATAGTACGTTTTTTTTTTTCACAAAATTGTTGATTTTTTTACAGAAATATTTAATCATCGCGATGTAAGTCTCAATAGCACGAGGGTCAGGTCAGTGGACTTAAAACCGAAAGGTCGGCGGTTCAAACCCCACCCTTTTCATTATTTCCGTATACAAGCAACAAGTAAACAAGTTCCTAGTACAAACATTTAGTTGGGGGTGGAAAAGGGAAAGGGATAATATTCTTCAAAGAATTGTAGCCATTGTTGGTTACAATTAATCTGGTAGGAAGCTTTGACTGTGGCTAGTTACCACCCTACCGTCACAGACGTGCTGCCCAGCGATTTAGCGTTCCGGCACGATGGCGTGTAGAAACAGATTAGGGGTATGGGTATGGAATGTAGGTACACTACCACACCCCTTCCAAGCTTGCCCGGTACCATTTTAGACTGCATCGTCACTTACCATCAAGTGAGATCGCAGTTAAGGACTATCTTGTCATCGAATAAAAAAATAAATAATTGTATTGGAATGTTTTCAATTAGTATTCTGAAACACCTTTTGAATGTCAAAATTGGGAAAAACACTTTCATTAAACATACACGTGTGATAGGAATATGAATTAAATATGAACATAATGTTGAATAATCATGAAGTAATTACTGTAGTAGGTAGATATGTGTATAATAAATTCACGTTAATGAGTTTTCCGGAAGAGCTTTGAGCTGCGAATTATTTGTACTTAATGAATGATATATAATTACTGCATGAAAATTAAAGCCTGGCTGGCCGCAGAATGCTATCGACTGTCGCAAGGGCGATAGTCACTCGTGCGATGAGAAATAGCTAATTGAACAGCGATTCTAGTATTATTACTTTATGTTTGTATCGCTGTGAAGCGACCTAGAGATCGAAAGAACAACGGTTCAAACCCGAACCGTAGCTATTGTCTTTATTTGTGTTTTTTAATATTAATATTACAACGCTTTTACTGGCCTGCCATCTGTCGCTGGGTGGATATGATTCGTAGGTCCCAAAAAGCACACTACAATTATTTTAAGTACATCTATACTACCCATCTCATTTTATTGGCATGATTTGATCATCTCATTGCTCGAACGATCGAGTGGACGCTTGGACAAACTACTGTCCTGTCACATAGAGAGTGACATATTGATACAAGTAGGTACATTCGGAAAACTTTCGTTCGAGAGTCAGTTGTCTGCCAGTGCAAAGACTGCAGGCAACGACGGCACGTGAGCTTTTTCTAGACCTGACGGTAATTAAGTTAAAATGGGTAAAACAACTCTAATTATTGCTCACGCGACAGTAGGTAGCCAGTTTGCGAGCAGCCTCATACTTATCAAGCATTTAAACGCTGCGAAGGATAATAATCGCAATTACTTTGTGCGTATTTCGCTTTTTCCACCAGTAATTTTCGTGAGCTTCGTAAAGGAAATGAAATGCTGAAGTGATGTTCAGATTTCACAGGTAATGTAACATCATTTTGGCGAAAAATTACAGCCTTATTTGGGAAATTATCCTTTGATGCCAATTATTGTACAAACGCAACTGTAATATCTATAGGTTTTTTTTTTAGTAGAGATATCTTGCAACTCTGGAGAATTTCCTATGATACTTTTGATTCCGGAAAATCAAAGTGTTCCTACGGTAAAAATAATATTATAAACATAAAAACTGTTTTTAAAAAACCGACTTCAAACGCCACTATAAAGTATATCAAGTGTTCCTATAAAATTTGAAGAGTTCCCTCGATTTCCCATCATCGTATCCTCACCTGATGACTATGGGAACGCCTGGGAACTATACCTACCTTTTCAAACAAAAAAAGAATTTTCCAAATCGGTTCAGGCATCTATCTATCTAAGCTATCTCGCAGCCATGCATAAAAATACAGAAAAAATAAAACTCGCAGTTATGCTTCGAAAAAAGTTTGTCGTCGACTCATACATTACATCGCCGGTATAATTATTGTAGATGATAAATTATTTTTTCATGTAATTTCCTTTTATCGTTTCAATAGTTTGTTCGTTGCTCGATTCAATGAGTCAAAGTTTCAATGGACGAGCTGTAATGGGAATTATCGCGTGGTTGAACCCGCTCCGTTGGAATAAATATACGCTTTGTTGGAGGGCCCTTTTACTTGTAACGTATGATAAAAACACTACATTTAGAAAGCTTACAAACAAGCAGTCTCAAAAGCTAGACGTCAGCTGGACGCTGAGCGAAACATACGTCTATTCTAACAATTGCTTAATAGAACCCGATTTTATGCCTCTTGTTTCCAGGGGCTACCAGTCCCTCCTTTAAGTGGTCTATATAAGGGTGTCTTCCAACATTGCGCGAGGTCACCGTTCAAGCATCTTGGGACTCAAACAACCTATATTGAGCTGGGTGCTCCGCCCATGGCCACTTCAGCTCGAGATGAGCTATCCTCTCTTACGAAAGGAGGCTTAATTCATTAATTTTATTCGACATACTATGCTTCGTAACATTTAAATTAAGTGGTAATAACGCCATTTATATTCAACTTTTCACTTAACATTTGCATAATAGCTCTGAAATGTGGCTATGCAGAGTGCTGCTTTAAGCCAAGATGAAATATTGAAATCACATCCACAGCGGTGCTATGTGAAATTCATGAAATTCAATGTGTTTCATAACTCTATACTAAAACTACTCTAGCGTTAAAGCGATGCTACACTGTGCGTTGTGATGACGCTGCGGTACTTCTGCGGCGCCGCTGCGGCGTCGTATATGGAAAAATCCGTGGTATTTTTCATGTTGCGTTGTGTCGCCGATGAGTTGCTTCTGCGGCAACGCTACGGCGTCTCAGATACAAAATCCATGGTTTACCACGATAGGTTGATTTACAACACATTGCGGGGTCTTGTTAAAACATCGCTTAAAACCTCTAACCTAACCTTTCGGAGCTGTTATTACTGTTACTTATTCATGAGCATACTTTTGATTTCCTTGGATTACAACTTCTTAGAGCGTCGTTGGACACGCACCGCGTGCGGGCGTATAAAGCGTGCTCTGATTTAGCTCAGACTTGAGATAGAGTTAAAACGGGACACAGATATGCTTTGACATAAATATCTCGTTTTATTTCTGTCTCGAGTCTAAGCAGAGTGAGAATGCGGTCTATAGATTTCAGCATGAGTAAAGATCTAAGATATACGAACGAATTCTAGTAAGTTATACCTTTTAACACACAAAGTCGGGGCGTATTGTATGTTATGCATATTATTTTAATGGTATCGCATAATCCAGTACGCCTACGGGCGTGCTATTACAGTTTTGTAGTGAACATTAACATAAAATCAATAGGTATCGCGCGCCAAATGACCCGTTGCTAATATATTACATTCGGACTACAACTCGATAACAGGTCATTAGATCAATCCATCAGCTTTATGTCTATGACTGGCTTAGCTGTGTTCTATTAATAGTAACTTAGCAAGCCGAGACAATGACAGGAGTAATAGTTCCTTTTTCGATCTTAAGTTAAAAACATGAAAATTCCAAAAGTATCCAAAAGATTTCGAAATACATAGACCTGAGTAGCTTGTTAGTTATAGCTTTCGTAGCTTATTATTCATTTAGGTTTCCTCTAAATCCCGTGGGGACTCCTTAGATATATGCTGGGATAAAAAATATCCTGGACTTCTTCAGGATGCCAGCTATTTCCTCACTTACATCCTTTGTCCCTGTTAAGACGTAAAAACGCAAGCAACAAAGAGGTGGATAGAGACTATACATATAAACAGAGTTACTTTGGCATTTGTGATATTAGCATGGTTTAACTACATTTGTACTCGTAGTTGCGTATCACTCGGGTTTTTAACAATTTACTATCCACCCAGATATTTTAGCATCAAATAGAACCTTCACTAACTCCCAATTATACTGCATCATAGAACTGGTATGATGATGGCAGTGGGTAGGTTAAACAGAGGGGCTTAGAAGGACGTGTCTGAACTTTTATCACTGGGTATTAATTTAGGTTTAAATATATTTAACTTCAGCTCTAATCCCAAGCAGATAAATTTCCCACAGCTTTATTATAAGCGTGATTTATTTTAAAACAAATCAGATAAAAGCTCACAGAATTCGTGTTGTTCAATGTACAAAATGTATTTTGATGCTCTAAATTAGGTCATGTTATACAAACGATCACAATAAAATCTGTTGTTGCATGTTATTCCTAGGTCGAACATATTTTACTAATAAATAAAATGAAATGTCCCAAATTGTTCAACCACAATTTGATTATTTTCATTATTATTTTTGTTGCATATAAACTTTAGTTTCCGACAAGTGCCTTGAATAATTACACCACTGAACTGTGCATCAGGGAAGTTTCATAACTGTACTTTTCATCTTCAAGACGGCGGCTGAGGTTCTCGGTAAAATAAACTGTGATGAAACGACCGAGCACAATACAAAGGCGCAATAAAGATTCACACAATGCGGGGAGCGACAATACATTAGATAGGCGAAAATGATTGCGTCATATTTTATTAAGTTGGCGATATCGCCTTTAAAATATGACAGCACTAAAAGCTTAACTTTGCAAGTGAACTCTGCTTTAGAAACAAGTGACAGGTTTTGCATAAACCAATTCCATTAATCATGAAGATTTGGGTTTGTACGGATTTTAGTTTTTTAATCATTCTTAGACATGCCTTTACACAAAAATAATTGTATCAAAAGTATGCTCCTGAATAAAGCATATTCTTCAACTGAAGATCGCATAAATGATAAATAACCGGTCAAATGCGAGTCGGACTCGCATATGATGGGTTCCATATCAAAATAATTCGAAAAAATCACGTTTCTAGCAGGGGAGACCCCTTTAATTTTTTTTTATTATCTTGTTATTCTCTGAAAATTTCAACTCTCTACCTATTACGGAACATGAGATACAGCCCGCTGACAGACAGACGGACGGACGGTCAGCGGAGGCTTAGTGATAGGATCCCGTTGGTTACCCTTCGGGTAGGAACCCTAAGAAGCGTGAATCTGACTCACTCCAGCAATGCCAGTTCACCATTTACCCGACGTAATATTTTATTAATTAAATTTTTTAAAAGAACAACTGCTGAAATTCTTGCTGGTTCTTCTCTGTTGGAACCAGCTAGCAGATTCGCTAAAAAATTGATAACTTTGAAAGCAATTCATAAAAGTGTATGGGTGTGTAACTTTATAAAATATTTATTTATGATGTATAATTGTGTGTGTGTGTGTGTCGTCCACAAGTTTATATGAATAAAAACTTTTCAATTCAATGGTCCTTAACCGAGCGGCCCGGCGGCCAAATCTTCGAGAAAATGAACTGTGATAAAGCACAAAGGCGTGAGATAACGATCGACCCACAATGCAGGCTGAGGAGGCAACAATACATAAGATAAGCGAAAATGATTGCGCGCCTGTTTTATTACGTTGGCAATATCTACATTATTGCACTTTGAAATAAGGTGGAACGGTTCTGTTTTATTGCGACGCGCCTCGCCGACCTCTATCTGATGCGATGGAACTGTGGCAGCTCGTAGCGAACTTCTACTTCGTATGAAGGGGACCTAATTTTGCAACAAGAAATAATACTTTACAGTGTTGTTGGTGCCCTCAGAATACTTTCGTTCTGGAAAAATCTTGCGCTCTCTTCGCTCGCGCTTGGAACACGTTTAGGTGCGGGCTGAAAACTGAAAGGTCGCAGATTCGATCCTCACTTGTTGCACTATTGCCACCCACTCTTAATAAAAGCTTTTTGCTAATTTGATTGGGAGAGGAGAGCATAATTCAAGTTAAGCTTGGCAAATATTCTTTAAAAAAATATAGTCGATCTGTGCTCAGATTTTAGCGCACAGATTTTAATACAAGCTAGAGTAAAATTCAAGTATATTTTACTTGAACTCTAACTAACAACAGGATTTATTAAGTATTACACTAGGTACCTACTTATATTAAAGCTAATAGACCTTCCAGACAAAGTAATAAATAACACAGAAATTATGTCTCTAGAGACGAACACTTAATTCAGAGTGTAATTAACCGGTCAGCTAGTAAAAAGGCAATTTGGTGTTGCGTTGTAGAACGATAAGTCCATTAGGAGTCAGAAGTAAGACGTATAAACGAGTTAATCGCCTCTCCTCGAGGGATTTTACGATCGGCGCGACCACACTGTCGAATTGGTACGCAGGTAACTTGGGATTAGTATTTTATTCGGAGCGTGAATACGACAACTGTAGTTTTCACACCAATCTGTCTTGCACATCATTCATTCCTCTCAATTTATCATCACAGGCACAGGTATCCTCTCACTGGCTAAGAACAGATTAGCAGACTTCACAAAAGTTATATTTATGCACTCGGCAAGTTTGGTGGGCTAAGGGCTAAATCCTTCTTATTCAGAGAAGAATAAGCAATGGGTTGAGATAAAGAAAAGAAAATACATAGTATAGATACATACATCTTCTTTTTCCTTCTTTTGTTGAAGTTGGTGATTTGTAAACTATGCCTCGGAGATCACGTAAAGCCATCTCTCTCGCGGCCGACCTCTCTTCGGTCGTGGCTTTCAGTTACATCGGACTATGAGAGTAAGGGAATAGAAACTTTCCCTGTATTTGAGAAAATGTGAACCAACTAAATAGATTACATAATTTGATTTTTTTAAACTTTTTTTGTATAAACATAATATTGTGAGCATTATGTATGAGTGGTTATTTAATTGTATAAAAGGTAGGAATGCCCAATGTGGGTAAACATGATATTATGTAAATGATTATTGTAATGACACAAGCCTGTCGTACGAGTGATTGCGCATCGGGCGCCCATTAGCGCACGTATGTCAACACGTTCAATGAAATATCTTTGTTGTAAACCTTGTGTAAACACATGAACGGGTGTGCTGTAGGAAGGTAGGCGTAAGTGTAAACTGTAAAGATGACGAGGTGACAGTAACTCTGGGAACGTTTTGCCCTTTATATTACTTTCGCTTCGCCTTGTAGTTACTCATTAGAAAGTTGCAATGCGAAATTTTAAGATCGTTTTTGATAAAGTCTATGCCAGCAAAAAAACTAAAAACTAGTTATTAATAAACAAGAATATTCAAATAAGCTTGTTCAAAGAGCTTCAGGAGAGTCAAATTAATCTGCCACAAAATGAAATTTACAAAGCGTTTCCAATTTATGTTACAATTTTTTTCATTCGTTTCAATTGGTTTTCCATGGCTTGTATCCACAAATCTCGCTGTCGGATCGCCGTTGCACATAATTCGTCATCGGGAATAGGTTCTGGTGACTGTAATCCTATAAATTCCTCACTACGTGTCGCACTACGCGAGTGACATGGCGACCAAATTGCTATCGTTCATATTTCATGCGATGCAATAACAAACTGTACCCACCATAATTTCTTTCGTACTATTACTGAATCAACTGTTAGTTTTCTTTAATAATTGACAATGTGTTGAGAATTTGTCGCGAGGATAACAAGTTTTTTAAAAACTCTAATGTCATTATCGATTTATAATGCGCTCGCCTAGAAGTTGCTTATTCACTCTTGCCTTGAATTGCCACGTGTGTTGTGCATTGACGTAGTATTTTACCGCAATCGCAAGTACTCTGGAAAGGATCTTTCGCGTGGTGGACAGTGCAGATAAAGGGGCAGATGCTGAACGTATGTAAAAGTGCTCGCGCCGGTCGTTAGTCTCGTTTGTATGAGCGCCGCCCTGACTCATGAGATCATGAATCTTCGCGGGAATGGCGCAGGAAATGGCACTTTCCGATTTAATGGCTTTTAAACTGCAACTCCGCAGTTAAACCATTAAAAGGCCATTTCTCGTCTGTGTCTCCTCATCCCTCTATATTGTAGAGTCGGTCAAGAATATGGTTCGACATAGTTTTACAGACTGAAATGATTTGACGATTTTATTAATTTATTATATACTAGCTTTTGCTCGCGGCTTCGCTCACGCTAAATTCGATTTTTTAAACCCCTATTTTCCCCCTTAGGGGTTGAATTTTCAAAAATCCTTTCTTAGCGGATGCCTACGTCATAATAGCTATCTGTGTGCCGAATTTCAGCCCGATCCGTCCAGTGGTTAGGGCTGTGCGTTGATAGATCAGTCAGTCAGTCAGTCAGTCAGTCAGTCAGTCAGTCAATCAGTCACCTTTGCCTTTTATATATTTAGATATCGCATCTATAGTTACACTAAAAGATTTTTTACTAACAGATACCTAAATCTTTGATGGTTGAAAGGTAGAACCTATGAAAGTCTACCCCGATAAAGTTTATTTTGTTGAAACGGTTACAAGAACCATAAACAGTAAAGTGATACTGATAATAATACTTACTATGAAGGTAAGCGAAACAAAACAGCGAAACCTAGTGTAAAACGGTCATGTTCATGCTTCATAAACTTGACCGATCGTAAGCGAACAGCGAAGAGTTTATTGTTTAACTGAAGCGGATATAAAACACTTGTAAAATGTCAAAAACTGTAATCATAAGCATTTCAAGCACACAATATAATATTATTTTATGAAGACACTAGCTGATGCCCGCGACTTCGTCCGCGTGGATTTAGTTTTTTTAAATCCCGCGGGAACTCTTTGATTTTCCGTGATAAAAAGTAGCCTATGTCACTCCCCACGTCCTCGAGTATACCCATGCAAATCATCATCATCTGTTTCAGCGTTATTGAAGGACAAACCAACAAACACACTTTCGCATTTATAATATTAGTTAGGATTCTGTTATATTATTATGGATTGATGCGCGTCGAAAATGGACTTTCTTAAAAGTTAGTATCCTTGATGTAAAAAGAATTTTGGAAGTAACAGGTAGATATTAAAAGTTCATAAAGTATCGCAGCCAAATCTGAGCTAACTTTAAATACCTAGATCCCTTTTTAAAATAATTAACCTCTAGACGAAACGACTCAATTAATTAAACCAATTAATTCAACTTTTTGTAAAGCAGGCCATTTCTTAAATTCCAACACTTGAGATAATCTAAATATAACTTTCCCATTTTATTAATGCGATACGTAAGTAATTAAGTTTGCCTTTTAAAAGGTCGTCAAAGGCTGAAACGAAGCTTTACAACCTAGCTTTTACAAGTATAAAAACAAAATTGGAGAGTTTTTCAATCTATGGATTTTCTTGAGCTTCTAAACGTATGTCAATGAACGCCTGATGAAAAGAGTTTACAAGTTAACTTCAATAGAGGCGGAGACTCAAAAGCAAAGAAATTCTATACTTTCAAAGCTACAGCTCCGCGTGCCAACCAGAAAATCAATAATTCCTTACCTCATAGAAGCAACTTTAAGTAAATAAATAAATGAAAAAGCCTTTTATTCATGATTCTTAAAATTAAAATTATACATAAATATTTCTTAAGCAACTTTGTTATTAAGAAATTCGCTAAACAATACATATAGGTACAATAACCTCTATACTTATTAAATGTGTTTTTACTCATTGTGTAAATTTGTGTTCTATGTATTAATTATAACCTGTATGTTTGTAGGTTCGGTCCCCCTTAGAGATAAACGAGTCAAACTCGAAATCTTAATAATGATAAATTCGTCTCATGACTCACGAGTGACATTGGCTATATGAATTCAGTGTAGGTATATAAAAAAACAGTAAAGACAAGTTTGAATGTCCAACGATAGGTCATGGTGCCTATAAGACTAATAGAGATTATAAGAGGTTCCCAATCTCTAAATCACGCATCATCAAATTATCATTAGGGGTAAGCATTAGACTATAGGTATTATATATTGGAAAAAAAATTAAGAGCGATATCTTTTAGTATCTACGGTAATCGGTAAAAATCTACGTCGAAGAAGAGTTCCTGCAATCTAACAAAATTCCCAAACAGCGTTGGACCCGATAAATTTCGGCTAATAGCCCTTAAATTGCGAGTAAAAAGTTGAAAACATTTAGATCTTTTAAAAACACATCTCTTAATACATTTCTTAAGCTCAGCGCGTGATAAATTGCTGAGAAGGAATTTCTTGAAAAATACGCTTCACGGTGGAAACTGGGAATTTATTGAAAAGCTAAAGAAAAGAGTGGAACAGCCCGCGGAACTGAAAGGTAAAGGCTCATCGATCAAGTTTACAGCCGAGCGAGAAGCTATTTATAGCTTTTAACATACTATAGAATAGCCTAGTGGTGGTAGGAATGCGATCTCCCATTCAGAGACTCGCGGCTTCGATCCCAGGCGCGCACCTCTGACTTTTATTATTTAAATCTATCTTTACAAATAGTACCTAAGCTTAATTCGATAGATAAGTTAAACACAAAACATTAAGTAAAGTTGCTTGCCTAAAGTTAAATTAATATTAATAAAAACTAAGTACGCTTTATTGAATAATATTTACAAAGTAGGTACATAATATATAATTATATAAGGAACTTTGTGAACTCGCCCAGAGAGTAACTTACTTCGAACTTAAGCAATTAAATATTAGCTTCGATGGTAAAGAAAAACATCGTGATTCACATTTCGATGGTAAAGGTAAACTGAGAGTTCTATGGATATCTCTCAGAGACATTTCATGAATTATAAATTACTAAACTGTCCCCGCTGGGAGTTGAATTTCCCACTTTACGAACATAGAGCTTATTGCTGCGTCAGGAATGTGTCAAAAGTCTACCAACGATATGGAAAGCAGGTTGTAATGAGAAGAGACTGCAAGAAATTCACGTTTTTACTGCAAGTCTTAGTTACAAATCCGTTTTCAACGAGTAATCCGAGAAGTTTATCTGGTTCCTATCCGTGTAGCTTCAAGTCGAGGATAAGAAGGTGTCAATGCGGCGGATAATTGATTCTACTCGTAGCGATAAGCCGGCTTCTATAGAAAGAACTAAGAAAAGTATACACACTATGATTTTTCTAGAACTCATTTTAAACAAAGTGCAAAATCTCTGGTTAAGAGTTTTTTATGTCACTTCTACTGCCGTATTCTCTGTTTTTGACATTGCTAGTAGCTATGGAAAAGAATGGCAAGTTGCTAACTAACTACTACTGATTTTGCGGTAAATATTTAAATAAGAACCAAACGTAGTTTGTATGGAGAGCTGAAGCAACCGAGGGTGACATCCCTTAACGCTAATCCGGTTACCTAAGTTAACCCCGTGACTATGTAGAACTTTGTAGCACAATATATCTATTCTTTAGTGTGATCGCAGTGATCAGCATAGGCGACTTTAGGCCATAAGTTTCAAGGTACAAAATATCTAGAGCGCTCGAGGCAGCAAGATCTTTGTAGGATGAATTCACAATGCTATTTCAGATATTTCCTAAGCTTTAAGGACTTGTTCTTTGTTTTAAAAGCTCCTTCACACAAAAGCATTCCAAGATGTGTTCATTAGTCCCTTGTTTGCCCTCGCTGGGGCAAAGTGGTAATATGTTGGCTGATAAAAGGGGCAGTCGGTAATACCGGTCCGAGGCCGGTGTTGAATAATTAGGCCCCTTATTTAGGGACACGGGCCGAGCGCTTAGGCCCGCAGTAAATTGTAAGGAAAATACATTTTCTACTTAACCTTTTTCATAAGTAGTATCATGTATTTACGAAGGCAACTTGTTTGGTTGCGTGAAAGCTATCTACGAAATTGGGGTGGACAAATAAAGTGATGTAGGTCATGGGTGTCTTTATTTCGAATTATTTCTTAGCAAAATAAAACCGGTTTTAGACTCACGCCGAGAACACGGAAAATTGTGCGGGGCACACGTGTAAACAATTTGCAAAGGTTGAAGAAACAGGTATATTTCAAAAAGAATATTTTCAAACAACACACACGGAGGGTCGCGCGCGCGTGCCGTTTTGTACAGAAATTCTTAGCAAAACAATGCTAATTGATTAATTTTTGTAGTTTTTGACCAGTTGTGACACCAGTTGGATAGATAGGAAACCTTGAAACACACAAACATACAGTCACTCCGTTCTGCTTGGATTTGACGCTAATACTAACTTATTTCAGCATCGATGGGTACTCGTGTAACAACGAGCTAAACACACTTCAGCCGTGATTGTCGGAGAATTTTGGGTTTAAATTCGGCCGGTAGCACTTTACAACTTTGGACATGTATTCTACAGGACGGGGGAGCCATCGGTATCGATTGTCGCATAGGATAGGTGGCAGTACTCACACTTCGATGGCCTTGTTCCAGTTGATGACGTAGCCGGAGAGCGCGAAGGTCTCGATGTTGACGACGTGCACGTTGCCGCGCTCGGTGCCCACGTGGATCCATTTGGACTGCAGTGGCAGATGCAAGCACGTGATCCTGCCGACAACCGCAAACAAATTACATGTGTAAATCCCGTCCAGCCAATCAGATGGAAGGTATTTCGATCGTGAGAAAGTTGAAAACCGATGACAGGCGCCCTGGGGCTTTACCGTGAAAATTGTTATTATCAGCTTCCTTTGATCGCGTGGTAAGATTTTCAGATGACCTCTTTGATGGAATGGCGAGCGCTGTGGTTTTAAAATGGGAGGTCTCGTGATTCCCGGCGGGGACAATTTGGATATTTATAATATCTGAAAAGTTTCTGGTTTGGCTAGTTACCCCTTACCGTCAAAGACGTGCCGTCAAACGATTCAGTGTTCCGATTATTATTAACTAGCTTTAACCCGCGGCTTCGCTCACGTTAGGTTCGATTTTTTAACCCCCCATTTAACCCTCTTGGGGTTGAAATTTTCCAAAATCCTTTCTTAGCGGATCTCTACGTCCTAACAGCTACCTGTATGCCAAATTTCAGCTCGATCGGTCCAGTGGTTAGAGCTGTGCATTGATAGATCAGTCAGTCAGTCAGTCAGTCAGTCAGTCACCTTTGCCTTTTATATATTTAGATTAAGATTATTTACATTATAAAAAGTATTTATTCAACAAAGAATACAGATATCCACATAGTATTAATTGTGGATCCCACACTAGGAGGCCTGTATCGTAGAAAATATTATAAACATGGGATTAGATGTATGGTCTTAATTAAAACTACCACACCCCCTTCCAAATTAGCCCGCTACCATCTTAGACTGTATCGTCACTTAACAACAGGCGAGATCACAGTTGGGCTATCACAAAGTAGCAAATAAAAGTTATTTCAGTTATTATAATTATTAAAAGTTAATAAATAATACATGAGTCACACGCACCAGTTTGCAAGTAGTTTCTGGTGCAAACATTTTCTATTTAGCATAAACGCATTGTGTTATTTTGTATGCTGTAGAGCGCGGACGCCGCAGCTCTGGCCTACTTAGGTACTAGTTATATAACAGCCATTTGCTCTCACAGTGATTCGAATTGACTGCCAACTTCGGACGGCTATAATAGTACCTACAAGTTATAAGCTGTCGTAGAAAAGCTAGAGCTTTTCTTAAGCCTCCTTTAAGCTTGAATAAACTAGTTAGTTCTTTATACAAACTACGAAAATTTATCTAGATAGGGTGGAAAAATGGGCGAGTTGCGGGAGCTAACAAATTGCAATATATTGTAACAATTTTCAAATAAAATAAAAATATTGAATAGAATCAGGCGTTACTTTGCGGAAGACAATACAGCATTGTAAAGTCGATATCTCCTGAGGATGCTCTGGTGTCGGGGCGAAACGTGCGTTGAGTGTAGTATAAAAGTCTTGTGTGGTGGTGCATGTGAGTGGTGGTGGCATTGCTTGCTTTCTTGCTTAGTTGGGGAGGTAAGCGGCGCTTAGTTTTTTTGACCACACAGATTTTTTTTCTGTTGGCGGATTATAGCAAAATAATTCTAAATTTTAAATTTTCTTGCTAAAATAAAAATAATAAAATTTTGTTTTTTTTCTTGCGTACAATAAAGTTTTTATTTATCTATCTACCTGTCTATCTATTATTTCGAGTTCATTAATAAAAATGAAATCGAGAAATTCTTATAGAAAATTCAGTCTGATTGAAAAAAATAAAGAAGCCATAATGATGTCTCAAAAGCAGAATCAGCACACGCCGATACAGCAGCCCCAATCAGAAGTCAGCACGCGAGGTGCTCGTTGCCGTTGTAGGACCTCCGTTTTTATTACGTTCGATTACCTACTTCTATAATTTATTTTACTCGTAATAAAGTTCTTTATTGGCTTTCATACCTATAAATAAGTATTTTTTTTTGTATAAAATTGTTCGTTTACAGTTTTACTAGCTCACGTTAAATTTGATTTTTCAAACCCCTATTTCACTCCCTGAAAGAGGTGAATATGCTCATGAAACTGAACAACTTTCCCCAAGGAACATAGGTCGAAATATGAAAAAAAAATTTGGACCTCCCATAGTAAATCAATCAGCTGATCGTCAAGTTTGTATGGAGGGTCCAATTTTTTTTTTCATATTTTGACCTATGTTCCCTGGGGAAAGTTGTTCAGTTTCATGAGCACATTCACCTCTTTCAGGGAGTACAACCATTAAAATTTCAACCGGTAGAATTGCATTTTCAAAAATTCTTTCTTAGCATCCGCTAATCATATTAATAGCTTTCTGTATTTCGAATTTCAGCCCGATCCGTTTATAGTGGTTGAAGCTGTGCGCTAATAGAGCACTCAGTCAGTCAGAAGATGATGAAAAGACACTAAATGTAATGTATGTTTAGATGCTTAAAGTGTAATAGTACAAAGTAAAGATATTGTTGGAGTTAAAGAGGGACACATTGTCAGTACATTAGCGAGTAGCCGCCACTCAGTGCTCCTCGCTCCGGGTAATGGGGCTGCAAACGGCGCGGCCTCAGCTTACATTACGAATCTGATTTACAACTTCTGGACGTTTTGACCCAGAGCCCAGAGAGAGAAAAGGTTCTTTGTAGATGTTTTTCGTTCCCTTTTCACAATACGTCGTGAAGCAGTTAATTTTAACTCAATAGATCTTCCTAATATTATAAAAAAATAAAGTGTGTTTGTTTGTTCGTTTGCCTTTCAATCACGCTGCAACAGATCAACGGATCTGCGTGATTTTTTTTGTATTTTTTTTTTGGTTTAGTTGAGGACTTGGAGAGTGACGTAGGTTTCCTTTTTCCCGGATAAAGAGAGTTCCCGCGGGATTTTAAACAACTAACCGGAAGAATTCTTGGCCAAGGACTTGCCTAAGGAATGATTCTCCGACACACATAGTATTATTGTTACAGTCCTTCTTATTTACTTGTTTCTTTATATTTTTATTTTAAACAATATTAGCCATGCTGAAGTTGACTGATATCCTCCTATCCCTTCCAAATAAGCGGAAAACTTGTGTTAGGAGTGGGTACGACAATAGTGCAACGGGCAGAATTCGAACCTGCGAGCTTTCAGTTTTCAGTCCGCACCATTAACCGTTGGGCTATTGAGGCTTATAAAATGTAAATATTGGCAGTCGCTGGATACAGGCGGCGCAAGATCGTGGCTTATTGCGATTCTTTCAAGAGACCAATGCAACAAACTAATACTCCTTTCTCATTGTAACTCATTAAAAAAAAAACTAAAATGCATAGTCAAAAGGCAAATATTTAGTTTTACTTTTTTGTTGTTGCGGCGAAGGGCACTCTTAACCTCTTTCCGCAAGTAATTTCCAAGAGTCCGTTGTGCTAAGCGCGAGGCCTCGTGGCAGTGAAAACAAAACTGTTCTTATTCACTTGTGAACGAGGGACTCACGTGACCGGGTGCCATACCATTCACAAAAAGCCATAAGTGCTGCGTACTTTTCAAAGTTTTCCTTATCTTTGACAGCTGCTGGTCTGTTTATACACAAGGAAAAACGAAATTCTTTTGCTATAATCCGCTAAACTAATGTGCTGTTTCACTGTACACTGCCACTTTTCCAGTAGTAGAATAAGTGCAGAAACAACACACCACCAACACGCAATACCACGCAAAACCTTCGAAATACAGTCTACATACTACTCTACGAAATACACACCGCAGCATTTTCAGTAGATGTCGACTCCACAATGTACTTATGCAATAATTTGCAAAAGAACTTGATAAATCTTATGAAAAATTTTGAAAAAATTACTTTTGCAATGGTGCGATATGATTAGTGTGATAGTGTGATGAAGAAGCCCTGTATCTATTCACCAAGTATTTTGACTGAGCTTGTCCGCTCTATGTGCTCTTCAAGGTTCGCTACAGATTTGTCAGTGTACAAGTTTGTCTCTAAAAAAGTAGATCTAGGATAAAACGTCCAAGTATTTCAGCCGTTATACAAAATGGGCTTTTTTTTGTCTCATATTCATTAAAAGTTTGTAAGCGATTCGGCTGAAGCGGCTGAAACAAGAGCAAGCCGCAATCCCTTACATTACGCGGCGCAAAACTTTCACAATCAATTACTATTTTCAGCCAAGTTTTCAGTTTTGCTACAAAATACTTGCTTTCTTTTGAAGCATTCACTGTAATAAAACAGCTCGGTTGTAGGGATAAAGGTCGTAACTCACTTACACGACACCGCTCCCGCATGTTGGAAGGAACATTTAAATATTCAAGAAAAGCCGGCAAGAAACTCAGCAGTTGTTTGTTTGTGCTTTTCAAAACAAAACTATTATGATCATCATAGTATATCAATGCTAATTATTTATTCGAGATTTTTCCAGATTTTCAAATTCAAATCATTTATTAGCAAAGATCTGGAAACAAAATTTTATATTCGTACAAAATAGTGCTCCAATCTGCAACAAAGTAGCATGTAAAAGAAAAAATAAAAAAATTCTTCAATAATAATATCTACAACAATTATTCATATAAATTCTTACAATGTCAAATTTTTTCAAAAAAAAAAAAAAAAAAGAAAAAAAAAATTATTAAATTCTATGTCAATGCAAAACATGAAACTACAAACTATCCGTTAAAAATTCCTTATTTAAGTAGTAGCATTTTTTTTTTGTGGAATATCTTTAATTTTTTGTTTAAACAATACGTAAGTAGCACATAAATATGTGCTTGTAGACACCTTTGTACATATTTTTGGTAAGTGTTTTTGTAGTCGTGAACCCAGAGTAATGGTTTACGAGCTCAAAGCTATGAGTATGAGAACACTTTCGCGCAGGAAATTCAAAAAATGTGATAATCGTAGTGATACTCAGAGTCGTAAGCCATTTCCCCGAGCGGCCCTCGACAGTTGTTTATGATAAACTGCAGCACTGTGAACGTCGACGAGAGGAGCTTTTTATTCTCCCGAGTACACAATGGCCCCATTAGAATAACAAGGTTGTTTCGCGAGAGCGCGGGATACGAGTAACTTGCAGTAACATCAACAGCATTGGATCCGATGCTTTCTAATTAAAACATATCGTTTTTTTTTTTAGGTAACCCCTAAGTGTTAGAAAGGCTTGACTTTTTTACTGATGACAAGATAGCCCTTGACTGCGATCTCATCTGATCTCTTGTAAGTGAGACGGTCGCAGGCTAACTTGGAAGGGTAACTATGCCAGTGTAACTTAAACTCATACTTCTAATCGATTTCTACACGCCTTTGTACCGGTAAATAGTTTGGCGGTACGTCTTTGACAGTAGGGTCCTAACTAGCTAATGCTGAAGCTTCCTAGTAGACCAGACCAGAGATAATTTAGAAATTATTAATTCCTAAATGGAATCCTGCAGGGAATCGAACCCAAGAACTCCCATTTATATGTATACCACATCACCATATCGCTCGCCACTGCGCTAGGGAGATTGTCAGAACAATAAGAATAAAAAAATAAGTGATCAAATTATAATAAAATTAAGTACATAATTCTTGTTCTGAATAACAATTGCTTGTTAATTAAACGTCATTAGTGGAATAGAAAAATTTTTACTAAACTTTTTATGTAGGTATTGTAGGTGCTATACCTGCAATCAAACAAAAAGTTAACGAATGAATAGAACGACGAAATTCTACGGGTGTTCGTAATTTCGTTACTCCTTTGCCCCTGGCCAAAAACTGAATCCGCATCAAATATGGTATGAGCATACGCGTAAAATCTCATGTGCGCTGCTATTCAGCAGTTTTCGCACCGAACAGTCGTTTCGCATGCAAAATAAATGTCGTTAAAAGTTAACGGGAGACGAGTGGTAGCGAGCTATTAAATCTGCTTTCACGGTTACTGTCGTTGTAACGAAAATGTTGTGTGCGGCGATATTGCTCCATTTCTACTTTTCTGTTAATGTTTGAATGGATGTTGAACGTTACTATCGGTTTACAACAGTGAAAAAGGCTTCAAAATTAAAGCTTATAAAATAGAATTTGATATTGATTCATTACGTTGTATAGCTAGCTGTCCTTGTGCACATCATTTTTACTTTGGATCACGCAACCCGCTAAACTTTACAAACTTATGTTACAATCTTATATTTTAGCTCTTCCTCTTTTGCGTTGTATATCATATAGCTTAGGGCCGTGATCTCTTTCATATATCATACTATGTTGGGAGAAAGAAAACCCTTTATTGGGAATTATGGGGTGGTATACGGTGAAAAAGCCGGACATCTATCCTGTTGACATTCGATTGATGTACGCTCTTGCTAGTCTCATATAAAAGCCTTATTTATTCGTTTGTTATTTTTTATTCGTTTTCACGAACCATATCTAAGTTATCTCCTACGTAGGAGTCCCTTTATCTAGGTAGCCCCTAAACGCAATCCCTTACACAATGTCATTTTCACCTTAGGTGTTCCTAAAGGTCCGTGATAACGAAATTGATAGAAAGCCATCTAACTTAGCTTCGGTAACCCGTAATAGTTAGAAAACGTTGGTGAAAAGGGATATATCAATAAACTCAATATTATATGATAATGCATTGAATAAAAATGAATGTTTCAGTGTTGCAAGCATTTTTTAGCGATAACTATTTCAGAGATACCGTGTGAAAGTTCGCTCGGAAAATCCTATTTCCCGCAACATACGGATAAACAAGAGGACGCTGATTGCTTTTTCAAACACAAAGTAACCGTTACCAACAAATCGGTCTTTGGAAAACTCTCAGTATTGAGTTTTTCAAAGCTATTATTGGAGTTGTATTAAAAAGATTTGGCGAGATGAATAGATCTCATCTCAACTTGAAATTGCTGACCATTCATCGCTTGTTCATTTGAGTGCTCACCTGACTATTTAACTGACTATTCATCGATGTATGTGGTGTTTTTCGATTTGGTCGTCGCCCAAAGTGGCTTTGCAGCCGCTTTGAGTACTAATTGTACACCATTCATGTCGCTCAATATTATTTTCAATAGTTCGATATGCGGCCTTTTAAAAAGTTCGTAACCGAACCTTTTCAGGTCGCGAACATGAAAATTAAGCGTCGGTAAATTTTTAATTTCCATTCGAGGCGATCAAAATTTATTTTGCGCTTTTTATACGAACTTGTTCGGTTGATTAACGAATTGATACTAGCTGAAAGGCAACAAAGTACTCTGCGTTGAATGGTATTTATTTTACTATGGAGATACGTATTCAATGACACCTACCTAATATTACGTCAACAGATATCAAAGTAGACAGATCAGTATTAATAGAGCCTGAGATAGAGCCCCATTTTTAATACCTATTCTGTCTACTAAGGTCTACTGAGATAAGTACAGCTATTAATTAAAGTTAGCATTGGTTAATTAAGGTGTGAGGCGCACACCCGTACTTTGAATCTTCCTTAACCGCAAGGTTATAAACATTTGAAAGGTAAGTGAAGGCACTTTGGTGAAAATTGGCAATCATAATTGTTATTAAATATCACGAGTACGTACCACGGTAATTATTTAACTAAAATAAACTAAACTAAAATAATTACCGTGGTACGTACTCGTGATATTTAATAACAATTATGTCAGTAAACCACGAATCAAGTCTAAAATCTTTAAATTGGCAATCGTTTTGACATTTTCAACATTATCATCGCACCGAATGAAAGCTTGCATCCAGCGGTTGCTAAAGAGATCATCCGTCCATCTCGTGGCTGCGCTTGATAGGTTTATTTTGATTATAAGCCCTTTAAAATAAAAAGAAAAGAAAAGTTTTTTTATATTAGAAATACAATAATTTTTTATTCAAAAAAACTTTTACAAAGTGCTTTTTAAAAGAATACAAGCCATGTTTAAACTTGACGAATATTCTCTTATCCTTTCCAAAGTGGAAAGCTTGTATTAGGATTGGATACACAACAGTGCAACGCGGGAGGGCGGGATCGAACCGTCGACTTTACAATTTTCAGTACAAACCTTTAACCGTTAAGCTTTTGTGCTTGAAGTTGTAGCCACAAAGGCTACAACAGTCAATAAACGATACATTTCATTAGTACAAGGTACGAACGTACTGTACGAGAACAATGGAGGTCGGTACAATAATTCTGTCAAACCCAAACAAAGAATCAATTGTGTCCCCTGATCACCCCCATTCCAGCCATTCCCGCTTAATTAAACCAGGGTACGTATGTAGTGCGAATGTAGGACTAAAATCCACACAAACGGTTGTAGGTATGCACCGTACTATTCAAACCTTTGGGAAGCCTTACCCAAATACACATACAAACATAATGGAGCAGTTATAGCATAGAGGTTAACATTGATGGGGTAGTCTCCTATACCGGGGTTGAGAGCTCTCAACTTCCGACGTTTTGGAGTTATGAGCGTTTTATATGATTAATTAAATATCGCACGCTTCAACGGTGAAGGAAAATATCTTGAGGTGAATCTGCATACTCTCAGTATACTCCATAATGTTCTCGAAGGTGTGTGAAGTCTATCAAGTTGCATTAGGCCGGGGTAGTGGACAATGGTCATTCTTTGAGAGGAGACCTGCGCTCACTAGTGAGCCGCTGGCATTGGTGGGTTGTTGCTTGTTGTTGATGATTATGATGAGAAATACTTTGTTTTTTTTTTTTTCATTTTTCTTGTGTCTCTGGATATGAAGTTAACAAAGAATACATACATCGTTTTTTTTTATAATAATACAATGTTTTACTGCATCTAATTACTACCGGTTTTAAATTAAGTGGACAGGACAAGTTTTTTTTAATAAATGCCATGTTAAAATTGACCTCAAATTAATATCAAAGTTATTTAATATTATTAGAGTCCGTTTATTAAAGCCTGAATGATTGACACTCGAAGTGCCGTAATTACGAGAGCTTCAATTTGCATTATTGATGATTGAACATTTGGGAAAAGGATTAGCAACATTTGCGTAATTAATGTTAATTTGGTTCTGACAACTGTTTGACAGTCCGTAAGTAGTGTTTCATCTTTTTTGATATCTATCAATCTATCACGTAGGGAGAATTTTGCTTCTGAAAATGTTGTAAAAGAATAAATTAAAAGTAGCGATAAGAAATTTTCCCTTAGAGTTACCCGATTATTTACTCACTAACTTGTAAAGCCTACTTAGCTACCTTGAATAAATAATTTTCACATAGATATTCAAAACTTTTCATAGTGGAGGGGGACACTACGACAAAGTCGTTGACACGTGACGATCCCTAAAAAATTTTGAGTTTCCACCAATAGACGTTCGAGCTTGGCGAATTTATAACGTTCCTTATTATCTTACCACAGAACCCTAAAAATTGCATATAAAAGAAAAATGTCCATTTAACCAGACTTGTCATGCAAATTGATAGCCACACACAGTCAAATCTGCCGCAGAATTGCAGACTTGACGGCAAACTTGATCGTATGTGGTCTTCCCTTAGTGAGATCCTGTCTCGCAAAAGATAGGAAAGTAAAGTCAACTCACCTTTCCCTTTGAAACTTCAAGGACTGCACCCTCTGCGGCGGCTTCTGGCGGAAGGTCCACAGGTTGAGCAGGTCGTCGGCCGTGGCCGTGACCAGCGCGCCCTCGTTGATGAGGAACTTGGCGTGCAGCACCGCCTCGCCCGACTCGTGCCGCACGTGCGTGTCCACCCCGGGACCGCCTAGTCTGAGGTTGCGTTCAGGGACATTATCGAATAGAATAGAATTATTATTTTTTTCAAAATTCAATATCCATTTATTTCATGTAGGCCAACTCTACTAAAATAAAACCCTACATAACTCCACGCGGACCAAATCGCTGGCAAAAGCTAGCGCTGTATTATATTTCAATATTTAGCTTAGGTAAAACCATAGTTTGAATTTTAAAATAGTAAAACAGAGATAAAGACAGATTCCGTAGTTATTTCACAAATCCAGCTAAATGGATTTACGAGTGGATACAGCCAGAGCGGAATTTCAACACCTAATCTAGTAATTTGTATTGCACGAGCAGAGCGGAGTTGTCGCATTCCATTCCGCAGCAGCAAGTCGTAGCGTCTGTTACATCCATTACTTTAATGTACAGTCAGCGGGAAGCAGCACGGCTATTCACTAACATGCCACTCGCTTCGAAAGCAAACTCGAAGTGAGTTTGCTTTGCTCTATCGATTACGTCAAATGAAGGATAATTTGACATAATTGGTAAGGGCCAAATTAGACGGTGCACCGTTCATCGCTCATTTTAGCGATAAACGATGCACGATACCAGTGAATCTTTCCACCAACAGAGTCAACAAACGGAAAGGACTGAGCGAGCAAAAAGAGTTCAAAATGAGCTAGCTCGGAAGTGACGTTAAGGCGACTTTCAAAACTATTAGTTGGTGGAAGTATAAACCTATGTATTTGTTTTCAAAGAGTTCGTTCCGCCATTTCTCGCTCATTACTTTTTTGTGGTGCTAACTGCGCCTAGCGTCACAACGTTCACATCAACTGACGATGATGATGACTGAATAGTAAAGAAGACTGGAACGGTGATCCGTTGCAGTCTTCTTCCTATTCCACGATTGGTGAACCAAGGTGAAGTGAGTTTGCTTTCGAGGCGAGTTGGAATTTTAGAGAATAGTCTTGCTGCATCCCGCACATCCCACGTGTTGTCGAGATTTGTACTTGTTTGTTGCGAAGTTCCGCTCGCGATGTTTGTAGCCACATCTCATCCAGAGCGCATTCCGCCGGGCGAATGTATTAAGATTAAATGGGAAAGGGAATGTTTGCTTCATTAAATTTCTTATTGTTGTTTCAAAGCTCTTCATATCGACAAGTATCTTTATTATCTAATCCTAATAATATTATAAATGTGAAAGTGTGGATGTTTGTTACTCAATCACGCAAAAACGGCTGAACCGATTTGGATGAAATTTGGCACAGAGATAGATTATAGTCTGGAATAAGACATAGGCTATCCCGGAAAATTAAAGAGTTCCCGCGGGAATAAAAAACCCTCAATCCACGCGAACGAAGTCGCGGGCATCAGCTAGTATATAAAAATGAATCGCTTAATGTGTTGGTAAGCGCATCACGCGTGAACGGCTGGACCGATTTCGCTAATTCTTTTTTTATTGTGTTTGTTATTGTTAGGAGAAGGTTCTTATGAAAGAAAAAATTAAGAAAATTGCGCGGAAAATTAGAAAATTTAAGAAATATTAACTACCATATTAAATTATTTCTAATGTAACCGCTTTTACAATTCAAACTTTTTTGATGTAACCTTATGGCGTTTGACATAACATTGACAGAATGCGTGCTGCCAATTTCGTCAAAGAGGATGTAAAAAAACTTAAGACAGGACAACGTCTGTCGGGTCCGCTAGTTATGAATGAAAATATCACCCTATTTTTAAACACACACTGTCTCACTGTTAGTCAGTTTGTATGAATTCGCTATTCACCAAAATTTCTTGGTGAATTTTCATGTGGTTTTTACAAGTAACTTGAGCGTGGCTTGAGACATCATATAGACTATTTGATCGAAATAAATTTAATGATATCTTAAGTTGAAGTCTGCTCAGCTTAGTTTAATGCATATGAGTCATATTAAATATAATTTGATAATTAAAAAAAACGTTGGAAAGATTTGAGGAAGGCCTACGCCGTAGAGGCGACTAATACGTAAATTAAAATATCCTAGGTTTATAATTTTATTATTGCTGGCTGACATAAAAATTGTAATTTTTTTTAATATACACTAAATTGACCTAAGTATTTTATTTTTGACATGATTTGAATAATCAAAAAAATATTCAAAATAAATTATTATTATTTGATGCTAAGTAGGAAATGTAATGTTATGTTTTTTTTTTTATTATTTGTTACGTATTAGAATAAAGGCTTTTTTATTTATTTATTTAATGTAATTCGATGAGCATTTTTCTTTTTTTCATAATATTATGTCATTTGCTTTGGAAGCTCCATTACTGAGTATTGTGAGATTTTGGAATAATATCACAATTTACAAAATATGCAAGCAGTAGCTTTATAGCGATCTAGTTACAACGTACTTTGAATCGTGAATTTGGTTGGGAATATACAGGGTGCATGTTGTTTGTGCTCGTAGGACCGTTTGTACGTCGTACTCGCCTTTGATGAAAATGATTCGAAATACGAAAGCTGTTTTCCTACCCCTGATGAAAAACTATAAGCATGTTCCGGTTTATCAAAGTATCTTCTTTTACTTTATGGCAGGATAGTCTTTGACCGCGATTTCACCTGTTGGTAGGTGACGATGCAGTCTAAGATGGTAGCGGACCAACTGGAAAGCGGTGTGGCAGTGTAAATTGAACCCATACCCCTAATCTGTTTCTACACGCCCTCCATCGTGGCGTAAAATACTGGATGGATCGGATTTTATATCGGACCAAAGTGTGGAGCGTTAAAAGAACATAGCTCTCCTGGACGTGCCACTGGACGACCTGCCTCCTGATTCTGTAACTTAGTGTCTATCAACGAGGATAGGCATTTACTATTTCATAGTAAACCTTCAATGCATAAAAAATAAATGTCAGTGGCTTACATTTTTTGATAGGCTGGTGCAAAATGTTTGATCGCGTCGTTCCGCGAGATCGTGCGGTAACTGCGAATCGCTCATTAGGCCGAGGGCTGTTTGTTTTTTCCCTGATTTTGTTTACCTCGAGCTCAGCCGCCGGTAAATGGAATTTGTAAAAATCGGTTCCGTTATCCCGGGACTACCGCGAGGGTATATACGAGGGTATAGGTAGGTACATATGCTGTTTGGAAAAATTCCGAAATCATTCACAGACATCGATGTAAACGAATATCTATTTGTTTGTGACAGGGGATACAACTCCTCCATCATCACGCTTAATAATTGCGTAGTGTTTTTCTGAAAGAGTACGAAATTTTCCATCGTACAATCTCAAAAAATCAATATCTGCAACGATGACAAAACATTAATAACATTTTTTTTAAATTTTTTCGGCTTTTTAAATAAACACATACCAAGCTTATTCAATTCGTATAATTTTTAACTATCAATTCGTATAAAAAAATTTATAACACTCTGACAGGGATTTCAGTGTCCCCGGCTCCTGGACCATTATCATGGATACTTTTACGATCTTTTTATGTCCAAACAACCCTATCCATATCATATGGAATTTAAATATTTTACAAGTTACATGATGAATGGCGGCCATTCCATTTTGATGGGCTCCCGGATTACTATTCATTAATAGTTGAACGGACTATTAATATCATTTTCATGTCTTTTCACATCGAGAGGCTTTTATAGCTGATGTTTTCGATTTGGCTGAAATTTTGAATGGAGATGACTCATACCCAGGAATAACACATGTTCTACATTTTATCCCGGAAAATTAAAGAGTTTCCGCGGGAATTAAAAAAAATCTTAATCCACGCGGGCGAAGCTGTGGGCATTATCTAGTGACTACTAAAATTATGATTTCAAAATCATACTTTCTGGGGCCGAAGACTAGCTTTTTTCTAAAGCACGTGCAAACAAGCAATTTGTTGCTGCGCGATTGAAGAACAAACAATCACACTTTCGTACTTATAATATTAGTAAGGATTTAGAGTAAATGGGATACTTTAGGATGGCGGTTAATTCAAAATTTATGACGAGAAAGTAAGTGCGAGAGCTACTGGCAGATTACGTAGTACAAAATTAAAACGTGAGTGGTCGTATATCACGCCGGGGGACGGACGGGGTAGGGGGTGAAAGTTACGAGAAAAGTTGCGTTAAACTTTACCCCTCAAAAACGTTGTCGAAGTTGCCTCATTAAAAGTAAAATGATGAATATTTTCATGTTCAGTTTACATTTTACACAGTGTTGAGGCATTTGACGTTGATGTAACTCCTTGATTTACATTTTCAAATACATAACTTTAAAGTATTAAGTAACGCGGACGGCCTCACTAGTCCAAAACAAAGTTATCGATGTATTAATGCTGTCAGACTAAGGCAAACATTTTGATTCAATGCACTTAAGGATTCCTAGTGCGGTAGAAAGGCAATTGCTGAAAATATGCAAAAGGTCGCTTCCAATCGATTGAGCTTACAAAGGGCAAGCTGAAAAAATTTAATAAAAAGGAAAATCGCACAAAAACCTGAATTTGCTAGTCAGAGCCTGAATTGGGCGTAATGTAGGCAAGGGTCCCGTGAGATGGCTGGATTTTCAGATTGTTAGCCAAATATTGGGTTAGGTGAGTTTTATATCCCCTGTACATTTTTTGCTCAATCAGAACTCTGTCGGGTCTTTCGGGAAATGAAATTGGAGGGAAGTACAAAAGAGAAATACCATGAAGGGTTATCTATGGCTGGCATCATATCCTACTAATATTGTAAATGCGAAAGTTTGGATGTATGGATGGATGTTTGTTACTCAATTACGCTTCAACGCCGTGACCGATTTGGCTGAAAGGCACAGAGATAGATTATAGTCTGGAATAACATATAATTTCGCCACAAGCACTGCAAATGCAGAATAGATTGTATTTTGGAATCACTATTGAAAGGGGAAGTGTCCTGAAAGAGAAGAGGCGTAGTGAAGGTGATGTGCAATAAAAAAAGTTCAATTCAATTCAATTCTATTCTTATTACAGTTGAAGCGCTATTCCGGAAGATTTCGGCTTTTGTGTGAACAGCTCAACTTTTTAGGTCAAGCGCTAAAAAAGTAATTTTTAAAACGAAAAAGGTCTATTTCAACTTGAATGCTTTTACGAAAGTTGGCAACGCTAGACCACTATAGAGACAACTAAATGATCACTGAATCATGAAACTTTGAGCAAACACTTGTTATTGTGAACCGGAGATATTGTTTTGTTCGTTTTAAACCGCAATAAACATTGGATAAACTCCAAATTCCCTCATTAGGGGCGGCTTTGTCCGGTAAACCGTGCGCCCCTTACGGCTGACGACATATTTGTTCAAATCATCATCATAAACATAGTATTCCTTATTTAGTTCAAATAGAATGACACAAAATAAATAGACCAATTGCGTATTTGACAATTTTTTTTATACACCTAAAATATTTCTTTTTTTTTTTAAATTTTAACTAGTCTAGAAAATATAGATCTTTTAAGTTTCTTGTTATAAAAACAGAGCTCCATTGCAACATGAATTATAGATGCGATTGAAGTCTCGGGCAAAAGGTTTGCTAACTTAACAATAAGATACGAGTAAATAACGTGATAAAACCTGGCAAAATATTGTTCTCAGTTGACCCCGCGGTCGCCTACATTGTAGGGTCCGCGGTGTAAACAATAAACATAGGCATATACTCGTATAACAACAAAGTGCTATCTTTATAATTTCTTTAAACATTCCATTGCATCAATGAAATGGCATTGCGATTATAATTGTCTATCATTTATTTTTAAACACATTTATCTTATTATTTTTAAAAATGATTACAAATATACATTATACAAATATAAATATAAAAACATCATTAAAAACAATAAAATAAATGGGTCCCACTTGCTGCGGGATAGGGACCCAAGCAGCCAGTGGTCAGGGCTCCAGAGTGAGGAACCTCCTCACAATGCGTGCCGTCTCAAGGAGTACCGCCTTCTGTATCTTGCTCTTGATCCAAGTATTAAGCGAAAGTTTCTTAAGATGTTGATCGAAACTTTTCGCTATGAGACCATTGACCGAAACGACCATCGGCACTACAATCGTTGAATCAACATTCCACATGGCGGTAATCTCGTGGGCAAGGTCTAAATATTTTGATAATTTTTCTTTTTCCGCCTTCACCAGATTATCATCATGTGGAATTGTGATATCGACAATTATCGCTCGACGCGCTGATCGGTCAACAAGCACTATATCAGGTCTATTGGCTACAATATACCTATCAGTGATAATTGACCGATCCCAGTAGAGCAGGGCACTACTATTCTCGAGAACTGACACTGGGTCATACCTATAGTATGGCATTATAATTATAATTATTATTATGATACACTAATTAGTGAAGAAGAAAAAGTTTAACCAGATTACGGAAAATTGAATCCGTTATACTAAATCCTTTTATTACATCCAAATCATAATAGCGAATCGATTGACATCTCATTCATCAATTTGACTTAGTATTTTGGCGTTACGGTACATGGTACAGGGAATATATATACCTACATACCAAATAGTATTAAAAATTTTGTTTTAAGGTTAGGTATTGGCCGCCAGGGAGCGCTATATTATGTCATTTAATATGTTTTGTTGACAGAAAATCTTTAAGCTAATTTTACGTTTAGGAAACGTTCAAATACGTCTTTCTCACGAAATTTAATAACGTTGCTTCGATTGTAAAAGTGAATGGTAAATAACTGGGAGATTTCAATCCTGAATTTCATTAAAAGTTGTATTTAAAGCAGGAATATTTCAATATCGTTCGGTAAATGAGCTGTCGACAACCTGAAAGCCCTTTGAAGCAGCAGAAGGGGACAGCTTGCGACGTAAAGCGTAATACACAGTGCGAAGAACGAACGAACTGCAGTCACTGAAACGTCCATCATATTTCCTTCAGAATGAACGCTTTTCCACCGTCTAATAAATTTTAATCCTTACTAATATTATTAGAAGGGAAAGTGTGTGTTTTCTGGTTTGTTGGTTTATCACAATCACGCAGCAACGGAGTAATGGATCAACGTGATTTATTGCATACATCTCTGACATAAATCTGTCTCATTTTCACTCTGTCTTCAGTCTGAGCAGAGTGAGAGTGCGGTCTATAGAGTTCAGCCTCAGAGACGAGATTGGCGATGTAGAGAGAGCATGCGGTACTCCAAGCATTTAGAACGAACAAACGAACGAATAAAATAGTAGGCAACAACTTCAGCTTCCAAATTCTCTGGTTTGTAAAAAGGAAAAATTTTTTTTTTGTAATGTGTTTAATAAATTGATGTTAACTTGTGCTCAATATAAAATATCGAAATCTGACAAGCGGAAAAATTAACGAAGCTCACGCTCGGCCAGGCGGACTAATTATTCGGGAAGAGCGAATTTATTACAAAATATGACGACTTTTAAGAAAATTTTCCTTTCGGAAGACAATTTTCGTGGATAGCGAAAAATTTCTGCGAAGAGAAAAAAAAATTGCTGCTGTAAGATGGAGGCGACCTAATTTATTTTACGTTTCAAATATTATAATTTATGTTTTCTATGTATATCCCCTAAGTAGGAGTCTGTTTACGTAGGCAGCCTTTAAATATAATCCCTTACCTAAAATGAAAACAAAATCATCAGAAAGTGTCACCTAACGTAGTTTAGGCAGCCCGTAAAATTTAGGGAACGTTATAAATATAAATAAATATAATAATCCCAATTCACACGCTGTCTGACGCATCAACGCCCAGCCTAAACCCTTTGACTGTTAGAAACTTCGGTATGTAAGTAATTATATAGCAATTATGTCGTAGGCATCCGCTAAGACCTATTTTTGTCAATTCAAGCCCTAAAATAATGTAAACCTTTCACTTTTATATCTAAGGAAAATATTCGTAACTAGGTTTTTCCCGCAACTTCGCTCACGTTAAGTTCGATTTTTTAAACCCCTATTTTACCCCTTTAGGGGTTGAATTTTCAAAAATCCTTTCATAGCGGATGCTTACGTCATAATAGCTATCTGTATGCCAAACAGCTCAATCCGTCCAGTGGTTTGAGCTGTGCGTTGATAGATCAGTCAGTCCCTCACCTTTTCCTTTGATATACTTAGAAGATAAAACCATCGTCTTCGCCCCACTCTGGTTATAATGTCAGCCCGGATGGGTATACGAGTGGAGTCCCGCGTGGTATATTATTATTATTGGGCGGGCAAGTTGGAGTCGAGCCAGTTCAGTGTGCGCGGTTATGCCACTAAATTAACTTCTTTATTCGCAGGCTTTCATTCCGGTGATCCTGTGAAATTGTTCCGAAAATTGGACGACAACTTTTACTTCCTTCGTCACTAATGAGCGTTTATTTCATAAATTTTTCTCATCTCATCAATATTGCAAACTAGATGATGCCAGCGATTTCGTCCGCGCGGATAAGGTTTTTTGTGATTCCCGCGGGAGCTCTTTCATTTTCTGGGGTAAAATGTAGCCTATGTGATAATCCTGGGTATGAGCTATCTCCATTTCTTTCAGCCAAATTCATCCAGTAGTTTTTGCGTGAAAGAAAGAGGTAACAAACACACACACATACAAACTTTCGCCTTAATAATATTAGTGTGATGTGATAATAAGTAGAATGTGCGCCACTTCTTGTCCTCGAACATTCCTTCACAAACCACATACGCAAACCAAGCGTAAAAACTTGTTTCTTGCTCAGATCTGCTTCTTCTGCTTAAATATATAAAAGAAAATGGTGTCTGCCTGACTGACTGATCTATCAACACACAGCTCAAACCACTGGACGGATCGGGCTGTTTGGCATACAGATAGCTGTTATGACGTAGGCATCCGTAAAGAAAGGATTTTTGACAATTCATGTCCTAAAATAATGTAAACCTATCACTGAGTCAAAGTCAGTTTCACCTTTAGACCTAAGGAAAATATTCGTAATTGAGCCCTCTAACTTCTGAGACGTGAGAGTAAAACTCTAAACAAAGCGTTGAACCCTAAACAACGCCGCCCGGAGCTGACTCGGAGTTAATTATCTCGCAGAGTCGCGGCTAATTACATGCCCTAATTGCTTGCTCCTGCCCAGTATTTCCTTGTTTGTGAACTTTTTACGATAACTTAACGGCTATTCAACACACGCGTTGATTCTGAATCTGCTGAATTTTTTTAGGGCTCCGAAAAAAAAACGGAACCTTTACAGGATTATTTTGTTGTCCGTCTGTCTGTGTGTATGACTCGAATTTGACCGTTTTTTTTTAATAACAAGATAGTACTTGACTACGATCTTACTTGATGGTAAATTCGGTAGCGGGATTAAAGATAGCGGTCAGTGCTCATACTCCTAATTTCCTACACGTCATCGTGCGGCAAATTGTTTGGCAAAACTTTTAGACTGTAAGGTGGTAAGCCATGGCCAGACCTCCCACCAGTCTAGACCTCAGAAATCACATCACACTAATATCACATCACATCACACTAATATTATAAAAGCGAAAGTTTGTATGTGTGTGTGTGTATGCTTGTTACTCCTTCACGGCACAACGAATTTGAAATTTGTAATCGAGATAACTCATACCCAGGATTAACACATAGGCTACATTTTATTCCGGAAAATTAAAGAGTTCCCGCGGGAATCAAAAACCTTAATCCACGCGGACGAAGTCGCGGGCATCCTCTAGTTATAAATTTTGAAATTGTACCCGCAGGGATTCAAACCTAAGACTTCTCTTACTTTAAGCCCACAGCTCATCTGCGCCAGGGAGGTGGTAGGAGTTTTCAAAATTTTGTTCGAGGCAACTCTACAGTTACTCTAGTTACACAGTTCGTCAACAATTAACTGTACAGTGCTACATTCGGTCTATATCATACAGGGCCCGTGCATTGTGTCCCCGTCGGCGCTGACAGGGCCACAAAGGGTGAGTGTTGTGTACTTCGCATGCTACAGCGACAAAGCGACAAAGGATGAAAGGGATCGATGATGTATCCGGCTAGCGTACAATGTACATACGAGCAGTTTGTCCATTTTTCATGTACATAAATGACGACGCTGTTTTAGGGTTAATGATGTTTAGGGTTCCGTTCCCGAAGGTTAACCAACGGGACCCTATTACTAAGCCTCCGCTGTCCGTCAGTCCATCTGTCTTTCAGCGCGCAGTATCTCCGTAATAGGTAGAGATTAATTCGCGCGGGAACTCTCTTATTTTCCGGGATAAAAAGTAGCCTATGTGTCATTCCAGACTATAATCTATCTCTGTGCCAAATTCCAGCCAAATCATTGTCGTTGCGGCGTGAATGAGTAACAATCATCCATCCATCCATTAATCCAAACTTTCTCATTTATAATATTAGTAGGATTCTGCGATGATGAATAATGATAGTAGTAGATACTTGTAATTTGAATAATGTAAGTTCACTCTAGGATTCTAATTCACGCATTAAGACAGTCAAGGCTCATTAAATTCAGACGAGGCATTCATTGCGGCGAGTGACGAGCCGCAACCGCTGGAGAAGCTTTCAGGATGACGTCACACTTTATTAAACAATTAATTGTAGGAAAATCGGGCCACGGCGTTATCGCGTAAGCGGTAGACTATTGTAGCCCAAGCACGAACATTTTCAACTTTCGAATAGTAAAGGTAAATTTAACGCCAGGAAGAAATTTTGTATGAAAACGACAGGAGCACTGCAGTCGTTTTCAAATAAAATTTCTTGATGGCATTAGATTCTACAGAAAGCGACACGGACGCTGCATTAAACAATAACCGCACGTAGAATCGTGAGCAGCTTCATACGTTTACATGTTACGCGCCCCTTATACACCATACTAAGCTATCGCATAAGCTATCATGAGATAACTAATATTATAAATAACAAAGTCTGTCTGTTCGTTGCTTTGTGCTTCAGTCGCGCGGCAAGGGACAGTAACCAACGTGATTTTTTGCACGGCAAGTTGAGAGCCTGCAGGGTGACGTAGGCTGCATTTTATCCTAGAAAACCAAAGAATTCCCGCCGAACTTTTAAAAACTAAATCTACGTGGCAAAAGTCGCGGGCAGCCGCTAATGAAATATAAAATAAAATCCCAATGGAAAGATCGACCGGTCGTGATTAAATTACAGTTAATTTATTGTCATCCTCCTCAGCAGTCGTATAACAATTAATTTTCTGCGCCACTCTCTGCCCACTGAGGACGCGATGGAGACTTTAATTCCATCAGCACCAGGCCCACGACTCTCTAGGGGCTTAATATTATAAGAATTCTATCTATTTTATGCCAAGATTATCGCTATTTACATTTTTAACCGCGTCCAAATAAAACGGGACATATAAAAATGGACGGTTAACTAATATTATAAATACGAAAGTGTGTTTGTTTGTAGGTTTGTCATTCAATCACGCAGCAACGCAGCAACAGATCGACGAGATTTTTTTCGTGGGCATAGTTGAGGACTTTGAGAGTGACATAAGCTACTTCAATTCTAGAAAATCAAAGAGTTTCCGCTGGACTTTTTTTCTCCTTTACTTGAAATCTGAATACACGCACGCAGTAAAAGTCGCAGGCAAACCTACTCACTTTACCCTCAACCCTTTATTACTATTATTTTCATTTTTATTTAAGTCAATTTAGCAGTTAGGTATTCATTAAAACGAATGGTATATGCACGGTTTATAGTTGGTATATTATGGTTTTGGTTATAGTATTGAAGTCTTTGTCATCCAAATTACGATAAAAGGGCAACAGCTGTTCACGTCGAATGGTTAGCAACAATCAAATTATTATTTAAAAACTACATAATACTTTTATAGATAAAAAATTCAATGTCAGATGATTTAGAGGTATCAGATGTCATGGTCGAATTTTTATAATTATAATAATATCAACAATTAGCAACATTGTTATAAGTATCTTAATTAAAGTTATTTATGTGCTCGTTAACTTTATGCACTAGCGAAAGATCTTTCTAGGGATAAGATAATAAAATCAAAGCCGCAATAGCCCAACGGTTCAAGGTGCGGACTGAAAACAGAAAGGTCGCAGGTTCAAATCCCACCCCTTGCACTATTGTCATATCCACTCCTAGCACCAGCTTTTTGCTTATTTGGAAGGGAGAGGAGATTATAAGTCAAGTTCACGTTCACCTTAACTAATATTCTTTTTTTTTTTAAAAAAGGGTCGATTCAAAATTTCATTCATTCAATTCAAAATAATAAATTCAAAGGGTCGATTCAAATTGACGCAAAGGTGAAAAGCGCATAGAAACGTCAATCGAAAATTTGACACAGCAAATTGACCTCTAAGGTGTAAGTTCATTACATACAAATTGCGATGAATGATGCCAATTCAGGTGAATTTTTTTCCGGTGGTGAATTACATTTTTTTTTTAAATATTTTTAGCGAGCAAACGAGCAGGTTGGTCACCTGATGTTAAGTGATTACCGCCGCCCATGAAGATTTGTAGCACCTGAGGCGCCACCAATGCGTTGCCGGTTTTTCAGGAATTTGTTGGTCCGCCCCTTGAATAACACCATAGTATATTTACATATATTTTTTTTAATTTCACATGTCGGGGGTGTTTTAAATTTTCAATTTAGACTTGTTACAAACCTTAGTCCACGCGAATGAATAGCAAGCCGGGTGCTAATGTTGCGCTTCCCGCGCCGTGGAAAAGTACACTACTCGTTTATCACGCCAAAGGTCGTTCACCTGACGGCGTGCGAGCGACCCTCGCACGGTTACTGGTAAAAGTGTGGTAAAGGATACAGCCTGAGGTTGCCGCTCTTGTCGCCGATGGCCAGCAGCTTCTGCACGGGGTCCCATGCCAGCGCCGTCGGCGAGAACGGGAACCCGTGACGAAATGTCTGCAACAATACAGACACGTTGTTATTCCCAAAGTTCCCATCACATACACTTACACTATAAACTACATAATTACGAACAGTAGAGTTGAAATTGACGACCTCTTGAATGGAAAGTGTGTTTGTTTGTTGGTTTGTTCCTCAATCACGCCGCAACAAAGCCAGTTGTTTTGTTTTGACGTGATTTTTGTGGACAACTTCATTTAGCGTAGGTAAAAGGAGAAAGAACATGTAGAGTTGAATGACCCCGATCATAGTCAGTGTAGAGTTAAGAAATTTTTTCTACGTTTCATTGATTCCTATGTTTTAAACTTGATGAGGACGTAACTATCACGTTTACGTTAGGTTGTACGTTTCGCACGATGGCGTTAGAAACTGATTAAGGGTGTTTATGGTTAGTTAACAGTTTTCTACAGTCTAAGATCGTAGCGAATCCGCTACATTTACACTGTCCATCAGGCATCAGATGAGATCGCAGTCAAGTGATAACTTGTCTTGAATAAAAAAAAAAACATCGGTAACAAAATTCAACCTTTCCCAATATCATTTCTTTCAAACCACCTACGGCACCGATAACTTGCGAAGAAAAGGTTATCGGTGAGAGTAGCAACAGGCGATAGCCGGGCTGGTGATAAAAAAAACACAAATAAGTGGAGGGTATATAACGCGGAGGGCCGCTGGATCGGCACATTCGAGGCAGGACTGCTCCAGAGTGTCAACATGAAGTTCCTGGTGTTAGCGGCCATCCTCGCCGCGGCCACCGCCACCGCCATCAAAGATGGACACACCGTGCTCATCGGCAAGGAGACGCTTGGTGAGTTTATTTACAATAAATATTATCAACTAGTTCATGCCCGCAACTTCGTCCGCGTAGATTTAGCTTTTAAAATCCCGTGGAAATCCGTTCCGGCATAAAGTAAGTAGCCTATGTCACTCTCCAAGTTCCAACTATACCACGCAAAAAATCACGTCGATTCGTTGCTCTGTTGCTGTGTGATTGAAGGACAAGCAAACGATCAAACACTTTCGTATTTATAATATTAGAAAGAATCCTCCAATATTTCTTTGCTGTGCGCTTCCACCAATTTCGGTAAAATTGTTAGGTTCAGTTGATTTATTTGACGGTTCAAACACATTTTTTAAAGTTTTTTAGAATAAAAACTTTTCTATTTTATTCTATTCTATTAAAATTGGTGTTTTGGGACGTTATGCTCGTGGACCGAGCTGGTCAGTTGGTTTCCACGCTTAACACCAGTCAAGAGGATCATCTTTCTATAAGTGCGGCCGACCATATCACCCTGCTCATCTGCTCAATGTGATTTGCTGATGGAATCCAATAAAAGACAAATACAGTTACACTTGAAAACACTCAGAATAAAGAACTGTTAATCGGTTGGCGAGTATACGATTACTATAATGATTTTTAGACTCGCAAGCGACTTAAAGTTCTACATTTCTCATTATTTAGTGTACAGTCACTCCTATTTTTCTTTCTCAAGGCTTTTAGTAAAAAAAAGTATATTGACGAGTAAAATGTAATAAGCTTCTAAGTTGTAATTTATTGAAATGTTTTGACACAGTAAACGTGGACATCAAAACCAAAGAGATTCTGTGCATGAAACTCCTGAACTTCATCCTGCAGCCGACCGTATATGATGACATCCGCGATGTGGCCAGAGACTGGGACCTGGAAGTCAACATGGATAAATACCTGGTAAACATTATTCTCAAACCTCTGGTACTGTTGTTATATTGACTGTATTTCTCTTCGACTTTACAAAAAAATCAATTACAACTTGGTAGTCCCTTTTTTGTATTATTCCTTTTCATTATTTAAGTTGATTTGAAAACTAAGGAATGACTTAAGAATCCAGTTTAATATACAAAATAATTGCAGAATGTCGACGTTGTAAAGAAGTTCATCGATTTCTACAAGATGGGTTTCCTTCCCCGCGGCGAAGTGTTCGTGCACACCAACGATAAACACATGAAGGAAGCCATCCTGGTGTTCCGCATGCTGTACTTCGCGAAAGACTTCGACACCTTCTTCAGAACCGCCTGCTTCCTTCGCGAGCGCATCAACGGGGGCATGTTCGTGTATGCGTTCACCGCCGCCGTGTTCCACCGGGAGGACTGCCGTGGTATTATCTTACCTGCTCCGTACGAAATCTACCCGTACTTCTTCGTCGACAGCCACATCATAAACAAAGCCTTCATGCTCAAGATGACCAAAGCCGCTAAGGACCCTGTCATCTTTGACTACTACGGCATTAAAGTCACCGACAAGAACTTAGTCGTCATCGACTGGCGCAAGGGAGTCCGTCACACGATGAGCGAGCACGACCGTCTCTCCTACTTCACTGAAGATATTGACGTGAACACTTTCTACTATTACCTCCACATGAACTACCCGTACTGGATGGTAGACGAGGTCTACGGTTTGAACAAAGAACGTCGCGGTGAAGTCACCATGTACGCGAACCAGCAACTGCTTGCAAGGTACAGACTCGAGCGTCTGTCCCACGGTATGTGCGACATTAAGATGATCATGTGGAATGAACCTTTAAAGACCGGCTACTGGCCCAAGATCCGCATGCACAACGGTGAAGAGATGCCCGTCCGTCGTAACAACGTGCTCCTACTTAACAAGGATAACCTGAAATACAAATTGTACGTTGATGACATCGAAAGATACATCCGTGAGGGTATCACGACCGGTCGCATCACACGCGTAAGTACTTTAACATATTATTAATAAAATCTAAACAACTCTTTAACAACGTGGTATTGGGCGCCCTAAGCTATTGTAACACTAATTTTTGAGTTACGAGTTCCTGTCTTTAATTTTTTTTTCTATACCTACCTATCAAAAAAAATCTATCAGATTTACCTCTACCATATTTTTGTGAACACAATAATAAGTTATATTATATACTTCATATTTCATGGAAATCTGGAGTAGGATCTCCTAAATAATATAAAATTGAATTCCTTTTATAGCGTGATGGCACCACAATCAGCCTGAAGAAGACCGAGGACTTTGAGTACCTCGCCAGGATGCTGCTCGGAGGTCTGGGTATTATGAACGATGACGCCAAGGTGATTCACATCGTCCACTTGTTCAGAAAGCTCGTGTCCTATGGAAACTACAACTTCAACAAGTTAGTATATCCTTAATGATACCCACGTCCAACAAATGGCAGGTCATCGTTAAATATCAACTCTTTTGATTAAATCACTTTAACAGGACTTTTTATAGATATATATAAATACACAAAAAGATAAGTAGCTACATAATGCTATATAGATTATAATTAAATAATGCTCTACCTAATTTCGCTTTACATTTAGATGGTCAGAGAGACGTTGTAGATTTATAAGGAATTTATTTATTTTAACTTAACACTATAACTGTTTAACAAGTGTTGTTCCTGCAGGTACACATATATTCCAACTGCTTTGGATATGTACTCGACTTGCCTGCGCGACCCTCTCTTCTGGAGGATCATGAAGCGCATCACTGAAAACGCTGACCTCTTCAAAAGGTACCTGCCCAAATACACCAGGGACGAGTTTGACTTCCCAGGAGTCAAGGTCGAACGTATCGTCACAGATAAATTGGTGACCTTCATGGACGAGTACGATGTTGATATCACCAACGCTTTGTACCTGGACAGCGCTGAAATGCAAAAGAAGAAGTCCGATTTCACATACGTCGCTAGAATGCACCGTCTCAACGTACAACCCTTCAAGGTCACCGTCGAGGTCATGTCCGACAAAGCGGTCGACGCTGTTGTCAGAATATTCTACGGACCCAAATACGACTGTATGGGACGTCTGCTCAACTTCAATGACAAGCGTTTGGATATGGTTGAAATTGATAGCTTCATATACAAACTGGAGACTGGCAAGAACACCATTGTCCGTAATTCTGTGGAGATGCACGACGTGATTATGGACAGGCCATGGACTCGTCGCATCTTAGACAACTCTATGGAACACAGTCTAGGCGTCGACCGCGTTATAAACACCTACTGGTACAAGGCACGCCTGGGAATCCCGCACAGACTGCTCCTGCCCCTCGGTCGTTACGATGGCCTGCCTCTGCAGTTCTTCGTCATCGTCACCCCTGTCCGCACCGGCGGTCTGTTGCCCACCGTCGACATCAACATCATGAAGGAGCATCACACTTGCCGCTGGGCCAGCTGCTACGACACGATGCCACTCGGCTTCCCCTTCGACAGAGAAATCGACATGACACGCTTCTTCACCACCAACATGAAATGGACAGATGTCTTGGTTTACAGGAAGGATCTCGCTACATCTAACACTGTAAAAGACATCGATACCTCCGACATGGTGATGAAACGCGACGATATGACCTACTTAGACAACGACATGTTGGTCAGATGGTCCTACAGAGATGTTATGATGATGAGCTCCGACAAGATGATGCGCCTCTGATTTGCAACTATTTATAAACGTATTTATAACGTATAATGTACAATAAATATCATCAAGTATGAAATTAATCTTTTTATTTTTATCCTTTACGTAAACTTTGAAAAATTAAAAAAAAAAATCGTATAAAATTATACAAAAAAATCTAAACTCATGTAATAGGAGCTAATACAAAATCCATAAATAAGCATTTAGTATATACTACATATAGCAGATCTGTCTTACCAAGTTTGTAAAAACATACAAAGCCGTTCGGACCCTCGATCCGTCGACCCTTTCTAAAGGAGTCTATATTCCTCGACATTTAAAGTTGCCTTAGTTTGTTTAGAACTTTCGAGTACACTACAATAATATGATTAACTCAATATATAAAATATGTCCACTATACCTCTTATTATTTATGAACCTAAGCCAATATACATTTATTTTTAATTCATAAAAACCTCTGGCTTGTTGCAGTAATCTGCACTTTTTTTCTACTAGCAACAAGCAAGTAGGATAGTTTCGGAATTTTTCGGAACTGAGTTAGGAAGAGCAATATTACCTCTGTTGTAAATAGACAGTACTGTACTTTGATTAAATAAGCTTAAAAATAAAATAATAGGTATGTAATAATATTAAGATTGTATTTACATTAAGAGAACAAGTCAAGTAAAAAAAAAACAAAATACATAAACCAACAAGACAGTGTAAATGTAGTGTATAATACAAACGTAAAAATTCTTTTTACAAAACCGACTTCAAACGCCACTAAAACGTATTTCAAATTTTATAAAAATTGAAAATTGCCTATAAAAATTGAAGAGTTCTCTCGATTTCTCCAGGATCCCATCATCAGATCCTGATCTGATGTCAATGGGACTACCTGGAAAGTATACTCCAGTTCTCAAAGGTGTGTTAGGACCGCCAATCGCAGTTGGCCAGCGTGGTGTACTCTTTGTAAAAGGGTTGCCGCCCATTTGTTGGCCTGCGAATGATTGAGATGATCATGATGAACATTATATTAGTTTCTTATCAAATCCTGACAGCACAGAACCCTCAAAGTTGTAATTTCACATGGATATTTTGACTACAGAAATAGTTGTGATCGTATTTCAGCGCGCAGCTGAAGCGGATTGGAATGAAGCACTGAAAAAACAAAGAGGTCGTCGTTAAAGGTATGAAACAACGTTGGATAGTGGAATTTTTAATCAAGTTTGTAGCTCATCGAAAAATGAAAGTATTGAAAATATTCAGCGCACCGGAGCGCGTTCGTTAGATGCCTGTTCAGTGTTCGATGTTCATTCTTCGTGCAATACTCAATGTTGTTACTTTTTTTTGTTAATACTTGTATCCATGAAATACTTAAATTGATATTTTACTTTTGTTTGAGTTATTTTTATCTAGTTCCTCTTTCTGGCTTTCTTTTTTGAACTTCTACATGAACTCCGTTACGTTACTTTTTAGTTATACCGTTCACATCTCAATATACTAGGCAGGTCGGAGTACAAGTTCTTAGGTCGGAAATTAATAATAATCCGTGCTGCTGGCAGCTCCATCTCGGGTTAAATTGACTTAGCAGATTTGATCTGAATGTGTACCTACACTATACAAACTCGACGATGTCCATAACGATTCACGTATCGTCAACGAGTTCGACGACGAGATTTATTGGTAACCGCTGTTAAAAGTTTACTACCAATTTTTTTAAAGAATTAGAAGTTTAATATTCCCCTCTCTTACCTGAAGCTTGTGTAAGAGGGGGTACGACAATATTGCAACGGGCAATGCACCTTTAACCATTTGGTTGGAGGTTTTTATTAATCATTAATTACTATTAAGTATACCTACATTAATTCTCGGTATCATATCTAGGGTCGGCAGATTAAAGCACATAAGTCACAAAAACTCATATTTCTTCATTTAACCAGTAATATTCTTTTTTAATTAATCTATATATATAAAATTCAAAGTCCTGACTGACTGACTGACTGACTGACTGAGATATCAACGCACAGCCTAAACTACTGAAGTTAGACACTTGAAATTTTTACAGTTGGTTCCTTTTATGACGTAGGCGCACACTAAGAAAGGATTATTGGAAATTCCACCCCTAAGGGGTTTAAATAGGGGATGGAAGTTTGTATGAAAGTCCGTCATTTTTCAAGTTATATCCATGAAACTTTGTATTTAGGCTTTCAAATAAAAATAAAGAAATACGTGTTTCACAGATTTTGAAAAATCCACCCCCAAACGGAATAAATAGGGGATGAATGTTTGTATGAAAGCCCGTCATTTTACAAGTTATATTATCTATGAAAATCTGTATTTTGCCTTTCGATTAAAAATAAAGAAGGACGTGTATCACAGTTTTTGAAAGTTCCACCCCAAAACCTAATTCCACGCGGACGAAGTCGCGGGCGCCCTCTAGTCTAAATATATAAAAGGCAAAGGTGACTGACTGATTGACTGACTGATCTATCAACGCATAGCTCAAACCACTGGGCTGATCAGGCTGAAATTTTGCATGTAGACAGCTATTATAACGTAGGTGTCCGCTAAGAAATGATTTTTGAAAATTCAACCCCTAAAGGGATAAAATAGGGGTTTGAAAAATCGAACTTAACGTAAGCGATGCCGCGGGAAAAAGCTAGTTCATTCATAAAAGGATCGTGTGTTTAAGATTCATTATTATTATTTTCTCTTTATGAAGGCTCAGATGTGGTAGCCAGATAAAACATGTTATGAGTTATGTTTGAACTTGTATCGGACACATTTTCCCCCGTTACTTGAGACAATCCATCAGACCCTTGTCTAGGGTCCTGGGTCTGTAAAAGGCTTTGCCGAGGCTCGGGTTCATCGCCTCGGGGCGGGTGACGGATGGGTTTCATCACGAATCGCTACAGGCGCTACGGGATCAGCTGCTAAAGAACGGATCTAAATATGTTGTATTTTTCCGATTGAATACAATACATTGAAGGTCAAATTTTATTTTTGGGTTCATTTGAAAACGGGCATATTGTGTTTTATAGATTTCCTTTGACATTGTGATGATTGCTACCCAAGGAACGTACTACTCCCCACCGAGAGTTGCTGCCATTCAAAATTATTTATTTCATGTTGTGGCTCTCATGTCTTGTCAGACAAATCTCTGCATTTTTTAATATTTCCCCTAGACATATAAACATCGTCAGACCGTAAATGTTGTTAGAAAGTAATTTATCCTATTTCCTATTTTATTTCTATTATAATATTATAAATGCGAAAGTTTGGATGTATGGATGTTTGTTACTCAATCACACTGCAACTTGCAACGATTGAACCGAATTGGCTGAAATTTGGCACAGCGATAGATTATAGTCTGGAATAACACATAGGCTTACACTTACACTTTTACTTTTTATCCCGGAAAACAAGAGATTTCCCGTGGTAACTAAAAACCTCAATCCACGCGAACGAAGTCGCAGCTGTCAGCTAGTGTAAATTAATAATATAATTCGTATTAAAAAAACTTAAATTAGTTAAAAGAAATAAAAACATAAAAATACGTTGACGTCATTGCAAACGTACATACAACGAGCTCCGCATACCAGTGGGTATGTATTAGCATCATACCCAGCGGTTTCGATGCCCCATTCGATTCCACACGACTGGGTCGTCGCTAGCGGCTAGCCGCGGTACAAAAGCGGTTATTTTTATCGTCAATATTATTACAGCCTCGAATAAAACTTGTTCAGGGCTTAACAATTTTTACACTAGAGTAGTACTACCACAGAGTTTATAGAATTGTTTGTTTACTGCCTTGTTCGTCTCTCTAGTAGATATGTTCGACTGCGGATGAAAAGGTCTCGGGTGTAGCCCAAAAATGCATTTGGGTTTTCTGTTCTCCTCGTGCCTCGCAAAGCACGTAAAGTCATTTGAAAGTCCTCAGTCAGTTAGTTTTCTCGCTTTGACCAATTACATTATCCATTACATTATTTTAACAGGGTTAAAAATGTATTTAATTTTATAATCTCATACATATATAAAAGGAAAAGGTGTATGACTGACTGAATGACTGCTCTATCAACGTACAGCTCAAACTGACGATAGGGCGTAAAGACATACAGCTATTATGACGTGGGTATCCGCTAAGAAAGGATTTTTCAAAATTCAACCTTTAAGGGGTCGAACTTAGCGTGAGCGAAGCCGTGGGCAAACGTATTCATATGAAATAGGCTTTTATTTTCGAACCTCAACTTTAATTAAACCGTAATGAGTGTGTGAGGCTTCATAATAGCTCATAATAGATTAGGAAAATATTTTTTAATTATTTTGCTTTCATACAATTACCCTGAATGGCCGGGAAGGATCATTGTTGTTCTTTTAGGATCACAATGAGTGAGAACAATGCTGAGTGATATTGGAGCGTGAACGCGCGGATTGAACGCTGAACGAATGAATGCAGTCGAACGAAACTTAATTCCGCTCTGCGCATTCCGGAACACGTACTGAATACCGCACTGTTTGTAGGCGCGCCGGGAACTTGGCATGTTTTTATTGTTCGCGTAACCAAGCTTTTTTTAAAGACTCTCATTTTTACACTCTATCCGTCCGTCCGTCCGTCTGTCTGTCAGCGGGCTGTATCTCACGATCCGCAATAGGTATAGAGTTGAAATTTTCAGAGAATGTGTATTTCTGTTGCCGTTATAACAAAAAATAATAAAAATATATTAAAAATTAAAGCAGTCTTTCCTACTAGAAGTGAGTCCGCATCGCATTTGACCGGTTATTTTTAAAAGACTATATATCCATGCGGAATATTATTATTGACTATCGACTATTATTCCCCTTTCCCCTCCAACTTGTACAACAATAGTGCAATGGGTGTGGTTTGAACTCAGTCTGCACCTTGGACAGCATTATTGAGGTTTTAGTTCTACGATAAGATATCCCCTGTCTGCAATCTAACCTGTGGTAATGTAAATAAATAAAAAACAAAATAAAAATTAAAAAGCCTTTATTACTGAAAAATGAATTACAGTTTTTATAAATGCATTTATAAAACACGTAGAAAATTAAACCAAGTTAAAACGTAAACTAAAAATAAATAATATCCTTAATTACCCCTTCCGGAAGTCGAACACGGGACCTTGCCATACAAAGAACACAGTGTTTTGCACTGTGCCATGGAGTTCGTCAGGGAGGCTTTGTATTTTACTTTGTCAAACTTTATGATACAAGTTATAGCATGTTTTGTGACGGATTGGTTAATCAAACCCTGAGGGTATTTTGTTGAATAGAACAATTTCTTTGGGAAAAAAGTGGCACTAAGCTTGTAGCGTTTACCGAAAGTCTGAGCAGAATAAACCAAAGATAACAAAAAATTTATGGACCCTATCACCGGTCGCCAAACTTTTCAAATGTCCTGTACTCTCCGACTTTACAAAGGTAACATGGTAAGGTACTTAAAAAGTCATGTGACAATATAATTGCGGGAGGAAATCGCAGAAGTGATTGAATTTCTTTGAATCGGCAAAATGACTTCTTTGAATTGCTATTTATATGTTTAATAAACTACCTGAAAACTAGTAGAAAGTTTTAAAGATTCTTAACCAAAAAAATATTATTGTGTCACTTAACAAAAAAAAAAAAAAATATACATATACATAGCTACTCCTAGATAAGAACTTACGCTAACCTATTTCAACAAATATATGGATTTTGATTTTGAGAAAGGCGGTATTAGTTCTTTTTATATCTTTTGTTGATTTTTTTACAAAATAATTGATTATGATTACAGACTCATATCTTCTATTAAGAATAACATAATGAGTCATATTATTATCATAACATCTACTATTTGAACCGGCACGCGAGCGAATTCGAAAGCAATAATTAATTAGTTGCGGCAATAAAATATATTATGTAGAAGACTTTTAGCTTTAAATGCTCAACAAACAGTAACTAAATATAACCTACTTTGATATAAAAAAGAGCTTTCTAAAAGGGACACAATTTCCGAACCTTTCGAGCCGGAATTCCTGCAATGGCAAATTTCATGGCCATCCTACTCACAACAGTAGGCCCAAATAGCTAACTGTTGGGGCTATTAAATGCTTTTGAAAGATACCCAATGTTTGACCGCATAAATAAGTCGAAAAGGAAAACTTATGAAGGCATTTTGCGAAGGCAAATTTTCTGCTAAATATTTAAATTAAGCTTATTCGGGAAGAGCAATGAGCTCTTTAAGGTATTTACCAATTTAGATACCTAAGTGCTAACTTATAATTATGTAATCTATTTCACTGAAAAATAAAATAAACTGGTATGTTGGCAAGTATGGACAAGTCATATTTTATTTTTATTGTGATTATTACATAGCACAAATAGGAAATGAACTGAGTTAACATAATATTATTATCTATACGTGGCATTTGTCGATAAAACTGTACCATAACACATTCGATAGTGAACCTTTCGAAGGATCTTTTACTCATTTAAATATATAACCCTAGTTGATATCCGCGACTTTGTTCGCGTGGATTAAGGTTTTTCAATTCCCGCGGGAACTCTCTTAAATCCGGAATAAAAAATAGCCTATGTGTTATTCCAGACTATAATCTATTTCTGTGATTTTCAGCTACATCGTTGCAGCGTGATTGAGTAACAAACATCCATCCATTCATCCATTGAAAACTAAAAGGTTTTATCTCCACCTACCTATCTGTACCTACTCAAGTAATAACGGAAGCATTCCGCTCTCTATATGATGAGGGGAGAGGAGAATATAAATCAAGTTCAGTTTCAATAATTATTATTAGGTATTTATCGAAAAAGTGTATTTACTGAATAAAAACGCTTGCCTTCTATTGTATTAAATAGCATACGCACACGCCCCCGAGATAATACGCGATATGAAGTGGAGCCGGTGGAGCCCCGCGGCGGGCTCGTAAATCTGAGGTTCAGGTGGGCGCGGCCGCCAATCTAGCTCAGCCAGCTTGACATATTGTTTTATGCACTATAAATACCTAGCTTACTAGGATTACTAGGCAGTGTGCACAGAAGTTCCAAGCGGAGTGAAATATCTCCCGCGTTTCTTATAAAAATGAAGTTTTATTCCGATTAAGCCTATTAAACCCAACGGTTAGCATGGTCGGAGAACGGCTTGGCTTAAAAACTTGGACCAACGGTACGGAAAAAGTACCCGATCCCTATTCCGTGCAATAGCGTCCAAAGTACAAATAGCCCTAACGGTTGCCCCTCTTCGATAGAAGAACTCTACAAGAAGAGAAAACTAAAAGGTCGACGGTTCAATCTCTACCCGTTGCACTATTGTCGTACCTATCCCTAACTCAAGCTTTATATTTATTTGGAGGGGAGAGGGGACGCGCCTCGGCGCACGTGAACACGCATATTTTAAATTCATGCGACTCGCATTTCAGAAAGTTATTTCTTAAATTTTACAAAATTTCACAAAATAAGCATGAAAATATGTCGAGACACGTAGACTCATGGAATTTAGGATTCATCATATCAGCGTTTGCATAAAAATTGATATAATGCTGTCTACTGATTTTTTATTAAAAAGAAAGGCTAGAGTCTAGATTCAGTCTAATAAAATTTTCTTCGGTCCGTTCCATACCTCGAGAGTTCAAGACGTATTCTAACTCTAAGCGTTTTAAAAGTAGAGATCTAAAGTCTATAACTCTTGGCTTGAAAAAGCCGTACCAAAATCAAATTGCAGAACTTATTTACAATAGCTTCACGAACATAAAGCAAACTGGAAATGATTAGAAGAAAAAACTTTTTTATAACGAGAAAATCTCTTCAGGGAAACCTTAAAAACTTTGTAAACATTACGAAGGACGAGAAAGGCCGGTGGGAAAAATCAAGGCAGGTAAAGTCACGGGCCAACGGACGCGGCTGTCGGTTTAAGAGCTTTTAAATATGTGAGATGGGGAAAACTTTTTGCGAATTGCAAAAAAAATGTGATTGAATGGCCCTTTTAGCAATACTTCAGCGGAGAAGATTTCCCTTTTTATTAATCCTTAGAGACTGATTCAAGTCCACAAAATAACTGATCATAAAAATCTTAGGTGATTAAAAAATTTGAGATCAAAAAAAAAGTTTTAAAACTGTTACGCTATTACGGAAAATTGAATGCGTCATATGTTCGACGTTCGTACAAAGAGTAGATTAACAATCGAGCAGCCTATTGTATTGTATTGTATTGTATTGTAAAACACAACAAACGAATTGCAGGGAGACGCTGAATTCAGGCGGTGCAAGACCGACACCTATGGAAGTCCATGCAAGAGACCTTTGTCCAGCTGTGGACGATGGACATGAATTTGTCTTGATTGATCTGATTGTGGATAAAGAAGAAGAAGAATGTTATTAAATGATGTGATAATAATGATTCACTAATTTTCATCTTGTAGACATATCCCTAAGTATTAATGGATGAAAGGATGTACTTTGTTGATTTGCCTTTCCATCACGCAACAACGCAGCGATAGATTTGTGTGGGAATAATTGAGGACAGGAAGCGTGACTTTATCCCGGTAAAAAGGCGTCGCGGCATAAAAAAAATGCTCGACGCTGACGAATTCGAGAGCAAAAGCTTATCTACAGAATAAATATAATTTGCTACGTGATACCCGCGACTTCGTCCGCGTGGATTAAAAAATAAAATAAAATAAAATAAAAAAAAAGTTAAAGTTTTTGATTCCCACATTTTTAATTTCTCATCTTTAATTTTTCAGGATAAAATATATATTTTAATTTAAACAATTATCAATGTTATTTTTTATTGGATCTAAGAATGTACGCACTTATGTTTTAGTTACATCTGGGAGAATACTGGCAACTATCATACGAGTATATACCTACTGAGTTTATTTGCTAGGGTTTCAACTTAACTTTTAAGTATTTATGTACATTCTTTTGTGGCAAACAAATCCTTATTATATTATTATTATTATTATATGCTATCTCCATTCCTAATTGCAGCCATATCGGTTCAGTCGTTGTGGCGTGAAGGAGTAACAAACCTCCAAATCATCCAAACTTTCCATTTAAGATAAACTGTGACCGAAATGCCCAAGAAATTAGGAACATAAAAATATAGTGGTACATTTGAAAGCTTGAGCACAGCCTACATTTCCTTCAGCTCGTATTTCACACGTTCGGGCCCGCGTTACGGCCTCCATTTACAGCCCTCCCCAAAAGACAGCCGGGACAATTTCTCAGCGCTAACCGTCTGAGAACAAAAGGCTCGTCAGCAGGCCGATTTATCCTACACTCCCACTACACAGGGGCAGTTCCTAACGACGCGGACGAATAGAAATGAAATCACACTTTCACACTTCACACTATGGTGTGTGTGTGTGTGTGTGTGAAAAAAATTAAAGAGTTCCCGCAAGAATCTTTAATCCATGCGAACGAAATCGCGGGCATCATCTAGTGAATCATGAATCAAAATTTATTTCACGTAGGCCATATTTTTTGTATTGTCAACACACTCACGACACGATTCCCTAGAGATGTGAATTCGATAATTCTCTGCTATTTTTGATATATGTATTTAAAAAAATGTTTTCAGGGCGAAAAACAACTCGCAGCTCAATTTTATTTTCAAACAAAAGAGAAACTGTTGAGTTTTAAAAGAGACCGGCTCTTCTTAGAAGAAGACCGGAAATTAGAATCTGTTTTTCGAACCGATGGTAAAGTCTTAACTTGTCATATGAGAGACATATGTTGGCGGACAGGTAAAAGTAAGTAAATAGCCAACATAAAGGCAGCCTTTCCGTTGGCTTTTCTCGACTCAGTCTAAAATTCTTGTTAATGCAGTTACGAGTAATCCTATAATATGTAAAGTGGGATATACAATAACCTTTAGTGGTAGTTGGCTTATAAATAGACGCAAGCCCCATCGGACTGGGTAATCGCATCACCCGCTTTGTCGAACAAGGCGACGAGCATTTACGACTATAGTGGTGTCACCAACTAATCAAACTAGCATGTCTTTATCAAACGTCATACTGTGGGAACTTTGAAATAGTCAACTGTGACGTCATAATGACGCACTTTTTTGTAAATGAAGAGAAAAATATTTTTTTATCATCATGTAGAATAGAATTATATCCGTACAAGCTGATGCCCTCGACTTTGTCCGTGTGGATTTAGAAAATCCTGCGAGAACTCTGATTTTCCGGGATAAAAAGTCACGTCAATCCGTAACTCTGTTGCAGCGTTATTGAAGGACAAATCAACAAACAGAGACACTTTCGCATTTATAATATTATAGTAAGGATAAGGAAGTAAGGATAGAATCATGCATTTATTTTAACTAATGGAGAAGACACAATGGACAGGAACCCGCAAGTCGATTGCGGTAAATCTGTATCGTTCACTCGTCTCGATTGTGACGATTGGCTAAAAATAGGATATAAGGGTATTATTGATCCAAACATTGCATTTTAGCCAATAGCGACAGAACATTCGTAAATTAGAGGTGATTGAGATTGTCTCAATGTAGCAATCATTTTTAGGAGTGAACGAGCTTATGCCCGCGACTTCGCTCACGTTAGGTTCGATTTTTTAACCCTCTATTTAACCCTCTTGGGGTTGAAATTTTCCAAAATCCTTTCTTAGCGGATGCCTACGCCCTAACAGCTACCTGTATGCCAAATTTCAGCTCGATCGGTCCAGTGGTTAGAGCTGTGCGTTGATAGATCAGTCAGTCAGTCAGTCAGTCAGTCACCTTTGCCTTTTATATATTTAGATTACATTCATCAAAAATAACTTTTATATAATGCTTCAGTCTGTTTTCACTATGCCTTATTACCTCGATGATTTCGCAAACGTTAAGCAAATTTCCCCGCGAGCTTGAGCAAAGAACAAGTAATTTAACTCCTCGTAAGAATGCTTTCGACATTAATCGCAGCATAAACATCACGCTCCATTAATTCCTCTCGGCTCCTTTGCGCTGCTCCGAATACATAATAATAGCATAGCTCTACGAATTTATTTATAGCGAATTTATAGGGTTGACTAAATGGAAAATCACACTTCACACTAATATATACGTATCCGTATATCGAAATGGTGACGCCACCCTTTTGGTTTGTTATTTGGATTGATATATGTCAAATAATTCCCCATCTACCCTCCATTTCCCTTCGTGCACTAAAATGACGTTCGTGACGTCAAAATTGCGACGCCATGACACATAAGTCAGTACGAACTCTCGTCTCCGCGAGACGCATGCACAAATTGTGTCGCCCGTCCTCGTGCTTCTAACCCAACCCAAAAAGTGTGTGTGTGTAACGACTTCGCTGCCCAGCTGACGCCGACGTGTTCCGGAGAGACCGTGATAGTGGAGGTGCGCACCTGGCTCCAGTCCCGGGGACTTTGCAAGGTTAGTGCACGGAGATCCCGCTATCCCTTCATTCGCTCTTAACCTGGAATGTCTAAATTCTAAATTTCATACAGTCCAAAAGTTTTAGCTGTCGAGGGTGGACAGTGGAGTCCGTTTCTACACCACACACTAATATAATATTAAAAGGCGAAAGTTTCTGTTTGTTAATCTTTCACGCAACAACTACTGGACGGATTTGGCTGTGGAATGGAGATAGCTCATACTCTGGATTAACACATAGGCTACATTTTATCCCAGAAAATTAGAGTTCCTGCAGGAATTAAAAACCTTAACCCACGAAGTCGCGGGCATCGCGGGTAATGAATTATTTGATGACGGCCGCGTGAACTTAGGTTTTGAACAGACAAAACCAGAGCGTTATAATTTCCAAAAAAAAGTACGGAAAATCTACGGAATATGGTAATCAACGGTTATGATTTCGTCGAGTTCGCTTCAGTGGCTAGATGACGGTTAGATATTTCGATTTTCATCCCTATTTTATTAACAGCTTTGTCATTAATTTTTACGTAGGCAGTCTAATTAATTATTTATTTCTTGGCTAAAACGTTGCCTGGATCAATCCTTGTATAATCCTCTACCTGAGTGTGTCTAAATCGGCTTAGCCTTATCGGCCCGTATCCCGGACAAACAGTTTTTAAAGTATTTGAGTCCTTGCTGTAGCCTCGCAAATATTTAAGCAGAATACAGCAATTTAAAGTGCAATACCCATACATTTTTAACTAACCACTACATTTGCAGGCAGAACACATTTATTTTTGCCTTTTCGTTTGGAGAAAATAGAGTTTGCCATCGAAAGTGCATACGTTTGCGGAACTATTGCACAGATAGAACGGTTTGCGTCCACAGAATGCAATCGTACGTGCCGATTCAAGAATTATAGAAAAAATAAAATTAACTGATAAAAGGCTGCGTTATTTGCGGAATTCCGCGAGTTAAAAGGAACAAAGATAATCTAACGGAAAGACCCTATTGCAAATATTTTCATACTAAACAGTAGAATATCAAAATCATAATTCTTTATCTGCATAGATTGAGTGTAGGTACATAGGTGTTACATATTTAAATGGTATTGCAATCTGCCTGGCATGCAAAAATAATATTATAATAACTCTTATCCTAAGTTTATTGGCACAAATCTTATAGAGCTTCGAAAACCATAATTTATAAAAAAAATTCAATATCAATCATACATAGCACATAACATGGGTTGAAATTTTATATAACACTCTAATCTAAACTAATATATTAAAAAGAGAAAAGATTTGATTGTTTGTTTGTAAATTCTAGTAATATTGCTTGTACATAAGACATCATTTGTATTGTCTCTGGTTCCGTATCCCTCACCATTTCTCTCTTGTCAACTCGGTCTACGCTCGGTCTTTTTGACTTACACGGCTAACGTATAAAATTCATAATTTTCAACATTTTGGTATGTTAAGCGACGATTATATTAAAAGGATTGTCCTGTAAAACGGTCGTGAGTGTCGTTCGAGGCAATTCTGAGTGGAACGCGCCGCGCTCGCTAATTTGCCGACAATTTCACTTTGGCGGGACACTCGTACGTACTTTGGTGGTGACGTCACGTACGGTACGATTACCTGTAATAAAAAAACATTGTTGTATAACACTAATTAAGAAGGTTAATTGAATAAGAAGGATCTTAAGTTAATTAGGGGGGTTCCCTAAAAATAAGGAAGAGGATCTCTTTGATTCACGAAACTTCTAAAAACAATCCACGCAAACCAAGTCTCAGGCATCAGCTAGTTTTTTATAAAATAATGATCAAAATCAAACACAGGCAACTACCCTAATGAGTAAAAGTTTGTAAAGTTCTATACCACAGCCGCTATATATGATCAAGTCAAGTCTACGCAGTGTTTCTTTCTGAGAAGAAAACAACAAGCAAACTTAATCAACTCGAAATATTATTCAAGCTTTGATCCTCCCTGCTCCTTTGTGAGCGGGAATCTTAAGGAGTATCATTCAGAAAATCATAAGCCATACAAAAAGGAATATCTAGATATCTAGATAAAATATTAAAAAAGCTGATCCAAATAGGAATACATTAGAAACCTTATTTCGTGAACTGAGGGCTCTGTTTCTTTTAAGTACGATTGTAACTAATGGTATTAGGTTTTCCTTTCTATCTTAATAAAGATTTGAAAGGTAATACTAGCAAGTTTACATGAATTTTTTTAGGAATACCTCTTACAGTTTTAAATAACTATCTCGAAGTTTTATGTGGAAAAATAATATTACATACGCATTTCTTGCTTTGTTTTCAGTATTCAGTGTAATAACAATATTAAAAGGCGCCGCTAGATACATCTGTTCGAATCTCACAGGGAATAAGTGGAGTGAGTTAATGTACCTACGGGCAAATAAAAAGCAAAACAAAAACCTAGACGACTAAATTGAATTCAACGTGCGAGTCCACTGTAAGGGTAAAACATACCAAAGATGCCTCACTGCGATACCTCGCGGTCGTGGTTTAGCTCGCTACCTCGATGTCACCTCCATTTAAAACAAATGTATGCAAACAGACGAGCACGAACATGTCGAAGATACCTCGCTGTACCGCGATGTATCGCAGTGAGGTATCATTCGACATGTTCGTGTTAATAAAGTAAAAACAAAATATGTCGAGAAGACACAGGTAATACCACGAGAGCTAACTAACACGTAACAAGACAAGAGATGGGAGCCGCGACACAAAGAAAATCTGGCGAGATGAGCCAACAAATCCTCGTGTTAGTGCGGAGTTACGTTCCGTGGTTATTTCTATAACGGATGAGGCGAGGAAAATTACCTCCCACAGGGATGCGAACAAGATCTTGCAGAATGAACAAAACATAGCTTTGCGCAATTCAACTCGATCCAATTTGTAATTTTCTACAAATATAGTAGTAGTCTTTCAGTTGGTTTTATTCGCTAAAATAGTGGAAATCGAAAACCGAAAATGGATTTAAAAATAAATTGATTTCAACAATTTTAATTGAAATGTTCGTGGTTTAGCGACGTCATAATTATATGAATTATTTCGAAGAACAATCACGGTATTTTAGTTTGGAAGCTCTTTTGTGGTTTTGGTGTACATGTTAAATAAATCAAATAATGTAAATGGAAAGACCATGAAATTTTACTGGTCATTTTGGTGTTTGTAGTTCGGCACACTACATGTACGCAAAACGGAAGCCATAGGGACCCTTTTCTATTATATTCTTTGATGACTAAGTTATCAAGAATCGTACAGGAATAGAATAATTTTATTAATGGCCTAAGTATGTCATGCTCACTTAAACATTTCTGTGGTGGTGTCGTATGGTGCGGGTTGTTACGTTCCCTCAAATATGGTTGAGCGAAGCAATGGCTAGATCATGCGTCGTGCTCGTGAACGGGTGCCACCAACGGGAATGGGTCTGCTTTGTCTTCCCATGTTGACATGTGTTAGTATTGCATTTTTGAAGCTTCACTGTGGAAGCACTGTATACTTAGCTTAGTTTTGTCACTTATTGTAAAATTAGTTTATTTTATTTTTTGAAAAGAGCAACTGCTGAGTTTCTTGCCTGTTCTTCTCAGCAGAATCTGCATTCCGAACCGGTGGTAGATTTATGACGTGTCATAAGTGCTACAAGGTAGCCTACATGAAATAAATAAATTTTGAATTTGAATTTGAAATGACTTGCTGCTGCCCGCGACTTCGTCCGCGTAGGTCTAGTTTTTAACAATCCTACGTGTATTTAAAAATCTTTGATTGTCCAGAATGAAAAGTAGCCTTCGGTTCGGCTCTCGTCGGTTGATCTCTCTCGGCCACCACCTCTCATTTGCCTTTTAGTAATTCGTTTTTGCTTAGCGTTTTTCTTACTTTCTCTCTTTTTGCTCGGCTTCTAAGGGTCGTACCGTGATGTTAAATAGACTATAGCCTTCCTCAAGAATTAGGTTAACAAATGTAAAAACAAATTTTCAAATTGTTAGTAGTTCCAGAGATTAGCGCATTCAAACAAACAAACTCGTGCATTTTATTATATTAAGTATAAATGATATCAGCCATATAACCTTAAAATACAGCTTTAAGGAAACTAAAGGGGAAAGTTTCGTCAGCAGAATCTTGGAAACCGCAAAAACCTTTTACGACTTCAAACCTTCTTCAAACAGAAACGGTTTGGTCGCATCAAACAATAACAGACTGAACTAACAAAGCGCGCCTGACCGAGCTAGAGTGAAAAGTTTTAAGACATTGATATCTGTACTGGCTTGCCCAGTACAACAACACACATAATGGCTATGTATAATACAAGGTTCACTCACGTGTCCCGCCACGCCGATGCCGATATAAGACTAAGACACCCACCGCATGGTGGCTGCATTTATAGTAACAATACAGTGGTATTGTTACTATCTACCCACATCCAGAGTCCGATGTTACGCGTATAATATATTCGCTTACCTACAGACCCAGTACAGTACAATATCAAAGAGACAGGAGAGCTTTTGGTTTTATTTCCAAAACTAGCGGACGCCCGCGACTTCGTCGGCTTCTTCAATTCACAATCGACAGTTCCTAAATCCCCACAGTTAGGTGGGCAGAACCTCTGCAGCAGTATTGAGGAGTTGGGTACTGAAATTCAACGATGTAGATGTGTAATGTCTTTACTTGGTACCTACGTCCTACAATAACTATTTATAAAAGTTTTTGTATTGATTTAAAAAAAATTACTTAAATCGGTTTAGAAATATTACGGAGATATCGATTTAAATAGGTAGAAAAACACAAATCCTTCTCCTGGTTTTTCGAAGTTGGTTAAAAAGTGGCCCATGTTACTCCCAATAACATGTGCTATCTACCTGTGAAAGTCCCGTCAAAGTCGGTCCAGTTGTTCCTGAGACTAGCGGCAACAAACAGACGGACAGACAAAAGTTTTAAAAATTGTTTTTTTTATAAATACCGTATTTACCTATTTATGCATTTAATAAAAAGCTGTTATTTTGATATTACAAACAGACACTTCAATTTTATATTTTTGTATAGATGCAAACTATGAACTCTTTTATTTGATTCCAAAGATTTAACATCTTGTATGAAGTTATTTGTTTTGAAATGGTTTATTAACGAGCCCAGTCCCTTGACAGAACTTACTATTCCCTCGGCTCTCAGCATCCATTAACTGGGTAATTGGTTTATAAACTGATATCTTCTGCAGAAATTACAAAGACGGGGGAACCGATGCGTGTAACACGATATTTCCAACCTCATCCGAGAGAAAGGAAAAAGGAGGCGACCTCATTTCGTTTAATTGGAAATATTATTTTTTACTGAAATCATTGGACAGACGAGTTAGCGTAGACGGAAAATTCACAATATTAAGGTAAATGCCCGTGTAATATGAAATGGAAATATGCTAAGCTCCAAGAGGTACAAATATTTTTAGAGACATATATGCTTTCATATATATGTATACCTCGTATAGAGTCTTAGCCGCATCTTCACTTACCATCAGGTGTGATCGCAGCCAAGCGCTAGTCTATATATTAAAAAAAAAAAGAGACTGGTAAGAACTCTAGTCTTCTCTATCTTCCTCGGATCTGAGGTATGGACGATTCGGCCAGCGGATAGAAAGAGAATTGATGCTTTTGAAATGTGGTGTTGGAGAAGAATGCTTCGAATACCATGGTCCGCGATGCGAACCAATATATCAATCCTGAAGCAGCTTCGTGTTGATGTCAGACTATCCACCATAAGTTTCCAAAAAATTCTTGGCTACTTTGGTCTTATTGCCCGACGCCTACCTAGTAACCTAGAAAAACTTATAGTTGTACACAAGGTGGAGGGGAAAAGACCACGTGGCCGATCACCTAGCCGCTGGTCAGACCAGGTCAAATCACTCACTGGCCTTCCACTTACAACCAATTAGAAAAGCCGAGGACCGGACAGCGTGGAAGGCTATAGTTACCAACGCCACGAAGGCACTTTCATGTGGACACGACCTTCAGCAATGAAGAGTACGACCAAGAAGATATGTATACCTAATGCTGAAATCTATAGATCGTGCTGCGACTTAGCTCGGAGTTAAGATAGAGTTAAAACGAGACAGAAATATGCTCGGACATAAATGTGGCATTCAACAGATGCAAATATATTATTTTGAAATATATCTTACTCAATTATCTGCCGGCAGGATAAAAATCTCACGATGCTTTTATGCGAATTAAAAATGCTAACAACGAGTTGCATAAAATTTACGAGCGCTATTTCCCCAGAGGGCGCTGTCCATTCGTTTGGACTTAATTTAAAATATTATATCACTAGGTAGTTTATAACTGAATATTTATGGAGGTACACGTAATTAATGTAGAAAAGTGTTAGTTATGTTGAAATAAACGCGTGCTACTTTCAGCTGTGTGTGTATTGTTTGAAAATAATTACCTACTACAGTGTGACGATCGTAATCACTCCTGAATTATAAATGCGAAAGTGTGTGTGTGTTTGTTGGTTTGTCCTTGAATCACGCAACAACGGATCGTGATGGAGAGTGACAAAGTAGGCTTCCTTTTATTCCGAAATACAGAAAGTTCCCGCGGGATTCTGAAAACTTAACTCCACGCGGTTGAAGTCGCGAACATAAATTAGTTATTTAATATTTGGGAGATAACTTTGAGATATAACTTTTGAATTTACCGAGGAAGTATGAAGAAATAAGTTCCATTTTTCAAACCCCTATTTTATCTCCTTAGGGGTTGAATTTTCAAAAATCCTTTCTTAGCGGATGCTTGTGTCATAATAGCTATATGTATGCGGCCTTATCCGTCCAGTGGTTTTAGCTGTGCGTTGATAGATCATTTAGTCAGTCAGTAATTTTTTCCTTTTATAATATATTCAGATATCGAACTTGATACAGATTGAAAATATTTTCAGTCGCACATTTTCTTTACTCTTCCTTTCAGTAATCAGACAAGCAATTTTCGATTGCATAGTGAATATGTGGTTTGTTTCTACAATTGCATAATGGCAACAAAGTTGTGACAACTCCTTGGCTCACGAACCGTATGTATGTGCAGCTTTAGCATAACGTTAGAAGATGGAGTTAAATTGTGTCTATTCCCACGAGAATCAGATAAAGGAAACATTGTAAAACTTACAAACAAATTCCGACAATGTTAATGTAGATTTGTTTTCAAACTAGTTCAGTTTAAAAATGAGATTTAAGATACACAAAGAAGATACCTAGTTACCTATCCTCCTCTACTAATATTAGAAAACGAAAGTGTGTTTGTTTGTTGGTTTGTTCATCAATTATGCATCATGATCTATCTCCGGTCGTGACGGATTTCTGTCCCATCGAACTTCGAGAGTGAAGACTTTTATCTCTTAAAAGTATATAATTACTTTGAATAACAATTTCTTTCCTTAAAACTAGGTGTAAGAGAATTTTTTTCTAGAAAATAATTATTTATCAAGGCATCGTAAATCACTCAATCAAAACTTTTCTCATTTGTTTGCTAAGTTGTAAAAGTTAGTAAGTTTCATTTTAATTAATTGCCCGTCCACAGCTTAACTCAATTAGAAGAGCACTAATTGTAATCATCTCGTTAGAGAGGAGTAATTAAGAGAACATTTCATTTGGAGTTTGGTTTTACTTGTAAGTCAGCCAAATGTAGAGTTTATCGTTGTCTGTATACAAACTTTTTAAAGGCCTGTTGCACTTCCGGCAGTTAAAATAAAATTAAACACCACAAAAAGGCATTTAGGTTTATAATGTAAGAGTTCATTAATCTTAAGCCAAAATGTTAACTTAACCATTGAGGAATAAACGCTGAGATTGTACTTTAAGTAAGATACTTTAGGGTTGACATTGTATGATATGTCAAAACAATTTGAAATAATACTGCTTTAGCGTTTGGTAGTACACATTGAGCATTATTGTGACAAGATATTTTCGCAATGCGTTACTGTGATATTTGTTTTTGCATATTAGAACGCCTGGCGTTATTAACGATTGCGAGAGGCTCTTTCTTGTAGACCAATCAAATCATTGATTAACACATGAGGTAATAATTTTGTCACGCCATGTTTCAATAACGTGTCTGAAGAAAACTTCTTTGCACCCCTCGACTTAGTGGAAAGGTATCCTAAAGGCAGACAGAACGTTGAGCGACTGTCCGTCGCCATGGTAACCACCAATTAGTGGCGCCACTGTAGCGTGAATTTGATTACGTGTCGCACGTGAATATCGTTGCCGAAATTCGCAATTTTAATGATCAAAAGCGTCCACTCCCGACACTATATTATGTATGTATGCTGTATATAATTGAAAATGTGGACGTCATTACAGAGTCTCTCCTCAAAGGAGTAATTCCGCACTGGATTTTCTGTCTGCAGAAATTATTAGGCTACAACCAAAATGAAAACAGTTGCATTTCCTCGTTCAAAATGTGTAGGAACATCTTTTACCTAAAACAAATTATTTTACTAAAGTTTAGCCAAAATAAACGTGTACTAAATTACCGGCATTATTAACGGACCGAAACACTTTGTGCCTATATTGTGAACGGGGCATGCCAGCAAGACAATTTTGTACCACCAAGTTATTGCTGTTGCGCTACTTTCGCAATCTATGGATCGCGTGTATTTAGGCTGCAATCCGCAGATTAAGTTGGTAATTTTGTCTACGTTCATTTTGGCTTTACTTTAATTGTGTATTAACCGTTTTAAATTAACGTTGAAATGATTGCGAGCGGTTAAAGATGGGCCATTCAAAGATTGCGAAAATAACGTGACAACGGTGACAACAGATCTCATTATATTTCACGTAGAAGTTTTCACTTAAGTATTTGTTTAACAACGTATAGTATAGGCTATATAAATTGAGTTAAAATAATTAATCAACCCAAGCTAAATACCGTCAAACCGGTCTGTTGACGAGGAAATTGAGTTAAAAGTTAACAATTCTGTCCGATTTGAAAGTTCTCCCCTAAGTTTGTCCTTGGCTGAAGTTGGCCTGCGCTTTGACCCTCAAATATAAAAGCTCGAGCGGTCCTCGAGCGATATCATCGGAACTTCAGTCGTGAGTCCCGTAGAGAGGGTGAGATACTGTTTTGTTATGTTGGCTTTGACGCGGTCTTATCAACTATAATTGAGTGCGTAGATCCTTTTAAATAAACTTAGTTATGTAATAAACGTGAAAGTATGTTTGTTTTTCGATTTATTCCTCAATCACGCAGCAACGGAGTAACAGATCGACGTATTTTTTTGCAAGGGTATATAGCTAAGGACTTGGAGAGCGACATAAAATTCCTCTTTATCCCGGAAAGTTCACAATAATGTAATCAATGAAATATTGGAAAGGGTTTTCAAGAAGCAATGAGAGTACGACGCAGAGAGATGAAAGAAAATAAAAAATGTAATCTCACTTTAAAAATTACGAGCATACTTAAAAATCGTCATTGAAGTTGGAAACAAATGGCGCTATAGAATAACTATAAAAACAAATTCATCATTTTACTGCGAAAAAAAAACGGCAAAGTAGCTTAATTAGCAAAATACAAGAACCGTAACTTGTGTCCCCGGCTAAAGTCATAATAGCAAAAGACGCAGCATCTGAAAAGCAATTTCGAAATGAAAGCGGCATCAAAGCAATGTACCTTAATGGATTTCCGCAAAGTAACTTTTACGAAGAGCATTTTTTTCTGAACCTTGAGCTTAATTGCTATAAAATATTGCCTGGCTCATATTTTAACTTGCTGATAAATGATATTGCTTAAACACGGTTATTTAACGGGAAAATATTTTCCATAAAAAGCGTTCTAAAAATTATATTGTACATACATTTATCTAACTTTCTATACTGGATAGCATGGGTGGCCTAAGTATATCATGCTCACTTAAACATTTCTGTGGTGGTGTCGTGTGGTGCGGGTTGTTACGTTCCCTCAAATATGGTTGAGCGAAGCAATGGCTGGATCATGCGTCATGCTCGTGAACGGGTGCCACCAACGGGAATGGGTCTGCTTTGACTTCCCATGTTGACATGTGTTAGATTAATTATATGTATTGTATTTTTGAAGCTTCACTGTGGAAGCACTGTATACTTAGCTTAGTTTTGTTACTTATTGTAAAATTAGTTTATTTTATTTTTGAAAAGAGCAACTGCTGAGTTTCTTGCCAGTTCTTCTCAGCAGAATCTGCATTCCGAACCGGTGGTAGATTTGTGACATATCATAAGTGCTACAGGGTAGCCTACATGAAATAAATTTTTGAATTTTGAATTTTGGAAGTGGTAACAAAATAACCCTTATATTTTCTTCATATCAAAGCTCATTTAGCGTCATTTTTCTTGAAAGAAAAACGCCACACATTTTTAACGTTTCTCTATCAAGAAATTCGCAGTACTAGCCCGGAGTTAGGAAATAGGTGATGTGTCACATTCGTGGTTGGTTACTCAAAGCTCTCGTGCCTCGAAGAGCACATGAAACCTCCGGTCCAGTCCCTGGTCTCTCGAACGATCGTGTCAGATTTTTGTCTAACTGGACTATGAGAGTAAGGGAATAAAGTGCACTTGTGTTTGCGCTCACGTTCTTGTGCACTAAACTGTTATATTAAAAATATCGAAATGAAGAAAACTGAAAATCAGCGCTGGGCATTACCAATGCCCAGCATAAGGGTGGGTTAAATAATATAAAGCAATATAAAAATATTTATAATTATCTCCCACACAGACGACTAATCTCTGTGGAAGTTGGCCACCGTGGCCAGATTCTGCTGAGAAGACATTTTTTGTGGTTAAAGCCATTTTTTATTCTAAACGTAGTTAACTTAGTTTTGAAGAGAATTTCAGGCTGTGGTTTAATCCAAGCAGGAAAGTTAAGGAAAAGTAGCGTGAGCCGTTGATGATTATCAGCAACTCTTAAAAAAATTATGAATGAATAGAATTTTTGTCCGCATTTTTACGTTATATCTGCAGAAAATAAAACACACTAGATAGGTAGAGGCGATCTCGTGACGGCGGGGATACAAAGCCCGTGTTTGCAGACGCGGTAAATATTTACCCGCGCTGTTTGTTCGCGACTTATCTGGGCAATACACGTTCCGGTGGGCGTAGATGACGGTAGGTACTCTAGGTTTTCGCTATTCCGCTACTACGCCCGAATAACAATTAACTAATGGCGCAGGGCATTTTATTTTTAGAGTTCATAAAAATAAGAAAAACGGAACTCTTACAGGATCACTCTGTCCGTGTAACAATGTCCACAAATTCGGTATAATAGGTCAAGTGTGGTAGTATTATTGACTGTGGAATTTCACGCCTATTCCCAAAAGCAACTTTCGTACTTTCTTGAGGCGTTATTGAAGAACCAGGAGCCTGTGTGTATTTCTCATTTGCCGATCGTGTACACCACCTTCTTTTTGATATATGCGGATATGTTGGTGTCGCCCCTATTAGCACGGTACCCGGTGTCCCCGAGGGCAGCCCGATGCAGGCATTGTGCGAATGTAATTGCATCAGCGCAGCGGGCTGGATTAATTCAGCCTGCAGCCGGACACAGGCTATACAAATGCCTTTACTTCACATGGGTTGGCTATCGGTCTTGTTCAGCTTAGCATGGATATTGGAGTATATTTAAATAGGTCGTAGTTCCGTGCGGCAGTAGCGCGGTTTGTCCTACAGCCAGGGCAAAACAGAGCAACAGATCGATTTTATTTTTTACACTAATACAGTTTAGAACCTGGAGCATGACATAGCCTACTTTTGGTACCAGAAAATAAAGGGTTAAACTTGACTCCTCGCGGATGAGGTCGCGGGCAAAAGCTTGATAATTGGCGTTGAGACATCGACGTCAACGGTATAAATTCTACTGTACAATTTATGAAATGAAATGAATACTTTATTTATTGTACATCAATTTTATTAAAATGACATACATAAAAACTTTAAAAAAAGGTACAACTGGCAACCGTATCGTTGCAGAGGATGTTATAATGATCTAAGGTTTGTTGGTCTGAGGAAGGGTAAGGGTGTACACAAGTTAACGTGAACATTTATATGCACATATTCATACATTTGACATATTTTACATATACAATTTATGTCACGTGGAACAACGCCGAGCTGATTAGTTTTAAAACCATTTATTTCGGTCCATCTTCAAAACAATGAAATAATCTAATAACAAGTTAGATTACTTTTGAACTTAGAGCTTGCTGCTGCGAGTTGGCGTTATATAACTTAAACTTTGAATTTAAGCATCAATTTCGAATAGGTTTGGAAATAATGGAGTTTCTCAATTTCCACCTCGTTTCACCGATATTATGAGGAGCTGACTTAAAGGAGTTTCGAATTGTAAATAACAATTTCTTGGAATTGTCTGGGAAAAGTTTTAAATCATAAAATATTTCTTTTTACTGTTTTATTTTTTATTCGTTTGAAAATATTTGTCAGTCAAGAAAGCTTCAGGATTAGATTTGGTATTCGTCGGTTGAAGTTTATTTGGAGATTAGAAAATATTAGGCGTTTAGGACTCCAAGGTTGATATTTTAGGACTCTGCAACTAACCACAAATATAAGCTAATATTAAAAAAATAAGAGAAATATAGATATTAGCACATTATTTTTCTTAAGGAATAATATCCAACTACCTTATCTTAAAATTCAGCACAATAACACAGATGGCGACATACACAAATTCTATTCAGTTCGTTTATTTCTAGAGGTGAGGTGGTATAGAACTGGAGCCCTTTATAGAAGAGTAATAAAGAATGCATTAAAATTCAATTCGACTTCAAACACAGAGGACAAATGATCATACAAAATAAAATGCCAGAGCAAGCGTTTAGCTTTAACTAATTAAAGGCACCTTAGTTAAATCGATCACTGATTGTTTAGTCTTTAGTTCTGAACCTCTGTAGTGAGCAGAATACGCTAATAGTATTGAAGTCACGTACGTAGCAGCAGCGCACGTGTATCTATAGCCTCCAAGTTCCAATCAGGGGATTGCCTTTGGAATAATAAAAAGTAAGGCATTCAAACAATAACTTGCGAAGGCACTCGCAATTTATTCTTGTAAAACTTGTGTATCAGAAGAATGAAATTTATTATGTATTGGCAGAGGCAGATAGTTCCTTTTTCATTTTGAAACCATAAAATCATACGTTTATCCTCAATTTCATAGTCGAGGAACATAAGTTTCTAACACATGATAAGTAATATAGGTAGAGGTATTGCTAAACCCTGGTATATATCAAAAATTACCAAAATACATTAATAGAATGACGAGTGCGAAGTTTCGGGTTCGATCCCCGACAGTGGCACTGAGAAGATTTATTTTTGATAGAAATTTGTCAGATTGTTCTTATACGTAGTTTTTAATAAGTACTTACCATTACGAATACATAACAATTTCTACTCACTTATAATCTAAACCAAACCAAAGTACGTTAATTTGATCTTTTTTTAAACAAATCCCAGTCTTTTAATATACCACAAACATATCTTTTAATATACCAACTCCAGGGTATCTTCACTCTTCAAGTATTCAACACTGTAAAATATTTAGTAAGTAGGTACAATATAATATTGGTAAATAAACGAGGCAACTCTTAACGCCGGAGGCTTACTCGTATGTAGGTAAACTTCGTGCATATAATTACTTGCTTCGAGATACTTCGATAAGTTAAACGAAGTTCTCAAACCATATCGATACACTTACCTAAAAGATTAAAATTGAAAGTTTGCTTCTACATAATGACAGACTGAATTTATTAAGAAATCACATTTACTTTAGACGAAATCCAAACACCTCTACGTAGTCTTATCTGCTAGAAACAAGGACAAAATCCCATGATTTTGCTTAAGAAACTAATTTTATCATAATCCTGCAAATAATTAATTAATTCATTTAGGTTAACCAAACATTACAATAATTTCTAACCTAAAGTCTTAATTAAATTACATTTAAATCTTATTACAATCCTACAGGGGCGCTCAGCATTAATAAGGTTTTAAAAAAACACAAAAAAAATTATACAATTGTATACAAATATACATAAACTACAAAACACATGTACTTAATGGTTTTACTTATTTTATTAAAGAATAACGAAAATCTCGAATCAAGGCTATTTCATTGTATGAGCGACAAATTCTTATGATAGGATTATAATACTCGTATGAAGTGTTATTTAAACAAATATCTAAAGTAAAGGGTTTTGTTCTTGGGCCCATTTATCTAATAATAATAAATTATTATTTTTTGAAGTGAAATTTTTAAAAAGAAATATAATGTTAACATTGTTTTGACGTACTGCAACGAACCCTTTGTCCCAAATGAAGCCACAATCTCATTATTTGTGTATTACGAGTGTTCTCGGTGGCCGCGGCGCTTTGAGCTTCCCTCAAAGCGGATTGTGTAACGATTGTCCCCATTGAACAACAGCTCTACTGTCTAGAGCTGGCTCTCCACGCTAATACAGACGCGATAAATCCTTACTAATATTATAAATGTGAATGTATATTTGTTTGTTTGTCCTTCAATCACGCAGCAATCGAGCAATGGATAAACATGGGTATAGTTGAAGACTTGGAAAGGGACACAGGTTACCTTTTATCCTGGAAAATTACAGGGTTCCGGCGAGACTTTTAAAAAATCCACGCGGATGAAAACGCGGGCAAAACCTGGTGTGTTATAAATAAAAGTGTTTCAAGATACTTCGAATATTTAGTTGGTTCAATACTCAAAGACAAGGATTCAAATATTTGAAAAAAAAAAAAATGTCGGCTACGGCAAAGCTTCAAAAGATAAACTTAGCGGAAATGCAAATGAGAGTTACAATAGAATTAACTAAAAACTCAAACAGCAGACTTCACACACTTTTGAGTACATTATAGAACACTTTCAAGCGTGCAGGTTTCCTCACGATATTTTGCTTCACCGTTGAGGCATGTGATATTGGACAGCTTGTTTTTTTTATTCAATGACAAGATAGTCTTTGACTATGGTAAGTAACGATGCAGTCTAAGATGGTAGTGGACTAACTTGGAAGGGTTATGGCAGCGATAATTCAACCCATACACCTAATCTGTTTCTACACGCCATCGTGCCGGAGGGCTTAAATAGCTTGGCTGCAAGTCTTTAACGGTAAAAATGACAAAAAGCTTAAATGCAATAATTCCAAGAAGACATACTTATGTACATAACATTGATTAGCTATGAGCTAAATCCGAAATAAATGTTGCAGTTGCAAGTCTACTGAATATTAAAAATGGCGTCGCTACAAGTTCGCGTCAAGCAAATGCGGCGGAACGTCGTCGGAAATTGAAAGCGTAAAATGCAATATCTGATGAAAACGGTCCATGTTCCGACGATATACCAATAAAATACGTGTTCCGATTACAATACGCCACGTAACGCTTACATATGTAACGAAACAGCTTGTTCTAATAATGATATTCTTCGTTCTTATATTTGTTAGGGTTTCTTTTTTAGGTAGAATAGTTTACAGCTGCTCAGATAAAAAGATATCATTTCCAGAGCAGTTAAGACTAAGTACCCTAAACTGGATAAACGTCCGAGATAGATAGTTAGATAAAAACTTACACACAAAAAAGAAACAAAACTGTATGCAACTTAAAACTACGCATGCAAAGGCGGCCTTATTGCTAACAGAGCAATCTCTACCAGGCAACCATTGGTGAGAGGAGTGACATTAGGATTACGAGATATACAAACTTTGTATAAAACGCATGATTATGTCATTTTCATTATTACTGAAAACCCCTCTATACATATTTAAGATTTTATAGGTGCCGTTGAAAAGAACTTTTTAAGCAAAGATTTTTTTTATTATTAGATAGACTTGCGCTTGACGACAATCAATGATGGAAAGCATGGATGAGGTCTAGGTTGGAGCGCGCTTGCCTTGAAAATAGTATATTCACTCTCGTCTTGAAAGTACTCAAATTATACGTGGCCCGAAACACAGACGCTAAAAAAGCGTTTCACACTTTAGCGGTTCGTTTCAAAAATATTGAATTAAAGCGTTTCGGTTAAATTGTTAAATTAATTTTTTTTTTCATAAAAGCATGATGTTACTCGGATGCCAGTAAGACAAGACTTGATGATAGAGACGAGAACAGACGAAGTTTTGTATTAATTAATTCCGCGATATCACTTACCGCAGCGGAACAGCGGAAAAGTGTCGTTTTGCGTCACAATTTCGCTTAATTTTTTTTTTTTTTTTATTGGATGACAAGATAGCCCTTGACTGCGATCTCACCTGATGGTAAGTGACGATGCAGTCTAAGATGGTAGCGGGCTAATTTAGAAGAGGTATAGCAGTGTAAATTCAACCCATACCCCTTATCAGTTTCTACACGCCATCGTGCCGGAACGCTAAATCGCTTGGCGGCACGTCTTTGACGGTAGGGTGGTAACTAGCCACGGCCAAAGCCTCCCACCAGACCAGACCAGAGACAATTTAGAAATTATAAATTCCCAAACTGCCCCCGCCGGGAATCGAACCCGAGACCTCCCAGTTATAAGACCACAGCGCTCACCACTGCGCCAGGGAGGTCGTCGTTAATTTAATAAATTTATTGTCAACGAGATAAATTGGAGCAAGGTGTCGCCAGCTGGGTAAATACGCTCAATTTGTTATTTAAATAAGCGAACGGAGACGTGCGGAATAATTGAAATGACATAGACAATTACGAAGGAACACACGACGTGTTTGTGAGGAGATTAAAGGAATCGTTGGTGACATTTTACTAATAAGGTGGAATAAAGGCAGAAATATCCCAAATGCCAATTGAGCACTCCACTACGTTTACGTTTAAAAATATCTTGTATATATATTATGCTAACTGTATTTATTTATTGTCTTACTGTATAAAATTTCTACAAAGGTTTACCATCACAAAATTTACGAATTAGACATAATTTAGTTACTTAAATGACGTCTTCCAGGCGCGGCGCTACAAAAATTGGGCATACTTAATGGGTACTTGAAATGGAGTGGAGTTTTCTATTAGTCAAAATATAAATAAAACAACCATAGATGAGTAGATATAGTATCGAACACATCAGTACACATAGTTACATCTACAATCGGCGTGCTACATGGATTTATACTATTTGTACTTAGATAATAGTAGTTAGTGTGGTAGATTTATGACGTGTCATAAGTGCTACAAGGTAGCCTACATGAAATAAATAAATTTTGAATTTGAATTTTGAATTTGAATAAAACTTTAATACACACGAGCGTTCAACTCTGAAATTTGAAGGTAACCTGAATTGTGGCCTACATTTTTGGTTCTTGTTTCAACAATATTAAATAAGCTCTATTTAAACAAAACAATATAATCAAAGTTGGCAGAATTATAAACCAGCGTGCGACATAACTACCTTGCGTACTAGCACGCGAAAACGCAATTTGTAACTTGTAACGTAGTACCTCATTTCTCCTTCTTTTAGGATTCATTATTTTTAGAAACAATGTACCGAGAAAATCACAGCTTTCTCGGTTCATTGTTTTGTGACCTAGAAAATCGGTAGGTATGTTGAGTGATGGGATGTTAGCTTAAGAACCGAGTAGATAATAACAATTTCTATAGGATTTAAGGGTTACTACATGAAAAAGAAATTCTACCAGACAGCTGCGAGAAGTCACGTGGTTGACATCCGACATACTCGCACGAAAGGCTTTAGTTCAACGTTTCTAAAATGTCCGCTTAGGTGTGGAATGTTCTTCCGGCGTCGTATTTCTATGTAATAACCTTCCAGGCAAGCGCACCCCTACTAAGGAATCTATAGACCGTGCTTTCACTCTGCTCAGACTCAAGGCAGAGTTAAAACGAGACAGATTCATGCCAGAGCATATTTGTGCCATTTTTAACTCAATCTTAAGTCTGAGTTGAGTCAGAGCTCGCTCTGTAGATCTCAGCATTAAAGCTCATCATTGCTTTTAGGCATGATTGTTAGCTAGCGTAAGACTATCCTTGTATTAAAAAAAAGTAATATATTGGGAGTGAAAATCTTTTTGGAAGATACGAATATAATAATTCCGAATGAAATTTGTAAAGAATTGTTAAAGTATAAATAGGTATCTATATTTTACACAAGACATTGTATAAAATGATCGATGGAATGCCTGTTGAGCGAAAGGAAAATGTTTTATCGTATGTGATTTACGGATTTACGTATATTTGAATAAAGTTTGCTTTACAAGCAAGAATTTAGAGATAAGTTTCGAAAGTTGCTACGGAGCTTATTATGTCATTTACCTAATTTAATATATCATACTGAAAAGAAAGTAAATTTTTTTGTAAAAGTTAAATAAGCAAATAGTTTTGCTTAGTTTTAATTTCTATGTAAATGTAAACCGACATCCTTCGCTTCCACTATTAGCGCGATAAATGCAAAAGTTTGCATATTTTAATGGTCGTGAATGAAGTAGATAGTTTTGCAAAACGTCACTTTGCATTTTAATGTAAGCTTATTAGTTGAAATTGTTAACTTTTCGCCGCCACTTTAACTGAAATAAACAGAAAATAAATAATAATGCTCAATCTTTGACCCGCCTGACGTGCAAATAACACTGAGAATATTAGTCGTGTTTCTGTAGGTGGTCGATTACTATGTGATTCTCATATTAACTTCTTCTTGATCTTTGAATTTATGTTTCTTATCTATCATATCGAAAAACATCGGCACAAGTCTCCTTTTAGAAGAGTCACAAGCCACAGTCAACCACGCTAGCGCATGGACTGGAGGACTTTACCCACAAAAAGATGTGTGAAGTCCACACTTTTTACAGGACATTACGGAGAGTTATTAATTCTTTCACCAATAAAGCAAGTCAAAATTAATTGCAACTTTGGAGACCAAGTGGGTAATTTTTTTTAGCAATGCTACAAGTTTTTCCGCGAGTTCGTCCGCGTGGTTTTGAACCTAACTTTTATTTTTTCGGCAGTAAAAGTAGCCTATGTCACTCTATAGGTCCTCAACTATACCCATGCAAAAAATTATGTCGATCAGTTGCTCCGGGTCAGCATATTTGTGGATCAAACTAACAAACACACCTTATAATATTAATAGGGATTTGTTCTAATGCTTGTTACCATAGTGTTTGTTTTATTAAAAAAAGTCTATACGTATCATCATCACTTCGCGTGAGAGAGCCCGTCTTTGAGCGCAGTAACACAAAAGGCTCAAGTCCTCGAACGTCTCGTCTCGTTACGGGAATTAGCGACTACGTTCCCGCGCAGATACTATGCTAAATGCGAATTTGAATTTTCGTTGCATAATAATAATCTCCTCGAACAAGCTTGCTAAATTGTATTCCCGGAATGTTCATCCAGAATAAACAACATTTACACCGTTTACACGTATTAATATGCAAGTTACGTAATACATTTACAAATTAAAACCGCAAATGAGTTTTACAGCCTTTTTGCTCATAATTTCGTAGCACGTGTAATTAAGGTGTCTTTTTTTTAAGGTTCCGTACCATCGGTACCCTATTACTAAGCCTCCGTTGTCCGTCCGTCTGTTTGTGTCTCAGCGGGCTGTATCTCATGATCAGTAATAGCTAGAGAGTTGAAATTGTCAGTAAATGTGTATTTTTTACCGCTATAACAACAGAGAATAAAAAAAAAATTAAAAGGGGCTCCCCTACTAGAAACGTGTTTTTTCCAGCGTTTTTTGGTACGGAACCGTTCGTATGCAAGTACGACTCGCATTTGACCGATTATTTTTAAATAATCATGTTGTTTTTTTTAGGAATAATTTCTAAATACCTTATTCGGATTAATTTTATTATTCTAGTTAAGTCTATACTAGTCTGCACAAATATAAAACTTCCAATGAAGTGACTCCTGTAATATCGATCGAACTTCACTCGAGAAGTTCGTTTGGTCTAATATTATAAATTCAAAAGTTACTTTATCTTCTTGTATCAAATCACTGAACCGATTTCGACAATATTTGAACAAAAAATTCTTGCATCGTTAATAAAATCAGGTGAGATCAGGTGGGACGTAAATATTTATTATGTATGTACAATGTTTAATAACGGGCTAAACCCTACAAGTTTCATTCTGGAAAGTAATTTATTTTTCTCGCTAACAGCCTCGCTTCCGCCCCAGCATCTTACAAATTAGGTTCGCCTTCCGAGCGCTGGGCGGGCGCCGGGCGCTGGGCGGGCGCCGGGCGCTGGGCGGGCGCCGGACACAAAGCTCCTCGAGGCGGAGAGAGACTGCCCAAGTTTTGAAACTATTCATAATTTACAAACTCCTCACGTTTACACTAAGCTATAGGTATTTAACTCACAAACTATTAAAATAAAAAAATAACGAATTCAAAAAGATGTATCGCTCTCTAGAAAATCTTAAAATGCGTTAACTTTGAAAGAAAACATCGTTTTCTTCATTTTTACTATTATATTTTACCACTACCACTAGGTCGCAGCTGATGGGCCTTATAATTAAACAAAATTATTACTTCCAAATTTTCGAAGTTTAAAGGCGTACAGGTTGATTAGAACACTTTCAGATTATAAACACATGTTTTTCTAATGTAATTCTATGAAAATTCTCCTCCTCTCTCTCTAATCGGAGAGCTTGTTAGGAGCAAGTATGACAAATAGTGCGACAGATGACAATCGAACCGACGACCTTTTCAGTCCGCACCTAACCATTGGGATATTGAGGCTTCTAAATTTATACCTAACTATGTGGTCTGTTAATGAAATAGAAGTAGCAATAGCAAATGTATGAAGCTCCACTCGAAGTAGGTAGATAAATTAACCGCCATATTCTACCTAACACTAAATAATTCACACTGTAAATTCAAATATCAGGTTAGATGATTTCATTTATGTTCTGCTACTCAACTTACATCCCATTTTGGTCGGAACTAATTGCATGAAGATACTGTGGTAAATGTAAACTTCGATAATAATCTAATTGGGCATTTGTCTATTGTCAAAATTGTGATATTCATTAATTATTACAATCGAAAATGTAACGTGTAAGAATAAAATAAATAAATCGGTCAAAAAATAAGTTATAAGCTGTTTTTTTTTTTTAATTTTTTTTAAATATCAGCTATAATATCTAGTAGAATATGAAGGTCTTTTAATCATAATCGTTGTGAAACATCTATGTACTCATATTCAGCAAATAAATTTTCATTTCATTTCATTTGTGTTATAATATTAAGAACCTTTATTTTAAGTAAGTAAATAAAAAAGAATTTAGTCAAATTCTCAAATGTAAAATATTCGATAATCTAACTAAGCCAGCTAAGCAGATAATAATTGAGGACAGGAAAACATATCTCATTTTACAGCTCCCTCTGCGCTCTTGTTACACAAAATTGATACTTTACGAACTTAGATATTGATAAGCATTAAGCAGGAACTCACTTTGAAGAATTTCTGTTTCGATTGTTCCTTAATTATTCAGGGAAGTTTTCATTAGAAACCATTACGTTTAATTGAAACTGATTCAAGAAAAGATTTTAAAAATTAATCACCGAATTCAAAGAATTTCACCGAATTCATTGTTGCCGCCTCGATGAAAGATTTGGATAAGAAGTCGGTTAAAATATATGACCATCCCTACTATAAAGTACTACTACTATTTCTACTATAAAGTACTACTATTATTCCTTCCTTATCCTTACTAATATTAAAAATGCGAAAGTGTGTTTGTTTGTTGGTTTGTCCTTCAATAACGCTGCAACAGAGCTACGGATCGACGTGATTTTTTGCATGGGTATAGTTGGGGATCTGGAGAGTTACGTAGGGTAGTTTTTATCCTGGAAAATTAAGAGTTCCCGCGGGATTTAAAAACTAAATCCACGCGGAAGAGTCGCGGGCATCAACTAGTATATTATAACTTCTTACCTTCCATTGTCCGTTCAAAATCAACATCTACTTGTTTCATAGCCTCTCAGAGGAGAGAAAGATTAGCGAAGGAGCCCTTAAAAATAAACTAAAAGAAGTTTTCATTACGGATTCTTTCACTGATTGATTATTGTTGACTACTGATTATTGTTAATTGTTAGTTTAATTCAGTTGTTTAGTTTTATTTTTAGCCGACTTCTTGTTTACACTTCTTATTCCAAAATTGTAATTAGGTGCATTAGGTTTTAATTTTATGTATAATATAAGAGCGCCAGCTCGCCATCAAACTGTTTGTCCAGTTTGGCGAGATATTAATTTTAAGCTCATTTGTGTATCTAAATTTAACAATAAATTAAAAAAAAACACGTTTTCCACATTTCCTCATGAAAGTTATTCAATTTATTTTACCATATTGTTCGGCGTTGTTCGACGTTCAATTACAGTTTACAAATGCGTTGTTCTGTATTGTTCGCCGCATGTAATCCCCTCGTGAAAGGCTCGCGCACCGACGAGAACATCCCGCCTTAATTAAATATGTAAAATCAACAAATGGAAAATCGAGATGAGTGCGAACGCAATAGCCCAGTCATTAAAGCCAAAACCCGAAAGTAATTAGTAACTTGATAAAAATTTTAGGGGGTTTTTAAAGAAGGTAAAATAGCTTACCGTGTGATTTTGCAGTGTTGTGGGGTGTACGGAAAGGGTTGAAAAGGGGTGAAAAGGGTTTTTTGTTAATAACATTGCCAAAAAAATTAGTAACACGCTGCAAATTTATAATAAGGTTGTTCTTACTGTTTTGTAACGTTTATTAAATTTGCAGCGTTTTGTAACATACGGAACATTGTGTATTATTAAAAAACAATGAAATTTGTTATTAACAAGGGTAAAAAAAATAGTAACACGCTGCAAATTTATAATTAGGTTGTTCTTACCGTTTTGTAACGTGTATTAAATTTGCAGCGTTTTGCAACATACGGAACATTGTTTATTATTAAAAAACAATGAAATTTGTTAATAACAGGGGTAAAAAAAGTAGTAACACGCTGCAAATTTATAATTAAGCTGTTTTTACTCTTTTGTAACGTATATTAAATTTGCAGCGTTTTAGTAATTAACAATGTTCCGTATGTTGCAAAACGCTGCAAATTTAATAAACGTTTGAAAACGGTAAGAACAACGTCATTATAAATTTACACCGAGTTACTAATTTTTTTTACCCCTGTTATTAACAAATTTCATTGTTTTTTTAATAATAAACAATGTTCCGTATGTTGCAAAACGCTGCAAATTTAATACACGTTACAAAACGGTAAGAACAACCTTATTATAAATTTGCAGCGTGTTACTAATTTTTTTGGCAATGTTATTAACAAAAAACCCTTTTCACCCCTTTTCAACCCTTTCCGTACACCCCACAACACTGCAAAATCACACGGTAAGTTATTTTACCTTCTTTAAAAACCCCCTAAAATTTTTATCAAGTTACTAATTACTTTCGGGTTTTGGCTTTAATGACTGGGCTACAATGTCGATAACTCTCGCCGTCCAATAAATAATACCGACGCTACAGTAGTGTGTTTGGAAACTGATCTCGTTCTATATGAAACACTAGGTAATGTCCGCAGCTTCGCTCGCGTGGTCGCGTGGTATATCCATGCAAAAAATCACGTCGATCCATTGCTTTGTTGTAGCGTGATTGAAGGACAGACCAATAAATCAACAAACTAAGAAACCAACACACAAACACACTTTCGCATTTATAATATTAGTAAGGATATAGTCCAACTGCATTTTACTTATTTGGATTAACCCTCTATTTTATAGTCAGTAAATAACAATATTTACTGTAAGGCAAATCTACAAATACTACTTATACTTAAGATGATACTGGATTTGCTTTCTCCTCTTGACTCTTGCATCCTCTTCTGTCATCTTGGTGGCGAGTGAGACAGGGAGAGCCGCGTGTGTCTTATGATAGATTGACTTACACACTACCAATAAGATCACACGCCGGGCTCTACCTAGTAACTCTTTTTTTCTTCTTTTCTTTTTTCTGTTTCTTTCTGAATTGAAATTATTACTTATTCTCTATTTATTCTTCTGTTTCGCGTCACTTAAGGTCACGGAATGTACAGACAATAGTATCACTAAAGCATAAAACCTTAATCCATTTAACACCCGAAGTTCCGTCGGTTCAATCATCAAGTCTTCTAAGATATTTTTAATGCATGCATTAATAAAACATAATTATTGTTACTATAGATACAATACATATTTTGCTTTATCGTCTTTAACAATTTTTTAACAATACAATCTAATAAAATTCGATGCACAATATAATTTACAAGTTTTCTAATACTAGTACAAACAAGGATACAGTCCGTTCTCTATAACATCAAATATCCGACTAATTAATATGCATCGTTCACTCTGCCGCTTCAATCAACTTTGAGGATCGAGTCAGATTTCCTATCGACGGATTTTCCCCATTCTTCCCAACATTTGAGATAGGTACACGAAATATAAAAAGGCAGCAGTGGTGGAAAATATTCGTATCGAGAACAAAACCAGCGGTGAATTATTCATACAGAGTTTATTCATTGTGGGATCTCCCAGGATATTTATTTGTTTTGTACTTCTTCTGAATATTCTGTACGTCGTTTGTGCTGCGACTTACATAAGAACATGATGCTGGCGAATTCTTCCGCGTAGATTTTTAAAAATCCTGTGTGAACTCTTTGGTTTTCAGAGATTCAATACGAAAGTTGTTTTTGAAAAATAGTAAACTATATTCATCCTTTTATTTTAAACCTCATAGAAGTTACATAGTTACATACATATATACATTCAAATTAATTAATTAATTAAATATTAATAATTAAGACTTACAGAATTCAGCCGTGATGAGGTAACAGACAGACATTTATAATATTATATTAGTACGGATTTGTACAAATTCTCTAGATTAACTCCTGCACGAAGAAACTTTACGGTAGCAAAATTAGATCTGTCCATAGTTGACGATATGTTATACTTTATACTTGCCTCAGTAGAGATGATTTCTTAATGATTGGATTGGACAAGTAATTTCGTTGACCTTGTATACCTAAACTGTTTAAGTCCAGGATTGAATTAATTAGTTGTAACTATATTTAGGTTTGGATCTGACCTTTCAGAAGGGGTATGACATTGGTCTATCGGAGTGGAGGTCATCTTAATCCAGACTAGCCTTAACTCTATTACGCGCGGTTCCTATATTCTTATACTGCGGCTACGTTATCGGGATCAGCAAATATTCACACTATGGCGACAAGAGTGGCCGAGTAGTTCGTTGAATCGCGACGTATTCAGGCGAACACGAATCCTCGCGGCACTGTCGGCAATGTAATTATCAAGTTGACTACTAATGCTGACAAGAATGTCGCATATAATCGAACAATTATATTGTGACAACGCGACACGAATTTTCGCACGATAATTAAATGTAGCCGCAGCATTAAAGAAACGTAGCGTAACCAACGATCGTAGTTGGGTGCTACGACGTTCATTACTTGTTCACTCGTAGTCCTCGTAGCCTCGTAGCGCATATGACATTCGTACCGCGTAGACAATGAATTGTCTACGCGGTACGAATGTCCTATGCGCTGTACTTAGCGCATCGCATACACCTTTCTGTGAGAAACCACTTTTTAGGACAGCTAAGAAAATAACCGGTCAAATGCGAGTCGGATTCGCATACGAAGGGTTCCGTACCAAGAAACACCGAAAAAACACGTTTCTAGTAGGGCAGCCCTCCTTCATTTTTAATTTATTTTTATTATTTGTTGTTATAGCAACAACTGAAATACACATTCTCTGAAAATTTCAACTGTCTACGTTAGGGATCATGAGATATAGCCCGCTGACAGACAGACGGACGGGGGGACAGACGGACAGCGGAGGCTTAGTAATAGTGTCCCGTTCGTTCGTTCCCGTTCAGAACCCTAAAAATGATTATAAGTTGAACAAAAACTATCTAAAATAGATAGACCAGGGATAGGACAGATGATGTAAAATACTCCGGCTGTAAAAAATATCGGCGTACTATTAAACGCTGGCGCGCGACATTTACAGGCAGTAAAACATATCTGAATACGGCGATAAGGCCCGGCCCGGCTCCGGATCGTGATTTACGACCGGATCCGGTCAAAAAGCGGCAATCACCGTACTTTAGGCGTAAGAAAACACAGCGACGGTCCTTTGTGCCTCCACTCCCGTCTCAGTTTATGTAAATGGCATGTTATCTTGATTATGGGTGTGATTAAACTCGAGTTCACTTGGCGGGACGTCGGATCTGATTTGGTGATAACATTTATGGACCAATGGTTAGGGAATATCTTATAGAGACTGAAAAATGACGACATAAATGTTGTAAAAAATGAAGTATGTTGTTTTTTATCAAAACAGTCGAGTTACTTACGAAGAATAAGGGTGGCCCAAACTGTACCTATTAGACACTTCTATCTTAATTTAAACATACTGTATATATTTTTTTTCTAGTTTATAGTGTTACGAGATCATAAATTAGAATTAACGAATGGTGGAATTGCGTGGATAAAAAATTCTAAAGCTGCTAATGTTCTTCCTATTAATACCCCGACTATATTATATTCTATAAAGTTAGGTTTTTCACGTCTAATGCTATTCTATTTTTTAATACCATTAGACCTTAAAACTAGTGGTTCGCCCCGAACTGAGACCTCGCGATATCCCATAATTCCCAAAAGTTTTAATTATATATTGTAATAATTAACTTTTAACATTAGACGCAATAAAAAAAATAATAGTTGACATAAAACTGTTTTACTGACACAGCGCCATCTATAGTGAAGCATTATAGTGAAGCTATTAGCTTCACAATAATGCTAATAGATGGCGCATTAAAATTAAATAATTTCGTTTCTTTATAACATTTATCTAATTTTAGTATTTGTTGTTCAAGTACAGGATATAACTGAATTTTCAACCAAGTTTCACGTTCTAATATTCAGTAATTCTTGACATATGGCTCAAATTAAAATCTCCACTTTGAAACCCCCCCATTTGGTCAATTTTTAGGGAAAAATTAAAAAAAATATATTTTTGTACTCTGTTCAAAGTCGTCTTTAAAAAGATATATCGCAAGTCTATGTAGAGCAACAAACAAGATTTTACTTCAAATACGCTTCTATGAGAGCCCCCCTGAAATAAAGCTTTTTATATTTTTTTATACAATGTTCGGCTGAAGGCCATCAGTTTACATATTATATTTAAATTTGAAGTAATTACGTTCAGTAATTCAGAAGTTATAGGGCTCTGACAGACATTTAGACGAACACACTTCTCTGTCTAGTAGGCAAGCGCCCTAGTTGACTCAGAGAACTTCGCTTCGCTCGTTCAAAAAGTAACAATATTTATCAACCAAAGAATGTTAGCGAACATTCTACCTGTAGACGGAATAACCTTCCCCTCAACCATTCAATTTTCGATAACTGCCGTTTCGAGATTTCGGAAGTTTTAAAAAATATAGGCCCACCGTTACACAGTCGAGCGTGAAATTTACAGGCGGTAAGAGACATTAAAATCGCGCGCTTTGGATCGGCGGCGGCTCTGATTTAGGCTATGTTCACATGTAACGCGCGTTAACGCGCGTCAACGCGCGATCAAATTTGAAGAGAGTTCAGATGATGAGCGCTTATGCGCGTTGCGAGAGTACTCGTCAGTCTAGTTCGGTAGAACGTCGAAAATGGACGTGGAAAAGGCTATTATTTTGTGGTTATATTATAAAGAAAAATATAATTCCTCCCAAGCACGTCGTTTCAAAATTTTGTTTTTATAGGATTCCGAATCTATATTCCAAATTGCTGGCCTTTTTTCTACTTCATCGATTAGTAAGTCGATGTCAATATCTTCAATTTCACTCATTTTAAATGCGAAAACAAAATATAATTACGAAAATTAACAAAATTACATGCGATCGCGATGAAAGCGCGCACTCAACTGAACAGCAAACGGACATTACATTAATATCAAAGCGCGAGTCAACGCGCGATTGTCTGCGTCTAGAAACTTTTTCTCTGAGCGCCGCGTTGACGCTCGCTGACGCGCGTTAACGCGCGCGCATGTGAACGGTTGCTAGGTATATATTAGGATGTCTAAGCGCGCGATTTGAAAACGCGCGTCGCAATTCAGCCATCTGAACATAGCCTAATGGTACGATCCGGTCGAGGGCCATTGATATTTATATTTGGACCATGATTTGGTCATAAAAAATTGAGGTACACGGATTTTTTTGATTTATATGCAACCCTTTTTACCTGTAGAAATTATAGATACCTAGCAGGAACAAAAGGTAGGTAGAACGTATTCTATTTCACGAGGGCAAACTTATGTATCTTTTTGAAAGAACATCGTTCATGGACTGCGGTAATCACTTAACATCAGGTGACCCGGCTTCTCGTTCCTCCCTAAAAATATAGGATTTACCTAAATGCAAAAGTGTTTTTGTTTATTGGTTCATCCGTCAATCACGCAGCAACCGAGAAACTGATTGGTTTTTTTATCAATATTGTTGAGAAGTTGCAAAGTGGCACAGGCTACTTTTTGCGAAAAATAAACGAAGTGGCGAACAAAAGCTAGTCATCGTCGCTCTTTACGAAAAACATAGCACTATATTTAGACCAGTCAATTGAGATTACAACACAAATAGAGTACAACTGAATTAGTCACCACTACCTAAAAGTGCCGAATCTATCTCCTATACAAGATATTACATGCGAGCAGTGTATGGCATCTATCTAATACATAGATGCCATAGAATACTTCCACCGTTGGCACGTCCACCAACAAAGCCGCCGGACCGGTCATCTCGAGATCATAAAATAACTATTGTGAGGGATCGAGCAGTGAGATAAGCAGGGAATGTCCCTCATCCTTATTCTTTATGAATGCGTGATAAAATCGTGGGAAGATACGTCGATTGTCACCGTCATAATAAGATAGGCGGTTGCGAAGGATTCGATACGGCTGATCTAATCTAGATGTATTTGGGTCACAATGTCATGGTTCCCACCTCTCGATTTTTCTTTTTCATATTTTTAAGCCCAAAAATGTTGTAGTTGTAAAGAAGCGAAGTTCAAAGCTATTCTAAGATGACTCCATTTCACGATCGCTGATGTGGCAATACGAGCTCTTAGTATCATAGTTCGAGAAACTTATGGTCTTTGGGATCACCAGCAGGGCGATCAGCTAACAATTGTCTCTTATCTCACATCAAAAAATATCCTTATGGACCGATATCAAAACAGTCCATATAACCGGTACCGCGTAAGCTTTTTCAGGATTGTAGCAATGGTCGCAATCACGTGACTATCGACATTTTAGTGGTGGGCCATAACTTATAATCCGACTAATTTGAATATCTATGGTTACCTAGCAATCTATACGGCCATAGCAGTCTTTCAAATTTGACTGCGTTATAGCTGCAAAATAAAGAGTGAAGGAGTCTGTGACCCGTGCCGCAGAATATGTTAATTTATGGTTCTTCTAGGTTCATAGAGTAATATTTATTATTTATTTACACTTTTATTTTACAGGTTCTTTCTACTGTGTTGTGTTATTTAATATCTGCAAATAATAGGTATAGGCAGTATTTATTTATGTAGGTTCTTCTTACACATAAAAACACAAAAGTTAGGTTATGAAAACTAAAATAGTAAATATGTACTATGTTCCCACATGCTTATGCCTTATGTATTGAACATTAACGTATGTAATATGTATCACAAACAGAATTTACCCAGGCGCATATTATTATTGAGTAGGTACATAAATCTTATGTAATACATACACCTGCCTACCTAATACATAGATGCCCTATCCGGCAAACGTACGAAAGTGTCAAAAGGTAAATCTAAAAATTATTCTTCAATGATTTTAACATTTTCTTTCTTCATATAATAATACTAATTGCATTGTTAATTTGATAAATTATTTAATAAAGCTTATTAAATATTTTTACAAAAATATGAGTAGTAAAACTTTGGATACCACATATGTCACCGATAAGAACACCTAAAGAGGTGTATCAATGAAAGCCTAGTTTGACGTTATATTTGTCGTAGTCCTTAACGGACATCTTACTTCAAAAGTCTTAGACGGTACCAATTTTCAGCAATATTCATACAAAACTTTTATCGATGTGATACTGCATCAATGTCAAAATATTTTTTTGTCCTCAACGATCCTTTACGGACTGTCTCAATGTTACGTGGAGCCAAAACCATGTTTTGACATTGACGCTGTCCTTTAATGATTGCGATAAAAGTTAGCTGATCGCACTGCAGGTGCTAGAGTGGCGACCTTGCGCCGGAAAGAAATGACCGACTGTATAAAGGCGGTGCAAGACTGAGCCACGTGGAAGTCTAAGCCAGAGACCTATGTCCAGCTGTGGACCTCTCTCGGTTGATAAAGAAGATGAACAATGTCACAATAATATAACTTTGGATTATAAACACGGTGTGGCATAAAAATAAATCCATTTTATCAGTCTATATGTATATGAAGAAGATTGTAAAAGCTATTCAACACTAACAGTAAACTGATATTCAAAGCATGCCTAAGTAAGTAGAACCGAAATTTATCTGTAAAATTCGCAAATTAATCGCATCGGCGCTCGCAAAGAGATTAGCGCCAGGGTTAGCGCCGCTCATTGTTTTGTTTAGCGGCTCCGAGGATTTTCTCTGAGACGCGGGAAATGGCGGCGTTTCGTCTTTGTGTAACCCGATCACTGTTCATTTTGATACAACCGCTTCCATCTTTTTTAACAATTCCAATTTTTAATAATTTTTTTGTAAAACCGGCTTTTAACGCTTGAAATTCAACAAACGGGGCTCATTCTCTAATATTCCACCGTTAGACGTGAAATATTTTGTTCTTTAAATGAGAGAACTCTCGAGATACTATTACTTATATTATGATTGTGAAAATGATTTGTTTGTTGGTTTGTGTGTTGGACCTTCAATCACGCAGCTAGAAAGCAACGGTCGCAGTGATAGAATGACATAGACTACCTTTTATCCCGGAAAACCAGAAGGTTCTTGCGAGATTCTTAAAAACTTAACTCCGCCGGACAAATACGCGACTAAAAATAGACTGCTTCCGATTAGACAAGTTGATAATGCCAATGTTTTGATAAGAAACTTGGCGCTAAATAACAACAGCAAGAAAGTATGCATTTGGAGATTTTTTTTTAATTATGTATGTCCTCTATTTGTCCTCCGACATGATGATCAGAGACTTTTCATAGTTGCTCTGTTGGACGAGAATGAGCAGCTCAGATTTTTTTTTTTTGAGATTAGTAAATCGAAAGGGATTCACAAAAGGACGACAGTTCTCATTTATCTAAAATTGGATAGACAGGTTAGGAATAGGATAAAGAAGATTTGTATTCAAATAAACTTTTACAAAATGCTTTTAATAGATTTCTTAAGTGCATGGCAAACTTAATTGACTAGTTCTACATTATTTTATATTATATAAGTTCTAAGTACAACAAATCCAAATTAGTTTCGGAGTTTCTTGAGACGTGAAGAAAACACGAGCCTATTTGGATTTCCCATTTGCCTATCGTAAAATCATTCTATGTAAGTAGTAATAACGCAAGTAAGAGGAATTTATAAAAGTTTTAGAACCAGATAAATTCAGAAAATTAATAGCACCAAAACGGCGGCCTGAAACGCGATTAGCTTCCATGGTAAGCGATACCCAGTGCTTTGTCTCCAAAGACTTTGTGTTTACAGCGTCGTTAAACGGAGGCTTTAAATCTTTTGTGTAACCGATTACTGAGAATTTTGATATAGCTACTGTGTGCGATCGTTTTGAAAGTACAATTTATCGAATTTTCAACTTTCCGGCGTTCGTCTTTCCTGCCTAATGTATTATTTGAGTACATTCAAGACAAGAATAAAAAGGCATCTTCTAGGTAAGCGCGCTCCAACCTAGACCTCTTCAATGCTTTCCATCATTGATTGTCGTCAAGTTCAAGCCCGTTGCAATAAAAAAAAGAAGTAAAAAAATATTGGGCACAATTTAAATTCATTAGGTGGATCGATCGGTGAATAGCTTAAAGTTTTTTAGGTAACTGTTATCTCCAATATTGTCAAAATATTTTCGAAACGGCAATAATTTGAATAAAATAAAACTAATCATTCTATAATTATGTGCCATAACACATTAGCCAACGCATTAGGCAAATTCGCTGAACTTAACTGAGCTGAGCACCCACTTACACGGTAAGTTTGGAAGGTGTAGAGGTTGCTTAGGTAACTTCTTTACCTACTGCTATCTTACCTGAAAACAAGAGAAATTGGTATTAATTTCAATTCACTTACAATCTATGCCTTTGTCGATTTGACAATTAATAATTTATTTATTATACCTACTGGATCTATCTATAGGTTCGTTGTAATGAAATCCATTTTTGTTTGGTGGGAGGCTTCGGCCGCTTCGGTTACCACCCTACCGTCAAAGACGTGCTGCCAAGCGATTTTGCGTTCCACTTCCAGTGTAGCAAACGATTTATCGTTAGCCCGCTATTATCTTAGACTGCATCGTCACTTTCTATCAGGCGAGATCGCAGTCAACGGATATCTTGTCATGAATAAAAATAAAAACATGGGTTGGACTGTAAATCGAAGATAACATCTCATCAACATCGGTAGCTCCTTTGAGCTTTGTCTTTACAAGATAGTGACGGGACTCGCAAGATAGGGAGTTGATTTCCCGGCACTCGGGCCCCAACCGGCGAGGTTCCGGTTCGAGTCCGGATGCAGCAAGCAACGTGATCGACACCCGGGCTGATTCTATACGCTACTGACGTTTCCTTTTCTGTTGCTGTATCTCGAAACAATGCTCTACTTGTACCTACTTCGTGTAATGTAAATGTAGAAATCATTTATATTTGTATAGACTAGCTTTTGCCCACAACTTCGTCGACGTGGGGTTAGGCTACATGATGTTTTATGAACCTATATAGTAAGAAATTATACAAATGAATAAAAGAGGTGAACTAAGCTAAAAGCCAATAAAAAAACCATAATCCAACAGTGATTACTTGTTAGCCTTCGGCTCTCCATAATTATAGAGTAATAAAAAAATTTCTACTACCCTATTTCTACCAATTAAACTCTATATATATACGTATATTATTTTAAATTAGGTCTTTATCATCTTTCATCTTTTACAATCACTTTGTAAGAACCCTGTAGAGAGTTTAAGCTAAGCTTATTTCCCGCGAATAGATTGGCGTCCCGAGATAACACGCTCAACATACTTATCTGGATCAACGTCTCACGGTAATAACCCGATGTTTCTGTGTGCCACACTGTAACAAACATACAGTAGGGCAATGAATAATTTAAATAAAAATTGCTCTTTTAAGGCAATACCCACACACAACTGTGAAGTTCAGAGTTTGAACGCCAAGTACTATCCTTCAATGCCTTTCTCCTGATAGAAAACAAACCTGCTCTGTCTAAGCACATTCCGATTTTGTAGAGATATCCACAAGGTACCTACTTATCAACTTCACGCTCCAACTGCTGAAATAATGGCGTTGCATTCTGCTAAGGCATTCGCTATTAAGGCAATCTAACTCTGCACAGATAAACGATCTGTTCCTATTTTTTCCATTGGAGGAGCACCGGATTCTATGTTTCGAAAACATAGTAGTTCCTAGATGTAGAGTTTTTATATATTTTGCCTAACTGTACGATTACTACGCTTTATCAAATTTTTTGTGTACATGCTCCCTGAAAAAACCGAGCTGAGATTTCCCCGTAATGCCAATTCCAGCTTTTAGGAAGCCAAGTAATATCGAGATAAGTTTTAACACCCAAAGCGAAGAGATAACACGGCGGGTATCATCTACACGTTTATAAAATCATTATTATAGAAAAAAAAGAAATCGGTTCACATAATTATCTCGGAGAAGTCTTGATAAAATCAGTTAAAACTGAATGAACCCAATTCGGTTCCTACGATGTGCCTGGTCGATTGTGTACTTTTAAGGTCGTAGCTGACTTACACAACACCGCCCCACAACGCACCACAAAAAAAATGCACTTTCAAATATGGGTTTAAAGTCCTGCTCTCTCTATACACTTTACAGTGACAACAAAAAACAACAGCGCGCGGCAAGCAAGCTTACCGAAATCAAGCCACTCGATAGTTGACGCTTACCATATGCTTCAAGCAAGCGGACCGCGCACTGTAGACGCATGGGTCGCTTTCTTGAAGCGCGTGGTCATAAGTATGTCTGCAGCAGTGGTTGAGAGGGTACAAGCGACCTCTTCACACAGCGCGCTTCCTGCTAGCTGTCAGCGCGTGGACAGCGAGCTTCGAACTCACTTCGATATGAGGTGAAGCCATGCGGGTGCCGTGTGGGAGCGGTGCCGTGTAAGTGAGCTATGACCTTAGCATGCGACGTGATCCGATTAAATGTAATCCAATCATAGTATTTTGTCTGTATAAGTAATGTAATGTAAGCTTGAACTGTAGTTCAGTTTGTTTAGTACCCATTTGTCAAGCTTCTTTATTTTGTCAATTTTCCAGCAATTCCAGTTTAAAGAGGACAATTCAACAAAACGGCCATTCATAGGTAAAAACTGCGGATAAAGACCTCATATTTGTGGCCAAATAAAAAATGTGTCATCCCTTTTGCCACAATCGCGATGTCCCTTTTCATAATTTAAACCCTCTAAGAAATGAAGGTAAAATCTCTATTGAATGAACAGGTACCCTACCCTTGAAATTGAAATTGTGAAATTGCTTAAAATACCAGGAAATTACGTAGTTAACAGCTTTTGTTATTCTGACAAGTTAGTTCTTGACAAAGAACTCACGTTATGCCAAATTAAATTCAAAATTATTTATTTTATGTCAGGCCAACATTTGGCTCTTATGACAATAATTCAAGATTCTACCACCGTTTCGGAAAGCGAATTCTGCTAAGCAAGTTATGAGTAACGTTAAAATATACAGTCCAAAATGGAATGGCATTAACCACAGCCAAAGTCTCCCACCACACCCGAATCGAGATAATAAATGCAATGCAAAAAATTGAATCCGCTACCAACTCCATTGTCTCACTCATCGTCAGTATACTACTCGTATTTATGTATTTATAAACCTTGTTAACGGTAAACGTATCGACACAGGTTACAACAGAAAGTATCGTTAAACAAAAAACTTGCAGCCACAATTCAAAAGTTCGCTACTTCAAACTTGGACCACGACATAAGCACCTCCACACAGCTGCTCTCGACAACTCCATTACAATTTCTGCGAGGCAAAAAAAATGATGCAGTAAAACTGCGAAACCTGTTGTTAACTACTTTGACCAGTTTTCAAAGTTTTATATTGCAATATTCGAATAAGTATTCGATAGAAATAGGCGTTACTTTGCGGAATTCCATCATACACATGTATGCTGCAGTACAACATGACTTTGCCATTGTACATTGTGGAGTCAACATCTGAAGATGCTCCGGCGTCGAAGCGAAGTGTATGCAGAGTGTCTTTCGGAGGTTTTGTGTGTTGAAGAGCAACTCGCTCCTGTATTTATGCTAGTACTGGATGCAATGTAGATCGCAAGCTGCACACTAGTCCCAAGTTCTTGTATTAATAGAGATGAGAAGCGGAAAAGATTCACAATTTCTCCCTGATAAAGAAGGTCCTTTACAACGATCCTGGCAATCAGATAACGATAGACAACACACCCTATCAGGACTACACACATCGGCAACCTCTACACAGTGTCTGCGCCGGCGAAGACGAAGTTTCCGATTTTTAACGTCACCCAGGCGTGGATCTTTACAACAATCTCGGAAGCGTACGGACTAACCCAGGTTTGTACACAGTAAAACCAGTTCACCCATTCGCCCCAACGTCATCCTAATCTAAGGTCCGCAGGGTTATTACGTATCTCGCGACAGGTTCGCGACAGGCGTAAATTGCGCAATCGTTGCTGTCAAACGTCCCTTCTGCTGTCAAACGTCACTTCTCAAACGTCAAATTTCATTAGTGACAGCAGTAGCAACACGACAGCAATCACTACGCGATCGGTTGCAAAATGTCACTAAAATTCGTATTACGTAAGCCAATCGCGCGCCTATCGCAAAATGTACTTTTCTTCTTTAGAGATGCTTGATGGAGAAGAAAGGAAGTCAAATACATCGAGAGGGTTTTACCACAGACCACAACACAAAACAAATAAAAAATATAACAATTCAACCGCTGACGACGATAAAAACTGTGTATTTTGTTTACATCTATTGCCGTCCTATCGCGAGTGGCGCTAGTATCGACACGTGAGCAATAGACGTGCGATTGGCTTCCGTAATACGATTTTTAGTGACATTTTGCGACCGATCGCTGTCGCGTTGCTATTGCTGTTGCTGTTGCAAATTTTTACGTAATCAGGGTGCCGGTCCCTACAGTAGGCGCCCTTAGGAAGACGTTGCCCTCGGATGTCTTCGATCCTCCGGCGATACTGTAACGGTCATTCTGGCCAGCAGTTTACACAATCCGAAAAAAAAAAATCCCCACGATGTACGTAGATGTTGTTGACAAAGGGCTTTGTATAGCCGTCTGTCAGTGCAGATATACCGGTGACGTACTTTATATCTAGTTCGGAGTAAAACCACGATGATATCAAACTGTCAAGTGAATCCTGATGAATGGATACGGGCATGAATGCGAAGAGATTTCTTTTGTCTGTGCGTTCGAGCGATTTTTTATCTCCATTTAAAATACAGTGTGCATTCAGGTGATTATTTTGACGTTGAAAGTCATTTATTTTATAGAGAACTATTGATGTGAAAGTTAGTCAAAAAAGCTTACTTAAGACATAGACGATTTTCTTATAACTCAAAATTAGTTATATTTATTTTAACCTGGTGTAACCTGGTGACTCTATGTCAAAGTAAATAATTATGATTTTCAGTTGGTATTAAAAAGACGCTATGCCCATTCAAGTAGATGTGCGTTGCGTCAAAATGCAAATCTATATTAAGTTTAAATCAAGTTAAAATTCTGATAAAACAGTCCTGATATTGTTTAATCCTAGAACATTCGCGAAGCGCGAAAGTGTCATCGATTTAAAATTTCAACACCGTCTAAGTTTAGATCTAACTGAAGGTCGGCCGTTGAAGCCGAAACACATTTAAAATTAACAACACGATCTCACAAGTTCACGGGTCTTATTCGCTGGCAGTTTTACCAAAAACAAATGCAATTGATACAACCAGATCGTTTGGTCCTGTATTAAAATCCCTAATAATATAAACATGCGACTTCTTATCGACGTGATTTTTTGTATAGATACCTATAGAGTGACAGGCTACTTTTTATCTCGGAAATAGGTACAAACGGTTCTCGCAGGATTTTTAAAAACTAAATCCACGCGGACAAAGTCGCGGCATCAGCTAGGAAATAAATAATTACTTGTTTGTTTCCAAAAACAAATTTTGAAAAAAAAAAGGTTTGACCACGTTTCTGAACCATAAGTCACGTAAACAAGCTTCGTTCAAAATAAATAATTATTATTAATCAATAGAGTTTAACTTTGATTTTGATTCAATTAGATATAAATTTAATATAAATCAAATTAGTTTAGGAACTTTGAAATGAAAATATAAATCTAAAGTTCCGTTTAACTCCGTTAGTTTCCCGTAAGGAGCGTTGCCAAGTGGAAATTAGTGGAATACAGCTACTGGCGGCGCGCCAGGACGGCGCCGCACCTGCATTCACGCTGGATGTATTGCTGTCGAGGACAGTAAGCGATATATGCAGCTTAAGATGCTGGATGCTCCTCCCACGCTCCCCTGATCGAAATATTTCGGCCACGATAGCAAATCTCAATGGGAATACCCATATACCATGATTCCATATATTTTATCCGACTACTGTTGTTACCAGTCTTTGTATTGTATGTACGAGTATGTATGATTTCTTAGTATTAGCCCGGACTTAGAAAGTTTTTTTTTTTTTTTTAATTTATTTGCCAGAATGTTTGTACAAGGAGATGGCAGGTTGGCCGTGACTGGTACGAGGTCACCCCGGTTTGGCTAATTCTAGATGGTCCGGGTGACATAGGCTACGTATTAAACGAACAAAATCATAATGACGGATGTTTTTAAACTCTTATCCTTGTAATGCTGAAGAGTGTTTTATTTATTGGTTTGTCCTCCAATAACGTCGCATACCACGCAACATACACAAAGTATACCAGGAGAGTAGAATATCTGAATTGAACCCGTTACTTTTTATCTTTATTGTTTTTATATCTTGCCCTATATTTCATTACCGTCGCAATACAAAAAAGCTTTCAAATTTGTTTGAATGCAACTCATTTTGACAAAACCTACGTTCCATTGTTACAATATTGGAAATGTTTATTTCGGCAAAATACTTGTTTTCATTCAGATTCATCCGCACTGATATTTTAATGTTATGCTCTTTTCAAATGGACATTGACAAAGTCTTTGAATCGTCAGTAAATAATGGTCTAAACTCGGAATTGTGGTCTTTTCCAGAGCAAAATCAATGCGACAACGCCTTTTGGTGGCTTTTTTATCAACAAAGCTTTGCAAATCGAAGTTTGCAATAGTCTAGGCGAAATTTTATGCTTGTTTACTTCGTTACCGATCAAAACTCTGGAGTACAAATTGCACAAACTGCCACGTTAGCACTGTTTGTATAGGTCCTCTATGCAAATAAACTCAAACACAGTAACGTTAATGTGCAACAACAGTACCTAACCTGCGGTTGTATCGCTTTCCCAACTCTGTAATTACACTTCTACATTGTACAATACAGCTGTTTGCACTCCTATTGCCTGCCTGCCTATTACTCCATACAAGCAAACTGTGCACACACTTGGCAGATGAGAAACAAACATAAGCGCGGATGGAATAATAATATTTGTATTGTATAATAATAATAGTATCATGAGGATGTGCTGTGCTCCACGTATAATCAAATCAGAAATAAGATTTGCTGTAGGATTGTCTAAAGCCGAACGTCCACCGCGAAATAAACTATGTGAAACCTAAGCTCAGTGAACTAAGCTAAGCTAGCCTGGGAAACACAACTTTTTTTTAATTTATTGATTTTAGGTACACAAATAAGCTTAAAAATACTGTATCGCCAAACTGGACAGCTAGTTTGATGGCGAAACTAAGTCAGTTTGATTTAGTTTGACTATTTTATTTAGCTTAGCCGACATTGAAGTCACCTTTGATTGGCTGAATTTATGGTGATATTGCTGCAGCGATGCATTTTAACCAATGACGAAAGAGTATCAGCCAATAAAAAATGATTGCAATCGTCACATGTAGCAATCAATTGTTGACAATCCCAGAGGAATTTAACCGGCATAGCTTAATATGAGTTAGTCATTGAATGCTGTCCACCTTGAGGTAAGTTGTCATGTCACTTACAGGGCATTTTAAAATAGAAGCGGACTAATCTGGAAAGTAATATTGTAGTCTTTATTTAGTCCATTCTCGGTTTGTACCCAGTATCGTAATGGAACGCTAAATCACTTGGCGGAACGCCTTTTGTATGTAGAGTGGTAGCTCGCGATGGCTGTAGCCTCCCACCGGATAAAGTTGCTGCCGCAAACGGAAGTTACTTCGAAATTATAAAATCGTTATACAGCACAAAACTGTTACGCGGTAAATAAATAAAAGCATCTGCGGCCATAACTCACGTATCAAAACAAGAAAAGTTCATTTAAATTTCACAACCCGCGTCCGAACTGTAGCGAACTGTAGCGATAGGAGGGGTTCCCGGAAACCAGCGAAGCCACCCTTATCAGTCACAACGTGGTACGGTTGCCAAAACACATGTGTTGTATAACTGAAATGTGCCTCTATTTGTATTTGAAAGGGTATTAGATTTATTGCCCTAACCCGATTTATATTGCTTTATTGTATTTAGAAAACCAATAGCTTTTATTATCCTGTTAATAATATAAATGTGAAAGTTTGGATGGATGGATGGACGACTGAACCGATTTGGCTGAAATTCGGCACAGAGATAGATTATAGTATACATAGGCTACTTTATATCCCGGAAAATAACAGAGTTCTCGGGGGAAAAACCTAAAACCACGCGAACGAAGTCGCGGGCTTCAACTAGTACTACATACGCTTTGAATTAGACAACGTAGAGCTAATAACAGGTTTTCGCAAACAGAAATACAAATCAAACGAGGGTACCTGGTACCTGCAGCAAACTATACCTACTTTACATTTCATTGCAGTGTAACAGTATTATTCGACGTACACTCATATTGTCATAAAATAAATCAGCGCCTACTGGATTTCTTTTCAGTTTTAGATGGATGTTAACTGAATAAAGGTGAAAAGCGCTCCTCATCCTTGCATCGTCATCCTCATTACTGAGGGTCGCGATCCTTGGCAAAGTGGAAAAACGTCGTATGGGAGTATCATACGATGTTTTTCCACTTTGTCCTATTTTCCGCATTATGTAGAGCGGCGTGGAAAGATGTTCCGAGTGCAGTGCTGATCTGATCGGACCAAAAGCGCTAATAATAAATTATTTGGATCTGTAATTGGTTTTAGGTAATGGCATATGTAAAAATTAAATATGCAAAATGGCCAAAAGCATGAACTGCTCACCGGATGAGACTGTACTGGCCATAACAATTAAAGCCTGCAGTATCAAGTGCACTCGTGGAGTACCGTTTACCGCGAGCACTCGCCCAAATGTATTTTATTACAGCACGTGAAATATGCCCGTGTGCAGGCTCGAGTGAACGCTTGGCTTTATTGTCGGAAAATATTTTTGTATTTTTGAAATATGCTCGATCGTTGCGATACAACTCAATGTAATGTCTCGTGAAACCTGCACTTTATATTCCGCTTCCTTTGCTCAGCGGACCGTGTCGCGTTTCTTTGCTGGAGATGGTTTTCAAAAATCCAAATTTAATTGTTCGACCGATCATTTTGTTGAATCACACTAATATTATAAAGCCGAAAGTTTGTATGTGTGTGTGTGTGTGTGTGTGTGTGTGTGTGTGTATGTTTGTTACTCCTTCACGCCACAACGAATGAACCGATTTAGCTGAAATTTGAAATGGAGAGAGCTCTTACCCAGGATTAAAACATAGGCTACTTTTTATCCCGGAAAATTACAGAGTTCCCGCGGGAATCAAAAACCTTTATCCACGCGTACGAAGTCGCGGGCATCGTCTAGTCGTGTATATTGTCGGCTTTTTCATAAGTGCATAATATATGTACTTATGAAAAAGCCAGTATGTATCCACTGTCGAGTTAACTTTCACAATTTCTTGTGATATGAGTGTGCAAGTGACTTGCTGAAGTTGAATTCTGCAAGTTTTATTACTAATGTACACATTAGGTTAACTATAACCAAAAACAACTAATCAGTCAAGTTAGCCGACTTACAGTTTTAATTATTTTGGACAACAACGGAAGCTGTAAGGATGATTTAAATCAAATATATGCAGTCTGGTACTCCACCTCAGAAGAAGCAATTATGTAGAACTAGTCACAGCATGTTTGGAATGCACTGTAGGACAGTTATGTCGTAGCACTGCTACGTACCACTACAAACTTGATTCAAAGTGAATGCTACGAGTTGCTAAAGGCTACGAGATTCAACAATGCTACGCCTTGCTACAATGTTCATTGCAACTCGAGTAGGTACGACACACATCCCTGATGCTCCAAAATAGATTAAATTTTATTTATTTTACTAACTTTTGTCTGCGACTTCATTTGCGTAAAGTTAAGTTTTTTAAAATCCTTTTGTTTTTACGGGATAAAAAGTAGCCTATGTCAATCTCAACAATCTCACCTACATATACCCTTGTGTTATGTGCTGTGCTGTACCCGTGATTTTTTGCATGGGTACAGTTGATATTCTGTGGAATGACATAGTACGTTTTAGAACGAGTTCAAAAAGGGCATTTCTCAATTCGACCCAAATATCGTGTGTATGTATGTTTTTACAAACGCCAACCGCCAGAAGGTGACACGGAGAGATAAGAAGCAAGCGAGTGTTCATATAAAGCAGGTTATTTTGTACCGTGATACATAATATTTGGCAGCGCCCCAATTCGGGAGCCACATTGTTCGAGCTGTGCAGTAATGCGAACTGCGTTATTGCCATAACTTTGTGGTGGCGGTGTATCTCACGCGAGACCGCGCTGATAATGTTGGTATTAGTATACTGAACCAATTTAAAGGACATCTGTTTAAAATTTTAATTCGTTAAGAAATGATGAAGAAATAAAGCCTAAATTAGCACGGAATGATTGTCACGTGTGTAACGTGTAATCTATTTTATCTTAGCTGTCTTAAAAGGTTTCTCTTAGAAAGGCGTAAGCGACGTGCTAAGCACAGCTTATAGGACAGTTTTACCGCACACTGACAATAAAACCATTCTATAGGTGAAAAACCAAGAACATGGATTTACGGTTTTATTTTAATCCTGAGGGGAATCTTTTGTTTTTGTTTTTACGGGTTAAAAAATAGAATTATATCCATGCAAAAATCACATAGAGATGTTGCTCCTCTTGTTCGCGAATAGAATAGAAAACATTTTTTGTTCGAATAAACTTTTACAAAGTGCTTTTGAATCGTCAAGTAAATCTAACACTCTGGTTCGGAATGCCGTTCCAATCGAGAAGAACCAGAAAAAAAACTGCAGATGATTTTTTTAATTGAATTGTAATTAAAGAACAAACCAACAAACAAACATGGATTCAAACAACCAAAATTCAACAGTTTTGCTTATCGCAGGTGGTGGTGAAGCGCAAATCCCATTAAAGATAAAACTGTCACGGTACAGATACCTAAAAGCTTATAAGAATTACCCTTTTCCGGGGAAGCTGTAATGTAACGTTATCTCGAGAGCGGATACCTGAGATTTTATTCGTCTCTTGCTATACTCGTAACAACAGGGGTATAAAGTTGACGCCTGTGTTTACTGGACTCGTTTTATAGCCGCCATACGCTCTACCCGTGAAGAGCATACGTTTAATGTATCTTACATATTTCTCTTTACATTTTATTCGTATGATGGAATAGTAATTATTGAAAGTCTTTGTTCATCATAAATTAGAAAGTAACTTTGTCTGTCCGTTTGTTACCTTTTCACGGCTAAACCGCTCAACAGATTTGGACTTATGGCATACATTTATCACGGAAATCCCGGAACTAAAGTTCTACCTATCAACGGAAAAAAGTCACGGACATCAGTTCGTTTTATATAAAACAATGTATGACGCAAACTTTCAGTCCCTTTATGTGAAACTTGATACATTTTTTCCTTTGTTCGTTATTAACTTTCATTGTAACTCCCAAAACACTTATTATATTAAGATTAATGGAGTTTCTTTAGGTTTATCTTAATATTTCACATGTCATGGACTATATGGCGTTTTCAACACGACAGTTTTGCCAAATACAACACGTAAAGAAAAACTAAGACAAATGAGTTGTAGGTAGTCGGATAAAATTTTTGCCTGTGCAGGACAAAAGCGTACAGGACTGACAAGACGAATAAAAAACGAACCGAAATTATTTAAATGGGCTGTGATACATTATGTCCCTACTTATATTTTAAACATATATTATGTATTTAAAAGAGTTAGTTAAAGTAAACAAAAGAATTAGGCACTGTATCTATTAAAGCTATTTCGGTAGAAAGCCTCAGATGTAACGCTGTAATCATACAAATTGGCGATTGACCCCCAGGGGAACGTTAGGAGAGGGGGTGACATATTTACGGCAAGCCCTTTGCAATCGAACCCTACTTTTGTGTTTTATGTTTAATTCACGTTCCACTGGTTAACATGGAAACTCACTTAAACCTGCGCATTTCCTGCGTAGCGAACAATAAATACAGATGTTCAGAAACTTATGTTTATTGGGATATTATTATCACGTGTATAAAGTGTGTTGGTTTGTGCTTCTATCACTGTGCAACTGAACAAAAGAAGATGTGATTTCTTGCTTACGTATAGTTGATTATCTGAAGAGTGACCTACGCTACTTTTATTCTGAAAAAGGGAACGAAGTTGCGGGCATCATCTAGTATAATCTAAGCAATAAAAATAACAATAAGCAATAATAATAATAAGCAATAAGCAATAATAATAAATTTGCAACAGCAACAGCAATAGCAACGCGACAGCGATCGGTCGCAAAACGTCACTACAAATCGTATTACGGAAGCCAATCGCACGTCTATTGCTCACGTGTCGATACTAGCGCCACTCGCGATAGGACGGCAATAGATGTAAACAAAATACACAGTTTTTATCGTCGTCAGTGGTTGAATTGTTATATTTTTTATTTGTTTTATGTTGTGGTCTGTGGTAAAACCCTCTCGAAGTATTTGGACTTCCTTTCTTCTCCATCAAGCATCTCTAAAGAAGAAAAGTACATTTTGCAATAGGCGAGCAATAGACGTGCGATTGGCTTGCGTAATACGAATTTTAGTGACATTTTGCAACCGATCGCGTAGTGATTGCTGTCGTGTTGCTACTGCTGTCACTACTGAAATTTGACGTTTGAGAAGTGACGTTTGACAGCAGAAGTGACGTTTGAAAGCAACGATTGCGGAATTTACGCCTGTCGCGAACCTGTCGCGAGATACGTAATAACCCTGCCGATTAGTATTATTATTATAAAATAGCGTATTATTATAAAATATTATATAGCGGGCCGCTAGTTTCTAATAAGAAAACTATACCACGGAGTAAAACAACTCTCATTTAAATGAATGTGTTGAACTCAATAGAAAACCTAGAGCTCTTTTTGCCAATATTGCCCCTTCTTGACAACGTGAATGAAATAATAATGTGGCCTAAGGATGCATTTGCCTAAAAGATTTTTTGAGGCGCAAGACCCTTTAACGTTCAAATGGTTGAAGGTGCGGACTGAAAACTGAAAGGTTCGCAGGTCCGATCCCCACCCGTTGCACTATTCTCATACCCAATCCTAGCACAGGCTTTTCGCTTACTTGGAAGGGAGAGGAGAATATATATCAAGTTTAGCTTAGCTAATATTCTTTTTAACAATTAAAAAAAAACGCAGTTGAATCGAGGCCTTATTGACCACAAACGTAGTAATAGAAAAACTTACACTTACTTTAACATACTTCAAATTAGTACAATGATAACAAAACACGAACTGCGCTTCTTTTTGAGCCTAAATCTATCTAAAAATACAACAATAAACTTTTTACAGGATTCCAAGCATTATAATTCTGCCTTGACAGCTTTTAGAGTCTATGTAAGCTCAGTTGATTAGATAGTAAATAAAGAAGCGACTTCCACTGAATATAACGCAGCAAACTTTGTATAATCAGTCTTATTAAATAACTTGGAGCTCTTGAAAAAATTGAATTTTTTATAAGGGTTCGCCAACCTTAGCTCTACTAAAAACTTCGTTCAAATTATGTTTGATCAAAGCATCTGCGACGATTAACTAAAAACCTGAGATAAAACGTCTACAAAGTTTATCAAGAAATATTCATGGAATATTTTCCGGTTTTTCTCCCCGGTATGATCCCGGTTTCATATCGGGTAGCTTTTAAACTCGTAAAAAAAGATGATCGGCGGGGCAGCCATTCATTAGATATGTTTTGCATTTATATATTCAAAGATATCTGGGACTTCGTTCGCTTGATAAAATTTTGTTAACGTAGTATTCTTTAACATGATTTTTTGTTTCCTTCAAAACTTCTTTGAAGCCTCGATAGCCCAACGATTAAAGGTGCGGACTGAAAACTGAAAGGTCACAGGTTTGAGCCCCACCCGTTAAACTATTGTCGTACCCACTCCTAGTAAAAGCTTTTCGCTTCTTTGGAGGGGAGAGGAGAATATAAGTCAAGTTCAGCTTGGCTAATATTCTTTATAAAAAAAAGAAAAACTTCGATACGACAATCGTAACGAAAAGAAACAAAGATCGTAATATGCATAAAAAGTCGAGTAACAAACTCGATGGGAACAACATTTTGTAGAGCCAATAAAATATTCACGGGCAACAGTCGATGTCGGTTGAGTTCGGCGTCCGAGCGAGCAACCTGGCTGGTGGAGTGCTTCGATCATAGAAAAATAAGGTGGAGTGAGTGGCGGCAAATGGCGCCACTCGCGTCGAGCGTGGCCATTGTTCATACCTACTATGAAACAGAACTGCTTCTTTGACCAAGTAGCTAGCGTCGCGCATCGATTTCATCGTTTCTATTTAGGCTCGCCCGACTTCAATACGTGTACAAACTAAAATTATTGTATACTTTTAAGTGCCGTTTGAAGTTGGTTTTTTAAAAAGAATTTTTTATATTATTATTATTCTTTCAAGAAATTATCAATAGGTGATCTTGACTAATGATCTCCCTTCCCCTCCAAGTAAGTGGAAACATTGTGTTAAGAGTGGATACGACAATAGCGCAACAGGTTGGGATCGAACCGTGAATCTTTCAGTTTTTAAGTCCACATCTTACACAGTTGGTCAGTGTTGAAGCTTTATATAGCGTACGATATACAGTGCAATAAAACAGTCGCTCAGACTTTTGACAGTGACGACTGTTTCGCGCGTCAGGAGTAGGGTGGGGCGAGAGGGTCCTCCACTTTTGTCTAAAGGGTCATAATAGTTAGCGCGTTGTTTTAATTTCGTTTGAATTTGGATGAAATTATTCATGAGAATGCGCAGTCGACATGGCGGCGTAGCATTTTCGAGGGTTTTCACTGTTGTGCGTTTTGTTTACTTTGTGAAATTTAATTCATGATATTTAACTAAAAGTGTTTAATTTAAAATTATTATAAGTATTTCGTTTATTTAAGTTAATTTTTGTCTACAACTTCGTCCGCGTCCAGTTAGAGCATGCTCTGACTTAGCTCGGACTTAAGATAGATTTAAAACGACACAAATATGCTCTGGCATAAATCTGTCTCGTTTTAACTCTGTCTTGAGTTTGAGCAGAGTGAGAGTGCGGTCTATATATTTCAGCCTTAGCTAACTATTAACTGACTAAGTGCGGTTATAATTCATTGAAATAGAGGATACGTCTGTTAAAACCGTCGGTAATTTTATTTATATCTCCAGTATTAGGAAAAATGTTTATATTGCTTCCATGAAGTCCATTTTCATCAGTAAATATAAACTTTGCTAACTTTTAATTTAACTGACTGTCTCCATCCGTTGAACAATAAACCGTTGGCGAACAATGAAAGTTATTTAATAACTCGATTAATCGCCGTAACTAACTTTGAGCATGGTTAAAGCGTGAACGTCAGGTGCAGAATATGTGCGACACAGCGAACTAGAATATGACTATATAATACAATATTTGTGTGCTCATTATTATAATGGAAACTCTTTGTATGTTACTGAGTATATTGAGACACAAATTCATATTTGAGTTGTGTTTTGTCTTCACTTAAATGTAGAGGTTTGAATATGAATTTTTGTATAAAAACCACCATTAATTAAATAATTTTATTATTCATCTTAACCGACCGCTTGCCCCCTACTGGCTATTAAATGCAAATTGGTAGATTTTAGAATAATAAAAGGCGTGTAGGTTTCTTCATGATAATCGAACCCAAAACCTCCCAATTATGAGACCACAGTGCTCACCATTGCGCCAGAGAGGTCGTCAAACATTCGCAATTACTTAGGAGTACGCTGGGAGTATGTCTTCCTTGACGCGTGAAAGACACTGTGTAAGTAGGTAGTAAGATACGAAGCTATATTGTGCGGGAGCAGACAAAGGAACAAGGACGCGTATAAACTGACGCCCGGAGCCCCCGGGGCGGAGTCCTAACGAGCCCCCTCATTATAATACGTAGTTACTGGGTTTATTAAATAAGACGGGGCGCAATTAAAAACTACTTTGAATACGTAGGATATGAATATTTTAAAACACTGCGGTAGAACTTTAATTATACACGGAAACGCAATTCGGTCTCTTTCAGTTGAAAACAGAAGTTCTGACGACTTCCCAGCCGCAGCGTGAGCACTGTAGTCGTAAAATGAGAAGTTAAGATTCGATTCTCGGACAATTCTGAAATTCTGAAATTTATAATTTCGGAAATATCTCTGAAAGGAGGCTTTAGCTGGAACCACCCTAATGTCAAAGAGCAAGTATTACGGCACAATAGCGTATAGAAACCGGTTAGGAGTTTGGGTAGATATATACCTAAATAAAAAACAGTCTGATTAGTTTTTTAATACTTAAAAGTAACATAATATTATAGCATAGTATGTATTATTTTTGTTAAAAGTTTGCACTCAAGTTTTAAAAGAAGTGATCTTTCTGAAGTTCTGAAGAGAATCTTGCATCATACTTTTCGTATTTGCGCAATGAAAACTTTTCAATTATGTTATTTTTTAAAGGCATTGCAGCTTTTATTTATAAAACAAAACTCGACGCCACAGTAAAATCTGTTATTATAATTATTAATAAAAGAAGAAAGAAAAATATAATTCTTTCAACATATTACTAGTTGCTTTTAACTAAAAGGAACTCTGTCCTTGAACCTGCCTAGTGACTGATAAAGATCTATTTGATGGTACGAAGTTAGGTTCGAGAGTAAAGGATCATTGTCGCCGTGCATTTGTTCGTCAGTCAATCTTTCACTTCCTTCAAATGTGGTAGGAGAAAACAGGACACTATTTCTCTTATAGCAGACTCTAACCCACTGTACCACGGTAGCGTCTATTTACGTGATTCCAACTGTATATTTACAAGTACAATTAAATTAAATAAGAAACTTTTAAATGTTTATGTGGTAACACTGGGCATAGAGTTGTTTGTGTGATTGCCAGCTCCATAGTCCCTCGGTTCCAGAGTCTCACAGTTTTAAGCTGTTTCATAGTTCCATTCCAAACTTGTAACTTTAAGCTCAAACCTTTTAGCGCTGGTGTAATTAGAAGCGTTACCTGGAAAATGGAAAGTTACAAGTTAGTTAGGGCGAAGTGAAATTAATACTGTTATCCGATTAATCGAAACTTGTCTTAAACTATAAAATTGCTTTAGCAGTAGACAATTTAAAATATTTAGGGTTAAAACGGAAAAGTTCAAAGGTTAAAAGGCATTACTGGGCACAGGTATTTCTCGAATGAGAAGGGCTATTAGGGTGTTATAACAGGGAGGTCTCGCGTTCCATTCCCGGCGAGACACTTTGGGAATTTATGATTTCTAAATTGTCTCTGGTCTGGTATGGTGAAGACCGAAATTATAACCACTGCGCTTTTACCAAGAGTACAATATCCCAAAAATAAAGTCACCAAATGATACAACCAAAAATCACCGCCAATACAAACTCCCTCAAACAAAAAACCTTTGTGTTTACCCGCCCGGCTGCCACCGATCTCCGAGCTCTCTGCAAACCTTATTAACGTCATTTCCTCCGCGAAAGCCTCCAGGACGTACGTGTGGGGAAGGCGGGAAGTTTCCTCAATTTCATCAATTTTTCCCGTTACAACAACGTTTCAGTTACGGATGAAATCAAATAACAACTTATTGGTTTAATAACGACAAAAAGTATTGCAATTTTCCCTCATACATAATAGATAACGCATTCCGTTTTTATTTCACTTTCTTGCTTTGCAAAAAACGTAAGGTTTTCAACCTGCAATTATAGAACACCACAGAAAAGCATAGAGTTTTTATTCGATGACAAGTTATGCCTTTAGTGCGATCTCAGCTGTCGGTAAGTGACGATACAGCTTAAGATGGTACCCACATGGTACCCATAACATCATATACATACATCCGATGCTTGTGTTTATTCATGACAAGATATCCGTTGACCGATTTCACCTGATGATAAGTGACGATGCAATCTAAGATAATTGTGGACTAACTTGGAAGGGGTTATGGCACTTTTAATTAAATCCATATCCTGCCTCTAATCGGTTTCTACACGCAATCGTGCCGGAACGCTAAATACCCTAGCGGAATGTCTTTGACGGTCAGATGGTAACTTATATCGGCCAAAGCCTCCAACCAAACCACATCAGAGACAATGCAGAAATTATAAAATCGTAAATTGTCCCCACCTGGAATCGAACCCGTAACTTCCCACTTATAAGACCACAGCACTCACCATTGCGCTAGCGAGGTCGTCATTCCACACTATACACAGAATACAAATGCATCTTTTCATCGTTTTTTGACTGAAATATCCAAGATGAGAGCATTCGATTTCAATGCACATTTACAGGAGCGAAAATCCCCAAAATCTGTCCAACATCGGCTTCATTGTCTAGAAACATATGCAGTATAAAAAATTTACCCTAAAGGGTCCTTTATTTTAATTGTTACGAAAATAGTGTCGGCGGGGAAGGTACTCCTTATCTACCATAATTAGGGAAGTTTCGGCCGAATCACCGTTGTCTTTTACGAGGGCTCATTAAAGTCCTGGGTAGTTAAAGCCTGACCACGTACTTTCTTGCAAATACTTACCTACTGTTTGAATTCTAACTAAATTAGTGGGTATTTCATCTATACTTATAATAAAACTGTAACGGGACGGAGTCTGTACATTAAATATATTTTGAAAATTTTAATCGGAGGATGCTTTGTTATCGATACTGAGCCCAAAACAATTTTTTTTGGATTTTTTGTCTGTCTGTCTGTGCGCGCATCATGCGAAAACTACTAAACGGATTTGAATGAATTTTGATATATCGGTAGCTGTTACTCCGGATATAGGGTACTTTTTATCCTGATAAACAATAAAGTTTATCCGGGATAGGGGTTCAAGGTACTGCACTTTCACCATCATTATAATTTTAACGAGCGAATTGGCAGACTTCACACACCTTTGCGAACATTGTTGAGAACTTTCTGGTATTCCTCATATTATTCTCCTTCACCATAGAATGAAATATATTTCAATATTGCGATCGTATGACGCCGGTATTATCACATAACTTCAAGATAATAATAATGAAACGACTGACGAGGGCTTTTCAATGTACACGTATTTGGTTGTGTAATAAAATGTGTCCTCCCTCATGTTCTCACGGGAAGAGGAACAAGAAATACGCCCTTTTAAAAGCAATATGTTCCTGTCACACACCGACCTCCCTCCTTCCTCCCAACGAGTACAAATGTCACCAAAAAAGGATAGTCTCGCATTATTTGTCAATTCACGTCTTCCTTTAGATACAAATGTCATGAGAGGCGAACTAGCATTTAGAAACGTACATGAAGATCGCGAATGTCAGATATTCGATGTAAAGTCTTCGATATAAACTCTTACCTACTCGTATTAGACTTTTGCTTAGTGTTTTCCGGCATGTTTTCGGAATAACGACTAAACATTTAAGATGTTCAAGGGCGGCGGTAATCACTTAACATCAGGTGACCCGCCTGCTCGTTTGCTCGCTAAAAATAAAAAAATAAAAAAAAAGATTTAAGGATGTCAAGTTTTACAGTACCTAAGTGAAATCCCGAATTCTTGCTTGCGAGCACTTTTTTTAGCAATATTTTGCATTTTTATTTGAAAAGAGCAATTACTGAGTTTCTTGAACAGAAAAACTTTTCAACAGAATCTGCTTTCTCAATCAGTGGTAGGGCCTTGATTTGTTGTAAGAGCCACACATGAAATAAAAATTTTGAATTTGTATAAACTTCATACATAATTACATACACTTATAAAATATAAATTGAAAGTAATGATCCACATAAACATGATGTCTTCTGTTTCTGTCACGGATTTTTACACCAAAAGTAACAAAAGTATCTGTGGATCCTCGTACTACTTCTCGTTTACCTTTACTTGTGTCTGATGAAGCTTGTTATACGTCTCAATAACTGTGTCGGTTTTTATAACAAAGGAAAGGAAATGCCATTCTCAATTTACTCTATACAGAAGTATGGATTTATCTCGATTTTCCGTTTTCCAGGAGATTAGCGAGAACGTGTCGAATCGAGTCGCCGCGAGACACCGATCGAGCGATAGGAAGCGGGCCGAGACCGCAATGCGAAATGTCACCTGAAATGTTACCCAAAAAATGGAGGCCAACGTGACGTTGATAAAGAGCGCGGAAAAAACGGATGAAAGTATAAAAGACAAGCCTTAATAGCAACGAAAGATGTCGTTTGTAATGCGATGTGACTTTATTGCAATCAAATGTTATTATTTAATAAGACCCTTCTTTCATCAGAGAAGAGAGACATCTTTTGGACGTCCACAGTTTGACAGCCCCCATTTAGTGAGCGTTACCGGTGTTCATTCTAGAACTTCCTGCGACACTCTTTATACACCGTCGGTCGAATATACTGGAGCATGCTATCATGTGAACTCTGGTCTAGGATTTTTCGACTCCAATGAAAATTATGCACTCATGGCATCGCAACTCTTTGAATTTCTTTATCTCGGTGACTCTGATTCTTCTACGGATCGATTAAGTAAAGAGAAACTATGAGCATAACTCTTCAAAGTCCTCTGAGTTTAAGCTTTATTAAAACGCCCATATTTAATTATTGTAAACGAGCTCTGCGTATATCAGTTAAACAGTAAAGTTAAAATCTATCACAGATTAATATGATTAACCAAAAAACGTAGCATTTTGCAATTCTTCACTATAAGTAGTAACAAATCTCTCCACGTTAAACGAAGATATCAATTCAATATCAAAGATTTCAAGCAACACAAAAGATTCTCTCACGTCATAAATCAAACCTGAAGCGTTCGAACTCTCTTTGAGGAAAGATATTGTTCCTTAGAGTGTAATTCACGATATCATTTTATTTGATTCACCCTGAGCGTAAGCGTTTTGTCAGTCTGTTGGAATGTAAGTGGAGTACCTACATTATGTTGAACTTGTTCGCCGCATACTTAGGCAGTATTACGTTGAATTAAGTTAACTCGCTTTTACGTCATCACCCCGCTCCTTGTAAGATTTACGAGTGTATTTTCCGTCATCTGAACTGTCACAAACTGTCTATTTTGACCCTGACTTGAGAAGTGTTTTTATTACGCAATACTCGCTAAGAATGTCGAATCTACGGAAAATAATGAAGTTAATAGCAGGTTAATAGATGTTGGTTTACTTACTTGTTTTTAATCTTAGTAATAGATAATTAATATTACATTAATTTTTCAGGGATTGGTTTCACCACGGGTTTTAAGCTTTAAGTTAGAATGTGCGGCCGTGTACTCTACAGCGGGGTAGAGAGCGGGGAAGGGGAGGGGGTTGATTACAACCTCGGCTGCGTTCTGCTGCGTTACACACAAAGCTTTGCAGCGGGTCCTGTAATGTCAACTTAAAATGGCTTGATTTTCTTGTTTGTATATTTAACTAGCTTTTGCCCGCGAATTCGTTCGCGTGACTTAGGTTACTGTTTTCCCGGGGTAAAAGGTCGCTTTCCTTGCCTTCAAAAAACCCGTTAAATACAAAATGTTCTTCAATGAATGTTGTCACGATATTTGTCTAGGAATAAGAATAGAGTAAAGGAAAGCAAGATATATTTACCTACTTGCTTAAAACGCATATATCTCTCTTCTCTCTGATATAAATAAAATATGAAAGTTTTAAGAGTTCTTAAAACTAAGTACTTCGTAGCAAAAGATGTGTTCTTTTAAAGAATAAACTAAATATTAAAGCTGCTCAAAGAACTTTTGAGCGAATATTCTAGCGAAGATATCTTAGCTTTTTACTCGATCTAGAAGTTACTACTTGATAAAGTATTCCTTTTTTCCAACGTTTACCAATAATTTTATTTAGGGTAGCCAAATAGAAAACTGGCAAAAAATTCGATACTTTACTAGATTTTCATAATGCTATTTCATACTAGAATCTGAAAAAAATACCTAATGATTGCAATTTTGACAAGTTTTGCAAGAAGTCTTACTAATTTCAACATCGCTAAGATTTAATATTGAATACAAAAACTATCAGAATTCCTTGGTTAAACGTTACACGGCAAATTTTGCCGTTTACGCCACAGATTTAAAGATAAAAATTAAAAATGTTTTGCAATAATTCTCTCCAAAAATGTATATTCCGCCATCGCATTGAACTCGCAAATCCGTACATGGAGGTACATCGCAGCACATTTCAAGCCATTACACTTTTTACGAATCAACGAACAGCCTTGTCTTTTTACGTTCGGAGAAAATAAAAAGTTATCTGTGAAGTCCCTTTTGAAATTTGAAGCATGAATTCTAGCAATTTTCCGGGTAATTACCGAAAAAGCGCCATATAAAGTTGAAATCATACTTGCAATACGCCTCACGACAGAAACGTGGTGCGTGTTCTTTTCTTCTTCTGTAAAATAACTGATGCTTACGACTTCGATCGCGTGTACTGAGGTTTTTTAATTCCGGTCGGAACTTTCTTATTTTCCGGAATAAAATGTGTCAAACAGCCAAATCGATTCAGTTGTTGCGGCGTGATTGACTAATAAACATCTATCCATACATCCAAACTTTCACATTTATAATATTATTAGGATAATAGGATAGGATTAATAGGATTAGTAAGATATGTTCACAATTATTTATGTTTTAGCTAATGCAAAATAATTAAAAAATAAAAATATGATTTCACGTATTTATTTGCCTTTGTTCATTGTAGTCGTTCTTGTTGTTGATTCAAAATTTTATGAAGGCCAGTCTCTTATGACAGTCAGGATTCCTTGTTTGCAAAATCACAGTGTAAGTTCGCGAATCCAGCGAAACGTTTTACATTTAGCAAAATGTGAAAAAAGTTACGTTCTCATTCCTCTGGCCTATATATGTAAAAAGTTTCGTATGGATAGACCTTCACTCGAAATGATAGCAAACCCGCATCGCATGGTATACCGAATTCGAGGAATGACACCGCAATGCAAAAGTAAGGTGAAAATAAAATAACTGCCAGAAAAAAGTAAAAATGCGGGAAAAGTGACATTGACGCTACAGAAAGTGTATGAGTGAAAATAAAATGAAAAGCGAATATCACACCCCGTTCACATTGCGTGGTAACGACAATTTCTTAATTAGAAATATCACATTAATAAAAATTTTTTTTTATTGCTCTTGTCTGTTATCTCACGTGATGGTTACTAATGATGCAGTCTTCGAAAGTGGAGACAATCTACATTTGACAAATGCTTGAGAAAAATTCGCTTCATCCCTGGATACAGTAGGGATGCGGCCAACTAGTCAAACCATTTCGTTAAAAACATGTGACGCACTGTTAACATTACGTTTCTTAACTTATTTTTTAAAGTTCGTCAAAGTCGTACAGACGTTATATAAACGGTGTTCAGAGCAATGTTTCGCAAAGCAAGATATCAAACGGTGAGTTGCAAAGATTACGCGAATCAAAGCAGCCCGCTTCGTTTGATGAACGAGTATATACAGCGAGTGATGCCGGTTAAATGCGATGGCGAACGTCATATTTCATATCCTTTATGTCTTTATTGAATTTCGCCTTAGCGAGTTGCCGGCATCGGTTGCCAGGTAGTCTCACTTTTACGAACAATTTGCGATTTTTCCAGAGCAATTTTATATTTAACTAGCTGATGCCCGCGACTTCGTCCGCCTGGATTTAGTTTTTTTAAATCCCGCGGGCACTCTTTGGTTTTCCGGGATAAATGTGCCTATGTCTGCTCTCCCCAGGTTCTCAACTACATATAACCATGCAAAAAAGTTAAACCTTATTTTAACAAAATACTCGTATGTAGTTCAATTGTTAGTGTATAACACAGAGACCAACCACCAAGTTTCTCACTCGTTTTCTTCATTAGAAAGGGCATTTTCAAGTAGTGCGAGCGGTGGATTCATTTGTCTTTTAAAACCCAATTTTAAAGTTCATTAAAAATTATTCTACCCCCAAATTCTTTATTTAGAGAAGAGAAAAGTCGTTAGCGTTGTTATTACGTTTACGTGTGTTTATGTTATGTGTACACTGTACATGGACGAAATGCTTTAATTCAACGTTTCTGATAAGAACCGCTAAGGAGTGAATAATTCTTCTAGCATCCGTGATTTCTGCCACCTATAATTTGAGTACCTTCAAAGCAAAAGTGAACAGGCATCTTTTAGGCAAGCGCGCTCCAACGTAGACCTCATCAGTGCTATCCAGTATTGATTGTCGTCAAGCGCAAGCCTATTTTGAATAAAAAAAAAACAAAGATAAAAGCTTAATCGATAAACACTTCTGTTTTATGCCAACTAAACAACATAGAAGTTAAATCGAAGACGATTAATAAAATAATTATTTTGTATTTTATGAAGATAAAACTTTACCAAGTTGTTCACGAAAAGTTCTCAATCAAACAACTCGAGCCATACATTCCGAAGTCGAGGGAGACGAAATAATAAGGTTCGAAGTAAGAAGGATGAGGGGGGATCGCTCGCGGCAACAAAATAAGGTTTCAATCGTTGGAAGTTCGTATTGAAGGTGATTTTATTTGACGATTGCTGGCGAAATAGCAGGGAGGAGAAATTACCCGAAATTCTTTTCTCGACTGGTTAAAATGGCATTCTTTTTAGCTTTTGTTAAACATACTTACCAATTTCGATATTTAGCGAGGGCTTTGGTATCATAATCTAAAGAGATATATTATATCTACAACATCATCAATGAAGTACGTAGGCACGTTCGTAACGACAGGTGGTAACTAGCCACGACCAAAGCCTCCCACCAGAGAAGACACTAGAGACAATTCAGAAATTTTAAATTCTCAAAATTGCACCCGCCGGGAATCGAATCCGAAACCTCCGTGAATAAAACCGCAGCTACCACCACTGCGTCAGATGTCGTTGTATTAATCGTTATTGGAAATTGCTTAATTTTTCACGATAAATACCAACAAAGGACTGTCACGTCAGCTCTCGTGGCATTGTGCTGCGCTGTCAATAGTTCATTGTTGTCGTTAAATTACAGGCCAGGGGCAGTTGATAATTTCAAAATATACCCTTTTCATCCTCCAGGTTTTCCAATATGAAAACAATACTAATACACTCACTACTCTATACTTTCAACGAGTTTTCCAGTGGCCGTATACTTGTTGATTAATATCTTGTCTCCGTAGTAAAAAGTGGCCTATATCTATCAAATATGTCTTGGAGATCGATTAATGTGTACCCACATTTCATAAGGCAACATGTGAGTTTCAAGCTCTTCGATTACAAACTTTTCTATCCCACACACATCTAAACATATTTCACAAACAAATACACGAGATATTGTTAAAAATAAAATTAATTATGTGTGTTAAAAATGTGCTGAAAATAAATTATTTCCTACTGATTTTATTTAACAGAGTGTCTTACAAAATAAGTAAAATACACGCCCAGTTTAAGGGGTATGGGTTGAATTTACACTGCTATACCCCTTCCAAGTTAGCCCGCTACCATCTTAGACTGCATCGTCACTTACCATCAGGTGAGATCGCAGTCAAGGGCTATCTTGTCATAGAATAATAAAAAAAAAAAAAAGTTTTAGTTGCTAGTGTGATAAGCATTTTAAATCTAAATGTATAAAAGGCAAAGGTGACTGACTGACTGACTGATCTATCAACGCACAGCTCTAACCACTGGACCGATCGAGCTGAAATTTGGTATACAGGTAGCTGTTAGGACGTAGACATCCGCTAATAAAGGATTTTGGAAAATTTCAACCTCAAGAGGGTTAAATAGGGGGTTAAAAAATCGAACCTAACGTGAGCGAAGCCGCGGGTTAAAGCTAGTTATATTATATTTAAAACAAAAAGTGCGTCAAATGTTTATGACGTCACAGTTCATACAACTATTTCATACAAGCGACCATACTATGCGCACGTTTTGGCTTTTGATAAAGACATGCTGGTTTGGTTAGTTGGCAACGTCCTTATTCAGGCTATAGAATTAATTGTATACCTATTTCAATGGAGAATGCTCGCACCAAACGAATGACACGAACCTAACTGCAAGCTCTCAAGTACTAATTGGACCGTTTACTGCTCGATCCCTCTACCCGAGGAGACGAGGCAGCGAGCCTCACCCGCCTCATTTGTCTGCCTTCACCTCAATTAATCAGATTCCATGTTAACTCTTGGGAGTTCAAGGTTCGAGCGGTGTCGACATCTATTAGAACGAGCTGTTAGTGGTTTGAAACAATTCTTTGGGGCTTGTATGCAAGCTAATTTTTTAACAATCTTTGGATGCATTTTTATAGCTGGTATCATAAATGCCACAGAATGTTCGTTTGCTAGTTGGTTAATTTGTTCTTCAATCACACAGCAACGGAACGAGCTAAAGAGTCAGTTAGGCATCAATGTATTCGATGGAGTTAGAATACTTTTTATCACGGGTAAATAAAAAAACCTCGTGGAATTTTTAAAACCTACCACGCGCATGAAGGCGCAGGTAAAAACTGGAAAGTATTATTAAAAAAAACCTAACTCTTTTATTAAAAAAGAAAAAAAAAGACAATACAATCTTAGTAGTTCTTTCCCAACACCGATACTAAAAACTGGCATACAAAAGTAGCACACTTCTTGTACGAATCTTTAAACCTTCATAGGTTTAATGAAAACCTCATGAAAATCGGTTTAGATGAACAAAACTTTGCCAATAGCAATTATTATTATTTTAGAATACACGATAGACCATGCCCCTCCTCAGTAGATAAACTTCACGCTTATTACTGCTTGATGCTAAATAACTTAACAACTACTAAACAAAGACCCTCTCTCGAATGGAAATTCAATATTACAAACTCAAAGCAACAACACCATCCAATATCAGTTGTCAACTGCACGGTTACAGTACCAAAGGACAGAAGTGTACAAAGAGCGTGTTCTGGGAACTTGGGAACTTTCCTACCGACTGCCAATCACCGACATGCCAATTATTCACAGAACTTCAAAATAAGCGACATTAGAATTCACTAGCTAAGGATTTGGGAAACTTTGCCATTCCTTAGAATATATTCCAATTATTACGAACTAGTTATAATGTATCCCTAGTTTCCTACATACTAATAAACTTGTAAATAAATAAATGTATCTGTTATTCAAATTCAAAATACGTATTTCATAAAACGAACTTGTAGGTCTTATGACAAGTCAAGAAGATTCTGTTTATAACAGAGCCGGCAAGGAACTCAGCGTGGCTCTTTTCAAAACTAAAGAATTTGTTGTATTGTCCTTCAATCACGCAGCAACGAATTTTTGAAACTTCATTGTGGAAACACTGTATACATAGCACAGTTTTGTTACCTATTGTAAAAAAAAATTTTTAAGAGCAACCGCCGAATTTATTGCTGGCTCTTCTCGGCAGGAAGGGCATTCCGAACCAGTGATAGATTCATCGACGATTCGAAAGCACTTGTAAAAGTTTATTTGAATAAAAAAAAAAAAAAAAATCGAAGTTTTTAAGTAATTTTTGCATGGTTCAAGGCCCGAAAAGTGAAAAAGGTTACTTTCTATCCCGGAAAAATAAAGAGGTCGTGCGATATTTTTAAAAACCTAACTCCACGCGGACAAAAGTTAGTGAGCTCATAAACAGAGATTAAAGCTAAAGATAAAGCCAAATAAAAGAAAGTGAAAGCATTCATAAGCTAGAGTTGTTATCTGGCCATGATCTAGACCGATATTGAGTTCGGTTGGCAGAGGAAGCAGGAAACGGGGCCGATAGCGAAAGCCTACTGCCTCACAACAGGTGCTCGATATTTCTTGGCAACGCGTCAAAACGACAAACTTTTTGACATCAATGATAATATTATGATAATAAAGCTGTGTCTGGGTAAAAAGGTTTTCTAACAAAAGTTTTACGAGGGTACGACAATAGTGCCACGGGGCAGATCGAACCTGCGACCTTTCAGTTTTCAGTTCGCATCTTACCTGTTGGGCTACCGAAGCTTGAATTGAGAAGATTGCTCTAAAGAGTGCGCGATTTTGTTTTTTTTATATCCTTACTTACCTTACTAATGTTATAAATTCGAAAGTGTGTTTGTTTGTTGGTTTGTCCTTCAATAACGCTGCAACAGAGCGACGAATCGACGTGATTTTTTGCTCGGGTATAGTTGAGGACACTGAGAGTGACATACGAGTAGGCTACTTTTTATCCCGGAAAATCAAGAGTTCCCGCGGACGTCTACGCGAACGAAGTTGCGGGCATCGGCTAGTTTTAAATATTTGAACACATTCCTTCAACAAAAAATACATCTTCTTTAAAGCCTGGTTAGTCAGGACAGTTGGGAGAGGTAATAACTTTGTTATCTCGTGAGATAAAAACAAAATGGGATAAAAATTATCCTTTGTCGTTTTCTCATCCAAAAGTATTAAGACGATTTGGTAATAACAGGTTGCGAACACTTGGCCTCGTGCCAACTGGGGATATGAAACATTTTAACTGAAAACTCACTTACTGCAAAACTGAATATTTTGGGCAAGCGATTCTTAGATGCTATTTCATTTTGACTTTATCGTGAATGCAGCCACTATTCAAAGTGCGAAATGCTTGGGAAAAATTATTTAATTTTAACCTGCCTATTGTTGTTGGTTTGATTTGTTGGTTTGTCCATGAATCACGCAATAACGGAGCAACTCAAAAATCAAATCAAAATCCATTTATTTGTTGGAATAGGTTAATAACAGTTCTTATATAGGTAGGCATGGATATAGTATCTTATATAGGTATGCATGGATATAAAACAAAGTTCCCAAGAGATCAAAACCCAACTCTACCTAACTAGTTATTTCTATAGACTGATGAACACATAACCACACCTTTTGGTTGCGCAGCCAGATAAATAGAGGTAATGTCACATATGGCATTGCTTTTAGAGAGAATCGCTGTAGAGCTGTAGAGTCTAGGCTAAAATCTATAGACAGCACCGATGTCAGAACTTGTTTGTGTCTCATTTTAGCTCTATCTTAAGTCCGTGCTAAGTCACAGCATGCTCTATAGATCTCAGTATTAAAGACGTACATTACTATATTATATATTCAATTCCCATACATAAAAATAATGATTAAAAAATTATAGTTTGCTGTTAAGTTGCAATTGCATGGAATCAGGAGGGACCTTCTGAGGTACAACAGTAATGGTTCCTAGATAACATTGCAAACAAACTTCTTAATTAAATGAAATCAAAGTTTTATCAAAGTCCTGTTAAACAAGTTCTCTAGTTCTTTGCTAAAGTTGTTGAATCTGGAACTGTTGTTTTTGGTATGTCTGCTTTCTACAATCCCATCTAGTTAGTGTATCTCCTTGGAATTCCTTTTGTTTTCCTAGCTTAATAATTCTTTCTAAGAATTTCTTTGTTTATTCTGACTAGGAAAAGAGAATGAATTCTTGAAACTGTGGACAATTAATTAACTGTGACCATACTCGACGAACTCAAGGACGAAAGGTTTCGTCGTATTTTGCCAACGTCTGAGAATAATTGTTGTTTTGCTTTATGTATATGTGTACTTATAAGAAAGAATGAAAGATAGAAAGAAAGAAAGAAAACTTTTTTGTTTTAATTTAACTTATTTTAATTTATTTATTTCATAACTAATTGTTTTTACAATGATATTATAATATATTACAAACACGTTCAAGTTTTTCCATACCCCATTGCTGTCGACATCAATGCATGTTACATTAATCTTACACTAATTAACAATTAAAACATACATAGCCCAAAAATAATCTCAAAAATTAAACAAAAACCAAAAATTTAATTTTATAAGTCAGGCGCATGGTTTGCGAGGCGAAACCCTCGCAAAACTGCAGGCACCGACTCACAACGGAGCTCCATTGGTCTGCAAATATGTCACAGGCTGGAGATTCGGATAGCATCGTATACAGTGCAGATAGTGCGCGCGGTATTGGAGACCTAGCGCGGGACACAGTGCGGCTAGGCGGGACAGCGAAAACTTAGCGGCAGCGGCACTGACGCAGATGGACGTAATTATTAGGTGCCGAGATGAACCTTTATGAAGCTCGAGACAGTCTATTTTCCCTGTAAGGTCTTTGCAGACGGTAACGAGCTGGTCACAAGCTCGTCAGGTTTCTAAAGAGTTAAATCCCAAGTGACCCAGCAAGAATTTTGTGGGATAATATGGTTGTAGTACAAAATTAGTATGTATTTGCGTAACTCATCTACCACAGTGTACCTTGTACCTAACATGTTGACAACAATCATCGAAGTAGTTGAAACACATTAGCCTGCGCTCTCGTGCGATTGGTATTCAGTATAAAGTTGAGAGGTGTTCCGTCCGATCGCTCTTCCTGATTGAACCGCGCCGCACGGCCGCCCGCCTCGCCGCCCGAAACCGCCCGGAGCCGCCCGCCCAGCGCTCTGTCAAACAACTTTACACTACCTGAATTATTCATTCCCAATGTCGCTATAAACGTAAACCTGTAAATTAACATTTTCTTTTTATTTTCATTTTACTTTTCAAAAGTTGAACAGTTTTATTTTAGCTAAAAACTAATTTATAATCTACGGATTCTCAATCCTTGTGGTTCATGAATATTGTTCCAACAGAATCTGAAAGTAATAATATTCTGTGAAGCAGGCGTTTAAACCAGAGAATATTATAAAAAAAACTGTCTACTTACCAGAAATATTTTTTTTGGGATCAAAAGATGCCAACGGAATTTTATTACTAAGTACCCGCGAAAACTCCACGCGAACAAAGTCGCAGACACCATCTAGTGTGTCAATAAAAGCTAAAGATCCTAAATTTAAAATAAAATTTAAAATAATCCTAAATTCGACGTAATATATTACTCAAAAGTGTATGTTGTTACTTAAAAGTTTTTCACATTATGAACACACCTTGAAAGTCTAGTTTTCAGATTTTTACCATAAATCTTCAATAGTTCAGACTTCGATTCCTGAATGTATATTACACACACATATATATACCGTTCGCTCGTAAAACCGTGAGCAGCTTCAAAGTTTTGATTTCTTCACTGAAGCAGCGTCGGTACCACATTGCTTGTTTCCTTGAGCTGTTTATGGCCAAAGTTAAATTCGATTTGGGCAGATTTTCGTGATGTAAAGGCTGAATTTTCTTTTTTTATTGTTAGGGCTACTGCGTTCTACTTAACGAAAGCGTTTTATCTTTCCCATCTTGGTGAAAATAAAAAGTATTTAAGTTGAAATGAAGCGCTTAGCTCACAAACTTTTAAAAGTGAAATGTGTTCCAGAATTGGTTCTTATTACTCCTACGTCTGTCGTTCTAATTTCTTCGGGTCGTGACCCTTATTTATCAAATAATTAATCCGCATAATTTTTAAAAATTCAAAACCCTTTATAAAGAATAAAAAGAATTCTATGCTACTTCCCTTCAAATATACCCCAAAAATTACGTCGATTCGTTGCTCTGTTGCCATTTGATTAAAGGACAAATCAACATATTAAGAAGAATATTAGTAAGATGGTATGTTTACTTGAATAAAGTAAAAATAGCTTTAAGTACTCGTAAAATTATATTAAAAGGTATTATTAGGTTTAAATAGAAAGAAAGCTACATAGGTACAGCAAACCACAAACATCGAAAACAACATAGGGTTTAATTTGACTTTAATTTGATGTTCGATGTTAATTAATAGTGATTCGCGGTTTCCAATAATTTATAATTACAGTTGATGTTATGTTTTTGTTTATTTCAGTATTCTGTGTGTGTAAAAAACTACTCAACCGATATTGTTGCGGCTTGTTCCGTTGCACGGGTACCACCTCAAATAAAATATAATACATGTAATGTTTTAATGTTATATCTTATATATTAGAAAACCAATAAAATGATTTCGCCGTGGTGTAACGGATAACACACTCGGGCGCGATTCCCAGAGAGAAGTGGGTTCGAATCCCGCCGGCCTCGGAATTTTTGATATGTATTTATAAATCTATTAGGTTATTTCCTTTAAGTGTATGTTTTAGGTAATCTGAGTTTAAGTTTTATTAAAATTTTGAATATTAATACGAGTATGTTTCGATTCATCTCAGTACGTAGTGTTCATCTTCGTAGTGTGTCGTCTTTGTCACACGAAGCGACAAACGTTACACAGGTATGCTTATATTACGCAATTTTTTAATTTTTACTGGCCTGTACTGTAAAGTAAATAAAGCCATATTAATAAATAAGTTCAACTAAAATCTTGTCTGGTCTCAACTAAAATGTTGTGTATTGTTTATGTTTTTAAAGAATAAATATTTCAAGACTCATTTGAACAAGCGAAACCAGAGAAAAGTCTCGCAATATATTATCACAGTATTTCTCCGTGTATCAAAGAAATTGCTTCATCGCAGTGGAAATAGCTTCAAATTCTGTCGTGATTTTTCTCAAGGAAAGCAATATCGGAGCTGCGAGGTTTTGTGAAACAGTGCAACTTCATTTCGTGCGAAGTCAGTAATTTTGTCGTCTTCATCGCCTTCATGTGTCGACACCAGACACGTAATGAATATGAATTTGAAGTAATGAGGTCTGGGTTCGTTTACAGTTTATACGAATTTCACTGTTTGTTTTGTTTGCTAGAGCAAAAAGATCTTTTATTGAAAGAATAAAATGCGAAAGCCAATACTACAAACTTTGACTAGAAAATATCAAATGCGAAAGTACGTTTCATTATTGGTTTGTTGGTTTGTCCTTTAATCACGCTGCAACGGGTCGATGGATCGATGTGATTTTCAGCATGAGAACATGGAAAGTGACATACTATAGTTCTTTCAATTCACGAGGGCGCGTGGCTCATGGTTGTGTGTTTGTCGTATCTGTATAAGGCTATGTTCACATGTAACGCGCGTTAACGCGCGTCAACGCGCGATCAAATTTGAAGAGAGTTCAGATGATGAGCGCTAATGCGCGTTGCGAGAGTACTCGTCAGTCTAGTTCGGTAGAACGTAGAAAATGGACGTGGAAAAGGCTTATTATTTTGTGGTTATATTATAAAGAAAAATATAAAAAAAGAAAACGTACACATTGGGTTCATCCAATTTTGAAAAATAGACCCAGTTTGTTTGCGACACTATATCCGAATCTAAGAGACCATGAATCTAAATTCTTTAATTACTTTAGAATGTCTACAAAGTCATTCGACAATTTGCTTCAACTCAAAATATAATTACGAAAATTAACAAAATTACATGCGATCGCGATGAAAGCGCGCGCTCAACTGAACAGCAAACGGACATTACATTAATATCAAAGCGCGAGTCAACGCGCGATTGTCTGCGTCTAGAAACTTTTTCTCTGAGCGCCGCGTTGACGCTCGCTGACGCGCGTTAACGCGCGCGCATGTGAACGTTTGCTAGGTATATATTAGGATGTCTAAGCGCGCGATTTGAAAACGCGCGTCACAATTCAGCCATCTGAACATAGCCTAAGTGTGAGCGAGAGCTTGCTCGCGCCTGACCGCTCCCACCTAGGCTCCTGACAGGCACGCACACTTACGCAATGTGCATGTACACGACGTAACCACAAGTAAAGCGCCCGTAACTTCGTGAGATACCTTTTATCTCGGAAAACGAGGGCAAACGCTGGTCAAGAATATTGTATTCTTCAAATGTAAATTAGAACGTTCGAATGTCTGTCAATTTGTATTTTTCATTAGATCATCGCGGTGGACTATGACCTCTCTATGACCTGCGCTCAGTAGTTTGTAGGTTGCTGGTGATGATTCGAACGTCACTCACTAACTTCATCTACTATAGCATTACGCCACTCGTACTACCAACTACTGGCAAGAATCTGCAGTCTATGCGATAAAGGATACTGTAAGATGTCAGCCCCCTGCCGGCACGCGGGCGTTATTAAATCAGGCCCTGTCTCCGCGGCGCCGCGTGAATAGCTAACAATGAGCCCATTCATCACATCGCGTCCCGCGCCATCAGTCCCGAGCTCCCGCGAGGAACTAACAGTTTCCAATGGGAACTATCTACTTCATTTATCTTCTAAACAGGACTCTGATGTGATCTAGGTGTATGTAGGACTCCTAACAATTTTGTGGGTTCTGTACACGAGACCCTATTACTAAGCCTCCGCTGTCCGTACGTCTGTCCGTCAGCGGGCAGTATCTCAACAACCGTAACAGATACTTGAAATTTTCACAGAATGTAGGTATATTTCTATTGCCGCTATAACAACAAATAATAAAATAAATAAATAAATCAGCTTTTAAAGCTGAGTCAGTACCTTGAAAACAATGAATAGGGATCTCCTCTAAGACACGTCCTTTCACTTTCCATCAGGTGTGAGATTCAAGCTTTAAAAAATTACATAAAAGCGGCGACACTACTACTATATAGATACTAGGCTATCGCAGCTTTAATATGATTTTTTTGTAGATTTTTTATAGACTAAGACAGGGGGTGAGGGGTTGGAGCCCGGGCGCGCTTATTTCTTGTGCAACCGACTAAATAGTTGCATTGTAAAAATAATAAACTAGTAACGGATACAAAATTGTAGAAGTCGGTAGAGACAGCAACATTTGAATAGCCTACAGCAAATGTGTAAATCCGCCCACTGATAATCTTGCTTAATCAATGGGTATATTAATGTTTTATTCGGTATGCAGTAGTGAAAAAATGCCTTCAGTAACTACCGTCGCAACATTATTCTATTCGCGCGGCCAAACGTTTAATTACCTCGGCGGGTTCCACCAGTACTAACAACAAGCTACGTTTTAACGAGTGTCTACTGTCTATGAAAAACTCTCTCGGTAAATGGAGTGCATTTTTCAGGGCCATTTCTGTCGCATTTCCCATCTTTGTAAGTGTTTTTACCGGTTTCAGCATTTACCTTAAGCGACTGCAGTGTATAACATTATAAATGGGCGAATTAGAAACCGGTCGAGGTGCGCCCCGGGCATTTTCATAATGAAACTGTTTTATCTCTATCGCTTAAGGGCTTGGGCAGACAAATCGCGCAGAATTGCAGAACATGGGAGATTCTCCTGGATGCGAGTGTCTTGTCACAGAAGTAATTTTGACAAATAAGTGCGTTTACGCACCGGACGCCTGCTCGTTTGCTCGCTAAATATATTTTAAAAAAAACCATACTCGTATTGTTAGCTGCCGACTGCCCCAGTGTAAGCATGCAGTCAAACTGCATTTCTCGTTCACACTATGCTCACAAAACACCGTAACGGTGTGCCCAAGCGAATTAACAAATGAGTTTTACAAATAGTCAAAATTATTTATTTCACGCTAGGCCAGCATGTGGCTCATACACGTCATAACTCTACCACCGGTTCAGAAAACAAATTCAGCTGAAAAGAGCCGGCTAGAAACTCAGCGCGTTGAACTTCGCTACTACAGCTGTGAAAACCTTGTGTACTGTTCCTTGTATTACAAAGTAGTAAAGCAGCAGTGGAATCGTTGCCGCCCTATGCCGCTTCCGTCACGCGTTTATTTCAACCAAACCTTTAGAGTTCCAGTTTTACGTTCAAGGATGCCTTTTCAACTTTATGTTTTTCTTCTACGCAAGCGACATCGTAAGCTTTTATATCTTAGTTATTTACTCTTCACTCAAGTAACTTACTTAATAATCTCTTTGCTATATTGAATCTCAATTTCAAAACGGGAAAGACTTTATTACTCTGTAAGAAGTGTAACACAAACACGACAGGTTTATCTTGGGTGATTTTACTTCTGAAATTATAGAATTATCTAAATATATAAAAGGCAAAGGTGACTGACTGACTGACTGACTGACTGACTGATCTATCAACGCACAGGTCTAACCACTGGACCGATCGAGCTGAAATTTGGCATACAGGTAGCTGTTAGGACGTAGACATCCGCTAAGAAAGGATTTTGGAAAATTTCAACCCCAAGAGGGTTAAAAAAGGCGTTAAAAAATCGAACCTAACGTGAGCGAAGCCGCGGGTTAAAGCTAGTTTATTATATTAAAAGTAGCCTTTGCCCGTAATTTCGTCCGCGCGAAGAAGTTGTTAATAATCCCGCGGATTAAGGGTCGAGCAAACAAACACACTTTTGTGTTTAAAATATTAGTTAGGAAAAAGACTAACTAATCTAGCTAGTCTTTTTTATTTGCAAAATACGACGGCAAAAATATTTGAGAAAGAAATGAAAAGGCCTAGGTCAAAGCGTGCTTTCTAATATTTTTTTTATAAAAAAGATAATTAGCCAAACTAAACATAAATAATATTCTCCTCTGACGCTGAAATCTATAGATAGCACTCTCGCTCAGCTCAGACTCAAGACATAGTTAAAAAGAGACAGATTTATGTCAGAACATATTTGCGTCTCGTTTTAACCTCTATCTCTGGTAATAAAGCCTCAACTCAACGGTTTAAGGTGCGGACTGAAAACTGAAAGGTTGTAGGTTCGAGCCCCACTCGTTTCACTATTGTCGTACCCACTCCTAGCACCAGCTTTCCGCTTATTTGGAGGGGAGAAGAGAATATAAGTCAAGTTCAGCTTGGCTAATATTCCTTTTTTTATTTAAAAAAAAGGGTATACGAGGGAATTTCACAACCGATTGTATCGTAGCAAAGAATAATAAAATTGATAGTTAGTAAAAAAGCAATAACTTTAACTTAAATATACAAACCTAAACTTGTATTAATTAACTTGTTATAACGTATTTTCACTTAAACTTAGCCCCGCTGGCAGCATAACTTTCAGCATACAGCTCTTACAATTTGGAGTTCAATAGCCTGGACTCGGGTTTAAATTTGCTTAAAATTAGTTGTTTAATACCTGTCTTGCTTGTAACATAACTTTAGACGCTGAATTTATGATTCAAAATGTTGTTGTTAGTTTAGTTTGAAATAACCATTTGCAAATATAAACGTAAATACCTAAATTTGAAAAAGGTAACTCTAAAGGTAAGCTATGTAATTCGAATATTAAAAAATAAAAATTATTATTTGCATGGAAGAGAGAGGAAGAAAATAATATTGCGTAACCGAAAGACTAATAATAAAGACTAATAATAATAATTGTAGCTAATACACAGTCACTAAACTAAACACACAGCCCTAAATCAAGCCTAAATCTCGTAAGGGTCAATTTCACCCTTCTTTAAAATAGTAATTAAATTATCAAACCGTAACTATTCTCAATCTAACCCTCAATAGCCCAGCGGTTAAATGTGAGGTCTGAAAACTGAAAGGTCGCAGGTTCGATCCCCACCCGTTGCACTATTGACTTACCCAATCCTAACACAAGCTTTCTGCTAATTTGGAGGGGAGAGGAGAATATAAATCAAGTTCATCTTGGCTGATATTCTTTAAAAAAAAAAAATTAAAATATTCTTAAAAAAATACTTATATAGAAAAGTTGGTGAAGCAATCTACCTACACGTAAAGCGTATTTGAAACAAATTGCTTCGTCGCACCTAGATCATTAAAGTTAGAATTGAAAACGTAATTACCTACCCATCCTGAATTCCTTAATGTTCTATATCTGCGAGTCGGATTCCAGATAAGAAATACACGACGATGAGCAGATGTTTCTCCTTAATGTTCCACTTTTGTGGAATTAGCTAAAATTGCTCCAGCGTCGCCGAAAATTTGATTTAATTAAAATGAAAGATACTCCCCGACTGGTTCTTATACGAACTCATTTCGCCGAGTCCAAAGATATTTAAACTTATAGGTTTAATATCAGACAGACCAATAAAAAAGACAACAAGCATTTTTTTTGCATTACTTCTAGTTTTTTTTTACATGTAGAGGATATTTTGCTGGTATAGATAGTTCTATCCACGAATACTCGCCCACTATTTTTCGTGGGGGTTACTTACATATTTCCAGTTTACTTTGAATTCCTATTCTTATCTTCGTGTGCGTGTGCCCACATCACTACAATAGGTGCAAAACGATACATTGCATACTTGCACTGTAAGCGTTCGGGATAAAGAGTGGGTCGCGTCATCATGAGTTGAACTATCTAATAATCGCTGTGGCATATTTCAATACCGCATTACAAGTAAATTTTCATAAGTAAATTTTCATAAATGCTCGGATGCCACAACACGGCTACAATTAATTATTACATATGCGAGCTGTTAATATTTAATATAATACTATTGTATTCTAACCTAACTTAATTACAAGTTAGGTTGGAATTCATAAATGCATTTGCGAACCCAATTGATTATATCGGATACTAACTGTTAATTTTGTTTTGTTTTAGACTCAGAAGCAGGCTGATACGACAATACGTAGATATAAGCCGCTCTACCGTTTAGTCTTGTCTTGTCCTTGCCGTATAATGAAAGAACCACGAAATCTTAGTTTCTTATTCTTGCGAAAATTTGTAATTACCGTGCTCTGAATTTATAGGTAAGTGTATTCATTAATTTTAATGGCTCTTAGTGCTCGTATTTAGTGCGCTCTTCTCACAAATGTTCGAGTAATAGGTACGAGATGTATAATCTTTATGAAAGGCGATTAAAGCGCAATATTATATACATGTAGGCGAATTCACGGGAATTAACTGCCTATATATATTATTAGCTTTTACCCCGCGCCTTCATCTGCACGAAATTTGATTTTGGGGTGGAAGTTTGAAAAACTGTCAAATACGTGCTAGTTTATTTTTAATCGAAAGCCAAAATACCAAGTTTTATAATATTATGTACTTAACTTGAAAAATGAAGATCTTTCATAAAAACTTCTAACTATTTAATCTACTTGGGATGGAGTTACAAAAAATTGTAATTATTTATTAATATACTTCATCGAACGCCCGGGTCCCATGTAATCCGTCTGTAATTTTTCAAAATGTAATTTTTTTGTAAAACTACGCTACTAAGCGCCAATTTTACCATCGTCAAATAACATTTAATTACGGAATAAAACTGATATTCTGATAGTTTTTCTATTGAAAATCTAAAAAAAGATGGAAAAATGAGCTCTAAGTAATAAATCTAGAGATTGATTATATGTAATAACTAGAGTATCGAGGAATGGCCTATACTATCAACACTTAAAACTCGTTTTGACATATACGTCTACCATACTTTTTTGCCACTATATGACATCTCAAAACAAAATTTTAAAATATATGCTTATCAGGGCAGAGATAAATCCGCCTCGCCCTATGTAAATGGCAGTAATTCTTGGTACTTCAGCAACTTTTATAACACCCCGTCTATTCAGCTTTTCGGTGCAATTTGAGCGTAATGTATGGACGCAAGTTCCCCGGAAATGCAGCGTTTGCTTGGTAGCGATAATTTATCAAAAAGTCGCGGAATATTTCAGAACTGGGATTGCCGACAATTTGTCAGGGTTATCTTGCTGCTTGCTCTGCCGTGCGATGCTGATGATTGAATGCATTTCCAAGAAGCATCCAACATTTTTCATAATATTAAAGCGATGACGGAATCGATACGATACAAGATACGATTCTTGATAAGATAATATAAATAAAGAATAATAATTCAATAAATAGCCATTTATTCCTAAATTAAGTAAAGTTAAACAAATTATTATTGTCAATTAATCATAGTTTACATAGAAAATCATAGTTCATTCATTTTATATTAGCTGATACCCGCGGTTTAGTTCACTCTCTGATTTCTTTGATTTGATTGATTTGATCTGAACTCTTTTTCCGAGATAAAAAGTCACTTTCCCAGGTTCTCAACCATACCCATGCAAAAAAATCACGTTGATCCATAACTTTGTTAAAGCGTGATAGAACTACAAACCAACACACTTTCGCATTTATAATATTAAAATCAAATAAAAAATAAAACCAATTTTGCAATTAGGTATAAGAGTGAGGCAATAGTAATTTACAACTTAAAACTTAAGTTATTTCAGTATTGAACTCAGTTTAATACTCTGATAAATACCTGTATTTCTCAGCACTTTGGTGGGTTTCGGTGAGTGACGCTTACCTGAAAAAAGAGGGGACAAATTATATGGATGTATTTAGGTAATTGAAACTTATCAGAAACGTTGAATTAAAGTGCTTCGTTCGAGTAGGTTGGATCTCTACCACATAAGCACTACCCTACTCTATAAGGCCTTCTTGAATATATCACGAAAGTGCCGAAATTCAAATATAATTTACTCAACAAGTGAGTTAGCTCAACTGAAGTACATAAATTCAGAAATTTATTAACATGAAAGCAAAACAAGGAGAATATTCCTGCGACCACACATTCCACTAAGCCGTAAGCCGACCCTTTTACCCGACTGCAGCGCAAAATAACCGTAGTTTATTCCTCCTGTATACACCTACCTACTTACACCTACCGCTGAATAGTTAATACCGTCGGCTGGCACACGCAACAAACAACTCCTTTCAGGGATTAAGAAAAGCTGTCTTTAACGGCCAAAGTGGAAGGCTTAAGCTCTATATGTAGCCCTCCCATAGGTATGTGTTGCGAATGCCTTAGGGTGTGGTCAGAGTAACGCTTTGTGGCTCGTTACTAAGTTACTCTACGGTACTAAGTAGGTATACGGTATCGAAACTTCTGTCCTTTTGTTGTTTGTTTATCGAGTTTTTGTAATTTAGCCAAAATAATATAAATAAGGCTATCATCGCAAGGTAGCTTTACCCTTATTTTGACACTCCGCAGTGCTTAAGATTTAGGATTCTTTTACGGTGAGTGGGGTTGGATATCTGACGTTTCGGAGTTATGTTCGTTTTAAGCAATTCAAGAAAAGTATCTTTAGGAAATCTGCATGCCTGAGAGTTCTTATGTACCCTTTTTTTTGCATTCATTGCTATTTAATTTTCTTCATAAAACTGCTAAACCTCACCAAGTTTTCATTTAGCCACTCGAAACTAAAGATATGAAAAAGCAACCGAACCAACTGGCCGTATTGTGTGTTTAAAACAAACTAAAAATAATATTTTTGTGAACATCGTGTAATCAAGTTAGTCTACAACACAATTTGGCCGAATCAAACTGGAACGGAAAAAGAGAAAAACTAATTTTTTCCCAAAAATAACTTTGCAAATATTCGATGCAACATGTCGACAGCGATATTTGCTCGCTGCGCAGGAAAGGCGCGGAATTAAAGTTGTCGACTGAACGAGTTTTTGGAATATACAACTTTTTGAAAAAGTTTTATTATGAAAGCTGTGTGTGTACGTACCGCAAATGATTTTTTTGGTTTTTTATAATCAACGTTTTCAACCAGTGGTAGATTAATTATTACTCCAATTCTTTGTCCAAAAAAGCTGTAAAAATAAAGCAAAAATTTATTTTGTCGCGGTCATATTTACTTATATTGTAAAAATGTGAAAGTATGTTTGTTTGTCCTTCAATCATGCAGCAACGGAGCAACGATCGACGCGACGTGTTTTTTGTATGGGTATAGTTGAGGACTTACAGAGTAACATAGACCACCTTGGATTCCCGCGGAATTTTTAAAAACCTTTCTCCGCTCGGACAAAGTCTCAGGCAAAAGCTAGTTATAAAAGAAGGCTCTCAGCTCGTTAGACTGAGGATGCTTTCAGTATAATTGCATTTCAAAATAGATTTACCTTTACAAAGTAACATAAATAAACTAAAAACCAAGGTTCCACGACGCATTACACAGGGAGAGTACCAAAAAAACCGTACACATGTCTGAATTTACATAAAAGCATGCATTAACTTCGCGACTCGTCGGGAGACGAAACGGGACATTATACAAATAAAACCGGCCAAGTGCGAGTCGGGGTCGCTCAATGAGAGTTCTGTACGTGTGAAAAAAATATTTATTAATAGTTCTTTGATCAAATTATTCCACCGACTTAAAACTTTACCACTTGTTTGAGCGAAGGTTATTAATTATAAATGATTATTTATGATTTAAAAAACTGTGACAACTATGAAACCGCGACTTCGGTCTCGTGGTTTTCAAAAATCCCGCGGAAACCCTTTATTTTGCCGGGAAAAAATTCATTCCAGTGGTAGCCTATGCAATGAGGTTAAGTAAGTATTACAAAAAATGAGTAAGTAGTAAAAACTATTCCAAATCTCGAGTCGATTAGATGTTGAAATACGCAGTTATGATAGACGGACAGTCGTGCATATTTACTGATAAGTTGCACCATACAGTTTCATATTTTACAATTCCAATACGGAGCTCTAAAAAGTGTTTGTACTCACTTTAAAATATAATTTTGTCGGTTCCAAAGCGCTCCGGCTACTATCTCACGAACAAGAGACATTCACGAGAAACTGAATATAAATCTAATGCATATATTCACATAAGTTACCTGCAGTAACTTGGCTACGAGTAGATATACATATATTATTGACGAACTATCTGATGTAGCGATGCAAGATTCAATTAGTCAGTCTGATCCAATGGAACATTTCATATCTCGATTGACTCTAAGGCCTTTTCATCATCACAGGTAATTGTATTGAACTCGTAACTGCAAATTAAGATTTACTGTCGAAGAACCAAACACACACATTTTAGACCACAAGAAAGTCCAATACAATGCTAATTTGGAATACAATGAAAAATAAAGAAACAGAAGAAATTACGTTGAAAAAATCTACATAATAAAATTACATAAAAATGCGACATCGTCTGCGTAGGTTTCTGCGAACTTTTTGTTTTCCCGCAAAAAAGTACTAAGCATGTCACTGTCTAGACCTTGAAGACTCTCAAATTAAAAATCAAGTCGGTCCGTTGTTCCTTGATTATGATTTTACCATTATATTGAAATAAAAAAAGAATAATTTTTCATTCAAACAAAGTTTATACAAAGTGCTTCCGAATCATCAAATTCATCTACTTTCATTTACTTTCATATTGGTTCGGAATGCCGTCCCAACAAGGAAAAATAAACTCACTTTCGCATTTATAATCTTTCTACAATATCCAAAGTAGGATCTTCAAAACGATTTAACGACAATATAAAGCAATAAATCTCAGTCCCCCCCTCCCCTCCCCTAACCTCTGCCCTTAACCACACGTCCAACAACCGGATGGTCGCTCGTATAATTAACGCGGGTTCAAAGAAAAACGCCGAAGGCTATGATAATGATTCATTGCAAATGACCAAATGTTGACTCCTCTGGCCCTCAACTAGGGTTCCCGGAGCTAAAATATATAAAACACATCCTGTCAAAACCCCCTTTTTTTTTTCAATTTTAATGGTGTTTTATTTGAAAGCATCAAGATTTGCAATGATTGAACTTCTGTTTGATTTGAATATTTGATGCAAAGTGTTGTTGGTGTATGGCCTAAACCAAACTCATTCTAAGTGAAGAGAGGTAGTAGGCCAACGATGACACATTATGGCAGATTTACCCAAAGTTTAGTTAATTTGAAAATAAACTTATACTGGAGACTTTGATCTTTCCTTTTTCTTTTCAGTCAATCCCAAATATCATCATATCCATTTAAAGCTTTAACGTACATTTCACTGCACATATTTCGGCTTAAGCCCCTTCCTTACATCCAAAACTACTCAAAGGCTAAGCCGAATGGACTAAACGTGTCTCCAACTTCCGGCCAGTTCGACGCAAATCACCGCTGCTCCTTTTTGTCGGGAAAATTCCTGGAATTTTCTAGATTTTACCACAAACGACTACATTTTACGATACTTTTATGTAGTTCGATAAATGGTATGAACGCTCATTTTGGTTCATTCATTGTAGCTGAGGAACCATTTACTGCAAAATTGCAGTTTCAATGGAATCTCAAACTGCTGAGTCTTGACTTGGTCAGAAAACGTTTAAATATCCATTCCGAGGAAAGAATCTAGCGACTCATTTTCTAATGAATAATTATCAAGATAAATCAATGCTTATAAAAAATTTCTATTTTATACCTAAAGTAAAGTAAATAATTTAGATAAAAAGGCTTTCAAAATAAGTTAAGGGCCTATTTCACCTTCCCCAAATTAAACTTTAACTCACGAACATTTTACTTTCTGATAGATTGCCGTTACAAAAATCTGCCAACTCACAGAGCCACTGGAGAGATCGGGCAGATAATAGCTATGACGTAGGTATCCGCTAAAAAAGGACTTTTAAAATACTACTACTAAGTAAAATATGGTGAAAAACTAAACGTGAGTGAACTAAACTAAAATGGTGCGAGGGCGGATTATCTAATCCGTGGGTGTGAGCAATTTTAGGACATCTCTTGCCAGTTATTAACTTTAAAAGGGAATATTTGCGAAGAGCAAGTCAAAATACTCCAACTCCGATGGTTAGACGCTTGAGTCCTACGTGACCCGAATACTGTCACCTGTTCAAACATCCCGGCCAACCCTCCTCTTCGTGGAGGTGATCGCACATTCTACTGAAAAGAACGCGACGTATTTAAAAAAAGCACGCATATACAACAGTGGTATTAATAAACTCCGTATAGTGGATTCGCGCAGATTGTGTTGCCTGCGACGAAATACTGTGAGTCTATTGAGGTTCTAGAGAATTATAAGAGAACTCCAAGTTTCCAATGTTGAATTAACGAGGCTGAGAATCTGTTTTCAAGCATAAGTTGTACAGCCCAGAGTGACTTCAGAGTTGTAAGTTTAACTAATTTTAAAAACCTAGTTCCTATCATAATATCTATTTATGTACCTACTGGTACTGTTATGGATGGTAAAAAAAATATTATTCCTATTTCTATTTTTAAGAAGCCTTTGTAAAATCTATTCTGCAATTCGCATTATACTCGAAGACCTCCTTAGCGCAGTGATGAGCGCTGTAGTATTCTTAATGAAAGGTTCGATTTACTGCGGGGTTAATTCGAGAGTTTATCATTTTTACCAGCAAACCCGTGCCTCCAAGCAATTTAGCATTCCGTTACGATGCCGCCTCGAAACCGATTAGGGGAAAGGATATAATTAAAACGGTCTAATCCCATCCAGGCTATTCAGATTCACATTCGACTGCATCAGTATTAACCACTATTTTGATTTATCACTGTTAGTTCAACTTAACTTATCCCATCTCAAACTTAACTTAAATATTTCGCTTCCTATACATTCTAAATCGTGTTGTGCGGAGCGTTTGGTTCTTACAAATGTGTGTCCATCTTTATGTCACTTTCAGTGGATTTCAGCAATGTTTCAAACTTTGGAAATCATCTAGAGTTTAATAACGTTAACAAAAGTTACTTGACGCTAACTCCTCTCCTAACGATATTATTAGTCCGTTTACAAATATTATTAACGAGTTGACATGTCAAACGCAAATTTGGCTTATCACTTTTGATTGAAAGATTTTAATCGTAAAGACGTAGGTATTAGTCAGTATAATAAGTTTACGGGATTAATATGAATATTTGATAGAAAATTTTCCCCTGTCGCCCCCTGTATACCTACTTAATCAATCATAACTCGTAAGTCACGAATTCCGGAATAAGTTTCACTTATTACACGCAACGTCCGGAATTCCGCAAACCGATTTTGAAATAAATGATTTTAATGCTATGGCTGTTATAATCGAAAAGAATAATAAAGAACGATAGAGTCATCACAATCTGCTAAGGATATCGGAACATCAACGATTCCGGATTTGTGTCGACCTCTCTGAAGCAGTGGTGAGCGCTTTGGTATAAGTGGGAAGTCTCGCGTTTGATTCCCGGCAGGGGCACTTATTATTCCTAAATTATCTCTGGTCTGGTCTGGTGGAAGGTATCGATCGTGGTGAGTTACCTACCCTACCGTGAAAGCAATTTAACGTTCCAGCACGATGGCTTATAGAAGCTGATTAAGGCTACGGATCTAATTTACACTGCCATACATTTTCAAGTTAGCCCGCCACTATCACTTATCATCATGTGTGAGCACAGCAAAGAGTTATCTAGTCATCAATTTAAAAAAAATCGAAATAAAGAAAATTGAATCCTAATTCAGTCGATCAGCGGAGATTCCACGATTAAAATCAAACTCAAAATTATTTATTTCATGTAGGCCAACTTGTGGCTCTTATGAAAGTCGAGAATCTATCTACGTACCGGTTCGGATGCATGCAAAGTTTCAGAAGTACAAAACAAGAATGGCTTTATACGACATTAGTTGAAGTTGACAGTTTTATCAGTTAACAAGATGTCTGACATCTTTGTCGACACGGCATACTATAAGTTTAAACTTCTGTGACGTTTCCGGTACGAGAATTATCTTTCTTAAATAATCTTGTAGCCTAAGCCCTAAGAATCTATAATATCTCGATCAATCGAATAAAATCTTATACCTAGGATCAAGGGCTCACTAGTCTTTACATTTGACTCTTTATAACTTTACCATCCTAACTAAACATTTCGTTCAACCTTTGGTTCATTTATATGAACTAAAACAAACTCAGCTCTAAAATACATATTACTCAATATATATAATAGCAATACCGAGGAATTATTAATTACCAGAGGGAATACAGGTATAGACTTAGCCCTCCAGCAAGTCCCGAAACCGCTTTCAGGATTAAACATCTCGTTTGAGAAACGGGCACTTGTTATACCTAACATAGCTTTAGCGAGCAGATGCTAAATGGAACAAGGGTATTAAGAAGACAGACAAATTAATATTCAAGCAGCAACTTTAGAATACAACCTCACTTAGAAAATAGTTGAACGAATAGGTATTTTTAATTTTTATACAAGAAAGAAGTGGACGGGAAGTAAAGTTCGAAGAAATGAAGCCTGGGTCAAAGGTGAAATTGAAAATTGAAAGGTCGCAGGTTCGAACCCCCCACCCGTTGCACTATTGTCGTACACAGCACAAACTTCCCGCTATTAGATATTAGTACTTCAGCTTGGCTAATATTATTTTTTATAAAAGTGATGGTCAGACTAAACAGGACAGATTTGTGTCAGAGTATATTTGTGTCTCATTATAACCTCTATCTTAAGTCTGAGTTGAGAGCAAGATCTCACCATCAAGGTGCTGGAGTCAACGTATAAAGACTACGGCGTTAACCCTTGCGCCAGAGGGGCAAGAAATTAGGAAGGTCGTTGTTCAACAACAACAACAACTTAATTAAACAAATCTCAATACAAACATGGTGTACCTTATCATACGTATAGTCGTATAAGCTACAATATCTCCCGAGGATACAGCTCATTACGAATGTGAGCATTAACAATAAACCCTGTCTAAATTTAACTACATCCGAAACATCAACAAAATAATGTGCATAAACATGTAAAGTTATTATTATGTACCTTATTATGAATTCCATAAGGGAGAGATTTCAACTTTATGTTTTACGGCAGGTTGGCTTATGAAGGGATGATTCTAAGCCGACGTTACGACAGACGTTATATTTTCAGGATAGGGTTACCACACTTTTGATTTTAGCATCTATGAAAATTAAATTGACAAATAGCTGGGTCTAGAATAAACGCGGCACTCTCGCGAAGGATTTTTATACGCAGATTTTGTCTGGACTTGCCCCAAACACTATCTATCAAACAAGACAATCTTCATAAGTAGATGTAGAGCGCATTATATCTATGATCTAATCTACTTTTGAAGATCAGGTTTTCTTATACGGATTCAACTTTACAGTATACCTTTTTCAATAAAAAAGAATCAGTCAAATCTGTATAGGAAAGGAAACGACGCGACGATAGCAACCACTCGCAAACTCGGCTTTCAATTGTTTACAAAAAAAATTAATAACCGTCGCGCCGAGAAGGTTATAAAAAGTTTATGTATTTGGCGATATATGCGATGGTATTTTTTGTACAGAAACTCGCATTTATCTCTCAATTCAAAGGCATTCATAAAGCCTCTCCTTAACCATTCAATTTCACACATGGTTACCCTATTCTCAGCGGATTTTCATAATTTCCATAGCCGAAATTATTTTTCATTTTTGAACTTTTTAAAGCAGCTATTTACTTGCCATGTAAAATTTACTTTGAAACCGTATTTAAAGCTCAACACGACGTAGATACCTATTATGTTTTTCGCAATTAAGGCATATTATATTAATCATGACAACCCTCCTGTTTTAGCTATCTATTCCTATTAGAGAATACCTATGCATTCTCTAGTGAAACCATTAACTAAATCTGAAAGCGAATTTTTTTAATTTAAATTAAGGAGACCCTAAAGCAGCGACTTTGAGCTGACTCTGAGGTTGAAATCTATAGACCGCACTCTCACTCCGCTCAGACTTAGAACAGCCTTAAAACGAGACAGCTTTATGTCAGAGCATATATTTTGTGTCTCGTTTTGACTCTATCTTAAGTCCGAGACAAGTCAGAGCCGCTACATAGATCTCGGCATCGTCAGTGCGATAGTAAACTGTAAATTGATGTTCAAGATAAACCTGTTAACTTTTAGAGAGTTAAAAAAAACTTGGATTGCGATTAACACACGTAAGGGTTATCACTATCACATAGCTTAATATCACAACAGGTAAGGGTTGTCACTTGTTACATAACTTGATATCATTTCAATGTCTCATCGATGATATCTGACCTTAAAAATTCAGGATATTCGTGTGGAACTGTGAAACGTGTGGTTCGTGTAGGTACAGTAATAAGGCTATTTATGGAAAATGTTCGGCCGGGGTTAATGACCTCTCTGCTTTTAAGCCTGTAGTACAGAATACTTAATAGCCTGTAGTCATAAAATTGATAAACCGCCGTGGACTTTTATGATAATGAGCGTGTATGTAAGTACATAGCATGGCACTGACAAAACATGGAGTTTTATCACTTTTGTCCTTTCAGATGTTGTCACCAGCAAGTGACATTAACAGTGCGCGGAATGCCAGAAAAAAATCCCCGCGATAGATGAAATAAAACATATCCGAAACCTCGTGTGAAACGCGACAGATGCCAGCGTGTAGGAGTGTTGTAAGCGCCAAATACTTTTTTTCGGATACTTAAAACTTGATCTACTGCTGTAAAAATCAAATCTGCACGTGAAGATGTAAATCTTCACGTGCAGATTTATTGAAAATGGTAACATTACACGCGCTCTATAACTCTGTCCAAAAAGTCAGAGAGCCTGAAAACCAAAAATAGCTTTTTGGTTGAAATTGAGTCACTATCTATATCTAAGTATCTACACATAATTATGAAAAGACCATAATTCCTGACTGACATAGTCGTATCTATCAAAGCATGGCATGTAAACTAAAAGTCATGGGAACTTGTAAATACATTAAAATGTGGAATGCAAAATGGAATCACTTCGATGAGAACTTTAAAACTATCCCGTCTTCAAATATCCATTTTTATTGCGAAAATTGTCCCTGCCAGATAGATTTATTCGCAACTTTGAGACTTATCTTTCGCTATCGAATTGGAAATTGTAAGTGAATCAAACTCGTTCTGGATTCAGTTTTGCTTGTTATAAACTGAAAAATATATTTAAAGCAACACCGAGAAATTAAGATTGCGTTTTTCCTGTATTTTTTTGAACATCATATTTTGAAAATGCCACTACCGTGTGTCATTAGGTTTGGTTTTTGTGGTTTTTTTTTAAATTTATATATTTTTTTTTTTATTATTTCTGAACATGTATTTGAATCCCCTCTCCTCTCAAAATAAACGTAAAACATGACGAAATTGAACCAACGACCTTTCAGTTTTTAGTCGCACCTTTAACTTTAGGCTATTGAGGCTTAGTTTTTCTTTCTTGTCTTAAATACGGATACGGAATGATATTATATTGTTGTAAGAAGCTTTTTCTTTAAATATTATAAATCTGCAAGTTTTTTTATTAGTCTTTATCATGTACTTTATCTTTACATTTAAACCGGAATAAATGAAAGTTTTCTAATGAGTTTAAAAAATCTGACTCTACGTGGAAGTCAATGTAGCTCAGATAAAGCTCTAGAGGTATAGTTTTTTAAAATCGTATTAGCGAAAGTGAAAACGTAAGGCAGCGTATACCTGACCCAAATAGGCGAGCGCCGACAGCTAATAGTCGTTCGGAAAAGCATTTTTAATTACCTATCAGTAATTGGGAGGCTCGCAGGGCCCTTTGAACACCCCGCCGGAGCTTGTCTCGCATCGTTTCATTTGATTGGACATGTAAATTTGTGTTTGTGATACGACGTATGGGGGTTTAGGTACATTGTTTAAAATGTTTCACCAACCGCCATTCTGAATTAAGTCTATGTTGATAGGCTGCGGATCGTGGGGGAGGTAGGTAGGATATTCGATTGGATTATTTATTCGAATTAGAAATTCGAATACCGCGAAGGAGCAAAGAGTTATTGGGTTTTGCTTTTAAGAAATTCTTACTAGCAGCCCGTAGTTGAGTTTGAAGTTACCGGGATGAATCTGAGGACGTCAAGCTGACAGTTGGTCCTGCGTCTGATCTTTCCTGATTATTAATGCTGGATTATCATCTCAAGGGACTTTGAGATAATGCAGAGATCTATAGAGCGTGCTCTGACTTAGCTCGGACTAAGATAAGAGTTAAAACGAGACACAAATATGCTCCGACATAAATCTGTCTCGTTTTAACTCTGTCTTGAGTCTGAACAGAGTAGGAGTGCGGTCTATAGATTTCAGCCTAAGAGAATAGCGAGTGCACATAAATGTACACACTTTATCTATATTCGTCTAAAAATATACAAGGTACGATACAAAAATATATGCAGAGTTAACCATGGTACAGCAATGTCTGGCCTCAAAAACTAGGATCCTCTGTGCTATCCCGGCAAGTCTTTACACCGAATATACTATAGATTTTGCCCACAGACTCGAGTGCTTGATCCGTGGTGCCGACCGTATTGATAGCGATAAACTGCGATATAATCAAATTATTCCAAAAAACCTCTGTCCTTTCATAAAGACAGGTCTGGCTATTTCTGATTAGCCACCGTGACCGAAATCTTCTCATATATCTCCTTTATTGTGATTGTTATATCTCGAAACCTACAGCGATAGGCACGACGTATAAACATAGGCAATATCCTACTTAGAAGGTTCGTACGTGATCACGCCAGTTGTCACGTAAGGGATTAACTGGCTCTGCCAACAAGTTAGTTATAATAACTGATACAGCAACCCTAACTGAGAGGCTTTAACTTTGATGGGTACCTACCTACGTTTATAGTTTTAAACATTTATTCATTTTATTTTTTAGCTTCTGGATAATATTAAGATAAACTGTTGACCTGCGAATTAAGGTCGTTTCATTCCGAGAACATCATCTTAATTACTCTTAAAAGTAACGAATTATTTAAAAACTTTAAACTTAAAAGCTGGTATATTCCTACTGTTGTTATTATTTTAAAACTGTAAACCTGTAACTGTAAACTGCAGTTGGATTGCCATAAAAAAGAATCAATGGGCAGCAAGAACGAGGCATGTGGCAGTCTATACAGAAGAACCTGTCCAGCAGTAATTGTCTATAGGTTGATAAATCGGTAGAAAGGGGAGTGTACGCTTATATAATTTGATCCCGAAGGAATTACTGATTTCCCATTGCATTAATTTAAACAATGCGTAAAAACATTTATTAAGTCGAGGAAGTTTCTTTCTTCATGACAAAGTTGCATGCAATCAATCGGCTCGGCATCCAGCTACCCACAAGAGAGTGTAATGAAGATAAAATAACTTGTTACACTGAACCGATGGTAGAGTTTCGACGTGTCATAAGAGCCACTGGTTGTCCTACATTAAATATATAATTTTGAGTTTTCAAAATTTTAAAAAAGAAGAATTTCCTTTGGGCTTTACTATAAGTAATGAATATTGCCCGCTTTCGTAAAATATTTTTTGGCAAAGCAAAAAAATTTACATTGAGTAATCCGATTACCCGAGTCTTTAGTACTTTTAAAAGATAAGTCTTATAACGCCAAACGCTTGAATAGTTAGCGCATTAGACCGACGATATAAAGAGGGTGGCGCGAAGTGGCTGGATGGGGAAGAGTTAGAATTAATTTACTTCTAAATTAAAGTTTCAGTGAGGAATCAATTGGAACGAAGTCAGAGCGAATTTCCTCTTCAAGGAAAGCCGCTTCCTGCCAGCGTGCTACATTCAGCGCACAAGAAATGCTGCGAAGGAAATCGAACCAGTCGGCGTGACAGCCTGTCCCGGGGACTTTACTCGAGTAGAGTAAGTCCGTTCCGTGACCCGGGATTAGGTCACGGAATGTTACGTCTAAAGGGTTTTATCTAAGTAGCCCACGTCAACTCACGAACCTGAAATCTTATCTATTTATTAGATAAGATTCTCTGGTAGGTATAAAATGGAGTAAGACCTTAAAAATCCTTATAACTGATATTATAAATGCGAAAGTGTGTTTGTTTGTCGGCTTGTCCATCAATCACGCTTCAACAGCTACGGATTGACGTAATTTTTGCATGAGTATAGTTGAGGACCTGGAGACTGACATAGGCTACGTTTTATCCCGGAAAATAAAAGATTTCCCACGGGAACCTAAATCAACCCGGAAGAAATCGTGGGCATCAGCTAGTACATAATATTTTAAGGACTTCTGGATTCCGCGTTCCCAACGCCTTTATTTATAAAGCAGCAATATCAAAATATAGCGTTTTACATAACTGTTGACATAATAAATTAATTATTAAATACCGATATATTTATTATTGTGATGTGACGCCATTCGGAAATTAATACTATAGTAATAATAGAATATGAAGGTACAAGAGACCTAAGTCCAGCAATGGTTTTTCCCTTCTGGAGAAATGGTCTGGTGGGACGCGTGGCTAGTTATCATTCTACCGTCAAAGACGTGCCGCCAAGCGATTTAGCGTTCCGGTACGATAGCGTGTAGAAACCGATTAGGGGTATGTGTTGAATGTACAGTGAAGGAGTGTCCCTTCCAAGTTAGTCCGCTACCATCTTAGACTGCATCGTCACTTACCATCACGTGAGATCGCAGTCAAAGACAGTCTTGTCATCCAATAAAAATAAAAAAATGGACGTAGGTAGGTAAGAAGAAAATCTTTTGAAATGTGTATTTCACTTGCAACGCCTTCTATGCGCCTATTTTAAAAGGATGCTTTCAGCGTTCAGCGTTACATTTTCAATATCATCGTAGACGAGTGCTAGTTGTATTGTAGTGGAAGGCAACTTCCTTCGCCCTACATTACGTACATCGCACATCCAACAATGCGCCGCACTGGGAGGAAGGAAATCTCTGCCGCCGTGACAGCTCGATGGGTAAAGAATAGGCGCGGTTGAGGAATGGCGATGGTGAAAGCTGTTCAAAGCTCATTTAATGCAAATCGTCCCAGCCAACATTGGTTATTGTGGCAACAAACTAAATTGACATGTTTTTTTCTTTATTTTTTATGCCTGCGACTTCGTCCGCGTGGATTTAGTTTTTAAAAAACCCTGCGGAAACCCTTTGGTTTTTCGGGATTAAAAGTCAGTCTCCGGCGTATGTCACTCTTCAGATTTCACAACTATACTCATGCAAATCACGTCGATCCGATGCAGCGTGATTAAAGGGCCAACTAACAAATCAACAAACAAACACCTTCGCATTTATAATATTAGTAAGGATTAGTCATGCCGGACTTGACTAATATTCCCCTGTCCTTTCCAAATAAGCGTGAAGCTTGTGTGGGTACGACAATAGTGCAACGGGTGGGGTTTGAACCGACTACCCAGTTATCAGTCTGTACCTTTAACGCTTAGGCTACTGGGGCTGTAAAATCGAAATCAGAGGTGCAAGAAAGGGACGGCAAGAGGTTTAGAGAGATTGTGTGTACAACTGAATTATTATCCACACCGTACCCATAATATCATTTGCATAATGGTTCTGCCACTTAAATGATTATGTGACATAGGTTCCTTATGTCAGTACGGTCGACGCTCGTTTATCTTAATTTGGGGGTTAAATCGGGGACAATATGCTAAGGGAAAGCTGACAAAGCATATCGCAGGTACTCGATACGCAGGCCAACTTTCCTGCGACTTCGTCCGTTTAGAAATTTGACCAAAAACTACTATTCCGCTGGTATCTTGAACATGTTTTGAAGGTAGTCTTGGAATCCAAGAATCCTGTGAATCTCTATCGATAAAGACGATGACAAAACCTAAAATTGTAGAAATCTATCGAAAAAAAGAAAATTCTAATGACGCTTACAAAAATAACCACATTGATGGTTCGTTCCACATTAATGGAATCGAAAAAATGTTCAAAACAAAAACAAACAAGTCCCAATATTATTTTGAAAAACCTCTTCAACGACACCTCGTACAGTGGAATACACGAGTAAAAAAAATCATCTCCGATTCGGACGTAAACGTCCTAACCAAAAAAATTTTTTCAAAATTTCACAGCTTTGTAGGCGTGACTGCATGAGGCTCTATGTATAGTAACCAAACCAAATTACTGCTCCTTAGTATCATTATTCATTAGTCTCTGAACTAAACCGCGGATGAACTTGGCGAACCTACTTAAGGGTTCCTCGTTATTTTAATACGGATCCCTAAAAAGCCGTGATTAAGTGAAGATACTTAATCACGGCTATACTGTTTCAAATCTGTCACATATTACATCATACTGGATCATCCCTGGGCCTTATCTCTTCCCTCATTTCTCATGAATAAGCGATTCGCTCGTTTACCGCTCACGGCTAATGAACCAAAAAAGGGATAACGAGAAACCAATCGCTGACCGAAACAGTTTTCCATTTTAGGGACGGAATAAACAACTACATAAAGGTTCTATCTCAAATTTTTAGGGCGTAATAATGGACCTTTGATTTGGTCAAAGAAAATGGCTCTACAGTAATAAAAATCTGACAGATTTTTGGGAAATATGATGGGAAATGGTTTATTCGTCATAACTTCTCACGTTGGGATTACCTGTGTACCTCCTTTTCAGGGATTCAGAATTCGAATCTGAGGCACACACCTCTACTTTTTTGAGTTATGTGGTGAAATCATCGTGAGGAAACCTGCATACCTAAAAATTCTTCATTATTTTCTCAAAGGTGTGCGAAATCTACTTTCCGCACTTGTTTAGTGCACGGAGATTTAAAAAAACGTTAAGTTTTCGCGTTGTTAAATAACGTTGTAGGTAAATAAACAGTAAGCCATCGGTACATTCGTATCAATACCGTTAAAGGTTAACATCTAGCAAGGTCAATCACCAAAAACATCTGCTCAGTGTTTGTTCAACTAGTTAGCAGTGTTCATTGAAGGTTTATAAATCATTTTAAAGCCTTTCAATTAAGTATCTTGTACAAAATAAGTTTTAAGTTTAAGTAAAATGCGTATTTTAAAACCCGTATTAATAAATTATGTAATCCTTAGCCTACAGATTGAAGTTCGAAAATTTAATCTAATACCTTTGCAGTAAATCGTAAATGGTTTACTAATTGGTTAAACTGATTGCAATCTCAATACGTGAATGACACGCTTTATTATAATACTAGATGATGCCCGCGACTTCGTCCGTGTGGATTAAAATTCTTTAATTTCCCGGGATAAAAAGTAGCCTATGTGTTAATCTATGTGTGAATCTCTATCTCTATTCCAAATTTCAGTCAAATTTGTTCATTCGTTGAGGCGTGAAGAAGTACCAAACACACACACACACAGACACACAAACTCTCGCCTTTACAATTATCTGGATAAAATAAATCTCAAAGATAAAACATCTTTTAGCAGATTAAACATACACGTGCACTGAAAATATTGCACTTCAAAGAACAAAGAACACAGGTATGAAGTCCGCATCACTAATGATCGGCAATGGGAAATGGCAACACTTCCTGCCAATATTATAAAAAGATAGAAAAAGATAACGCGCACTCTGCGCGGCACGAGTGACAGCGATTTTCTAAAAATTATACTCCTCTACACATGATAGAATAGTGTTACAGAAATTTTTATTTAGTACCTACTGGCTTTCGCCTGCGACTTAGTCCGCGTGGATTTAGGTCTTTTATAAATCACATGCGAGCCCTTTTGTTTTCCACGATCAGCATTTATGTCTTTCTGCAGGTAACCATGCAAACTGTACCCATGCAAAATATCATGTCAATCCGTCGATCCATGCATGATTGAAGAACAAACCAACAAACAAACACACTTTCGTATTTATAACATTAAGGTAAGGATTTACATAGTAGTAAATATGGCTTTGTTCAGGATATAGTTTATGAACTTATATGCAACAGAAAGTTCAAAACTTAACAGACTTCCTTCTATATTTAGGCCAATTATGTTGTACATAAACATCAGTATCTACAGGAAAGAGGATGTTTTCGTTTATAGAAACAGCTATTATCTAAAATAATGTTAAAGGAAAATTACTTTAAAATAGCTCGACTTTTCTAAAACAACCCGTGAATCTACATAACATTTTCACCCAAAAAAACATTGTTTTACAAAAACATTTACACTCAAAACAATAAAGAGAGAAACAATTCTTATTTTTAAAACAATAACCGAAAATCCGCCAACGCTGTGAACACGCCCATGCAATATTCTTCTTCGGGTCTTTGTTCTTATTTTCATAACTTCCCTTTTGCATTGTTTGCAATGGCGGGGCAGAGAAAAAAGATAAACGTATTTTTTTTTTCTTTTTCTATCTTTTGTCCGAGTGCACATCTGTGCATTAATAAGTGAACCCTACATTTCGCAGTAGAGTAAGTAACTAGCTCATATGGTTCGCTGAAGAAACACTATTATTATTGTAGGAATATTATTGTAGGAAATTTATTATTCAAGTACCTTTCGGAAAAAATCTTCTTCTACCTATACGACGAATTTTTTTTTTTTTTCGATGACAAGATAGCCCTTTACTGCGATCTCACCTGATGGTAAGTGACGATGCAGTCTAAGATGGTAGCGGGCTAACTTGGAAGAGGTATAGCAGTGTAAATTCAACCCATACCCCTAATCGGTTTCTACACACCATCGTGCCGGAACGCTAAATCGCTTGGCGGCACGTCTTTGACGGTAGGGTGGTAACTAGCCACGGCCAAAGCCTCCCACCAGACCAGACCAGAGACAATTTAGAATTTATAAATTCCTAAATTGCCCCCGCCGGGAATCGAACCCGAGACCTCCCAGTTATAAGACCACAGCGCTCACCACTGCGCCAGGGAGGTCGTCAAAACGTTATAACGTATACAACGTATATAACGTTGTAGAAGCATTGTAGAAGTCAAAAAGATATTTACTTTTTTATTTTAGATACTTTTTTGTACTTTATTATTATGTGGTGTGCTTATCTGTGACATTAATATAAAATCTGTATTTATAACCAAAACAAGATCTTAGATTTATTTCAAAACTTTGCGACATGCTCCCATAAAAACTTCGGGTTCCAACTCCTCAATTCTGATGTTGCAGGAGTACTGCCTCCCAAACCTGTGGGGATTAAGGAACTGTCGATTATGAGTAGGTATTGTAGGTACCAATTAAAGACTACATCGTTGAATTCCAGGACCCAACTCCTCAATCCTGATGCTGCAGGAGTTCTGCCCACCTAAACTGTGGGGATTAAGGAACTGTCGATGGTCAAGAAGCGGACGAAGTTGCGGAGTCTGCTAGTCAAAAATAAAACTAAACTATCACTTTGCAGTGCGATTATTTCAAATTCTTGATGGATCGGATTGACCATTTGGCATAAAACACCGAATTCAGGACGTACTTTTTCACTTTTAATCGGCTTAAAAGCTCACTGTGCTTTTTTAAGGTCAGCCAAAATATAAAATATTTAAAATAAACTGGACAAAGAAATGTTAAATGAACGCCGCACAAATAGGATTACATGTGTTGTACACATGCTATGAAAAAATCTAGCAGTTTTTACCCACAAAATCTTTTGCGTCAAAATACCTTTGCAAAATATTGTCCGAGATGGAAAAAAAATTATTCTTAAACTATATCAAAAACCTTTCAAATAAATTCTTTTGAGGTTAAGTCATGAATATTAATTAAATTATTATTAATATTGAATTATAGTGTAATATATGTATATTTTTTTGGAATCTACTCATCATTTACTAGATGATGATTATTAACCTACTTAATCTTAATTTCGAAATTTTTTTCAACTTTACTAGCCTATGTCACCCGGAATAAGCTAAGGATTCTAACGATACCTCATTCATCAAAAAGAAGTTATGGTGGAATATACAAACTCACATACATACATACATACATGAATCTTGAAAGCAATATACTCCTTTTTTCAGGCAGTCTTATAAAAAGGTTAAAGACTACGTTTATATTATGCTCTATGGTATTGCCGCATAGACTACGTGGTTTATTTTATTTTTCCCAGTTTCCTAGAGAATAAATGAGTAGAAGCCTTTGCACCGCTCAAGCAAGGCGGGGCAGAAATAAAATAACCTGTTCCGAAAACGCTTATTTGGCAAAGCGGTGCTTTACAATCTGAATTACCTAACAGAATTTTATATTACCTGTAGGGTTAGAATAAGATTTAATTATTTATCTATCTAATTAACCTTTTCTTTAAACTTGCTGCCCGCGTTTAATTAAAGAGTATCTAGACGTAGTATGGTACACATAAATGAAATACATACTGAAATACACAAAAACACTGTAGGTATACATAGTTTTGTTACCTATTGTAAAAAAAAATATTTTTGAAAAGAGCAATCGCCGAGTTTATTGCTGGCTCTTCTCGGCAGAAAGGGCATTCCGAACCAGTGGTAGATTCATCGACGATTCAAAAGTACTTATAAAAGTTTATTTGATTAAAAAATATTTCTATTCTATTCTATTATAATACTCTGGGGAGCCTGGAGGGCTGGCTACCAGAGCGTTAAATGGACTGTTAGACGAAAAAACCTTTTTTTGACGACTTCCCTGGCGCAGTGGTGAGCGCTGTGGTTTTATAACTGGGAGGTCCGGAATTCGATTCCCGGCGGGGTCAGTTTGGGAATTAATAATTTCGGTCATCAAAGACGTGCCGCCAAGCGATTTAGCGTTCCGACACGATGGCGTGTAGAAACAGATTAGGGGTGTGGGTTGATTGTATACTGCCATACCTCCTCCAAGTTAGCCCGCTACCATTTTACACTGCACCGTCACTTACCATCAGGTGAGATCGCTATCAAGGACTAACTCGTCATCGAATAAAAAAAAATAGTGCCTAAATTCTTTCTCCAAAAATATTTATCAATTTATATTCGTTTTCGGATTCGCCATACTTCGGCATATTTAGCAAAATTAAGGCGCATGTAACGACCTTAGTCCCATCTTCCCAGTCATACTACCCTAACTGCAAATCATATACACTCACAGGGGACTCATAAGGCCTTAAAATATAAGGCCCTTATCTCACGGCCTCGTATGCCCGTTTTGCTCTAGCCTTTTCTAATATCACGGAAAATGCTTTTGATCATAATTTGATACACTGCTATATAATAATAATGTATCAAATCCCTACTAATATTACAAAAGTCAAGTATCTTTTTTTGTTGGTTTATTGATTTTTCCTTCAATCATGCAACGTAACAACGGATCGATGTGATTTTTTGTACGGGTATAGTTGACCTCAAAAATGACATGACAGTCGCGGGAAAAAGTAGTACAAAAATAGTCACTTTTACTGGTTTATAAATTCCCGTGGTATTTTATTACGTCCCAAAACCAAATATACTGTAATAAATATGTAGTATGAGACTCCATACTGAGTAATATTATGCTTGTAATATTATAGTGCGCTAGTACATTCATAAGGAAGCAATAACGTCGCCGTGAGTAATGGCGGGGTATCCAAAACATTCCAATTTATGGGATTATGGCGCGCTCTGGCAAGATAGTCTCTGCGACAAATATCTGGGTTACCGGTATATAATTTCATGGAGATATGGTAATAGTTTATAATGGTAGTATTATAGTAAGAAAATGTTGACCTAAATTGTAAGTCCCAAATTGTAAGCCAAAGGGGCTTACAATTTAGACCAACATTCTCTTACTATAATACTAGTGGTCGCCCGCGACTTCGTCATAACTTCGTAGAATTTCTGATTAGATGATTTCTGATAGAAATTTAGCGATACATATTTCTTCTATGGTAGCTACTCCACCTTTGACAGTAGCCTGTGATAACATAAATGATCAATCACAAGTGATTACAATCTGATTACAAGTTCTATTCTCTAGCCGTGATCGATTTCGAGTAGGAATTGTAATAGGGCTTGTACCAAACGATTTATCTCTTGTATGACACGTAATGTAATTGTTGTATGATACGCGGTTAATTTAATTATTATCTCTTGTACTACTTCCAAGAAATTTCTACTTTTATGCATTTATTTACAAGTAGATTTATGCCTGTGCCTTCGTCCCCGAAGACTGAGGTGTTTAAAATCTCATACTTTTTGATCTTCCGGGATAAAAATATTCTTTTACGTATCGAATTTCGTCAAGAATATTTTGGTGGAAAGGCTTTGTCCGTCCCTTAGTTCTCCGACACGATAGCGTGTAGAAACTGATTAGGAGTATGGGCTTAATTAAAACTGCCACACCCCCTTCCAAGCTAGTCCGCTTGCATCTTAGATCGTCACTTACCATCAGTTGAGATCGCAGTCAAGGGCTAAGAATTGAAAAAATGATCGGTTCAGGGAATGAAGCGCGTAACGCACAGAAAGACATACTTTTTATAAAATAGAAGGTAGGTATGATTGAAAGGGGTCATAACCGTCAACAATGAAAATAACACAACTCCTCCGTAGCCGAATAAAAAATGGCTTCTCTAGGAATTCTCTCTCTCTTCATTTTATCTCCCAAGCAAATAAATACATATAGAAAGCTCTTTGCCATCTCCCAAGCCCGTGTACACAGAATTTTCGACTTTGAAACCTTTGCAAGTATCATCCAAAACATTTTCAAGATGACGGGTATGCCATGAGATCCATAAGATACCATCAAGTAGGGCAAAAAGATGAGAGAGAGAATAAAAAAGTATTCTTCCATTAATCTATAATTATATAAAAAGGCTTGTCCTGACTGACTGACTGACTGACTGACTGACTGACGATCAACGCACAGCCTAAACCACTGAAGTTAGAAACTTGAAATTTTGACAGTAGGTTCCTTTTATGACGTAGGCGAGCACTAAGAAAGGATTTTTCGAAATTCACCCCCCAAGGGGGTAAAAAGGGGGGTTAAAGTTTGTATGAAACTCCGTCATTTTTCGAGTTATACTCATGAAATTCGGTATTTAGGCTTTAAATTGAAAACAAAAAAGTACGTGTTTCACAGTTTTTAAAAATTCTACCCCCTAAGGGGTTAAATAGGGGTTGAATGTTTGTATAATAGTCCTTCGTTCTTCAAGTTATTTTTCAAGTTACGTTTATGAAACTTGATATTTTGGCTCTTGATTAAAAATAAAGAATTACGTATTTTACATTTTTTTTAAATTCTCCCCCCAAGGGGGTAATCTAATATATAAAAATGAATCGCTTAATGTGTTGGTAAGCGCATCACGCGTGAACGGCTGGACCGATTTCGCTAATTCTTTTTTTATTGTGTTTGTTATTGTCAGGAGAAGGTTCTTATGAAAGAAAAAATTAAGAAAATTGCGCGGAAAATTAGAAAATTTAAGAAATATTAACCACCATATTAAATTATTTCTAATGTAACCGCTTTTACAATTCAAACTTTTTTGATGTAACCTTATGGCGTTTGACATAACATTGACAGAATGCGTGCTGCCAATTTCGTCAAAGAGGATGTAAAAAAACTTAAGACAGGACAACGTCTGTCGGGTCCGCTAGTACTCATATAAATATGGGTCTCGATTGCGGAACGAAGATCCGTAATCCAAGCTTTTCACGCCTGAAATTTCGCTTACTTTTTTTCATTTATTTATATTAATTTTAATAATTTTAAGTTTATTGTAATTTTACGTGTTAAAAAAGCATTAATGTTCAAGTGAAACAGTTGTCAGCGATTTTCTGACACCACAATCTTTTAATGATTAAAGCTTTTGGATTTCTTTCGACGCTTTAAAATGTACCTTAAAAAAGGTATTGTGTGTTAGTAGCCAGTTTATAAGAGAATTGAGAATCGCACTCCAGAGATCGATTCCACGATCCCGCAAAGCTATTCCAGAGATCGAAAACCAGAGAAATCTATATCTGGTTTCGGTCGAAATCGTTTCGGTTAATATTTCGGTTTTATTCGTTCAACCGATTAAACAGTGTAACAAATTCCAATTGGATTTTGTTTAGTGGTTACAGCAAGGTCTGCTAAGCGGGGTTTGAGCGGAGCAAGCTCACAGACTCACAAGAAAAACTCAACAAACAGCTTAGCTAGTGAGCAAAAGAGTTTAAAAAGTGTCAAAATGAGTGAGAGTGTGTCAAAATTCTGTGTGGAAGTGTAAACCTACTATTATTCGACATAGAGTCCATCTCTACCATTTCCCACTCAGGGTGCTTGCCTATAGAAGCGGAGCTGTGTTCGATGGACCAATGATTTAACTGAGAGTGATAAAATTATCACGTCATCTATCAATAACCTCCGCTCCTCTGCAGTGGGAATCCCGCTTTAGTACTAGTAGAGATTATGACACTACCAGAACGTGTGTTATACATATTTCCAGTCACGTCTGTAACAATTTCATTATAACGTCGTCGCAGGGTACACCATCTGGCGTATACGAGAGTACCAGAGGGCTAGTATGACGTAAAAGTGTAATAAAACAGGATCAATCTATCGCGACACTTTTTATGAGACTTGCGATGATAAAAATGCCTCAAGTTATTACGACTTCAACATATTTTAGTGTTATTAAGCTGTAAAATAAATATTGTGTACTTTGCTTTGAAAATTTCAAATGAGTTTGTTTTGGTATACTCTTAACATAATCTACAAGATTTAAGGCTGAAATCTATAGACCGCAATCTCACTCCGCTCGGACTCAAGACAGAGTTAAAACGAGACAGATTTATGTCACAGCATATTTGTGTCTCGTTTTAACCTCTATCTTGAGTCTGAGCTGAGTCAAAGCACGCTCTATAGATCTTAGGATAAGTGTTTTAATAAACACTGGAGTGGAGTTGAATGGAGTTAGGTCTTTGTAAATCCCTCGGGGGCTCTTTACGAGTATTTCACCGAGATAAAACGTAGCCTATGTCAAACTTCAGATCGTTAACTATACCAAAGTTTTTGAATCTTAATACCACACAAACGAAAATGCAATTACCAACTGTACGGCAAATATTTTTAAAAAATATAAAAAGTATGCGAGCTTTTATTATTGACACTGAAATGAATGGAAATTAAACTGAAATTGATTAAGCCGCGCAAATGGAAATGCTACAGTGGACTCGACAAAGGCATCCGTAATATGCAAATATGACACTGTCCACATTTTTTATTTTTATAATTATTGCGCCCATTTTGATGCGAAAGTAATTAAAATCGCGAATGGCAAGCAATTTTCGCTACCTACAGCAAAACTTTAAGGTCTATACAGAAACGACTGAAAATTTGAAGTTTGTATGCAGCTGTGTTGAATGTCCGAGTTTATGGAATTTAGTCCGGCTTACTGGAACCAGTCATTATTTTTGGTGACCTCCCACAGTATTTCTTATTCTTCTCTTTCTTAGAGGTCGCACATTCGATTCCCATCAAGTACAATCAAAGGGAGATTCCGCGACTTGCTACCACTCGACCGCCAAACGGACGTCGCAAACCGTTTATTTTTATTTTTATTCGATGACAAGATAGTTCTTGGCTGCGATCTCATTTGATGGTATGATCTAAGATGGTAGCGGGCTAACTTAGAAGGGGTATGGTAAGTTCACTCTCATCTTATCCTAAAATCTATAGACCGCACTCTCACTCAGCTCAGATCCAAGACAAAGTTAACACGAGACAGATTTATGTCAGGGCATATCTGTGTCTCGTCTTAAATTCGAGCTAAGTCAGAGCACGCGCGCGGTTGGAGCGCGCTTTCCTTAATTATGCCCATTCACTCTTGCCTTGAAGTGATTGTAGGCGAAAGCTTTGACATCGTATAAAAACAGCAATAATGTCGGCTGTCGATTAAAGTTCTTTCCATAGTTTATATAATTTTTATAAAGCATTTTTTTTTAATTAGCCAGCAAAACTGGATAATTTTTCAGTCTTTCAGTCGCTGGAAATCGATCAATCGAAAATAAATTCGTACCTAATATCTTTTGCAAAATAAAACTAGGTGCTTTACTTTTTGCTTATTTCCACAAAAATCCACAGCGAAATACCGCACGGGATGTCCCTTGCCTCGAATAATAAATCATTTCCGTCCCCCGGCCACCCCGGCATCGAATACTAATAAACCTTTATCAATTTACCTGCGCTGATAGAGGCTTACCGGCGAGCCTTGGGGGGCTTTCGCTTCACTTATTTTATTTATTGGTATTCTGCTACTTTTTAATGATGTCACGGTAATAAACGTAAAAATTCTTTTTACAAATGTGCCTATAAAATTTGAACAGTTCCCTCGATTTCTCCAGGACCTGAGAAGTATACCCTTTCAAACAAAAAAAGAATTTTCCAAATCTTTCGGTCCAGGCATCTTCGGACTTCGAATAATCGGGGAACATACATAAAAAAAAGATCTTTTTTGGATGACGATTAAAAATACTCACTGAGAATTTTGAACAAGCTAAAGCCTGTATTCTAGTGAAGTAGGTATTCTGGTAGCCGATAGTTTCCCCATGGATGAGAACAGTGCTGTAGGAATACATCCGACACATATTTGTCCGTATTGTGTGGATTTTGAACCTGGCTCTGGCTTGATTCAAAATCCAAAATAATTTATTTCATACTAGCAAACCCGGCGAACTCCGTTTCGCCACCAGATTACATGCTATGTATCAGAGATGGCGCTGTATGTGAAAAAAGATTTTCCCGCTTATCTGTTGAAAATTTTCCTGAATTTTCTTTGCTATAAACCTCACGAAGCCCGAGACCTTTCCAACGAATGCAAAACCGTGGAAATCGGTTCGTGCGTTCTGGAGTTATAGCGTCAGGAAGGAAAACCCGACTTATTTTTATACTATAGTAGAGTAGATATGTCAACCTGTCATCGTCGAGACCCTACCACGGGTTCGGAATGCAAATTTTGCTGTAAACAGTCGGAAAGAAAATCAGCAGTTGTTTAACAAACAGTTTTTGTGAACCCACTCACCCTCGGATCAGCATACGCTCTGAAAAATATGTGATCCTATAGTGGTGTTTCACACATCCCTCGTTAGTCGCTACACATGCCTACCGGGCATCGGCACATCCTTTTTGCAAAGGCAGCCTAATTAACTTCAGAATTATGCGCTGCGCCGGGCTATAATTACCTTGAGGCTAAATTAAGGCTTTTATCCAGAAGCATAGATCTTTAAAAACTTTGAATTATATATTTTCATTTATTTTTCGCAAGGCTTTGTGAAACCAAATCTCGGCCTCGCTCCACGCATACAGAATAGCAGAAAGGTAACGCAAAAAAATATTTTAAAAGAAGAGGAAGACATAAAGAACATTTCATTTGTAAAAAAAAAAATGAAAGTCATATATCATTGGGTTTATTCAAATTTTTCACAAAAAGGAAACCTTGAGGGGAAAAATTGATTCAGGATCACGTCGGTACCTGAGTACCTACTACTTTGTAGGCTTACCTGATGATGAAGTTTCTACGACGGAGGTCAAAATATTCTTACCTGTAACAAAATGATAGCCTTTTAGTATTCAACTATGTAACCGTATAATTTCAAGGAGGTACCTATAGTTCTTTCAATTCACGAGGACGCGTGAGCTTTACTTGTGGTTATGACGTATATGTACATGCACATTGCGTAAGTGTGCGTGCCTGTCAGGTACCTAGGGGGAGCGGTCAGGCGCGAGCAAGCTATCGCTCCCACTTATATAAATACGACACACACACAACCATGAACCACGCGCCCTCGTGAATTACAAGAACTATACGACGCGTCAGGTTTGAATTCGATTTTGTTCTTACAATTCTCAATTCATATTTGTTTTCAATTTTACTCTTTTTCCATAAATCTAACAGTGTTTTTTCCTATTCCGTGCTAATGAACAAACCTTTTCCTTTATAATATACAAGCATAGACTTAGATTTTTTTTCGCTACGTACATTCTAAGCCTATGTATACAAGAATGAATTGCTGGTTGACATTTAGTCTGGCTAAAACACAATCAGCTTAGTTTACAATGAAATACCCTTTCAAGTTAATTCCCGTCAAAAATTCAAAAAATTAAATTTTTTGATTTTTTTTGAAAAAAAAAAAGTGTTGTTGTTTACATCACCTGTGTAGCATCGATAAAGACTTGCCGATACCAACCCACTGGGGACTGGGGTCATTATTCGTCAGTATCCATGAGTAACGCGCGCCGTGAGTCAGCATGACGTCACGGCCTTGACACGCAACCGATACAGCTGGAAGACGTGCAGCTATCACATCTACCGTAATGTGCCGTAATCTTTACCAAACAAACTTTATCTGTTCGAAGGTCATATACCTGCTTAAATATCAATCGAATTTCTTTTTTATCTTGAATCTTGAAGGTACACATAACGCATATTAAATTACTGGCTCTACTGCATGCATTTTTGTATTTTTGCAGCTTTATTGTAAAAGCACTGTATACATAGCATAGCTTTGTAAAAAAAAAATTTTTTTTGAAAAGAGCAACTGCTGAGTTTCTTGCCGGCTCTACTCAGCAGAATCTGCATTCCGAACCGGTGGTAGATTTATGACGTGTCATAAGAGCTACAAGTTAGCCTATATGAAATAAATAAATTTTGAATTTGAATTTGAATACTATGCAGTCTTACTTGGAAGGCAATATGGTAGTTTACTTAAACCCAGGAGTAAGGCTTTGCGGCGGCATCGTTAAATCTCGAAATGTTTAAAGATGTTTTTAAATTTTTAAATGTTCACATTTAAGCATGACATCTTACTAAAGAATTAATTATCTTTTTAGACAAGAGAATCGCATAAGGAGTTCTAACTTCTAATATTGTAAATTAAAGAGCCTGACTTTCATAATGACTTCAGTATGAAAACCTTTGAATGCCCTTCCGGCTTCCGTTTTTCCGAATAACTATAACTTGGGTACCTTTAAATCAAGAATAAATAGGCATCTCCTAGCAAGCGCGCTCCATCTTCACTTACCATCAGGCCAGATTGCAGTCAAGCACTAGTCTATAAAGAATGGAAAGAAGTTACCTAGGCATAAAATTAAAAGACAAGGTGAGGAATGTGGACATACACAAGAAAACAAAAGTGACGGATGCTTTAACTTTCTCGCTGCAAAGGAAATGGAAGTGGTCAGGTCACGTAGCTAGATACCTTGACGATAGATGGACAATAAGGTCAGTCAAATGGCCGGGACCAAGGGGATGTAGAGCAAGGGGCAGGCCGTGTGCCAGATGGGCAGATGAAATAGCGGCGGTAGCAGGTCGTGGATGGCTAACCACAGCTAAAGACAGAGTTAAATGGAATTCCTTGGAGGAGGCTTTTACCCAAAGGGGGTCCATACAAACATCATCTTGACATTATAGTATTGCATGTATTTATCTGTATTATAATTTATTTTTAAGTATTTTATTTTTTGTTAATAATAGTTTATAAGATCTTATTGTATGGAATTAAATAAAGCTTCATCATTATTTATTATTATTACTAGTCTATATATTAAAAAAAAAACAGGTACTTACGTTCACAACGCGTCCTAACTTCCCGACCGTCCACACAGAAGGACAATTTTAACATTTCACACAAGCCATAATTAGTGCAGGAAACAATAAATTAACCTACACCCGTCGTAAAACAACATAATTAACGCTAACAAGTGAAATCATTAAATGGATTTAACCTGATAACATTCATTTAAAACTCCCTATAATAATTATTATAAATAATAATATCAAACCAGCACATACCTACTACCTCTAATCAGAGTTCATTAATTAATGTTTTTCATTTTAATAACAGTGTAATATCATATTTTTTTAATTAAAAAATCTGGATACATCGCTGTTACGTAGCATATTTAAGTAGGTACGTTTAATTAAAAAAATCAACATGGATTCCGTCACATACGAGTATACCTAATTTTTAATTTATTTTGTACTTTTGTGCGTTTATAGCTGCCAATAAAGATTTTTCTTATTCTGATTCTGTTTCTAATTTTTTCAAAAAAACTATGCTCTAAACTCTGACTCTACTAGCCTCAATAGCTCAACGGACAAGGGACCTGACGGAAACTCGAAAGGTTCAAGGTTCAAACCCCTACCTATTGCATTAGTTTCGTGTCCACTACTAACACAAACGGGGTCCCAGGTGCTTGAGTGGCGACTCCGTACCGGAAAGCGCAGTGTTGGCAGTCCCCCACTAGGTGGACAGACAACATCAAACGAGGCGTAGGAAGGCTTCGCAAGACCGAGGCCTGTGGACTTTTATCTAAGAGACCTTTGCCATCGTCGTGGACGTCTATCGCTTGATAAAGAAGAAATTTTCATCAAACTCTCCCTCTTAAGCTGAGAGCTTTAGAAGTGGGTAGGACTTTTCAGTTTTCATTCTGCATCTTTAACCGTTGGGCTATTAAAGTTTTATTTACTTTACTAGCGGACCCGACAGACGTTGTCCTGTCTTAACTATGAATATTGAAACTCTTTGACGAAATTGGCAGCACGCATTCTGTCAATGTTATGTCAAACGCCATAAGGTTACATCAAAAAGTTTGAATTGTAAAAGCGGTTACATTAATAATTTAATATGGTGGTTAAGTTTTCTTAAATTTTCTAATTTTTCGCGCAATTTTCTTAATTTTTTCTTTTATAAGAACCTTCTCCTGACAATAACAAACACAACAAAAAAAGAATTAGCGAAATCGGTCCAGCCGTTCACGCGTGATGCGATGACCAAGGAAATAGGGATTCATTTTTATATATAGATTTCACGAATACCGCGACACAAACCGCCATATTTCATGATGAACAACCTATAGACTGGATTCTCCATTGCAAAGTGAAAAATGTTGCATTTTTGCCTGAAGCCTGAAGCCAGGCGGTGCGGAGTATCGACCCAGGCGATGCGCCAACCCATCCTGCGGATCCACCTTTACTTAACGACTTCATTGAACTATCTCTATTATACTAAGTGTCGATTTAACCGAGGAATAAATTGGGCGTTCTGACAGTTTTTGTACTGAAAATAATTATGCCAAAATATCTTTACACTCGGATATTTAGATTTGCCTTTACACAAATTTATAAAATCTATCAAAAGACGAATGGCCATTTAAAAAAACTCCTATTTAAGTATAATTTATTTATTTATTAGTTTCACCAAAGAGGCTTTGCAGCGACATTAATAATAATTATAACAATTGTTTAAAAAAAACTGTCTAGTTTCTTTACGCAAGTATCTTAGTAGTTTTAGGTGTACAAATGGTTTTGCAAATTAGGCGCTCATAATAAAAACAAACAATCTTACTAAAATTATAAATGTGAAAGTGTGTTTGTTAATTGGTTTGTCCTTTAATCAAGCCGCAACAGAGATACGGATTGACATAAAATGACCACAGTTTCTTGGCTGGTTCTTCTCGATTGAAATTCCAACACCACCGAAGAGAGATCAGGCACAGAAGTAATGGAGGCACAGGATGATGTACTCTCCGAGGCACGGGGGTAACACACTGTCAACTTCCTAACTCCGGGCTAGTACCTACTGGCTTCTTGATAGAAAACCCCCAATACTGTACAGAGCTTCGGTTCGATCCGGGAATCGAACTCAAGAAATTGTTAAAATCCTTTAAACTACCCTCTACAGGTCGATAAGACAGTGATAGCTTTGCTCGGATAAAAGTAATAAGTCACGCATCTATTTCCGAGAGAGCCGATGAAAAGATAATACTGGCTAACTTTTTATTGGCACAGCTTATGGGTATTGGAATCCGATAAATCGTTTCCAAGAGCGCTTAGCATTATACCACTATACGTGTACTTTTAAAAGAAACCTATCAGTTCCATTAGTATTTTAAATACATAGTTACCTATTGCCGTATTCATTCGACGTAGGTTTTTAGTGGGTTAATCGACGGCCCAATACTGGCCACGGGGCTCCGCTCGGAATGAGGGGATTCGTGAGATTATAAATCACTAATTTACAGCAATTAAATAGTTTTTAGGGTTTCGTGCCCAAAGGGTGTCAACGGACACTATTACAAAGCCTCCACTGTCCGTACTAACTACTTATCTTAGGTAGGTACTTGTTAAATAATAATAAAAAAATAAAGGGGGGTCCCCATACAAGAAACGTGATTTTTTTTGCCGTTTTTACGCTGTTACGATGGTACAGAACCCTTCGTGTGCATCCAACTCGCACTTGGGCAGTTTTTTTCTAACTTTGAAGATGTATGGATTTTTTCAGCAGTTTTTTTTTTTTTGGAATACGTGGTACTCACAGTGTAGGGTTACAGAGAATCAACAGTATATCGAACGAGCCGGGTACAGCGTCCGGGCCGCGCCGACCCGGCCTTCACCCGGTCGCCGGCTTGGCATTGCTCCATACAACGATTATTACCCGGCCGCCCTATTTATTTTATGCGAGTTTGTTAGCCGGTATACGTCTACGACGAACTGCTGAATGAAAAAAGTATGACGACCGGCCAATCGCCTGCGAGGTCCTGACGTCACAAATGTTTCCATAAAGAAAGATTGGGCTTTTTATTCATGACCAGATAGTCCTTTACTGGAACGCTAAATCGTTTGGAGGCACGTGTCTGCGGTAGGGTGGTACTAACCACAGCCAAAACCGCACATCAGAGAAACTAGACTACTCCTGGGATTCCCACACACACATTAGTAGCTGGGTTTTTGAATCTTTGCATCCTGCTATATATTTGATTTTGTGTTTTTATTTTGCATGGGACCTTTAACCACTGACCTCTATTATTAATAGAGAGGTCAGTAAATCTTATACGCTGCTACGATCTCGCGCAATGAAGCATTAGTATTTTATAGAACGACTAGCTTTTCCCCGTGGCTTCGCTCACGTTAAGTTCGATTTTTCAAACCCCTATTTTATCCCTTTAGGGGTTGAATTTTCAAAAATCCTTTCTTAGCGGACACCTACGTTATAATAGCTATCTACATGCAAAATTTCAGCCTGATCAGTGGTTTGAGCTCTGCGTTGATAGATCAGTCAGTCAGTCAGTCAGTCAGTCAGTCATCTTTTCCTTTTATATATTTAGATAAAAACGCGCCGCTAAAACTCAAGATATTTAAATTCTACATTGAAAATGATCTTGGCCTTAGATGGAACCGCACTAAAATGGGAAAACAGTTTGGATTAATTATACTAGTATGTATTATTATATTAATTAAAAAGTTTAAATAATTAAGTACTCGTATTACAAAATAATTATCGTATTGTTAAAAATGATCATTAACATTATCGCTCCAAAGAAGCGGGAGGATAAAAGTAAATATTTTACAAAAAGCTGCAGAGCGTTCGAATTTTTTTCTAATAAAACTACGTGCAAGGGAAAATCTAATTATAAACAACAGCTGCATTTTCATTAGCTAAATAGCTGATTTTTCTCTTAAAATGAAATATTATGCAGCATTTTCTAAGACCTCTTTTTAGACATTCATTTTGCATTATTGTTTTTTTAATTTAAATGTACCTAACATCAAAAATTTAGTACTTTTTATTAAAGTAATGTTGTACATATGGGGGTTTTAAATATGTTTTGAAATAAATAAATAATTAAAAAAAAGTTAGCTGACTAATAACTATACAAATTATGCCCACATGGAATGGTGGGCAACACACAATTGCTCCTGTATTTGCGCTACTGCTAGAAGAGCGTCACGTTGCACCATACAGTCTGGTTTGGCACGAGTATCGTGGAATTCCATAAAATCGTTTATTTACGGAATTCCATGATACCTACTCCTGCTTCTGTCCCACTTCCTACTAATCCTACTTGGTAATATTATAAATGCGAAAGTTTGTGAGGATTGATGGATGGACGAATGTATGTTTGATACCTTTACGCCACACGCCACAACGAATGAACCGGTTTGGTTGAAATTTGGAATGGAAATAGCTCACACCCAGGATTAACACCTAGGCATTTTTATCCCGGAAAATTATAGAGTTCCCGCGAGAATGAAAAAAACCCTTAAACGAAGTTGCGGGCATAAACTAGTCCAATAAATCCAAGTCATAATACGTATAAGTTTGTTAGCTACTACTACTACTTTTACTTCTCTATTTGCTGTATTGTATTTGCACTAAAACCAACCCAACTAAAACTTGTACCTCTGGCGGTCATTGAATAAGAGCTGGCTATTAATTACTTTTCCCGAAATGCAAACTAAGTCCCGAACTGCTTTTGCTGGTTTAGATTTTAGAGTACCGCCCACCCTATGGATTGAATGTTGACTCTTGTCTACTTGAAAATACAGAACAGTTTTAAGAAATTAGTTTAAATCCAAATTTTATCACAGTTGGTCAGACTGTGACAAAATTTGGAATTAAAATAATTTTGAATATACAGTATACACTATAATTTATTTTATTTAATTATTTTTAACTTGTTTTCAAAGATAAACAAGTGGTTTCACGCAGGAAGGCGTAAGTGACGCGCTAAGCACAGTGCATAGGACGTTCAGTGGATGATTCTCTGAAAATTTTATTATAGTTCTTGCAATTCACGAGGGCGCGTGAGCTTTGCTTGTGGCCACGTCGTGTACATGTCGGGAGCCTAGGTGGGAGCGGTCAGGCGCGAGCAAATTCTCGCTCACACTTATACAGATACGACACACACACAACCATGAGCCACGCGCCCGCGTGAATTGCAAGAACTATACTACAGTGCGACGATTGCAATCGCCTCTAATTGGCCGACACTCACTCACTATTGGCTTAAATGCATTGTTGTAGAAAGACCGCGATAAATTCATCCAATCATCACAATTGAGACTCTAACAATTGGCAGCTTCTACAGAATTGGCCTGCTGACCGCAAGTCACTAACAATTTACAATTTGCAACAAGTGAAAAAACCCAAGCTAAAGAACGTCGTATGCGCCATCTAATTGGGATGAGCAGTTATCATCGAATTGGGCTTTCCTAAAATTTACAATTGTTAAAATAGATATTACTATGGTTTTCAATTAGGAATCCTTTTAGAAACCCACCCATCAATACAATATTCTATAACCTATGATATTCCCATTGTCTATGCATTGGATAGGAATATTCGGCAGGCGAGGGGTGGGGGCACAAAACCCCTAACGTATTAATTACTCTCCCCCGCTACGCTTCCAAATTGCAAATTGAACGGACTGCGCTTGGAGCTTCAACCATCTAACTCCACCTACCTTACTCTAGCTTCGCCATTTTGCGGTTTTGTTGAAACAAAATTACCGAGCCACTACTCCAAATGGTTCTGACGGAATATTATTATCACTAGCGTGTGTATTCACCCACGAGGATTCATATGTTTTAATTTTCTGTGATTTTCAGGGATAAAAGTAGACTACGTACCAATGTCTCTATCGTATAGTATCGCCACGAAGTATTGGAATCTAGTCCCGGCCGTAGATTCCTAAACCGTTACAGTATGAAAATGTATTTCCCTAATTTAATCAAACCGGGAATCTATATTTTTCTTCTTTAAATGGTCGCCGACTAGCGTAGCGTTTGTATACCCCTGATTATTCTTCGCGAGGCGAAAGAGTTCCGCTGCAACTACTTTTGGTTTCCCGTCCACTTCCAGATGTTACCAAGACTTTTTCCACGATCAACGCATTTCTTCCAGCAACTTTTCCCATCATGATGAGTTGTAGGAGTTCGTATCTCTCATCTTATCTATACTGGAGCTTTATAATAGTGAAGTACTTGCAAAGAACTAAAGGGTTCGAGTAAGCGTTACTGGCGTTAATATAGGTACTTTAATAATTACGAATTTCTACTAAGTTCATTGTGAGTATGACGTGAAATTAAACACGAAATCTAAGAAAGTACTTACCCACTTTATTCAAATTAAATTGTTCGCACCAAAAGGTATTGTTGACCTTCGCCTACATTTTACCGTTAAAAAGCTAAAAAAGCGTTAAATTCAATTGCGGTGACTATAATTAACGTACAGCTGACCTCAACCGAAGAGTCGATGCTTTTTGCCGCCTTTTAGGTTGATGCGATAAAAATTCACAAACTAAAGGCTTGACAAAAAGAACACGGGGCAGGGTGCCCAACTTGTTGAAGATTGAAATTGATATATATGAAATATAAATGAAATACCGAAACGCATAATCACATGGCAATACGTCTTTGATGGCAGGTTGTGACCAGCATCAACAAACCAAGCGAATGATTGAAAGACTGACCATAACAGTTGTTGATGTAAGTTAAAGAGCAATGGAGAGTGTGGGCAAACTAGAAATGAGGAGGTCTACAACTCTGCTTGGAGAACCAGAGTTACTGAGTTACTGACACAGTTCATCGAATCTCAAAGTTGACTCAATGAGCTATACGTACCTACATTGTACATAGTTCAATAAACCGGTAGTCGCCCAAGGTGCTCAAACACCACTAAGCAACCGTAGGACACAAGCGACACAAATTCGTGTTCTGTGGTGATCCGAGCAAGAACTGCAAGAAGCGTCCAGCAGTGGACTTCATAGTTCGAGACAAATATCCACAACACTAGATGTCTTCACAAATTAAATGGTTAACTTAAAACAGTTCTGGCGTTATAGCCGGTAGTAGGATCGCGTGAAGAACGCCATTAGCCCAGTTGGCGCTATGCTAATGTAAAGATACTGTCCAGATACCGCTGCCTGCCTGCCTAGATCCAGGCACATCTAGATTTCTGTATGCTACAAATAATGGGAACCGCAGTCACGAATTACTTTGGTAAAAAAATTAACGAATTAATTATTATTTCAGATTTAGGGCTTTGTAGTAAAACAAGAAACCCATTAGGGTTTTACTACAAAGACTGGGCGAAACCATAAGGTTTCGCCCAGTCTAAACTACGTTATAACCTAACCTTAAAGTAAAATTAAATAAGGTGGCAAGGGCAACAGAATAGGAAAAACTGGGATCCGTGCAAATACCGGGAGTATTGTAGGTATAGGTCGTAGATCTCACGCAAAAAGCAAATTGTATCTGCTTTGCAATCCAGGAATCAAATAGTACATTGTTACCTTAGGGATGAAAGTAACTTATTTAGTCCCGAGACGGGGTTTGGCGCCCGAGCGTAGCGAGGGGGCCTATAGTTCGAGGGACTAAATAAGTCTTTATCCCGAGGTAAACACTGTGCTTTTCATTACGAATATAAGGAAAGTCAAAATAAAAATAGAAATTAGCTAAAGAAAATTGAGTGAACTTTATTTTACATAAATCAACAACTTTGGTGAGATATTTATTTAAAGTTTATGTTAAAATTAGAACATTATCTTTCTTCTTGTCTATGGATGCAATCGGGTATGTCGTGTTTCATTTGAATTCCAATAAAAATGTGACAACTAGTTTTTTTTAATTATTTGACAGCTGTCAGTTGAAAACGATTCTCCCTAGGGCTGAAAAGTATTACTTTCAACCCGCTTCTCAGGCAACTTCAGACCTACTTTCCGTGTATGAGTAATGAAAAATATTATGCTTTGGGCAATAACCAGTGATTAGTACCTTTTAAGTTGCAATATTTAATGTGGACCATATTACGACTAAGATTATTGCGCTATAAACTGTACTAAATACTCTATTGTGTTTGTAAACACCAAGTGGTCTTCAACATGATTGTAGTAGACATTCCCAAAAACTAAAAGTGTTCTTGTTAGGGCTTTGTCTTAGATCCCCGCCTCGATTACCCTGCTAACTTAAGACGGCACTCTGTAGAGACGAATTCAACATCGTTCCTTTCTAGAGATCATGTCTTACATTTTTAGCAGGGTTATCTTGTCAACGAGCTAATTAGAGACGTTGCCAGTAACTGTCCTCGCTAATGATCTTAGTGCTTAATTGTTTCCAAACTAATCGCTTTGACTGCCACCAACGGAATGACAATCGTTTTGTTGTTAATGCTTTTTTAAATGTTACTTTTTAAACGTGATAAATGTATCGTACCTAATTCTTACTTGTTTATCTCAATACTAGATGATACCCGCGACTACGTCCGCGTAAAATGTAGCCTGTTAGTCCTGGGCTCTCCATCCCTCAGCCAAATCGTTTCATTCGTTGTGACGTGAAGGAGTGACAAACGTACACACATACACATTGACATAATATAAATATATAAAATCCGAGTTATGTTTTTATTTTATTCGATAACAAGATAGTGCTTGACTGCGGTCTCACCTGATGGTAAGTGCAGTCTAAGATGGCAGCGGGCTAACTTGGAAGGGGTATGGCAGTGTAGATTCCACCCATACCCCTAATCGGTTTCTACACGCCATCGTGCCAGAATGCTGAATCGCTTGACGGTAGGGTAGTAACTAGCCATCGACCAAAGCCGCCCACCAGACCAGACCAGAGACAATTTAGAAATTGTAAATTCCCAAATTGCCTCCGCCGGGAATCGAACCCGAGACCTCCCAGTTATAAGACCACAGCGCTCACCATTGCGCCGGGGAGGTCGTCAAAACATAGAGTACCTACATTCACGTAGGTAATAATCCTAAACACATAATATTAGGCTAAGTGCTATCTAAACACAGTGGACTGGAAATCACATACAAGTTACAACTAGTTGTAACTACGTTACGGTAAGCAGTAACGTAGGGAAACTCAGTGAAATAGGTGAAATAGAAGGTAAACCTCGTTAAGCCTTTACCGGCCGACGCAAAGTAAAGGTTAAACATAAAACAAAGGTTTACTATTGAAGTGGTGCTCGAGTGAAAACGAGCCTTTTATGCCTTTTATGTACCCACGTGACATAAATAGGAATACCTACAACGCCAGATTCGTTGGCTTAATTAAACAAAGATTGAATGACAAGTTGGCCTTTGAATGCGATCACACATGATGGTTAGTGACGATGCGATGCAATCTAAAATGATATCGACGTAAGATGATATCAGTATATAGGTATGGTACCCTACCCTGTGCCCTAGCCATATTACAATTTACATTGCCCTGGCCATACGATACGTAATCGTATCTATTCTCTTTCCATGATCGCTAACGCCACTATAGAGCAGAGAGTCAATAAAAACCATTGAGAGCCCCTGCTTTAGCGTTAGCGATATTAGGAAACGAATAATTGGTAGCCAAGTTGACATAACCAAAGTTTTTTAACACACGTGTTTAAAAAAAACTTTGGAAACCGCTGCCCTACGGCGTTAACGATCATGGAAAGAGAATAGAAACGACACATTTGTAATATGGCTAGGGCAAGAGGTTAGGCCAAGTCCTTGCCTAAGACAAAATTAAATCCGCGGCATAGACTACCTTTTACCCCCGAAAGACAGGAGGTTCGAAGTCGCGGATAAGATAAGCCAGTAAATTTAAAATTTTACTTGTGTGATACTAGACCGGTTTCACCAGCTGATTCGATTAGTTTAATGATATTTGTCACAGTGCTCTAACATAATTCGTAAGTCTCGTCTAAGTCTAATGGGTTTAAAGGGCTTCTTCCGAAGGTCTTGGCTATTCGGCATTAAACTTCTAATCACCTGCATAAGCTCATTGCAAAATCTACACTCTCAAAGATTTAACACATTTGTTCTTGAATATAAAAACTGTAAAATATAGTTCTAACTCAGAACTATATTTTACTAGATGATGCCCGCAACTTCGTCTGTGTGGATTAAGGTTTTTCCCGCGGGATACACTTTTCGGGGATAAAATGTAGCCTATGTGCTAATCCAATGCATAAGCTATCTCCATTCTAAATTTCAGCCAAATCCGTCCAGTAGTTTTTGCGTGAAAGAGTAACAAACATACACAGCAGCCAAACACATGTACAAACTTTCGCCTTGATAATATTAGTGTGATCTCCGTTCTAAATTTCAGCTAAATCCGTCCAGTAGTTTTTGCGTGAAAGAGTAACAAATATACATACACACACACATACAAACTTTCGCCTTTATAATATTAGTGTGATGTGATGTGATGTGGCGCCAGAACTTCTGACGCTACATAAAATGCATACGCAACACTTATTCTAGTATCCAATACAGATATCTGCGATACGGCCGCAACCTTGGGGACATACTAATCTGATAGCGCGCCCGTCTCTACTGCACACTATCAACTATTAGAGCGGCCCGCCAGAACTTCCTCATTTTCTAATCAATTAAATGTGTTCAAAATCAAAAAATCAAATCAAAATCAAAATTTATTTATTTCATGTAGGCCAACTTGTAGCTCTTATGAAACGTCAAAAATCTACCACCGGTTCGGAATGCAGATTCTGCTGAGAAGAGCCGGCAAGAAACTCAGCAGTTGCTCTTTTCAAAAAAAAAAAAATTTTTTTTTTTACAATTGTTAAAAAGAACTAGGCTATGCACACAATGTTTCCACACAGAAGTTTCAAAAATGTACGCCTACCGCAACCAAAGACATGTTAACATGGGTAGACACAAAGCATAGCGTAGTTCCATAGCGTAGTACTAGTATCTACTTTGGAGGTGTACATATGTGCCTGCTAGCTTGGGCAAGCGGCCGTGTATGTTTGAGAAAATATCTTTAAACACTCATAATCGATGTCGCCAGACACTTTCCGTGGGCGGTTATTTCCGCCAGACGCTCTAAAGTTCGCAAAAAATGTCGTAACTTTTCTAAGTCTTCAGTTTTATTATATGATACTTGAAGAACTATTTAAATGGCTATCGAGAAAATCATCTCAGAGAAGCACAGAAGCAATCAGGCGGCTTTATTTGCATTTTTTTTCTTTTATGGACCATGTAAATAATTAGAACAAGTCTAAAAAAAAACTTATTTTGCTTGGAAATCTATCCGCATGTCATGTATCAGTTTCGGAACGCTATACCAATCTCTGAAGGGCCGGCCAGTCGACCAATATATCACGTGGTATTTGCTTTTCTTTACCCAAAATTTGGGTCAGAATCACTTAGCCGTAGGCATTGTCCGGTACCCAGATTACATTTCTCGACGAAAGTGAACGTCATTAATCAACCGATATATTATTTAACCTTACGATTTCTTCGTCAAGTGTTCCTTTTCTCTAAAAATAAATTAATATCCATGGATAGGTAGTCTGAAATGGAATTAAAGGAAAATTAAGTTATACCCCTAATCGGTTTCTACACGCCATCGTGCCAGAACGCTACATCGCTTGTATGCATGTCTTTGATGGTATGGTACTCTCACCATACCAGACTAGAGACAATTCAGAAATTATAACTTCCCAAATGGCACCCGCGCGGAATTGAACCTGAGACGGGAGAACTTCCATTAATCGACCACAACACACTCCTCGACGCCAGAGACGTTGTCTGTCCGTCTATTATGCTACCGAAGTCTGAGGGGAATTCTGAGCCACTTCCACCAATCACAAATCAATCAAACATCACTATTAACAAGCAATCAATTTCTGCTGGCGATCATGATTCAATTATTCAAAGCAAACATTCACGACTCGGTCGACAGTCGACGTTAATGCTGGTGTTTACTTTCCAAACCGCGGATTCACTTAGCAAACTTCAACAGAGCGAATGTCATTAATCAAGCAGGTGAACTACCTTACGCCCAGCTTAGGCGGTGTTCACATCGCTCACAGTTTGGGACTGTTCCATGGAATAGAGCGTCTTAGCCATATTACAAACGTGTCGTTTCTATTCTCTTTCCATGATCGCTAACGCTGTACAACAGGGTTTCCCAAAGGTTTTTTATCACGCTTCTCAACTGAAAGGATAGGACGTGTGATAAAAAATGTTGGAGCCCCTGCTAACGTGAAATGTAGAGATCAATGATGCATAGGTGTGAATTAACGAGGCTGAGAACCTGTTCTCAAGCATAAGTTGTACAGCTCAGAGTGGCATCAGAGTTGTATATCCCTTATAGTGTGTGGCTTATCGGTCATTGCAGGATGTATCCTCGCCCCCACTGCTGTAGAAAATTTGACTTTCTAGGAGTCACTTTGTATACAGTGAAACAGTGGCATTATTGGAGCGCTGTACTAAACTCCGTGATTCACCCAGAATGTGTTGGCTGCGACGTAATGCTGTCAGTTTATTGCGGTTCTGGAGAGTTATAAGAGAACTCCTAATTTCCAATGTGAATAGGTATATGTCATGTAAAAGTTGTAGTTATTCGATACGTTCACTCGCAAGCGCTAACAGCAATTAGTGTTGCAATGTGCTAGCATCAAATAGCAGGTCACGTGCTGTAGGCGTCCGCGGTCACGGTCGACACGATGTTGTCACACGAACGTTGATCATTGGAACATCACGAGCTACGACCGAACTGATTTGTCCATTTAAACTTATATGTGGTGGGAGGCTGTGGTCATATCATAACGGGAATGGGTCTGCTTTATGTCTGCCTGTCTTAACAGGTATACATTTTTGAAACTTCATTGTGGAAACAAATTTTTGGAAAAGAGCAACCGCCGAGCTTATTGCTGGCTCTTCTCGGCAGGAAGGGCATTCCGAACCAGTGGTAGTTTCATCGACGATTCAAAAGCACTTGTAAAAGTTTATTTGAATATAAAATATTTCTATTCTATTCTATTCTATAACAGGACGGAAAAGACGGTGGCTTGTTAGTTACTTTACCACCCTATCGTCAAAGACGTGCCACCAAGCGAGTAAGCGTTCCGGCACGATGGCGAGCAGAAACCGATTACAAGTACCTATTAGGTTGAATGTACACTGCCATACTCCTTCCAAGTTAGCCCGTTACCATCTTCGATTGCATCGTAACTTATCATCAGGTGAGAGCGCAGTCAAGAATAAAAGAAAAACAGAATATTTTTTGGCCGACGACATTGTGCATGACAAGGAACCGAACCCGATACCTCTTCATGCACAGTTTAACATGCTCACGTCTAAATCAATGAGGCTATCACAAAAGCAGGTATCTAGATAGAAAAAAGAACTAATCTGCCCTCAAGCTGTAACGTCGTTAGCTAACATTTGGCCAAATACGATTTTTAATGCTATCTTCTAAGAAAAAAATTCTCTATCGATCCATCTAATCTGTATTCTCCTTACTGCTGTAGTTTTTGATATCTATATATATAAAATTCAAAGTCCTGACTGACTGAGTGACTGACTGAGATATCAACGCACAGCCTAAACTACTGAAGTAAGAAACTTGAAATTTTTACAGTTGGTTCCTTTAATGACGTAGGCGCACACTAAGGAATGATTTTTGAAAATTCAAACCCAAAGGGGGTAAAATAGGGGTTTGAAAAATCGAACTTAACGTGAGCAAAGCCGCGAGCAAAAGCTAGTAGCAATATGAAAGACGTCGTTTATTAGTTATCAAATGGCATAATTTCTTTATAAATTGCCGCTTTTTGGAACATTCGGTACGTATGTAATGTATGTTTTACGTGTATATATTGTATTTCTACGTCCGTGATCTTGCTCCATTATAAAGAACAATGTGCGAGCATGCTTTATAAAAAATGTACTATAAATAGCAGCATTTCATTACCCATTGTTTCGCTTCTGCCGACTGCGTGACGTCACACGTTGCATTGCGACTGTCGACCTTATACGCAATACACGTAACGTACACGTAACGGTCACGTAATTAGTGTTTTAATTATAATGCACTTTTATATCATCGCTGTCATATTCTGAACTAGGTCTCGTTCACACTACGTTGCTTTGTAACATTACGTAGACACCGCCATAAATGCATTGCTGCTGCAAGAACGCCATAAATTCAACCAATCAGTGGTGATTACGATGGTCACAAACTCACAATGTAACAATCGTTCTTATCCCACAGATGTTTTCCAACTTTTCCACATGCCGTCATTTTAAATATTTATTAGGTAGTTAAGTACCTTTAACAAGTAATTTTGATTCTGTTTTAACGGAGAGATTTCTTAATAACTGTATTTCTTTCGGCGTATAAATTATTATCAAAAACAAACATAGAAAGCTACAGCTATTGCCATGGATAACACTAATGCCCGCTTGTTCCGTAACTTACGGGTTACCTAAACTAAGTAACGCTTAGTTAGTGTCAATTTGGTTTTCACGAACCTTTAGGGAACATTTAAAGCTGGAAATAATATTGGGTAAAGAATATTGCATTAGGGGCTACCTACGTAAAAATGACTCCTACTTAGAAGATGATTTACGTATGGTTGGTGAAAACGAGCATAAGTGACTTATTAATTTTGCGACGCGTCGCCGAGTGGCGCTAGTGTGGCATGACTCATGAGGTCACGTCTCGCGCTGCGGCGGGCGCTATGATTGGTGTCAATCAATTAAACTCGTTTATTATAATTAAGACTGGAGCTGATATGGAGCAGATTTACTCAATTATGATTTATATAAGCGTTATTGTAGTCGTTAACTGAATATTATGAACATATTTCTAATTTAATATTTGATGACGAAGTAAATAATGTCTATGTTTAACTAGCTTTTGCCCGCGGCTTCGCTCACGTTAAGCTCGATTTTTTAACCCCCTATTTTATCCTGTTAGGGGTTGAAATTTCAAAAATCCTTTCTTAGCGGATGCCTACCTCATAATAGCTATCTCAGCCCGATCCGTCCAGTGTTTTAAGCTGTGCGTTGATAGATCAGTCAGTCAATCAGTCAATCATTCATTCAGTCTTATATATATTCAGAAGATAACTCAGAAATTAGAAAAGATCAAAGTTTTGCATAACATCATTATCCCAAAGAAAAACTGTAAAATTAACCAATCTAATCTACAGTGCGGTATCCACAAAGCTACAAAGAGTTCGTGTCTATTACTAGATTCATTAATTATTACTATTTCATCACGTTGACCTCATATCTCCATTAACATTTCATTTACGTCTGATTAGGTCGTGGCTTGGATTCAACTGGTATTTGGTTGGGTCAAGTTATAAATAGTAAAGCCACTGGAGTCTTCATCAAATTGGAAACATTAAGGCAGTTTAATATTTATGTTAACTTGTCTTGATTACAGACAACTCATGCCAACAGTATGCTTTTTTTAGCGAGCGAATGAGCAGGCAGGCCACCTGATGTTAAGTGATTACCGCCGCTCATGAACATGTGTAGCACCTGAGGCACCACCAATGCGTTGCTGTTTTCAAGAATTTGTTGGTCCGCCCCTTGAATAACCCCATGTTGTAATTTAGTAGAAACACCGTCGCAGGAAGTTGCTTCTAATGGGTTGCTGATGTTGATGATGTAGGTAAATCATCTATACCTACCTATCCACTTATAAGTTTCAATATTAAAGGTTAATATCAATAGCTATTTCAATGAAACTTTGGCAGGTTTCTTCGGATCATACAATCGATATTTTCATGAAGTGTTGTATAACCTGCTGAAACCCGTGATTAACTTGATATCATGAAATATTATTTTCTGTGGAAATTAATACTTACCGTTACCGTGTGTTCGGTACAATTATAAGTTACAGAGAAATGCTATGCTAATAACTATGATATGGTAAAGTGTCAAGGACTAAAATAGATAAGTGTAGCTCCATTCCTTAATTAAGTATTATTCGGTAGCTAAAACTACATCTGTGACATCGTCTAAAAATTATTGCTAACAGTGTGCGATTGCAATCACCTTTAATTTTTTTCTGAATCTGTCTGTCGCCTGAATTTATGGTGTTCTTGCTGCATCAGTGCATTTAAACAATCGCGAAAGAGTACCAGCCAATCAGAGGTGACTAGTGACTACGCTCGACACGCTGAAGCTTTTGGGAAAGATTTGGACGAGACTGCATGAACAAGTTGCCTATGTGACCTATGGACGAAATGAAAGGATAACAAAGAAAAGAGCGCTACATTAAACGTCGCCAATCCTACTATTGCAACTGTGAAGTAAGCAAAATTAAAAATGCCATAATTTAGATTAAATTTTGAACCGCCATAACTAAAACTACATATTCAAGTTACTTACCGAGAAACTCTTAAGCCATAAACGTAATATCTTTCAAGTCTGCTCTTTCACCCTCATACTTCACGCCCCCGCGATGAAGTTATAAACACGAGCGGGGTCAACCGTAGCAAGCAATATTTTATGCAAAAGGACATTCCAAAAGTCGACTTCTAATGAAAATGTAAATCTTGGTAGAGTGGCTACGTATTATATTATACTACCGTCGTAAAGCTAACTACCAAACTACCAAAACCATATGAGCAATGATCCAAAAAGGGAAAATCATAAAGAAATGAAGCCATTTGATAACTAATAAGCGACGTTTTGCATATTGCTATATCAAAAACCACAGCAGTAAGGAGAATACGATTAGATGGATCGATAGAATTTGTTTCTAAGATAGCATTAAAAACATTAAAAATCTTGTTTGGCCAAATTTTGGTTTCCGACGCACTATATTCAAATTCAGATTCAAACAAACTTGCTAACCACTTGACCAACGAGGCAGTACCAGTATAGTAGGTACCAGTCTAGTAAGAGAATCTGTAAATAGATATTACGAAAATATGTTTTCCAATGTTATGAGAGCGTGTAGTAAATACATAATGCATAAGCAATAAATAATACTGTAATCATTGGCCATTGCGTATGTTTATATGTACACATCGAGGATATGTCCACATATTTATAAATCTAAGAAGAATTTCTGATGAATGAAGGTTCTAGCAAGAGCATGATCCCACTTAGTTCACTTCGGACTTTAAACAAAGTTAAAAAAGACACGAAATATGTTCTGAACTTCTGACTTTAAACTATCTTCTTTGCAGTCCGTATTAAGTCTGAGCAGAGTGAGTGTGCGATCGATGGTTTTCAACTGAATAAAGTCAACTATTCAAAGTCAAGAACGTCAAGTCAAGTCAAGAAGATATCAAGATAGACGAAGCAGCGTTAGTTGTTGGACAAAGTCAAAAGATTCGTAGCGAGGCGCTGGCTACAACTCACAAGCGTCGAAATACCGTGAATAAGTACGTGATACGTCCATCGATTGAGACGATGACGAGGGACGAGGGTTAGAGAGTAGATATTGGATATCTGGGTCATAAGGACACTTGCCATAACAATACCCCATGATTATGTAAATATCGCTTATCCTACAACCCTTAATTAACTTCCCACTGTATTCCAACACGTACAAAGCCGTAGGAAAGCCATGACCGAGCATAATATGAGAGCAATATAGGGTGAGGAAGCTATAAAGAGTTTATGGAGTGATGTCATCAATCCAGACATCGGCACAAGGTCTCGACATTCGCACTTATTGTGTCGTGACACGTATTGATCTCGGTTAATGGTCTATTAAATTGAATATTAATTTTATGAGTTAAGTAAGGCCATGTAATATAATAGGTCTGTGTCAAGTCCTATTTCACCATCACCAACTAAGCTTTAAAGGTCAAATAAAGACGTTTTGACAGATTTTGCATGGGCAATCTGTGAAAACGTCAAAATTATTTGTCATTTATATCATATAATCAGGGGTCTCGGTTGAGGTAGTATGTTCCTTGATCATGGGGTACCAGCGCTTGTCTACGATCACACTGAAGATAAGAACACACAGAAGCGCGCTTACCTAGAAAATGCCTATTAACTTGGTTTGAAGCCAAATTGTAGTTACTGGGAAAAAACGGAAGCCTGAAGGGCATTCCAAATTTTAGTGTTGCGTATCAGAAACGAGAAAGCAAAGCGCTTAGTGCGCGACGTCGGGGTTGCAAACACGACCTATTCTTACAAGAAACCGATGTCCAGCGGTGGACATCGATCGGTTGAACAGGCGACGACTCGATGACTCAAAACTCTATACCAGCTGAGAAAAGAGTTGACTTTCACGGTTGGACAGATTTTTATGCACTATTAAACTAGCTTTCGAATAAAAAACAAACCATCCCTATGAGCGCTACAGTGACAAAGAGACTGATAGACAGAACAATTTATAACTCTTCGCGTTGGGGATTGAACATGAACAGCTTTTTAATAAACTTACAAAACAAAGCACGTTTCAATGGCATTTTAATTAATCACCTTTATTGAATTAATCAAATCAATCCGCAGGCCGAGTAGACTGATGATTCAATTTGACTAAACCTGAATCTAAAAACGATTACAATGATGATCAAAGAAACCACTGCTATAATAGATCATTGTGGAAACTAGATATAGTCCAATAGACCTGAATGCTTCAGTTCATTTTGGATGTCCTTCCGTTAGTGAGCGATGATTACAAACGAGTTATGTGCGATATAAACCCATTAATTGGAAAATCTCTGGCTGCCGAAAGAAAGGCCTAGCATAGTTTCTTTTTTCGGTCCCGTGGTCCCACCGGCTTCTCCTACCGTCTACAGGGAATTCGTAATTTATGTTAGACTTCAACTATCTAAACTCCACGAATGCGTACGAAGTAGCGGATAAAAGCTATCTAGTTTTAAAATATTTTTTACAGCCAATTTTGATTGTTTTGAAATAAAGGCTTACTTTGAATTTTGATTGATTTGACTATTTAAAGAATGACGCGACTCTATTGCGACTGCAATCTTCTCTTCTAATTACAGAAATAGAAGTAGCTAGAATCATACTGTTAACTTTATTTAATTAATATTACTAATAACACTGATCTACCCCTTCTGAATAATTTACAAAAAACCACAACTTTGGACAATTGGAGATATAGAAATTACAGGTGAATCCAGACGCAACTACTCGTAACATTTTTGTATTCTTGTAACCTCTCATATCTGGGATACTGCTTGTACAACAAAAGCGAGATAATTTATAGGAGAGAAAAATCTAAGCGACGCTGAATTTAAATAATAAGAAAAAATTGGCGAACTGAATTATGGCCCCATGAGAAAAAACAAGGCTGCTCGTCTTTTGACAAAAAAACGACTTTCATCAGATTTTGACAAAGACTAATGTTAGGTATACTCGGTAATCTCTCACCTATCTATTCATCTTATTACCATAATGTTATATTTTACTTGGTTTTGCCCGAATCTTCGCCTAATAATATTAAAGTTAATTTGAGTAAGTAAGAATTCAGGTCAATCCAAGTAGCAAATATCAGTATTTCCAGGGTATTTCGCTATAACTTGTACCTAATAAGTTTGCTAATAGACGATCCTAATTTGGAAACTGAAAATGCGAATGAATCTAACTAATAAATTGGCACTGTTACAGGCTTACAGGCGATAAGGTCGTGACAAATTATATTTAACAAAATATACTGTTACAGTTATAATTTATTTTAATTGAGTTTCTCTACGCTTATCAGCTGTGCAGTTATTATAATTGTAATTATGTGCACATAGCGCTACATCCGAACATTCATATTGTTTGAGATTACGTTAGATAACATTATATTCTACTAGCCCGTGGCTTTGCTCACGTTACGATTTTTCTAACCCCTATTTTACACCCTTAAGAGTTGAATTTTCAAAAGTTCTTTCTGGAGGTTCTGGAGAGTTATAAGAGAACTCCTAATTTCCAATGTGAATAGGTATATGTCATGTAAAAGTTGTAGTTATTCGATACGTTCACTCGCAAGCGCTAACAGCAATTAGTGTTGCAATGTGCTAGCATCAAATAGCAGGTCACGTGCTGTAGGCGTCCGCGGTCACGGTCGACACGATGTTGTCACACGAACGTTGATCATTGGAACATCACGAGCTACGACCGAACTGATTTGTCCATTTAAACTTATATGTGGTGGGAGGCTGTGGTCATATCATAACGGGAATGGGTCTGCTTTATGTCTGCCTGTCTTAACAGGTATACATTTTTGAAACTTCATTGTGGAAACAAATTTTTGGAAAAGAGCAACCGCCGAGCTTATTGCTGGCTCTTCTCGGCAGGAAGGGCATTCCGAACCAGTGGTAGTTTCATCGACGATTCAAAAGCACTTGTAAAAGTTTATTTGAATATAAAATATTTCTATTCTATTCTATTCTATAACAGGACGGAAAAGACGGTGGCTTGTTAGTTACTTTACCACCCTATCGTCAAAGACGTGCCACCAAGCGAGTAAGCGTTCCGGCACGATGGCGAGCAGAAACCGATTACAAGTACCTATTAGGTTGAATGTACACTGCCATACTCCTTCCAAGTTAGCCCGTTACCATCTTCGATTGCATCGTAACTTATCATCAGGTGAGAGCGCAGTCAAGAATAAAAAGAAAAACAGAATATTTTTTGGCCGACGACATTGTGCATGACAAGGAACCGAACCCGATACCTCTTCATGCACAGTTTAACATGCTCACGTCTAAATCAATGAGGCTATCACAAAAGCAGGTATCTAGATAGAAAAAAGAACTAATCTGCCCTCAAGCTGTAACGTCGTTAGCTAACATTTGGCCAAATACGATTTTTAATGCTATCTTCTAAGAAAAAAATTCTCTATCGATCCATCTAATCTGTATTCTCCTTACTGCTGTAGTTTTTGATATCTATATATATAAAATTCAAAGTCCTGACTGACTGAGTGACTGACTGAGATATCAACGCACAGCCTAAACTACTGAAGTAAGAAACTTGAAATTTTTACAGTTGGTTCCTTTAATGACGTAGGCGCACACTAAGGAATGATTTTTGAAAATTCAAACCCAAAGGGGGTAAAATAGGGGTTTGAAAAATCGAACTTAACGTGAGCAAAGCCGCGAGCAAAAGCTAGTAGCAATATGAAAGACGTCGTTTATTAGTTATCAAATGGCATAATTTCTTTATAAATTGCCGCTTTTTGGAACATTCGGTACGTATGTAATGTATGTTTTACGTGTATATATTGTATTTCTACGTCCGTGATCTTGCTCCATTATAAAGAACAATGTGCGAGCATGCTTTATAAAAAATGTACTATAAATAGCAGCATTTCATTACCCATTGTTTCGCTTCTGCCGACTGCGTGACGTCACACGTTGCATTGCGACTGTCGACCTTATACGCAATACACGTAACGTACACGTAACGGTCACGTAATTAGTGTTTTAATTATAATGCACTTTTATATCATCGCTGTCATATTCTGAACTAGGTCTCGTTCACACTACGTTGCTTTGTAACATTACGTAGACACCGCCATAAATGCATTGCTGCTGCAAGAACGCCATAAATTCAACCAATCAGTGGTGATTACGATGGTCACAAACTCACAATGTAACAATCGTTCTTATCCCACAGATGTTTTCCAACTTTTCCACATGCCGTCATTTTAAATATTTATTAGGTAGTTAAGTACCTTTAACAAGTAATTTTGATTCTGTTTTAACGGAGAGATTTCTTAATAACTGTATTTCTTTCGGCGTATAAATTATTATCAAAAACAAACATAGAAAGCTACAGCTATTGCCATGGATAACACTAATGCCCGCTTGTTCCGTAACTTACGGGTTACCTAAACTAAGTAACGCTTAGTTAGTGTCAATTTGGTTTTCACGAACCTTTAGGGAACATTTAAAGCTGGAAATAATATTGGGTAAAGAATATTGCATTAGGGGCTACCTACGTAAAAATGACTCCTACTTAGAAGATGATTTACGTATGGTTGGTGAAAACGAGCATAAGTGACTTATTAATTTTGCGACGCGTCGCCGAGTGGCGCTAGTGTGGCATGACTCATGAGGTCACGTCTCGCGCTGCGGCGGGCGCTATGATTGGTGTCAATCAATTAAACTCGTTTATTATAATTAAGACTGGAGCTGATATGGAGCAGATTTACTCAATTATGATTTATATAAGCGTTATTGTAGTCGTTAACTGAATATTATGAACATATTTCTAATTTAATATTTGATGACGAAGTAAATAATGTCTATGTTTAACTAGCTTTTGCCCGCGGCTTCGCTCACGTTAAGCTCGATTTTTTAACCCCCTATTTTATCCTGTTAGGGGTTGAAATTTCAAAAATCCTTTCTTAGCGGATGCCTACCTCATAATAGCTATCTCAGCCCGATCCGTCCAGTGTTTTAAGCTGTGCGTTGATAGATCAGTCAGTCAATCAGTCAATCATTCATTCAGTCTTATATATATTCAGAAGATAACTCAGAAATTAGAAAAGATCAAAGTTTTGCATAACATCATTATCCCAAAGAAAAACTGTAAAATTAACCAATCTAATCTACAGTGCGGTATCCACAAAGCTACAAAGAGTTCGTGTCTATTACTAGATTCATTAATTATTACTATTTCATCACGTTGACCTCATATCTCCATTAACATTTCATTTACGTCTGATTAGGTCGTGGCTTGGATTCAACTGGTATTTGGTTGGGTCAAGTTATAAATAGTAAAGCCACTGGAGTCTTCATCAAATTGGAAACATTAAGGCAGTTTAATATTTATGTTAACTTGTCTTGATTACAGACAACTCATGCCAACAGTATGCTTTTTTTAGCGAGCGAATGAGCAGGCAGGCCACCTGATGTTAAGTGATTACCGCCGCTCATGAACATGTGTAGCACCTGAGGCACCACCAATGCGTTGCTGTTTTCAAGAATTTGTTGGTCCGCCCCTTGAATAACCCCATGTTGTAATTTAGTAGAAACACCGTCGCAGGAAGTTGCTTCTAATGGGTTGCTGATGTTGATGATGTAGGTAAATCATCTATACCTACCTATCCACTTATAAGTTTCAATATTAAAGGTTAATATCAATAGCTATTTCAATGAAACTTTGGCAGGTTTCTTCGGATCATACAATCGATATTTTCATGAAGTGTTGTATAACCTGCTGAAACCCGTGATTAACTTGATATCATGAAATATTATTTTCTGTGGAAATTAATACTTACCGTTACCGTGTGTTCGGTACAATTATAAGTTACAGAGAAATGCTATGCTAATAACTATGATATGGTAAAGTGTCAAGGACTAAAATAGATAAGTGTAGCTCCATTCCTTAATTAAGTATTATTCGGTAGCTAAAACTACATCTGTGACATCGTCTAAAAATTATTGCTAACAGTGTGCGATTGCAATCACCTTTAATTTTTTTCTGAATCTGTCTGTCGCCTGAATTTATGGTGTTCTTGCTGCATCAGTGCATTTAAACAATCGCGAAAGAGTACCAGCCAATCAGAGGTGACTAGTGACTACGCTCGACACGCTGAAGCTTTTGGGAAAGATTTGGACGAGACTGCATGAACAAGTTGCCTATGTGACCTATGGACGAAATGAAAGGATAACAAAGAAAAGAGCGCTACATTAAACGTCGCCAATCCTACTATTGCAACTGTGAAGTAAGCAAAATTAAAAATGCCATAATTTAGATTAAATTTTGAACCGCCATAACTAAAACTACATATTCAAGTTACTTACCGAGAAACTCTTAAGCCATAAACGTAATATCTTTCAAGTCTGCTCTTTCACCCTCATACTTCACGCCCCCGCGATGAAGTTATAAACACGAGCGGGGTCAACCGTAGCAAGCAATATTTTATGCAAAAGGACATTCCAAAAGTCGACTTCTAATGAAAATGTAAATCTTGGTAGAGTGGCTACGTATTATATTATACTACCGTCGTAAAGCTAACTACCAAACTACCAAAACCATATGAGCAATGATCCAAAAAGGGAAAATCATAAAGAAATGAAGCCATTTGATAACTAATAAGCGACGTTTTGCATATTGCTATATCAAAAACCACAGCAGTAAGGAGAATACGATTAGATGGATCGATAGAATTTGTTTCTAAGATAGCATTAAAAACATTAAAAATCTTGTTTGGCCAAATTTTGGTTTCCGACGCACTATATTCAAATTCAGATTCAAACAAACTTGCTAACCACTTGACCAACGAGGCAGTACCAGTATAGTAGGTACCAGTCTAGTAAGAGAATCTGTAAATAGATATTACGAAAATATGTTTTCCAATGTTATGAGAGCGTGTAGTAAATACATAATGCATAAGCAATAAATAATACTGTAATCATTGGCCATTGCGTATGTTTATATGTACACATCGAGGATATGTCCACATATTTATAAATCTAAGAAGAATTTCTGATGAATGAAGGTTCTAGCAAGAGCATGATCCCACTTAGTTCACTTCGGACTTTAAACAAAGTTAAAAAAGACACGAAATATGTTCTGAACTTCTGACTTTAAACTATCTTCTTTGCAGTCCGTATTAAGTCTGAGCAGAGTGAGTGTGCGATCGATGGTTTTCAACTGAATAAAGTCAACTATTCAAAGTCAAGAACGTCAAGTCAAGTCAAGAAGATATCAAGATAGACGAAGCAGCGTTAGTTGTTGGACAAAGTCAAAAGATTCGTAGCGAGGCGCTGGCTACAACTCACAAGCGTCGAAATACCGTGAATAAGTACGTGATACGTCCATCGATTGAGACGATGACGAGGGACGAGGGTTAGAGAGTAGATATTGGATATCTGGGTCATAAGGACACTTGCCATAACAATACCCCATGATTATGTAAATATCGCTTATCCTACAACCCTTAATTAACTTCCCACTGTATTCCAACACGTACAAAGCCGTAGGAAAGCCATGACCGAGCATAATATGAGAGCAATATAGGGTGAGGAAGCTATAAAGAGTTTATGGAGTGATGTCATCAATCCAGACATCGGCACAAGGTCTCGACATTCGCACTTATTGTGTCGTGACACGTATTGATCTCGGTTAATGGTCTATTAAATTGAATATTAATTTTATGAGTTAAGTAAGGCCATGTAATATAATAGGTCTGTGTCAAGTCCTATTTCACCATCACCAACTAAGCTTTAAAGGTCAAATAAAGACGTTTTGACAGATTTTGCATGGGCAATCTGTGAAAACGTCAAAATTATTTGTCATTTATATCATATAATCAGGGGTCTCGGTTGAGGTAGTATGTTCCTTGATCATGGGGTACCAGCGCTTGTCTACGATCACACTGAAGATAAGAACACACAGAAGCGCGCTTACCTAGAAAATGCCTATTAACTTGGTTTGAAGCCAAATTGTAGTTACTGGGAAAAAACGGAAGCCTGAAGGGCATTCCAAATTTTAGTGTTGCGTATCAGAAACGAGAAAGCAAAGCGCTTAGTGCGCGACGTCGGGGTTGCAAACACGACCTATTCTTACAAGAAACCGATGTCCAGCGGTGGACATCGATCGGTTGAACAGGCGACGACTCGATGACTCAAAACTCTATACCAGCTGAGAAAAGAGTTGACTTTCACGGTTGGACAGATTTTTATGCACTATTAAACTAGCTTTCGAATAAAAAACAAACCATCCCTATGAGCGCTACAGTGACAAAGAGACTGATAGACAGAACAATTTATAACTCTTCGCGTTGGGGATTGAACATGAACAGCTTTTTAATAAACTTACAAAACAAAGCACGTTTCAATGGCATTTTAATTAATCACCTTTATTGAATTAATCAAATCAATCCGCAGGCCGAGTAGACTGATGATTCAATTTGACTAAACCTGAATCTAAAAACGATTACAATGATGATCAAAGAAACCACTGCTATAATAGATCATTGTGGAAACTAGATATAGTCCAATAGACCTGAATGCTTCAGTTCATTTTGGATGTCCTTCCGTTAGTGAGCGATGATTACAAACGAGTTATGTGCGATATAAACCCATTAATTGGAAAATCTCTGGCTGCCGAAAGAAAGGCCTAGCATAGTTTCTTTTTTCGGTCCCGTGGTCCCACCGGCTTCTCCTACCGTCTACAGGGAATTCGTAATTTATGTTAGACTTCAACTATCTAAACTCCACGAATGCGTACGAAGTAGCGGATAAAAGCTATCTAGTTTAAAATATTTTTTACAGCCAATTTTGATTGTTTTGAAATAAAGGCTTACTTTGAATTTTGATTGATTTGACTATTTAAAGAATGACGCGACTCTATTGCGACTGCAATCTTCTCTTCTAATTACAGAAATAGAAGTAGCTAGAATCATACTGTTAACTTTATTTAATTAATATTACTAATAACACTGATCTACCCCTTCTGAATAATTTACAAAAAACCACAACTTTGGACAATTGGAGATATAGAAATTACAGGTGAATCCAGACGCAACTACTCGTAACATTTTTGTATTCTTGTAACCTCTCATATCTGGGATACTGCTTGTACAACAAAAGCGAGATAATTTATAGGAGAGAAAAATCTAAGCGACGCTGAATTTAAATAATAAGAAAAAATTGGCGAACTGAATTATGGCCCCATGAGAAAAAACAAGGCTGCTCGTCTTTTGACAAAAAAACGACTTTCATCAGATTTTGACAAAGACTAATGTTAGGTATACTCGGTAATCTCTCACCTATCTATTCATCTTATTACCATAATGTTATATTTTACTTGGTTTTGCCCGAATCTTCGCCTAATAATATTAAAGTTAATTTGAGTAAGTAAGAATTCAGGTCAATCCAAGTAGCAAATATCAGTATTTCCAGGGTATTTCGCTATAACTTGTACCTAATAAGTTTGCTAATAGACGATCCTAATTTGGAAACTGAAAATGCGAATGAATCTAACTAATAAATTGGCACTGTTACAGGCTTACAGGCGATAAGGTCGTGACAAATTATATTTAACAAAATATACTGTTACAGTTATAATTTATTTTAATTGAGTTTCTCTACGCTTATCAGCTGTGCAGTTATTATAATTGTAATTATGTGCACATAGCGCTACATCCGAACATTCATATTGTTTGAGATTACGTTAGATAACATTATATTCTACTAGCCCGTGGCTTTGCTCACGTTACGATTTTTCTAACCCCTATTTTACACCCTTAAGAGTTGAATTTTCAAAAGTTCTTTCTTAGCGGATACCTATGTCCTTTCATCTTTCGTCGTCGGGTAAAAAATAATGAACATTTTGCATTCTGATGATTTAAATAAATAAAAAGACAGTAGAACTTGCAATGTCATTAACAACTTAAGTCTATAGGAATAATTAATAGAGCTGATGTGTCCAAAGTTAAGGTTGCCGTAATTATACCTGACCTTTGTAAAAAGAAGCTCTCGAAGAAAGGCCCAGTTACGAGAAAATTGGTAAATTGGTAGCTAAACAATCTAATTAAGACGGTATATATTGAAAGGAACTGCTGAAAGCTTTCACTGTAAAGAACAAACACTATCTTTCGCTCTTCAAACGAAACGGGATCCAGTTAGATAAGAAAAACAATTCGTCCTTATTGGAAAAAAATGGCGATTCAGATACTGTATATCAGAATGTTTGATCAGAAGTTCAACATCGAAAAGAAAATCAACACTCTTTCTCTTCGATAAAATCTCTAATTAAAAAATTTAAAGTTAATTCGTCTCTTATTATTCCTGGACTCATCTTAATTTTGGGAGTGACGTAAAGGGTTTAAAATTTAAGTATGGCATCCGCGAAAAAAGCAATCGGATCTATTTGTTAGTTAATATGTTGATATTTTTTTACGCGAACGAGTTTTTTAATAATTTCATGGTTTATTGCTCATAGTTCTAGCATAGAGTTAGGATGTGGTTGTAGTCTCGACCTGACAAGTTAACTCCCTACCGAGTACCAGATATTTAGCGTTCCTTTACAAAACTGAGAAGGAACAGTGGGTTTATTTAAAGCTTTGATACGCTTTCCACTGTATCGTCAATTGTGGTGACTTTAACTTTCCAACTGGTTCCAACTGGTTCCAACTGGTGACTGGTGAGGTTCTGGTCAAGGGCTACCTTGTCACGGAATACCAAAAAGATCATATTTATTGATGTTGCTATTCGTAGTTCATAGATTGTCGGTGATAGGGCCTCCTTTTCGGATCTGTTACGTAGCTCTATACTTTCCGAGCAACGTTTTAGTCTGTGCAGCTTTCTGTATAATAATTTTCCCTGGTTTGATTTTAAATATACACCACACAACAGCTAAACTTTTTCTTACCTTGATCTAATTTTACCTTATCACTTACCTTGACCTAGCTTGTCCACATTTTCTTACAGTGGCGTTTCTATTATCCTTCAGCATATTTTCCGTCTTCTGTTTCTTATTAATATAATTTTCGTTCATTGAGTATAAAGTAAACCGCTAAGATGTCGTTTATTCTTATATTAGCTACGCGTAAAGTCCTATCATCATTTATAAGAAAGTACCTATATAGATACCTATTCTATACCTTCGTATAAATGATGACTATAGCGACTATTCCGTCATTGTATTCTGTCCTAGTGCCTAATTATTATCCTCTGAATGTTTTGCCAACTCAGACTATCGAGGTGGATGATCCCAAGGAATCAGGTCGACTCATGTAAAACCTAGATCAGAGCTTCCACGAGGCAATTATGCAAGTTTGCTCAGTTACTGAATATCATGTAGTTAGAGAAATATTTACCAATAGCAGTAGAATTTAGTAGTTGAAGAAAAGATGACATGGCATTTATGCGACAAAAACGAATGAACAAATTAGTAAAGTGAACAATATTCGAGGAACAAAAGAAACTGAAGGCAATGGAACAATAAATTAAAATGTTTTGTGAAGGCGTCTGAAGAACTTTGTTCTGTTGTTTCCAAGTTTTCTCTCGGGGACGCTTTTTTCAGTCCGTACGCGGTATACTCACTTTGACCTAGTTTCAAAGATCTTACAAATTAAATTTTTATGATATAATTGAACGAGGATGACGGTACATTATCCCTGACCTTGCAGAGAATTCGAAAAAGGTTAGGCATCCATGCCATTTTCATCAATTTTACCCACCCACATTAACAATTGCCAATGAGGAATCCAATGCCTCCTTGAATTAATGCGTCTTTAAAATGAATTCTGATTCATGAAACAAAAAGTCTACGTATTATTGAGTGCAGGGCTTAGATATCTAATCTGTTATCAGCTCAATATCAACGTAATTCTACCACCACAAGGCCTCGGCAATTTACAGTATCTACAGCAACAGACGAACAGACACACGACCATTTAACATCGAAATCTAAATGTATAAACACCAATTTAAGTAAGTAGGTGAACGAGCGTAAAATTACCGATGGGCAAGCTAAGCAGATTATGTTTACTGCGCTAACAGATGACACGGCCAAGGACGGCTTACGTCAGCGCATGGAACAATGTAAACTTATCGCTCTCGACTAGTAAAATGAATCCCCCCACTCGACAATCAGACCCAAGTTCCATCGAAGTATCGTGATAACGTCAATTCTCGACGCGAGTGATGCGAATCTGTGAAATGAGCAATGCGATCGTAATCGTAAACCGAGCGAATGTTTTGATCCGTAGGCATGTCGTGTCAACGGACCGTAGTTTACACAACACGGTGCACGCGAGGCGGAACGCTGGCACTGAGGCGCCGCTCGCTCGTCCCCACCAGTGGGCGCGAGGCCGCGGCCGCCTCGTCTGCTGCGGAGTGCACTGCAGCGCGCGGCGGAGACTCACCTTTTTAATCTGGAAGTGTTCGGGCCGCAGCGTCTCCTGGATCTCCTGCTCGTTCCCGCGCGGCGCGGCCTGCACCGAGCTGCGGAACCCGTCCAGCACCCCCTTGAAAGTGAACTTCTTCATCGCGAACGCGTCTCGCGCGGGTCCTTTGTCCGAAGGCCGCGGCTACATCACAGCCGTCCGCCGCGGACAGCGAGCCGGTTTTGGCAGCGGGAAGGTCGGTCGCTCCCGCGCCGCTCGCCCGTTCTGCGCAGGGCCGCCCGGGTCGTCGCCGACGCCGACACGCGCCCGCCACGCGGACAATCGACGAAAACTAGGCGAGGCACCGCCTCCGCGCCTCGGAATGTACGGCAATGCGGTCTACCGGCAGATCGATACCGGGGATCGGCACACGCGCGCAAAAGCCCCAGTGCTCTGACACGCTCCGTCACACGGATCGCCGCGGACTGGCGCTGGCCGAAAAGAGCGCGACTAGGCCGATCGATCCCACCGCACGTGCTACGGAAAGAGATGAACACATATTGCGCATGTAGGTTTCTCGCGCACGCCACTCGCCAGCTCGGCAGGCGGGCGCGCCTTGCAGAGGAAAATAATTATTCTACAGCTGATAAAGCTTCCGGCCGCCGACACTAGGCGGCGCTCAATGCGCAAACAAAACAACAAAAGCGATGTTATCACAAGTGTCACTTGTCAGATAATGTCAAACAAATGTCAACATAACGTGGAAACTTGTTGAAAGTTGGAAGTGAATTTTCCTCAATTTACTCATCAAAACTTGATCAAAACTACCCGAAGATGTCTTACAAAGTGATTATAAGAAGTTTCAAGACGTTAAGTTATGTTGGAAGTTATAAAAAGATCAGAGATCGCCCAATAACGTGAGTTTTCCGCAGTTTTAATTCTCATTGGAAATACGTGACTGAATTCATGTAAACATCGCGACTTTCGAGGTTTACCTGCGTTTTTAGAAAGTTAAATGAAAATTGATGTAATATAATCTCCACATCACAGACATTCGTAAAACAATATTAGTAGATTCTGGGTTCCTACTTCTCACTTTTGATAGATTATTTATCACAATCGAAGATTAACCGGCAATTTTTTTAAATCTATTTTTAACACTAGAATGAAATAGTGAGTGCGATAGTTTTAATTTGTTTCATACATCGATGGTTTCAAAGTATTGATATTTATAACCAGACAATGCCCGCGACTTCTTCCATGTGGATTAAGAATTTTTTATTCCCAAATCATTTTCTTCAATTCATCAATTTTCCGTCCATTCTAAACAGCCAAATTGGTTCATTCGTTGTAGAGTGATCCTTCACGCTTTACAACTTAAATATTCATTTTAATAACTGATATGATTTCTATACTATATAAAAATGTATGTTGAAGTCTGGGTGAGCCTAAAAAAAATGATGAAACCAATGCTCAACACTAACCTGACTTGAACATATGTGCACAAACTAAAATAATTATCTTATACTTTGTAGTGGCATTTGAAGTCAGTTATTTAAAAAGATTTTTTTTTAAATATTCTTTTAGTGCACTAAAATCTTTACTAAAATGAAGCTACAGCTTCATAGGATCAATCTACACAATCTCTGATTGTGAGCGATTTGCTCTTATTCATTAAGTAGTTCTGTCCTTCAAATTGAGAACCTCCTCCTTTTTTTTAAAGTGGATTTCAAAGGAGCTAAGTATCTAGTTTAATGTCATGTTATGAATTTCTTCATGCTCTTTTAGTTTTCATAGTAATGAAGTTTTAACATAATTAAATTATTTAATTAATTTTTAATAAAATTAATTGCATGTTGTCTTTCTAGCCTCTACTGTGCAGCCATAATAGGGGCTGGGTATGCCACATACAATCAATACAAGCAAAATAAAAACATGGTGGAGGCAAAAGAAATAATGCAACTCAGGAACTACATGGCTGAACCTATCACTCCAATCAGCCAGTTGGAGAAAAACCAGGATGATATGAAGACACAGATGGAGCTGCTTATCATGAGGATACAGGCAGAATTCTGTAGGGCTTTGGAAAAAGAGGAGGATGAGGTTTGTTATTGTATAGGTACTTATTATCTTTTTATCAAGATTTTTATGGTTTTGGTAGTATTTTCTTCACCAATCCTTGTAACCCTAGTTGAATGTTGCCATTCACGTTACAGTAAACAATTCTAATAATATGAATTCCTTCAACTCCTGGCAATCCTTCTGGTGGAGTGGTGTACTTTTTAAGTTCTACCTCTTAGATGAGAGCTACAGGGTTTTTATTCTTAGATTAATCAATAAATCCTTACAAATGTTATAACTGCATAAATGTGTTTGTTTGTTGGATTATCCTTCAGATTTTGCTCATGGATATAGTTGAGGAATGAGGACTTACCTTATTATCCTGGATAAACAAAGTTGCTGTGGATTTGAGTTTAAAAATTACATATAGAGTTCTGGCAATGCCTTAGGTAGCCGCATAAAAATTCCGATTTCGAGATAATTTTTTTTTTGTAGGCTTGGGAAGACGAAAAAACAGCTGACGAGTATGATTTTGATAACGACGTATTTTTACCTTCGCCGGTATGAACGAACGTCATTTAATAACTCTTGGTATCTTTATATTACCGACGAGGTAAATTACGTCTGTATGTTACAGGAGTCAAAGTTCAAAGTGGACCGGTGGACCCGTAAAGAAGGTGGCGGGGGGATCACTTGTGTATTACAAGATGGTAGAGTGTTTGAAAAGGCTGGTGTCAATATATCAGTTGTGTCAGGGAAACTGCCACCTGCTGCCGTCCAACAGATGAAGAGCAGGTGAATCAACTTATTTTGAATCATCAAACAAGAAACGAACCTGTCCTTTGGAGTTCAACCAAGAATGGCATTTGGGATAGTTTTTCCTTTGAAGAACTAATAAGTACCTAGTCGTGGATATATTATATCAATATATGGCAATAGATTTTATTAAAGTGAACATGGTTAGAGAATATTGATATACTGACTGTAATGGGGCCTTGAAAAGTTTTATATTGATAGGTTTAAATTATTTTCAGAGGTAAAAACTTCGAAAATAAGGAGTTGCCATTCTTTGCGGCAGGTGTCAGCGCTGTTATCCATCCACGGAACCCCATGGTGCCAACTATTCACTTTAACTACAGATACTTTGAGGTTAAGGATAAGAATGGTGAGCATCCACATGAAAATCAAGTGCAAATCCAAAGCCTGCCTGGTCCTTCTTCAATTAGAGACAATGTTATAATTTCTTTTTTTTTTATTCTGACAGAGGTCCATTGGTGGTTTGGAGGCGGAACCGACCTGACTCCATATTATCTTAACGAAGAAGACGCTATACATTTTCACATGACACTTAAGCACGCCTGCGATGCACACGACGATAGCTACTATGGAAAGTAAGTTTTCACTCTATGAATACACTCACTTTCATTTTATTTCATTCTCTTTAACTCATTAGTCTCAATATATTTGTGTGAATGTTCATTTAACCTGGAGGGTTCTTGCTATGATATTTCTGGTCGGAGGAACTTCTTATCTCAAGATTAAAGTCTCCTTATTTGGCTTTGAGATTTTGATTTTATTTAAATAGTCGTTAAAACAATTGAAAAATTAAGTCCTGATAATCAGGGCCTTGAATCAAATTTTAGAAAATCTATATATTATTTCAAATTGGTATTATGTTAATAGTGTCAATATTACGTTTAGGATTATTTGATCAAGAGAAAATAAAGATTGACACACGATCACAACAGTTAAGATGTAATAGTTGCAAAAATATTATATGAAAAAAAGAAATCTTCAGTTTCTTAATCAAATACTTAATCAGTTGATATTTTGAAGTATTTACCTAAGCATTTATTTTCGATAGATTTAAAAAATGGTGTGATGATTATTTCCACATTACCCACCGCGGTGAGCGTCGGGGTGTTGGAGGGATATTCTTTGATGATGTCGACTATCCTGACCAACAGAGAGCATTTGAGTTTGTCACATCGTGCGCTGAAGCAGTCATACCCAGTTATTTACCAATAGGTGACAATGTATAACATATTATTTTATGAATTACATATTTTCACAAACTGCTCACCATTTTCTACCTATTTTGTATAAATTTTAATAACTTGCAACACTATTAAGTGCCAGTTTTTATTGCCAGGTTTTTTTTTATTAATATTTTCCCTACGTTGATTATGATGAATAATTTGTAAAATGTTTTTGAGTCCCTTATGATACGAATATTTTGTTTTAGAGTTAAATAATATTTTAATAATTTTCAGTTCAAAAACACAAGGACGATGCCTACGGTTATTACGAACGGCAATGGCAGCTGCTCCGTAGAGGCCGATATGTGGAGTTTAATCTGATATACGATAGAGGCACGAAATTCGGTCTGCACACACCTGAAGCTAGATATGAATCTATACTTATGTCACTTCCTTTAAATGCCGTAAGTATTCGCTGTACCTTTGTCAAAATCTCGATGTAGCACTTAATTTTACATTAAAGAATAATGTAATTCTTGTACATCATTACAGAAATGGGAGTATATGCACGAGCCAAAACCAAACTCACCGGAAGAAAAATTAATGCAAGTTCTTAAGGAGCCAAGAGATTGGCTGTACATACATAAAGCAAAAAGCTCCAATACATAAGTAAAAATTAGTAGTAGAAATGCGTACGATATTTGTTAAATTTTAAAAGAGCTCTCAGTATTTTAATAATGATTGCACTTACCTAATTATACACAATAATTACATACAATAAAAAATAAAACACATCGAGTACTTTATGAGCGTATGTGGTTGAGGGGTAAAATTTTAAGAAAAAATCATTTGTATAATAATATGACAAAATTATTTTTTACATATTAAATTATTTTTAGTGTTTCTTAATGGTTTCATTTAAGCGACATAATACTATGTTTGGTGCAAGTAGACCTTAGTATTCTAAAAACTGAAATGCACTTGACTTATGCTTTAAACTATAATGGAACTGCACGCTGACTGAAAAATGTCTGTTTATATGCTGTTGATATTTACCGCGTGATTATCTAAAAGTGATTGCTACAGTGTGACGATCGCAATTACCAGTTGGCCAGAAAACTTTGTTGCATCTCGAAGGTATATTATTTATTAAACTACTTCTAGAATAGTAGAATTTCCGCAATTATAGTTACAGCAACACTAACTGTTAAATGTCAATTCGACAAGGAATGTGTCATTTGTCATGGCCGCAACGCAACATTGTGAATTTTGTGTTTTGTAATGACTGTGTTTAACTGTTTACTTGGCATTATTTATAACTTTCCACATAAATCCACCCATCGAGTGTCTTAAAGTAATTTATTGAGATAAACTGTGATTATTCATTAATATTAAATTCTATATTACTTCGGGTTTGTATAGTGTATAAAAATATGTGGCGCGGGTAACGGATGCATCGTATTCATTTCCCTACATTCTTGTGCCATAAATGTATAACGTAACGTTTGTTTCGTGATGTTATTGCGAGTCGGGGCCGGGTAGAATTGAAAGATGCCTTTCAAGCTCAAGTTGAAGAAGACGCGGCAGTACAATGTGGCGTCGAAGAGCCTTTTTGTTATCAGCGTGGAACTGTTAGACGGAGGCGTCGCGGACTGCACGCTGTCCGTGGACAGCACGGGTCAGGAGTGCCTGGACAACGTGTGTCAGAGGCAAGCGATCAACCAGCCCGAGTTCTTCGGGCTCCGTTACGTAAATCGTAGTCAGCAACCACGATGGGTCCAATTGGACAGACCTTTGAAGCTCCAACTTGACAAATTCGCTTCTTCTCACCAGTTATACTTACGTGTGATGTACTACGTTATATCTGGAACGAGTTTAATTACTGATGAAGTCACAAGGTACCATTATTTCCTGCAACTGAAGAACGATTTAGTCGAAGGTCGAATAATTTGCGATTTCCAGCAAGCTGTGGTCTTGGCTTCTTATAGTCGTCAAGCCGAATATGGCAACCACGACAGAGAACGTCACACTGTGGAGTACTTGAAGAATTTACTAATGTTTCCTAAGCAAATGTTGGACAGTGGACAGATTATAGACAGCAGCACATTGGCAGAGACTGGGAGGCTGGAATGGTTGACTGCTGCTGTTATACAGCATCATATGTCTTTGCACAATATGCCTCAGGTAAATATACATTATGAATTATATTAATTAATAAATAATTAGAAACATGGTAAATCTTGAATACTATATAGGCAGTATCTACTTATCAAAAGGTACAATACATAACTATTAAATTCATTATCAATAATAATTATTATGGTATCATGGTCTGTGAAAAATTAAATTAAATAAAAGTGTTTCTGTGAAATTAGGTCACATATAAAAATTAAAAACATATATGAAAAAATACTAGATATTTTGTTACATCCAACATAGTTTAATAAGCCATAAGAAACCTTAGAGTCTGTTAAATCTGAACACTTAGTTCATGAAAAATTGAAACTATGAAATGACTAAATGACTAAATGACTTGAAAAAGTCAACATTACTTATCATGAATAAATAAAACTTAAAAAAAATAATAGTTTAAAATCAATAAAGAATAATGATTAGATAGAAAGTAATATTACACATAATTTTCAATTGACTGCTCCCATTCTCACCATCGGAAAGAAAGTATGTCACAACACTTTAATAAAATAATATATATTTCTAATTTAATGAGAAGAAAGTATTGATAAGTATTAGTAATGGTACATTCACTTGAAAATTCAAGAGCACTCTTTTAAGTATGTTTGAATAAAAAACTACTTTCCTAAATCTATTCTATCAATCCAAAAGTTGAAACACCTTATTTTCTAGATAGTTACCTTAGTGTCTAATTATTTTATTAATCTTCACACAAAATTTTAACATTTCATATATTATGTAGTAAGATTTTTATATGTTAATACTTATAGTGCAAGTAAACTAAACATTGCAACTACACATTATTTGCTATTCCTACAGCACCTGCTTATTGACATTATAATCATTTATCATGTAAATATTACAATGATAAAATTTATTTCACACTAGCTGTGCCCGCGACTTCGTTCGCGTGGAATTGTGACTTTTCGGGCAGCATATTTTGAATTACATATACCGTCGACGCTCAGGCGCGAGGGGTGTAGTACGTACTCTGTACGTTAAAAATGTTTGTTGTGATTCTTTAAATTGACATAACTTTTTTATTTATGAACCGATTGACATGAAATAAACACTAAATGTTAAGTGAAGCTTACTACAATATATTAGTGAAAACCGTATCTAAATCGAATAACCTGTTTCTGATATTAGTGTGCACAAACACACAGACAAACAGACAAAAAAAAAATTAATTACAATTTCGGGTTCGGCATCGATATAATAACAACCCCTGCTACTTTTTTTTATATATTTCCATTGTACAGACACCACTTTTCTACAATTTTATTATATGTATAGATTAATTCATTCTGTGATAAAAATCCTGTAGGAGTTCAATGATTTTTCAGGATAAAAAGTACTGTCAGTCTTTAGAATGCAATCTATCTCTATTACAAATTTTGTTAAGATGATTAGTATGAACAATATAGATAAGTATGCATATGTAGTAATTCTGTGATATGACATTAGATAATAGACATACGGTCGGGGACTAAATATGTTTACCACTTTTCAAATTAGATTCTTCGTAACCCTGCGTTCAGTAAGGTCTATAATGCTATAACAAGGCATTTGTTACGTTATAAAAATTTCATGCATCGTTTTCTCAAAAAAAGTATTAATGACTTTTCTATACAAATATTAGTAATATAACTTTGATAAAACTCATTTCCTGAATTCAAGTTTGACACATTAGATCATTGCACTTGTAAAAGTGACAATTAATTATCAAAAATATTAGATTTGTTATTTGAAATTTAAATATACAAAATAAATACAAAATGGAAGCTTAATCATAATTCTAATGGTGAAGTTCATATTGTGCATTGAATCATAATGATGCTCCTAGCATCCACAGTCAAAAACAGTCAAAAGGAGGTGGATGAGCTATGGTGATGCGTGGTGTTTCTGCAGCATTTTACATTGATGTTCTGCAGCAAAATTCCGACAACCTAAGTTCAAGATAATGCGCTGAGCTACTATTCCATGGTTCTATCTGCACCGTGGCAGTCATCTCGTTCAATAGCCCGTTCGATCTGCTGATTTGAAACTGAAAATTTATGGGGCTTAGTGATTCAAAGGTGGGACTGTCAGAATCAAAGAAATCCTCAAAGTCTTAGATCACATTGCACGTGGTATGGGATGATTTGAACTGACTTATCGCCTTGTCGCGTCTATGCGAGAGAGTCTAAGTGTTGTCATAGCAGCGAATGGAATCTAATTAAGCTAATTATTTATTTATACTAATATTATTTAGTTTCTCAATAATAAAATTAAGAAATAAAGTTTCTTTGAAATTTCATTAGATTATTACTTCCGTTTTCTCATTTTGGTAACTCGTGTCCTGTGCTCGTGTCTATGAGATGATATTTATTTATTAAAATTACTAGCTTTTGCCCGTGACTTCGTCCGCGTGAAGTTAGGATTCTAAAATTTCCATGGGAACCCTCTATTTTTCCGGGATAAATGTCGCTATCCAAATCCTCAACTATATCCATGCAAAAAATCATGTGGATCTATTGCTCCGTAGCTGTGTGATGGAAGGACAAACCAACAACGAACAAACAAACACTTACATTATTTTATAACATTAGTAAGGATTTTTTGTTCCAAAAAAGGTTTTCTACATCTAACCTATTTAGCAGTCACCTACTAAAGAGACCGCTAAAGGACTGTCTAAGCACCGCTACATGTTAAAAAGTCTATGATCTATGGCTAATCAAATCACATATCGACCTTCTGACACAGATGTGTGCATGCAATTATGAATCTTAAGGTGGTAAACATTTTCTGTCCGCGACTGTACAGGTGAAAGCACATTAGTATTTACGATGGAAACAGTTTTCATATGATTGCTCAATGCAATCATGCAATATTTAGTATGCTTGATGAATATGTATTTAATTAACTTGAGCAACATAGTACTTATACAGCAATAGTATATTGTTAATTTGTTTTGTATTTCTTTCAAGATAACCCATGACTGTAATTTCAATTGATGGTAAGTGATGTTGCAGTTTGAGGTGGTACCTAGTGGGTTAACTTGGAATGGTGTATAGCATTTTTATTTGATTAAGAATGTACATCTAATCAGTTTGTACCATCATGGTGGAACACATTTAAAAAAAATTAAATACTCTTGCCAGAAAATATTGCTATTGTTGTTCCCACTCCTAACTTGTGTTTTGAAAAGAATATTAATTATTCAGGCTAAAAAAATTCTCCACTATATCTTGACCCTAAAAACTTAAAGGAGGAGCAGACTACAAAGGTCACTAATAAAAAGTTGTTCCTTAGGCGCAAGCAGAAGAAGGGTTCATCACAACATGCCAGCTCCTGCGTGGATATGGTCAGGAGATGTTCACAGCGCGGGACAAGCGCGACCAGAGCGAGGTCACTATCGCCATCTCGCTCACCGGCATCCGAGTGTTGACTGACACGAGTGACACACCTCACTTCTATAGGTAAGAGAACCTGAGCCTTCAAAAATCATTGGATTTAATGACAAATCGCTCAGGATGAATCGAAAAACAACCCTTATTACAGTTTTTTTTTGTTTGGTGAGAGGCATTAGTTGTGGCTAGTTATCACCCTACGGTCAAAAACGTGCCCCTAAACAATTTAGATAGTCTTCCATTGTATTGTGTTCTCTAACATCTTAGACTTAACTGTCACTTACTATCGGATGAAATCGCTTCAAGGGCTGGATTCTACGACCAAGGGGTATTTCAAATTCAAAATTTATTTCATGTAGACCAACGTGTAGCTCTTATGACACGTCATAAATCTACCACAGTATGACAGTTTTAATTAATACCCTAAAAGTACACGTGTCCTGTAGGTGGATGGACATAACCAACGTGATAAACCACAAGCGCACGTTCAGCATCGAGTGCCAGAAGCAGGGCGAGTCGGCGACGTTCACGCTGCCGAGCCCCGACGACGGCAAGTACGTGTGGCGCATGTGCGTGCTGCAGCACACGTTCTACATGCGCCACCAGGGCGCGCTCAACGCGGCCGCCGACGAGCACCGCCCCAAGTTCCAGGTAATTTAAAAAAAAATATAGAGTAGTGCTTGACTCGGGCACCTAGAGAGAATGGAAGAGGATTGTGCTGTAAGAAGAGCGTACTTGGGTCGCCCAATAGGAAAACGCCCCGTTGGACGGCCCAGGTGTCGATGGGTGGACGAAGTGACAAGCCCTCGATACACCCATTGGGCGTGACGCGGCGCAGGACAGGCATGAGTGGCAGCTTCTGGTATCGGAGGCCAAGATCCTCTTTGGGTCACTGAACCACCAAAGTAAGCGCTTGACAGCAATCTCATCAGGTGCACAGAATCCATAATAATACAGTTCAAGAAGATTCCACAAAATCATTTAAATAAATAGCGTCTCTTGCTACCACAGTATAAAGTGCAATTCAGGTCACAAAGTGTTAACGTACCTACACTCTTTCAGTGTTATTCACCTAGAAATTAGGCACAGAGATAGACATATATAGTCTGGAATAACTCATAGGCTACTTTCATCCCGGAAAATAAGAGAGTTGCCACGCGAATAAAAAACCTCAATCCACGCGAACGAAGTCGCAGGCATCAGCTAGTAAAGAGTATTTGCTTTATACATGTAGTGATTTATTAATACTGGAAATTGAAATACATTTCACTTTCCTTTGGGTATACCATAAATCTGATTAAAGTGTTAGAAACGTTCCGGCCAGTAGTGCGCGTCGCCCGCTAATGCTCATAATTACTAATTAGTGGAACACGACATGACAGTTTGATTTGATAGTTTACTCGTGATTGAAACATTACTTTGTTCCTGTTTACACCACGCGCACGAGACGGGCCGAAAGGGAAGGGTTATTTTAGGAGTCTATGTATGTGACTATTTACGAATCATACTACGTTCCACCGTAGCGAATAAACTACTAAGCCTATTTTGATGAATGAAGTGTCAATCGATTCGCTATGATAAGCGAGCAACGCATTGGTGGTGCCTCTGGTACAAGTGTTCATGGGCGGCGGTAATCACTTTACATCGGGTAACCCGCCAGCTCATTTGCCCGCTATTCATTTAAAAAATATATGATGGTCCAGGTGACATAGGCTTCATTTTATATGAAAAAAACAATGGACGGATGTTACAGTTAATTTTCCGTAGTCTGGTTAGTTTTTAAACTCTAGTCCTTGTGTAATGTCTGTATATTTGTTGGAGAACGCGTGTAATGATAAATATTTAGATACAGATTTCACTTTTACAGCAGTAGATAAATTTTTAACTATCCGAAAAAAAGCCAAAATTACATCGTATTACCAAGGGACGATACTGAGTAGAAACAAAATAACAAAAGTTCGACAAAAAATCGCAAATTTAGGTCTAATTTTCAACATATTTGGCATTTATTTTCAATGTGTTGCATATTACAGAGGCAAAATTTTTATATAAAATTTCTATACATATTAATAGATGATATAGCCATTAAAAAAATTAATATCTTACGAATTATTAGAATATGTATGAATAGCGACCAAACGAGCAGGCCGATCACTTGATGCTAAGTGATTATCGCCGCTCATGAATTTGTGGCACCAGAGGCACCACCAATGCATTGCCGACTTATTTACATTCATGTTTTTCTACTTACTCATTAGTATGAATTAGTAATGTAGTGATAGTATAATCGCTTATCGGCAGTACTGAAAAATTCGTCGCAGACATGATGGAAACGTGTCAAGGGCGTAGATTTCAGTATTTTGACCTAAATTAGGCACTAGTAGATTATACATTTTATTAGCGATCCGCCCCGGAAAAATGAAGTCGAGTGCGAGTCGGACTCGCATACGAAGGGTTCCGCACCAAAAAACGCCGAAAAAATCACGTTTCTAGTAGAGGAGTTCCCTTTAATTTTTAATTTATTTTTAATATTTGTTGTTAAAGCGGCAACAGAAATACACATTCTCTGAAAATTTCATCTCTATCTATCATGAGATACAGCCCGCTGACAGACGGACGGACAGCGGAGGCATAGGTAGGGTCCCGTTGATTACCCTTCGGGTACGGAACCCTAAAAAGTCCGGCAGACCAGATCAGAGATAATTTAGACATAAAGAATTACCAAATTACACCGGGACCCCATTTATTGGACCACAACATAACACTGCGCCGGGCGGGAGGTCAAGATATAAATTGTTTTTTGCAAGAACAACTGACAATAATATAGATTAATAGATCATGGATCACCGATTAGTTTTTTTTCAACATGAATTTGTGCCAATCACCTGTTCTGCTTTCTCGTCAGCACAGCGTGTGAAAGGTTTAAAACAATAAAGTGATTAATCAGTAGATAACCTCACGAGCTACAGATATATTAGGTAGATGAATACCTACTCGAAGTTTTTCTACGTGATTAAATCAGGAATGAGGAGAGCTTAGCATAGCGTTTGGGAGCTGAAGTGGCCATGAGTGGTCTACGTAGTTCATAGAACTGATAGACGTTGGGGTTCTAAGGTGTTAGAATAGCGATCTCGCATTGGAAAGCGCAGCGTTCGCAGACCCCTAATATTTGGATCGACAATATCCCTGCAGTCGCAGGGAGTCATACCATTCAGAGATATGATATATTATGTACTAGCTTTTGCCCACGACTTTGTCCGCGTGGAGAGTTAGGTTTTTAAAAATCCTGTAGAAACCCGGGTTTTCAGGGAGAAAATGTAGCTTATGTCACTCTATAGAGTGTAATCATGCAGAGTCACGTCCATCTATAGCTTAATTGAGGCGCGGCGATTAAACATTTAACCAACAAACAAACATACATCACACTATAATTAATATGCATTATAAAGGCGAAAGTTTGTGCATGTGTGTGTCTATGTTACTCCTTCATGCCGCAACAATTGAACCAATTTGGCTGAAATTTGGAATGGAGATAGCTCGTACCCAGAATTAGCACATAGGCTACATTTTATCCCGGAAAATTAAAGAGTTCCCGCGGGAATAAAAACCTTAATCCCGGACGAAGTTGCGGGCATCGCCTAGTTATAATATTAGTAAAGATTCGTATCTTTAATGTCTTATAAGTACTTACAATTTGTACAAAGATATTTTTTTAAAGACGTAACTTCATATTAATTGTTTACAATAGTATACAAACGTCATTGTTGGTATTCGTCTAGAAAAAAAACACCGTTAATTGTAAGTAAAGTCGATTCAATTGTTACGGGCTGATTTACAATTATAATTGGCGATCAGTGAGCCGCGCCGTCTCGCCGTGGATGGCATGATAATCACCAATCGCATATAAAATACACTCTTATGCGATTTTTGTACAAAATATTATATCAAGATTAGCTGATGCCCGCCACTTCATCTCTACAGTACAGTAGAGACTTGCGCGTAGACAATCAAGCAATGATGAGGTTAAGGTTGGTGCGTGCTTGCCTAGAAGTTGACTTTTCACTCTTGCCTCGAAGGTACTCAAGGCGGGAAACGTGGACGCCGAGAGAGCGTTCCACACGTTAGCGGTTCGTTTACTAAGCGTCATCGGTGGAAACAAGAATATCGCACCTACTATTCGAATTTGACAGCCTCCCTGGCGCAGTGGTGAGCGCTGCGGTCTCATAACTGGGAGGTCTAGGGTTCGATTCCCGGTGGGGGCAATTTGGGAAATTATAATTTCTGAATTGTCTCTGGTCTGGTTTGGTGAGAGGCTTTGGCCGTGGTTAGTTACCACTCTACCGTCAAAAATGTGCCGCCAAGCGATTTAGCGTTCCGGTACGATGGCGTGTAGAAACCGATTAGGGTTATGGGTTGAATGTAGGTACACTGCGTCACTGCCATACCCCTTCCAAGTTAGTCCGCTACCATCTTAGACTACATCGTCACTTACCATCAGGTGAGATCGCAGTCAAGGACTATCTTGTCATCCAATAAAAAAAAAATGCAACTTTTTGTCGAACGACTGTCGTAAGTGCGCTCTTACACCACGATGCCACATAGTTGAGCGCAAAAACATCTTTATGATAACATCGGAAGCGAAGGTATTCGCATAATGGCTCATCGTGCGAGTTTTAATTGAATTAAGCATGTGTGTAATTTGCGGTGGCGTGCGACTTTTTGTCGAGTTCGTCAAACTGCGTAGTTTAGCGTTTTTGTTTCCGATGACAGGAATGCATTTGATTAATTACCGTTGAAGAATGTGTGCAGATATCGTTATCTGCACACATTCTTACACCACACCCATATTCGTATATGAGTGTGGTTTGAACTAGGTTCAAATACTTACTGTACGAGTAGATAATATTTATGTACACAAAATATCATCAGATCTAAATCATTCATTTTTAATTTAAGTACTTTAATTATTACGTAATTTAATAATTTACGAGTATTAACTAAAGCTTAAATTATGCACGGGATATTCTAAATTGCGAAAAGTGAATTTGTTCATAGGGAATCAATTAAATATAACGTTTAAAAAACGTAGAACACCAGTTGCCAGCCAATGACGAATGGAATAATTTTTTGTTATGTAATGTTTGTGTAATTTTTTTGTTCTTTCGCTCTAGACTAACCGAGAGACTTTCCGTATGTACTCGTATGATATCTGCGTGAGTCTGGAACAAGATTTAGGCTCGTACAAAGAGTATAATGACGGATTTTCTGCGAGATAAAACAATCAGACCCAATACTCATCAAAGGGAGTAAGCAATTATTCTTTATTTCGCAGCAAGAACACGGGCTGTCGGAGAGCCGCGAGGAGCTGGACGCGCCCGCGGCCAGCGCCTCGCGCCTCGAGCCGCTGACGGCGGCGCACCGCGCGCACTCCACGTCCTGCCTCGAGCTGGCGGACAACCGCCCTCATCCTAAAAACAGGTACCCGATAATTGCCAGATGGACAGTTACCTTTTTTTTTTTTTTTTCAAAATTCAAATTCAAAATTTATTTATTTCGTGCAGGCCAATTTGTAGCTCTTATGACACGTCATAAATCTACCACGGTAAGAAAGTCAGCAGTTGCTCTTTTCAAAAAAAAAATATTTTTTTACAATAGGTAACAAAACTATGCTATATACCAGACATAGTTTTGTTACCTACATTTTTACAGACCCATTTTCGTTGGTGGCACCCGTTCACGAGCATGACACATGATCCAGCCGTTGCTTCGCTCAACCATAGTCTAATGAAAATTTCACCGCCAAAAGAGATTTAAAAGCCCATAATCCCGATGATCCACTACAAGTTTTGATCACAGAGCCCTTCTGCCGTCGTACCGACCGGCGCCCGACTACGAGACGGCCATCCAGCACAAGTACCAGCAGCAACGCGCGGAGGCGCAGCTCCGCTACCAGAACCACCACGCGCACTCGCAGCTGCTGAGCGCCGGCGCGCAGCCGCTCGCGTACGGCTCGCACCCCGACATCCACCGCGTGCACTACCCCGACGTCACGCGCCACACCGTCGCCGTCAACCAGGGGGTGGCCACCACCGACGACTACTACGGCCTCAAGTTCGTCGGCAACTACCCCGTCGCCGTCAACCCCAACGTGCAAGCGGACCACGCGATGCACTACGTCAACGTTTACAAACCTCCCCCACCCTACCCCTCCAACGGCCTAGCCTCCAACTCCACCCCGGACTTAGCGGTCGCCAGCCAAGCTTTAAACTACCACCGAGGCTACATCGACGCGCACGTGTCCGGATCCAGTCCCGACTTGGTCTCCACGCGAACGGCCTTAAACAGACAGTACTTGGGATACGTAAACCCTAGCCACAGCGTGGTCACCTACCCGCGACCGAACATCCTTCCGGCCGCCCACGGAACTTACAACAACCTCAATTCCGTCCCGGAACCGAATCCCCACATCATAATCGACCCCCACCACATTTCTGACAGCATACAGAAAGTTTACGACGAGAGAGGGAACATCATGTACTCGATGCCGATGAGAAGGATATCGTATCAGAGACATTTGGTGCTTCCGCAGATGAAACACAACGAAACCCAGGAGCCGATATACGAAAACGTGCCATTGCCGTGGCAGAACGAAGCCAAGATGAACATGAGGGAGAGGGCTCAGAGCCTCACCACCACGGACGAGATCTCGAGGCTAAACGAACGAAACAGCAGCCATCCGACCATAAACAACTACGGGAACCTGAAACCAAATTTAAATGTGCCAAATTACGTGCCTAAAATCGACAACGACTCGCACTACGTGAACGCGCAAATCATTAAGGGCGTTCGCGAATCGAGCGTGCCCAAAGATTTTAACGTATCTATCGATACGGGTAAGGACAATCTCGGTTTAAGCATAGATCGGATATCGTTAAAAAACGATGAGAAAGATTACGACGAAACGCCGTACCAGAGTTTATCGACACACAAAGTGTCGAACAACAACACGATAAGCAAATCCGTCGACAACGTGACGTCGATTAGCATCCCCGACATCAGAATTCAGTCGGAGAACAACACGTCCCAGGGTAGCGCGACCGAAAGTGCTCTATCGAGTTCGATAATGAATTCGACGTACAGCACTAGCATAGAACTGGAAGGGAGTAAGACTAACATAAGTAAGGAGAAGAAGAGAAGGAGATGGGGCGTGTTTATGGGGCGGGGGAACAAAAATGTGGAGGTGAAAAGTGCAACGTTGGGGCGAGACCGGGCGAAAGCGGGCCAGCCTGCCAACAAGCACAGGTGGTCGACCGGCCTACCCAAGTTCCAACCTCTACCTCCTAGTATTACCAAAGAAACCTTGGTAAGTTATTTGAATTTTTTTTTAATCTATACTAATATATAAAGCTAAAGAGTTTATTTGTTTGAACGCGCTAATCTCAGGAACTACTAGTTCGAACTGAAAAATTCTTTTTGTGTTGGATAGTCCATTTATCGAGGAAAGCTTTAGGCTATATAACATCACGCTGCGACCAATAGGAGCGAAGCATCAGTGAAAAATGTTGCAAAAACGGGGAAAATTATCCATATTTAAAATATATTCTTTTGAAAACTTCTTAATCGCCATCATAATTACAGAAACTGACGCGGACGAAGTCGCGGGCAACAGCTAGTCTTATAAACCGAAATATGAAACCCATAACTGATAACAATGTATGCACTGACGCTTTCGTAACATATATATGACATTATGTTTATCAATGAACAGCAATATTGTGCCATCAATGATTCATTCTATATGTATAATGATACAATTTATGCAATTGTTATTGTATCACTCAATACAAGCCAATATCCGAGACTTCGTCCGCGTGAATTTAAGTTTTTGAAATCGCAGGCAAAAGCTAATTTTGTATAAGCGTGTAATTGCGTATTTTACTGTTGTCAAAATGTGGATATTCATTAATTACAATCGAAAATGTAACATGTAAGAATAACATTTGTAAGAACAGAAAATAAATCGGTCAAAAAACAAATAAGTTATACGCTGTTTAACTGCGACTGTATCCGTCTCTTTCTAAAACGATATTTTGTATGGACAGTGTATGGAGCTACTGAATTTGTGGCACCACATGTCAGTAGCGCTCTCTCTGTCTAACAGGATACTTTAAAGCTCTATATTTTCGAGACTAGTTAAGATATTAAAAAAACAAAAATGACATTGTGTTTTAATATTAAGAAACTTTATTTTTAGTATACCTACAACGTGTAATGAAACTCCGAAATAATACTGAAGGAGGTGAATGTGCTAATGAAACTGAACAACTTTCTCCAAGGAACCTAGGTCGAAATATGAAAAAAAAAATGTTTACCTCCCATAGTAAATCAATCGGCTGATCGTCAATTTTGTATGGGAGGTCCACATTTTTCACATTTCGACCTGTTTCTTGGGGAAAGTTGTTCAGTTTCATGAGCACATTCACCTCCTTCAGTATTATTTCGGAGTTTCATTACACGTTGTTTAAAAAATTGTTTGTGAAATACCCAATTTGCCGTCCTCAGTGCCAGTTGTTAGAGCGCAAGATGTCGGACGAGCAGCTCGCGTTCGCGTTCGAGCAGATCCCCAAGGGGCGGGAGGGGGAGGCGGAGTACCGCACGGCGCTGCTGCCGCAGTACGCGGCGCTGAACGGCTTCAGCGCTGACAACCTGCCCTACGAGGACAACCGGGTGCGCTTGCACCCTACCCCTAGCAACCCGCACGGGTACATCAACGCGTCCAACATCACGGTGAGTGAACTTTGAGAACCTTCTGGCTACCTTTTTTTTTTTTTTTTAAATATATAGACTAGCGCTTGACTGCGATCTCACCTGATGGTAAGTGAAGATGCAGCCTAAGATGGTACGTGCTTGCCTAGAAGATGCCTATTCACTCTTGATTTAAAGACATTATAGTTAGTTGGAAAAACGGAAGCCGGAAGGGCATTCCAAATTTTTGCGGTGCGTATTAGGAACGAGGAAGCGAAGCGCTTGGTGCGGGTTTTTTTTGTTATCTTTTTTCTTGTTTATCCTGGTCTGCAACCAAGAATTTTCTATTCTATTCGTTCCAGATGACAGTGGGCAGCTCGCAGCGCTTCTACGTGATAATGCAAGCGAGCCAGGCGGAGCACGCGGCGCTGATGTGGGAGTGCATCTGGCAGGTGGGCGCCAGGGTCGTGGCGCTGGTGGGCGGCGAGCCCAAGCACCTGCCGCCGCCCGACAGACCGGCGGAGCTTGGCCAGGTATACCTTATCTGGGGGACAGAAGGCATCTGTAGGATTGTCTTGAAATAATTGCATCAGTGTAACCGTCGTAATGACCTCTGATTGACTGAATTTATGGCGTTCATGCACCATCAATGCATTTTAATCAATAAAAAGAGAGTGAGCCAATCAGAGGTCATTGCTATCGTTAATAATTGTTATAAGACCAATTTTAAATATTGCCTGCCAACACCAATCTTGGCCTTTAGAATTAAATTTTGAAAAGTCCCACCTTAATCAAATCAAAATTCAGATCTGAAGGTCCATGGATTTAGACTGTACGTTGTCTGTCGATCTGTCACGGTACCGTTTCATAGATACAAGTTTTTTTCTCCTTCTAGTTTTTTATTCGAAAGTTGTGGCAGGCCCTAAGTGGGTAGTCAATATATATATTAATATGTCTTTTCATTTTTTGTTTAGTTTTTAAGAATTATTGTTACCTGTGGATTGTCCTTTAAATAAATAAAAGATACAATATTCAAATTCAAAATTATTTGTTTCTTATATTCTATCACTGGTTCCGAAGCAAGCAAATGAAAGAAAGAATTTCTTTTTGGCTAAATCCTTTATTATGTTAAGTTTCAAGTGGTGTGCGGGCGCTGGTCGCGCGCGGCGTGGGGCGGCTCGGCGCGCGTGCGGCTGCGGCGCGCGGCGCGCTCGCGCAGCCTGTGGCACGTGCACTACAACGCGTGGCCTAGCGCCGCGCACGCGCCCGCCGACGTCGCCGCCTTCCTGGGTGAGGGCCACACGACAACAATTTTACCTGCAAAAGGACACAATTTTATCTGCAAAATATTGCTTAGTTTTCGAGTTCAAAGTCGTTTCGCTAATAATTGATCCGAAATCCGGTTCGAAGGACCATTATCTAAAACACTGATTTAATTATGGTTACAAAAATTAGCCTTCCTGGGTGAGGGCCACACTACATGCTCTTACCTCAATACGCGATAATCTAATCATTTCGTTTCAACACAATTTTATCTGCAAAGGGTTGCTTAATTCTCGAATTCAAAGTCGCTTTGCTAATAGTTGATCAGAAATCCGGCTCGAAGGACCATTATCCAAGAAGATGGAAAACACTGATTTAACCCAGTAATGCCCAGTGTGTCCATATGGACACGCTTATAGTAGTAAAATTATTTGGCCATTATGACAACATTTTTTATATATAAAAGAAAGAGTTAATGACATTCGGGTAGCCTAAAGTATAACCTGTTATAATATGTAAAAATTGGGGCAAAAAGTGGGAGTGATCTTAAAGAAAATTGAGTTTGTTTTTTCACAAGTTGTGAATTTACAAAAAAAGTGGATTCGAGAAGAGAAAGAGTAAAATTGATCCATATTTATGTATTCTGGAAGGAATTTTTGTATTGTAAACTATTTAGTCATTATTTACCTATGTTTTTATAGAGTGAAGCAATGGATAAATCTTTATTTTGATTACTTTTTATCACGATGAAGTTAGCGTGTCCATATGGACACGCTGGGCACTTGCAATAGCTTTATACACATAAATTACATCTGACCAAATTATTTGATATCACCTAGTTAAGAGGCAACTGGACACTAAATGAAATCTAAGATATTTTGTATGTTGATCAAGAAGGTCATGAAAGTCGTTCATCACCTGAATATAGAAGCTAAGACGTAGATTCGTGGGGAACTGGAGCTATTTCCATACTAAAAATCTTATTTTCTACAACCTGGGAATGCATTCCAAAATTTTGCAATGAACAAAATAAATAAAGCACTAAAATAATCAGCACTGGTCACTTAAGACATGGATGCTGGATATTCATTGTGCCTGGGAAATAAAAGAAATATCTGGAGTGGTAAAATTTTAGCTTGATTTCCACTTGGAAATTATTCTGTCTTATTTCAATAAGTCCAAGATACCCCATAAAGAGATTCAGGAAGACAGAGGTACCGCCTCTTCACTACCGATGCATGGAGATTTGACTGAGTTCATAACTTTACCGAAAAGTCGGAAAAATAAGAAACGATACTTGGCTCCTTACTGAAAAGCCAAACATTCAGCTGGTAAAATAGGACTTATGAAGTGTAATTTCAGATTAAGTATTGCATGCTTCGAAGCATGGCATACAAAGAATTATTAGAATGTCATTATGCTTAATTTCTTGTCTAAAATCAAGTTTAGTACTCATTAGATTTTCACCTAGTTGTTGTATTTTCTGATACTGTAACTGCCCAGCGTGTCCATATGGACACGCGTTATTTTTCATACTTCAAATATATTTTTAAAATATTTTATTGTTTTTATCATTTTCGGATACCCTTCCAAGTAGTTTTAGAGAAAAAAAAAACAATGAAAGTGAAAAAAAAAAAATTCGGGCATTCCTGGGTTAATTATGGTTACAAAACATAGCCTTCCTGGGCTCACCCACACGACACGCTCTTACGTCAATACACGATAATTCAATTTTACGCCTTTAACACAAGAGTACAGTATTCAACACAATTATTTTGCGAAAGGTTGCCTCGTTCTCGAGTTCAAAGTCGCTTCGCTAATAACACGTCACTCAATAAGTCTTTGGTCTGACCTATAGATGGCAACACTTTTGACAAAACCATATGATTGCAGAGTAGTAGGATCCTTCAGATGACACGTGTCAAAATTTGACGTCGTTCTGACAATTAGTTCAAAAGTTAGAGCGGATTAAGTAACCCAAGTTCTTAATTGTTAAAAACAATGGATGAAAAAGAATTTCGAGTGTTAATTAAACATTGTTTTTTAATGGGAAAAAATACAACCGAAGCAAAACAGTGGCTCGATAAGTGTTACCCGGACAACGCACCAGCAATTCAAACATAATTTATTGGTATGCTGAATTTAAACGGGGCCGCAAAAGCACCGAAGATGCTGAACGCTCTGGTCGACCGAAATCAGTAGTTGTTCCGGAAAACATAAAAAAAGTCCACGAAATCGTTTTGAAAGACCGTAAAGTGAAGTTGCGTGAGATAGCTGACACCTTAGAGATATCAGAAGGTAGTGTATTTACAATTTTACACGAAAATTTGGGCATGCGAAAGTTGCTTTCAAAGTGGGTGCCGCGCTTGCTCACACCGGACCAAACAACAATTAAGAACTTGGGTTACTTAATCCGCTCTAAGTTTTGAACTAATTGTCAGAACGACGTCAAATTTTGACACGTGTCATCTGAATGATCCTACTACTCTGCAATCATATGGTTTTGTCAAAAGTGTTGCCATCTATAGGTCAGACCAAAGACTTATTGAGTGACGTATGTAGTTAATCCGAAATCCGGTTCGAAGGACCATTATCCAGGAGAATAGAAAACACTGATATAATTATAGTTAAAAAAGTAAATAGGCCAACTTTTATAAAATATGTTTATACCTACATCAATAGGAAATGGCCTGAGTAATCATGGGTTCTTTTCCCAGATTTCATCTCGGAGGTGAACGGTCTCCGGCTGGCGTGCGAGGCGGAGGCGAGCGCGGAGAAGTCGCTCGCCAGGAACGCTCCCATCGTGTTCGGCGGCGCCAAGCCCGGGCCCGCCCTCGCCGCGCATCTGCTGCTGCACGTGCTGGACACCAACCAGGTAAACGAGCGAAGCGAGCGCGGAGAAGTTGATAGAGTATTGGAGTAGAGGAAGAAGTTGATGGAATATTCGGTTTTCTGTCAAAAAATATCTGTAGCATCCCGGAATTTGGCACCTCCGTGTGTTACATCCCCATGTCTCTAAAAGGTCGTAAACGAACGCAGAAAATACAGTATATCTTGTACAAGTAATTGCTTTGTCCCTTTTGATATTGTTAGCTAATACTTAATGTAATAATGTTAAAATATATGTAATTCGATGCGAATTGCGGAACTGAAGTGGAAATGGGCGGGGCACATAGTTCGAAAAGCTGATGGTCGATGGGGTCCCCAGGTGCTGGAGTGGCGACCCCGCAGCGGGAAGCGCAGGGTTGGCAGAGCCCCACTAGGTGGACCGACGACATTAAACGAGTCGCAGGGAGCCGCTGGATTCAGGCGGCGCAAGACCGAGGCCTGTGGAGGTCCATGCAAGAGAACTACGTCCAGCAGTGGACATCTATAAGTTAGATATGTAATTCAACATTCGCAAGATTTTGTACGAGCAAGCCTGCCAAGTTTGATTTAACTTCACGAATGAATATAGTACACTTATTTTTTTTATTATTATACTCCAGGAGCTAGACATCCCGCGAACGATCGGGTTGCTGCACCAGCAAAGGGCGAATCTCATAGAGAATGTCCACCAGTACCGGTTCCTGCACCAGGTGCTGCTGCAGTATCTGAAGCAGTCCCGGCTCATCTGATCACGAGTATGAAGCATGATTAATCATTGAAAGTCATTGTGGCTAATTTGTACACTAAACTGAATTGACAGGTTTATCTTGTGCTATCCCTTTCATTATCCTCCCTGCGAGCAGGATGGCACTAGATTTAGACTTGTCGATTTGGTTTAGTGATTGTGTACGACAAAAGAAATGTAAAAAAAAGTAAAAAAATAATATTTATTATGCTCAAAGAAAATAATACAACGCTTTTAGTACAAAAAAGTTATATGGTCCTCACCGCTGGACTTAGGTCTCTTGCATTGACTTCATTCGGTCTTGCGCCGCCTATATCCAGCGGGTTCCTGCTCTTCTGATGTCGTCGGTCCACCTTGGGGGTCTGGGCCGATTATTTCAAGTTTATTAAAAAAGTATGCAATGCATGATTTTTATTTATTTCATTGATATTTTTGGCGCTAAAAGCGAAGTATTTTTTGTAAAAAATTTAAAAAAAGTTATAACTCGATACAAAATAGTCAAGCAGAGTTGCTCAAACAAAAAAACCACCGTATGTACTATTTATTTTGCACAATCATGTCTAAATCGATTTTATTTATTCAATTCATCATTTCAGAACGAAAGTGGCCTAAGTCAATTTTTAAGATTTTTGAGGTACTATCAAAATTGTTGCCAGTTAAATCTTGTAGATCCACTTAAATGTGTTAAAGCTAAAATTTTTAACTAATTAATTCTAGAATGAGTCAAGATGACTTGAATTTTGCGTTTAACAACAACATATTTTTACAAGTATTACAGTTTGGTGTAAACATAAACTCATTCGAGTTTTGCTAAGCATTTTAACATATATATCGAATTTTGCAACTTTTTCGTATTTGTTGAGTTAGGTCATCTCCGGGGGCTATGTTTGAGTTTGTGATGCTCTATTATTATTAGATTGTTTGTATATTTCTGTATTTATTGTTATTTCTCATCGATTTGTATATTTTAGAGTGTTTGTTTATAAACTAAGTAATATTTCATCAAAGTATTAAAACTCTATAAGGGTTAAAGTATGTGCCTAAATACATAATAATTGATTTAAAATATACATGGTTTAATGTTTTGTGAATTGAAAAAGATAAACAATTATGAATTTCATTTTGAATTTTACGGGTGAAATTACACTACTAAAAAAATGAAATTCAATTTGAGGAGTGAAATTAGAAAAAATCATTGATGACACCTCCACCATTACAAGGGGTGTAAAAATTAATTCATCTTCTGAAGAATGAAATTAATTTTACGAGATGAAATTGCCATATCAAGAATCGTGTATATTTTATGTCAAAAGCTTGAATTGATAAAATGTTTTTATAATCAATTGATCTAGTGTTTCCGAAGTATATGGCTAGTGTTCTTATATTATGTTTCGAGTTAGTTTATAAGTGAATTGTGCCTTATATCGGAGATTATGCGATCTGAACATATCACTAACTGCGTGCCTTCTTATTTTATAAGTTCTGTATTATTCGACAATAATAAATTAATACGTGTACTACCTTTTGCTCGCGACTTCGTCCGCGTGGACTATCGCGCAATGGCAACAATGTATCCGCGACGATTTTTTCGCAACTATTTTCAAGGTAAAATCGCGAAAGTTTCGCGAAAACTCTTTCACAATGTAATCGTTGCATTTGCAACCGAACGCGCTCAACTAAAGAAATGTGTTTATCTTTATATACATACTTAATGCACAGAAACGCTTTTGACGACAAATGCCAAAGACAATCGATAAAAAAAAAGATACCGGCCGAATTGATAATCTCTTTTTTTTGGAAGTCGGTTAAAAAGTACTGTTGTCGTGAATCAATACAGTTTACGTAAATGTAAACTATTTAGCGTTTACAAATTGTAGTTAAAAAATTAAAGTAATTAACAGGTAATTTTAATTCGGCCATGCGCGTTCGGTTTAAAGCAACCAAGATTCCATTGTACCTAATGCTGTTGAAGTGTCAAAATGCCTCGTTTTATTTCCAGTATTCTAATTGTGTCAAAATGAAAACTAAAGGTATACATATTTATTTATATAATATAATATCTCAGAATTATATGTTATAAGTTATGATATAGGTATTTTGTGATTAAGTTTAGAATTTTCTTATAAGGCGTGTCTACACTACTATGTAACATATTCATTTAACAATATTTTAGTCAAAATGTATTACAAATAAGAATCAGTTTTGTGATACTTATTAATGCCAAGCTGGGCAAAGGTGATCTCTGTAGAGATAAATTATTATTAGCAACAATGTAAAATAATAGCAAAAGTTACTATCTATCTGTCATCTGCGTGGATTTAGCTTTTAAAATCCCGCAGGAACTGATATTCCAGGATAAAAGTAGCCTACTTCCTCAACTATACCCATGGAAAAAGTCACGTCGATCCGTAGCTTAGTTGCAGCGGGATTGAAGGACAAACCAACAATCAAACACACTTTCGCATTTATAAAATTTGTAACGATGCAGCATACAGTTGCGAGGTATTAACTGTATACTGGCAAAAATTATAATGAAAAGTTATACAATGTTTTATATTACACATTATGTTACTATTAATTACATGTTATATTATAGTGTAGACTCTCCTTTAGGTGCAGTGTTGTGTTCATACTTTTTTATCGATGTATTTTTATCTAGTCCAAATGCAGCTCCATAGTTTTGTATTATTATAATAAGTATTGCGCAAAATTAATTACATATTGTTTTCTATTATACACTTTTTACCATCTTTATCGAAAGAAAGGCGTATGGCTGGACTAGGACTCTTGTGCCCTGGACTTTCACATGCCTCGGTTTTGTGCCGTATGTATCGCGGCTCCCTGCGACTCGTATTATATCGTCAGTCCACCTACTTTTTTTTAACATGACTGACATTCAATGTAATTTCACTTTTTTTTATATTCATATTTTTAGTCCTAATAATTTAGTTAACTAAACTAATATGACTAAAAATCAACCAATAGCACTTTGTATGTATTGAATGGATGTATATGAATAACGTTTTTGATTTTTTATACTTACGTTTTTAATGAATGAGAGTTAATAAATATGAATTAATAATGAAAAAAGTATATGTAATTCTCCCTCCATAACACATTTTGACCCACAACCGATCAAAATTGCATTCCTAGATATTACCTTCAAATATTTACATGCAGTTTTGCACTTCGTGCTTTGACTGATTACCAATTATTACATATTTTGAGTAAAATTAGTGGGAGGTGTCAAGCCTTATCTATAAGGTTTTGAATATAGTAATAGCCCTCCTTATCACCAAATCAAAATGAAATAAAACTTTAGATCCAGTCTATTCATAATTGTATTTCAGTAAAAAAATTATAATATTATAACCTATTTCTTAGGATTAGCTCTCCGTTACGGCGGGGGATAATAGGGCCGCGGGGGCAGGGGGCCCGGAGGGATAGGGCCCCTCGGCGGCAGGGGCCCTCGCGTAGGCATCGGCGCGAAGTAATTAGGAGGGGGGACGTTCACAGGGGGGAATCTCGAAGGAGGAGCAGGCGGTGGTTCCGCATACCTTAAAGGTGGAGGGGGTCCTTGTGGTATAGGTAACCGATTTGGCGGGGGTATTGAAGGAGGGGGCGCTGTGTAGACAGGCGGATAAGCTGGCATTGTAGGGTACCCGGGGTATGTGAACCGCATGTCGATTTTGGGGGGTTCCAGCTTGAGGTCCGAGCCGTTTTTAACAGGTGTAACGACAGGCGCGGCCTTAGGTGTGGCGACAGGCGATGCGGAAGTGGGCGGTGTAACGGAGGGCTTGTCGTTTTTTGGCGCGCGCGACGCCGTCGCCTCCGGGGGCGAGTCGCCGCCCGACGGTTGTGTTTGAGGCGAGTACAGATCTAGCACCTGGAAAAAGAAAAATAAATAGTCATTAATTCAACCTCGATATCTCAACAGAAAAAGAGATGACTGAAATTCAAAAGGTTGATGGTTCTAATTCCACCTACTTTATATAGTCCTAGTTCACTTCCCTGATGAGCTTTACTTTGGAGGGGGAGGGGAATATAAGATTAGTGAAAAAAAATTTAGGATAGTTCCAATACTGCTTGATTGATATTAAAACACATCTTTTCAATATTTTAAGCCTGTAAAAACCCTCTTGAATTTTTTGATGAAGTTTGAAGAATTTTTTTCTGGTAGGTGGCTTTTATTGTGACTAGTTACCACCCTGCACTCAAAGACGTACTGCCAAGACATTTGGTGTTCCAGTATGATGGTGTCTAGAAAGTCGGAATATGGGTTTAATAACAAATAATAGTGTCAATAGTTTTTAACATTTAAAGATGCAAACTGAAAGGTTGGCAGTTTGAAAAAAAGTATCCTGCCCTAGTCCTTTCAAATTAGCTTGCTTCTATCTAGGCTAAAAAGTGTGTTACCTGATGGCAAATATCTTCCAGCAGTTCCATGGTGATGTCCTCAACGAACATGTCCCACCAGGCAGTGTGCTTTGGCATCCGTCCGTTCCAGTCCATCACCTCAAATTTGCTCAGCTTCCCCGCCAGGAACATGAGCGCCACCGCTATCACTTCTGGCTCCCATTGCAGGCACAGTGTGGTGCACAAACTGAAATATTATGTACTTATATTCGAATAGCGGTGGCTTGGCTGTAACCACACACACGCACACAGCTATGTCTTATTAATAGAAATATGTTTATTGATCTTCCTTTTTGATCTAGTAACAAGGAACATGAATAAAGTTTAGAAACTAACTCCACTACATTGGATATAACACATTGATTTTGTTTGTATAACATGTAACCTATGTTACATTAAACAAATTTATTGATACTTCATAAAAAGGAGTGTTATAACTTCTATATGTAATCAATGCAAATATGCTCTACAAAGCTATGATGTAACTACTCCTGGCTTTTCTATCACTAAATGTAACTATATAGCAATTTGAAAGTTTCACAAACCTGTCATTAACAAAAGTCCACGCCATTTGTACCATTTTCTGTAACTTGGCCTTGTCCCCTTTAAGGCACTTCGCGTACTTCAGCAGGTACCCGTAAGGGTGCTCCACCTGCAGATCGAACTTTATCGTCTGCAGCAGGATCCTCTCCAGCGTCATCACTTCTTCCTTGGGGTCCTCACCGAACGTACTGAACTTCATTTCAGTTAGCAACGACTTGGCAACTTTAATAATATCCTTACACTTCTTTGGCGTCTCCTCCACTTTACCGGCGAGAAACAAACAGCAACACGCGGTAATGTACCTAGGGAATGTTCTGAACGAGTGGAACATGTAAAAACGATGGAAATAAACAACACCAGTGGCCACAGTATTATAACCTAAATCCATCTTCGATCCAGTGTCGATGATAAACCTCGCGCCCTCCTTCCTATAACGGTTCTCGGTCTCGTTAGGGATTCCATCGCGAAATGACGGCGTGCTTTGTAAATCTTTCTTGTCGTAATACCAATAGGGCATTATTAGAACTTAATTATAATAAAAATCTATATAATCCGTCACTAATCAACACCGCCATTTATTTTTTGTTACTGAACCATAGAGTATAGACTCATAAATTGAACTATATAATGACAGTTTTCACAGATTAGTAAACTATATAGACTAAATAAAAATAAGGCTTAAAATGCACCAACGACTTTTATTTGTAGTAAGTATTAGTCGAGTAGATTTTAATTGTAGTAGGTATTCAGGGAAGTATCTATTAAACCATAGTAGTACCTATTGTAATTATATTAATGAAACGTTATAATTATTATTGTTATCTTAACAGAAATATTTTTAGCAAATTACCCATTAGTAATTTTTTAATTCAAGAATCAACCATTTTTTTTTAAATTTAAACATCAAACCGACATGACAAAAAACTTATCTAATGCCGGAATCTGGCGTAATTATTATGGAATATTTTAAAAACAAATTCCTGAAAATCCGGCAACAAAAAAAAAAATACTTTAACAGACATACCTAAGTTCTCGTTTTTACTAAGCCTAACAACCATCGTGCTAAAAACTGATATCTTATCAGATTAATAAATATGTGGTTTACATACCTATCTACCCATAATATATTTAAAGAGTGGAAGAGTAGGTTTGTTCGTCGACGTAAAATGTATCTAATTTAATTGTGGACAAAATTCTAAATAGTTTCCGTGGGCTAATATACTCGTATTTGACGAACTGTGGGATCCCGTATCCCACAATTCTTTAAATTTTTAAGCGGATCATGCCGCTGTCTACTCACGAAGAAGTAGATAATTTGGACATCCAAATTAGGTATCTCTTCTTCGGTTTGATGGGAGATATCAACCGCGGCAAATTATCCCTCTAACATCCTACCGCCAAGCGATATAGCGTTCCGGTACGTTTCCGCGTAAAAATAAAAACAGATTATGGAACTGCACGTTCCCAGTATGTTCCCACTTTAGATGGCTTCGCTGATACCACTATTTAGGATAGATCGCAATCAAAGGCTACCTTATTATAATATAATCTAGATAATTATCACAGAATTATACTACTACTTATCTCCGATAAAAAAAAATGATTTGAAATAAACCATTATCTTCAATTTGCATGATAACATATTATTTATTGTAAGAACTAATTAAGAACAAAAACAAATGCGGGGAAATTAGCCCACCCTACAAAACGCCTTGTGTTGTTTGTAAACAGAAACAAAATGTATTTTAGCAGACGATAGCAACAAAACTTGTAAAGAACGAACGTCAAACACATTATAGTAGGTATTTTTTAAATAATTTGATAACGAGCTTATACATTGACCTCATGCATACGTAGTGAACGAAAAGGCCAACCTTATCTGACTTGCTAATGTAATGTTTGTGAGTCAATACAACACAACAAATTACATAGTGAATGTGGTGAATAGCTGAATACAGTCAGTTTTACGATGGCGCTCAAAAGCGGAGTTAGTTTTATAAGCCGGAATAGACTCAGCCTCGCAATTAGAGTACGTACTATTTTTACAATTACTTACTTAAATAATAATATTGCATGGTTCTAGAAAGGATTGAATATTTTATTTACTAACAGCAGTGTGGTGATGTTTTTTTATCGTGATTACCTAAAAATTCAGTTCAGTGCAGTTCCACTGATAGCACATATCAAGTGAAAAATAAGAAAACAATTGCTGCAAAGCCATCGAGCAATTGCTATAAATACTTAGTTACATCATGTAGCATGGTACGATATTCTCAATCAAAGAAAATGAGGATTAAGACCACAATTAAGACGTTAATTCATTGGTTTCCTCGTTCGGAAGTATCGCTTTCCGTCTTGACAACTTTCAAAGAATCTACATATCTAAGTTAAGATGATTATAATGATGAATTGGGGCTAGGAAAGATTATTTTGATCTCTGCCAATCGGCTAATAACTAGCCATCACCGAAGCCTCCCAATAGACAATGTCGTATCAATTTGAAATTATTTTTGCCTCTCTGTAAATTAACCTGTGCTTAAAGAATCTAAATCTTTCCTATTATTAATCGTTTTTACTATCACTAATCACACTAATTATGATTATAAAGCTGAAAATTTGTATGCGTGAGTTTGTCACAACGCACGCAACAAGGAAAGAAACAATTTCGCTGAAATTTGGAATGGAGATAGCTCATACCCAGGATTAACACATTTTATCACGGAAAATTAGAGTTTCCGCGGGAATTAAAATATCTTGATCCACGCGGACGAAGTCGCGGGCATCGTCTAGTAGAATATAATACTAATGAACATAAGGGGAAAAAATAGCAATTTCTTATCGCTTTATTTGAATTTTAGCTACTTTCTACCCATACAAGACCAGAAATATCACAGAATGGCAGCAAGAACGCAGACTTCCCCGGAGCAAAGGCTCCTTACGTGACCGAAATGAAAATACTAAACGAGCATAGTTACGACCCGATCCCTATTTATCGTGTTCTGGATAACAATGGAGAAGTTATAGACAGAAGAGAAGAACCTAACATACAGCCTGAAACACTTCTAAACATGTACAAAACAATGGTGCAACTCAACCAAATGGATAAGATACTATACGAATCCCAAAGGTATGATTGTACCTACACAATGTCTAAACTAAAATACAGACAGACGAAACAGACAGGTCTAAACCTAGTGTCCTAGTGTTAGTAGTTCAGGGGGTCACATGTGCGTCACTCTTAGATCTGACTTTTCGGAGTTTTGTGCGTTGAAGCAATTAAATAGACGAACCGCTGTCAGTGGTGAGCCGTTTTTTTTAATTCAGCCGTTTTAGACAAGATAGTCCTTGACTGCGATCTCACCTGGTGGTAAGTGACGATGCAGTCTAAGAAGGAGTACATTCAGCCCATACCCCTAATCGGTTTCTACACGCCATCATGCCGAACCGCTAAATCGCTTGGCGGCACGTCTTTGACTGTAGGATGGTAACTAGCCACGGCCAAAGCCTCCCACCAGCCGTTGATAAATTGCTGATGATGAATTCTCTCTTAACTGTTAATCATAATAACATATTTCAGGCAAGGACGTATATCCTTCTACATGACCAGTTATGGAGAAGAAGGTATCGCTGTCGGCAGTGCAGCGGCACTATTGCCCCGGGATATGGTGTTCGCTCAGTACAGAGAGGTCGGCGTGTTGCTCTACAGGGGAATGACGGTCACCGAAATTATAAACCAGTGCTATGGAAACCACGAGGACGCTGGCAAAGGGAGGCAGATGCCAGTTCATTACGGCAGCAAACAGAGAAATATTATTACGCTGTCCAGCCCTCTGGGTAAGAATCTTGACTATTTCCGTTATCAACGTCTACTATAATTATTATACATTTGTAATAAGAAATGCAGGTATGTTTGCACGTGTGAGTGCTGATAAAATATATATTTTGTAATTTCACATATACCACATAAGTTAAAACTGCATATAAAGATTGTACGTAATCAAATTGCAAATGACACGGTGATTTATCGTTATCAGCTGCTACGGCTAACTCTTACTGAGCATGCAGTGGAATTTTGGAAGCATATATTTGAAATTTTGGGTTTAATCTAGTTCCATTCCTTTCAGCCAAATCCGTCTAGTAGTTTTTGCGTGAAGAGTAACAAATATACACATATACCCACACATACACACACAAACACGTACAAACTTTCGCTTTTATAATATTAGTGTAAAGTGTTTTTTATTCATTGGACAGGACAAGGTAGTCCTTGACTGCGATCTCACCTGATGGTAAGTGACGATGCAGTCTAAGATTGTAGCGGGCTTACTTGAAACGGATATGGCAGTGTAGGTTCAACCCATACCCCCTAATTGGTTTCTACACGCCACCGTGCCGGAACACTAAATCGCTTGGCGGCACGTCTTTGACGGTAGGGTGGTCAGTTAGGTGGTGGTGGTTAGCCACGGCTAACTAGCCTCCGACCAGACCAGACCAGTGATAATTTAGAAATTATAAGTTCCCAAATTGCCTCCGCCGGGACCTTCCAGTTATAAGACCACAGCGCTCACCATTGCGCCGGGGAGGTCGTCAAAAGGGAGGGAGGTGTGAAGTGTGATGTGATATTTAGACAATCTGACAACTTGATACATAGTTTTAAAATTTTTTTTTGTAAAGAGCAACCGCCGAGTTTATCGCTAGCTCTTCTCAGCAGGAAGGGCCTTCCGAACCAGTGGTAGATTCATCGACGATTCAAAAGCACTTGTAAAAGTTTATTTGAATAAAAAATATTTCTTTTCTATTCTATTTTATTCTTCCAGCGACACAAATGCCGCAAGCAGTGGGCGCGGCGTACGCGTTCAAACGCGCGCCAGCTAACGAACGCTGCGTCATCTGCTACTTCGGCGAGGGCGCCGCGTCCGAGGGCGACGCGCACGCCGCCTTCAACTTCGCCTCCACGCTGGAATGCCCTGTCATACTGTTCTGGTAAATGAAGTCTCAATAGCCCAACGGTTAACGGTGCGGACTGAAAACTGAATGCTCGCAGGTTCGAATCCCACCCGTTGCACTATTGTCGTACCCACTCCTAGCACAAGCTTTCCGCTTATTTGGAGGGGATACGAGAATATTAGTCAACTTCAGCTTGGCTAATATTCTTTAAAAAAAAATGATTCCTGAGTTAATTACATTACGTCACGCTACATGTTTTTTCATATTCTATTGAAAATTCGCTGCTATTGATTTGTAAAAGAGCTCAAATCGTAAATAGGATAGATACAGAGTTTTTTAAAGTAACCGATCAAATGCGAGTCGGACTCGCATACGAATTGGGTTCCGTACCAAAAAAACGCGCAAAAAAACACGTTCCTAGAAGGGGACCCGCTTTAATTTTTATTTTTATTATTTGTTGTTATAGCGGCAACAGAAATACACATTCTCTGACAATTTCAACTCACCCATTACGGATCATGACATACAGCCCGCTGACAGACAGACGGACGGACAGCGGAAACTTAGTACCTCCAAGTAGTAGTAGTATTAGGCTTAGTTGGTTTCGTTGCACCCTTTGGGTGCAGAACCCTAAAGACTACTAGGTGATGTTTACCTACACATAATTAGACTAGGAGTAGAGAAGTTGAGAATTACGCAGATCATACACTGAGGTGTGATTCACTCACATACATAGTCCACTAAAACTTTTTTTGATGATAAGTTAGCCCTTGACTGCGATCTCACCTGATGGCAAGTGACGCGACGCAGTCTAACTTGGGAGGGTGTGTGGTACCTAGTTACATTTTATCTTTGCCAGTAGAAACAACGGCTACGCCATCTCGACACCCACATCGGAGCAATACCGCGGAGATGGGATCGCAGCGCGCGGCCCAGCGCTGGGACTCAATACCATACGGGTCGATGGGACTGACGCTCTTGCAGTGTACAAGGCCGTTGAAAAGGCGCGAGAGTTGGCGCTGCAGAATAAACCTGTGCTTATCGAGGCTATGTCCTATAGGTGAGATGCCAATTGAACTCACAACTTTTAGGAGTTGTTCAACTTTTTAAAATCGTAATCTAAGCTTATTTTAGCACTAGCTTTTGGCCGCGACTTCATCCGCGTGCAGTTAGGTTTTAAAAAATCTTGCGGGAACTTTCTTCCATGATAAAAGGAGTATCTCTGCGAGATCAAGTCAGAAATTAGGAGATCCGAAGGAGACTCAGAGCTACCGATATAGCTCATCGAGTTGCGAAGCTGAATTGTCAAAGGCCAAGCATATATAGTTCCAAGAACTGGTAGTTGAGGTCCTAGGGTGCTAGATGTGGTGACCTCACACCGGAAGGGCAGTGAAGGCAGACCCCCAATAAGTGGGCAAACGAGTCGCAGGGAGTTACTGGATTCAGGCGGCGCAAGGTTGAGTCAAGTGGAAGTCTACGCGAGAGACCTATGTCCAGCGCTGAACGTCGAAGAACTCATCAGACTCCGTCTCCGTTGTCTTTTTCTATAAGTGCAAGGGTAAAAGATGTCTTTTTATTTACCAATTTTTGTATCTGACTAACTTCATAACTTGCCATCGAATAAAATAAAAAAAAACTGAAGAAACACTGAAACAACGTTATCACAGGGTGGGGCACCATTCTACCTCAGACGACAGTAGCGCGTACCGGCCAGTGGAGGAAATACACAAATGGACACAAGAGGAGAACCCTGTCCAAAAGCTGAGACTGTATGTTGAAGGGAAAGGTACCTGAAACCCTAGTAAAAGATTCACTTGCCAAACTTCAATGATAGATATTAGTTAGATAAATAGATATAGTAATTAGTAATTCTAAATTTAAAATATAAATTAGCCGTACAAATTCAAAATAGCCGTGAAAAATAAGGAAGCCCACTAAGCACGAAGCACGCACGAAGCATGCATGAAGCTACAGCAAGCTGAGTTTGAGCAAGATGGAGTTTATGGATATTGATAAAAAAATTTTTTCCTAGGACTATGGAATTCTGAGTCTGAGAAACAGTTTGCCAAAGAAGCTCGCGATTTGGTGTTAAAGACCATGCAAGACGCAGAGAAGAAGAAAAAACCAAATTGGAAGGAGATGCTAGAAGATGTGTACTATGATATGCCCCCTAATTTACAGTAAGTCCCTTATTTAATACCTACTAAGTACTACTTAACTAAGTACCTATATGACTTATTTGATCTTTTAATTATTATTCTTGTTTAGTAAAAACATTAAAAACAAACATGTACTTACCTAAGTACTTATCTTCCTCGAGATTTAAGTATATATTTTTGTTCCAGAAAACAAATGAATCAAATGGAAAAACATCTGAAGAAATATAAAGACCAATATCCTATGGAACAATTTCAAAGTGAATAATCAAAAATTATTTTTTTTGATAAATTAATAAATAATTAAATTTTTTGTTTCAAGTATATTTTTTTAGTATATTACCTACTACCTCCTACTACCTACCTGTTAACTTTAATGCTTGTAACAACTGTATTAGTTGGAAAGCAAAGTTTGAGACTTCAATTACCTACAATCTTTTGTCTTAGTATGTGATCTGAACCTAAAATGGAATAAGAGAGGTATTTTGAAACTTTTGAGGTTTTTTTGGTTTCCTGTCAAACCCACAGAACACTAATACTCGTAGAGAGAGAAGACATAGAGTCAGTGACGATTTCTTTCTCACTCACACTAAAAAGAGAGCAGAGATAAAGTTATTAATGTGATAAACAGAGACGCAGCTACCCAATTTTTTGTCCCTCATCGTGTAACCAGTTTTTTTCAAGGTCGACACACTTTTGTGCCCAACAAACTGACAGTTAATAAGAAAATTTAGTATCTATGTGTGTTGCCAGCTTTAGGTACCTATACAATGTCCCGATTTTCCCTATCCTACTTATATTATAAATGTGAAAGTTTGAATGTATGTATGGCCATCCATACATACATCCAAATTTCAGCCATATCGGTTTAGTGTGGCGTGATTGAGTAACAAACATATGGATGTTTGTTACTCAATACGCCACACTAAACCGATATGGCTGAAATTTGGCACGGAGATAGGTTTTTTTTAGTAATGTCCTCTGACATACCGTAACGACGGGTTACTTTGGCTACTTTTTCAATTTTAGGGTTCCGAAAAAAACTTCGGAACCCTTATAGGATCACTTCGTTGTCCGTCTGTCTGTCAGTGTGTCACCACCGTTTTTTTTTAATTTTTGTTGAAACAAAATAAAGTCGTGATGGAAGAAATGAATATTATGAGAAAAGAAAAGAAAGATGATGGATACTAGAATATAATATATGTCGGCGATGATTAAAGTGTATTCAGTTAGTGTCGGTTACTGTTCTGAATCATCCTGAAGTTTCGTTCGAATGTCCAACGACCAGTCGAGAACTGTTGGCGATCTTAAGAATTATTTTATTTACAAAGTTCTTAATTTTTAAAGCCATTTTTAAATAGCTCGAGGCAGATTTTTAATGTTTTTTTTTAAATAATTATTAACTTAAACTATGAAGAGTTGCAGTTTTATACGACTGCCTGAAAAAAGGAATATACTGTTAATTTCATTAATGATGATTTTGATGACTAAATATACAATTTTTGTTGCTTTTAATTCAATAGCATTACTCGATCGAAGGAAAATTTTAACTGTTCATTAAAAATTATTTTGTGTAACATTCTTACTAGTAACGAAAAAAAATTTTCCTTTGTGTTACATACATCTTTTTTCAAAGTGACTCACATATGCTAAATTTCTATTCGGCATTTCAATATTTTTTTTAAGGAGCAAATAATTATCTAGTGAATTGGTCCTATGAAACTACATTAAAAAACTTTAGTAAAAAAAAAAAATATTTTTAAAAAACCGACTTACGTGTACAAACTAAAATTATTTTATACTTTTAAATGGTGGTTGAAGTTAATATTGTGTGCAATAAAGAATAATAAATTCTTTATTGCACACAATATTAAGATATATGTAAAAAATAGAAGCTTACCCTAATAGCTATGTCTCTCCCAGACAACCTTATATGTGTAGGTATGTTATTTAAAAAATAAAACAGTTCAGCATCTGTTTTGTCGTTTTATTTAAAAATCCTGGAAAGAATTTTCCATCTAATTTGGGGTACTAGGGGAGTGCAGTTATTGTGGCAACATTAAACTCGAACTTGTCATGTGACGTCATCGTTACGTCATGTTATCTCTATTTCAGTCGCGGTTACACAGTACCTTGGTCTATTGCCTTCTCTGTCTACGCTAATACTCCTAACGGAGGTCAAACCACTGTCAAAAAACAAATGACAATTTTAAATAGAGATGTGTTTGTTCCAGAAGATTACAATCGAAGAATGATCATTCGAATTAATATTTTCATTTGCACCCAACGGAACTGGATGGAACGCACGTTCGGATGTTTTTTTCATTTGAATCATTCAAAAGTTTATTCTAATATAATATCATTATTAAGCTATTGCATAGCTTCTATCGCGGGCCAGCGTGGAGACCGAATCCAGAAATTCCGTAACGAAAATAACTTGACACGGGACTCCTCTACGGTGAACCGCTAGATGACGTTGATAAAAAATGCTATGCAATAGCTTTACCGCGGCAGTCCCCGAGTGCCACATGTCTTTTTTTAACTTTGAGGCTGCAATCCACATGTGGAAATCTCTAGATTAGGCTGATATAGTAGTAGGAAGAAACCTCTGGATTGACCCTATGGGATATCGATAACTATTCGAATAGCCCTTTTTTACAATCGAATAATCCAAATAGCAATCCATTCATTGAATGAATCTTTCACATTCACTTTTGCCCATCACTATCACGAAAAAAGAATTAGTACGATATAGGTACGATATAGGGATGGCGATTCTTTCCGAAAAAGATCGATTTTTAAATCGATTCGAATCGTAGCTTGAATAATCGATTCATAAAAAGATCGAGGTCTAAAAGATCGATTTCCAAAAAATCGATCTTTTTTCAAGTTGCATTTACAATGTAAATATAAATCTATGTTATGAAAAACAAGATACCATAATAAACGATCACTTAGTAGTAAAATCAGGGTTTTTTTAGCTCAGGGAATTCGATAATTACAATTATTTTTTCCACCCACTTGCTCATAAAGTGGCTACCTAATGACACCTATAGGAATCATTTGGTAGCCAAAACTACCTACGGATTTTGGTTATAACCAAGCTGTGACTTTTTCATTACTATTAAACTAGGTACAGCCATCTCATGAATAAAAAAAATCGAATTTCGATTCTGTAGGGTGAAATATCGATTCACTGAATCGATTCAGTGTTGCATATCGATTTAAAAAATCGATTTATTTGGCCCGAAAAATCGATTCTTCGATTAATCGATCTCGAATCGCCATCCCTAGTACGATAATAAAAAAAATAAGTTCAAAAAATTAGATTTTACTTTTAATAATGTTTATGTATTTCTTGTGTAAATAAAAATAATGTCGTTATTAACGCGAACTGATGTGACGGCCGTTAAGCTGTATAAATCCTTTATAATTGCAGGTAACTGACTACTATTTTGTTAAGAGATTGAGGTTATAAACGAGTTAAATACTCTGATAAAAGTTTTCTTTAAAGCTAACTAATTATATTTGACGTGTTTCTATTATTTTATAGGCATAGGAAGTAATATAGAAGTGTACGAAAGAGATTCGGGTAAATTTATTCAGAAAAAGTTGGCTTTACGTGGTCAGAAAATTTATGGTATAGTTCCATCCAATTTGGACTCAAAGCTTCTTATTTTCGGCGGTAAACAGTTTACAGTTTTAATAATAAAGGATGAGCCGATGAAAACAGATGAGGATTTAGTTATAGAACATGATGTTGAGGCAATAGTGTGTGATGACTGGCTACATTCAGGTGTTTGGATGTCTAAACACAAAGTGGCTTTTCTGACAGCTCATAATGTGGTGCAGGTAAGATTATGAAGTGATTTGGAAACAAAGTTTTTCTAGCATTACTCCAAAATCCTTATTATTATTAAATGTGAAAGTTTTTGGTTTTTGGCTAATTTATCCTGAAAAAAACGGGGTTTCCCAGGGATTTTACAAACCTCCACACAGATAAAGTCAGGTAAAAGCTAGTGTAATATACATGAAATGAGTGTGTATAATTTCCTCAAATATCTATAATTTTAATTCTTGACAAGGTAGTCCTTGACTGTGGTCTCACATGATGACTGACTTTGCAGTCTAAGGTAATGACTGGCTAACTTTGGAAGAGGAGTATAGCAGTTAAACCCATAATAACCCACCCTGGCATGCTAATTACCTTAGCGGCACATCTTTGATGGTAGGGTGATAATTAGACATGGCCTCCCACCAAATAATTAATCATAACTTTCTCCTTTTTGTCTAACTAAGCATAAGGCTGCCTGTCCTTTAAAGTGGAGACAAGTTCAATACATATATTGAAATTTATTCAAAACTAATACTATATCAATTTATAGATATGGACTGCAGAAAACAAGACGCTAGAGAAACAATATACAAGTCCCGATAACTCTATACTGTACTGTGGGTTGCTGTTACCGGTACAAGATGAGCTCTTGGTGTTCAGTGGCACTGTGTTCTCTGAGGTCATTATACAGTGGTGTGGTGATAGTCAGCCACTACATTATTTAAAAGGTCACAAGGTAATTTACAATACAGTAATTTTGAATCTTTTTAAATAAGTATTCTTGAAACTCTTCTAAGGTCAGTTTTGTTTTTTTTTTTCAGGGTGTCATATTCTCTGTGAACTATAATCCAATCAAAGGCATAATAATAACAACGTCTGATGACAGATCACTCAGAATTTGGAACATTAAAAGCCCACCAAGTTATAAATATACATCTAAAATCTACTGGGAAGAAGCAGACATTGTTTGCTCACATGAATTATATGGTCACAGTGCTAGAGTCATGCGGAATAGTATTACAAGTAATTATATTATTTCTGTAGGGGAAGATTCTGGTATTTGTTTTTGGAATGTTGATGGGAAGCTACTAAGGAAAGTAATGTCACATCAAAATGCTTGCATATGGTCTTTAGATGCAAATGACGAGTACCTAGTGACTGGTGGTGGTGACAGTAGCGTTATTTTACATCCTATGTCACTATTAACTGAATATTGTTGTAGTGATGTTGTTAATATTGAGGTGGGTTCAGTCAAAAAAATTGAATTCACTGCCAGAGGTAATATAGTTATTATTAATGAAAATAACCTCATCTACTATGATTTGAAATCAAAAACAAATGAAATTCATAATTTAAATCATAAATCAACATATAAATTACTTAGCTTGTCATTTTGTAAACAAATAATAGCTGTTGTTGATTTGACAGGAAAATTGGATGTTTTTATAGAGAATTGTAGAGGTACTGTTGGTATAAAAAATATACTTACTAAAGAATTGAATTTAGGTAATATACTATCTATGCAATGGGCAAGTAACAGACATTTAGTTCTTTGTTCTGATGATGGTAGTATTACAGTTTTAGCTCCAAAAGAATTTGATACTGAGGTCATAGCTAACTTCACTTTACCACCTTGCAAAGAAAGATGGTTGACTTCAAGTACTATAAACGAAAATAAAGAAATGCTAGTAGTTAGCGACCGAAATGGTCATATACATGTATATATTCGTGGAAATAAGAATCCTTTTAAAACATTTTATAAAGTTCATGGTCGATATGGTGCAACAAGTATAAAAATACATAATAATCAAATAATCACGACTGGTAGAGACGGTACAATCAAATATTTTTCAATGAATAAAAATACAAATGGAATAAAATACATGAACTCTAGAGATTTAGAGTTCCAATGGATACAAAAGTTTTTGGATAAAAACGAAAGTTACGTTTGCGGCTTTCAAGAAAGAGTTTTTGTTGTATATGATATCAAAAATAATATAAAAATACTCGAAGTGAACTGTGGCGGCGGACATAGATCTTGGGACGCAATTCGATATTTTGAAAAAATTAATGATAATTTTGAAGAATGCATTAGACTTATGTATTTAAAGAACTCAGAAATACATTTGGAAACTTTTCAACTGAGCAAAATATTATCAAGAAACATTATAAATGGAACACATTCAAAAGAAATAAATTGTTTGAAATCTTTTACATGTAACAATGTAACAGAAACTGTATTTTATATATCAGGAGGTGAAGACACGACTTTAAGAATATCTAAATCAAGTTTAAATTCTAAATTCCGCGACGAAGTTATATTTAAGCAATTGTCCAGTATACGAACATTAAAATTATTACCTTTGGAAGAAAATAGAATACTTTTGATATCGGCTGGTGGTAGAGCACAGATTTGCGCAAAAATAATCACTTTTAATGATAATGATGTTTGTTCAGAAGAAATAGTAGATTACTTAATAAAAGGAACAGATAAAGAAAGAAAAGGTAGTCGCAATTGGAAGAATACTTCTATCGATTTTGATCCAGAAACTAGAATAATGGATTTAGACATTTTAAAAATGGATGAACATAACTTTTTGATTATTACTGGATGTTCTGATGGAGTTTTGCGAGTTTTCAAACTCGAAAATAATTCTAATATTGAGTTTAAACTTATAAAAGAAATTATACACCATAAAATGTGTATTTTAAAGACACATATATTTAAGTTTAATAATAAAAATATATTAGTAACAGCCACAACTAGAGGAAACGTCTCTTTTTGGGTTATCAAAGAAAGATATACAGATTTTGATTTAATATTCGAAATGAAAACTAATAAATCAGGAATAAACAGTATAGATGTGAAAGTAATAAGTGAAACACAATTTTTACTGGCCACTGGCGGTGATGACAATGCAATACATTTAAATGTATTAGAAATCGCAAGTGATTCAAACTCAATGGAAATCATTCAGAATTGGTCAAATGATAAATACCACTGTTCCCAAATCACTGGTTTAAAGTTAATCGATGATTACATGGTGACAACAAGCATTGATCAGAGAATAACTGTATTTAAATTGACGATTAAAAATAACATTACTTGTGAATTTATTTCGCAAACATTTAGCGATATTGCTGATATACAGGGAATAGATATACTAAGTTTCTCAATGTGAGTAAAACTATTTATGTCAATATAATTTTTTTGAATCTTCTTTGTTAAATCTGAATTTGTTTATCGAATAACTCTCCCCTCCATATAAGCGAAAAGCTTGTGCTAGGAGTGGGTACGACAGTAGTGCAACAGGTGGGGCTCGAACCTGCCACCTTTCAGTTTTCAGTCCGTACTTTTAACCGTTGGGCTATTGAGGCTTAAAACATATGTATGTACATTTTTGTTATCTCAGTTTAAATTATGTGTGTCGTTTCAGCGATCGGATTAAGGTCTGCGTCTTCGGAAAAGGATTGGAGGTGTTAGAAATATCACACGGGAAAAATAAGAAAATATAAACCTTGGCCAAGGATTAAGTTTATATATGCAGTTACTTTGATGAAGATTACAAGCAAAATAATACGTGAGTTTCCAAGTTATTTTTACGTAAGTTAGCTACTGTTTAGGTTGTACAGCCACGGTGGTATAGCGGCTAGCCTGTAAGGTGCCGATTGTGGGTTCGAATCCCGGATCACCCTGAAACATTTTTGGGGTTTCTCATCGAAAATTTTCAGTAGTAAATGGTTCGGAGTTGTTTAGTTTAAAGTAATGTTAGTGTAAAACCGTTTGTTTCGTCGGATTTCCGTCCCATCAGATTATAGAGGAAGGGAGTATATTTGCGTCAATGTACATGTCCAAATATATGTGCACTGTAACATCTCCTGCGTAGTTGACTAGTCTACAGTGGCGTGTGCGTGAGGCTCGGGGAAGAACACTTCCCTGTTCATGTACTTTAAGTCATTGGTTGGCTAAGGGCCCCTAATCCTGGTCAGGTGTCAAAATAAAAAGTCGGGTAATACTCAATGCTCATGTCCTCCTCATTCCAAGACAATCTCACTTGATGGTAAGTGACGATGCCGTCTAAGATGGTAGTGTAACTTCAACCCTTAATCGGTTTCTACACGCCATAGCGCCGGAAAGATAAATAACTTAGCGGCATGTCTTTGACGGTAGGGTGGTAACTAGCCTCTGCCAAAGCCTCCCACCATACCAGATCAGAGACAATTCAGAAATTATAAATTCCCAAATTGTCCCCCGCCGAGAATCGAACCCCAGACCTCCCAGTTATAAGACCACAGCGCTCACCACTGCGCCAGGGAGGTTGTCAACATTTGTCAATATTCTGCGAGTTGTACTGTACATCGATACATAGTTGGTAGGTACGTCGATAAATAAAGACATATCGACAGGTAAAGATGCAACTATCTTATCTGGTCGTCATGTGACTTGCATCTCGGATAACAAACAGTTGCTTGTGCATAATCTATAAGATTATCGTCCCAGCATCCAATTTTGACAGTTCTGCGATAAGCGCAGTGCTTCTGTTTGAGTGTCATTCTTCCAAGGTTCCGAAGCCATCAGGCTGAACCAAGGTCTAAATCAGATTTTTTTAATACATATTAAAAACTAGATGGTGCCCGCGACTTTGTTCGCGTGGATTGAGGTTTTTTAATTCCCGCGGGAACTCTTTTATTGTACGGGATAAAAAAGTGTCTATACTATAATCCATCATCAATATCATCATACATAATTTCATTTTTCGGTTTTTTAAAATCTTAACTAGTCTCGAAAATATAGGGCTTTTAAGTTTCCTGATAGAAAAAGAGAGCGCTACTGCAACATGACGTCACGATTCAGTAACTCCATACACTCGCCATACAAAATGTCGTTTTAGAAGGAGACAGATAAAATCGCAGTAAAACAGTTTATAACTTATTTGTTTTTTGACCGATTTATTTTCTGTTTTTACAAATGTTATTCTTACATGTTACATTTTCGATTGTAATTAACGAATAGACAACATTCAAATACCTAATTTTTATGTTTAAATTATACACAGTTCTGGTGGTTTAATTTTCAAAGACCCACTATAGTTGTCATGTAATCTCAATGTTCGGTAATTCACGCAAATTATCTATATAAAGTGCCATAAACGTAATCTGCGACAATAGAGATGCGATTAGATATAGCATATTCGTGATATATAATATGTAACACTGTCATATATTTGATTTAGTGTTGCTAGTCATAGTTTAGAGTGGGGAAGTTTTGCTGTGTGTATTAGAATATAATATTGTCTAGGTAGGTAAGTAGGATATAATATAATGTAGATACATATTAACAATTAAGTCCCTTAAACGCATATCTTAGGCCTTTGAACTGTAGGGATTTCCATTAGGTTTTCACTAATAAACCTAATTCCCGTTTTCACTAACCATACCCAAATCATACACTAAATAGGAGTCTACGTAGGCAGCCTATAATAACAACCCCTTTCCCCTTTAGGTTCGTGAAAATTGACACAAAGCTTTATCTAACTTAGCTTAGATATTCCGTAAAAGTTGGGCACTTAAGTGAAAACGAGCATAAATCAAAAAATATATATATAAATATTGACTAAATTACCAAACAAAGCACGCACATACAAACGCGCAGGAACGCACGGAACCTCAATCTTGACTAACTTCTAGTCTTAATTAATTTTTATTACCTAGTTCACAAACGATAATTCTATTCAATTTATTCGCAAACATTGAGTATTATACTTTAGTATTCAGAACCCAAGGTTGTTTATTGAAATAAAAATAGCCCATAGAGTGTATTTTAGAGGCGTGCGTAGCGGTAATGTATTGTCGAGCCGTTCACCTCTTCCCGCGTGGCCTCGAGCTTGCGTCACCTTACGCCGAAATTTTTTGCACGCTAACATTGAGCAGAATTTGCTATCATTGTACCATCAATCTTATCACATTCGACAAGTGCTAATAAAATTGTATCTTTTTGTCTATTTGCTTGTTCGTTTGCCCAAAAACAACTGGACCGATTTAGGTGAGAGTTAGATTTAAAAAAACATAGTGGTTAATTCAGTTGTCTTCTTCTTCTTCTTTAACAACCGATAGACATCCACTGCTGGAGATAGGTCTCTTACGTGGGCTGCCACAGGTCTCGTTCTTGCGCCGTTCATCTGTTGTACACAATCTGAACTCAATTCAATTCCCAAATAGTGGCTTTTACGTTTTCCGTAACGACTAAAAATCGCAAAAATGCCGATCGACCGTTCGACGTGCCAAATACACAATCTTTAAACTAAATTGACAGGTGTAAACCTTACGCTATCCCTTTCATATTCATTGCACACTGGTGTCAGTTACCGACGAACCCTTACAAAATCCCTTTACAATTCGCGCAGGCGCAGTCGAGTGCGTGTACAAGGTCATTACCAACTCACAAAACAAATGGAAGGTTTACCCTTAGAGTTAAGGCGGAAACAGATTTATAACACTGCCGTCGTCAAGCTATAACGTCGTTAACCAACATTTGGCCAAATACGATTATTTAATTAAAACATTAGCACAAAAGGTGTGATTTAACATCATTATTATCATTACTGGCTTATATGGCTTCTCTATCACTTTAATATGACAATTCTATAAATAATGTGACTATATAAAAAAATTGGTTTAACAACTGTGTTACTATACTGTGACGCAAGGTTTAGGTTTCGTTTACTTACCTAATTTCTTATTATATTAATCAAATTTTAAAAAATTATCCTTGGTAGTGTTAAGCTCGCGTCGATTGTTATAAGTATGTTTCTGCTCTTACCATGCGTAGATCTTCTGTCATTCAGTTATCGACCCCACTTATGACTTAAACCTACTTTCCCCGAAAAAGTGATCGTTTCGTTTAGTTTAGCTATGAAGTTACCTCAAATTAATATGTGCATTCGCCCTAGCCATATAACAAACGTGTCGTCTCTTTCTACGATCGCTCACGCTAAAGCAGCGGCTCCCAAAGTATTTTTTATCGCACGTCCTATCCTTTCAGAAGGGCAACGTGATAAAAAACGTGGGAAGTCCCTGCATTAGCGTGAGCGATCGTAGAAAGAGACGACACGTTTGTCATATGACTAGGGCGGCTGGAGTGTATGCCATTAATTTCTGGAGGTAGTAAAGCAACAAGAACCCTTAAAGTTTCGCTGAGTTTCCTACACATAATGTCATAAAATCTTGAAAAAACCCCTAAGAAACCCCTACGCGTAAAGCGGGATGATTATTTCGGCTATCAGGAGGCTGTGAGGGTGAGGGTTTAAGGGGTTTTGAACGGGGTTCCCGGTGCCGACAGATGGGCGTGGACGTGGTCGCGGTGACGGAGCCCGTGTGGCTGGGCGAGGGCCCGCACTGGTCGCACCGCCACCAGGCGCTGTTCTTCGTCAGCATCTTCGACAAGTCCATCCACAAGTACGACCCGGCCACCGGCGAGCACACCAGCGCCAAGCTGGGTGAGTGATGCCTAAACTACAAGAACGAGATAACTTTTATAGATTTCAGTAAGAGAACGTTTAAGCCTCAGTAGCCCAACGGTTAAAGGTGCGGACTGAAAACTGAATGGTCGCAGGTTCGAGCCTCACCCGTTACACTATTGTCGTACCCACTCCTAGCACAAGCTTTTCGCTTATTTGGAGGGGAGAGGAGAATATAAGTCAAGTTCAGCTTGGCTAATATTTTTTGATTAAAAAAAAACGTGATGAAACACAATATTGATCCAATTTCCACGCAGATCAGTCATCTACGCGGGAGAAATAGTCTACAAGTGTGTGCGCAAACAGAAGAGTAGAGTAGATAGATATAGAGAGTACTCTATTCATTCACACTTGTAGTTTGATAGGGCAGAAATCTGACACGTCCGGAGAGAGATCAGGCGCCGGATCACCGCGTACTTCTTAGGTCTGAGTTAATATTGAAAATTTCTTGACATAAAACCGCAGTAAATGTTTTAGCTCGATCCGGGAATCCAACGCGGTACCTCTTCATTCGCAGTCGAACATGCTAAGTGCTAGACCAACGAGACAGTTTAATGTAAAAATTTAATGTGGAAGCACTGTATACATAGCATAGCTTTCATTAACTATTGTAAAATTTTTATTTTTTTTGAAAAGAGCAACCGCCGAGTTTATTGCTGGCTCTTCTCGGTAGGAAAGGCATTCCGAACCAGTGGTAGATTCATTGACGATTCAAAAGCACTTGTAAAAGTTTATTTGAATAAAAATATTTCTATTCTATTTTATTCTATATGTTGCAGCGGACATGCCGGGGTTCATCATCCCGCTGGAGGGCGCGCTGGACCGCTTCGTGGTGGGGCTGAAGCTGGCTGTGGTGCTGGTGGAGTGGGACGGGCGCGGCGAGGCGCGCGTGCTGCGCACCGTGGCGCACCTCGACGAGCACGAGCCGCTCAACCGGATCAATGACGCAAAGGCCGACCCGCGCGGACGCCTGTTCGTCGGTAATTACTGACTGCACACCTATATTACGAGTTCTGAACTTGTCTTAGGCACCTAACAAAACATGTATCATTGTATTTAACTTACTTCATTAAATTTCATTTCACATTGTGCGGAAAGAATCGCTCATTTGCGACAATAGTGACATAATTCAAAATCGACGATGAGAGAATTCTCTCGTTACAGAGTAATATTTTGTGGATGCTGCGGTCTCGAAACAACGCAGCGGCCAACAAAGCGACAGAGCACTAAGTCACAATCTCTCTCGCTCTTATTTTTTTGTGCTTAGCGTAATGTTGTTTTTATAGCAATAAACATAAATACTCACTAAAATTCGACTTTAAAATTGGTGAATTTCAAGTTATGTCGCCCTTGTCGCAAATGAACGAAATGTCGAAACCCACGGCTTCGGCTAAGTATTTAAAAGGAAAAGATGACTAACTGAATGATTGACTGACTGACTGATGTATGAACAAACAGCTCAAATCACAGGATAGCTCGGGCTGAAATTTGGCATACAGATAGCTGTTAAAACGTAGGCGTCCGCTAAAAAAGTATTTTCAAAACCCCTTTAATTCAAGCCCTGGGTTTGAAATATCTTGCTGGCTCCGCACCGGATCACTCCAGAATCCGAGCAGGCCACCCAGGTCGGCGAGGACTTCAAGAAGTGTTGGTAGAATGCCAATGTATTTTTGTTGTTGGTCGGATATGCAAGCATTTAAGCACAAAGTGTTCCGGTGTCTCGTCGCCTTCCTTGTACCTATACTCTGCATAGAAGGCTGTCGGTGATATATTAAAAGGTTATGACCTTCAGTAGATGAAAAATGCGTGCAATGTTTGTTGACTAGGTTGGTAGGCATCTCACTAGCCTTTGCTAGTGAGATGCCTACCAACCGCCGCCATGCCGCCGTTTTCTTACTGATTCTTCTCGCCGCTGAGAAAGGCATTCCGAACCAGCGGTAGATTCACTTAACGGTATTACGTTCCCTCAAATATGGTTGAGCGAAGCAACGGCTGGATCTTGCGTCATGCTCGTGAACGGGTGCCACCAACGGGAATGGGTCTGCTTTGTCAGCCCGTGTTGACAGGCGTTGGATTGTGTGTTTTTGAAGCATTTTTGAAGCTTCATTGTGGAAGCACTGTATACATAGCATAGTTTTGTTACCTATTGTAAATTTTTTTTTATTTTAAAAGAGCAACTTTTGAGTTTCTTGCCGGCTCTTCTCAGCAGAATCTGCATTCCGAACCGGTGGTAGATTTATGACGTGTCATAAGAGCTACAAGTTGGCCTACATGGAATAAATAAAATCTGCATTTTATCAAATGCAAATTTTGAAAGCATCATGATAAAAAAATCGTCAGGTACAATGGGCCACGAGTACGAGCCGGGCAAGTTCCACCGCAAGAAGGGTTCGCTGTACCGCGTCGACCACGACGGCTCCGCGCGTTGCGTGGTGGCGGGCGTCGACATCTCCAACGGGCTGTGCTGGAGCGAGGAGGACGCCGCCTTCTACTACGCCGACTCCTTCGAGTACGCGATACGCCGCTACGACTACGACGTCGACACCGGCGACATCTGTGAGTGAACCCATCGACAGACGGCCAGCGCTGGACATAGATCTCTCATCCATTCACACCGTATATATTGTCACCCTCTGTAAAAAAATTTTTTTGAAAAGTGCAACCGTCGAGTTTATTGCTGGCTCTTCTCGGCAGAAAGGGCATTCCGATCCATCGACGATTCAAAAGCACTTGTAAAAGTTTATTTGAATAAAAAATATTTCTATTCTATTCTATTCTCACCACCTGGGTGCCTGGAGCACTTCGTCCAGATCTTTTTTTTTTTTTTTTTAAATGGAACAAACTTCCTGCGGCGGGGTTCCCATTCGACTACAACATCGGGTTATTCAAGGGGCGGACCAACAAATTCCTAAAAATCTGGCAACGCATTGATGGTTCTTCTGGTATTACAAATTAATGTTCATGGGCGGCGGTTATCACTTACATCAGGTGGATCGCCTATAAAAAAATTCAAAATAATTTTGTAAAAATTTATTTGAATAAAATCTCTAGTCTATTAATCATTATCAGCAACCTATCAAACGGTGACCCGTTACGTTATTATACTGCATAGGTCTCCTCCTTTCAGAAAAGAGTTATAAACCAAAGTCCACCATGCAGGCCCAATGCGAATTGGCAGACTTCACACACCTTTGAGAACATTAGGGGGAACTCTCAAGCGAGCATCTCGTTGAAGTAATGGATAATTCCGAAAATTTAGAACTAGGCTATCGTTGAAAACAAAAAGGAGCAACTACTGAGTTTCTTGTCGACTCTTAGCAGATCGCCTTTCCGAACCTGTGGTAGAGCTCCTGACTCGTCATAAGAACCACAGATTGGCTGTTAACATGAAATAATATTGCATTTGACATCACAATCGGCCATTACCGCTTCCCTTTTGCAATCCGGTTCTTCTACGGACCTCCTCATTTCTGATTTTTCCAGAAATTCTGGGCACAGCACTTTCTGTCGCTCTTTAAGTGACTTGCCTTTTTTACGAAGCTCATAGCGGCAATATCTCGGAGCCCGTTCTACAAATGTCCTTTTTAATCGTTCGCAGCGAACCCCCGGATAGTGTTCCGGTACGCGGAGCACGGGCTGGAGGGCATCGTGGACGGGATGACCATCGACGCGGACGGGAACCTGTGGGTGGCCAACTTTGACGGCTCTCAGGTACGCGCGCGCTCTAACCGCTGGCTGTACGAAGCCGCCATTTTAGAGCTGCCATCTTTCTGTCTTCTTTAGCTCTTTGAAAAAAAAATTAAAACAATATTACTATGTATGCCGTTTACGGTTATTACGATCTCATGAATTCTTGCATCGATTCAAATCTATTATTTTTTCATGGGCACCCTATTAATATATTTTTTATACTTATGTAAAGGCAAGTCTTATTGACTGGAAATTTACTATAGAACTTCGCGTCCATTCCCGTAGAAAAAAAATTAATCGAGGCCTGTAAATAATTGTAAGATTTTTTGACGGAGTATGCGGCCTCTATCAAAGAAAATCACCTCGTCATTCCAATTCCCATATTTTTTATAAAATAATTTTTAAGCAATTTCAGAAAAAAATTACAATTACTTTTAAACGTGACTCAGGCCACGCTCACTTTAGATACGTTTTCGTCCGAATTTACTAGCGCGAACACGTATCAACACGCACGAATGATCCCAACCTTTCAAGTACTATGGGAGCGCGTAGACTGGGTGCGAGTTAGTCGTACGTATACGCGCGTGTAGTTCCGACGTCAGAAATCAATCCCAACTTGTTGGGATTTTAAACACGTTCGTGCGTCGGACTGGAAAACTACCTGCTTGACGGGGAAAAACGTATTCAATGTGTGCACTTAATTCGTACAACCACGATCATACGTTTACGTACGATACAAATTCGTATCCAAAGTGAGCCCGACCTAACAAGTGTATGGTTGTCAAGGTGCTGAAGATCGACCCTCGCAAAGGCGCGCTGCTGCAGAAGGTGGGCATCCCGGCGCTGCAGACCACGTCGTGCACGTTCGGCGGCGCCGCGCTCGACGCGCTGTACGTGACGTCGGCCGCCATGGACCGCGGCGCCGCGCAGCCGCCGCCCGCCGGCGCCACCTTCCGCGTCACCGGCCTCCGCGTCGCCGGCCGCGCCAACCACTGCGTCACGCTGCACCTGCCCGATCAATAAATGTTTATACAAAAAAAATGCTCTATTAATTAAAAAAAAAAAAAATTTTGTGGGTAGTTTTGTATCGCATCTCTACCCTCCTGAAGCTATAACGTCGTTAACCAACATTTGTCTAAAACGATTTTCATGCTACCTTACTTTGAAAAAATTCTCTATCGACCCATCTAATCGGTACTCTACTGCTGTAGTTTTTGATATAACAATATGAAAAACGTCGTTTATTTAATTATCAAATGGCTTCATTTCTTTAAAAAATTTCCGCTTTTTGGATTCCCGCGTTTTGGTAATTAACGACATTTTACCTTTAGGATCAGCAGTCTTGTATCATTTTATTTATTTGTTTATTTAACCGCGTTTATTTATTTTATTTATTTAACCGCTGGATATAGGCACCACAAGACCGGGGCCTGCGGAAGTCCATGTACTAGACCTTTGTCCGTGATGTCCATCGGTTTATAAAAAAGAAGTTTTGTACTTGTGTTAGTTTTGTACCTTTATATATAGGTATACAAATACACTGGATAAGCTTAGTCACACCTAATAACATGGCCTAACTGATTCCACCGGTGGGACCAACAATCTGAAATAAAGCCTGATCTCGAGACTTTGCCTTATATATACTTAACTAAGGGATAAGAATAAATTGGATAGATTCCGGAAAGAAGATTCTGGGAATAGGACGCAAGGGACAGACCGGACCTTCCGGCCATAAGGGGCGTAGGTGCTTTGACTCTCTACTCATTAGTAGCCATTGCTAAGTGCTTGTTTAATCTTCATCAGGTATATACTTTTAAACAAAAATTTTTGGTAAAAATAAAAAAAAATCATATAATAAAATCAACCTTTTTATTTAAATGCAAGGTGCTTACGTATCAAAATAAACAGGAAAATACAATAAAGTAATGGAAATATTTTTTAAAGTATTAACTTGTCCTTACCCTATATAAATAAATTGATTTACCAAACCAGTATTACAATAATGTATTGGCATTTAATTTAATATCTATTTTGTAAACGGCCCAGTACATATAGCTCTAATAGGAAAAATCCATTTTATGCTTATTATTATTGAGTAAGCTTGAAATTAACATTCGGTAACCCTTTAACGCCCAACCCTGTCACCATAAAGGTGCACCCACAGGGCGGATCTTGCGCCACACCGCCTATCGGCATCGAGCCTGACGTCACAAACAGGATGTCGTAGTTGGGGCCTCCAAACGTCGCAGATGTAACTTGATGGGCGGGTATATCCACTTTCTGTAGGAGCTTCCCTGTGGTTGGATCGATTTTGATGACGCCGTCGCCATTGAATAGAGCGACCCAGAGATTGCCGTCCGTGTCGATAGTACTGCCATCAGGAAACGCCTCCAAGTTGTTCTTTTTGAAGTCGAAAATGTGTTTCAGATTAGCTGGAACAGAAAATTAAAAAATTGTTACAAAAAAATAATTATTTTCTCAGTATGGAAGAATATCGCGATAAAGATTCCTTTACGTAGCAACCTACCAATAAATCTATATTTATTCGTGCAATTAAACTTTTACAATAAAGCCAAAAATAAAAACCACATTCAAAACTCAATACTCCAAACAAGACTCGCCTATTCTACGGGTACCTATAATAGAGGAAATGTAGTCACAGAGACTAAGTAATCGGCTAAAAGCAATCAAGTTGTTGCTTCTTAGGGTTCCGTAGGCAAAATATGTACATCTATTGCCGCTATAACAATAAATAAGTGATAAATTAAAGGGGGGCCTACATACAAGAAATGTGATTTTTTCGGCTTTTTTGCTTAACAACCGCTATTATGATGGTACGAAACCCTCCGTGTGCGAGTCCAACTCGCACTTGGCCGGTTTTTGTTTATTAAAGTGATCAAGAACTTTGAAACTACTACCACTATCAACTTAGGTAGGTACACTCAAAATGCATAATAGTTAAGTACCTACCGACCTATTAAGTCGCTGATAACAGAATTGAAATAGTAAAGATAAAAACGATAACATGTATGAAAACAATCGACTCAACATTCATTTGCTCAAGATCAAGAAAATCATTACTTCCTCCTACCTCCTAGCGCAGTGGCAAGCACTGCAGGTTTATGAGTGGTGAGGTTCAAGGGTTCGATTCCCTTCAGAGACAATAGACTATAGTCTGCTGTCTGACATGAAATCTAGAGATGAGATAAAATATATAATGTACAGCTTTCGGGAGCTTTCCTAAGTATCGAACCAAAAATATCGATACTACTGAGGTATCGATATTTTTTTCGAATCCCTAAGCTTCACGTTTTGACGGCGAACTTGGTCGTAAGTAAGTATATACGGTATCCCTAAGATTTTTTTTCAAGGAAACAAGTTTCAAGATAAAGAAGGTTAGGTGGGTACCTACATATTTCGCCCGTCTCCACGTCGTAGTCGTATCTCCTGATGTTCAATTCTAGGCTGTCGGTGTAGTACATGGCCTTCCTCTTCAGGTCCCAGGCCAGGCCGTTGGAGATGCCGATCCCGCCGCACAGCTTGGTCGCGCCGCCGGCGTCGAGGCGGAAAAACGAGCCGCTCGCGGGTCTAAAGTTGCCTAGTGGTTCTTCGTGGCCCATTGTACCTTGAATTATAAAATTACTAATATTGCAAATGCGAAAGTGTGTTTGTTTATTGGTTTGTCCTTCAATCACGCTGCGACAGAGCTACGGATCGACGTGTTTTTTTGCATGGGTATAGTTCTGGATAGTAAGAGGATAGTATTAGATCGAGAGTGACATAGGCCACTTATTATCGATTTTACGATTTAAAAACTAAATCCACACGGACGAAGTCACGGGCACCAGTTAATAAAATTATAACTACACGTAGTAGAACCAGACTCACTGACATAGCTCATTGAGTCGCGAAACTAAAGTGGCAATGAGCGGGGAATATCTATAATTCGAAAACCTAACGGTCGCTGGTGTCCTTGAATGATATACTTACTAGATGAATCGACGACATCAGACGAGTTGAAGTGACACAAGAGCGCGGTGTGTGGAAATCCTCATAAGATACCCAATATAACCATGAAGTTGTTAACTATGACGATTATTTATTCACGCAGAGAATCGCTGGGAGCAGTAGCTCTCCAGTAGGACATGAGAGGTACAAGATCGTATCTGTGGCGATATATTACCTACCTACTAGAAACGTATGAATAATCAGGAATATCCATAAGGATATTTCAATCGGTTAAGACGAGAAGCAGAATACGATGATTTCAATCTACTATCATATTAATAGATGATATCGCGTGAACGTCAATCCATTGGGTAGATGTGATTGAAGCTTAAAAAATTTTTTGCGTAGAATGATAAAAGATGGCGACACCAGTACAGTCCATCGCACTGTTGTAAGTCACCTGAAAAGATCCTCCCCCTCGGATCAGCCTTGCCATCGTTGATCCTGGTGGGAGGCACCACGTCCTGGTCCACCGTGGCCAGCTCGCGCAGCACGGTGGCGGGGCTGCCCTCCGCGCCGTCCCACTGCACCATGGTGAAGGTCCGCTCTAAGCCCACCAGGAACTGGTCCGTGGTTCCCTCCACTGGGACTATGAACCCCACGCGACCTCCTGCAAGTTAGTATAAAACATGACGTATCTGTCTATGAATGAAATCCTGTTACCCACCTGCTCTGCTTGCTCCATCATTAGATATTAACCAATTTGTCTACCTATTCTATACTTCCTAGTCAAGACCACCCTAATAACAACTTACAACTACAGCACCATTGAAGGGGAGAGGAGAATATTAGTCAAGTTCATCTTCGCTTATATTCTTTTAAAAAAAATTCTATTTCTGTCGAGGGATAAAAGGAATATATTTCTCACCAAGTTTAGTTTTGGTGTGCTGCTTGGTGTCGAACGCGTACTTGTGTATGGTGCACTCCAGGATGTCGACGAAGAACAGCGCCCGCTGCCGCTCGTCCCAGTGCGGGCCCTCGCCCAGCTTCAGTGGACCCGTGATCTGCTCCACTTTCACTGACATCTGACGAGTAGGTGTACGTACAATATCGTATTACATATCGTTCATTTGCGACAAGGGTGACATAACTCAAAATTCACCAATTTTAGTGTCGAAAAATACTTTTTGCTATAAAAACAACATTACGCTAAGCACAAAAAATAAGAGCGAGAGAGATTGTGACTTAATGCTCTGTCGCTTTGTTGGCCGCTGTGTTGTTTCGAGACCACAGCATCCACTAAACATTACTCTCTAACGAGAGAATTCTCTCATCGTCGATTTTGAATTATGTCACTCTTGTCGCAAATATATCGACGATTGAAAGGCAATAATTACTAAACGACAAGTTAACACTAGGACATTTTAAAGCTTTTTTTTTTTGGAATGCTGTACTGTAACTACGATATTCCCACTGTAGCAATTGTTTTTAGCCTAGATTCCACAGCAGTTCGATAATGTCACAAGAGCTAAATAAGTTTCAAATTGATACTACAACAATTCTACAATTAGTTTAAAAAAATGTTCCAGAGTGAATAACTAATAATTATCCCAGGATAATTTACAAAAAAAAAATGTTTTAAGAAGTCGCTTCCATAATTTCATAGCATAACCTCAACCGTTACCTTAGGTAAATATTATGTATCCAAATATCCGATCTTTATTGATTATGAGAAATATTGTCGTCGATTTTATAGAAAAACTGCACTAAAAAATCAATTCAATTCATACTAAAGGTATCTTACTGGGTACTTATCAGGTTTAAATACTTCATTACCTAATTAAATAACTTTTACCTTTGAATACACTGGATCCAACGAGTTTATTCAACTGCTTGAGTAAAATATAGTACCTATTCCTATTATCTGAAAATGTCCCTTATCACCTATTCCTATAGAAGTAAACGATAAACAATTTGTTATTGTGTTATTCAGATAACTCGCACTGAATACGAACAACTGTGAAGTGTCTGATAGCGGGTAATAAATAGCAGCGAGTCAATCTTCGTTGACACACGTGGTATTTGTGCACAGGATCTCGTTAGACTGACATTAGGCATGCGACTAGTCAGAATTCCTTACATAACTAACTATAACTATGGTCGAAGTAGTTAGTTACGACATACGGTATGGCGGCATAGTTAACTGCGGAAAGTAAAAGAAAAACCTAAGTTCGTGCCTACCTACTACTATGAATTATAATACTAACTGATGCTCGCGACTGCGTCCGTGTGGAATTTATTTTTTCTATTTTCCCCTTAGAACTAATTAATCAACGATACTTAGGAATTTTCCAGAATTAAAAGGAAGCAAGATATTTCCGTCTGCCAAATGCCAGTTCAAATGGAATCAAAATCGGTTCAGCAAGTAATAATTTATAGGGTAACCGTAATGTAAAAAATAATATATATTATTTTATTATGGTATTTATTGGAATAAAAAAAAATGATATATCGTTACTGAAGTTCTAACATGTATGGCATTAAAATGCCAAAACGTTACTCACTGTTAGAATAATTTCACTGACGATATAATTTTATTACTTTTATTCCGCTTGTTACTATGAGCGCACTGGCACGGCTATCAGTAACTCAGTAGGTACCCCAAACGGAGTGATTATATTCTCGTGGGGTACTCCAACTTTGATTGATCGTTCATTCCAGAGATAACACGGCTTCCGTTATCTCTGGTCCACAGCCGATTCCTTGAGCTTATCTTCTATCCCAGCAACTATTTTACCTCCTATTGCAGAATAACATTAAATTACGTACGTACCTATGTGAAAGTTGTTGCGTTTGTTCTTCAATCACACTGCGAAGCTGATTGAAGAACCCCTGAACCGGTTTCGACAAAATGTGGCAAGGAGAGTGCTTGAATCCTGGAGAACGTCTTATAATTTAAATTTCCGTCTCCGTCAAAAAGAAAATCTTTCAAAAATCGTTACTCACATTATTATGAACGAATGCAGTCCCTTAATACAGTGCCGTAAATAGCCTTTTCTGCGCCCTGTGCGAGTTTCTGTAATTGCGCCCTGTGCAAGTTTCTATAACTGCGCCCTGTACGAGCTTCTACAACTGCGCCCTGTGCGAGCTTCTAAAACTGCGCCCTGTACGAGCTTCTACAACTGCGCCCTGTGCGAGCTTCTAAAACTGCGCCCTTGTTCTTTTTTAGATAATATAGGTACCCTAGCTAGAGCAATGCTATGTATAGGCCTACTTTATTTCATTCATGATGATAAAATAAAGCACAAGGACCTTGGGTGTTGGTGGACAACTCATCTAATATTTTGGAAGAAAAATCTATTTTTTTAAACAACTAGAACTAATGTGGACAAACGAGCACTAGGGGCGCAGCGGGAACTTATCAGGAGCAAACCGAAAAAATAATAGTCCTTCCTGGTCTGGCCATTCTAGCGCCCCCCAGATTCCACGCCCTGTGCGTGGGCACCGGTGGCACCGCCCTATTTACGGCACTGCCTTAATATGATGACAGGTAGGCCATAAAAGAAAACAACTAGTTGAAAAAAAATCAGCTTACTTTATTCGATGGAATTTTGAAAAAAATACAAATTACACTCCGAAGGCGGACTTTACGCTAGCTTTGAGCTCTGTACAACAACCCTAGAACACCTATTCATTAGTAATTGTATATTCTAGTATATTCACAACACCGTTATTGTATACAATGATATGACAAACAATTTAGATTATAATTATTTACTCAGCAATACGAAGACGTACACTGCTGACAATTTAGAGTTAATTTCACTTAAAGCTGGGCTTCCACGGTGTTTGCGTACGAGTAACACTTGGCTCTGCTTTCTGTAGTATTGTGCGTGTATTTTTAATCAGACGAAGTAAACTAACGTTTCGTGGGTCACACACAACTAAAAGATCACAACTCGTTTGAATCACAATTCAAGGATCGCCATAAATTATTATTTAGTTTAAAAATATTAATAGGACATGATTATATTTTTTTATGAACGTTAACATAACTTTAAATAAAATTGAAACTTACTATCTAGATTATGAAGAAATAAATGCGCGGGAAAACCAATGTATCTTTTGCAATGCATTAAAAAATAAAAAAAAGGGGAAATAAGATTTAGATTTCTACAGGTTGTTTTAACTTAACTTCATCCACTGTCTTCATTGATTATTTATTATAACAAAACAATACAAAGTAACATCAAATCAATATTTTACAAAATGACATTAGCACCTGTCAGTTTACTTCATCTGATTAAAATGACAGTGTTTTCGTTTAGTGCGCTCCGAAAAATTAGGAAAATTCCGAGCGAAGTCGGTTTCGAGCAAACACTGCGTTGAGTAGAGTGTTTGCGTACACACATCATATAAACATATTTTATGTAGACAAAATTGTGTAACCTAAATTGACAGGCCTGAAAGTAGTGCTTATCTAAAAGAATTATTGTAAAAAGAGATGTAGAGATTTGTGCACAGTCTAACTAGCCCCAATCCATTTGAGTTGTTCCAGAGTGCAGATGGTTACAGATTCGCTAACATCGTGAAAACCCAGTATAACACACAAGAGATTGCTTAAAAAACTTGGCACAAAACAATTACACACTATCTATTTAAATGACGTTAGAAAAATCACGAATAATCGAATACCCTGCGGATCGCTATGACAAGATCAAAAGTAACTGACGGTACTCTTAAAAAAATAACGCTAAACTATTTATTTTTAGGTAAATATTAATTAACGACTATAACATAAAAATCTAACTCCTAAAGATTTAAAACTAATACTGAGAAAACACCGAATGACTTTACATTTAAACATCACACTACACTTATTTTTTTTTTTAGGTTTTTGTCGTTTAAATATATATATTTAACAACGCACTGTACAAACAATAAAGTTTTTCATAACTTAGTATAGTTATAGTTACATTTAATATATACGTACGTGTACTTATGTAATATATAATAGTTAATTATAATTATTATAATTAAAATAATCGTAAAGTATGGTAGTTTCTCCACTTGTCGCCGCGGTCAGCGGTGTAGTATCGGTATATTCGCTAAACGCGATACTGAAAGCTTACTTAGTTCTTTCTGATTGGTGCACAATGCGGTGGAGTAGTATTGTTTCGGCATACTGAATTTCAGTAGAAACTGTAGTAGTCTGGTAGATCCGGATTGCAGGAAACGAAATGGCCGAGAATCATTCTAAAATATTATACTGTTAGGTGTACAAATGAAAGCACCACAGTATCCTTGCAATAAGCGAGTTCCCAAGTCGCACCGCTGCTGCACCGACAAATGAAAAAGGTCCTAAGGGTCAAAAACAGTGGGCGGATTTTACAGTACAATATTACTTTTTAACTGTTACAAAAATTACTTTTTACAAGACACCCACAAAAATAGCGAGCAATAATAGGAAAATATATTAAGTATATAATCGCTGTAAATAGAAAAACTATTGTTAATTTTGAAATCTCAATATAAATACCCCACCCTAGACTAAACACACCTATTTGAACTTGAAAGAAATTTAAAAATTATTGTCTTTGAACGACTGTTGTTGTTATAAATCGACAAAAAAAGAAAAAGTTTTCTGTAACAAATTGGATTAAAAGGGAAATCTTTGCAGTTAAGTAAATATTTAAAACATTCAATATTAAGTGTGTTTAGCCTTCAATATGTCAACACGGCGCCCAATCATAACTCCAAACCTGCAAAATTACGTCCGAATCACAGCCAAAAACGTTTATAAACATTCCAAAAATATCTTCTGACAATTTAGCATGGCATGCATAGTTACAGTGAACGGCGCTCGCACTTAATTAGAGCAATTACATCTAACTGGCTTCTCACGATTCATAAAGTATGGGTCGGGCTTCAAGATCTTTCCGATATCGACGTCGAATCGATCGTCGATTTTTCAACATATTTTTACGAAACAGTACAAATTAGAATTATATTTCGGTTCACATTATCGCGTCCCATGAGAAGCCACCCTAAGATCCAAATAAGTTTTGAAGAAATTTGATAAAAGGTAACCAACTAAAAGTTGAACTTTTATCAAATGAAAGTCGAAATTTTATTTTTAATAAGTTTTCTCGTATCATACAGTAATGCAGGGCATTAACTATTAATATTTTTACCAAAAAACGATACGTATAACAAAACATAGTGTATTAGAATTATATCGGGAAAGAAGAGTCTTTTATAAGGCTGGGCGTACAGTCTTGCTGTTTCAATCTTACGATAAAGGTAGTTGTCCACTAGATATAGGAGTTGTAAGCTAGGAAAATGTGAAACAATAAGGTTACTCTTAAAGTAAATGTTCAAACAGTGGATTCGCAGCCTAATATTTTCGTATTTAAACAGAACCTTCTCTTGTGGACAACAAAATATTATAGTAACGTGTACTTAGGTATAAATAAATGCGTAGACTAGGTCGTCGGCCTACAATATGGAACTCTGAATGTTAGTGGTTGCTTAATCTTTTAGTCAGATCAAAATTTACTCTACAAATTAAATTTTTGAGAATTTTATTGATTGGCAAGTTAAGGTGCTGTCAGATCACGAAATTAATATTTCAAATAACTTTCATATCGGAAAGGTGCGAACAGTGAAATCGACGAAATATGAGAGACATTTCCTTGAGTAATAGTGAAAAAAAAAAAAAACTAAAATATTGAACTGACAATTTGTGTGGTGTAACTTTATTGTGAAATATAATTGCAATAAGGAGAAAGTTAAACTGAGAGGTAAGTTTGAATTTAGTCAATGCAAATAATATGTTTAAAAAAAAATATGTTTAAAAACAAAAAAATATTGATATACATATTATATATGTTACACATATTTTTTACTTACAGATATTCTAATTTTATAATATGCTATTGTAAATTTTTTATCAATTTCATGAATTGACAGTGCCTTAAAGTCGCTGCTTAAAGTCAACAACTCTATAAGTTTACCCGAGTACCAAATAATAACAGATACATGGATGAGATCAATATACAGGGTTAAATAAAAAATACCAGAAAGCTCTCGGCACGTAATTGTTATCAATAAAACTAACAACTTTTGTTCTACGACTTTTCAAAATTCCGCATTAATTTTTTTCATACAAAAAAATTAATAGATTATGTTATTTCTCTAAAGTGACATTACTCTGTGAGACTCGAGACCAAGACACGTGCGTGTGGTTCGTGCGGCGTTGCCGATGTTACAGAGTAGTTACAAGGAGAGAATCTATGTAAAATATTGAATATCAAATATTTCACAAAAGATCGAGTTAAAAAAAAAAGTCGTAGAACAAAAGTTGTTAGCTTTAATGATAATAGTTACGTGCCGAGAGCTTTCTGGTATTTTTTATTTAACCCTGTATAGGACAAAATTACTGGCAGAGATTCAGCAAGGGGCGTTCATAAGCAATAATAATACGAGATCTGTGCTCTAACCTAATAGACATTAAACCTATATTCGCTTAATCCTTAGCTGACTTTTAAGGTTGTCTGTTTAGCAAGGGAGCCTTTGTGGCAGAAAAGAAAACTAACGAAACGTTAGTTCACTTTATTTAGTTATGAATTAAATGTCGATAAATTTTGAATCAAAAACTAAAAGAAATAGTTAAAAGGATCAAAACGGAACAGGCGCGCTATTGTATAGCCCGTTTAAGCAAAAAAGGTAATTAAACAGCTGCACCCTTTTCGAACAGACTCTAAAGAAATCGCAGAAAACTTCTAATTTCGAAAAAGATTAGTAAAATAAATTTTAAAATTTAGCCAGATTTTTTTTAATTTTTAAGTCTTTTACGTTTTTCTGCGAAATACGAGTTTACATTTAAAGTCAGCTTAGAAAATAATAAGGAAAGGGCGAGCAAATAACGCACTTACTGTTATAGAAAAATATGAGCTGACGTAAAACTAGATATTACGTTGCAACACGGGACACCCAAATGGCTGAAAAAAATGCATACGCTTTGTAAACTACGGAACAAAAAAGTACTAATATTTATTCAATAATAATATTGTTCCATGGTTATCTTATATATGGTTATTTAAGATATCTCTTATAAGATAAAAATAAAAAAGATTTCATACGACTACGACTATATACTAAGTCCACAATTAAATATTCGTTTTTTACAGATTGTTACAGACCAGTGATGTTCGAAGCTGATTAATTATATTTATCGATAAATATATACGATAGGTAATTCAATGTATTGCCCCGGAATAATAATATTTGTACAGTAATAACGTGGATCATACGTGTTGCAACGTAAACGAGAACTTAATGTAAATTATAGTTAAATTTTTTGACGCGTTTCTATACACAGCGGGGCCTTACCTATCTGTCACCTTACCGAGGAATGATTTACAGCGCCTTATCACTAGTGTTACGCTATTACTTCGAAACCCTACAAAAATATCTCGAAAACCCTGTCGACCTCGTCAATTTTGGAGCACCTTTGAACACTTGGGATGAAAAGAAATGTCCCGTGACGTCACACTTACCAACCCCTGATTTATCAAACTGTGAGGTCATGAATGTATAGATCATAGCTATACTGTTAACAGAATTACTTCTTATTTGACTTATTCATGTTAAAAAATTGAATTTTTACCTTTCATATTAGTTTTAGACACTGTGTTTCTTCCAACACTATTTTCTCACGTGCAATTATTTTACAAAAAATTCTATTAAAATTATTTCTATTAAATGATTGCAATATTTTTTTTTGGTATGGTTTAAATCAAACGACATCAAATAATTATAATCAGAGCTAACCATTGCATTACAGTTTGTTTTCCATTATTTGTTACGATAAATGGATTTTGATATAAAATCAGTCAATAAGAATGATGGCGACGATCGCTATACACTCAATCACAAGCTTTTTAATAAAGGGGCTGTTAACTGTAAGATTTATGGAAAATAATACTATATACCTATTATATGATAAATATGTGTTCAAATTACATTAATTAATTATTTTAATTAATTATTTTTTAAATAGACATGTAGATTTCAAAATACAGTATTTTTATGCGATAGAGTTAAATGACATTTCTGAAATATCGATAAGTACAGAAAGGGATGTTTTTTGAAAAAAAAAAAAGTATTAATTTCGCTCTTGCTTATATGTACATCCTACACACAAAATATGAATATACTTTCTAATATTAAGTACACAAAGTTTTAGACGACAACAGTCATATACATATTGTCACTGTACAATAATCAGTTTGAAAATATAACATACTGCGTCAAATGTTTAATCAAAGTGAGAAACTAACTATATTTAATTTAAACTAAACGTTTAATACATGCATCCTCAAAACTAAAGCTTGCAAAGTGTTACAGAAAAAATGTGTGCACTTACATAATATTTTTTTAAATTTCAATACCAAAAAATTTTGTCAAAAAATTTTGTCAAAAAATTTTGACAAAATTTTTTGACAAAATTTTTTTATTCGTGTCTTTCGGGCTATTTTACAATCCCCTAGTATTTAATCGACAATTTTGACGTTCCGACAGATTGCCAATATAGCAACTGTCAAAATGTCAAACGTATTTGTCGGTTAAGTATACTTGGCGGTCGTGAGATAGACGGTTAAAATTAAAAAATAAATCACTTTTTCAACTTAAAATCCTAAAAATTGCCTTAGACCGCTTTCGTTTTGAAGATGTTAAGTTTTTAATTACAAAGATGAAATTTCGACTTGGTCTTTATTAATATCGAAATTTCAATATAAAATCTATGACTTACAAAATTAATAACTAATAAAAAAAAATAACATGTTATTCTAAAGATACTAAATTACACTCTCAGAGAAAAAGGGGAGCTTCCGATCCCACAACCCTTAGAGTTTCCATCCGAGTAACTAACCAACGAGTTATTGGGGGGTTTTTTTTACAAGTAATTGACATTAGGGTAAACTACTTTGTAAAGCTAATCACACACTACAAAATTACGTTCCGCGTTCCTTCGATGCTTTCGACAATGTTATCCGCATGTTCTAAGAGACGTGTAACGTGCTATGCACGCTGTAATGTGCGATCAGCTTATATACTAAAGGCTTATACACATACTCTTAGGAAGTAATACAAGGAACTGTATAAAGGCGCTATTTGTATAAACCGTACGCGTATACTTTCGCGGATCGTGATTTGTGCCTTTCCTAGCCTTCAGGGTGAAATCTCACCTGTCAACGTCGATCTAGGTTGGGACGCGCTTGCCTAGAATATGCCTATTCACTGTCGTGTTGAAGGTACTCAAGATAAACCTGACAGGAAAAATCGGAAGAACTCTTCATCTTCATACAACATAGCATAGAAATGATGGTGTCAGGTGTGATTTCACCCTAAATATTATGACGCCGTATGTTATATAGACAAATGACATAATTCCTATACAACCTAGTCAGTGGCATTGTTAATTTAAATCGTATACCATTTTTCGATGAGCAAATGTCGTTATAATTTGTATGTAAGAGAGTAAAAGAAAATTGTACCCAATTTTATCTTTTGGCAGTTCTTATTTAAGTTTTTTTTTTAATTTTTAAAAAGTAACCACCCATCACAAAGGAAGCAATCTTTTAAGTTTTTTAATTGAACTGTAGGATTAGTCCAAGTTTCAACAACTCATCAACGTTGAAAGATTTCGAATATCGAAATACTTTATGTTTTTATTATTGAACGAGCGAAGCGAAGTTCTCTGAGTCAACTAGGGCGCTTGCCTACTAGACAGAGAAGTGTGTTCGTCTAAATGTCTGTCAGAGCCCTATAACTTCTGAATTACTGAACGTAATTACTTCAAATTTAAATATAATATGTAAACTGATGGCGTTCAGCCGAACATTGTATAAAAAAATATAAAAAGCTTTATTTCAGGGGGGCTCTCATAGAAGCGTATTTGAAGTAAAATCTTGTTTGTTGCTCTACATAGACTTGCGATATATCTTTTTAAAGACGACTTTGAACAGAGTACAAAATATATTTTTTTAAATTTTTCCCTAAAAATTGACCAAATGGGGGGGTTTCAAAGTGGAGATTTTAATTTGAGCCATATGTCAAGAATTACTGAATATTAGAACGTGAAACTTGGTTGAAAATTCAGTTATATCCTGTACTTGAACAACAAATACTAAAATTAGATAAATGTTATAAAGAAACGAAATTATTTAATTTTAATGCGCCATCTATTAGCATTATTGTGAAGCTAATAGCTTCACTATAATGCTTCACTATAGATGGCGCTGTGTCAGTAAAACAGTTTTATGTCAACTATTATTTTTTTTATTGCGTCTAATGTCAAAAGTTAATTATTACAATATATAATTAAAACTTTTGGGAATTATGGGATATCGCGAGGTCTCAGTTCGGGGCGAACCACTAGTTAATTAAAGTTAAAGTAAAACAGGACGTAACTCTCTAGTTTTAAAGCTCAAGTTCACTTATCTACAGTTAAAACCACGCCAGTAGTAATTTTGCGAATTAAAAATTGGTAGTATTGAATACACGCCTTTAAATCAAAAATCTTTAGGTCAATTTTACTGTGATGATATACTGTTAAAATACTCGAAATCTGTCAATGCTGGCAAATTATGCAATCTTCTACTAATAGTACTGGGAACTACTTCAATGTAAAAGTAGAAAATTAGAATGGGTGATTTGTTATCATGACTTTTTTATCGTACACTTTTACCGTACTGGATTATTGATATATGTATTTAAAAAAACTTTAGAAACTATGGATTTTATGTCAATAGGACCCATTGTGATTGACAAAATATGTGTTTTTCGTACTATGCAAAAATGGTCAACAGAAAGCTCCTATGTAAGTAGGCGATCACCTTTATGCCTAAAACACTGAATATCGGTAAAAGCCGTTCCCTGTTACTAATTTTAGGTCAGTCTTTAAGTTTACACTTCAGTTTTCTAAACCAAAATAATTTTGCGTATTTAATTTTTATTAAATTACAAACAACACATATTAAGTATTAATTTCTGATATGTAATCTCATTAAATGTTAAGTGAGATAGAAGAAAACTCAAAATCGATCAAGATTTCTTTTTTTTTAAGTTAGATTCAGATGTATGCATGAAACTTTAAAGTTGGCACTATGAAAAGTTGAATAGACTAAAAACCAAATTGATTGATATGTAAAAAAATTAATTGAATTGCATTTATTATAAAAATGGAATTTAATTTAAGCTCAAGTCTTTTTGTTTTAAGACCCAAGAGACGGGTCTGCCCGCGAAATTCAAATTTAATTTGGTTTTTCGCAATTTGTAAACTAATACGACAAAGTAGGCTTATGGTATTCAAATTGCGATAATGGCAGTATCATCTTCACAGGTTTATATACTAATCTTAACGTGAAAGTATCCAGTTTAAGAATTTAGTCAAAATAATGAGTTTGACGTGAGCTACTCACAAATTAGTCATTATTTTGATTAATTTCTTAAACTGGATACTTTTACGTAAAGATTAGTATATAAACCTGTGAAGATGATACTGCCATTATCGCAATTTGAATACCATAAGCCTACTTTGTCGTATTCGTTTATAAATGGCGAAAAACCAAATTAAATTTGAATTTCGCGGGCAGCTCCGTGTCTTAGGCCTTAATATTAATGAATAGTCAATAATGATTGACTGAAATGAAAATTCTGAGATTGCTTCTAGGTTTTATGTATAGTTCTTTCAATTCACGAGGGTACGCAGCTCGTGGTTGTGTGTGTGATTTATATAAGTGGGAGTGAGAACTTGCTTGCGCCTGACCGCTGCCAGCTATGCACCTGACAGGCACACACACTTACGCAATGTGCATGTACACGACGTAACCACAAGTAAAGCGCCCGTAACTTCGTGAGATAAACGTACATAACTATGACATATGAGATTTGAATTGAGTGTTTAACACAACTTATGCTGACACTAGTTTATGACATCGACACTTAGTATTAAATGCTTAAAAAATCAACTGTGACAGAAAAAATTGGCACCACGAACAATTTTACACGGAATTTTGACAGTAAAATCGCTCATTTGAAAATAAATGAAAATCGGTAATTCTTCTTTGATTAATTAAAAGTAAAAAGAGCGATTATGTTGTTAAAATTTCGTATAAATATGTGTTCGATAATTCCATTTTTTTTGCTAAAATCTTTTCCCTGACAGCTAAATTCTGAAACGCACATATTTGAGTTCGCCTTAAATATTAGTTAATGATTTTTCGAACAACATATCAAAAAAATTATAATTATATCATTTATATAGATAAATGACATAATATCATTTATATAGATAATGTCATTTATATAGATAAATGACATAATTAGTATTTTTTTATTAAAATATTTTTTTTTACAGTCAATACATACCGTGGCATCGAGGCGTATCGTGTTACTGATTAACAATTTAAACAGCTTTATTTATATCTCTATAAGGTCGAATTTGGTGTGACAACTTGGTTAGGGTTTTTGTTTTGCCAATTGGCAATTTTGAAAACTGTATATTAAATAAATGAAGTACTTCGAATTGTTATTAACAGTGATTGGAAAATGGGAGCTAAGATACCAACACTTGTTATTTAATAATTTTCTTTTTATCCTCTTTATTGTCGTTAATAATTGTGTTTTTATCCGGATTTCTATCTGGGATATTATTTCAGTATATTACACTTATTTATTATGAACAAAATAATATGTTATTACTTATAACATTATCGGAAAAAAAAATAGTTGAAAAAAAATAGAAAAGATAAATTAAGACTACACCCTATTTTTAAAATTATAGCAGTTAACAAAAATAAATGCATGTATATCTTTTTCACAAATAATTTTTAGTCTCACTTGTTCCCAATATATTAAAATAATATTTCAGATAAAAATCCAGATAAAAAAATTATTAATCAATATACTAAATATTCACTCAAGCAAAAAACCACACTTACTTAAGGCGTACTCAAACGTTAGCGAGTTTATTTCGAACCGTTTTTAAATTTGACATAGAATATTTCCAATACAAATTGCAGTACAGTCCATCTAAAAAGAGTAGAAATTAATAAAAATGGAACTAAAGTTAAGCTTAATGTGGCAACACTACGTTTGTTTACATAGTTCGGGTTCTATAGTCTCTAGTATAGTGATCTGTGGTCTCTAGTTCGGTTACTCTAAAAGAAAACATCAGTATTTTCTATTTAAGTTTGTTGTTTTTACGAAAAGGAAATAAGCACCATCACTACCATGAACCGTACAATACGCAGCGGAACGCGAAAAGTTATTTACAATGTGTATATGCGATGTCTTGCCGAGGCACAAGCTGGCAAAATTTTATCCGACTTATCCGATGTTTACAAGAGAGTTGCTGAAATGACAGGTATGTTGAGTGTATTTTGCTTTTAACAAATAAAAAATGAAATAATTATAGTGATAGTTGCTTAACAAATTCATTATTTTCCAGTTTTTGCAAATTTCTTAGTATTTTGAGGTTATTTCGTAGTTATAACTTTTTCACGGAATTTATAGCGCGATCGGTTGATTTGATAGTTTAAGCAGAAAGTTTTCTCATCATCATCATCAAACATCCCGTGCCTACTTTTATTCGTATAAATATTAAAAACCGGACAAGAGCGAGTCGGACTCGCTCACCGAAGGTTCTTTGTAGGTACATATTATAAATAGTTCGAGAATCGAGTCTCGTACGAACTTTAAATAAAGACTATATTATTATGATTTAATTACAAATTTTAAAGTTTTAAGTTTGAATATTTTTTACCTACCTATTGGAGTGAAAAACCTAGTTAATGTAGTGAAATTATTTTTGTTTCAGGAAAATCGGAAAGTACGATTAGAAGAATAGCAGAAGAAGGATCCAAAAATAATGGAGTATTTTCTACGCCCGGCAAAAATCGCAAAGGACGTCCAAAAAAACAATTGGATGACTTTGATATTTCTGCCATAAGGCAAAAAGTACATTTCTTTTATTCCGTTAAAAAAGAAATGCCTACTTTAAGTAAATTGCAAGCTGTTTTAAAAGAAGATATCGGATATGATGGATGCCGGGAACACTTACGAAAACTGTTGATATCAATAGGATTTCGGTACAAGAAATGCCAATCGCAAAGGTCAGTTCTTATAGAACAACCATTAATTGCCCATAAAAGGGAAAGATATTTAAAATTTATTATGGATAATCGCAATTTACCCCCCCAATTGCAAAAAAATATAATATATTTAGATGAAAGCTACATCCACTCGTCATACAAATTAAAAAAATGTTGGCAATCTATTGAAACAAAGGGCGTTCTCGCAGACGTTTCAAAAGGTAAGAGATGGATTATTGTGCACGCAGGGAGTGAGAAGGGATTTGTTCCTAATGCTTTATTGATATTTAGCGGAAAAAACAAAAATGAAGATTACCATTCGGAAATGAATCAACACAATTTTAGAAAGTGGGTGTTAGAGAAACTGGTGCCAAATTTGGAAGAACCATCAATAATAGTCATGGACAATGCCCCATACCATTCCGTGGTAAAAAATAAAGCGCCCACATCTGCAAGTAGAATAGATGAAATTAAAATGTGGTTGCAGGAAAATAAAATTTCTTTTGACCCATTCTTAAGAAAGCCTTCGCTTTTGATTTTAGCAAAACAGCATAAACAAGAGCCAATTTATGAAATCGACGAAATATTGGGAGAATACGGACACACAGTGGTGAGGCTCCCACCTTACCACTGCGACCTAAACCCCATTGAGCAGATTTGGGCTCTGGCTAAACAAAAAATAGCTTCAAGAAATGTGGGTGCTAGTGACATAAAGATGTTGACCGAGAAAGCTTTTCAGGAAATAACAGAAAATGATTGGAAAAACTGCTGTAATCATGTCAAAAAAATTGAACTGGAATATTATGAGCGGGGCAGGACAATGTATGAAGATATTGAAAAGTTTATTATCCAGGTAACAAATGATTCAGAAATAGATACATCTCATTCTGACTTTGAAGCATGTATGGATATTCAGACATATTCAGAAGTACATAGAAATGAAGAAGGTGCATCTACGAGTGTGTTAGATGTACAATATTTAGATTATAGTTTTTCTGATTAAATCTTTTAAAATTATTTTTGTAATTTATTATCAAAATAGATTTTATTTTTATTTTAAGCTAACTTCATTTTTTTAACTATGTTTTATAACATGTTATGGTACTTGCTGTAACCGAGGAAAAAGGGATTTTTCCTAGACAGTCATTGATGTAATAATATTTATAATACATTTGACTTTGGGACACCAAATTTCAGTCAAATCGGTTCAGTAGTGGCGTGAAGGAGTAACAAATATTTAAACTGCAATATTTTTAACGTTTGTAGAAAGTAGTTCTATGTAGGTGTGTGTTTCATTATTCCACCATAACTTCTAATCGCCGCAACAGATTTTGATATAGGTACGTGGTATAGGTACAACTTATGCTTCTCAGGTTAGTTCCATATTCCACAAAGGCAGGTAATTTTTAATGTTTTAATTAGACTTATTATACACCTCCATTTCTAAAATAAAATTAATGATAATTTAAAACGATTTTCTTCAAAATAACCTTTTGTCTTTTAGATGTAGCTATTTATTACGCAAAATAATAATAAGTAGATTCAAGGTTCATAGTTCTTTATTTCATATAGGCACAATTTACAGGCACTTATAATTAAAATATACCAAGTATGAAGCCGGTTGCGGTCGCAGTATATTGAGTTGCCAAGTGTAAACATAAAAGCGACACTAGCGCCCTCAATTAATTTCTACTCTTTTTAGATGGGCTGTATGTTAGTTAATTTTTTGTGATAAGTTTTCGGAGCTTAAAAATATTGAGTTAACCTATTCCAGAATACCAGATTTGAACGTAACAATGAGCGGCAGACATTGGCGCGTAAGTGAAAGCAGTACCTAATACCGACGGTAGAGGCGTTACTTGTGCTCGGGCAGGTGCGGCGGCGGGTAGGGCGGCGGGTAGAAGTGCTGCACGGGGGCGTACTCCACACCCTCCTCGTAATTGACGTAGCTCATTCCGCCCATCATGCCCATCATACCTGGGAACAGATGAATCTAGTAACCAGATGCCCAACATTTTTTTATTTGATGACAAATGACTGCGATGTCACCGGATGGTAAGTGACGATGCAGATCTAAGACGGTAGCGGGCTAACTTGGAAGGGGTATAACAGTGTAAATTCAACCCATACCCCTAATCGGTTACTACATGCCATCGTGCCGGAACGCTAAATCACTTGGCGGCACGTCTTTGACGGTAGGGTGGTAACTAGCCACGGCCAAAGCCTCCCACCAGACAGTTCTTGCAATTTCCGAGGGCGCGTGGCTCATGGTTGTGTGCGTGTCATATCTGTATAAGTGTGAGCGAGAGCTTGCTCGCGCCTGACCGCTCGCATCTAGGCTCCTGAAACGCACGCACACTTACGCAATGTGCATGTACACGACGTAACCACAAGTAAAGCGCCCGTAACTGCGTGAGATTAACGTACTATACAATATAATAGAATTTTTTATTCACATAAACTTTTACGAGTGTTTTCGTTGGCGTTGTGTTATTCCTGTTTCTTCTATTCTGAAGAAGAGACGGTTTTTCTGTTTGACGGATTAAAGCAAAATATTACTTTTTCTTTCAGTACTATAATGGTATTGGAAAACGCGAAACTGAAGTGGAAATGGACGGGGTATGTCTGGGAACTATGTTCGAAAGTTGATGGTCGATGGGGTCCCAAGGTGCTGGAGTGGCGACCCCGCACCGGGAATCGCGGTGTTGGCAGACCCTCCACTAGGTGGACCGACGACATCAAACGAGTCGCAAGGAACCGCTGGATTCAGGCGGCGCAAGACCCGAGGCCTGTGGAAGTCCACGCAAGAGACCTATGTCCAGCAGTGGACGTCTATAAGTTGAAAAAGAAGAAGAAGATTGGAAAACGTCTGCTTGTATCCAATATTTGTGAGTATATGTAGCGTAGTGCCCTCACCCGGGTCGGAGTCTATCGGGTAGTAGGGCAGCGGGTAGATGGGCGGCGGGTAGGGGATGTACGGGAAGGTGACGATGGGCGCCTCGAGCGGGCACTCCTCGCCCGCCACGCCGCCCACGTTCACGGCGCCCATGTTCGTGCCGCCCACGAAAGCGTGCGGCGGCCGCATGTCCGTGTGCGAGTTGCGTCTGCAATAAACAATAATCTTTAACTTTTTTTTGTCATAAGAGCCATATATGTTTCAAATTTCGAACCATTTGTATGCTCGATGTTGTCATAAGAGCCACAGGTTGGCCAACATGAAAGAAAATAATTTATAATTTTTTGAAAAGTTGATACTACAAACTATTCTACAGGCTTATAGAAACACCCAAGGAGAATAATATCCTACTCTAATGTCATGGTAGCGACGTACCGGTTGTTGGGTCCCTTGTTGGCGGTGTTGTTGTGCCCCTTGTTCTGGTTGTGGTTATTGTTCTGGTTGCCATCTTGGTTGTTGCCGCGCTTGAACCTGGAAGGTACATGACGCTGATAAGTAACAGGGTAGTGTTTTTTTTATTCACTTAATTGCACAACATAGGCTCTAGGCGGCTTGTGCTTGTGGCCGGCGGTTTGTACTTGTGGCCGGCGGCTTGTGCTTATGGCCAACGGTTTGTACTTGTGGCCGGCGGTTTGTGCTTGTGGGCGGCGGTTTGTGCTTGTGGCCGGCGGTTTGTGCTTGTGGCCGGCGGTTTGTGCTTGTGGCCGGCGGCTTGTGCTTGTGGCCGACGGTTTGTGCTTGTGGCCGGCGGCTTGTGCTTGTAGTCGGCGGTTCTTGCTTGTGGCCGGCGGTTTGTGCTTGTAGTCGGCAACTTGTGCTTGTGGCCGCCGTCGTGCCCGCCGCCGACCCCGCACCACGCTCGTGCAGCGACACCTGCTGCACGTCCTGTTGCCGGGTCGCCGATAATGCTGACGAGTCCTACCTGGGTCCCAGCAGCGGCCGCTGGCCCTGCCCCTTGGGCTGCGCGAGCGGCGGCTTGTCCTGCGGCTTGTGCTTGTGGCCGCCGTCGTGTCCTCCACCGCCCCCCGCGCCGCGCTCGTGCAGCGACACCTGCTGCACGTCCTGTTGCCGGGTCGCCGATGATGCTGACGAGTCCTACCTGGGTCCCAGCAGCGGCCGCTGGCCCTGCCCCTTGGGCTGCGCGAGCGGCGGCTTGTCCTGCGGCTTGTGCTTGTGGCCGCCGTCGTGTCCTCCACCGCCCCCCGCGCCGCGCTCGTGCAGCGACACCTGCTGCATGTCCTGTTGACGCAGACACAAACATCACTCACTTAACAGTAAGCCTCAATAACCCATCGGTTAAAGGTGCAGTACAAACTGAAAGGTTGACAGTTCGATCTCCACCTGTTGCACTTGTATTGGTGTATTGTAAGACGCACAACGCACAGCTCAAATCACTGGACGGATCGGGCTGTTATGTATACAGACACCTACACGTCCACTAAGATTTTTGAAAACTTAACCCCTAAGGGGGTAAGAGGGGTTCGAAATATCGAACATAACGTGATCGAAGCGGCGAGCGAAAGCTAGTTAAAAATATTTTCGTACAAATCGTCTTACCTGTGCGAGGTCGCGCGGCAGGTAGTGCCTGGGCGGGATGTGCGGCAGCGCGTGCGGGTGCGGCAGCGGCGCGGGCTGCGGCGCCCCGTATGCGGCCCACATGCAGTCCACGCCCAGGTTGAAGTAGAACCTCAACGTTGCGATATCTGCAAAACATCCAATTTGAACAATGAAAACACTGACTTTTGCTAAAACAGGCGCTATTGGACAGAATACGTTAATAGTGTCTAAAAATGTTTACGTCCTGTACAGTCTACGCAAAGTAGCCTTTCTGATACAGTTCTCATAGCCTTCCATAGCTTCGTTTCGTCTATCCTTCACTATGGTCTCATTTTACGGGAAACTCGGTTGACATGGGTCGATAACAGGGACGTCTTTCATGGAATCTTATCAGCCCCACTTTAAAAATGTACGCATTCTGCTTTTCCCGTGCCTTTATATATTGGAAATTTGCGTATTCGTAAAGGGGCATGAAAATTTATTCACAAAGGCCTACGAAGCCGAGATCTCCCAATTAAGACCACTGCGCCAGGAAGATCGTCAAAAATATCAGTGTAAGAGTCATCTACTCATATAATAAAATTGTAGAAAAGTGGTGTCTGTACAATGGAAATATATAAAAAAAAGTAGCAGGGGTTGTTATTATATCGATGCCGAACCCGAAATTGTAATTAATTTTTTTTGTCTGTTTGTCTGCGTGTTTGTGCACACTAATATCAGAAACGGCTTATTCGATTTAGATACGGTTTTCACTAATATATTGTAGTAAGCTTCACTTAACATTTAGTGTTTATTTCATGTCAATCGGTTCATAAATAAAAAAGTTATGTCAATTTAAAGAATCACGGCGAACATTTTTACCGTACAGAGTACGTACTACACGCCTCGCGCCTGAGCGTCCGTGGCTATATAAAGCGCGCTGAGAGCCGCGCCCCGAAAAGTCACTATTCCACGCGAACGAAGTCGCGGGCACAGCTAGTAGATAATAATACTACAAATGTAAGAGTCACCGTTCATGGGCAGGTCGGCGCCGCCGGGCTGCACGCTCTTGTAGACGTGCGGGTTGACGCCGGGCGGCGGCGGCGGCGGCGCGTGCGGCGCGTGCGGCCCGCACCACACCACGCCCTTCATGCCGCACGCGTACGGCGCGCAGCCGTAGCCCACGCCCATGGGCGGCGGCGGCGGCGGCGGCGGGTTCATCACGCCTGAGGGAACCACACGACTGGCTGAGCTGAGCTCTGCTGGCGACAGACGGGTATTGCGCGAAACAGGAGTGCAATAAGCGCCAAATACATCTTTTGTTTTAAATCAGCCAAGCTGACTAATGTTCTCCTTTCCCGGGTACGACAATAGTGCAATGTTTTTTTCCTTTCAGTTTTCAGTCCGCACCTTAAACCGTTGAGCTATTGAAGCTATTTAGATCGTGTATTCTAATAACTCGTAAGATATTAATTTTTTTTTAAATAGCTGTATCGGCTCTTAGTAATATGTACTCTTAGTAATTTTTTACAAAAATTTTTGTTCTGTACAATATAATATGTATCACATTGAAAATAAATGCAAATTGGTTAAAAGTTAGACTTAACTTCGCGATTTTGTTTTGTCGATTAAATCTCATTATTTTATGTTTCTACTCAGTATCGTCCCTTGGAAATATGGTGTAATTTTTTTTTGTCTGTTTTTTTTTCGGATATACTGCTCTTAAGTCTGAACTAAGTCAGAGCACGCTCGATAGACCTCAGCATTAGACCTGAGCACTGAACCCGTGCCTTACCAGCTTTACGTTAAAGATAGCTACATCAACGGTACGTACCGTTGTAGTTGGCAGAGTAGGTGGTGACGACGTTGGTGGTGGCCGGGGTGGAGGCCCGCACGGCCACCGCGCCCGCAGCGGCCCCCGCATGCGGGACCATGTCGCCGCTGCCACCCGCCGCCTGAAGTATACAAATATCATGCATAATTTTTTTAGATCAAGTATTTATGCACTGATGGTACAGTCTAAGACGTTAGCGGGCTAACTTGGAAGGGGTATGGTAGTATACATTCAACCTAAACCCCTAATCGGTTTCGACTCGCCAATGTGGGCCGGTACGCTTAATCGCTTGGCGGCACGTCGTTGACGTTAGGGTGGTAACTAGCCATGGCCAAAGCCTCCCACCAGATCAGACCAGAGACAATTCAGAAATTATAAATTCTCAAATTGTCCCCGCCGGGAATCGAACCCGAGACCTCCCAGTTATAAGACCACAGCGCTCACCACTACGCCAGGGAGGTAGGCAAAAAATAAATAGTAAATACCTGATTTTGATGGTTCTCAGGCGGAGCGCCATTAGGGGGGTGCGCGATCTCGTGGGGCGGAGCGCCCGCCGGCCGACAGTCCACCATTAGGGGCAGTGCTCGAATTTCAACCTGGAACACGCAACCCAACATTTCAGTTAACTAAATAAACAACAGCCGCCCTGCCATATTACAAACGCGTTGTCTCTTTCTACGATCGATAATGCTAAAGCAGGGGCTCACAAAGTGTTTTTTATCACGCTTCCCTTCTAAAAGGTTAGGACTCCCAAAGATTTTTTATCGCACGTCCTAAACTTTCAGAATGGAAGCGTGATAAAAAACACTTTGTGAGCCCCTGCTTTAGCGTAATCGATCGTAGAAAGAGACAACACGTTTGACATATGGCTAGGGCAACGGTAAGAGCAATGACAAGCGAATTTTCTCTAAAAATCCCTTAATTTTGTCAACAATGGTGTCTAGATTTAAGTGCTGTTTTACGCCAAGGAATCCTGTGGTGAATTTTGGTTCGTTATTTAAGTCAGTCTGTCTGTAAAGTTTTATTAAGAGCTGTAGGGATGAAATATTTATTTCATTTTTATTTTAAATTAACCAGATAGTTACCAAAAAGGTATTTTTTTTTAATACAGCATTTTTTATCAATACGAACCTCTACCTATGTTCGATACATAAAAATAAAATTACTTCCTGTACAAATTTCAAAAATAAAACAGTAATTACAATTACATAAGAGAAATAGTGAATAAAACAAAATTACATTTTATTACATAAATTATATTGTATTATTATCTTTTTGAACTAAATTCTAAACTACTTTAATTAAACAAAAAATAAAATAAACAACTACAAAATTCAACACAAAATACATACTAATCTACACAAAACTACAAAAAAAAAAGAAACTTAAAACTACGAAAAATAAAACTAATCACACACATTCAATCAATCTACTTGTAATCTACTCATTGAAAGCTAGCTACGATATGGATTTGCATTCATAAGCATCCCACTTGTTGTTCTTGTTGGAAACTTAATATTTTATTTTACATGTAACAAAAAATGTACTTATAAAAACATTTATAGACCCATCGGAACCCTGTATTTAGAATATCAATATGACATGAATATGGTATTGGTAAAGGTATTTACTTAAGTTGTGATGTATGTATGGGTCAAAAATAAAATTATGTATTATATGATAAGAATATTATGTCAGTGCCATTTTCAGTAGGTCGTTGAATCGAGATAGTCTTAAAACTCTACTTTTCATATTTTATTTTAGCTTATTATTATTAAAAAACATTTTACTAGTAACATAGTAATTTAAAAAAAAGTAATAATTCATATTTTTTTTAAAACTTTTCACTAAGTAAATAATCACAATGAATCTTTATCTAGTTTGGTGGAGGAATTTATAAAATTTATTTTATTTTACAATCTTAAAATAAATAAATTGAAATACAGGAGTTAATATATTTTTGGGTCACTTTTGCTAAAGTGGCATGCTTATAAATATCCTTAATAGTAAATACCACTACTGGACCTAACAATAGGCCCTGGTCAGATACAACGCGGGGCGGCAGCTTGCTTGCGACTTTTGTAAAAGTTGAAGTTGACACAGTGAACTGCGTATAGAAGCGCTGCGCTACCGTTGTGCTTCGCATTTTGTTGCGTATTTTAAACATTTCCTTGTATTCAATAATAACACTAGTCAACAAATTTTTGTAACAAGAAAAGTGACTTCCGATTTTGAAATACCTACCTACCCTCACTATAACACCGTATTTATTTTGTTTCGATCAGGTCTAGTTTTTGTGTTACAGCTACCTACCCAAAAATAAATTTTTGCTTTTTTATCTTATATGTTCGATTCTGGACCTTATGTGTTTTAGTAACGTGCTTGTATTTTGTGTTTGCCGAATTAAGTGAATCTTAAATTATAGAAATAAAGTGTAAAAATGATCCTGTCAAGTTTCGTTACATTTGTGGTGAATTTTCTTTTAAAACTCAACGGAGAAACTTGACGCCATAAGTAAAAAAATTATATCAACTTTATTTTTCAACCAGGACAAAAAAAATTTAAATATGTATAGTTAGTACAATCTCATAATATTGATCTGATACTATTTTTGCCACCTTTTCATATAAAACTTAGCCTTATGAAAAACTTCGTGAAAGTAATGAATCAATTCAATAAGAATTTTAAAAAAATCCTAAAATCAGTGAAGCAAAAATTACAGAGGGTATTTGTAGTGGTATTTGTAGGTCCGCAAATTAGAAAATTAATAAAAGATAAAATTTTTAAAGAAAAACTCTCTGAAATGGAAAAATCTCCTTGGGAATCTTTCATGAAAATGACTTTTAATTTTCTCGGAAATCATCGATCTGATGACTATAAAAGTACTGTTGAGGAGCTTTTAACTACCTATAAGGCTTAGATTTGTCTCATGTCTGTAAAAATACACTTCTTGCACTCTCATTTGGACTTTTTTTCTAAAAATTTGAGCGCCGTCAGCGATGAGCATGGTGAAAGATTCCACCAGGTCATTTCTAAAATAGAAAAACGATACCAGGGCAAGTGGAGCCCACGTATGTTAGCCGATTATTGTTTGACTTTACGATGAGACGTCCCTGAAGCAAAATACAAAAGAAAATCATAAGATACGTGTATTTGTGACACTACAATAGCCTATGTATGTTAATTAAGTTTATTAAAACTGTATTTTTGAAAAAAAAATTATTACAACAAAACTATTCGTATTGGAAACATTTTAATATCAATTTTATCACCCTCAACCTTGCTCTAGACATAATTAGTTAACATTTTTCTTGTTACACACAAAAGGTCGATTTTTGTTGACCAGTGTAATTAGAAAATCAAAAACATATTTAAATTAAAAGATCCACCACGCATAATAAAATTAAACATGGCTGACCTTACGGTATATCGTATGCGATTAAAAAAAGTATTATAGTAATTGGAATCGATTCAGAGGAAAAAAACCGCGTCAAATCAAACGTCTTTTTGAAGTCAATTAAATCGCGCCACTGCCACTACGCGTCGTATCGACATAAAACTAACGGGCATCGGTTGGAAGTTCATGTAGTCCAGATGGGGGTAGGTGAACGCCTGGGTGTAGCAAGACACGTCCGGGAATCTGTCCACGTCCGTTTTAATTGATGATTTGCAAAGCGCATTCTCCGTTGGCTTAGTTTCTTCACTTTTGACTTTACGTACCTTGTTTAACCCTTGCTTGCGCGTTAAGTTGCCTGGTGTGAAAATATAGATGCAGCGTGAATGTTATGAAAAAGTTCTCGTGTTTTTATTTCGAAGCAAAAGCTACTTGACTTTTCAGGGTTGATTTTATTTGATCCAATTGGAATTATTTCGTAGTTAAAATGAAATTATTTTATAATTAAAAAAATATTAAAAGGTTATACACATTATTTACCCACCAATCATTTAATTTTAGCAGTCGTCAGCTGACAGGCAACTTTATGAAGGTACCAGTATTTCCTCGTAAATTATCAACTGATTATTAGCTTAAGTTGAGTGAGTAAAGTGAGTTGTTGATTTTATCTTCTTTCTTTGGTTCTTTTAAACGTGTTGTGTGACTGTCATGTGTGAATAAATCCTTAGCATGGCGCATGCGCATGTTATTGGCGAATGACGTTGTAATAGATCCAACATGGCAAAAATAAAATGAGACTAGAACTGGGAATTGGCTTACATGAAATAAATAAATAATTTTTTTTAAATCCAATTAAACGTTATCTTTGATGTACTTGTAATCTGCAAGTAGGTAATAAAGAAAGACTATTAAGTAATTTGGAATGAAAGTTTTATTAATATGTATTGATCTCTCAATTTTACTTAGTGACAACCAGAGTGGGTTTCAGAAAATGTAGCTAATTTTTACGAGTACACAACAAGAACCGTTTTCCATCTTGGTAGTATTTCTAGGACAAAATGAGTGGCGCAACAATGTGTATCAACCATTAGAAAACAGAAAATTTAAAAAGCTAATAAATAAATATATGATACACATATACAAGAAACAAAAAAGCACACCTATTTGTTGCAACATTTGGCTCAAATTCAAGATTTGGGAATTCGCACGCGAATATCTGTACGGAGGTGCCCAGGGTTTGATTTGCTCCACCGGCAAGGCTTCCAACTGGTCAAAGTTCACCTCCCGTTTCTCCCCCAACTCCTCAATGAAGACCAGGCAGGGTCCTCCATCAGGATGCATTTCCTGGATATGGCAGTGGTAAGGCACAGCTTGTTCAGGCTGTAGCTTACAAAGGCACTTGACTCCAACTTGTAAAGTGGTCCCGTCACAATACCTTGCACCATAACGCAGCTCTGCAATATGTAATTTCCCTAATAATTCTGTGTACCCAAAGGTAGTATACTCAGAAGTGATATAATACTTTCATAGCCTCAAGGGTATGCTTTTGAGTATAGAAAACTCGTCACTAGAGTTGATGTTATCTAGTCAGTATGGTAAAGGGTTAGCTTATTATATTGAGGCAAGCATTCTATCTATTTTTTAAATATAAAGACTAGTGCATGTACAATCACTCCTGATGGTAACTTAACATGCAGCCTAAGATGTAGGCAAGTGCCTAAAAAATGCATATTCAGTCTTGATTTGAACGTACATAAGTTAGTTGGAAAAATGGAACCAATGCCATGACTACTAAAATGTCTTTCTATGTAATAATCCATTGGCTAAAAATACAATTTAAAATGACCTGGGACCTAAGAGTGACGAGTTTTCTCGGAAAAAGTACAGTTGTAGGTTCGGAGCAACAATACCTCGCCTCAGCTCACTCCAAACATCAAATTCAATATTCCGATAAATATCCGGATCCAAAGCTTTAGCAACCTTGTAAGGAAACGGAGTGATTCCATTGTCAATCAAATCTTTGGCACTGTTAATATTCAAGCAGTTCATACAAACATTCTCCAGCTGTATCAAGCTACGGTTGAAAACGAAGATGCTCAAAGACTCCTTGAGTAAACTTGCTCTTTCCAAATCCTCAGTGTGATGCTTGCATTTCAATGCTAGAGCATTATTATTACTGTCCTTGTCTTGCTCATTCGGAGCTTCGATGAAGATTTTAGCCCTTTCTTTCTGTTTCTTACGACGTTCAACATTATCAGACATGAAGTATTCGATGTGATGCTGTGGTCCCTTTTCATGAAGCATTTTGTCCACAGCATAGGGTAAATCCTTTAGTTGGTACACACCATCGTACAGTACTTCATATACTAATGCTATAAAATATATGGACAATTTGAAACACTACTTGAGTTTGCGATTCTGATTATGCAAATTTAGTAAAAGTTGTGCATTTGAAACCTTACCATTGTTTGCCGCAGATAATACTTGGTATGCAAGAAAACGATAAGCAAGATTACTATTAGAAATATTCACAAGAATAATATGTAGTATAAACTTATGATTTAAGTTTTAAATTTTTGGATTTTAAGTGAACTACAGCAATTTGAGTTACCTCAAGCATACAGGCAGCATGCCAGTATGCTTCAGGTTACTAAGCGATAAAATCAGTCAATCACCACAACTGATGTAGCAATGATTGATAGTTTTTACAGAATTGACACACAGCGTTGATTCTGTAAAAGTGGCATCAGTCAATGCTAGTTTAAATTTTGGTGATTGGCTGAGTTTAATTATGGCTTTCTTTCTGCAACAATGCATTTTAGTCAATAGTGATTGAGTAACAGCCAATCAGAAGCGATTGCAATCCTTACACTGTAGCAATAATTTTTAGAGAATTTTTAGTGCTGACGCAGCACAAAATTAAGAGATTGTAAAACACAATTTCTAAACTTAATTTTTACAGGTCAAATTCCAAATTCTTATCCGAGGGGAACATTTCAAAAGGATTTCTCATTTTATTTACTTTTTAAATATTATAATTATAGACTAACGCTCTGCAATCTCTCCTGATGGTAAATCAAGATGCAGCCTGTTTAGATGTTATGTACAACTGAATTAGCTACAATTTTCGCAATTATTGCAAAGTTAATAATCACAAGTTCAGTGCTAGGAGGGCAATAGAAAACTTACACTGGCAAAATGATGATGCAGTAATGAAATCTTTGGTATAAACCGCATCAAAGTGCTTAGTATCAGCCGAGTAGAATAGGTGTATGGTTTTTCCGTAGCCGTTACATATTTTTGTTTGTGGGCCCTTATTGGCTTCAAAAATAACAAAATCGTGCCTGCAACGTTTAATACATAATGGTGATTCAAATAGTTGAATTTTCGCATTGCTGCCTTGGCAGTAATGCCAATAAATTATGAAGGACACCTGCAATATTATGGGTGGACTACAAAATTCTAGGTTTTCCTAAGTTCAGTCCAATTAAAGATAATGCCTCAGTTATTTGGCTGAATTGACAAATAATAATTTGCTTACTGAAAAATACCTATAACATCAATTAAATGTCAAAATTTACAGTAAACTTAAATATGTTGTTTATATTAATAACCAATATAATTTATGAAATTAAACATACCAGGCTGAATGATCTAAACAAATACTTAGTTACTTGCTGAGTAGGCCATTCACTATTTACTGAACAAGGCCCACTCACACACTGAGTTACAAGAGGTGAAAATTGATATGCTTTTGTTTTTAAACGACTTCAGAATCAAGTTTCTTAGTAATGTCTAATTACCAAGAACCATTGAATTGAATTTAAAATAAAATAACTTTTTTGTGTTTTCCCTTTATAGACAGTAATTAAGAATTAGTTAAAAAACATTGTATTTATATATAACGAAGTGAGTAAATAGAAGAAGTCTGATAGTATTTTATTGAAAACCAATAATTTTAATTGGATAGTCAAATCCTTGTTCTTACCTATAGAGATGGCTCATCGCTGATATTTCAATGACTCCCCCCCATTCAGAAGGATTGGACATCTCCTTAAGGTAATTTTCAAATGGACATTTTAATGACTACAAAAAGAAACAGTGTGTTAGGATTGAATTGAAGTTTGTAGTATCTCAAGCCAAAATAGTTTAAAGGCCTACCCCCTCGAAAAGGTGGCGCTGGGATGCCATGAACTGGACGCAATCCAAGCGCACTTTATGAAAATACCGCTGCGTATTGTAAATGTTTTCGGACACGACCCTAAACAGGCAGCTGGCGTCTCGGGCCGTATGTTTCCTGAAAAAACCCATCTCATCGAGCCAGCGGTCTGGCTCCGATGGACGCTTGTGTAATTTCCATGGCCCACGGCAATGGATCGGAGAAGGCGACATTGTTTAACACCGCTAACAATCTGTAGGTAAACAAAAACAAATGACGCTACTCTCGGACTGACACTTTCCGATTAAATTATGCAAATATTCATCAAACAAATAGAGTTAACGCCTGAAACACACAGTAAATCCACAAAACCATATCGTAGCTAAACTGAATGGTGAATGCAAATGGTTGTTTTGCTAATTCGATGTAGCACACGTGCACGGAAAATAGCGCATACAATATATGAAAAATAACATCGAATCACTCACCGAAATAATATATGCCAGCAGTCAGCATTAGTGTTAAACTTTTTGACGATGTACAGTATATTATTTCAAGAATCCTTTGAAAAAAAATTGCACGTGCCAAAAGCAACCGTCAATAGCCGGCGGGAAGAAAATCAAAATTTTACAATTTACATGAAATGCCAAAAACGTAGAGAGAGAAGACATAGAGCCAGTGACGATTTCTTTCTCACTCACACTAAAAAGAGAGCAGAAATAAAGTTACTAATGTGATAAACAGAGACGCAGCTACCCAATTTTTTGTCCCTCATCGTGTAACCAGTTTTTTTCAAGGTCGGCACACTTTTGTGCGAAACAAACTGACAGTTATAAGAAAAATTTAGTACCTATGTGTGTTGCCAGCTTTAGGTACCTATACAATGTCCCGATTTTCCCTATCCTACTAATATTATAAATGTGAAAGTTTGGATGTATGTATGGATGTTTGTTACTCAATCACGCCATACTAAACCGATATGGCTGAAATTTGGCACGGAGATAGGTTTTTTTAGTAATGTCCTCTGACATACCGTACCGGCGGGTTACTTTGGCTACTTTTTCAATTTTTTTTTAAATTTTTGTTGAAACAAAATAAGGTCGTGATGGAAGAAATGAATATTATGAGAAAAGAAAAGAAAGATGATGGATACTACATAATATATGTCGGCGATGATTAAAGTGTATTCAGTTAGATAGTGTCGGTTACTGTTCTGAATTATCCTGAAGTTTCGTTCGAATGTCCAACGACCAGTCGAGAACTGTTAGCGATCTTAAGAATTATTTTATTTGCAAAGTTCTTAATTTTTAAATCCATTTTTAAATAGCTAGAGGCAGACTTTTTATGTTTTTTTTTTAATAATTATTAACTTAAACTTTGAAGAGTTGCAGTTTTATACGACTGCCTGAAAAAAGGAATATACTGTTAATTTCATTCATGATGATTTTGATGACTAAATATACAATTTTTGTTGCTTTTAATTCAATAGCATTACTCGATCGAAGGAAAATCATAAACTGTTCTTTACAAATTATTTTGTGTAACATTCTTACTAGTAACTTGTGTAACGAAAAAAATATTCCTTTATGTTACATGCATCTTTTTTCAAAATGACTCACATATGTTAAATTTCTATTCGGCATTTCAATATTTTTTTTAAGGAGCAAAAAATTATCTAGTGAATTGGTCCTATGAAACTACACTAAAAAACTTTAATATAAAAAAAATATTTTTAAAAAACCGACTTCAACCGCAATACGTGTACAAACTAAAATTATAATTTTAGTTTGTACACGTATTGCGGTTGAAGTCGGTTTATTTCATACTTTTAAGTGGTGGTTGAAGTCGGTTTTTTAAAAATACTTATTTTAATATTATTATTCTTTATTGCACACAATATTAAGATATATGTAAAAAATAGAAGCTTACCCTAATAGGTATATCTCTCCCAGACAACCTTATATGTGTAGGTATGTTATTTAAAAAATAAAACAATTCAGCATCTGTTTTGTCGTTTTATTTAAAAATCCTGGGAAGAATTTTCCATCTAATTTGGGGTAACAGGGGAGTGCAGTTATTGTGGCAACATTAAACTCAAACTTGTCATGTGACGTCATCGTTACGTCATGTTATCTCTATTTCAGTCGCGGTTACACAGTACCTTGGTCTATTGCCTTCTCTGTCTACGGCCAAAAACCAATTGCCATCGCCACAGAGAAGTCACAGAGGCATAGACCACAAAATAAACTCTATATTGTCTTTTGTGGACGGCTCACTGACCTCTATTTTTAATCGGTGATTAACACTGAACTTGCTGTTCAGTGTTAATAAATAAGTTGTTGTATCGCGCTAGTAGCAGCAGTGTTGCAGAGCTAGTATTAATACTGTAGTCTTTGTTGCAGAGTTGGTTGTTGTTACGTGGGTGAAGGTATACGACCTGCGAAAGCAACGCGATTGTATAGCTCCTGAATATCTGCAAAAAGTCGCCGTGAGTTCATCACATTTCGTTAAACAAAATGCGGGTTTGACAGTTCCGGACAGTTCTCAGTAACTTGCGATCGTGTTGTCAGACGTATGATTTAAAGTCGTGTTCATGTGGTTCATGCGACTTTTTAGAAGCTTAAGCATATGTACTACCAACCATAGACACTACTACTTCTCGCTTCTCGAGTTTCTCGACACAGCTATAGCTGTCATGCAAACCGTGTGCAAACCATACATTATAAATAAATAGGTACTGCATCAATCGACACTCTGATAGGGGATTTCTCTAACATCAAATAAAATTAAAACTCGACCAGTTTACCAAAGATACGGTATTAATGTTTACCGTATGTTTACGAAGTTCTTTATAACTGCGTAATCGTTACCAACCTAACTAAAAATCGTCGCACGGAACGTGCACGGAACTGACAGTATCGGTAAAGTAAAAGGAGGATATAAAATAAAAAAAAAACTTAATTTTGTTCTATATTTTATTTAGAAAAAGCACCGTCTGTAAAACATACAAAATTTCGATAAAACTGTTTTTATTTTATTTTTATATTGGCATCGTTGGCGTCTTACAAAATTGAAAAAATGAATCAATGGATATATGTAATACGACAGTATAAAAATTTATTGTTCATCTTCATCACAAGAAAATCAATAGCTTAAACAATTTTTATTAGACAATCTTAGTTTTATTATACGCACTTGAGCATTTAGTATTAAATCTACGACTTTTAAACTCGCTTACTTTTGGGTAATACAATGAAAAATTGCCAAATTTTATATAAATCAAAAATCTTGGTAACTACCTACACTCCTTATAAATTAAATTGACCAGAGCCATCGCATGACGCGTGCAATCTCATGAAAAAAATAGGTACGTACTTAAAATTTCTAGTTAATAATATTATAGAGAACACAAGCACAAAGCGACATCGTAATATAAGTTTCCGAATCCGGAGTGCAGTGTGTTCCCAACTTAAAATAAATTCAGTACTCAATCTTAAAATTTACTCTCCGTTATAAAATAAATAAAATGCTCGTAAAATAGGTACACTTATCAGATATATATATACTGTTAAAAGTGACATAGAAAATTTGGTTCCTACAATCTAATGATAAAAACCAGTTCACGGAGTCCGCTTATTTTAGATAAAAAGTATTTTTAGGGGATATAATGATAACTTCAAGGCTCATAGCCTTTGTGGGTGATAGGCATAGACAATCGGTGTTGCCACAACCGGACGTCGTAAACTGGCCTTATGGAATCTTACATCGAGTCTAAAATACGGCGATACTAGCGATATATAGTTGCGATAAATAATGGAAGGTAGTTTAGGCCGTCTTCTCCTGCTCGATGATATCCTTGGTTGGCAGGGGATTCTTCTCGCAGGTCTCGGTGTGCTTCAACTTGGTGGGGTCGAAGTTTTCAATGCCGTTCAAGAACTTGTTCTTTTCCTTTTCCGCTTCAATCGCTGTTGGACATACAAATCGATCAATAAGATATGCTGTTAAGGTGTTATCATACGAGTGGAGTCGAAAGAAGAAAATTGAATAAGTCAATTACATACAGACATATTCAATTTTCTTCTTTATCAACCGGTAGATATCCACTGCTGACATAAGTCTCTTGCATGGATTTTCACATGCCTCGGTCTAGTAAATATTTTTGGTTAACGTCTTCCATTTTAAACTGCAAAAATCACAATGAGATGAGATTTAGGTCAATCGCAGTTAGGTCACAATTCTATTAGTTACCTACACTGTTGAGAAATTACATTATTACAATATAATTATTATGACGTTTATATACATGCTAAAGCGTAAAAAAGCGTTAAAAAATAAACCTTCAATGGGCGGCAAGGGATTTTTTTCCTCGGTCGTCGTGTGCTTCATTTGGGTCTTGTCGAAGTGTTCTACTCCATCTAGAAGGTTTTGATGCGCCTTCTCCGCTGCCACAACTGGTTTGAAGCAAAAAATCGTGCACGGCAAACGTAAGTAAAAAAGCATGATAAAATAATAGACGTGAAAAATTTTATAAAAGCATTTTAACAAATATACATGCTTTACAGTTCAATATTATCACATATAAAAAAGGAAAAGCGTGTCATAAGCTAATAGTGTCAAAATTAATAAATAGTAATTCTTCGCATAACATACTTTTATATGTACCTAGCACGATCAAGTTCTGTTACAAGGATTACCAACGTCTATTCTGAAGCTACTTATGATCAGAAAGTACAGGTACCAAGCCATTTGGATTTATGACTATTATTAATTGTTGACAAATAATCGTTAATTTAATGTCCAAAACTTCACATTTCAGTCGGGAATCCTTGTTAATATATTTTAATATTTAATACTTTGACTTATTTGAAATCGCTGCATTTATCAACACTCATCAGCTTTCATGCTTAGGTATTGCATAAAAGTACACAGCACATAAATTTTAATAAACTAATTATTTTACCATCTTTGTCAGGAAGCGGGTTCTTTTCTTGTGTTTCTGTGTGCTTGAGACTGGCGGCGTCGAACTTTTCGATCCCGTCAAATAGGGACTTTTGAGTTTTTTCAGTTGCAACATCTGCGAATCATAGACAACATGTTAACTTATCTTCAAATAAGGCGAAGTGCACAAAAGTGAAAACCTTTGTGAAAACACATCAAAATTAGGGTAGGCAACTCTTCGATTAATTTTATTGGTAACTTAGGGCCGATTTCGCCAACGTAAAATAAGAGTGATCCGAGCATTGTGATATTTTGTCAGATTTTCAGTACAAAAACTGCCAGAGTGCCCAATTTATTCCTCGGTTAAACTTCATTCGAAGTTAGTGAAATCGACACTTACTTAAAAGTTAAAAAACAGTAGGTATTTTACGTTCATGCTATTTGTAAGATAAAATTAAATCACTGTAAAAAACTACAAACTTATGTTAAAAAGATTAATTACTATCAGTTGAAAACTCGAAAATCTTTGTTAAAATAGGCGAGACGGAACGAAAGCAGTTTTATTATTTATTTACAGCGCATTTTTCCACCCGGTGAGAATACCTAATGCGTTAGGTAGGACTATTTTTTCGACGGTGTCTGTTTTTCTTAACGACGAAGCCTGAAATTGTTCGACGTCGTGTAGGAGGGCTGTGTGTAGCTTTTCTTGCGCTACGTCTGTTAAAACAATTATTACCCATTATGATAATTTACTTACTTCATGTTCTGGTATACTTAACTAATACAATCAATTTTATTTCTAGTCTGTCGTATTTGTAAGTCCATGTATGTAGTTAGGTGAGTCTTTTATTACAATCTTATCGATCGATAACGTTATTTTTGTTTGCGATTCATATGCCAGATCTTATCTATTTGTAGATATGGCAGTGTATAAAATTTTGCTTCGGTTTTAGATTATAAATTCTTAAAGTAGGTAGTGATGTCCTTTTCACAAAAGGGTATCACCAAGGTATCACTATATATGGACACTTTTATACCAGGAATTAAAGGATGACCTTGTGTCTTCCAATAGAGCTTGTTTCATTTTCATAGCTTGGATTCCATGCTTGCTCATCATAAAAGTAATATAAAATTTTTCCAGAGCTAAGCTAAAGAAATGAAGCAACTCTATAATAACATTCCTGCTGACGTGTTGAATGAAGCAAAAGCAAATTCTTCATTCAAAGTTGCATACACCTCTGAATAACAATAAGAATTGAACATAGCAATGTACCTACAAACATTTTGATTTTCAACTTTACAAGTAAGTAACTATACCTATATGGAATTGAAAATTAATTACAAAAACTTTTAAAACTAAAGCTTTCTTTTTTTTATTATAAGTTTCAAAGACACTCGTATCGGCTTACAGCGCCAAAATGGCGTCAATCAAGTAGACCCAAAAAAGAAATCACAACAGCCAGTCCAGTGTAAATTAATTTTATCATTATAGAGGTCAGTGCAATCATTTTTAGACAATTCCAGAGCTGGGTTTGATTAAATTATTTTTCATTCATTCCAAAATATTAGACGAGGCCCGCGACTTCATCCGCTTGGATTAAGGTTTTTTGATTCCCGCGGAAACTCTTTAATTTCCCGGGATAAAAAGTAGTTATGTAGTAATCCAGGGAATATTCCAAACAGCCAAATCCGTCCGTTAGTTTTTGCGTGACGTGACACACACGCGCACACGCACACCCTCACACACACACATACACACATTCAATCTTTCGCCTTTATAATATGAGAGTGAATTTACCTTCGGCGGAAGGCAGCACGATCTTCTCGTTGGTGTCGACGTCGCGCAGACAGCTGGGGTTGAAGGCCTCGAGCTGGCTCTTGAGGTCCGTGGCCACCTTGGGCAGGTCCTTGAGGGAGGGGGAGTCACTCACGGAGCACGCCATTGTTTGGAGATCTGTGGACGAAACAGTTTCTCTTTATTTTGTTATCTATACTCTATTTTTTAATCCCAGAGACTAAACTGACAGGTAGAAATGTCAAACTTAGAAATAATGATACCAGCTTTATAAGAGTAGTGTTGTCCTCAAGATTCCGATTCAGATTAAAGTCGGTAAAAAAATAATGATGAGTAGAATAAATATGTACTTATACGAAATACGAAATATGTAATTACGAAATTAAAAAGTCGCCCTAGTCACATAATTTGAAAGACTAATTAAAGAATTATTAGTTAGATAAGATACAAAAAAAAATCACCTTAGTAATAACGGTATGTCTATCTACTCTACCTCTTTGCCGAAAGAAATTTGCTGGAAGAATTTTAAAACAATAACGATTACGTCACGTCATAACAGCTAATACCTAATCTCTAATCACGAATTACGAGGCCATTTTGTTTCGTTGTTCGCATTCGATCACGGCCAGTTCAGTCCCATACAAATTTTCATAGCCTTACAAAATCTTTTCCATTATGATGCATGTCAATTTTTACAGACATCTCATATCTACATTAGGTACCTTTATGTAGTATGAAGTATTTTAGATCTACAGTAATCTATGATTCTCCTGATGGCTGACGCCCAATCAACGCCATTGTATTTGGTTATTTTAGTTTAATTTTTATATATTTCTGTACCAGAATAACAATTATTATTTCAATTTATTGAAATATAGTACAAGTGTTATGTACCCGTTATAATATTCGCGAAAGGACGCTATTTTGCATAAGTTTCCACAGTGTGACAAAAGACAAAGTATTATGGTTTATATTATAAAAGTGTTTAGGATCTTATGTGTTTACCAGTGTGTTGTAATTTGAAAAACGTTTCGTGAAACAAATTATTAAAAATATGACGTCTTAATTGGTGTAGGGTGTACCTACCTATTATAAACAAAATTAGGGCATATAACTATGTATTAGACTAGATCATAAAGACTTACCTGAAATTCCAAAAATGTGTATCACAAAAGCGATATTATGTTATTTCAAAGTGAATTAAACAAATATTTTTAAAAAATTTGTTACTTTACCTACTTCTTTACTATTTATCAATTGTATGAAAAACTCATAAAAGGATAATCAGCCCACTCTTATTTCATTTGAATTGGATTTATTTTCAATACATTTTGTGGTATTACGTAACTTACAAGAATACCTACAAATATTTATCGGTAAGTATCGATTGGACCACATCACTATTAAAGAGCAGTAAAAAACAGGCAACACATGAAACGTCATTTTAGTCTCCGGGATTAAAAAACAGAGTATAGGTACTATTAGCTTTTGCCCGCGCTTTTATAGCCTCAATAGACCAACGGTTAAAGGTGCGGGCTGAAAACTGAAAGGTCGCAGGTTCGAGCTCCACACGATGCACTATTGCCGTATCCGCTCCTAATAAAAGCTTGTCGCCTCTTGTCACTTATTTTTGAAGGGAGAGTAGAAAATAAGTAAAGTTCAGCTTGGCTAATATTCAAAAAAAAAAAAGAAAAAAGTTCGATTTTTCAAGTTCATTTTACCTCTTTTTTAAATATTTAATGTATAAAGTCTCTTGCAGCCATTTTGATTTTCCTTCGACACAAAGAACCTATGTCCTAGCAACAAGTTGAACGTTATCTGACCAATACTCGCAGTAGTAAACAAATTAAGTATATAAATCTATTAGTGATTTAGGAATTTATCTTTGTTTACATTAAGAACTTTCTTCGTGCGAGGGGGTAGCAAGTAATACACAGTAATACATTATATTGTTGGCAGCTGAAACACATACCTAAGTTTAAATAGATAATTAGGTACTTAAATCTTGTATCTATCCTAACTTAAGTATACCTAACTAAAAACTTATTCCCGTTGCAGAACAGATTATTACCGCTAAACCGGAAAAAAGTTTGTTTTTGCTAACTGTACCGGTTAACTCCGATCGCGTTACTTGACTCATTACTTACTAAGGTTACCTACTACATAACAAGCCTCTTATACCGCGTCCGCATGCTTGTGGCAAACGGCAAACGCCAAACCTCTACAAACGTTTGCCTTGAATTTGGGAATCATCCGCACGCTTGCGAGGGCGTTTGTATGTTCTGAACAGGCAAGCATGACGGACGTCGAACTTGTGTCGGCTTTATTATTTGGCTTAAGTTATTTTTACAAATGTTTTAAGCTCAGTATCGATCAATAATCCTACTAAAATGGAATATGGATGGATGGATGGATGGATGGATGGATGTTTGTTACTCTTTCAGCCACGACTAATGAACCGATTTGAATGAAATGTGGAATAGCGATAGCTCATACCTACATTTTAGCCCGGAAAATTAAGGACTTTTCGCGGGAATTAAAAAACCTTAATCTGCGAGGACGAAGTCGCGGACGTCATCTAGTTGATAGTAAAGCGTCCTCTAATTAAAATTTTCAAAACATATTTCATGTGCACAATTTGTCCAGTTACAGTTTTAGTATAATATTATAGATTAGTAGTAGTAGCTAGTAGTATGTTCGAAAAGACTTGGTACCTACCTAGTTTATTTATTTGAATAAAAAAATATTCTACTCTATTCTAGTTAGGGCTTCCAATACCGGGATCCCGGTATTGGCCAATACCGGGATCCCGGACTTTTTTCAATACCGGTATTCAGGCCTTCCAATACCGGGATCCCGGTATTAGCTAATACCTGGGTAATGGAATTGAAAATGTGTACTGTACAAAGACTATATTCGTTAACGCGCAGAACGTGAATATAGCTCAGAATATCAGCTTCGTGGCGGCAAGTTGTGATTTTAGTTTAGCGGATTTGGTCTGACCAACGCATCGGGCTACGTCCCCGAGGTCTCTTTCCGTCCACTTTGCCAGTAATCACGATCTTTTCTAAATTGTGTCCCTCCCTTCTGGCAATGTGGCCGAAGTAATCGAGTATCTTCTGGAGACAGGTGGTCGATAGCCTACTCGTGATTTTTAGCTATTTCAGTATCAATGCGTTGATTCTACAGAACCAGCATACATGCTGTCCACGGAATTCCCAGCATTCTCCTCCAGCACCACATCTCGAAAGCATCAATGCGATGTCGGTCAGCAGCTTTTATTGTCCATGTCTCAGCTGCATACATGAATATCGGGAAGATGAGTGTGCGGACGAGACGCATTTTTTTACTGATGGAAATGTTCTTATCCCTCCAAATCTTGTGTAGCTGAGACATGGCACTTTTGCCATTCCAATCCGCCTCCTAATTTCCGGCTCGAATGACCCGGTATTGGTTATGTTGGTAGCCCAGGTAAATAAAGTTCTTCACGATCTCCAGGTTCAGTGAGCCAGTGAGTTCCAACTGTTTGGCGCGATCTATCACCATTATTTTCGTTTTGGACCTATTTATGGAAAGGCCCATTTCTTCGCTGATTTGTTCCATCCTGTTCAATAGAGTTATCATTTCGGCTTCAGACGCTGCTAAAAGAGTTGCGTCATCAGCGTATCGTAGGTTGGTTAGCTTTACTCCACCGATGCTGACGCCGCCTTCCCATTCATCGAGAGTCCGCCTCATGATATATTCGCCGTAGATATTGAACAGGATGGGAGAGAGGACACAACCCTGTCTAACTCCCTTGCGAAATTTGAAGGGCCGCGAGTTAACCTCATCTACCCTTACAGCTCCTTCACTGCTGTAATATAGATTCTTGAGCAGTTCTACTAGATGTTTTGGCACTCCTAATTCAGTGAGGACTTTCCATAAACAGTTCCAGTTAACGCAGTCAAAGGCTTTACTGTAATCAACAAAACACATGATAATTGGCGTATTGAATTCATAGGATGTTTCTATTATTTGCCGTACATTTAAGATTTGTTCACGGGTGCCTTTGCCTTTAACGAAACCCGACTGCTTTTGCGGGATTTGCCAGTCCAGGTAGTATCGGATGCGGTTGTTAATGATGTAGAGCAGTATTTTGCTGGCATATGAGATAAGCGCTAGTGTGCGATAGTTGTCGCACTTTCTAGTAGAGCCTTTTTTATGTCGAGGGACCACGATGGACAGGGCCCAGTCTCTCGGCCATTCATCGTTACGCCAGATTAGGTCACAGATCATGTGTAACATATCGATGGCAGTATCTCACAGAGCTGTCAGTATTTCGGATGTTATTTGATCTGGTCCTGGAGCTTTTCTAGTTTTAAGAGATTTCATGGCAGTGAGAATTTCTGATCGAAGTATACTTGGCTCCAGTTGCACTCCGCTACAATTAGCATGTGACGTTCCCAAATCATTGCAATTTTTATATAGCTCTTCGCAATAGTTGCGCCACCTTTCGGCTATTGCGTCGAGTTCATTTATGAGATGGTCTTCGGAATCTTCTATCACCCACGTTTTTGGTTTAAATTGTCTAAACAGGAGACAGACCTTCTTGAAAAGATCTGAAATCTCAAATTTTTGAGAGTGGTGTTCGATCTCGCTGCATATGTTCTGAATGAATTGGTTCTTATCCTCTCGACATTTTCTAAGGATGCCTTTATATTATACTTATAGTATCGATCTATAGAAATCGTAAAGTGACTGATTTATTGAATGTAGAGTAACAAATTTTATTTATTAAAAGTGTTGATTATTTAATTTACACTTTACAGTGAAATATTTGTACTGTAAATAAAAATAATTTTAATGAAAAATCTGCTCGTTATTTTGCCATTTTTTTCCAAAATAAATACGTATTCATTTACGGATTTAGCACTAAAATATACACACATAAATTACCACAATAAACACTATAGGATTTTGTTCCGTACATGATTTTTTTTTCAATACCGGGATCCCGGTATTGAAAAAAAACTTCCGGTATCAATACCGGTATTGAAAAAGTCCGGTATTCGAAACCCCTAATTCTAGTATGTACCTACTCAATAGATATTTTGTTTTTTTTCTTTATCAACCGATAGACGTCCACTGCTGGACTGTTTATTGCATGGACTTCCTCAAGCTTCGGTCTTGCGCCACCTGTACCCAGTGGCTCCCTGAGGGTCGCCTGATGGTGTCGGTCCACCTATTACCATACCATTATATACCATTTTCCGGTGCGGAGTCGCTACTTATTATTATTAATATATAAAACTAATTAATTAATTAAATTATATAAACAAATCGTCTTCAAAAGTCTTCAGTCGACCAGTCATTCATTTTACGTTTTTACCCACTCACAAAATGAAGATTTCTAAAGGTGCGATACGTAAATCGTAATACAATAACACGTCTAATCGCCGCCAGTGCACAAACGAGACTGAGTGCGCGCAAACGTGTGGACGGAGACGCAAGCGCTTGTGGCAAATTCCCTTTGGTTTGCGATCAAAAGACCGACACTCGATGGATCGGCCACAAACGCTCGCAAGCGTAGGCAAACCATGGCAAACGCTCTATCCGCACGTTTGCGTTTGTGAAGGTTTGCCGAGGTTTGCCAAGCGTGCGGATGCAGCTTTACCGTATACCTACACTAGCAACACATTACATGACCGGCGAAAATGTGCTTCGAGTTCGTTTTACCGGTTTGCCACGATTATGTTTGCTTTCCGATTGAAAAACCAGACATATGTAACGGACAGCTTTTGCTTACAAAAATACCTATTCATATTAATTTTTCATTTTGCAAATAGACAGTCCATCTTCTTATTTTATCAACCTACAGATCTGCCCTCGTAATTGAAAACACAGTAAGTTAAATAGAAGTTACATTTTTGTTACTGTGTTTTCAATTACAAGGGCAGAGATGTCCATCTATAGACCGCACTCTAACTCTGCTCTGACTTAAGACGAGACAGATTTATGTCCGAGCATATTCCTGTCTCGTTTTAACTCTATCTTAAGTCCGAGCTAAATCAGAGCACGGTCTATAGATCTCAGCATAAGTCTATAGATTAGATGTATAGATTTCCACATGCATCAGTCATACCTACTCAAACAATGACATTTTATACTAGATCATGATACTCAAAAGACGTATCCAGTAGCTCCCTGTGACTGCGACAAAGATGTTTTAATTACTGAATAATATAAACGTAAAAATTCTTTTTAAAAAATCGACTGCAAAAGCCACTACAAAGTATACTAACTTCTAACTAAATTCTTTAACCACAAGTATACCTATCAATTGTGCCCGTAAAATTTGACGAGTTCCCTCGATTTCTCTAGGACCCTGACTTGATGACAATGGGACTACCTAGGAAGTAGGTAAGTATACCCTTTCAAACAAAAAAAGAATTTTCCAAATCGGTCCGGGCGTCTTCGAGTAATCAGGGAACATACATAAAAAAAAAAAGATTCCGACGAATAGAGAACCTCCTCTTTTTTTGAAGTCGGTTAAAAATTTGCAATGATTTTAAAGCCTTTATGAATCAATATAATGTGGTGAGTTCTGACAGACGGTGTCTGCGCACACATGCCGGCACGCTAGACGACACGAATACAGATTCGGTCGGCCATTGTTGGCGCCGATGCACGGTATACCAAGTGAGTATACATCCGGTCGGCGGTTCGCGGGAAACAATCTTTTGTCCGGGAGGAAGTCTCGCCGGGGTGGATTTTACAAAATAATCGCCTATTCAACGTTTTATTCGTACCTAAAATTAGGGTTGGCAATTTATCTCTTCTACGTATCTAGTTAATATGCATACTGCAGGGCTAGCATAGGCGGGAGAAATTTTATCCCCGGAAAAAGGATAAAATGTTTATCCCCTCGCTTAGTTTTATCCACCCGTCAAGCATGGGCACAGTGGTGAAAATAACACTCAGTGGATGTACTTATAGAAATATACATCGCCTTCTCCTCTGTCGCCATGCTTTAGCACAGGGAAAAGATAATAATATCCCCTGTCAGTGGATAAAATCGGGGGATAAATTTTTTATCTCCTGCCCATGCTAGCTATGCTGGACTGTCGTACTTCATCATTATAAACCTTTGAATCATAAACCCATCACTGGCTCACTACTGCAAGGTGAGCATGGGCAGGAGACAAAAATTGTATGCCCGACTTTATCCACTTACAAGAGATAAAATTATCTTGTCCCTATGGCGATACATATCGTCCTAGCATGGTGACATTTAGCACAGGGAAAAGATAATAATATCCCCTGTCAGTGGATAAAATCGGGGGATAAATTTTTTATCTCCTGCCCATGCTAGCTATGCTGGACTGTCGTACTTCATCATTATAAACCTTTGAATCATAAACCCATCACTGGCTCACTACTGCAAGGTGAGCATGGGCAGGAGACAAAAATTGTATGCCCGACTTTATCCACTTACAAGAGATAAAATTATCTTGTCCCTATGGCGATACATATCGTCCTAGCATGGTGACAGGGAAAAGAAAAAGTACCTATATTCCTATATGGTGCCTATAAAATTTGAAGAGATCCCTCGATTTCTCCAGGATCTCATCATCAGATTCTGACCTGATGGCAATGTGACCATCTGGAAAGTATACTCTCAAACAAAAAAGAATTTTCCAAATCGGTTCAGGCGCCTTCGAGTAATCGGGGAACATACATTAAAAAAAAAGATTCCGACGAATTGTGAACCTCCTCCTTTTTTGAAGTCGGTTAAAAAAGTGTCAACCCTAAGTCTAGCCATAGTGGCATGATGTGGAGACTAAAAACTGAAAACTAGAATGAGCATTCGACTCTATGTTTTAAACATAAAGCTTTTTAAAAACTGCTGCCCATTAAAGCCTTTCCTACATTTTTTTTTAATTTCACGAAGTGAATGAACTACCTATTCAGACTTTAAACAATAGCTGTCGTTTAATGTCCCTAGAGCTACAAGTTCTGTATAAATTACAACATTACAACCAATCTGTTGTTTTCTTTTATTCGATTGGGATGGTTTAGATTTAGATCTAACTTGGAAAAAGAGAAACTTCTTTATTCGACAATAAGCACTTGATTACGATCTCATCTGGTGGTAAGTGGCGATGCAGTCTACAATCATAGTCAATACCCCTACTAGGCACGGCCAAAACCTGACACCTGAAAAGCGATGGTAGGTACCTGAGGTACCTACTATAGGTACTAAATTCACATGACATTTTTTTTTTCAAACTGAATTTGACTTATATTTCCCTCTCTTCTCCATGTAAGCGGAAAGTTTGTGTTAGGAATGGATACGACAATAGTGCAACGGGTGGGAATCGAACCTGCGACCTTTCAGTTTTCATTCCGCACTTTTAACCGTTGAGCTATTGAGGCTATTTATTATAATTATTCGTAATTTTAAAGTACCTAGATATTTTGTAAAAGTTTATATTTCGAATAAAAACTTTTCTATTTCATTCGAACTTATATATATAGTGGCTGGGCAGCGCGCACATTTTTATCCTTTTATCATAAAGTTTGGTTCATTGTTCTTTCCAATCATTTCAATATAAATGTAGTACACATAATTATCACCCATGCGTCATAAGAACATGATTTACTGTCATATAAATCATGAAATATAATTAAAATTGACAGGAAGCACTAAATACGTCCGCTTGGAATATATTACTTCAACTTGAAGATGCGACCGATAATGGTTGATTGACACTAAAATAACAATAAATTGAGACTACTTCAACTAGCTGTAGGTATCTCAATTATTTTTAATTGACTTCCTAAACGGAGAAAGTTCTTATTACGTTAAAAGTCTACTAAGTAGTATCTGGCCATTTTCTTCCAGGATTTAACCTTTTTAAAATAATTCAAAGTACCTAAAGGGACTCCTTTTAATAATTTATTTTAATTTATTATATTATATATTTTTTAAGGTTTTTCGTTTTAGGTTCATATTTTGTCCTGTATATATTTAATTTGTTTATTATATGCATCATTTTAGTTTTAATTTTAGAAGTAATTTAATATTAATTTAATTTAGAGATATAATATTATTATAATTTAGAATTTAATTTTATACATATATTATGTAGTTATCTAATAAATTAATAATAATATTCAAAGTTATAATTATTTAAGTAGATCAATTTGTAGCTCTTATGACAAGTCCAAGATTCTACCAAGACCATCCAGTTGGAAAGTAGGTTCTGCTAGCTAAGAATAGTTGACAAGAAACTCAGTCTTTTAATTTATAAAAACCGGCCAACTATGAGCCTGGACTCGAACACGAGGGTTCACTACCATCGTAACAGCGATTGTTAAAAGGTAGAGTAAAAACACTGATAATAATCTATGATTAACATTAGACACTACACCATGAAAATGGATCGATTTGAAGCGCCACATTTGACATACGAGTGTCTCTGGATCTAATGATATTGCAAATGGCGCACCGACCTCTATAATTTAATCTATGATTTCATAGATTATAGAGGTCAATATTATTAGTTCCAGAGACACTCGTATGTCAAAAGTGGCGCTTTAAATTGATCCATAATTAAGCTGTCATTTGGTAGGTGTGCATTTTTGAAACTTCATTATGGAAACACTGTGTGCATAGCATAGTTTTGTTATACATTGTAAAAAAAAATTTTGCTCTGCTCTTCGCAGCAGAATCTGCATTCCGAACTGGTGGTGGCAGGTGGATTTATGACGTGTCATAAGAGCTACAAGTTGGCCTATATGAAATAAATAAAATTTTGATTTTTTGATTTTTTAAAGGGTCAGCAAATTCAGTGTTAATTCTAGATCAGTTATAGGGCTTAGCTCAGTGGCCAAAACCCTTCTCATTCAAAAGGAGCCCAGCTGTACCCAGCTATGGGCCGGCGATGGCTTAAGATGAATGATTTAACTTTAAACGGTTGTGGCGCCACAGAGTACATAAGAGTAGGTACCTACTGCAGGTAGTGGCGCCAAGATTTTCGCGACATGTCCAAAAAAATCGCAATGTAAAAGTTGAACAGTTGTTATGAAACGTGAAACGCCAGTGGCCAGCGCCCGCTCCCCGCGCCCTCGCCACCAGTGCAGCGCGCAGCGGTATGGCGGCATGCGATAAGATGAAACTTGCGTAACGAGTTGCAAGTTGAATCACTTTATACTTACCTTAACTTAACTTCTATGGTAACTATATGCTCTTATGTAATCTATTAGAGGTTTCGTCACAAGATTCTAGGTCTTCAAATTCGAAACTACCTACTTGTTTGATATAGGTCAACTAGAGTAGGACTGTAGGTATCTAATGATAAGTCAAGACTTTACCACCGGTTCAGAAAGAAGATTCTGCTGAGAAGAGCCTGTGAGAAACTCGACAAATGCTATTTTAAAAATAAAAGGTAATATTATTATTATTTTTTAAAGTTGCAACTTTTGGGCAGCTGAATGTAAAATCACTAAGGAATTCATTAATTTTACTTTATAATAACGAAATAAGAATCCACTGAATCGGAAGCTGAATTCAAAATGGCGCGGCGTCAAATTACCATAGACTACCTAATATAAAACAAAATAAGCGTCGTCCCGTAGGTAGGTACAGTCTAACGAACTAACAATGGATAGTTAATGCTTCATGTTGGTTATCTGTGTAGATCCTTGCCCAAATAAAATTAAGTGAGCTATTGTCGGTTAATTTAGTTGTGTATAACAGTTTCTGGCGTGTCATGGCTCCTTTCCACTGCTTTTTACGGTATCGAAACGCACGAGAAGGACAAGTACGACCGGCTTTAAAAATATCGCGATAAAAAACATATCACAACACGCACGCCTTCACCGACCATATGGTGGCTTGAAAAGTTGAACATTATTGCTTCGGGGGCGGCCACAGACGTGCCAACTTGTTACTCCAACTTAAGTCGGCAGCAGACGTTTTCACCTCTCTATAACTTGGGTGATAAATCAGCATCTTTTAGCCCCCATTTAAGTTTTGTATAAACAAAGGTTAAAGTCGTAGACTATAATTCTAGCCACAGTGTATCTATGAGACGGTAGCCCTTCGCGGCTAAGATGGTAGTGGGCTAACTTGGAAACAGGGTAAAAAGATTTTCCTTTATTAGTGTTTACAGCGTAAAACGTGACATGTCCCAAGAGTCAGATTAAGAATAATTGCATCTAGAACTTTGCAATTAAACCGCATTTCATTTCAAAACACGGAAAGAAAATCAGCACAATTCTCGGAGGAAATTACGATGGATTTCTATTTTAGTGGCGGGCAGATATTACACTTAAAAACCTCATGGCCAGAAAGCTCGCTGACTCCACAGATCTAGAAACAGCACTAGAAAGGAAGATGGAACGTCGTGTCGGCAATTTTCACCCATTCATGTTGGAACATCTGTAAAGACTGTTTAAACATAGGTTGAGTGTAAGACTCCTTTGATAAGTCAAACAAAAGGGTGCTTGTCGTTGACTCACTTTTTAATGCTTCATGAGTCATTAGTTGTGGCGATACGCTTATATCCAGAGAAGATTACACACGTTGTGTTTTTGCTTCGATAATATAAACGTACGTACTATGCTATATAAACTCTATATAAACAAACTAGAGAGTTCTATTGAAATTTCTAGTTTCACGTTATTAAGGTGACTTCATAATTACCTACATAGGTAACTATTTTCTGCTTACTTCTTATAAACCAAGGCTTAAAAAGCTAAGATCGAGAGCCAAAGAGAAAAAAAAACTTAGGGATTCATGGACGTTAAAATAACTTTTAAGCCCATAGTAGGACTCTGTAGGAGTGTAGGACATAGGGACAACATGAACAAATTCGTGAACCGTGTTTCGACTTTCGAGGAACAAAAAAATGTGATCGATAGTAGCGAAATTACGTCCCGTCTGTGAGGGGAACCGAGCAGTGAACCGCGCCGTGGCGTGACTCACGCGGCAGCGCGTAGGGTTGCTAGCATATACGATTACCCCCTTATGTGTGGAGAATAGTGTGTTAAACATTTTACCACCCGACTGCCACATGGATTTAGATTTAAGCCTTTCTGTTCAAAGCTGTTTCTTTTAATTTTGGGTCATCGCGCTGAGTGCAAGTTGAACGTACATCTAAATATATAAAAGGCAAAGGTGACTGACTGACTGACTGACTGATCTATCAACGCACAGCTCTAACCACTGGACCGATCGAGCTGAAATTTGGCATACAGGTAGCTATTAGGACGTAGGCATCAGCTAAGAAAGAATTTTTGAAAATTTCAACCCCAAGAGGGTTAAATAGGGGCTTAAAAAATCGAACCTAACGTGAGCGAAGCCGCGGGTTAAAGCTAGTTTGGGTTAAACGACAAAGAAAAAATAATAGCCCTACCAACGTACCTAGTTTGACAGCTAGTGTGATCGCAATCATCTATCATTGGCTGACATTCTTTGACTTAAAGGCAGGAAGAATACCATAAATCAAGCCAACCTTCCCCTCTTCACCTTTTTTACTACTGCATCGAAAGACACAGGGCGCGCTTCCATCCCTATGTCCCATGTTAGTTTATGCGCACGACTAGGCTTTGGAATGTTCTTCGTAGATAGATCTCAGAAGTGGGTGGGTATCAGGTACCTTTTTTCTTGAGAACCTATCAGGAAACATTCATTTTAGGTAGGTACTCAAGGAAAAACAATTATGGAATTCCAAATCATGCTTCCGTTACGGATCGTTCATATTCCCCACAAATAAAGAGCGTGGACTATAATAAAACTTGTTTGCACTTTATAAAGTTCTAACTCTGCGTCCCTAATAGGTGCATGAATCGCTGGACGGCACTCGGCAGACGGCAGACTGTAGAAAGTTAAGGTTATTAAAATTTCACCGTAAGCATATCGGTAGCCACGGCCGTCGCTTACACTTACCGTTTTACTGATTTACAACACCTATTCATTAAAGTTTCTAATACTTCTCAACGTGAATGGCAATGGCTTAGTGCTTACTCGTCATTCTATTATTACTTAACATGATATTTTAAGAAATTTCTTATTTTGCAGGAATTTTGTCTGGAAAAGTAGGTATAAGTAATTCTTTACAACTCGTGCAAAAAGTTTATTTTTCTCGTTTCAATGATACTGAAAATATGTTGAAAGACTTTTATAGTAACTTTTATCACGTTTTTTATTAGATATGTTAAACATATATTCGTTTTTATGCGATATAAACTCATTGATGACATACTTACCAACAAACATTACTTTTTAAGACAGTACTTTCAAATGTCCCCCTATCGTTTAGCTTTCTTATAGTCATAAAGTTGAACGATCATATTACTTCACAGTAGATCATAAAAAAATACTATAGTATCTAACTTCACGAAAAAGATCATTTTTACAAAACAAGACAAATGGCTCATATAAATCTCATAAACTCATACAAAATTGATTTATGTCCTACTTTAGTAAATTTACTGGTATAACGACTTACAAATAAATGATTCATACGCAAATAGGTACCTAATAATTTACCGGAGCTGTTACAGATATATTTCTAGAAGCCGAAAACGACGCATATTATTTAGTAAATTACCAGAACGCAGATAATTATGTATATGTAATTAGTACCTACGTTTTAGAAGTAAGGTCGGCGTTAACGAAATTTTAGTTTAACAAAATATTTGGTATTTTGGAAGCGGTGTGATTAATTACCTATGTCGCATATACTACTCGTATCCTATGGACATAGTAGCTAACTACATCTCTTAGAAGTCTTATGCCCGTTCTCACCAACCATACCTAAATCATGCCCTAAGCAGGAGTCTCTACATAGGTAGCTCCAAAATACATTCCCTTACCTAATATCATTTCCACCAGACAGAAATCGTCACCTAACTTAGCTCAGGTAGCCTGTAAATTTTAGGGATCGTTGGTGAAAATGGACTTTAGAACATTTAACAAACGACCTGACTGATACTTATTCCCCTTTCCCTTCCAAGTAAGTTTGACAATAGTGAAACGAGTTGAATTTGAAACGTTGACCTTTCGGTTTTCAATCCATCGCCTTGACCATTGCGCTATTGAGGTTTTTGATGTACGTCTCAAAGTTGTCCGGCTCGAAGGACCACATGTACGGTTCAGGACCGCACAGAAATAAAACTGCTGAGTAGAAGTCTTAAGTTTATTACTACTACTCTACTTAGGCTAATTATAACCTAATAGCAGTGTGAGCGCGATGCGATGTTATGTGCACTGATTTATGATATAATGAATAGCGTATTTATAATAAAGCGTGAATGATGACTGGGCGAAATGTACGGTTTCGACATAGACCGTACAAACGTTACTTTGATTTTGATTGAGGATATTGCTCGATAGTCGTATTTTGTATACAATAAAATTGTACATTCAAAGTGAATTTAACAAGAGGCGCTACACCGCGTCTGTTACAATTCGAACAGACTAATAACAAGTAGGACCACAATCCTTCAAAGTAGGACTAAGTACTTAAGCTAGTCAACTATTTTTTTCCTAGTACACCGAAATATCGATATTTTTATAAGCATGCCGAAGAGATGTAGAGTTTAAGTATGTTTTATCAGATTGTCGTCGATAAGCTACAGAATGATTTCGAAAATCCGCTATTTATCGCAATTGAAATCCATAACAAGATTCCGCCATTTCGAGAAGATATACACAGAATCACGGACGACCTTGCCATCTATAAATACGGTGCATTCCAGAAGATCGTGCTTCGTGACATACGACTGCTATAAACAGCCTTGCACTGGGATGTAAAGCATCTAGAGACGTGCCAACATCGAGAATGTCAACTGTTCACTCGTACCAACCTGACCATAAAATAAAAAATCAACGATGAATGGCATGTTGACAGTTGACACTTGACACAGTGGTAGGTAAGCGCAGGGGGTATAGGATTGTATTCTCGGCAGTGCTCATTTGGGAATTTATAATTATTAAATTGCCTCTAGTCTGGTGGAAGTGGAAAACTAATTACAACTTTACTGTTAGAGACATGCTGCCAAGCGACATGTAAGCGACTTAACGTTCCATCACGAATGGCGTGTTATTTATATTGCCATACCCCTTCTAAGCTGCTATTGCTAATTGCTACCATCTTAGACTACATCATCACTTATAGCAGTAAAGTGCTATCTTGTCATAAAAAAAAGAAGTCCGAAAGTGTCGCTCCAACTAGTTAGACTAAGTTTCTGAAGTCAATTTGGCGGTACATCTGTAGATATTTATAAGACAGCCTTGTACAGAGATGTATAAAGGCTAGTACACAAATGAAGCACGCCTTTTCACCATAAATGGCCGCAATGTGTGAAGTAGGTCGCTTTGTATGCCATCTGTATGTGGCCTTCGACGCACGAAGCGTTTAGATGAGATTAGCATTTCTATAAGATTTCTTTATATTGAGTTGTCAATCAATCGTGTGGGTTTTGATTTTGCATGTTATGCAAATACTAGGTGAATCTTGAATAATTTGATTAGTCTATATTCAAAGATTCAACTACGTTTAAATGTTAACGTTATAAAACATAAATTTACTTATTTAGTTTCAAAATCTTTAAATCAATTTCTTAGCAGACATTTATAATGAAAATGACATAAAAACAGATCAGTGATTACAACATTGTTTGCGATAAAAATACAGTAGAGACAATACAGTAGTTAGGTTCTATCTGTTTAGAAGATTATTAATTAAAAAAAAATCTCATTAATCTTGTTTAAAAATATCTGCATCAGGATCTAAGAACGCAGCTCTATTTGTGCAAAATTGAAAATTGAAACCTACCTAAATAAATATGTACACGAAAATTGTAAAGACGAATCTCCTTCAGACTGACAATAAGATCTGAGGAGTTTTTCTTTTATTTAAAATCCTGGCAACATTTTGGGAACTCCGGAAGTATACAACCCTATCGAACATATATTTGAACTTTGGCGGACGTCCGGTAGGTATTTTAAAAAGGTGGAAAAAATTAATTACCTACTTATGTAATTAATTTTTTGTTATTAATTGATTTATAATTATAATATAATAATATTAACTACTATATTAATTTTGTAAAATTACTTATTGTTCTCCATAACGTTTTTATTTTAGAAAAAAATGCAGTGCAATTTAAACCACACATTATAATTCCCTCTTGTGTGGTGGTGATCTATGCCTCTCCAGCGATGTAGGATGTAGGTGTGCAGAATAAATTCCATGACGATGCAGTCTATTTCCCGCCGGCACTGCTGGCGCGGTCGACGACTATAAATACAGACGCACAGACCGATGTTTTGTTTGACATTTAAACACTATGTTTAGAATTTCGCGCGTTCAATGTTTACAGAAATTTTGGCGATAGAATCTTGACCGTGATTTGCAATTTTTGAAGGATTTTAACTGCCAATTTTTCTTTATGTGCCTATGACACAGTTAAGTGGGACGTGGTGATCTTGTGCCTATAACAGCTAACAAACAGCTAACTTGTTTGTTACCCATTGATTGTGAAATGATAGAAATAAAAAAATTATTTTATCCTTGCTTGAAGAAAATTTAAGATTAGTCATTTTGGAAAGCGCAATTTTTTTTAAATCCTTACTAATATTATAAATGCAAGTTTGTTCGTTGGTTTGTTCTTCAATCATGCAGCAAAGGGGCAACGAATCGACGTTATTTTATGCATGGTATACTTGATGACTGTATAGTGACATAGGTTATCTTTAATCCCGGGAAACAGCTGAAGTAGTTGACACCATTCTATGCGGGCATGATTTGTATGTAATTAGATTAGTTTAGCTAAGTAAAAGTTTTATTTTAACATTTTAGTAAAAAAAAATCGATGGTTAAAAAAACTTATACAGTCAATTTCAATGTAAATTTTACCGAAGGCTCTCTGAGAAGGTTTGTTCTACAACTTTGGTTTAGTTAATCATGCCACTTTGACACATTACCTACTTATGAAAGCTGCTCAAACTGTGCAAAGTTATACCTACCTATTTATTGCCTACTAGCTGATACCCGCGACTTCGTTCGCGTGGATTGAGGTTTTTCTGTTCCCGTTGAAACTCTTTAATTTTCCGGGATAAAAAGTAGTCTATGTCCTATTCCAGACCGTAATCAATCTCTGTGCCAAATTTCAACCAAATCGGTTCAGTCGTTGCTACCAGATTGAGTAACTAACAATAATATTAATAGGATAGGAAATAGGATAATAGGATTAATAAAATAGGATTTACCTACTGAGCGTGCGAAACTGGGGCTGGTCGCTAGGGTAATATTTACATCCACTAGTTAAGAAACGTTTAAAAAATCGTTTAATTTTCACATTAAAGCGTGGAGGAAGTCATAATAACATACGACGCTTAAATTAATGACTTCCGTTGGAACTAAGTGCTGAGGCCTGAGGCATCGCCTGTCGTCTGAACGCGGCTTTATCTAGCCACTAATCGGATAGATAATTCCTTGATAACAGTACAAAAATGTATAATTTTATTTTGTTTATAAACATGTTGCTTCCTAATTCCTCTACTGATTCCTCACACATTCCTCGCTTGAAGTATTTAAAACATTCAATGAAAGTTAGAAGTGATCAAATGAACTTCTGTGAAGTTCGGTCAATGTTATATGAGTTGCTTTATTCGAAAAATAGATTTACTGCCAAAGACTAACAAAAAAATAATCAAACAAAAATTATGTATAAAATCGAGCTTTATAAAATTATGAAAACTTTGTACAGTCGCATGCAAAAATATTAAATAAAAAAGTTGTAAATTCGAAGAAAATAATTACAAAACAAAAAATATATTATTCAGTTTTATTAATTGTAGTTATTGTAATTATAAAGTATAGTTTAAGTTCAAAAATACTAGTTTTGTCCGGTATTTCCTATGTTTAATTTACATATCTCGAGTAGGTATTCAATTGGTTGCATATTTTCATAAAGTCAAAAAACTCTATTGGTTTTAATTCTTTACTTTTAAATCCTTGCACCTACGACTCTGTACACACGTAGTTGCCTGTTGCTGCAAACAACAACTCGTATAGCCGTTTTTACCATTTTCATTTTATTTTAAGAAACTGTACAGACAGCAATTCTAGTTGCGAGTTTCGGTGATCGCAACTGTTATGAAAACTTTTGAAACTTGACAGTTTCAGCAATTAAAGTTGCTCCGTGTGCGCAGCGCCTAACTGTAGGCATTTAGGCACTTAACAGGATAGGTTTGTCAGGCGTGTAATCGGACAATAGCGCATGAAGACAATGCGAGCGATTGTCTAGGTGCCGCGTCGCGTGTAATAGACTCTGGCAGAGCAAAGGCGCGCGCATATTGTAAATGTAAGACGATTTTCATGCAGTTTGCGTTCAATCTGCGATACTCACATATGCACGTGCCTACATGAAGTTGATTAGAAGTATCAACCATGATGTTTTATATGCAGCTATTTAGATTATATGCTAATAAATACGGTCTGATGGAAAAAGAGGGTTTAATAGATTGACCGCTTTGTATGTCTGTGTTACGGTAACGCTCAAATGTATCATGATCATCATCGTACCTTTGGGCCGATTTGAGTGTGTTTTTTTTATTCATAGTTGAAATGTCTCGCTATTTCTCTCGCACTCCCGCAAATAAATGCTGATAACATCACTGTAATCTGTATGTACGCAACTAAACTTCCCCTTTCTGCAGGTGCGGGGATAAAGAAATTTAATAAGTTTTGCACAATTAAAGTTATGACAAACCCTATTCCGTTTATCAAATTTTTGAGTACAAGTGTACTCACAAATTGTAAACGTTATGTTCTGTCTTTTTTACAATAGAGTAGTTTTCGTGAACGCAGATACTTTTGACAAAAAGAGTCGTTAAATTATTCAATAAGTCTCTCGATTGGTTCAAATAATCCAATTTATACATTTGAATAAACATTTAGGATGAAGAGTCGTCATCATTAATGACTGTACATTGTACAATGTAATAAATATAAACGTCGCGGTGTCATTGACCCCGCCGACGTTAGATCGTAATATCAAATCTTACGTTTCAAGTTTTATGGAGCGTCAAGATTGTTGCAATTAAGAGATTTCAAGAGCATAAGCATCACGGATGGTCGCCGCGCGCCGTTGCGTCTCACATAGTTTTTCTAGTCCTCCAAATCTTTGTCGGACTAATTTAATTATACTGCAATAATTAAAAAGAATAAGAACAGTAAAAATAACGTTGTAGCATAAATTATATTATCATCTCAAAACGTTCAAAATAATTAATTTTATCTATTGTTCTGCGTTGTTACTGAAAAGTAATTGGATATTTTAACAGGTAGTCAAGTCAATTAAGGTTTCTCGAGCTAAAATCGAAGGTGCCCTTTTAATTTGGCTGGTTCGTTAACTGTTTCTATAAGGATAGTTTGCTATTCATTTATGTATAATGATAACTTTAAAAAAAAATCAATTTTTTAAAAACACAATTTTTTGTACTGCACATTAGAAGTGGGATCCAATTTTGTTTATTTTATTGAAAGTAAAGATTTAATTAATATTTTATGGCTTCAGTCTTTAATACACTTCAAAGTCAAGATGAAAATTTACTCTGTAAATTATACATTTTATGGACTAATCCAAATCCAACCACTATTATACATATAAATATGTGGAAGTATGTCTGTCTGACTACCTATTACCATTTCACGGTTCAACCACTGAAGACCTCCGATTCTGACCAAATTCACATACTTAGATAGCTGGTAACCTGGGGACAGACATTAGATATTTTTTATCCCGCAAAATTAAACAGTTTCCACGGCAGTTTTAAAAACTTATCTCACACGGGCGAATTCCAGCTACTTTTTATACAATAATACTTTATGAATAAATAAATAGTATGAGTTTTCGTTCGTTATACGTTACATTTTTGTATGGTAGATTTATCTACTTAAATATAATTTATAAAATGTGTACTTAGTGTAAACATACAATCAAGCAATAAATAAAAGTAACTATCTCAATCATTTTTATTTCCCCGTGTATGTTTCCATCATCTCATACGAGTATTACGACAAAGGGCTTTATAGTTCACCCTTATTATTATTTCATCCTCTAAACATGGCGGTGCAGATCCCCCGCTTATTGATCGGGCAGCAGACGTAGGGTACCTAGGTCGGCATCGGCAGCATGGGATTGATATAATTTATTGTATCTGCAATACACATATACGCGTATATATCTTTGTCGTAATTCTATCTTGAATTGAAATTTAATTTTGTTATCTATTGCGGTTTTAATGCTATTTTACTATTTACGAATAACGTTTGACTCAGATGATAAAACAGACGTTAACAGTTTTCTTACTGAAAATCTGGCTAAACATCTTTGATCGTTGTTCAAAGTTTACTTGGCGACGAAGGTGAAATAGGTCCTATGTCTTTGAGGAATGACTAGTGGATCACGGCTATTTTATTTCGTGAATATTTCTTTTGTTATTATAATTGTCACCAACTTTTATGCCTGTCAAAAATAAATATTTATTTCAAATGAAATTAAATGTTCATTTGCAATTTGCAAAGAAATGTAAAATGAGATGGACGTAAAATGTTAAAAATAATGTATCTTTATATTGAGTCATGATAACATATTAGCATGTCTCACAATATATGTCTATATTGAAAATATATTACTTATAAGTATATTTTTTCAGTAGGTACTTACATTTATTTTCAAAAATAAATTAAACATACTTACGTATGCGAGGTTCTTAAATTACGAATCGTTAGTAAAAAAAATTGTTTAAAAAATAATAAACCAGAATAATATTATAAGCAGTCATAATATCTCGTAATATTTATACACATTGATATGTATATTCTGTTCAGAGATACAGGTACAAATAATATATTAATAAATAATATGTACAACGACAAAACATTACAATACTTATATAATTTGTATGAATAATATGCTTCAACTTTCCTGTTTCTTCATAATTCGCTTCAGTATTGCAGTGTGTATTTTAAACGTTCGATTGTAAAGTGGAAATAGAATTTCGCTTTCTCTTCTGAATCACGTGCTAATGCGAATAACTTCCCGGCAGACAAGTACCCTAGAGCATTTAGGTTTAGGTATTGGGGGTTGTTTGGGTCCCCGGCAATCGATTCACGTATTCGGGAAGTTCATCCCTCTCTTTCGCACTAAAGAAATAAACCATTCGTCCTCTCCTTTACTCCCACGCTAGTGTCCGTCTGAGTAAATTTCATTACCATTCATGCCCTATCGTTGATATTGTGATACATAATATGGCACACACATACATATGTATTAGTAACACGAAACACAGCCTTATGTACTCAAAATGTCGCCTACAGTTGGTCGATCAAAATATGGCTTTGTTAATATGTTGATGATTCATTTTCTGAGAAGGTGGATAAGTACAAGGAAAATATTCCATTCATTGTATTTTGTTTCATTTTAAATGCCTGTTAAACTAAACTAAATAATTCTACATTTAACAATTTGTTTATTATTAAGTAGTAAATAATTGTTAAACGAAGAATTATTTAGAGATGGTCTCCAAAGTGTCTCCAAGCCCTTTAGAATTTGTGGCTATGTAAGGAAGCAGATTTCCCAGAGATGATTAATTGTGATAAGTGAAAATAAAGTTATATTGATCTCATTGTGTAAAATTCTGGCAATAAAAGTGAATTTTTGTTTCGTTACGTTATTGTCAAGCGCTCGAATTTTTCCATCAATGTGACACTGGCGAAACAATGCGCAGTAATTAACACGCCTAAAAAAACCACTACATGGGAATTTAATTGAATCATTTTTCACGGTGAATCCGAAATATAACCTCACGCTTTCAAGAAAAGGTCTGCGAACCCCTACACATATCTCATGTTCTTTTAAATGCGCCATGCTGCAGTCGCGACGGCGTAATTGGGCAATTATCAATTATTTTCGTGAACCATTGGCGTTAAAGCGCAATGACGCGTGAAAGCCGGCGAAAGTAGACATGACATCCTAACCGGTTGGTTAAACTCTTTTGTAATTTGTCCCTCCATTGTGGTTTGTATGAACCAGATTGTATGTCAACAGTCAACACAACTAGGCTCCTCAAACCACATAATAATGTGTAGGAAATTCAAAAGTTTACTGATATAGTATAATTCCCAGTTTAATGCTTGAATTTAATCTTTTCTGATGTAGTTTTACGGTCTCTTTTTATTTTAGAAAGAAGACTATCAATAACTACCAAACTATCAAATTAAATTCCATTCGAAAAATTGTGACTATGTGCTTTTATATCATACAAATAATTTGACTTAAAGCTACCTATTATTAAAGCAATTGAAAGTGTCAAGTACACAAAACCTAATAATTTTGTCTAAAAAAATTATTGCACTTCCTATGGATATTTTAAACAATTAACACCATTATGAATTTAATTAAGAAGTTAAAACTGGCGTTCTAAATATATCCAAAAATAATGTAGGTATAACCTTTACGAGCCCTTAAAGATTCCAAATTGGTTTAAAATTGTTTACCTAATTGTTTTGTTAACGTTAACGATTAACAGCAGCTATCGGATGTGTCAACCATGTGGTTCGACTTCAAGTCAGAATTCTATTTATAGCTCTGCAGAGATAGGGTTCGTTAACATTATACATGTCCTTGTACGAGAAGGGTCCTTGAATATGTAAGCGCCTTAAATTATTTGAATTTCGAACACCGAAACTGCGCCCAGACGTAAAACTCAATTTATAAAGCTGTACGGGTTTATGGACCATGAGCTTTCTTTTTTTTTCTGAAAAAGGATCTTGAAATTAAAAAGATAACTAAAATTTAAGATCTATTCAATATTCTACTAATTAATTCCAAGAGCTTTTAAGTTGAACGACCGCGTTAGCGACTTGCAGTAATTGTATTTATTAGCATAAATTCGCTCGATGGTAAACGAACCATGAAGATACGCGGTTATATGCACAGATCTGTGGTTATATGTATTTTTTTCATCCAGTCAATCTTCGCAGGCAGGCAAAAGAACGATATACGAATGACTTCATATTTCTATTTCGGAACCGAAAATGTGGGTGTAATTTTTTGTGAACGCACTCAGAATATTTACCCTAGTAAATATCAACCCCTTAAATCCGCATGACAAATTAGCAACCATTTATCTTGTCCACTGTATTTTATGTTATATACATACTACCTATTGTAATATAATGAAAGATGCTAAAACATTTAAGTACCTACGACAAAAAAAGTAACGAAAATGTGGGTAATATCGTGGACGTCATCTTTGTGCATAAAATCGGGTTTGCCTTCAAGTAATGGAGCCATGGTCGATTATTCTCTTACTCATACACCGAAGAATGCATTTATACGCATATTGATACCGTATATGAAGTACGAACACGCAGAAACAAAAAGAATTTTCGCTTATTGTATGCGGCAGATGGTATAAAGCCGTATACGTAGATGAAGTCATGCAACCGCTCCCACCCGTGCCGACTGCCGGCAAAGTGCCGTTATGTTATGCCGTAAAGCAATCAATTCAAAACGATTTAAATCCAAAGTTTCCAATTTAGCCGCAAAACAATTATTTTATCCCATTTCTGTAAAATAGTTTTCGATGCAACTGTACTTTCATGCGTATTCGAAAATCAAAATATAATTTCGCAAAATACAGATCAGAACAAGTTAAGCAGTTTTTTTTAAATGAGTCATTAGATTAGGCAAAGGTTTAAACAGGATTATTGTTAAATAATTAAAATGAATCACTCACCTAAATTATTTGGTGTCGTTAGGGGTTTACTAAAACACGTTCACTGTATTTGACGGGCAAAACGCGACTGTCGTCTCGATCTGTCTGACTCTGAGTGGGTGTGGGTGTCGTCCGCAAACGTAGTGAAGGTTCAATAGACAGAAGTTGTATGCGAGACGATAAAATCGGGGGTGGCGGACGCGCGGTGTGTACACACGGCATAACTTATTCGACCGGTCATTATAATAGTCCTTATTTATATCAATTTAAAGTTAATTTTCGAAAGTTTTCAATGTTAAGTTTGCGAAGGTTGTACGCATAGCGATCTTTGTGTCGTATGTTCGTCCTCGATGATTCATTCATATAATCCGTAACGATTGTATTGAAAAACAAAAACGCCATTAGTAGGACGATAATGATATTATTATTACTGTAGGAAGTTAGATAGCTGGTAACTACCAACTACCAGCTCGTTAGCATTAATAGTCTCTGCGCAGTGCTGTGGACAGACGGATAGATGGACGGACTTGGCGAAACTATAAGGGTTCCTTGTAGTTTTACTACGGAACCCTAAAAATCTGAAGTATTTACCCGACTACGCCAAAGACAAAGGAAAGGCTTGGCAGTCTATATAGGTATGTAAGTGTAGCGCCTAAACTACTTTACTGAGCCGATTTTGATGAATACTTAAATGTCAATCGATTCGTTATTATGGGCCGGTTGATACAGGATAAGTATTATATTTCGAACAAAATCAATCCTTACTAACGTTATAAATGCGAAAGTGTGTTTGTTTGTCCTTCAATCACGCCGTAACAATGCAACGGATCGACGTGATTTTTTGCATGGGTATTGGGTATACTGGGATATACTTAGTTGAGGACCGGGAGAGTGAAATAGGCTACTTTTTATCCCGGAAAATTAAAGAGTTCTCGCGGGATTTTAAAAACTAAAGCCACGCGAGCGAAGCCGCGGGCATCAACTAGTAGATATCAAATAAAATCATTTATTTCATCAACTATATTCGTTGAGATCTAGGCCGATATTTGACCGTCTGGGCAATTGCAGCTTCACACTTACATTGATCACTTCGCCTATACACCTACCAACTACCAAGGAACTACTACTAGGGACCTACTCGCGAGACTAATCGTTGGATTGTAGACTGATAGTCTGATAGTAGACATTTGTATTGTGCCTAGTACAAACTACTCGAGTGAAACTACGTTTAGGTACTTAGTTAATAGGGCTGAGTTCCTGAGACCATCTTCCTGTCCAACAGACCTTGGTGATTGTCTATAGGCACTAATTATATTCGTATGTAGGTACCTACAACTGACGTCGTCATCAACTAGGTACCTACTTGAGTTTCTTGTCGACTCATTTCAGCAGAATCAGCATTCCGAACCGGTGGTAGATTCTCGACTTGTCATAAGAGCCACAAGTTGGCCTTCATGAAATAAATAATTTTGAGTTTGTGTTTTGAGTTTACTCATCAAATCCAAATGCCCAAACACGATAAATCTACTGAAAGTTGTGGAAGAGGTTTTCTAATAAATATAGTAGATAGTTATTACTTTATTTACTTTAATAAGTTTTAAGTACCGCAAGGGTTGTCTGCACTGTCCTGCTTAGTACATAGGTACCTATATATCGATGTGCTGTTCTCTATCTCAGTGGCTATAGAAAGTTGCTCACAATCCGCATTTCGTTATAATAAAACTTAGTTAACTTTCCATTGTTATTGTTATAGCCACTGGAAATGTCAAAAATTGAGAATACGGCAGGAAAAATTTTGTCCGAAGTCAATGAGTAGAGCAATACTCTAAATTAATGGCATGGAAGCTTTATCTATTTACCTGAGTAGCATGGATCCTTACCTGATTCTTAGGTGATGGCTTCCCTGGTCGCGTACATTTAAGTTTTATGAAACCCAAATCTCAGCATCGTACAGAAATGCTAAAAGTCTAAAACTCAAAACATAGTCTCAGATTTGCTGTGACAAATCAGTCAGGCGCTCTTACTCCACGGTGCACACAATCTAAAATTATAAATTAATTGTGCTACTAACAAACTTATTCAAAATGTTAAGATCCTATAGTAGGAAGAGCCTATGTAGCATCGCGCTTAAGCCGAAAGATTATAGAAAACTAGTTAATGCCGGCGACTTCATTCGCGTGGATTAAGGTTTATTAATCCCGCGGAATTCTAATAAAAAGTAGCCTATGTGTTATTCCAGACTATAATCTAAGTATCTCTCGCTGTGCCACGGTTTAGTCGTTGCGGCGTGATTGAGTAAGTAACAAATATCCATCCATCCATACTTTCGCATTTATAAAATTAATAGGATAATATAAGTACAGAGGCGATTTCCAACGTTTTGGTGGAGGTAGAAACCTACATTGGATCTAATCATTAAATTCACGAGATACATTGAAAACTCTGGTCTTTACGAGTTTCTACCGTAGAGACACTGCCATACCCCTTCCAAGTTAACCCGCTACCATGTTAGACTGCATCGTCACTTACCATCAGGTGAGATCGCAGTCAAGGACCATCTTGTCAATGAAGAAAAAAAAAGTTTTCTGATAATGCGGCCGGCCATGAAAGCAGATTCCACTTAGTTGCACTCAGCACAATATAAACCGCTGATGATGCATACCCACTTTATCTTTAGCTCGCATAAATAACTTTAATTGACTTACTTATGGTACGAGATACTTACTGAGCATACTTATTTTATTGGGAACAAGTTACTTTCCGTTTTCTTGAATCAGCACGCTGCGAAGACCTACGCGTCACTGTTGACTCACGAGTATTTTTATACCTACTGCATTATTAATTCATTAGTCTTCCTTCTCCCTTCCTGTAGTATGGTAATATACGAATATTCATATCTACTAGTGATCTGAGACTGAACTCGCGAATCCGAATACTTACCTTCAAAAACTATAAAGATATTCGCGAATTCGAATATTCGTTGCAACACTAGCAAGTATTATTTATTAATTTAGATTAAATATTCGACTCACAATTTTTCGATTTTGGATTACATAGTTGCATGCTCTCGGTAGAGAACTGAAACGTCGCAGGTTCGAATCCCACCCGTTGCACTATTGTCGCACCCATTCCTAGCACAAGCGTTCCGCTTATTTGGAGGGGATAGGAGAATATTAGTCAACTTCAGCTTGGCTAATATTCTTTTTAAAACAAAAGAAAAAAAAATTGTACATTCCTTGGTTGCATGTTGGTAACAATGGTAACTGATAGAATTTAGGACCTCTATGTCGACTTTTCAAACAGTTGAATTCTAGAAATGTTTAAATCCCATAATGTTAGAAGATAGCACACAGCTCTGTGGGATCAACTAAAAATGATTGCCACAATGCCAGTGTGACAATTTCATCGGTTGAATGTTAGCTGTTCTTGCTGCATCAAAGCATGTTAACCGCTGACCTCTATAATTAATCTATGATTAAAACTGGACTGGCTGCTGTGCTTTCTTTTTTGGACTAACTCGATTGACGCCATTTTGTCGCTGTAAGCCGACTCTTGGCCGGTACGAGTGTCTCAGAAACTAATAATATCGCAAATAGCGCACCGACCTATAAAATTAATCTATGAAATCATCAATTAAATTATAGACTAAATAGTCTGTGCACCATTTCCAATATTATTAGTTCCAGAGACAGTCGTAGTCGTATGTGGGGGTGCAGTCTATAGATCTCACTTGGTATTACTCAAACTCTGTACCTAATTTTAATTTTAGTGTGAGCTGAATAAATGTTTATTTATTTATTTATGTCAAATGTTCCATAATTAAAATGTCATTTGTATAAGGACAGCAAATCCAGTGTTAATCATAGATTAATTAGTGATGTTACTCAATAGCGAGAGAGTAACAATCAGATGTGTTTGCGATCTCACACACACACATCACACTGTAGCAATCATTTTTAGACAATCCCACAGCAGAAGTAAGTAAAGGTTTTGAAAATAAAATGCGAATTTGCTGAAAAGGAAATTTATTAATGGTGATAAGTATCTGATCTTTTTACAGAAAATCGACTTGATTTTTTTCGATTTTCATAATTTTTTTTTCGTAAGTATTATGTTACAAGTGATACTTAACATTACTCTAAGCTATAAACCCGGCATAAGTAAAAATAGATTTAAAGTTACTTTCAAATCGACAACTTGACCGCGCGGTTTAGCAGATATTACAATAAGAATACTTCGTCTAACTTAACTTAGATAAAAATAGACTTATTTTATTTTATTTAAGCGCGATGATAATAGGTATCATCTTATTAAAATTTTTTAAAAACTGAGATACCAAAATAATTATTAAGAAAAACTAGTCTCCGAGTAAAACTAAACTTCATAATCGTTAATACTTATCTACATCAGATTTTAAAATATTACATGTGGACCCGAATAATGTACACACTTTTGCTTTTCATTATTATTTCATTTAACATGTGAGCCCTGTATATTTTAATTTTTTATATATTAGTAAAAGTCTATGTATAATTATAAATATTTACGAGCAACCCGTGCGAATTCGGGGCTAGTCATCGAGTAAAAAAATATTGTTGAAATGAAAGTATTCATCGCGATAATACTACTAAACCGTACGGCCAAAATATTTATGTGAAAGGGCATAAGAACAAAAATATAATTCTTCACGTTTAAATAATATATTTAGAGAAATTATAAATCTCATTTAACAAAAACGTATAATATGAAGATAGAAACTCTAAATGGCAGAGACTGGTGGGTTCAATGTAAGCAATTATAATATTATGAAGTTACGTTAAAAGAAAATTGCAAGCGTATGAAAAATATGACCAGAAATATATTAAAAGACTCTTAAGAGATATTAATATGATGTATTATCTACATTTATATATGTTAATTTACACATTAAAGAACGTTAGTTAATATACAGGATTATTTATAAATCGTTCAGCTAAGCAGAACCGTACCGTAAGTTTCAAAAGATTTTAAACTTGCACATTGTTTAATTGAAATCTTTTATGACATATAAATATTGTTTGCTATATATATACGTATAGTTTACGCAACATGATTACTAGAATAATTTGACACCATAGGCCGGTTTCACCGACGTAAAATAATCTGCAAACTGTCATAACGATCAATTTATTCCTTGGTTAAACGTCAATTAGCGTTAGTGAATTTGCTATTTTGACATGCCATAATAAAAAAAATTCAAAGAAAAATAAGCCAGATAAAAAAATAGTACGGTTTACTCATCGCGTTTGCCCAAAACCGAAAGCTAAAATACTGAAATAACCTTGTATATTAAACATAATATTATATTATGAATATATAAATCGTTAAGCTCAATATTTTCTAAATTATATTCCTGGTCAGATTAATTAATAAAAATTACTCCGTTTTTCATCCTTAAATTATTATTAAAATAAAAGTACGTCCTCGTTCTATATACTTTAACTTTATGTGTATTTAACTGAACATTCGAAGTAAGTGTAAATAGAAAACGAACTTCTCGTTTCTTAGTTCAATTTTTTAACTAACTTTTAATATTTTCCCGGCATATGATATGATATTTATACATAACAACACAGGTTTACCCATGTATTATTTCAAATTATAGGTACAAAATATCTTCCTTGTACCAATAAAATAATAGCCCCACAGTTTTCAGTGAAAAAATATATACAAACGCCACCAAAACTAAATTATTTTCTTTCCTTTCATATTAAACTAACTAAACTAACTATAAAATTTTAATTTTACTTCTTTTAGGTGTGGGCATCTATCCCTAAATTATCAATTATTTAATCAAAATATATTAACTCTCTGTTCGGTGGATTAGTTGTATGTACAAGAGGTCACAAGAGGACCTATATATAACATAATATAATCAGATCCACTCTTTTATGTACAGTTTTATATACAAAATTTTAACTCTACTAGAAATCTTTTAAATCTACAGCTTAAAAATTTGCTGAAAATATTTTACCATGGAGTAGAATATTTTTTTATTCAAAAATAAGCTTTAACAAAGTGCTTTCGAATCTTCAAATGAATCTACCACCGGTTCATTATTTTTATAATGAATTATTCCTCTTTAGTTAGAGTTATATGTATTTTAAACAGATTGGATGGAGGCATACTTAAAACACGCAACGTTAGGTACTCATTGGAATACGTTGCGTTTTGAATAAATTATATTTTTTCTTTTATCATGTAAAATCTATGGATCACACTGCAAATATCCATAACGATGTCACGCTGAGTATTTTTAGTATGATTTTTTCAACTCAACGCGTTGAATTGCGCGTATAAATTAGTGTGTGTTAATGGAAAAAATTACCGAAATTTTAATCCAATCTTACGGATTATATAGTTTGTTTTATTATTTCTTACTAATACTATTTAACTGATTAAGATCACAGACTTTCAAATAAAATAACTTGTAGCCCTATAGAAATATTTGTCCAAACGTTTAGAAAATTTAACCTTTTATGTACCTACTAACCTATAAAAACTCAAAACAAATTCTCGAAGGGATCTTGAGAAATAGATTTTTAGAGAATGAAAAAAAAAATATATATCGACCGTAGCAATTAACAGTGTCGGATCTACATTTTGGCGATTTTCGTTTTGTTGCATTAAGGGTCTTAGAATGGGGATAGCAATGCCCCCACCAATTGTGAAACTTTTGGAATCAACCAACCATCTTTGGTTTTTGCAAGTGCAAGGGTTGGATATGTTGACTGTTTTTCACTTTTCACATATTTGAAGCTTTGAGCGGCCGTGCCCTGGAGTAGTGGTTTTTCACATGCGACTATGTTAATTGCTACGGTCGATATATATAAGTTCTCAAGTCGTATTGAGAACCTTCTTTTTTCGCCGGTTGATAAATACATTCGCGAAAAAACTTTACTAGATGTACCTATGATTTTGAATACAAAAACATCTATAAGTAAAGAATAAGAGAATTTGTATACAGATGTTACCTATACTGTATTAATCGTTTTCAAAAGTAAAAGTTACTTTGGCATATTTAGCAAAAAAATATTTTTAAATATTTTTCTTGCTTTGAATATTTTAATTAACTATTTAGATCCTCTCGATTCAAAATAATAAAATTAATCCCAAGATCCCACGACCGCGACGCAATTTTTAATTATTAATTTCTAACTACCTACATGACAACAGCCTTCAGAACGTTACTAACTTTGCAATTGCACACGGGGCAACGTTTCGCTCTGGACCAAACCTTGACAGCGCATTTATAACAACAACAAATATGCGCTATCGGACCGTGGACGAAAACACCCGATTTTGGTTCCACTAAACAAATAATACACATATTGTCCTTGGATTCGATATCTAACTTTTCTTTTAGAGTATTCATTATAACTTTTTTAGTTAATTTAACATCCGTATTCTCAGTTATCGCGGTATCACTAACCATTTTGACGAGTGGCTTGACTTCCTCGTCGTCTTCTAAAATCGATTTACTTCTATCGATATTAGTTGCAGAGTCGCTGACCGTTTTAACATCGACCAAATCACTGCTAAACGAAATTTCACTCTCGATGTTACAGACAGTTTCAGATATCGAGTTGTTTTTAACGAAATTTGTCGATTTGTAAGTATCTGAATCGGTATCGGTATCGCTATCGGAATCTGAATAATCGAGTTTTATTCTTTTAGCGTACCTATCGGCCGATGCGGCTCGACGTTTCAAATGTGTTTTAATGAGACTATCGCCTGGGGTAGACGTTTGGGAAGTTTTGAACGTAAGACTCTCTGTAATTGAACTTTGGGAGCCGTGTCCCAAATCGTTCTGGCTCAACTCTTGGCTGTTGACCACAGAGCCCACTCCGGAGTCCTGCGAGAGGGTACGTGGAACGGGTTCCGGTTCGATTGTCGTGCTGCGTTTACGTTTACGCTTTCGCTTCGGTCTCGGTGGGAAGAAGTTTTTACGTTCCTAGAATGCATTAGTGGGGAATTTAGAATGTGTTAGATATATCCATTTCAAATTTTCACACTGGAAACAATGAATGAATGGCAATTATTGGCATGCTCACGTTCCACCTCGGAATGCGTCCTAATCAGATGAGATCGTAGGCAAAAATCATAGGAAAGTACACGGCATTGTCTTGTAATCAAGCGAAAAATAATCAGAATCAGAAAATACATATTATAAGGCTTGCTGAAAAAATCAATGTTTTTCAGGTAGTTAATTACACTCAGTGAAAATTAAATTCTTTCCTGGGAACTCAATCTGTTTTCCCTGTAAATCAAGTAGCCTAGGCCTACCTTAGCAGTTTTCACAGATGTGAATGTGTCTCATATCTTTTTCTTTGAAGGATACAGGATATATTTGATCAAAGCGGTAACCCAGACAACGGTGGTGGAGTGCTCCCGCAATGCTACTAACCGTCAAAGGTGGAGGAGCATCGCACGGGAGATGGTGCGACCAAAAAATCTGGAGACCGACGAGAACTAATGAGACAAGAGTGAACGATTGAGAAGAATTAATTTTCCAAGGATTTACCGTATCAAATCATATTACTGAACCCGTTCGGCGGCACACTGCAAGTATTTCCATGGCGAGATCTGTAAACTGACACCGGGACTCACCGTGAAGCATTTCTTGCATTACCGGTACATGGGGTTGTTGTACTGCGCGCGGCAGTGGACGCACCGCCAGTAGGTAGTCGTGCATACCTTACTATCGCTGTAGGATCCAATGTCTCTCATCCCTTTTCCTTTGAAGGATATAGGACCTTGAAGCATTTCTTGCAGTATCAATAGTCAGTAGCATTAACCGTATCAAATCATGTTTCCGTGCGCGGTCGGTGGCACACTGCAGTTTTTCCCTGTAATGGTTTCTAAGACATGTGACAGCGGGACTCACCGTGAAGCATTTCTCGCAGTACCGGTACATGGGGTTGTTGTTGTGCGCGCGGCAATGCGCGCACAGCCAGTAGTCGTGCAGGTCCATCTCGCTGTCGCTGCTGGACGCCGTCAGCTCCGAGTCCGCCAGCTGCAGCTCCCCGTCGTCGCCCACGGACACTTCTATCACTTTCGTCGCTATGATCTCGTTCTGGAAACGGAACAAGGGACAAGCAAATTATTAACCCTTTCCCTGTCCCATGAATCACATGTGAGCATGGTTATTGTTTAACTATTGTGTCTGTTGTCTGGACAGGAAACCTGTTAAAATAGAATAAAAAACCTGATTGCTTTTTATACTCAATGACAAGATAGACAAGAGGACAGGGAGGTCATCAAAGCTCAAAGGTTTTGAAGAATACCAACTGAAGAACTAGCGCTTGCCTAGAAGATGCCTAATCACTCTTGATATGAAGGTACCCAAGTTATAGTTAGTTGGAAAAACTGAAGTCGGAAGAGCAGGGCAGGCATTCCAAACTACAGAGTGCTCGAACATAATAATGGGGAGTGTAGAATAGTTTTTTAAAGCTAACGAGACTTTCGCTTTATTAAAAGTTATCCCAAAATAGAATTGCAAATACCATTGTTCTTGAAAATTAAATTTTAACCAATTAAAATGTTGGCACGATTCCCGTATTTAAATATTGCAGCATTCGAAACTTTGGGAGAGATCCTTTCCAATAGACTTGTTTGAATTGGCACACAGCATACCACGGATTGTCAAAGATTGAAGAAGATTGTACAATAGTGCAACACTCACATCGCTGTGGCCGGAGGAGTCCGCGGCGAGCGGGCCGCGGTCGTCGGGCTCCGAGGCGGGCTCGAACTCCAGGCCGGCGTCGCCATCGCTGCCGAACCACTCTGTGTCGCTCGTGTCGCGGACAAAATCTACAAACACCACAACTTTCAACAACATGTCAACCCGCACATTGCCTGCCATGTTCCCCTTATTTCTGATATCCTCTCCAGCAGCGATATTGTGACGCACGGCCCGATGAACTTTTCAATTCAATTTTTTAAATTCTAATGATTCTTTTCTTGCAGTTATATTTTATTTTTTACACATTTTCCATCAAACTATTATTTTTTCTTTGCAATATTCAACTTTTTTTCCAACAAACTATGTATCCTCCTCAGTATCTTTTTTTTTTTTGTTAAAAGTTCAAGCCGTTATTTTAATTATTTTTTTTTACTATTTTTTTTTTTGCAATCTTCAACTTTTTTCGAATAAACTATTTATCCCCTTCAGTTTCTTTTTTTTTTATTAAAAGTTCAAGCAGTTATTTTTTTTTGCACCTTTTTACTTTTTTTTAATCATGAAAACCATGCACAATCGACTTTTATTTATTAGTCTATTTTTTGTAAAATTTTTTTTTCACTTTTTTATCTTAATTAAGCTAAAACTAATCTAAAGCATGCAATATCAATGTAATCACAAAATAAAATTTAGGCAATACAACAATTATTCTATCATTAGGTAGTCTAAATTTAATTTTATTTAATTCTAAACTATAGTTAGAACTACACAATTATATTCAAAAAATTACAATCAAATAACACAAAACTTCAAAAGTTGTAAAAATGACAAGCGGAAAGGATACATTGAATTTTCCTTAATACATTTTGCTCTAGAAAAAAATTGTAAAAGGAAAATTGAATATAACACTGTGAAGCATGATTAATGATGATTATGAGAAGCGTATTTTTTTCGTGATCATTCCAATCTTCAGTCCGATTCACACCCAACCTCTGGCTGCACCAGCAGACCGCCAGGGCATCCAACAATCACATCTGACAATATTACCACACAAGGTTAATAATATTCCAAAACAATGGCTCCACTCCATATCACTCCAAAAATTTAATCGAACTGCCTCCACATATTGAACACTAATGCCAAAAATACGATTTTATTACTTTTGATATACTTTTTTTTTTTTAATATTGCAAAATATTTTATTCAAGTGTCCACCTGATGAGTTAATTCAAAAGAATACAAATAAAATCACCTATATCTGTCTGATCATTGTCAGATCTAAAACTTACTTACTCTGTACAAAGTATCGATACACAGTAACATAATAGGTGGGCTAAAAAAAAAAGTTTCTGCGCAAATCCCCAAAGAAACTAGACGCGGACGAAGTCGCGAAAGAATTATTTATAATTAACAATATTTACAAATTCAAGGTTAAATATAACTAATACTAATACAAGTTGATGACTGGTACAAAGTCCGAGTTGTGAACTTGCTACAAATAAAATCGTGAACAAATGACGAGCAGATTTAAGCCTGCTAGATATTTAAAATGCTGGGATTTACCTATGGAGTTTACTTTGTCTTTTTTCTGGTAACACATTTAGAATTTTGACTATTTATACCTAGGTAATTGAGTATTTTGGCAGTATGTTCAGTCAATATGTAGAGACAGTAAAGAAAATATATACATAAATATAAACTGTAAAGTTGTTAATATTGTATTGCTATAGAACCTGAAAGGCATCTTTGGCTTACATTAAAGACAAAGGCCGGAAACATACTTATTATGAGCCGCGCTACATAATTATGTATTTGTAATGTTTCTGATCATATACAAGACAAAATTAATAAAATCCACGAGAAAATACTGTTGTATTTACTGTTGTAGTTTAATTGTAGTTTAAAGGGTGTTCCCCTTAGTGACCAATTAAACTTAACCATCCTAAGAATCGCCTTGAGGTGATGCCTGTTATATACAAATATAGCATCAAAATCTCAGTAGTCATGAAACTGGTAAACTACATTTATCCTATCATTATAAATGCGAAAGTTTGTGTGTTTGCTACTCAATCACGTCGCAACGACTGAACGGCTGAAATTCGGCACAGAGATAGATTATAGTCTGGAATAGCACATAGGTTACTTTTTATCCCGGGAAATAAGAGAGTTCCCGCGGAAATAAAAAACCTTAATCCACGCGGAGGGAGTCGCGGGTATCATCTAGTTTAGCGTAAAATTAAAAATACTACTGCAACCCCCTTGTAACATATCGCCAAATAACTTTTTAAGAACCTGCTCGTAAGTGATAAGTATTGCAAAAACCACATTAAAATAGGCTCAGTAGTTCTTCAACAAAATGGTAACAAAAAAACAAATCTGTGTTCTATCGTGGGTAAAAATACTATAATTTGATAAGATGAAGTATACTGATTAGATTTTATCGTTTTTGTCTAAAAATTTAATTAAATTTAAAATTAAACTTACAACCCCAACCATAGAATATGCTAACAATGTACTCAAATATATTTTTATAATACAACAAGCTTTTTATATGAGAAAGGGAAGTCCCAAAGGTATAAAATAGTATTCTTGGTAATATAATCATATGCCATGGATAAGAAGTATAGTACAGTGCCATCAGCCATGTTACAAAAGCAATTAAAATCAATACTTTTGTATCTATTTAACAATAATAATTTTTAATGAATTATACATAATTAAATTTTCAGATCTTCATTTTCAAGACTTTATCATAAAATAAATAACATGCATCCTAATACCATGAATAGAATAGAACAGAATAATTTTTTATTCAAATAAACTTGCAAGTTAGACTTCTAATATTCTCTTTTCCCCTCTAAATAAGCGGAAAGCTTGCGTTAGGAGTACAGGTCGTAGCCGATTTACACGACATTGCTCCCACCCAACCAAAGTATGAGCATTCAAATATGGGCTTAATATCGTGCTCTGGAGGTGCACTTTACAGTGGTACAGTTTACGCGCGGTACCGGTACCGCGCGCTGTATTCTATTTTGTGTTGTTACTGTAAAGTGCACCTCCACAGCACGATATTAAGTCCATATTTGAATGCTCATACTTTGGTTGTGTGGGAGCGGTGTCGTGTAAGTGGGCTACGACCTTACGACAATAATGCAACGGATGGGTATCGAACCTGGGACCTTTCAGTTTTCAGTTCGCACCTTTTTTTTATTGATCTCATAGCCTATCTAGGCTTGCGCTTGACAAATCAATGATAGAAAGCATTGATGAGGTTAAGGTTGGAGCGCGCTTGCCTAGAAAATGCCTATTCACTCGTCTTGAAAGTACTCAAATTATACCTTAACCTTTAACCGTTGGGCTATTTTAGTTTTAAATAAAGTATTCAAATTCAAATTTATTTATTTAATGTAGGCCAACTTGTGGCTTTTATAACAAGTGGAAAATCTACCACCATGAGAAGAGCTGGCAAGAAACTCAGCAGTTGCTCTTTCCAAAACAAAAAATGTTACAATATGTAGCTTATCTATCTTGTGGACAGCTGAAGCAAAGCAGTTTGGTTCCAAGCAACTTTGTCATTAAGGAATTCATTAACTGTGTAATAACTTCTACTTATTAAATGTGTCTTTATAAACTGTTTAAATTTATGTAATGGTAAATTTACCAAGTGAGTATTTAGTAGCTTAAACAAAGCAAGAGCGCGTCTTGCACTCGCGACTAGTTGAAAATCGGCTTCAGTCACGAACTCCGAGCATATTTTTCTATTTGTAGGTCAATGACAGCTACATTGCAGCCCGCGCGGCGGCTACCACCACACAACATGTTCCAACACGTCTGAGGATGTGCATGCTCAATGTTCTGCTTAGCTGACTCACAGTGAGTGCGACTGTGAATAACCCTAAACAAACGCTGCACCAAAAAAGGCGGGACTAGGGTAACCATGTTTAGATATTGATCTCTTTTATGATTCGCTTTCAAAAACTTTAAGAAGAAAATTTTTCTGCATGAATATTTATTAATTGCAATCAAATCTTTCCCCTTTATTATATTAGATTAGATTTTCCATAGATTTTTACTCTCACACCTACATACAAAATAAATATTATATAAGACCTAATTATAATTATTTTTATATCTTACTTTATTAACTAAGAAAGCACTATGTAAAAGTTTATTTTGAATAAATAATTATTCTATTCTATTATATTGATTGTAATCGCTTAACTTTACACAATATTATTATATTATTATGATTTCATCTATCGCCACGATTTGTAATGCAGTTTATCCCTAAAATAATAATTTATGAACTCACAGCATTACTTTAACTTCAATTAATATAGCGTCGCGTTGCAGCGTTTTAATTAGGCGCAAAGTACGCTGTTATACTAATTTCAACAAAATAACAATTTGAATCACATAACAAAATAATTAATTTAAAAACCTCTTTAAACTTACATGCCACTTGCCATAATCCAGGAATTTTATTTTTTAATGATATTTTTTTTGTATTCAACTGTTTTAACATGTCCCCATATATCGAAATTTGGTCACCCCAATCAGTATTTTTTTAATTCTTACTTCGGAAGTAGTATGAATCTGATCATGTATTTACATACTTAATGACGTTTATAAGAAGCAGTTTATTTGGTATACACCTACCTACTAATAATAATCTTGTACTTATCCTATACATGAATATTATGTTACTGGTACATATTAATAGTTAAAAAAAATCTACTTTTCTACAAACCATTATGACATACATTAATAATTACTAAACTAAAATCAGGCAAGTAACGTAACAGGTACCAAATATAAAATATTACCATCTACAAATTTATTAAAATAAACAAATAAACAGATTAGAGTTTTCAAGCAGTGTGAACAAAATAGAAGAAATAAACAGAAGCAAAGGAAAGTTTTATACTTAACATGCAAGAAAAAAGGAATACAAATCACTACATCAGTTAAAAGTGCTTCTTACCAGTTTCCTGTCCCTGGATACTGAATATGGTCTCTGTTGAACAGCGCCTGCTCCATGAAGGTTCTGCAATTTTTAATTTTATACATTTATAAAATAAAATAGATTGAATAGATTGTTGTCTCAAACCGATAAACTTCTACAGTTGGACATATCTTGCACAGATTTGTATACACCAGGACCTTCCACTGTTTGTATTATCTTTAATTATAAGAATATCTGTGATAGCAACTTATGGATGTGATCACATTCTTAGGTTGATTAATAACAAGTGTGTGTTGAAAATTTTTAGCTGAACTATGTAGGTACAATATACTTGACCATGATTACATTACCTTTCAAAATGAGAAAAACCACATCAAAATCGGTCCGTTCGTTAAGGACGAGGGAACAGACATACACACAGATACACAGGTCAAACTTACTCCTCTTTTTTCGTCAGGGTAAAAAAAATTGTAATCTTCCGACCAACCAATTTTCATCAAACATAGCTAAGAACATTTCCGACTAATTCACCTTTCAAACAAAAAAAACAAAATCAAAATCGGTTCATCCATTCAGGAGTTACGATGCCTCAAACACTCACAGACGTCAAACTTATAACACCCCATTGTTTTTGCATTGGAGGTTAAAAAGACCCAACATGAAGTTTACAATCTACTTTTTAAGATTCGCTACCCAAAGGGTGACAAAGGGACCCTATTACTAAGCTGCAGCTGTCCATATGTCTGTCTGTCAGCAAACTTTATCTCATAAACCATAATAGGTAAATCTTGAAATTTTCACAGATTACCACTATGACAACGAATAATAAAAAAGTTAAAAATTAAAGATCTTAAAAAAGCTCATGTTATTTTTTTTATGATAGTATGGATCTCTTCATGTACACACACAACTTGCACTTGAGCAGTTTTGGATATTTAAAAATATTTATTTTATTCAAATTGACATTAATTAGTAAATAGCACATGATAAACACTTCTTTTTTATGTAAATTTACATCAAGGTCTCTAAATACACTCATATTTAGTTACAAACTTATGTTTTACTTATAATGTATTAGATATATCAAGACATGTTTAAACAAAAACAAGTTCCATTCCAATCTGCAGCAATAAAAATAAAAATGCTCACGCTACAACCTACGCTACCTTACATTAATTGATACTATGGCATTCTTGTGAATGAGAACAACACACACTTGTAAAATAAACTTCCCTACTGTCTGCATAAGGACTATATTTTGTTATCAGAAATATGTGCATAAAAAATCAGCTGACTTTCACTTACCGCCAAAAAGGATAATTAGAATAATGCGACATTCATTCTATAGTCTAAAATTCATAGTTATACTCTTGTAATTTATTATTTAAAACCTACAACATAGAATTTACGAAATGATATAAAAAACAGATGCTACTTACAAATATGTACTTTATAACAAACTATGACAAAACGCTTTTACAGTTTCTGTAAGCTTATCATGTACTCTACTGTTAAACAGTTCTACTATTATCGCGTTTTATGTGGTTAGATATGGTACGAGGAAATCCCCACACAAACCTTTGGCTTGGCATTCGCAAACGGGCGATGCTTTTGCAATTATTTTGGTAAGCAAACACTTAAATTATCAAATTGATCGCACACTCGTTATCACAAGATAAAACAGCTAATGTACCTGAAGAAAATGATGCTGTTGTATTCATAATACGACAACTGCCCACAAGAAATACGTTCGGAGCACACAATTTATACTCCTTCGTTTCGTTTTATAACCACTTTTGAAGCTAAAGGCGAACTCGTTTGGACTCGTTTTGGGTTTTGTTTGAAGCCACTTTCAAAGAGAATGTAATCACTCCGTTTTAAGAGGCGGAACTTCAAAGAAAAAAATTTCGAGACTTTGTTTCTATTTTAGCCAACTTCATAAAAGAAAAACAATACTACCAACCCATGTAATGAAGAAAGAATTGTCAAAGCTAAGGATGTAATGTATCGATAGATATGTCTTATCGATAATTAGATTTTATCGATATCGACAAAAAACAGGGATGTGCTACCAAATCTATTGTTCTAAGATCAAGTTCAAAAGTTGCGTAAATAAAACAAGGATCAATATGAGTCTAGTATTTATTCATTTTTATTCACAATATTACAACTAGTTGAAACAAAATTAGTTACTTTAAACTGAATTCTTTCTTTCTAGAAGTTTTTTCAATGCAATAGCATCTTTTTATCTGCTAAGCAAAGCAAAGTATCACTGCAGTCTTCTTTTTATCCCATTGGATAAAATAGCAGATAAAAATTAAAATAATCGTAGGTAGGCATTCTACCGGTTTGATACCATTGGGAAAAGCAAGAACTTCTCAGAACTTTTATCATTCATGCTGCAAACTTCACATTTTCTATTATCCTCCAAGATGGTTCACAAATTTAATTGAGGAATTAACAAATAAACAATTCCCGCTAGTAATTAATTATTTATAGAATTAATATTTATTTAAAATGTTTGACAAATATTTTTCTCTTATTTATTATACTGACAACTGACTGAGAAGTGACAACGATTTTCTTCTTTTGATGACTTTTCATAATGCGCAGCCAGTCGAACCAAGAATCAACTCTTTTTAAATAACTCCTTTTTGACACTATTATGTTGGCAATATGACGTCACCCGTTAATTTCGGCATGTTGCTTAACCCAAAGAAATAAAATGTTCTAGTAAGAGAGTTTCTAGAGGCTGGCCACTTTGAAGTTTGATTTGAAGCCCAAAGTGAGTGGCCCAGACTCCAGAGGAATAATGAAGACAATTAGATTTGACGTTTGACAGCAGTCTTCTATTGGTCTTTATAGATTAATGTCCAGATTTTAGCCAATTGAAGTTAAGTAACGATTAGTGTGGGCCAATGAAAATCACATCCTATCTCTCATCGTGGCAGTACGTAGAGGGCAGTATGACATGTTGGAATCAAACCATAGACAAGTTAAAGCTTACCATTACAAAAATTATTTGAAGTTTTTTATAGTTTGTAGTTTGTACAATTTTTAACAGTTTTTGTTGAAATTACTTTAATAAAAACAATTTCATCTTTTTGTATTAATACTTTGCCTAAAGTAGGTATCAATAAAACAACATATTAGTTTTAAAAAATCGTGTTTATTAAAAATCTACCACCATTTAATAAACTTCTACTGTGCTTCTACTATCTATGCTCCTGTCAATCTTCCTTTTCCGTGTGGCATGGTGACGGCATAAGGTGAGTTTATCAATTTTAAGAAATAATTCATTTTTAGTTGCGTATTAATGTGAAATATTATTTGATATAGTTTGTGATTACTTGAAAGTAACGTAAGTGGAACTTTTTATACAAATTTCGCTGAATACGTTAGAAATTGAATCATTTTTAAAGCACGTGGAGGTTATGTCCAATTTGACTCACGTTTATTGAAGAATTAGTGCGAATTGTACTATTGTGCATTATTTTTAAACGGAACGCAGTTTACAACGGAACCAACTAGGATTATTAGAGAAAACGTGAAAATTAATAAAACTGAAGAGGTTAGTTACAAGTGAAAACCCATACAAGTTACAACTAAAATATAAGGTGGTAATTTTGTTATAGTTGCCGTTTAAGCAACCAAAATGCCGCAGAACGAATATATTGAACGCCATCAAAAGCTATACGGTAGGAGGCTCGACTATGAGGAGAGGAAGAGGAAACGCGAGGCGCGCGAACCTCACAAGAGGGCAGAGAAAGCACGCAAACTGAGAGGCATCAAGGCCAAGATCTATAACAAAGAACGACGCAATGAAAAGATTCAGATGAAAAAGAAAATCAAAGCACATGAAGAGAAAAATGTTCGGCAGAACACGGAAAAAGTGGCCGAGGGTGCTGTACCAGTTTATCTACTTGACAGAGATGTCCAATCACGAGCTAAGGTCCTTTCTAACATGATCAAACAGAAACGTAAAGAAAAGGCAGGAAAATGGGATGTTCCAATACCCAAAGTCAGAGCGCAGGCTGATGCTGAGGTGTTCAAAGTTCTGAAGTCTGGTAAATCTAAGAGGAAAGCTTGGAAACGCATGGTCACTAAAGTTACATTTGTTGGGGAGAACTTCACCCGTAAACCTCCAAAGTTTGAGCGTTTTATCCGCCCTATGGCTTTAAGGTTTAAGAAGGCACATGTAACTCATCCGGAGTTGAAAGCAACCTTTTGCTTGCCTATTATTGGTGTGAAGAAGAACCCCAGCTCACAGATGTACACCAGTTTAGGAGTTATCACCAAAGGCACAGTCATTGAGGTGAACATTTCAGAGCTTGGTCTGGTGACGCAGGCTGGTAAAGTTGTATGGGGGAAGTATGCTCAGGTGACTAATAATCCGGAGAATGATGGTGTTATTAATGCTGTACTGTTGGTATAATTTGTTTATGTGATGTACTTGACATATGATTTTGCCACAATAAACTTGAATAGCACTCATAATTTTGTTTTATTTTAGTTGTGTAAGCCTGTCTTGATATTTTAGGTTCTTTATTTAATGTGTTAAAAGTAAAAACTGTTTGGTGAAAGTACTGAATACTCAATGTATACAAATTGTTTATACATATTATGTGGTTAATTTTTTGTATGCAATGATAGGTTAAAGCTAGTCATGGATTTATATTTCAAAAATTACATAGATTCTTCTATACTTATCCACTCTTTAAGTAGCACAATCTTTGCATTTTGAATGGGAACTAAGCATAGGTAATCACATTAAAATCATATATTTTATTTTTTATATACATATAAAGAATTACAAGACGAAAGTATATTAGAAGAAGTAGGCATAGGTGAAGCTTACCTCAAAAAAAAAAAAAAATTTTTTTTTAGCTTCCCTTGAAAGTGAGTAAGATGAAATAGCAGAGTGGTATAGGTCAAAAATGTACATTTTATATATTATTGAATGATAATATATGTACCTAATGCTGCAACCATGCACATGTTTGTCTATTGTTGCTAGCTAAACTAACAGTAAAATAAATTAAACAATTTTTGGTTATCATAATGAAATTTTGCAGCAGATACTCAAGACTGAATAGCTGTTGATAAAGTATCAGAGATCTAGTAACAAAAAAAAAATTGGTGACAGATTTATGTCGGAGCATATTTGTGTCTCATTTTAACTCTTATCTTGAGTCCAAGCTAAGTCAGAGCACTCTCTGTAGATCTCAGCATTAGATCCTTATCAGAGCCTATCAATGACATTAAATCGAGTTAAATCCATAACCACCATTGCCGCAGGAAGCCAAGATGCAGATTTTCGTGAAGACCCTCACGGGCAAGACCATCACTCTCGAGGTGGAGCCCTCCGACACCATCGAGAATGTCAAGGCCAAGATCCAGGACAAGGAGGGCATCCCTCCCGACCAGCAGAGGTAAAATATTGCAGGTTTTATTGTGTTTCTATTGATAATCGCACATAAAGCTCACATTTTCAGTGTAATTTTATTCTTCTCGTGTCACAACTCTCAGATAAAATGCTAAAGGTGTTAATTCAATCTTATTAGCTGAGAATTCGCATTGTTTATTCTTTCATGTTGTGGTGTTTAATGACAAGTCAAGTCTATTACCAATTTGGAAAGCAGATTCTGCTGAGAAGAGCCAGCTAGAAACTCTACAGTGGCTCTTTTCAATACAAAATGTTGCAATACTATTTTGTAGCTAATAATGAAATACCTAAGTTTGGGGACAGTTGGATGCCAAGCCGATTGTTCCTATACAAGTTGCATAAGAAAGAATTGTGTCATTATGAATTTATATTTTTGTATCAGCACAAGGGAGTGAGAATCTTGAAATCTTGAATACAAACACCGCAACCATTTGCCTCGCGTTGCCGTTTGACGCAGCTCCTTTCTTAGACCTCGGAAAGATTGAATCGAACGAAAAAATCCAAGGTTTTTTAGTTTAGAGATCATTCCTATTCTATTTTATATTCCTCAAACAAGAGTCTGAATGACTCTTGTTTGAGGAATATAGAATAGGAATGTCTGAAGAAACCATGAGGGTTTTCCTCAATTTGTCCAATAAAGGTGTATCTGTCTTCTGTCATTGAAAAAAGTGTCCTATATGTCTTTAGAGTAAGTGTGATAATTATCTTAACTTGATATTCAGATTGATCTTCGCCGGCAAGCAGCTAGAGGATGGCCGCACCCTCTCAGACTACAACATCCAGAAGGAGTCCACACTCCACCTGGTGTTGCGGCTTCGCGGAGGAGCCAAGAAACGGAAGAAGAAGAATTACTCCACTCCCAAGAAGATCAAGCACAAGAAGAAGAAGGTCAAGCTGGCCGTACTTAGGTTTTACAAGGTCAGTACATGATTTTTTATTGGTGTTGTTACTGGGTCCTGTTGGTGGGAGAAAGATCATCAAGAGCCTTTCCACTTACCTCATCTTTGAACTGAGAGCAGCAGCATGTAGCTTTTTAACACTTATGATAAAATTGTATGTACTTAATTTACACACAAAAATGCACGTACATAAAGGTATTATAAAAAATCGAGTCTCATGAATTTTACCAGTACTGGCGTATTTTTTTTTTTTTATAATTATAATTCAATTCGATGTCTCCAGAATCATTAAATTTCATTATTATTCATTACTTCTCTTAAAACTATTTATTGATAAGTAGGTTATTACGAGTACAGAAACAATAGTACTCATTGTTTACACTTGTGAGATAAGTAGGTGCACATACAAAGTTGATTCATTTTAATTGCACACTTTACAAAGCTTGAAAACTGGCCAATTCATACTAGACTTGGTACTAAATCTTGCAAGTTGCAACATGCCTCTGAATAAGTACTGGCTGTGTTTGCTCATCTAATTCAACTTAATGAGTAGGTAATGACAAAATGAATGACAAGGACACGTCTTGTATGGACAATTTCGTTTTGTTATGAATTTTCCACGTGATGACGTCAGTGATGTCATCAGAATCTATAAGCATGTCTCGACTTGTCGCGATTCTGTCACTGTTCGATGGTTTGCACGCGCCACGCTGTCGTAGGAACGAGTTTGGTCATTGCTTTTATTTGTGCATTGTGCAATGCGTAGGCAGTAGGTAGGTACGCGGTTCACGGACGGCATTCCTTGAATTATTTATTCCACTCTTTTCCTTATGTTTACAGGAAGGGGTTTTGTTCCTGTTTTCAACATACCAGTCTTGCTATTTAGGAGTTTTTTGTCTCCATTTATGAATATGGGGTCGCAATGGCTGTTTTTGTAGAATTTTTCCTTTTCATCGATGAAATTCAAAGACTAATTAATTAAGATTTTGGAACTTTTTGAGGCCCCCAGAGGTCAAATCTCAGGCCTCTTAATTCTTAGGGTGGGAACAAGCCAAGGATGCCTCACTGCGATACCTCGCGGTCGCGGTTTAGCTCGCTACCTCGATGCTACCTTCATTTAAAACAAATGTATGCAAACAGACGAGCGCGAACATGCCGAGAAACATCGATGTGAACCGCGATGTATCGCAGTGAGGTATCCTTCGGCATGTTCGCGCTCGTCTGTTCGCATACATTTGTTTTACATGGAGGTGGCATCGAGGTAGCTAGCTAAACCGCGACCGCGAGGTATCGCAGTGAGGCATCCTTGGCTTGTTTCCACCCTTATGTGCATACATATCGAAGGATACCTCACTGCGATACATCGCGGTACAGTGAGGCATCGTCGGCATGTTTGTGCTCGTCTGTTTGCATACATTTGTTTTAAATTTAGGTGACATCGAGGTAGCGCGCTAAAGCGCGACCGCGAGGTGTCGCAGTGAGGCATCTTCTGCATGTTTTTACCCTATTCTTTAACAGTGAAACTGTCCTTGCTTGCAGGTGGACGAGAACGGCAAGATCCACCGGCTGCGGCGCGAGTGCACGGGCGAGCAGTGCGGCGCGGGCGTGTTCATGGCCGTCATGGAGGACCGCCACTACTGCGGCAAGTGCCACTCCACCATGGTGTTCAAGGACGACGACAAATAGGTTAAGGCTCTACCGATAGTTGAACGCGCTCCGACCGCTGTGTATGATGGATTTTTAAATAAATCTTGACACAGTGTCAGAGTACTTTTTTGTTGTTTTTTATTTTTTTATTTTCTCCTTGTTGAACACTCTAACATAAGGTAAGTATTGGTAAGGGTAAAAACATGCCAAAGATGCCTCACTGCGATACATCGCGGTCGCGGTTTAGCTCGCTGCCTCGATTTCACCTCCATTTAAAACAAATATAAATGCAAACAGACGAGCATGAACATGTCAAAGATACCTCGCTGTACCGCGATGTATCGCAGTGAGGTATCCTTCGACATGTTCGTGCTTATCTGTTTGCATACATTTGTTTTACATGGAGGTGACATCGAGGTAGCGAGCTAAACCGCAACCGCGATGTATCGCAGTGAGGCATCTTTGGCATATTTTTACCCTAATTGTTTTCACCTGTTGCAAAGTCAAAAGGGTTATTAATTTAGCAGTGGAATGTATCATACATCATACTTCCTTTTATATTTATATTTACGTTCCATTATAGCACCAAAACTACTGAGTCGATTTTCATGAATAAGGTGTCGATTGATTGGTTGATTCGTTATTACGGTCCGGGTGACATAGGCTACTTTCATACGAGAAAAATCAATATGACGAATGTCAGTTTGAAGCCTTAATAGCCGAAAGATAAAAGGTGCGGACTGAAAACTGAAAGATCGCAGGTTCGAACCCCACCCGTTGCGCTAAATTGTCGTACCCACTCCTACCTCCTACAGTCAATTTTTCATTTTACTTTTAATATTATACATTTTTGGTTTTTTTTTTTCAAACATTTCCTAAATAAATAAAAATCATAATTACCAGGCTTGGTTACTTAAAAACAGGTAAGGTATTGCATTATCCAATTTTTAGTGCATTGGTAAGTACATTTTTTTAATAAATAAAATATAGATTCTGCACAGTTATTGTTTCATTTCAATCCAACCTTCAAACTATCTGTAGAATACTCAAACATTCACGTATATAGTAGTCAAGTATATAGTCCGTATACAGGGTGTCCCACGGCTATGCCACATGGAGGGGAAGTACCTTAAATATTGTAGATGGAACATTTTGCTGAAAGAAGACTTCATTTTAATTTAAAAAACAATTTAAACTGCATTCATAGATTTTTAAATAATTTTCATAGATTTTTAAATAAATTTCATTTTTCTGAACAAAATTTTACATTAAAGGCTAAAATTCATGGTCTTCCTTTTATTTCTCATGCTATGTTATTTAACAAAAAATAATCCTTATGATGAAGCCTTCCGATCGGTATGATAAAGATACCGGTTAATTTTTTTTTTCTCGTATAGCGGGTTCGAGTCCCGGTTCAACCAGGCAATTATTTAAAAATCTATATATATATTTATCTCAAAGGATAGTGTAGCAGAGGTACACTATCCTTTGAGATAAATCTATAGGGCGTTCTTGCACATGGCTCAAAATAGAGTTATGTATTAGTGTATGGGACAGATCAAGGTCAGAGACAAGTTAGAGGACGCTTCATTCGATAGCGCTTCGAGCGTTTCGCACATCTGTAGCATAAGATAGAAAAGGTGAAAACTCATTCATTTATTTTTTGCATTCCAATGACATACAATGATTCTTAAAACTAGAGACCACCCTTTACATTGGAACCCCGTTGGGGCACAGCAAAATATTGACTTAGTAGAGAGACGGACGCCAAGTTACTCAAGGAAGTCATTTATTTTATTACGGCTTTATCTATAAGAAATTTTTTAGGGAATTGATAAACGCCGTATAATAAATAACTTTGAATTAATCATTTGAACTGAAACTTCTTATTGCCTAAACTATGTCAATTATATATTTGTAGATTATTTCTCACTAGTAAAATACCCTATTTTTAATTCGTGGATTGATATTCATAATTCAGCCTCTTGAATATCAATCAACCTCCAAAATCCTGAATATCAGCCTTATGAAATCCTGGTGATAAGAAAATAAAACTGCAAGTTATGTACATTAAAATATTTAATTCAATACTGAGAAATAGAATTGTCTAACTTAAATAATAATATCCTGGTTGAATTGTCTACTGAATTTGTGCACCTACGGTGACCACTCACCACGCTACAGCATCACATCACACTTTGGCAAGATCTCACACGATCTACATTGCACCGATTAATCTAATAGGAATTTATACAGTATTTCAAACAAACTCACGAATCTTGAATCCCTAGTGTAAATTCTTAAATGAACATCCTTAGGGTCAGCTCACACCGAGACGCGACGCGACCATGCCCGTACTTTTGTCGATAGCGATATCAATATAGAACCTTCACAGTATAAATTTCAGTGAGGGCGGCGTAATGAGTTACTTCGATATGTATTTAAGTCGCTTTCGCGCTCTCACTGAAATTTGTGCCTTATTGTGTAGTACAGAGATTCTATATTGATATCGCTATCGACAAAAGTACGGGCATGGTCGCGTCTCATTGTGAACTGACCCTTAGGCTGAAATCTATAGACCGCACTTTCACTCAGCACAGACTCAAGACAGAGTTAAAACGAGACAGATTTATGTCAGCATACTTGTGTCTCGTTTTAACCTCTATCTCAAGTCTGAGCTGAGTTCTTACTTACTCTATAGATCTCAGCATTAGGGTCTGCGCAGACGAGGGAAAATTCTCGGCGTAGATTTTGTCCATCAGGATAAATCGCTTACAACTTCAATGAATAACGTAGTGCACCTACAACTAGGGACTGGTAAGTCTGGCGGTGATTCTAAAGTAGTAATGGGACGATGTAGTACTGGGAACAACAGTTCCCTCGTCTTTGCAAACTTTTAAGGCGAGATCTATCGAACGTACTTTGACTTATGTGAGGACATATTTGTTGTCTTAACTATCTTAAATCCGAGCAAAGGCAAATCTATAGATTCACTCACTTATGTGACGATTTCGTTAATCAAAAACTTACACTAAGGATATGTACGCATCACGGAAGTAAGATTTTATAATTTCTAAAGTTTTTTATAATGTCTTCCCGACCGATTTCACGCCACGACGGCCAAGTCAAGCCAACTTAAGCAGCAGATATTGTAGTGCATAAGTATTTGTGCACTCTCTATTCCTTCACTCTCATAACACGATGGAACGGCAATACGGTCGAAAGTCGGTTAGAAAGGTAGTCTAACGTACTACCGATAACATCAGCTATCTACCAGTGAAAGTCCCGTCAAAATCGGTCTAGCCGTTCCCGAGATTAGCCGGAACAAACAAACAGACGATGATACGTAAGCTATCGTCCACATTTGCACCTTCCGTGACGCATAGGCACTGGACCAACGTCTCAACACTTAATCGCAATTTTACAGCTTGGTCTTGTTCGCTAAACTTGGTACAGACCACACACTCAAAGCGAATTCTCTCTGCGCTGCATTTTCAAATAAAAATATATTGTGTTCATACGAAAATAGGCTTGAACTGAGAAAGATATCTAGTTATTTATCTATTCATGATCTATGTACGTCAACAATAGATATTATAGTGAAACGTTAATTATTTTGAAGGTTAAAATCTTTGAAAAATTCCAATAAATAAGGTGACTTAGTGATCAAAAAAATTTAAACATTGCAAAACTAATACTGCATAATAATGTAAGTAATATTAATCACTAGTTAATACCTGCGACTTCGTTCGCGTGGATTGAGTTTTTTTTTAGATTCCCGTAGGAACTCTCTTATTATCCGGGATAAAAAGTAGTCTATGTGCTATTCCAGTCTATAATCTATCTCTGTGCCAAATTGTAATTTTACCCATACCAATATTGTATTTATTTATGTTAATAAAAAAGGAATATTTATTTATTTCTGCCGCTTGACGCTGGCACTTGCAGCGCAGCGCGAATTCGCTTGGAAAGTTGAACTTCGTAGTCCGAAAATTAGAAAACGAATATTGGCCCTATTTCTGTACACAACCAACGTTTCACTAGTTCCCGACTTGTGGAATGAACAATAAACATTACTTAAACATACACAACAGAATTTCATTCATAAAATCGCATAATTTTACGTTTTTAGTTATTTCATACTTAAAATACCGAACTTTGTACAAAAACTAATAAATAACCAATACTTAATTAATTATTATACAAACGCATAAGTTTTTTTAAAAAACTGAAAACATAAAATAAACAGCACCAATATAATTTTAAACAAATCACTTAAAAATTCTTAATTTTATTCTTATCAATAGATATTTATATTTTTGAAACATTATACTTATATATTTTTTGGTTTTTCCTAATAAGAGTTACATATTTAACACTTGATATTTTTTAATTAGAATTTGATTTAACATTTCATAATAATGTAATTGGTGATTTTAAATTCATCAGTTTCATTTATAATTTAAGTACTTATACCTAAAGGAAAACATTTTGCAAGGGTAGCTAATTAATGGATACTATTTTTTTCTAATTAGATTTATTTACTACCTACTATTTATTTCACTATAACCACGTGAGTAAATAGTCGAACAGAGGTAACACTTCATACAACCGAGCTGTGATAGGTACAATACTACAAGTAGGTACATACTGACGTGTCCACTGGCGCTTGGTCGCGTACGTGCTGTTAGTAGACAATACGCCATACGCCATGTAGCTTGGCCAGTAGACAAGCACAAGATCTGTGCGATATGTAAAATCGAATAACTTTTGTTTATTTAATAAAATTGTTTTTAAAGCCTAATATACGTATTCTAGTCATACTTAAACTATAAAAAAATTAATCACCGCTTTTTTCTGAATTCAACTTTTATACTTTTTCTTATTCTTTCATAAATCTCACTGCCTAGGATCACTGGTAGAAGATCTCTTATATTGATAACTGTTAACTTGTCCACCATTTTCTACTTTTTCTTGTTTTATATACGTTCTTTGGTACAAAATGAATAAACATGAATAAATATTTTGCTTTCCTATCTTACCCTCCTGTAACACTACCAAAGTAGGTATAAATTTCACACGATATTAAAAGCCTCGACTCTGTCCGATTATTCACTCATATGCAATCAGTGCCGAGAATATTATTAAAGGCGTAAAATACTTCTAACATGTTAAAGTATGTTCCTGCCTTAAGTAAAATAAGTTTTTCGTACTTTAATATAAAACTCGGGACAATAAAGTATGATTCAGACTTGACAGAGCGTGAACCGTAGTGACAGTGCAATAAGTATGATTGTTTAGTTCGATACTATGTACTATAGTTCATATTCATGTGACATAAATAACGGATCGCGTTCCGAGGAAGTCGCGACTCGCGAGCAATTTAATTTATTTTTTTGTCGTACATATTTCAATTTTCTTATAATCTAACTTTCATACAATATGATTGAATTTATTGCATTGTGACAGCGGTCCAACCAGCTGTGAGATTGTCTAAAAATTATTGCAAGCGTGAAGATAGCAATCATCTCTCATTGGCTGAATTTATGGCTTTCTTGCTGCATCAATGGATCGTAACCAATAAGCCTCAATAGCCCAACTAGACGTGTGCGCCGCGCCGACCCGCCGCCGCCGCCGACATTCTTTTGACGCCGCCGCCGCCCGATCGCCCGTCGGCGTAAAATCGGCGCGACTTATTATTATTATCGAATATTATACTACGTAAACTACGTACCTATGTATCTATGTTCAGTTCCGAAGGAGACCGAGCGGGGAACTCCCTCACATAGATACGCTGCGCAGACACCGCGCTACTTTGATACGAGTACCGCACCGCGCCTTTGATTCATGCCGCCTTTTGAGATCGCACTCGCCGCACACCCCGCCCGTTCCACCCGCTTCGTTCATTTACTTGCTCTTTGTGTTACGTAATAGACGCGTTTTTAAGTACGTTACAATTGCTTATCAGTTATGGAAGAAAATAGCGATAAAATTGATATAAACAAAGTAAAAATAAAACATTTGACTGTAAATCCACTATTTTCTAAATCAAAAAACAGTTTTTCGTGGAAATACTTCGGACAATTAATACTTGAAAACGAAGGCAAAAGAAAATATGTGTTTACTGAACAAGTTTTTTGCTCGAGCTGTCTAGAAAATGCGAAAAATCAGGTCCCTGACAGTCCGTTTGGATGGTGAGTAAAAATATCGAATTATTTTCGAATTTCAATATTTTCAATAATATTAAGTACGTACTACATATAAGTTGTTGTTCTATTTTTTTTTTCAGTGTCAAAATTAAGTCCTACAGATTTTAGACTTAATTCGTGGTTTACTGACATAATTGTTATAATGCATAATTGTTGTCTCGTCGTGACCACGGTCCATGCAATTGGATCGAAATATCGACAATCCCAACTAAAATAATTACCGTGGTACGTACTCGTAGCATTTATAACAATTAAGTCCTACAGTTCTAAAGCGAGTACAGGAAATTTGATACGCCATTTGAAAGACGACCATTCATTATTGGAAGAAAAAAACCCTGCTGCTGCGACATCCAAAAGTTTAACAACATTTTTCAAAGTATCACGTCCGACGACATCTGCTCCATCATCTTCAAAAAGCCAAAATAAGTGGATGCTTGCAAGGGATTTATGTTTGTGGCTCTGTCGATCCCTCACAGCATTCGATACTGTTAGTAATGAGGGGTTCAAAGACTTCCTGATGAAATATAATGTCATATACAAAATAGAAGATTTACCTTCTCGAACCACCGTTTCTAGAGAGGCGTTAAGTGATATATACGACTGCATGCTAGCACACATGAAGCAAGATATCCTGGCAAAAATTGGAACCCATGCAGCTCTTACAACAGATCTTTGGCAAGATCTTTACCGACGTTGCAGCTACATAACGTATACTCTGCAATATATAGCAGATGATGCCAATGAAATGCAAAATTATACTTTGGCTACAAGATTATTTGAAGGCAAAAAGACTGGAGAAGCTTTAAGTGCATTCACTCAAGGTATTATATCTTCCTTTGGCCTCGAAGGAAAGTCTTTGTATCTTGTTACTGATTCTGGAGCAAATGTAAAGCGCATATCTCAAAATTTGCAAGGAATTCAAAGCCACTTATGTCTGGGACACGGTTTGCATAATCTTGTAACAGTAGACGGTATCAAAAAAACTCCCCAAGTACAAAATCTCGTGGTAAAATGCAAGAAAGTTGTCAAAACACTGAGATATAGATTGCCTGAAATTGAAGAAGAAGCTGACAAGGAACAGCGCCGAATTTTGACCGAAATTGATGATGTTCATGACCACCTTGAAGATGACGAGAACTTTCCATTTGATCCTGTACCAGAGTCAGACGTACCGTCAGACGAGGGGACTGAGGTTTATTTCTCTAGAGCCACTACATCATCAGCATCATTATCTGTGCCATCGATTAAATCAGCAACACCCACTCGTTGGCACAGTACTTTAGCGATGCTACAAAGTTTAAGTAGTAAGTGCAACCGAAAACCAGTGAACGCCATGCTTGCAAAATATAACATGTCGGAACTAAAATATAACGGCAAAAAGGTCTCGTTTAAGTCCATCACGAGTGGACAAAATTATATTTGTGCATGATAATTACAGCCGTTGCAAGGCAGCCGTTAATTAATTTTATTTTTATTATGCTGATCTTGGTTTACTGTTAATTTTGGTGCCAAACTTATATTTTTCAATGATAATTACTGCTGTTGTAAAACAGCCATTACCTACTTATAATTACTTTTATTTTTCTGATTGTGGAAATTTTAACAAAAATTTTATATTTGTTGATCATAATTACCGCCGTTTATTTTTGTTTGTTTTTATTTTTGGCGTTAGTAACAATTACTTACTTACTGCTATTTTGCTGATATTTGTTGATTGTGCAATTTTATACCAATGTTTATGCTAGAGATATTGGTAAAAACAAGACTGTTTCTCTAATAGAAATAAATCTCAAATCAAATTACGCAGTTTTATTTCAATTCTTCACGCCGAAGTCACGCCGAAATCACGCCGCCGCCGCCGATTTTTGACCGGCGCCCGCCGCCGACGATTGAAGCTTCGGCGCACACCCCTAAGCCCAACAGTTAAGGTGCGGACTGAAAACTGAAAGGTCGCAGGTTCGAGCCCCAACCGTTGCACTATTGTCGTATCCCTCCTAGCACAAGCTTTCCGCTTATTTGGAGGGGAGAGGAGAATATAAGTTAAGTTCAGCTTGGCTAATATTCTTTAAAAAAAAAATGAGGTGGTTAGCACTGATGCAATCATTTTTACACAATGCCATATCTGCGTCGTGAAGTCTGAATCCTACTTTATTGGTTCGAATCCCACAAACTCTCTCTTCTAACTTTTCTTATTAGTCAAATTGCTATAGATATTCACACATAAATTAATTAATATTTTTCTCTCGGCACTGTATCAGGTCCTGCCTTACCGTTGATTTATTTATCGCTAGTTTAATATCATTATATTAAATTTATAAGTAATTAAATGCGTCCCCTTTTACGTATTTTCCATATGGACATCAAGACCACGCCCCTCAGCGTGTCTCATACAAATCATTGAATGTAAATTATTGCATTGAATTATTATAATATGGTACAGTGCCACAAACTTATGTCGGGCCATGGCCGACGACTTATCGTAAGCGACATTTTTACCTAAATTGCGTTCTTTATTAAAACCGATATTTTAAACTATAAAGGATATTCCCGCGAAATATCGACGTACCCTAGTTCTTTATAGTTTAAAATATCATTTGAATTAAACTAGTGTAAATCAAAAATTTCACTAATTTAAGGCCCATATTACACTATACTAATTATATAGGATCCTATGTTGTACCATAGATTATCATCCTAGGAAATATATATGATGATCTGTATAGAATATAATCTATGGTACGACATAGGATCCTATATATAGTATAGTGTAATATGGGCCTTAGTAAGTGTATAGGTTAGAAAAAAAAGTTGAAACAAACCATAGAGTTTGGTATAAATTGGAGAGTCACTAACTCATGCTATCTCTGTCATAATGCTCGCTGCAGAAAAGGACAGCCTTAGATTTGGATCCGTCCAGTTCAGTTTAGGGTTATGTAACGGAGTAAGCCACATTGTGTGGATTCGGAATCCAAACCAAACATATTTTATTTATAAATTAAAATTAAATATAGATTTGATGGTCTTCTTTAGTATTTGAACGTTAATAACAAGGGCCTATGAATTAAAAAAATATAATACTCTTGGTACTGGCATTATAGAAGTGAAATCCATATTCTCTAAAACCTTGTGTAGGCCTGATGTTACAAACATTAATTCTATCTATCAAAGATCTTTCTGTTTCGCGCTTCCGGCGAGCGTCAGAAGGGGACGGGTATAGTGCTAAATTTTTACGGCATGCTTTGGATTTTCTGACAGACTATTGGGATGTTGCCTATGTTAAAAATTAATTTTTCTTACCGATTCCATATAGATCCACCAACTTATCTGTTTAGATGACGGTAGTAAGTATTGCCACTTAAGAAATTTACGAGGAAATTGGTGCTGCACTTTCATAACATTGTACAGCACTCGCCCTAGAAAGAATTGATAGCAGCAAAGACCTTGAATACTCGGACAGCGGAATTTAACGGAATGATATTTTGAAATACCGGCCTAAGTTCCAATCTAGTTCACCTGAACAGACAAATTGATGGCATTGTACAATGCCAGCGCTTTGCGATTTGATAAGGAGTCGCTAGTTTGCTGGCAACATCCATTTAAGCGTATACGCGATTGTCTAATCTTAACCTAGCGTATCGCTACGTACAGGGAGAGTACACTCACCACCGATCACAGAAATAATTCAATACCTAAATGATATTAACACGAATAACATAGCCGCGGAATCTCCTGGAAGATTCCTGAGTCCCTCGCAGTTCACAGGTCTTCCCGCGGCTCCGCGTCCTGCTCCGCCTTTTCCAGCGCTGGCTTGATTGTTTCTAGAAGCTTTGTCAGCGCCTGCTCTGTCTGTGAAGATGATAAGATGAGATGTAGAAGTCTTCTCAGCAGAATCTGCTTTCTGCTTTTTTTGCGGTAGAATCTTGACTTATCAAAGAGCCACAAGTTGGCTTTCTTACTCTTCTTTATGAACCTGTAGACGTCCATAGCTGGAGATAGGTCTCTTGCATAACTTCCACGTGCCTCGGTTTTTTACCGCATGTATCCAGCGACTCTGTGCGAGATATCTGATTACGTTGGACTGCCGAGTATGTATCTGCCACCAGAAATGCCTTTAACTCTGCCTCATTGAAAGACATAATGTTGGAACTGCGAAAAAGAAGAAGCATCTTTCCTAAGTCCAACTCTCTGGAATACTCTATACAATTTAGTCTTTCGGCTAAAGCAAGAGGGTCCAGAAGTACGGAAAAATGTTGCACTTCATTGTGATGAGAGAAAGAAAGAAAGAAAGATGAGTGGAATATAATAATATAACGGTCAGCATGAAGAAATGTAAGCGGTTGCGTGCCGATCTGGGAGATACGGGGAGATTGTTTTAGTGCGTGCGAATCCGCCACGCCCTGCCAACAGCAGAAGTACAAAGGTCACCCAACTAATGGTTGTTGAGACCCCAACAACCATCAGTTCTTCGAATTGCATGCCTCTTCAGCCTCGCGTCTCGTTGAGCTATGTATCTCTGGTTCTTCCACGGACGTCCTCATTCCTGATCCGTTGACGTACCTGAACGAGATGCGCCACGGTGCGGTCCAGCGCGTCCCGCCACGCGATGAGCTGGCCGCGCTGCCGGTGCGAGTGCCGCTCCAGCGCTCGCGCCCACTCCGCCGCCTGCGCCTCGCTCAGCGTGCTCATCCTGACAGAAAAACACTTGCTTTAACGACCGAGGATATCTGCATCCCTGGGAGTTTTCCGTAATGTTCTCAAATGTGTGTGGTCTCCTAATCCGCACTTGACCAGCTCATGGAGACCCAATACTGGGCGTATTGGGCCGGCGATCAATGAACGAGAATAAATGCTATTCGCGACGAAACTCGCACTTCGGGCTAGATCATGCGTCATGCTCGTGAACGGGTGCCACCAACGGGAATGGGTCTACTTTATGGCTGCCCGTCTTAACATGGATTGTAACATGCAAATGTAGGTCGTATGCATTTTTGAAACTTCATTGTGGAAGCACTGTGTACATAGCATAGTTTTGTTACCTATTGCAAAAAAATTTTTTTGAAAAGACAACCGCCGAGTTTATTGCTGGCTCTTCTCGGCAGGAAGGGCTTTCCAAAGCAGTCTGAACCAGTGGTAGATTCATCGACGATTCAAAAGCACTTGTAAAAGTTTATTTGAATAAAGAATACTTCTATTCTATTCACTGTATGTTGTCGGATATGAAAAGTTCCGAAAAAGCAGTCGTCAACAAAAAGTGGAGTCGCACCTGGTGTGCAAGTGGTCGAGGTCCACGCTCCGGGTGTGGTCGGTGTGGTAGAGCCGCCAGTACAGCACGGCGTTGACGGCCAGCAGCAGCAGCAGCGCGAGCGCCAGCCACGTGGAGGAGCGCGCGGGCGGCGCGGCCGGCAGGCGCGGCGACAGCACCGTGGTGCTGGGCAGCGACACCGCCGCCGCCGCCACCGGGCCCAGCGGCGACACTGGCGGGAACCGAAGTGTGCCATTACTGGCTGACACTCAGAGGACATATCGGCCGTTCCGTAGAACAAAGTCTCATCTGCTAAATTCACAACTTGAAATTTGAGCCTTAAAAGTCACTGTAAGGCTCAAATCTCAAGTTATGGATTTAGCAGATGAGACTTTGTTCTACGGAACGGTCGATATATGGCTTTTTCCCGGCGCATGGAATCACGCTGTATGATGACTGGGCGACGAGGATAGGTACACTGTGTGGACTCCCATTACCAGTTTGTAGGTGTTGGACGGAATTGGAAGCAGGACCAGCCTTCATGGACCTAACCACGATCGGATACAGTTCAGGCGCCAATAGATAAAAGAGGAAAAGAGACTCGAATCAATCGAGGATCTGGCAAGTTTTCGATTTTTGCCCATCAGCAGAAAAGAAACCGATTGCTTTTTCGGGTGGTCCGGGGTAGGTAGAACTTCTAAATTTTTTTTAGTGCATTTTAAAATCACCTGTTAAGGAAACCAGCGCGAGGAAGCATCTTGGGGCTTCTGCTGTTTCTGCTCTATATCAATGACTTATCAGACATTGTTAATAATGACACGTTTCTCTTTGCTGATGACATTACTCTAATAGTTGAAAGTAAAAAGAAAAATGAATTTGAAAAGGACATTATTAATGCATTAAATAAAATCATTAATTGGCTCGACAAAGAACTTTGTGTAAACTTACAGAAACAATATAAATAAATATTATGATATTCACAACATGCGTGTGTGTGTGCGTCCGTGCGTGTCTATTGTTTATGGTTTACAAATATGTGTGAGGTACCGTCTCGGCGGCGTCTGCGGCGCGGGCGCGCGGCGGGCGGCGGCGCGGGGCGCGCGGCGCCGTGCAGTCGCGCTTCCAGCAGTCGCGCGAACTCCTCCATGCCGCCCATCGCACTTTTTTCCAAAAACGCTGTGCAAAGTATTTAGAATAACCTTAATAATGGAATAAATTATAGGTATTGGGATTGACCTCATTGATTAAGAAATAAACACATACAAAACATACATAAAAAAAAAAAAATACATAGAAAACGAAGGAACTGCGTAGGAGTCAGTAATCGCTTGGCAGCACGTCGTTCACGGTGGGGTATAGAATAACCTAAACCGTTGCAACGACTAAACCGATTTTTCTGAAATTTGGCACAGAGTTAGATTATACACTAGAATAGCACATAGGCTATGGCATATGGCTTTTTGTCCTGAAAAATAAGATAGTTCTCGCGGGACTCCAAAAAAACCTCAATCCACGCGTACCAAGTTGCGGGTATCGGCTACTAATGAAATAAATTATAGCTATTCGGATTGACCTCATACATTAAGAAATAAGCACTATTGTACATAGAAAACGGAGGAACTGTTGTTAAACACGTGTAATAACGTAGAAGTCAGTAACACAGATCTACCCTACCGTGAATGACGTGCCGCCAAGCGATTTAGCGTTCCGGCACGATCACGTAGAAACCCATTAGGGGTATGGGTTGAATCCTCTGCTATACCAAAGTTAGCCCGCTACCATCTTAGACTGCAACGTCACTTACTCAGGTGAGACCGCAGTCAAGGACTATCTTGTCATATCTAAATATATATAAGGAAAGAGTGACTGACTGATCTATCAACGCACAGCTCTAACCACTGGACGGATCAGGCTGAAATTTGGCATACAGTTAGCTATTATGACGTAGACATTCGCTAAGGAAGGATTTTTAAAAATTCAACCCCTAAGAGGATAAAATAGGGGTTTGAAAAATCAAACTTAACGTGAGCGAAGCCGCTGGTAAAAGCTAGTCGAATATAAAACAGTGTAAACTTTTAATTTCTTGTGCTTTTTTATATTACGCTTTCTTTTTTTTGTTTAATTTTTTGGCAAACGTTGTGACACCGTCAATAGTTGTGCATTTTAATTATGTTTCTCTGAGTTATTTTTAAGTACTTTAAGAAATGTAACAATTTTGGTTGTCGAAATAAAAAAAAAAATGAGCTACCTTTAACAAGCGGCCACATGGTCTTCTTGTACTTGACGTGTCCGTAGAGCGCGAGGCTGGTGTGCTCGCCCTGCCTCGCGAGGCAGTAGTGCGCCTCGACGCTGAAGTAGTCCGCGTATGGAATGCCCGCGTTCTCGCTGGTGCAGTCGATGGAGTACAGCGCGCCCGCCTTGCTGCATTTGTTCATTACCTGGCGTTGAAGAAACTTATCTTCACCTCAACTAGTTTAAAAAAGGCGTCTTTGCTGTCTAAAACCAGTGAGCAAAAGTTGTTTTTGCTCAGTGAGAAAAAGTGTTGAGTCACTTTTGCTCACTCAGTGAAAAAGTGTTGAGTCATTTTTGCTCGCTCAGTGAAAAAGTGTTGAGTCGTTTTTGCTTACTCAGTGAGAAAAAGTGTTGAGTCGTTTTTGCTTACTCAGTGAGAAAAGTGTTGAACTTTTCTTGAGACAACACTTTTTCTCACTGATTGAGCAAAAACGACTTTTACTCACTGGTTTTAGACAGTAAAGGCGCCCTTTTTGAGCTAGTGAGGTGAAAAATATGTTATTTTTAAGGTCATCAAAATAACGAATGAAAAATTTCAACTTATTATCAAAATCTGGACATACGATATTTAAATTGATCACTAGCTTTTGCCCGCAACTCCGTCCGCGTGCATTTAGATTTTACAATTTCTCGGAAACCAAGGTCATTTTTCGGTATAAAAGGTACCGATGCAAAAAAATCTGCTGCTTGATTGAAGAAAAAACCGAAAAACAAAAACACTTTATATGTATTTTTAAAACATTCAAATGACTTATTGTATGCCAACCTGTGGCTCTTATAGCTCGTCGAGACTCTGAAAAATAAGTTTACGTGAGTAAAGCTCCAGGTTAAAGCTAGTATTATATATTCGGTGTTGACTCGCCTGCGTCTCGGTGACGTGCACCTCCTTGGGCCCCATGGGGCCGGACGTGAGGCCGAGCGTGTAGCTCACCTGCCGGCACTTCAGCCCGTTCTGCGGCTGCCACGGCGCCTGCCGACACACACGTCACACATGCTAATTATTATAAGAGACTAGCTTTTGCCCCCGCGACTTCGTCCGCGTGGAATTAGATTCCAATTTTTCCTGAATTTTCTTTGCTATAAACCTCACGGAGCCTTTCCAACGAATGCAAAACCGTGGAAATCGGTTAGTGCGTTCTGGAGTTATAGCGTCAGGAAGGAAAACCCGACTTATTTTTATATAGTAGATAGTCAAATTTCGAGAGCGTATTTATTTCTTTTTAAAAAAAGATTGAAAATTATAAACTTTATTAAAATTAATATTAAATTAAATTAAAACTAACATTTAACTTCTAATGAGCCGAGTTTGGGACTGACTTTCCCATGTTCAACGATCCCGCCGCTCGGCGGCGCATCGCGGGAGGTCTCTTTTGCGGAACGCTGTATCAGCTCTTGCGCAACGCAGCCTATCGCATGAACACCGCTTGTTGTGTGGAAAATTCAAAATTTATTTATTTCATATAGGCCAACTTGTAGATCCTATGACACGTCATAAATCTACCACGGGTTCGGAATGCAGATTCTGCTGAGAAGAGCCGGCAAGAAACTCAGCAGTTGCTCTTTTCAAAAAAAAAATTTTTTTTTTACAAAGCTATGCTATGTATACAGTGCTTCCACAATAAAGCTTCAAAAATACAAAAATGCATACGTAGGTACACCAATCCAACGCATGTCAAGACGGGCAGTCAAAGCAGACCCATTCCCGTTGGTGGCACGTTCACGAGCATGACGCATGATCCAGCCCTTAGGATCTTTACACATAACTAGATAAACAATACCTCAACCAAATAAAGTTCATATTTCATGTGGCTCTTTTGACTATTCCAGAATCTACCATCGGTTCAGAAGCTGAGAAGAGCCGGCGAGAAACTCAGCAGTTACTCTTTTCAAAACAAAAATGTAGTCTATCGACCTTTTGGACAAGCAGGAATTCACTTTGTGTAATAACCTCTCTATTATTGTGTCTTTCCACACTATTTGTTGTGTAATGATAAATCTACCAATTCTTCTCCATCGGTCCTGCGCCTGATATCTCTCCGGTCGTATCGGACTATGAGACAAGGGGAATAGAGAGCGCACCAGTGTTTTTTTTGTTTGCACACACACACACACACCTGTGCACTATAATATCTCGCGCGCAAACGGCCAACCTGCCGTAGGTATACGAACTGCAGCATCTAGTGTGACAGTAGCATGCACCAACCTGCACGTAGTCGGTGGTGCCGCGCGCCGCCAGCAGCTCCAGGTTGAACTTGGAGTTGGTGAAGATCATGGTGAACAGCTGGTCGATGTTGAAGGGGAACTCCTGGCTGAGCAGCAGCTTGCCCTCGTGCGACGCCGTGCACTTCTCCGCCTCCGCGGTGCTGGACAAGTTAAACTACTTGTTAATAAATTTGCTATTTTTTAATAGAATATTAGCCAAGTTGAACAAGACTTATACTACTAAAAAATATATATATATATAAATTTTTATCCTGTAGCGTGTCCCCCGCCTCCTCGTCCCACTCGCGGAACTCCGCGTCGCCGTTCGTCATTGACGCCTCAGCGAGGCAGATGTCGACTCACTTGTGGTGCTTGTCGGGCTCGCTGTCGCTGGTGTCGGACATGTCGGTGGGCAGCGTGTCCCCCGCCTCCTCGTCCCGCTCGCGGAACTCCGCGTCACCGTTCGTCACTGACGCCTCAGCGAGGCAGATGTCGACTCACTTGTGGTGCTTGTCGGGCTCGCTGTCGCTGGTGTCGGACATGTCGGTGGGCAGCGTGTCCCCCGCCTCCTCGTCCCGCTCGCGGAACTCCGCGTCGCCGTTCGTCACTGACGCCTCAGCGAGGCAGATGTCGACTCACTTGTGGTGCTTGTCGGGCTCGCTGTCGCTGGTGTCGGACATGTCGGTGGGCAGCGTGTCCCCCGCCTCCTCGTCCCGCTCGCGGAACTCCGCGTCACCGTTCGTCACTGACGCCTCAGCGAGGCAGATGTCGACTCACTTGTGGTGCTTGTCGGGCTCGCTGTCGCTGGTGTCGGACATGTCGGTGGGCAGCGTGTCCCCCGCCTCCTCGTCCCGCTCGCGGAACTCCGCGTCGCCGTTCGTCACTGACATTACAATTACACGGTTATTGTAAAACCAATTTTATGACATTTAAAAAAAATATCTTTGCGAAAATGACGTTGCGAGGTTACTTTTCTATTATTTTTGCATATTATTTTTATATTAAGATGGCAACACTGCTTTGACAAATGAAGGAATTATTAAAAAAAAAAAAAAGTAACTCACTGAGCGGCGGTGTGGTGTTGTTGCGGCTGACGGAGCGGTACTCCCCTCCCCCGCCGCCGCCGCCACCGCCCCCTCCCCCACCGGCCTCCATCGACGACGAGTCTATCGCCTCCTGGGAAAGACATGCAACATCATACTAACACATAGCACCGGAATAAAAAAACAACCAACTCTTAATATGCTGTGCAAATAATTTTTAAATTCGATGAAAAGATCGCTGACTGTCTCACTTGATGGTAAGTGATGATGCGGTCTAATTGCCGATCATCTTGGAAGCAGTAGATAGTACAAAATCTCATATCTAAACCCTATCGTACCAGAATTAGTAGGGTAGTAACCAGCTGCAGCCAAAGCCTTCCATCACACCAAACAGATATCAATCAAAAATTATAAATTCCCAGATTGGCCTTACGGTTTCCGCCAAAGCCAACCTGGGAATTTATTCTTTCGAATGCGAGGTCTATTATAAAAACACAAAGTATTGTATTCGCATATTTTTCGCACTATTAGGTATATATATTGGACGATGCACTTAGTAGAGAGCAAAATTGGGTATTTGAATTTTTTTTTTCCATTCCAATTAATGAATATTTACATTTTGACAACAGTCAAATGCCCAATTACAACAACAATTTCACAAAATCACAATAATACCTCCTTCATAGAAAAGGAATGACCAAACAACTACAATAAGATTCCAATACTGACCCGAGTAGTTGTTTGTTACAAAACAACTAATTAGTGGACGTACAGTAATTATAATGCGAACGCTATGGAACTGCTCTTGTAGTGTATGGAAAACCGGAACAACTTATCTATTTCCTAATCGATTCGATTATTCTTATTACAAAATAAAGATTCATATACAAGTTTAAACAAAATATCATTTAAAACTTGTGGACAAATTGGTTAAATCATTATTCTCATAACAACATGTAATATTCGTTATAATCTGACTTTATTAATTGTAAAACTTTCTTTTTCCATTATTTTTTGTTTGTTAATATTTTTTATATATTAGTTGCGTTAGCTTTCATTTTTTTTAATCATTTTTATTAATATTTAGTATCTATCATTATCATTATTGTTTGCATGACAATCGGCGAATGTTATGTACACTTGTAACTGATATACATATCAGTGAAAATTAAAATTTTTGTAAATGCTTTTGTGAATGCCATATATTATGTATATTGTAAGTGTATTTTAGTAAATAAATAAATAAACAACACACTTAACATAGGAAACTAAATCAAATCGGTAATTTTAAGTAACGAAGTTTGTTTCATAAAAAGTTCTTATAAATGTACTTCATAAATTCAGTAAAGCTAGGATTAACCTTAGAATTTCAGAACTACTTTGCAAAAGAGAAGAAAAATTAAACTAATGATTCAATTCGAGACAGTTGGGTGTTGGACTAATTTTTTTTATATACTCAAAATAAAGGTTTTTGATATTATATTCGTAACACAACGTCATTTTTGTTTTTTTAATATCTTACCTAGTCTCGAAAACACAGAGATTTAAGTTTCCTGTTAGAAAAAGAGAGCGCTATTGCAGCATGACGTCACGTTTCAGTAGCTCCATACACTCTCAATATAAAGTTTCGTTTTAGAAAGGGTCTCACAGTAAAACAGCTTATAACTTATTTGTTTTTTGACCGATTTTTTTCCTGTTTTTACAAATGTTAATCTTACGTGTTAAATTTTTGACTTTTTTCCATTTTTTTTTTAAATTAAAATGTTACAATAAAACTTATAGTCAAACTAATCTAATTACTATACAAATCATGGAATGGTGCCAAGAATACTGGCTGCATATCCGCGCTTGACAGCTAGGCGATTTTAGAAATTTCCGATTGTAATTAATGAATAACCACATTTCAACAACAATCAAAATAATATGATATTCCAATACCAATCCAATTGATATTCACGATACCGAGTTTCTTGCTGGTTCTTTCTCGGTTGGAACGGCATTCCGAACCAGTGCAGTGGTAGATTCATTTGACGATTCGAAAGCACTTTGTAAAAGTTTATTTGAATAAAAAATTATTCTATTCTATACGATAGATAGGAAATCGACCATGATATAAATATAAACAAAATACCTACCTTTCTCGATCTCAGTAACAGCCTAACCATCGCGAACAAGCACTATCACCTACTGGCGGGAACATTTGCCATTTATCGAAGATACGCGCCCGGTATTTTTATCTATATATCTTATTTTATCTATTATATCTGTCGCTAATCAAATATTATTCAACAGTGCGTTTCGCGTAAAAGATAGTATTGTTGTAGCGATATGAAATTGTGAACTCTAGTACTTTGAACTTTCGAGTACTTACTTTATATACAGTACTAACTTTTTCCCGGGATTTCGTTCACGTAGTTAGGTTTTTAAAAATCCCACGGGAACCCTCTGTTTTTTCGGGATGCAACTAGATTATATCAATCTCGAGGTTCTCAACTATACTCATGCAAAAAAATCACGTCGATCCGTAGCTCTAATGCAGCGTGATTGAAGAACAAATCAATAAACAAACACACCTTTTCATTTATAATACATATTAGTAAGATTCACTGTAACTTGCAAAATTATCAAGATAATTCGATTGATCGTATAAGAATTGGATAAGATTAGAGTCAAAGTAAAATGAACCTTTAATGTATTAGATTAAAGTCACAAATTCAGCACAACCGATTTTATTTTGGAGCGTATCATATACGTAAACGTACAAGAAAGCGTATCCGAAATTGAGTTCTAATGTAATGCGATTATGGTTCCTTTTACTTTGACGCTAATGTCATCAAATTCTTATACGGTCAATTGAAGACCCCTACTTTTTGTAGTCGGATTTTTGAACTAGGGCTGAAGTATACAGACCGCACTCTCACTCGGCGCAGACTCAGGACAGAATTAAAACGGGACAGATTTATGTCAGAGCATATTTTTGTCTCGTTTTAACCTCTATTTTGAATCTGGGCTGAGTTAGAGCACGCTCTATAGATCTCAGCATTAGAGATTGAGATTGAAGTTTCCCAAACAAGTTACCTCAGAGCAGTCTTGCAGCACGTCGATGGGCACCAGCGCGTCGGCCGCATCCGGCGCGCCGCTCTCCTCGTCCAGGTCGAAGCCCAGCTCCTCGCCGTAACACGTGTGCACCTGCCGACATGCACGGCGTTTAAAACTTGGCAACTTCACCATCATCATCATCAGCAGTAGCAGCAGCAGCAGCAGCAGCAGCAGCAGCAGCAGCAGCAGCAGCAGATCTCTCCACAAATTTTGCCCTTTGCAAATTGGCAGACTTCACACACCTTTGAAAACATTATGAAGATCACTCAGGCGCGCAGGTTTGCTCGTGATATTTTCCTTCATTGTTAACGCCAAAAATGCATAAAATAAACTCAGTGACAGGTATACAAATCATCATCGCTACCGAACACAATTTCACCCTTACCACCTGGGTGCCTGGAGCACTTCGACCATCCGTTGTGCCAGATCTTTTTTCCACGTATTTTGAAACTGTGGAACCAACTTCCTGCGACGGTGTACTCACTAAATTACAACATGGGGTTATTCAAGAGGCGGACCAACACATTCTTAAAAAGCCGGAAACGCATTGGTGGTGCCTCAGGTGCTACAAATGTTCATGGGCGGAGGTAACTTAATAACACTTAGCATCAGGTGACCCGCCTGCTCGTTTGCTCGCAAAATATATGAAAAAAATATCAAACTGCTATTACAATAGTATTTACAGTTTAACAATATTCCATAAGGAAAAGTATCGCACATCGCATTATTTACTTTTCTTACTGATTAAATTAAATATATAATTAGTTTTAGTAACTCATTAACATTTAGCAAGTCTAAATTGAGGTAAAACATGTTTGGAACTATTCCAATTATGCCATATTACCTATATTTAAGAAAATCAATTTCATGTCGTTGCGCATTTCCGTTTTTGTAAGTACGTTTTTGGGAACTGTCTATAGGTACAACTAATTTACAATGAGCACCAAAAAAAATTCAAATTACCGTTGATTTTCCAATGTTCTCGTCTTTTTAAAAAACTTTTTTTTAATATTATACTTTGCACATCTTGTATGAAGAAAATTAATTCCACAGTAAAATATTAAAAATAGCAGTGTGTCCCGCCTGCGATCTCGTCACATACTGCGCCGAATTATGCCAATCTTGATCCCAAAACTCACGTACCTACTAACTACTACTTTACATGGAGTGACGAAACCTTTTTTTTCTACCGTAAACCAAATAAATAACAGAAATATTTTATTTCATGCCAATCTTGATACCAAACTCATGTACTAAGGACACCTCTAACATTGACAGACGCAAGTGACTTGTACCACGAACAGTCGAGGACCAAAAAGAATGTATGAATATACGTTTATTGTACATCACCCACGTTACAATAGCTAACAAAACAATGAGCTATATATTTTTTTATTCGATGATAAGATAGTTCTTGACTGCGATCTCACCTGATGGTAAGTGATGATGCCGTCGATATGGCAGTGTATATTCAACCCATACACCCTTAATCGGTTTCTACATGCCATCGTGCTGGAACGCTAAATCGTTTGGCGGCAAGTTTTTGACGGTAGGTTTATTATCCTCCCCTCCCCTCCAATTAAGGGTAGTAATTAGCCAGGGCTAAAGCCTTCCATCAAACTACTTTATATATTTTATTTTATCTTTTTATGTAAGGTCAAGGTTCTTTTGGAACGAAGTTCCTTATCGCGCGTTGTGAAAGGGGGCTAGACGGAAAAAATTCTTACGAAAAGTTGTCACGACACTTTTTGTAAGCTGTGCGGCGTCGCATGTTTCTCTGTCTGTCTCTCTCTCTCTTATAGAAAGCAAGCCAGATATTTTCATTTCTATTTCGCATTGAACTTCGTTCCATCCGGCACCCTGATTACGTAAAAATTTGCAACAGCAACAGCAATAGCAACGCGACAGCGATCGGTCGCAAAATGTCACTAAAAATCGTATTACGGAAGCCAATCGCACGTCTATTGCTCACGTGTCGATACTAGCGCCACTCGCGATAGGACGGCAATAGATGTAAACAAAATACACAGTTTTTATCATCGTCAGTGGTTGAATTGTTATATTTTTTATTTGTTTTGTGTTGTGGTCTGTGGTAAAACCCTCTCGAAGTATTTGGACTTCCTTTCTTCTCCATCAAGCATCTCTAAAGAAGAAAAGTACATTTTGCAATAGGCGAGCAATAGACGTGCGATTGGCTTGCGTAATACGAATTTTAGTGACATTTTGCAACCGATCGCGTAGTGATTGCTGTCGTATTGCTACTGCTGTCACTATTGAAATTTGACGTTTGACAAGCGACGTTTGACAGCAACGATTGCGCAATTTACGCCTGTCGCGAACCTGTCGCGAGATACCCCAACTAACAAAATGGTCATAAGATTTTAAGCTTTTATGATTATTTCGTCACATAGGTGTCGTATATTAGCAAGTTTTAAAATGTGACGTTGTACAGGCATCATGTATATTGCATTTAAGTTTCAATGCAATTAGGTAATAAAAGTCGTTGTACAAACGTCTGTATGAAATAGCTATAAAGCAATTTAATCGTAGAAAATACACAGTCATACAAACGTTTTAGGCGGGACATTTTGGCTGGTATTACAACCTTAATAACGCTGCTATAAGACTATGCATGTGAACATGACATTTTAAATATATTCGCAGTAATGTAAACCAGCCAAGCCCAATAAACGCGACAGAGAGTGATGGTTCCATACCTATTTTTTAACCGACTTCCAAAAAGGAGGAGGTTATCAATTCGGCCGGTATCTTTTTTTTTCTGTTGAAAATCGATGTCAACACGAATGAACCGATTTGGCTGAAATTTGGAGCCAAATGGAGATAGCTCATACCCAGGATTAGCACATAGGCTACATTTTATCCCTGATAATTAAAGAAACCTTAATCATGTCAATCAAGTCATTATGGCCATACCTCCCATGTTTAACGACACAACACAACGGCCCCTAGTCCCCGGATAAAGTTGGGAACCGACAATTATGTCATTTTTCCACGTTGACAAAATATGTTTTTTGCCGCATTCCCAAAAAACTTATGGTCTCTAAAATGTTCTGCTAATGTAAAAAACTATTTTTTGGAATGACAAATAACGGTTTACTAAAATGTTTTAGGGAACTCTGATAGGTTCGTAATGAAAGAACGCCATGTTCTTTAAGAGTTTATAACTCTTAACACAGCAGTATTCATCGTATACAAGTATTTTGTAACTTATAATGGCACGATGAAGGGAGTTTTAACTCTTAACACAGCAGTATTCATGGTATATAAGTATTTCGTAAGTCATAATGGCATTATGACATATAATAATTTATTTTTTATTTAAAAAATAATAATTAAATACACAATAAATGAAGGGGGCATTTAAAATTTATTAATAAACCTAAAAAGTTGGTCCCTAAAGTAATATTCGCATTAAGTTTTCCAAACTTAAACATAAACACATCCCATTTCAAACTTGTAAATAATTTGATTACACTTTTAGTATAAAAGTATAAAAATATAGTCTGCACACATGCAGAATTTATTAATAGTTAAATTCTATTACTTATAATTGAAAGCGCTTCAATACTGCATCAAATAGATTCATTGCTCCGGTAAACGTCTGCGCTATGAATGCTATGGTAACTATACGACTAAATACTCATACCAATGATAATATTACAACACTACTATGTTCTCGCTTATGACTTTTGAATGACAGCTATACGACTTTATAGAAATAGTAACTGCGCCAAAATCGCGTTGTATAAGCGTTTGTAAGCCTTATTTTCATGCCATTCAGTTTTTCGAAAACGTTTACACAATTCTTATATGACTTATATTAAGACCATTTTGTTAGTTGGGACGTAATAACCCTGCGGGTGTCCTTTGACACCTCTCAAGTTCCTTATTTTTATTTTAGTTCTTCCACATTTTGACAACATACAAACACCCAATTACACATTCCGGAAATGCCTATCGGTTTCATAACAACTGCCATACTCCGTCTCAGTTAGCCGCTTCCATCTTAGACTACATATTCACTTTCTGTGATTATCGAAAACAAAAAACTGTCTCGTCAAAGTTAGTTCGCTCGTAGCTCTTTGTCGCAATTGATTTGGCCGATTTTGAATTTCTAATGCCTGCGCGTGACCGACATCCCAGTTCCACTCTTTCGAGCGGAAATATGCGCATAATTTTTGTACACCATCCCATCAATACCATCAATATACGTTGTGCCTCAGTGCAATGTATTAGAATTTAGAATCTATCGCACCTTCGCTGAGACACTGTTTTATCTCAAAAACTCCATTTTTTTTATATACTTTTTATTTTTATTATTTGCAAATTTTTCGTTTAATTAAGAAACAGCAAATTAAAAAAAAATATATCTTAAAAAAATTAAAACTATTATTAATTATATTTACAAAAAATACAAACCGTCCAAGTGGTCGTTTATGGGCATTTTTTTTAAAATATTTTCAAAAATCTCCGTTGTGAGTCGGTGCCTGCAAATTTGCGAGGGTTTCGCCTCGCAAACCATGCGCCTGATTTAAACAATTAATTTAAGTTTTTGACTTTTGTTTAATTTTCGAGATTATATTTGGGCTATGTCTGTTTTTAATTGTGTTAATTAGTGTAACTGGAGGTTTCCGTACTAATTAAATAAATAAATAATAAATGAGGGCTGTCGCAGGAGTGATGGCCGCTGGAGCCGGAAAGTTCTGGAGTGAAGACCGCGAACAAGCGAGCGTAGTGTGGGGCGCCCTCCAGCAAGATGGACCGATGACATAAAGCGAGTGGCGGGAAGTGGCTGGATGGGAAAAGCTGAGGACCGGGTGTGGTGGCGCTGTTTGGGAAAGGCCTATGTTCAGCAGTGGACGTCCGCAGGCTGAAATGATGATGATGATGATGAAATGAGGGTTATGGATGACGTACCCACTGCCAGATCTCCTGGCTGGACATGGGCTGGTCCATGAGCGCGTTCTGCCAGATGCGGAACAGCATCAGGTAGGCCTTGTCGCGCCCCGAGAAGGAAGTCAGGAAGTTCTTCTCGCCCAGCGTACAGACGAGGATCGCGTTGGGGATTACCTGCAACAATACAATGCTACTAATTCTGTCGAAGGTTGTACATAATCTCTAAACTAAACTACATTGCATTGCATTACAAGTTTGAACTACGAGTGGGACGACAATAGTGCCTTTCATTTTTTAGCCCACACCTTTAACAATTGGTCTATTCAGGCTTTTGGAGGAGTTGCGACTCACCAAGGCGGTTTTCTCCTTAGTGATGGCGGTGACGTCCTTCCACTGCAGCATCAGGTTGGTCTCCCAGCCGAAGATGTTGGCGTAGAAGCACAGGTAGTTCTGCGACGCGTACAGGCGGCCGTGCGCCAGGATGTCCCGCTGTAGCGCGCACGAGTAGTCTGCCAATAACGAACACTGCGGCTCTTGTGAACATGCTTCTTCCACTACACATCATCACACAGCATCCTCAAACACAAAATCTGCCGTCTTAAAGCTAAAGTGTCGTTAACTACCAAAACCATAGTTCGAGCTATGGTCCAAAAAGCGGCAACTTATAAAGAATTTTTTTTAATAAAGAATATTGGCCAAACTGATCTTGACTTATATTCTCCTCTCCCCTCCAAATAAGCGAAAAGCTTGTGTTAGGAGTGGGTACGACAATAGTGCAAGGGGTGGGGCTCGAACCTGCGACCTTTCAGTTTTCAGTAGACCTTTAACCGTTGGGCTATTGAGGCTATAAATGACGCCATTTACCTAATCCTTCGTTTCCTGGGAATCTTCTCCGCAAGTAGGCATCGATTCGCCCGTTTTGCGTGTTACCTACCTTACCTAATCCTATTACAAATAGGAATTCCAATATAAATGCGAAAGTTTGGATGTTTGTTACTAAATCACGTCGCAGCGACTGAACCGATTTGGCTGAACTTTGGTTTTTCATATTGCTATATCAAAAACAAGTACAGTAAGGAGAATACCGATTAAATGGATCCATAGCGATTTATTTTCTAAGTAAGAATGCGTTAAAAATAGTATTTTACCAAATATTGGTTAACGACGTTATAGCTTGAGGAGGGCAGGGATAAACTCGTGGTTCCTCAACTACGCCCAAAGTACGAAAGTCGTTTGTGGGAATGGGAGTGACGTTCTATGATAAGATTTCACAGTCAATTTTAAACTAGCCATTACACAAGCTTAAGAAACCTATTTAAAGTATGCTTATGAAATTCGTACTTTTGCAATCGGAAAAGTATGGAAAATAATCTATACTATGGTAGTATCGTAAAAAAAATCGTCATAATATTCACTTAAATAAAACTAAAAGGCTGAAAGGTCAACTTATAACACCCCTGTTTTTCCGTACGTGGTCAAAATGTCGTTTAACTATGTAAAAAGTCTAAATTCTTAAGTATTTAACTAAAAATTACAATGCGCGGCGCGCTTTGGCAAGGCGCGGGTTATGACTGAGATTGAAATAGGCCTGTGGACTAATTCGATCTTCATTACTAACATAGTTGTATGGCTTCCCATCTGTTTTCTTGTGCTTAGTGCCGCGCGCACTGTACTGTACAAGTTACATGACAATATTACATCGATGCAGAAATACTTTTCCATCGATTTAGGTAGTCAGATTTCATTCTATAGTCTGATTTTTAATTCGGTGGAATTCTGACAGTTGTCATTTTATAAATAAAGCGAGTTATTTGTGTGAAAAACAGTATTACCACCTGTAGTTCTATTTTATCTCAAACTATCTGACAGGCGTTTGTCATAAATATCTATTTGTGGCAATTGATTTTTATTTGTACAATTTTCAATTTATTACCTTTTTTGTGGGATTTTTTTAATCTCTGGTAACATTAAGATACGTCAGAATTCCACGCAATTAAAAATCAGACTATAAATAGATAAACTTTAATGTAGAACCTCGTTAAGTCGAAACTCGATAAGTCGAAAACCTTTGAAACTCGAAAAAATGTTTTGTTCCCTTCCCTTTAACCTCAAAAACCTCCATTACACAAAATCTCAACCCTCTAGGTTGAAATAATCAGTAAGCTCCTTCAAGCTTCTTTGGTACATATTTTCCCTCTGTAGCTCGAAAAAATGAATTGAATCTCGAACATAGTAATATTTGATTTTACAACCTCTACATCTCGAACTTTTTTTAGCGTTTCACTTGAAGTTCGACTTACAAAGGTTCTACTGTAATAAAAAACTCAGTGAAGACTTATGCATCTGAAACCTGGTCGCTAGCTATGGGCCTCATAAGTAGGCTGAGGATCACTCAGTGGGCGATGGAGAGGGCTATAGGGTCGTAGGGTAGTTGGGGTCCCAAGGTGTAAAAGTGTCGACCCCCACCACTAAGGGTCTGTGGGAGGCTTTGGCCGTGGCTAATTGTCACACTACCGTCAAAGATATGGCGCCAAGCGATTAAACGTTCTGGCACGAAAGCACGTAGAAACCGATTAGGGATATGGGTTCAATTTAAACTGCCATACGCCTTTGCAATAACCATCAAGTGAGATAGCAAGGGCTATCTAAGCTATTAACACAGTGAGTATCCTGCTTCCTCGAGGATGGATGGACCCCCCCTCTCCCGCCCGCCCCCAAGGCGAAGCAGCCCTGCGATTCAGACCCTTCCGATAACTCATTTGTCGATCGATTCGGTTTGTTAACATATATTTCGCTCGCTCTGAATCCACACGACAAAAAGAGATCGATATCTATCCGTATCGACACGGTATGTTATCGAACAGGTCCGAATCGCCCTGCTGGTCCGATTTCGATGGTTCACACGGCGTCGCACCTACCGACGATGAGGCGCTCGTCCTCGGGCAGCTCCTTGAACAGGCGCTTGAAGTCCTCGCACTTGCTCTTGTAGGTCGGGTACAGCGACGTGTACCAGCTCTTCTTCTTCACGCGCACCGACCCCGCGCCGTCCGCGCCACGCAGCGCGTTCGGGGATATCTGTGGCGAACACATGTTTTCACCTTACTAGCACAAAAAGGCCTTTGCTGTCTAAAACCAGTGAGCAAAAGTAGTTTTTGCTCACTCAGTGAGAAAAAGGTTGTCTGAAGAAAAGTTCACCACAACGCGCACTGGTCTAAGATAACAAAGGCGCCCTTTTTTGAACTAGTGAGGTGAAAAGTTGTATGTATCACACGATAGCAAAACTTTTGTTTCTTTTGCCTTTGAATCCTTCACTACACTCAGGATTCTAATTTAGTATCCAGTAGTAGATTCTATTATAGAATCCTTCGCCCGCTCGGGGTTCAAACTAGGCACTCGCAACAAAAATGAACTTTGCTATCTTGTTGACCAAATAACTATTTTAGACTATTAATTACTTTAAGAAATGACTTTTTTCAAGCGGAAAAACAATAAAAAATTACCCCCTTAAGACTTTCAAAATATCATTGCCATGAAAAGCATTGCCAGAGAAGAAAACTTCCGTCATATAGTTGTGGTTACAATAAAAAATACAATTATTTTCTTGTCAACAGTACGGTCGACAACGGCCAACTTGACGTGGACGGGTAGTAAGTCCATTATCCATGAATAGAAGTAAAGGGAAATCTGCGCACGGACTCCCGCAACAATGTACATATTAAGTAAAAAATGCTAAATTTATTCTTGGCCTTAAAAGCAGACTATTGCAGTTGCCATAACGCAAGTTGTCTCTTAGTTTCACTGCATGGCATGTCAATAAAAACTTAAACCGGTGCCAAAGTTTCGGAAGTAACGTTAAAGCAATTCATTGTATTCTGAATATTCAGGGTCTACTTGGCAAGGATCGTGTCCTATTTTCTTACATGTTTGCACACCCAATATCTAAATATATAAAAGGCAAAGATGACTGACTGACTGACTGATCTATCAACGCACAGCTCTAACCACTGGACCGGTCGAGCTGAAATTTGGCATACAGGTAGCTGTTAGGACGTAGACATCCGCTAAGAAAGGATTTTGGAAAATTTCAACCTCAAGAGGGTTAAATAGGGGGTTAAAAAATCGAACCTAACGTGAGCGAAGCCGCGGGTTAAAGCTAGTTAATAATATTTGTCGTTTTTTTTTTAAATCGACATTCTACTCGAGAAAGAAAATAATTTTTTTGCAATGTTCACATTTCCCGTTCGGGAGCTACCTACCTCGATTTATTTTTTCAAAATTTGATAACACACTTCTGGAGTGGTAATCTACCATTGGTTCTGGACTTGTCATAAAAGCCACAAGTTGGCCTACATGAAATAATTTTGAATTTTTGAATTTTAGTTGCTGAGAAATACTGGCAAGAAACTCAACACTTTCTTTTTTTCAAAACAAAATATCACCTACAAAATGTAGCTTATCTATCTTGTGAACAGCTGAATCAGACGATTTTTTTTTAAAGAGTATCAGCCACGCTGTAATCGACTGATATCCTCCTCTCCCCTCCAAATGAGCGGAAAGCTTGTTCTAGGAGTGGGTACGACACTAGTGCAACGGGTGTTCGAACCTGCGACCTCTCAGTTTTCAGCACCTATAACCGTTGGGCTATTGAGGCTTCAATTGTTTCCAAGCAACTTTGTCATTTACGAAATTCACTAAAGAACTTTTGCTACGGAACTCTAAAAAAGAAGTATTGGAGTTCCTCACCTTATAGAGGTCTTTACCACCCTGAAAGTGTACCACGTCAATGCCGATTGATATGTCATTGGGAAGCGACGAGCCCTGCAGCGAAGAGTCGCTTTTATCGCTCCTCTGCAAATGAAAACATTTCATTAATTCATTCATTCATTCATCACAACCTATCGCCGGCCCACTTGTGGACACAGGTCTCCTCTCGAAAGATAAGGGCTTAGGCCTTAGTCCACGACGCTGGCCGAATGCGTATGACTGACTTCACACACCTTTCAAAATATATTGAGAATATTTAATAATTTCTTTCTTGTTTAACGTTGCCTACGTTAAAAAAGGAAGAAATCATTAAATAAGGAGTTTTAGAGATTCCAGCCGAAAGGGCGTTAATAGGGGACTAAAGTTGGTATGAATATCCATCACTTTTCAAGTTATATTCATAAAAATTGGTATTCGGGCTTTTGGTCAAAAATGAAGCAATACCTGTTTCAGGATTTTTGGAAATTCCTTCCTCTTAGTCATTTTCAAAACTTCCACTCGAGCGAAATCAGAGCCGATCATCTAGTATGCATATGTATGTGCAAATGAACAAAACAAGGGGTAGGTACAGTAGTCATTTCCGGTAATTTTTGTTATCATTGATATAATTGGTGATAAAATAAAGGCGATAAAATAAATTAATTATAATTAAATTAGTATTATACTATAACCTAATAACCTAATGATAATTATAACCTAAGCCTAAGTATGTCATGCTCTCTTTAAAGTTTCTGTGGCGGTGTCGTGTGGTGCGGGTTGTTACGTTCCCTCAAATATGGTTGAGCGAAGCAATGGCTGGATCATGCGTCATGCTCGTGAACGGGTGCCACCAACGGGAATGGGTCTGCTTTTGCCTGCCTGTGTTAACATGTATTGAATTGTATTTATTTGTATTTGTATTGTATTTATTTTTACTTGTATTGTACTCAGGAAAATTCATCGTGGAAGCACTGAATACATAGCATAGTTTCAATAACAATTGTAAAATTTTTATTTTTTTGAAAAGAGCAACCGCCGAGTTTCTTGCTGGCTCTTCTCGGCAGGAAAGGCATTCCGAACCAGTGGTAGATTCATTGACGATTCAAAAGTGCTTGTAAAAGTTTATTTGAATAAAAAATATTTCTATTCTATTCTATTCTATAATACACGTATGTACCTACTTATACGTTCACGTCAAGTTGGCCGCTCTCTCGCCCCGCGCTTCCTCGCACCGCCACTCAAGTTAGACCCGCTTAGTACAGATAGCAACGTATCGAATGTTTTTGTTAACTTTAAATTAGTTATTTATTTTTGTTTGGTTGGTTCCTATTGTTACTATTGTTTTCTACGATAAGGAAAAAAGGAAAAGTTTTGCATTGCGCAGACTATTTTTTAACCCGCTTGAAAAAAGTCATTAATTAATAATGACTTATTTTCAAGCAGGGAAAAATAAGACATGAAAAATTAGACATTAAAGGTGTCACTGCCATGAAAAGTATTGCCAGAGAAGAAAACTACCGTCATAGTCGTGGTTACATTAAAAAGACAATTATTATTTCCTTGTCAACGGTACGGTGTGACGTCATTTTGTAACGGTCGATGACGGCCAACTTGACGTGGACGGGTAGTATACAGGGCGTCCCACGGCTATGCCACATGGAGGGGAAGTACCTTAAATATTGTAGATGGAACATTTTACTGAAAGAAGACTTCATTTTAATTTAAAAAACAATTTAAACTGCATTCATAGATTTTTAAATAATTGCCTGGTTGAACCGGGACTCGAACCTGCTATACGAGAAAAAAAATTAACCTGTATCTTTATCATACCGATCGGAAGGCTTCATCATAAGGATTATTTTTTGTTAAATAACATAGCATGAGAAATAAAAGGAAGACCATGAATTTTAGCCTTTGATGTAAAATTTTGTTCAGAAAAATGAAAAGCTGACATTGGCGTATCGACGTACAACTGACATGAACTATTTAGTAATAGTGTGTAATGAGTACCCACTTGAGAAGTACGCATCATTTCCCGATCCTTACTATCCTTACTAATCCTTACTAATATTACCTATAAATGCGAAAGTGTGTTTGTTTGTTGATTTATTGGTTTGTCCTTCAATCCCGTTGCAACAGAGCTACGAATTTCATACTCATTAGTAATAGTTCATGTCAGTTGTATGTCGATACGCCAATGTCAGCTTTTCATTTTGCTGAACAAAATTTTACATCAAAGGCTAAAATTCATGGTCTTCCTTTTATTTCTGATGTTATGTTATTCAACAAAAAATAATCCTTATGATGAAGCCTTTTGATCGGCATGATAAAGATACAGGTTAATTTTTTTTCTCGTATAGCGGGTTCGAGTCCCGGTTCAACCAGGCAATTATTTAAAAATCTATGAATGCAGTTTAAATTGTTTTTTAAATTAAAATGAAGTCTTCTTTCAGTAAAATGTTCCATCTACAATATTTAAGATACTTCCCCTCCATGTGGCATAGCCGTGGGACACCCTGTATATATACTCACTTTGTCATTGTCGATGTCCAACGCGCCGTCCGTGTGTCGAAGCGAAGGGGAGGGGGACCGCGAGGAACTTCTGAAAAAATATACAGTTTCTGTATCAATATAAGACTATCTATATATATAAAATTCAAAGTCCTGACTGACTGACTGACTGACTGAGATATCAACGCACAGCCTAAACTACTGAAGTTAGAAACTTGAAATTTTTACAGTTGGTTCCTTTTATGACGTAGGCGCACACTAAGAAAGGATTATTGAAAATTCCACCCCTAAGGGATTTAAATAGGGGATGGAAGTTTATATGAAACTCCGTCATTTTTCAAGCTGTTTCCATCAAAGTTGGTATTTGAGCTTGGACACATAGGGTTCCCTTAAAAACCAGTATTACATCGTGCCTGTGGCTTCGTGATCAATTTATTCAATCCTATTAATATTATAAATGCGAAAGTTTAGATGTATATTTGTTACGCAATCACGCCGCAACGACTGAACCGATTTGGCTGAAATTTAGACTGGAATAGCGCATAGGCTACTTTTTATCCCGCAAAATAAGAGAGTTCACGCGGGAATCCAAAAAGTCTCAATCCACGCGAACTAAGTCGTGGGCAATGTCTAGTTTTAGACATGAATCTGACGTGTGAGACATGAATTATGATGATAGACATGACTTATGATGATAGACATGACTTATGATGATAGGCATGACTTATGATGATTATAACGCAATTTTTATGTCACCACGGGCCACGCCCAGATACTTTGCCTAAATTAAATGAGTAGGTACTTATTCTATAGGTTTTTAATCTTTATTGTCTTCGGTAATCAAAGTGCAATAAAGTATTGTTTATTAACAGGTTACATTGTTTAACAAAAGAGCACACAAAGCGACTTATTATTATCTTTGTTTTAATGCGTATACATTGATAAATTACTCATTTTAATTATATTATTTACCTATGCAATATGATTTAATGTTTAATCGTCAGAACGTTCAAATTCAAACACTGATGGTAGATATATTTGGACGCACACATGCAATAAAGAGTCAACCGACACAACTTATCAATTGAAAAATTAACTTTATTCCTTTACATTATGTACGTATTTAATTCGACAAAGGTTTATGGGTTGAAACGTTATTGCGTATGTGCGTCCATTTAAGACTTTGGTTTATTACAGATAGGTACCAATTATTTGTGTTACAAGGGGCCAAAGTGATATTTTGTCCCTCGAGGGCGTTATTTTGAATTTAGAGCGAAGCGAAGGATTCTGAAGTAGAATCCTGAGCGTAGCGAAGAATTCAATATACGCCACCCAAAACCAAAATATTTTGGCCCTTTGTTGACCTCTGAGAAAAAAAGCTTACAATAACTTACTAACTAGAAGACTAGCGTGAAAATTTCTCACAAAAAAAAAATAAACAACCAGCCAAATGCGAGTCGGACTCGCATACGAAGAGTTCCGTACCAAAAAACGCCGAAAAAAACACGTTTCTAATAGGAGAGCCACCGTCGTTTTTCAGCGGGCATTGCCGCCAAAACGTAACCGGGCCAGTGGCCACCATCACCATACATTCCACGTTCGACTTCTTCGGTTAACTAGGACGCACGAACACGGACCAATGAGAAGAGAGAAAGCTCAAACTCCCATAAGAACAAAATTGAATTTTGTTCTCGCTATCCTCTAAAGCCAATTTGTGTAGCCCGCGAGCCAATTAATACGGACACAGCCTCGATTCCTCTTTTATTTATCTAAAACCTTCAACTGTAAGCTTATCAAGTTTTCAAGAGACCTTATAGACACAAGAGCGGCCGGAGATGAATACCGCAACCCGCAGGGGTGTTAGCACTGACCTCTATATTTAATCTATGATTAACACTGGACTTGCTGCCGTGTTTTTTTTTTTTGGACCTACTTGATTGACGCCATTTTGGCGCTGTTAATAGCTGTACGAGTGTCTCTGGAACTAATATGTAGTATTGTAAATGGCGCACGGACCTCTATAATTAGGATTTCGTAGACAATTATCTAATTGTAGAGGTACTAATTCACAGATCCTACTAATATTATAAACGCGAAAGTTTGTAAGTATGGATGGATGGATGGATGTTTGTTACTCTTTCACGTAAAAACTACTGAACCGATTTGGCTGAAATTTGGCATAGAGATAGATTATACTGTGGAATAACACAAAGGCTACTTTTTAACCCGGAAAATAAGAGAGTTCCCGCGGGAATTACAAAACTATAATCCACGCGAACGAAGTTGCTATCAACTAGTTAATTATTATAAAGGTCGGATCGCCATTTGCAATATTATTAGTTCTAGAGACACTCGTATATGAATCGTATAAAACTGGCGGTTCAAATTGGTCCATAATTTAGGCTGTCATTTGTATAGGGACAGGGAAGTCCAGTGTTAATCATAGATTAAATATAGAAGTCAGTGGGCGCTAGTTTATTTCTAGCCCCACAATAAAAACAAAAGCATCGCGGAACGGTGTCAAGGTCGAGTTTTGTCTAGCGTACAGACATGCGAACCCTCGGGTGAGCAGCGCGATCAAATGCTCAGATAATTAATATGCAAAGTATAGTTTTTAACCCCCGCGACGCAGAAATGACGGGGTGTTATAAGTGTCTGTCTGTGGCATCGTAGCTGCCGAACGGTTGAACCGATTTTGATTTTGTTTTTTTTTTTGTTTGAAAGGTGAATTACTCGGGAGTGTTTTTAACTATGTTTGATGAAAATCGAAGCTAGCCGCCGCCACAAAATGGCGGTTTACATATTATTTTTTTCACAGCTCTCTCAATATGGTTATCAAATGAAAGGGCTTGACTAGTAGAATACTATACACAATGATAAATTTCAAATCAAAGATGGCCGCCACCACAAGATGGCGAATTGTAGGTATATTTTATTTAATTTGACATGTTGGGGTTGTTTTAATTTTAAAATCTCGCTATTGGCTAAAATGCATCGTTGCAGAAAGAACGCGATAAATTCAGCCAACCTGTAAGATCCAAAATTATTATGCGCGAAATGTGAAGACATTGGACAAAGGAAGATGCTGTAGAGTACAGAACGTGTAGAGTAAAGAGTGGATAGGCATCTTCTAGGCAAGCGCGCTCCAACCTAGACCTCATCAGTGCTATTCAGTATTGATTGTCAACAAGCGCCTATTTAGAATTAAAAAGAAAAATAGAAGAGACAAAGCAGGAAAGCGGACTCTGGGGTAAGCAGGGTAAAATGCTGGGAAGATGAGAAATTGTGGTTAACGAGTATTCATTAACAGTTACCAGCCACCTACATTAGCGTAAATCGCAACTGTACGTGTTAAAGCAATTATTCCGCTGAAATAAAATCGATAAGGCTCGATAACACCGATAACACTATCGTTGCTAAAAAGTTGAAACACTTCACATTTCCTCTTGTTCACTAAATAAAAATAATAGGCCAATGGAACAGCGGGCAAGGTTGCAATTTACTACTACTACTCTCATCGGCGGCCTACGGTACTAATTTCTTTTTTACGACGCAAAAAGAGGGGTGTTATCGTGTGTCTCTGTATGTCTGTCTGTTCCCCCGTAGCTCCCCAACGAATGGACCGATTTGGATGCGCTCTCGCATTCAAATGTTGCAGTTCATTGTCTTCCAAATTAGCCCACTACCATCTTAGACTGCATCGTCACTTACCATCAGGTAAAATCGTAGTCAAGGGCTATCTAATCATCGAATAAAAAAATGCAATACCAAGCTGTTGTTTAAACTAAAGTAAAAAAATTGTATATTGTAGCACAGGGTCTTTGGATAGCACAGGGGATCTTAGTTTGGGCAATGGGCAGGCCTGGCGCACGTACGTCTTCCAAGGGCCTAAATTAAGAGAATGCGAAGAGATAAGAGTTACGTGATCGAAAGAGAGAAAAGTCTAGGTGAATAAGGCGGTAAGTAAGTAGCGCTGTGGTAACCTGAATTGTACTTTATTGTAACAAGAGTCGCTATTTATTTAAATCATTTTGCGGAGTGAATCTTCTGTTTGGGGGACACGGACAGGCAATTTGCTGTACCGTGGTAATTGGTATGGTATGTATTACTTTGCATACATTTTTTATTGTATACTAGCTTTTGCTCGCGGCTTCGCTCACGTTAAATTCGATTTTTTAAACCCCTATTTTACCCCCTTAGGGGTTGAATTTTCAAAAATCTTTTCTTAGCGGACACCTACGTTATAATAGCTATCTACATGCAAAATTTCAGCCTGATCTATCCAGTAGTTTCAGCTGTGCGTTGATAGATCAGTCAGTCAGTCAGTCAGTCAGTCACCTTTGCCTTTTATATATTTAGATACTGTTTTAAAAAATAAAAAATTATTATTGAAAGCTAGCTTTCCAAGAAGCCCTCTAAAATATTGTAGATGAAATAAAAAAAACAGCGTGTTAATTGTAACTGAATAGAACCTGAGCAAACTCGACCGTCACGCCTGGCCGGGGCCAGCCACAAAAACGCGATACCGAAATCCAACACGACTCTCTTGCGAAACGTCGATCTCTGATTGCGCTCGCTTTGCTTTGAACATTAAATTTTCTCGTCCACCTCAAGGAAACTTATGGTGAGATCTTTTTTCTATATATATATAAAATTCAAAGTCCTCACTGACTGACTGACTGAGATATCAACGCACAGCCTTAAACTACTGAAGTTACAAACTTGAAATTTTTACAATTGGTTCCTTTTATGACGTAGGCGCACACTAAGAAAGGATTATTGGAAATTCCACCCCTAAGGGGTTTAAATAGGGGATGGAAGTTTATATGAAACTCCGTCATTTTTCAAGCTGTTTCCATCAAAGTTGGTATTTGAGTTTTCAGTTAAAAATAAAAAAGTACGTGTGTCACAGTTTTTGAAAATTCCACCCCAAAATCTAATTCCACGCGGACGAAGTCGCGGGGGCAAAAGCTAGTCTAACATAAATTGTCTTTTTCTGTCAATAGTATAATAATATTATGCTTTTGGCAGAAAATTATAATTATCAAGACCACTGCCGTTCGCATTTGAAGGTCGTCACTGAAAATCAGCGTTGGGGCACCTGGCACCCACAGATACGAAACTTGGTGGCATCGCCAGTTTTAAGTCCGTGGGACTAGGAGCCCAAACACAAGCTGAGTGACTAACCTTTTGGTAGCAACACTAACTGCTGTTCAAAGTAACCATATCTAATACCTATCATAGCTATGGTTTTTTAAATTTTGATTTATTTTGTACTTTTGTATGTTTATAGCTGCCAATAAAGGATTTTTTTTGATCCTGATTCCGAGATATAGAGCGTGCTCTAACTCAGCTCAGACTTAAGATAGAGTTAAAACGAGACACAAATACGCTCTGACATAAATCTGTCTCGTTTTAACTCTGTCTTGAGTCTGAAGTAAGTGGCAGTGCAGTCTATAGATTTCAATCTTAGACTAGTAGTGACTAGCAGATCGATTTACGTTTAATATGGTGTCTACAGATTGGATCTATTGCAATATCAAAGTCCTTCCTGGCCTAAGATCAATGGTTCGCTCTATTCTTACTCTCTTTTCTCTATACTTTTCTAATTACTAATATTATAGTTCTGTCTGTTGGTCACCTTATCACGCCGCTTTACCGCTTTCGGCAAAATTTGGCAAGGACCTAGGACATATCCCGGATTTTATAAAAACTTAACCCCACTAGAACGAAGTCGCGGGCATCAACAAGTAAATACATTGTTTCTAAATTCTAATTGTTTCTAATAGGTAGATACGTATCTAGTACCAAATGTACTTTTTTTAAGCGGAAAACAGAGTTTATTTAAAAACCTTTTTCATTAAGTTTATTAAAGTTTAGTGTGCCACAGAATTAGCTAAAGTAATTGGTGCCAAACGTCAATTAAAACCAGCTCAAATTAATCCTTGCCGTTCAACGCACCTCCGTTCCGTAATGTTTTAGCAGGGAGAGGAATATTTTAATCTATTTTTGTAGACAGTTAATTAATATCTAACAAGTTGATGCACAGGAATTCATTTGCTTTGATTTAGTTTTTAATACCCCGCGGAAATTCTTCGATTTTCAGGGAAATTTTTTTTGTAAAGAATATCAGCCAAGCTGAACTTGACTGATGTTCTCCTCTCCCCTCCAAATAAGTGAAAACTTGTGTTAGGATTGGGTAGGTACGACAATAGTGCAACGGCTGGGATTCGAACCTGCGACCTTCCAGTTTTCAGTCCGCACCTTTAACTGTTGGGCTATTGAGGCTTATAAAAATTAGCCTTTGACACTCTCCCATGAACTATACCTGCCCATGCAAAAATCACGTCGAGCAACGTATCGAAATCGAGATCGGAGCAAATGCTCCGTTGCTACGTAATTGAAGGACAAATCAACAAAGAAACACACTTTCGATTTTTTTTATTCGATGACAAGATAGTCCTTGCCTGCACCTCACTTGATGGTAAGTGATGATGCAGTCTAAAATGGTAGCAGGCTAACTTGGAAAGGGTATCGCAGTGTAGATTCAACCCGTATCTCTTCGGTTTCTACACGCCATCGTGCAGAAACGCTAATCGCTTGGCGGCACGTCTTTGACAGTAGGGTAGTAATTAGCCACAGCCAAAGCCTCCCACCAAACCAGAACAGAGACAATTCAGAAATTATAAATTCCCAAATTGCCCCCGCCGGAAATCGAACCCGAGACGTCCCAGTTATCAGACTGCAGCGCGTATATTATTCCATTAAAATTAAATCGCTTGCTCTTGAAAAACATCGTATCAGCGGCAGTGCTTCTGTTTGCTTCTGCATTCGACTATTAATTCCGAAATTACGTAACCCACTGCAGCAGTTCTCGACAGTCTCTTCATTCGTAGATAGTTTCGCAGTCATATATTTTGGGTGCGAAAGAGATACAAGAACAAGCCACGTTTTATTTTTTACTAGCTGATGCCCGTGACTTCGACCGCGTGAAGATAATTTTTCTAAAACCCCTCGTGACGCCTTTGTTTTTTCGGGATAAAAACTCGCTAATCCCTATCCTTACTGATATAAAGGCGAAAAGGACCCGCAGAGTGACTACTTTTTATCCCGGAAAATCAGAGTTCCCGCGGGATTTTCAAAACTAAATCCACGCGGACGAAGTCGCGGGCATCAGCCAGTCATATGATATATCCTTACTAATATTATAAAGGCGAAAGTGTGTTTGTTTATTGGTTTGTCATTCAATCACGGAGCAACGGGACAACGAATCTACGTAATTTTTGCAGGGGTATCCTCGAGGTCTTGGAGAGTGATATAGGTTACCTTTTATTATTAAAAACCAGATCGATCCAGAGGGACGAAGTCGCGGGCAAAAGCTAGTGGGTACGAGATAAAATTTTAAGTTTAGTTTGTATATACGCTTCGGTTTCATCTGCATATTGTTTTAACTGAAAACTCCCTATCAGTAGGTAGAGTAAGTGGAACACAAAATCACGCATGGATGGTCATTATGCACAACCTTGCCAGCTGAACCAGCCAGCACATCGTAGAGCCCATCTAGTTTAACAACACTCGAAACACACCCAGTGAGACCTTGCACGCTATTATTCCACGAATAGGTTTTTTACTACACAAAAGAATAATTTAGCACCTAAATATCCGTACTAATATTATAAATGCGAAAGTGGGTTAGTTTGTTGATTTGACGGTAGGATGGTAACTAGCTACGTCCAAAGCCTCCCACCAGACCGGACCAGAGACAATTCAGTAATTACAAATTCCCAAATTGCCCCCGGCCGGGAATCGAACCCGAGACCTCCCAGTAATGAGACCACAGCGCTCACCGCTGCGCCAGGGAGGTCGTCAAAACATCGATCCTTGGCTCTGTTGCAGCGTGATTGAAGGACAAACCAACAAACAAACACACTTTCGCATTTATAATATTAGTAAGGATGGAACGGGGCACGACCTGCAACGAAGAATACGATGCAGAGAGAGGGAGGGAGACGGGGGGAGAGAGAGAGAGAGAGAGAACGAGAGAGAGAGGTATATTCTGTGATACTTGTGAACATTAAAAGCTAAGGGTGAAAATATGCCAGAGATGCCTCACTGCGATACCTCGCGGTCGCGGTTTAGCTCGCTACCTCGATGCCACCTCCTCGTGAGGTATCCTTCGGCATGTTCGCGCTCGTCTGTTTGCATACATTTGTTTTACATGGAGGTGGCATCGAGGTAGCGAGCTAAACCGTGACCGCGAGGTATCGCAGTGAGGCATCTTTGGCATGTTTTTACCCTAAGCTAATACCTTGCAGCTTCTTTCCTCGATTCAGCTTTCAGCGTCTGCAGGTAGGTGTCATACCCGTACTTTTGGTTCTCCTCCAACATCATCGTGACACTGTCCTTGCTATACTTTATAGACATATGCATGACTAGATTGTTACTAGGCATTATCATGTAGAAAGGGACGCGTTTGCCTGGGAGCATTGATATAAAACGTTGAAGGAAAAAGAAAGATATATTAAATGGTAACTTAACTGAGGGTACATAAAAGAATACAAACAGGACAGTAACCATCCCGTCAACAGCTCACTATTGAGCGTCTCAGGTCTTATCTCAAAGAAGGGTAGGTATAGTCCATAGTCCTTCACGCTCGCCCAATGTAAATTGGCAGACTTAATAATAACCGTAAAAGGAAAAATAAGAAAGAGAAAGATTTTTAACCGATCATGTCCTATTTCAGAAATAACTCACTTTTAGAAGACAGTTTGGGAACAAAGACGAAGAGAAAATAAGTAATCAGAACATTCATTATGGAACGAAATACACTTATTTTTTACAAGCACCGTAAAGTCGGCAGGCTGTGTGTGTTCATTTACAAACACCATATTTAAGGATGCCTGTCCACTCAAGCAGAAAGAGTAAATATTTGTTTCACGAAAGCGAACCTCGCGCTCTTATGACAAGTCAAGACTCTACCACTGGTTCGGAAAGCACATTCTTCGGCAGTAGGTAAGCGGAGGAAAGCCAGGGAAGTCATATAATATTATTGAACTTTTTGTAAACAAAAGAAAGAGTCAAATCACCGGTTAAACGAATTATTTACAATATTCTAAAGAACTTCATATCTTGGGGTTTTATATCAATGCTTAGTCTAATTCACTTCACCTAAGGTATTGATGGCACTTTTGAAAATACTAACTATTTCACTAAATTGCACTAAAAAAATCACAAACTAAGTACAATGCGTCGGCAACGTTCGTTATAAATGACAGATAAAAACTAATTTCATTGAGGAGCTTAACTCCATGCAGTTCGAAAGACGATAAGAGGAGGATAAGAAATATAGGTATAAAATTTTTTGCAATATCGTATTAAACATGAGGACATTAATTTACTCATTAGCAATATTCGTTCGTTTAGTTCGTACTTCGTACGAACGTATTAGTAAAATATTTAAAAAATATTACAACAATATTATTTATGGCCATTATTTCAAAAAATATTCTTATAGATGTTATTAAAAACTATGTTTGTTACTAACCTTTGTTAAGTTTATTTGAATAAAAAACATTTCTAGAATAGAATTTAGCTAAGCTATTCTATTCTATACTAGCTGATATCCGCGACTTCGTACGCGTGGATTGAGATTTTTTTGGAGTCCCACGGGAACTTTCATTTTTTTCGGGCTAAAAAGTAGCCTATGTTTTAATCGAAGGTATAGTCTATCTCCATTTTAAATTTTAGCCAAATCGGTCCAGTACTTTTTGAGCCAATTCGTTACAAACATACTTACATACAAATCTTTCAAAAAAAAATATAAATATGCGACGACTTCTAAACCTCCTCCTTTTTTCTTTCGACGTTCGAAAAGAAGTACGTATGAACTATCAACTCGCGGTTAACTTTAACTTTGTATATTAAACTTGACATTGATTCGTCACGCTCCACGCTGTATCGTTGTTTATTCATAACAAACGTTTATGCTCGGCTTACGAGTTAGCCTGGAAATACACGTCAGGTTTTTTCATCCGATAGTCTGATCCGGTAGCCTGATCAGGCTACCGGAAGGCATTGAAGCCATTACTTTGTATGAACAGTCAATACACGTCCGATCCGGTGGCCGGATCGGACGTCCGAGTCGGAAACGGGCGCGAGGCGTTTCCGATTTTACTGTCGGTCCGATTGTCGGAAGGCGCGGTCTACATACTTCCAGTATGAGACAAAATAGACATCCGGTTACTCCTTCCGATTTTGCCAGTCAGGGTTCCCAACTTAGGGCTTTTAGCCCTAGGGCGGAATTTTGCTTATTGGGATTTTTTAGGGCCCAAAAAATCTAGCGCTGACACTGTGTGGACGCATCGTTGTGGTTCGAATAATGGGCGAAAATTATGAAAAAAAATAAAAAATAAATAATAAAATAAAATAATTCACAATAATACAATTATTATTATTATGAATTATTTTGGATGTTTTAAATAGAAATGACTCTCAGTAAGTCTTGTCAAATTGATTGGATGAATCCAATAGCGACGTTTTTTCTTCTTTCTCTTTCCTCTCTTTAAAATTTCTGTGGTGGTGTCGTGTGGTGCGGGTTGTTACGTTCCCTCAAATATGGTTAAGCGAAGCAATGGCTGGATCCTGCGTCATGCTCGTGAACGGGTGCCACCAACGGGAATGGGTCTGCTTTTGCCTGCCTGTCTTAACATGCATTGGATTGTTTTGCATTTTTGAAACTTTATTGTGGAAACACTGTATACATAGCATAGTTTTGTTACCTATTGTAAAAAAAATTTTTTTTGAAAAGAGCGACCGCCGAGTTTATTGCTGGCTCTTCTTGGCAGGAACGGCATTCCGAACCAGTGGTAGATTCATTGACGATTCAAATGTACTTGTAAAAGTTTATTTGAATAAAAAATATTTCTATTTCTATTAACTCGTCATCCATCTTCTTTTCTTCTGCTTTGCTCCAAACGCAAGCACTCGGCATGATAGCTCGGGAACGACTGAGTTCAGAAAAAGCCTGACGGAAAAATCGGATGTGTATCGAGTAAATACGATCCGGTTGCCTGTCAGACAATCGGAAACAAAATCGGACGTCTATTGCCAGGCTTACACTTACGATCTTCATACAACTGACTGGCTGGATTACTTGTAACTTCGGTCAAGTTAGCAGGTAAGTACACACAGCAGTTACCATTGTACATGTATTAGTTATATCAAGCGAATCAAAGGCCAAAGGAAGGAATTAGTTTAATCACTAATCCCAGATTATTACGCGTATTTGCGTCGATAGCCTTATTAATAAATAATTATTATTATTAGTACAAAGTTATTAAAGTACTCTTCTATCTAAGGGGAGTTTTAACTATCATCTTCTCTACAGGTTTTTTTGTTCTAGCATGGATCGGGTGGCAGGTCTTTTTTTTATTCTATGACAAGATAGTCTTTGACTGCAATCTCACCTCATGGTAAGTGACGATGCTACATAACTTATTTTATACTATATTAGTGCAACCATAAGGTTCAATAACGCACTAAATATACCAATAATCTGCAATGTAGATAATAATATATTATAGCCCCAATAGCCCGCAGGTTCGAGCCCCGTTGCACTCTTGTCGTACCCACTCCTAGCACAAGCTTTTCGCTTATTTGGAGGGGAGAGGAGAATATAAGTCAAGTTCAACTTGGCTAATATTCTTTAAAAAAAAAATCCGCATTGATCAGATCGAAAACAGAAAGGTCGACGGTTCAAAACTCACTTGTGGTATTATTGTCGCTCATATTACAAGAATTACGCTTATTTGGAGGTGAAAGGGGAATTAGTTGATACCTTTTTTTAAAGATTAGTAGCCATGTTAGGCTACTAATCTTTAAAAAAGGTATCAGTTTGAATAAATAGGTAATAATACGACATTATTGCAATGCTTCACAGCGATATCTGTTTTTAGTACATAAATACTTGAATATTGTCAATAATCTGATTACACTATTGTACCTATGCAATGATGAGATAACAAAGTTTTCAACACACTTGCTCATAAAATGGCTCCCGGTTCACCGCAATTAGGCACACAATGACACCTTTAACTCAAACTGTGACTTTTTATTACCATTGTTCACAATGTGAGTTATAGATTTTTTTTTTAATTTTATTGGTTGAGTTGCTTTGTTCTTAAAAAAGTTTCTATTACAAAAAAAATCCTACCTATTGCCAAGATACCTATTGCTTGCTTATTTTATACAACTTCGTATTTAAATAGATAATTTCAACTTGTACGTGTTTAATAAATAAAACTGTCACTCAAATATAACTTTTGTTTTTTCTGTAATAAAGAAAACTGGAAATTCCCCATTTTGTACGTGGCTATAAGAGAAAAGCCAAAAAAAAAGAAACCTCATCCTTTTAGTCTATGGCCATTAAAGGTGCGCGCGCATTACGGAAAACTGATTAAATCAAATAAACACCTGAATAGGCTGTATGGTTGTCGATCTTTGCCTGCCCTCAAGAGCATCTCAAGAGGGCGAACAAAAAACAACATTAATTTTTCCCGCCATTGCGAAAAAATTTTCACAACTCGTTTTCACTGTTTTGTACCATAATGTACTATTTTAGTATTATTTTCTTCACAAGTGTGTTGAAAAACGTCGTATGATACACGTGTATATTGATGATTACCGTCCTCGGCTACCTTAAGACCCTCACCTGACGGCTCGGGTCTCAATAGCGCCTCAGCGGTAATCACCAACTTTTACACTTGTACCATAATGTACTATTACCTACTTTACATAGGAGCTCTATGAATGTATTATAAATATGAAAGATAGGTCTTTCTCTTCTCTTTGTGTTGTTAAATTTAATGTTGACAGACACTCGAGGATACTTCTTCTTCTTCTTCAACTTATAGACGTCCACTGCTGGACATAAGTCTCTTGCATGGACCTCCACAGACCTCGGTCTTGCGCCGCCTCGTTTGATGTCGTCGGTCCAACTAGTGGAGTGGCGACTGGCGACCCCTCACCGGGAAGCGCAGTGTTGGCAGACTCGAGGATACAAAAAAAACTTATTTTGCTTTAACATCTACCAATCCAGCCATGCTTTGGGGTTTGACAGATGTTAATTTCTTGTTTCTAATTCTAGTGTACCCACGGAAGTACGAACAAGACAACATAGCAATGAGTAAGTAAGTGTTATGTACGATGGGTCCTTTTACACATATCACCTAACGCTTGCTTCTGTCCAAGACAGTCACACTTTCACAGTTGTGACGAGAGATCTGTGTATCTATCTGTGTGTCTGTCTGTTTATCTGTGCGTCTGTGTTCCCTCTTAGCTCCCTAAACGAATGGACCGATTTTGATGCGATTTTTTCTGTTTGATAGCTAATGTAATCAAGGTGGATCTTAGGTATAATTTATGAAGATCTGTTCAAGCATTTTAAAATCATCAGTAGGTGTTAGATCGATGATTGATCGAGAATCGAGGAGGATGGAATGGAAACCTGGGTAACAGGATGTCAGGTACATAACATAGTCGGGCCATAGATTTGCATGTCATTAAATTTTTAATTTACAGTTGTTCATTCATAAAAGTAGCTTTTGAATGCCGTCTGAGTTGATGGTAAGTGACAATGCAGTCTAAAATGGCAGTGGGCTAACTTGGAAGGGGATTTGCCAGTTTTAGTAACCCATACCCTTATGGGTTTCTACACATCATCATGCCGGAATCCTAAAAGGCTTAGCGGCGTGTCTTTGTTGACGCGACCAAGCTAACTAATTAATTTTAATTTATAATGCACATTTATTATATGAACAAAGGCCATTATCAACTTTTTTATTCGGTTAAAAACAGCACACAGCCAGTTTGGTTGTACTAGCTAAATTAGAATAGAATAAAATAATTTTTTATTCAAATAAACTTTTACAAAGTGCTTTCGAACTAAATTCAACAGTACAAAGTCTCATTTTAAGTAATTGCAGAATATTATTAACTTGTGAGTCATACAATGTTTCTTATTTATAATGGTCACTTAAAGTAGGAATTTTTTACTGAACTAGTAGTTATGGCTTATTATTCAGATATTATTAACTGTAACTGTGGGAAAATCTGATAGAGCATTTGAATTCTACATTTATATATATTTACCCAACTACAACTACAACTAAATCAAAGCTGAGAGGGTTATGCTTTAAGCGGTCTATGTGTGTATGTAATTACGTATGTTCCACCATACCTCCTAAACTACTGAGCCGGTTTTGATGAAGTGTTGCTGACCATTGATTTGTTATCAAGCTCCAATTGACATAGGCTACATTTTATATGAACAAAATCAATGTGATATATATTACATCCATCGAATTTTTCGTAGTTAGTTGGGTTTTAAACTTTTTTAAATTAAGGAGAAAATTTATCTCACAAAGTGTGTTTGTTTATTGATTAGTCCTTTAATCACACAGCAATAACGGATTGATGTGATTTTTTGTATGAGGATAGTGAAGAAAATAAGTAAAAACAAAACTAATGTGGACTCACTTGTTCTCCTGTGTGAGCTGATTGGGCTGTGTGATCACCCCTGAGAAGGTGAGTGCATGGCTGATGCTCTGCCCGATGGCATCCTGGGATGACATCACCAGGTTCTCCACCGATTTTCGCCTGCAAATCCAGAATTGGGAGTTATTAGAAAGGACAACCTGATCAGTAATGCTGGGGTTACGATTTTCTAGGATAAGTTATGTATAAGAAAAGTGAATCAATTAATATTAGTAATAGGAAATAGTACTAATGCTATTTTAGTATATAAGAGATCAGAGAATAAAGGCTATATTTTTTTTTATATCCCAGAAAATCAAAGACTTCTTTTAAAAACTAAATCCATGAGGACAAAGCCACAGGTATCAGCTAGTATAATAGTGAAAGTTTGTTTGTTTGTTGGTTGGTTGACACCCTTCCTTCAACAGAATAATGGGTCACATGATTTTTTGCATGGATATAGTTGGACTTGGATTGTGATATAGGTTACTTTTATTCCTGGAAAAATAGAGATTTATAAAAACCTAACTCCACAGATAAAAACACTAGTAATATCATAAATTAGTCTAAGTTAATTTTGAGTAAGCGAAAGCAATATGCCACACATGCACACACTGCTTTGCACAAAAATTTATGCAAAATATGTATGAGATCACTATACTGTGATTGATTTCTTAAGTTGCTTAAGTCTTTATTTATCCACTTAACACACTCAGAAACAGAACTCATTTTATATGTGAAGACTGGCTCAAATAGAAGGAAATAAGAAAGTGGTTGAGTGGCACTGAAGTGGTGTATGCCTGAATCTCAGACTTCAGTCTACCTAGAGGTACTCAGTTAGTTTTTCACTGCTTTATTGATGGATACAGATATAGAATCCATTTTGAAGGACACAGGATAGTTTTATCCCCGGAAAAAAAAGAGTTCCCACAAAATTTTCTACAAAACTTTCCTTCCTTAAACTCTGTTAATACTTGTGGACAAGGAAGGCATTGGCTTGAATTCTTAAGAAAGATGTGGAGTATTTAAAACCCCAGAAAATCAATGAGTTCCTATTGGATTTCTAAAAAATTTAAATAAAAACAAAGTCATGGGCATGAACTAGTATGTTATGTTTTATAGCCACATGAAACTGCAGTCAACTACTAGACTCATTTTTATTGGGCTTTTATCATTGAGCTTTCCAACTTTTTTAACAATTTAAATAATTTGGTTACCTATAATTAGGCAAAAGGATCTGGGACCTAACACATTGTTATCTTAACACGTTAGCTGTCCAAGTTGATTTGGTCAAGTGACACTCTACGTCCAACTTTTTTTTTTAGATTATTTCAATAAAGATTATATATAGAGCTTCACGAGATGACGGGACTATCTCCAGGTTTCATGAATTTGTATTACAGGCTGAATTTCCCTATGCCCTACATGTAGTGCACGGACGTATCACCAGGAACTGCAGCTATATTTTAGTGCACTATTTGTGGGTATTTCTATTTTTTGTATTTTTTGAGCGTGAGGCATAGACAAGAAAGTATCAGACAGCTGTTTAAAAGTTTTACTGTCAAAATATAACGTAATTTCGGAAATTTACTTAATTAATTTAAAGTTTAACGGAAAGTGGAAAGACGGTAAATGAAGCAAGGAGACTAACGCCAAAGGTGGTTACAAAATGTATTTATTGTAAAAAAAAAGACTTCTGCCTGTCATATTTTAATGAATGCCACTGAAAATATTAATGTTTTATTTAATAATTTTTCCTCATTACCCTCTTTCCAAATTACCCTCAACTACCGCTTATATTATTAAGATTATTCCGTATGTCCCTCGCGGTTTTATTTACGCAACTCCTAATCCACACGTCCACCTCAAATTCAATAGTCTTTTTCGTACGTCCAGCTCAAGAAATAACATTAATTTCGAACGGAGCGGTGCCCTAAATATAGTGCACGGACGCTATGGCTAACTCCACAGTGCCCTATATGTAGGGCACGGACAGTTAACGTGTTAAGAGAAACTATTCTAAATTACTTAGCTATTTACAAATTATTTATGAATAATTGTAATATTCATAGAAACTTGATCATAATATTATTATATGACTGTTTACAAACTCCAATAAGATTTAAAACAAACTATAATTTAGTGCAGATTTAAATACTTAAGAGAAACCCTTAGTCAAATAATTTTCCTCCCCAAATTCCCAGTCACAAAGTGAGCCTTTGAAAATCGACTAAGAACATCGCAATTTAACTGCTGTTCTTTGTTTATGCAACTTTGTAATGACACTAAATTATTCGTATAATTTAGAGCATTGTAGGGCCTAGTTATAGCCAAGATTGATGACCTTTAACTAAACTAACATCTCACGGAACTGTGGTGAACTATCGCGAGTGTAAATATCAGATAACTTGCTTGGCGCTACGCAAATGTGGAGCAATAAATAAATCATTAAATATACTAACATGGATAGAGCGACGTTACGGCTCTCCACCTCCGAAGTAGTCATAGTAACAAGTAAATGCAACGTTTTTAATTCACTATTGTTTCACTCTTTCGTGGCAGTCAATAAGAGCTGCGCTTTTTGCTTTCATTATCCAAATACTTTACTTTTTTCACAAAAACACAATCAAAGCATTGATTCGCGGTGCTTCACTGACAAGTTGACACACAGATTACTATGATGACAACCACAGACCAATCTAGTGGTTTGCACCGGAGCAGTGATCACCGGAGAATCACCGGTGATTCTCCGGAGAAAGTAATCGGTGAAAACACCAGTGAAAAACCGGTGTTTCACCGGTTATTATTGAATCATAACTCAAGTAATTTTATTTAAATAAAGAAACCTCGGAGTAATCGGCGGGCATACATAGAAAAAAAAAAAAAAAAAAGATACCGGCCGAATTGATAACCTCCTCCTTTTTGGAAGTCGGTTAAAAAGAAGTTTGTTGATCAACATTGTTCATTATTTAATAACATTTTTTCAAATATAATTACTTTATCACTATTTCCTCCCTCCTTAAATAATAATTACTATAATAAAGTAAAATATTTTTTTCTTAATATTTTTGAGCTATTGCATATCTTCTATCGCGGGCCTTGAGCGTGGAGACCGAATCCAGAAATTCCGTAACGAAAATAACCTGACATGGGACTCCTCTCACCGCTAGATGGCGTTGATAAAAAATGCTATACAATAGCTTTACCGTGCCACACGTCTTTTTTTCTTAAATTTAAAACCTTTACATTTAATATCATTTGTAGTTCACACAATATCGAATGCGCTTAAAATTCCATTGCATTGTACTAGAACAGTAACAGTTAAAAACATTTTAATTGATGCTAAATCTATGTTCGAATTCACCGGAGATCTCCGGTGAATCTCCGGAGAATGGCAAATCACCGGTGATTTTCACCGGTGCTCGAAATAGAACAACCGACCGACGGAGTGACATTTATGAGACAATGTTGCCATAAAACTTAAGTAGGTAGGTACCAGTTTACTTTTCAAACTTTTTGATTGGTTGCGGACCTATTTTTTATTTTTGATATTTTTCAGTGTTGTTCAATGGAAAGTTGCCAATACAAATCTATACATAATGGGGCCCATACACGGTCAAACAGGTTCCTTTGTCAAATACGTTTTTGTTAGGTTACCTCACAAACATATGGGTCAATTGCAAAAAAATTGTACGTCATACACAAGAAACACAAAGGAATTTAAATTTTTGTCACACAGAGGAATGTAATGTTAGAAAAAGGAATTTGTAAGGGAGGATATATAATGTTGCTAATTTATATATATTAATTATTCTTTCAGTAAACTGAATCAAACAATAAACAATTGAGCATTACATGTTAACTTTATTAAGGATTATAGGTATTTTAAAACAAAATTACATTTTATATGAACTAGGGATGTTATGGAGCTCCTTAACCGTAACCGAAACTACTGGATATCCGAAATAAGAACTATCCGTAACAGTAACCGAATCCGATATAAAAGTCCCAGATAAGTAAAGGAAATATTTTGTTATAGTTTAATTTAATTACTTACAAATATCATTAAGTTAAGAAGTTTTATTTGTTTGATAAGTTATGCTCAGTAAAGTATTAATTACACTAGTTTACAAAAAAATAATTTTTTTTTGTTCATGAAATGAAACATATATTATTTACGTAGGCTATGAACGGTAATAAAAAAAATATTTTTTTATTTTTCGTAGCACGTCGAGGTCTTTGTTTTTTATCTACCCGCAATTGTTTAAATACGTTTATCGCTCTATTTTGTAAACAACTGTGTGATTCAAAAATCTTATTTTTATTTAAAAATGACATATAGAGTGTGTTAACTACGTCCAAATTGATTTTGTTATGTTTGTGGGAAAATTCTTCAGTTAAATCGTGATTTCACTTTTATAATATTATTAGGATTTCACAATAAGTACACCATGACATGCATGGTGTACTTATTGTGAATGTTCTGAGATAGAGCGTATAGTACCAATGTGTATGCATCCTAAAGGCACTTCCTCTTTATGACGTCACACAGTGTCATCCAAAGGAAGCAAATTTTGTTGTGACATAATTAATCTTTAGGTCTAGGTTAGAAGTTGGAGAAATTTTCACAGGCCAAACACTTTCACTATTTAACACATTAATAGAGCTATTATATTATCAAGAGTATGTAATAAAAAACTTAAACTTGCCTGATATATTACGTCATACAAATTCAACTTTTTTTACAACGAAATTCACTGTCGACTACAAAAACACACTCTGCCAGAAAAATAAGATGGCTGGCACTTGATACTCTTTTGTTGATAGTAGTAAAAGTATTGCTACACATACAAAACATATGGATGTGTTTGTATTGTGTTTAAATCTTCTAAATCTTCGTCATACAAACAACATCATACAAAGGAAAAAAATGTGGGACATGTTTTCGTCGGGCAGTTTTTAAAATAAATTAATCAATAACTCAAACATTTAGTATTTCAGAGAGAAAAGTATTAACTCTTAAAGATACTCAATGAAAAATTTTTTCAATTTTTATACATTTATAAAAGATATTTAATTTTAATTTATAACGTGGCATGGTTAGGACAAGAAGTTTTTCTATGGTTGAATTTGAATGATTAGTTTTAACCTAAATATATATTTTTATTAATCCTATTTAAAAATACCAATTATAATTATTCATATACAGCATATATTTAGCTAACATGAAAAAATAATTATCAATAAATTCATTCACTGAAATATTTTTAAAAACATGTTATTTCAGAGGACAAAAAAGTTTTACTCAATGTACAATTTTTTTGCAATCGACCCATATAAGAGTAAGCAGACCTAACATAATTTTCACAACTACATCTAAACGAATAAATAATATTTTCGCTTGCTTCTCTCCAACAAAAAATATATGATTCTATCTCTTTTACTTCTGTTGTTGCAACACTTACGCACTCATAGACATATTAGATCTTGAGGCAATTCGCTATCTTGTTAAGCTCCAAACAAGAAGTAAGAACAGTTTGGTGAAATATGTCAAAAACAACAACATAACCTGCGAGTTGTTTATTCTTTAAATTTGCTTTAAAATCGAGTCTAATGAATCAAAAATTCTGAAATAAAATGGTGAAGTGTTGTGCACATCTGTGTGGCAATTCTCCGTATAGGAAAACACCTGGAATTACTTTTCATCGGTAAGTTTTGATGTGCTATAGACTCGTAATTTGGTTATATGCTTACTGTGTGATTATTAATAATCGTTCGGCATTTTAGAAGCAGTCCCTAATTATTATATACGCAAAAATCGTAAACAGTTATAGTAATTTTGGTTCTTGTATATTCCTGTTGCAATATTTATCAATTAATTAATATCAGGATCTTATTTGTCGTTTCATATACTTGTACAATTTGACAGGGCCGTATTCAGGCGCAAGTTTTGTTTAGTAGGTATATTTTGATTAAATAATATAATTAGTCTGTTTTTGCCTGCCTGTTTTAAGATGTATTGGATTGTATTAATTTGTATTTGTATTGTATTGGACTTAGGAAAATTAATCGTGGAAGCACTGTATACATAGCATAGTTTCATTAAATATTGTAAAATTTTTACTTTTTTTTTTAAAAGAGCGACCGCCGAGTTTCTTGCTAGCTCTTCTGGGCGGGAAAGGCATTCCGAACCAGTGGTTCATTGACGATTCAAAAGTGCTTGTAAAAGTTTATTTGAAATAAAATATTTCTATTTCTATTTCTATAAAAGTAAGGATAAATTATAAAATTAAATCATTTTTCAGCTTTCCAAAGGATGAAAATCTAAAAAATGCCTGGTTGATGCAGATGAATAAAAAAAATTGGCAGCACAAAACATCGAGTGTGCTTATGTTCTGAACATTTTGAAGCACATTTAGTGGATTGCAGTGGTTTTCGTACCGTCCTTACTTCTAATGCAATCCCAATGATTTTTGATTCATCATTACAAGAAGTAAGTTTCTAGTTGTTCTTATATTTAGGTACCTACCCAAAACATCTTGCCATTTAAAAGTAAATATTGACAGCTATACCCATATATATATATAGCTGTGTACCTATTTGTATTACCTATTAAATTGTTAATACTAGACAACTGATAATTTATTACTCTTGTTTTCAGAATATGTCTACATCATCAGTAAAAGGTCCAGTAGAAAGAAAAGCTGCTGGAGATCAAGTTTTGATGGACTTGCAAAATTTACAGCCTAGTAATACTATTAATAAAGAGTATAGAGTAATACTATTCCTTATAACGTTATTGAAAAGACTGAGACATATGGTTTATTTTGTTATTTTTATAAGTTTAAAATGTGTAATACTATTCTAATAAGGTTATTGAAATGAGTGATATAGGCTGAATAGAATGTAAGAGTTAATTAAACTACTGTTGATGTTATCGTATTGTCAATGTTTGTATTTCTAAAAGATATTAGAGAAAAAGTTGTTTTTTGATTTTGTTTTATTTATCTAATAGATATATCTTTTGGGTAGATTTTGTAAATCATGTTTTGTTTTGATTTTATTAAATATTATTTTGTAACATTATTACTTGTTTGATTACAAAACCGCGAAACTTAGCACATTAGAATCCATTTTCATAATTAAGAATTAATTTATAGAATTAAGATTACAGAATGTAAAATAAGGGTTTAACCTACAATTTGATGGCAACTTTCCGTAGTTTTCATATTATTTCAAATCACAGATACTAAATACTCTCCAGTTCCTTCAACCTCGCTGAACCTCGCTTTTCGAAGTCCGGCTCTGTTTACTGTCAATGTGTGCGTGAGATTTGTATGTAGGCGTAATTGGAAGGCCAATTTTTTCTTATGTTAGGTCTGCTTACTCTTATATGGGTTCCCTACGGTTTTGTTTGAACAAGGTCATCAAACACCAGTACACACGATCAAACACTGTTCAAACTCCGTTCGTTTCCGTTTGCCAAACACGTACAGTCAAACACAACCGCAGACTATCAAATAATTTGACAAACATGTTTGACCGTTTACGGACTCCTTAATATTCCGTGTTTGACAGTTTATTGTCAATAGAAAACACAGATAGAAAATGACAATTGTACATTTGGACAACACGTGAATCTAAGCTAAAAGTTTTGATATAAAACTTAGTTAAATAGGAGTGACTGATGGCCGATGAAGCGGTATTTGATAAGAAGAAAGCGCACCGAGCAAAACATGCCGGCAGAAAAGCGGAGAAGAAGAAAAAGAAAAACCAAATTGATCAATCTAACCTAAGCGCGCGACAACGAAATCCCAAAGCTTTTGCTATACAATCGGCTGTACGGGCGGAAAGGCAGTTTCGACGACGAGAAGATGTTATTGCCAAGAAGCAGCACATCCCACAAGTGGACAAAACACCTCTGGAGCCTCCCCCGATCGTCGTCGCAGTGGTCGGGCCGCCGCGGGTCGGTAAAACGACTTTGATAAATAACTTGATTAAAAGTTTCATCAAGACAAACGTTACCAGCACCAAGGGGCCCATAACAATCGTTACATCCAAGAAACGACGTATTACTTTAATAGAATGTAATAATGACATAAATTCTATGATAGACATAGCAAAGTGTGCGGATCTCGTACTGTTACTGTGCGATGCCAGCTTCGGTTTCGAAATGGAAATATTCGAGTTTTTGAACATCTGCCAAGTGCACGGTATGCCTAAAATCATGGGGGTCCTCACACATTTAGATATGATTAAAAATGCCAAGAAGTTGAAAATGACTAAGAAAACTTTGAAACATCGTTTCTGGACAGAGGTCTACTCTGGGGCTAAGCTCTTTTACCTATCTGGCATCATTCATGGGGAGTATTTGAGGAATGAAATAAAGAATTTGTCCAGATTCATATCAGTGATGAAATTCAGACCGTTGAGTTGGCGCATGACCCATGCGTACATGTTGGCGGACCGGCTGGAAGATATCACCAACCAGGAGAATATTAGGAAGGATCCCAAAGTGAGCAGGGATGTTGTGTTGTATGGATACGTCAGAGGTGTGCCACTGATGAAGGATTCTGTGGTGCATATTGCAGGTAAAAAGGAATTTAGATTAGGCATTAAAAATTCTTTTTAGCGATTATTGGATTGCATGTAAATTGTATGGACAGATTAAGTTAATTTTTAGGTTTAGGTACTTCTAAATTATTGTATTACTAGCTGATGCCCAGGACTTCACTTGCATGGATTTAGTTTTTAAGAATCCCATGGGAACTCTTTAATTTTCTGGAATAAAAAGTAGCCTATGTCACTCTTCCTGTCATCAATTATACCCATGCAAAAAATCATGTCGATCGTTTTGTGGCATGCTTGAAGTACAAACACTCGCATTTATAATATAATGTGTGAGTTATGTTAATATGAGAATAATACCTTATCAGGAATTCACTTCTATTATTATTACATTAAATAGCTACAGTGCCAACCATTTTGGTGCTAGCACTAGCTAGTGAATTTGCTGCTGTTTTGATTTTGACAACAATTGTTACCATACTCTAGCCAAGCAAAAACCTTTAAATATCATAGTTATAGCATGGGTTTTTAAATTTTTAGGTGTTGGTGACATGAAAATAAGTGAGCTGTCATATCTCCCAGATCCGTGTCCTTTGCCTAGCAATGAGAAAAAACGTCACCTAATGGAGAGAGAAAGGCAGATTTATGCACCTTTCTCGGGAGTTGGAGGCATTGTTTATGACAAAGATGCTGTTTACATTGAGCTGAAAGGATCCCACTCTCACAAAGTTGAAGATGAAGAGACAAATGAGAAAAAAACATTGCTCAAAAATGTTGTAGAAACTAAGGAAACACTTGATGAACAAATGCAAGAAACTGGCTTCAAACTCTTCAGTGGGGGAGCTGTAATATACCCAGATATGTTAAAGAATGATGAATATTTACAGCATGGAAGTAATAAAGAAGGAACAATTGAAAGTTCTGATGAATCCATCTTAGGAGAGGAGAGTGATTCGGATAATGATAGTGGTATAGATCAAAGTGAAAAAGATACAAATGCTAGATTACCTTGGAATAACAATTTTGACTCAGAACAGGATGATAAAGATGATGAAATGCACATGGGAAAACAACTTGCAGGAGCCAAAGCAGATGGGAAAAATAGTTCTGAAGATGAAAACGAAGATTTTAGTACAAAATGGAAAGAAAAGTTGACTGAAAAAGCAACTATGGCATACTTTGAAAGACAGAAAACATCCAAGAATATAATGAAACTTGTATATGGTGAATTTGAAATAGGAAACAAAACGAAAGAACAAGATGAAAGTGAAGCCGAAAGTGATGAAGAAGAAATTGGTGGACTCTTCAAAAAAGTTACAAGCATTCAAAAGAAAAAACACAGGGAAAAAGAACAATTAGATCTTGATGAGTGTTCATTTTTCTATTCCTTAGATAAAACTAAATTGAGAGATTGGCTAAGTGACGCAAATAAGCAATTAATTATAAATAGTTTTGTTACTGGAAAAAGATCTGCTGATGAAGATGCTGCAGAGCTTTTAAAGTTAGATGATGCAAGTGATGGTGATGATGAAATGTATGGTGACTTTGAAGATTTAGAAACAGGCGAAAAACATATAGGTGATCAAAAACAAGAAGAATCTAAAGTGGAAGTAAGTTCCAAAAGAAAGGCTGAATCAACTAAATCAGAAATTCTAAACAAGAAATTAAAATTAAAAGCAAAATTTGATGCAGAATACGACAATCCAGATGACCACAGAATCAAGGGTGATCATTCTTATTATGAAAATTTAAAAGCAGAAGCTTTAAAACAGTCTGAGTTAAACAAATCTGTTTTCGAAAACCTAGATAATGGTTTAAGAATTGAAGTAGAAGGGTTTAGACCTGGGTTGTACGTACGAATGTTATTTAAAAATATGCCTTCAGAGTTTGTGACGAATTTTGATTCAAGTTATCCTTTACTGATTGGAGCTTTAAATATGGCAGAACAGAATATTGGTTTTGTATCATGTAAAGTTAAGAAACATAGATGGTATAAGAAAATTTTAAAAACAAATGACCCATTGATAATTTCATTAGGATGGCGAAGATTCCAAACTTTACCTATCTATTCTAAAATAGAAGATGATCTCAAGTGCAGATATTTAAAATACACGCCTGAACATGTCACCTGTAACATGCATTTCTATGGTCCAATAACTCCTCAAAATACAGGTTTTTTGGCACTACAGACTGTTATCAATAACTCAAATGAAATTAAGCAGTTAGGTTTCAGAATAGCTGCAACAGGTAGCGTAAATGAAATCAATAAATCTACACAAATAATGAAAAAATTAAAACTAGTAGGTACTCCACTGAAGATTTATAAGAAAACCGCTTTTATTAAAGATATGTTTACAAGTACTTTGGAGGTAGCTAAATTCGAAGGTGCTAGAGTTAAAACTGTTTCAGGAATCAGAGGGCAAATTAAAAAAGCATTAAACAAGCCCGAAGGTGCTTTCAGAGCCACTTTTGAAGATAAGATTTTAATGAGCGATATAGTTTTTTGTAGAACTTGGTTCAAAGTAGATGTTACTAAATTTTACGCTCCAGTAGTAAATCTACTACTTCCTATCGGTAATAAGAATGCTTGGGAAGGAATGAAGACCAAAGGTCAACTGAAAAGGGAGAGAAATATTATGAATGACGCTAATACAGATTCAATGTACACAGATATTGTAAGACAACCCAAAGTATTCAAACCTTTAGTCATACCTAAAGAATTACAAAAGGGTTTGCCTTACAAACTGAAACCCAAAGTAAAAGTTACAACATTAACTAAAAAGAATACGAAACCGACAATTTTAGCAAATAAAGTAGCAGTTGTAAAGAGCCCACATGAACAAAAGGTTTCAAATGTTATGAAAATGTTAAAAACCAACTTTGAAAAGAAGAAGGAAGTTCAGAAGGAAATGACGTCAGAGAGAATTAAAAAGCATAAGAAACAGCAGGAAGCCGAAGAGTGGCAGAAAATTAAGAGACAGAAGGAATTAAAAAAGAAAATTTGTAGACATTTAAGTAAAATTTCGAATAAGAAACAAAAGCAAATGTAAAGTTTTAGGTACCTATACAAATATTTTATTTAATTTCTTAATTAAATATTTCATTTAATTTTATTTTTTATTTTGGTCTCAAATTTGCCACCCTAGGCTCCAGCCTATTCAGCCTTTTGGTAAATCCACTGCTTGGCGAGTAACTGCTTATAAAGTTGTAGATAGTGGAATCATGCTAATCTGAAACGAGTGCTTTTTAACCTATATAGGAATACCAGTTGTCTCAAAAATATAGCAGTTCCTTACTATTCTTGAAATCAGATATGCTGGAACGTTGTCGTATGGTGGCTGGCAAGGTGAAAATTTTAGCTTCCGGCTGAATCCACCAGATTTCCGACCAGATCAGAACACATAGAACAAGCTATACAAACTGGAATTGCTTCCTGATATCTTCCCGGGACCTTCCAATCATTAGATTACTCACCTCTGCAGGGTGAACGTGGGCAAGGAGACAGATTATTTACGGGGAAAGGATAAAATGTTTATCACCTCGCTCAGTTATATCCACTCGTATGAGCAAAATGGTGGAAATAATATCCACAGTGGATGTACTTATAGGAATATACTTCTCCTTTCCCCTGTCGCCATGCTTTAGTATAGGGTAAAGATGCCGAATATGAGATACCATTTACATATTCGGCCATAAAAAATAAATTATTGCACTAATGACAATGAAAATTATTTATATTCGATAAGTATTTAATGAAGTTTATCTTTGAAAGACCGTTTAGTGCTAGGTAAGTATAATAGATTTTTTGCTATATCAGATAATATTAGAAAAGTCAGAAATTACGTCTCAGGGAAATGGTCTCCTATTATGAGATACCAAGGGTTTTTAATATGAGATAGTATAGATTCAGAGAAAAAGGAAAGAAATCAATTCAAAAAACTTTTTATTGGCGATATTTATTAATCTACAACATCGTACTACTAAATAAAAAGATTTTAGTAACAGCTTAATAATATATTATCATGTGCTTGTGCCAAGTGCTTGATGTTCTTCAGATGTAGATGTAACCCATAAAATCGTTAGTCCAACTTTACAATATTTTTCTATTTTTGCTTCTAAATAGTCAGAAAAAGCTGGAGGTCATCCCTTCCACCTTGACAAATACTTCTGCATTAGCATTTTTTTTGACATAACGTTCTAGGATACTCTTAAGAACATCGAAAGTTTTGACGCTATTAGATAACATATTTGTTTGCTTCGCACTGCACTCACGGCCCGTATTATGGCATCGTGGTCTTGGGACTTCTTTGATCGACGGCATCTAGAAAAAGAGGTTTTTAAATAGTCGTATTTCTATACATCCTAATATGGGATATCTCATTTAAGGAGCCCCCACGTGTCTCATATTAGGAAAACACCCAAATTTAAAAACTAGGCTGCCTATTATTTCTTGACGAAGAAAATATAACTAAACTGCAAATCCATTGTAAAATTAATCATATAACTGATACAATGACTGTAAATTTAAATCATTTAGTGTGATTATAAAGTTGTAACATACCTCTTTAATATTTGGTGTCAAAAATCGGGTTTTGTGGTTTCGTAAAAATCCGCACGTACACAACCTGACTACGCCTCGAACTAGGAAGCACCAACACATGTTTCGGTCTGTTGCCACGTGGCTTCTGGTGACAGTATCGCCAAATAGCTGCGGCGATTAGTTTCGCCAAAAGCTAACTATCTCATATTTGGCAACTATCTCATATTCGGCATCCTTACCCTAATATGGAGAAGATAGGGAGAATAATATTACCTCTCGTCAGTGGAATAAAATCGGGGATAAAATTTTTGTCTCCTGCCCATGGTCACCCTGCTGCGCTATCGATGGCATTAAATGTGTGTGAGGGTAGTAAGAATTTATAAATGAAACACATTCGCATAGTATCGTGTAAATTGTATTTACCTCTTATCATTATGCACACCGCATATCGTCGCGAGCTCACAGTATTTTTTTACAAATCCCACGTTCCACATATACAACTAATGTAATGCGCCTGTTTTACGGCCGGTATTAATGACCCATCTAATCAAAAATCTAAAGATTTAAGGTCGAAAATTAAAACCAGTTATTAGGTATGTAGTAAAAGAGCTAAGTTTTAGCAAGTGGTAAAACAATTGGTGCTTTGATGTGATTTTATTGAAAGATATTTATTATACATCCGAATTAAATTGCGACGTAATAGATAGCTTATTATTAATACCGGCCTTCAGTGGTAGAAGTTTACCTGTAACAACATCAGGTCTACGCCCACTGTATCGAACCGCAACGTCCGCAAAAACGTGTATATTACCTACCTACTCCATAAGATAAATAATCACGTGGAAAGTTAAATTGTTGAAAACTATATAGACTGGGTGATGCTAATTAGTCAAGGCACGTCACGTCAAAGAATGAGAAATTCTTACAAAGAAATAAGAATACTGACCAAAAGAGCGCCCGCTAACATTGTTAGGCGTCAGTTAGTATGTACAGGTTTAGAAAAAGATCATCTTAATTATATATTATTTTGTTCAACATTTTTTAACTTAACAAGTATCCTACAAATGCATCAAGTTTCAGAAAATGCTCCTAGTATGTTTAATATCTTTTCGTGATTTATCGTTCTTTTATTTTTCTTTTTTTTATGTAATGCGGTCCGATATAGTGCGCGCAGACCTCTAGGCGAGGCCGAAAGCGATAACCGTTACACGAAAGCCTGGAATGTGACCGCCGGCGTCAGTCCGACATGGCATACACAGGACCGACATAGGAGCGTAGCGCCGACGGTCCAAACAAGTAAATACTCTTCACTTCACTATACGAAGCTAACTATATAACACATATGCAAAAATTATATACAATTCGACAATTTTTCACTAGATTCTATAATACATAAACACCCTAGACCACATAGAAATTTCCAATTATATAAATAAAGACGCATATTTTCTCAGAAAATACTTATGTACATTTACGACTTTTACAAATGGTCAGAATAAAGCTGATTACACATCTATAACAAATACGAGCCGCACGCTTCGAACGCAACGCATTCCTTAGTAAATACAGCATAATACTCAAAATTCGAACGCAAACTCGCGCCATTTTTTACTTTCACTTTTGTGATGTCATATCACCTACGCATTTAAACGTAAAGCTGCTCTTCCATCTTGCGCAGAACGATGAACACTCGATATCTCTAAAATCAAATACAAGTAGTACGTATTGTCTCTTATGATTAAATTCGAATCAGGCATGTGGACGATGCAAACTGGTCATTCAAATTTTGAGTAAAAAGGAGTGCGCGATTATCTTAAGGTTACCTACATTTACGGCCAATCTTTCAATTGCCAAATAGTTTTTAACGGAACCTAGTTTTGACACTTTGGGATACCATCTTAGGTATTGGATATCTGCCAAAATGTCTAACATATTCGCCAATCAAAAAATCAACCTAAGTTAAATTAACAATCATTGCAATAAATTAAACATCCAGCTATTTAGCCTTGTGGTCTATTTTTTTATAATCGGAAATTTCCATTATAGAAATGATTTAGAGTAATTCCTTAATGTGAAGGTAACTTTTAACTCTTTGGTTGCGCGAGCCACTGGGACTTGAGTGCTTGGATACACGAGTGGAATGTTCTGGAAATGTCACGCGAGCCGCGAGCCGCGAGCCACGAGCCGCGAGCCACGAGCCACGAGCCGCGAGCCACGAGCCACGAGCCGCGAGCCAACGTTCGCGTTCATTCCTTTCAGGGTTGGCACTTGTGGAGTTTTGGATAGGGTGCTCCCACACAACAGTTATACAGTGTTAAATAACAATTGTCACATAACACTTTATATCACATATCACAAAGTTATAAATTGTTATCAAGTTATATTTCGTTATATGACAGGAAATATAGATTACATTAAGAATGGTAAATGGTAGCAAGTAAGTAGATATATACCTTAAAAAATTGCAAACAAAATATATATTATATTGTATTAGGTGCGGTTAATATAGTCGAAAGCGTCGCCACGTAAAATAGGTATATAACTATGAAGCTGCTCTTATGGAACTACAATATCCATACAACTCCTCCTCAGAGAATTTTATCATGTTATATAACGTTACATAACCGGTGTGCGGGAGCGCCAATGGTACACGAATCTAAACTGACCGCTATTGGAACTTTCGGGATAGCCCTACGCTCTGATTCTACACTAACGGGACGATAATATGCGTTTCAGATGAGTTTAGAGACTTCACACATAACCCTGCAGTGCCATGAACGTAGCTGATGAGTGATTTGTCAAACAATATCAATTATTAATAGTATGCTCTTATTTCATTGAACAGTCGAGGAAATAAAGGATGCACCTTCGTGCTTCCTTCCAGTTAAGCGACAGTGGTGCTAATTCTTTTGTACAAATATTTTTTGTCTATGGTAAAGTGTTGCCAGCATGGAAGATGGACTAAAGCATGGAACCCTGACTAAAATAAAAACTGAGTATACATATACTTTATCCAATTTTCATTTATTACCATCACGTAAGTGTGAGTGAAACAAAACATCGACATTTGTGTTTATTCGATTATATTAACTGGTCACTCAGTTCAAATTGTCTATGGACACCAAAATAAACGATACGTCTTTTATACTGACAAAATACCATATTCCTGGACAAACTATACATGTCGTTCCATAGACATTCATTTGGTCGCATTTTGATTTTAGTGACAAACTACATAGACAATCTTACTTCCATGCTTTAACCAGGCACGAAGATTAAGCTACATAGTTTCTTATTTTTGAGGGTTTTTTTTAGGAATGACCGTCACTGGGACACTTACGTTACGTGTGAAGAATCAGAAAGACGCATCCGAACCGACCGACGAACGAAACATCTCCCATCCCACAATTCCACAGCTGGACGGGCTGACTAGCGCGAAAATGGCCGCCATTTTGGCGCGTGTTACTAACAAATGTTATTCCGAAGTACGTCCAAATGGCCGCCATTTTGGCGCGTGTTACTATCAAAATATCATTCCGATGTATGCCAAAATGGCCGCCATTTTTGCGCGTGTTACTAACAAATATTATTCCGATGTATGCCAAAATGGCCGCCATTTTGGCGCCAGTCAGCCCGTCCAGCTGTGGGATTGTGGGATGGGTGCTATTTCGTTCGTCGGTCAGTTCGGCTGCGTCGTTATAAACCATCTCAGAGTCAATTTATACACTGTAGCTACACCGAGAAGCTATTATATAGGAGCCTTTGTACACGACGACAAATCCATACGTAGATTAAGAACGTCAGACGCAATTAAGACATCGTTAACTACTATTGCCGTCTAATGTCAAGACTTTGAAAGTAAAGTAATGTGATACAATTTAAAGTAACATCAACGCAGTCGTAGTGTTGAACGACTTTTTGACACGCAACAAAATGTCGTCGTGTACAAGTGCTCTGCAAGTTTTAACTTAATATATCATGTTACAATTTCGCATATAAACTTTATGAAGTTTTTCATACTTATATTTTTTAAAATTTCATAATACAATTATAATAATTTTGTCAGCTTGAATGTATAGACGTTGCCACCTGTGATTTTTTTTCGTATGTGTATCTTAAGTTATTAGGTAATAGGCTCTAGTATAACATGTTTTTAAATGGGGAGAGTTATAAACTGAAAATGCGCGTTTGGTTTTATTCCAAAAAAAGGAAATCCATATCATATTCTAACAGCAGGGATTGAGGACTTTTAATAGTCAGAAAAAATACCAAGAGCAAATGCAAAGTTTCTGGTTGGCCCTTGAAAATGTATGTAGGCCAATGTGTGGCCTATGACAAGTCAAGACTTATGCTGAGATCTATAAAGCGTGCTCTAACTTAGCTCAGACTCAAGAGTTACAATGAGACTCTCAAGAGATTACACCGTTTTCACTAACACCAAACAAGGCAGCGCCTAGGCTAAGAAAATCCTTAGGTTTACATTTACCTTACACCAAAACGACTTTCACTAGGCAACTCCTAAGCTATGCGATTTAGTTGCCTAACTTGAAATAGTTAGTCTGCGGGCACTCTTACACTTCTCAGCAGAATCTGCTTTACGAACCGGTCGTAGACTTGACTTGTCATAAGAGCATAAAATTAACCTAGACGAAATAAATCGCTCATTTGCGACATAATTCAAAATCGACGATGAGAGAATTCTCTCGTTAGAGAGTAATGTTTTGTGGATGCTGCGGTCTCGAAACAACACAGCGGCCAACAAAGCGACAGAGCATTAAGTCACAATCTCTCTCGCTTCTATTTTTTGTGCTTAGCGTAATGTTGTTTTTATAGCAAAAAGTATAAATTTTCGACACTAAAATTGGTGAATTTTGAGTTATGTCACCCTTGTCGCAAATGAGCGAAATGATGTTTAATTCAAATTATTTGAATATACTGTAAAACATTTATTTTGCCTAAACACACACTCATTTTAGTAGTTGGAAGATTTGGCAATTTCTATACAGTCAGTCCTTAATACAATGAAACAAATGATGTGTACCAGTGATATCGAGACGCCGTGCGCCCAAAGGTTTCTACCCCCCCTTTCCCCACCTCTCGTGGGGCAAATATTACAATTTACTAACATTTTATTCCTCTCCAATAATAAATGAGTGATTTCCACAAGACAATCAAGACTTTTCATAACAATAAGTATAGCTTTTGCATAAATTAACATACGAAAATATTTGTATATAATAATAAAGAGTGAGTTTATGGAAATAAAATAAATAAATAAATAAGATTGTTAGCTCGATAGTTTCTTTTATGAATGCCTAGTTATAAGTCGAATTTTAATTCAATAGGTATATACATAGATGCTTTTCCACGACCAGATAGATGCCTCTTTCTGATTCTGCTAATAAATATCGATTATTTTTAAAGCAGTAAACCAATTTTTGAAAATCGAATGTTTTTAATTCAGATTAAAAACTCGACTCGCATCTATGATCATTAATCCTAATATCATCCCATAGACAAAGCTTCCGGCCGCCTCGACTAAGGGCTCATACACGCTATTAGACATTTTTATAAGACACCACATCTTCAGAAAACAGTAGTCGAAATACACAATGTGGTATACTCGTATGTGTACTGATTTGGATTTATAACAATAGCAAAGAATATAATTTAGTTCTCTTCATATAATAGTAAATTAATTAATAAAATCGGTTATTTTTAAAAATTAAATCAATCCTACTATCAATACAAATAATCCACACTATATTATACATGCGAAATTTTGTGTCTATTTATCTATCAGTATGTTACCTTTTAACGTGTCAATTGCTAAACCAATCTTCATAAAACTTGGCATAGAAATGGTCAAACTGGAGACGAATATGTAGGATACTTTTTATCCTAGAAAGTATTTCATTGCCAAGGACTTTTTCAGAAACCTAAGTCATACATAGACTAGTAGGTAACTTATAAATTAATTAAATTATAATTTAAGCATGAGAAGAATGATGTCTTATTAGACGTCCTTATGTTGTGAACGAGCCCTAACTTTGTAATATTATAGTACTATAATACTGTCTCAAATATATACAAGTCATTTGAATCCCTGGCCGGAATATGTAGCGGCTCTAAACCTTCACGATAGCATATCGACTAAAATAGTCATTTTGACAATTATACTAACATTTATTATACTTGCACGATAGACTATTTTGGCTCTAATCGAATCAATAGTCCAAATGAGACTGTTAATGGTCCAACCAGTGTTACATATAAACAATAATTAATAATCGAACACTAACATATTATATAACTTTTGTTAACGAAAAATGCTCAAGATAAAAACCATGACTGGATCAAGCCTTCGATGTCATATTTATTTATGAATTTCCAAAAAGTTTTATGGCATGCTTTGTTGGGCTCAAGATAATAAATTATTACTTGTTTAGTGTGAGTGTTTTAAAAATACATCGGTGAAATATTATTTAATATTTTTTTAAATAATTGATGGACAACCCGACATATAAACACACTGTCTCGCATTTATAATTTTAGTAAAAGATTTTGTATTGTTAAGCTCTACAAAACTGCCAACGTTGCTTCCTAGATTTTATTTTGTTAGTAGTATCCGACCGAAGATCGATTTTTGTCCGAAGCCGATTAATGGGCTATAATAAACAATATAACGAGAAAAGTTACCTTAACTTAAAAACTTTTGTCAGAAGTGCCACCCCCCCAAGCGTCGCCTTTTCTAGCATCCTCTCACACATTCGTCACAATTAATTCAATTTCAGCGCACGCTAGAAACTTTAGATTTCGGCCAAAACTTCAGCCCATTTTAGCCGATGAATGCTTGATTCTCATCGAATACAAAGTCTTTTATAGAAGCCCATCGTACCAGTATAATAAAAGTTAGTTTCAGAGGTATTCGTTAAAAAACAGAGGTGTAGCTTCGTCAAGTGTTGCCAGACAGCAAAACTCAAAAATATCCTATTTTTTTTTAAGTTAATATATAAATAGTTAAGCATAAAATTAATATAAAACAAAAACTTCTAATAAAACGTTTTCGTTTGAACACATCCTAGCTAAATATTGCTACATTTCATACCTACCTCGATATAAACGCTATAGAAAACCATATTTACACCGTAATGATAATCATTTATTGGTTACTAATAATAAAAGATTCCCTTCAAATTAAAAATCGGTTAGCTATACAATTATATACTTTATTCCATTAGTTATTGAGCTTAAAATCCAGCAGGGGAGATTAACGCTTAAATAATAATAAAAATTATTTACATTGTGATTTTATTTCATTATGGTTTTGGAAATAAATAATATGTATTTTTTTTAAATAAAATAAAAGAAAAACTGAACTCTGGCGCGGTTTGCCTCAAATTGAGGCAAACCTGAGGTTGTACGAACTGAAACATGCCTGCTCGACCGATAAATGCACGGTTCTGGGGGGCGATTCAGACCTGTTCGATAACATACCGTGTCGATACGGTTAGATATCGATCTCGTATAAAAAATTTTTGTCGTGTGATTCAGAGCGTTTGGTTTGAGGATACGATTCGGTATCGACTACGTTATCAACATCGACAAGATACATTCGATTACAAGAGCATTTACGAACTGAAAATATATGTTATCGTACGGTAACAAACCGAATCGATCGATAAATAAGTTATCGGAAGGGTCTGAATCGGGGGGCTGACTGCTATACAAAACCGACATGAGTCAAACATACAGTAGCTCGGCGCGTTGCGTGTGTGCCTCGACTTGAGGCAGCGGTTGAAGTTTGAAAGTAGCATTCACTTAAGCTGTGTCAAAGCTTTTGATATCCAGCACGCAAGGAAACAAGCATATCGTCCCAACCCACCACATATTAGGTAAAAGAACACGGTAACAGGCACACACACACACACACATGAATCGCAACGGCAAGGTCAACCTAATTAGAGTTTAGAAAGAATAGATTGCTCTCCGGTAGATATGAATCAAACAACCATGTAGATAACCAATCACTTTTTCTACATTCGTGAAAATTAATATTTTATTGACCTACCCGCATTTATTATTATTGACCTACCCGCACTTTATTTCAATAAAACTAGGTTACCCCCCCTCACTGGACTTAAGTGGCGGACTACACTTTAGTAAACGCTTAACAAAATACAGCATGACTACCAATGGCTACAAGGTATTTGGTGCTAATTCAGTTATACATAATTGTCGAGTTAAATTACCTATTATTGACAGGGATACAAATGGTACCGAGCCATCTTTTTGTTCGATTCTGCGTAGTCAAGTAAGAGCTATCATTTTAGCCATCTATGGAAGTATAGAAAGTTCGTACGTAAGTTCATCTATTTCCTCTTAACTTCTTAACTAGGTACTCATACAATTTGAAATAGTGAGGCTTTGTCTTTTGTTCTACGCGTCTTGAATGACGTCATGAAAGATCCAAGATGGCGAATAAGCTTAAATAATGTACGCAAAAGATTACATAAAAGTGAGAGTAAAGTATAAAGTTTCATCCATATTGGGAAACTACGATCATCATATATTTATAAATGGTTAAATTATTATTTATGTAATTAAAAATTATTTATAAATACCAAAAAACATTTAGTTTACTTTTAGTTGTGCAACTGAATTAGTCCATAGATAAAATAGAAGATTACAAACGATGCAGTAACACTGTACACGAGACTAGTTTTGGTTGTGCTCTTGTTTAATCGCAACTACACACTTGCGACATTTTCGTCTTAACGTGTTCCGACACGGTTATTGGGACGACACGACAGAGAACAATGATTGTTTAATGGATGAGGCAATGGGGAAGAAAACGCAAAGCAGATGACGCTGCGTTGGATTAGACTCATAACAAAAATCTAACATATTGTATAATTTTATGGTGAACGGGACAGAAAAAAAAAGAAAGTATGTACTTGTTTTTTTGGAAATCGGTTAAAAATTAAAGGTCAGTGTAGACCTAGTGTACATGCAAGCTCAAACACTTCTCTCACGAATAAGTATGAGTAAATATTATAGTTTTTAACAAGGAGGATAACATTGGAATCATGTGGTTAAATTATTTATTGGTCACTTTTGGACCAAAAAGAAAATTTCCATAATGTATAGAGTAGAGGTGGCTGAGCTAATTTTAATGTTACTCACTTTGTATGAAAGAATTTGGGCTTGTCTATGAGTGGGAAAGATAATAGTCGTATGAGGTTTCAGTAATGTCTCTTAAAATTTCAGTCCAGCCTTTTTATCGTAGAGACTTTATGTTTTTTTGATTAATGGTAAATAATAACTATCTCGAGCACAACACACCCCAGAGCCTTTTCAATTCAATTCTATAATATTATCAATAGGTATCTTTATTAATAAATACATTGGAATACACGTTTAAGTACATTTTGTAAAACTACCCTTCGGAGCACTTTCATTAATTATTTATTATTATTAAATACAGTATTAATATAAAGCATTACGCTACAACGATTTTATTCAATTATTATACACAGATGAGAGTTTATTATCGTAATAATAACAACACTTGGTCTTTTAATAAATGTGGCAACAATCTTAGTTTGAAAATTTCCGGCGTATGAAATTGACTAGAAGAAAATATTATTTTAATTTGTAACTTTTTTTTATTGTCTCTGAATATAAAAGACCGGAGGTACAACTGGCACCTTATCGTGATATCTTCCGAATACTAATAGACAATTAATTTTGACAGACAGGTTTTTGACGTTTTGTCTGTCTTGTCTTTGAGCTGTCATTAAAAATTAATTGGCGTTTCAGTATTCGGCCATATGATATAATCGAATATCTAGTGAGTTTAATCTAAGACGTCAGTTTTGTCAGTTCCAATGTGAAATGTCTTTGACGCAAAAAAATACGTTTAGCGCGAATTGCCCTGATTGTATGGGCAGATCTAAAAATGTTGCCATATTAAAAAAAGACAATCAGACCATAGACCATAAATAGTAAAATTCTCATACATTAGAATTATTTTGCGGTACATTTTTCCCTATTAAATGATACACATTTCTAATAAAGTTAAATAAATTACATTAAAATAAATAAAACCAAATATTTACAATTTTATTAAACGGCAGCGCCGTTATAATTGTTTTCTGTAAAAATATAAATTATAAAATGTGATTCACTTCGTTCAGGTCAAATTATGAGAAAAATTAAATCTGCTCTATGACAAGTGGAATAGTTGAAAATTTTAGTCTTGAATACAAAAGAAAAATGAATGCATCATTACCTCGATCATAGACAAAAATGTTTATCATTAAACCTTTTTGTCAATGATTGAGTTATTATTCATACTTAAATTTTCAACTAACTTTTGTAGACATACAGGTAAATAGCGATTCATATTGTAGTGCTTACCTTCGGGTTTTTCATTCAAAGTTATCCCAAAAAGGAACAGAAGATTTCTCAAAAAGTTGTCCGTTATTTTGCACAGTGAAAAGCCACTTTAGTATTCTTTCTTGTATTTATTTGAATTAATATTTAGAAGGGTACAGGTTCTTTTTTCATAGTTCAATGTTTTGTATGAATGAGGGTATATAGAATTATTTTAAACTGAGGGTATTTTGATATTTTAACGCTGACCTACAATATTTTTACGTCGGCCTCATATTAGAAAATTTCCGTTAGAAAACTTTCCGAAATGCACTGGAATTCCTGTGGAATGCCATGCAAGAGACTTTTGTCCAGCATTGAATGTCTATCGGTTTATAAAGAGGAAGAAACTGGTCTAAAGTATGCCCCTTTTAGGATTTTTAGTAAACCATTAAACGAGATTGGCACTACAACACAAATCGTATTCTTTAACACAGCGTTTCGTACAACAAATAATAATAATCGGCGAGTACAGTCCCGTAATATTTGTGTAACACAAAATGTAACGTCCAACACACAACAGTCTGTCGTCCAACAGCGCGATGCGCGACGCAGCGTCACGTGTGCGTTGCGGCGGCGGCTAGACGCGGCTAGGGCGGCGCCTAGTTGATGGTGTGGTGTCAGGAGGGCGGCGCGTGGTCGTGCGGCGCGCGCGGCTTGCGCTCCGTCCCCACCGCCAGGAGGTTGTTGTACTCCACTTCCAGGATTTGTCGCGCCTGGGGGAACCCGTTATAAATTCATAAGTCTTTACTGTTCAACAGTAAAGACTTATTCCATGGTTTGACGACCTAATTATCACACATTTGTACGAGTATATACCACGATATTAATGTTTTAGTTGGAGCTGTCGACATTTCGATCCAGTTGCATAGATCGTAGTCCTTGTAAAATGTTACGTGAGTGGATTTATCGTGGTATGTAATATATTATACACTAGTCGATGCCCGCGACTTCGTCCACGTGGATCAAGGTTTTTCAATTCCCATGGGAACTCTGCAATTTTCCGGGATAAAATGTAGCTGTTTTAATCCTGGGTATAAGCTATCTTCATTCCAAATTTCAGCCAATCGTTGTGGCGTGAAGGAGTAACAAACATACACACACACATACAAACTTTCACCTTTGTAATATTATATAATCTGATGTGATATATTATACATTACGACTCGGATGGCATTCTGAACCAATGGTAGATTAACACTTTGTTTACGTTCTCTACGATTTGTTCACCGTTTTAGACGGCTAAGGAAAAATAAACTGTATACAGTTAACGTTGGTCCTCACCTGCGTGTTCTGCGTGGGTATCTGCAACGCCAACGCCATGCTGTTGGCGTCGAAGTTCTCGTCCAACGCGATGAGCGCGCCGTGCACGCCGCTCTCCGACAGATTGTTTGCATACTCCTGGAAATGTTAATTTTATATGGTGACATTACAAAAGACAGTTTTTCCACCAAGTTTGTCTCTTCGTGCGAGTTAATTTCGGAAACTACTGAAGGCATTTTCATTCAATTTATTTCAATGTCAAGACTGTACTTGTCACCATGTTTAGGTGATTATTTCACAATAATAAAAATGTGCGAATACAACCAAAAATAAAATTAGTGGCCATAATTTGTAATACATCATGTTTGGATCATATTTGTGCAAAAATTACCCAAAGAAGTTAGTCAATACTAATTGCTTTTAGATACAACAAGCGGACGCCCGCGACTTCGTCCGCGTTCTTAAATTGTTGATATTTTTCCTGAATTTTCTTCGCTATAAACCTCACGGAGCCCGAGACCTTTCCAACGAATGCAAAACCTTGGAAATCGGTTCGTGCTTTCTGGAGTTATAGCGTCAGGAAGGAAAACCCGACTTATTTTTATATAGTAGATGTAAGAAAAATTGACACCAATTTTTCAATTTCAAAGTCGAAATTATTTTTATTAAGAATTTATTTATAACGTCAAGACTATCATCGATTCAGAAAGCAAATAAGTCTAAGAAGAGCCAGAAGAGCCTTTTAAAAATATAACGTTCACGCTCGTCACCTTGAGGTTGATGGAGACGAGCCACCGCTGCAACCGCTCGTTGGTCCACACGAGCACGTCGCGCACGCACAGCTCGGCCGCGCGGCGCCGCTCCTCCAGCGCGCGCACGGAGTACCCCACCCGCTTGAGGCACGCCACGCCGAAGTGCAGCGACGTTCTGTGGACGATGTTACGAACAATACTTACCACTACAATACTACTATGGGGCAGGGCACATAGTTCGAAGAGTTGGGGTCTCAAAGTGCTGGAGTGGCGACCCCGCATTGCTAGGCGCAGTACTGCCCCCCCCCCCTCTCCCCCACAAGGTGGATTCACCGACATCAAACAAGCCGCTGGATTCAGGCGGCGCCTGACCAAAGCCTACAGAAGTCCACAAGAGACCTTTGTCCAGCAGAGGACGTCTATCGGTTGCCCAAGTAACATTTTGGTACTATAATTTAAGAATTCATCACGAAAAGGTTGAGTTAACATCGTGTAAAGGTTGTAGCGATAACCACCCGTTATATAAAAGCATTTGCTATGACTATCTTGCTCTATAAGCTTATATAGCCAAACTATCCTTTTAGCAGGGGATGTAAAGGTTTACAAAACCGTTTTGTAGAGCCGTTATAGGCAAGTTCTATAAAAACCTCGAATTTAGACAATATAGCGCTATATTAATGTATAACAGCGTTAGAATTCACTATTATGTACCCCATTAGTACTATAAAGTTTTCCTGGTAACTGCTATAAGTATGGCGTTTTAGCAGTGATGAAGGACACAACAATACAATAATTTGACGCTATTGTGGTCCCACAAAACACTGCTATAGTACATGGTACATAATTACTCATAACAACACTGTTATAGAGCGGTTTTGCTTTATAAACGATTTTCGGGACATTTTTATAACAATAAAAAGTGTTTTAATTATCTTTGTTGGGTTTATTATAGTCTCATTGAAGAAGAAGTCACCATGACTCTATTACATGACCAAAGTTTTCTATTATGGTTTTGGTTGTTCTGTTTTAAGACAACAGCGATATATAGCTAATTCCTTTATTTCCTTTATAGAACAAATTTTAGAAATTTATCAATATCCATTACTAGGGGCATATTTATTATAAGTACCTGAGAAAGAAAACCAATCATGAGCAAAGATTACCTACCTACCTATTTTATTTCTTCCTTGGATACAAAAATGTATTCAAAAATTAAGTATGTGGGACAAGACTAGTCATAAGGAACCCTAATTTTACGTCAATGGCGGCAGATTTTTGTCACTTGTGCTATAGTTAACCTAAAAGAGAACCAAATTAGCTTTTTGGCTGTGTAGCAGAAACTACGGTTAATTTTATTTATTTTTATTAATATTTTAATTAAAAAACTCAATTAATTTAGGGCGCATTGAAAATAATAAGTAAAACTAATGCTATTCTATCAGTAAAACTTTGGTTCCAAGTGGTTTTTATAGTATTGGTCGAATTTATCCATGTCTAAATAAAAGATGACATTAAACTCATCAAGATGGAATCCTTATCCCTTTTATTTTTTTGTTTTTGTATAAACACACGTAGACCACCTTGCCGTGAAAAATTAAAATGAAAAGCGTAGTAAAAGAATCACGTACTTTTCTATAGAGTATAATAGCACTATAATGGAATTACGAACGCTGCTACAGAATAAAAAAGAACTATAAAAGCTTTATTGTGCCTCGTATGTCAACAAATTGTCATACAAGGCACCAATATATCAAATTTATAGAAAAAAAAAATCCCAAGCACAACTGCTATAGTTTCGCTATGTCTCTAAATAGAGATATAACTGCGCCAAATCAGCGTTATACGACCTTCTTATTGCTTTTACAGTGCTTAAGTGGTGTTAGAGGAAACGTTCTATGGGCTGCTATAGGACAAGAAATTGTTACTTGGGTGATAACAAGAGAAATTCGAAAAAAAAAGATTTATTAAAGCTTGTCGCTCACTATTGACCCCGCACTCGCTTCTTCGCTCGTCGTTTTATTGTGTTGATGGGTGCCACTCGTGGTGACGCCACGCGGCCGACGAATGGACGCCCATTATTGTATTTAATTATTGATTGATTTAATTTAGTTTTATGAATATTTTTATTAATTTGGTATTGGTCAACGGACGCAAGGCAAGCGGGCGGTCACTGAATGGAACCTCGCAAATAAAAGCATGTTGTCTAGTCTATATCCCAATCATAGCGGCTGACCTGTGAAAGCTGTCGACCATCTTGAGCTGCGTGCGCAGATCTCTCTTGGTGAGGTGCTCCAGCATCCGCGCGTCCACCAGGCACTCCATGAACGTCGTCCTATATTGAGGTAAGCCTGCAACAAATTATTTATTAACTAGCTGATGCCCGCGACTTCGTCCGCGTGGATTTCGTTTTTAAAATCCCGCGGGAACTCTTTGATTTTCGGGGATAAAAAGTAGCCTATGTCACTCTGCAGGTCCCCAACTATACCCATGCAAAAATCACGTTGATCTGTAGCTCTGTTGCAGCGTGATTGAAACAAACACACTTTCGCATTTATAATACTAGTGAGGATTTACTAGTCTTTTCCCGCGAATTTTTGGTGTCCCAGAGTAAAAGTATCCTCTGCATCGCTGCACGCCACCGAATGCAATTTAACCCCCACCACCTAGGTGCCTGGAGCACACATCGAATCACAAAGAAACACTCCACTGTCACTCACCGGCCGGTGTATTTAGAGTTTCGTTTGGTTTATGTGGTTACATTTAGATTTATTTAAAGCGTAAATTGATAATTATTAAGCGTAAGATGCGTATGCGACGTTACGGTCGACAGGAATTAGAGAGTGAGGGAGATGACAGAATGTGTCAAATGTCAATGTCAATGTATGGGTCAGGCCGTTTGCCACTTAGTGACATATACTGTTATACAGATTTTATATAACAATAACATAATCGTTACATAAAAACGTTACCTAAAATTGTAAAGCTAAGAACAGAACTGTGAACAAAAACACAACAGTAAAATAAAGAAATAGTTTTTATTCTGTTATAATAACTGTAAGGCTCTGAACTGATTTTGGAGGCATCTGTGAACAAATAATTATTTATGTTGTTTATATATTGAATTTAGTTTTCAAGATCCCGCGGAAATTATACTTTTTTCGGGATAAAAAGTAGCCTATGTTTTAATCTAAGGTATAATCTATCTTAATTTTAAATTTCAGGCAAATCTGTCCAGTTTTTGAGTTTATTCATTACAAACATACACACAAAAATACAAATTTTTCCTCTTTATAATAGTAGCGTAGATTATTAGTATCTACCTATTAGACATAGCTACTAACTACTAATTATTTTCGTGAAAAAAGTGCTAACCTAAATGGCAAGTCCTCGTCTCTCACCTACACTAAGCTTTAAGGGTATTTTATGTAACTTTACATAAAATTAAATGTAACACGTTAGATAAGCGTTACATACACGTTACATAAGCATGAACTTCTGGTATCTTATCGGTGATAACTCATTATAAATGCAATATTTCCAATTGAAATTAGGACTGTTTAATAACTTACGACCGCAAAACTAATTTCTGGTAAAATATTGGTTAAAAGTTGAGTACGTACGTTTAAATCTTCAAAAAGAACCTCCGTAACGACGTGACCGTGTCACTCTATCCACGAAAAAATTCGACTAAATTTAACAAAATAGCCGTAGTTGTTTGGACAACCACATGATATTCTGTGACTATGTTGCGAAATAGAAAAATGTTTCTAATTAAATAATTAGTTAGAAACAAACGGCTATGAAGCGTTACATACAAAAAGTTACATAAATATCGGATTTCTTACCAAAATTAAAAATTTAAATAATATGTATAAAAAAATAATTAAAGCAATAAAATTGTCACTAGATGTAAGCCAATTTCATAAAGATTATAAGGAAGAAATTATATAAATTTTAAACGCAATAAATACGATACAGCATGAAGAAATGCTATGCCACCCCTACAAAGGACATAGTGATTATTTGCAAAAAGCTCCTTTTGGATTATATAAATATTTTTTTCTTATTAATTTACTATTAAAACGTGGAAGAACTTTGCGGTCTCGAGTACCTATACAATAATTCATGGATCTTTATTATTTAAATCCATGTACCGATCATAAAAATCGTAAAAACTTAAGAAGACAAGAGGGAAGGAAAAAAAGTGGCAAAATCTACGGCCTGACCCGTATACAAATAAATAATGTTAAAGGCGTTTACATTACCTAATGAGGGTAGCCACACGTTGCCGATCCACTCGTGGTTCATGTCGCCGAACGCGAGCGCGGCGCACGCCGTGCCGCGCGGCGCCGACGGCGACGTCAGCGACACCATCTCCTGGATCGCCAGCCGGAGCTTCAGCCGGTGCAGAGGGTTGCTGATGCCTGCGGACAGTTTCAACGAAGATTTATTTATTTATTTATTTACACCAACAACTTCCATACAAGAAAGACAGACAAATTCTATTACATAAATATAGTATGGTTGTCAATTACAGGCGTAAAAGAAAGAAAATTAGAAACTAAACATGCACTACTTTAAATAAAAATGATATGAGAAGAAAGACGGCAATAACTAAACATGCATTACTTCTAAAAAAACAAGGACAAAAACTTATAGTAAAGACAAATAGAAAAAGATTAAGAAGTAAACAGCAAGTATAGTATAGGTACATTAACTTTTACCAGCTAAATTTTTTTTTGAATTTTGGTAAAGTATCGTGGAATATGTCCACATCGCTACCTACCTCAAGTATTGCTAAATCTTTCATTATCATCATCAACGCATCAACAGCTTACTAAGCTCCTCAGGTCTTCCTCAGAGAAGGGTTATAGGCCATATATACTGGGCTATTAGAGTTTGGTCCATATAGTTACTCACCGATCTCTCTCTGTATCTCCTGGTCGGAGAGCGCAGACATGATCGCTCCAGACTTGACGTTGGCCCGACACGCGGCGACGTACCACGCCGGCATGCCGACCCACAGCTCCAGCCACGCTACCACCGTGGGGCCGTTCCATAACGCGAACGGCGTACCGGCACGCATCGCCTCGCCCAGCAACTCGTGTCGGTAGTCCCGTTCCCTGGAAACAATGGCAGCCTTAAAACAAGGCTCATAGTGTTTGAACTAAGACGCGCACATTCACCGCAATGCTATTTTAGAATACTCAAAAGGTTAATCGACATATTACTATGAAATACTTTTGCACCACTCCATAGTGTAGGAGTGTATGATGACTTTTGTTACATATATGACAGAACATTTTCAATGAGCATTGGTGATTCGAATGCCCTGGAATTATACAGTTAAAGCACATTTAATCTCACTTACTTGCTTTTAGTCCTAGCATAGTCCTGATGCTGTAAGGGAGCAGGCCCATGTGATGAGAGCGCATCTGTGGATTCATCCGCTAAGGACGATAGGCCTAATGAAGATGCAGAAGCTAAAGACCGAGGGCTTTGGCCTTGCTGGAGCTGAAACCATAATTTCGTTACTGTAATATTTAACTACTCGTATTTAGAGATTCATTTAAAATAAAGACATAATGATATAAATAAAAAGACGTCAATTTTTTTCCACACTTTCATCTTTTTGAACTTACCGGCATACCAGCCTTCTCTTTCTTGCTGAAGAACCTTCCTAAAGAACTCTTGATTCCCCTTTTCTTCTGTTGGTGCATGGAGGCGATGGATACGGCAGAAGCCGCGGCCGCAACCCCCCGTGGCAACCCCGGGGAGGCGCCGCCCCACGCCGCACTTGGGCCCGTACTACTCGCTACACCCCCTAACGACTCTTGACTCGAGCTGTTGCATGGAAAATTGGGATTTAGCAACATTATTCATAAATATTCAAAAAAATTATATTATTATCTACAAATGTTAAGATAACTAGCCACATTTAAATGAAACTTATGATTATTTATGTTAGCATTGGGTTTTGGAGTCTAATAATTTCTTTTAATTAAGAGATTGTTTACAACAAAATTAATAACAATTGTAAGACATTTATAAACAAAATGGAAAAGCTTTGAGTTTTGCCTTGACTGAAATTCCGATAAACGGTTGGAAATATAAATTAGATTGAAAAAGCAACATGTGTATTTTGTACTAGCTTTCATGGAATTATTACGGACGAATTTAAAATGAGCTAAGTACTACAGAAAATCGCACACGATGATAATAACATTTAGGATTGATAAAACATACCATGAAGAAAATTTTAGAGCTCCGAAAAAATCCGTGGAAATATAGAAACAGTCCTTAGTAATTCCATTACTTTATTTGAAAATTCAATATAAAAATAGCACTTTCACATACCAACGTATTTATAAACTATTTCTAAATAAATTTTACACATTTAAAAAGTTATTAAAAAAATACTTCGTCATTTCATATCTTCTTTTACTTTTTCTACAGCACAGTTCAATAAAAAGTTCCAAAATACAAAATACCAGTTTAATAAATTGTTTACTTGATAAATTCATCATGTAAATACAGTCTTAAAAGTGTTCAAAGTACTGATACTTTTATTTCCTTATTTATGTAAAGTATTTTTTCAATATTTGTCATATGTAACTTTCCGAATTGCACGGATGAAACAGCAAATAATTATTCAAAATACTGTACAATTTCGACTTTAAACAAATTCTGTGAGGGACATAATTAAACAAAGTATCTGGACAATCGCACGTTATATTCGCCAAGATATCAGATTGACTAAGTCTAGTGAAACTAGGTTCGAGTATAGGCAATCTAATTATATTGTTATGTGTGAAGTTAGGAACGGATGAACACCTGTGTATCGGGATCCGGGCGAGGCTTCCTGACATTATCGACGTCCTGAGCGGCGTGAAAAAAGACATGTCGATATTAAATGTTAGTCTGGATACCAAGGATTGTAGTTTAAAACTATTGTCTGTTGATTTTCAATTAAAGGATTCAATGTTAATATAAAGACTTTTTAGTCTTTATAATTTTCAATATTCACTTTATAAAAACTTGTGCAGCATAAAAAACGTGTAGAATTCTTACGTGTGACTTTGATAAAATGTACAATTTATAAATCGACTATTTAAAACAACCCATGTTTTTGGGCATAGGGAAATATTAGTCGATTGGTTTACGTTGATCCAAGATTGTCTAAGTAGTTGGTTGATCGATTGACTAACTTTTTCATATAACACTAAGTCCAACCTGACACCAGGTGTCGGACAAATCCGCAAGGCATGTCATGATAAGAGCCAAAATCCTTTATTTAATCAACTTGTACAATGTAAAATGCCAATAAACTAGCAACCTTTTTTAGTTTAAAAAAAACATAATTTTTTTGACAAATAACAAGGTAACTTATCTGCAGATTACAGATAGATTGAATTACATGAACCGGCAGGGTTCTTACGTATCTCGCGACAGGCGTAAATCGCGCAATCGTTGCTGTCAAACGTCACTTCTCAAACGTCAAATTTCAGTAGTGACAGCAGTAGCAACACGACAGCAATCACTACGCGATCGGTTGCAAAATGTCACTAAAATTCGTATTACGCAAGCCAATCGCACGTCTATTGCTCGCCTATTGCAAAATGTACTTTTCTTCTTTAGAGATGCTTGATGGAGAAGAAAGGAAGTCCAAATACTTCGAGAGGGTTTTACCACAGACCACAACACAAAACAAATAAAAAATATAACAATTCAACTTTTGTTTACATCTATTGCCGTCCTATCGCGAGTGGTGCTAGTATCGACTCGTGAGCAATAGACGTGCGATTGGCTTCCGTAATACGATTTTTAGTGACATTTTGCGACCGATCGCTGTCGCGTTGCTATTGCTGTTGCTGTTGCAAATTTTTACGTAATCAGGGTGCCGGTGTTAGTTGAGTCACGACCGTCAGGAGAGTACATTGTATGGATTAGATTTAACTGAGATTGAACAAAACAACTTACGAGTCATAGGGCGTGGGGTAGTGTGATCTCAGTCTGTCTCGCTCGGCGTGCAGAGCGCGCGCCGCTCGCTCCAGCCGCAGAGCCCTGGCGCCCGCGCCCACGCCGACCGGGGACTCCGCCCCCTCGCCCGGGACCACGCCCTGAACGTCCTCGCACAGCTGTAACTGAATACGTTGACACGTGGCAATGGGGTGGGAGGTCAGGCACTTTAGACTTTACATTATTTTGTTGATTAGGACATCATTGTACCAAAAAGGGATACATTTAAACTTGGATTGACGTTATAAGTTTTTTTGGACCGAGAAAAATCTAATAGTTAATCATTCTACATTAATAACAAAAGGAGGGGAATGTTGATTTTATTAACAATGTTTGATAATTTATTTAATAATAATATCAAAATAAATCGATCGGCCTTACTACAAAAACCTTAAAAGCATCTTTTTTCTTGGATTTTCTTAAATTTTTCTAAAATTGCAAATGCAAAACTTTCAAACATCATTCTTCTGCCGAACGTGAGTTAAAACCGTTTTTAAATTTTAGTAATAAGACCTTATATTTACAATACCTACCTACATTCAAATACTTTAATCGCTAAAGTACGATGTAATTATCCCAAAATAAAAGTGCTATAGTGGACAAGAAAAATATAAATTCAATATGCTGTACTGCAATCCAATTTAACTACAAAACTGTTAAAGCCGATACTGCAAAAAAGCTCGTGGAAACGATCCAAATATAGGGGGGGAGAGTGGGGGGGTAAGAAAAGCTCGCTTTCGGGTCAAGGTGGGTGTTTAAAGGTCACTTTTAGGCTGAAGTGGACTTTTTTGAAAAACTACCGTCATGACTGCTTTGGATGTATTTTTTTTCGATCAACAACCGTGATGTGTCGCTATTAGATATCGCTAATAACTTAAACTGATTGATAGGCAAGCTTTGATACAATTTTCTGATAAGCTTACATTGGCAAGGACATCGGAAATAGATATTCTCATACAGGTGGAATTGTCTAGCCGTTAGCATGTGAGGGTTGCTCAAGCTCAACACGATATAATCTACTGATCAGCGGGGGTAAGCTGCATAAAGTAGCATTACACGACATTTTGTAGGGGGTAGGTTGGGGTGAAGGCTGCAAACGTGTAGCAGTGTAGGCGTGGGAGCGGGGGTGGCACAGTGTATTCTTTTGCCCCAAAAAAAGTGACATCCTGTATTTACTGAACATTTCTGTCAATGGTTCATTGTAAATCTTCGATCACAGAAAAATAAGGGGATTCAGCACTTCATACTTCAACTATTATTCAAATGCATCATTGTTAAATTAACTGCTTTACTTCAATGTTCGATGACAGACTAGCTAGCGAAATGATCTTGCACTCCTATTTAGTGGTTACACAAATCGGACTAACATGCGATATCCACTTATTTTTCTATGGTCGAAGTTTCAAAAAAATTTCAAAGTTTTCATTTCTTTTTAAAATCAGCTTAAACACAATAGGCCGTCGTGCACCCATCTGCTTAATCATGATTAGTTAAATTTTATAATGCTGTCACTTCTTGGCAATTTTAGTTCAGAGTGAACAAGAAAAGGACAGGTATAGAAAATTTAAGTAAAATACTTTTATATGAAATTAAAAAATAGGTTGACTACATGTCTGATAGTTTTTTTTTGTACGAACTATTTTCTGTATTTTGACTTCACAGTCGAGAATTATTTTTTCTTTAAATAAAGTTTATAAAATGGACACCTGGGTGTTCTTCTCGTGCATTTGTAATGAACTATTGATTAGGAATAATCCATAAAAAGAGGATGTCACTTTTTTGGGGCAAAAAATACACTATGGGATTGGCGTGTGGGGGTGGGACTGGGGTGCGGGGGTGGGACCGACCTGGCTGGAGGGCAGGCTCTCGGAGGCGGGCGCAGCGCGGTAATGGTGCGCGGGCGACATCGACGCCGGCGCCTGCGCACGTATCAAGCCCAAAATAATTGACGTCACAACTCAAAATCGACTCCATACTAACTCTCTTTTCACGTTTAGAAACGCTCTCTTTTTTTTCTAATGTTTTGAATTATATTATATTTGAATCAAAAATTTTATCTTCGTTTAATCAAAGAAAACTTTTTCAAGTCTTTTTAATGTTGGATGACATTTATCAACAAAGAACCATGGTCTCGTTTTGATCATAGACAAGATCTGTTATAACTCTTTTATAGGTTCGTATACTGATTCTGCAGGCTCTTTACATGTTTAGTGATTTTATATTGTAGCCTCTTATTAACGGAAACTACTTTTGAAAAAAAAAAAAAAAAATATAGTTTGAGACAGCCCAATGGTTTCTGCGGATACGATAATAGTGCAACGGGATTCCCACAGGTTGCACTATAGCAGCACCCTCTCTTAACATAAATTTTTCACTTAATTGGAGGGGAGGGGAGAGTTTAACCAAGTTCAGCTTGGTTAATAAACCTACCGTCAAAGACGTGCCGCCAAATGATTTAGCGTTCCGGCAAGATAGCGTGTAGAAACAGATTAGGGTTATGGGTTGAATGTAAACTGCTATGCCCCTTCCAAGTAAGCCCGCTACCATCTTAGACTGCATCGTCACTTGGCCTCTAGTCATTTGGCCAAATACTATTTTTAATGCTATCTTACTTAGAAAAAAATTCTCTATCGACCCATTTTATCGGCGTTCTCCTTACTGCTGTAGTTTTTGATGTAGCAATATAACAAACGTAACCTATTAGCTATCAAATGGCGTCATTTCTTTGTTGCCGTTTTTGGATCATAGTACGAAATATGGTTTTGGTAGTTAACGCCACTGTAGCTTCAGGAAGGCAGGAACACTTACGGTGTGGTATTTGTGGTGGTTGGGGCGCGAGGGCGAGGCGGCCGGCGGCGGCGACTCGCCGCGCCGCGACACCACGTTCATGTGCTCGTAGCTGCCCACCTGGATTCACAGCAAATTACATCATTTATTTCTTTATTAAGCCTAATATCAGACAGTATACACGTTTTAACAATTATATACTAGTGGTTCGCCCCGAACTGAGACCTCGCGATATCCCATAATTCCCAAAAGTTTTAATTATATGTTGTAATAATTAACTTTTAACATTAGACGCAATAAGAAAAATAATAGTTGACATAAAACTGTTTTACTGAAACAGCGCCATCTATTAGCATTATTGTGAAGCTATTAGCATTTTAAATTAAATAATTTCGTTTCTTTATAACATTTATCTAATTTTAGTATTTGTTGTTCAAGTACAGGATATAACTGAATTTTCAACCAAGTTTCACATTCTAATATTCAGTAATTCAGAAGTTATAGGGCTCTGACAGACATTTAGACGGACACACTTCTCTGTCTAGTAGGCAAGCGCCCTAGTTGACTCAGAGAACTCGCTTCGCTCGTTCTACTAGTTGTTATTATTTTTCTTAGTTTGTATTGCTAGCCTGTATACCCTTTGGCAAAGGCCTCCTCCAGTCCTTTTTTATGGCAGCAAAATATATAACAGTGTGAAATCACTTATAATCTGAGTACCTTCAAGATAAGGGTGAACAGGCATTTTCCAGGCAAGCGCGCTCCAACCTAGACCTCATCAGTACTTTCCATGATTGATTGTCGTCAAGTGCAAGCCTATCTCATAATAAAAATTAGAATTTAAAACACCCCCGACATGTGAAATTCAAAAAAATATGTAATTCGCCATTTTGTGTTGGCGGCCATCTTGGATTTGAAATTTATCATAGTGTATAGTATTCTACTAGTCAAGCCCTTTCATTTGATTCCCATATTGAAGGAGTTGTGAAAAAAATATGTAATTCGCCATTTTGTGTTGGCGGCCATCTTGGATTTGAAATTTATCATAGTGTATAGTATTCTACTAGTCAAGCCCTTTCATTTGATTCCCATATTGAAGGAGTTGTGAAAAAAATATGTAATTCGCCATTTTGTGTTGGCGGCCATCTTGGATTTGAAATTTATCATAGTGTATAGTATTCTACTAGTCAAGCCCTTTCATTTGATTCCCATATTGAAGGAGTTGTGAAAAAAATATGTAATTCGCCATTTTGTGTTGGCGGCCATCTTGGATTTGAAATTTATCATAGTGTATAGTATTCTACTAGTCAAGCCCTTTCATTTGATTCCCATATTGAAGGAGTTGTGAAAAAAATATGTAATTCGCCATTTTGTGTTGGCGGCCATCTTGGATTTGAAATTTATCATAGTGTATAGTATTCTACTAGTCAAGTCCTTTCATTTGATTCCCATATTGAAGGAGTTGTGAAAAAAATATGTAATTCGCCATTTTGGACCGATTTTCATCAAACATAGCTAAGAACACTCCCGACTAATTCATCTTTCAAACAAAAAGAACAAGATCAAAATCGGTTCATCCGTTCGGCTGCTACAATGCCACAGACACACACACACACACGCACGCACACATACCAAACTATAAAAAACCATAGGTTTCCCGAGTTTATTAAAAACACCAAGCGAACGAAGTCGCGGTCCCAAACTAGTCGAATCTATAGAAAAGGTCTAGTTCTACATAAACAAATTACACTAATGTATGGTGGTGATCGCACATTACATCAGCGTTACGCGCAAGCAGTGATGCGCGATTCACTAGAGGCGGATGAAGGTGCTCTAAGAAAGAGAAGAAGAGAAGATAGACTCACAATACTCACTCTGGACTCCAGCTCCTCGGCCCGCGCCTCCGTGCTCTGCTTCTCCTCCTGTATGAGTCGTATCTCGGTGTTGATGGCGTCCAGCTGTTCCTGCAGCATCAGCGCCAAGGCGGCCGCGTCCGTGTGACCGCCTTCCGCACCTTCCGATTCATCGTTCTGGAAACAAAAATATTTGCCAATGTTCAACAGTGGATGCCTATGGCCAAATACCAATTTTCATGAATATAACTTAAAAAAAAAAAAAAGACGAACTTTCATACAAACTTTCAGCCCTATTTAACCCCTTTATTAGTGGGTCTACTGCTAAAGGAGATGGTCCATTTTGAGATCACTATAAGAACTATAAGTATATCAAAAAACGCCGAAAAATAGTGGGACTATATTAAAAATAAAAATATTTAGTAACTATGGTAAATAAGACTCATAAAAAATTTAAAAAATACTATTCGACAAGTTCTTTCATATGGCCACATGTTATTATTAATTGCTGTTGGATTGATTTCTCATGATCAGTCAGTCAGTCAGGATAAGTTTTTGTAGATAAGCCTCTACCTCCGCGTCGCTGGACACGTCGAACGCCTGCTGCACGTTCGCGAGGTGGTGAGCCTGTTGTAACTTCTCCCACGAGCCGTCCAGCTGCAAACACAAACGTACGAAATATTACGCAGAAATCCATTAAATCTTTTGTGGAATATATAGCAAATAATATACTTGACTATAAAATAAAACTCGTATACTCCGGTTGCACTTGTATCGGTTACTTGTTTCACAATTGGGAGGACGTTTGAACATGTGGGGCAGAATGACTGATCAGGTCAGAGCCATATGTAGTACTCTAATATTGTAATCACCAGCCCAGATGGTGGATAATAGAAAAGTGAACTGCAGCGCATGTCCATAATTACAAATTCCTAAAAATAACACTCGAAATTCAAATATCGTTGAACAAAAGGATTCCAAATTTAAACACCTTCAATACATTAGAAATATAACTAGCCAGTCCTCCCAATTAGCCAGCCAAAATCAAAATCAAAATTTATTTATTTCATGTAGGCCAACTTGTGACTCTTATGACACATCATAAATCTACCACCGGTTCGGAATGCAGATTCTGCTGAGAAGAGCCGGCAAGTAACTCAGCAGTTGCTCTTTTCAAAAAAAAAAAAAAAGTTTTAGAATAGGTAACAACTACGCTATGTATACAGTGCTTCCACAATGAAGCTTCAAAAATGCAAAAAACAATATACTCCTTTTTTCTATTATAATAAAGAATGTTTGACGTTACCTTGGGCTGGAAGAGCGCGACGGGCGGCGGGTGCGGCGCGTGCGGCGCGTGCGGCGGCTGCGGCGCGGCGGGCGACAGCGAGCGGGTGAGCGCGTCCGTTTGTTGGATGTTGAATGCGATCTCTGCTTGGAGCATTTGACGTTTCAGCTGCGGGAAACAGACCAAATCTTTCATAACTTCATTTTTTTTCTTGCATATATTGTTAACTGCAAATTTCTGACAGACAGAAAAACCCAAAATAAATTTATAGACTACTGGCCCGGTCCAAAAATGGATGGGTCATATGAACCACCAGGTGACCTATATAGGACGATATAAGAGCATAAAATAATACGATTCAGCACTATGCCGTCACTTGTAAGCTGTCCAACTGAGTGCTGGTGAGAATTGAAAAGTGCAGGTAGAGGGAGTACATTTTGGTCATATATTTTTGTACGGCATTTTTACCATCTATAGATCCATGAAAAATAATAAGAAAGCGCGCAGTGCCGTACAAAAATGTGGATCCACAAAGTCGGTAAACTTTTTTGATTTTCTGAAAATTTCCAGGGTAAATTTGGTCATTTGATTCTGTACGGCATCAGCTTCATACTGTTTCAATACAGCTTCTAATCCATTATTCCGCAACGCCGTACAAAAATCATGCGACAATGGAAAAAAATCGAGGGTTGCAACCCCCTCTCTTTTTGTGGTCCAGGGGGTGATTTGATACAACATAAAATTAATTTATTTTGAAAGTATTTTATGCATACATAATATTTTTTTACATGCCGTACATTTTCGTTGGTCCAAAGTTTTGTAGGGGAAAAAAACCTCAAGGACCTCAACCCCTACAAAACTTTGGACCAACGAAAATGTACGGCATGTAAAAAAATATTATCTATGCATAAAATACTTTCAAAATAAATTAATTTTATGTTGTAACAAATCACCCCCTGGACCACGAAAAGAGAGGGGGTTGCAACCCTCGATTTTTTTCCATTGTCGCATGATTTTTGTACGGCGTTGCGGAATAATGGATTAGAAGCTGTATTGAAACAGTATGAAGCTGATGCCGTACAGAATCAAATGACCAAATTTACCCTGGAAATTTTCAGAAAATCAAAAAGTTTACCGACTTTGTGGATCCACATTTTTGTACGGCACTGCGCGCTTTCTTATTATTTTTCATGGATCTATAGATGGTAAAAATGCCGTACAAAAATATATTACCAAAATGTACTCCCTCTACCTGCACTTTTCAATTCTCACCAGCACTCAGTTGGACAGCTTACAAGTGACGGCATAGTGCTGAATCGTATTATTTTATGCTCTTATATCGTCCTATATAGGTCACCTGGTGGTTCATATGACCCATCCATTTTTGGACCGGGCCAGTAGTCTATTATAGCCCAACCCGGGAATTGAAATCGGTATCGCTTCTCAGCGATAAGGCCACCTATTATACCCTGGTTTTGTTTAATTACTCGTATTATTAAGTTGTTTATGTTGTTTCTTTATTTGGTACAATAAAGAATATTTCATTTATTCATTCATTTAATTCATTCAAAAATTTCACAGTATTAGAGGTTTTTTTAAGCCCTTTTTTTTATTCAATGACAAGATAATCCTTGACTGCGATCTCACCTGATGGTAAGTGACGATGCAGTCTAAGATGGTAGCGGTCTTTCATGGAAAGAGTCTTTGTTTGCATAATATTATTTGCAATTATATTTAAATTTTTATTCATTTATAGTTTCGTTTAATATTTACATGTATATTTTAAGCCAATTTTTTAATTTTTGTCAAGTTAATTATACGCAATACTAGAGGTTGGGTTCTCACTCGTGCCTCGGAAAGCATTAAATGCCTTCGGTCCTGCGATTGATCTCTCTGTGGTTGTGTCGGTTTTTCACCCCATCGGACTATGAGAGTGAAGGAATCGAGAGTGCGCACTGCAATATCTCCCACACAGTTCATACCTGTTCCGTCTCCATCCTCCACTTGGCCAGCTCCTTCAGTATCTCGGCCTTCTCCGACAGCAGCTCGTCCGCGTACTTCCTCGTCTTCTCCAGCTCTTGCGTCAGCGCGTTCTTCTCGTCCAGCGAGTGCATTCTCTCCTTGAGGTGTACTTGTAATCTGTGGACAGAGATTATAAATGTAAGGGCCAGTTCCTACATCCTGTTATGGCGCTGGCTAGTTCTGGAAACAACTAGAACTGTTTATATTTTGAATGCGTCTAGTAGGTACCAAGCCTGTCATTCAGGGACATTAATAAAACAGGGAGTAATGGCCCCTTGTTTAGTTTTCCATGGTAGTTTACAATTCGGGACGAAAATTCACTTTCATATCAAAGCCGTATAAAAACGGGGGGGGGGGGGCCTGAAGGAAGTCAGTTAGTCAGCGGAATGAATTCGAAGCGATTTAGTGCAAAATAGTGAGTGGGAATAAGTGACTTTGGTGATTTGTGATTAGTTAATACACGTTCTTTTGTCTGCAACTGGCATTTTATTCGAATTCTAAGTCCGGACGCGTAAAAATTTAATCTGTTCGTAATCTTTCGTTCAGTAACACAGCAAAGTTGAAAATATCATTTTTGCAAAATCATTTTGCAAAAAAATTTTTTTTTTGAAAATGTGGACCTCCCATACAAAATTGACGATCAGCTAATTGACTTACTATGGGAGGTAAATTTTTTTTTTCATATGTCGACCTATGTTCTTTGGGGAAAGGTGTTTCATTCACCTCCTTCAGCGTTAACTCATACTTTTGTTACACGTTGTATATTACCTGTCGTTGGATTCAGACAGCAGCTTGTCGACGGTGGCGGAGAGCCTTGTGTTGTGCTCCTCGTTCATCCTCAGCCGCTGGTTGAGCCGCATCAGCTCCGCGTTCTTCTCCTCCACGCTGGCCTCCAGCCTCTGGATGCGGTCCTCCGCTGAACCGTGCCTCTCTTGAGCCTGCAAGCACGGAAAGGAGACGTTGAATCTTGTGTTGCATTTTTTTAATGAACATTAGCCGTGAAGAACAACATAGCCCTTTCCCCGCCACATAAATGTTATTAGGATTAGGCACGACATAAGTCGACCGTTCCTTAGAACAAAGTCTCATCTGCTAAATTCACAACTTGAAATTTGAGCCTTAAAAGTCACATCTGAAGGCTCAAATCTCAAGTTATGAATTTAGCAATTGAGACTTTGTTATACGGAGCAGTCGAAGTATAAAGGTTAGAACCGTGACCGCTCATTTATTTTGGGAAACATTTGAAACCCTTTAGGAAGATATGATAAACATAATCAGAAATAATCAGAACATCTGTAGGAAAACTAGAGTTATCGACACAGCTCAGCGAATCCATATCGTTATGGTAAAGTTTTGGGCTGAACAAGGTAAAGAGTTCTTAAAATTTTTTACTATGTTACTCTCAATCTTAACCATCGAGATAGATATTCTTTAGAATAAATTCTTGACTTGTTCAACCCACTTGGATAGGTTTTTGTGACAATTTTACCCTTAAAGTAATAGTTTTCTTGCAACTTAACAACTTAACCTTGCAACTTTAAACTGTTACTCTTTTGTATCAACCCCTTAAAGTGTCCCACGCAAGTATCCTATTTTAGAAATCTAGGTTTTATCAATCGTATTACCCTGCCCTTAGATCAGATACATTTTTTCTAACTACCTTCCGCCACCAGTTTAACTACATCAAAGCGCATGACAAATGGACGTGAGTCTAAAACAACTTTTGCTCTGATACTACTTGTTTCAGGAATTGCCAACTATACCATCAGGAAAAATGGCTCATGGTTCAACATAATTGGCAATTTCTTGGATCTATAATTCGCACCACAAAAGTTGAACTAAACGGCACTTGAGAAACTGACATTTCAGTGTTCTTACACTGCTGTGGTAATGGCGGCTTTTCTAGAAGGAGTTTTGGTCAACGACAGGTAAAGGTTTAACTAGCCGACCAAAATTTTTACTAGACTAGAAATCAGTTAATCTATGATTGCTTTGTGGCCTGGTAATATAACTACAAGCAGAAACCTTCCACCAGACCAAAATTGAGTTGACTGAGCCAGCGTAGAAATAAAAAAGAACGTTTTTTGTTTTGTTTATATGTATTTTTAGTGTATTGACGCATTTTCTTTCTTTATTGTTTTAAGACCGCGATGTTTAATTAAAATAAATTTGATTTTACCATCTTCTCGGTTAGGCATAAAAAATCAACGAATCCAGCTTAGCTTAGCGATATTTACCTTTAAATTCAGATTAAATTGCAGAACAAAAAAAAATTTTTTTTTTGTAAAAAAAAAAAACTATTAGGAATGAAAAAGCAACTGATTTTATTGCCGGCTCTTCTCAATATCTGCATTCCGAACCGGAAGTAGAGTATGACGTGTCATAAGAGCTACGAGTTGGCCAACATGAAGTAAATAATTTTGAATTTTGAATTCGAATGAGAACGACAATAGCGTAAGTAAAGGAATACATGGCGCAGTCGGTCGGATTTGTTTTTTCCCATCGACACGGATTTTAAAGCAGAATGAATTCGACTGGAGCTCTGAGCTTCGTGACCCTCGAATAGACTGGACTAGTCATCCTCCTTATCCTCAGCAACCCAGGAACATCTAGCCGCAGCTGTGGGATTGTCTAAAAATGATTGCAACAGCGTGACTATCGTAATCACCTTGTAGCAAAAACGCCATGAATTCAGACAACCAGAGAAGGGTTTGGACTTGGGGGAGGGACTGGAGTAGTGCTCGAGTTCAACTGTCGTGGTCTGAAAGCTTACCTGGCTGAGAGCCTCCATCCTGGCCTTGAGCTGCTCCTCCATCTCGGGCAGCGAGGACATCTGCGCCAGCTTCTGTGTGGACAGCTCCAGCTTCTCCTCGATGGCCGCGATCTTCTCTTCTTGCAGCTGGAATGTCATGACGGTGGGATGGGTTACGTGCTGTGTGTATGGGTTGCGGCTACTTGACGGCTACACTAAGCCATTAACATAGGTTACGACGACGATATTCGTTAGTATAAAAAGGAATTATCTCGATTGTAAGTCACTGAGGACTTAGAGTTGAGATGCCCGTGTACTAGACGTCTATGTGGATGCGGAAAAAACTACCCAATTTGGAGGAACTTCATTTGGCAATTTTTTTACACAAAAAGGTTAAACTTTTTGTATTTTCATATTTTGTATACTAAAACTACTCGAAATTAATTGCATTAGATACAAGTTGCTGTTAAATTGTCAGTTAATGCTGTGACGTGTAAGTTAATTATAATAAGTTAACAAAAGGCAGAGTAGATTGTACAGTATTTTTAGTCACGTCGGCAGAAAAACACAAAATCAATGGTCTAGAAGACAATCATGCCATTTATAGGATTGTCAGTTTTTAAGAGAGCAGTTTAACGCCACAAATCATTATAAAAATTATTATCTAAAAATACATATATCGCTAATTTGCTGCAACACTGTTTTATCACAAAAATCGTGATTTTTAATAAAAAATACATGTCTAAAGTTATCTAAGTTTTCAAAATCTTATGCTGAGATTTATAGTGCGAGCTCTGAATTAGCGCGGACTTAAGATAGAGTTAAAACGAGATACAAATATGATCTGACATAAATCTGTCTCGATTTAACTCTGTCTTGAGTCTGAGCAGAGTGAGACTGAGACTCCAAATTTCAGCGTTAATGTATAATTTTCTTCTGCGAGTTTACTTTTCAACTTTTGTAGTTAAAATCACTATTACTTAAACATTTTTACAGTGAGTGAACATTATCCACGATACAATATTTGACAAGGAACTGCCCCATGATCAGTTAATTCGCGCGTCGCATGTTTGTCTTCTAGGCCATCCTGCAATGGTTAGGTCACACACCTTCAGCTGTGCCTGCTTGTGCTGCAACTCCTGTTCCAGCTTCTCGTTGAGGTCGTGCAGCGACGTGGACTCTCTCTGAGCGTTCAGGTACCTCTTCTCGAGGGTTGCTATCCTTTCCTCCTGAAACCAAGCACCAAGCGCTTTACTTCCTCGTTCGTAATAAGTACCGCAAAAATTTGGAATGCCCTTCCGGCTTCCGTTTTTCCAACGAACTATACAGGGCGTCCCACGGCTATTCCACATGGAGGGGAAGTACCTTAAATATTGTAGATGGAACATTTTACTGAAAGAAGACTTCATTTTAATTTAAAAAACAATTTAAACTGCATTCATAGATTTTTAAATAATTGCCTGGTTGAACCGGGACTCGAATCCGCTATACGAGAAAAAAAATAACCTGTATCTTTATCATACCGATCGGAAGGCTTCATCATAATGAATATTTTTTGTTAAATAATATAGCATGAGAAATAAAAGGAAGACCATGAATTTTAGCCTTTGATGTAAAATTTTGTTCAGAAAAATGAAAAGCTGACATTGGCGTATCGACGTACAACTGACATGAACTATTACTAATGAGTACCCACTTGAGAAGTACGCATCATTTTCCGATCCTTACTATCCTTACTTATATTACCTATAAATGCGAAAGTGTGTTTGTTTGTTGATTTATTGGTTTGTCCTTCAATCCCGCTGCAACAGAGCTACGAAATGCATAGTCATTACTCATTAGTAATAGTTCATGTCAGTTGTATGTCGATACGCCAATGTCAGCTTTTCATTTTTCTGAACAAAATTTTACATCAAAGGCTAAAATCATGGTCTTCCTTTTATTTCTCATGCTATGTTATTTAACAAAAAATAATCCTTATGATGAAGTCTTCCGATCGGTATGTTAAAGATACAGGTTAATTTTTTTTCTCGTATAGCGGGTTCGAGTCCCGGTTCAACCAGGCAATTATTTTAAAATCTATGAATGCAGTTTAAATTGTTTTTTAAATTAAAATGAAGTCTTCTTTCAGTGAAATGTTCCATCTACAATATTTAAGGTACTTCCCCTCCATGTGGCATAGCCGTGGGACACCCTGTATATAGTCTTTAACTCAAGAGTGAATAGGCATCTTCCAGGCAAACGTGCACCATCTTAGGCGGCATCTTCACTTACCATCAGGTGAGATCGCAGTCAAGCGCTAATCCATATATTAAAAAAAAAATAGCGTTCATGATCGTTACAATACAAATGGGCGATGACGAAGAGACGGTGTACGTAGTTCGAAGAACTGATGGGCGTTGGAGTTAATAATGTCCTCCGACTGAATCGGCCACGGCAGTCAATCTCCATAGAGATTATACATATAGTGTACAAACACAGGAGCACTCTCTATTCCCTCACTCTCATAGTCCAATGAGACGGAAATCCGCAGCTATCGGAGAGAGCTCAGGCGCAAGACCGACAGCTTTACGTGCTCTCCGAGGCACGGAGGTAACTCACCGCTACATTCCTGACTGTGGGCTAGTAACTATTGAGAATTACTTGACAGAAAAACTAATACTAAGGATCTATAAATGGATCGCAAACCTGATCTTCCTTTTGCGCGACGTTTTCCCTCAAATCTCGCTGTAACTTGGCGCACTCCTCCTGTTTCTTGACGAGTTCCTTTTCACCTTTACCCAGTCTCTCTTCCAGCTCTGTGACTTTATTGTTCAGCTCCGCGACCCGCCGCTGCCATGAACTTAACTCTGCTGACTGAGGAATCAAAGCATGTTTAAACTTGTTGGCATCTTATTGTATTCGAATGCTTATATAGTTGTGGAAACTTGTACTAACGATTTTCAATTTATATGTTGGTGAACTAACGATAAACTGTAGGTTTTATGATACTATCATGTTGACAACTAATGTGTGGAATTGTGGATCTTTGCTTCTAGGCTTTTTTTAAGTCATGGTTTTTTTGCTACATGAATGTCTCTTACTGGTTTGAGTATGTTATCTGATGTGTTTAAAAGATGCAAGATAAAAACTAAGTACTACGATGCATGCAGAACATATTAGCTACCGATATGTCTAAGATATGTCATCTAAGGTAATGCCTATAAGAAGCCATACTTCTTGATATTCTGTGATAATAAGTACCCTTTGTCCTTCCTGAGGATGCAAGTTATCTCCATGTTAAATTTTATCAAAATCGGTTCACCGTTTTATCCGTGAAAAGTGACAGATAGAGTTACTACTTATCACATTTTTTCCAAATAAATGGAAAGCTTGTATTAAGAGTATTTATATCAGTACCTACGCATAATACTAGTAAATTGAAAGACACGTATTTCTAGGTCTTAGCTTTAGTACATCGATAAGGAAAAAGTATTACGAGATGTAAAATAGACAGTAAATAAGTCATGCGCAGCAATCTTAAAACAATCTGAAAATTTGTTGCCACTCACATTTCTAAAATTGAGTAGGTACAGGTCGGGTTAGGCTTGGAGTGTTATTTACAACAAAAACTATGCTAGGCACATTCGCAGGCGATGTGTTAGTATTTAGTGAATGCATCACAAATATTACAAACAACAGCTCTCTGCACGACATCGATGAAAGTAAAAGAAAAATTTTGAATAGGAAGCTATTGTTTTGGGATCATTTTAACTGTAGATTCAATCGTTGTAAATTACCCTTATACAATTTAAGCTGTCCGAATGTGGAGCGTATGGTTCTCGGCCAATATATTTTATGCTTTTTTATCGTATTGAAAGCGTTGCATAAACATTATTAAAATTAGAGCACACTGAGGTTATACAGTCTCTAGTCGTCTTAGTTACTCTTTGTGATGCCAAAACAAACGCAGTGTACGAATGTAGAACTTTGAAAAGCTATTAGAATGTATGTGAGTCTCAGTAAAGAACATAAAATATAACTCACAATAAGCATCACAGAAATTATTCAAAGCATAAATAGAACTGATTACAAGATAATTTAGCAGACTTCGTCGGTCAATTCATAGCTTAGTTAAACTAAAAGCAAAGTTAAAGAATTACATGCTTATTGGTATCTTTATTTTGAAAAGAGTTTCTTTGAATTTTGATAAGAGCAATTGCGAAGTTTCTTGTTGTCGATGTCTTGACTTGTTATAAGAGCCACAGGTTGGCTACACGAATTTCATATTTCACGGACGGTTTGCGTCTGTTGGAAATCACAAAACATTTCTAGAACAACTCGAGAACTGACACCTCAGTATGCCTTAACCTTTGGACGTGTCAAAATACTCAGCAGCTCAAATGCAGGTATATAATCTGTGTCCAGTGTGGCGCTGACCTGTTTAGCGATCGTGTTTTGGAGCTCAGTGAGTTTCTTGTTCTCGGTTTCGCCGTTAACACTACTTTGTTCCTGCGACGACGACCAAAATAATATAAATAAATAATTGCAAACGTTCCTCCGCACTAAGGATTGCTTTATTTCATTTTGTAGTGCAGCCAAATAAATATGAGTGTTTATCTGGCTAGTAGCAGTAATAATTATTATATCACCATGTTCCTGAACTGTATTATTCAGATGATCGACTATTCCATCTTCATTATTATAATTATTACTGTCAACATTATCCCAAGCAGCAGTATTCTGATAAACTATTTCATACGGAAGTACTTCAGTACAGTACAGTTCAGTACAGAGTCGATAAGATTCATCTTATCTGTTTCTGAATAAACAACTGTGGAAAAGTTCAAGTGTACTAATTTTGTAATTTAGAAGCAATTTAGTTTTAGATACTACTGTTTCATTAGTATTTACTAAGAGACCAAAGGAAAAAGTAATCAAAAATCCTGTAGTGCGAGAAGACGTTAAAAGTCATGCCAACTAAATTAGTTATCGTTTCGCTAGACAAAACTCTCTAATAGCCTCTTTTGTTTTACCCAATCCGTTTTTCCAGAATATCTTGGTGGCTTTATTTTAGATATTAAATTTATGAATAAAATACATTTTAGAATTGAGTAAAATAGCACCATTCAATCTAAAACATCACTTACTACACAATCATTCAAGAAGCACCTATAAAATTAAGTAAGTTTTAAGATATGTATAAGTAAAAAAAAATATCTGTTACTCCTCGATATTGTTGTGTGAATGTTTTGTGTATTTAAATATACGTCATTAAGCTTTATTTCCAGCTTGCTTTATGTATGTACTTATGAATTAGTTTTCCCAATAAAATTGGGTGAAAACACACTCGCTGTCAGGTATACTCATATTAACGATTGCAAGTAAATGTAACAACATCGCTAAGTCGTGTGTGTCTATGGGTTTCTTCTCTACAGTATACTTCAATTTCGAAAAGTATCATAGCAAATTTTAAGTAGTATTATTATATTTCTATCAGCTTTTGCGATTTTTGGAAACCTTTCGGTATTATTACAATATGCTTAAAAATATTTATTTAAAGATTTCTGATAACTTTTTCTATGTTTAGTGTTATTGTGTATTGTTCGTTCTGTATTGGTGTGCTGAAAGTTCATGTGTAACCATATAGAAAGCCTCAGCCAAATCCATACGCACCTTTGGTTGTATCTGCTCGCCGTTCTGTTCAGGCGAGCCGGTTGATACGGCGCCATTTTCCTTTGGCTTTTCTGATTCTTGCGTACCAGACGCTTTGTATTGTTGTAACTGATGAAAAACAACAACAAAGTGATATGCGAGTGTTATCTTCACTTTTTATATTTATCATTTCATTTATACATCAAATTCGTTCTTGATTTTTAGAATATGCCAAAAAAAAAAAATATTTTTAATTTTTTTTTTTGGCATTTTATAATAATGTCATTCCGATGGAGCAGCTGCATGAATGTTTTAAGAACTTGAAAATTCGAACTTACTTCTTCTTTGGTTAACGCCAATTCTTCTTCTAACGCTGTGTTTCTTTCTAACGCAACTCTTAATCTTTCTCGAACCTGAAAAAAACATAAAGAAAAAACTATTTTTTTAAAGGCTCATTAGGTTCCTGTCCATATTTAAATAGTTCTAACGGAACTGGAATTTGGGTTTCAAAACCAAAAATATTTAGAATGGTTTGACGACAATTTAAAGTTATCAACTGGCCACTAAATATTGAAGCCATAGTTCAAAGTTTGAATCTCAGGCGCATACTTCTTTTCAGAGTTAAATGCGTTTCAAGTAATTAAATAAAACTTCCTTTAACCGTGAAGAAAAACCTCGTGAGGAAACCTGCATGGCCGGAATGTTTTCATAATGTTCTCAAAGATGTGTGAAGTCTGTTCAGGCGCAATTGGTCAAAGTGACTCACCCTGACTAAACCCTTCTCATTCTGAGAGGACCGTACTCATTAGTGGCCGGCGATGGTTTATTAATAATGATTAAAGAATAAAGTACCTACTGTCTCCACTAACACAGGCAGAAATAATATACCTTCTCGTCTAAAGCCTTGTGGTGTTCGAAGAGACTCTTGAGCGCTTTCAGCACTTCCACCTCCGAAGAGACGCCGGACTGCGCGGCCGCCTGCCGCTTCACCACTGTCATGCGCAGCGAGCGCTCGTGCCTTGACACTAGGCATTCTAAATGTTCTAGAAGTAACTGGAAACGGAAGGAAATTAGAGCTATTATAATATTAAATAACAATCATTGAATAGTGTTATCCCGACGAATACTTTTAAATAATTTTTTTATGGGCAATCTGTCAAATTTCATTCGTCGGTTGAAGTTGGCGTTGAAACTTCTGTGAAACTTATTTTACATACGTTTTACAGAAGTGAAAACACGTCATAGTCATAAGCTATAGATATACTGTTAACGCATAACATTTTCCCTTACAAAAAATCGCTCAACGCACCTAGAAAGCAGTTTTACCACCTTAGTGGTGGTAAAACTGACCATCTGTTTTTGGATGACATTACAATGGTAATGTCATAAAACAAAGAGTTAAACAAAGATAGTTCAGGCATATTTAAATCCAAGAGTTTGTATAAAATGAAATTCTGTTTTTGATTTAGAAAAGATTTATCAAGTTTGAAATGAACTTTACAAATCTTGACTCAAGTAATGTTGCTTATTAAAATTTATGTAACCGAGAAGCTACTAACAAAGTGCCAAAAACTTGTGACAGCGTAATCTCCGCAATTATCCAAGTGATGGTGAATTGTGTGCCAGTTGCCAACGGATATGTTATAAATGCCCCCCCGGTGACGCTCGTTGTGACATTTGTGGGCGTTTATTGCGAAACTCGAATTGGGAATTGCGGCTTACGGCTCGTATTGGGAAAGAATAAAAGGAGCGGTGACGAAATATTGCCTGTGTATAATAAAATTTTACGAGCCATAAATGATAAGGACGATATTTAAAACAATAACTGAGTTCAGCTTTCACGTACCTATTTATTCTAACGAATTAAGGAAGCAAAAGATGAGATTAATTAAATATTTGGCGCACGAAATGTGGAATCGTTGATTAATTAACTTATAAAACATTACAAAACAATAATAGAAATTGAATTAAAAATCACAACAATAAGCGCTTTGAAGTTCTAACCTCTGCTGCGACTGTGAATATTAAGTAAGTTAAGTGTATCGAAAGATATACTTACGCTGAACTAAATTGCACACATAATGCAAATAAATTAACACAAAAACATGCAAATTTATTAATAAAACAGTACAGAAACAATACGTACAGTTTATAACTAACATATTTAAGAAAATAAACTTCGAATCGAAGTCGTCGGTAAAGTCATTCAGAATTCAAGAAGGAAATCATCAAGTTTGAAAGGAACGCTTAAACTTTTCGGATCTAGGCGGGAATGCTTCGTGAATTATTTACGTAGGTGAGCGAAACTTTCTTGCAAGTGACAAAAACTTATGATACCAACTTTGCGATTATCTGGTGTTGAGTGAATGGTACAATACAATTTTTACGGATACGAAGGCATGAACATGTATGGTCCCAGTGGACTTCCTTGTCACGTTTTAGAGACCATTAAGTTTATTAGTTACGCACTCAAAAGTTATAAAGAATAAAGCTCAAAGTCTAGCAAATATTTTTAAAAATTAGACTAAGAAAAGGCTTACTCTGGTATTGTTCCTTTCTGCCTTGAGTTCTGATATCTCCTCCTCTCTTTCTAAGAGCTGCTCCCGTGCCTGGTTGAGCTCCTTTGTAAGGGTCGCAAATTCCTGGTGACAAAAGAAAAATATATCATAACAAGCATTATATTTTATTTATATTTAAGTGTCATCAAAGACGCAATTTTTTTCAAGAATTCAAAAGACAAAAATAAAATTAAATCGATGTTATGACAAGAATTAAATTTTATGAATTTTTTTAAGTTCAGCAGGGCATACTTTGATGAGAATAACATAAGTTTTAAATAACTGTCATTTATTTAATTTAAAGGAATCTGTTACGTCGAATAGGTACCAATATTTACCAAAAATGTTACACCGTATTTTTATGTTAGCTAGCGTTCTCGGATTTTGTCGAAGCGTGTTCAGATTAAAATTCTGAATCTATCACCGATAAAATCCGTAAGAAAAATCACTACCTGACACTAATCTTTGGAGAGTCCTTTGAAAATAAAAGTAAGAGAATCCATAGAACAGTCTTGAAATCCTTGACCCACATACCACAAACTAAATTTCTCGTTAAAATCAATAAACGATTGTGAAGAAATTCCGAGTTCAGCTCAGACGAAAAAATATCAAAGGGAAAAATGGGAACAGAAGGAATCGGCAAATGTTGCTGAATACCGAGTGCGTCGTTGGGTAGCTTTGATTTACGGCTGCTTGAAGACCATTGATAGGTCACAGACACTGGAAAAAAATCTCAAATATTTCTTCTCGATAATTCATTTTTTATAACACCGCCACTTTAAGCCATTTTAGTGATTTACTGTAGTAGGCAGATTTTAAAATTACAATTGCATGTCTCACTCCTTTTCTTCAGTATTACGCCATCATCACAGCTGTAGAATTGCACTACGTCTACGTAATGCAAATACAGAACGCACTAATAGCTAATACTCTTACATGTTGAGTAATCCGCAAACCATTACAAATACATGTACTAAATAAAAAAATTTGGAGGTTACGTATTACAGTATTATAGAAGTAAGAAAAAGAGAAAGGAAACTTGGAACACACATAAAAAAAGAATAATAAATGCTGAGCTTGACTAATGTTCTTCTTTCCCCTTCAAATGAACGTAAAGCTTGTGTTAAGAGTGAGTACGACAGTAGTGGGGATTGAACCGTCGACCTTTTAGTATTTAGTATACCCGTTGGGCTGTTGAGGCTTCAAGAACATTGAAATTTGAAGCACATACAAAAAAAAAACATTAATAGTGGAGCATAAATATTGAAGAGTAACATTTATTGTACAAAAAGTGTAGGAAACATTCAGATATACTGCCAATAAAAGGCTTCCATGCCTCCATGCTTCCCAACCGGTGAAACAATACGACATCGCCGGGCAGGTTTAGTATCTACGCACACGCGACGCTGTGATGAAACTTAAAGGTATACGACGTTACGAGTTACGATCCTCTATTAATGCCAAAAAGGTAACTCAAAACTTAACTAAGAATCCGTTTTTGTTCGGGGTTTTTGTTGGGAATTAACGTGTGGAAAGCACTTTCGGCGTTTGCTTTTAAAACCACAAATAACGTGAGTACAGTAAATAAATAAGCTTTTTATTACTGAAAATAAGAACATTACAAATTATTATTCATCTTCATCAATTACTTGAAATATACTAAAAAATAAGTTTTACAGTATAATGTGATTACGTTTGTAGGTATATTAGAGCTTAAATTCATACAATATTAATCTTCAACCACTCGTTAACTAATCCCGATGATCCAGATGAGTACAGTACCCGACAGTAAATATTACCCACCGAACCCTAGACAGAGTCAATCGGTCAGCCTCAGCTCCGTAGAGCGTAATTACTTTAATTAATGACTTTATTTTAAGTGGAAAAAATAAGCAATTAAAAATTATGCCTTTTAGACTTTCAAGATGACATTGCCATGAAAAGCCAGAGAAGAAAATTCACGTCATAGTTGTGGTTACAGTAAAAAAAACAATTATTATTTTCTTGTCAACGGTACGGTGTGACGTCATTTTGTAACGGTCAACGACGGTCAACTTGACGTGGACGAGTATGTATATATTTGTTATGGAACAGTGTGAATGAAATTTAAAGAAATGGGTATTCTTAGAGTATACTTAGACCTCTCGGGCGAGACGAATGTGGAGCCTAGAGTCAGCACTTGGCCGAGTGACCGGATTTTAATTTTAACCGTGTTATTTTTAAACCACAACATTTTTGAGCTTGAATTGAATCTCGCCAATCTTCTTGAACTTTCTAGAATCCTTTACTTAATTGCGAAAGTGTGTCTGTTTGTTAACTTAGTCTTTAATCGCGCAGCAACGAAGCAACGCATTAACGTGATTTTTTGCAAGTGTTAGTTGAATACTTGGCGAGAGACGTAGAAAATCTTATTTTCCGGAAATACAGAGTTAGGTTAATTAGGTTTTTAAAATCCCTCGGCATGTTTTTCCGGGATAAAAAGAAGTTCCGCTGCTGCGTGATTGAAGACCAAAACAACAAACGCATCCATAATATTAGTAAGGATAATAGATATGAGAAGGAACTAGATACGCCGGGGGCATCAAACGATCGCCCAAACAATTTCATTTTCAGGAGAAAAAAGTTAACTATTTTTCCTGTAACTTTCATTTCCTTCCAAAGTTTGTACGTGTATAGAATGGATCATTTACTTTCTCGGTCCTTAGATAATATTCTTGATAAGATATTGTCTTTCGTGTCGGAAATTCCTTTAGGGCTTTTTCCGCTATTGATAAAGGATTTTTATAAAACAATATTCCTCATACAATTTAGTTGGTATCCTTTGTAGGCTTACATTTCATACAATGTTATTCAAGCTATAGCATTTAATGACTCGCCTAAAATATTTTTCGTGTGTTGAGATGATTGGGGTCGATATTGGGAATTCAGAGCATATTTTAATAAAATCAAACTGAAGAACCTTAAGAGGGTCGTCTGGATTTTGTGATATCTAAATATTATTAATAACGATAAAAAAGAGAGGGCAGGGATCAAGGAAAGTAATAGTATCGATATACTTAAATATTTTCAATGCAAAATTCAAGGATGAAAACGGGATAAGAGGCGGTTTAATTAATAAAATTAATGAGATCATTAGTAGAAGTATCGCAAATCTAAAATTCAAAAAGGATCAAAATTGGTTTGCTCCAATCCAATAACACTGGAAAATTAAACATACATATATTGTAGAAAAAAATCGTACAAATTCTAGGACCAATGACTTGGTAAGTTAGGAAAGTAGAACTGATTTAATTAGTCGCTCCAAATTAATTATAAATATTCATATACCTAATATGTACAACCATATTGAATATAGAAAAGGAGTCTGGCATGAAATTATAATTAAAACATATACGAGTAATACTACCATAAACAGAAACGTGTATTTACTTTAATTCCCTAATCCCCACTCTACAGGGGTAGGTATTTATACAACTAGCATCCCGTGGAGATCTAAATAGGTTGTATTGATAACATTATAGGTCGTATGTAATTTATCAAGCGTTTATTATACTTTCATCCTCTGTCTTCATGCAGTACAAATGCAGGCCCTCTATCTATAAATCTTGAAGTTTTTGTAAAGAACTGCACGGTTCAGTAACCGACCAATGAACCAACTTTTTACATAATCAATAGGATTGCTTGAAATATTGAAATTTTTTGGCGTATACCGGAAATTGACTTGGCTTATAACTGACGGTGTTGCGTTCCCGCTAATTGAAATTGCTCTCACTATTTCTATTCAGTACGCAATGCAAATATAGGCTTTACGTGTGTCATAAATACGGGTGATTTTACTAAAATAATCGCCTACTGTTTGCATTTCAAATGATCCAATCACTATGAGTTTGATATTCAAATGTCTGGTTTTGCATTATGAAAATGTGAAACTGTTTTTACTGCTATACATTTTGACACCGAGTGTGCTATATGTGCTATACACGATGCACTAGCAATTACCATAAATACGATAACTATAATTTGGACGGGTGAGTATAAGGCTGAAATCTATAAACCGCAATCTCACTCGGCTCAGACTCAAGACAGAGTTAAAATGAGATAGATTTATGTCAGAGCATATTTGTGTTTCGTTTTAATCTCTATCTTAAGTCTGAGCTGAGTCAGAGCAAGCTCTATAAATCTCAGCATAAGAGGAAGTACCGAGTTTCTTGCTGGTTCTACTCGGCAGAATCTGCTTTCCCAATCAATGGTAGTTAGTCTTAACTTGTCATAAGAGACACTGGCCATAAAATAAATATGGAATAAATGCGCTAAGGTCTTAAAAGATAAGGGTGACTGCAAAAACTCACCATTCCATACACGAAGCGTTTTGCGGACAGAAAATTGTCTAAAAGGCCTTCAATTCAACCAAAGAAAATCTGTCATTCAAATTGTAATTACATTCTCAATTTCAACCGGGGGATATGAAATTTCTTTTGAAATAGGAAACCTTGATTTTCTACACCCAAGGTTCACTTTTTGTTTTGGTCACGAATAGTTTAATTATGTGTACACAAATATGAGAAAAACCTTGCGATTGCTTGTGTAAAGAATTCTAAAAAGCATACTGGTGTTGACCCCGCCTTGACTTTGGCTGAGTGGCATTCACTGGAGAGTCTGTTACAGCAACACGTGGAGTATACAGCTCACCTGCAGGGACGCTTTGACGACTTGCGACCAAATGTTGACTCGACCCCGCCGTTGGCGAATGACGACCACCGATGCGAAGCTTCAAATGAGCCGGAATACATCCAAGGTTTTGAGTGAATGAGGTGTTCTTGACACTTGTGAACAGCGTTGATTGAGGTAAAATAAATTTTAACGATAGCGTCTGACCTACTTAATTTGACAGGCATCCTATAGGTCAGTAGGTCTAATCCGTAATGCACAAGGAAAACGAAAGTCTTTTCTACAATCCGAATAAATCAAAAAATCTGTATGGTACCAAACAAACCCTCCAAAATCTATTATATAAAAATAAGTCGGGTTTTCCTTCCTGACGCTATAACTCCAGAACGCACGAACCGATTTCCACGGTTTTGCATTCGTTGGAAAGGTCTCGGGCTCCGTGAGGTTTATAGCAAAGAAAATTCAGGAAAAATTTCAACAATTTAAGAACGCGGACGAAGTCGCGGGCGTCCGCTAGTAGACTATAAACAAAACGTACGTATCGGCTTAGTTAAAACTGCCTACCTTCCCTCACTGCCATTTTAGACTGCAATCTCACTTCTTACTATCATGTAAGATCGCAGTCGAGGGTTATCTAGTCATGAATTTGAAAAAGGTAACCAGTCACGCTACAAACATAGTTTAGCGAGTCGCAAAACTGTGGAAATGGGCGGGGCACATACCTACATAGTTCGAGAAGCTGCTGAGGTCGCACCGGGAAGCGCAGTATTGGAAGACCCCTACTAGGTCGAACGACGACATCAAACGAGTCGCAGGGAGCCGCTGGATTCAGGCGGTGCAAGACCCGAGCCCTTTGGAAGTCTATGCAAGAGACCTTTGTCCAACAGTGGATGTGGACCGGTTGATAAAGATAAAGAAGAAGAAGCTCACGCTACATGCCATCCATACCACGTGAATACAAACAAAAATTTCCAAAACAAAATGGGATTTTTAAAATCCCAAAGTATATATTATAAAAGTAGAGGTATTCAAAACTGGTATTGAAGCTTCCAAGAATATCGAATATCAATTTAAATTGTTTTTTCTTTGATGAAATTCCGTTTCTGTTTGCGGCCGTCAAATTGAGCATCTTGATCTATATTAGCTAGGATATCTCTTATTGCTTTTCAAATATAATTTGATCTGTAAATACGGCGCGGTGTTTGGCGAAGGCTTTGTTTGAGCTGGCATTTTGTGAAATTGTCACAACGCCCCACAAGGAGCTCAATTTTGTTAATACTTCTTTGACAAGTACATAATAAAATTAGATTCATATTTTTATATTTGTTTCTTATCTATCTACATTTTATTGAATTACTCCTACAAAAGCGAATAGTATCTATGTTATCTATGTGGATTGGGGTATGAATTTTGTTTCCAAGATAATCCATCACACTAATATTCTCCTTACTGCTGTAGTTTTTCATATAGCAATATGAAAAACGTCGTTTATTAGTTATCAAACTGTGTCATTTATTTATAAATGCCCGCGTTTCGACATTTTAGCTTTAGGACGTCAGCGTAGGTTTTTACCTTTGATCCCGGAAAAAACAGGTTAAACCTAACTTCACGAGGATGAAATGGCGGGCAAGACCTATAAGATAATGTGGATCCAAATTACGTCTCCTTAATCGTAATGCTGCACAAATGTTTTGTGAATTAATATTATGGGTACCGAGAACAATTATAGACTCATTGAACTTCCAGTTCCAAGCCCCCAATAGCACCTCATGCTGCAAACACCGTGAGTTTACATTAGGACTTAAGATAGTTGAACAAACTCAGCTCCTGTCATTCAAATTCATATTCAAAATTATTCAAGACTACCACCGGTTCGAAAAAAACTCAGCAAGAAACACAGCAATTTCTTTACTTTTCATACAAAATATTACTTTATAGCTAAATAATATCACAATGTATAAATTATTACACTATCCTGCGGGCAGCTGGATGCCAAGCCGATTGATTCCATGGAACTTTGTCATTAAATTAAATCTCTGCAACGGAAAATCCAGTAATACCTTATGGAAACCTATTATGGCATTCGTATGCGGGCGTTATGCCCGGATGCTTAGAATAAAGAAAATACAAATTACTCAATTCAGATTGTATTTTCTGTTGAGATGGCATTCGTAATATTGTTGTTCCCGCAGCCATCGGATTGAACATCGCATCCTGTCTTGACTCTTGCGATCGGAATTTTCTTATTACCCTCACTTCAAATAAAAATACAACTGCCACGTTGGATTACATTGGTTTGATTTGTTCAAAGTGAAATCCGTTAATTCTTTATTTCTTTTTGTTTAATCTACGATGGGTTCTGTCTTAGTGCCAATTTTATCATCGAACTATAAAGCTTAGAACAGAAGTGTCTAACAAAGTTCGCTCCAAACATAGTCTCAAAACAACCAATGAATGTGGGAGTGCCATGTAATTATTTTCTGTACTGGTCATTTTTTAATAATTTTCTGCGAGCTCGTCGTACTACGCGACGACACTGCATAGTGGGCCTTTCAATGCTAACTGTAAATGGCTTATTACGACGTCGACTATTGCGCTTCTAAAAGCGTTATAGTTCGATGCGTTTAACCGAAGAATACTGTTTCACATATCCATATGTCTAACGCGAAAAAGCAACTCTATTAAGTATGCATAATAGAAATATAGAATTTTTATATAGAATACTACTATAGAATACTAGTCCATGTGGAGTTAGGTTTTTTTAAACTTCTACGTGAACTCTTTATTTTTACTGGTATGATAAATAATAATTAGCTCCAGCACCAGGTATAGCCATCCAAAAACTCACGTCGATCCGTAGCTAGTAGAATTGCGACGTAAATCAACAAACACATGTTAACATTTATAATTTTAGTGCTTCGGGTTCTTTAGGAACTTATAATCCTCACACAAGTGTCGCTGTCATTAAGGACGCGAATGTCGGGATTAATCTAAGAAGCTCTCCCTCCCGGCTATTAAAGCCGTGCCTTAAACAATAAGGTCTCGTGGAAATTTATCACGTCCCCGGGGAGTCTCGCGGGATGCTGCGACACCGCCGACGCGACGTCCCGCCGAGCTAAATAAGCTGTATTGGTAACACATTATTAAAGTTCAACAACAAGCATAGTGTACATATAAGCAATTGCTTGAAGGTATAAATCCTAACTACTCTAACTATACTAAAAAGAGATAGATTAAGTCGTAGACTTTTTATCCTGTTTTATGCTGGGAAATCAAAGAGTTCCAGCGGGAATTAAAAAAACCTTAATCCACGCAGACGAAGTCGCAGGCATCATCTAGTAAATAAATAAGTAAATAAAGAATTGAAGTTTTGCTAACCACACGCCAACTCGTCGCCTGCTTAATGTTGAGATGAGAGCACAACCCTTAGAAATGTCTGTAGAAATGTAAAAATGATTTTGTCTCCTCTTATCTGTAGTAGTCACATTGTTATTCTCACGAGTGAATACCCAAAATAAAAACTAACTCAAACACTGCACCGCACCTATTGACCGGTCAAGTTTTTGATATTAATTTTGAAAGCAATATGAGATATCGAAATTCGAAAGCCAAGACAACAAGAGGCTCAATTTCACAACAAAAAAATAAAATTGAGAATTCCCATACAGCCTTCATGATAAGGAATTCAAATTGATTTTCAACGCCCTTCGAGCTTCAATAATAAATAATTCAACTTATTCGATGTTTGTGCCCTTCAACATGATTCTACTAAGGCTAAGTGATGAGAGATGCCGATATTCGTGCCGATATTAGTTCACTACGCTCCGAAATCTACTTTGACGTTCGTTCATAAGTCAGTGCCCAAAATAATAAGTCACCAGTTCTCGCCGACTACGAAGAAAAGCAATACCTACGGCGCGTTGAGATATCTAGTTCTTTTTTTTTTCTTATTGCATGACAAGATAGACCTTGACTGCGATCTCACCGGTAAGTGACGATGCAGTCTAAGATGATAGCGGGCTAACTTGAAAGGGGTATGACAGTTTGCATTCAACCCATTTTAACCGCCAACTTGTTTCTACACGCCATACTGCCAACGTTAAATCGCTTGGCGGTACGTCTTGACGGTAGGGTGGTAACTAGCCACGACCAGACCAGACCAGAGACAATTCAGAAATAATAAATTCCCAAATAGAACCCGAGATCTCCCAGTTATGGAACCACAGCGCTCACCACTGCGCTGGGAAGGTCGTGCTTTCAGCTTTAAATAAAAGTTGTTCATTATGTCAAGAACACTTCATTGACTTAAAACCTTGGGTGCGTTTCGGCTCATTTGAAGCGGCCAAGCAATCATGGCGAGGTGTCGTTCGCCCGCGGCGGGGTCAAGTCACATTTGGCCGCACCTCGTCAAAGCGTCGCGTCCCTGCGAGTGATCTCTATACTCCACGTACTGCTGTAATAGTCTCCGGCGAATGCCACTCAGCCAAAGTCAAGGCGGGGTCGACCGCAGTACGTTTTTAGAAATCTTTACACAAGCAATCGCAAGGTTCTTCTAATATTTGTTCGTTTGAAACTTTTCAGGTGAGAAATTTTTCTAGTTTAAAAACTGGAACTGCTTTATAAAGCATCAAGTTATTTTATCCGAAGTTAGATTGCTTGACAAAAACAGATTGCCCAGACTTCCTACGGTCAAATGTTTTGACACTTCTCATTGATCAAATCGTTTTATTTTGCACTATTAACCGCATGGCACATTTTATACTTATTGTGACTTTGATCTTTGGCGACCTTTCTTACTAAAAGCCTTCGACTTCTCAAGTCTATTGACTATCAACCAACTTTAAGCCTCAAAAGCCCAACGGTTACAGGTGCGAATTGAAAACTGAAAGGTTTACAATTCAATCCCCAACCGTTGCACTGCATACCTACTTTTAGCACAAGCGTTACGTTTATTTGGACGGGAGAGGGCAGTTAGCTGCTCTACCATCGGGCGTTTCCCATGCGTATTTCCCATGGATGTGACTAGCCTAACGGAATGGCGTGCACATGAGGAGGCCTATGTCCAACGATGGACGAAGTGCAGGCAAAGAAGATTTTATCTGGTCATTGCGGCTATTAGCGGTGGTTGTAGTCGAGTAGTGAGCACAATTTTTCTTACTTTTTTTTATTCGATGAAAAAATAGTCCTTGACTGGATCTCACCCAATGGGTGCCATGCAGTCGAAGATGGTAGTGGAAGGGGTATGGCAGTGTAGATTCAACCCATACCCCTATTATTACTGTTTTCTCGTAATTCATGTTTGACAGAGAAACTTGAACGTGTTCAAAGGTAGAGTCACAACTTGTACCTACGGGTATGTTGTCAGAGTTTCCACAGGCTAGTTTTCAATTTCCGTAACCCTTTCCACAAATCAAATGGAAAACATGAAATGGGATTTTTTGGCTTCACATTGAAATCGATTCGGCTTACGGTTTTGCGTTACCGCTAATTCAAATTGCTTTGATTTCTAAATATTCTATAGGATTTAACTGTGACTCTCCTTAACCCTAGATGTTAAATGTAATTACAAACAGCCAAATCGGTTCATTCGTTGAGGCATGAAGGAGTAACAAACTTACACACACACATTCAAACTTTCGCCTTTATTATATTAGTGTGATTAACGCCTAGACTACTGAGCCCATTTTGATGAATGCGGTGTGAACAGATTCGTTATCATAGTCCGAGTGTATTAGGCTGCATTTTCAAAAACTGCCAAAATCAATAAGACGAGTGTTATATTAAATTTTCCGTAGTCGGGAAGTTTTTAAAGATTTTTCTTGTTGAAAAATAAGCTTTTCATTACTTATTCTCTCACTCCTTTTTCTTTTGAAGTCATTAGACAAAACTTGTCTAAAAATAATATCTCTAAACATGTAAAGCTTTGTAAATTGCTGCCACAATAAAACCCTGTATAAAGTTATACAAAATTTATGGTACTAATATTTCGCGGTTCACCTGATCCAATTAACGGGATAATTTGTATATTTGATTGTGATGTTTGGGTTAGATTGTTTGTTCGGGAGCGCTTTTTAATTCTGTACTATGTTTTCGTTAATTAATAGCAATCTGATTTTGATTTAAACGATTAATAATTCTATCGCGATCGGGATAAAGTAAATTTTTGAATAGTCAAGCAAGTGAAAGTGGAGCTGAAGGAAATAATGGGTTGTTGCTTGTCTAATTAGAGACGATGAATGCAGGATAACAATAAAGTTCATGGCAGACAATTTAATACGTTCTTTTTCTATTTGAGTACCTTCGTGTATGAACGCTGAATACTAATTTAGTATGGGTTACAATTGTTTTTTAAAAAAACAGAACATTAGCCAAGCTGAAGTTGACTAATATCCTCTTATCCCCTCCAAGAAAGCTTGTGCTAGGAGTGGGTACGACAATAGTGCTACCGTTGGGCTACTGAGGCTATAATTTGTACGTTCGGTCGGTGTTTTTCTGAGCCGATATTATCTGGTAAGTAATTCTACAGTCTGACATACGTACCTATGATGTACTTATGATGATACGTACTTATGATGTACGGCGTTAATAGTCACAAAAATTCAAAATGGAAACCCTTTTTGCGACTTAGCCAATGTCATAAAACTACTAGGTAGTAGAACTGTAATCAAAGTTGAGTGTGTCTGGAACTAATAACTTTTATATCATACTTGCTCAGTAACTAGGGATTACTATGGTGGAAAGTCTCCTTGTAAGTTGGTGTTTGCAATTCAAGGCAACATTACGTCGCACTATGCTTGAATTGTAATGTTCACATTACAGTTCAAGCTATGCAAAACTCCTTGGTAAACAATCTCTTTTCTTATAAAATGGTAAGAAAACTTTTTACTGAAAAAAAAAAACACTGAACATGGCGGCATTTAATTTCCATACATTTCAAACTATGCAAAACTCCTTGGAACTCAGAGCCGTAAAAAAAAAATGGAAAACTATTTAATTTCATTTTGCATTACCAATGTTTTATTTACCTCGCAAGAATGATATAAAGTAGAATGCTTACCTCGGTTGCAAGTAGCTATTACACCCTCGAACTATATTCACCCTCGCTCGCTGCGCTCGCTCGTGTGACTAAATATCTCGGGTGCACGCGATCCATTAGCGCCCTATGCGAGCTGCGCTCGCACTGGCGCCAAATTGGATCTTGTTCTGTAATAGCTTACTTACGTCCCTTGTGTAACAATCTACTATTATAATTTATCTGTGATTTCACATAGATTAATAGAGGTTGGTGCGCCATTTGCAGTATTGTTAGTTCCCAGAAACACTCGTATGTCAAATGTGGCGCGTCAAATTGATCCATTGTTAAGCTGTCATTTGTATAGGGACAGCGGATCCAGTGTTAATCATATTATGTAATAATAATAATATATAATCCTATGTCTTTATTGCGATCCCCGTCTCTCACTTGCATTAAGTTCTCTCGTACAGGGTGCCTGGAAGAGATCACTACTGGTGATAAGGTCACCTTTTGTGTTACACTGTTTATTTACATATATATTTTGATCTTGTTTTTTCATGCAATAAAGTTGTATGAATAAATAAATAAAGATGAGTGAGAGCAAGGTATACCTGCAGCAGAGCCGTGTGCACGCGGCAGGTGCACACGGCGCCGTTCTTGCGCGAGCACGGCGCGCCCAGTAGCGAGCACGCGCCCACCACGCCGCGATGCATGTCCCGCGCGCGCCCTCCTCATCCCCGCGCACGCTCCGCCATCTTGGAAACACCGGCACCGCACTCTCACACTTTATAGTCCTTTGCATCTTCGAGTTTTGTTCGTCACTTTAGTATGTATAAAAAACGCAAAATACACCGCCACAGCTCTTGACCTGTTCATCTTTACATATACATAAGTTCTTATTGTCCTTCTATTTGTCGGTTGTAATTCAGAGATGTGCTAATTTTATCTCCAGCTTTTATAAGAAAACATTTTGGCATAGTCCTTCAGTTCATACCTGAATTCTATTATTTCATTTATTGACGAATGAATTCTTGGAAATATATAGTTCAGAAACCCCTACTAAATGATATGGTGTTTGTTGGTTTGTTCTTGAATCACGCAGCAACAGAGTATCAGATCGACGTGATTTTTCATCATGGGTAGGTAAAGTTGAAGACCAAAAGCGCTAGGCATGCGCGCCACGACAAAATTTTGTCTACCCCTTTACTAGTAAAATCTATAACAAATTCACGAGTTAGCCCTACTGGGCATAGGTTCCTTTTTATTTCGGCAAAACTATGCGTACCCGCTGGATCTTCAATTACCCTAACTCTGCACAAAAGAAGACACGGGCAAAAGCTAGTCTTAAATAAAATACATTTTATTACATAAACATTAAATTACAGAATAGAATTTTTTCATTTGAATCCATGACGAAAACCAGAACACTAACATGCCAAGGACGATAACATCAGCCAAGTCGGGAGTGAGAATAAAGTCGGGATGTATCCACAGATCGACGAAAACCCCACTGTAGAGCTTATGATAAGAGCAACGCGAAAACTTATTACTCTGATAAGAACAACACAATAAAATATAAGCAAAATATGGTAAGGACATTGAATCACTCTTTATGTTGGGAACTCTTTATCTTTTGAGAACGAAATGAACGTCATAATTTAACAATGTATTCCCTATAACCATACTACAACCTACAACAAGGAAAGCTATCTTTATGGAATTCCCAGTAAGAATTTAGATTCACATTAAAAACCTGAACCGGAAAAAAATGGAAATGGAAAACCTGTCCAAGGGCTAACAAGCATTTTCTTTCGTGGGGATAATCGTTAAATATTTCCCCAAAGAAATATTAAAGCACGAGTCGTAACTGAAAGGAGAGTTGGGACGCGCCTTTGTCGGGACTCGGGCCTCGTTTAAACCACCTTATTCCGTGTTGCCTCTTTTATTTTCTATTCCGCTATACAACTTTCTTTTCACTCAATGCCTGTTGACGGCGTGAAATGGATTTTACAGCAAACTAACGCTACATCTTCGCTTCTGTAATTTCGACCCCTCCGTAGAACAAAGTCTCATCTGCTAAATTCATAACTTCAGATTTGAGCCTTGCAGATGTGACTTTTAAGGCTCAAATTTCCAGATGTGAATTTAGCAGATGAGACTTTGTTCTACGGAGGGGTCGATTTATTTATTTATGTAGATTGTAGGTATAACTAGATGATACCCGCCTGGATTAAGGTTTTTTTATTTCAAACCGGAACTCTTAAATTTTTCGGGATAAAATGCCTATTTGTTAATCCTGTCTATCTACTCCTCGTCTGAAAGGAGGCCCGTATTCAGTAGTGGACCGGCGATTGGTTGAGATGGATGAATGGATGGACGAATGAATGAATGATTGGTGAAAAGGGAGTAATTTCTGGATTTGCAGAACTAAAGTAACCTACGTGTTTTGACCACTAGGCAAGTAATCTTAGCTTGGTCTACTAGCTATCTAGCTATTTCTTCTCAGGCAATAGCGAGGTACTTCTGTAGAAGTGTAATGAAAGCCACTCTCCGCGCGGCCCCGCGGGAGGGCGGCGCGTAATTGGCGCGGTTTACGAGCTCTTCCTACGCCGCCCTTGAGATATAGCCCTGGCTGAGATGAGGGCGATCGCTAATGTGGCGGTTGATGCGTCCTCCCAATTACCAACACTACCGAGTAACTATCCCTTTTTACCCGACTACCGCGTAGCCAAAACTAAGGGTTGTAGAAGTCTATGCATGTAACGAATGTTCCACCTACCAACCAAGCTACTAAGCCGATTTTGATGAATGAGCTGTCAATCGATTAATTTTTATAGGTATTAGTCCGGATGACATCAATCTCCGTCCGTTTTGCTCCGACACCGGAGCATCATCAGGAATTGTCCACTCCACAATACACAATTGCAAAATTTTGGAGTCAACATATTGCCATACAGGTTTTTTCTGGTTTGGCGGATTATAGTAAAATATTGCTTTTTCTTTTAGTAAAAGGTTCGTGAACATTTTTTAATAAATCGCAAGGTCGCAGACATGATAATAAGCTAAGAATTAGACACTATACACTATGAGGTGGTTTCAATGTTTCTCAACAAACGTCCGGTCTCCTCATAATAATTTCTCATTCACCAACGGTGCGATGCGATAGGACGGGATGGGAGGATACAATTTGTAACAGGAATTGTTCAGTTGTTCCGCCTAAGTTCCGACTTCATTATTCAACGTCTGTCCGTCCGTCTGTCGCGAGTCCGCGCGCAGCTAACGTAGCCGCTGCATCTGGTCGGATTAATTCAAAATTGTTGGTTAGATGTACGTACTAATACCTACTTATATGGTTATTATACAGTTAGAGAATTTCGTCCTGCTAACGGGTTTGCTTCAGCTGTCCACAAGATACACTATACGTAGCAGAACCTGTTTCTTCCGAATTAGTGGTAGAGTCTTGACTTTTCATAAGAGCCACGAGTACATGAAATAAATAGTTATGAATTTTTTTTATGGCGCATTGGTAAACTCTGTGGTCCTTGTAGGGCGTTCAAAGTCAAATTCTTTATTCGAAGTCGGACCAACGGTGGAACCAATGGTAGTCTTATATCAAAACAAGTACAAGTTGGCCTCCATAAAAAAATATTTTTGAATTTTGAAAATTATGAATCTCACAAAGGAGAATGCCGAATTTTGTATGAGAGTTCGCCCATTCTTGCGTCTTAACCAAATTATTGGTAAAACATTGGAAATAACCTCTGGATTACACGATAAAAAAAAATATTAAGATATTCCATGGCAATTTTTAGAAATCTCCCTTTTAATGTTTCAGATATTTTAAGGTTAAGTTTGTATTAAAATACCTATTTTAATCTAATATAAACAAGAAGCTTTCCAAAACATGTAAGTACATAACTAATATATAAAAAGGAAAGAAAAAAAGAAAAGGATTTAGTATTAGTAGTATTGAATAAGTAGGTACTTTATAAAAAAGCTATAGACTTGCTAGACTCTACTTCAAAACTATAAATTAGGTAGCTCAGCTTAGGTGTGCTAATAAGTTTTGGCCGCAGCTAGTTATCTACTTGCCTACCAGCAGTGTGGCTGTGTTCTAGTTTGATGCTGTCTAGAAACCGATTAGGATTAAGAGCTTAATCTAACTGTAAAACCATTTCCAAGAAAGCCTGCTGCCATCTTAGGCTGCATCATCACATACCACTTGGTGCGATCTCAGTGAAGGGATACATCATCATCGACCCATCTATGGCTCACTACTGAGCACAGGTCTTCTCTCAGAGAAGGGTTATAGGCCACAGTCCACCACGCTGGCCCAATACGAATTAGCGGACTTCACACACCTTATTATGGAGAACTCTCAGGTGTGCAGGTTTCCTCACGATGTGCGAGTAGAAGTTAATTGACGAATTAAATCTTAAACGAGTTAATATGAGTTCAGTTTTCAACAACTCGATTCAACTTGGTCCGTGATCTACAGCAACTCGCATAGCAGGAGTCACGACCCACGCCGTGCATTTCACTCGGTTCGATTATCCGATCCACATCGTCCAACACCGTAATATTATTTTTAACATTGATAAAAATAATATTACAAGTGGAAAAAGGTGAAGATTATCTCTAATTCTTTGTTTTCCACTCGTTGAAAGCCGAGCGAACGAAGTACTAAAAGAATGTTAAACTATTAATTATTTAGAATAGTTTTTAAGACTTTATAGTATATTTTTAAAGTCTTAAAATACATACATACAGTCGTATATTTTACGATTTTTACACGTCTAGGAATGCCAAATTATTATTATCTAAAGACTGAAAAGTGACGCCATTATTACCTCTAAGTATACTTAAATAATAAACATTTCTGATTAATTAAACCAACAATATTTTATTCACAACAATACCTACATGAATAAACCTGGAATATTGTATCTTATTCGTAATTATGCTGAGGCAGTAGCTAACATACCAGTTTAACATTTGTAATATAGAATAATTATGTAGATATTTAGTGTGAATTAAGTTTTTTTTAACTTTTGTATTATTTCCTCTTTGTTATGTTTAAAAGGTGAATAAATGTTTATTAATTTAATTACTTCGCTGCGATACGATAATCTACATTGTTGTAGCGGCTATAAAGACACCGAGTCGACTCGATGTGCTACTCGTCGCGCCATGAATTGACACGGTGCCTTGCCTTAGTCGGTTGCATTGGTGCGCTGCGCTCTATACTGCTAGGCACTGGTTCGAGTTAACTCGGACTGTGGCTCGAATTGGTAGCCCAACTCGAGTAACTCGAGTCAAAAAATCCAACTCGTCACATCGTTAATATATTATATACGCTTAATAGTAAGTATATTTTTAGGAATCAATTGGAAAAAGAATATGATTTTTAATATATTATGATTTTTGGTTTTCATTCTTCTATTCCAGACGATTAGTCACCATTTTTCCCTTTAAAAAGGGAAATTATAATGACCTGGCAACATTTGGTCACAGAGTTCTTTCCATGACAAAATATGGCGTTTCTGTATAGTTCAAAACAAATACAGTACTTTTTTTTATATATCTTTTAAACGCCATTATGCTTTTGACTTTAAATAAATACATATGAAATTATAATTAAAAAGTTGATTTTTCCAAGACACGTCGTCAAGACGCTGAGTGACGCAATATGGGCGGGTTTCCGGCATTCTCCTTTAAGTTTGACCAACAAAAATTATACGTTACCGCTTATACCACTTTGTATGTTCACATTGTATTTACAGAATCGATTTCACCGAAGAGACCGCAAAAAATCATAAAGTATTCAACGCACGTTCACAAAATGCTGATTCAACTTACATCTGTGTCTAGATCGCTGTCATTCAGTCGGTACAAAACTATGTTATTAAGTATTCTCGGGCTTGTTATGAATAAAATAGGGCAGGTGAGCGCGCAAAGAAATTGAATCAATCGATTATGCATAAATCAAAAGGAGGCACGGTGAAGAAACTTAAAAAAAAGGATGATTCCTCTTATTACATCTGAACACGTGAGGCGCTAGGGTAACTTTTGAAGTAACTAACTACTACAAAAATTAAAGTGACTGAAATCAGTTGAAATATTATCAATGGTATACAGCAACTCTTTTAAGACTTACTGGCGTTTAAATTCCCAAATCGGCCCCGCCGGGAGTGGAACCCGAGACCTCCAGATATAAGACGATAGCGTTTGCCACTGCGCCAGGGAGGTCGTCAAGATGATGAAGATCGAAACCGGCAGTTCATCAATTAGGTTTTCAAACCAACTAAAGTAGCTGCTCCAGAGATTCCATGTGATGTCATGTCATGATTATAATATCTACTCACTACCAATGCGAGGAGGGCTTTCGCCCGCGGATCGTTAAAAAGCTATTAATTATTAATTTTCAAGAATAATTATTTCAGGCGCAACGCTGGCGCGATGTGAAAGATATAATTAGTCGTGTAGCCGCGGGCAGCAGTAAAGTACTGTTATCATTGTGAGCGAGCACAAAAGCAACGTGCATTCTTATCGCGAGTGATAGGTACTCTTTAGATAACGCTGAAAGCTACATAGTGGACTTTAACGTTTCATTTATCTAGATTTGCACAAACCGAAATCTACATGTTTAACTCAAATTGGGATTTTGGCACACATTACGTAATAGTACACAGCTACAGATGATTAAATAAATAGCCACTCTTGCTACGCGGTAGAAAGTGGTTTCTATCGCGTAACACTGATCCCTTCGGTTTACGTTAGTTCATTGAATTGGCTAGAAAAATCGAGCCCGCCGGGTACTTATAGTTTTATACCTAAAATGTGAAATGCGCCCGGCTTTGGCTTAGTAGGTACTTGTTTAAAATTGTAAAAAAAACGTGTGTAAATTCACTATAATATTGTGAATTATACTTTCAATAGTCTGCCTACTTGCCAAGGGGCGGTTTTTAAGTTAGCTCACGTACCACAGATCAGACCATAATCCACCACACTCATCAAATTCGGATCGACGAACTTGTCAGCAAAATCTGCATTCCGAACAGGTGGTAGAGTTTCGACGTGTCATAAGAGCCAAAGGTTGGCCTACATTCAATTGAAGCCTCAATAGCCCAACGGTTAAAGGTGCGGACTGAAAACCGAATGGTCGCAGGTTCGGACCCCACCTGTTGCGCTATTATCGTACCCACTCCTATCACAAGCTTTTCGCTTATTTGGAGGGGATAGGAGGATATTAGTTAACAGCTTGGCTAATATTATTTAAAAAAAATTTTTTTTTGAATTGCCTAAATATAGACATTAGACATACAGGGTTCCTCATAAAGTTTTCCTTCAACTTTAGACCGTTTCGTAGCCAATACAGTCAAAAATCATACGAATTCGTTTGAAATTTCATACTGCTAAGCATTTGCTTAACAATATGATGACTTGTCTGCTAATGGAAAGCTTGCACTGTCATTTTAAAACTTTCATTACTATAGGCCACAAATTGTACAACGCGTATTTACGCAAGTGCAAAACATCCTGCTGCAAGTTATAAACGTTTCATGTTAAAGTTTTTCATTTAGAAAAACGCAGTAGTGGAAATCATAAAGGCTAGTACACACAACACATGCCCGTAAGTGAAGACTACTGATGCTCTTATATCATCAGAACACGAGTGTATGAACCGTGAACTCACAAGCTCGAGGCTGGAGGCGAGTAGATAGGTGAGTATCACTATCTCAAGTGGCGAGGATGCTTTTAGACGAAACCGGAGTAAAGTGCCGGTAAAAGGTATCCCGTCAAGTGTTTTCTACCTATTCCACTGGATGAGAAAACCTTTGTCTAGTATTTTTACCGTAAAAACTTTGAAATAATTTAGTACTACTACTGTTGTATAATATACGAAACATTTCATTGTATGTAGTACGAGCATTGGTAGATTATGAATTAGAATAATGCTCAGATACATTGTATCTAGATAAATGTCGCAGGTACTCGTATATTTATTAAACACTATTGTTTATGCTCGCGACTTCGTCCGCGTGGATGCGTACATTTATTTTTTAAAAACTTTGATTTTAAAAGTAGCCTAAGTCACTCTCTTCTACTATACCCATGCAAAGAATCACGTCCATCCGTAGCTCTGTTGCAGCGTGATTGAAGGACAAACCGTCAAACAAACAAGATACACACTTTTGCATATATAATCTCAGCAAGATATTTAATTACTGGCTATGACCAAGATCCTCATAAATAGGTATATGGTAGACATGTATTTTATTAATTCTCTAGTTGCAAAATACGATCAATGTTTATGTACTTCTTTTAAAAATCACAACCGATTATCCTCACGTAACGAATGCTTGTTAGTCGGCGCAAAAAAGAAGGAATTTTCCGAAAGTTTCTGATGGTTTTAACGCGATACTAAATGAAAACAAGTGGTTCGATGTTGGTGGTGTAATTTAAATAATTCCATTCTCGGAAAATACACAAACTCGTTTTAAAAAAATATGTCTATAGCGGTTTGAAAGGTTGCAACAAAGTTGCTTCGATAATAATTATAAACTTAGAATGTATTAAAGTAAAGAGTGTTGTCACCGACATTAGTTTTGTTTTTGTTCACCTTTGGTGATACCCCGAAAATAGGAGACTAGGTGGTATATTAATGTCGTGAGGCAGCCAGATATATCTTGATTGATTGAAGAGATTGCTGTTAGCAATAAGGCCGCCTTTGCATGCATCGTTTTACGTTGTTTATCTTGTTCTGTCTTGAGTGCAATTTAAAAGTTTTTGAATTTGTGTCACCTTGAATCTTTATTAAAAGTAAGATTTTTGTTTTACCCTATCCTCGAAACAATGAATTTTTGTGTACCTTTATACTTTTGGAGTTTCAAAAGCCTATTAGATTATAAAAGGTGGGGATTGATCATCGGAGTGAATTTCTTTGTATAAGGTACTGACCTGTTTTTGTGTAAGTTAGAAAATAAAATGTCTGCGTCTATTTCTAATCCTCTATTTGAATTCTGTTTTCTAAGCCCTAATTTAAGTCCAAGAACCACCGAAGAACGATAAATTCTCTCAAGAGTTGAAAACTACAGCGTCTCTCCTATGCAAACATTGTAGGTTATACCCGGTTTACATTATACTAGCTTCTGGATCCAGTAAGTACACTTTAGCGCTGCGCGCTGATAAGAGACGGTCTACTCTAACTTGTATGAATCTTGTTATAGATCTAGTTGCGATGTTGTTCCAATCATTAACCACAACTATATCAAAAAAAGTGTGAACTGTGCAGTGGAAGACTAAATTAAGACGCGCCAGATGGAGCGTGACGTAAAAGAAAAAAAACTCACTTAAAATTAACTTTTACAAAGTGCCTTCGAAATTGAATCTAACCAGTGTCACTCCTAAATTCCGACACAATATCATCCCAGTTGAACCTCTACTATTATTGGAAAGGATCACGTCTTTCAGCAATGAGGTATATGCCGAGAAAGAGTCCACCACAGGACTGGAGTCATCATCATCAGCTTCGCTATAGGCCGTCTCCAGAAGCTTCCTCCATCAATTTCTAACATCCGGGATCGTCGTCCAGCTTCATCCGCTCACCGAAGTTTTGGGCGACCGATACTTCTACGACCGTGGGGTATAACGATATTTTCTTTCGAGGTCAAGTATTATCCATTCGATGCATATGCCTATAGTTCATTGCAACCTTGCAATTTTAATGTGCTGGACAATGTTTGTCTCATAAAAGATGTCATAAAGCTCAAGTTGAATCTAATGCGCCAGCACTAGCTCGCAACTGGCATAATGTGAACCAGTCGTTAAGTAGCGAAGGATATTAGCGAGTTCTTTATTTGTTTTAACTTAGACTGAGATTGTCTCGGGCGCGCTTGAAATTGCCCGCGGCGCAATGCGGCACTGTGAAATTCTTGGGCAGGCTTTCTAGTACAATTATCATATAAAATTCAGCGACAATCAGATTGCAGCGTTTCGGGTAACGCGTATTTGCCTTGCCGTGCAAACGTTCTTTTCCACACATTAAAAAACTATCAATTCCAAATGTACGTAGGTCACTATATAAGTTTTGAGATGCGCGAAATTTAAAAATGGAACGCGTCTGTATCTTACAATTTTAAATAGCAAATTTATTTGTAAATCGAACGTAAAAGGCCATTTACAACAATTATAAAAAATCAAGAATTTAGCGGTATTATACTGTCATCATTTCCCGCTTTTTCGTCAGCTAAAATGGAGCTTAAATGAGAACATTTGCGTGCTATGATTTTTTACGATTTTAAATATGATTTATCCGAAGTTTCAAGCTTAGAACGTTTAAAATCAGCATTAGGGGAGTCTGCTCCTTCACGGGCAACCATTTTTAGATGGTTTAAAGAATTTAAAAGTGGCAAAACCAGCTTTGAAGATGATGACAGAAGAGGTCGCCCGCCAGCAGCAATCACCGCAGAAAATGTGTGGACGATTGAAATGATGGTGCGAGAAAACTCACGTATCACATACAAGGACATAGAACAAATACTAAGCATCAGTTCGGTTAGTGTTTACACCATATTACATGAACATCTTGGCATGAGGAAGCTTTGTTGTCGATGGGTACCTCATTTGCATTCCGAAAGGGAAAAACAAGCCGGTGTGGATTGGTGCCGTGAGATGCGACTACGTTTTGAAAATGGAAGCTAAAGACGTGTTTTCGAAATCATTACTGGTGACGAAACATGGATATATCAATATGATCCGGAAAGCAAAAAGCGTTCGTCAGTATGGGTCTTTCCAAATGGGCATTTGCCACCGAAATTGCAAAGACCACGGAACATTGGCAAAAAGATGGTGGCCACTATTTTTTTCACGCAGAATATCCTGCGACCTCAGTGCTAGAAAATTGTAGGTCAGTTAACTCGGAATGGTACACTACAGTCGCATTGCCAAAAGTTTTCTTAGCTGTGCAGCAGAGACGACCAAAGGCCGGGCTCCGGGGAATGTTGGTGCACCACGACAACGCGTCTTCACACACTTCTCTTAGAACAAAGGCGTTTATTCAAGAATCAGGTTTTGAAACTCTGACTCACCCACCTCACAGCCCCGACTTAGCTCCTTGTGATTTCTTTTTATGCCCAACCATCAAGGATAAAATTAAAGGAAAGTTTTTTTTAAGTGCTGAAGAAGCCGTGGCTGCCTACAAATCGGCCATTTCTGACCTGTCGGAGGAAGACTGGAATAAATTTTTCCATGGCTGGTTTAGGTGGATAGAAGTTTGCATAGATAATAATAGAGAGTATTTTGAAAAAATGTAATGTGAATTATAAAAATATATTGTTTACTTTTCGAGAGTCTCAAAACTTTTATAGTGACCTACGTCCTAGTAGTTCGCCACGAACTAAAATCTCACGTCCTAGAAGTTTGTATTCGTAAATACCTCGAATTACACTTAAAAGTTTTGACATAGAGAACTTTTTTGCAAGAAAAAAGAGTATTAATTTTATATACATTCGGTAAATTTATCGATATTAGTATTTGTTGTTTAGCTACAGAACGTGACTGGAATCTGCTCTGTGAATCGGCTTTGATAGACAGACAGATGAACAAGTGCAATTTTTTTTTTCTAATTTATAGACTAGCGCTTGACTGCGATCTCACCTGATGGTAAATGAAATTCGGCCAATGGATATAATAAAGTGGAATTCGGCCAAGTAAACTCAGAGACCTCACTTCCCTGGGTCGAGTATAGAGTAGTTGCCAGTGTTTGATATTGATCATTACTAGTACGAAAGAAGATAGTAGAGTTCTAACGTGAAAAGAGGTTATTACATATCTTCGTAGCGTTCTAACGTCCGAAGTGGGATTTGACCCTCTACACGTGAAGCTTGCTAAAATTTAAAGGATGAGGTGCGTAGCGTTTAGTAATTAAACACTCATCAACAACACCCAACAATTGCTAAAACGTGTAGCCGCGTGGAGTTTTGTGGCTCATTCGGCGGGGAATCAGGGCGGTTGCACAATGTTTCCGCGCAATTAACTCCGCCGACGGGCCTCCCGTGTGCCTGCATCGACGCCCTCTGATTACACACTGGGTTTAAGTTAACATCTCACTTAAATTACACGTGGAGTCCAATTGCTTGGCAGTTCAAAGACTGAGAATGTTCTTATATGAGAATCACAGGTGCTGCTGCGTTAGTGATTTGAATGTGCCCATAGTAGCGGTATAATATCAGATCTCTTTCCGTCCCATCGGATTAAGAGAGTGAGGGAATAGAGAGTGCACCTGTGTTTGCTCACACACTTGTTCACTATACTGTCTCTAACGCAGATGGCTAATGTCTGTAGAGATTGGCCGCCATGACCGGATTTGGTCGGGGAGACATTTTATAATATCAGCACTGGCAGCATGGGCAGGAGATAAACATTTTATCCCCCGATTTTATCCACTAACAGGGGATACAATTGCCTTCTCCCTATGCTAGAGCATGGCGACAACGGAAAGGAGAAGTATATCCCTATTTGACATTACAAGTGGAGCAATTTCCCCCGTCTAGAGCATGGGAAGAAATCAAAGAGATAAACTTGTCCTTCTTTGACTTTTGAAAGGGTCAAACGAAAACAAAAACCACCTACGAATCACCTATTAACTGTCAAAATCACGAGTATAGATAAAAATAATGACTTTTTGAGACCGCGTTGACATAAATTTTGAAGTATTGTGATATTTGTACCTCCTACTTCCATGATTTTCTTATAATGGCAATAATTGCGGGGATAAATTTTCTCCCATTTTATCCACTGTCAATATTCTTCCACCGCTGTGCCCATGCTCGATGGGTGGATAAGACTAGGAGAGGGGATAAACATTTCATCCTTTTCCCGGGGATATAATTTCTCCCGCCCATGCTACCAGTGCTGAAGTGGAATTTCAAATAAACGCTTAGAACTAACTTAAAGTTAGAGGTGTTTGCCTGAAATTCTAATCTTCGGACTTCTGAAAGCTACACCAAGCTACTGATGAGTAGTGTAACAGCAATACACATTATTGCACGGATAAAAAAAGGTCAAGACAAGTTCGACCGTCCATCTAGCTATAACTAGCGGGATAAAACTCTGTAATCTATCATCTAACACCAAGTTATACAACAGGTGGGGGCGCGCGAGAAACTTTGCTAACTCACTTAGCGCCTAAGTTGTTTCTGGGATCGTCCAAGTTATTTTAACACAATTTAGCAATTTGTGGCGTTCCTTTGGTCGACGAATTCCGAACTTATCTAAATACAATACGAAGTTATAGGATAAATTAATTAAGGGAAAGGGTTTAATTAATTTCCACTTCTAATCATACGATCATACTTCATACTATAAAGGCGAAAGTTTGTATGTGTGTGTATGTGTGTTTGTTTGTTACTCCTTCCCGCCACAATGAATGAACTGATTTGGCTAAAATTTGGAATTGAGATAGCTCATACCCGGGATTAAAACAGGCTACATTTTATACTGGAAAATTAAAGAGTTCCCGCGGGAATCAAAAAAACCTTAATCCACGAATTAATCGGACGAAGTCGCTGGCATCATCTAGTTTTCCATAATATACATATTGTTTGTAAGTATCACTTACCTTGATACAGTACCAACGTCATAAAATTTTCAACGTTTTTGTCCTCAAAAACAGAATATTCATAGATTGCATTGAAAGAAACGTGACAACAGTGTCAGCAGATTTGGCTTAGTATACACAACATGACAATGTAGGCACGATGTGGTTCTCAGAAAATAAACGAAAGATTGTTTTGAAATACCTTCTTTGTCAGGTTACATATTATATCTAATACTGAATTATTTAGAGAACATTTAGCTTAAAATGTTTTGGAGGTCACACGATAAATTCTGAAATTCATACACTAAGTAATTAGTACGCATACAGTCAGTACGTTGTTTTGAACAAATATGTTTGCACGAACTCATGGCTCATAGTTGAGAATTGTATGACAAAGAGTAATATACAAGTTGTTTGTTAATGTGTATAACTTACCAGCAACCACCCATGCACTTTGACCCCATAAACACAATGGCGGTGGTAAAAAGTGAAAATTAATTATCAAAAACTTTCATACAAAATTAATTAATTAATTAACAAAAAAACATTTTGGAAACCCTAACTGAAGACATAATAACAATACGCCACATAAATCCCTTTCCGTAGTAGTAATTCCAAGAATGACTTTGACCGCGCCGCTCGAGGTAAAGGCGAGGCTACAAGCAAGACTTGCGGTTGCGTTTGCGCAACGAAAAATTACATCGCATAGGACATAGTACGAGAAAACTCTGTCCATTAGTTTAGTTTCTAATGAGACATGGACCGCACTAAGTACTACTTCTGCTTGGCTTAAGACGCATCAATCTTCCGTTGGTTTCTCCCAAAGGACAGGACAATCCTGAATCAAGTAAATCAGATAATCGATATCGTAATTAATCATCTTGATCAATTAATCAATCATCCGTTTTTACGGTGCACAGCGGACATTTCCACGGTGCGTTGTGGTCGCTACGTCTATGATTTTTACAACGCGATGTCGCACTCCAGTGAGGGCTCGCCCTTACGGTGTTCGACGTACCTATTTAATATTCAAAGCACGTACGCGGCTTTGGAAGGGGCCGGAACTAGAGCGGGGAATTTCGAGCACCGGTGAAAATCACCGGTGATTTGCCATTCTCCGAAGATTCATTGGAGATCTCCGGTGAATTCGAATACAGATTTAGCATCAATTAAAATGTTATTGACTGTTAATGTTCTAGTACAATGCACAGGAATTTTAAGCGCATCGATATTGTGTGAACTCAAAATGATATTAGATGTATTGTAAAGGTTTTAAATAAAAAAAATATTAAGAAAAAAAAAATTTTACTTTATTATGATAATTATTATTTAAGGAGGTAGGAAATAATGATAAAGTAATTGTATTTGAATAAATGTTATTAAGTTAATAATTAACAATGTTCCTCAACAAACTTCTTTTTATTTAAATTAAATTACTTGAGTTATGATTCAATAATAATCGGTTAAACACCGATTACTTTCACCGGAGAGTCACCGGTGATTCTCCGGTGAAAAATCACTTCTCCGCGCCGCCGGTGCAAATCACTACGCCGGACACCGCTCGCTTTCGACTACAAATGCTAGTAATATGCTTGCACTGTACTGCAAGCGATAATAATAATTATTGTATCGTTTTGCAATTGATTTATTATTAAAAATATCACACACATTCATTCGTTCATTCACATACAGTCATTGTTAATCAAAACCACGACGCGAGATATTAATTACCTGCAAATAAAGAGGCGGCAGTCACTTTATGGATTACGTAGGTACGGACTTTAACTTATGGAGTCCGAAAGTAGTCGGGAATATTCTTGCAAAAATACGAGATTTCTAATCGGTTTTCACTCTACTGAACAATAGTACAGGTTTACAGATTTAATTGCATGCCGATTAATGGTTAGGTATCGCATCTGGAATATTTTATCGCAACGTTATAGCATAGCAAGTAGTACGTTGTAGGCCTACAAACATCCATTCATAGTTTTATCGTTGGCAGTTCATTGCCATTGAATCAGCTGTTTTAAAGGTTGCCACCTAAACATTTATGGTGAATTTTTGAAGTCCTCATAACTTGGCCAGGATATGAGCTACACGTCTCATGATACTTTTTCATGTATCTATACACCGACCCCAACTTATGGGTTTCGGTAGGATAGGGACATTAACTAACACCTTGTATATGATCTATTCTTTACGTGAAAGATTCAGAAATGAGAATATCTACAGTACCAGATTAACCAAACTAAACACAGGACATTTATGTACCTACATGCCATCAAAAAAATTGCAAGGAAACAAGCAGTAAAAGGCAGTGAAGTGTTGGTGTTCTTACAATAAATGACATGTTGACCCATGTTGACACGACTTCATCGATTAAAGATTCAAGAACGTTTATCCAGAGACGGTTAACACAACAAACAAATCAGAAAAGACAGTACAAACAAAATGGGCGAAAACAAAAATGTACATAGGCAACGGTAGCACAAAACTAACAAAGAAGTGATTACTTCGATTCATTCGAGAAAATATTGTTTTTGCTCTATTTACATTGAATCTTCGATGGTGACTTGCGAACACTGACCGTGAAGTTCGCAAAACGAAATTGCTTTGTAAAGGAAATGTAACTAAAATATGTAGCATGACATAAGAATACTGGAAAAATACAAAAAATACCACGAAATAAAATGAACAAGGTTGACATAAAAAATAAATGGTCAAATGCGACTCGGACTCGCATACGAAGGGTTCCGTAGCAAAAAACGCCGAAAAAAAAGTACTCGTTTCTAGTATGGGAGCTTCCCTTCCCTTTAATTTATAATTTTTTTTCTTATTTATTGTTATAGCGGCAACAGAAATACACATTCTCTGAAAATTTTATACAGCCCGCTGACAGACAGACGAACCGCTGTCCGTCCGTCCGTCCGAGTCTAAGTAAGTCCGTTGGTTACCCTTCGGGTACGGAACCCTAGAAGTGAGGTGTCGAGGGGGATCCTATATAAAGCGAAGCTTCTAATTGCATTGAATATAAAAGACTTGGATTCATAATATAGACAACGATAAACGTTGTCCAACTAATGAGATGCATTCGTTTGTATAGTTTCAATGCTAACGGTCTGTTAATGTAAACAAAAAATCAACACGCACTTGTAATTTTAGCAGTTCCAACATGGTATTGAGTAAATAGATCCAGGATTAGGCAATACCTAAATATTTATTTTGAAACATGATCGATCAAAACTATCTAGGCGGAATTGTATCGTAGGGGTTTATCTCACGCCTCTAGCAGAAATCACATACAGCAAATGACTCGTGTGTCGACTCCATTTGCAATACATCCCGGAGTCGGCCCGTCCGTGCGTGAAGATCAATGCCTAGATATTCACGCAGCCTCACGCAGTTATGTTCCTTGTTACAGTAGAACTAAAGACTGTTTTGCAATATCAGAGAAGTTGTGAAAAGGGGGGCAAGTTAAGATCTGTATCGAGGTAAAACAACATCGAAGAGTGCAAAAAAGTTCCAAATGCTTTAGCTGTTGGATTTAGCCCAGTAATAAGGTATCCGTGATTCATGATTACGTAACTAGAACTTAATATATGCTTTTAACTAAAGTTCGAGGTAACAAATGCCTAATACAATTTAAAATACAATATGCAAACAAGAAAGTAGACTAAATTGCAGCGCCAGTACAATGCAGTCAATGGCGCAGTCGGTAGGACTGGAAGTTGTGTCTCTCTAAAAGTCCTTAACCTTTGATTATATACTCCATAACAATACTTACGCATGCAAAACATTACGTAATTCCGTTGCTGTATGATTGAAGGACAAACCAACAACAAACACTTTCGCATTCACAATATTATAGCAAGGATTCTTTATTTTTTCGTATAAAATGTCTGCAAAAGAACAAGTGAGGTGGATGTGTGACTGTCAAGCTTGTAGTGGAAATTGGTACAACCCGTGTGTAACACGGGGCGGTTTCATCAAACGGTGTTGCGGGAAATCTCGTAAAACACGCCACGTGACCCCGTCAACTTATTGGATACGCCGCAGCGCCGCTTTGAACGTCGAACTCAAAGGATAGGAGCCTGATATTAATGTCGAAAAAATTTGTGCACAAGTTGCTTGCTATTAGCCAGAGAGATGTCACTCTAAGAACCAGTTGACCTTCTGCATCCCTCACTTCTCACATTCTAATATTTTTAATTATTATAAAAATCTCATTATATTTTTGACCAAAGTGGTTCATTACTATACTTGAGAGTAAAATTACGAATATTTTATAAATATTTCTAATGTCTTATGCTTATGCGTTTTTTTGAGTAGCGATTTATTAAATCCTTCAAATTATTAACTAAGACCAAACAAGGATACTCTGTGGTTTTAAAATCCATCTTTCGATATTGTGAAAATGTCTTTATCATAATATAATACACAAATCTTACATTATTTAAAAGAAGACTAAAGGTAATAATAATAATATGCCGATTTTGAAATAGTTTTGAAAGTTCAAAGCGCCGCACCGGAGATACTAGTAACTAAATTAGACATTTCTCAATGAAATTTATCAAAATTCATATTACTTCTGTGGAACTGTTACTTTTTTTTTTTTTCTTTATTACCCTGGGGGTTTTATCAAAATTGATAATATCACCCCCGTAAGTGCAACAAAACCATATTTACACTAAAAAAAAATCTAAAACTACGCTCAAGAAAGTTTGCTGAGTGACCGCGCCTCCTTTGAGAGTGGGGTTGCTAAAATGCTGTTGCATAACCCCACACTACAATTTTATTGTCTTTAAAATTGTTAGCAAATATTTTTGCTTTAATTGAAGTTTCTTCGATTGGACGTCGCCGCCTTTAGCGTGTCCAGCGTACTAGTGTCACAGGTGTTAGGAGGTCTGCTCCTCTAGTAATGTGAGACCTCTCTGCTACTAGTACACCAGTTGCCTCTTTGGCAACTAGTGACTAACCGCAAATTAGTTTACCACAAGCCTCGGCTCACATGTCAAGGGAAAATCGTGTCATATCATATACAAAGTTTGAGTATAGGGATTTAATAAACGTTAGACGATAATCTCTATAACATAGTTTGAAAAGCTAATAATATTCAAGTTTGTAATGCTCAACATCGTCACAAGTTTATAATTCAATACCTTGCGTGAAAACAGGCAAATCCAAACTCAATATTATAATAATAAATGCTAGAGTAATTCTGTCTGTTTATTACGCTTTCACAATTAAACTGCTGAATGAATTTTGATAAATTTTAGTATAGATAGATTGGTGAAGGACATAGGGTAAATTTTGTTACAGTTTATAGAATAGAATAGAAATATTTTTTTATTCAAATAAACTTTTACAAGTGCTTTTGAATCGTCGATAATAATATAAGGTTGTCTAGAGGAGATCGCTTATAGTGATAAGACCGCTTTTGCGCACTTATGTACATTAATTATAAGATTCAATTGTAAACATCATTTCTTGTGCGTAGCAATAAAGAATTTTCTATTTATCTACCTATAGTTGGATAAAAAATAGGTAGCTACGACTGAGTGTCGGCGAGTATCTACCTACCCATCCACTGATATAGTCTCCACCTTCTCACGTATTCGACGGCGCGTCATGTTTCATATCACGATGATACTCATATTTACCTTACGTCTGCTCCGCTGGCTTTAAATGAAATCGACTATCCATGCGCGATGGATACTTATGTATATAACCTGTAGAATACAGTTTCTTTCTCCGATCAATAGTAATACAAGATATGCAGGACCGTACTAAATCTAATTGGAGAGGTGTTCGTGAAGAATTCGATTAAAAATAAGTTACAATAACGGGCCGCCTAGTGATTTAGCGTTTCAGCACGGCGTGCGGAAGCAGATTAGGGATGTGGGTTTAATTAAAACTGCCATATCCCTTTCCAAGTTAGCCCACTGCCATCTTAGACTGCATCGTCACTTATGCTCAGGTGACTTTGCAGTCAAGGGCTATTTTGTCATCGAATAAGAATAAAAAATAAATTATATTGTACGAAACGTATACGTACAACGATAAAAACTGTTTCGGCATGACTTGGGTCCATGTGTGATCCATAAAATCTTTTTTATATTTTACTAAGTACGTTTACGAACAGTTTCATTCAGTTCACAGATGTACATTTATTCAAAATTTTTTCATAGAATTGCATATCGTCGGGGATAGTGCAAATCCGCGTAACTAGCATTAGTACCTACCTTAAAATTCATTTTCATACGTTTGTGGTCAAATCAAAACCGCGTAAGTGTCGTAGAGACTAAATTAACGACTTTAAAAGATATCTATTTTTATCAATACATAGAACACATGAATTATTACACTCTGTGTAAAAATTAGCCCAATAGCCGTAGAAATAAGAAAATAAAGTTTTAAACTTCCCTTGTAAAAATGTGATTAGTGTAGATCCGCGGTTTTTACCAATGTTACATACGCGGTTTTGCACTATCCCCGACGATATTTTAAAAGCATTAAGGACAACAATGGCGATTTTAAGGCAATCTATTTAAAATGACGGTTTTACCCGAAAACGTTTGCTTGTGGATGGGAAAACAAAAACAGTTCGTTACCAGGATTAATTAAGAACCTTTTGTTGAAACAACGCGAGCTCTACATTACAGAAAAACAACGTTCCTACTACAAACGTGTTACATACAAAGGATACAAAGGACATAACACAATGTAATATTTATTCATTACAAATGTGTTCCTTAACTGAGTCTTTAACATAACAAGCACTGTGACTATAATGTATGTAGATCATAGCAAAATTATACGTTTTATTAATGACAAGACAGCCCTTGACTGCGATCTCACCTCACGGTAAGTGACGATGTAGTAGATAGTAGCGGGCTAACTTGGTAGGGGATATAATTCGTACACTTAAGCGGTTTCTACACGTTGCCTTGTCGTCGTGCCAGAACGCTAAATCCCTTGACGGCACGTTTTTGACGATAACTTACCGCAATCAGAGCTTCCCACCAGACTAAACACCAGATACTTCAAGGCTTTAACTTGATAATGTAATTACATATTTTAATTAAAAAACTTTCTTAATAGAGAACTTCAGAAATATTATTTTTCGTCCAAAAAGAAAAGTAACAGTAGAAAAACTTATATAATCTAGAGGTAAAAATGTAATGAACAAGATACTATCAACAGTTGAAAAACTTAGTTAAATTACAATCGATCCTGGTAATTACATTTTATGGTTCCATTAACTTACAAGCAACGGTGTACGTTTTGGAGTTTTATTTATGTAGAATATGGTAACAAAAAATTCTCCACTAAAGCATCCCCACTACCTCCACATAGCACCTTGTTGGCGGCTTCTTTGTCATTTTGCTCATAGATGTGTCCTTGCAAAAATAGGTGTTGTATGGTGATGGGTTTAATATAGATAATATGTAATTACAGAATGACTACTAGTATCTGTTTTAGCCTTTGAGCATTTAACCAACCAAACCTTTAGCCAAAATATTAACAGTCGAATACAAACTTTATTAATGAAATTTTATTTATTTTTATAGATAAAACCAAAATGTCAGACTAAAATGTCCAAATATTGGACAGAATTTACTGGCGGAATTCATGATATTGAAGGGAAAATTTGCTTTAATCCGCTAAACATGAAATATCCAAGATAAGATGTCCAATCTGTCCAATCTGTCAAAGCTAAAAAAGAAAACTAAGCTTTCACTAGAGTTTCAATTCAATTTTCTCACATATTTACGCTAAACTAAACCCGTGTGTAGAACTAATTTGCGGGTAGTTGCAACTTTTACAGCGAAGTTGCGCTTTGATTAATACCTACCGCGCCACATCCTTTGATGGCGAGCGAAATTCATTATATGGAAAGCCAGGGAGGAATATATAAGCGATTTGAGATTACATTAAAAGTCTATGTAGAGCTTGATGTAGAGACATTCTTAATTGGAACTGCGTGCGTGCGCGTTTTTTTTATGATTTCTTCCTTAGGAGATTAAAAATGTGGATAGGTATGTATTGTCTTTTTACGTTGAAGAAATGAGACTCAGACGCGTGATGTGATATCAGTTTTAAGGTATCCATTCGATTGTGGATTAAATACTTTAAAACTAATTATATCAATAACAGAACTAAATAAACTAGTCGAAAAGTAATGTATTCTTTCACAATGTTCCGTAAAGAAGACTTTCAAAAGATCTTTTCAGAAACAGTCAGAAGGCCTGTTGATAAATATTTATTCTTCCTCATAAACCATAAAATATATAAAGTTCGACTTATCTGTATAAATATTTTATAGGTTTCCGTTCGCAAATCGACCGAGAATTTTAAGAGTTCGGCTATTGAAATTTGAAACGTCACAATTAAAATAACAATAGTTTTACGTACACTACTATACAGCCATAGAAAGGGTTTATCTATAAAATAAATTTAGTGTTTTTGATTTTTATTGAATGTTTCAACGTTAATATGGATAATTATAGAATACCTACTAGTATTTCCTTAACGGGAAGCAACCAGATAGAATTGAGCAAGAATAAAGTTGCCTCTAGACAGGTGTAATCAAAGCTTGTTGAAAATCCATACGATGCATGTACTAGGGGCTAATTGATACGACTTGCAATACCGCATTTTAGTTCAATGTTATCGACTGAACTATTTTTGAGTTCCTTTTAGCACCTAGTTACTGGAGCTTAGATACTCGTAAGGATTACTGCACTATCGTTGTACTTGAGAGCTTTTTATGGTAGCAGGGCCCTCAATAAAATTAAGATGGTGCATTTACATAAACGTAAATAAAATAAATTGTCACCGCTGGAACTACTGTCCTTGTATTCTAAGGCAAAGTGAATGGACAAATTCAATTGCAATTTAGAGTGCTCTGCTATAAACCGGTTTAAATTGTAAAGTGTGCTGTGTGGTTACAGCGAGTAGATACAATATTAATATTGCAACGGTTTAGATTCTAAGGACCTCTAGGAGTTTCAGAAGAGATCAGTACAGTTTATAAACCTTTTTACATTTAGGTTACGTAATCCTTACTAATATTATAAATGCGTATTTAGTATTTGGTCAGGTATAGTCTACTATACCTGTGCAAGTAATCACGTCGACTTGGAGAGTGACACCTAGGCTACCTTTTATCCCGGAAAAAAACAGGGTTCCCGTGGGATTTTTAAAAACCTTCACTCGCAAGGATTCAGTACCACGCGAAAAATACTGAATTATTGTATTGTATTGTTGAGTGTGACTTTGGGGTTTTTCTTTCTTGTCTAATTTTCTTTGTATAAATTGTTATTTACCATTTATTTGCAATATCTTTAGTGTAACTTACAATCATGCAATAAATAAATGAAATTAATGAAATCGCGAGCATCAGCTAGATTACAATAATGATAGACTCTAACGCCGTCCTGCAGGGCGAGCATGGGCGGGAGAAGTTTTATCCCCGGGAAAAGGATAAAATGTTTATCCCCTTATCCACCCGTCGAGCATGGGCTCAGCGGTGGAAGAATATTGACACTGGATAAAATGGGAGAAAATTTATCCCCGCAATTATTGCCATTATAAGAAAATCATGGAAGTAGGAGGTACAAATACCACAATACTTCAAAATTTATGTCAATTCGATCTCAAAAAGTCATTATTTTTATCTATACTCGTGATTTTGGCAGTTAATAGGTGATTCGTAGGTGGTTTTTGTCTGTGGTTTTTGTTTTCGTTTGACCCTTTCAAAAGTCAAAAAAGGAAAAGTTTATCCCTTTCACTTGTCCTCATGCTCTATCCGGGGGAAGTTGCTCCACTTGTAATGTCAAATAGGGATAAACTTCTCCTTTCCCCTGTCGCCATGCTCTAGCATAGGGAAAAGATAGGTTTATCCCCTGTCAGTGGATAAAATCGGGGGATAAAGCTTTTATATCCTGCCCATGCTCCCAGTGCTGGAGTTTCAGAGAAGGACATTTATGCAATTAAATTTTCGGTTATTTCACAAGTAAATAAAGATTAAATTCTGTTTAAGGTCCACGACTGCTGAGGTCGGCGACTCAAAGCCGCAAGAGCAACAATGCGTCCCTGGGGCACAAAGCGTTGCTATCTGGGAGTCATTGTTTTACGGCCAGACTTTGTCGTACCCCGGGGGGATGCGTAGAGCCTGGCTTTCAACCCCTAAGACAGTCAACTGTATTTAAAAATTAAAAGCAATGGTAAATTGCTAAATAAAATAGGTAGAGATTGTATACCGCTATTGAGACACTACTATTAATTTAGTGGGCCCTCAAATATATGTGTGTGTATGATGCTGAAGGTATGATGGTGCTATTCTGTGTAAAATGCACATGTAAGTCATACTTATTTATATTAAAAATTATATACATCATGTAGGCCAAATTGCGACAAATCAAGAGAGACTCTACCATCGGTTTGAAAAGCAAATTCTGCTGACAAGGACCGGAAAAAAAACTCACATAATTATCCTCTTTCAAAATAAAAGCGTTTAAATATTTATAACATCTCGAGGACATAACATATCATTTTAAAGTGACATTTAACGAATGACTACATAAAAATAACCAATCTAATTAAGTCCATGAGATCATTCGTTTTATTAGAGATGGCTTTTAACATAGCCTGTAAGTTCCATTTAAGTGAATATGTATATTCTTTATGGAACAGTAAATATCTTAAACCCAAAATATTAAAAATCAATTTCGTCCACTTTAAAACATTTACATAAATATCGTACCTAATACCTTTCTAAGACTTTATGCGTTGATATTTTAATGGACCCTCTTGCAAGTTTTACTTGCTTTCGAAGAGTTCCTCCTTCCTCTGCACTTGAAATGTTATTAATGACTTTTAACTTGTCAACTTGAGATCGCCGGGTTCTAAACTTATTTCAATTATTTTCTTTCACTTATTTCTAATTGGCAGAGTTTGTGGTAGACTTTTCTTTATCCTTATTAGTTTTTCAGGATTCTGTATGCAAAACAAAATTAAGAGATCACATCGTTGCCCTAATGTCAAGGTTGTTTGTCTCACAATTTGTGCGTCGTAGAAACTATTTGATATTTTTGTGTTGGTGCTGAGAATCTACTAATCTACTTGGCATGCGTGGTGGACTATGGGCTAAACCCTTTTCATTTTTAGACTAGACACGTGCCTAACAGGTCACCAATGGATTGTGAGAATAATGATTTTTACCCAAATGTTTTTTTTATTTGAATTCAAGTTATTCGCAAAGATTGAGTATACAAGGTCTGAAACAATTTATAATGCTTCAATCTGCCACACAGAGGCAGCATACGAAAGGAGGTGGGTTGATAAGGCCCAAAATCCGCCCCTCATACACTCGAAAAAAAAAGTTCCAGATTCCGACAAATTGTAAATGTATTTATATACTTGAAGATATAAACTTTATTCTAATATAAAGTTTAGGTGATAAAAAAAATAGTAAGTTACAGAAAATATTACCCAAAAAGAGAGTAGTTCTTGTACTTTTCTTACATTTTCATACATTTTAGTCGTTTTTTAAGCTTTGATTTAATATTTTAGAATGAGGCGCTCCATGAACCAAAATAAATTAATACTCATATAAAAGCTTATGAAAAGGAGCATCATTATCAGTTACGTTTACCATGGTTCATGGAGCGCCTCATTCTAAAATATTAAATCAAAGCTTAAAAAACGACTAAAATGTATGAAAATGTAAGAAAAGTAAAAGAAACACTCTCTTTTTGGGTAATATTTTCTGTAACTTACTATTTTTTTTATCACCTAAACTTTATATTAGAATAAAGTTTATATCTTCAAGTATATAAATACATTTACAATTTGTCGGAATCTGGAACTTTTTTTTTCGAGTGTATGAGGGGCGGATTTTGTTGCCTTATCAACCCACCTCCTTTTACATAACAACAATGTCCAATACAATCATTTAAATTATTACAAAAAAATAAAAAATCTAAATAATTAATTCCAAATTTATACAGTGTCACACTTATCTAATAAGTTCATAAATAATAATTATTGCTACAAATGATGTCAATGGAAAAATTAGCAATTAGTGCCAAAATAACGATATTAAAGTTCCTTCATTTTCAGGTGAATTAAAAAACTGAGTTGAGTGCGCACGGAGTTAGAGTAACTTTACTAAAATAGGTTAGTGGGGGTTTTAGCGAAAAGAGATCAACTGTTTTCTCAATGAACAGAGAGGACAAAAGGCCGTACGCACCCCCGCCGGCGCGGCGCTCCCCTCTGTGTGGGACGTCATTGTTCCTGCATCCCTGGCGACTGCAGACATTCGTTAGTGCGGAATATTATATTGTAACTTTTTATTTTATTTTGTTATTTCGAGAGAATAAGAATTAATTTTTAACAGAGTTAGTGCACGCCATCGTTGAATAAGGTTTAACGGTAGAATGAAGACGTTCTGATATAGTTTTGATGAGATGAAATTTAGTAAATTTTACTAACAACTCAAGTGGGTGATATTGTAAAAACATTTATAATTCAACTACATTTTTATTCAATTACAAGATAGCCCTTGACTGCGATTTCACCTGATGGAAAGTGACGTTAAGGTGGTAACTAGCCACGGCGAAAGCCTCTCACCAGACCAGACTAGAGATAATTCAGAAATTATAAACTCTCAAGTTTCCCCCGTCGGGAATCGAACTCGAGACCTGCCAGTTATATGACCACAGCGCTCATCACTGCGCCGTGGAAGACATCAAACAATTTATTAAAATTGTTCAAACAAGAGCTACCGAATGCGATGTAAAATAAATATGGACTTTTTTTATATTATTTAAGGGAAAAGGTATTGAGATTTCGAATGAACTAAATAAAGGCTTGGCTAAAATTAAAGGTCAAAGCGGTTTCGGACTTTGTAGATTGGCTGAGATGAGGGACTGTGCCGGTCTGCGAAAGGTCAACGTAACAAAAGTGTGTCGCCGCGAAACCGGATTCCTGAAAGGAAAAGGGTCTAAAAAGGAGCCTTTTACAAAAACTTTGGATTCGCTTTTTAAAAGAAAACTTTATATGTATTGTGATAACATACTTCAAGTTTTAATGGTTTGAAGCCTCAATAGCCCAACGGTTAAAGGTGCAGACCGAAAACTGAAAAGTCGCAGGTTCGATCCCCACCGTTGCACTATTGTCGTACCCACTCCTAACACAAGTTTTCACTTATTTGGAGGGGAGAGGAGAATATCAGTCAAGTTCTGCTTGGCTGATATTCGTTAAAAAAAAGCTATACCACGAAACAGTTGAGCGTTCTAGTACGACACTTCATACTGCGTAGAAAATACATGGGTATAATTTTCGTAAAAACTTCGAAACACCTTTCAGGTAATTCCGCTTGCATCTTACAAGGTATCTACACCTAGGTAACTAGTAGAAGAATAAATAAAATACTCACACATGTACTGGATAACGATGATCTTATGCTTGGTCATCTAACAGCGTAAATATGTGTAGCTGTCTCAAATTCCGAAGAGCTGTCTCGTTAAAACATTAGAACGTTTTGAACCACTAGTTATCTTTGGAAATCTCCTCTCTGACAGGTCGTATACAACCATAGATACCAGAAATACAGACGATACAACCATAGAGCATGAGGATTTTGTTCTTTATTGGTGGGAGAAGTGGGGCTTCTTGTGCTCTATAGTCTTTGTTGAGATTAACCGTGGTAAAAATTCGAAAACAACTAACAACAACATTCGAAAAAAACTATCCAATATATACGTATTATTTATAATTTAGTAGCAATCCAGTCCATTCATCCAATGCAGCCAGTCTAAGGTTTAACAGAACTCACTGGATCCAGCCACTCACTAGATGAAAACTAGCCATTTATACAGGCAAGGAACTCGTAAAGTTACGGCAAGTTACTATAAAGTACCAGGTTGACATAAATTCCGTAGAGGTCTTATAAGTCGCATCTGGAGGCTTTGCACTTTGAACCTTCTAGTTAAAGGCATTGTCTGAATAATTTGGAATAGGGTCAACAGTGACTCAACTAATTGCACGGGAGCTCTCACTCCTGACTACCAACTACCATTTGTCATGATTATGGGAAACACACACGTAATACCCCACCCCATATGTGTTGATTTAAATCTTAATGTTTTAGTTGAACAGTGGTTGGAATGCATGAATCTGCTAAGAGATCCGCCCCCATGTTGGAATCCTGGTCAGGTATTCTTTAAACTTTAAACAAAAAAATATACAACGTATTACAATACAATTTTTTTTTTAAATCTTAACTCCTTAATTTCTTGAGATTTTTTATTAAAATAATCACGTGATCTACGATCATTGTAAAAAGTTGTGCTATAGGGTATGTATGCTGGGGTTGGTACCTACTCGCAAATTCTCATTAGAGCAGGTTGGTGATTCTCAGCTGCATATCCTCTTCTGAGTCTGAGCTTAAGCAATAGTATTAAGATTTTGACCCATTGGAATGGTCGTGTAAGGAGAAGTTTATAAAGCGATATCAAACCAGCTGAGACTTAGTAGATATATAAATTCAGAAGAAAGCGAATTTATGTAAATCAAAAATCCTTGCGACATGTAAACTACATCTATATCTCTTCAGGCACGTTCATACTTTCTGCATACATTGCTAATGGTGCTGGGTTTGCATTTTAGAAGAGGTGTGTGTGAGGTAGCATCATGTTTGCGATTTATTACAGCATGATGCACTCAAAAGTCTTTGAATAGCTCTTTCCCGATAATACTGTGAAAACTAATTGATAATTGGATTTTACAAATGGTAAAGGGTTAGGACTTTCTGATTGGTATAGGTCCAGTGACATTTCAAAAATCTCTATCAGTATGTGCTCCTATACTCTTGTCATACTAAAATAAGAAAAAAATCCAATTTAACTTAACAAGTAAAGACAACACTTCTACATATAAATTCCTAGTATTAAACTAAGGTAGAAACTGCAAAATTTAACCCAGTTTCCACGGACCATCGGTTTTTACACGGTACGATTGCATTCGACTTTATTCGGCTGAATCAACATCAGAATTTAGGAACTAGAATCGCTTCAGTTGATTAAGTTATGTTATTTTTTTTAATATTTCAATTGTATTGATCGAATAAATAGTTTTCTTTTTTCTTTTTTTCTCTCTTCCTTTCTTTCTTTCCAATTTTGAGTTAACTCTTCCATCCTAGCAGAGATCCAGGTTCTAGGTTCATTTTATTATTATCATTCCATATTATTTGGCGCACTGTTATTTTTAGTGCCAAACCAACAAATTGATGAATTTTGATGATTTGAAAGATGTTTAAAAGAAATACCGCCCGAATGTAACGCTTACGCGTTAAGAGTTCAACCGTCGCAACTGGCCAATTAATAACAAAAAAATACTTAATTTTACAAACCCTTTGCAATAATTCATTTAAGATATGTTGTATTCAAGTAATGGCTATCATATACCTCCACCGGGAATCGAACCTGAGACCTCCCAGTTATAAAACCACAGCGCTCTACACTGCGCCAGGGAGGTCGTCATTTTCTACAAACTTGAGTGAACAAAATTACATTATTCATAGTACCAGGCTATCACGAATCCTGCAGAGTTTTGCATCGTCGGCAATTATGAAATCTTTCCACCCGCTTCAGGTTCCTCGTCCGTGTTCAGTTGCCTACAGCGGACAGAGTAATTGGTTTAGTTACGCCGATCATAAACAAATACGATCTATACAGAAGACGAAAACTTAAGTAAAATACAATCGGAGAGTTAGAGAAAGGAATTAAAATTCTAAGTTACAAGATGCGATCTCACTTGGCGATAAGTGAAATCTAGCTATTTAGAAATTATAAATTTACAAATGAATTCTGCAGGTAATAGAACTTGAAATCTTTCATTTTAACAACAGCGCTTTCATTACGCCAAAGAGTTCAGCTAGGTACGTAGAGCACAAACGAGATCCAATATCGGTAAACGACGAGTATAAACTCGTACGTGAGACTTATATCATTTCTATAATAATTGGAATTGTTGTTATTTGTTGATATCATTGTTATCTGTCTCTTGCTACAACTGTGTATTGTAGCGGTTCGTAGAAGGGAAGAGTTTTTCACATTTGTAGCTTTCGCACGAGTTCGATGCTACGATTACAAAATATCGTAGAGGGCTACGAGTACTACGCTACGTAGTCAAAATCGTAGCTTTATTCAAATACTAGAAGCCCGCGCCGACTTCGTCCGGGTTGAAAATTTAAATACATATTTGTTTTTACGGGACTGATCGCACAGAGCTTCTTATAGGAGACGATTGTAAATAAAATCACCGCAGGAACCAGAGGAATCTCCCGCGCCGAAACCCGCCGCCGTGCACCGCCCCCGCGCCGGCCGACACATATTAATTTAATTTTCCGATAACTCCTATGATATTTATTTAAATTGTATAGTGTAAAGGGCAAATATGTTCTAAACTAAATACTTACGTTAATAAACATATTTATTTAGATATAGATTGACATCGCATCGGTTAAAGAACCTTCGAAAATAATTCATTATTTTTAATCAAAATTTGAAAGATAGAAATGGTCACTGTAAGTTATTCTTAGAAGATAGACATATGCTATCTCGGACTTTTTTTTAGAACTTTTTAAGCGAAACAATTCACCCATACATCATTTTCATCCAATAGCAGTATATGACCCAGCGCACGCCTTGAAAACGTTTAAGATTCAAAAAAATTTCCGACTTCCTTAACAAATTTGCACATAATATCTAGCCATAATACTTTATGTGCATAATATATAGCCTATAACCATCTGGAATAATGTACCTTTGAATTGGTAAAAGAATTTTTGAAATAGGTGCGGTGGTTCCAAAGTTTGCTCCGGACATACATACAAACTCACAAAATTCGCGCTCCCTCTTTATTATAATAGTATAGATTACATATTATTTTCTTTGATGAGATCCATTGAAAAGTAGATTTCAAAAAAAGAATTCGGACAAAAATTTTACAGAACAAAGACTTGTAGAAAATGATAGGAAAAGGGATCTACCGCTTTCCGCATCCACTCACAAACGAACTTAAGTAAATAAATGAGAGTGTAAAAGTAACATAAATGAAGTGAAAACAGTTTTAGCTGATATTGATTCAGGCGTAGACGACTCGCCATTCACGGGCGGGACTAAATAAAACCGTGCAAATTAAAACCCAACGTGAGGTACGTTGATTATTTACTGTGAAGTGCTTTAGTCTAAGAGCTAAGAATCTATTTGTTAATTGGGCGACCCAAGTTCGTTGGTTGGTTAAAGTTGGGCCAGGAGCCCAAGTCTGCTATTGCAATTGTAGTTACATTGTCTATCAATGACATGACAATTGTTATTTTTAGCAATTGTCATGTCATTGATAGACAATTGAACCCCTGGTCAAGCCCCAAGTCAAATTGCTAAAAGTAGCAATTGGGATGTCATATGGATGTCATTGATAGACAATGTAACTACAATTGCAATAGCAGACTTGGGCCCCTGATTGACGCCATGAATGGCTTCGTGCGTTGGATACTAACACATACATATTATTAAGGTATAGGGTAGTACATTAAAGTTAATGAAGCATAGAAGTAAATGAACTCATAATCTAAAATAAATAAAATAAAAGTTAAAATTAAAATAATTTATTACAAGTATTTAAAATCAATACTCCTTACTAATATTATATTATATGCGAAATTGTGTTTGTTTGTTTGTAATTAAATCACACAGCAACGGAGCAGCGGATCGATGTCATTTTTGTGTACGGTTGTAGTATAATGTTTACTAATCTATATATATAAAATTCAAAGTCCTGACTGGCTGAGATATCAACGCACAGCCTAAACTACTGAAGTTAGAAACTTGAAATTTTTACACTTGGTTCCTTTTATGACGTAGGCGCACACTAAGAAAGGATTATTGGAAATTCCACCCCTAAGGGGTTATAGGGGATGGAAGTTTATATGAAACTCCGTAATTTTTCAAGCTGTTTCCATTAAAGTTGGTATTTGAGCTTTCAGTTAAAAATAAAAAAGTACGTGTGTCACAGTTTTTGAAAATTCCACCCCAAAATCTAATTCCACGCGGATGAAGTCGCGGGGGCAAAAGCTAGTCCTTACTAATATTATAAATGCGAAAGTGTGTTTATTCGTTGGTTTGTCCTTCAATCACGCTGCAACAGAGCTACAGATCGACGTGATTTTTTGCGTGGCTATAGTTGGGGACCTGGAGAGTAAGGCTACTTTTTATCCCGGAAAATGTAAAAGTTCCCGCGTATTTTGAAAACTAAATCCAGACCGAGGAAGTCGCGGGTATCAGCTAGTAAGTAAATATTTAGAACTTCACCTCTGCAAATCTGTCGGATCTCGTCTCACAGGTCAGCATAGACGAATGGCTATTGATAGAAGCCGTCGGGACCGAAATCCATTCGACGACGCTACCTATCTAATAGACCCCTAAATGGATTCCAAATTGACGCCTACCGAAGCGACGGTTCAGATAAATTCAATTCCTTTTACACAGTAGTACTAAAACTCAACGCGAAATCGAGCCGCAGTCTCTGTTAGTTGCAAGTTGAGCGGTTATTCATTTTATTTATCTCATTCATCTCATTCGTCTTTGGCCACAGGTTTCGAATGGAAGAAGGATTACGCTGCTTCTTGATTTTGCATCTTGGATTTGAAATTTCCAAATCCAAGATGGCCGCGATCAAAATCGGTTCATCCACACACACACACAGACACGTCAAACTTATGACGCTCCGTCGTTTTTGCCCCGGGGGTTAAAAATAATATCTGAAATAGTTGGCGTTGTACAATTTTGATTAAAATATGTAGCTGTATATTGTATCGGTTCCATCGAAAATTGAGTTTATATTCTCAGCGTATATAGTACGTATAATGTATATAATATATAAAATAAATAAAATATTATTACATATGGATGTAAAGGGTCTAGCCGGTTAAGCATGGGAAAGCTGCACCAGCGTGTAATGAAGAGTTCTTACCTTGTGATTACTGTACTCTATCTAAAACATCTTTATGCTTAATTTCAGACTTCTACCCCTGATAGTTAGGGAGTAATCGGGGTGGCAACCCTTATCGTTAAATTTGATTTTTTCCGAAACTATTGGAGGTATCTTAATGAAACTGAAACTGTATATATATGTCTATGAGTTACATATTATATATTTATTTCAGAATTTTCCCATTTTGAAAAATGGTGAAAAACGAGAAGTAAAATTTTTGGGGGTGATTTTTTATACTAATCCGCGAAGTGACAAGGTTGAAAAAAATACAGTTGTTTTGTTTATTAGTTAGCTATTATATATAAAAATTGTAAAAATATCGAATTGGGAATCAGTAAAAAAAATGAAAATATGTTAGGGACGATATTTGATATGAAGTGATAAATCTATGAGACAATATTTAGAATAAAATATGTGTGGCATCATTTATTACTTATAACAATAAATAAACATTAAACGCAAATAGGAAAATATTTTATTTACATTTTGGTATTAAAAATTAACAGTTAGCAATACATATTTATTCCATGTAGTGCTATGAGTGTTTTCATTTTCGCTACAATAAACTAGTACTGGCATGTGTTATATTATGATTCTTATGCGCGGTCATTTCAATAGGCAAGTTATAACAAGTTTACTAGCGACAAGAAATCAATAAAACTATTATTTTTTTGAGGGCTTACACATTAAAGCTTATGGCAAAGGCTTCATTACTTAATGCAGTAAGTTTTTTGCGGTTGTTTTATGTAAAGTTTAGTAGATCGTCAAATTGCATAATTTTTTCGTTTTAAAACAATGGATAAAATAGTTGTTAGTAACAGTAGACTTGTAGAGGACAGATGTGTTCATTGTAAAGTGCTTATCAGGAAAACCACTAAACAAGAAAAGTGAATCTTTACAGATGAAGAAGTAATTAGATATCAACCTTATTTTAAAAATATTGTGCAAATCGGATCTATATTTTGTCATAAATGTAGAATGATAATATATAGAAATAAGCAACCTACAGCATCTACGAGTAATGACAATAATATTGAAGATGAAAATAACGACATTGATTTAGAGGATCCAGAGTGGAAAGTATTTTACCGTAGGTCTTCACGTAAAGAATATGTAGAACTTCAGATTTAAAGAGTTAAAATAACTCATATATACTGTACATTATGTCAATTCGATAAATGAGGGCTCAGCTTATTTTCCAGTAAAGCAAAACATTCTTTTGTCATACGAAAATACTTATAAAATTGAGTCTCGTCATCCAAAAGTTCTTTGTAAAGAGTGTGTTATTCTCCTTCTTGTTCTCTTTTCTGCCATGTAGGATGTACAGAAAATCTTCTTTTCCTCTTGACGGCCGTAGCTTCTTCGTCATCTAAAGCAATAGCGATTAAAGCCAATTCTTCAAATGAAAAATCCATCTTTCCAGCAATTAGAGCCCTCAAAAAGATAATAGTTTTATTGATTTCTTGTCGCTAGTAAACTTGTTATAACTTGCCTATTGAAATGAGCGCGCATAAGAATCATAATATAACACATGCCAGTACTAGTTTATTGTAGCCAAAAAGAAAACACTCATAGCACTACATGGAATAAATATGTATTGCTAACTGTTAATTTTTAATAACAAAATGTAAATAAAATATTTTCCTATTTGCGTTTAATGTTTATTTATTGTTATAAGTAATAAATGATGCCAGACATATTTTATTCTAAATATTGTCTCATAGATTTATCACTTCATATCAAATATCGTCCCTAACATATTTTCATTTTTTTTACTGATTCCCAATTCGATATTTTTACAATTTTTATATATAATAGCTAACTAATAAACAAAACAACTGTATTTTTTTCAACCTTGTCACTTCGCGGATTAGTATAAAAAATCACCCCCAAAAATTTTACTTCTCGTTTTTCACCATTTTTCAAAATGGGAAAATTCTGAAATAAATATATAATATGTAACTCATAGACATATATATACAGTTTCAGTTTCATTAAGATACCTCCAATAGTTTCGGAAAAAATCAAATTTAACGATAAGGGTTGCCACCCCGATTACTCCCTAACTATCAGGGGTAGAAGTCTGAAATTAAGCATAAAGATGTTTTAGATAGAGTACAATAATCACAAGGTAAGAACTCTTCATTACACGCTGGTGCAGCTTTCCCATGCTTAACCGGCTAGACCCTTTATCTTTATTAAGTTCATGTGATTTTTCACGATAACATCGCTACTACAAGTGAAAGTGTGTTTATTTCTTGGTTTGTCTTTCAATCAGAACTGCGGACAGATGTGATTTTTTGCATGCGTAGGGTATAGGTAAAGACCTGGCGAGTATAATAGGCTCACGACGTGCTACCAAGCGATTTAGCGTGTAGAAACCGATTAGAGGTATGGGTTTAATTAAAACTGCCATACCCTTTTCCATGTTAGCCCGTAAGCCTCTTAGGCTGCATTGTCCCATAAGATGAGATAGTCAAGGGCTACTTTGTCATTAATAAAAAAAAACATACAATACCCAACACATCGCAACTTTCCATAGGTACGCAGGCACAGCTTGTGCAGAGCTACCCCCCCATAACTTCTCCTGAAAGCCTACATAACCGTAAATAACAATGGTATCCGTTTCAACATTTATGTAGCCAGTCTTACGGAGAGATCTAATGTATCGAGAGAACTCTGACTTTAGAAAAGAGATTAAAAACCCCGACTACTTTAAAGGATATCAACTAAAAATTTACAACTTTAAACTGTCATAGATCGTAAATGGTTATTCAAAATGATCAAAGAAACCTAACAATGATTTACAAATTACCTATTCAATGATACCCCACTTAACATAGTTTGTCGACTTTCATTTTTTTTTTCTTTCACAATATGGTGTCTCGTGGTCGCCATATTGAATTTTGATTGCCGTCATGCCTTTAGTGACACTTCCAAGATAAACACAAATCGATTGACGTAAGAATCATCAAAATCGGCCCACGCGTTTGGTATCCAGAATGCCACATACATACATACATACACGGATAAACACATTACCCTCCTTTGCGTGCCGCAGTCGGGTAATTACCCATTTAGACGAAACAAAAAAAAACTGACAGTATTTGTAAATACTCGATTGCTTGTGAATGAACGCCTGTTGCTCGTTTGAGGCCGAGAAGACTAAAGAATCAAAACGTCTAAAAGAATCCTTTTTGGCACATCCCAACACGTGAGTTACACATTTAAATATTATTTTCAGTTATTTAGACTACACAATCTCACACTTAACGCACATTGAACTATCAAACTCGATCACACAACGAAGCGGAAATATCATTTGAATATTTCGAATACACACTCGACGCACATCACTGGTCACTGGCTATTCGAAAAGTAAACGTATTTTTTTTTTTAATTTACGGCATTCGATTTTTGAATTTCCGCGGCAGTTCGCCGTGGCCGAGGCGGGCGGCCGGCGAGCGGTTCTCGCGGTTCTGCCGCCCCCGCCGAGTCTCTATGGCGAGTCGGACCGCGTAGCACTTGACGGATAAACAACTGAAAAACATTTTAATTAAAACCTCCGTGAAGGCAATAGAATAAAATACGCTTCATATACTTTTTTAATATCCAGTATTAGAGGAAAGTAATTGGGTTTTTTGTCAAGAATCTCCAAGTAGCCCAGGGGAAAATCGAATTCTTTATGTTCTTTCTGGTTGATGCCCGCGACTTCGTTCGCGTGAAAAAATTTAAAACATCACAAAAAAACATAATCAAAATCGGTTCATCCGTTCGGGAGCTACGATGCAACAGACAGACACACACACACAGACACGTCAAACTTAACACCCGGTCGTTTTAGCGTCGGGATTTAAAAACAAAAGTGTTTGAATGTGTGGCTTATTAATACTATATTATTATAATAAATAGCAATACAGAGCACGTACAAGCTTTTGGTCCTTGGCTGAAGTGATCGTGTCAGATTATCGTACCAAAGGACCTATGAAAGTGAGGAAATAGAGAGTGCATCTGTGATTGCGAAAAGTATTTGTGCCTTATATTATATCTCCTGCATTGTCTCTTGATATTGGATGCTACTTGCTTATTATGCTACTTGGTTATTTTTATTGCTACACAATATTCATTAATTAATTTTTTTTTGATATAGCACATGAAATGTACTATATCCTGAAGCCTTCTTCTGACAAAAAGTTAGTTTTTGTGCCTAAGAGTTTATGTATGAAACCGGTACATTTATAATATAAGAATCGAATTAACCTGATTATAATATAAAAGATGACACTATTTACCGCTCTACCAACAAAGCAGTCTCCACGAAATTCATATTTTATTCGTCATGTCAGAGAATGACTGGTAATAAATAATTATTTATGAAGAAATCCTAATACTCAAGAATTTTGGATTTCATTATTTAGATCTCGAATTGTAAACATGCAAAGAAAAAAGCGGGCGCGGACAAAATAATGAAATGAATCTTTAATAATAAACCGTTACAGCGATCGGGGCCCCTTTTTCACGCCGTCATAAAATGACTTTATTTTTCCGGGAAACGCGTCTGTTGCGGAAAATATCGTACGACATTGCGTTGGTTATTAAATGGAACCAAATCACGTAATATTTCTTTGATATTTCGGCATGGAGCTATAGCCATATTTCGGCTTAAAGAGACAACTGTCATACTTAGAGATATTCATAATTAAAAAACGAATAAATAATCATTAACTGCCGCACTTAGAGGCGCTCAGACGTTACTTAACGCTTCGTTATTACGTACATTACATAATAAGAACAGGTCAGTGACAGATTTAGTGTTAATTAGTTAATGACTTATTTAATGTGAGTGGCAATTAGCGTGGAAATGTGGAAATTATCTTTTGGGAAAACGTCATGATATGACGTCTTTCTGAAGGACAGATTTACGCATAGTTAATGGCGTTAACTTGAACACTGACCCTAGTCTAATGGCTCTGATATCGGTGCAAACCACGTTAACAACGTTCATTTTACGCGCAAAGATATCGTATCGGCTGATACCGTTAACGAATCGTATACTGTTATTATACAATAATGTATATGATATTACACTTTAAAACTTTATATAGGGATAAGAAGTAACGTTGTAGCGCTTGGGTGTAACAGGTACATTTTTCATAGTTTATACCCGTACGATACGAGTTCGTACGCAGTGAAAAATGTACAGAATTGTGACCGGTTTACGGCACCCAGACGGCGCTTACGGGGAATATTTTTCTTTCTTTCAATTAGATTACAGAATATGTACATTTTACGTGCTGCTTAGTAAGTTCGTAATAAACTCTTATTTATTTGGTACAAATATGGTATCATTAACGTGTAAAATTATAAAAAATACACGCAAATTTTGTCGTTACTCGTTACCTTACTCTAGAAACTATAGACGAAATTTTTTTTAAAATAAATAGACATTAATAGGTCTTTTCTAAATTGTGACAAATTGAGAAAAGCTTATCATAATAAATATCTTCAAGAAATTGTATGGCGTACAATATAAATCCCACTAAAAATAATTTATTGTAGTCATTGTATCTGTAAAAAATGTATTTCAGTAGATTCACTTACCTTTAGATGATTATAACAGAATCCGATCACGAAACAATGTGAAATCCATTACCTGTAAAAGAGAAAATGAGAATTAACGACGAATCTATTTCTCGTGGAATTATTGTCTTATCTAATAATCCTTGAAATCAAAATCGAAAAACTATTTATTATTGCAAGTTAGAATCAAGATTCTAACGATATAATATAAGTATGTTGTAACTGTATACAACATATTGTTATTACAATTTTTTTTTAAAGAGCAACCGCCGAGTTTCTTGCTGACTCTTCTCGGTTGGAAGGGCATGCCAAAGCACTTTGTAAAAGTTCATTTGAATAAAAAATTATTCTATTCTATGCTATGCATAAAATAATTTCGTATTGGCAGGGATCTTATCATATTTCCCACGTGTATTATGTTACCCGTCTCTCAGACTATCAATTTAGGTACTTAGCACACGCAACTTGTTGCGACCCTTGACAACATGAGAGCGGGTGATCGAGTGGCACACAGTGGCACAGTAGACTAATGAACCGCGTTGTAACGTCAACAACAATACCGCATTCACCGGGACGACTGCCGCTCTGCGGGTGACAACGAATTGCGTCTAGGGTTGAACGACACTCGCGTTTAATTTTAACGAGATTCACGTTTAATTTTTTTTTTTTATAATAATTTGATGAATGGGGTATCGTTAGAATCATTAGCTTATTCCGAGTGACATAGGCTAGTGAAATTTAAAAAAAAATGATGGGGTGACCATGGTCTCGCATTAAAGCCTAAAGTTGAAAAAAATAAATTCGAAAATAAGATTAAGTATATAATCATCATCTTGAAAATTATGAGTAGATTCCAAAAATGTATAACACTACAGTGATTCACAAAAAAATACCATTTAAAAATGTGAATAAGATTCCAAAGGGTTGTGATATTTAACTTTTTAGTTCGTTTTAGGCTGGGCAGTCGTGTGTTTTAATTTTTTAAATTATAGCTTGTTTAAAGAATATTAACCAAGTTGAACTTGATTTATATCCTCCTCTTCCCTCCAATTAAGCGAAAAGCTTGTGCTAGGAGTGGGTACGACAATAGTGCAAAGGGTGGGGCTCGAACCTGCGACCTTTCAGTTTTCAGTCCGCACCTTTAACCGTTGGCCTATTGAGGCTTCGATTCAATTATTTATTTATTTTGCACTAAACAACGTTTGTAAAACAAGAATAAATGGTGGACAAGGAACATTTTCTTTGTAACGGCCAGGGCAGACACTATGCTTTTAGCAAAGGCGATCGGCGTTTTTGCGATTTTTAGTCGCCGCGTCCGAACACAAAAACGCCGATCGCCACGACTAGAAGCATCGTGTCTGCCCTGGCTCTAGGAAAGCTCTATCAGCTGACAACCCTAATAGGGTCTCAGATATCCTGAGGTATTGGGGCGGAGAAAGCTGAATAATAAGAACATTGGATTACTGTAGGATTATTTCGGAAATACAAAAGTTATGTTTTTTTTTTCGTAGGACGCATAATGAAAAGGACAGCATTATTTTTTAGATCTATTGATTTAATTTAGTTTATGAGTGTGTACAATTGATAATAATGCGGTGGGTTTCCCGATCCTTCCACATACGACTCGACTCGACTCGACTAGAAAATGAGATTTCAAATCTTAGGTTTAACTGTTACTATCAGATGTTAGTGATAATATCCGGGACCGACGAGCTCATCGTGCTCTCCGAGCCATGGAGGGAGAGGAAAGGCCGAATTGGGGCACCCCAACGGCGGTCACCCATCCAGTTACCGACCGGAGTCACAGCGTGATCGTTTGACATGCGCTTTTACTAGTACACTCTCGTTTAATTACTTATTCGACATTCCATAGTTTTATAACGCTCTCTCGGACGTAACATTTAGACCATTAGGGTGGCGAGGTGGCGAAGCTGAATCAAGAAATGGGCTTTTTTTAATATTTATTTTTATTCCTAGAGGATCTTTTGTAAAGATTTAATACCTCTTGGGGTCAAGGAACGAAAGAGTCCAGCGCGAACGAAATGTAATGAGGAATTGGGACAATAGAATAACATTTCTAAAGGGGCTTGGGCCACCCAGCTAAAATAAATTATTAAAATTGAGGGAATAAATTGGAAATTATTATGATTTTTGCGGTTGTATTTTGGGCATAAAAATTGCTATGATAATATAGGTACTACAATAATTATTTATAGGATTGGATACAAATTACTTGATAAAAAGTTTTCCAAATACTGCCCCTAAATCTTGATTTAGGTCTCAGCTTGGCTAATAATTTCTTTATAAAAAAATAAGAAAGTATAAGATTAAAAAAAAAAAAATCTTACGTGTTATTAGCATTATTTGGCGCTACTCGCTACTAACTGTCGCGTTTCACACGAGGTTTCGGATATGTTTTATTTCATCTATATGATTTTTTTCTGGCATTCTGCGCACTGTTAAAGCACACTTCTCTATCTCTAGATAGCATAGTTTATCGGGCCGCGGCAATACCGCTCTAAGCACAACTCCCCATATATACGAACGAATAAAGCAAATTATATCGACGAAGTTAGAACAGGCGGGCTTCGGAAGCACGTAAAGTGCTCCGCCCGTCAATTGATCGCTATTCATTCTACTTGAGCTAGTCTGCACGGATATACTCGTAAGATTACCTAATACCAACTCGACTACACGATTAATTGATCCTGATTGTGTGAATTCGCCTTGTTACTTTTTTATAGCTTGTCATCGTTTCTGATAATCTCTTTCATAATGTCATTAATAAGAATAAGAGCTTTGGAAGAAATACACAGCAGCAAAGTTTGAACTGAAGCTCAAGATGCCATATTAAATGTGTGTAGGAAAGAATCTCTAGGTTTTGTATACCTCTACGTAGCAATGCTCTGAAAGACACTTGAGAATTGAAGGTAATAAGAAATCGCGCTATGGCAATATCAAACTACCCCCAATGTTCTCAAACTCAAAAAGCTATTAGCATATTGTGCAGATCGACGGCGCAGCGCAGAACCCTGGCAGCTGGCAGCTGGCGGGCTGGCGCTGTGCCCGCTCCGACTCATTAATAACTGGTAATTGAATGCGGTTCTATCACTTATAGCATATGCATGAAACCTTCGAATTTAAGGGAAAACCAGCCTACTACAGGGAATGAAAAAAAAGACATCTAAAACTATACAAGTAAAATTCTTTGAGAGCATTATGGACAACTCTCTGGCATTGAGATTTCTTCACAATGACTTCCTTCTGTGAAGCCAGTGATTTTTGCATACCTGATAGTTCTCTATAATGTTCTAAAAGGTGTGTGAAATCAATCCGCACTTGACCAGCGTGGTGGACTATGGTCTAAATTCTTCTCATGCGAGAAGAGACATACTAGGGCTAACATGCGCGGCACGAGAAAATTTTGTCTACCCATTTACTCGTGAATCTGCCTGAGATTTCATTAGTAAATGGGTAGACAATTTTTTCTCGCGGCGCGTATGTTAGCTCTACTGTGTCTAGCTGTGGGCCGACGACCAGTTGAGATGAATGAATGAATGAATGAACCCCATTAAAGAAAAATGATAATAGTTATTGGCTATAGTTACTCTGTATTTTAAACGATTTTTTTTTTAAATATATAGACTAGCGCTTGACTGCGATCTCACCTAATGGTAAGTGAAGATGCAGCCTAAGATGGTGCGCGAAAAACTATCCAAGTCCAAACTGTAAAAGGGTAGAAGTCTGTAACCTTATTTCATTCGTGGCGATAATAATCCTCGGGTACGAAGTACATGAGAAATAATAACTCTACGGTAGCCGCAGTGCTCGACTAGAACGCAGAACACTCAAAAATCCTGGACTTAATGCGCCAGTTCCGGAGTTGTTTTAACTAAAAGCGTTATATTTTTTCGCCGGAGCTCTACATTTTCACGTGTACAGGATCTCGCTTACATCGTTTATAGCTTGAACGTATGGTAAAACTAATGGAGATATAAGGGTTCCGCAGTAGACCTTAGGGGTCTACTGCGGAACCCTTATATCTCCATATAATTTTGAGGGCTTCTGAAAGAAATCTCTTCCGAGATAAACTGTCCTTGTGCACGTTCTTTATACTATATGATTTGTTTTGTATTGTATTTTTTGTTTTCTGGTACTTCCAATAATATGTTACCCCGGACAGATAATACAAGTAATATGATTTTAACTAAAAATAGTTATCGGTTTTTACCTAAATCGCTTGGTGGCACGTCTATGACAATAGGGCAGTAACTAGACACGGCTATACCCTACCACCAGATCCGACCAGACACATTAAAGTAATTATAAATCTCTAAATTCATCCCATCGGGAATCGAACCCGAGACCTCACCTCAACACTGAGCCAGGGAGGGCGTCAAATACATAAAGACTAAAGAAATTCGTGATCAAACCACTGTCGGGTCACCAGAAAAGCGTTAAAACAGGTCGGCTTATCTGGTTTAACGACACCATTACGCTAATTACAGATTACAACTATTTGCTATTAATGTTTTATCGCCTTTAATTACCGTGTATATACAAACATGTACACGAAACTATTGTAAACCTATGTATATCATAATATATCTACATAGGTATGTTTTATTATTATGGTTAACGACCATGTGCTCAATAGTGACTGCTTATGTAAAACTACATCTAATCTATCTTCTATATTTAAAAATCAATCTATGTTAGTCTAGTTAATACTAAAAAATGGCTTGACTTAAAGCATAAAATAATAGGAAAAACCCAAAAACAGCTGAAAAACGGAAAAATCAAAATAGGCAATTTTGTATAGGAACTTTACTCCTGTGCTACCACTTCGGTTTTGTTTAAATAGATGGCGAGAGCAAAGTCGCGGGCAAAAGCTTGTAAATAATATATTTTCTAGTAGTATACAACAATATGTGACGTGTGAAGATTGTAAAATATATTTATTTACTTTTTATTATACTTTCGTTTTGGAGAGAGATAGCTAATAGGTAATATATTTTCCTGAAACTTTTAACGAGTTTTCCAGTACGACTGTTAGATAATTACATTTTAAAAATATAAAACAGCACGCCAATTTTTTCCTTTTCGTTTTAATTTAGAAATAATCAGAGCAATCAACTTCTGTACCAAGCATTTCTATAGCTTCGGAAGCCTCGTTCGAAGTTATCGTATGAAAACTACGATAAAATCAGTATAATATATATTTAGATCTATGAATATCAGACCTTAACTAAAACAAAATATACAAAAGTGTATCTATTTGTTGATCTGTCTTTCTATGATGCAGCAATGGAGAAATATAATAACGTAAGTAATTGACAACTTGGATAATGTCTTAGGCTACTTTAAAAAAAAAAAGACTTCCTGTAAAAACAAACGAAAAAATCTGTAGGCTTAAGAAGGCTCCTGTCTTATAAGTAAAATACCGGGAGAGCGACATCCGAAAATAGTTTAACAAAATGCTAACTATTCCTGTTATGGGGGTGAGATTCGGTGTTGTTTTGAGTCCAATTATTGGGTATTTTTCAGTTTTGTTCGCGTGCCAAATCCGCTTCCGTGATCGCTTGCAACCCTTTGCGGGGAGCCGTCATTATTAGTATCGACCGTACTAATGTAATGATCCCTATCTGCAATACACGGTATATTTTAATGTTCACATCGCCCGACATCGATATTATTATTTAGTAGCTTTTGTAGATTAGGTTAGGTTGGTTAAAACTCCGCTACTGCGTGATTGAAGGACAAACCAACAAACTTACTTTCGCATCTTACTTAAGTGTTTGTTTATTGGTTGGTCCTTCAATCACGCTGCAACACATCTGCGTGGTTTTTTTGCATGGGTATAGTAGAGGACCTGGAGCGTAACATTGGCTTCTTTTTTAATCGACTTCCAAAACTCGCAGGTTTTCAAGAGGTTCTCAATTCGTCGGAATCTTTTTTTTTTTTATGTATGTTCCCCGATCAATCGAAGACGCCTCGACCTATTTTTGTTTGAAATGGTATACTTCCCAGGTTATCCCTTTGTCATCAGGTCAGGATGTGTTGATGGGATCCTGGAGAAATCGATGGAACTCTTCATATTTTATAGGCACAATTGATGTACTTTGCAGGGGCGTTTGAAGTCGGTTTTGTAAAAGGAATTTTATACCGGAAAATTCCACGGGATTTCTAAAACTACAACGCGGACGAGGTCGCGGACATCAGCTAGTTTATAATATTAGTAAGGATTTCAGTTCATTAAAAATTCTATTTGAAACATTTAAGTTTTTCATGCAGGTACTAGTTCAAGTTACGCTATTTGTGCAGGACTTTTTGAGAACATCCGCCGAGGCTGCTGAAGGCGCGCGCGGAACAATGGGCGGGCTCGATGACTGAGCCTTTTCACGAGAGGGCTTTGCCCTTGTACCACGCTGAAGTTGGTCGCACACTGCCGCTAGAGCAGGTCGTGCTGCGTGAAGCTCGCGCTGCAGTATGCGACTAGCTTTTGAATGGTGGTCTAAAGAGTAAAGATTCCTAAGCATTAGCGCTGAAAGAGCGTTTTATGTACATCACGACTAGACTTCAGTCGTAAGATTAGAATTAAAGGTAAATTAGAATCTCAAGTATAATTTCAGGACTGAAAAATTAATAGTAAAATCAGATTATGCCTGCATAGGTAAAAACCGGATGAAAAACTACAAAAGTGTTTTAGTGCGCAGACAAAAATTCGGCCGAGGGACTTAAAAGTTTTATAATAATGGTGGAGTGAAACTTAAATCTCAACTCTACATTTTAGAGTGAGTAGAATCCGGTAAAATGGAGGAACAAGGTACACAGCTCGAAAGAGTCACATGGAGTTTCATGGAAACAATCGGCTTTGCTTCAGCTGATTACAAATCTACTCGTAGGTTACTAATGTATATTACATTGATAAGCTACGTATCGCTACACTTTTGTTATGAAAAGAGCCACTGCTAGGTTTCCTGCCGGCTCTTCTCAGCAGATTCTGCCGCGCCTGTGGAAGAGTTGGAAAAGTCTTGGCCTGCCATAACTTACCAATTGGCATACTTACATGAAATATTTTTGTATAACAAGTGTAAATTGAAAACTTAAAACACCCCCGACTTGTGAAATTAAAAAAAAATGAAATCCGCTATTTTGTGGCGGCGGCCATCTTGGATTTTCATCAAACATAGCTAAGAACACTCCCGACTAATTTACCTTTCAAACAAAAAAAAAACAAAATCAAAATCGGTTCATCCGTTCGGCCGCTATGATGCCACAGACAGACACACACACACACACACACACACAAACACATGCACGTCGTTTTTGTGTCAAGGGTTAATTCAAATTTAGTCGTGAATATAATGAAGATTCTAAATTAAGCTTCTAGTCGCATTTTCAGTACAAATAAAAAGTTAATTATTCTCTCACGGAGGCGCAAAGAAAGTCACAATGTTCGCTAATAAACTCCAGTCGCACCAAAACCCTATTAAATAAGCTCATCTGTCGGACTGAGTGTCAGGCTGTAATTAAAAATGTTTCAGTTCGACTTCTGTCTAAAAGTGAAATAATTATACTGAAATAATTAATATCCATTAAAACAATGCTCAAAGTTAAATCTGAACAATTTTCTGACGATAGTTATAGTTGAGAAAGAAAGAAAGATTTATTTGGGGCAGATAATAAAAACTGTATGATAAATGACTGAATAATCCATAACTTCACTTAGCAAAGGCTTTCTTTTGAATTACGAGTACATAATATATGTAGTGGAAAAAATGTTATCGATATGGAATATATGCAAATTCTATAAATACATGCGAATGCGATGCGAAAGTGTGTTTAATTGTTGGTTTTTCCTTCAATCAAGCTGCAACAGAGCGTTGTGAACGGATGGAAGTGATTTTGCATGGGTGGTAAATACAATTGAGGACCTGGAGATAGGCTACTTTAATCCGGAAAATTAGAGTTCTCAAGGGATTTTAAAATACTACATCCATGCGGACGAATTCGCGGGAATCAGCCAGTGTATTATTAAAGACGTCAGAAGCTTAGGTAGACGCGAGGACAGTGGGGTTAGTATAAGATTTAATTCGATTGATAGTATTCGATGACATTAGCGTCAAAGTCAATTGAACCATAATTACATGGAACTAAAGCTCAATTTCGTGTATGCATTCTTATAGGGTTACGTATACGGATGCGCATTAAATTAAAATCAGCTGTACTGAATTTGTGACTTTAAATTAAATAGATTTAAGGTTCATTTAACTTTGACGCTAATGTCATCGTATACGAATACGATCGAATTAAATCTTATACTAACCCCACAGGAAAGAAAAGCGACCCTAATGAGGTTTCAGTGAGGCATCGAGCCTTTAGCGATCACCCGCGAACTTAGAGCCCGCAGGCATTCTTTATCCCATGAAATCAATCGTTAACTTTTGACCTTTCACTGGAATAAGATAAATTCTTCGAGCATAGAAATTTCTAAGTAACTAAAAAAACACTTAGATTAAAGCACAAGATAGACTGTAAACGGTACGCGAATATTTGTGTTGAATTATAATATCGCTAAAATAATTTAACAGTTTAAACTAAATTGACAGGTTAAAGCTGCGTAAACTTAGGACAGTCAGGTTAATTAATCACGACCGATATTATTATTACTTATTTTATTCAAGAGATTAAGGGCGAAAGTTAATCCAGATATGAAGCATGTCAATCGATCCACGTGTTGAGATTGCAATCTGTTTTACCAATTGGTAAAAACATTAATTACACTTTAAAACATAGCTGATTGATTTTCAACTATATCAATCAGTAGATTTTGTGGTAGACTTGTGTACAATTGATTAGACGACTAGTGTTAAGCTTTAAATAATAAAAAAACTGTTTTTTTATACTGAGATACAGAGAAAAAGGAATAGCACAGAAGACCTCCATAAAGAATAAATATGTCAAAATTGTAAACGTAAGTTACGGAAAAATCTAGAAATATTTTTAAAATATTATGATGCTTTAAACGAGATCGCACACCGCCGCTATTTTCAGTACTAATAAAAATGCAACTAGACAAAAGCACAATATTTGTTGTAAAAATGTCATGCTAGCGCCAACTGTTAGACACATTTTCAGACTGTCAGTAATAAAATTTAAAAAAAAATGTTTATCTAAAAAATGTGTAACAACAAGCTAGCAATAGTAGAGTTCTTAACATGTTTCGTCTCAATTTAGGCGTTCAAGATTGTCGCAAAAGTGTGTCGTCTATTGCGGCTCTTGCGGGTCGTCCCATGTATGCGACCAGCTTTGCTCGTAAAATAACTCGGAAGTTGGGGAGGGAAGCCGGGATTCGCGGGCTGCCATCTGCAGCACTTCGGAGCTACTACTTTGCAGGTAAAAAATAATTTAGTGTCAACCGGGATAGTTGCACTTACTGCAGTGGTTAAAGTGAAATAATATATTGGGTCGGTGCATAACTTACTAAGTTTTTATTTCGGCTGTTTTGACCACGTATTTATTTCCTAGTACGTTACTCACATTCTATAAATCTAAACTCGAAAAACTTAATAATTTATAAGTATTTTAGTTTGAGTCAGGTGCACATGAAATTCGAAATGACCGAAATCATCTCAATTGACCAATTTTTAGAACGAAGTACCTAACTTTCTAGTTCTTACTAATAACTTTATCTTACTAATATTATAAATGTGAAACTGAGATTATTTATTTGTTGATTTGTTGGTTTGTTCTTCAATCACGCTGCAACAGAGCTACGAAATAACGTGTATTTGTATATAGTTATAGTTGAGGACCTGGAGAGTGTTATAGGCTACTTTTTATCTCGGATAATGATAGAGTTCCAGGGGGATTTCAAAAACGAAATCAACGCGGACGAAGTCACGGGCATCAGCTAGTATAGTAATTAAAATGATTGCCTATTTGTGACACTAATACAAAACTAGGCGATGCCCAGGACTACATCCTCGTGGATCAAGGTTTTAGATTCCCGCGGGAACTGTTTAATTTTCCAGGAATTTTTTAATCCTTGTGCTAATCCAGGATATAATCTATCTCCATTCCAAATTTCAGCAAAATTCATCCAGTAGTTTTGGCTTGAAAGAGTAACAAACATACACACACTCACATACACACACATACAAACTTTCACCTTTACAATATTAGTGTCATAAATTATCTTTGAGTGTGAACCTGGGGTATGTAAAGTCACGAATTTTCTTCCCCGAAGGGTTATTTTGATAGGAATGAAATATATTGTTCCAATGTACAAGATATTGAACGCTTTTAGGAGATAGGTATATATCGAAGCAACAATAAATCTTTGACTTTTGTTGTATCAAAGTATTCTGTAGACCTACAACTGCGAAGTTTCCCGAGGCTTTAGAAGATTCCCCGTTCGGTAAATTGTTCTTACACCCACGTCGCGATGTCCTTATTATCTCAGAGGTTATTCATTGAGAGAGTTATTCAAATACTTTTTTTACTCACTTTATTGCACAATATAGTACAAAAGATGGACTTAATGCTAAAGTATTTTCTCAATGTCTACCGTAGCACGTACGATATCATCGAGAATATTACAAACTTATTTCATAACTAGCTTTAACCCGCGGCTTTGCTCACGTTAGGTTTGATTTTTTAACCCCCTATTTAACCCTCTTGGGGTTGAAATTTTCCAAAATCCTTTCTTAGCGGATGTCTAACAGCTACCTGTATGCCAAATTTCAGCTCGATCGGTCCAGTGGTTAGAGCTGTGGGTTGATAGATCAGTCAGTCAGTCAGTCAGTCAGTCAGTCAGTCAGTCAGTCAACTTTGCCTTTTATATATTTAGATTATGTTGTGTGTGCATATAACTTTTACAAAGTGTTTTTGAATCGTCAAGTGAGTCTACCACTGGTTCGGAATGCCATTCCAACCAAGAAGAACCAGCAAGAAACTCGGCCCATAAGCGATTACATGTTTTTAGGGTTCCGAAAAAAAACTTCGGAACCCTTATAGGATCACTCCGTTGTCCGTCTGTCTGTCAGTGTGTCACCACCGTTTTTCTCGAAAACGGCTTATGATACTAAGTCGAAATTTATACTGAATATAAAGTTCAATGGTCTCGTAGTGTTTTAAGAATATCAAGCTTATAGCTTAACTCAGTGAAAAGTTACAGCTTTAAAACCACGGCTTTCTCACTATTAAAACAAATTAAGGGACATCTTCCAAAAATCGTTTCTTTCCACACCTAATTCTTAGTTTCATAGTAAGTCCCGTTATATTTTACAAACACCAGTATTAAAATCTTGCAAATTACGGAGATTTTGATACCTTTAAACCATTAATAGTACCTAAAACAGTAAAAAAAAACAAAAAAAAAAACGATAACTTACTATGGCTTTTAAATTAATTGCAACGCTAAGGCTAAAACAAACTATCGGATGCCGCGACTATAGCTGCGACTGATAAGTGTGCACAGTCGTTTGAGATCAGCAGGCCCATATTTCTATTGGACATCCGAACGCTCAAGGGTCGCCAAAGGTTACGTTCGCGACTACGCCCGATATAGTGTCTAAAGTTCAATGGAATTTACTATCCAGCCGCGGCTTACGTGTCCGTTAGTTTGTTCAAAGCTTAACTTTTTAACGCGTCACGTCCACATGTCACTTGTCACAACTACAGATTCACAGAACACTAATAGAATTTTTTTTCTACTACAGATTATTATTACAACTTTTTTACACTGACCTCTAGAATTAATCTATGATTAACAGTGGACAGGCTGCTGTCTGTGCTGTGCTGTATGTCATTTAGTAAATTCTAGTAGGGTGGCAGACCCAATTATGGGCACTTTAAGAGTTTATCTTATTTCAAATATGTTTTTTAAGTATAAATTTAACCAAATTGTATGAATCACTGTGTTCATAAGGTTACTTGTTTAATAAAATATATAATTAAAGAAGATATTGAAATTTTTTTGTTTAAATCAACTAGAATTTTAAATAAGATTGAAAAATGACCCAGTCCCCAATTATTCGCACCTTTGTTACCAGTTATGGGCACAAAATTATCCAATTATCAACACTCAAATTTTAATAGAGTTTAAGGGAAATATAACGCTAGGCTACCTACGGAAGTCTTTTAGAATATAGATTTTATTACGAAATAATATACGGAAATTCTTATAGTAACTGTAGGTGACTTAATTTTTTTATATTTATTATATTTAAAACAAACCCCCTTACATATTTAATAAGAAAACGTAAACATAGTCTTTATCAAACGACAGACGTCCACAGCTGGACAAAGGTCTCTTATATGGACTTCCACAGGCCTCGGTCTTACGCTACCTGAATCCAGCGCCTCTCTGCGACTCGTTTGATGTCGTCAGTCCACCTAGCTTCCCGGTACAGGATCGCTACTCCAACACCATGGGATCCCATCGACCATCAGCTCTTCGAACTATATGCCCGCCCATTTCCACTTCAGTTTCGCTTAGCTATGTCCGTGACTTTGATTCTCTTACAGATATCCTCATTTCTGATATGATCTCGCAGGGATACTCCAAGCATAGCTCTCTCCATCGTCCGCTGAATGATTTTTGTTTCGTGATAAATAACTGCCCATAGAACTTTTCAACCTCTCTCCATACCTCAGGTGGAGAAGAAACGTGGCAGCTTTCATCAGTTTTCAGGCGCGTCAGCTGGCTCTGTCCGATAGATAGATCTCTCACGGACACTTTGGAATGGAACTTCTGTTCCACTAGATGGTATCTTTAATACACTTGGTATTCAAGGCCCGCAGGTCGCGAGTTCTTTTCTTAGAGATCTGCCTATTAACCTACCAGTAGGCATCCGCGTCTGCTGGCGACTGAAGTCTCATCTCTTGTCTGTCTTCCATCAGTTTGAGAGTAAGGTCAGAGAACTTCTTGGTCCTTTTCGTGTGATGGGTCTTAAAGAATTTAGACTCCAGAGTATGGACAGTTTACACACACTTGTTAAGATCGTCTACAGACTCCCAGTCTGCTAGGGAATCGAATCGCTTCGGAGTGTTAATAAACAGGAAAATCTCCAAATTTTGTAACCAGATACTGACACCCCTTGTTTTGCAATGAAATAACGGGAAAGTTTCATTTACTTTTTGAATTAGTAACTAATAATACTTAGAAAATCAATTGAAAACAATTATATTATTAAAACTCAAATAAAACCACAGTTAAATCATTATTAAGTAAGTACTGACCCTTAACGACGATGAGTCAAAATGGCCGAAAAACTTCGGGAACTCCAGAACGATATCTTTCAACTACGATACTGACGTCATTTTAAAACTTTCCACATTAGAAAGGTTTCGATTGTGAAAAATATGAATTCCCCTAAATATTTTTTAATCTGAAAATTTAAAAACCACAATCAGAAACTATATTTTAATATTTTTTGCCAAAGTGCGAATAAACTGGTGCAGTGCTAGCTATTGGGTTGGTCACCCTACTATTAGTACAGTAGTACATACACGCATTCCCTACCCATAAACTTTGATTTTACTTTTTATGTTACAGATTTAAGTATGTCATTCTAATAAATAAAATATTACTCACTACTACTAAAATCAAAATAAAATCCTACTCAAAAATTATAAAATTTCAAGTTGAAAGTATTGATTTGTTGCTAACTTTTGTATAGGTATAACAAAGTTAGCGACACTGCATTGATAAATGCAATTACTTTTAATTTATTTCTCCACTATTACTTATTCACTATTTATATTAGTTAATAAAATTATGGCGGTCGGTGCACCATTTGCAATATTATTAGTTCCAGAGACACTCGTATGTCAAATGTGGTGCTTTAAATTGATTCATAACTATTAAGGTATCTAATCATTGGTAGGTAGGTCTAGGTAGGTAGGTCTAGGTAGGTAGGTACCTGCAGAGACAGCCAGTCCAGTAGGTATTAATCATAGCATAGATTTCATAGAGGGGTAGACAGCTGTCTACGGTGTTCAAAGTTGGTTCAAAATTCAAACTTTCAAAGCCAAATTCAAACAAACAAAAGTTCAATAGTAGTTTGCACAAATAAGCATACTAAATGGTTTATATTCTCTTGGAGACAAATAACATTTGATTTCTTGTTTTATATGTGGGATAGTTATATTACATTTTACAATATTAGTACTGAATCAGTGTTTTCTTTTAACTTTGTATGGAGGTGAACTTAGTATTCGAGACAGAGACTTAATGCATATACCTAACTTTGTGAATTAAACACATTATCAAAATGGACAATACTCCATCGCCAATGGATAATACGTCATCACCAATGTCGGTGAGTACCTATATACTTATTTATTTTAATCTCTCGCAAAGAAGCATTAGAAAGGGAAACTCAAACTACAACTCCCAAATTCATGCAGTCATCTAACTATAGAAATGCCTATCTATAGAAGACAGTCTCAGACTTAAGACCGAGTTAAAACTAGCTTGTTATTGTTACTGTTTTAATTAGTAATAATGCTACCTAAATTTTATCCCATACCATTATAATAATTCTTTCAACAAGTTTATTTAAATAGGTATTCTTCATGTCAATATTATATAGAAGTATAGATAATTTATGTGTTGTACAACAATATATCATAATATAATCAGAGATAAGCCTAATTTATGCAAAGGCATTTGTTAAGTAACTTGCAAAACTGGCGTGCATTATAATTTTTTGGACAGGCCAGTTAAATAATCATTTGACAATAGAAAAAATAGAAGCACTTTCTACTTTTGCTGCCAGCTAATTGCAAGTGCACTCCCCACCATTATAGGAGACTTTAGTACGATGACAAGTTAACATGTCCTGACTTGTCTCGTTGAAAAGTTTGATGTAGGATTTGTTAAGAGTTTAATCTTAGCTTGTCAATTTACCAGTTACTTATATTATTTTAACAATAATTATTTTTATTTCAGGTTACCAGAATACCAGACTATTACTAGAGTTTGCACTGCATGTTGGATTGCTGCTAGAAGAGATAATATATTCAGAAGTAAATGCAGCACAATGTCAATTTTTTGTTGTTGATATTTGGTTCCTTGAGTATGGATAATATTGATTATGAAGAATCCATACATATATCTGTACCTCCACACAACCCAGAGAACCTACAACTTTTAGGATTGTGTCACAAGCTCATATACATTCTGTGTTTACCTTGAGACATTATATATTTTTAGGATAAAATGTTGAATGCCTATTGGTGCCAATTGCAGTCAAAGAAATGTTATTAAACTGATATGCTGAGGCATTATTTTCAAATCACTGTGTGGCAAGCTCAATGTCAACCTTTGCTATGTTTATATATCACCTTTAGAATTAATGTGATTTAACTCAAAATTCCTGTAACTTCTGTTGTTGTAAAATGTATTTAACATTTAATATAATATGTATTACCAATCCATACGTATAAGATGATTAAGTATTAAGATAATTAACTTTTTTAATAGTTTTATTGGCAGAGATACATTCAATTTTACTCAACACTACTTTTTTGAAGTCTTGCTCATTTCCCACAAATTGCAATTTTTGAGTTAGGTCACTTTAATTCCAAAGTTTGTATCTCCTACTCACATTTTTTATAGGTAAGATAAACTTAATGAATAAATTAAATTGTTTTTATAATTTTGTATTATCAAAATACTGTGTCAACCCCAAAATAATATAGTAGTAATAGGCAATTCATAGTTCAATGATACGGAAATCAGAGAGAGATTAGGTGTAAAGCCAACGTCTTTATATGCTCTCTGAGGTACAGATATAATGGAACCTTGTCATCTGCAGTAGAACATCCACTAGACCAACGAGACAAATAATGTGATGAAAGATGGATTGGGGACTCTGTGAGAAAACTACACAACCCCATCGAGTTTGGGCTTTTTAATTCGTCTTGACAAGTTCTCTAGTCCTAAATGATGTGCAGGTTCTGATGATGAAGCCGAAAGGCGTTTATGGGAACTCTGTAATGAAACGACGTAACCCCATCGAGTTTCGACTCGTTTGATTCTTTTTGACGTTTAGAAGGTCATTAGTAGGTACTTAATTAATACATTGGTCAATAGTTTCGGAACCCTCAGTGCGCGAGTATGACTCGCACTTGACCGGTTATTTTATTTTAATCCTGTTAAAATACAAGGCCCGAGTTATCTATCTGAGCCAAGAAGTATATGGTCAATGTTATTCCTTTAGGTTGAGGATTGTCGACAGTTCAGTAATGTTTTATAACATCGTTCCCGATTTCTTTTCTCTCTCGAGCCGTTTTGTAGAGTTGCAACTTTGGAAGAAATTGAACGTATTTTCTCTCTAATGAAACCATGATCAAATTAGATTCGAGGATCAGACCGACTTTAATTAAGGTCATGGAGTTGAAGAATTTATAACAAGGACTTAGTCTAGCTTTAAGCAATTTGTAAGACCTTTTCGCCGTAAGATCTTGGTTTGTTTGATCTTTGTCTCTTTAATCTCTTGTTTCGCTTGTAGGCTAATCTATAGACCGCACTCTCACTCAGCTCAGACTCAAGACAGAGTTAAAACGGGACAGATTTATGTCAGAGCATGTTTGTGTCTCGTTTTAACTCTATCTTAAGTTTGAGCTGAGTCACAGCACGCTCTATAGATCTTAGCATAAGTTAATTTAAGAGTAATTAGTTTGAGTTCCTTTTTAAAGGACAAAAGCATAAGATCGAAAACCAGTCGAATATTTTTGGGTTCTTTTTGAAATACTTTTGGGTATGGAAAGCACAGTTGTGGGAGACTGTGTGAGTTGCTGGGTGCTCGACGATGGGTTTTAAGACAAACAACGGCTTGTGCACAGGGCACAGTAAATTGTTTATATTATTTTGATAAGAGCGAGTTAGAGTTAACACTAGCAGATTGTGGCAGTTGAACGAACTGTTGAATGACCGAGAACAAAATAGATCTTATGTTGCGTTCCCACACGGTAATACCTTGTGGTGCTGCGTTAACCTTGGTTAACTCGCTAGACGTTTACCTTATTAGCGCGTGTTTACCGTTATACCTATGAACGGCATCGGTTGCGTTAATCGATTAACCAAATCCGACGTCTGCCATCACACAGCCCAGTGGAGCACGAAGCGCTACCGCCTTACGAACGGATTAACACAGGCAGTATCGCGGATCGCAATCTTAGGCTGCATTTCCACCGAGGACATGGCAGGGTATGTTTGGAATCCATCTTAGCCATTCATCTTCACCCAAACACAAAATAAATTCAAAATTGATTATTTCGGGTTAGTCGACATAGGAGTTACGACCTATTCTGCCGTTCTCAAGCTTTACGTCTTTAACTACCAAGACTATATGTTGAGTTATGATCCAAAAAGCGGCAATTTATAAAGAAATGATGACATTTGAAAAAGAAAAAAACGACGTTTTTTATATTGCTATATCACAAACTACAGCATTAGGGAGAATACCGCTTCGATGGGTCGATAGAGAATTAACTATACGTCAGATATCATTAAAAATCATATTTGGCCAAATGTTGTCCAAAAAAATCAGCCAAATCGATTCATTCGTTGTGGCGTGAAGTAGTAACAAAAATTCACCCATCAAGCCTCATTCGCATTTACATATTAATAGGAAGAAAGTAGGATTTATCTAATACAAGCTGATTCACATAATTGGCCGCTGCGTGTGTAATCCCCTAACACGCTTAACCGCACAGTGTGAACAAGCTCTAAAAGGATATTTACTAATCCGGTGCCATTAGTCCAGGGTTGTCAAAATTTTTATCGACCAATTGAAAGTAGGTATTATATATTTCGAAGATTTTTGAAAGTAGAAATTAAAGGCTTTCAGAAGAGCTTCTAAATTGGTTCGGAATCGATTTGAAATCGATTGGATTGTTTTCGGTTTTTTATTGGAGTTTGTTTATCCTATCCTACTAATACATTAATGCGAAAGTTTGCTGGTTTTTTGGTTTTTCGGCAAACACGCAGCATCGGAGCCGTTGATCGGCGTGTTTTTATGCATTAATCATGTGCAAAGTTCTAGTACAATGAGCTAATTTTAATTATTGATCGTTTTGTGATACACCCTGTTACCTAAGTACGAGTGACAACCCCTGCCGCGGTAGGTGGGTACATTACGGGGCATGTAACACGATCGGCGGCAAAACAAATCCGGCGAACGCGTCTCGATTGCACGATCAATCACCGATCAACGAGCTATTTCAACATTATTTATTGCCGCGAGCACCGAGAAAATTTTTCCCGAGCCTTATTTGTTCAAACAATGTTTTATTTTTCTGAAATCGTGCTTTCCTTTGGACCTAATCATGGAGAGATCTTGGTGGTACATATTTGATGAAAATAAATTCTTGTATAGGTTGTAATCAAAAGGAGAGCTTCGGTCGTGAGATTTCAGTATCACGGAATTCGAGAATGACTCAGTGAATTATATTTTATGGAAACACTTGGTAGTGCATTTTTTTAAAGCAGAATTATTATTATGTATGTACTCGTTGAAAGTTACATCCTAAGTTCATATTGATTAAATAAAGATCATTAAAATAAATAAATATTACTATCAATAAAATAAAGAATTTTTATTTTCAGGTACGTATAACCCATTACTTTATCACAATTTAAAGATATATAATAAAATCACTCAAAGAAACTAATTAATTATTAAATAAAAATAAAATGCGAGTGCTTTAAAACAATAACAACCGCAAATTCAAAATTGAAGAAAAAAAAATTTTTCACGTCTGAAAATGCCACAGCCACCATAAGGATTTTTTTTTTCAAAAAAATTAATAATCAGTGAGAAGGTGTAAGGATTCTAACGATACCCCATACATCCAAATCTATTCACGCATATAGAAGTTATAATGGAATAAAGAAATTCAAATACATACATGAACCCTGAAAAAGTTACACCACCGCACCTTTTTCGGGCAGGTGTGTAAAAAGGAGTAGGTATCTAGGGCGACGCAAGACAACTAAGTCCACACTTGAGTTGAGACTTGAGACGGGTTCGAGGGAGGCCTAACGACAGAGAGGGACGGCGAGAGTGTCGCGTCCTTTGTCGCGAAGCTACCTCCTTCCTTAACATAGTCTTCTCGTTCCACTGCGCTAGATCCTGGAGTTGAACAATTGCTCTAATGGATTACTTTAAAACTCTTCGTTGTAAGATAAATACGAGTTGGTGATAGGTACTTCTTTAGTTTTATTTACTTAGTTACTACTTTTCAAAGTTAGGCTTTCGCTTGGACTTCATCCTATTATTTAATATTATAAATTATAAATGCAAATGTTTGGATCTATGGATGGATGTATGTTTGTTACTCAATCACGCCGCAACGACTGATGCGGTTTGGCTGAAAGGCACGGAGATAAGCTATAACAGAGATAGTCTGGAATGAATTAAATAACCTCAATCCACATTCATTCATTCTTCATTGAGTGTTTTAGTATTAGAAGTGGGATTTCACTTTTTTTCAGTGAGTGCTCTACCTGAGTAAATCAAAACAGAACCACTTAATATAGAGCATAATTGAGTGGGTCATCTATTCAAAACCACTCGTGCGTAATGAACGATATTCTCGAGGACTCACAAAGGTCGCTGGAATAAGGATTTTCATTTCTTGGGTCTACGGATCTCAGAATATTGCTGACCAAGGGGAGCGTCTTGAGAATTTTATAATAGCCCAATATATCACTGGGCATTAACGGCTGCGACACATAGTGCGAGCTAAGGGCGAGTAAGCTAACTTGAAGGGCTGAGGCAACTTAAATTAACCCATACTAGAAAAGTATCAGAACAATTAAATCGCTTGGCGATACAAACCTCTAACAAACAACTACAATCGTAACTACAAGCGTAATGCATTTATTTTTTCAATGTTCAATTTTTAAGGTTTATGAAGATATGAATGTCCACCAATGTATAATTTAAGGACAAACCAACAAACAAACACACTTTTGTATTTATAATATTAAGTTAGGATACTGTCGGCGGCTTCCACGCATTTTCTTTACGCGTCCTCGACACATCTCTGTTGCAAATCAGCCTTAGCTACACCAGTAACTGGCCCTCGTGGGGACAGTAGCTCGCTCTATATAAGCAGGCCATTACGAAAGCCCGCACGTCAATGCGACATGTCCATAGGGCGTAAAACGATCACGAAACGAAATCGTAAATTATATTCCATATTTCTGAAGCGCTGATATAATCTAACCGCGAGATTATTTTGGGAAAAGAGAGGGAAAGCGAATTTTATCGGATGAGCGAAAGCTTTGAAACATTGCTGTGATTTGAGGTGTGGAAAATTTGAAATTGTGTAAACACAATAATTATATTACTTTGTCCCGAGAGAGTACACACGTGATATTACACATATGTTGAGTTAATTTATAATTGCGCAAATAAATGAATTAAAATATACATATAGGACTAGATGATTTTCCCTTCCTCCTCGCTTTTAAAATCACGTGGAAACTCTTTAATATTCCGGAATAAAATCCATTTTCTTCTTCGCCAAGATCTAATTAATAATCTCGAACTTCGCGTATGAACGATTGCCTTAAGAGCTGGAGCTTCTAGCCCGACGAATCTTGACCAGTACTATTAGTGGTGGCTGTCGCATCCGATCGCTTAAGGACTGGAGCTTCTGACCAATACAATGAGATAGGTGGTGGCCGCGTCCAATAATCTCTTAAATTCGTACTAGGCTACGCTTCGCGCTACGCCTTCGCTACGCTGACTTCTTAACAAAGTCCGCTAGAGACTCTGTCAATTTTTCACACTACGCTCCTTCAAAACATATTCTGATCTGTGGGTCCAGTGTTACTTTTTGAGTTTACATTAACTATGCGTAGGTATATCTGTCATTTAGTGTGGACGGGAAAGGGACAGAATTTTTCCATCCATACAAATTGATATATTAACGTTAACCTACAGGCCTTAAAAACGACTTACGACACGAAAACGAGAACTTCATTACGTAACAAGTACTTACCGATTATCTTATGAAAAACTTCCAATTTTAACAAAGCCGATACTCCAGAGAAAATATATTTACCTGCAACAAGAATACACACGTTAATGAGGCGAGACCCGGGGCAGAAAGTCGGAGAACAATGAATAAAAGTTATCTGATAAATAACCGGAGCACAGTGGAAACTTTAAACAAGGGATGCTCATCTCGAACTATGAACTAGCTACGTCCGGAGTTTTTGTCCTAATTGAAAAATGTGTAAGGAAAAAGAAGGGAAATTAAATGGCACCACACGTCAACAGCTGAACTTTTTAGAAAAAAAAGGAAACCAGGAAATTGATAAATATTTTTTCTAACAACTGTGCGTTGTAGCTTAGTGATTACTACTTCGGCCTCCTTTTTGGGCATCCCGATTTCGGGCACTCATCTCTAACTTTTCTGAGTTATATGCGTTTTAAACAATATAATGTGGCATAAACCCTTCCCATTCGAGAGGAGAGGAGCCCTATGGTACCTGTGTTAGTTAATCATGATGATGACAAACTAGTGAACAAAAATTTGGTCACATAGTGGATTTTTAGAGTTCTCTTGGGCTCTCGAAGTGTAAACCTATGCACCTCCAAAACCGAGGAATTCCAACTCCAAGACCATTTTCTTTTGGAACAAAAACACTTTTTCGATAAGAGTTGATGCTGCTTCGAAGTTATTTCTCTATCCCGGGTGTTGTAAAGGAGAATCTATTTTTGTTTGGCAGCTTATCAAATCATATATTATGTAGACCCTATCGTGGAAATAAGGTTTAATGGCTGGAAAGGCTCAAGGGTTCAGCTTCATTTTCGTTTTACGATCTGTTTTTACCCTACCATCTTGCTTCCACTGGCTGTAACCTCTAAACTAAATGACAGGTATAACAATAGTGCTAACCCTTTCACGATGTTCGTTGCGGAAACGATAGCATCACCTAACGGGATATGTTTAGAACGTCCACACGCATAATATTTAATATGCAAAATGTTTAAAGCGTAAAATATTCAATTTTTGTTATTAATTTGAGCCTCAATAGCCCAAATTTTAAGTGACTGAAAACTGAAAGGTCGACCTCCACCCATTGCATCCACTTCTAACACAAGCTTTCTGCTTATTTAGAGGGAAGAGCAGAATATAAGTCAAGTTCAAAATGGCTTATATTAAAAAAAAAAATTCGATAGTAAGGCATTGAATTTTATGAAAACGCCACAGGATCATAGTGGGGGTAAAAATAAATGCAAAATAACACCGAGAGCCGGCCGCTCATTAGCGCCGCTCAATCGCGCCTTCATTTATCGCTAATTACATGCGGAAAACTGGAACATCGTGATGAATTACTTTTACGATACCATTCACGATTAAAATTGAAAGCCTTGCGTGTAAACTTTTTATTTAATTTAATTTTTTTTATTCAATAAATATACACGCTTCAACGATGAAGGTAACCATCGTGAGGAAACCTGCATGTGAGAGTTCTCCATAGTGTTCTCAAAGCTGCGTACGCTTATATAATATGATCCCGAAGGAATTACTGGATTTCCCATTGCACTTTAAACAATGACACATTTGTTAAGTCGTGGTTGTTACAAAGTTAGTGACTTTCTTAATGACGAAGTGGCATGGAATCAATCGGCTTGGCATCCAGCTGCCCACAAGATAGTGTAATAAGTTATTTTGTTATGAAAAGAGCAACTGCTGGGTTTCTTGCCGGCTTTTCTCAGTAGAATCTTCATTTCCAACCGAAGGTAGAGCCATGACGTGATAAGAGCAAAAGAAGGTGTGAAATGTGGTGGACTATACCACATCAAGGTGTTGAAGTGGCGACCACGCAATGTAAAGCTCAGTGTTGGCAGACCCCCCACTAGGTGGACCGATTACATCAGACGAATCGCAGGGAGCCGCTGGATATGTACCTACACTTATGAATAATGGTAAACACTAATAACTATGGTTAGATATTCACGTCAATTAGGTAAGTATATCTTGCCATGACCTGCGGCTTATCGTTAGAGACCTTCTTTCTTAAATTGTGTTTTTTATTACAAACGATATTTTAAACTATAAGAGGGTCTAGGGCACGTCGTCTTTCCCGGGAATATAACACATTAACTTCAAACATATGTTATTTTTCTAGGAAATGTCGTCGTGCTCGAGTCCTATATAGTTGAAAATATTGTTTGTAACAAAAAAAACTCAATTTAGGTAAAAATGTCGCTTACGATAAGTCGGCGGTCATGGCTCGATATGTTCTTTACGTACGTACGTTATAAATCTAAAAAGAAACAAACAAAAGCTTTGAATAAATGTGCAATTTTGACCGACTTTGGGATGAGGGATTTCACGAATAACCAAATGATTTCCTTTGATTTTATTAACACTTTAAAATCAGAATAAGCTCTTTCGTACTGAATAACGGAAGCCGTTCCGAATTCGAAAAGCCTCTTACAGTCCAAACTATGACAGTAAAGATTTTAAAGCTTAATCCCGACTGGATAGTGCAGTTTTATTAGGCGTGCAGTGAAATTGTTTCAATTGCCTTAAACCTTATTTATTGTTTAGTTTAACTGGCGCCCATACGAGCTTTGTATGAATTTATATCGCAACAGTATAAAACTATATTTTAAATAAAAAATAGGTCGTGAATGCCCTTCACCTGACCTTTTTTGGCAAATATAATATCCATACTAGCTTTTTGTTTTAAACCCAAAAAAGGGTTTAAAACAAAAAGCTAGTTTTGAAAGGGTATAGTTCCCAGGTGGTCCCATTGTCATCAGGTAAGGATCTGATGATGGGATCCTGGAAAAATCGAGGGAATTCTTCAAATTTTATAGGCACAATTGATATACTTTGTAGTGGCGTTTGAAGTCGGTTTTTTATAAACGTAAAAATTATTTTTAGAAAATTTCCGCTCGCATATTTCTTATAGAAAGGACAAGTCCTTTTTAGGTCCTGGAACAGGCAATTTTCATACTTCAAAATATACAATAACAATTTTTTTTACTTACATCTGATTAGAACGGCGGGAACAATAACTCAAAGTCTTCAAACACTCATTCTACCCACTATTGTCATTGCACGAAGCTTTACGATAAAATGTATAAAATGAAGATAAAATGCGAACGAAGTAGCTAGTGTAAATAATCTAAATACTTCCTTCGTAAATTCGTTCGTCGCTCTCCAAATAAACCACATTCAGATTTATTTTACATTTGCATAGCAAGTCGTTCTAATCCTTGTGTATTGCACAGCTGAACACCTTCGTTACTGAGATGCATTATTGTTATAAGTACATACCAACTACCTACATATGAGGATGAACATTCTTGTTGTACTTACTAGAATATTTTCATATCAAGTCAAAATAGAATCCATCCGCTGATTTTAAAGGTTTAATTTTGCTTAACCAGACTCCGCATTCTGCGCTATAGTTCCAAATTGTTATAAGGAACCATTTTATTTCTAGCCAACGAAAAGAATTACCATCGAAAAACTTGAGACGGTAACAAAATTAAGTTTCAACGGACTTCATAAGAAAATTGTATTATGTTTAAGGAGTGAATGCCGCTTGATTTTGACCAAGGATAGGGAACCTTCTTTACGTGTCCCGCCTGGGAAGAGGGTTATTTTGTAAATTCCGAGATAAACTTAACCTGGCTTTTTTCCACTTTAGCTTCACGACTCGATGCCCTATGTACCTACGGTTTAGTTGGATTGTCTATGGATCTCCTCATTTCTCATTAGATCTTGCAGGGATACTCCAAGCTCTCCATCGCTCGCGTGACTCTTCAGCCTTAATATGATTTTTTTTTTATTTAACTAATAATATTCATCTATACTAATATTATAAAGCTGAAGAGTTTGTTTGATCGCGCTAATCTCAGGAACTACTGGTTCGAATTGAAAAAATCTTTTTGTGTTGGATAGTCCATTTATCGAGGAAGGCTTTAGGCTATATAACATCACGCTGTGACCAATAGGAGCGAAGCATCAGTGAAAAATGTTATAAAAACGGCGAAAATTATCCATATTTAAAACATATTCTTTGAAAAACTTCTTAATCGCGATCATAATAACAGAAATTGACGCGGACGAAGTCGCGGGCAACGGCTAGTTTAATATAAACCTAAAGAGGCCTATTTAAAGTTAATTAAATTATACTGTGTTGTAACATAAGTCACTTTGTCCCGTCGACGCTCTCGTTGAGTGGAGAGACTAGTCTCATCCGCATGATCTTCAAAGTCTCCGAGAACAAAGGGGCTCAAAATTTTCATTTCCGCTCCCATTGTGGTAGCCCTTGATCCCCCCGCCCTTGCCGGGGCTCTCAATTAAGTCAAGGTCACGAGGTAGACAAGTGTTTGCCAGAGACAAAAATCTGTACCCCAAAACACGCGTTTTGAAATATGTGTTCGAAATAACTGCTGATCGATTGCGGAAAAGTAGGATTAGGATCTAAATTTGAAATGTCACACTAGACCCTCTAATGACATGAATGTAATCATTTACCTTTGAAGTTATTATAGACCATCAGTGTTCGAGATATTCGAATTCCTGATGGGCTATATGGGAATACTACTCAGACGCCATATTAAAGTTCAAGCAATGTCACTAATAAGCCTCCGTTGCGCTTGCAATTTAGCGCATACTCAACAATTATGTGCGTTTATATATACGGAAACTATCTATTCGAAATCTGTGTGTCGATTCTGTAAAAATGATTGCATCAGTGTAACGATCGCAATGACCCCTGATTGGCTAGTATCCTCCCGCTTTAGTTAAAATGCATTGATGCAGCAAGCACGCCATAAATTCAGCCAATTAGAGGACATTGCGATCGTTACACTGATGCAATCATTTTTAGAGAATCGACACACGGATCTGTGTTCTTCTTTCTTCTTGGTCGTATACTTAATTGCTGGTGGTCGTGTCCAGTGCAATGTATGGTAGATGTAGGTAGGTACTCTACCTACCTATAGTTTTCAACTCTTTTCGATGCTACGCTTTTATACATGCAGTTGTAAGTGTTCTTCATCAAAAAAACTTATTTAACCTAATCTAAATAACAGAGGATGTCCCTTTTCTGATGTAACCAAACGGACTTACTCGTATATGCCTCTACGCTAACAATAGGCTAACGGAGTAAGCACCGGATCTAGGACATTTCGGCACCCAGATGTTTCCGTAGCTTAGCTATTCAGACTCCGAAGTTGGCCTGTAAAGTTACAAATGTATGTGAAGCCAAGCTGTTTTCAAATAGCTTTTAACGCCTTGCACTTGACTCGAAGTTCGATGCCAGGATTCTATAGATGTACGCTAAATATGCCTATAGCTGATTTTAAGTTCACGTGATAATTTATATCCCTTTTTTTTCTTTTTTTTTAAAGAATGCATACTTGACTGAAATCAAACTTCTGGGTAGGATCACGCATCTTCTGAGGACTTAACTGGCACTGGTGTACTTATGATAGGGTCCAGGTTCAATCCCTTTATTATTTCTAAATTGGCTCTTGCTTATTTTATTCATCACCTGTGACTAGTAGAAGTCGAGAGTAGTAGTTAGTCGAACCTACCTGCAAAGAATGCAAAGAAGTGCTACCGAGAAATAAAAAGTAGGGTCAGATGTCCAACAATGAAACAGTGGTACACAATAAAACACTGTGATATTTCTAAAATTCTGCGTTGCTATTTCGTGCATTATATTGCGTTAGGACACTCTCGTGAACCCCCCGCCCTAGCCCAATTTGCATCGACGCCGCGTGCGAGAAGATGTGTTTGCGGAGCACTTTTGGTTTTTTTCGACAAAAAGTAAGGTATTTTTAGCATTCTTTATAGATTTTTTACTAAAGCATGGTTGAAAATTTCATAAATTTCATGATTAATTAGCATTACACATATTTCGTAGATTAATGTGCAATAAATTATATCTTAAAGTGTTACAATTTAGTGGGTAAAAAATTGAGATTAGTAAAAAAAACCTTAGGTAGTTCACAATGAAACAGTTGCACAGTAACACAGTGAAACACTATTTCAATGTGTATCATTTTATTTTATTGTGTACCGTATAATTGTACATACATAATATCATGTACTTTCCGGGCAAATTAATAATTTTTGTGGCTACAAATTCACAAATTAATCTTATTAACATTAAATTTTTTATAATACCAGTAATAGTACTGGTAACCTGATTAAAGTTAATTAAAAATAAATCCTTTTGTGATTATTAACTCAAGCATTTTTTTTTATTCACCTACTCCATAAATTACACAAAAGTCGAGACAATACTATTAATGTTTCATTGTTGAATTTGTGGTGTTTCATTGTGTACCACCACTGTGGACACAATGAAACATTTCCCATTTTTTAGTTTATAATTTTTTGCCGATTGATTACATATTAATTAAAAAAATTGTAAATGAAATTCGATGCCGAACTAAATTACCTACACACCTGTAAAAAATTAGACTTCTATCTGTAAAAACAAAAGGTGCATGAGACTTTGAATTTTTTGTGTTTCATTGTTGAACATATGACCCTACTAGTTGCAGCCCGCAACTTAGTTCGCGTGGATTAAAGTTTTTTGCGGGAACTTTCTTACTTTCCGGTATAAAAAGTAGCCTATGTGTTATTCTAGACTATAATCTATCTCTGTGCCAGCCAAATTTCAGCCAAATCAGTACAGTCGTTGCGGCGTGATTGAGTAGCAAACATACACCCAAACTTTCGCATTTATAATATTAAATAGGATAATAATAATCGGATAATAGGATGTAGGATACAATAAAAAAGTTAGATTGCTAATGACTGAGAGACCAACCTGCATAAACTGTCGCACACAATCAGCCCCATGCTCGCGCAGGAAGGTCTGCAGGGTTTGCACCCCCCGCGCTGACAACCTGTACCCATTGCCGTTGGAGGTCGCCGCGAAGAAAACTCCAGGGGACGTTCCTTCGCCCATTGTTATATCATACACAAATGCATGATTTCTTTAAAGCGAAGCTAACTAACTGCAATTAAATTGCATGCCGATCACTTCATTGTATTGATATTCATAAGTCATTGTTAATTGTCCGATAAGTTTCACTTAATTGCAATTAAATTGTGTACCGATCACTTCGTTGTATTCATATTAATTATAATTCTTTTTTGTCTGGTAAATTTCACTTAATTGAAATTAAATTGCATGCCGATCGCTTGTCTGTACTTATTCGAATCTAGAATACCCTGTTGATTGTCTAATAAGTTTTACTTGATTGCAATTTAATAGCATTCTGTTCAGTACATCGGTGTCGCCTGTCTGAATTCCCAATGAAGCTGTGCATTCACTAGAAGTCTAGATTTCTATTTGATCTTCCAATGAAAGTACAAATACTTGTAGCATGGCATCCGAGAAAAGAAAATATTTATTGAGTATTTTCTTGAAACAGTCAAAGCATTAAACTACACTTTAAAGTCATTTAGTTAAATTCTAACATCGATAACTTATGTAAATAGTTATTTTTTAAGTATGGGCGATAATTGTATTTATTTTTTGTTTAAAAAACAAGTCAGTAAAGCTTTAGAAAATGAGAAAATCCGATTAATTTTGTACTTTTATACACTTCTAGCTCTACTTATAAAAATTTTAAGTTAAGATTCCACTGGAATCCGGCTACATATACTATACCAAACAATAGTGTTTACACTTAGCATATAAACAACAACACAACACATACTAACAATCCATAATCGCGTTAAATATACTTAAGATGAGGTTAGAGATTCTGTGTCGCAATATGAAAGCAATTATTCATTCATAGAAACACTTTAAAAAGAAAAACAGAGAATGCACGCTCGCAATTTAATTGGTTACATAGTTTGCATTGTTACGACACTGCGAAGCTTTCGCGTAGCGCTGCGTAGCGCAGCCATCGCTGTCGGCTCGCCCGTAGACACTACGAGCTACGAAGCGCGGTAGCGGGCCCCGATTGCAAAGTTAGGACCGGCTGTGTGACGTCATCGAAGGGATAATTTTCTTGTACTCTATTATGTCAATGTAATATGCACTGAATCGAAAGGCTAGCCGTGTAAATGTGGGCTTTATGAGCTTAGTATTTAATACTGAACGGCAAAAGTAAAAAATCGCGCCTTATTCGGAACATTCGTTTTATTCGTGGCTCACAATATTTATCGAATTTTGGCATTATACAAGTTACAATCTTGTCTTTAAAGTTTGCGAAGCAATAATTAGGATCATTATTGCATAGACCTTAAGGATTTCTAGTATAACTATGTACATACAGTCATACAACTAGATTAATTTTTATTTAGGTTGATGTAAACGCTGTTGATTACCATTAAATAAATAAATAAATAAATTCGGGCTCAGTGAGTTCTAGCCTAGGCATGTATATGTAGAATATAAGGGGTAAATTATGTTTGAGTCATCGAATAAAAAATCGGCCAAATTGCAAACCTCCTCCTTTTTTGGAAGTCGGTTAAAAAAATTCAAATAATACAATTATAGTTTTTACATAGGTATAATTACGTTCCAGATTTCTTTTCAATTAAGTTAAAAAGATTCGCGCAGAAGTTTTCAACTTTTTAAAAATATTACTGTAATTTTTAAAGTTACAAAGTCGCGGACGAGCCAACTTTTCCTTTAAAGAGACTTTATCACTTATTATATTTATTGCTTATTGCAACGCAGAATGCAGGTGGAATTGTAATGAACGATTATTATTTTTTCTTTTAGAATAGAATTTTGAAGCGTTAATAGCCCAATGGTTGAAAGTGCGGACTGAAAACTGAACGGCCGACAATTCAATCCCCACCCATTGAATTATTGTCGTACACGCTCCTAACACAAGCCTCACGCTCACTTGGAGGGCGTTATTTTAAAAATTATATACGTTGATACATAATCGAATTAAAATATTGATAAAACTCTGTAAAACCGCGTTCCTAATATGTCGTAACGGTTAATTTATCGTTGGACGACACTCGACTCCAGCTGTTCCCTTTGGTTCGTGACATTTTATCGGTTCACTGCAGTCGCCTGGTTGTTTGCACATCAGTCGCCTCTACGTTCCTTTGGATAGATAGCCACAAAAACGTCACGGTTTGCCGTCGTCATATATTTCTATCGTTTGACCACAGTCGTGCTAGCCGCTCCCATTGTCTTGACAATGTCGTCACAGCAAAAAATACTTCGTGGACGACAGTTAATCGTACCGCCCTGTATGTGAACACCTCGATTAAAATATATAAGCCAAGACTCTTTAAACTGCACGACTATCTGTCGTCACGACAAAGTGGTAACGCGGTCTAAGTTTAACACAGTTGTAGTTTTATCACCTCTGCAACAAGAGGAGTATACTTTCTTATTCTCAGTCAACTCCCAGAGACACAGATTCATTGTTTATTGTATCTTTGCAATGAGGTCGCCAGACGCGGCACGCAATTAAGTCTGCCAGTGTCCCATCTCTCCAGCTTGGCGACTATAAGACGAATCTCGAGTGAAAAGAGTCATTGAAATGTACTCTTAACTGAGTGATACGCATCCTTTTAGCTAAGTAAAATAAAATAAATTTAAATTCAATCAGCGTCAAACGAAATACAAGAAATAAAATAAAATAGGTAATAGATGATAGACAAACAAGTTATTTGTTGATGTTTTAATGCATATAAATCTCAGTGAACAGAAAGGCAAAGAGGTAGGCCATTCTGCCGAAAGTGGAAAAAATGCTAGGAAAGGTACAGTAACACCACTTTTATAAGTTACACATACATACCTATTCATTTATGCAGAAAGAGGTAATCTCGCCGAATATAAACAACAATAAAATACAGACAACAGTAATTATCATTCTCATGTAATGCTTATGCCACAGACGACAAGATTAAAACTAACTCTAGCTAGGAATATACAAACAAAAAATACACATTATATTTATTGACAAAAGAAAAAAGTAGTATAAGTTTAAGCTGAAAGGACTACCAACTCAGGCTGATATCTATAGACCGCACTCTCACTCTGCTCAGACTCAAGACAGTGTTAAAACGAGACAGATTCATGTCAAAGCATATTTGTGTCTTGTTTTAAGTTCGAGCTAAGTCAGAACACGCTCTATAGATCTCAGCATCAGTATAACAATATTACAATATATCAGTGTAAATAATTATGTCAAAAAACTTATATCAGTAAAGCAATGGTTGAATTTGAGTGCCAAAAATTTCCCACGCATTCGAGAACCTCCCCTTGTGTTACTGAGCCATGTCATTTACTGCAGCGAGGTTTTTATAAAAGGTTCGATCTCCAAAATATACAGTAGAGTTCTCAAACCCGATAGAGCGATAAAGCGGCCGGTTGTTGCGTTCGAGGAAATCGTCCGCTGAACTAGATTTACCTACCCGAGCTGGCTCGGGTTGGGTCGGGAACAATCAGAACGATTGCTTCGTCGGCTATTCAATTATACACGCGGCGATCTTACTCAGGGCACAAGAAACTGACGCCGACAGAAAATGGAGTATTAATAATATTGCCTTTTTTAATTTAAGCCTTAAAAGATTAATAAAAGGACCCCTCGCTTAAATGACTTCACTCATGATAATATATTTTTTGAATATACACAGCTTTTGAGAGTTCAACAAGTGTAAATTTTAAAAAATCATTTTTTTAAAACAAGCTTTTAGTAGTCAACACGAATCAAACGTGTCCAAACTCGATGGAGTTACCTTGTTTAATTATAAAGTTTCTATAACCACCAACCCAGCTCTATCATCAGACTCTGGATATCCCATGCAGCTAAACTAAAAAGTTTAAAATAAAAATAAACACAAATTCTCTTTAAAAAACCGACTTCAAACGCCATTGCTAAGTATAAAAAAAAATAGTTTGTACACCTATGTTGAAGTTTGGCTAGCGTTGCGCATCGGTTTCATTCTTTTTATTTAAGCCCGCTCGACTACAAAATAGGAGTACAAACTAAAATTATTTTATACTTTGCAGTGGCGTTTGAAGTCGGTTTTTTGTAAAAGAATTCTTATTTATTTTTATTAGACAATCCTATATCATTCATGTCCCAATGTATCTACTGTTATAAATTAGGTCATTAAATAAAGCCTACACTTTTAAAAATTTCTCAACCTAATTCTTCCGCTATTCCCTTGATCATCCCCTTTGTTTCGCAACCCCCAGATTTCGAGATAACGCCGGTATCGCAGGTCGTGTTTCGTCAGTGGCGGGGCGCAGATTTCAAATGGGTTTTGTTTGTTTTATCCTCGCTACGAGGTCGGGCGATGTAATTAGGAGGATCTCTTGAGATTGGCGGGGATTGTCCCGCGCTCGGCCGGGTAAGGGCGATGCGAACACGGTACGCTCTGTGCGCTCCTTTGTTTTCTTTATTTCGAAAATATTATATTGGTTCGCTCTTATTTAAACACTAGCTTTTGATCTGCTTATCGTGACTTTATTTGCGTGAATCTAACTCAGATTGTAAAATCCCTCGGGAACCCTTTGCATTTTTCGGGATAAGAATACTACACGTCAACCGCCAGGTCCTGCACTGTACATGTAAAAAATTCTCCTGTTACTTGATTGAAGGACAAACTAACAAATAAACATACTTGGATTTATAATACAAGATATCACATTCAATCAATATAGGCAAACTTGGATCGTTCAATAGGCAAACGCCCTGTTAAGATGATTCAGGTACTGCTGGATGGACGAAGCATGAATTTTTTGCAAGGAGTTTGTAACAAGATTTTTAGCTAACATCAGTGTTGCATTTTAGCTATAATCTGACAAAGATTATTTAATTATGAAACTCGGATATTTCCTTCAAACTACAGTGTTAGTGAACCTTCCACTATAAGGTTAATTATATTCAGGTAGATACTTGCTTAAGTGACTTTGCAAACAATTTGCTAAGTAAAGTTTCGAAGCGTGCGTTTATCTAAGAGCATTAATGTTTATTTTTCTAAGTTTGCAACTTAAATCAAACTTAAAACCTTAATAGCCCAACGGTTAAAGGTACGGATTGAAAACCGAAAGGTAAAAGGTTCCATCCCGTAGCATTAATGTAAAAAAAACTAAGCAAAGGAAATGGGAATATTAATGGCCTATGAATATTTTGAAAAAAAAATTATTATTTGAAAAATCTCGTTCCTTGTGAACCTGCCAGGCAATGTAGAAGAAACATCATATCAACTTTTCAAGCTTTTATTCAATAACGCAAATTTTTTACGCGCTGTTGAGCGCTAAAGTAATTTTTTTTATGTTACAAATTGCAGTTAATATACTCGAACAATTATTTAAAGGAAAAAAAACGATGACACAAGAAAATGTTCAGGTAGCAGGTGTAGCATACAGAGGGTAGTTTGTGAATATTGGAGGAAACATGTTATAAATACAGGCGTCATTGAGTCATTATAGACCAGGGTAGATCATTTTTAAAACGAAAAAAAATAGTAGTAGAATGAAACCCATTAGAAAAGGAGGGGAATATTATAAAGATGAAAGGAAAAATAATTTACGGGCGATCTGAGGTCGGGAAGGGGTGGGGGTGAGTTTTTAAGGGGGAAAAACGGTTTTTCTCGATTTCCGGCAAAACTAAAAGTCCTATCGAAAAAAGTCAAATGGCAAAGTTGTAGGTAATAAAAAGATCTAAAACTTTTGTATTTACACTTTTTTCACATAACCTCAAAATTTATGTGAAAAATTCAAAAAACCAAGTTTTTGGTTTTTTATTTTTATCTTTTACAAAAAAAATTTTTTTTTAACGAAATTTGGTGAAAACTTACCTTTTTATGTCCCAAATACGCTGTAATTTATTTGATTAAAAATATTTATTTTTTCACCTTATTTTGAATTAATATCGAAAAAACACCCTAATTTTCAATCGAAAAGTCACCCGTCAAAATATCAGCTTTTTTAAAAAAGTTGGTATATTTTCTGTTCGTTGAAATCTCTACTTTCCGATGGTGAAAAAAAAAAAATATGTTACTACAGTAAATCTTCTCAGAAAATAATTTCAATCTTTAGGTTATGTTACGTTAAGCATACTATTTTTTAAAGAAAATATTAGATTTTAATGTTTGAGTTGATTGATACAGATAAAAATTTTTGTTTTATTTTTTTAAGTAAACTTGTCACAATTATCTTCAAGAAAATCAACTCAAACATTAAAATCTAATATTTTCTTTAAAAAATACTATGCTTAACGTAACATAACCTAAAGATTGAAATTATTTTCTGAGAAGATTTACTGTAGTAACATATATTTTTTTTTTTCACCATCGGAAAGTAGAGATTTCAACGAACAGAAAACATACCAACTTTTTGAAAAAAGCTGATATTTTGACGGGTGACTTTTAGATTGAAAATTAGGGTGTTTTTTCGATATTAATTCAAAATAAGGTGAAAAAATAAATATTTTTAATCAAATAAATTACAGCGTATTTGGGACATAAAAAGGTAAGTTTTCACCAAATTTTGTTAAAAAAAAAAAAATTTGTAAAAGATAAAAATAAAAAACCAAAAACTTGGTTTTTTGAATTTTTCACATAAATTTTGAGGTTATGTGAAAAAAGTGTAAATACAAAAGTTTTAGATCTTTTTATTACCTACAACTTTGCCATTTGACTTTTTTCGATAGAACTTTTAGTTTTGCCGGAAATCGAGAAAAACCGTTTTTTCCCCTTAAAAACTCACCCCCACCCCTTCCCGACCTCAGATCGCCCGTAAATTATTTTTCCTTTAATTTTTATAATATTCCCCTCCTTTTCTAATGGGTTTCATCCTACTACTATTTTTTTTCACTTTTTATTATTTTTAAAGGGATCTACCCTGGTCTATTAGTCAGTCGTGCTAGGACCACGGGTCGGACAGCACGTCGGTTGTGTAACACACATGATGTGTGCCAGAAGTGTGCATTGGTATATACTTGACTACTATATACGTGAGTGTTTGAGTATACTACAGCAGGTTTTTCAGTTAAGTCGGTTTGCTTTTTGGTCAGCTCAGCAACATTTCGAAATTATTTTTCAACACTTGACTTGTAAGCTTTAAGCACAGCAATATGTCAAAAATATAAAATATATCCTTTCACCGTACCGGAAAATACGTAAGCCGCGGTCGCGTTTCTGTTTCTATTGATATATTTTCTCGAATTTTCTGGATTTCTCGAGATTGAATCACAGCGTTCTGGCTAGCGCGGGCAATTTGGCAAGATTTCTTCCCGAATGCTCCCGTATTTTTGTAAAACCCAGTAAGTTACATTTAAATATCCGCATACATAATTAAACTTTAATACCGCTGACTTTTCTGGCTCATAAGTTCAATTGCAGCCAGAAAAATGTTGGAAATATTTTGAAAAGCTCATAGAAGAGAAATAATGTTGTAGGGCGAAGAGCTCTTAGAAGAGAAACACCGTAGGTATAATATCGATAATATCGATAAATCCTCGTGACTCTTCTTTATTATGAAAAAGGATGTCAGATCTCCACTGAAAATTGAGGATTAACGGTATTTTTATTATTGCAAAGACGAGTCCTTATTACAAACATTCATAATCTAAGTCACACTTATGCAGCATTGCTTTTAAATACAAAAATATACAGGTCAAATGCGAGTTGGACTCGCATACGAAGGGTTCCATACCGAAAAAACACTTTTCTAGTAGGGGAGGCCCTTTAATTTTTAATTTATTTAATTATTTATTGTTATAGCGGCAACAGAAATACACATTCTCTGAAAATTTCAACTCTGTACCTATGGGTCTCTATCTACGGGTCATGAGATTACAGCCCGCTAACAGACAGACGGACGGACGGACAGCGGAGGCTTAGTAATAGGGTCCCATTGATTACCCTTCGGATACGGAACCCTGAAAATGTTGCTTTTAAGAATATACAACGATAAGACCACGAATTGTACCTACTGTTACTTTTTTGTACCTTCTGTTACTTTATTGTATGTGGTATATAATAAAAAGCACACAGAATATTAATATTATCGAATGAATGTTCAATACAATGAAGTCAATATGCGAAAATGGTACAGTAAAATTAATAAGACACATTTCCTCCGCACCATACGTCGTAAAGTATATTTTACGACACAAACCTACATGTACAGCTACGCCGTAGTTCATTCCAAAAAAAAAAAAAAGAAAGTAAAACAACGGTCGTCAAACGAATGTAACGATATGCCCCAATTCACGAAACACTCCCTTTTGTGTCGGTACGAGTGTTTATCAATAACACGTAAGCCCTTTTGTAAGCCTGAGTGAACGCAAAGGCAAAATCGCAAGGAACTTTGACCCATCCGGATTCGCTTTTATTTAATTTTTCACTTTTCATTTATTGCCTTTTAGAAATATTCCTATTTTCCTGATGTTCCGTTAACGCACGTGATATTTATTTATCGCTTTAATTGCACATAACTCTGAAAAACCGGACACTCGAGCCTGGGATCAAAGTCCAGACCCCCGAAAAATAGATTGAAGTCTTAAGACTCTAAGGCTGAAATTGACTGCGCTCTCACTCAGCTCAGACTCAAGACAGACTTAAAACGAGACAGATTTATGTCAGACCATACTTGTGTCTCGTTTTAACCTCTATCTTAAGTCTGCGCTAAGTCAGAGCACGCTCTATAGATCTCATAATTAGACCTAAATAGACATGGAATGTTATTTTATAACACAAAATCTAAAACAGATTTCTCTCTTGTCTAAACATCAATACTACAATATTCAGTAAGGGTGCTAAAAGCGGGGCATCTATAATCGAGTAGTCGACTGCTTCCACCGACCTTTTAGCACTCAGCTCGGGAAATCTAATTTGGACATACAATTTCTTGTCAAGGCTTAAAATTAGTACTCTTTAAAGCTATAGAAGATATGGATCAGTGAATTAAATGGCGCGTGGAAGAGATTCAGTGGAGAGTATGAGTTGATTGATGAAGATGAATGTGTAAATAAAGCCATCTCGGAAGCCTTTGTAAAAGTCTGAAGGCTTAACAGCTCTCTCAGTCTATTAAAAAGCTTTGGTAATTCTTTTTGAGGTGTTCCGTAAGAGGCGCATACTAGGATGTATTTACCTATACATATATCGAACCTATATTATGTAATTCACATAATTAAGATGAATTATACCTATGTGAAATCCATCGAACCATTTAAACCGTTCCAAAGAAATAGACTTATACGTCATACATACATACATATTTACAATTGAAAAACATTACTTTCGGACATATAAAATTGAAGATAACAGTAAAATAACTGTACTTGATTGAAATATTTCGACATTCGACAGAGAAAGTCTCGTAAGTCAAAATAGAACAGGTCTATCTAGAAAATAAAAACAACTCAAGTTTTTATGAAAAAAATATTTCATAAAAACTTGAGTCAAAGATATCTCAAACCTTACGATGTCAGCCGGATAAACTTAGGAAAATCTACACTTAGATAGCTCTTATTCGAGCACCGCAGCGGAAGCTGTAATAAATTAGGCTAAGTGGTTGCCCGGGACGAAATAAATACCCCGTAAAATATACTGTCCGTAACCTGCACACTTAGGGACGACTTAGATAGTGTGGCCTAGGTGGTTTTATTTGTTAATGGCGAGTTTATGATTGTTTGCATAGATCGAAAACTTTTTTGCATTAGAAGAATTGGCCTTCAACAAAAGAAGTACTATCTAAATATACCACTGGTATATTCTCAGGTGAACATCTATAGTACATAAATCGTATTGTTATTTCTTGTGTAAAAGATTTGAATCATTATTCCGAGAATTGCTTTTAGTGAGGTTTTTGGAATTGGCATAGCTCATTTCATTTTTCTTCTTGTTGAGACGCACATAACACCCAGTGGCGTGCATGGGATGTACAACAGGATAGGCATTGTACAAATTAATAGAAAGCCTACCCTTAAGTTTCTATAACTCGTACTGGAGATTTTCTCCTGTGGTTCCTCGAATGAACGACTCTATGAACTACGGAGTAATATTGAACCGACCACTCATTCCCGGGGCCAGAGAGGGCAGAGGTCCACCGTTGTGGTCAATAAATTGGCCATTTTCCAACTAATATGATATTTAGTGCTCATACAGGGTCGTTAGCGACGCGACAGCATATAACGTACACGCCAATGACGGCATAACGTGCGATTAATTGTAAGATTCTGTGCGCTCCATTAGGCGGGACATATTACGTCCTGATTCATTGACGATCTGATAATATGCTCCATTACCTTACATGAAATGGTGCTTATCATATCCAGGTAAAGTCGCGTAAAATCAGTCTCATTTCAATTAAAAATAAGTGTTTCCGCTTAATTTACAAAATAAATGTATCAAATTATCACATCACAACGAATGAACCGATTTGGCTGAAGCCCGATCCGTTCAGCGGTTAGAGCTGTGCGTTGATAGATTAGTCAGTCACCTTTGCCTTTTATATATTTAGATAGATTAGATGAAATAAGGGACAAAAACAATCAATGAGACGAAGAACGGAGAAAGAAATACCACAATCATCAGTCTGGAAAACTAGGCGCCCATTTTTTTTTTATAAAGAATATTAGCATAGCTGAATTTGACTTATATTCTCCTCTCCTCTCCAAATTAGCGAAAAGCTTGTGCGTGGGTACGACAATAGTGCAACGGGTGGGGCTCGAACCTGCGACCTTTCAGTCCGCAGTTCGCACCTTTAACCGTTGGGCTATTGAGGTTTAAAAAATTATGAAAAATTCTGTCAAAAAATATTTTCATGAGAAATCAGGTAGGCGAGTTATACCGATGTCAATGTATTGTGTAGTGTGTACATTGTACAATTCGCCTCAATTATATTGATTGTGGCACTCGTAAGGACCACACCTACGCAGCTGCGATCGGCCGGATGAGGTGGGCCCAGCGTGACCTTAATTTTGCGCACAATTTCTAAACGACACCGCTGTGAAACTCTGCGTGTGACTTGATAAGGGCATAGACGAGAACAAGGATAATAGTTTCGAAACGGCGACAGAAGCAACAAATCAAATCAAAATTTATTTATTTCATGTAGGCCAACTTGTAGCTCTTATGACACGTCATAAATCTACCACCGGTTCGGAATGCAGATTCTGCTGAGAAGAATATATTATGAAGAACAACTAAAAATATATGGGGTTACAATATGGGGTTATTCAAGGGGCGAACCAATAAGTTCCTGAAAAGCCGGCAACGCATTGGTGGTGCCTCTGGTACTACAAGTGTTCATGGGCGGCGGTAATCACTTTACATCAGGTAACCCGCCAGCTCGTTTGCCCGCTATTCATATAAAAAAAAAGAAAAACATAAAATATAAATCTTTTTAATCTTATTAACTAAGCTCTTAAACTAATGTAAGTAACTACCTAACTAATTTTGAGTCGGCAATAAACTTTTTTATTTTTTTGTGCCAAATTTTTTTTTTTGAGGCTTAATATTATTCAATAAATGGAATCATACAAAACGGATAACAAAGAACAAAGTTATGCGTGATACAATCAGTTTAGGTAAACCGTGTGTACTTAAGGTGTGTGCTTTTAAATACTTGCATCCTTACTAACATTACAAATGCCAGAGTGTGTTTGAATTGTTGATTTATTTGTTCCTCATCGTAAGATTAGAATGAGTGAAATTCATTTTACGCCAACAATGTTCTAAAATACATTACAGCCAGGTCGGAACAAGTACCGCAGCTAATAATGGCTGTTTAAACCCCGTTCGGATCCTCTATTGTGGCAGTTGAGGCCACCTTAGTGTTTTAGTCCAAATTAACGGCGAATTTACGGTAATGTTGGGCTAAAGTGCTCAAACAAATTACCGTTCAGCGCAAAATTCAATTTAAAGCTTGTAGCGCGCTCGCCAGCTAACTACTAGTTAAACAAAGTATTAGTCTATTATTTGCAGGCACTAGTTATTTGTACCTGATCAGAATATACACCTAGAATGCACACTGAATGTCGCATATATTTAGATTAAGCAAAACAAACTTTATTATTGCACTAGCTTTTGGCCGCGGCTCCGCTTACGTTAAGTTCGATTTTTCAAACCCCTATTTTATCCCCTTAGGGGTTGAATTGTCAATAATTCTTTCTTAGCGAATGTCTACGTCATATTAGCTATCTGTGTGCCTTTCAACCTGATCTGTCCAGCGGTTTGACCTGTGTGTTGATAGTCAGCCAGTCCAGACGACTTCGAGTAATCGGGGAACATATATAAACTAGTGGTTCGCCCCGAACTGAGACCTCGCGATATCCCATAATTCCCAAAAGTTTTAATTATATATTGTAATAATTAACTTTTAACATTAGACGCAATAAAAAAACTAATAGTTGACATAAAACTGTTTTACTGACACAGCGCCATCTATTAGCATTATAGTGAAGCTATTAGCTTCACAATAATGCTAATAGATGGCGCATTAAAATTAAATAATTTCGTTTCTTTATAACATTTATCTAATTTTAGTATTTGTTGTTCAAGTACAGGATATAACTGAATTTTCAACCAAGTTTCACGTTCTAATATTCAGTAATTCAGAAGTTATAGGGCTCTGACAGACATTTAGACGGACACACTTCTCTGTCTAGTAGGCAAGCGCCCTAGTTGACTCAGAGAACTCACTTCGCTCGTTCAAAAATTAATAAAAAAAAAGGTTCCGACGAATTGAGAACTCCCTCCTTTTTTGGAAGTCGATTAAAAAGTATTTTTTATAACTTATTAATATTCAAAATTATTAAAATTCAAAATTATTTATTTCATGTAGGCCAACTCGCGGTTCTTATGACAAGTAAAATCTCTACCATAAGTACATAACATTAGATGTAGAATCATAGAACTATCTCTAAACCACATGTCATTTGGAAAGTCTCTGTCTTTAAGCTATAAATTACTATCAATATAAAGGCCCTGTTACTATCAATTTTAATAATGAAACTATCGGATAATAACAATTCTAACGTTTATTTAGGCCTAGTTCAATTGAAACAGCAGGGCCATTGTCCTATCTCATAAGCGGAATCTTAAGCTGACCGCACATTGCATACCATGTAAACAACAGCTTATACATAATTTCGCTTTCAGATGAAAAAATAACTTAACATTCGTGACCTAAAGCTCTTCTTCCGCCCCAGTTATGTCGTGTCTGCAGCAGCAGACTTTTGAGGAAAACAACCAGCCCTGGTAGCATGGGCGGGAGAAATTTAATCCCCCGGGAAAAGGATAAAACGTTTATCCCCTTGCTTAGCTTTATCCACCCGTCGAGCATGGGCACAGCGGTGGAAATAACACTCAGTGGATATACTTATAGAAATATACATCGCCTTCTCCTGTGTCGCCATGCTTTAGCTTAGGGAAAAGATAATTTTATCCCCTGTCAGTGGATAAAATCGGGGATAAAACTTTTATCTCCTGCCCATACTACCAGTGCTGATGTAGCTTGTGCAACCACTAACTCGGTTGAGCAATTCGATGGTTGCCGATACCACCTAACTATCAAGTGTGGGTTTATCGTTTCAGCAATTTGCGAACAGCGCGAACGACGATCAATCAAAATATATTGTTCTCGACTAACTTCGCTCACAATTATTGTTGGGAGTGAAGTTAGCAGGAAGTCAAAACCTTGTTGTGTCAAAGAGTTGCTTTCTTAAAGGCAGGACAGAAAGCGCTGATAACATTTTTTGCAGTTACACTCAGGCTGAGATCTATAGACCGCACTCTCACTCAGCTCAGACCCAAGACAGAGTTAAAAGGAGACAGATTTATGTCGGAGCATATTTGTGTTTCGTTTTAACTCTATCTTAAGTCTGAACTGAGACAGAGCACGCTCTATAGATCTCGGCATCGGTGCGCGGATAATTGTATATGCTTCTGTCGAACTTTTAGCTACCTCCTCTGTGCCAAAGTTGTGGCCCCACGGATACACGTCCGCACCCGCCCACGCCCCGCGCTTGATTGAACAGATGCTTCTAAATTTAAACGGAAACAAAATGAATGAACTCTAAATGCGTGTGCGCAAGTAAAAATAGCACGCCGCGACCGCCAGGAGACCTGGTACATTTAATGTTAACTATTTTTATTCAATTACTAGCTTTTACTCGCGACTTCATGCGCGTGTAGTTAGGATTTTTTAAATTCCGCCGGAACTCTGATTTTCCAGAATAAAAAGAAATTTTATCTACACTTTACTCGTGAATTTCCATAGAGATTCATACAGAGACTAGCTTTTGCCCCCGCGACTTCGTCCGCGTGGAATTAGATTTTGGGGTGGAATTTTCAAAAACTGTGACACACGTACTTCTTTATTTTTAACTGAAAGCTCAAATACCAACTTTGATGGAAACAGCTTGAAAAATGACGGAGTTTCATATAAACTTCCATCCCCTATTTAAACCCCTTAGGGGTGGAATTTCCAATAATCCTTTCTTAGTGTGCGCCTACGTCATAAAAGGAACCAACTGTAAAAATTTCAAGTTTCTAACTTTAGTAGTTTAGGCTGTGCGTTGATATCTCAGTCAGTCAGTCAGTCAGGACTTTGAATTTTATATATGAATACTAGAAATAAAAAAGGGTCTAAGTGCCAAAACAAAAAAGAGCAGGCATTTTTTGTTTCAATTAATAAATCTTTTTAACAACATGTTTCTTTTATTTAAACTTCACATGGTTATTATTACAATAAAATTCTTTACAACGCTAGTCGTTTAGTTTTTATTTTAGGTTATTAGCGAGGGAACATACTACATAATAAAGTAATAAAAACCGAAACGAAATTTTTGGCACTTAGACCCTTTTTTATTTCTAGTATTCATATATAGATTTCGAGTAAATGAGTAGACAAAATTTTAGTGCATGTTAGCCCTACAAGTCATCAACTCCGCTCCGCTGTTAATTGAAGGACAAACCAACAAAGATACGTCCGCATTTATATAAGTATTAGTAAGAAAGGTGACATGCGTTGATGTAAAATATGACAAAAAATGTGCTGCATATGTTAATGTGTATGTGGGATTGTGATGATAAAAATGCAGTAAGAGTAGCTTTCTGAAAACATTTTTCTGCCACACAAATTGAGAAACAAACCTCTAGAGCTTAGTTCATTTAAAAACTCTTACCGCCATCTGTCGGAGGGTGGTAACACTACGTCACCGAGAAAGGCTAAGCAGCGCGAAACCACTCGCTGAAGGCTTTGACACGAACTTGCCAAGTTTTCCGCTAGAGGCGCTTTATTGATTGGAAGGAAAATAATAGGTAAAATGTTCTACCCACACCAAAATTACCCGGAGATGTTTTGAAATCTGTCCACAATTTTTTCTTCTTATGTTACTCGTATATTCCTACAATCATCGTCAACCATAAATTAATTATTTTTTAAGGAAAAGTCGATATAGTAGGCAAACTTTTCCTTACCCTGGTGGGAAGTTCCAGGAAATATTAAAGATCCCTACGCTTTTTTTGTACAGTGACAAGTTAAAAAAAATTTAATTACATATTTAAGTAGGGTGCAGGATTCGAATTGAAAACTATTAATTTCATGTAGGCCAACCTGTGGCTCTTATATGACGAAAAAGATCAGCAGTTTCAGGGGAATGGGGTCAAGTCAATCATTGGGCATGATTTTGATTCTTTTTCATCTATTATTTAATTTTAAACTTCGTTGAAAACTTTTCTCTCCCGATATTGGGGGTGTAATAGGTTTCTTTTTTAAAACACTTTAATGATTAAAGATTTATAAGTCTTTCTAAGTTCTTCGTCGAAGAGATAACCTATGATTACATGCACATTTACAAAAAAATATATACTATATATGGATCTTTGGCTTATAGTGTTATCTAGCTGTTATAGATTGGCAGCAGATCAGTAAAAAAGCTTCAAAATTGTACCCGGAGCGAGACGTTCAAGGTCGGTCGTGTCGATTTCCTACAGACAGGCAAGTTACACAGTCGAAAGCAACAATATAAATTGGTCATGGATATAAAACTGTTACGGGTAGTTAGTCACCCCGCGCGAAATACGAATTCTACTAAGACCAGCCGCTTTATAATTTCGCCTTACACACATTCGAGGAAAACAAGCAAATAAGCTTCATCTCTGTCCACTTTATTTAATACTAGAAGCCCGCGCCGACTTCGTCCGGGTTGAAAATTTATTTGTTTTTACGGGACTGATCGCACAGAGTTTCTTATAGGAGACGATTGTAAATAAGATCACCACAGGAAACACAGGAAACTCCCGCGCCGAAACCCGCCACCGTGCACCGCCGCGCCGGCAGACACCATTTCATTATTTTGGCGCGCGGAAATATTAATTTTCCGATAACTCTTAAGATATTTATTTAAATTGTATAGTGTAAAGGGCAAATAATTATGTTCTAAATTAAATACTTACGATAATAAACATATTTATTTAAATATAGACTGACATCATATCGGTTAAAGAAGCTTCGAAAATAATTCATTATTTTTAATCAAAATTTGAAAGATAGAATGGTTACTGTAAGTTATCCTTAGAAGATAGACATATGCTATGGCGGGTCAAGACCTTGGCGGTGGCACGGCGAATACTCCACCAAGTGTAACCCACGCTACTGCCAGGGTCCGTGGAGGGACAAAGACAGGTTATAGTGAGTGCAAGCCCCACATAACCCACCGTTTCTCTTGACAGAGAGGTATGCGTTAGGCATTTCTTGTCTATAAAAAAAAGGGAAGTAAGGATACGTGTTCTTCTATTCGAATAATTTTATCTATTAATTCATCATTCTGGACTTTACAGTGTACACAGGTCATCGCTCGAATAAGGGTTCAGGCCATACTCTAGCACGATATGGTCAAATACGGATTAGCCGACTTGTACCAGCAAAATTGAAGTTTCTAATTTGTAATTCAATGCCGAACCCCAATTTTACTTAATCGGCTTTTGCCCAGGCAGATCTGAATCAAGTATTTAAGTATATCCTGGACTAATTTCGGCTTCGTGTTTTGCCTTGGTCTGTAATAATATAGACTAAAATGCCCGATTTATACAATCGTTTCATGTAGACAGTCTTTTTTTAGAGTTCCGTACCCGAACGGTACCCAACGGAACCCTATTATTAAGCCTCCGCTGTCCGTCCGTCCGTCTGTCTGTCTGTCAGCGGGCTGTACCTCATGATCCGTAATAGGTAGACAGTTATCAGAGAATGTGTATTTCTATTGCCAAAATAAATAAAAACTTACCAGGTGGTCCCATGGTTGTCAGGTCAGAATCTGATGATGGGATCCGGGAAAAATCGAGGGAACTCCTCAAATTTTATAGGCACACTGGTATACTTATAGTAATAGTAGCGTTTGAAGTCGGTTTTTAAAAAGAATTTTTATGCTAATACGTATTATTTTAATTTTAAACTTCAATTGATTTACATTGAAGGAAATGCTACAACACATGAGATCTCTTACAGCCTACAGGTACTCGTATATATACTCGTATACTTAATATAAATTAAGTACCCGCCCCGAGTTCCACGATCTTATATCAAAGTGAAAACGCTAAGCAGCTACCCCTCCTTTCTGTAGAGCACCTGAAAAGCCGGGTGTTTGAATAATTCGCCAGAATCGACGGCCTAATGCCTTTTATGATAATGAGGCGAAAACCTGGAAACGGAGCTCTCGTCGATGTTTACAAAGGGACCCGCGAGACTATATTGTGTGGAAAGTAAATGGAACATTTCATAACAGCAATATGCAGTGCATAGAGAGAGATACATAATCCCAAAAAGGACATTTTACAGCAGAGGCGTCACGCCATTAAAGTTAAAAATAACGCAAAGACTGTCGTATAAGCTTTATAAATGTTGTCGTTAGCTGCATATCATTCACATTCCTATAGTTCTTTCAAATCACGAGGGCGCGTGAGCTTTGCTTGTAGTTACGTCGTGTACATGCACATTGGGTAAGTGTGCGTGCATGTCGGAGCCTAGGTGGGAGCGGTCAGGCGCGAGCAAGCTCTCGCTCGCACTTATACAGATACGACACACACACACACAACCATGAGCCACGTACCTTCGTGAGTTGCAGGAACTATACTAGGTAATAATTATCCATATAGGTACAAATAAACAAAATTGAAGCGTCTAGAAACTCTAGAACTAAATCATTCGCTATAGCAACGTATTATATAAGGTATCAATGATACACACATCCCTCGTGCCAACTTACAGCTAGCGCCATCTATTTTAACTTGCGACTTGGAAAAAAAATTGCCAATGTTCCACTGACGTTAATGGGCTGAAAATCAAGGGAATTCCTCAAAAAAAAAATTAACGATCTCAGCGAATCGCGAAGAACTCTCCAAATCTCCACTGTTTCTCTAAATGTTGCCGTATTGTGAGATCGCACCGCCTCTGTTGTCATTCAATTAAACGCGCCTACCCTGTTTGATGTTGGCCACTCAAGTTTTAGGAGCCATCTAAATCCTAAGAGGAATGAAGTATGTTTTTGAATGGGAATTATAAGGAAGTCACAACATACTTGAAAGAAATAAGATAGAATAATTTCATTCCTTTACCCGTACCTACTCCGCATACTAATCTTCTGTCGGAACCGGCAAAACTAAGTGGATTTTTTTTTCACTTATCCCTACCAGTAGGATTATTTATTTATTTGTTTATTTTATTTATCTTGGTAGGGATAGGTGTACCAGGTCGAAGAAAGTTTGGATATATGATGAAAGGACGGATGGATGTTTGCTGCTCAATCACGCCGCAACGACTGTACCGATTTGGCTGAAAGGCACAGATAGATTACAGTCTGGAATAACACATAGGCTACCTTTATCCCTTAGCGTCAATGAGTTGGTGGTATTTAATGTGTCTGTGTCATTTATGTCTGTCTGTTTGTTTGTTGCCGCTAATCTCGGGAAGTTACTTTTAAGTATGCTTTGGCGGCGCCCTCTATTACATGAATACAACAACCGCGCCCCGTCAATCTCATTAAGTACTTTTATTTACACATCCCAATTCTCGAAGTGGTCAACGAGTGTCCCCACCCCAAAAACACAAACCCCTATCCGAAAAGCGAGGAAGAAAACCGCAAACAACAACCGCCCGGGCTTTTCGGACAAAAAATAACGACGTCGAATTAAGACAAATAATAAACCTGCCAGCGAATCGGGCCTGCGAAAGGATTTGCTGTGGGCGCTTCCAGGTGGCTTTTGTCAAAGGGAAATATAAGTAGCTACTTTTTAACTTTAGTTAAGCACCTATCCCTTTCGAGCTCCCAAAAAATAGTCGCCCCAAAGCTCTGACCGATATTTTAAATAGAAGTACACTGGAATGTTTATTGACGACGTGATAAAAAGAGTGGTGTAGGGCAGTCTGAAAATTGAAAAAAAAAAAATCTTTTTTCAATTTCGTTTAAAATGAATTTAAAAATATCAAAAATTCAATTAAAAACTAATATGCGAAAGTGTGTTTGTTTGTTAGTTTGTCTTTCAATCACGCAAAGGAGCAACGGATAAACGTGTTTATTTGCACGAGTATAGTTGAGGATATGGAGAGTAAGTGATAGAAGCTACCTTTTATTCCGGAAAGTCGCGGGTAAAAGCTTATTAAAAATAGATAAAAAATCGAGCGAGTTAAGAGTTTCCACTCAGGACCGGTTTTTTTGGAGATCAGTTTTTTCTGTTTTGTTTTTACAGAAAACCCCAATTACATATTATAACCCCCGACATGTCGCACCCCTTAATATTTGAAAAGTTTGATATCGATATACGTGATTCAGTTTCTAAAACTACGTTTGTATAGAGACTCGAGTTTACGGGGGTCATGCCTCGCTGTAGCACATAAAAAGAACTCAATGAATGGAATGCCCTCGCGAGTGGAACAACTACTCGACGGCGAGCAACGTGGGAAACCGGTCGCGAAGTGACCTTGTCAAGGCAAACAAGTTCAAACAACCTGCCAGCGGCCCGGCCAATCAGTACCGCACTGACGATTAGGAGTTAGTACAAGTTCACCTATCCTAGATGGACGGATATACTGAGCATGTTTGAAGAATTATATCTACTGAGTTCTGAGATCACACTAATATTATAAAGGCGAAAGTTTGTATGTGTGTGTGTGTTTGTGACTCGTTCACGCTATAACGAATGAACCAATTTGGCTGAAAGGTCTCCTTTGAAATGGAGATAGCTCATACTCATTATTATTTATTATTAACACAGGCTACATTTTATTACGGAAAATTAAAGAGTTCCCGCGGTAATTAAAAACCTTTACACATGCGGACGAAGTCGCGGGCGTCATCTAGTTTATAATATATTAAAAAGAGGAAAGATTATATTTTTGTGTGTATGGTTGTAATGAATAAACTCAAAAACTACTGTGCCGATTTCAAAAATTCTTTCACCATTGGAAAGTTACATACATCCTGAATAACATAATCTTATGTCCACCTGTGCGAAGCCGGGACGGGCCGCTAGTCTAGTATATTATTATTATATATTAATCTATCGTCTATATAAATATACAATATGTAACAAAAACCCTGTCGTTCCTGTGAGCTGCGAAATGTGTTCATGAAACTGAACGACTTTCCCCAAGAAACATAGGTCGAAATATAAAAAAATATGGACCTCCCATAGTAAATCAATCAGCGGAGCATCAATTTTGTATGGGAGGTCCACATTTTTTTTTCTCACTTAGCTCACAGGAACGACAGGGTTTTTGTTACACATTGTGCATATAAAAGGAAAAGATGACTCTATCTAACAATGCACAGATCAAATCACTGAACGGATCTGGCTGAAAAGCATACGTATTCCAAGGTATCCGCTATGAAAGATTTTTGAAAATTCAACCTTTAAGGGACTAAAATAGGGGTTTGTGAATCGAACTTAACGTGAGCGAAGGGCATAGGCTAGTAAGCAAGTACATTATAAACCTTCAAACATTCTAAAAAAAATCACTCCTCGCACCAATGGTAGAGATTGTTCTAGCAATAAGGCCGCCTTTGCGTAGTTTTAAATTGTATTCATTTTACTTCTTTTCTTGTGTGCAATAAAGTTTTTATCCATCTACCTTCTACCTATCAATAAAGCGTTCTCCGCACTCCGAAGTAGAGTATAAAAAGCTGATCAATTCGTTCACATTATAGCAACCCACATTATCATACAACGTAAAACTATATTTCCTCGTTAGCTTTCATTTACAAATTGTCTATATTGTGCTAACGGGCACAGCGCGAGCACATAGTCATAATGTTTGTCTATGGCAATCGTAGACCGACGCAATCGTCCGGTATTGGCGACAGCAAATAAACAACTCAGCTTCTTTTTTCCAGAACTCAAAATGTGAACTTTTATTAGGTGTGTATGAAATACTAAGATATGCCGTCATAAACATTTGATGTACATTATGTAGTTTAATCGATGATATAAATAACTTAATATAAGTGCGCTTTTTGAGTTCTGAAAAAAAAGAAGCTGATTTGATTATCCAATACAAATTAATCCGATACAATTTTGCGAGATGCTCCCATATAATTCGGTTTCCATCTCCTCAATCCTGATGCTGTAGGGGTTCTGCCCACCTAAACTGTGGGGATTTAGGAACTGTCGATTGTGAACTGAAGAAGCGGATAAAGTCGCAGGCGTCCGCAGTCAGTCAAACTCAGAGTGCATATAAATGGGCTGGCAGGAAGCTCAAATTTTGGCAGAATTGTAAACATCACAAGTGCGACGCGTTCACAGGCACAGGTGTACCAACCATATTGTAACTTGGGCCATGAATATTATTTTCGCCTATAGCCTGCCGCAGTGTTTACGACACGGCAGATGTAGGTAATATTATGCTAATCTATACAACCACTCGCAGGTGAACGGCGCAGCGCGTTTGATCTTACGCGTGTTTATATCGATATCATACATCTATTTTAATTCTATGTTAATTTAGCATCAGTTAACTGCTAAATGATCGTTATTAATCTGTAATGGTATCTATCCTGCATCATACCTGTTCTAATCAGATTCAGTTTTTTTGTTTTCAAAATTGGTACACTGTATCCTCTTTGGATCAGTTTTTCTAGTATATGGAAGGTATCTCACAACCCTGCCACATATCTTTCTCTCACATTGAGAAGGGTCATAGTCCACCAAGCTGGCTAAGTGCGGATTAATAAACGTCACACACCTTTGAGAACACTCTGACGAACTTTCAGGCATACAGGATTCCTTTCAAAAGCCATTGATTCCGCCACAACATGGTCACACAACCATTTCAGTTTGCTGATTTCTTTAGGCTGTAATCCATTAATTTAAAGGAATTTACCTGAACAGTAGGTATAGTTTGGTATAACCCAATACACGCGTAGGCTCCATTCAACAACTGGCCGCAACACGTGCCGTGATTAGACATGGCACCAAACTTTGTGTACTGTGAGCATCAACTTAAGCGTATTTGCTTTTTTTACCATATTTGGACCACGACGACATCCTGATAAAAAGAAAAACTTAAAATGACCTCCCGGACGAATCCGGCCACGGCGGATCTCCACGGAGGTTAGCCATCAGCGCGGGAGATATTATAGTGAACAAGTGTGTGCGCAAACACAGGTGCACTCTCTAATCCAACACTCTCATAGCCCGATGGGACGGAAAATCCAACACGACCGGAAAGAGATCAGGCGGGGTCTCCCGTGCTCTTCGAGGCAGGGGAGACGTCCTAATAAGGTCGAGTCAAACCGAATCCCAAGAATCGAACTGTTTTTTTTCTTCTTCTGGGGAGGAGGAAATCTTCATGGATACCATCCGATTAATGGCATGTCCACTATGCAGTGCCCTACGGACTAAGACCTCCGATCTCCGGCTATCCATCCAGGTATTGCCGTGCGTATGGCTTCAGGGTGGGGGGCTGTCCGATTAGGCCGTGTTCAAGTTTTGCCTTTCTAACTCATCCTTGACGCGTCGTCCTATTATCTTATGGAGAAGTGTTGCACATTTAGGACTGGGTTCCTATAAATTCCTTGGATCGCGTCGACCGGCGAGGCTGTGCGGGTATATTTAGCCCGGTCGATACGCCGGGATGCCATTCCCAGACAACCGGCACAACTACCGGCCGTACCTAGCGCCGAGCTCTGCTGGGAAGGAAGCAGTCGACTACTCATTCAGCTACCCGCGAGATTACATTATTCTATTGTAGTAGCTTTTGCCCGCGGCTTGGCTCACGCTAAGTTCGATTTTTCAAAACCCTATTTTATCCGCTTAGGAGTTGAATTTTCAAAAATCCTTTCTTAGTGGATGCCTACGTAATAACAGCTATATCTGTATGCTAAACTTCAGCCCGATCCGTCCAGTAGTTTAAGCTATGCGTTGATAGATCAGCCAGTCAGCCAGTTAGCCAGTCAGTCCATGGTCAGTCAGTCACCTTTTATTTATTGACCTGTCCACGGACTGAAAAACAACACTAATGCAGAAAATATCTCATGCACGTCACAGGAAGAAAGGGTTAGGAAATCCAGAAAGAAACTAGGCAATCGCTCTTTTCAAGTCTTATATAGTTTTCTTATTAAAGTTTGCAATCCATATAATATTATTTGTTTCGCTTACTCTAGTAATTATCAGATTGAACAATATGAAAGCATAAAAGTTATGTGTGTATTTAATGTATGAGTTAACTAAGAACCATTCGGAAATACAAATATGTGACGAAGGTTTCCGAAACGATTAGCAAAAGGCTCAAGGAAAAATGATAAGCTACCAAGCTCTTAACATTCCAATCCGCGACCTTACGCAATCTGTAATTAAGGGCCTGGTCAAAAGAAGCGCGATATACAATCGAAATATGGTAATAATGTGTGGCACGAACAGCACGAACCTTAGAACTCTTTAAAAAAATATTACTAGTCATGTTGGACATGATTAATATTTCCTTTCCCCTAGAACTTAGTGTAAATGTTGTCATATGAGGCAAGTAAGGTAAGGCAACAGTGCAACGGGTGGGGTTAGAATCAGCGACCTTTCGGTTTTCAGTCCACACCTTTAATCGTTGGGCTATTGAGGCTATTGAGACCATTAATCCAAATAAACATCAAATTAGCGCGGAAGGGTGCACTGAGCGGTTATGAATATTTCAGAGGGTACAGGTTTTGTGTAAACGGTCCTTTTGTGCGAAGCGCGCGGCGGGAGCGCTTAGCGAAGGTATACACAAACACAGTATGGCAATCATACAGTTTGATGAACTCCCATGTGCAGTGGTGAACGGTGGTCTATAACTGGGAGGTCTCGGTCGTCTCTGGTCTGGTCTGGTCGAAGGCTTTGGTCGTGGCTATTTACCACCCTACCGTCAGAGATGCCGCCATGCGATTTAGCGTTCTGACACGTTGGCGTGTAGAAACAGATTTTGTTGAATGTATACTGCCATACTCCTTCCAAGTTAGCCCGCCACCATCTTAGACTAACTGAAAAACATTTCTCTTGCGAGTTGCCAAAGATTAATTCCCGGGACTTTAATCGGCGTTCACCGTATGGCATAAGTCCCTTCGATTCTGAACTGTACGTTAGCTAAGCCGTAACATTTACATACAAAAATAAGCATCGACATCGTAGTTCGACAATAGTATACGACTGCACGTCCTCGTATTGTCAAAGGAACAATGGAAGGCGATACAAAGCGGCGGGAAGTAATGCCAGTTGTCGAAAATAAGCCGATCATAGCATCGCGAAACGTTAAACCAACTAACGCTGAAACACTATTCTTAGAGCTTATTCCACCATCCCCCAGTAAACTCAATAAAAGCCTCAATAACTCCACGGTTAAAGGTGCGGACTGAAAACTGAAAGGTCGCTGGTTCGAGCCCCATCCGTTGCACTATTGTCATCCCCACTCCTAGCACAAGCTTTTCGCTTATTTGGTGGGGAGAGGAGAATATAAGTCAGGTTCAGTTTAGCTAATATTCTTTAAAAAAAACTTTAATCGAGTTTTGACGTGACAGATTGCCAATACGAAAATTGACAAAACGGCAATTGAGTACAGTGGATGTAATAGCACATTGGCTACATTTTATCCCTTCAAATTAAAGTGTTCCCGCGGGAATTAAAAAAGAATCCACGCGGTTTTTTTATACTAGCTTATGCACGCAGAGTCGCGAGCATCGGCTAGTATAAAAAAAATAAAGAACAATATAGGGTTAAAATTCAACGTGATAATATAATGGGCGTTAGCCAGCTCTGCGAAACGGTTGATTGATTGCTGGCGTCTCTATCGCCGGGATTAATTTGTTATCAAAGCTGTGTTATCCCTGGATCGCAGCGCTCCTGCTGACGACCTCCAAAGTTTAACACACGAGAGTTACGTGTTTATGTAACCACGACCTCCCTGGCGCAGTGGTGAGCGCTTATAGCCTTACTAGACGATGCCCGCGACTTCGTCCGCGTGGATCAAGGTTTTCAATTCCCATGGGAACTCTGTAATTTTTCGGGATAAAATGTCGCCTATGTTTTATTCCTGGGTATGAGCTATCTTCATTCCAAATTTCAGCCAAATCGGTTCATTCGTTGTGGCGTGAAGGAGTAACAAACATACATACACACACACACACACATACAAACTTTCGGCTTTATAATATTAGTGTGATAGTGTGATAACTGGGAGGTCTCGGGTTCGATTTCCGGCAGGCTCAATTTGGGAATTTATAATTTCTGAATTGTCTCTGGTCTGGTCTGGTGGGAGGCTTCGGCCGTGGCTAGTTACCATGCTACAGTCAAAGACGTGCCGCCAAGTAATTTAGCTTTTCGGCACGATCGCGTGTAGAAACAGATTAGGGGTATGGATTGAAAATACGTAGTGTACATTCAATCCATACCCCTAATCTGTTATACCCCTTCCATCACCGCTACCATCTTGTACTGCATCGTCACTTACCATCAAGTGAAATGGCAGGCAAGGCCTATCTTACCTTTAAATATAAAAAAAGTATAAGTATACATAATATACAAATATTTTTATATGCTTTTAAAAAAGCAATTAAGTACGATCGGTTTTTAAGGGCAAACATTGGTCATGATTTAAAAACTGTCTATCAAGAGAGGATATTTTTATACGTCTACCTTAACAATCCCCTTGAGATAAAATTGAATAAAGAATACATTACACTTAATGAGGCAATTACAGAATATTAAGTATAGAGGTTTTAAAATGATGAGATATGTATTTGATATAATATAGTTGTAATAGATTCCTAACATCATAACAAGATTTGATCGATTATATCATCATTTTATAAGTAGGTATAAAGCAAAAAAAAAAAACACGCGTACGATAATAAATATATCTACGCACAGTTTCCCTGTCAACACCGATCGTAGAATAATAGTGTAAGAGCCCCATGAGAAATCTGCTATAGCTTTAGATATGGGATTAATTTCCACTACTATATCCCTTCAAAGTTAGCACGATAACTCATCGTAAATATCGTCTTATGACTGTATCGTCTTTTGGCCATTTACCATGTGAGACCGCCTTTCTAAAACTTTTTATCCATCTTAAGCAGTTTCAGGCCGTAGGAGCAGCTCGGACTTGAGCCGTAAATATCCGATCAGATCCGGAATTCAGAAACGCAAAGGGATTCCAATTTCCAACCCATCAAAAAAAAAACCACTAAAAATAAGGCAAATTATCCAGGCTTATGCAACAATTAAAAGTCCAAAAAATGCGCTAATAAAATATTCAAATATATCACCATAGTAGATATCATGGTAGTATTGTGATAGTCGATCGCCATGTTTGAATGAATGTTTGTCAATCTTTCAGTCGTTTTCATCATGTTGGTTCGGTAGAGTTAGTCTCTATCATGATTCACTAATAGCTCTAAAAATAGCCATATATACATTAGGGAACTAATCTGCTTATTTCCACCCTTCCGAAGATAGAAGTGACTTTTAACAAAAGGAGGTGGGTCGATAAGGCAACAAAATCCGCCCCTCATACACTCGAAAAAAAAAGTTCCAGATTTCGACAAATTGTAAATGTATTTATATACTTGAAGATATAAACTTTATTTTAATATAAAGTTTAGGTGATAAAAAAATAGTAAGTTACAGAAAATATTACCCAAAAAGAGAGTGTTTCTGGTACTTTTCTTACATTTTCATACATTTTAGTCGTTTTTTAAGCTTTGATTTAATATTTTAGAATGAGGCGCTCCATGAACCATGGTAAACGTAACTGATAATGATGCTCCTTTTTATAAGCTTTTATATGAGTATTAATTTATTTTGGTTCATGGAGCGCCTCATTCTAAAATATTAAATCAAAGCTTAAAAAACGACTAAAATGTATGAAAATGTAAGAAAAGTAAAAGAAACACTCTCTTTTTGGGTAATATTTTCTGTAACTTACTATTTTTTTTATCACCTAAACTTTATATTAAAATAAAGTTTATATCTTCAAGTATATAAATACATTTACAATTTGTCGGAATCTGGAACTTTTTTTTTCGAGTGTATGAGGGGCGGATTTTGGGCCTTATCAACCCACCTCCTTTAAATCATGTGCACGTTTATTGAACATCGTTTCTCCAGCTCTTAGACTACAACGGATATTGCGATTAATCGTAAATCTACAGAATATACAAACACGCTTTTAATAAGTTTTATGAGACGAGATAATTATTTTATTTTGTGTTTGATAGACCAGATCTTCACCGCAACCACGCCTGGGGAAAAATCAGGGAGACCATAGTAGAACAGGAATTTCCAAAATTGATTTTGATGATTGACACCTCATTCAATAAAATTACTTCAGAAGTTTAAGCGCTACAGTAAACATACATAAATGCAAACGTACATACATAGACTGCTAATATTCCAGCCCTCCCCTTTGGCTTTACCATATTTGGGTAAAAAAAGCAAATTAATATGGGCGCAGTGATTGGGTGTCCCAAAGAAAAGTGTGGTTTGGGTTACTAGCTCGCTTCACCATCGGAAACCATTAAATATGAATTAGATGTGGGGCCCCCGCGATAAATCAATGTTTTAGAGGCGATACCAAACGGAACGGCTCCAATTTACCGGCAGCCGTAAATGGAGCAAGGCCGATATGATACTCCACGCGTTGACCCCCCTCTTCCGTTTCCTAAGTAAGTTTTTTTCTCAAGTAATTAAGTTTTAACAGATGTCTGGTGAGCCTATTTTTACTCGTGTAAGAACACAGTGCGATCCCCCGTCTCTCAGTACATTAAGGTCGTTATATACGTTGCCTGGCAGAGATCATCGTTTGTGCCGTTTCACTAACGTCGACTGACGTTTAACTGAGGAATAAATTCTGGAGGTTCTGACAGTTTTTGTATTGATTAATCTGCCAAAATATCAAATTCACGCTCGGTTAAGACTTATTTACGTTGGAGAAATCGGCCCTTAGTGATAAAACCACATTTGTATAAAATTGTTCTTTTGCTTGTATTATTCTATATTATTAAATATATAAAATGAAAAAGGTGACCGACTGATTGACTGATCTATCAACGCACAGCTCAAACCACTGGAGGAATCGGACTGAAAGGCACGCATATTTTTTTAGAATAGAATAGAAATATTTTTTATTCAAATAAACTTTTTACAAGCTTATAGCTATATTATATAGCTATTATGACGTAGACAGCCGCTAAGAATGGATTTTTAAAAATTCAATCCTTTAGGTTAGGTTAAAATAAGGTTTTAAAAAATAGAACTGAACGTGATCAAAAACGCGAGCAAAAGCTAGTTATGCAATAAATTGTTTAAATAAACCAACATCAGAAAATTCTGTCCAATTATTATTACAAAATTTGACAAGGATGCAGCTGGCATCCTGAGGAAGGATTGAGGATTTTTAAAGTAGGAGTATAAACGTAACATTTCCATGTTGCTATGAACTTACGTTACGAAGCCTCAATAGCTTAAAACGAACGTTTAAAGTTGCGGATTGAAAACTGAAAGGTCGCAGGTTTGAGCCTCACCTGTTGCACTATTGTCGTACCCACTCCTAGCATAATCTTTTCGCTTATTTGAAGGGGAGAGGAGATATAAGTCAAGTTCAGCTTGGCTAATAATCTTTATAAAAAAAAAAAAAAAACACTTGTACAGCGCGCGATCGCCGGATTTGGACATTTCCTCTTCAGTGCCGAATGCTGAATCCTAGCGCGCAAACCGGATACAGGTCGAGGTCGAGGCCGATGTATCAAAGCTGAACATAACAGCCGGTCGCATACTTTTTTTTTTACGGAAACAAGAAAATAGTTTAAAAACTGTAACCCGACCACGGAACATTTTGTTCGTGTAAAATGCAGCCTATATCACTCGGATCGGACGAAGCGATTGACACCTCATTCGTCAAAATCGGCTCAAAATAGTCATACACATATAGTTCGTTTAGTTCACGAGGGTGCGTGAGCTTTACTTGTGGTTACGTCGTGTACATTGCGTAAGGTGTGTGCCTGTGAGGAGCCTAGGTGGGAGAGCTCAGGCGCGATACGACACACACACAACCATGAGCCACGCGCCCTCTTGAATTGGTGTCGTGTGGTGCGGGTTGTTACGTTCCCTCAAATATGGTTGAGCGAAGCAATGGCTGGATCACGCGTCATGCTCGTGAACGGGTGCCACCAACGGGAATGGGTCTGCTTTGGCTGCCCATGTTGACATGCGTTGGATTGGTGTACCTACGTATGCATTTTTGCATTTTTGAAGCTTTATTGTGGAAGCACTGTATACATAGCATAGCCTTGTAAAAAAAAAAAATTTTGAAAAGAGCAACTGCTGAGTTTCTTGCCGGCTCTTCTCAGCAGAATCTGCATTCCGAACCGGTGGTAGGTTTATGACGTGTCATAAGAGTTACAAGTTAGCCTACATGAAATAAATTTATTTTGAATTTGAATTTGAATTTGCAAGAACTATACCTACATACACTGCTACAGTGCCTCCAACTTATCAGTGCATTTGATGGGGTCACCAGTGGAGAGTTTACTACTGCTACTTATGAAATTTATTACGAGGATATCGATACTGTATTTTCATAATATTGTACGGCGCTCGCACTAGAAAGAACTGACCGCAGCAAAGACCATGAACACTTGGACAGCGGAATCGAGCGAAGGATATTTTTAAATAGCGGCCTTAGTTCCAATTTTGTCCACCTGAACAGATAAGTTGCTGGCATTGCAAAATCATATTTACTATATATACTCTCTACTATAGATACTCTTGCCATAGTGACCGGTACCTTAGTAGTTACTTTGCTATCGCGTATCTCAGATGTCTTAAGTTTAGTAGTAACTTAGCTACATAACTGGAACAATATGCTACCGTTGAAGTTGCAGTCTAACTTAGAATTTGAGAGGGACTAAAAGAGGGATCCATTTAGAATAGATGAGGTTAATAACTGCCAGCGTTTAAGTCCTGAGCTAAGCGTAACAAGATCCTGTCGACCTTTAGTACTCTGTAAAATAAGCAATTTGTATTTTCTTAATTTATCACAGGCTTTTAAAGGTCGTGTTTAAATTGTACAAGCTTTTAACTTTTCGACCGACGAAACAAGCTATATTTAAGAAAAATTAAACCGACTTCAACATACTGAAATAAAGATTTTCTTGAAAACTACTGTTCCGATTTTGATGAAATCTTTACTGTTCCTTAAGTTGAAGTAAGTTTAGAGGCCTTTAGTCCAGCAGTGGACTGTTATAGGCTATTGATAAAGTTGAAATAAATGTATGCAAATAAAATAAAAATAAAAAAGAAGAGGAGGTTCTCAAGTCGTCACATAGTAATATAATTTTTTTAGTTGTGATAGTTAACTTTTATGTTCAGTAGCTAACTATCGAAGTCGAAAGTTAGCTACAATAATATATTATAATCGTATGCGTAAGAGATATAATTCATCTGCTGCCAGAGGCTGCCAGTGTCAAATCGTAGGTATTTTGCAGCAGTGAAGTCATGATAATTAGATCGGTGACCGGGGGCGCCGCAGCTCACACCGCCTCGTAAAGTGATGGAATTAGCGCCGACGTCTATGGCATCACACGTCAAACACTCTTTAGCCGTTAAGCTGACTTCTCACAGCTCATTTGTACAAATCATTTAGTATTTAGCAGCAGTAAAAAGTGTTCTACTGAAAACTGCCAGTGTCAAATTGTATAGAGAGTAGGTATTTCGTAGCAGTGAATCAGTCATGGTAATTAGATCGGTGACCGAGGGCACCGTAGCTCACAGCGCCTCGTAAAGTGATGGAATTAGCGCCGATATCTATGGCATCGCACGACAAACACTCTTTAGTCGTAAAGCTGACTTCCCGCAGTTCATCTAAACAAATCGGTCACTATTTAACCCCGCTAAATCAATCATGGTGATTGGATCGGTGACCGGGAGCCCGTTTCTCACTCCGCCTCGTAAAGTGATGGAATTAGTGCCGACGTGTAGCACAATAATATTACAGATGTGATAAGCTTAGTGGTCAAGAATTCTACCTCATTTACGAGGGGGCGAGGGTTCGATTATAGGCACGCATCTCCGACTTTTCCGAGTTATGTGCGTTTAAAGCGATTAAATATCATTTGCTTTTTTATGGAAGAAAAATATTGAGAGGAAACCTGGATGCCTAAGTTCTCAAAGGTGTGTGAAAGTGTGTGGGTGTGCCAATCCGCATTTGACCAAGGTGGATGGACTATGGCCTAAGCCCTTCGTTAACCTTAGTCTTAAATCATCAGATGATTTCACACGACGAAAACCAATCATTAATGTATTTTTTGCTCTCATGAAGGTGTTTTGCCCCATGGTCATCGAGCGGCCAGTTTAACGCGTTCCCAGAAGTTATAAAACTTGTGAACACTGGTTGGACATTATTGAACACATTCCCTCACTGGCAAATAGCCAGTTTACGGCATATCGTGTGTAGCACACTTTACCGCGCGTCGATGATTTGTCGACCCTGAGCGTTTAGATGGCATACCAGTGACGACAGATAGTCTTGGAGATATACGAGACCGGGACTAAACCGACTTTTACCTTTTACCTTTTGATTCCCTTTCTCTCGCACATTCTAATATTTTCAATTACTGTAAAAGTCTCATAATATTTGTGACCAAAGTTGTTCATTACTACTTTACTTGACAGTAAAATTACGGATATTTTTTTATACATATTTCTAATATCTTATGCCTAGTTTATATTTAAAAAAATGGCAAAAGCAATTATTAAATTTTGACACCATTTTTCTCTATTAAAACATAGGATCAAAAAAAAATGCCTAAAATATCTGTAATGTTATTGTCAAGTATAGTAATGAACTACTTAGCTCAAAAGTATACTACGATTTTTACAATAATTGAAAATATTAGAATGTGCGAGAGAGAGGGGGAATGATAAACATAAACTGGCTCTTAATAGCAACATACATAAAAGTCGACTCCACACTTCATACACTGACAGTCTTCGACTTATCCATGTTGGGTTTGGATTTTAAAAGCCCTGCTAGAACTCTGTTTCTCCAGGATAAAAGATAGCCTGTATCACTCTCCAAGTCTTCAAATACTCTAGAGTTTTTCTCAACTGAATATAGTAACTATGGTGTTTCAAGTTATATCAAAATATTTATTTGAAAATTTTAAAGATGCCAGCTTGCAATTTAATGGTTGAATATAGTGGAATGCTGAACCAAAAGGTACAACTTCTTTTTCATGATTTTTGTTTTTAAAAAATAAAAATCCGATTTCCTTATCGGCTCTTCCTAACAGGTGGCCTTGAGTGTGGTAAAAATTAAAAGATGAAAATTGGTAATTTCATATTGGTGTCCCAACTTTAGATTACTTTTAATAGATGGTGGAAGCAAAGCCGTGGATAAAAGCTAGTGTATAATAAATATGCACTTGGTACAATTTATTCAGGCTCAAGAAAGTTTCATTAATATTATTCTATTCTATATGTATAATAACAGCTATTGTGTACAAAATAAGTAGTAATTTTATTACTTCTTATACCTACAATGCAACTGTTCCAATGACTGAGCAGTTGGTTTAGTATTCCCTTGACCCAGTCTCCAAGATATTGTTTAATTACCTTTTGTTTTCAAATAACGTTTACCTAAGTTGTTAAATAGGCCATTACTAATTTATTTGACAGTGGCAAGAAATCACAAAATATAAAATATTTACCAACAGTGATAAATTGGGGAACTTATAAAAAAAATTGATGCTCAGTCTTTATCATATTAAGTCAAAAGTTTACTAAATAAATAAATATAATTAGCAAGGTCAATAACTTTTTATAAACTATTTAAAAAAAAAAATTAAGTAATAAAAAAAATCATTAGTTGTTGTTTCCATTGCACTTGATTCAGTATGCACACTTATGTTATTAGACAATATACATCAATATACAAATACACACAATAAAATAAAAACGAAATTAAAAATCTATCTAAAACCCCATAGGTACAAGTGCAGCACAATAACCAAAATGCTGATAACATTACTCCTTTGGATGGCCAAAGTAGTTCTTACACCATGGTAGCTGCCAGTTCTTGGATCCCCTATAGAGTAGTGTAGTCTAATATTGTGCCCATGTTGACAGGAAGAAAGACCTTTGACTGCAATTTCACCTGATGTTAAGTGACAAGAAGGCAGTCTAAGATGGAAGCGGGCAAACTTGGAAGGGGTATGGCAGTATACATTCAACCCAAACCCCTTAATCGGTGTCTACACGCCATCATGGATGGCTAGATGGCGGCTTATTTTCAAAATGGGGGTACTTCGGATGCTGTGTAGAAATAGATTACTATTTCTACACAGCATCGTGCCAGAACGCTAAGTCACTTGGCGGCATATCTTTGATAGTAAGGTAGTAACTAGCCACGGCCAAAGCCTCCCCACCAAACCAGACCAGAGACATTTCAGAAATTATAAATTCCCAAATTGACTCTGCTGGGAATCGAACCCAAGACCTCTCAGTTATAGAATAGAATAGAAATATTTTTATTGGTAGCAATAAACACAAAAATATACAAAATAAATCAAAATTAAAAACACAGCAATGATAGGTATTAGATATCGTTACTTTGTACAGCAGTGCAACAGTACCAAAAGGTGAGTCACTCAGCTTGTGTTGGACAGACAGACTTAAAACTGGCGAAGCCGCCAAGTTTCAAAGCTGTGGAAGCCAGCTGTCCCAACGCTGATTTTCAGTGACCGCCTTTAAATGCGAACGTCAATGGTCTAATGGTGGTTATAAGACCACAAGGCTCATCACTGTGCCAGAGTTAAAAAATAGCCCATGATTGTGATGTCACCTGATCATAAGTGATGATATAGTCTGAGTAATAAGCCTTTTTTGAGAGGGAGCCTATTCCATTAATAAGCTGCCAATACATGCCCATCCATTCCCGAATTTCCAAAAAACTAAATTGCCTGGCTGCACATATTTGAGTAGGGTAACTAGCCAAAACCAAAAGCTTCCAGAACCAGAGACACAAATATATTATAGAGTTGTATGTTCAAGTATTCCCAAATAGTGGCATTTAGTTGTGGTAATTGAGCACAGATTGTTTCATCAGTCTCACACTCACAGAGAAAGCACCATTACTTACATAATAGTAAACTGTAAAATAAAATTGATAGCAGTCCATCTACTTTGAATAAAGAGTAAAATTTTCAGTTGTTTGTTATTATACAAAAAATTCAAATAGCATCAAATTGATCTACGTTTACTGCAATGCCATGTAGTTTATAGTTAGTTTGGTGCTAAGAAGCCAGGAGTTTAATGTTATTCTTGTCTCTAGACATCTCACCATTGTAATCTCCTAATAAACTTGTGAATAGAACCTAGAACACAAGTTTCCTTCAACATCATTGCATGGGACTAACCTTCACTTTTTTGATAAGAAAAACGCTTGTTTAACATTCAGTGTCATCTTAATCGGTAAATTTACAATGATAGTGTTATCTCAGTTCGCTTATAACGTTATTGGAAGGCTACTATAGCAAATTCGACTATTTTTTGCATTAGTGAATTAATTTTATCATTTGGGATGGTAAAATGGTTAAAACTTTAAAATTTGCATTCCTAATTGATGTTCGTAGGGAATAGTGTAAGAAAAGCATTCACTTTCCGGTTAACTATAGGCAGAATTTCACGATTTATGTTTAGTGAAGAGAAATGTCACTGACCTGAGGTAAGTTAGCAGCTATCTGCCGCTGCAGCGAGTCCCGCTCCTTCTCCACCTCCTTGAGGCGCAGCTCCGTGTCTCCAAGGCGCTCCTGGTTCTCCCGAAGACTCTCAACCAACTTGTCCCTCTCATCCAACATAGACACCATGAGTTGCTCGAAATTCGCATCCTCGCCGGAAAACTGCGAACTCCGTTGGCTTATACTGTCTTCAGATATCGTGGGCATTACGTCGCACATCATATTCCACATTTTAATTCAACACCAAACCAGAATACTTATCGTATAATAAACGATACACCGAATAACACAAAATGATTTTTCACACCGTTTTACATATGTTTCGGCACAAACGTTACCTAAACCTAGCGCACAAAACTTGAGGACGTCGCTTCACATTGTCGATATATTCGTACGAGATTGTAGTCAAAATTTCACGAGACATTATAGTTCGTTAATAAGAAAAGACACACCTAAAACTTAAACTCCTACGATTCCATACTATCACGGTACAAGCGGCATGACTGCCATCTTGGATTTGAACGTCAGTCAAATTCTCAAAGAGTATGGCAGGAGTGTGAAGTTAACAGATACTCCACACCGGAGATAATATTATTACGATAGCTATTTCTTATCATTGTAATAATAATAATAAATGTAAAATGTAGTACATATTAATATCATATATACTATACAGTGTAGATAATTATGTTGTACACAATTCTCTAAAGTCTAAAACCAGTGTTATCCCTTTAATAATGCTCCCTGAGGAAAATTGACAATTTATTTTAGTTCATAGATTAGATCAGTCCCATTAAGCTAAAACTAAATAACCTCCTGTTTTCTACAAGCTAAGTGAAGTTACCGATGCAAGTTGTGTCTTGTGCGCTTGATAAAAGCAACTAAATAAATAAAGAGAAAGAAGATTTGTAACAAGAGAGTAAGCCACGTATTGAATTAACTGAGATAGTGCGGGAAATCCCTACTATCCTTACTAATATTATGAATGCGAAAGTGTTTTTGTTTGTTGGTTTGTCCTTCAATAACGCTGCAACAGAGCTACGGATCGACGTGATTCTTTGCATGGGTTTAGTTGAGGACCTGGAGGGTGACATAGGCTACTTTTTATCCCGGAAAATCAAAGAGTTCCCATGGGATTTCCAAAACGAAATTCACGCGGACGAAGTTTTAAATAAATCAGATCCAGAGAGACCGGACCTTGGCTCTTTTTTCATGCTAACAAAATTGGCAGTACTACTACTAGTACAATCCCAGTCCCCGTAAATTAAAAAAAACTGGATAGATGTTACAGCGAACAAATAAACAAGCAAAACTGGAGATCTTTACCTATCTACTTCATTTTCTAACTAACAATATTAACGAATTGACACCAAAATTATAAAACTCACTATTGCTTTCAAATGAAAATAATATAAAGTGAAAGCTAGTTGATTCATTTGAAATCACACAATTCACACATCAGTTTATCATTCTTAAAATCAAATCCAAACTACTAATATATCTTTAAATAAGAAACTGGTTGAGGGTATGAATAGTAATGTCTAGAATGTTTGCAACTCTTTGGCACTATTTGTCTTAAACTACGCTAGAGGTCACTACTGCTAATTATGAATGAAAATTCTTGAGCATTGTAATTTGTATTTCTTAGTTCCTATTAGTTTTTAGTACTGTTGTATTCATTTCATTTCGTAAATTATTAATTTAGTTTAAAAAAAATTAGGTAGGTACTTATTAAAATACGGATAATAATTAATTTTTTTATGTTTTTTAATAAAATTAATTTCTGTAAATCAATTAAGTTATATAGATAATTAAAAGCACAATGGTTTTTAAAATTATAAATTAAACGTTTAATTTATTTAATAATTACAAAAGAGCCCTACAAAACTATTTGTAATATTTTTATTGTTGGTTTATTTCATGATTTCAAACATTTCAAATGTAAAATGTTATCACCCCCCCCCCCCAGAATGTTAGCTTCATTTACAATCTGTGACACAGGGTTGGTGATATCATAGATTATATTTGTGACATATAATGTTGACATTGACAATTATAATGTACATGACATTTTTTATCTGTAAAAATGTGAACGTGTGTCATCGTTAGAGATGGGCTTAAACGTTGAAAAATAATAACACTGCTAAATGCTAATGGTAACATTAATTAGCACTTAAAAGTAGCAGTTATTTTAAGTAACTGTTAAATTGGATCAGGCAGATTGTTAACATAATCAGTTTTTATTTAACACTACTTAAATATAACATTCATTTCCGAGTTCAGCAGTTAGCCGTTAATTTATTCAATTGGACTAAATAACAATCCGTCTGACTGAACACAAAAACAAGTTCACAGTTGCTAAATTGCTAAGTTGAAAACAATTCAATAGAAACGGAACACGGGAACATCATTGTACATATTACTATAGATACTATGTATCATCAATGTGTCCTTTTTTTATTTTGTTTATAGCCGTCGCGTCTGCCCGCGGCCTGCAGTACTGGAATAAAGTGAGACAAATATACATCCGTCCATGCGTGGTGCGGGTGATAGCACCGCCTCAGCTATTATTGTTATGTTATCTGTGTTCACTAGTGCTTGTGAGTTGTGACTGCTAAATTTAACAACTAGCTACATATTTCACAATTTATTTAACAGGTGTTGACACTAAAAAAATTAGCAGTGTTAATTTAGCAGCTTATTAATTTTAGACCCATCCCTGGTCGTCGTCATGTTATCTATAGAGGTGGTTAATATAGCACTTAGCAACATATTACAGCATGTTATGTTTCCATAGCACACAGCAAGTGCTACATACATAGGCGCGGTGGTGCTACGATGCTATAAATATCACGCGCTGTAGGCGGTGTAGCACACTGCGCGTAGCAGCGGCGCTGAGGCGGCTGGGCAGTTAGCAGATGGATATATCGCAACTTGCAATAAACATGCTATGTGATTTAGCATGTTGCAAGACATAGCGCGCGCGCCAGCCGCCCACAAGCTTCCTAATTAAAGTTGCTATAGCATGCTAAAATTTTATAGTTTATAGTCAGTAGCATGATATCGATTTATAGCATTTTTGAACAACTCTAGTCATGTCAATCAATGTTTAGGGGTTGTGTTTTGTTGAGATTTGTAAATAGGTAACCAAAAACAATATAATACATTAAAAAACTACTGAAAATAGTCAATATTCATTTGATTTACCAAAAACTTGTATTAAATTCTTGGCTAAAATGATCAAGAGTTACAACTAAGTTCCATCTTGAATGCAGTGCCGCGTCGAACGGTTTTATTTGTTTGCAATAAGCAAAGTGGTTAGATGCCGAAGAAAAAAGGTAAAAAAAAGGGAACTGCCTCAGGTAAATGTAAATTTAAAACTTATTATTACCAGGTTATTACATGTTATTATCTTGTAAATGTATAATTTAGCTACAACAGTTCAATGTACTTATCACTTTTCTGGTTCCTTATTCATGCCAGTTACTGTTTCCAAGTTCCTCCTGGTAACACAGTAGATTATTGAGGTGGTCGTTGCAAGACATAAAAGATAAATAGTTACTATCTATGTATTGATGTAATACCTGAATAGCGGTTTTGGGTACTACAACAACTATTTATTGCGCGAAACTATGTTTTGGCGAGTACCCTGCAACATAGCGAGCAACTTAACCACAGACTTTGTGGTTATTTTTTTTATAACCACCCAGACATACTTGCACCTAGAAAACCTTAGTGTTAGTTAGGTTAGAAGACTAATGGGGAGGAGGGAGGGTCTTAATCCCTCCCACTTCTTTCGCCCTCCCCCTACACTCTTTCACATCTCCTAAGCGAAGTTTTGCCTGAATTTTGACAAAACTAACCTAAAAATTAAAAAAAGTATACCTCAAAAACTATCAGGTTTCGTAGTTTCCCTTACAGGGGGGATCACCCACCCTATGTACCTTTAACTGTCATTCTCAGACCAAGATCATTAGAAATAAACTTTTTGATCTATTGCTATCTTCACCATCAAGTTTTAATTCGTGAAATTACTTACAATTTTAACTGATCAGGAATTTAAACACAATATTAACTCTGTTACTTTTTACTGTTTCATAATAAACAGAAAAAAAAGATTTAAAATTACATAGCATATTTTAGAGTTTGTCATAAAATTTCCACTATAAATATATTTTCATTCATATTTTTAGATTTTACCATAAATGATTGCGCAAATGCTCCAAAGCCTGTAAGCAGAGTAAAGAAATCAGTAACCACTGACTCAATACCTGAGAAATCATGGGAGGACCTACAAGATGATGATTTTGATATATTTGAGGAAACCAGTGCCGATGGAACAAAAACGTTTGTTTATAAGAAAAAAAGAAATCATTCCAAGAGTGAAACAGATGTTGAAGAACAACCTGGTATTGTTTACCCTGAGATTGTATGGTATTTGGTGTCTCCTTATATCAGACCAGAAGATGTGGGTAACTTTGCTGGTATAAACCAAGCGACTTATTCTATAACCAAGAGAGAGTCTTTCTGGCGTGCCCTATATAGGAGGTATTGTCAAAACAATCCAAAACTACCTGAGAAATTAAAGATAGAGAATAATTACAAATTGTACGGATTACGACAGAGGGTCATAAGGGCTTTGTATCACACTTATGATGTGTTCATTCAGCAGGTAATTTATAAATATTTTAGATTAGATAGAATAGAATAGAAGAGAATAGAATAGAAATATTTTTTATTCAAATAAACTTTTACAAGCACTTTTGAATCGTCAATGAATCTACCACTGGTTCGGAATGCCTTTCCTGCCGAGAAGAGCCAGCAAGAAACTCGGCGATTGCTCTTTTCAAAAAAAAAAAAAATTTACATTAGTTAATGAAAGCTATGCTATGTATACAGTGCTTCCACAATAAAGCTTCAAAAATGCAAAAATGCATACGTAGGTACATCAATCCAATGCATGTCAAGACATATATACCTACTTCTACCCTTGTTATAGTGTTCCTAAATAACAGGCATGAGACAGGATATTATAACAGTTTAAACTCAGCTTTATCAACTTTGTTATACAGTTGAAAGTAAACATGTAGCACTCTCAAAGTGCTGAGCAAAGTTATTAATTTGTTTTCACTATACCATTTAGCCATATTTCAGCCCTATTTAAATAGAAAACAAACAGCAATGACTATTTCCCGTACACAAAACTATATTATTGTTATAATTCATGCGTCATGCATCATACTCGTGAACGGGTGCCACCAACGGGAATGGGTCTACTTTGTGTCTAGCCATCTTAACGTGTGTTAGGTTGTGGTAGGTGTACATTTTTGAAACTTCTTTGTGAACTGTGCGCATAGCATAGTTTTGTTAACCATTGTAAAATTTTTTGAAAAGAGCAACTGCTGAGTTTCTTGCCGGCTCTTCTCAGCAGAATCTGCATTCCGAACCGGTGGTAGATTTATGACGTGTCATAAGAGCTACAAGTTGGTCTACATGAAATAAATAAATTTTGATTTTGAATTATTATCTTTTTAAATGAGTGAATGCTGAGTTTCATGCTGTCATAAACTGAGTTCTATAGAGTGTGCTCTGAATTAGCTCAGACTCACGATAAGAGTTTAAACGAGAAACAGCTCCGATATTCACTTGACAGACAAAAACTTTTCTGTTGGCAGCATCTGCAAACTTCCCTTAGAAATTTGTGATGTTAACAATAATAATTTTAAGGTGCACATTACTTGCTTTGACTCTTCACCTGTATGACGATACTTACGAGTGTTTCTTGGTGATAAACAATTTCTTATTTTAATTCTAGGTGCAGAGGCAGGCCTCGCAAGACAGTCGTCCGCACGAGCTCGTCAGGCGCCGATGTGTGAACGTCTGGTATTACAAGGGGTCCACTTATTGGTCTGTTTACTTCAAACTAAAGAAGTTAAAACCTGAACGGGTTAAATGTAATGATTTCATTGAGGAGCTGGGACGGATTGATGCCAATCCTGAGGAGGATTCACAAGTATTGCAGGTACACATTCAGTTGTTTAATTTTAAATGCGGCAGAACTGCAGATAAGTGATCCAAGTCGCATTTTTATCTTAGTAAGAAAATAAGGAAACTTGAAGTTTTGTCACCAAGTGCCAATTTCAGCATTGGTGAGTTATGTTTAATTGGGGAATAAATTAGACGTTAAAAGTGGTTCAGGTAAAAGTGATGGGTGATGATGAAATTGACCCTACGATGACTTAATTTTAAAGTGAGAGCTTGAGATTTCTCGCAGCACTCACATCAGCTTGACACAAAAGAACTACAATTTTGTCATCAAATACAATTACAAAAATAACAACTTCGTTATTAAGCCTCTCAGTTATCTTTATCAAGTATGTAACTTTACGAAGCTCAGGCTTTCCTAACTATCCTTGCAGTTTTTGCTAATACTTTGAATTAGCATTATTTTATTTTCTAGGTGACCTGCCAAAGTTTCTACGAAGTACCCCCTTTAATGGGCATGACACTATCGTCTGTGAGCGTGGTGCTATCGCAAGGGTTCCGCCACCACAGGCTGCATCTAGGCTTCAACACGGGCCACTATAACATATGCCGGAACATTAGACCGGAACATTCTGTGGTCATTGACACTGTTGTCAACATATTTGTCTACGACTGGTGGCATCCGAAGTACCCCCATTTTGAAAATAAGCTGCCATCTAGCATGCGCGATGAGGAATCGTTGCCGGTGTTGAAAAAGGATTTCTTTACACTATGTAACTGACATGGATAATATTTAAGTGTTAATCAAAATATGTGATACAATATTATAGTCTATTTTGTTATAATTCATTCGGTGTTTTCTTTCATGATATTTCGTTGCAAATTCAAATCTAATAAATCTTATTACGCGAGAAGCGTTTACGCACTTAATATCACCTAACAACTGCCTCTGCCTCGTTGGTCGAGTGATTAGCATATTCGATTGTGGATGATGAAGTCCTGGGTTAGATTTCCGGTTCGGGTCGAAAAATGTATTGGGTTTTTCTGTCAAGAAATTCTTAGTACTAGCGCGGAGTTTGGAAGTTGGCGGTGAGCCTTCCCCGACCCCCGTGCCTCGGAGAGCAAGTAAGTAACGTCGGTCCTGCGCCTGATCTCTCCCGATCGTGTTCGGTTTCCGGCCCATGGAACTATAAATCTTGTCTGGTGGGAGGCTTTGGCCGTGGCTAGTTGTCACCCTACCGTCAAAAACGTGCCGCCAAGCGATTTAGCGTTCCGGCACGATGGCGTGTAGAAATCGATTAGGGGTATGGGTTGAATGTACACTGTCATAACCCTTCCAAGTTAGCCCGCTACCATCTTAGACTGCATCGTCACGTACCATCAGGTGAGATCGCAGTGAAGGACTATCTTGTCGAATAAAAAAAAAAACAATATTCTGTGCACACGTAAGTATTTATTAATAACCTTACACTTGTTACGTAAATTCTAGTCTGAACTAGACTTAACTGTTGGATGTGGTTCAGTGAAGGTCTTAGGATGACCTCGGCAGGTCAAGGCATGCGTTGCAAGAGCCGACTGGAACTTGAGCGGCGAAGCAATCTTGCGGGCAGACGGGGCACGAAGCGACGAACTGACGGTAGCTGTCGCAGCTGGGATCCGACGACCACTCGGATGGCGGAGCCGACTGTAAAATCAATAAGAATTACCTGATAGCTACTAAAGCGAAAACTGATAGTTTTCCGTTATAACCGACTTCCTAAAATGGAGGAGGTTCTCAATTCGTCGGAATCTTTTTTTTTACGTATGTTCCCCGATTAGTTGAAGACACTTGGACCGAGTTGGAAAATTCTTTTTTTTTTTTTGTTGAAATACAGCTCGCTGCTGACAGACGGACGAACAGCGTTACCCTTCGTGTACGGAACTCTGAAAATGGAAGGATTTTTCATTAACTTACTTTAATAAAAGTCGTGAAGCCACACTGCATGATATCATAAGTTGGGCAGTTGAGATGGATACCCTGGGGCGGCAGGTCTGCCTGGAGGCAGGCGGTCTTCGTTTGGTCCACTGCTGTCTGCCAGGCGGGATGCTCCGTAGCGTACTGGTCGTAGTGAGCCGCCACCTTCAGCTTGTCTACTTTGTCTCCATCCATCCAACCCAACTTCCTGAACATGCATGTGATTTGTTCACACTGGAAATTAAAAAAAAACGGGTGGAGCTGTGTCGGTGCACACGGCCGTTGGTTTTAACGTAAAACGTCTCTATCTGCGTGTCGCTTTTAATGTTAAAGATTGAAAGTAACCCAAATTGACTTCGTTCTTAATATTTTAATTGTGGGGTCGGCGGCAGAGGTAGAGATCCACGCGGAATCGGCGTCGTTTACTGAACGTCGTTTCTCGCTGGCCCTTGCACGGGCTGAAGCCGACATATTGATTTTCTATTTAATTTTTTACACTTATTTGTTATTTTTAACTACAAATATCGTCCAAGCTACATTAGGTATACATATAACTCTTTGGTTTTATACACGGTGAAATTTCATTGGTTGTACTCCCTGAAAGAGGTGAATGTGCTCATGAAACTGAACAACTTTCCCCAAGGAACATAGGTCGAAATATGAAAAAAAAATTTGGACCTCCCATAGTAAATCAATCAGCTGATCGTCAAGTTTGTATGGAGGGTCCAATTTTTTTTTTTCATATTTTGACCTATGTTCCCTGGGGAAAGTTGATGTTCAGTTTCATGAGCACATTCACCTCTTTCAGGGAGTACAACCATTAAAATTTCAACCGGTATGTACCTACCTATTTATTTTGTACGTGGGTGCGACAGTCAAAATATATGCGAAATCATAATGTCCTGCATTCTGCATTGTGCATTGTGTGTATGGAGTATCGCTGAGTTCTTGTATTACAATCTTACGCGTACTCCCCTTATCTTGTTTTGTTTTGAATTTAGATAATGGCGGAGTAACTATATCTAGAATTAGAATGAAGTTTTTTGTAGTAGGCTTGTAGTAGGTATCCCTAGCCCAAGTTAAGAGTGAAGACTGAACAAGCATCCAGGCAAACATCCTCCAATCCTCAACATCAGGCAAGTTCTAGTTTTGTTCTAATGTCCAAAGGTTCCAGCGCTTAAATATAGAGGAATGCCAAGAGCTGTAAGGAATTAGCATTAGAATTAATCGTTACCTACATTATTAATATTCTGGCCACAGTCTCCTGTCGTCCCTGTCTTAACTACTGGTGGTACTCTGAGGCATTTGAAGAGCTGGAAACAATACATAAGTACATGTACCTAAAATATTCTCTCTCTCTGCATCGTATTCCTCAATGGCCGAGGATCGTGAGCTCGTTCCATTATTCTTAAAGTGGTAGGAGTTTTATTTTGATAATAATGCGGCGGGGTCCCAGATCCTTCGCAGATCTTTTGACGACCTCCCTGGCGAAGTTTTCCAAAAGATCGGATGCGTAGGAAAAGCAAGGTCACTGACTAAGCCAAGTGGTTCTACGGATCTCTTAAACTCGGTATGATAACGCAGAGAAACGTGGAGCATAGCTCCATCGGCTGCTGATTGCTGAATGACTTAGTTTGTGACGTCTTAAGGAGTTTAAAAGCCTTGCCTCGGGGCCGTACCTCGGTATGTCATCACAGACAACACGCATTAATTATTATTATCCTTAGTATTATAAATGCGACAGGGTGTTTGTTTATCGGTGTGTTGGTTTGTCCTTCAATTACACAGCAACGGGTATTTTTCATTTGAATGGGTAGAGAGTGATGTAACTACGCTTCCTTTGATCTCGGAAAAAGGGAGGGTCCCCGCGGGATTTTGTCTATGTCCACGCGGACGAGGCCACGGGCAAAAGTTAGTAAGGTTATAAGGTGGTAAAAGTGTTACCCCTGTAGGTATTGCGCCACATTGTACTGGCGCAGCCGGAACAGCACCCGCTTGGCATGCCTGAAAGTAAGTAGGTATGTTAATATAACGATTAACGTGCCTATGATATTGCAATATGGCCTTAGGCACTTCGCTTCGTAGTCCATTAGGTACTGTAGAGCCGTTCTCTATCTAAAGTTGCTAACGAACTGTCAACCCTACATTTTGTATGAAGCAACTTTCCATTGCTTTCCGTAGCCAATGGAAAACTATCAAAAATGTATATTACCTAAACTAAATAATTCAATTGAAGCATTAATAGCCCCACAGTTAAAGGTGCGGACTGAAACTGAGAGGTCACAGGTTCGAACCCTACCCATTGCTCTATTGTCGTACACACTCCTAGCATAAGTTTTCCACTTATATGAAGGGGATAGGATTAACAACTAGAGCTTGGCTGATATTCTTAAAAAAAAATAGTTTTTAGTCATGTAGAATTAGGTAACTGATGTTAAGTATCAGTATATTATGTTATTAAAATAAATAAACTAGGTATTTCTTTACTACCTATTTAAAATTTAATAGACTTACCGCTAATAGTGACAAAGAAATAAAAGCGACAAGTCCAACCATCTTTCTAGAGCAAGAGTGACTGATTAGGTGCCTTTAAGATTGTATATTTAAAGAAGATACGACCCTGGCTTTGCGATATGATGTAGTTAATTGGTAGTTATCGCGAAGCAAGGGTTATAAGGTCAATATTTTGTTAAATCTATATCCTACCTAATAAGGTTACTTAGATATAATTTGGCTCGGTCTACAAGATTTCATCATTTTAATTATTGTTCTTATCATAAATTTCCCAAGACCGGTGTCTCTATTTTTTAAACAACATAGGCAATTCTTTGAAAATGTGTGAACAATATATTATGTAAATAAACTATAATAATTAAATAATTAAATAGGCCTATTACTTAAAGCTTTTCTCGCGTGGATTTAGTTGTTAAAATTCCCGGGGGAATTCTTTCATTTTCCGGGATAAAAATTAGCCTATACCTACCACTCTCCCGGTCCTCAACTATACCCATGCAAAAAGTCACGTCGATCCGTTGCTTTGTTGCGGCGTGATTGAAGGACAAATCAACAAACAAACACACTTTCGCATTTATAATATTGGTAAGGAAGTAAGAATTATTATAGATCTAAACTATATAGGATTACTAGCGGACGCCCGCGACTTAGTCCGTTTCTTCAATTAACAATCGACAGTTCCTAAATCCCCACAGTTTAGTTGCAGCATCAGGATTGAGGAGTTGGGTCCTGGAATTCAACGATGTAGTCTTTACTTGGTACCGACAACAACTAATCACCAAGAGAGAGTCTTTCTGGCGTGCATTATATAGGAGATATTGTCAGAACCACGTCAGAACAATCCAAAACCACCTTTGAAATTAAAGATAGAGAAAAATTACAAATTGTATGGATTACGACAGAGGGTCATAAGGGCTTTATATCACACTTAGGTATGATATGTTCATTCAGAAGGTAATTTAATATAGGTACTATATCATCGGTAATTTATAAATATTTTAGGTAGATAAATGTACCTCCTTCTACCCTTGTTATGGTGTTCCTAAATAACAGGCACGAGACGAGACTTTATAACTGTTTAAACTCAACTTTACTGACTTTTTTATACCTACGGTTGCATTCCCTATATGGGTATTTCAAACAACAAGTGACAGTTTAAAAGCACTTTGTAAAATTTTATCTGAATAAAAACTTCTTCTTTCTTTCTTCTTTCCTTTGGTGAATGGCGAATAAAAACTTTTCTGTAATTCCGCTCTTGACAGCAATTGCAAACTTCCTCTAATTTTGATATTTACAGATGTTTCTTGCTGAAAAACAATTTCTCATCTCATTTCTAGGTGCAGAACTGCAGAGGCAGGCCTCGCAAAACAGTCGTCCGCACGAGCTAGTCAGGCGCCGATGTGTGAACGTCTGGTATTACAAGGGGTCCACATATTGGTTGGCATTGAAGTTAAAACCTGAACGGGTTAAATGTAATAATTTCATTGAGGAGCTGGGACGAATTGATGCCAATCCTGAGGAGGATTCACAAGTATTGCAAGTACACATTCACTTGTTTCTAATACTCTAAAGTCTTAATGTAGCAGAACTATACCTACTGATAAGTGATCTAAGTCACATTTTTATCTTAGTAAGAAAAACAGGAAACTTGAAGTTTTATCACCAAGTGCCAATTTTACCATTGGTGAGTTATGTTTAACTGGGGAATAAACAGCTAGACATAGCTCAGCGAATCGCGAAACTGAAGTTGAAATGGGCGGGGCATATAGTTCGAAGTGCTGATGGTCGATGGGGTCCCAAGGTGCTGGAGGGGCGACCCCGCACCGCGCAGTGTTGGCAGACCCCTCACTAGGTGGACCGACGACATCAAACGAGTCGCAGGGAGTCGCTGGATTCAGGCGGTGCAAGACCGAGGTCTGTGGAGGTCCATGCAAGAGACTTATGTCCAGCAGTGGCCGTCCATAAGTTGATGAAGAAGAAGAAGAAGGGGAATAAACTGATGGGCGTTCATATGATTATTGATTACTAATGGGCATGACACTATCGTCTGTGAGCGTGGTGCTATCGCAAGGGTTCCGCCACCACAGGCTGCATCTAGGCTTCAACACGGGCCACTATAACATATGCCGGAACATTAGACCGGAACATTCTGTGGTCATATATAGGAGATATTGTCAGAACCACGTCAGAACAATCCAAAACTACATGAGAAATTAAAGATAGAGAATAATTACAAATAGTTTGGATTACGACCTCTGGTCATGAGGGCTTTATATCACGCTTAGGTATGATATGTTCATTCAGAAGGTAATTTAATATAGGTACTATAATGTCGGAGGGTAGACGAAGGTTGGCTACAGACAACAGTGTCTTCTAGTGACGGTAGTTTTATAATGTTGGTAGCATTGTTCGTTGAGCATTACGTCATCGCTCCCCACTCGATTAGTCCATAAAAAGGACGCGTACAGCGTGTATTGAGTCATTCGTCATTCTCCATTCGTGAGGCGTGGTTGGTCGTTGCTCTGAGTTGGAAGAGAACTGATGGTGTGGTGATTAAGTGATTGGTGATTAAGCGATCTCTGGTCGTAGTTATTTGGTGAGTTCGTTCCAATATTTAATCATGTTGTGTTGTCGTGAGATCCCTATAGTGTTGTCGCCCATTCGTGGCTTATATAGTGTTTAGAATAGACGTTGGTTGGGTGCTTCTATCATGGTGTGTGATGAGACGGCTGTGGGATGGTGGAGGCCGTAACTAGGCCAGGTTGGTTAGCCGAGTCTATTTAGAACCTGGTAATGTTGGGTTCCATGTTAGTTACGTGATGATTCCAATGTTACCTTATTGTGGGTAGTTATTTATACTGAGACAACTTGATTCCCTTTATTAATCTCTCGGCGAGGTGTGTCTTCACTCTAATGAGATAACACGGAGAATAATGCCCATTGCCCAGTTATGGACGTAAGATTCGTTAGTTTAGTATCTTCCGTTTCACTTCTGATGCTCGATCCGACCTGTCTCAGTTAACAGGTCTCCCTAGATCCGACATATATCATCGGTAATTTATAAATATTTTAGGTACGACCCTACGATGACTTAATTTTAAAGTGAGAGGTTGACATTTCTTGCAGCACTCACATCAGCTTGGCACAAAAGAATTACAGTTTTGTCATCAAATACAATTACAAAAATAACAACTTCCTTATTAAGCCTCTCAGTTATCTTTATCAAGTATGTAACTTTACGAAGCTCAGGCTTTCCTAACTATCCTTGCAGTTTTTGCTAATACTTTAAACTAGCATTATTTTATTTTCTAGGTGACCTGCCAAAGTTTCTACAAAGTACCCCCTTTAATGGGCATGACACTATCGTCTGTGAACGTGGTGCTATCGCAAGGGTTCCGCCACCACAGGCTGCATCTAGGCTTCAACTTAGCCATCCAACCATCTCAGTCTGCATCGTCATTTACCATCAGGTGAGATCGCAGTGAAGGTCTATCTTGTCATCGAATAAAACAACAATATTCTATGCACACGTAAGTATTTATTAATAACCTTACAATTATTACGTAAATTCTAGTCTAAACTGGATGTGGTTCAGTGAACGCCTCAGGATGACCTCGGCGTGCACGCGTTGCAAGAGCCGACTGGAATTTCAGCGGGGGCGAGGCAATCCGGTGGGCAGACGGGGCATGAAGCGGCGAACTGGCGGAAGACGTCGCAGCTGGCATCCGACGACCACTGGGATGGTTCAGCCGACTGTAAAATCAATAAGAATTACCTGATAGCTACTAAAACGAAAAATGTGATGACTCTAGAAGAGACTGAATTAGTATTGTCAAATCCGCCGTTCAATTTATACCGTTCAAGACGGCGTCAGTCGGGAGCGCCAGATTTATTAAACTACCTTCAATACATTAAAGTTGTGTATCTTTACTATTTTAATATTTCGCTAACAAACTCTTTAACTAAACAATCCGACTTAATCATAGACATAGGGACGGACTTGGCGAAACTATAGGCACAACCTTTTTGTTTTATTTTACTAATGCGGCCAAATGCGAATCGAACGCATACGAAGGGTTCCGTACCAAAAAAACGCCGAAAAAACACGTTTCTAGCAAGGGCCCCTTTAATTTTCGATTTATTTTTACAAGTGGTTCGCCCCGAACTGAGACCTCGCGATATCCCATAATTCCCAAAAGCTCTAATTATATATTGTAATAATTAACTTTTAACATGAGACGCAATAAAAAAAATAATAGTTGACACAAAACTGTTTTACTGACACAGCGCCATCTATTAGCATTATTGTGAAGCTATTAGCATTTAAAATTAAATAATTTCGTTTCTTTATAACATTTATCTAATTTTAGTATTTGTTGTTCAAGTACAGGATATAACTGAATTTTCAACCAAGTTTCACGTTCTAATATTCAGTAATTCTTGACATATGGCTCAAATTAAAATCTCCACTTTGAAAGCCCCCCATTTCGTCAATTTTAAGGGAAAAATTAAAAAAAATATATTTTTGTACTCTGATCAAAGTCGTCTTTAAAAAGATATATTGCAAGTCTATGTAACGCAACAAACAAAATTTTACTTCAAACACGCTTCTATGAGAGCCCCCCTGAAACAAAGCTTTTTATATTTTTTTATACAATGTTCGGCTGAAGGCCATCAGTTTACATATTATATTTAAATTTGAAGTAATTACGTTCAGTAATTCAGAAGTTATAGGGCTCTGACAGACATTTGGACGTACACACTTCTCTGTCCAGTACAGACAAGCGCCCTAGTTGACTCAGAGAACTCGCTTCGCTCGTTCAATTATTTGTTATTAGTTTAGTTGCAACAGAAATACACATTCTCTGAAAATTTCAACCCTCTACCAATTACGGATCATGAGATACAGCTCGCTGACAGACGGACGGACGGACAGCAGTGGTTTAGGGTCCCATCGGTTACCCTTCGGGTACGGGACTCTGAAAATGGAAGGGAATGGAATATTAACTTACTTTTAAAAAAGTCGCGAATCCACAATGCAGGATATCATAAGTTGGGCAGTTGAGACGGATACCCTGGGGCGGCAGGTCTGCCTGGAGGCAGGCGGTCTTCGTTTGGTTCACTGCCGCCTGCCAGGCGGGATGCTCCGTAGCGTACTGGTCGTAGTAAGCCGCCACCTTCGGCTTGTCTACTTTGTCTCCATCCATCCAACCGAACTTTCTGAATTCGCATGTGATTTGTTCACACTGGAAATAAAAAAAAAAAAACGGGTGGAGTTGTGTCGGTGCACACGGCCGTTCTATTGTCTAAAGGTTCCAACGCTTAAATATTGAGGAATGCCAAGAGCTATAAGGAATTAGCATTAGAATTGTATTTATTCAAACTTACTATTAATAATAATACATCGTAAAATAAACTCTAAACCCTAAATTTTAGGGTCCATATCGACGCCAGATGGTAATATCCCCAATTATAATTATATCAATAATAGGTATCTATATATATAAAATTCAAAGTCCTGACTGACTGAGATATCAAAGCACAGCCTAAACTACAGAAGTTAAAAACTTGAAATTTTTACAGTTGGTTTCTTTTATGACGTAAGCGCACACTAAGAAAGGATTATTGGAAATTCCACCCCTAAGGGGTTTAAATAGGGGATGGAAGTTTATATGAAACTCCGTCATTTTTCAAGCTGTTTCCATCAAAGTTGGTATTTGAGCTTTTAGTTAAAAATAAAGAACTACGTGTGTCACAGTTTTTGAAAATTCCACCCCAAAACCTATTTCCACGCGGACGAAGTCGCGGGGGCAAAAGCTAGTATAAATATAAATTAATCGTTACCTACATCATCAAGATTCTCGGTACAGCCTCCTTCTGTTCCTGGCTTAAGTACTGGTGGTACTGTGAGGCAATCGTAGAGCTGGAAACAATACATAAGTATAAAAATTAGATACACAGATATTCTCTCTCTCTGCATCGTATTCCTCGTGGTGAAGATCGTGGCCTCTTTCCATTATTCTTCAAGTGGTAGGAGTTTCATTTTGATAATAATGCGGTGGGGTCCCAGATCCTTCGCAGATCTTTTGACGACCTCCCTAGCGAAGTTTTCCAAAACATGGATGCGTAGGAAAAGCAAGGTCACTGACTAAGCCAAGAGGTTCTACGGATCTCCTAAACTCGGTATGATAGCGCAGAGAAACGTAGAGCATAGCTCCATCGCCTGCTGACTGCTGAATGACTGACGTCTTAAGGAGTTTAAAAGCCTTGCCTCGGGACCGTACCTCGGTATGTCATCACAGACAACACGCATTAATTATTATTATCCTTAGGTACTATAGTATTATAAATGCGACAGGGTGTTTGTTTATCGGTGTGTTGGTTTGTCCTTCAATTACACAGCAACGGGTATTTTTCATTTGAATGAGTAGAGAGTGATGTAACTACGCTTCCTTTGATCTCGGAAAAACGGAGGGTCCCCGCGGGATTTTTAAAAGTCTATGTCAACGTGGACGACGCCACGGGCAAAAGTTAGCAAGGTTGTAAGTTGTAAAAGACTTACCCCTGTAGGTATTTTGTCACATTTTACTGGCGCTGCCGGAACAGCACCCGCGTGGCATGCCTGAAAGTAAGTAAGTATGTTAATATAGCGTGCCAGTCTATGATATTACAATATGGCCTTAGGCACTTCGCTTCGTAGTCCATTAGGTGCTGTAGGGCCGTTCTCTATCTTAGTAGATCTAGTAAGAGTTGCAAACGAACTGTCAACCCTTCATTTTGTATGAAGCAACTTGCCATTGCTTTCCGTAGCCAATGGAAAACTATCAAAAATGTTTATTACCTAAACTAAATAATTCAATTGAAGCATTAATAGCCCCACAGTTAAAGGTGCGGACTGAAACTGAGAGGTCACAGGTTCGAACCCTACCCATTGCTCTGTTGTCGTACACACTCCTAGTTTTCCACTTATATGGAGGGGATAGGAGGATTTCAACAACTAGAGCTTGGCTGATATTCTTAAAAAAAATAGTTTTTAGTCATGTAGAATTAGGTAACTGATGTTAAGTATCAGTATGTTATCTTATTGAAATTAAAATAAACTAGGTATCTCTTTTCCTACTTAAAATAATAGACTTAGACTTACCGCTAATAGTGACAAAGAAATAAAAGCAAGAAGTCCAACCATTTTTCTAGAGCAAGAGTGGCTGATTAGGTGCCTCTAAGACTGTAGATATATATAGAAGATACGAGCCTGACCTTGCGATATTAGGAGGTAGTTAATTAGTGGTTATCGCTAAGCAAGGGGTTTAAGGTCAATATTTTGTTAAATCTACAATATGTAACAAAAAACCCGTTGCTCCTGTGAGCTACACGCCCGCGACTTCGTCCGCGTTCCTAAATCACCACATTTTAGGTTGGCAGAACTCCTTCAGCATCAGGATTGAGGAGTTGGGTCCTGGAATTTAACGATGTAGTCTTTATTTGGGTCCCTACAATAACTATTCATAATCAACAGTACCTAAATCCCCACAGTTTAGGGGAGCAGTACCCCTGTAGCATCAGGAGTTTTAAACCCGAAGTTTTTATGGGACTATCTCGCAAAGTTTTTGTGTTGATTAAAAAAAGATTCTCGCAAATCGGTTAAGAAATCACGGAGATATCAATATACAGAGGTAGATAAACACAACTCCTCCTCTTTTTTCGAAAGTTAAAAAAGCGGCCAAGTGCGAGTCGGACTCGCCCATGAAGGGTTCCGTAGCAGCAATTGCGGTTTACGATTTATGACGTATTAAAAAAACTACTTACTAGATCTCGTTCAAACCAATTTTCGGTGGAAGTTTCCATGGTAATGAATAGACTATAGCTCTAGGTTTCAGGCATTACAGACAAATCACACTAATATTATGGTAATGTACATCATGTATTTTTTTCAGTTTTATCATTCTCTTATTTTAGAAGTTACAGAGGTGGGACACACATTTTACCACTTTGGAAGTGTCTCTCGCGCAAACTATTCAGTTTAGAAAAAAATTATATTAGAAACCTCAATATCATTTTTGAAGACCTATCCAAAGATACCCCCCACGAATGGGTTTGATGAAAAAATGTTTGAGTTTCAGTTCTAAGTATGGGGAACCCCAAAATTTATTGTGTTTTTCTATTCTTGCGTGGAAATCTTAATCCGGTTCATAGAATACATCTACTTACCAAGTTTCAACAGTATAGTTCTTATAGTTTCGGAAAAAAGTGACTGTGGCATACGGACGGACAGACAGATAGACATGACGAATCTATAAGGGTTCCGTTGTTTGCCATTTGGCTACGGAGCCCTAAAAAGTAGCCTATACGATGTCCGATAATATCAACTATCTACCAGTGAAAGTCCCGTCAAAATCGGTCCAGCCGTTCTCGAGATTAGCGGCAACAAACAGACAGACAAACAGACAAAAATTTTTAAAATTGTTTTCTTGGTATAAGTATCTACCGCATTTACTTTCGTATGTAGTTAGTAAAAAGCTGTTCTTTTAACCGACTTCCAAAAAGGAGGAGGTTATTGATATTACAAACAGACACTTCAATTTTATTTCTTTGTATAGATGTATAAATGTTGCTTACATAATATAATTCGGCTCGGTCTATAAGATTTCATCATTTTAATTATTGTTCTTATCATAAATTTCCTAAGACTCTCTTTTTTAACCGACTTCCAAAAAGGAGGAGGTTATCAATTCGGCCGGTCTTTTTTTTTGTTTCTATGTATGTCCACCGATTACTCCGGGGTTCCTGGACCGATTCACGCGATTTTTTTTTTATCGACATAGGAAGCTCGCGAAATGTTCCCATAAAATTTTTTACCTTCAACTCCTCAAGCCTGATGCTGCAGAGGTAGGTTTCCCCCTAAATTTTAGGAACTGTCGTTTACAAATTGGTATGCTTGACCTATGCATATACTAGATCTTAGAGCTCCAGGTCCTACTCCTCAATCCTGATGCTGTAGGGTACTGCCCACCTAAATTGTAGGGATTTAGGAACTGCTGATCATGAATTGTTATTGTATGTAATAAACATAATCTACATCGTGGAGCTCAAGGTCCTAGCTCTTCAATACTGATGCTGCAGGGGTACTGCCTACCTAAACTGTGAGGATTTAGGAACTGTCACTTACGAATTGATATTGTTGTTACCAAGCATATACTACATCATAAAGTTCAAGGTTCTAGCACTTCAATCCTGATGCTGCAGGGTTGGAGGAATTACGAACTGTCGCTTTCGAATTGATATTGTTGGTACCAAGCATGGACTACATCATGGAGCTCCTGGTCCTAGCTCTTTAGAAATTGTGTATTGTTAATAAGTACTGTAGACTACATTAGTAGCGTCGGAGGGAGGGGAGAAAGAGAGCAGGAACAAGCTACACTAAAAAGCTTAAACTATAAATTCTTTTTTTTTAATTTGTACACGGTTGTTGAAGTCGGGCGGGCTTAACTAGAAATGATGAAATCGATGCACGACGCTTTCACACTTGTACCATAATGTACTGCTACAGGAGAGCCAAAAAACCGTAAAAATTATCTATCTTCCTTGCTATTTACACCTGATTAATGTTGTATATGTAATTGTTGTTGTATGTATATATGGAATATATATACATTAACAGACGGACAACAAAGCGATCCAATACAAATACTAACAAGGATAACTTCCACCGGAAGACATTGCTTGACGTAAAGGCAAAGTGGGGACGCAAATAAGAACAACATTTGCTCAAAAAGGTTTTATTATGACCTTATACTTAGTAAATATATTTATTATGACCTTACACTTAGTAACTAGACCCTAGTATTCAGATGACGTCCTAGGGTGACCTCGGCAAAGCGAGGCACGCGTTGCAAGACCCAATAGGTATTTGGGCGGCGAAGCAAGCCGACGGGCAGATTGGGCATGCCGTGGCGAACAGGCGCGCGCTCTCGCAAGTCGGTGCTGTCGACCACTGAGAGGGTTGGGCGTTCTGCAAAGTGACAAAGTTAGAACTATAGTTTTACTAGCTGTTGTCCGCGTGGATTTAGTTTTTAAGAATCCCGCGGGAACGCCTTGATTTTCCGGGATAAAATGTAGCTTAATATGTCATTCTAGCTCTTCAACTAGGTATGCCCATGCTAGCCTATGTCACTCTCCAGGTCTTCAACTATATCCATGTGAAACATCACGAGTCACGTCGATCCGTAGCTCTGTTGCGGCGTGATTGAAGGACAAAACAACAAATCAACAAACCACAAATCGAAACCAAGTTGCCCGTTTCTATATACGCATACGTAAAAGTAGGTACTTAGAAAATGCTTAGAAAAGCTGTAACTTTTCATTGAGTTAAACTAGTAATTTGAAATTTTCACAGCATTGAGAGAGCATCGACCTTTGTGTTTAAATACTTATATCTACTAGGTACCTACCTGCCTCGAGCCGTTTCTGAGAAAAAGGGCCTTGAGGCTCAGACAAACGGACAACAGAGCGATGGTTCCGAATTCCTTAAAAATTTACATGTATATACATACAAGAGACCTAAGTCCAGCAGCGGACGTCTATCGATAAAGAAAAAAAAATTGTACTTTAATAAAGGTCGCGAAGCTGCACTGCATGGCATCGTAGGCTGGGCAGTTGAGATGGATGCCCTGGGGCGGCAGGTCTGCCTGGAGACAGCTTGTCTTCATCTGCTCCACCGCTGGCTGCCAGTCGGGATGCTCCTTGGCGTACTGGTCGAAGTAAGCCGTTAACTTCGGCTTGTCTATGTTGTCGCCGTTCATCCAACCGGATTTTTTGAATATGCATGTGATTTTTTCGCACTGAAAACAAAATACCTAGTAAAGTCACTTCAGTAAAGTTCAACCATCCGATGTACCAGATCTCTTTTTCCACGTACTTTGAAACTCTGGAACCAACTTCCTGCGACGGTGTTCCCACTAAATTACAACATGGGGTTATTCAAGGGGCGGACCAACAAATTCCTAACAAGCCGGCAATGCATTGGTGCCTGGTGGTGCCTCAGGTGCTACAAAATGTTCATGGGCGGCGGGTGACCCGCCTGTTCGTTTGCTCGCTAAAAATATTTAAAAAAAAAGTTGTTAAAGTTTAAATTGACGCGTGCTTAGAAAATTGTAGTACCGAGAAGGTTACTGATATCTAATGTTAGGTAATAATTTTATATAGGTAGTTCTTTCATTTCACGAAGGCGCTTGGTTTTGTCATATCTATATAAGTGAGAGCGAGAGGTTGCTTGCACCGCTTGCACCTAGGCTCCTGACAGGCACCCACACTTAGGCAATACGCATATACACGACGTAACCACAAGTAAAGCTCACGCGCCCTCATGAATTGCAAGAACTATAAATAATTAAGGTATAGAGTTAAAGAGTAGTTAAATAGAAAATACTTAATGGTTAGATTAGGTTAGGTTACCTCAAGAAGATTCTTGTCACACTGGGCCGAGATTCCTGGCTTTACCACTTGCGGTGTTCCGAGGCACCTGTATATCTGTAAACATAAGCAACGTTTCAGAGGTGTGGTCTTTAGCCCGCCTTTAGCCATTAGATGTAGTTATGCAGTTCTGTTAGACGTAGTTATATGAATTGTGGAAGGGGCCATGACCCTCAGTAATGGGGGATACGATGCAGATAGAGAGGGTAGGTACGTACCGCCATGGGCATCTCGCCACATCTCACTGGCGGAGCCACAGCAACATCCGCTTGGCACACCTGAAAGTAAGTAAAATTGTTTTATTCGTGAATTGGGACGATTTAAAATTGATTGCTACGCGTACTGTATGTAGGTTTTTACAGGATAAGAAGTAGCGTATGTCACTCTACAAGTCCTCAACAGCTATAGCCATACACCCATGCCAAAAGTTTCGTCGACCCTTTGCGCCATTGCTGTGTGATTGAAGAACAACTACACTCTTTCGCATTTTCGTAATATAGACTTACCGCTAATAATGACAAAGAAATAATAACCACAAGTCCACACATCATTGAAGACTAAAGGCAAATGATCAGGTACCTATTAGACTGTAGACGGTTTAATTGAAGAAGATACGTGCACAATTAGGTATACGAGTCTCAAAAATTTAATGCTCGGGTCACGCGAGGCTAGATTCTCAAGCTGGAATAGCAAAACAGTGCAGTGTTAGTGAGCTAACAAGATCATTTTGGCTCGGTGTCGACAGAAATACCTTTATTTTTAGGTTAGTGAGTTAGCACTGACTGATAGTTTTCAAGGTCAAGTGGAGATAGGTTGGGCATCTTGTTAGGACTTAGGATGACAGACGACTGGTGGACTCGCTTGGCTCTTGAGTGGAGAGTGGAGACCACGTATGTGGGAAGGCAACCTCCCAAAGACGACAAAGACGACATTGCCAAAGTTTTGGGCATTTGACTTTAATGAGACTGGTAAAACACCGAAGGGAATGGCGTGCCTATGGGGAGGTCTATATCTAAAGACGGATGAAATGAAAGAGCTAGTAAAAAAGAAAAAATTTAGCAAACTGAAGCACATAAATAGTTCGTAGAAGTTATACTCGTACTACACACGTAGGTGTGAACCACAGCGCGCAGCCGGAGCGAATCACCGGGGAATCTTTGCCGCGAAGATACACCTCGATGCGTGCTCATACACCCACGGAGACGAAAAGTTCTCATGGATACCATTAGCTGTCATGCCCGACTCCAGTGCTGCGGCCTAGAAGAAACCTCCTCCGTACTCGCTACTTGGAACACCCTTCGTGCTTCCGTGATTGCAGTGCCGGCTTTAGCTATGGTGCAGGGTATGCAACGCACACGGGCGCAGGGTTGTAGGGGGCGCCGCGCCGAGCCGCGCTTGCTTGCTTCCCGACATCATTTAAAATTGCACCATTTTTGCACCTGAATCCTTTCACAGGTGAAAATATAACTGTAAGTCGGTATAACTGTAAGTCGTAACGGTATTCTGGTATTGTAAGTATTCCATTTGGGCCGCGCGTCTACTAGAGGGTGCCAAGATATTGATTGCACACGAGCGCTACATCTGCTAGAGCCGCCTCTGATTTTTTACATGGGGATAGTTGAGGTCGTTGAGGACCGAGAAAGTGACATAGGCTACTTTTTATCCCGGAAAATCAAAGAGTTCCCGAGGGATTTTTAAAAACGAAATCCTCGCGTGCGAAGCCGCAGACATCAACTAAAAGGAACAATGTAGCATTTGAATAAATAATAGTTGAAGTATGGATTGCTGTATCTTTTTTACATTGTCGAAGACTGGGCCTCATGTCACCAACACATTAGAGTCACAAGTACGAGGTGATTAGATAGGCAATTGACCATATCGCAAGACACAGGTCATAGGGTCAATATTTCATACAAGTGACATAAAAACATACTCATTATTATTTTATGTTATTTTTACTCTGAATCGCTGTATCTAGTGTTTATCATTGTCTTATCACATATTTCTAAGACCTGTTTGGTTTTTTAATTCTTATACTCATAATAAATCTAGCTATTGGACGTGACCTCATCCGCGTGGAAAATTTTTTTAAATCCCACGTGAACACTTTGTTCTCGTGAGCTAAAGCATATCCTACCTAGGTCACCCTGTTACTTATTATCACTATACAAAACCGACTTCAAACGCCACTACAAAGTATATCAACTGTGCCTATAAAATTTGAAGAGTTCCCTCGATTTCTCCAGGGAGAATTCGAGGAATTTAACCAATACCGCGACTGTGTCGCTAAAAGGTCGCTATCACTGATGACTATGGGACTATGGAGGGATGGATCCTTTCAAATAAAAAAAGAATTTTCCAAATCGGTCCAGGCGTCTTCGATTAATCGGGGAACATCGATAAACAAAAAGATTTCGACGAATTGAGAACCTTCTCCTTTTTGGCACGATGCGGTTCCTGTACCTATTTATCATAGGTAAATTGATTTGAGTAATGCACTCATCAGTAAGTAAGTACCTTTGGAAGGTACACAAAATTACAACTAAGGTTTTTCCGCATGTCGTAATCGCTGTATCGCCAATGCGCATGTCCGGGACGCGCACATGCGCATTAACTGTCACCTGTCAAATCCAGCCCCCTTCTTATCCTTTGACGTCACTGGAAAAACTCGGGAAAACAGCCTTCTCGACCATTGCAGAAAATCATGTAATACTGGTAAATATAATATTTTTTGCTATAATATTGTTGTATTTACCTATTCTCATAATATTATGTGTTTATGTTCTTTGAATATATTACACGACGACTAGCTACGTCTTTTGTATTAATTAAAATTGAGTACCTACAGATTTTAAGGCAAAATTAGAATTACGTTTAATTTTTTTTTTGTAAAGTGTTGTAAGTTCTCATTACGACTTTAATTAACATAATGTCGAATAAATATATATAAATACACGATATTTTAAGTATTTTGGATTTTGCTAAGTTTAAATAGATACCTAGAAGAAGTATCAGAAATGCAGTTTTGAAATAATACCGATAATTTTTATTTTATTTTAATGGTTCGGAATCGGTAGGTAATTTACTCATTATTTCGTCGCTATGCCTTACTTTATTTTTGAAATTTATTTACCCAATATATCCAAACTACTATAGTTTGATAAATAATAAATAATCGGTACCCGATGTTCGATACTTACTTTCTTTTATATTTTAGTGCAGTGGATTATTGAAGTAATTTTTTTTTTCAAAATTATATTTCTCAAATTTTAAGCTAAATTAGAGTTACGTTATTTTTGTATGATTTAACCATTTAAGGCTGTGATTTAAGGTTACGTTTGATCCACAATTTTACACATTTACATATCGAAATGGTAGCTGACCTATTACTTATACAATTTATACATAGTATATACATTATACATAGGGCGCTGTCGATGAAGTACTTACCTATCTAGTAGGTATCTACTCTATAAACTTTTGAAGGGCCAAACCGAGGCAATTTGAATTTGAATTTTGATCAAGGGATCGACTCACTCGTCCCTCGCCCGTGTTGTCGGCTCTATTTTTAGCCATGCTTTGTGATGCAAACATCAATTATTATCTAACATTGCGCCTGCCTAGTGACCTTTCATCTTAATTGAATGATCTTTTAATTTTCCGTTCCCGACACTTGAAGCTCGGTTATTAGTAAAATTTGATTACTAGGTACCTACCTCCATGTACCTAACTATTGTTAAAGAATAGGCGGCAAGTATCAAATCTAAAAAACTAAAACTTTTTTATATTATGGAAATGGTTTTAGAAAACGAACTTGATCAAATATTAGTAGGTATTTAATTTCAGATGATTAGATTGAACATATAAATATAAATAATATATAAAATAGAATTGTGGTGTAAACATAGATAATCATGTTATCTCAGTCGATAGCAAGCGATAACACTCTAATATAGGAAATACTTAACACTTTTTTCTGTTGTATCGGACGTGTGAAATGTTTGTGTTTTTGAACGTGAACGTTACTCAGACGTTTTTGAGATGGCTTGTCTCGACTTTTTTGGAATTTGAATCGTAGTACTTACCTATCTTGTTCGTGCGCACATCACGCAAAACCAATGGATCAAATGATTCGAAACTTTCGCAAACGGATACAAGCGTGTTCATTGTTCATTTGTTCAACAGTCATCATTCAAGGTTCTTCATTCATTGTGCTCCGATTTTGACCTTTGAACTCTCCGCTATATCTATATCTAAGTATTCAACAAGTGTAAATTGTAAATTTAAAATACCCCCGATATTTTGATCTATAGCAAATTATGTATGTACAATCATTCCTCGATCATGATGTATCTAAAACCTACGCATTGAGACCATTCTAATGAGCCCAAACACACTATATCTGCTGTAAGTTGCTGAGGAGTTGGGTATTCCGCAGGCTACTCGATGCTGCAGCATCAGCCCAAGATTATAATGCCTTGGAAATAATCCGAAGTACACCTTTCAAATCAATCGCAACAGCGAAAGTGTGTAAAACCTTTTAATCAAGTAGGAAAGGAACTAATGATCTTCAAATGCCTGAGTAGATCTTTAAAATTATAGCTAAATTCAACCTCGATCACGTCACCCTTCAAAGAGAGAAAACCGCATCAAACTAGTAAGGGAGATACGAGGGAATAGACACACATAGATTTACCCACACATAAATACACAGGTCAAACTTTTAACACCCTTATTTATCGTCGGGGGTTAAAAAATCGGCTCGGCTTCACTCAACTGTAAGTGCATGCGTTTGTGCTTTAAATTGCAATCTGAATTATCTCTTCCCTAGGTAACACGGAACAGTCATCATGTTTGAAGGCGCGGTGGCCGGGATCCTTAACCGACTTCTCGGAAAGTATGTTCAGGACTTGGACACTGAGAACTTAAATGTTGGAATCTTTTCCGGAAATGTCAACCTCACTGATCTGAAACTTAAACCTGAAGCTCTGGTAAGAATACCGCGTAGAAACCGATTAGAGGTACCTGTGGACTTAGTAAAATTGTCATAACCTTTCCAGGTTTACCCACTTCTATCTTGAACTGCATCTTTCCACCTGATTTTCAACTATAATTTAGGAAATCAATTTTCAGTATCATCCTTGTAGATTTTGCTTCTGCTTTACTAAAAAAGTTTCACTCCAAAACCATTTCTAATTTTACTTTCTTAGAAAATCTATTCTATTAAAGCTTTTTCATAGACCATAATTTTTCTTCGAAGATAATATTTTAATCTATCAAAACCTTTCAGTACGAGCTAGATCTACCAATTGATGTCAAAATTGGAACCATCGGAAAAATCAACTTGCAAATACCATGGTCAGGTCTCTACACGCAACCAGTCATCGTTCACATTGAAGATGTACTTATACTGGTTGGACCAGCAATCTCCAACAGTAACTTTGATCCAGAAAGAGAAAGAAGGCTAACAAGAGCAGCCAAGAGGAAGATTCTTCAGGATTTAGAAGCAGAGAGCGAAGTACTCAAAGGGCCACAGAACTGCTTTGGAAATCTTTTCACGGCTATAGTAAATAACCTGCAGATTTATGTGAGGAATGTTCACGTGAGATATGAAGACTCTATCAGTTCCAAAGATGGACCACTGGCATGTGGTTTATGCTTGCAGAGTCTATCTATTGAGACTACAAATAGGTGTGTATCTTGTATGGGATTCTTTGGTGAACATCCTATTATCATCTTCTTATTCCCCTGTAACTTCTGAAATTCCTAAGCAGCAAACATATAATTGATATATTTTTGTAGCAAATGGAAGGCCTCAGTGACCCCAGCAAATGCCTCAACGGTGTATCAAATGATGAGAGTGGAGTCACTCTCTCTCTACTGGAATCCTACTGCCACTGCACTTGATGATGTAGAGATAGCTCATATCACACCCATGCAGTATTACAATTGGAAGCACTACATGCTGACTGGCTTGGATAAGTTCTCTATGCATCATGAGGATTTTGAGTTTCGTAAGTAAAAACTTACAAATTATATTTTCGATACGATATTTGTTCTTAACTCTTCTTTTTTTTCTCATTCACCAGTAGAATGCCCTTTGTTCTTTGAGATAACATGAGTCTCACCAAACATTAAAGTTTTTAAACGATGATCAACAGCCAGCTCTCATACCTTAATCTGTAAAAATCTTCTATGTGTATGGCGTATTTCTTACATTTTCCATTTTTCCTTTTTAGGGCTTATTTAACACCGAAAAGCCAAGAGATGAAACATATTAAAACTTAAAAGCTGAAAATGATATTTTTCTTTCTAGTGCTGAAACCTGTGACCTGTAAAGTGAAGGTTATAATCAACCGGTCTAGTGAGGCGCGTGTGCCTCGTCTGCTGTTGGATGCTGTGCTGCAGGATAGTGCTTTGCAGCTTTCTCGGAGACAATACCTTTCGATTGACAATTTGATGGGGTCTTTTCAGAGGATCACTCTTAATAGGTACCTATGTACCTATTTGGAAGATTCTTCCTCCTCCTATCATTTTACAGACAATAATTAACCATGGCAAAAGCCTATATTGGTATTTGATACAGTAGATATTATTTTTAGATGTGACTTTTGCAGTAGCACTAGTCACTTTACTAGTTATGATTGCTATATTTGTATTTGTATTATGCAGATATACTCGTAGTCATATCAATTTAAAATATAAAAAAAACTTGGGGAATACCTACGTTTAAATCTACTTAATTAAACTCTTTTGAGAAGCGTCTTCTTAGCTGTGTACCTCTCCCTTATTTATGTAATAAAGGTTTGCAATTGAAAACACTAAGCATTATTATTGAAAGAACTATTGATAAAATTCTAGGAAGTACCGTCACCTCCATCCAGGAGTGTCGCTTTTAAAGAATGTAAAGAAGTGGTGGCTTTACGCTTACAATGTAGTGATGGAACAACGAGTCCGTCCATACACCTGGGCGGCGATAAAGAAGCATCGAGAAAACTACAATATTTACAAGAAAACCTACAAAAGCACGCTGAGGAGTCCCAACGATATCGAATTGAAGTTGGATCTTCAGAAGTGCGAGGATAGTCTCCCGATTATATCGGTGGTTATTGCGAGGGAGCAAGCAAAGTTTGAAGTAAGTTTATGGATGTATAGGGGGCAATATCTCTCACAACAATGAAATATTTATACGATAATTTTTTGACAATCGCTGAAGTTTTAAAGAAGTTGTTAAGTTCGTAGCTCATAATAATTGTACTATTTGCTCTTCTCAAGCTATTAAAATATTTTTGATGAAGCATTTGACACAACAACAACAGAATCAATACATAAATAATCTAAATTAACGATAAAAATGTATGCCGTCTATTTTGCTGCGAATATTGTGGAAATGAAAGAAATAGAAAAAGAATAATTTTTAATTAAAATAAACTTTTACAAGGTGCTTTTGAATCGTCAAATGAATCTACCACTTGTTACGTGGATATGATTGTTTTAGTAGTCCCACAGTTTTGTGCAATCGAATTCATACCAATGATTTTTCGGTCTTATTTTAACCATTAAATGTATCAAATCATATTTTGACCTATACAATTTTTTTCAGCTTCTTACACAAGAACCAGAAAGAATAGAAGTTGCTGAAACGGAATTTGACTGGTGGAGGCCCACTTCTGATTCGGAGAATGATTCAGACACTGAATCCAAGTCCCGCGTAGAACTGTGTGTAAAGACAGAGAGGTGCAAAAGTCTGTGGAGCCATTTATCTAGTCCTGAGAAGAAAAGGGTCTGCGAACTTATAGGATATGCTGAAGGTGAACCTAGGCAAGACAAGTCTAAACAGTACATTGGTGAGTAAAAGTTTTACAAACAGATAAATTGTTGCTCTTGAAGACCCAGTATCTTAAGAAGATAGCTCTTTCCATCTTACACAATATAATAAGAAGTAATTTTGCCTTTTAAATTTTTCAGAGCACAAACTTAATTTGACATTGGCGAATTGCACATTGACTATGATGAACAGAAGCAAGGAAGTCCTGGTTATAAGTTTAACACAGTTCCTAGCATCATTAGAAACGCGACCTTCTGCGAAAGCATATAAGGTGACTCTCAAAAACATAATTGATTTAATGTTAATTACACACAACACTAACTTGTTCCAAACCTTTTTAAGTTAAGGATTCTCATAAAGCAATTTCCTCCAGGTGTCAGCTCGGACAGAAAGCATAGTAATCGAAGGCATGTCCTCTGATGGAGAACTGGTACCTTTACTAATAGCAACTCAAGGTTCAGCACAAGTTGGAAGTAACACAGTATTGGCCTTGGATGTGGAGAAGAATCCAGCAAATAGCCATGCTGATTTGGGTGTAACATGTCATGTTGAGCCTGTTGAAATGGTTTATGTAGAGGTAAGATAAAATAAAACAGATACCCTAAATAATAATTATTTTTGATCGAATAGTTTTTTTAAAGTTCTATTAGTATATATATAGTTTTTGAGAGTTTTTAATAAAATACTCTAGTTTGAGGAATCATTGTCTTAAGTTAATATTATTGCTCTTCTAAAACACATAGGTATATTTGTTAAGTTTTAGAGTAATGACTAATGATATAATACCATCATTGGACCAAACCTTTTCAAAATCTAGAAAATTTCTAATTTACCCTAAAAAAGGAGCAAATTCGTATTTTTCTATACGTACTTTTTTCTGCAGAACAGATTTTTAAATGTTTGCAATTCTTAAAGAAGAGCTCCATATAAGTAAGATAGTGACAAATAAAGAACATATTTGCAGCATGCATTCACAGAGCTGATAAACTTCTTCCAAACCCACTCGATGACATCTGAAGAGTTAGCAGAAGAGGTTTCTATAGCAGCAGATCAAGTAACTGCCATGAGCAAGTCGGTGTTAGCGCATGCGATCAGTCGTCGGAAGATATTCCATCTTAATGTGGATCTAAAAGGACCTGCTATCATATTGCCTGAACATGGTTGTGTGCATAAGTACGTAATCTGCTGTGTTTATTAATGATCATAAGTACTTAGATATACTTATATTTACATGCTTATTTAGCCCAAGAAAAAATCTATGTCCAGGAAAATTACTAAAAGTTTTCCATTGTTTTATTGTACCATCCTTTTTTGATCCTATAAAATAAATTTTATAGAAGCAAACAGCAGATATAGGTGGGTTTGGATATATGCACCGCGCAACCTACCTCGAATTACCATACTTTGAGGTAGATGGATGGTAGAGGATAACTCAACTCCCGTTAAATGTAACGTACTATCATACTAATTCTTACTAAGATAAAACAATTGTGTTGCAGGCCAGGACGTGTGATGGTACTGGACATAAATCGAATAGTGATAAAATCTGACCTGCAACCTTCCAACCTTACACTTGAGGACGCAACTTGTATGGAGCTGGAAGAACGACTATACGACAGATTTCATGCTGAATGCTCGGTTCAAGTACGTTTTATTCAGTTTGAAGATTCTTTTCTTCTAAGCAAAATCTTGTTATTCAGTAGAGCAGGAACTGCTTATTTTCCTAATTCAGATATTGACAAAACCTTTTAGTCTGTTCGTTGATTCCTGTCTTCCTGAGAGTTGCTTTCAGGTTATTTCGGGGATAACTATCCAAATGGCTAGCGGCTTATTCTTCTCTTTTTTCTTTTCGTGATGTCAAGGCTTTTAGTCCTAGGTACTCAACATGCTATTTTGAATTAATGCAGATACTCTTCTGTGAATGGACTGACCCGTGGAGAGAAGCTCGGAAGAATGGAGACTCGGAGCTACATTTGGTGCCGCGGCTTAAGGCCCAGCTGGTCTTCTCTACCAGTATCAAGAAAGACTATAAGCTGCTCCCCAGGTCACTTTCACTACTTTAATGTGATCTTTGCTCTGGCATTTTTTTGTTTTAGTGCTTTTTAATCCTAAACTTTACTTACGAAAATTACAAGAACTTAGTACTTAATTTCATTAATATTCTTACTTATTCTAATTTTTAGATACAAACTGAACATATCACTCTCAAGTCTTAAATTCAACCTCTCGGATCGCATTATCGGCTACCTTCTGGACTTCTTTGATAATCTGCCAGTTCCAACGCCCAATACCGTGCCAGTCTCTTTTATGGATTCTGGTGATTATGTCGAGGAGATTCTGGACCCTGAACTGTTAGAAGCATTTGAGCTGGATAAGGTGACAGCAGACCCAGGGTACAAGGAGCTAGTGAAGTTAAGACAGAAGATTGTGAGAGCTTACTTTAGCAGGAATAGGTTAGTTATAAATATAAAAACAGCATGAAATAATAACGCGCTTTAAAAAGAGCTAAGGCGAAATTTTCGATTGACGATTGTTTTTTAGAAAAGCTCGGAATTTTAGAATTTGATTCAAGAGATCTCCTGTAGCTATATTAGAATGTTCATTCTTATTCTTCATATTATTCTTCTCGAAAATAAAACTTATGGATACAATATTATGAAGTAAGTGTAACGTTCTAGGCAATTCAAAATGATTCTGATAAATGATACTTTAAAAAAATGTTAAATTATCAAAATATGTATATATATCTATACAATTTTGACGGCATTGCTTGTATCGTAAACATTATGTCGTTAGTATGCTGTATTTCTCAAACAAGTATCTTACGCAGAAAATAACAAGCGATACCAAAACTCATAGTTTTGCCGATACACAAGACTGCACCTTATATTCTACATATTTTAGGGCAGCAGAAACCATGATAGACGGAGAGACTACCAAGTCACCGGCAGAGGAATCTTTGCCCACAGCTGATTTCAGCGACGAGGATGTGGAAGAGTATGCGCGCTCGGTAGACCTCCCCGGGTTTGATGACAACGTTTCGCCTAGCAACACCATTGGGACTCTCATGAGATTTATTATTGGTAAGCTACTTAGTCTGTTTTTCTTCTAGACCATCGATTTTACGTATAATATGCTGTCTATTAACGGAAATATGATCAGCTTCTTCAAATTTTAAATGAGGAATTTGTTTCAAAAACACAGTTGAGTACTTTCAAACTGAGCTATTTTCATGCACAGGTGAAATAGTCATCAATCTGAGTCGATCAAGCGAACTCATCGACAAACCCTATGTGATGTTGAGCGTCAGTAAAGTGTGCTTGGATGTGGCGCTGATGCAGTTCGGTCCAGCCATCCAGCTGTCCGTCGGGCAAGCGCTGCTCACCGACAAGCAGCATCATAGCAGCACTGGACAGTATTTAGAACTACTTACCAGTTCTGGAGAACTGTTCAATTTGCTGTACAGGAAGGTGAGTTCTGCATCTTCATTAACTAAATTATCAATATACATATCTTGACCCAAATAAAGCTTTAACGGGAATTTATCAAGACTGGTCAGAGAGAAACTAATCGATATCCTTACAAGTAGGACTTAGAAGGAAAGAAGAGGTAACTGTAGTGACTCAGTTATCATATTACCAATTACTGTGCTAATGACACCATTATTCTCAGGTTTTAGAGGCGCAGATATGTGAATTTTATTTTATGATTTATCAATATTTTAGGTACGAGCGAACTGTCCAGAATTCCGTTCCCACTTCCACAACGTGGAGCAGGCCCTCGTGGCTGATGTTGGTCCACTAGCATTACTAGTTCACGCAGCAGCACTTACGACACTTTTCAAATACCTGCATTACATAAACCGCAAGTAAGTGGGGACATGTTTTTAACATCCAAAAAAGCATCATCTGGTACATTTTCAGCATTATCTCTTGTCGGCGAGTCCAGCAATTGCTGTTTATCGGTTGAGATGATTATGATGAGCTTTTTTATTACTCTCAAATCAAATCTTTTTGACAAAAGGAGATTTAGGTAGATATCTTTGCCTTTTCAGAATTCAAAAACGACACTCACTAAACATAAAGAACATAGTTGTCCCAAAGACTCAAACTCTGTGGGACTATTTGATGAGACCTGATGCGGATCCTCCCGTTCCACCTGGTGCAACCAAGTTCAGCTATTCTGTCAGGTAATTTTTGTCACTGTCAACTTATTAAATATATGTCTCTTTTAGTTTCAAATTTATTTTTTATCTTCTAGAGGTTATTTTTTATCTTAATATCTTTGGCTGCAATCAAATTTTTAGTTAGTGAACCTTTTAAAGCATTATTAAATTAGTAAACTTGGAACTTGGGATATACATTTCAGCCGTATTTTCCAGGTTATCCTCAGTAACAGCTCGACTCTGTCACACTGAAAATCCATTTATTGAAGTGCGTGTGACATCATTGGAGAGTGACTGCGTGTTTCGAGCCAATGATCGCCTCATCTTCAAACTGTTCCTTGGCTCACTCCATGTTGAAGATCTGGTTGAAGCTACTCTATATCCTAAAGTATGGAAAAACTACAAATCAACTTTTTTACCGTGTATCTATTTTATTTTTATTTACCTAAATTTTTCAAACTGGGTAAAGCACTCCGAAAATGCATATCCCCTGTATGTGTTCAGTAGTAGATCAGCAATGGGTCGATGACGATGGTGTTGAAACTTTAAGGAGCTTGCTAGTATTTTTATCAGCTCATTGATTCTTGCCTTTTATTTGAAGATGGATTAATCGATGGATTAAAAGATGGATTAAATTGATGGATGCAACTTTGTGTTTACCGCATTCTGGAATTGTCCGTTGTTGGTCATGATGAATATAATTTCTTATAGCTCGTATGGCCCGATGAAGACAAGGTAATAGAGATAAAGTACGTGCGCTCAGCGACCGGCTCTCGCGCTCGTTCCGACGCCGAGTTGCGCGTGTGTGTGGGCAGACTACACGTCGTGTTCTTCTGCTCTCTGCTGTATCACGTGCAGGTATCGGTACCATTAATTATTGTATCAAAGGCATTTCATAGCACCATTTGTATTCCAGCTTATCTTACCTGCCAATTGCACAAGCCAGTTTGTGCAGTTAAGTATGTGCGTATGGACGGCACGACGGTATCCAACGCGGTTCCAAAAGCGCGGCTTGAGCAATTGTCAACTTACGGAAGATTGGACTGTGCAGTTCTCGGTGTCTACCTGTGTAATTAACTGCGCAGGCAAGACCGAGCTGTAGCCGGAGCTTAAAAAAGTTCCAGCCCTTTTCCCCAGTTCAAAAATAAAATTACGAAGATCGATAGGTCTCACCTACCTAGGGTACCTAGGGTAAATTGATGGACAAGGTAGTTTATTAAACCAATATCCTTGACTAACTCGTGACATCGCTGCTTTGCTCGTACGTAACAATTTTTCTAATGATTTTTTGTCTGTGCAGCAATTTCTAGAGCCACTAATACCCACTGCAGCCGCTACAGAAGCTGCAGCAGCTGCAGAGCGCGCGGCGCAGGAGCGAGCCGCTTCCATCAGAACTGCGCCTTTGAAAGTTAACCTTGCTATTGAGGTATGAAAAGCATAGCATTGAATATCCTCCATCTGCTTACTTTTATTCAATTTATTTTAATTTCTCTACTCAAGCAGTCAGTTTTAGAATTCTTCGCCAATAACATCATCTCTGTTTGGAACCAACTGCGTTTTATGACTTGACATTCAGTAAATATTAATTAAGTAAAAAAAAAAATTAAATAAAAATTTGTTCAAGGGTCTGGAATTCTTTATCATTACTAAGTTACCATAATTATTTTCAGGTTCATGCTCCTGTACTACTTCTGCCACAAAAACCTTCCTCACCAAATTTGTTGGTCTTTAACATGGGTAAACTATTTTTTTATTCTCATCAAAGTAATGAATTTATGACTTCGCCTATTTTATGCATCTTCCTAAGCTTTTCATCTTTTACAGGTGACTTGCTGATCGAGAACTTTTTTAAGACCATGAACGCTAGCATAGAGGCGACAAATCCAGTTCTCAGTCCAGTGATCGACAATGTACTAATCAAGCTTGTTAATATCACACTGTCACGCGCCGTCATGACCTTAGCTGGCACTTTGGAAGTACAGGTGATTCTTATGAAGAGCGTTCTTGCATTTCAGGCAGTTAATTATGTCTAGGATTTGATGGAACAAAATCTATGACGCATACATAATTACAAAAAGAATATGAAATTGTTAAATTACACTTATGATTTCAGGAACCCATCTTAGAACCCATATCCGTAAACTGCGACTTGAAAAGAGCGGTCAGTTATACCCAAGTGGCGAATACAAGCGCGTACAGAGACTTGTTGCTCTGTGAGGCCGATATTGTCATGGATACCGTGTCCCTAAACCTTGGCCAAAAGGATTTAGCCACAGTTCTGGCGGTTTGGAGTGACAACCTCGCAGAAGGAAATTATATTAGTAAGTAATATCTGTATCTAATTGTCACTGACTATTTCTTTTGTTTTAATGTCTGTTCTTTCAACACCGCAGAGGAATAAATCCCTGCTTCTTCCTGCGATTCGACTTCGCCGGATTTAAATAACCTTCCCGTGTCTTCTGGATAGCTTTACTTCGTGCTTCTCAATTTTCTTCTCTCTCTTCACTTCTTATCATTATAGCTCTAAGCCATAGTATAAATAAGCCATATTTTTGTTTTCACTCTATAGCATGCGTGATATAAGATTTCTGACATGCATCTTTCTTCGTATCTTCCGTCTCTGATCTCAAATCTGCGCAACCGGCTGCATTTTGTCATAATTGCAACTAAGTGAGTTATGATTGCAGGCAGCATAACTCCGAGCTCTCCAGTAGAAATAGCGCCATCAGAAGCAACAGTTAAAAAACTGCAAGCATTTTTCGCACAAGGAGAACCTGTCAGAAAGGAATCAGTTGTGAGGTAACTTTAAAACATGAAACGCTTTACCAATAATTTTCAAGATTTCATTTCCAAAAGTTGTAATTCAAGAATGTCTTTTAATCGAGCCTTCCAAGTTCTGGAAGGTTTTTGGAGACTTTTTGAAATAAACTAAAGTTAAAGGGCGCTCTCACGTTGTGCATTATTTTGGCAGGTTCACCCTAGAAGGAATAGAGCTAAAATTATTCTCAGACATGGATGAAGTATTAAGCTCACCAGTTCGCGATTTGAACCACGGCTTAGCTAAAGTGACAGCTGGTGAAGCGAACGTACATTTTGACTATTACTCCGACAGCAGTATTGAAGTGAAGGCCAGTTTGCAGAGTTTGTTGATTGAAGATATACGACCTGATACTACTATCGTTATTAGAAGGTAATATTTGGAATTGATTTCTTCATTTTTCTGTCTAGCGAAACTACCATAATTGAAATATAAAATGAAATGGATTATAAATTAAATAATACAAACATTAAAATAACACCTGATGTTGAAAATGGAAAAGATTTAAGATCAAAATTACCTAGCCACTAGCCGCAATGTATGTTACTGCCAAATTCAATTAAGAAATAGTACCTATACCATATACTACATATTATAATGTTTCCAGAATTTTCGAATCTCAAGGCGGTGGGACCCGCGCTGGAGGTGGATTCTCAGTGGTGCGACCAGCTCTACTGGAAGCTTCCTTACGACGATCAGCGCGTGCTGTAACGCTCGATGTAAGAGTGGAAAGGACGAGGCTTAATCTCTCGCTGCCTTTCTTGCTGAGATTGGCGAAGAGTTTGTTAGATGCTATGCCAGGTAAGAAAAAATTAATCTGAAGGTAAAATGAATGCTTCCGCATTTAGGTATTCAATTTCTAAACTTCTCTCAGTGAAGTTATCAATCTGGTAAATACAACCATTTATAAATTTTTGTTGAACCAGGTGAGAAGATATTAGAAGGTGGTGTGGTGAACCATGGATACGTAGGCGATGGACCAATGCGTTCTAATAATAACAGAGCAGCACGATTTCCAAGTTCCAGTGATTCAACAAGCGGCTATTATTCTACAGGTATGGCTCTAGATTTTATGTGTTTTTACGCAATGACAATAGGTGAACGATCTCAAGCGATTCTCAGTAAAAACGACATAATATATTTCATTTACTTTTATAGTCAGCTGTTATTTACCAACGGAAAAGGGAAAGGGAAGAGTTCAGACTAAGCTGTATTATAGCAGATGAACACCTTATATTAATCATAATTTTCTTTCGTTTTAGCAACTTCTATTTCCGAAGATATGCCAAGCCTATCAATATCCGTGCAATGTCGACAACCGGAAGTCATGTTCTTTACTGATTTAATGAAAACTGAAGGTCACGCATTACTTCTTCGTACGGAACTCCTCATCGATTACTCCAGCCATTCAAATACCGAAACTCTAGTCATTTCTTTAGCTGGTCTCCAAGTAATGTCGAAACTACAATCAAAGTTGAAGAATTTGCCGCCACAATTGGTTCTAAAACCATGTGATTTGGAGTTTTCGAAAAGTTTCAAGAATATTGAAGAAGGCGTTATGGTTCGTTTGTCAGTTTCCGAGATAGATATTCACATTGCTGCTACTACAGTGCATACTGTAATAGGTAAGTTAACTGATCGCGAGCGTCATGATCAGCACTCAAAATTAACATAAAAAGGCAGGTTCGGGTCTAATAAGCAAAAAAGATTCAGTAATTGGCAAAAGTTTAAACTCAGACTTTTCTTACGTATTGTATACGAACCATCTTGTGTATGGGTCTCACAGACTTGTTTAAAAAAACAGGCGTGAATAAAACGATATCGATATCAATGGATGATTAATTATATTTTTTGTTATTTTAGATATCGTAGAAGAAATAACAACAGAACTAACAATCCCAGATGAGAAAGACTGTTTCAATTTCGCCACTTACAATCCAAGGTCAGAGAAACAAGATGAAGACCTCTGGTCTCCCAAGAAATTGACGCCATATGTTGGCTTCCACGCCGAAGATAGTTACATTCAGCCGAAGTATCCCAGTGTGCAACCAACTGAAACTTTTGTGATGACTGTACCGGTCGTTCGTATGACCTTTGAAATTGAGCATACTATTAGGATTCCTGTTTTGCTTATAAAGGTAAGTGAATGGTTTCTTTTCTATAAACCTCTTTTTTAAATCCTGGATCCCTTGAGATTCTGGGTTGCTTTCTTGGATCTTGAACCCTGGAAAAATGCACCTTCATTACTGAGGTTCTTGAGCATCCTTTTTTTTATAGCGACTTAAGGATATTCTGCTTCTTGTTCTTCATGATGGAAGACGGTTTATAATAGTTATAATATCATACATTATAGATATCAGCGGAGATATCTTTACATGACTGGTCCCGGCAACTGCACGGAGGTGGATCTCTTAGTGCTCTGGCACGTGCTTACAATGAACGCCTGGACGCTTGGGAGCCATTACTTGAACCGGTGATGCAAGATAACACCCAAAGGCCTTGGGAAGTCACCGCTACACTGTTCCAAGTATGCTTTGTATAATTACTATTTTTAGTTTAATTTTCAGTGTGAGATTAATTTTGTACGTAAAAACTTGTCACTCAAACTCATGATCAAATCTTCGGGCTCATTTAAGGCCATATCAATCAGTTGATTCTTCAAATTCTTCAGTGATCACGTAGGGATAAAGTAGGTCCTTAAATGTTTATTTGAGTTATTCAGTAAACCTGTCTACTCAAAATACATTTATATATCCTATCTTGATAATTTGAAAATATATTTAAAAAAAGTAACAATAATAATTATTACAAGAAATAATCTTGATAATATAATTAATCAATAAATTACTTTCTTATTGTATTTTTGTAGGCGAAAGCATACCCAATGTCATCACAACTAGACACCAAAAGTCAAGAAGAAACTTCAACTGACACGGTACCAGCAGAACCAATAAGAAAAACTAAAAAGAAGAACGAATTCGAATCAGAAACATCTGCAGACGAAGCAGATACTGACAACGAAATGGTTTTCATCAAGAACCCGCATGGGAAAGTAAATAAGGGATATAAGGTTGACTTTAATTCGTGCAGTATGACATTTTTGAAAGCTCTGGATGTTGAGGAATCAGATTCCGATGAAGATAACGGAATGGAGAAGTTAACTAATGCAATTGGACATTTGTTTACCGAGTTAGTGTATATTTGACGAGATATGTATAGTACATGAAATGATAAACTAAATAATTGTAATTATTTTTATTTCAGTAGTGACTCAAGCATCGATGATATAAGTAACGATGAAGATTCTTCAGCACCAGAACAAAGTGAAGTTGAGGCAAGTGAGCGGGAAGAAGAGGAAGAAGAAGATGAAAATGAAGGAAAACCTGTCACTTATGTTGATGGAGAAGAGAAGAAGAAAATTGACAATAGAAGTGTTACTGTACAGGTATTTGTATATTGTGTTTTCTCTATAAAATATTCTGATTTACATTAGCTACTTGAATATATAGTCTTACCATAAAAAAACATTAAACATCTGTTTAGTTTTAGCCAGACATATTATATAGAATCCAAACCCCATCAAAGCGTTGGCCACCAATTAAGATTGATGAATTTTTATTCATATAAGTTCTTTAAACTTTAAAGTGGTGCATATTGTATCATTTTTACTTAGTTGAAACTGCTCGAATCAAATGTACTGAATAGACATAGTACATACAAGGAATAAAAAGTTACTTTACTATAATCCTTGTAAATTTGAATGGATTTTAGGAACCAGAAAGAGAAGATAGTGTGGAGTCATCTATAGAAGAATCACGTCTTTGCACCTATGTTGCGCTAGAAGCGCGGTCGCCTTTAAACATCACATTAGCACCAGCTGCTGTAAGAGCGTTGCAAGCGCTTTCAAATGCTATAACGGATCGAACAGCTGCGGTTACTGCTATCGTTGCTGCTGAGAGTGGACTGCAGTTGATAAATGATATAGGTATTTCAAATATGTAATAGATTTTCATGTTCTAATTTTTAAAATTATTCTGTAAATAAATAAGCAATTTGAATCGGTAAATATCTCAGGCTAAAATTATGTGACTTGATTAAAAAGAAATTCGTCGTACATTATCATACTTGCATTGTCTTTGACGTCATGTTTAGAGCTATTAAAAATTGTCCTCTTGAAAACTAAAAATCTAATCTTAACTTTAGGTCCTGGATCGACAGTGCATCTTAGAACACATGCTGAGACTGATTTAGCGGGAAACGATCGTGTTCTAGCTGTGGCTGACTATGACCACTCCAGTCGACCCAGCACACCTGGTAATAAACAAACTACATTAGAATATTCTTATTTATGTGTAGAATAAGAAATACATACAAGAAATCGAAGAAAAAGAGAATACATTTGAGAATTCGTTACCGTAAATGTAAATTTTGGACAACATGCTCCATATTAAAGTCAAAACTCTAAACATTTCCATCCTGAACATTATAATTAGAGATATGTACAATGTACATACCGCTGTCAAGACTACTAATTCTTCTGTAGAATCCTATTTCGTAATGATACATATTCTGATTTGTGTTTTTAATTTCTCAGGCTGCGATACTTCGGGAGCAGATTTGCTTGATGAAGTCGAAAAGGAAACTAAACAGGAGATGACTGATATAAGTGATGAATGGGATTGGTTAGTATTAATACTACTAATAGTATGTAGCAAGCAAGAGTTCAAATTCTAAAAGGCGCCGCGTATTTTATAAGAGGTGTTTAATTTTTCGAACTGAAAGCTGAGAAAAGTGAAAAAATCTGTGCAAGTTAAATCTTGGTGTTATTTGTACAACAAACCACAGATTTGTAAAATAAAATTACTTAATTTATAAATTGGCTGGAATTTTCCCACTCATGCAAAAGACACCACATAATATGTAGGAAAGATCCACCGGGATAAAGTAAAACTGACAGATTTCCTTGATATATGTATCTAGTTACCTAGACTACAACGACAGTTGAGGGAGGATCCTACTCACAGGAGCAGGATCCTCCCTCAACTGTCGTTGGCTTGATGTAGATCCATTAATCAACAAGTAGCTTTGGTTTTGTAGTTTCGAGGGTGGGTTCCCAGCCAGTGCCGCACCAGCTGGAACAGAAAGAGAGTCCCCGGGGGCTCCTCCAGCGGCTGCTGAATTGCTGCGGCGACTGACTGACCAGACTTTATCCATCCGTCTGCACGATTTCGATCAACTTAACGTGAGTTCTTATTATCTTCTTAAATTAGTACTGTCACACCGATGTCACACAGCGGTGATAGCTTTCGATGAACTTTGATTTCTTTTTCCTGGGATTTGAACCCCCGGAGGTTGATGGTTTCAATCCCAGGCTTTACTACTAATAATTTTTGGAGTCGCTTACACTCGCTTCAACGGTGGAGGAAATCGTCGCGAGCACACCTTTATGCCTAAGAGTTCTCCATAATTTTTTTTAATCAATTCGTAGATCGTCTGTCCTCAACGCTCTGTGTCAAAGCTGCATGTTCTGCATCCGAGTAAGAACGGAACCCGTTACTACATCGTGGTGGAGAGGAACTCTAAGTACAACAACAAGAAAATTATCGTCAGATCACCCTTACAGGTAACCCCAGATTACTTACTTATTTATTAAAATGCCGTTATTTTAGAATATTTTATTTACAATTTCATAGCATGGGATTCAATTTTAATAATATCCCCGTAATGTGATTGTTAAACGAGGGTCAAAGTATTCCATGCGAGGGCATATAAAGATGATTTTAGGATGTAAAACTGTATTTAGGCTAATACCCAGACTTTTACTGCTATTCATTTATCTATCATGAAGGTAAATGATTGTAAAATTTTATGATTTTGATCCATTGAAAATATAAAAAATTATAATTTTTAAAATCCTTGACCAGGTCCGTAATGAAACATCCTACGCCCTCGAGTTGCTCTACCGCCAGTCAGACCTAGAAGCGGCGGGGGAAGAGCCTGTGGGAGCGGTGCGGAACCCGTTCTGCGGTTTGCTACGATTGGCTGTGCTAGCCCCTCACGACACTTACAATGTGCCTCTTTATATCGCTTATCACTGCAAGTTGTTCCTAGTTCCTACTAACTTTGAGTAAGTATTTTTTTTGAGGTAAGTGTTTACCCCCGAACTCAAAATTGCGTTTGAAATCCCTTAATGCCACATTAGACACAAATCGCACATTGGCGTAGTCTGTTGAAATACATACAAGAAGTCTATGTTAGACATCTACTCGTGTTAATCGGCTTCGGTGTCATATTCTTGTTTTTTGTTCTCTATAATTCATAGTTATTAAATTTATTTTATTTTAGTCTTTACCTTTTTCTTGTTCTTCTCCTTATTGCTACGTATGCTCTTGACAGAGCTTGCTCTTGCAAGTTTGACTATCACCTGCCTTCTTTGTGCACTTAAGTTAATGTCAGCTGCAGCCCTAGCTTGGACCATCCATGTTTCTCATGAGTAATGCCTATAAAATAAATTAAAATAATAGGAGTTCCAGTAAGTTTTAAAATCTTCTATAATTGTAACATCACTATAGATTATGAAAAATTTACTATTACGTGCTCTACTTCTATAGAAGTTATCAAGCAGCAACCCAAGGTATCTGGTGGATGGAGCTGGCGAATGAGTTGGGCATATCCCGCGACGTCGTGTGCCCCGCTATGAGCGATGAAGATCCCAGCGTCTTCGCCATGAGGGTTTTCGCTGTGGAAGGTAAGTTTAGTAAAATACGCTTGATTATTTAGTAAAAAGTCTCTCATCTCTAATGAAATGAAACGATATAAAATGGCAAATTCTTGTTTGTTGATGTTTTTGATTCTAGTCAACTCGGATGATAGAGACTAAATCTAGATTATGTATTCATATACATATATTATAGCCATTTTTTTGTATCGTTAAAATTTATCTTGAACTAGGATTGCGATATTTTGTTGAAAAATCTTCGATTACTTTTTCTGTCATCAAAGTGAAAAGGTCACGGATCTAATAACTAAACTTGGTTGAGCGAATGCACTTTTGAAGTTTAATTGAAAGTGATTCTTCGTTCCATTTTTTTAATTCTTATGTCTTTTACAGGTTGTCAATCTCACAAAGTGTCTCGTTCAATACCAAATTTACTTATACGAATTCTGCCTCCCTTGGGAGTCCACAATCGCCTTCCACACGCCCTACAGTTGTCAGGGGGACATGTTAAGGTCAGGGTGGAAGCTGGCGAAAGGGCTCATGTTTACACTTTGCGGCCGAATCAATCGCACAAACTGACGTTAGAGATATACTATCTTGGATTACCGTGGTCCGGGACGTTTACGTATTCTCCAGGTAATTTGTTTGATTGCACGAAATCCAATAAATATCTAGCTTACTTTGTTACAACTGTAGTTCTTTTACCATGATATCTTTCACTGGGTCGGTCTTGTTTATATCATGCGGTGTTAGAATTCGATTATTTTTTTAAAAAGTTTCAAGATTGATGCAGTGAGTTTATTGATCTTGTTTAATTTATCAGATATGACAGAGAAGACAATAAGCATGTCGACGGAGTGCGAAACGGAGGGTGGGAACAAGCGGCTCATAGTGCGAGCTCGTCTACAAAGAGGACCAAACTTGAGGCTGCTGCTCTATGCGCCGTGTTGGCTCATCAATAAGACGGGACTGCCACTGCAGATTAAGGTTAATTTATTATCATGTATTTCAGAGCAGGAAAGACGAGCAATGTTGGATATTTGGATTTATGAAAAGCATTTAACATGGATTAACCAAAGCGCTAAACCAAGAGCATAATCTATCCTAATAATTAGATTAGATTGATATTACAAAATGTTATGAAAAAGTTTGGCAGGAACCATATTATGGTCTAAATTCTTGTGAGAGTGCGGAGTGTGACAGGGTTGACCAAACTGCCCTTAACTCTTCAGAATCCTTAATGTTAGTTTTAAAGTAAGCTAAATTCATCAATTTACATTGATAGAAATATTGGTTAATAGTGAACTTTCTGCTTATAAAATCAATGACATACAAAATCAAAAATTGTGATCCTGACCAAATCAAATCAAAATTTTAACCCTTTTTATTTGTAACTGCAGGGTCGCTCAGACACCTGTTACGAGTTGACCGATGAGCCTCTCCTATGGTGTGAGAGGGGGTCAGGTGCAGGGGCGTGTGGAGGGGAGCGTGTTAGGGTGCGCGCACACCAGTCCGGCTGGTCGAGAGCTGCAAGGCTACATGCGCATGCTCCTGGGTTGCTAGTGTGCGCGCATACTGAAAGACGCCTGAACTATCGCATGTTATTACACGTATGTATCAAGGAATTAAAATTATCATTGGTGGCAGCTAAATATAAGTACGTAATTACGGATTTAGTTAGTTACCAGTTTAGTACCATCTAAATACTGGTGTCATGAAATAATATGAATATACTGCTGAGAGTCACAATTTCAGAAAATTTTCACATATTTTTGTCTTACTTATTTAGAGTTCTTGGAGTTTCCTAGTTCCACCAAGCTAATTATATGAGGCCCAATTAATAAAACATCGTCTTCTAAATTTTGCAAACCTTGCCGATGCACTATTAGGCACTCTAGAAAAATCTTCATTTTAATTCATATACCTCTACCTCTATTATCTGTAACTATGTCCTTTGAAAGTATTAATTAATTAATTTATTTATTTATACCTCAAATTGCAATCTGTAGGGAAGATTTTAAAATAAAACCAAATATTTCCAGCAAACATTTGATAAAAACAATGTTTATCGTAACAGGTAACCCTCTCAGAACTCTGTCCACAACTGACGAAAATAGTAACCTTACTGCCCTATTTCATCGTGTACAACGATACAAAGAAGCATCTCCGCTTCATGGAGGAGAACGAAGCGGCCGACCTGTGGATGGACCTGGCACCGCAGCAATGCACGCCTTTCTGGCCCCAAACGGATTCAATGGCCATGCACTGCAAGTACCGGGACTCGACCGTTGTGTCGCAGCATTTCTCCATTACCAAGAACCACTTTACTGTGCTCAGGATGGATAAAGGAGTAAGTGTATTTTTATTACCCGACTGCGGAACGCATAGGAGGGTATACTGCTTATTTAGTCTATGTATATATGTATGTGTGGCGCTCTGGAGACCAAACGCGTGGGCCGATTTTGATAATTCTTACGTCAATTGATTTGTGTTAATCTTGGAAGTGAGAATCTTGAAATGAAATGAAATGAATGAAATGAAATGAATCTTCTAAAGACATGACAGTTTTCAAAATTTAATATGGCGACCACCAGGCGCTATATTGTGAAAAAGAAAAAATGAAAGTCGACGAATTATGTTAAGTCAATTTAAAGTTGAAAATCAGTTGATTTCGTTAAAAGCAGTCGGGATTTTTAATCTCTTTTAATTACTCGTTTATAAATGCATCTTTCGTATTTTAATAAGTCAGTGATGCATGATATTAAAATATAAGAATGACTTAAGCCTTCTTGATTTTGTTAGAGGAATTTTCTTGAAGAAAACATAATAATATAATTATAGACAACAATATTTGAAAGCCAGGTGGAAAGTAGGGAGTACTGTACTATTTATCATATTAAAAATGTATTTTGTTAACGCTATAAACAAATATCAAGAATCCAAGTGTATTTCAAAATATTTTAATTAAGTATGAACATTCAAACTAAGAACAAGATATAAATTATAAATAAATAACACAAATAATATTATCATACTATTTCTAGAACTACTAAATGCTTTTCATCACTCTAAGGTAAATTCACTTATGAAATCTTATATCTAGGTCTTGATGGTTGTTCAAGAGACAAAGTACCATCATCATGCAACGTATAAGCAGTTCCTTTAGATTTATGAGTCCAAATCTTTATTGCTTTGAGATGAGCATCACTTTGCTCTTTTGCGGTAGAGACTGGAGGAGCAGGTTCAACTTCTGGAATATCTATAAGTGATAGCATTGATGATGAAACAGACGAAGATCGTGCTGGTTGTAATGGCGCTGGTGATGTAAATTGCGGTTGATAATTGCTTGACGATATCACCTGCAAAAAATAATTATAGTTAACATTCGTTTATTAATTGATAAACTTAACAAAGTACATTAACATTTCTCTTAATATTATCATCATCAAAGTTAAATCTATTCTATAAATGGTTTGGGAGTGACCAATACTATCAAGGTTTGAATAACAATACTTACAGAGTAATGAGGCACACTATACGAATTAACTTTTCCCAATTTAGAGCGGTCATATTCCATTAAAGGTAGAGCAGCAAAATTTTCTAATCTGTACGAAGTTTCTGGTTTTGCAACTGAAAGGACATTATTCGTAAATGATACATCATGATCATCCTCTCTTAGGTTAAGTGGCTTTGGTAATTCTTCTTCCTTCATTGTACTACTATCAGTGAAAATGTTATTTTCATTGCTCATTACATTTATTTCTTTTTGTCTGTATTCGTCTAATAAAGAAAGCTCAGTTTCTTCTCCAGTATTAAAAGGTATTTGGGAATATACAATATTAGCTTGTCTTTGTGGATAATTTGTATTGGGAATTTGATTCACAAAATTGTTATATGTATTATAATCGAACTGTTTATTAAGATCATTTAGATAAACTTTAGGGCTATCTTCTTCAAATTCAAATTTTTTAAAATAATTAACATCAATATCACCACCATGATATTCAAAATTATCTGAATCTCTATACTTAGCTACTTCTTTTTCAGCGGCGTATTCAACAATTTTATCCAAATCTTTATTTGACACATATTTCATTAGGTTGCTAAAGTCTTCTTCTCCGAAACCTTTATTAATTGGTCTTTTACTAACTTTGTAATATGGTCTTAGTTTTGAAGTTAGCAGATCAAAATCATCACTTGAATAACCATGCGATGGACTGTAGGTGAAGGGGCTTTTGATGGAATAGCTATACGATGGTCGGCTGTACGATTTAAATGATGGAAAAGAGTAATATTTCGCTCGTTTGTTTCTCGTATATTCAGAACTTCGGTATCCATCGAAATTGTCACCACTCCAACATTTGATTTCAATCACTGTACAAAAGATAAAACAAAAACTTAAATATTTCCACATTTTAGTACTTAGCGTATTACTTATTTGGTCGGAACTTGTACGTAAACTGAGAGGAAGTGAAATTTTAACACTTTATAACTTGGGAATGTCGAATGAAAGTGGCGTGAATTGAGTTAGAGCCTGAAATGCGCTGATGTCCGCAAATGTTACGTAAGGTCATGCATAATATATGTACGTTACTTTCGTATGTGATGAATTTTCACTGGGTTATAATATTTATAATAATAATACATATTATAGAAGAGAAAAAAAATGTAAGGATCTGAATATTTTCATATCCTTATGTTTATTTTTTTACTTTTAATTGAATGGTAATTATTTCTCTATTAAGTAAATATAATAAATAGATATCTTTTATATAAATACCTAATAGTCGATGTTATGGTAGAGTTTTATACTGATACTAGCTGATTTTTTTTATTATCGTTTTATTAGTATCAAATTAATTAACCGAAGTATTTTTTTAACAAAGTCAGTTTAATGACAATTTTTTATGTGCTTATTTTAAAAGAGAAAATAGGTACTCGACATAATTTAAGTAAGAGACTCATGGCGAATAAGTTTTTAAGCATTTGCAGCGAATTATATAGGTATTAATGGGGTTTCTTTAAAGATTTTTTTAATTAACCCCTGTCAACAGTCTGCAGTCTGCGTGGAGGTGACCGGTGGGACGGACAGACCTTTCACCATCACCTTCAAGCCGTACGTAGCCGGGGACGCGCCCTTACGCATCGACAACCTGTGCGATGACCTGTTCCTCAAATTACACCAGGTAAGGACCTTTTAATCAAGTGGCCTGCAACAATACTTGGAACAACAATCCATGGTACAACGCCCACGGCCTATAATGTCCTCCTGACCGATTACGGCCGCCGCTGCCAATCTCCACAGAGATCAGCCATCTGCGCGGGATTACAGTGCACAAGTGTGTGCGAAAACACTGATGCACTGAATTCCCTTATTCTCACAGCCCGACATGACCGGACAGAGATCAGGCGCAGGACAGACGTCGTTACGTGCTCTCCGAGGTACGGGGGTGACGCACCGCCAGCATCCTAACTCCGAGCCTACTGGAAATTTCTTGATTATTATTACCCAATGGATTTTTAGTTCGGCCCGGGAATCGAACCCGGGGCCTTGTCATTCGAACGCGATCATGTTAACCACTAGACCAACGAGACAGTTATGGTACTCGTTATAAGACGCAAGGGTCACCAAGAACGGTGCCGTGGCGCAGCGTCTTTCGTCGGATTCAGCACGCCTGTTCCTTAGCGCAATTCATTTTCAACAGTATTTCAATTGTAATAAAACTGAGTTTAAGTTGTTATCATTAAAAGACGTTGCGCTTTGATTGTGCTGGTCTTAGCCAACCCTATTCTGATGGATTTTGAAAATCATAATCAGTTTTATATTATAAGGTAAAAAGGAATTAATTTTCTAAATAATTAATTAATTTTTTCAAAGGCTGATTCGGGTCAAGTCGCACTACTGAGCCCCTACCAATCCATGTTATACACGTGGGACGATCCGGTGAAAGACAGAAAAATGCTCTGGAACATTTACAATAACAAGGGAAAAGGATTCCTTGCTGATTTCTCACAGGATGGGTATGTAATTTTTTTTTCTAAGAATAGTCCTAGGTAATTCCCTTTACGCTTGGTGAGATCGTAGTCAAGAGTCAACTTGTAATCGAATAAAAAACACGTTAGACCACGTTAGACCTACAGGTGGATATAAATACCGGCTTATGATGATAACATTCTGTTGCAGATTTGGTGAAGAGAAAGTTAGCTTCCACTCAGTGAAGCATGCGACCCTTATAGCAACCAACAGTGTAACCTCAAAACTATCCTCTACTCTCAAACGACTGACCCCAAAGTCTCCCGAGCCATGCACTTCGAGCAGCGAAGACTCCGATAGTTTTGAATTTGTAGAATCCCACTCTAAAAGTAAAAAGATGAGAAGAGACAAAGTGATAGTCTATTGGATATCATTCATGGATGGATACCAAAGAGTCTTCGCGCTGGCCCAAGATGAAAGAATAGCTTACCAATACAAAATGAGAATCAATTCTGAACGAAGCAATTATGAGATTTACATGTCTCTTGCCAGCATTGGTCTATCAGTTTGCGTGCAAACTGGCAACGGAGTTAAAGAACTGTCGTACATAAGTATGACAGATTCTCTCCCAAAATGGGAGGTTAATGTCGGTAATAAATGGAAACAACTAGCCACAGACGTAACCGCGTGGATAGAGGAAAAGTACCAAACGGAACAGAAGAAGTGTCAGTTAAAGGAATACTTGCACATAGACTTGGAGAAAATGCAAATGACGAAACCGTTTTTCTCTGAATTAAGAAGGTCGTACAGCCCCGGCGTATGGTTACAGTTCCGAAAATCAGATACATTCACATACTGCCATTTGAAATTACAAAGACTGCAAATAGATAATCAGCTGCACGAAGCGGTGTTCCCTAGCGTGCTTTACCCGGGTCCCTTACCTCCACATTGGAAATCTAGAGACGCTAGACCCTGCATTGAAATCGTGACATTAAAACAGTATAGGCCAAATTTGAACCAAGACGTGTATAAATACTTTAAGATTTTGATACAAGAGTACTGTGTGAATTTAGATAGAGGTTTTGTTAATCACATTTTTGATATACTGAATCATTGGAAGATTGAAGAGAAACCTGCTGTGAGGTTGCGAGCTGATTTAGCTTTGGTACATATGCCTCTACCAGTTATTGCAATGAGGAGTCAAACATGCGTGCAAAGGGATGTTGTGTTTGAGTTTGTTCACTTATCTCCTATCAAGCTAATCCTAAGTTTGTCATCGAGAGGATATTCCAATGAGAATGTCGATAGTCCAACTAAGGCAAGATATGGAAATCTAAAGGAGAATAGGCCTAAGCTTTTTAATAGTGATCTGTTGGAGTATTTGTTCAATTCGTGGGGATCTTCACTCTGTGATATGAAGGACGTTGTTATCAGGTAATTTAAGTTGGTATTTTATTTGTAAGTAATATTTATCATTATTAAAGTCGAAGATATTGTTAACTGGCTTGAGCTGTTCAACACAATATACTTTTTCATCTTGAGTTCTGAAGACATTTTTGGTGTTCGAAAGTTAGTCTTACAGGAAAACCGCAATGAAAATTTGTAATTTTCGGAAATCATCTCCATTTCGAAACTGATCCATAAGACTGATATATTCTTATTACCTACTTAAAATATTTTAATCAAAGATTTAAAATTTTTCATCAGTATTAGTTATAGAAGCTCAGTCTTCATATATCTCTAAGTCAACAAGACTTAAGCTATAGTAAGTTGCAACATTTACAACTTAAAAAACATTCTCATTTCTTTCAGAATGAGTTACCTAGAGCTTCGAAATGCCCCCATCACGATGTCCAGTCTAGTGGATGTGGCAAGTCGTCATTATCGCCTTCAACTGGTGCAGCAGTTCTACGTATTAGTACTGGGTCTGAACATCCTCGGCAACCCTTACAGCTACATCGGAGACTTCTCTAAAGAACTCAAAGATTATTATGAGCCATGTTTGGTAAGAATAGCCTTTTAAGCTTTGGTAAAATTTTGGTTATTTTAGCCTTTCGGTACCTACCTACCTAATAGCAAAACTTTAACGATTCCTGAGTATTTACGACTAGCTTTAACCCGCGGCTTCGCTCACGTTAGGTTCGATTTTTTAACCCCCTATTTAACCCTCTTGGGGTTGAAATTTTCTAAAATCCTTTCTTAGCGGATGTCTAAGTCCTAACAGCTACCTGTATGCCAAATTTCAGCTTGATCGGTCCAGTGGTTAGAGCTGTGCGTTGATAGATCAGTCAATCAGTCAGTCAGTCAGTCAGTCAGTCAGTCAGTCAGTCAGTCAGTCAGTCAGTCACCTTTGCCTTTTATATATTTAGATTACAACAATTCAACGAAATTAAATCTGGACCTGGTATTAGGTACCCACTCTAATCCATGTCTGATTAGTTTCATTCATTAGACTGAAAGAAACTTCGTTATAATTATTTTTTTGTCTTTTTATATCCGTGCGGTTAGGTTTAGCTTGCGCTTCTTACTAAATCTAAATATATAAAAGGCAAAGGAGACTGACTGACTGACTGACTGACTGACTGATCTATCAACGCACAGCTCTAACCACTGGACCGATCGAGCTGAAATTTGGCATACAGGTAGCTGTTAGGAAGTAGGCATCCGCTAAGAAAGGATTTTGGAAAATTTCAACCCCAAGAGCGTTAAATAGGGGGTTAAAAAATCGAACCTAACGTGAGCGAAGCCGCGGGCAAAAGCTAGTAATCTTATAAAAGCCACTTCTGAAATAGTTCGCTTCAATATGAATAATCTTGTACAGGCAACAGTATGTTCTCGCCGTGTATCCGACGCAGCATTGGCGTTATTCAACGGAGCCGCCAAGTTGTTGGGCTGTACGACCGACTATGCTGCAACCAACATTTTTGAAGACGTACCCAAATTACGACCGCCGAAACGACGCTCTGGTAAGACTTTGAAAATATAAAATTTTAAAATGCCAAGTATTCTTCTCCATAAGACTTCTTTGTATGATCAAGCTGGTATGACTAAAATGGAAGCATTTGCTGTTTTACACAAACTAAAATCAACTACTACTGTTAGGCAAATTAAACTTAAAATTACAAAAGGAGGGAAAAATATTAGTGGTACGTATAATGATAATGCGATACGAAAAAAAGACGGTGGCACTCGGGGACTGCCGCGGTAAAGCTATTGCATAGCATTTTTTATCAACGCCATCTAGCGGTGAGAGAAGTCCGTGTTCCCGTCGAACCTTAGGTTTTTTCGTTACGGAATTTCTGGATTCGGTCTCCACGCTCAAGGCCCGCGATAGAAGCTATGCAATAGCTTAAAAATGGAATAAATAAAAAGATCATGAAAATTGGAATGCACTAATTTGAAACCTACAAGTTTTTAAGAGAGGAGGAATATTGAATAGATGAACGAATGAATAGTTAACACTGTAATACCTTGACTTATGTTTTTTAAGATTTTGTTTATTTTCTTCATCTTTGACGCTCAGGTGATGAAGGTAAAATCGTAGATGATTTACCCGAAGCAGTAATAGAAGCGAATAGAAACAATCCGGCGAGCGTAGCGCTTGCAGTCACTGGTCTTATAGCAAGGCCGACTTTTGGTAAGTGATAATTTCAATTTCGAACTAAAATGCTTTAAACTAAAATGTGAGAAAGTACGACTCCTTGAGAATAGATCTAAAGTTACTGAGATAGGTACTGAACTAGATCGCTCATTTAAGCAACAATGTTTTATCTGGAAAAAATTCTTAACTACTAGTTTGTATAAAATAACGCCATTTCATGATCTATAAAAACTACTTATTTGAAAAGTAAACTCACATATTACTTAGAGATTCATTCGCTGATTACTTACATTTTTTAAAATTAAAATTTGACCCCCTTTGAAACCTTTGGATTTGGACACATTTTTGATTAAAAATTTAAAAATAAGGTCAGGGGGAGTAAGAGAAACGGTGGGGTAAGAGAAACACAAAGCCATATCTAACAAACTATGCAGTTTATCGATATTTGCTCTCAGTCGATAAAAGAGTATTGACGAAATGGTATCAATTTTTTAACATAGATGTTGCTGCGATAATTCTACAAGGTAATATTTAGGAAAGAAATTTGACATTTTTCAAAACTCAAAACACGAGTTAGACGCGGTTATATTTATTGCTTGTTTTAAAGTGATTTTATAGAGTTTTCAAAAGTTTTTTGCCGTAAGTACCTTGAATAAGGTATAGATTTAATGTTCCAATTGTATTTTTTGTCTAAAACGTTCAGATTATTAATTTAAGACATGGTAAAGATTCTAGTCACTAAAAGTTTCGAGTGGGAAAGTGAAACAGAGATGAGCGGGGTAAGAGAAACATATGTTTCACTTACCCCATGTCAGAGATTACCAACCTTTTTTAAAATAATCTATATATATAAAATTCAAAGTCCTGACTGACTGATTGACTGACTGAGATATCAACGCACAGCCTAAATTACTGAAGTTAGAAATTTGAATTTTTTACAGTTGGTTCCTTTTATGACGTAAGCGCACACTAAGAAAGAATTATTGGAAATTCCACCCCTAAGGGGTTTAAATAGGGGATGGAAGTTTATATGAAACTCCGTCATTTTTCAAGCTGTTTCCATCAAAGTTGGTATTTGAGCTTTCAGTTAAAAATAAAAAAGTACGTGTTTCACAGTTTTTGAAAATTCCACCCCAAAATCTAATTCCACGCGGACGAAGTCGCGGGGGCAAAAGCTAGTCTTATTTAAAAAAAACTAATATTTGATTATAGGCCGTCTTGTGTCTGACACACCAGTCATTCTGTTTGTTCGAGCGTCAATCAAAAACTACTCGACTGATTTTGATGAAACTTATCACACATATAGAATCATCTGTACATAATATTATATTCGTTGTATAGAATAAATTTATGTTTTTATTGACAGTAAGACTTAGTATATTTAATTTTATTCCCATAATTATTTTGATAAAATTTGAGGGAGCTGCTAGTTATAAAAAAGTTAATCTATTAAATATATATAAGGAAAAGGTGACTGACACTGGCTGACTGATCTATCAACGCACAGCTCAAACTACTATACGGATCGGGTTGAAATTTTGCCTACAGATAGCTATTATGACGCAGGCATCCACTAAGAAAGCAAGAATAGAAGAAGACGTAAAAATATTGTAAACATGGTGTTAGCTAACTAATAAAAATTTATAACGTACCAATTTTTGTTTTGGTTTACTACCCCTGACTGCTTGACTATGTTTCTCTTACCCCATTTTCAGTTTTTTCCTTTTATTTAAGAAACTAGACCATGTAGCCATGCACTGAGACTCGTATTCGATTGAAGCAATTAAAGGTGTCATTTTAGTCCTTGAAATAGTTCTGTAGACCTTATATTAGCAGCGTACTGATCATTGTTTCACTTACCCCATTTTGAGGGTAAGTGAAACGAAACCATGGTCTACTTTTACTTAGTAATTTTATCGTTATTTGTACTAATAGAGGACCTAAAGATCATGTCATAGAAAGCCCATTTAAGGAAGAGTACTTTGCATTGATCGTTATTTAAATTAACATTTTTTTTATTGATTTAGAGGTCATTTTTTAGAAAAAACAGAAAAGTATGTTTCACTTACTCCCCCTGACCTTACTTAAAAATAGTCAAGACGTCTACGTCCTTTCAAATAAAAAAAAATATTAAAATCGGATCTTTCAAGGAGTTATGGAATAACATCGCCAAAAAAAAATACCAACGCGTCGAATTGAGAACCAGCTCCTTTATAAAAAGTTGGCTAAAAATCTGGATTTAGAATAAAACAATGTTGCAGTAAATGAGCGTTATAATGATCTCAGGTTACTTAGTGGCTAGTGCCTTCGCATGTGACGACATTTTCTAGATGCACGCGTGTTTCATGAACACGTCAATATAGTGATGCAGAGGTGTTGTGAAAATTTCAAAGTTGCTTTGCTTTTTTGCTTTCTCATCTGAGTCAAGCTGTCATCACATGCAAAGGCTATCACAATTTAATGCTTTTTAACATTAAATTGTGATTTTTGAGTGCACTTGATTCGTAACTTTAATTTTAGGTGGTTTTGTTTCTTGGTATTTTATTAAGATGTTCATAATTCTTCGTTCTTAATTTTGGGACTCATTTAAATTCAGTTTTAAGCATGATCAATAAATAGGTAATTTTTTTTTTTTAATAAAATCAACTAGGTATTGAAATTGTTGTTTAAATAGATGTTTGGTATGTTTTATGTTTCTCACACGAATATTTTCTCATTTTAATCCGTCTGTACGTGTGGATGCGTAGATGAAGACTTTGTTATTGTGAGATGTGAGTATTTCGGGCATGACTTTGATTTTCTATATAGATATAATATTAGCACTGGCATGATTCATTTTATTTTCCCCACCTCTTTGATGTTTGACGTAGTAAACCTAAACTAAAACTTTTAGTATAGTTAGAGATTAGTTAGAGAAGTTATTAAACTGAGTTATATACTGACTGAGTTTATAGATTTAATTCTTGTTATCACCGCAGACATATGTCGTGAAGCGGCTCGGGCGGCCCTGTCGCGTCAAGTGGGAGTGGACAGCGCTGAGGCAGCGCTGAGGGCGTGCGTGCAGCGCTCGGGGGGCAGGCTGGTGGCTCGGCGACGACTGCCCAGGCATTGCTCGGCTGTGGAGGTAAACCCGGACATTTTACACAGCTTAGCATACTCTATGCTATTACTACTGTAATTATAATAATAATAAAATAATAGTAGTAAGTATGTTCGTGAAGCTGCTTAGGCTGCGTTGTCTCTCTAACTGGAGTGGACCGAGGCGAAAGAGTGCGTGAAGGCTTTGGGAGCAAGCTGATAACCCATTCACACTTGCCCAGGCCTCAGGCATTGCTCTGCTGCGGAGGTAGCTGCGACTTCAACAGGAAATATCATGGCTATATGTCATGAAGAGGCTCGAGCAGCTCTTTGTCGTCAAGGGGAAGAGGACAGGACCCACTACCTCCCATGGCCCCTCCAACCTCACGGTTATATCGGCCGAAGCAATGGGAGCGGGCCCGGTACTTGCTTGTTACCTCGACTGTCTTCACAACTTACTCACTTCGCTGGCCCAGTGATCCAAAGAGGATCTTGGCGTCCAACACCAGAAGCTGCCACTCATTTCTGTTCTGCACTTCAAGCTAATCGGATCTTCTTAATCAGAGTGGGCGGTTTAAAACAAATTTTTGTATCTTAGACCTCACCTTAAGCTTAGTGTAGGTATATCGTGCCCTAAGGATGGAACATTACCTACTAGAGCAATTCAAGACTACGTGACAAAGATACTTTGAATTCTGTAAGCGTTTTGTGATATCTGGTTTGATTGTCATGAGTCGGTTCGTGTTGGTGTGAGATTGCCGTGTAAATTCTTCATTTTTGTTTATAGCGTCATCTAGGGATTGATGAGGAGTAGCCAAACTAGTCTGAAAATGTCGTTTTGGTGTTTTAGGGTCTTCGGCCATACAGCCCGGCGGCCGCGCGCGGGTCAGCCCTGCTGTGTCAGCTGGCGCGGGGCCATTACGCAGATACGGATAGCTACGTGGCGCATGCGCATCTAGGAAAGTCTTCTCTCTCCACGCTTCTCGTGTCGACACAGTAAGTGCTCGCATGTATTACTTTGTGCTTCAGTTTCAGAACCATTCTTTACCCGTGGTGAACGCTGTGGTCTTATAACTGGGAGGTCTCGGGTTCAATTCGCGGGGGCAATTTCAATTTATAATTTCTGAATTGTCTTTGGTTTGGTCTGGTGAGAGGCTTTGGCTGTGGCTATTTTTTTTTTTTTTAATAAAGTATATTAGCCAAGCTGAACTTGACTTATATTCTCCTCTCCCCTCCAAATAAGCGAAAAGCTTGTGCTAGGAGTGGGTACGACAATAGTGCAACGGGTGGGGTTCGAACCTGCGACCTTTCAGTTTTCAGTCCGCACCTTTAACCGTTGGGCTATTGAGGCTTCTAGTTACCACCCTACCGTCAAAGACGTGCCGCCAAGCGATTTAGCGTTCCGGCACGATGGCGTGTAGAAATCGATTAGGGGTATGGGTTGTATTTACACTGCTATACCCCTTCCAAATTAGCCGGCTACCATATTAGATTGTATCGTCACTTACCATCAGGTGAGATCGCAGTCAAGGACTATCTTAACAGTGAATAAAAAAGTACGTCTTCCAAACGAGCAAAGTAGGCGATTAGCTGAATTGTGACGTTTTGTCGCTTATTACTGTCTAGTACTGCGCGATTTGATCTTTTGTCAAATTCAAATTCAAAATTTATTTAATTCATGTAGGCCAACTTGTAGCTTTTATGACACGTCATAAATCTACCACCGGTTCAGAATGCAGATTCTGCTGAGAAGAACCGGCAAGAAACTTAACAGTTGCTCTTTTCAAAAAAAAAATTTGCAATTTGTAACCAAACTATACTATGTATACAGTCCTTCAGTTGATAAAATCGGAGAAAAAAAAATTTTGTTTCCTGCCCATGCTCACGCTGCTGTTCTCTCTTAGGGTGGGAACAAGCCAAGGATGCCTCACTGCGATACCTCGCGGTCGCGGTTTAGCTCGCTACCTCGATGCCACCTCCATGTAAAACAAATGTATGCAAACAGACGAGCGCGAACATGCCGAGAAACATCGATGTGAACCGCGATGTATCGCAGTGAGGTATCCTTCGGCATGTTCGCGCTCGTCTGTTTGCATACATTTGTTTTACATGGAGGTGGCATCGAGGTAGCGAGCTAAACCGCGACCGCGAGGTATCGCAGTGAGGCATCTCTGGCGTGTTCCCACCCACTGATCTTTGCGTTAATGTTCCCAGACACATATTCCTGGTGCGCGCGGGCGGCGCCAAGGGCTGGCACGTGGAGTGGGCGGTCAAGCTGGACGACCTGCTCGGGGTGCCGGTCGCTAAGGAGGGCAAGCTCGTGTTGAGCATCAAACAGGTACCACGTTCACACACAGGAGAGGACCATGACGTCCTGCCGTAGGCATGTGGAAAAAGCCTCTCCGTAACATGGACTAGAGTTCGCATTTCATTAATTAATCTAAATATATAAAAGGACAAGGTGACTGACTGACTGATCTATCAATGATAGATATTAGGATGTAGGCATCCGCTAAGAAAGAATTTTTAAAAATTCAATCCCTAAGGGGATAAAATAGGGGTTTAAAAAATAGACCTTAACGCGAGCGAAGCCGCGGGCAAAAGCTAGTTAATTATAAATGTGTAAGTTTGGATGAATGGGTAGATGAATGGATGTTTGCTACTCAATCACACCGCAACGACTGAACCGATACACTGAAATTTGGCACAGAGATAGATTAGTCTGGAATAACACATAGGCTACCTACTTTTTATCCCGGAAAATAAGAGAATTCCCGCGGGAATTAGAAAATCTTAAATCCACGCGTACGAAGTCGCGGCTATCAACTAGCATAATATATTTTTTCTTAGCTGTCTTAAAAGGTGAACAATTCGCAGAAATGTTTTGGGGAAACGACTTACGTAGCCAGGCGCTTACGGTTTTCTTAATTTGATTTCTCACTTGTAACTACCACGGTTTCATTTTCATTTCAGGACGCGGTCGTTAAAAACGCCCTATACGCTGTGTTTGGCGCGTCGCTTTCTGCGAAATACCACTTGTTTACCCTTTGATTTGATGATGTATTAACATAAGATACATCTTTTTCTTTATGATTTTTCGGGAGAAATTCTACTAAATAAAAAATGCTACCAAACTTTATCGACTTCTCAGATTTTAATCAGGCGAAAGCATAATTTGGTTCATCCCAAAAAAAAAAACTAACTTGGTAATCTGTCTGTTTACAATTATGAAATCTTTTCCAGGACGAAATGGTGAACTACTTCTCAACGGATGAAAAGGTGATCGAAATCGCTGAGCCCGAAGTTCTGACGTGGCTGCAGGCCAAGATACAGTGCGCGCTCATACACGCCATGGAAGACAAGCGCTGCGCCAGCGAACAGTGAACACTTGGCGAGATGAGGGTAGTTGGGGAGAAATATTGGCAAACCTCCTTCGAGTGGCCGAGTCCCTCTCCGACAAGCGAACGTTGGCAACACTGATCTCTATAATTAGATAATAATGTCCTCCCAACCGCATCCGGCCACTGCGGCCAATCTCCACAGAAATTAGCGCGGGAAATATTATTGTACAGAAGTGTGTGTGCAAACACAGGTGCGCTCTCTATTCACTCACTCTCATAGTCCGATGGAATGGAAAATCCGACACGACCGGAGATGCTGCACAGGACCTACGACTTTACGTGCTCTCCGAGGCACGGGGAACCCTTTATAAGCTAAACTTTAAAATTAATTTAAACTCTTTAATTAATCTATGATTAACACTAGATTTGCTGTCCCTGTACAAATGGCGGCTTAATTATGGATCAATTTGAAGCGTCATATCTGACATACGGGTGTTTCTGTAATTAATAATATCTATTGCAAATGGCGCACCGACCCCTATAATTATCTAATTCTAATCTATGATATCATAGATTAAATAGAGTTCGGTGCGCCATTATTGGGTTTTTCTGTCAAGAAACCTTTTCAATATTAACCTCGGACAGCACAAAACCCGTCGTCTCGGATTTTCATTCCATCAGAATATGAGTGTGAGGGAATAGAGAGGGCAAAGCCACTTGTGTAGTATCTCTTAGACAGTTAGGTACCTTAGAATGATCTTTGCCAGGCATCCTATGATAAAGAGTTTAATGAACTGAGGGGAACCTTGCACTTGAGGCTTAAAATTAATTTTGCTAGGTCTTCTTCAGAATGGGATACAGAAAATTTTGCACTCGCTGCGCTGCTGTATGAACGCTTTGAAAATAATAATTTGAAATCTTTGAAAGTTATTGTGCAATCAATACTATGTTCCTAATGGTTTTACAGTTTATTACTTCCGTGTATGGCCGTTATATTGCCAGTATTTCTACTCCTACTTCGTGGGTATAGAATTCTTATTTGTAAGGTTTAAATATGTGTATGTCAGTATTAATTATTAAGGGAAGTCTAAGCACAAGAAAATTAAAAATTGCTTAAAGCTACGCGAGTCTACGCAATCGAACCTCTTGTCACTTACGCAATGAGAAAGTCACTAGGTCTAGATACAGCATGATCAAAAATCTGAGCAATTTTTTGGAATTGACTCCTTATACTATTCTTTTTTATTCGACTTTTAGCAGTATATGTATGTGTGTGTCTATTTACATATATTCCACCGTAGCATCTAAACTACTAAGCCGATTTTGATGAATTAGGTATCGATTGGTTAGTTATTTTAGTCCGGGCGACATACTCTACATTTCATATGAACAAAATCAATATTACATCCAAACCGTAGTCGGGTTTAAAACTATTAGATAAGTACTTACTTACCCTTGTTTGTCTAGTCATTTAAGTTAAAGTAGAAGTAGGTATCTCTGTTAGTGCATTAAATTATTATATTAGTGTAGATAAATGACCTTTTAATCAAAATGGACTTCTCACCATATAGCTGAAATTTTTTCATATTAACTACCGACCTTCACCTAAATATAATAAAATAATATGTATATTATGTATATATTTTTCAGGAATTGTTTAATGCATCATGGATAATTATTATTATATAATATATATATGTATATATTTTTTGGCCTAGATCATAAAAGATATACCTACATCATATTATATTAATAGGTATATAATACTTTTCCATTTTTATAAACACAAAATTAATAACTTAATACTTCAAATATACTTACAATACATAACTTAGTCTATGTCTATGATAATCATGCATTATATACGATATCCTTACTTAATATTATAAATGCGAAAGTGTGTTTGTTTGTCCTTCAATAACGCTGCAACAGAGCTACAGATCGACGTGTTTTTTTGCATGGGTATAGTTGAGGACCTGGAGAGTGACATAGGCTATTTTTTATCGCGGAAAATCAGAGTTCCCGCGGGATTTTGAAAACTAAATCCTCGCGGACGAAGTCGCGGGCATCAGCTAGTTTCATAATAAATCGGTATTATCGAATTTATATGTGTATTCAGTTTTCTTCCTCACTTAAAGATAATACTATCATAGTTAAAGCAATCATGCGTCTCTTTTTCTCCGTTAGGTAATATATATGTATTATACATATACATATATATGAAACATGTATATGTACCTACTACTTATTTGAAAAATCATCTCAGGGAGCTATTCTGTTATGGAAAGCTGCTAAGGATTGTCGAGTCCACGTTTTGTAATACAAAATTTGAGTTTGTCAGTCCTTCTAACTTCCAATAGGCACTGAGATAGAGAAATACTATAATTCGGCCGTTCAGAGAATGCGTTCCTGACACGTCGCGATTGAACTGACGACGTAGCTTTGTAATGGCGTTGCAGTTACGATAAAAATATTGTTGCTGGTTGTTTACCGTTTTAACAATTGATGAGCATTAAAACAACATTATTATATCAATAATCAATGAATGTTATAATTTTGTGCCAAACTGAGTGTCAAATAACTTGGTAAACAATATTTTTCTAAATCTATACTGCGCTATTACAAGGTTATGTCAGCGCTTTATATTTGTAGTGCTGTGCTAAAAATAACAGGCAAGTATCGTAATCTGTTATACAGTTATACTTATAATATACTACTATACTATATACAGTTATACTTATAATATACTACTATACTATAATAGACTAAAAATCTGATTTTGGAACATTTTGACCGAGATATGAGGATTGATTCTGTTATTGATAATAATATAATTTTATATCATACTTGCTCAGTAACTAGGGATTACTATGGTGGAAAGTCTCCTTGTAAGTTGGTGTTTGCAATTCAAGGCAACATTACGTCGCACTATGCTTTAATTGTAATGTTCACATTACAGTTCTAGCTATGCGAAACTCCTTGGTAAACAATCTCTTTTCTTATAAAATGGTAAGAAAACTTTTTACTGAAAAAAAAAAAAACACTGAACATGGCGGCATTTAATTTCCATACATTTCAAACTATGCAAAACTCCTTGGAACTCAGAGCCGTAAAAAAAAAAATGGAAAACTATTTACGAAAAAACAATGGAAAAGGCGGCATTTCATTTGATCTGAAAGTTTGTGAAGTTTGTTCGTAAAGGGATTTAAGTTATTTACAACAATGTCAAGCACTTCATCAGATGATGAAAAAGGAGGAGAGCCTGATTTTTGTTTGCTTGAAGCAGAACAAATGATGCAAAACCTTTTGCCGGATAAGTCCAAAGTTACCTCGCAAGAATGATATAAAGTAGAATGCTTACCTCGGTTGCAAGTAGCTATTACACCCTCGAACTATATTCACCCTCGCTCGCTGCGCTCGCTCGTGTGACTAAATATCTCGGGTGCACGCGATCCATTAGCGCCCTATGCGAGCTGCGCTCGCACTGGCGCCAAATTGGATCTTGTTCTGTAATAGCTTACTTACGTCCCTTGTGTAACAATCTACTAATACATGTAGGCGAAGATGATGAAGACACCACTTCTTTAAGCGAATCGGAGTCTGATTAATATTCTGTACGCACATTCAATTCAATGTACTTACTTTATTGCATAGAAATACAGATTGTAAGTAACTTTGTAACAAAGAATAAATAAAACAATTTTATTATATGAATATTACCTTTTTTTGGTTTCTACTTAAATAACTAAAATATAAATTTTAAATGATTCCGCCAATTTAAAACGAAAATAATCTTAAAACAATGCCCCGGTTCATTTTGGAGGAACGGTAACGAACTCAGTGTTATGTTGTGCCCATCACTAGTCGTGACTAACTGATAGGTGTCAGGAACGCATTCTCTGAACGGCTGAACTTTAGATACTATCCTCAAACAGAAATAATAAAATGTTTGACATTCATGCAGGGCTCTATTACTCAACTGAATGATTGCTAAACTATGGTACTCAGTATCCAGCGAACATTATTGTGCTAAGGAATTTGATTAATACGAGTATTTAAATATTTATTTTTTGAATGTTATTTGTAAGCATTATTTCAATGATATCAAGCGATGTTGCTAACTTACTATGAATCATGTTATTAATAAATGTTATTGTAATAAGTATATTTTATTTTAAAACTGGGCAATTATAAGATGTTTCATTCTCGTATTCATTTGTTTTATTGTAACACGCCCCCTGTTCGAGACACTGCGTGCTTTTTTTTGTATTTATTGGCAAGATAGCTCTTGACTGCGATCTCACCTGATGGTAAGTGGCGAGGCAGTCTAAGATGGTAGTGGGCTAACTTGGAGCGGGTATGGCAGTGTAGTCAACTCATACTCCCTAATCGGTTTCTACACACCATCGTGCCGGAACGCTAAATCGCTTGGCGGCACGTCTTTGACGGTTGGGTGGTAACTAGCCACGGCTAAAGCCTCCCACCAGACCAGGCCAGAAATTATAATTTCCCAAATTGGCCCCGCCGGGAATCGAACCCGAGACCTCCCAGTTCTAAAACGACAGCGCTCACCACTGTCGTCGCCAGGGAAGTCGAGAACTGCACCGTCAGCAGTTTATGCAGTCGTCAGTGCTCGTAAATAGAAGCGCTCTTCGGCCTGCCTTGCAACACGTCTCATATGAATATCGCACCAAAATATAGTCTAAATGGACTATAACTATCAATTTATATCATTTCTATCATTCACTATCAGTCACCATCACCAAGGACTACACCCACCGTTTAGGTCCTTCGAACCAGATATGAACCAGTGACCTATGGATGTACTTCCACCATCTAGAAATTTTAATAGAAACGAATAGAAAAACTTTTAAACTTCAAGTCAACCTACCACTGTTTCAGAATATTGTTCCAACCAAGAACAGTGCGGTTCCTCTTAAAAAAAAAAAAAATTGGTACATGATAATGTACCCAATGTGTAAACGTCATGTTAAAAGACTTCTTTAACAGATTAAATGATAGTTTATTAATAATAATTCAAAACTCAGCCATATTATAATTAGGCAGATTAAATAATATTTTTACTAAACTAGTGTCTTATTAGTTTCATTTAATCAGAACTTTCCCCACTAGAACTATAATCACACACTAAAGAAAAAGATTTACAATTCTTATTAGAATAAGTCACTTCACTTACTTTCTTATTGTTACTTTGTTCACTTTTAAGTTCAATTTCCCCTTCTTTTTTGACACCTTCATTTTTGTTAAAATTTTCAATTTCTTTACAGCTTTTCCTCCCTCTCTCATCTGTTTTGTTCAAATTTTCAGTTTCTTTACAGCTTTCACTCTCTTTCTCATCTTCTTTGTTAAAATTTCCAATTTCTTTGCAGCTCTCACTCCCATTCTCTTCTTTATTTTCATTTTTATATTCACTTTCTGTTTTATTTTCAGTCAAAGATATATTTTTAGATTCACTATCGCTTTTCACTGTAATACTATCTGGACAACTAAGATCATCATTTAATTCATTAGGAGCAACCTTTCTCTTCTTAATTGCAATACCCAAAGCATTTCTAGTCAAATGTACATTTTTACTCAAGGATTCCTCCTTTTTTAACCCTCCGAAGCTGGTTAAAAGTCCACTAGAACTTGGTAATGCTGGTGTGTTGAATATTTTGTTTCTGGTTACATTTTGTGACTCTTCAATACTCTTTGAGGGTCTTAGAGAAAGAAGAGACGCCATGTTTTTGTCCTCTTCTGACTCTGGCAAGAGATGGATGTCCAGAGAAGATTTAGCCAAAAGTAAACTGTCATTCACTGAAGACTCTTCTAACTCTTTTCTTCTTTTCTGTAACAATAATACACTGATTGACAAAAAAATTTCAAGCTTCAAGTAACCTATATGTATCTAGCATGGTGATAGAGATGATTGAGTGATTCTGACTTAGCTCGGCCTTAAGATAGAGTTAAAACAAGACACAAACAGTCCGACATAAATCTGTCTTGTTTTAACTCTGTCTTGAGTCTGAGCTGAGTGAGAATATAGTCTATAGATTTCAGTCCTAAAACTTAATCATCACATCCCAGTCAAGTTCCCAATAAAAGAGGAAATCCAACTAAGTGCCAAAAAACATAAGGCCAGGCTAGAAGGATATGTGAATAGTCTGGCAGTTTCATTAAACCACATGTAGCAAAATCAAAAGGCTAAAGCGAACCACAGTGGAAGAACTGTCACTGTAAACCCAGGCCAGCAGTTGCATAATGAGAAGAGTTTCTTGGTGGAGTGACCTCTCAACCCACGATGCCTACATCAAATCTCCTTATAGTCACAGATGGACTGATTATAGATGGCTGCAAAATAGCAAAACAAAAAAAAAACAACATGCTGCTGTTCCTGGCGGCGACAAGTATCGGTCAAAGTCATAGTGGTGGACACAACAGATTGGCGATGGTTAACTTGCTACAGGGCTTGTGACCTGCATAGCTGCAGCTCAAGAAAGAATGGCCTAAGCCTCTCTCATTCAATAGAAGACCTGTACCCAGTAGATAGTGTTCAATCGGTTATGGTGAATGAATTTAGTATTCTAGGTTTTTTCAGATTTTACATCCTGACATGCTTACCCTACCATGGAAATGCTTACCCTAAAATTCCTTCTCAGAACACAGTTGGCCTCATAGTCATCCTTCCACACTGCCTCATTCCTGCCCACCAGCCTGTTGATCCGCGGCTTGTCCAGTTTGCTGACGTCCTCGTCCCCTGTCTTGTGTTCAAGCCTGAACATGGCATCATCAAACAGCCGCTTCTGAGTTTCCTTAGTCTCTGGCACAATTTGCCCATTCTCTGTTGGATCCCATCTGTTTTCTTGGCGCCTCGCACCTGATACTATGACATAGTCTAGATTCTGGAAAACATAAATCCAATTTTTTCAAATCTTATTCGATGCTGATGACAATTTGGCATAAAAGAAAAGCTGTTAATTGAGAAATCTACCATAGTTTGAATTTTTATATTCATTTTTATACTTATAAAAAAAGGCATGTAATTAAACGAGCTTCTATTTAATACCATTATTGGCTTCTAAATTACTAAGTCAGCTTCAACTAGTGAGCCTCTAAAAAATATAATTTTAGCATCTATATTTATAACTTAGCTTCAAACCGTGAACTCCTAAAATACTTAAATATTAGCATCAAATAATACACCAAATCTTCAACCACATTTTTAATTTTTTTTTTTTTGTGAGAAAAATGAAATAAAAAAATGTTTCTAACTAAATAAAAAAACTTTTTTTTTTGATAAAATGAAATTAAAAAAATGATTGTTTTTAAATTTAACTCAAGATAAATACCTACACATAACATTATAACATTTTTGAAAAAAAAAATCAAATTTTTTTTCAACTTTTTTTTTAGTTTTAGGTAGGTTTACGATCCCAACAGAACCTAAGTGCCCGGCCTTTGGCCGGGCACCTGAATATTCATGTATAACCCTAACCTAACCTAACTTTAGTTTAAAGAAAAAATTATACAAAAATAATTGCAATATTAACACACTAACAACAGAACAACAAAAAAAACAAATGCATGTTTTGAATGGCGCTCTCTGATTGGTGCAAATAGCCATAACCAACGAGATCGTGCAAATTGCCAGTCGCATCCGTCTCACTCGCACCAACGAAATCGTGCAAATGGCCAGTCGTATCCATCTCACTCGCACCAAATCGTGCAGTGGCAGTGGACAATAATAAAAATAGTGGCTCTTTATTTGATGCTTTCTTTGGAATATTTTGTGGCCATTGTGAAGAAGCCGAGTTAGTATATTAGAAGCTTCATCATTTTCCCGTTGCTGAGTTATTAAATTAGAAGCTAGGTTTTGATGCCAAAAAATAAATTTTGTTGGTCGACTTATTATATTCCATAAAAAAATAACTGAGGTTTTCAAGTTATATACAGGGTGTAAGAGACAGCCTATATGTGGATTAAAACTCACACTTTTCATATATGTTGACATGGACTCCACAGCAAAACAGGCTAAAGGGAAAACGATGCTAGGATTGTGTGAAAGAACTTCAGAAAATCTGAAAGTTAGCATCTTAGAAGAGGGAAACTAAGGATAGAGAAAAATAGAGGAACATTGTTGAGGTCAAGACACAAAGGGATTTAGTACAGTGGGTAGCGTGTATTCTTCTGTCTTTATTGTATTGCTGCGACTATGAATGTCTAAATAAGAATGGGTGTTAGATATGCAGCTCAAAGTATTTAACATTACTCACAGCTGGATCAGTCTTGATCTCAAAATGGTTGTCACACAAATGGCACTTCATTTTAAACTGGTACACTGGAGTACTATAATACATCCCAATCTTCGTTTTCTCCGCGTTATACCTCACTCCCATCCCAATGTGGTTCTTACAGCCATCACACCAGATGTTATAAGGCATTTCAAATCTGATGATCAGGATCCCCATGTGAAGTTTCCTGGCTCGTTCTCGCAGAGCATGGGTACCCCTGAATTTGTTGAGACCCCCGACCGTAGGGTCATAGTCAGGGGGGTAATACAGGTTCTGCCCTTTCCTTTCGCCCATGGTTACGCCTTGGAACTACTGGAAATAATCATAAAACTACATAGTTATATTTACTAGCTGGGTATACAAATTATAAATGAGGATGAATTACTCTTGAGATGATAACTAAAGTCTTTCATCTTTGATTTTATTTGAAAACTTACCAAGTTACAAAATCAAATAATAGTAAACTGCGAAAAAACCAGATCCACCAAATTGTGGATCTTACATTATCTTATTTTTAACCACAATCTTAAATGGCTTTTATCATTCCAACACGGCCCAAAATTATTAAATCCACGGAGTGGTTACATTCTCTTTGATTAAATCGACCATAGAAAATAATGAAAAAAAAAAAAATATAAATCCAAAAGGCAAAAACAATAAACAACTGTCATCACTGTCATTACTCAATAGTCACTTGTCAATGTCAAGTGAAAACCGACAAGCGCCGGCCGTTAGGTACCCATCCACATCACAGCCACAGAACATAATACTCTCGCTACTTCGAGAGGTACCTACCTAACAGCATTTAAATAATAATAGAAATAAAAAAGACGTGTGGCACTTGGGGACTGCCGCGGTAAAGCTATTGCATAGCATTTTTTATCAACGCCATCTAGCGGTGAGAGGAGTCCCGTGTCAGGTTATTTTCGTTACGGAATTTCTGGATTCGGTCTCCACGCTCAAGGCCCGCGATAGAAGCTTTGATTTGATAACTATTTGAAATCAAATACATTAAAAATAGCAACATTGCCAGCTGTTTGACAGCTCCGTATTCCGTAAATTTTTCGAAAGAAAATTTCGACTCAATCTATTTAGCTTTTCGTTTGCTGTGTTATTAATTCTGGTTAAAAAACATTAAAAATTGTGATTTTGTAGAGTTTTCAGTGAATATTTCACTGTGATGTGCTATGAAATGTCGTTAACTATAAATAGATCGAGGTGCAGTTACCATAGTTCGTAATATTCTGTCTGATATTGATGGTGGATCAGACATATTGAGGGGTACTTAGTAAATATGGGGAGGAGACAAGAGCCTGCCTGGGCCCTGGGCACCGTGGGCCTCACCGCGGCCAGGGAGCGAGGAGACATCGACCGAAAATTTCAGAATCGCCTGACTGTGACCCGTAGTATGATTGATAGATTAGGCCTAGAAAAAGAATTGCACGGGCATATGGGATGCGTTAACTGCTTAGAATGGAATAGCGATGGGTCGTAAGTACATTTGCAATCATTGTTTGTGAATAGAACTGATTTATTTGCTTGAAAAAGCATTGTTGACATTGTGTTCATATCACTGCAGTCTACATGTATGTGGATGTAATTAGATCCTTCTGGATCCTTTATATTCTTGGTACACGTTACTGTATGGCTAGCATCTTAATACCATGGGTGGATGCTGAATAATGTCTTAAAAAGAGATGCTATGGATTTCTAAAATAGTGGTAATTGTAAAAGATATGAAATAACAGTAAAATCGTATTGATAAAACAACATGAATGAATTAACATAAAATGATAGCAAATGCATAGATTGTATTAATGGTTTTAATTAAAACAATATTCAACTATCCTCTCTGTCATCTGATGTAATGCCTCCTGTTATGTTTTCTTCTTGTGTTTTTGAGTTTTATACTAAAAACTCAGAAATCCTGTCCATGACTCAAATCTGTACCTGTATTTTTCTTTTTTTAAGGTAATGAAAGTTGTGATAGGATTTTATATTTAATTACAATTGTTGTGATTTGATGAATCAATTGCATTGTTGCTGCAAATATGCATTCTGATAGTAGATAGGTAGATATTCAATAATGAGAGAGTCAGCTAATCAGCACTGTCAAGCAGCTGCAGCAGGCCAGTAGGTTTCTGAGTTTACTTATTTTTATAATCTAACATGGCATTTTGGCTTTATATGGATAAAGAGAATTATATCTATCTCCAGAATGCAGTACGATAGTGCCAACTTTTACAAAGTTCATTAAGTTCTTAGTTCAGATTTAGGCTTTATGAACTCTAGGATTTTATGGGTTAAAAAAAAATACTTACTCTAAATCTAAATAAGAAAAAAGAGTTGGTATTTTTTGAATATAAACCTAATGAAGACATTAGGATGCAAGTTTTTGCCTATGTTGAAATTGATTTAAAATGAAAAGTTTATAGACACAGATAGAATTACTCTTGTTACATACCGTGAATCTCCCCTACTCAGCACTACGTGCGTCACGTCTCAAATTCCATGTGCATCCAATAGACTGTACAATTTACGCCTTCGTTTACCTAACTTCGGTGCGAACGGACCTTTCTACATTTCTTTTTTTATAATTTAGTCACCATTTTTGTAACTTTTATTAAATCTATACACCAAAAAGGACTTCATCATTTCACCAGCTTCGACAGCCCCACCAAAATATAACTCTCTCATATTCATAATATTAGTTGTGTTAGTATGGATTAGACTGAATTGCTTAGTTTTTTTTATATAATTTATGCTCTTTCCATTCAGTATTCTAGCATCAGCCTCAGATGACCTGCATGTGATACTGTGGGATCCCTACAGATATAAGCAGCTGCACAACATATCTACAGGTCACACAGGAAACATATTCTCAGTAAAGGTGAGGTGAATCAATTTTATATCTTTACTAATATTATAAATGCGACAGTGTGTTTGTTTGTCCTTCAAACATGCCGCAACAAAGCAACAGATTAACGTGATTTTTGCATGAGTATATTTGAGGACCAGGAGAGTGCCTTAGGCTACTTTTCATCCCGGAAAATCAAAGAGTTCCTGCAGGATTTTTAAAACTAAATCCATGAGAGGGAAGCCGCAGGTATCAGCTTGTCAACTAGTATGAAATAAATATTTTTCATTTGAATTTAGTTATAATACATCAATCATTTCTTTTAATAACTTATTAAATGATGACTCATTATACATTAGAATATAATCATCAACATTGTTAAATAAACAATTAAAAGGTTGCTACATAACAGACTTTCTCGTTTGCCTATTAAGTGTTGAATTGACTCATTCAACCTCATAAACACAAATTATGTGCAAATTAAAACATTTGGTTGCATGATTGTGACTATGTGACTTAATTCAATATTGAATTTTAATTTGTTTAAGCTTTATGTTTTTGAATATCAGCTTCAAGTAAACTTTATCTGAAGAAAAATGTTGTTTTTTTTTGTATGGGCAATCTGTCAAATTAAAGTTTACTTGAAGATGGTTGATATAGGGCCTAATACTTTTATACACCTCTACAGTTCCTCTCGGAAGACGTGATAGCGACGTGCGCGGCGGACGGCTCGGTGCGGGCGCGCGACATCACCGGGGGCGGCTCGCTGCTGGAGTGCTCGTGCCACTGCGGCCGCGTCAAGCGCCTCGCCGCGGCGCCCGACAAGCCCCACCTGCTGTGGTCTGCGGGGGAAGATGGACTTGTTTTGTGAGTATCTTCCCCTAAGGCTATTTCTATCGCGACATCACCGGGGGCGGCTCGCTGCTGGAGTGCTCGCGCCACTGCGGCCGCGTCAAGCGCCTCGCCGCGGCGCCCGACAAGCCCCACCTGCTGTGGTCTGCGGGGGAAGATGGACTTGTTTTGTGAGTATCTTCCCCTAAGGCTATTTCTATCGCGACATCACCGGGGGCGGCTCGCTGCTGGAGTGCTCGTGCCACTGCGGCCGCGTCAAGCGCCTCGCCGCGGCGCCCGACAAGCCCCACCTGCTGTGGTCTGCGGGGGAAGATGGACTTGTTTTGTGAGTATCTTCCCCTAAGGCTATTTCTATCGCGACATCACCGGGGGCGGCTCGCTGCTGGAGTGCTCGCGCCACTGCGGCCGCGTCAAGCGCCTCGCCGCGGCGCCCGACAAGCCCCACCTGCTGTGGTCTGCGGGGGAAGATGGACTTGTTTTGTGAGTATCTTCCCCTAAGGCTATTTCTATCGCGACATCACCGGGGGCGGCTCGCTGCTGGAGTGCTCGTGCCACTGCGGCCGCGTCAAGCGCCTCGCCGCGGCGCCCGACAAGCCCCACCTGCTGTGGTCTGCGGGGGAAGATGGACTTGTTTTGTGAGTATCTTCCCCTAAGGCTATTTCTATCGCGACATCACCGGGGGCGGCTCGCTGCTGGAGTGCTCGCGCCACTGCGGCCGCGTCAAGCGCCTCGCCGCGGCGCCCGACAAGCCCCACCTGCTGTGGTCTGCGGGGGAAGATGGACTTGTTTTGTGAGTATCTTCCCCTAAGGCTATTTCTATCGCGACATCACCGGGGGCGGCTCGCTGCTGGAGTGCTCGTGCCACTGCGGCCGCGTCAAGCGCCTCGCCGCGGCGCCCGACAAGCCCCACCTGCTGTGGTCTGCGGGGGAAGATGGACTTGTTTTGTGAGTATCTTCCCCTAAGGCTATTTCTATCGCGACATCACCGGGGGCGGCTCGCTGCTGGAGTGCTCGCGCCACTGCGGCCGCGTCAAGCGCCTCGCCGCGGCGCCCGACAAGCCCCACCTGCTGTGGTCTGCGGGGGAAGATGGACTTGTTTTGTGAGTATCTTCCCCTAAGGCTATTTCTATCGCGACATCACCGGGGGCGGCTCGCTGCTGGAGTGCTCGTGCCACTGCGGCCGCGTCAAGCGCCTCGCCGCGGCGCCCGACAAGCCCCACCTGCTGTGGTCTGCGGGGGAAGATGGACTTGTTTTGTGAGTATCTTCCCCTAAGGCTATTTCTATCGCGACATCACCGGGGGCGGCTCGCTGCTGGAGTGCTCGTGCCACTGCGGCCGCGTCAAGCGCCTCGCCGCGGCGCCCGACAAGCCCCACCTGCTGTGGTCTGCGGGGGAAGACGGACTTGTTTTGTGAGTATCTTCCCCTAAGGCTATTTCTATCGCGACATCACCGGGGGCGGCTCGCTGCTGGAGTGCTCGTGCCACTGCGGCCGCGTCAAGCGCCTCGCCGCGGCGCCCGACAAGCCCCACCTGCTGTGGTCTGCGGGGGAAGACGGACTTGTTTTGTGAGTATCTCCCCCTAAGGCTACTTCTGTTCAACAGCTTACTCTCGTGACTCTGCGAAAATTTTTCTTCAGTTTGTTTCGCTATATTATTAAAAACTTTAAGAAAATTTGTGATGAAAGGAAATATTATTTTTTCGACAAAATAAACTATCCTCCTCTTCCTAATGACTGAGGGTTGTAGGTATTTTTAAAGGCTCGCCAGCTGGTGCGATTCAGCCATATGTATATAGCCACATATATTGTAATTCTGCGGAAACCCATTGGTTTTCCTTAATGAAAAGGAAGAAGCGTTTCTCTCCAGGTCAGGTCAGAACTAATGTCCCATCGACCGAACCCGGCCACGGCGACATATAATAACAAAAATAAAGAATTGTGACGTGTTTCCCAGGCAACACGACCTCCGGACCCCCCACCGCTGTAACGCGGACTCGGCGAACGTGCTGGTGAACCTGCTCAACCACATGGGGCGGTACGCGGAGGCCAAGTGCCTCGCCATCAACCCGCGCCGCCCCTACCAGTTGGCGATCGGCGCCAACGACTTCTACGTGCGTATGTACGACACCAGGATGATCAAGTTGGCCAGGTTGCAGGTGAGCTGGCTATTTGGATGTTAGTTTTTTAGGGTTCCGGACATGAAGTGTAACCAACGGGACCTTATTAAGCCTGCGCTGTCCATCTGTCTGTCAGCGGGTCGTGTCTCATGATCCTACTAGATCTTTTTTTCGATGATTTTGGTATGGAACCCTTCGTATGTGAATCTGAGTCGCATTTGACTGGTTATTTTAGGATAATGAATTTTAAAACAGGCGATGGTGGAAACGCTGTGTGAAGGTTATCGACGTGTGTAGGTGCGTTGCCCGCGCTTAACTGGTCTTCAGAATCCGGAAGGACGTGTTTACGGCGTAAAATGTATTAATTAATTAAGGCTCGCTTCGCTCGTCAGATAGACGAGGGAAGTGAGCCTTAATACATTTTACGCACTCGAAGGGATCTACTCCCCTCTTCTCCTGAAGGGAAGAAGTTTGTTGTTCCTCAGGTAGCTTTTTATTCAGTGTAAAGGATGATGGTATGTTTCGAGGAGGAGCAGCAGCCGAGCGTGCCCAGCACGCGGCTGGCGTGGGAGCGGCAGAACGTGCGCTGCTCGCGCGCCGGCCACGGCGACCGCGACAACAACATCCCGCGCGCCGCCGTGCAGTACTACGCGCCTGGTGAGTGGGGAACTAGTGTCCGAATCCGGCCTTGTATGTTGGGAGCCTTTAGCCGTGGCTTGTTACCAACCCACCGTCAAAGACGTGCCGCCAAGGGATTTAGCATTCCGGCACGATGGCGAGTTGAAACCGATTAGGGGTATAGGTTGAATGTACAATAACAACACAAGAAGGACGAACAAACACACTTTCGCATTTATTATATTAGTAAGGATATGTGTGAAAATGGATAGGACTGGCTGATAATTTTCAGGTCACTTATCCATGGAGCCCAACGAGCATACGTTCCCGAAGAAAGCGACTACGTACGTGGCGTTTAGTCATGACGGCAACGAGCTACTCGTCAACCTGGGCTCCGAACAGGTATATCACCTCTTTTTGACAGAAAACCAGTGCTTATCCTTAGAAAAGCATTGTTAAACCTGGACAAAGTACTGCTTGTCCTGAGCAAAGCACTGCTTGTCCTGAGCAAAGAACTGCTTGTTCTGAGCAGAGCACTGCTTGTCCTGAGCAAAGCACTGCTTGTCCTGGGCAAAGTACTGCTTGTTCTGAGCAGAGCACTGCTTGTATTGGGCAAAGTACTGCTTGACCTGAACAAAACACTGCTTGTATTGGGCAAAGTACTGCTTGTCCTGAACAAAGCACTGCTTGTATTGGGTAAAGTTCTGCTTGTCCTGGACAAAGTACTGCTTATTCTGAGCAAACACATGTTCAACATGGTTTGCAAACTGGTTAGGGTTTGAGGAAATAAACTTCCAAGTTGGCCCATTTCATGTTAGACTACATCGTTCATACCACATAGACCAGACCATTTATTTAGGTTGATTAATTTTATCGATCAGAAAATATTCACTCTGATTTTCTCTCTCTGATCTTACATTTAAATCTTACATCACACATTTAAAAAAATAATCTTCCAATAGTTTTCGTCGACTTATTAAAATCGTATTTGAATCCAAATCAATAACTTTTACCCTAAATTACGGAGTTATTGGTTTGTTCGTCAGGTGTACCTGTTCGACATAAACAACGCCAGGCGGCCCGTCCTAGTGGAGAGCTTCATAATACAGCACAACCACGGGTACCGCGAGGGCGAAACCAAGCAGTCCCCGAAGAATGGTACCACCGCCGGCAGCAGCGCCGGCGCGAACGGCACCATCGAGCAGCAACCGCAGCTACCCGATAGGGTCAGGCAGATCAAAGAAATGGTAAGAAGGGGACTTGCATTTTCACTTGTGTGGAGTTAGAAATAGAAATATTTTTTATTCAAATAAACTTTTACAAGTGCTTTTGTATCGTCGATGAATCTACCACTGGTTCGGAATGCCGTTCCTGCCGAGAAGAGCCAGCAATAAACTCGGCGGTTGCCCTTTTCAAAAAAATTTTTTTACAATAGGTAACAAAACTATGCTATGTATGCAGTGTTTCCACATTGAAGTTTCGAAAATGCAAAACAATCCAAGACATGTTAAGACGGGCAGACAAAAGTAGACCCATTCCCGTTGGTGGCACCCGTTCACGAGCATGACGCATGATCCAGCCATTGCTTCGCTCAACCATATTTATTAGGTTAGGTCGCCTTGCTTTTCCTGAAATCCTATGTCAATCTCTGGGACTTCTAAAAATATAAGATTAATGACGACCCTTTCGCAGTGGTGAGCGCTGTGGTCTTAAAACTGGGAGTTCTCGGGTTCGATTCCCGGCGGGAGCAATTTAGGAATTTGTAATTTCTGAATTGTATCTGGTCTGGTCTGGTGGGAGGCTTTCGCCGTGGCTAGTTACCACCCTACCGTCAAAGACGTGCTGCCAAGCGATTTGGTGTTCCGGGACCACCGACCGATTAGGGGTTATCTACACTGCCTTACCCCTTCCAAGTTAGCCGGCTACAATCTTAGACTTAATCGTCACTTAGAAGGTGAGATCGCAGGACTATCTTGTTATCGAATAAAAGTAAGGACTATTTTGTAATATAATTGTTTCCAGGCGAATGAGCTGGTCAACAGCGGGAATTACTCTTCGGCTGTGGAGCTGTACAACACCGCCATCGCCGAGTGTCCCGACTGCGCCATCTTGTACTCCAACCGGGCCGCGGCGCTGATGAGGCGGTGTTGGTGAGTCTATCCACCCTCTAATGAGCTGGTCAACAGCGGGAATTACTCTTCGGCTGTGGAGCTGTACAACACCGCCATCGCCGAGTGTCCCGACTGCGCCATCTTGTACTCCAACCGGGCCGCGGCGCTGATGAGGCGGTGTTGGTGAGTCTATCCACCCTCTAATGAGCTGGTCAACAGCGGGAATTACTCTTCGGCTGTGGAGCTGTACAACACCGCCATCGCCGATTGTCCCGACTGCGCCATCTTGTACTCCAACCGGGCCGCGGCGCTGATGAGGCGGTGTTGGTGAGTCTATCCACCCTCTAATGAGCTGGTCAACAGCGGGAATTACTCTTCGGCTGTGGAGCTGTACAACACCGCCATCGCCGAGTGTCCCGACTGCGCCATCTTGTACTCCAACCGGGCCGCGGCGCTGATGAGGCGGTGTTGGTGAGTCCATCCACCCTCTAATGAGCTGGTCAACAGCGGGAATTACTCTTCCGCTGTGGAGCTGTACAACACCGCCATCGCCGAGTGTCCCGACTGCGCCATCTTGTACTCCAACCGGGCCGCGGCGCTGATGAGGCGGTGTTGGTGAGTCCATCCACCCTCTAATGAGCTGGTCAACAGCGGGAATTACTCTTCCGCTGTGGAGCTGTACAACACCGCCATCGCCGAGTGTCCCGACTGCGCCATCTTGTACTCCAACCGGGCCGCGGCGCTGATGAGGCGGTGTTGGTGAGTCCATCCACCCTCTAATGAGCTGGTCAACAGCGGGAATTACTCTTCCGCTGTGGAGCTGTACAACACCGCCATCGCCGAGTGTCCCGACTGCGCCATCTTGTACTCCAACCGGGCCGCGGCGCTGATGAGGCGGTGTTGGTGAGTCCATCCACCCTCTAATGAGCTGGTCAACAGCGGGAATTACTCTTCCGCTGTGGAGCTGTACAACACCGCCATCGCCGAGTGTCCCGACTGCGCCATCTTGTACTCCAACCGGGCCGCGGCGCTGATGAGGCGGTGTTGGTGAGTCCATCCACCCTTTAATGAGCTGGTCAACAGCGGGAATTACTCTTCCGCTGTGGAGCTGTACAACACCGCCATCGCCGAGTGTCCCGACTGCGCCATCTTGTACTCCAACCGGGCCGCGGCGCTGATGAGGCGGTGTTGGTGAGTCCATCCACCCTCTAATGAGCTGGTCAACAGCGGGAATTACTCTTCCGCTGTGGAGCTGTACAACACCGCCATCGCCGAGTGTCCCGACTGCGCCATCTTGTACTCCAACCGGGCCGCGGCGCTGATGAGGCGGTGTTGGTGAGTCCATCCACCCTCTAATGAGCTGGTCAACAGCGGGAATTACTCTTCCGCTGTGGAGCTGTACAACACCGCCATCGCCGAGTGTCCCGACTGCGCCATCTTGTACTCCAACCGGGCCGCGGCGCTGATGAGGCGGTGTTGGTGAGTCTATCCACCCCCTAATGAGCTGTTCGACATTGATCATTTACTGTTAACCAGGAAATCTATAAAAAATTTTTGGAGACGTTTAGTTTTTTGGTTTTTAGGTTCTACTATATAAAAATAAGTCCTGTTTTCCTTCCTGACGCTATAACTCCAGAACGCACGAACCGATTTCCACGGCTTTGCATTCGTTGGAAACGTCTCGGGCTCCGTGAGGTTTATAGCAAAGAAGTTTCAGGAAAAATTTCAACAATTTAAGAACGCGGACGAAGTCGCGGGCGTCCGCTAGTTTTGTATATATTTTTTTTTATAATGACGTGGTAGATTTGAGTTTTTTTTTTTTACGTGTCATAAGAGCTACAAGTTAGCCTACATGAAATAAATTAATTTTGAATTGAATTGAATTTTGAATTATAATGAGAAAGGCTTGCACTCATGACAAAAGCATTGATGAGGTCTACGTTGGAGCGCGCTTGCTAGTAAATGCCGTATTGCCTAGAAATAGAAGTAATATTTCATGTTGTGAACTAAAGTCAAACGTTTGATGTAGGTCAGGGGACACATACGCGGCCATCAAGGACTGCTACAAAGCGATCAAGCTGGACTCGGGCCACGTCAAGTCCCACTTCCGGCTCGCCAAGGGCCTGATGGACTTGAAGCGGGCCCGCGAGGCCCACGAGTGCCTGCTGTACTTCAAGGACAAGTTCCCGAAGCACGCGGAGAGCCACGCCGTGTTCCTGCTGCAGAAGGACATCAATGTGGCGCTGGAGACCATGGAGACCCAGCCCGATGAAGGTATGTTTTTTTTTTTTTTTTCATTTTCCATAGAGTCCATATATGATTGCTTTACAGCGCTTCATAGTTCATCTTATTCAGCTCTCTAAATCTCTGTCATCTGAAGATGACAGAGATTTAGACCGCCTAGGGTGGCAGGGGCCACCGGCTTACTTAGTAGCTACGGACCTTCCGAGCAGGCGGGTCATCTGATGTTAAGTGATTACCGCCGTTCATGAACATTTGTAGCACCAGAGGCACCACCAATGCGTTGCCGGCTTGTTAGGAATTTGTTCTATTCCTCTAATGATGTTCCAGATGGCGGATTGTGGACAAGTTCAAATTCAAATTCAAATTTTATTTATTTCATGTACTTAGGCCAACTTGTAGCTCTTATGACACGTCATAAATCTACCACCGGTTCGGAATGTAGATTCTGCTGAGAAGAGCCGGCAAGAAACTCAGCAGTTGCTCTTTTCAAAAAAAAAAAAAAGACGTGTGGCACTCGGGGACTGCCGCGGCAAAGCTATTGCATAGCAGTGAGCCGCTAGTTGGCGTTAATAAAAAATGCGCCATCTAGCGGCTCACCGTAGAGGAGTCCCGTGTCAGGTTATTTTCGTTACGGAATTTCTGGGTTCGGTCTCCACGCTGGCCCGCGGTAGAAGCTATGTAATAGCTTAAAAAAAAATTTTACAATAGGTAACAAAACTATGCTATGTAGGTTCCCCTATTCATGTTCCAGTGGACGAGGACGGACAGTCCGGCAGCGCGCTGGAGCGTCAGTCGCGCAGCACTGCTCTGGACTACAGCTGCAGGTTCCTCGGACACTGCAACACCACGACTGACATCAAGGAAGCCAATTTCCTTGGACCCGATGCCAACTTCGTGGCAGCTGGGTAAGACAAAAAAATCATCACCTTACTATAAATTCACAATTTGTAAGTTATTCTGCTGTTGTACTAAAAAAAGACGTGTGGCACTCGGGGACTGCCGCGGTAAAGCTATTGCATAGCATTTTTTATCAACGCCATCTAGCGGCTCACCGTAGAGGAGTCCCTGTCAGGTTATTTTCGTTACGGAATTTCTGGATTCGGTCTCCACGCTGGCCCGCGATAGAAGCTATGCAATAGCTTAAAAAATTTCTAAAAAACTATTTCGCAAATACTTTTTTAGACATTGAAAAAACATCGGCGGCGGTTAAGAGCTGATGTTGTTTCTGCTCTCTGCTGTAGGTGATTAATTAGAATAAAGTTGTTAGAAAAGAGGTTCTACTACGTTTCTTACGGTATTCCATAGAGTTCGTGGTCTATAGTTCGGGATCGGTAGTTACAAGTTATATATATTTTAGAATTTATCAATATTATATTTAGTATCTAATATTTGTACACCACACTGTGGTAGGGTATGCGAGCCTAACGTTTGTAACATCTTTACTACCATATTCACAAATAAATGAATTATGAATTAACGCTTAGTGACGGTAATCTTATAAAGTTTAGTGACGGTAGTCTTATAAATTTTTTTTGTGAGTCTAAATCAGATTTTTGTTTAACTTGTATTGGGGTTATATGTGCAGTTCTGACGACGGCAGCATGTTTATATGGTGTCGGAAGTCCGGCAACATCATCAGATGTCTCCGCGGAGACGAGTCGATAGTCAACTGTGTGCAGCTCCATCCCACCATGTTCCTGCTGGCCACCAGCGGCATCGAGGCCGTCGTGCGTCTCTGGAGCCCTAGGCCCGAGGTAAGGGACTTGTACAACCTTTAAATAAAAGGGGCAATTTAGGAATTTCTAAATTGTCTCTGGTCTGGTCTGGTGGGAGGCTTTGGCCGTGGCTAGTTACCACCCTACCGTCAAAGACGTGCCGCCAAGCATTCCCGCACGATGGCGTGTAGAAACAGTATAGGGTGTGGGTTGAATTTACACTGCTATACCCCTTCCAAGTTAGCCCGCTACCATCTTAGACTGCATCGTCACTTACCATCAGGTGTGATCGCAGTCAAGGGGTATCTTGTCATCGAATAAAAAAATAAAAAAACCTAAGGGTAATAATAATTCAGCTGAGAAACGAAAACCAAGATCTTTCAGGTTTCCCTCACTAGCGTACTGTATCTTTTCTGCTTCAATAGGCATGATGACCGATTTTGAAAAACTGTTGTATCTACTATTTCGAAAAAATATCTTATTTTAGCCAAAAAAAAAAGGTTTGGTAGATAAAATTACCATTTCAATTTTGACGCTCGACGGTGTCATGGAGTCGGTCGTGACGTCACTTCTATGTTTTTTCATAATAAAGTTTGAAGATAGATGTGACGTATCGCTCTGATTGGTGTTCAATCCAATATGGCGGATTGTTGTATTTAATAGTTTTATTTTATCAAAATAAATGTCAATCTCGGTCAAAAAAAAAAAACAAATACGTTTTCTATAATCCATGAATTCTATTCATGAGCAAAATTCATAATTTCATCGATTCTTGGTTACTGTCATCATGCCTATTGCTACAATGTTAGACATTTATTTCTCATAGTAAAGGACATTATTACTTCTTTTAACATTTTTTTTATAAAACTGTTGCAAAATAACAATGAGAATATCATATAGCAATTAATGTTACAATTGTTCCAAATTAGGACATACGTTAAGCCTGTGCCTATGTGCAAAATTTGCATTTGAATATTTATAATTCGAAGCCTCAATAGCCCAACGGTTAAAGGTGCGGACTGAAAACTTTAAGGTCGTAGGCTCGAGCTTTTCGCTTATTTGGAGGGGAGAGGAAGACAAAAATTATTACACTTTGTTTTTGCTTGGTTTTATTTTTGCATGTTAAATCCCACATCCAGTTATTGTTCCTGTATCCTTAATGTTAGCGAATTTTAATTTATTTTTCTTTCTTTGCTTGCATTCGATTTTGCCAAGACCTTTGGGATATGGGTGTAGCGGAAGAAGGCTTGTAATCTCGTGATTTTATTTATTTTGTTCAAAGTTGTCTTCTCACTTGTTTCATAAATATAAATTCATATTTCGTATGTAGGTTTTGGTTGACGTTGTGCTATTTTCACGTATATTCAGTGAGTTTTTATTTTTTCATCTTTTGCTATGATATTCCTCTGACATAGATACATACATAATTCAAACGAAATTTTGTATGGAGAGTGTTTGAAGCTACTAAATCATGACGTCATGTTGCAATAGAAAATTTATTCCCGCAATTATTGCCATTATAAGAAAATCATGGAAGTAGGAGGTAGAAATACACACACAATACTTCAAAATTTATGCCAATTCGATCTCAAAAGTCACTATTTTTATCTGTGGTTTTTGTCTGTGGTTTTTGTTTTCGTTTGACCCTTTCAAAAGTCAAAGAAGGACAAGTTTATCTCTTTCATTTGTCCCCATGCTCTAGCCGGGGGAAGTTGCTCCACTTGTTATGCCAAATAGGGATATACTTCTCCTTTCCCCTGTCGCCATGCTCTAGCATAGGGAGAAGATAATTTTATCCCCTGTCAGTGGATAAAATCGGGGGATAATTTTTTTATCTCCTGCTCATGCTATCAGTGCTGGTAAAATGTATAAGGCTCGATTTTCTGTATTCCATCACATTGTACCCGCGTTTTGGTAAATAAATAATGTATGTATTCTGTCCTTGCGGGTAGGACGGCTTGGGCGAGTCGCGCGTGGTGCCGGAGGCGGGCGCGGCGGCGGCGGCCAACCAGCAGCGCATGCGCAGCGACCCCTTCGAGGCCATGCTGCTCAACATCAGCTTCGCCGGCGGCGCCGACCGCGAGCTGCACTCGCCCGCCTGCCGCGCCACGTGAGTCCAACACCAACATCATCATAACCATCACCTCTACAACACCATAACCTCTTTACTATCATCACACAATCATCATCACCACCTCTTCAGCATCATCACCTCTACATCATCATCACCTCTTCAGCATCATCACCTCTTCATCACTATGGTAACCATCACCTCTATAATCTCTTATCATCACAAAATCATCATCACGACCTCTTCAGCGTCATCATCTCTTTACCATCATCAGCTCTTCATCATCATCATCGATGAGCGACATCGTTCGCGCGAAGCTAAAATTTTAAAATCCCGCGAGATATTTCTGTTTTGCCGATATTAAAGGTAGCCTATGTCACTCCGAGCTCTCGACTAACCCCATGTAAAAACACGTTTAGAAAGATAATTCTAACATTTCAAAAAGAAATTCAAGATAGCGAATTTTTTTTTCATACAAAATATATGTAAGACTATGATACGGTTCCTTTTCCAAATTTCTGATGGTTTCTTATAGAAGAAACCATCAGAAATTCATATGGAGGAGAAATTATACCTAAATTCTAATGAATAAAATGTTATTTATTTAGTTAAAGCAAAATCTAAGGTCTCTTTTTGTGTTGCAGGTAAACCCGCCTGCAGATCTCTTTTACGGATTTCCAATGAACGTCGCCAAGTCAGTTGTAAATATAATTATTGTAATCATACGATTGTATCTCGTTATCATTTTGTATGATTTTCCCTAAGAATATTAAGCTGATCGCATATTACAGCAACGTACGTGCCGCAAATATTTTTGTTCCCCGACACAATAAGGGCCGAAACACAAAAGTGCGATGCGATTTTTCAACACGTAAACCTGTGCTGCGTGATTACTAGAGACCGGATTATATGCATTTGCATATTCGCATATGCATTTGCATATTTTAGTTATTCTCAGCGGTAATAGCATATTTTACCTAAGATCTATTTATGATGCATATTATCGGTACATTTACAATATTTTTCACTCACTCTGCGTTCCGCCGCCGCCGCATTGCCCCATAAACTTAAAGAAAAGTTTGAAAACATATTGAGTAATAACCCAGGTTTTCAAAGCTTGTGTCAAATTGATAGTTTCATTAATGGGACGGCAGAAATTTTGCCGGAAACTATAAGTGCCATAGCACCCAAGTTCAAATTCTGCCCAGTTACCTCAATGGATATGTAGCGAACCTTTTCTACTTACAAAAATATTCTAAATGATCGTAGACAAAATCTTACCACTGAAAATTTAGAAAAATATTTGATTGCTTACGTTTACACAAATACTAAATAATTTTAATATCATATAATGTTACTTACTTTACCTATTATCGCCTATAAAAAAATAATTTACTAATTGTATGCTGATTTTGAAATAAAAAAAATGAATACTTTCTTTTCTATTTTTTTAGTGATTCCTAAAATTTATCATTTAATTTCGCATATTCTGCAAGTTTTCGTGCATATTTCAAGCATTTTTCATGCATATTTGCATGCATATAATAAGCTTTTTATGTTGCATATAATCCGGTCTCTAGTGATTACGGACTTGTAACGAGTCGACTTGCTTCGATTTATGATTTAGTATCGTAAGTCAGTGTCGTCTAGCGACGCGGATCGTCGAGCGATCTCGTAGTTTTTGAAGGAGAGACGTCGCCACAAGTCGTTGTTTTGTGTTTCGATCCTATGTGGTGCATTAGTCTGATGCTCAAATCTATAGAGCATGCTTTGACTTATCACTAACTTAAGATAGAGTTAAAAGGAGACACAAATATGCTTTGACGTAAATCTGTCTCGTTTTAACTATGTCTTGAGTCTAAACCGAGTGAGAGTGCGGTCTATAGATTTTAGCCTCAGGGCGAAAGAATGCCACTAAGGCGGAGTTACTTTTAATGATTTCCTTCAAAATACAATTGAAGTTGTTATGAAAACAAAATACAAATCGAAACAAAATGAATCGCTCGAAGAACACCAGTCTAATATACTTTATTTGCTTATTTTTAATGTATTTATTTTTGTTTAGTTAAAGTTAGTATTATAAGAAATACATATTATGTTATAAAAAAGATTAAAAGTTAACTAATAAAAACTTGTGTTGTGTTTTTACATGTTAAGAAAAACATTGAATTAATGGAGTTGTGTTCTTTGGAAATAAGCGATTCAATTATAATAACTTCCACACGTCGAGGCGGGGTGAATCCGTCGTTCTTAAACGTCGAAACCGTGTCAGTCCTTAAAATGATGTGATCGGGCGTGTACGGTTTGCTGTAATGTGCGATTAGCTCTATAATATTTATCGTTAGTTTTTAATCTTTTGTAGAATGGTGCCAAGTTGTTTGTTTTTTATTGTTTCCGAATTACAAGAGTTCTTAGTTACAAGGGTTCTTAATCACGCTTCCATTAAAAATTTAAAATTATGATCCTATATTCCTTTTGAAATCTCGCTTTGAAATGAATTTTTTTAACTTGAATTGAAAATTTTCATAGTGTTAGTAATATACCTTACAAATAAAATATAGATCCAAACTAATAGATCAGTGCAAAAAATATTATGACAAAGAAATAGATGAATAATTAAAGTTAGCGTATTGTAGCGTGGAATGATGGTCGCCAAATGCGTGTGTAATATGACGTCACGTCATCGTATTGTATTACGGCGAGCTTCGCACCGTAGTTGCACATTAGGCCGATAACTTCTTTGTTTATTGAAAAGATTTACTTTCACTGTTGTTTTTCATTTTGCTTCATAATGATTTTCTTTTAATCTGTAAAAAAATCGGGATAATAACACATTTTTACATAGACAGATTATGCCGCGTTTCCACTTTATCGTGACGACAGATAGTCGTGCAGTTTAAGTTGAGGCTTGTATATTTAAAAGAGGTGTTCACATACAGGACGGTAGGTACAATTAACTGTTGTCTACGACCTTTGCTCTGACGATAGATTGTCAAGATATTGTCGTAAAACGATTAAAAACGTCACTACTAATCGTGACGACAAATCGTGTTTCGTTGTTGTGGCTATCTCTGACATAATCCCGTTAGAAATCTATCTGTAACATAGGATGTATCCAAAACTTTCTTTTCTTCGCTTGCTTCATCTTCCGTCTTTTTAAAAAGTAATAAATTATTAAAATTAATAAACGAAGTAATACTCAGGAGCAATCACACAGTCACACTATTGAAATCCAAAAAAACTGATGTGCAAACGACAAGCCGATTGTCGTGAACCGATAAAATGTCATGATCCAATGGGAACAGGTAGATACGATAGTCGTCCAACGATAAAAATTTTTGACGACATACATATATGAGAACAACTATGCAGCTAGAAACGATAAGTCGTCCAACGACAAATTAAACGTTACGATAGAATGGGAACGGGACCTTATTCTAAACAAATAAGTGCATGTTTAAGTCGTATAGTTTTATAAAGAATATTTTATTGTCATACAACTAAGCGGCGCGTTGGCCGTGACGCGTTCTATTTGTTTCAACCCTTATGTCAGTAGTAAATTAAAACTGACATTTTATCTTTGAAAACAGTTTTTTTAAACTCGTTGTAAATATTTTTAAATAGTTATTTTATGTTTAAAGCGACATTATTATTAAAGGAGGGTTATTATATTATTATTACTACATATTATTAAATAATAATGATTGATTAATTACAATTAATTTTATTATTAAAGAAAATGCTCACAGCTACTACTGCAGTAGAAAACTTAATTTACGAATATGGAATGTGCGTGTGGTTTAAATTGAAATTGCCTTCAAATGACTTTATCAGTAAACTTTATTTACACGAAATCATATCTAAATTATTCATTTTTAGGGTTCCGTACCCGAACGGTAACCAACGGGACCCGAAAATCAGTCTTTCCGTATTTCAGCATGTTTAGATCCTACTATATATATTTATATATTATAAATGTGAAAGTGTAGATGTTTGGATGTTTGTTACTCAATCACGTCGCAACGACTGAACCGATTCTGCTGAAATTTGGCACAGACGTAGATCATAGTCTAGAGTAACATAATAAGCTTTTTATCCAGGAAAATGAGAGAGTTCCCGCGGGAATTAAAAAACCTCAGTCCACGCGAACGAAGTCGCGGGCATCAACTAGTAAATTTATAAATATGTAAAAATACAATTTACTGGTATACTAAGTACCTACTGTTACAAAAAATCATGAACTATTCAAATATATATTTTTTTTGTGTCTTTCATCAAGAGTTACTCAGTAGTGACTCGCGTCTGGGCCAAATAATTTTTTGGATTATTAATTAATTATTATTAATGGACTGAGGCTCTAGTTTTCGACAACTGACATCGCTAAGATCTACTCACAGAATCCCTACAGCGACGTAAAAGTCATAGGGGCCCCAATATCCTAATGTGCCCAGGGGCTCCAATAAGTTAAAGACGACCCTGCCCCCTGATTCTGTAACTCAGTGTTTATCAAAAAATGAAGACTTATATTTTTTATCCATTGAAGGTTTACTATGAAATAGTAAATGACATTTCTTTTCAAACCCTCAATGGATAAAAAATGTCTATCGTCGGTTATAGGCACTGAGTTACAGAATCAGCCCCATAATGGAATTTGGTGAACCCCGGACCTTTCGGTTTTCAAACCGCCATTTAACCGTTGCGCTGTTGAGGCTTGAGATCAAATTGCATATAGATTTTGCCAGAAACTCCAATCGACATTGGTAATGTCTAGTAGAAAAGTTCTAGTTACAGTCTCATAAAAAACTGTAAACGTTAAATTATATTTATTCATCAATAAAAAATCATATCGCCACCCCAACCGAATAAAGGCGTAATCGAAAAAAGTCAATTTTACAGGAGAGCCAAAAAACCGTAGAAATGATCTACCTTCTTTGCTATTTACACCTGGTTAAAGTTATATATATAGAAAGGCGAGTAAAAAAATAACGCTTCTTTTACTCTATTTGCTAAATTTTTAGCCTTATTTGCAAAAGAGATATTCAAGAAAAATCATCTTAAATTTTTATTCGTCTATGAACTTCGGCATTTATTTTTTGTAAAAAACAGTACGCCTTTATTCGCCTACAAATGCTCTAGTGAGCGAAACGCATCATTTTTGTGCATAACTTATTGAGTCAAATTTTGTATCGTAATCTGGCGCGCAATTATTTGTAACGCCGTTATTCTTGTACTTTTTGAATGATGCTCGAATCGTATTATAGATTCACTTCTATATTCGTTAGTCAATGCGAAAAATATAGATTCGTAATAAATGTTAACACTAAACATGAAAAATAATTTTTAATTAAAAAAAGTCGTTAAAAATAACAAAAACTTTAATATTTTTTTAAATTAACAAGGAAATAATACAAAAAAATTATGTAAAACTTCATTAGTCCTTAATTAATATGGCAATCTCAAAATGGTAAGTAAATTCTTACCACCATCGATGTTATTCACAAATAATTATGCCAATTACTTAGAATTTCTTTGGAGATCAAAAATCGGAAATATAATCATTTATATCTTAATTAAAACAAATATGACTGATTTATGATAATTCTTAATGACAAAGCTGAATAGAAAATGCCACTATACCGGTTCTTTTTAGTTAATTTAATTATGAAATCTATCTTATACTTTGCGCTTAAAACCAAACATACACGTTTGATGATGTTGGTATTTTATTAGGAACTTAAGTTCTAATATAATTAACAATAACATAAATATGACATTAGTTATTGTGTTAATAGTTTAAAATGCAGTTTAATGCAGTTTCTACTTCTGGCAAAAAAAAAAAACAGAAAATAGTAAAATCTTCTCAAATGTTCATTAAAAAATAAAAAATCAAAAGATAATAATGTAATAAAGTATCAACTACTAATAAAACTCCTTTAGGAACAGGATTTCTTTTAAAAGCTTTTATTTAACTTGCAATGTATGTATGCAGCTATGTTTGTTCGGGTGGAATCTTGCAACTCAATTTTGAAGCAGATATCTTAACCGATTGAGCTGAAATTTTGTATACACGTTTAGTTTGGATGACAATGCATGGTTAGTTGTGTGACGTCATTCTAAATCCAATATGGCGGAACATCCAAGATGGCGGACTAGTTATTTTTAATGCACTCCTACAATATGGGTATCAAATGAAATGGCTTGCTAAGAATAACTTGAAAAATAAAGTGACATCACTCTAAATTCAATATGGCGGACTAAGTTTTTTATGCTTTCCTACAATATGGGTATCAAATGAAAGGACTTGCTGAGAATACGAATGCGAGTTAAATTCCGTTGCTTCAATCAGTTTGAAATTTTGGTGTACTGGGGGTTTTTAGTTATCATTCGAAATAAATTTGTAGACGAAAAAAGACGTAAACGTTATTCACTCCCGACAACAGATCCGGCAAATTTAGGTAAGATTTTATAACACCTTTCTTCTTCTAGAAAATGTGCAGTAAATTTCGATAGAATAAAGCCGCCTTCCTTCATATTTTTGTCATTTTCAGAGATAAAATTCTAAAAAAAAATTAGCCTATGTAACACGATTTCCATCATCAGATAATGAAATAAAAAAAAATTCGCGTAAATGATCTTACGCCTTTATTCGGTTGGGGTGGCGATATTAATGTTAACTCGTATAAATACTATAATTAATAAATAAAACAAGTGAGAAAGTAAAATAGGTATTTTAATTATTCTTATCTTAGTGTAAATTAATTTAAGTTTGAGACATAAAAAGCTCATGGAACTGAGATGAAGTAAATTAAAAAAAACCGCATAAATACAAAAAACAAATAAAATTTTAAAGTAAAATGATAAAAAATTAGATAGTTTGACACCAATTAAACTATAATAGTGATATATAGTAACGCTATAATTGTATTTAATATAAAATAAAATGTACAGTCGAGCGTAATATTAAAAACAAATTATGTCTATGGCAACTTTGTGTAGTATTAGTATAGATTATAGTTCAATGCATTTTTTCCTTATAAGTTACCTATGTCGTATTACGAATTGATAGTATCATTCTCAGGTTAGTAGATAAGCTTTGGTTCAACGTTTCTGAAACGAGCCACTAAGGTGTTGAACGCTCTCCCGGTGTTCGTGTTACGTGTAACTTGAGTGCCTTCAGGGCAAGAGTGGAGTGAATAGGCATCTGTTAGGCAAGCGCGCTCCAATCTAGAACTCATTGCTTTCTGGCATGATTATCAAGCGCAAGCCTATCTTGTGATAAAAAAGGTTTATAACATGTAGGTACATTTACAATTGATTTATGAGCTATTTGTAATGCCTTGCTGAAATATAACTTCTAAATAATGATTTTTTTGTTCGTGTTAAGGAAGGTTTAGTATAAGGCAGTAACTGGCGTAAGCGTTGAGGGTATATTATTATAGTTATTGCGTGAAAAGTAAAAAAAATGTTCGTACAAAACGAGCATATACATGAAAAAATGATTGCGTGGGACTACTCCAGCGTTGGCGCGCCAGAGACATTAGCCAGTCGCTGTCTTATGCTGAGATCTATAGAGCTCTGACTTAAGATAGAGTTAAAACGAGACAGAAATATGCTCTGACATAAATAAATCTGTCTTGTTTTAACTCTGTCTTGAATCTGAGCGGAGTGAAAGTGCAGTCTATAGATTTCAGTCTTAGTCTAAGCCTGCCTTTATTTGTGATATATTTAAGCACTTGTGCGCTCGGCTGTACAAGTAAGACTAAGGTAATACGTCGGTAGAGTGTGTAAACGCTTTGCTAATATTCCCATTTTGTATAAAGAGTTCTTGGATATTTTTTTTAACTCATAGATGTTGTTAAATTAAAGATTTGTTAGTATATACTGTGTTTTATTTGATGTGATTAAAATTACCTATAATCTATATTACCATTTTGGGAATAATTTGGAAAATGGTAATATAGATTGACACTGGATTGGGTATCACAGCTGTCACAAATGACAGATTACAATGGATCAATTTGAAACTACAGTTACATACGAGTATCTAGAACTATTATAATTAAACGTAATTAAACATAGAATGCACGAAGTGGCAAAAAGTATCAACTTTTTGACAACTATAGTAAAAAATGGTGGCAAGTGGCCCAGAAAAAATTACAATAGCATGTGTAGTGTCATCATAGATTAATTCTAGGGTCGGCAAACTAAAGCACATAGTCAAGTCACAAAAACTAATATTTTTTTATTAAACCAGTATTCATTTATTTCAACACACCTGACTAAAACACATACTTCAAAGCCGTTCGCTTGAGCGTTCAATTTGAAGCGAACGTCTTTGCTTATGAGTTTTAGTGGCTTTAGTCTGCCGACCCTAGAATTAATCTATGATAATATTTATGTGTCGACCCAACACTATTTCATTTTATAATAAATGAAATAGTATTGGGTCGACAGATTCCGCCATTTTTCTTTTTTTTGAAGTATTTCTCTTCCCGCTGCAGCATCGCAGGTACCAGGAGAACATCGCATCTAGGAGCGGGAACTCTGCCCCCGTTGGCAAATCACGCCAACGGTGGTGGAGTTACCAGGCCCAGACACGTTCCGGAGAACTTCTTCCTTGTCAACTTTAAGTTGACATCTTGAAGGTTCTTCCTTTTGCTTCTAACATTTAGATAATGTCGACCTCTTGAGTTGATGATAATTCAGGTTGTTTTGATCTGAAAACAGAAAAATAAAGTGTTAAATAAAGTAATGTACAAACTACAAGACTACACGATCTTACTTGAGCATGACATGAGTGAAAAGTATCTTTTTTCATTTATTTCTTGACTAGCTGATGCCCGCGACTTCCTCCGCGTGGATTTAGTTTTTTAATTCCTGCGGAAACTGATGTTCCGGAATAAAAAGTAGCCTATGTCACTCTCTAGGTCCTCAACTATATTCATACAAAAAATCACGTCCATCCGTAGCTCTTTTACAGCGTGATTGAAGGACAAACCAATAAACGAACAAACAAACACACTTTCGCATTTGTAATATAGTAAGTATTTAGATGAGAAATAATTTAAAAAACGATGGATGAAATAGTGAAATGTCTATTTAGGAAAAAGAACTAACTTGTAAGTACCTAACTAATTTTTGGCCGGCCACCTTGATTGCGCTAAAAGAGAGCAATATTTTTAGACCTCTAAGAATTATGTATATTAAACGTACACAAAGGAATGGAATTTGCAACAATATAGTAAGTGCATACGCAATTTCATTTCATTTTTGTAACCCCATTGTAAGATCGAAGAAATTACCTACGGGGAAAGTACAGGGGTAGGTACGGTGAGCCTGAAACGTAAGTAAATAAGTTTGTAAACCGACATTTTTAAAAGCTAGCACAGGACAGCGGTCTTTGTTTTAATTTCAAGATGGAATGCGTAAATGTTTTGTCCCTTTTTATCCCGATTCCACCCCAAAGCCGCGCCGCTGCACGCCGGCAAAGTATTTGAAAACGAAAAACAAACTAAAACGGTGGACAGAATCGAGACGCCATCTTGAAAAACCTAGTCATTTGAATCCAAACCTTATTTCAAAACACTTAAGTTGATACTTCAACGGAGCTACGTGACATGGTTTTGTATAGTCCAGATTTCAACATTCCTGCTAATTTAATCTAAAGGCGCCGGTTATTAAGTTGTTTTTAATAAGTTAAATTAATTAGTGCCTCAATTAAAAGTAAGATGGGTAAGTTTAGCTTTTTATGGCGATTTCACTCGATGGTAATTATGTATGAAATAAATTAGATTAATGCTTCAATTAGTTAAAGGAAACTTCGTTATTTCAACCCATCGCAAGCCACAAGTTTCCTCGGAATGAGAAGGGTTTAAGGTTTTTCAAGTGCGGTTTGGCAGACTACTTTTTTTGCTTTATTCAATGACAAGTTAGTCTGACTACGATCTGACCTGATGGTAAGTGACGATGCAGTCTAAGATGGTATCGGGGGTAACTTGGAAGGGGTATAGCGATGTACATTCAACCTATACCCGCTAATTTCTACTCGCCATCGTGCCGGAACGCTAAATCGCTTGCCGGCACATCTTTGACGTTGGTCCACCAGACCAGACCAGAGAAATTATGAATTCCCCAATTGCCGCCGCCGGGAATCGAACCCGAGACCTCCCAGTTAAAAGACCACAGCGGTCATCACGCCAGGGAGGTCGTCAAAACCACTCACCTTTGAGGACATTATAGAGAACTCTCAGGTAAGATTGTATTCCTCGTGATTTTGTGAAATAATAGCACATAACTCCGAGTTGGGATTCGAAGCCCGGACCTCCGAAAATGAAGCCGAAGTTTTAACCATTAGGCTAAAAAACATAGGACGTCGAACATAGTTCGAAGAGCTGATGGTCGATGGGGTCCCAAGGTGCTGGAGTGGCGAACCCGCACCGGGAAGCGCAGTGTTGGCAGACCCCCCCACTAGGTGGACCGACAACATCAAACGAGTCGCAAGGAGCCGCTGGATTCAGGCTAAATCCTCAATAGTTCAACGGTTAAAGGTGCGGACTGAAAACTGAAAGATCGCAGGTTCGAACCCCACCCGTTGCACTATTGTCGTACCCACTCCTAACACAAGCTTTCACGCTTATTTGGAGGGGAGAGGAGAACATAAGTCAAGTTTAGCTTGGCTTCTTTAAAAAAAATCATAAGGAATTTTATCTTTAACTGAATAGTAGGTAGTAGGACCTCCCTGCAATTTGAATAGGTACCTACTATTAAAAAATACTTCCCACAGTATTATAGGGACACAAAGACACGGGCGGTGCCTAGTTTTAATATGCTGACGGTACAAGACACTCATTTCTCATAATGAATCGACAGAATAACAGAATAACTTGCGTGGGCGCACCTACGCAACCTCCATTGCGCTTGATGGACTATTTTAAACCTTTAGACTTTAACAATAGGGTCTAGATTTGTATTTTATATTCGTAGGGTCTTAAATTTATTTGATGGGTATTGTTTTTGTTTTTTTGTAATGTGATAGGATTGTAGCGTTTAAGAGATAATAATGTGAACGAAAGTCGATAGCCTAACCAAAGACTGGGGTGAGCACTTTAAAGGAACCCACCTGAGTCAAGATTAACATACTTAATTAGGTACTTACATAATATTTAGAAGAACCCTTTCTATAATCTGAAAGTAGGTAGGTACCTACAATAAGTCTGTCAGTTTGTTACCCTTTGCCGTCTTTACTGTGGTGACTTGAAAGTGGGTGGGAGGCTTTGGCCGTGGCTAGTTACCACCCTACCGTCAAAGACGTGTCGCCAAGCGATTTAGCGTTCCGGCCCAATGGTGTGTAGAAACCGATTAGGGGTATGGGTTGAATCTACACTGCTATACCCCTTCCAAGTTAGCCCGCTACCGGTCTGAAGTCTATAGACCGCACTCTCACTCAGCTCAGACTCAAGACAGAATTAAAACGAGACAGATTTATGTCAGATCATATTTGTATCTCGTTTTAACCTATATCTTGAGTCTGAGCAGAATAAGAGCACGCTCTATAGATCTCAGCATTAGACTGCATCGTCACTTACCATCAGGTGAGATAGCAGTGTTTTGTCATCGAATAAAAAAAAGAAACCCGTGGTTCGTTTGGTAAGGTATCCCAACTTCCGGCCGATATGGAACCCCCTGCCACGTGGCGGGATGCGGGCCGATGCCGGCTTTGCCCTACATTAAACTAACGAGTACTATTTATGTTAAATGTTATTGTCGGAATCAACGGTTAAAAACAATTAACTTTAATTGCATTTGTAAAAACATTTAACTGAAAGTTAGTGAGTGGATAGGTTAGATAGTTGTTACAAAAGCCACAATAGCCCAACGGTTAAATGTGCGGACTGAAAACTGAAAGGTCGCAGGTGCGAGCTCCACCCGTTGCACTATTATCGTATCCACTCCTAGCACAAGCTTTTCGCTTATTTGGAGGGGAGAGAAGAGTAGTGGTAGTTGGCTAATATTCTTTAAAAAAAAACATGTGTAGGTACCAAAAGAGGAGGTTCTTAATTAAACAGAATTTTCTTCTTAACATAGGTACACATAATATCTCCTTACACATTATATCCTTTTATTTTTTCCTATTAGTCTTCGAGTAATCGGGGAACATACATTCCCGCGAAATGAGAACCTCCTCCTTTTTTGAAAGTCGGTTAAAAAGTCGCTCTACAAAACAGAGGCTGGTTGATTTTTGGTCCAGGTGCGATCTGTAGATACTTAATATACAATTACTGCTGGGTATAACTGTGAACAAATTAACTTTTTTTTAGAGCAGTGATAGCTAAGTGATTAGGACTGTTATCTGATAAATTCGGGGGGTCAGGTTCGATCCCGGGCACGCACCTCTGATTTTTTCGAGTTATCTGCGTTTAAGCAATTAAATAGCGCATGTGTCAACATTGTGAGGAAACCTGCACGTCTGAAAGTTCTCCAAATGTTCTCACAGGTGTGTGAAGTCTATCAACTTGCATTGGGCCTGCGTTTTGGACTATGGCTTATAACCCTTCTTTGAGAGGAGACCTGCGCTCAGTAGTGAGTCATTAATGGGTTACAAATGATGATAAAGAACAGGCACTTACGATGACGACTAATATATTCCTGCGAATAATACCTATTTACCTCCTGCCTCCTCCTACTTACTCAGTATTTATAAAACAAAATGTAACGTAATCTATTGTTTGGCGATGTTAGTATTAATAACTCATTTAAGTATTCATGGAATTCCTAGAAGTTATTGGTTTTAAAATCAATTATTACTATTGTTAGATAGGTAGTCCTCATAATCTAATTCGAGGGAAACCTGTTACCTATCTAGTAGGTATGTATATGGTACCCAAAACTCAAAATAACTCGATTCACAATATTAGAGGACTAAAAATTACTCTAAATCTGTGTTGATACCACCTAACTTAGCTTCTTTGAAAAATTGTTGTGTAGAGTCTTTGGAAACAATTTAGGTTTAAGAATTATAAATCTGTTTTTAGATTTAATACAATTAAAATACTGTATGTTTCCATAAAATAAATAAATAAAAAATAAAATAAATAGAATTTGATAGAGTTCGATACCTCAAGGTGTTATCTATAATATGCCTTATTTGTATTTTGTTTTGCTGTCATCGAAATAGAGCTTTTCATTTATAAATTCATGCTCAATAATCATGAACTTATTGAAGTATGCCTGAATCAGTTTATTAACCTAGTACCAATGCTACATTCTGTCGTGGATCGTTGTAATACATAAATAATTATTTTTCTGTCTATTTAAATAATTACATGTTATGAATTAAAAATAAGGCATAAGCATGTGCAGAATTACTCGTAGATGACCTATGTATACATGACATAATATTTTTGTATATTATAGCTGTTTATACATTGTTACGCCTTGTTTGAATGAATTTGATTTGATTCAGTATATAATTTGCACATGTGGATGGCTAAAGAACCTTACAATTTGGAAGAAAAAATATTTCACGTGCATTCAAACGTTTAGCGTAGAAAACTCTTCAAAGTAAATATTGTAACTACTTACCCCATGAATTAGATTAACCCTTGGCAAGTACTTACCTGCCTATCGTTTCAAATGCCCAAATTAATTAAACACCCATACTGCCTATGCGGCTAAAAAGCTTTTAATCAGCCGGGACCCGAAAATAAATTATCAAATTAAGTTCTAACGAATAAAATGTCAACTGGGGCCGATAAAAAACCATTGACCCCGATCTTGAGGCGGGGCCCGGGGGTACTCCATTACCTATCTAGTGATAATATTTGGAGTGTTATCGAGGTTCGTTTAATGTTGTTATCTATGAATAGGCTAACTAGGCACGTATTGGGGTAGGTTTTAGCTGAGTTTTAACCGACTTCAATAAAGGCGGAGGTTCTGAATTCGTCGGAATCTTTTTTTTTTGTATGTTCCCCGATCACTCGAAGACGCCTGGACAGATTTGGAAAATTCTTTTTTGTTTGAAAGGGTATACTTTCCAGGTGGTCCCATTGTCATCAGGTTAAGATATGATGATGGGATCCTCGAGAAATCGAGGGAACTCTTAAAATTTTATAGGCACATTTGATATACCTGCTTTGTAGTGGCGTTTGAAGTCGGTTTTGTAGAAAGAATTTGTTCGTTTAAATTATGGATAATATTAAAGACCTTTATCTAAAAGGATAATATTAAAGACCTTTATCTAAAAGGTCTTTAATATTCGTGTACCTAAAGGCATGTATTTAATAGTGAATAGTGATATAGTAAAATTCTACATAGGTACCAAAATATTATACCTACCTATTTCGACAAATAAATTTTATTTTGATATTGATTTTGACCAGCTTTCGTCCGCATTTATTAGGCTCGAACGAAAATCCAAGATACAAACATTACAATACATAATTATCCAGTGGATCACTGATCTCTATAGTTAATCTGTGAGTAATACAGGATTGGCTGTGCTTATACAAATGACAGCTTGATTATGGATCAATTTGATTATATTATGAGTCGCTTTATTCGAAGATATAATAAAACTATACCTACCTAGGCATTACTTTTACTTAATTTTTACTTCAATTAATATAATCCGCCAAGTTTTATGAAGTTAATTATTTACTGGTTTAGAATTTATTGGTAGGTATATAGGTAGTGTTAACGATGCAAAATGCAATTTACAAGTTTATGGTAAAGTATTTATTTACCCCTATAAAGTAATTAAAAATGCATTCGCACCTGTAAGTTTTTAGGCTAGCGGTAACACCTGCCCCATAAAGGTAAAACTTTTATTATTCATATAGGTATTAAGTAAGGGTGGATTCTTTCACCTTTGTTATTGTTATCCTTCCTGACCGACTTCCAAATAAGGGAAATGTCAGTTGAAATGTGTAACATTTTTTTGTAGTAACGGTAACGGCTAACTGCAGTTTTTTTTACGGATACGGTTTAGTTAAAAAAACCGTCCAAGTGCGATTTGGACCCTCAAAATGAAAGGTTCCGTACTTACCATCGCACAAGATTTAACAACAGTTATTATTAGGGGATACCCTTTTTAAATTTAACTTGATTTTGATGCTATAGTGGCAATTGGACCGAATTTAAATGAAGAAAAATGACAAAATTTACTTATACCTACCATAAATATACTTAACCTAAACTCATTGACATATAATAATGCCTAAACTACGAAGTTTCCAATGTATGAATAAATCGCTTTTATCTCCCGTGTCAAGGATGCTAACACTGAGCATTTCTTTGACATCAGTTGAGACAGACAGGCACATTTTGGCTGAGATCATCCTTATGGTTGAATTAAAGTTACTGATTTATCATTACACTGTGCTCGAAGCTAGTCAAGTGACTCGCGGGTCCAGTTGTTACGTCCGCGAATTCACCGATTACCGAATACGGGGTGACCTCGAAAGAAAGTGCCCAAGGTCATTTCACTCCACTTATTACGATGTCACTACAAAAAGTTACTTGTCGTGGCCTTGAAAGGAGTCAACGCTCGAATCCCTCGCATCCGCCGACTGCAGCATGTCCGTCCCGCTCTCTCCTGTGGAGAAAGTGGCGTTGTCTCGCTCACTCCCCGCCGGGCGATGCGCCAATGGGAGGGCGGCGCATGCGCAGTGGCGCGAGACGTTTACTCAACTGGATCGCTAGGGTTGTGTAAACTATGTAAAGCTCTCCACTCGATATTATCGGTACTCCCGTAAGTTCGAGTTTTCATACAAACTTAGTTTTTCTTTAATTTAGAAACTAGATGTCTGATTGACGTCCAGCTTAATAATAAGTTGTCCAGATTCAAATATAACCTTTTTACTCAATGGAGTGAGACCAATCGAGGTTTGAAATTGTCTTTTGCTGTGTAAAAAGAAAACATGAAAAAGAGCTAAGTAGTTGAAATTGTACTTATCTTTTTTAAAATAAAATAAGTTGTTTTTTTATGTAGTACCCAAGTACGTATAAAGAAAAATAAATTCCAGAAAACTTAATTACTGTTTTCAATCAAAACTAAGAAATGAAGATTTTTTCAGCACTTTACGTTTTTTATCGATAATATCTAAAATCATGTTTTCATTTTATGAAATAAAATTATAAATTAATGAATGGGAAGAAGATTTAAGAGCCAAAAGGCAAATAAAATGTAAAAAAATATACCTTTCGACATACAAAACATAAATTTTCAATAAGTAGTAGTAGTAGGTAGTTAAGCCCTTGTTTATTTGATTTATATTGACTGTAACCCGCCCTAATTTCACGCGTCTGACTATAATACTTTACCCCGGCTCTACTTTTTTTAGTCAGATAACTTGCGGTTAATCACTTAATTATATAAGACAAGAAGTACCTACCTACTGAAAGAATTTTCTTTTACATGGCTCCTACGGCAGGAAACCATTCTATTGTACAAGATTGTACGTGATTATGTGGCTACTATAATAAAATGAAATAATTTTTTTATTCGATGACAAGATAGTCCTTGACTGCGATCTCACCTGGTGGTAAGTGACGATGCAGTCTAAGATGGTAGCGGGATAACTTGCTATGGCAGTATAGATTCAATACATACCCCTAATCGGTTTCTATACGCCAACATGCTGGAACGCTAAATCGCTTGGCGGCACGTCTTTGACAGTAGGGTGGTAACACGCCACGGCCAAAGCCTCCCACCAGACCAGGCCAGAGACAATTCAGAAGTTATAAATTTGCACATTGCCCCCGCCGGGAATCGTACCCGAGACCTCCCAGGTGGATAGAAACTAAATAAACATGGATACCCGAGAGCACAGTAAAATTTCTAGAAAAGGTCTAGATTCTAGACCTTAATGACCATAATGGCCTTCTATGTGTTATTCTAGACTCTAGAATAACACATAGGCTACTTTATATCCCGGAAAATTGAGTTTCCGCGGGAACAGAGAATCTCAATCCAGGCGAACGAAGTCGCGGACATCACGGGCTAGTAGTGATAAAAACATAATAAACAAAAAATGGAAAATCCTTATAGTTAGGGTCAAAATGTCAACCATTACTCTATTATTAAATTAAGTATCTATCGTAAACAACACTTTACAGTGATGTTGAACTTAATTTATGATTAATAGACGCACTTTAGTCTGTAATTTGGTTAATGAATTAAGATTATCTATGGATTATCTGCATGGGTGTTCCACTTATGATCTTTGTAAATGGTTTACGTGATTAAAGAATTTAAAAAATAAATAAATAACTGTATTATTATCTGCTAAACAGAGTGTCGACTACCTATTATATAACTATTTACTCTTATTTGAAACTGGGGACAGTCTCATTCTTATTCGAACCTCGCTCCGAACCTTTTGTTTTTCTACCTTCCTCCTTTTTACCCCGCGCCTTTGTGCGGGGTATTTGCTTTTGACAAGTGCGGGATTCTTGGGGACAAATATTGTTGGTTCTTGGCGGGATAGTTATGTTGGTTTTTATGGGCGGCTTGTTCAAAGTTAGGCTGCTTGCAGACGACACGCGTTGAGTTCAGACTTGATGGAAATACCAATCCTACTAATATTAGAATAGAATAGAATAGAAATATTTTTTATTCAAGTAAACTTTTAAAAGTGCTTTTGAATCGTCTTTGAATCTACCATTGGTTCGGAATACCCTTCCTGCCGAGAAGAGCCAGCAATAAACTCGGCGGTTGCTCTTTTCAAAACGAATTTTTTTTTACAATAGGTAATAAAACTATGCTACAGTGCTTCTACAATGAAGTTTCCTAAGTTCTACATACAATCCAATACATGTAGACAGAAAGCAGACCCATTCCCGTTGGTGGCACCCGTTCACGAGCATGCCATCCATCCAGCATCCAACATCCAGCCGTTGCTTCGCTCAACCATATTATAAATGCAAAAGTTTGTGAGGATGGATGTTTGTTACTCCTTCACGCCACCACGAATGAACCGATTGGGCCGAAATTAGAAGCATAGAATAACGCAAAACAAGCGTTTGACCGAGGCAGGTTGTTCCGTAGCAAAATCTGCAAGCATCGATCGATAGCTTAGTTGGAAAGCTTAGTTGATGTAATCAAACACATATAAATCACGAACCGCCAGATAGGACGTGATATAAATGTAAAGTCGTTTCTGGTTACTGCTATAGGGGCAAGATGGCGCCACTGCAGCGGAGGTGAGGCTAGGTGGCAGTAATATTTGAAATGCCAGGCCCTGGGAAAGTTCGCGAGACCTCATTCTATGTTAAGAGTGCGTTTCCGCATATCGGGTGACTTTCGGTACATATTGTGACTAAGTTAAACCAAATAAGATGGAAATAAAAATTGCTACACATAGATTGGTCCTTAATCTCCAAATCTTGGGAGTTGATTTTGTTCAAAATCTCAATTTTTAGTACTATAAAAATTATTTCCCGTCACCTCTTCACACAAAATTCACGATTTTGGGGCGACTTTAGGTACATTTCTTGTATATAATATACCGGTTTTATGTAATTAAAAAATACTATCTGTTAGCAGATATGTTCAACTCAAAATCTTGGAGAGAAAAATATCAAAAATAGTACAAATAGTATAAAAAAAAAAAATATAGCATCGCGTGTAATTTTTTCACATATTTTGGTTTAAACCGAATCTTAAAATAATGTGCAATAAGGCTTATTTTGATTTTACTCGGTCACTGGTTTGATTCCATTTCAAAATTCAAAATTCAAATATCAATCAGTCGGCGTTTGACCGCCTTTCTGAGTGGAAGCTGCGCTGGTTGCAAGCAGATGCTGGTATCGAAAAACATCGCTGTACGAACACGAAATAGTTCATAGCAAACCAAATTGATACTTTATATATTTTGAAAAGAAAGGTAAGAAACTAAGTACTAGGTACCTATGGTACCTTCAATATAATAGCATTATTTTATTATTTGATAGAATTTCGAAATTTCTTGTAAAGTTATATTCCCCGAATGTAGTACTGACCTGCATGTATACCTCGAAAACTTCTATTGGAACTCCTAGATCTTTAGAGTTAGTTGTATCGAGTTTGGGCTCGTTTTGTAAGTTATGATGAGATCTTACCACTGGACTTGTTAGAGTGACCTGATGGTATACTTCGAAGACTACTACTGGATCTTCTAGACGGCTACAGCTAGTTATATCGAGTTTGGGCTCGTTTTGTAAGTAATGATGAGATCTTACCACTGGATTTGTTGGAGTGACTTGGTGGGATACCTCGAAGACTTCTATTGGAACTCCTAGATCTTTACAGCTAGTTATATCGAGTTTGGGCTCGTTTTGTAAGTAATGATGATATCTTACCACTGGACTTGTTGGAGTGACTTGGTGGTATACCTCGAAGACTTCTATTGGAACTCCTAGATCTTTAGAGTTAGTTATATCGAGTTTGGGCTCGTTTTGTAAGTAATGATGAGATCTTACCACTGAACTTGTTGGAGTGACCTGATGGTATACTTCGAAGACTACTACTGGATCTTCTAGACGGCTACAGCTAGTTAAATCGAGTTTGGGCTCGTTTTGTAAGTAATGATGAGATCTTACCACTGGACTTGTTGGAGTGACTTGGTGGTATACCTCGAAGACTTCTATTGGAACTCCTAGATCTTTACAGCTAGTTATATCGAATTTGGGCTCGTTTTGTAAGTTATGATGAGATCTTACCACTGGACTTGTTGGAGTGACCTGATGGTATACTTCGAAGACTACTACTGGATCTTCTAGACGGCTACAGCTAGTTATATCGAGTTTGGGCTCGTTTTGTAAGTAATGATGAGATCTTACCACTGGAATTGTTGGAGTGACCTGATGGTATACTTCGAAGACTACTACTGGATCTTCTAGACGGCTACAGCTAGTTATATCGAGTTTGGGCTCGTTTTGTAAGTAACGATGAGATCTTACCACTGGACTTGTTGGAGTGACTTGGTGGTATACCTCGAAGACTTCTATTGGAACTCCTAGATCTTTACAGCTAGTTATATCGAGTTTGGGCTCGTTTTGTAAGTTATGATGAGATCTTACCACTGGACTTGTTGGAGTGACCTGATGGTATACTTCGAAGACTACTACTGGATCTTCTAGACGGCTACACCTAGTTAAATCGAGTTTGGGCTCGTTTTGTAAGTTATGATGAGATCTTACCACTGGACTTGTTTGAGTGACCTGATGGTATACTTCGAAGACTACTACTGGATCTTCTAGACGGCTACAGCTAGTTATATCGAGTTTGGGCTCGTTTTGTAAGTAATGATGAGATCTTACCACTGGACTTGTTGGAGTGACTTGGTGGTATACCTCGAAGACTTCTATTGGAACTCATAGATCTTTAGAGTTAGTTATATCGAGTTTGGGCTCGTTTTGTAAGTAATGATGAGATCTTACCACTGAACTTGTTGGAGTGACCTGATGGTATACTTCGAAGACTACTACTGGATCTTCTAGACGGCTACAGCTAGTTAAATCGAGTTTGGGCTCGTTTTGTAAGTAATGATGAGATCTTACCACTGGACTTGTTGGAGTGACTTGGTGGTATACCTCGAAGACTTCTATTGGAACTCCTAGATCTTTACAGCTAGTTATATCGAATTTGGGCTCGTTTTGTAAGTTATGATGAGATCTTACCACTGGACTTGTTGGAGTGACCTGATGGTATACTTCGAAGACTACTACTGGATCTTCTAGACGGCTACAGCTAGTTATATCGAGTTTGGGCTCGTTTTGTAAGTAATGATGAGATCTTACCACTGGAATTGTTGGAGTGACCTGATGGTATACTTCGAAGACTACTACTGGATCTTCTAGACGGCTACAGCTAGTTATATCGAGTTTGGGCTCGTTTTGTAAGTAACGATGAGATCTTACCACTGGACTTGTTGGAGTGACTTGGCGGTATACCTCGAAGACTTCTATTGGAACTCCTAGATCTTTACAGCTAGTTATATCGAGTTTGGGCTCGTTTTGTAAGTTATGATGAGATCTTACCACTGGACTTGTTGGAGTGACCTGATGGTATACTTCGAAGACTACTACTGGATCTTCTAGACGGCTACACCTAGTTATATCGAGTTTGGGCTCGTTTTGTAAGTTATGATGAGATCTTACCACTGGACTTGTTTGAGTGACCTGATGGTATACTTCGAAGACTACTACTGAATCTTCTAGACGGCTACAGCTAGTTATATCGAGTTTGGGCTCGTTTTGTAAGTAATGATGAGATCTTACCACTGGAATTGTTGGAGTGACCTGATGGTATACTTCGAAGACTACTACTGGATCTTCTAGACGGCTACAGCTAGTTATATCGAGTTTGGGCTCGTTTTGTAAGTAATGATGAGATCTTACCACTGGACTTGTTGGAGTGACCTGATGGTATACTTCGAAGACTACTACTGGATCTTCTAGACAGCTACAGCTAGTTATATCGAGTTTGGGCTCGTTTTGTAAGTAATGATGAGATCTTACCACTGGACTTGTTAGAGTGACCTGATGGTATACTTCGAAGACTACTACTGGATCTTCTAGACGGCTACAGCTAGTTATATCGAGTTTGGGCTCGTTTTGTAAGTAATGATGAGATCTTACCACTGGACTTGTTGGAGTGACTTGGTGGGATACCTCGAAGACTTCTATTGGAACTCCTAGATCTTTACAGCTAGTTATATCGAGTTTGGGCTCGTTTTGTAAGTAATGATGATATCTTACCACTGGACTTGTTGGAGTGACTTGGTGGTATACCTCGAAGACTTCTATTGGAACTCCTAGATCTTTAGAGTTAGTTATATCGAGTTTGGGCTCGTTTTGTAAGTAATGATGAGATCTTACCACTGAACTTGTTGGAGTGACCTGATGGTATACTTCGAAGACTACTACTGGATCTTCTAGACGGCTACAGCTAGTTAAATCGAGTTTGGGCTCGTTTTGTAAGTAATGATGAGATCTTACCACTGGACTTGTTGGAGTGACTTGGTGGTATACCTCGAAGACTTCTATTGGAACTCCTAGATCTTTAGAGTTAGTTATATCGAGTTTGGGCTCGTTTTGTAAGTAATGATGAGATCTTACCACTGAACTTGTTGGAGTGACCTGATGGTATACTTCGAAGACTACTACTGGATCTTCTAGACGGCTACAGCTAGTTAAATCGAGTTTGGGCTCGTTTTGTAAGTAATGATGAGATCTTACCACTGGACTTGTTGGAGTGACTTGGTGGTATACCTCGAAGACTTCTATTGGAACTCCTAGATCTTTACAGCTAGTTATATCGAGTTTGGGCTCGTTTTGTAAGTTATGATGAGATCTTACCACTGGACTTGTTGGAGTGACCTGATGGTATACCTCGAAGAGTTCTATTGGAACTCCTAGATCTTTAGAGTTAGTTGTATTGAGTTTGGGCTCGTTTTGTAAGTTATGATGATTAGGTCTAGGAGTTCCAATAGAACTCTTCGAGGTATACCATCAGGTCACTCCAACAAGTCCAGTGGTAAGATCTCATCATTACTTACAAAACGAGCCCAAACTCGATATAACTAGCTGTAGCCGTCTAGAAGATCCAGTAGTAGTCTTTGAAGTATACCATCAGGTCACTCCAACAAGTCCAGTGGTAAGATCTCATCATAACTTACAAAACGAGCCCAAACTCGATATAACTAGCTGTAAAGATCTAGGAGTTCCAATAGAAGTCTTCGAGGTATACCACCAAGTCACTCCAACAAGTCCAGTGGTAAGATCTCATCATTACTTACAAAACGAGCCCAAATTCGATATAACTAGCTGTAAAGATCTAGGAGTTCCAATAGAAGTCTTCGAGGTATACCACCAAGTCACTCCAACAAGTCCAGTGGTAATATCTCATCATAACTTACAAAACGAGCCCAAACTCGATATAACTAGCTGTAGCCGTCTAGAAGATCCAGTAGTAGTCTTCGAAGTATACCATCAGGTCACTCCAACAAGTTCAGTGGTAAGATCTCATCATTACTTACAAAACGAGCCCAAACTCGATATAACTAGCTGTAGCCGTCTAGAAGATCCAGTAGAAGTCTTCGAAGTATACCATCAGGTCACTCCAACAAGTCCAGTGGTAAGATCTCATCATTACTTACAAAACGAGCCCAAACTCGATATAACTAGCTGTAGCCGTCTAGAAGATCCAGTAGTAGTCTTTCAAGTATACCATCAGGTCACTCCAACAAGTCCAGTGGTAAGATCTCATCATAACTTACAAAACGAGCCCAAACTCGATATAACTAGCTGTAAAGATCTAGGAGTTCCAATAGAAGTCTTCGAGGTATACCACCAAGTCACTCCAACAAGTCCAGTGGTAAGATCTCATCATTACTTACAAAACGAGCCCAAACTCGATATAACTAGCTGTAGCTGTCTAGAAGATCCAGTAGTATAGTCTTCGAAGTATACCATCAGGTCACTCCTACAAGTCCAGTGGTAAGATCTCATCATTACTTACAAAACGAGCCCAAACTTGATATAACTAGCTGTAGCTGTCTAGAAGATCCAGTAGTAGTCTTCGAAGTATACCATCAGGTCACTCCAACAAGTCCAGTGGTAAGATCTCATCATTACTTACAAAACGAGCCCAAACTCGATATAACTAGCTGTAGCTGTCTAGAAGATCCAGTAGTATAGTCTTCGAAGTATACCATCAGGTCACTCCAACAAGTCCAGTGGTAAGATCTCATCATTACGTACAAAACGAGCCCAAACTCGATATAACTAGCTGTAGCTGTCTAGAAGATCCAGTAGTAGTCTTCGAAGTATACCATCAGGTCACTCCAATAAGGCCAGTGGTAAGATCTCATCATAACTTACAAAACGAGCCCAAACTCAATACAACTTACTCTAAAGATCTAGGAGTTCCAATAGAAGTTTTCGAGGTATACATGCAGGTCAGTACTACATTCGGGGAATGTAACTTTGCAAGAAATTTGGAAATTCTATCAAATAATAAAATAATGCTATTATATTGAAGGTACCATAGGTACCTAGTACTTAGTTTCTTCTTTTCAAAATATATTATCAATTTGGTTTGCTCAACTTAGACTTAGATTTAGAATTAAACTTAGACTTAGACTAAGTCTGAGTTCAAATCTAAGCCTAAGTCGAACACTAAGACTAAGTCTTAGACTAAGACTAAGTCTAAATCTTAGTTTTAGTCTTAGTGTTGGACTTAGGCTTAGACTTAAAGAGACTTAGTCTTAGTCTAATGCATTTCCCAGTGGCTTAAAAAAGTCTAAATCGAAGTCTAAGACTAAGACTAAATCTAAGTCTAACTTAGTGTACAGCAAGTCCGGACGAAAATAAAAAATAAAAAAATAAAACATAAACAATTTATATCCAAGTATCAAAACAAGTTAATTCACTCATTTTTAACGCAGCTTGCCCGCGCCTGTGTGTGCGTGTGAACGCTGCATGTGTAGAAGTGCGTTTTTATACCTACTCTTTGCGAAATCCCGTCCTTAATGAATAACGGCCCGTCTAGCAGCTAGCTCCGACAAAGCGTGATAAAAATTATTAATTTTACGGCAGCTTTTTTATTATTCGATGACAACTATCTTGTCATCGAATAACTTCCTTCACTGCGATCTCACCGGATAGTAAGTGATTATGTAGTCTAAGATGGTAGCGGGTTAACTTAGAATAAATATAATAGCATTTAAACTGTGGACCGACGAGTCGCAGGGAGCCGCTGGATTCAGGCGGCACAAGACCGAGACCTGTGGAGGTCCATGCAGGAGACTTATGTCCAGCAGTGGACGTCTATTAGTTGACAAAGAAGAGGAAGAAGAATAGCATTTAAATATTTCAATTACGTCTTAAAAATACTAAGAATCTTCTAATGGAAATAGGATGTATCCGTAAAACATAATGGTAAAAAAAACCGGAAAATCGCGATATCTGAAAAATGCTTGTTTTTTAGATACAGTATATTATCATGGCACGGCAGAACGAATCGTATGTTACATGTTACCATATAACATACGTATCTATCATCCCAGTTAGCGTTGCCAGGCGTCCGGATAAAGCCGGACACAGTCAGGCTTTTTGGTTGAGTGTCCGGCCAAATTAGACGGTGTCCGGCCTATCCGACTTTTGCTAAGCTTTTTAAGTTTAACCATTTTTTACATATTTGTCATGTGTTGGTTTCCGCTAACAAGAGTATCGCTACGCTTGCGCAAACGAGCTTTTAAAAAAATTGCCATTTTGTGCTAGGTCTAACAAATAAGGGTGTCCGGCCTTTGTACCCAAATGTCCGGCTAAACTGGCTGGCCTGTCCGACTTTTCGGTTTGAAGACCTGGCACCCTAATCCCAGTCAACCCATATCACCCCGCGCCAGCACAGCAGCGACATTCGGCCAGTCGTGGGCCCGGCCCAATTAGCGCTATGGTGTCAAATTCCACGGCGGATGCGTGTGAGGGGCTAGCGGCCCTTATTTCCTTTCCTTTCCCTTAATTAGTAGGGCCCAGTACTTCCATTGAATTCTTTTTGGGATTCAAATGAAAGTTTTATTCGTAAAAAAATTGAACTTTCGTAACCTGAACTTTAAAAGGCATCCTATGGTTACACATTTATAAAATCTATTTTTCCTACGATGTCTTACAGTTGCGCAATGTTATGTACCTACACTTAATTTTTTTTTTAATCTATTAGATTTCGGATTGGATAATTCGCATTTCGCTGAAACTCGTTCTAAAACATCGTTACATCCATGGCAAACTTACGAATCTGTTGTTTAGAAAGCATAGAATTTATTTTTCTATTTTTTTTTTTTGTTATAAGGATCTCTATAATTAATCTTTGAAATCATACAACAACAACAATGAAATCATAGATTAGGTCGGTGCGCTATTTGCTATTAGTTCCCGAGATATTCGTATAGCTGCTTCGTGTTTACAGCGCCAAAATAGCGTCTATAGATCCAAAAAAAAAATCACAGTAGCAGGTCCAGTGTTAATCATAGATTAAATATACATGTCAGTGGTCAGTAATCTGGCACTCTTCCTATAATTATATCCCTAATTATATTAGGTTCGCCAAATGTAACTTTTCAAAAAAAGCGTTATTTATTTTTTGTGGTAGTTATTTGTAGATCACTGAGCTCTATAATTAATAAACAATTAATTATTACATCCAAAGACACTCGTATGTCAAATGTGGCATTACAAATTGATCTATAATTATTAAGCTGTCATTTTATAAGGATAGCCGATCCAGTGTTAATCTATGATTAATTATAGAGATCAGTGTTGTAGATATACAGCTAGGGTATGTAACAATTTAAAAATATTTCTATAGTATCGAACACCGCAGTATCCGTTGCTACAGTTTTTAAAATAGTTGCAAGAGAGAAAAAAAAGAAAAACTTTATAAAACAACAACAATGAGCGACAGAAACAATGACTTACGCACAGTCATATCTCGCTTTAAAGAATCCTCCGCAGATACAGCGACTACGACACGACAGCGACTTTTACACGTCGTGAATATTATGGTTTATTCATTATTTTTTTTAAGGAATTATAGCCTAGCTGGACTGACTAATAATACCCTTTCCCCTCCAAATGAGCGTAAAGCTTGTAATAGGATGAGTACGACAATACTGCTACATAAAAAAGGGCATAAATAAGGGGATTTAACTGTTGATCTTCGTGTTTTCAATCCGCACCTTTAACCGTTAGGCTATTGAGGCTATAAACTCTACTTACTTATTAAACAAAAAAGACGTGGGGCACTCGGGGACTGCCGCGGTAAAGCTATTGCATAGCATTTTTTATCAACGTCATCTAGCGGTGAGAGGAGTCCGTGTCCGTGGGGTCTTAGGTTTTAGTTAGCTTAAAAACTTATCTCATATTATCCAATTAAGTAATTGCATATGGTCGTGGGATTATTTTCTCCCAAAGGCTTTCGTTCATAAACTGGACAATACCTACTTTAGCAAATTTAAATGGACTTTTAAGCTATTGCTTTACCTACCGCGGCAGTCGCCGAGTGCCACACGTCTTTTTTTTTAATTGTTATGATAACCCTTAAGCTTTAGAAGTTCCGCACTGCCTTCCGCCATTCGCATCAAGCCATCAAAAACACTATGTAAAAGTTTTTTGTATAAAAAACTATTCTATTCTAAACTTATTGTGCTTCTTAATTGGCTTTTTCCTATAACCAAATGATTGAACATTAAAGTAGACAGGTAATTAATTTAATTAACGCCGATTTAATTTTCAAAAATATATACATATCTAGACGCCAAAATGCTTAAATTTTTTAACTTAACTATATGTTGAATGTATAATTTTCCATTACGTTATCACGTTTGTCAAGAATACTTTTTTTTTTTCAAAACTGTGTCGTCGACTCCACCAAACAAAATTGTGTTGTGTCGCACAGCATAAATTGCTCCAGACCCCAGTCACGTCTCTACGACCCCTATTGGACCAGTTTTATTTATTTTTTATTATTTTTTGTCTGCCCAGTGCCCCACTCTACTCGTTATATCTCGCTCTAAAAATAGACTTTAGAATAATAAAACTAATATAGCCTTTATGCCCGTAAACTTTAGATTATAGACGTTACATAGTTAAGCTATCATACAGTTCAGAAAAGACTGTAACCATTAACGCCAAACTAAGTCGAGACTCTTGAAAGAAAAAGTCGAAGAAATGTGTTAAACTTTAAAATTCTTTTATATATGTATTATATTTGGACGCACATATGCAATAAATCGTTAACCCACATAATTTATCAATAAATAATTGAAAAGTTAACTTTGTTCCTTTACATGTATTTAATTTGACAAAGGCGTATGGGTTGAAACGTAATTGCGTATGTGCGTCCATCTATATACCGGTTGAAATTTTAATGGTTGTACTCCCTGAAAGAGGTGAATGTGCTCATGAAACTGAACAACTTTCCCCAGGGAGCATAGGTCAAAACATGAAAAAAAAAATTGGACCCTCCATACAAACTTGACGATCAGCTGATTGATTTACTATGGGAGGTCCAAATTTTTTTTTCATATTTCGACCTATGTTCCTTGGGGAAAGTTGTTCAGTTTCATGAGCACATTCACCTCTTTCAGGGAGTACAACCAATGAAATTTCACCGTGTATATAAAATTCAAAGTCCTGACTGACTGACTGAGATATCAACGCACAGCCTAAACTACTGAAGTTAGAAACTTGAAATTTTTACAATTGGTTCCTTTTATGACGTAGGCGCACACTAAGAAAGGATTATTGGAAATTCCACCCCTAAGGGGTTTAAATAGGGGATGGAAGTTTATATGAAACTCCGTCATTTTTCAAGCTGTTTCCATCAAAGTTGGTATTTGAGCTTTCAGTTTAAAATAAAGAAGTACGTATGTCACAGTTTTTGAAAATTCCACCCCAAAATCTAATTCCACGCGGACGAAGTCGCGGGGGCAAAAGCCAGTTTATATATACATTTTTAAATTTAGGTAAGAAAAGTGCTAGTTTCACAAGTCACTGTACATTGCATTAGTATGTGAGGTAATGGTGATAATCGTTTTAAGAAAATTCAAAACTAAAGTCAGCAACAAACTCAGTTAAACACAAAGAAACTGATAGTTAAAATTGAGTAGAGTACTAATAAAAACCAACAAGTTGATATTCTCGAACTGTATGATAGCTAAACTGTGACATTTATACAGATAGTCCCGTTAATAAGTTTTTTAAAGGAAAAAGAAAAAAAAAATTGCACCATTAACTTGTGTGGAATTTTTATCGTAAAGGATCCACCTACATTGTTTAGTGTAATTGTCAAGTTATTGTAGTTAATGTAAACACTGATGCTTTACAGGTTTTTAAACTGCCTACTTTCAATAAATTTAGTCCGCTAGAATTATCGTGCACTTTTGAATTTATTATTTTACTAGCGGCCCGCTCCGGCTTCGCACGGGTATAAAATATATATAGCCTATGTCATTCACTGTTAATGGATGTTATTATACATATACTTAAACCTTCCTCTTCAATCACTCTATGTATTAAAAAAAACTGCATCAAAATCCGTTGCGTAGTTTTAAAGATTTAAGCATACATAGGGACAGAAAAAGCGACTTTGTTTTATACTATGTAGTGATAGTGTTACCTACTACTATGCATTTCATAATTTATTATTATGAAATGCACCGGTAAAATAACTTTAGAACTCTTTTAAAATTTATTTATTGACGACCTCCTTGGCGTTGTGGTAAGCGCTGTGACTGGGAAGTCTCGGGTTCGATTCCCGGCGGGAGCAATTTTGGAATTTATAATTTCTGAATTATCTCTGTATTATGACCTAGTCATCCGCTAAGAAAGGATTTTTGAAAATCCAAGCGCTAAGGGGATAAAATAGAAGTTTGAAAAATCTAGTTTGAATGTTATCTACTATCTAGAAAGCTAGTTTACTGATATATTATGTGTAACGCTGTTGATTACAATAAATAAACTAGAATAAAAAAAAGACGTATGGCACTCGGGGACTTCCGCGGTAAAGCTATTGCATAGCATTTTTTATCAACGCCATCTAGCAGTGAGAGGAGTCCCGTGTCAGGTTATTTTCGTTACGGAATTTCTGGATTCGGTCTCCACGCTCAAGGCCCGCGATAGAAGCTATGCAATATTTTAAAAATATGACGTTATCGATGGAACTTCACTTGAGAAGTTCGTTTGATCACATAAAATCGAGACCATATAAAACACAGATCTATCTATACATATAATAAAATTGTAGAAAAGTGGTGTCTGTACAATGGAAATATATAAAAAAAAGTAGCAGGGGTTGTTATTATAGCGATGCCGAACCCGAAATTGTAATTAATTTTTTTTTGTCTGTTTGTCTGTTTGTCTGTGTGTTTGTGCATGCTAATATCAGAAACGGCTTATTCGATTTAGACACGGTTTTCACTAATATATTGCAGTAAGCTTCACTTAACATTTAGTGTTTATTTCATGTCAATCGGTTCATAAATAAAAAAGTTATGTCAATTTAAAGAATCACGGCGAACATTTTTAACATACAGAGTAGGTACGTACTACACGCCTCGCGCCTGAGCGTCCGTGGCTATATAAAGCGCCCTGAGAGCCGCGCCCCGAAAAGTCACTATTCCACGCGAACGAAGTCGCGGGCACAGCTAGTATAAAATAAATCGATACCTCCTACGTAAGTTGTGGTATCCCATAAAATTGGCATTTTAGGTTTTGTGCACTGTATCATTTGTTTTTATCTATTTTACGTGTTCGTTTAAAAAGAAATTAAAAACAGCAAATTTTAAGATACTCTCAAGATATATAAAGTTGTATCGTTATTAAAACGACGGCCTAAACCATCGTATTGACCTTCACAACAATTAACGCGTCACGTAAGCGTTTTGGGGATACGACAACTAGGAGATATGAGATAGCTCAATAGGGCAAAGCTAGTTTTTATTAGACATCGATGTTATTTCGTCGGTAAAACTGTAAAACGTGTAACGCGGTCCGGCCATCTGCATCCGCCATGTGGTCGCCACCACAACACAACCCCTACTGACTGCATGTTTATGGTTTTTACCACGTTTATACCATTGGAGGGTGGAAAACTTTGTTGAACGAGCGAAGCGAGTTCTCTGAGTCAACTAATGCGCTTGCCTACTAGACAGAGAAGTGTGTACGTCCAAATGTCTGTCAGAGCCCTATAACTTCAGAATTACTGAATATTAGAACGTGAAACTTGGTTGAAAATTCAGTTATATCCTGTACTTGAACAACAAATACTAAAATTAGATAAATGTTATAAAGAAACTAATTTATTTAATTTTAAATGCTAATAGCTTCACAATAATGCTAATAGATGGCGCTGTGTCAGTAAAACAGTTTTATGTCAACTATTATTTTTTTATTGCGTCTAATGTTAAAAGTTAATTATTACAATAAATAATTAAAACTTTTGGGAATTATGGGATATCGCGAGGTCTCAGTTCGGGGCGAACCACTAGTTCTAGTGTTAACGACATATTATTGCGTTCATTTAATATATTCGTCGTTTCAACTGATGTTCAAAGTTCACTGCTGGGCATAGCTTAGGCCTCTTGCATGGATCGCCACGGTATCACTATCTATCTATGCCACTCGTATGTCCAGCAGCTACCAGCGTCCAATCCATATCTGTCGTGTAATATTTAAAAATGGAACGATCTTTTATTGCGAAACATAGCAACCAAGGAGGTAACTCATCAAAGGTTTTATTTAAATTTCGAACTGGATTGCAAATAGAAAGCTGTTTATTGAAAAAAAAAAGAAATAAACACTTCAACGCGGGAAAATAAAAAGTTCTGTCTAGGTATGTACTACTTAGTTTTAATTTCCGCATTATTTGAGAAAGTACTGTACAAGCCTTGGCCACAACTAGGCATTGACTTTCGTCCATCAATGACTCTTTTGCTGTCCGCTGCAGTAATGTACTATTTGGCACCGCGGAGTTAGCATGCACTTAGTTGAAGAGTTCAAAAGAAATACCAGACAGTAGACACCCCAAACTCTAAAACAAAAAAAAAAAATTAAGATCGCGTGTTAACTATCGATAGTAATCGATAGCAGCTGTCGTTACCGCCCCAACTATCACAAAAACCCGTCTGAGACGGTCAGTGAGTTGACCCCAGGTAGGTGCCCCGCGGCCCCGTAGCTACAAATTGCTCTGTAAACCCTTTCAAAGGGCACTTTTTTGTTCTACAGCTGAGACTTATAAGATACTAGTTGAAGCTCGCGACTTCGCTCAAGTTCGATTTTTAACTGACTTCCAAAAAAAGGAGGAGGTTCTCAATTCGTCGGAACCTTTTTTGTTAAGTATGTATGTTCCCCAATATTTCGAAGACGTCTGTACCGATTTGGAAAATTCTTTTTTTGTTTGAAAGGGTTTACTTCCCAGGTGGTCCCAGTGTCATCAGGTCAAGATCTGATGATGGGATCCTGGAGAAATCGAGGTAACTTTTCATATGTACAATTGATAAACTTTGTAGTGGCGTTTGAAGTCGGTTTTGTAAAAAGAATTTTCACTCATCACATTATTCAGTTCTAAAGTATTTAAGTACCCCCAAACGCCTAGAAATTCGGCAATCATAATTTTATTAGAATAAGCATTTTTAAAAATATAAAAGAACATAAAAGTATTCTGTCAAGTAAAAATCTTGATGAACTTTTTTTAAAGTTAGAAAACTGTACCTAATTAAGTCTAAATTAAAATTAACGGAATTAAAAAACGCTTTCCTACACATTTTATATTTGGCGTTTGGGATACTTCAAAATTGAATAGACGATTTTACCCCCTAGAGGCTGAATTTTCAAAACTCCTTTCTTAGCGGATGCCTACGTCATAATAGCTATCTGTATGCCAAGTTTCAACCCCATCCGCCCAGTAGTTTGAGCTGTGCGTTGATAGATCAGTCAGTCAGTCAGTCACTTACTGATCTATTACCGATCTATCAACGTAAACCACGGTCGGATCGGGCTGTTTGGCATACAGATAGCTATTATGATGTAGGAATCCGGTAAGAAAGGATTTTTGAAAATTCAACCTCTAGGGGGTGAAATCGTCTATTCAATTCTAAAAGTATCGTAAGTAAGAAAGAGCGTTTTTTTAATTCGGTTAATTTTAATTTAGTCTTAATTAAGTACAGTACTATGATGTAGGAATCCGCTAAGAAAGGATTTTTGAAAATTCATCTCCAAAAGGGGTAAAATAGCGGTTTCAAAAAAAATTAACGTGAGTGAAGCCGCGGGCAAAAGCTATTTTTTTTAAGCTATTGCATAGCTTCTATCGCGGGCCTTGAGCGTGGAGACCGAATCCAGAAATTCCAGTAACGATGACAGTAACGAAAATAACCTGACACGGGACACCTCTCACCGCTAGATGGCGTTGATAAAAAATGCTATGCAATAGCTTTACCGCGGCAGTCCCCGAGTGCCACACGTCTTTTTTGTATTTATAATCATGAAATATAATTTTTATTTTAAGAATTTGAAATATAACTGTTCTGAGTCGTAACCTGCCTCAATATTTAGCAGCCGGCTATAAACTTGGATGTTTGATTTACGCTCGTATCCTACAAACGTAATAAACTAAAATAGGGTTGCCACCGCCTTGTTCTTCTTTATTTTCATGGCTTGCGACAGTCCGCTAGTGCATAAGCTAAGTTCTATTTTTAATATTATCTTTTTTCTAAACATATTATGACTGACTGACTGACCAAAGCACAGCTCAAATTACTGGTCGGATCGGGCTGATATTTTGCAAATAGATAGATTATGACGTAGGCGTTCGCTAAGAAAGGATTTTTGGTAATTCAACCCCTAAGGGGATAAAATATCAATTAGTTACAATAGAGTCAGTGACAGCCCTACAATGTACGTAGAAAGGTACATAATAATGAATGGAAGTTAGTCATCGTTACTAACGTAAAATTAGTTATACACAAAAACCTTTATCTCAACTGCATAAGGTTCACTTTATTTCATATTTATTCTACGGAAAAACGTACTTGTTTTATTACAATAAAAATTTTAATTTTGAACTCTAACAACAAGTGTCATAGAGTTTAGATTTCTTTGTTTGTGCTATTTTATTCTAAGTGACGTGTACACACGTAGGAAAAATGGTGACGTTCGGCGTCACGCCGCGTCGTCTGTTGTCGGCGGTTCTCGGGAAAACTCGCCGGATCAGTGACCTACGGTAAGGCGGTGCAACATTAATGAGTTAAACGTTAATTGCAACGTTGCCACGCGGCGCTGTGTATTTTTTTGCACTAAACTGAACTATAGGTAGATAATAATAATTATTATTTTTATACAGATTACGTTATTTGACCTCAAAAGGTTTTTTCTTGCTGTATCGTACATAACATTTCCTATCACCTGTGTTTATGGATTCCATGTTACGTTCATTGCTGAACATAAAATGTCACCTGAAAGAACCTCCACAGAAACAGAATACAATCTTGTGCCGTCTGTATCCAGTGACTGTTAGTGGTATGCCTGATTATAATGTACAGCAAGAATTCAAGATGCATTGAACAAGTTTAAAGTCATACGACTTGAGAAATTGTGAACCGATATATTCGAGTTCGGATTCAGAAGCTATTTATAATTTTCCGTTTCGAATAAGATGTGTGTTTAGCAGAAGTATGTACCTACCGTACCTTCTATCGGCTAAATAATCAAATCCACTAAGAACCCAGTTTTATTTATTGTTAATCAAGATTTAATAAGCTTGATCATTTTATTACTGACCATAAAATTAAGATTATTAATGGATTAATTAGACCGTAACTTGATTTTATTACTACCTAGTTAAATTAAGATACTTTATAATATAATAAGCTTCGTGATAATTAATTAAAAATTTTGGATTAGGCTGATTTTTTAATCTCAAAATAATTTTAACTGAGTAATCTCTAAGAAAATGCGTGAAAAAGCTACATTTTTCCTTATATTATGAAAAATTGGCCTTGAATAGGCAGTCTTTATGTTAAAAAAGATTAGAAAAATCGTATATTTCTATAATCAATTCATATTTTATATTCGTATATTTCTATGTTCAATTCATATTTTATAATAACAATAAAATACTATTAAAAATCAAAGAAATAAAGACGTCCGTCGATACCGAGAGAAATATTAAAGTGGCTACGATTTACCTACGTAGGTAAGTACATACAAGAGTCTGTCTACTGAAAAAATGAGTGGAAAATGGCGACAAAAGAATAAAAATTAGGTCACGTATTCCTTGATAGACTAGATAGTAATTTGATACTTTTATGCTTGAGCAATATTAAACAAATAATAAGCTTGTATAAACTATAAATAAGTTTATGTATTATTTATTTTGCTTTCGTTAGACAAACTTTATGTAGGTACACTTTCTCAAGGTATCTCCTTTGATTTTGGGAGCTTCAATAAGAAAGAAAATCTTTTTTGCGTGTTTTAGACACACAAGCTTTAATCAACCTGGTCCCCCCGGAAACAATCTCTCGGCCGGACCTAACCGACTAGCATTTCTTATAACTAATAACTAATAACTAATCTAGTGCAGACGGTCTAGTCATCAACTAGGTAGGTATATAGATGCATGTATGCATTTTCAAAAGCAACTGCTCACGGGCAGTCCACAGTAAAGAGCCTAGTTTGACAGCGTATAAAACAAGGTTTATTTACCGAATTCCAAAAACGAATTTCCATTTCCCCACAAATCAAATTTGAGCATCCATAGGTTAAAATTCCGTCCGCGCCGCCGCCACGCTGCCAGTCTAAACAAGAATATTTCTCCGTGAAAGTGCGCGGCCCTGACCGAGTGTATTGACCTGTGTTTCCGACGCGTCTATGTTGGCCTAGGTTAGGTTGGTGACGTGGCCAATGCCAATGCCGGCCGGGCGAATTGGCGGGAGTTTTTAAATTTAGAACGCCTTCGCTGCAATGGAGTTGCATGTTTTAAGTTCTATGTGTCTATGGTAACTATGGTAACCTAGGTAAAGCTTAGGTAAATAATAGACATCAAATCCTAGCGGACAGTCATCATGAAATTAATTATTAAAGTTTGCGTGAATTGTGTTGTATCTACTCGTATTCTGTCGACTACGACACGTAATTTTTCTATCATTTGTACCTATCTACATTTAAATGCGCACGTGCAATGCTCGTAGCGCCTGAAGTACCATCCTTGCCTACCCAATAAAAATTCAAAAGTCGAAGTAGGTACATAATTATACCGATGTAAATAGTATGTTTTGTGTAGTATGACCTACATAGGTAGGTATTACTTCGCCACAGTAACAACACCCTTTTATATCGCCAAAGACTCCAGAACCAAAAATGTTTAAAATGATGAATTTAAAATCCAATCCACTGACCTCTATACTTAATCTATGATTGACACTAAACTGACTGTCCATAAACAAATGAGTGACAATTTAAATTATGCAGCAATTTGAACTGCAATAGTATACGACTGTTTTTGAAACTAATAATTTAGGGATGCAGGAAGTGCGAAAACTATCAACTAGTATCTATCAGTAGTTAACTAGTGCCCTCACTAATTTTAGTTCTTTGGACACTCATAACTCTTTAAAAAAATGACAACAATTAAAGAGGTCAGTGCCATCACGGCACCAACTAATGAAAAAAAACCGTTCTATTTCTTATTTTATAATGTCTTAATAAGTTAGGTACTGTTTTGGTAAGGTAACGTTTGTAGATGGACAAACCGTCAAAAAGGCGGTTATTTTTTACCTTCCACTTAAATTTAAAAAAAAAATTTTAGTACCTATTTGATGGGCTATTTCTTACAGTAGGCTATTACTTGATAGTAATGGGATGTTATCATGAAGATGCAAACGGGATCGACATCTGTATATTGCCAATCAATTTAAATTGGGTTTGTGTGTCGGTATTTGCTAATCACTTAGGACTGGAACACACGCCGCGCGACCGACGATACATTAAACGCGCACGTATACGTGTACGGCCCATGCGCGGTACACCGTGTGAAACATCACATCTCCATACAGTTCCTTGCAGATCATTAGGCACGGGTCGGGTCAAAAAGTTATTGTTTCTCTGTTAGTTGGAAGCCCCATGCACCAGAGAGCACGTAAAGCTAATGATCTTGCGCCTTATTGCTCTTATATCGGATAACCGCTTTATTAGACTATGAGATTGAAGAGAGTGTGTTATTAGAAATTCTCAATATGTAAACTATGAGCTTTCCCAAACCTGATAATTTAGGGGGCCAAAATTACATAAATATAAAAAAAATTAAAAAGAGCAAGTGCCGGCAAGTCTCTTGCCGGCTCCTCCCAGCAGAATCTACTTTCTGAACCGCGTGTCGCTGTCGATTCTCTAAAAATGATTGCATCAGTGTAACGATCGCAATGGCCTCTGATTGGCTGAATTTATGGCGTTTTTGCTGCATCAATGCGTTTTAACCAATACCGGGAGGGCACCAGCCAATCAGAGGCCATTGCGATCGTTTATAATATTAGTGTGATTAGGGTCCCTTATATTGTCAGTTCCACGAGCTCCGCGTTAGCCGCGCCGCGACGCGCGCTGTGTGGCTCAGGCTTCATCGTCTTTAGCTTGCGATCGTCGCGTGAGCGCAATCGACAAAAAAATGTAGAGCATAAGGCTATGTTCACATGTAACGCGCGTTAACGCGCGTCAACGCGCGATCAAATTTGAAGAGAGTTCAGATGATGAGCGCTAATGCGCGTTGCGAGAGTACTCGTCAGTCTAGTTCGGTAGAACGTAGAAAATGGACGTGGAAGAGGCTATTATTTTGTGGTTATATTATAAAGAAAAATATAGAAAAAGAAAACGTACACATTGGGTTCATCCAATTTTGAAAAATAGACCCAGTTTGTTTGACAAAATTACATGCGATCGCGATGAAAGCGCGCGCTCAACTGAACAGCAAACGGACATTACATTAATATCAAAGCGCGAGTCAACGCGCGATTGTCTGCATCTAGAAACTTTTTCTCTGAGCGCCGCGTTGACGCTCGCTGACGCGCGTTAACGCGCGCGCATGTGAACGGTTGCTAGGTATGTATTAGGATGTCTAAGCGCGCGATTTGAAAACGCGCGTCGCAATTCAGCCATCTGAACATAGCCTTATAATTTTTCTCACATTTTTTTTGTGTTTCAAATATGAAAACCATTCGCGAGATACTTCAATCATAACTCTTACCAATGAAACTATTAATTACCATCGACGGCATTTTTATCAGCTTCCTGTAACTATCTTGTCATCAACTCACCTGATGGGAAGTGATGATGCAGTTTAAGATGGTAGCACACTAAATTGAAAGGCAGTGTACATTCAACTAATACACCCCTAATCGGTTTCTTCACGCCATCGCATCGTGCCGGAACGCTAAATCGCTTAGCGGTACGTCTTTAACGTGTTAACTAGCTACGGCCAAAGCCTCCTACCAGATCAGACCAGAGACAATTCAGAAATTATAAATTCCCAAAAACCTTTCATTGTCACACCGGCAATATTTTTGCACTTGTCATTACCATCGTCCTATTCATTCTCATTAATTTAGCTTTGATATTACAAACTGATTTGTCCTTCAATCACGCAACAACGGTACGAGGTGGACTTTTTCATGTTATGATATTGTTTATTGGTAAGGACCAGGGCACGGTCTACCACCAACGCGAACACTTAAAGTAGTAGGTAAATACTAGCTGATGCCTACAACTTCATCCGCGTGAATAAAGGTTTTTAATAATTCCCACGGGTACTCTAGAATATGTTATTCCAGACTATAATCTATCTCTGCGCAAAATTTCAGCAAAATAGTTTCAGGCGGCGCGGCGTGTTTGAGTAACAAACATCCATCCATCCATACAAACTTCCGCATTTATAATATTAGAAGGATCTCAACATATACAATGACAATCTTTAAAGTCCTGCCCGTCTATTTGTAAGATCTAATCCCAAAAACTGTTTTCAAAATACTCTCGAGGAAAGTGTTCCTATCGTGAAAGCATGGAATAGGTCGCAAGCTAAGCTAACTTAGCTTAGCTGGCTAGCTTAGCTCGGCGCCTTTTCATACTTGGGTCGTAGGCTGTATGAACCAAAGCTGAGCTAAGTTAGTTTAGTTCGCGGCGTGGCTTATGCTTAAAATTTAAGTTAATAATAACATTTCCCAAATCTCTCTATCATGTTGTATTTTTCGGTGTTGAGGGTCGTGACCTCATCCACTGCTGATATAATAGTAGGGGTTTTCTTGGGATAAAAATGCGGTGGTCTGTCGGATGCTTCCGTGTAGTAGGAAAGTCTTCGATCACAGAAAAAAAAGGGAGTCGACTCGATGAGTTTTCAAGTAGGTAAGTAAGTGATATTAACCGAAAATTATAGCTAAACGTGCTCTCCGGAGTACGGAGGAAAGTGTAAGGGCAACTTGGGCCCTCCAAAGTCGGTCACCCATCCAGTTACAGACTGGGGACAACGTGTCTTGCAACTTTGCTAGACATTGTGTGAAATTAAAATTAAGGGTGTCGACACACTAATATGACGCTTTAGATTTTTTTTATATACCTACTTCTTTCATTTAAATTTTATTTTAAAATATAATATCCTATTGGAAACAAAGACTAAGCCAATCTAGACATAATATTATTGTTTTATATTGTTGTTTAGTCATAGGTTTAATATCAAATATATTAGCCGCGCGCCTAACACAAAGTAAATTGTTAAATATTGCTAAATACATAATTAACTTACTCGTAATTTTTCAAAAAAAAATCATCGAAAATAAGAAAATTATTGAAATACCTAATATAAGATCCAAAATTTTATATAAAAATCAAATAATCCACCAATTATATTATTGACTGTATCGAATTAACGTGTAACAACAAAACTTATAGTTAAACTAATCTAATTACCTACTATAGAAATTATGTTCGTGTGGAATGGTGCAAAGAAAATTGGCTGCAGTTCCACGCTGGACTGCCAGGTTTTTCAAATTCAAATACAAAATTTGTTTCCACAATGAAGTTTCAAAAATGCATACGTAGGTAGCTAGGTACATACAATCCAATATATGTTAAGATGGGCAGACAGAAAGTATACCCATTCCCGTTGGTGGCACCCGTTCACGAGCTTTTTTGTGCTGTCACTTAAAATAAACTTAAATCTAATAGAAATATCAATTAAAAACTTACGAATAGCCTCCGGGTAGGTCGTCCGTGACATCACCACACGTGCACCGCCGATGTAAAAGTGATGCACACTGCAATGTGGGATGGGCTTTACTTTAGTCTACATTGTCTTTGAAATTGGCTAATTCGAATAAGATTTTAATTTTTTTTTAAGATGCGTTCAGAAATCGATTTTATTATTACTTTTTTTAATGTGATAGGCAAAGGTTTATTGGACATTGGGCGTGGGGGTATGAGCGGGTCTGGAAGGGTTGTGCGCGGCGTGCGGGACGCGCGAGGTCTCGGGCTGTACTGCGCAGGCGCGCGGCGGTCGCCAGAGAAATTACGTCAGCAAGCCGCCGCGCGCGCACCCCTTTCTTTTTTTTCCCCGTAATTAATTTCTTATTGCGAGATTTTTGGCTATGTTTTTACGTGAAAGCATTCCTTGCGATCAGAGTCGAAGAATTTTTAGTTCGTTGTTTGGAGTTAGCCTTATTTTTAGTTGATTATATTTTATTGTTAAAAATATGAAACAACTTGCCTCTACCTAAATCTTCATAATAAATTAAGTAGTTTTGCTGTCCTATTCAAAATATTTTTACCTAAAAAGCGTTTTTCAAAAAACGCTGTTTTAGTAGGTACCTATCAAAGTATATTTTTGTTATAAATATTTCTTACTAAATGCTAAGAAGAACCACGTACTTGTGACTTTTTTACCAGTCAGAAGTAAATACCACTAAGAATCTTCTTAGAGCAAAAGTTTCTAATACATTTTTCATAATTTAAAATGGACGCCGCCTTTCCCGCAGTCCGCAGACGATCCCAGTTACCTGCGCCCGCGCACACACACACAGGCGCGCGCACGCACACAGCCGCGCGCACGCACACGCGCGCGCCGCGACGCGACACAGACGCGCTCCTAATGCAGTGGTGAATTGAAAGGAGAACAATGTATATGCGTTTTCGATATCTTATTTTCTAGTTGGAATTTTTTATAACATTTTACTTTTTGCTGGAGAACGAGGTGAATTGCGTTAATCCGTCAATCGTCGGTTACAGTAAAAATACAATTATTATTTTATTGTCAACGATACTTATGACGTCATTTTGTAACGGTCGACGACGGCCAACTTGGCGTGAACGCGTCTAAATTAGTTATGTAAAGAAACCCTGAGTATAGCTCCATCGATCGACAAGTGACTCCTGAAGTGTCGAGACCGCTGTGCTGCTCTAAATTAAGATCTTGCTCTTCCAAAACCAACGACGTAAGTTTCTAAGCCTAAGGGTGAAAACATGCCAGAGATGCCTCACTGCGATACATCGCGGTTCACATCAATGTTTCTCGGCATGTTCGCGCTCGTCTGTTTGCATACATTTGTTTTAAATGAAGGTGGCATCGAGGTAGTGAGCTAAACCGCGACCGCGAGGTATCGCAGTGAGGCATCCTTGGCTTGTTCCCACCCTAATGGTATCCTTCTGCAGACATGCCTCCTTCAGCCTGAGAACAGAATAAATAATTATTTTTATTTTTGTATGAAAAAAAAAGTATTTTTTCTTTAGGAATTTTAAAAAGTAGTAGAACAATATTTACTTTGATGTACATAGAAGTTGCCTGTAGAAGGTTGTCGGCATTTTACAATGAATCCTGTATACTTAAAATAAAGGTTTTTAATGTTATAAACCAATATCATTTTGCTTTTTTTATTATCTGAACTAGTCTTGGAAATACAGAGCTTTTGCGTTTTCTGTTAGAAAAAGAGAGCGCTATTACAACATGACGTCACTATTCAGTAGCTCTATACACTCTCCATACAAAACTTCGTTTTAGAAAGAGACGGATACAGTTGCAGTAAAACAGCTTTTAACTTAAGTATTTGTTTTTTGACCGATTTATTTTCTGTTTTTGCAAATGTTCCTACATGTTACATTTTCGATTGTAATCAATAAATATCCACATTTTGACAACAGTCAAATACTCAATTTATCATTTACTAATTGGAAAATGGAAAACTATATTTTAGTTTTTTTTTGTCAAACAACCAACACCATTATTTTTACCATAGCTGGGAAAAAATATTCAGTAGCAACCTTCACCCCGCATCCCGAGCGCTAAGAAAGTATAAATAAAACATAACTATCGTTCGGGCTGGAGTTAGGGACGTTGCCCGGCCGCGTCTGTGTGCGTGCGCCGCATTATGTCCGCTCACGTAACTGCGCGCGCGTGTGAGTGAGGCCTAAGTACACAGTGCACACTGGGGAAACGGGCCCCACTTGCACCGGGACGAACAGTAACGGCTGGAGTAATAGTTTTCTCCTGATCTGAGAGACTAACCAACTATTCAGGATCTATTCTCTCTTCTCTTCATCTTGGAATTTTATTTTATTTTATGGGTTTGTCAGGAGGCACTCACACAAGAATAACCAAGAAATCAAACTACGCCTAGGGAAACATTTCAGGTGTGCACCCAATTACAGGCAAACTGGCACGCAATATAAACAAAAATGATGGTAACATGGATGGCAAATATGACACGATCGGTAAGAGATCAGCCGTAGGATGAAGGGCTTCGTCAGCTTCGTACAAGTACCTACATCATGATGTGTGACACTGACATCTTCTAAACGCCGGATATACAATTTTTGACAGAAAACCCCAATAAGCTCTTCAGCTCGACCCGATACCTTATGAAGACGAATAAGTTACATCAAGACGAACGGAAAGAGTTAGACTGTAAAAAACAGAATCCGCGACGAATGCCTAGTCATACAAAGACTGCTTCATTGATGTACTAGCCAGTTTGATTGGCTACGAATGAAGCCAAAAATAAAAAATACTTATTAAGTTTCGCATGTTACGAAATTTTTAATAGCAATCTACACTTGGAAAGGTGGCTGTGTTGGATGATACACCTCTTTGACTTAGAGAGTCATAAAATCCGGCTGAACTCATTCCGGTCATGTCGCATTGCCGGAGTCTTATAATGAGATCTATAGACCGAGCTCTAACTCAGCTCAGACTTAAGATAGAGTTAAAACGAGATACAAATGTGCTCTGACATAAATCTGTCTCATTTTAACTCGGTCTTGAGTCTGAGTTGAGTAAGAGTGCAGTCTATAGATTTCATCCTTACAGTCTTGAGAGTATGAGTAGCAGATTATTTTATGCAGACTTCTGCTCTATCTTCTGCATAGTTAGCCACTCCTTTGAGACTGGCTGCTGTAGCTGAATTTCGTTTGGAAGAATATTAATACAGATAACTGTTTGAAGACTTCTATTCCTAAGAAACAATGAAAATTTGTTTGTTCGAGTTAATCGAGAACGCTGTAAAGATTTATTCCGATACCCCACTCACAAAACCTCATTCTTGAACAAAAGTGTTTGTGTGATGGCGATTAAGATATACAATAAGTTACCTGAGAAGATAAGGAAATGTAATAATCTAAATCAATTTAAAAATAAATTACGCGACTTTTTATTAGATAAGACATTTTATAATATTAATGAATTTTTTCAACTTAGATATTTTTGATTTTACATGTAACTTTAGACTTATTTAGACATTGTTAATTTATATTTTTCCTGTATTTATGTATGTTGCACGCCCGAAGAGGCAATGTATAATGCAATAAATGACTTTGACTTTGACTTTGACTTTGACTTTAAACGACCCTACATTGGAGACGTGAAGTAGCACGTCAGCTGTCAGCGAAAGTGCTGCTGAATTTAAGATTGCTATGCGAGCACCTTGGTTCCCCAAATTTGGGTCACGAATATCGGTACTATGTGCTGCGCCTTTGCTACATCAGTTCGTGACTCAATTTCCTAAATAATATAACAAAAAATTAAAGTAAATTAAATAACTTTTATAGTAGCTATTCATGTTGTGCACACCTGGACAAACCTATGAATTTGATTTTCAACTTTAGTAGATTGTTATGATTACAAAAATGCTGTTACAGTACGGTGTTACATGCGGCCGCCTCACCAAGCCAAGTTCATCCGTGCTCTGTTCTATGTAAATAGCTCGCCATAATTACGCGACAGTAAAATAAAATCTGTAAAATTATGTGCCTACGGTGTTTATGTACCTACTTACCCGGGGAACGGCGCTAACATGAGGAATTGCGCATTGTTATTAACTATCTGCATGCTTACGCGGACTGGCGGGAAGACGTAAGTCATGTAGTCCAGGGTCCGTTCGGAGTCAGGAACATTGAATTATTATGTACTAAAGCAATGGTCAGGATTTTTTTTTAAATGTTATAGCTCATAGTTCTTTATTTTGCATTTCACATGTAACAGGTACATATACACATGAGACCCTGTAAGGGTATGATAAACAAATAAGGGTATCTACATTTAAAAATAAGAAAAAATTAAAAGAAAAAAAAAAGTTAGCTACGACCAGAGCCTCCCACCAGCCCAGACCAGAAACAATTCAGAAATTATAAATTCCCAAATTGTCTCTTGTCTATTGATCTCTCCACTATGCCAGGGAGGTCGTCAAATATGTTTCAATGATATCAAACCGTCTTCTGGTGGCAGTGGTAGGCTAGTTGTTACTATCTCACGAATATAAAGCTTTCAATCGGTAGTGCGGATCGCGTGACTCGACCCAGCTAATGATGTGACCGAGCATCGATACATTACGGAGCCCACATACGATCAAGTTTGCCGCCAAGAATGCATCACTTGATCGTATATACCTCCCTTACTGACCCCTGACTGTATCTGTATCTGCAGCTATCTGTTATACCCTCATGTAGATAGATTACAGAGGGCATAAAGTGATCCGAGCTCAAGCGGCTGTCATTCCTCATCGTTTCAACCAGAGACAATTTTTTTTTTTTTATAAAGACTATTAGCCAAGTTGAACTTGACTTATATTCTCGTCTCCCCTCCAAATAAGCGAAAAGCTTGTGCTAGGAGTGGGTACGACAATAGTGCAACGGGTGGGGCTTGAACCTACGACCTTTCAGTTTTCAGTCCGCACCTGTAACCGTTTGGCTATTGAGGCTCTAACAATAAAATGAGATTGTCACTCCTCTTCCTTCCTTCCTCTCCTATCATCTGTGGTTTCTGGAACTGTTACAGTTTACAGAACTGTGGTTATAGAAAGAACAGAAGTTTCTAACAAAAGTTCCTAATCAAATGTAGGCTCAGGCTGTTAGATTATATGTATTGTATTTTTGAAGCTTCACTGTGGAAGCACTGTATACTTAGCTTAGTTTTATTACTTATTGTAAAATTAGTATTTTACAATAAGTAATAAAACTTTTATTTTTTGAAAAGAGCAACTGCTGAGTTTCTTGCCGGTTCTTCTCAGCAGAATCTGCATTCCGAACCGGTGGTAGATTTGTGACTTATCATAAGTGCTACAGGGTAGCCTACATGAAATAAATAAATTTTGAATTTTGAATTTGAATTTTGAATTCAAAACCAATGAATGTGGTGTGCCTAAGTTACTCCGCTGTCATCTTAGGCTGAAATCTATAGCACTCTCATTCAGCTCAGACTCAAGACTGAATTAAAACGAGACAGATTTATGTCAGAGCATATTTGTGTCTCGTTTTAACTCTATCTTAAGTCTGAGCTGAGTTAGAGCACGCTCTAAAGATCTCAGAATTACAGCTAACTTGTCTCTAAGCTGTAGCTTTGGTGGTAATGCTAATTTCTTTGAGTCGACATGAATGTAATCCATTTGTTTGGTGTACCGTGTGAACTGATAATGTCTCGAGAGGCACCAATAATGGCAGGTGAGCACGCAGGGCCTGATCCTAAGTTCTACAAGAACTTATTCTATAAGAACTTACTCTTAGGAACTTAGTCTTACAGGCGCTGAGAACTATCTAAGTAACTATCTAAATGAATTAGGTACTTTCTTGAATTTGTCGAATGTTGACTTTAAAGTCAAGGTTTTCTATTTTCCTAGTTTTTGCCCGTGACTTCGTCCACATGGAGTGAGATTTAAAATCTTCTTTATCAACCGATAGACGTCCAATGCTGGACAAAGGTCTCTTGCATATTTCCATAGGCCTCGGTCTTGCCCCGCCTGAATCCAGCGGCTCCCCGCGACTTTTTGATGTCGTCGGTCCAGTCAGTTTTTGAAGTCTCCACTAGCATGTCGCACTATTCGACAGATGTTACTTGGTTATGCTGCCACTACAAGAACTACGATATTTATCTACATTTGATGAAGTTAACATAATCGATACTTAGTAGCCGCTAGCTAGCTACAAGTAGGTATACCAATGGCACTTATTCTCAAGTTATACACGTAAAGCTGCATCCGCACGCTTGGCAAACCTCGGCAAACCTTCACAAACGCAAACGTGCGGATAGAGCGTTTGCCATGGTTTGCCTACGCTTGCGAGCGTTTGTGGCCGATCCATCGAGTGTCGGTCTTTTGGTCGCAAACCAAAGGGAATTTGCCGCAAGCGCTTGCCTCTCCGTCCACACGTTTGCGCGCACTCAGTCTCGTTTGTGCACTGGCGGCGATTAGACGTGTCATTGTATTACGATTTACGTATCGCACCTTTAGAAATCTTCATTTTGTGAATGGGTAAAAACGTAAAATGAATGACTGGTCGACTGTAGACTTTTGAAGACGATTTGTTTATATAATTTAAATAATTAATTAGTTTTATATATTAATAATAATAAGTGCCGACTCCGCACCGGAAAATGGTATATAATGGTATGGTAATAGGTGGACCGACACCATCAGGCGACCCTCAGGGAGCCACTGGGTACAGGTGGCGCAAGACCGAAGCCTGAGGAAGTCCATGCAATAAACAGTCCAGCAGTGGACGTCTATCGGTTGATAAAGAAAAAAAACAAAATATCTATTACTCAATACATATAATACAATACAATACAGGTACATACTAGAATAGAGTAGAATATTTTTTTATTCAAATAAATAAACTAGGTAGGTACCAAGTGTTCGAACATACTACTAGCTACTACTACTAATCTATAATATTATACTAAAACTGTAACTGGACAAATTGTGCACATGAAATATGTTTTGAAAATTTTAATTAGAGGACGCTTTACTATCAACTAGATGACGTCCGCGACTTCGTCCTCGCGGATTAAGGTTTTTTAATTCCCGCGGAAAGTCCTTAATTTTCCGGGCTAAAATGTAGGTATGAGCTATCGCTATTCCACATTTCATTCAAATCGGTTCATTAGTTGTGGCTGAAAGAGTAACAAACATCCATCTATCCATCCATCCATCCATCCATATTCCATTTTAGTAGGATTATTGATCGATACTGAGCTTAAAACATTTGTAAAAATAACTTAAGCCAAATAATAAAGCCGACACAAGTTCGACGTCCGTCAGGCTTGCCTGTTCAGAACATACAAACGCCCTCGCAAGCGTGCGGATGATTCCCAAATTCAAGGCAAACGTTTGTAGAGGTTTGGCGTTTGCCGTTTGCCACAAGCATGCGGACGCGGTATAACATATAACCCGGCGTCCCGGGCAGCGGGGTAGTTTCTCACGTCCAGCGCTCGGCGGTAATTAAACTTGCAATCTGAAGCGCGGCGCAAAAACCAGCAAGTAATAACTTCTAATAAGAGACTGGTTCTAACGCGACCGGACCCTGCCTTCGTTAGAAATGCCAACCGCCGCGTATGAGCGACTTGCACTGGGGGAAAACCGCGCGTTCGGACCTCGTGATAAACGCGTTCAATATTGGCGAATTTCTGAGATTAAAGTGAGAGGTGCTACATATAATTTCTATCTGTGAAAACCTATTATTAGCTATTAGTCACCTAATTTTAAGTTTACTTCTTTCCAAAATAAATAAAATAAAATAGAAATAAAATAAAATAATCGCATGCTTGACAACCTCCCTGGCGCAGTGGTGAGCGCTGTGGTCTTGTATTCTGGGAGGTCTCTAGTTTGATTTCCGGCGGGGGCAATTTGGGAATTTATAATTTCTGAATTGTCTCTGGTCTGGTCTGGTGGGAGGCTTTTGCCGTGGCTAGTTATCTGCACCCTACCATCAAAAGCGCGCCACCAAGCGATTTAGCGTTCCGGCACGATTGCGTGTAGAAACCGATTAGGGATATGGGTTGAATGTACACGGTCGTACCCCTTCCAAGTTAGCACACTACCATGTTAGACTGCATCGTCACTTACAATCAGATGAGATCGCAGTCTCACTAAGTCTTGCTTTCTTTCTTTCTTTATCTGAATCAGAAGGTATCAGGCGATGATTCACCACGATAGTTCACCACCAAGTCACCAACTTCATACGCCTTTGAGCATAGTTACGAAGATAAAATTGATGAACTAAAAACGTGCCAAAAAGCCCTGAAAAGTTACGTCACGTACCTATGTCGCAAAGAATGACTGATAATAATAATTTATTCACAAAAAGTGCAAAAGATATACCTAACAAAAAATCAAGTTTTATTCATTTAATCAGAATTGGCGTATGAATATTTGCAATAAACACAGTTAAATAATTCAATTAACGCAATGAAGAGTTTTCATGAAAATCTGAGCGTTTCTGACGCGGCGTTTCTTACTCGCAGTGTACAAATTCAATATTACACACATCGCTCGCCACGTCGCTAGATTATCGATAATGCATGCAACTTGTTACTTACGTTTAGAGCAAGAACTAAGTGCACACATTGCAAAAACTTAAATGCAAATTATTGTGTTTTACTTGTTTTATTGTATCTGCATAAGGTACGCGAACTCTTTTTTCAATTTGTCAGTATCATCTACAAGACCTGCCTCCAGTTAATCTTCTAAATATATAAAAGGAAAAGGTGACTGACTGACTGACTGATCTATCAACACACAGCTCAAACCACTGGGTGAATCGGGCTGAAAGGCATACAGATAGCTATTATGACATAGGCATCTGCTAAGAAGGAATTTTTGAAAATTCAACCCCAATAAGAGGGTAAAATAGTAGTTTGAAAATTCGAACTGAACGTGAGCGAAGCCGCGGGTAAAAGCTAGTTTAAATTAATTTTTATTACATTTTTAAATGCCTCTTTCGCAAATATATCTCAGACCGAAAATTGCAGTGCTGTTATACGCCCACTAGATGATTCAAAAAAGTCGCAGTAAGCTGGAGACATGCGTAGCAAGAATACGGCTTGTGGATATTCCTACAGAAAGCTGACCAAAATAATATAAACGTTAAAATTCTTTTTACAAAACGCCAGTACGTAGTCTATCAATTGTGCCTATAAAATTTGAAGAGTTCCTTCAATTTCCCCAGGATCCCATAAACAGATCCTGACCTGATGACAATGGGACCACCTGGGAAGTATATCCTATCAAACAAAAAAAGAATATTCCAAATCGGTCCTGGCGTCTTCGAGTAGGTAATCGGGGAACATACATAAAAAAAAGATTCCATCGAAATGAGAACCTCCTCCTTTTTAGAAGTCGGTTAATGAAAAGTCAAAAGGGGTTCAAGTGCGCTAACTTTCGGGTAAAAGACGTGCCGCTAAGCGATTCAGCGTTCCGGCACGATGGCGTGTAGTCTACACTGTGTAATCCACACGGACGAAGTCGCGGGCATCAGCTAGTCATGAATAAAACGAAAAAAGAACTGTAATTCAAATAAAATAATAACAAAATAAGCTAAGCTAAGGCAAAAAGCTCGGCCGCGATCTGTGAGTACGTGCAGTGGGGTTAGTATAAGATTTAATTCGATTGATCGTATTCGTTTACTATGACATTAGTGTCAAAGTAAAATGTATCATAAACTTACAATAATTATTATTAGAGCTCAATTTCGTGCATGCATTCTTATACTTTTACGTATACGGATACCTTCGATCATTTAGCCGGGACGAGCCTTTACGCAGATTTAGTACTAAATATATTCTGCCACTTTTTGCGGGAGGTGAGGTAATCACGTACAGCCTACGTACAGCACACATTAATTTACTCACTTCCGCACTCTTGTAAAAAACTTAATGTCTCTATGAACGCATACTAACTCAAAAGCTGTCACACAGTTTACGAGTTGACACGTACGTTTGTACATGTACTTCGACAGAGGGGAATGCTTACGCTTGCCAAGTCCTGGCTAAATGGTCCAATATGGATACACTGCAAACTAAAATCGGTTGTATTGAATTTGTGACTTTAATATAATAGTTTTAAGGTTCATTTTACTTTGACGCATTAGCGTATAGAAGCGTAGCGTATTAGAATAGAATAGAATAGAAATATTTTTTATTCAAATAAACTTTTACAAGTGCTTTTGAATCGTCAATGAATCTACCACTGCTTCGTAATGCCGTTCCTGTCAAATTCGTATCCAATTGTTAATCCGTAAATTTTTTTTACAGTAGGTAACAAAAGTATGTAAAAAAAATTAAATGTCATAGTATACGAATACGATCAATCGCGTTAACTCCTATACTAACCCCACAGTACAAGACGTACGGACGCAAATCGATGCGTTCAGAAAATGACAACTGCCTTATAAGGCCTATGCGCCATTCCACCCTTGACGTCCTGCAGTGCTTGCTGCGCTTATCTACAATCTTTTTCCCCTGGCTTCGCTCACGTTAAAGTTAATTTTTCAAACCTCTCTTTTACCTCCTTAGAGTTGAATTTTCAGAAATCTTTTTTTTTTAAAGAATATTAGCCGAGCTGAAGTTGACAAATATTCCCCTCTCCCCTCCAAATAAGCGGAAAAGCTTGTGCTAGGAGTGGGTACGACAATAGTGCAACAGGCGGGGTTCGAACCTGCGACCTTACAATTTTCAGTCCGCACCTTTAACCGTTGGGCTATTCAGGCTATAAATTCAAGAGTTGAATTGTCAAAAATCCTTTTTTAGCGGATGCCTAGGTCATAAAAGCCATCTGTATGCCAAATTAAGGACATATTTTACGTCGGTGAAATCGGTCCTAAATTAATTTAACTTTTTTTTTAAATATATAGACCAGCGCTTGACCACAATCACACCTGATGGTAGTAAAAATGCAACCTAAGATGGAACGCGCTTGCCTAGAAGATGCCTATTCACTCTTGATTTGAAGGTACCCAAATTGTAGTTAGAGGGAAAAACGGAAGCCGGAAGGGCATTCCAAATTTTAACTACTTGTATATTTAAACGTTGGGTATAATCTCTATTGATTAATCGCAAAATAATTGGTTATACAATGCGTTGGCGCTTATCTATTGCGTTGTTGAGCAATTTATTCCACGTTTACATTTAACTGCGAGGAGATTGCTGGAGGAGGCGGTGGACGATAGCCATCAGTTTTGTAAATGTGCATTAGTTAAACCGTCGCGTCGATACCAGTTATTAGGTAAAGCATAACGAGCATTATTATTAAGCCGATAACTAGCTTTAATAGCTAACTATTTATTTTTTGTTAGATCAGACTGGTGCGAGATAGTTTACAATTTACATACTTATACTATGAAAGGACCGATTAAACCTACATAGTATAGGACCCGGTACTTTTTATCCCTAGAAATCCTATTCCTACTAATCCTATAAATGCGAGAGTTTGGATATATGGATGTTTGTTTCTCAATCACGCCGCAACGACTGAACCGATTTGGCTGAAATTTGGCACAGAGGTAGATTATAGCCTGGAATAGCAGATAGGCCACTTTATATTCCGAAAAATAACAGAGTTCAGAGTTCCCGCGGGAATTAAAAAACTTCAATCCATGCGATATACCTACCTTGATCTTCACGATATATTTTCACAGAGATAACTTGAATCCAGTAGGGCTAAGATGCGCGCCATGAGAAAATTTTGTCTACAAGTTTACTCGTATAGAGATCTATGTGATCTCTATAGAGATTCACTACTGGACATTTCTATGTATAACGGAAAATCATAGAGTTCGCAAGGAATTTTCGAAAAAACCATGCAAATGCAATAATCGTTGTAAATCCATGCAAAGTCGTTGGGTGAAAGGGCATAAAGGCGAAAGTTGTGTGTGTTGGTGTGTGTTTGTATTTTTGTTACTCCTTCACGCTACAACGAATGTACCGATTTGGCTAAAATTTGGGATGGAGATAGCTCATAACCAGGATTAACACATAGGCTACATTTAAAGAAAATTAAAGAGTTCCAGCGGGAAACAATCGCGTGTTAAAAATTGAACGCATTTTTATTACATTCGTGTCAAAGACAACCTGACACATTTAATTTTAGACTTTGACATATCTCTTTTTGTCTCTCCCCTTTTTGGCTCGAACCGCGTGCTTGCCTTGTTGCTTTGTATATTTTTACTGATAATCCAAATTATATTTCATTTTAACAAGTGCTGTATTTCATTTCTGAAATCTGAACTCGACGCTGTATAGCTGCGCATATCATCTGCCGAACCGGGTGAAAGGTCATTAAGGCGAAAGTTTGTGTGTGTGTGTTGGTGTGTGTTTGTATTTTTGTTACTCCTTCACGCTACGATGAATGTACCGATTTGGCTGAAATTTGGGATAGAGATAGCTCCTAACCATGATTAACACAGGCTACATTTAAAGAAAATTAAAGAGCTCCAGCGATAAACAATCGCGGGCATCATCTAGTTTCCAATAAACTCCCATCGTGTCCATTACGACCGAACCGTCCTATTTCCAAGACACACTTAACAATACAATAAAATACAATACTTGCAAAAAGTGTCCCCTCGTACTCAGTGCAAAACTCGGAGTAATTCTAACCATCCGTTTAGGAGCGCCTCTAATGCTCCCCGGGAAAGCGAAGCTGGAAGAATGTTGTCCTGTCTGCGAACGTTTTTGCCCCTACACCTCTGCTATTGACCAGTCCACTCCATCAGTACCGAGAAGCCTTAACCCCCGACAGCTTTCAAACAAAAATCAACCGTAGTTACAAAACCAAAAGTGTCATTCTTCTAATAACGAGTCTGAAGTTGTGACGTTTTTAATTTTTTCAGAGTTCTGCTTGGTGCATTGACGGCAAAGGTTCTTAGTGACTTTGGAACAGGTTGATTGTGATTGTTAGTTTTATGCGGACGGCTTTTGATTTATTCCCAACACTCGATGCTATGAAAATGTCGCGATGATTGTTGGGAATTAGGCGCCGTTGCCACGGAATTATGGCGATTTGATACAGATGTTATTGACGGATAGAAGTAAGGCTAGATGATCCAAAGGTATTCATTTATTTACAACTGATTGTATGTATTTTGAAACTCTATTCGTATTCTATTCTCTGAATTCTATTATTGCTATTTAATATTATAAATGCGAAAGTTTTGTTACACAATCACGTCGCAACGACTGAACCGATTCTGCTGAAATTTGGCACAGATATAGATATCTGGAATAACACATAGGCTAATTTTTATCCCGGAAAGTGAGAGAGTTCCTGCGGAAATTAAAAAACCTCAGTCCACGCGAACGAAGTCGCGGGCATCAACTAGTATAAAGTAAATGTCCTCCCAACCCAATCCGGTAACGGCGGCCAACCTCAGAGATTAGCCATCTGCGTGGGAGATATTATAGTGCACAACTGTGGGCAGACACAGGTGCATTCTCTATTCCCTCACTCTCGTAGTCCAATGGGATGGAAATTCGACACCATCTGAGAGAGATTAGGCGCAGGACCGCCGTCTCTACGTTACGTGCTCTCCAAGGGACGGGGATAGTTCACCGTCAACTTCCTTACTCCGGGCTAGTACTGAGAATTTCTTTGACATAAAACCCAATACTTTTGACCCGACCCGGGAATCGAACCCGGGACTTCGTCATCCGTAGTCGAACATACTAACCTCTAGACCAACGAGGCAGTCTCTGAATATACAGTCTCAGTGATAGCCCAGTGGTTATACAGTATGACTTCGCCCTCTTTTTCAGGAGGAGGAGTTTTGTCTGATGAGAGGCTTTGGCCGTGGCTAGTTACCACCCTACAGTCCAAAGACGTACCGCCAAGCGATTTAGCGTTCCGGCACGATGGCGTGTAGAAACCGATTAGGGGTATGGGCTGAATTTACACTACTATACCCCTTCCGATATAGCCCGCTACCACCTTAGACTGCATCGTCACTTACCATCAGGTGAGATCGCAGTCAAGGGCTATCTTGTCATCGAATAAAAAAAAGATCTCTGACTCCTTATCAGTGACTTTTCGGAGTTTAAATATAACTTGCTTTATCAAAAAACATCATCGCCAGGTATGCCCAGGGCCCCAAGTCTGCTATTTTACATGTCATTGTCATTGAATCGCAATACAATTACAATTCAATTATCATTGGTCCAAAATTTCGTAGTCTACTAAATTCACAATGATCGTTCGATTTCTTATAATTGGATTGTAATTCAATGATACCTCGGTATTGCCATTAGCTTAAAAAGCGTTTGCCGAAATGAGTTTCAAAAAAAAACTACATATTAAAAACGTTTATTTAAGCTAGATTCAAAGCTAGATGTGTCAGTGGCAAACCATCGGAAAACAATTGTGACGCCATTGAATTAGTAGACCACCAAAATTGCTCAAAGTAGCAATTGGGATGTCATTGATAGACAATTGAACTACAATTGCAATAGCAGACTTGGGCCCCAGTTCTCCATAATGTTCTCTAAGGTGTCTGAAGTCTGCCAATTTACTCTTGGCCAGGGTGATACAATAGACGGGCCTAAACACTGCTCAAAAATTTCATGCAAAGCTTTCATTCAGGAAATTTTATTTGTTATTGATAGGAGTATCAATAACATGAATATTACTAACTTTATGCAATTAATTATGATGCAATATACCTTAATATCGACACATCTATCATAATTTAACCGTCCAACGGCTTTGTGAAAATCTTTAACGTCTACTGAAATACATGCCTCGTTGGTACATAGCGTTTCGTGCAACTGTAGCATTTGGGTTCTGCTGTCAAGAAATTCTGAACAGTTGACACACAAAGAATATCATTTATGGCCTGTGAAGTTCTTGAAAAACGCTCAACGCATTGTCTTTTGGCTATTAGAATTAGGTACTAAAATTACGTCATTAGCGAAGACGAAATGTGGATGACGACAGCAAACGTCGACGTATGCAGTTCACCAGTAACTAGTAGGTACTATTACTACTGACGTCATCTACATTTTCAGTGCTGAAAAATGCGCTTAATCGTTGTATGCGATCAGTTTTTTGGGGGTTTTTCATCTTTAGAGCGTTAATTTTTCAAATAAGTATTTTATAGATAATAATTTTTATTATAGTTAATGTTTGTTGGATAAAAACAGGCTTTACTTTGCGAAAGTCCTTGATTGCCAAAGGATACCTAGGGTCTAGCCGAATAGGCATAGAAAAGCTGCACCAGCGTGCAATGGAGAGTTCTTACCTTGTGATTATTGTTCTTTATTATCTAAAACATCTTTACGCTTAATTTCAGACTTCTACCCCTGATAGTTAGGGTATATTCGGAGCGGGTGTAACGTTTTTAAACTTTGATAGTATGAATACGATTTTCTTACACCATTGTGTTTCTTGCCATTGCAAGGCTGAGAAAAATCTGCTTTGATGTTGCCATGGTTCTCCAAAATAAGTTTGTTTTCCTCGAGAGAACGTTTGAACTGTCACAGTAAAACGCATTCCAGGGTGTGGACGCAGCGCAGGCTGCGCAGGGTTAGGAGGCTCGTGAAAGGCGCGCGCTGCGTCAAATGGCGGACAGGTTTGCTTGGCCTTGAGAAGAAATGCCTGCGCCCGCGCCGCTTTCGGCGAAAGTGCTCACTGACCACCGCACGCCGCGCGAACCGCGTCCGAACCACGTCCGAACCGCGCAGACAGACATTTCTAGTTTTTTCTGTATTACACAGTAGGCATGTTGACCGATTTTGAAAAACTGTTGTTCCCAAGTATCTACTATTTCGAAAAAATATCTTATTTTATTTATTTATTTTTTATGTACATATAAGAATTTACAAGACAACATATATTAGAAGAAATTGAAGTAGACATAAGTGAAGCTTATCTCTACAAAAAAGAAATTTCTTCCAGCTTCCCTCCTTCCTTCCTTCCCTCCTTCCTTCTTATTTCGGCAATAAAAATAAGGTTTGGTACCTAGATGAAACTGCCATTTCAATTAAAAGTTTTAAAATGTGCGTAAAAACGCTCGACGGTGTCATGGCGTCGTTCGTGACGTCACTTCTATGTTTTTTAGTCGATAAAACTACCTATAATTTTTGTTTTAATCAATCATAACTAAATTGTCACATGTAGGAGTCGCGTAACATATATTAGCCCTAAAATCTAAATGCACGTTTAAGTGTTCCCTAAACGTTGCTGAAAACGAAATTGTCAGTAAGAGTAGTTCCCAAAACTTCGGGAACGTTGGTGAAAACAGGCAGTAGACGTTTTCCCAGCGGATGCATAATAAATGAAGGCATAAAATTTTCTTCCGAACATTATTTAAATAATTTAGCATTGCTTTTTGTTTGAATAACATCAAAGAATAACATGAAATATTTTTAAGTTCATCGGAAAATTCATGAATAGCTGACGTTGTTAGGGTAGGTACCTTAGGTACTAAGCTGTCGTTGGTAGGTAGGGTACCTGAAGTACGTCGAGGAGCTAGTTTTATTATACATACGCGTAGGGTTGCCAGCTCTTTGAACCAAAAAGCCGGGCAGGCCAGCCAGTTTAGCCGGACATTTGTGTAAAAAGGCCGGACACCCTTAATTTTTTAGACTTAGTACAAAATGGCAGATTTTTTTAAAAGCTCGCTTGCTTTTTTTAAAAGCTCGCTTGCGCTAGCGTAGCAATACAAGGTGAAGCGAACGGAGCGGAAACCAACACATGACAAATATGTAAAAAATGGTCAAACTCGAACAGGCCGGACACCGTTGATTTTGGCCGGACACGCAACCAAAAAGCCTGACTGTGTCCGGCTTTATCCGGACGCCTGGCAACGCTACATACGCGTACTTGTTTTGGAATTTTATGATAAAACTAGTCGCAGGTCGGCGCGGTCCCCGCTCGCTGCACTTATTCTAAGTTTTTCTCCGCTCGATCGGAGGCAGCTACGCGGCGATTAGAAACCGGTTCCCGCGCCGTGCACGGGACGTTGCACTCTATGACTCCTTGCTAGCCCCGCACTCTGTACAGACCACCCGACTTGGCATTAGCCCCACGCTCTCCACAGACCACCCGACTCGGCGTTAGCCTGGCGCTCTCCACAGACCACCCGACTCGGCATTAGCCTGGCGCTCTCCACAGACCACCCGACTCGGCATTAGCCCCACGCTCTCCACAGACCACCCGACTCGGCGTTAGCCTGGCGCTCTCCACAGACCACCCGACTTGGCATTAGCCCCACACCCTCCACAGACCACCCCAATCGGCATTAGCCTGGCGCTCTCAGACCACTCGGCATAGATAGACTACGACAAAGTCTAGGAAGGGTTAAGATTTTAGCAGCCTATGAGCCTATATAGTATGTATGTAACTTTTCCGTTTATTCCACCGTAGTGCCTGAACTACTGAGACGATTTTGATGAAATAGATGTGCAATGCGTGTGTGTGTGTGTGTGTAGGATGCAAATGGAACTTTCTGTAGCCAGGTTACAGTTTTAAACATATTAAATTGAAGCTCATTTTTATATCATTCTCTATTTATAAAGATTTGAATAAATATAATGGGGAGACAAAATAATGGTCATGATTGGAGACAACCAAGTTCATCAGGTTCATCTATTTAGTTATATATATAACTAGTAGGGCGCGTGGGTGCGCGGCTCGCTAAAGCGAACCGCGGTTTTTCTGTCCAAGTAGACCTTCGGATCTTGATCATCTTTTTCCAAGGAACTACTCTTCCATCTTTCATAGTCTCTGAGATATACATCGACGAAATTTGTGTGGCCGCCATCTTGAATCCGCCATTTTGGTGTTTTTTTCAGCTCATTGCCAATTGGATGAGGTTTCGGGTGATTTTTGTTTGGGCACCCTCAACCAATCTTCAATACCCTGACCGTGCTCCTCACCCGTCTCTGAAATCCTCAATCATCAGCTCCCTCTATATTTTTCATCCAAATGAATTTTTGTCCTCTATATGAAACCATCAGCGGAAAGGAAAGTATCAAAGTCTTGCATACATTTTATATGAAAAAAAAAAATCCGCCATCTTGAATTTTTTTCTATTCACCACGTAGACCATCGGGTCCTGATCATCTTTTTCCAAGAAACCACTCTTCCATCTTTCATAGTCTCCGAGATAGACACCGACGAAATTTGTATGGCCGCCATCTTGAATCCGCCATTTTGGATTTTTTTTGGCTCTCTGCCAATTGGATGAGGTTTCGAGTGACTTTTGTTTGAGTACCACCCACCTATCTTCGAAACCCTGGCCGTGCTCCTCACCCGTCTCCAAAATCCTCAACCATCAGCTCTCTCCATATTTTTCTTCCAACTAAATATTTGTCCTCTCTACGAAACCATCAGAAATTTTGGAAAGGAACCGTATAAAGTCTTGCATATATTTTGTATGGAAAAAAATAAATTCCGCCATCTTGAATTTTTTTTCTGTTTATCAAGTGGACCTTCGGCTCCAAATCATCTTTTGCCAAGAAACCACTCTTCCATCTCTTATACTCTCCGAGATAGACACAAACAAAATTTGTATGGCCGCCATCTTGAATCCGCCATTTTGGAGATTTTTTTCGGCTCTCTGCCAATTGGATGAGGTTTCGAGTGACATTTGCTTGAACACCCCCCACCTATCTTCGATACCTTGGCCGGTGCTTCTCACCCGTCTCCGAAATCCTCAATCATCAGCTCTCTCCATATTTTTGTTCCGAATGAATTTTTGCCCTCTATACGAAACCATGAGTGAAAAAAAATTTTTCCATACAAAATTTTACAGGAGAGGTGATCAATGAGTCAGTGAGTCAGTGAATCAGCACGAGTAGCTATATATATATTAATATTGAAAGTATGAATAGTTATGTCATGTTATGAGTGTTATGTGTTGGTGGTCTTGAGCCATTGGCGCCAACCAAGTCGGGTGATGTGTCAACAGCAGTTTAGCTCCACGTTTCTCCTCATCCCATAGGATAGCCTAAGCAAGTTGAACGCAAACGCGCGCGTTAACACAACCAGTTTGTACAGTCTTACCAGTTAAGTTAATACATTGACTGACGGAAAAGGCAGATGAGAGAATTTTTTATTTTATTTTATTTTATTACATTATTAGGCAAAAGATTGTTCCCACTTATAACCAATTCATTGTTAACACCTGTATCTGACATGTTTTGTACAAATAAATTGAATTCAATTGAAAAAAATATAAAAGACAGGAAAGCTAGTAGTGTGATTATTTATCTTATTGGTTTAACTTGCCAAATACAACTTTTAATAAGCATCGGTTTTTTTTAATTATACGATTACTAGCTGACGCCCGCGACTTCGCGTGGATTTAGTTTTTAACCATTTCTTTTTCATGGATAAAAAAATACGGATAGCTTATGTCACTCTCCAGTGTGTCGATTCTCTAAAAATGATTACATCAGTGTAACGATCGCAATGGCCCCTGATTGGCTTAATTTATGGCGTTCTTGCTGCATCAATGCATTTTAACCATTAGCAGGAGGGTATCAGCCAATCAAATGCCTTTCCAGCTTTAAAGTTATTTTTCTTTTAAATAAAGCTTTAGAATTCCGCAGTTCTTTCAATAGAACCATAACACGTGCACCCAGTATATGAAGTCGCCGCAAAGCAAATTGGTTCCTTTGGTCTGACAAGTGGCAACATATACTCGAAAGCTATAAGGGGTAACATAGGCTGCTCAATTGTAAAACATTCGGTGGCAGTGGCTACGGGCAATGTTCCCTAGAGGCCTAGTCTCAATTAACAATACCTACTAACATGGAAATAGGAAATTTTGTTTACCAACATAGTTACTATTTTATTTTTGTCTGAATTAAATGATTTTTTATTTATTTTATATTTATTTATTCAAGCCTTTTCATCTATCTTTTCATTGAGTCTGAGATATCTATGTTGGAAGGTTGCGTAAAATTGAACTTAATAGCGTGGGGTTAAAGACGGGTTTTGCGTGCATGTTTATTTTTTAAATGTTAGGTTATGTGAATAGTAGAAGGCCTGGGTATGCGGTTAGTGATAAAATACGTGGGTTTCATTGACATCGGCCTCAAGTTCATGCGGCTTAGACTGGATTAGGCCTGGCTAGGCTTTAGCTAGTAACTCAAACTTTACAAGTACCTTGGTGTTGGTACCTATATAGATGTTAAGGTTATAATAATAATTTTTCATTTGCGTTTGTTAAGATTTTTTTTATTTTATTTGATGACAAGATAGTCCTTGACTGCAATCTCACTTGATGGTAAGTGACGATGCAGTCTAATATGGTAGCGGGCAAACTTGAAAGAGGTATGGCAGTGTACGCTTGGCGGCACATCTTGACGGTTTCCCAAATTCCTCCCGCCGGGAATCGAACCCGAGACCTCCCAATTACAAGACCACAGCGTTCACCACAATAGAATAGAATAGAATAATTTTTCGCTCGCATATTATTCTACTGAAAAATGACTAAACTCATCATTTGTGCAAGCTCGTTTTTTGTGAACGGACATTATGTCAAGCGATTCCAGTCACTATAGTGACGAATAAACACTTGCAGTTTTTCTGTTTTATAGAAACAGAAGACGTCAATGCAAGAGTAGAAAATACTGGATTCATCCATTGCATGAAAAAACGAGGACAAAATACATAAGTAAATAAACAGTGTAACTAGCGTTGCCAGACGTCCCGTATTTCCCGGGACATCCCGTATTTTAGACATAATTTAAAATGTCCCGGCGGGACAGGCTATGTCCCGTAATTGAACTGTACTTCGTTATTCATTATGAAATCGATCCAAGTATTCACACACGCAACATTCGTAAAAATGCGAGTTAATGACCGTTTATAATTACGATTGTAATTGTATTGATTATTGCAGATATGTTAAAACGAATAAAAATATGTTTAAACTGACTCGATTCTCGGAAAAATATCTAAAAAAAAATGACACTAAATAATTTTGTTTTTTATTTGTCCTGGGTAAAAAGCTAAAATTTTGCCCATTTAATCATTTGTCCCTTATAGGCTGAAAAAAAATCTGGCAACCCTAGTTCTTAGGGTTATTCGGTGTACAACCGACAACATCTGCCCAGCTAAACAAAGTGCGAAGTAGGTATTTTTTCCGAGCTCTTTAGCGCTGTCTCTATGCCACGGTCGAGCTACTCGTACAAAGGTCACCAAGGGCCATTGATGGCTGGAACGCTGACATTTGCGATCTAATTTCATTAATTGCCGCTTGAACTTTACGAATCATTAGTGGAATACGTTAGACATCAATGTAAATAGGGCACATTTACCTAATAAGTATAAATATTAACAGCGTAATAAACAAATGCCGCGTAGTGGTTAGCGCACACCGGTGGATGGCAGGGGAGAGTGTCGAGGATGCCCCCTGCCACTCGTGAAAAAAATCCCCTGCGATGCGGTAAGCTATTCAAATGCCGCCTCTACAGACCAACCAAAAACCAAGCACGACTACGAAAATTGTAGAAAGAATTATCTAAGCGGTAAAACATACTACTTTATCACATTTAGCACCTAATAACACTTATAGTTAAGTATCTAAATAGGAATCTTTTTAATTTCTATAAGACATAAAAACATTTCGCCCCAAAGCCGCCCTAAAATCCACCGCCCTAGGCTCCAACCTACTCTACTGCTGGTAAATTCGTCACTGCTCCTTCGCACATGGTGCATACCGACACATATCGACGCTTCCCTCTGCGGTATCCCTCGGTATGCTCTTTGATACAGTAGACAAAAATCTGCTGTGATGCTCTAAGTTCGGTCTCCGAGCATTGATTTGTAGCTTACTAGTTGATGCCCGTGGCTTCGTTCGCGTGGATTAAGCTTTTTGATTCCCGCGGGAACTCTCTTATTTTCGATATAAAAAGCCTGTGTTATTCCAGACTATAACCTATCTTTGTGCCAAATTTCAGCCAAATCGGTTCAGTCGCTGCGGCGTGATTGACAAACATCCATCCATACATCCTTTTCGCATTTATATTATTAATAGGATTTCGATTGGATAAGTGTAAAATATTACTTGATTTCAAAATCCTCTGCCGTCCGCCGGTGCGCGCTTATCCTAACAAGTTGCAAAAAATAAAAATGTTCATACCACGTACTTGTGAAGAACTGTGCATGCTAGAAGTTATTTCTTAATTTCACTGAATTTTTTTGCTTAGATAACTACTTACTCGTGTGGAAGGCAAACAAGAAATCAACATCTAATGTAGATACTGCACTACTGTATTATACTCCTACTATACTGTAATATACTCCTGCCAACCTATATTTCAACAAATAAATTGATTTTGACTATATGCCAGGAGTTCGTAAAAACATACACGAACATATAAGACAAGGGATTACAATTTTCTTATAGTAGACGTTAAAGTTATTAAGTACCTAGTTGTTTTTACCTGGCTACCTCCTATTTATTAAAACGTTTCACAGTATTCTAACTAGTATAGGTAAGTACATATATATTAATTTTTAGAACACTCGAATTTGATCTTTATGCTCAAAATATAGAGCCTATTTTTACCCACATAAATTCTCACAATTTCTCACAATAATTGTCATACAAAGACATAATTGGCGGAATAATGTGTATTTTATTAAATTAAACGATATATTGTGTCAGTTTGTTTATGGTGTCGACAACGGGCGGGGACGGCGCAAAAAGTAAACCCAGCAAAAAACACAAGTTCAGTAAACCTAGATAGACGCCTTATTTGTAAACATTGAGCAGCATCCATATTTCGGTCTACATCCAGTCAAAGATAAGTCAATCATAAGCGTTAGTATTAAAGCATTATTATTATTTTTAAACGGGCTCTCTCAGGTCACTAATTAAAAAACTTACGAGCTCAATATATACGAGACTAAATGATGTTCGCGACTTCGTCCGCGTGTATGAAGGTTTTTTGATTCCCTCGGGAACTCTTTAATTTCCCGGAATAAAAAGTAGTTTATGTGTTAATCCTGGGTATGACTTATCTCCATTCATCATTATATCACGAGAAAGAGTAACAAACATACACACACATACACATAAAAACTTTCGCCTTTGTAATATTAGTGTGACGTGATGCGATATATTTCGGAGAGTGTGCTCAAGAACTATTCAATTAAGTTTCACCATTCCATTTTCTACCGCTGAACCGCAAGACATGAATCTGCAACGCTACGTGGTCGAAATTCCACGATCTCTCGTAATAAAAAAAAAATACGTTGGTTGTACCTAAATCGGTTACGTCAGCTACTTATGCCGAGATCTTCAGAGCGTGCTCTGACTCAGCTCAGGCTCAAGATAGAGGTTAAAACGGGACCCAAATATGCTCTGACATAAATCTGTCTCGTTTTAACTCAGTCTTGAGTCTGAGCTGAGCGAGAGTGCGGTCTATAGATTTCAGCCTGAGAAAAGCTGACGAGAAACTCAGCATTACTTTCCCAAAAGCAAAATCAAAGTAAAGAACATATAGGTGCATAAAGGAAAAGCAATATAATATTAACGAAGTAATATGACCACTAGCTTAGGTCGCCGGCTTCCTATTGATATTAAGTTGCTGCAGAGCTTGTGATCGTTTAGAGCTCCAGAAATTTTCGCTTTAAGAGGAGCGTAAGCCTTTATAATGCACTATTTCTGCACATCTTGTTCTCTCATCTTGTGTTTCCTATCGCATCCGCAGCTAGTTTTTAGAGATCCTTGCATTGGAAATAAAATACTTACTTCTGAATCGACAATCTAATAAAATACCTACTTACAAAATGTTCTTTCAAACAAAGATCTTACCAACGAACATTGTAAATGCGACAGTATGTTAGTTTGTCCATAAATTAACAGATTAACGGATTGACTTGATTTTGGCCTACAGAGTGAATCAATATGATCTTTTTGATTTCGGGAAAACTCGGGGTTCTCGCAAGCTAAAACATCTAAAACACCATATGGATCCGAAACATAATCACTAAGAATTGACCTCATAAGAAGGCTCAGGATCACTTAGTGGGCGATGGCGCTATGCTCGGAATAACTCTGCGAGATTAATTCCAGAATGAGAATTTCCGTAAGAGAAACCGAGTTCATCTACTCGCGAAACTGATGTGCCAATGGGAGGGCATATATTTCCGGGAACTGACGGTCGTTGGGGTCCCAAGGTGCTGGAGTGACGACCCCGCACCGGAAAGCGCAGCTTTGGCAGACCCCCCACTAGGTGGACCGACGACATCAGATGAATTACAGGGAGCTGCTGGATATGGAGGACGCAAGATCGAGACATGTGGAAGTCTATGCAAGAAACCTATTTAGACGCTAGTCTTCTAAATATACATATAAAAGGAAAAGGTGACTGACTGACTGATTGACTGACTGATCTATCAACACACAGCTCAAAGCACTAGACGGATTGGGCCGTGGCATACAGACAGCTATGACGTAGGCATCCGCTAAGAAAGGATTTTTGAAAATTCAACTTCTATAAGGGCGTAAAATAGCGATTTGAAAAATCGAGCGTAACGTGAGCGAAACCGCTGGCAAAAACTAGTCCTATTATACTATTATAAATGTTAAAGTTTTTGTTTTTTAAGAAATTCATTCGCAAGCGCAACTCGTCGCAACGACTGAACCGATTTGGCTGTTTGGCACAGAGTTAGATTATAGTCTGGAATAGGACATAGGCTACTTTTTATCCCGGGAAATAAGAGAATTCCCGCGGGAATAAAAAACCTCAATCCACGAGAACGAAGTCGCGGGTATCGGCTAGTAAAAATAAAAAGAGCAGAACCCTACAAACCGCAGATAGATTAGAATTCTTATTAGGTTATAGAACCCAGTAGGTGCATTTTTCTATTTGCGCGCCGCCCGCCGACCGGTTGTAACGAATCGTGTGAAAATCCCACTGCGGGAATACTTAGCTTATGACAGAACATTTACTGTGTTACGAGTGAAATAATGACTCTAATAAGTCATAGTTATGTTTCGAAAATTATTATTAGCGCTGACTTTGCTGCGAATTTCAAATAATGAGCTGTTTTATATCGTCGGAGATAGTGCAATTCCCAATTCCGCGTAACTAGCATTAGTACATTAGAATCCATTTTCATACGTTTGTGGTCAAATCAAAACCGCGTAAGTGTCGTAGCGACTAAATTAATCACTTTAAAAGATATCTGTTTTTATCGAACATATGAATTAATACTCTCTGTGTAAAAATTAGCCCAATAGCCGTAGAAATAAGAGATTTAAGTATAAAGTTTTAACCTTCCCCTGTAAAACTGTGACTAGTGCAGATCCGCGGCTTTTACCAACGGTACATACGCGGTTTTGCACTATCCCCGACGATATCCGATCTTATTTTTAAATTATCACCTATGCCAAAATCATCGATTTTTTTGTTGGTATACATTAGAAGCACACGCTTGACCATTATCACACCTGATGGAAAGTGATGATGTGGTCTAAGGTGTAACGCGTTTGCCTAGAAGATGTGACTCTTGTTTTAAAGGTACCCAAATTGTAAGTGTTAGGAAACACAGATCTCGTAAGAACTTTTCAGACCCTAGCCGTGCGAATCAGGATGAATTTTTTAAAAAAGTTTTTGTTAAAAACAGAAAATAAATCGGTCAAAAAACACATAAGTTATAAGCTGTCGAAAAAGCGAAACTTTGTAAACTTTTTTTGACCGATTTTGGTGAAGATCTACTTGATATTATCGGAGATAGAGGATATAACTTCTTGCGGATAGTAGCAAGTCACTCTAAACTTTTTCCAAGAAGACGAAGTCGCTGGAATCAGCTAGTTTATTTATAAAAATCTTTGCCTCCAAATTTGCCGCTCCTAAAATCTGCCGCCCTAGGCTCCAGCCTATTCAGCCTGTTAGTAAATCTGCCTGAATTTCACTCTTCATTCTATTGCGCAAAGGACTGATCGTAAAAAAACAAAATCTTTTCTTTTAAATCGTTTATTACATCAAATGCATTGCATTGTGATTTTTGAAACAATAAATAGATTGGTGTGATATTTCATTAATATGTATATGTATAGTTAGTTACCTTGTATAATATCGATTTAACATAGCAGTTAAAACATTTATACAATAAAGTTTTAATGTTAAACATAATACATAATTTACACTAATGTTGTTGATAATAAAGTAATTCTATTTCATTTATACGTATCTACTCATATTATATGCAAAGCTTACTTTATTTTTTATTCGCTGGTAACTATATGGTCTATTGTTAGCCTATGCCTAGATCACAAAAGAAAATAGTTTTTTTTTCGGAACATTGATTTACTAATAGGTGTGGCTCAAGGTGGTATCTTGTCACCTTAACCCTTTTTGATATACATCAATAAGAGCCAAAACTAAATTCCCTTTTCTGTATCATTGATTGTTTTGTAAATAAGTATGACATTATAAACTACTTACTAATTAATTATAACAGCCGAAAACTAGGGTTAAAGCAATCCATGTAGCAAAAATTATGCAATATGTTTAACATTTAAGTCATATAAGTAATCATCGTTAAATTATTTATTCCGATATATCAATTTTAATATATTTAGGAATAAATAAAATAGTTGGACCTACATTTTCCATCAAAAACATTTGTATAATAAGTAGTGGCTAAAAGGAATGAACAAGGCTTCGTAATCAAAATATAAAAATAATAATATTAAAAAGTAAAACAAATAAAAAAAAGAATATCTTGTCTTTGGTTAAATACTGGTAAAGATTTCGCCGAAGAATAAAAATTGTACTTTACAGGTGACAAAAAAACATAGAAAATTAAGTATAAACATTTAGGAGTTAACATTGCAATAATGCAGGTATTTATTAAAATTAAATGTACAGTTAAAAATTCAAATCGTAAGTGCAAGTTTTAAGATGTTAATAATAATTATATCAACCAATACAAAAACTTACAATTTTTTTTGATAGCACCAATATTAGTAAATTACTGCACATCGATTATACGATGATGCTGATGTGATTAAAAAAATTAACAACTAGCAACACAGACTACGTCGCAAAACTAAAATTTCAACAAAAAGCGAACTGCATTTGACATTTAATGCTATTATTTAATAAGTTTAGACACGTTAGTACACAGATATGGTTTAATTACATTTTGTTTATTTATGCACCCTATTTAAATCACACATACCTATAATAGAAATATACAATAGTTGATAATGTGAACAGATATGTTTTAGTATACAATAACTTAATTATTTAACATGGTAACATTTTTAATATGGAATCATAGATTAAAATAGAAATATATTTAGAAAGGTATACTGGTGTCAGAAGACAATTTAAAAAAAATCTGAAAATTTTATTTCTCTCGAATTTCCGACGTGACACGAATATAGTTTTATATGTAGGCCTAAGTTACTTTAACTTCGTTTAAGTTTTATATATGAACTCATAATATTAACAATCAATAGAAGTTAACGTATGTTAAAATTTACAAAACTACAACTTAACTAAAAAAATTGTTGCCAACTACAATAAAATTACACAAACATACCTAATTTTATTTGGTCTCATTTTAGTAACGGTCATTTTAACAGAAGATAAAACTATTTTACACTAAACATTAAGGAGATTCTATAAGTTACCATGATACATTAATTTATATTTTAAATGTCTATGACAGTGAGCAGGATTTTAAAATTATACTCTATCTCACAAAAGGTACAGTACGACAAAACTTACGAGTCAAACTGCTTGCAAGTGCTCATTTCTGGAAAATTCACGCACGTGACTCTATTCCCTTAGTAAATTCCACGTTCTTTTCATGTTGATATGTTCTCAATTACAAGTTATCGCGTATGCCTTTCTATTGATCATCATCATGAAAGTCAATCGATGAATAATCTTAATTTTCAACTGCAGAATAAACAAACATCAAGTTTCAGTCAAGTTCGGAAGTGGTCGATTTTGGCCATGTGACTTCTAAGTTCAGACGCACTGTCCTTTTACTTTTGGTGCCCAATTTGGGTCCTTATTGAGATTACTGATTTTATGTTCTACGGATAAAAACATTGGAATTGTTATTAGCTGCCAACTGAGTTAGCTTTAACTTCTAAGGAGAGAACACCCTCAGACTCCTGAGTAATGTGGCCAACACATTGGCGAGGCATTCAGCTCTCAAAGCTAATTGGCCTTCTAAAGTGGAACTGGTGTCTTGCCCTTGCCCTTGACCATTCTTGGCGTTGTGTTCGTGGATAATGTGTGCCATCTCAGCCCCTGCCAGGTCTTTGAAGGCTGCGGTGACGTCATGAACTCGAAGGACTAAGTTCCTCGTCTGTAAAGGTGCTGATGTGTGCCTTCCAAGTGCCTATAAACCAAAATTTTCAATGAGATCTTTTAATTTTTAGGGAAATGGATGGCCCCATATCAGCAAAGTTTCACCTTAACGCAATGGAAACTAATTTTCCTAGACTGATAATGTGTAGAGATGCCATCTATTGTCTGACAAAGGAATGATTCCCAATAATCCTCCTGGATTAATAGATGGCGCTGTGTGTCTAAGCCGCCCACAATATAAAGAAGAAATTCAAAGAAATATTTAGTTTGATGATATTGTAGAATATAATTTAAAATTATTTCACCTAAAAGAGCAAAAACTGGTATATTGCTAACCTGAGCAAGATCTGCGAGTCGCCGTAGAGGAGTGAGGCAGTCAGCCAGAGCAGTGGGGGCGGGAGGAGCAGAGGCCGCAGCGGGCGAGGCCCCTAGAGCGCCCACCAACGTTCGTGAGGCGCCCACTAATGACACCGCACACGATGTCAACTCATTGCGAGCTCGCTGTGTAACATAAAAGGAAAATTGTAACTTACTAGCTGATGCCAGCAACTATATTCACGTGGATTTACTCCTAGTTTTTAAAATCCCTCGAGAACCTTTTTCCGCATAAAAAATAGTCTATCACTCTTCAGGTCCTCAACTATACCCATGAAAAATCCCGTCGATTCGTAGTTTCTTTACAACGTGATTGAAAGAGAAACCAATACCTAAACAAACACAATTTCGCATCTTTATATTATAAGGATGATTTTAATGATCTGTTAAAGGAAACACAAATTCAAGGCTGTTTAAATATTTAAAAGGCTGCAAAAAGGCCTGCCTGCGGATGGGACAAAATTGTAAAACAGATAAAATACCTGAAATTTGACTTCATCGATGTCCTCGCCACCGCCGTGCGCATGTTGATGCGAACATTTCTGAGCAACCTGATGCAACCTCTGCAGCAAGCCATCCACAGCTACCTCCGTCTTACACAACAAGTTCTCTATAGACACATGCCCATTATTTCCTGCTTGGAACTCCGGAAACTTCACCGTAGGAGGCGAAGGGGGAGTAGGAATATCATCAATCACGTCATCTTTAAACCTGACGTGATTCTGAACCTTCCCCGTAGAACTGGCACTGTCTCTTCTTACGGTTTTCCTGTCTGATAATGGAGGACTGAACATCCGCGGGTCACCTACGGGTGCACCATTTAAAATATCTGGTCTGTTGCTAAAACGTCGGTTCATTTGAGGAGAACATAATGACAGAGCCGTGGACATCTCTTTGTTCTTTAAAATTGTATTTTTCGTCTCCGAATTGGAACGAACGTGTCGATTCTGTAACGTCATTGAACTGTAATTTTGGGAAGATCTTATATTTTGTGCTTCATCATCGGTTAATCTGCTTTCGTTTTCGAGATTTCTATAGGTGCTAAGATTTCTTTGGAAGTGCGGTGAACCAATGCTGGCTAGTCTCTCAGTTGCGCGCACTGGAGACAACTTTTGCGAATTCTTCATACGTAATACTTCGATGCTCGGTACTGGAGGTAGTGGTGGCTTTTTAGGGGGTAGTAACAAAGGCGGGGGAGGTGAAAGTACCCTATTTTCCGGGCGCGGAGGTAATTTAGGAGGTATTTGTGGACCTTCATTTAATTCACATACAACTTTATAATTTAGTTTTCTGTTATTCATGGTACCGAAATGATTAGTCGTAATTTCGACAGCACTCAATTCGTTATTAGGACAGGTGAATGAATTTGATCTTGGTCGGGGAGGGGGAGTTGGTGGCGTTTTTGGGGGGCGTTCTGGTGGTTTTCGAATTTCGCTACTTTTTCTTCTAGGAGGAGGCCTTATCTCACAGACATCAGGCATTGAATCGGAATTTTGTATATGACCTTCGATTTTTTCAGTTTCTGTTTCACTATTCTCTTCACTCTTATTTTTATCTTTACTGCAGCAAGAAAACATACCTTTTCTTTCGACTGTCGGGTATTCTATAATGTGTGTTATTCCATTTGATTGCTTGTCTCCTGTAATACTTTTCCTTTTACACTTGGGTGAATCGGATTTCCCTTGAGATTTATTTTTATCTTTTAATAACAAACTATTTCTAGCATCACTCAAACCTTTTGCATTGAACATGCTTCTAATTTCACTAACGCTAAGAACTCCTCTTGTTACATCACCATTGGATGTTTTCACATCGTTACACGCATTCTGTTCATTTTTTGTTTCACACAATTCATTTTGGTTAACGTAACTAGCTTGATTACTATCTCTATCTAAAGTTGATGAATTTGATCCCGGTGGCGGTGGAATGATATAAGACATGATTTCTTCTGGAGTAAGCTCTATTGCTGGCGTTATCTTAACTGTAGGTGGCTGTATAGTCACATTGGCTATAAATTCTTCTAGTTCATTGCTTTGTGGTATACTGTCTTGAACTGTTTCCTTGTCATCAGCAAATGAAGGCGGCACAATGGGTAAAATTTGAGGCACTTGTGTTGAACCGTCCAACTCATCGGGAGTTTGCGGTGGAGGTATTAACGTTAAATCTATAAGCTCGGCGTCGTTGTCCACTATGCTTTCTTGATAATAAAATGGAAATTCTGATGAGATTTCTTCCCTATTACTTTTCTCTCTTAGTTGTTTTAAGTATTCTTTTAAATTAGATTCTTTAGCATCTAATGTAGCGTCCGGACTATGTAGACCAAAACTAGTTCTGACTGCTTTATTGGAAGCTTTAGTTTGATGTTTTCGTATTGGACTACTTGTAGGAGTATAAGAAGAATCGTTATCACTTTCAGAATGAATAACATCATTATTGAGTGCTAATAAAGCGTCAGTGAGTCCACAGTTATTAAGTATTGCACTAAGTCCTTGCGATTGCCTTTTTGTAAGATCACTATCATTATAATCTTTTTCCGCTTCAGCAGTAGTTAAACCACTCAAGCCTTGGTTAATTGTTTCAGTCAAAAGTAATAGAGAATCACTATGTTTCAATATCCCCGGAGCATCATCAGCAGCCGACATCTTACTATTAATAGATTCTGTATCACTCTCTACATGATCTACACAAGTCTCTTTACCAACTAATTCGTCTCTTAAAAGACCATCATAACCAATATCATTATAAACATCACAATTTTCAGTCAAATACTGTTCGGAATTTTCTACTAGTTTCTGCATTTCTGCTACTCTTCTTAATACTTCTTCGTTCTTAGCTTCTATTAAGCGAGGATTGTTAACATTTTCTAATAGTTCCATGGATAAAACGCTTTGTAGATCAAAGCCCATTCCATCGTCTAGATAACAAGCATCGTTAGGATCAAAGAGTCTGAACTCTTCAGTTCTTTTACATTTCTCGAAATGAATATCGCGACCAAGAAGACCTGGTTTCGTTTCGTATCCAACTAAGGGACTGGAGTTATTACTGTGGTTACGATTGGCTATACTTGTGTTCATGTTAGTGTCTAGGCTAGATTTAGCCTGGTCTGGAGTGGAATGGTATGGAGGCGGCATACTAAAGATGGCGAAATGCTTCTTGCCGAGAATCATGGGATCATCGTAGTACAAGTAGCTCCATTTAGCTGGCACTACGTTGTGCTGCGACAGGTAAGGCGGCGCTGAAAAAGAAATATCATATCAATAAATATCACACTATTTAACACTCAAAAGTTATAAAGGACTATTGTACTATACAGTCAAATCTGGAGCCAGAGTTCAAGAGACCAGTCCAGGGTATTTTTCTTATAGAGGTGTATCACTTTCTCCAATTTTTTTTCGAATATCTTCGATTACATGCACACAGCACGCACGCGCACGCACACACACATACACTCACACTTCTTCGTCTATTTCGTGATTCTTATATAATTGTCCAAACAAAAAACCTTGATCTAGGCAATAAGTGCTCACGGTGTCATTTTTTATGAGGGGGAGGGCTTATTATTTCATATACCATCATCATTGAAATATCGTACCAATATCTTCGGTCATCGGCTCTCTTTCCAGCTCAATGTTCAACTCTCGACCTGTTGCGAGTCTGTAATACCTGAAAGTAAAAAAGAATCAAGTGAAATCAATGCAGAAAGCAGTAAGCAGGAGGGACATGAGACAAGTTGCAGACAGTCGCTGGATCTAGACAGCGCAAGACCGAGACCTGTGGAAGTCCATGCAAAAGACAACAGCAATGGACATCTATCGGTTTGATAATGAAGAAGTTATCAGATGTTTTCAGGGTCAGGGTCGCTCAGCAATGCAGTAAGCAGTAAGCAGGAGGGATGTGAGACAAGTCGCAGACAGTCGCTGAATACAGACAGCGCAAGACCGAACCCTGTGGAAGTCCATGCAAGAGACAACAGGACATATTATATCACTTGATGAAGAAGAAGTTATCAGATTAATTCTTCTTTAAAATTCGAAGTGATTTTTTTCAGGGCCAGGGTCGCTCAGCGGGCGATAGATCTCCATCTGAGCTATATTCTAACCTGGCCTAAAGTGACCGTATTTCGGATCGTAAAGTGTTTAGGTGTTTTTATCGGTTAGTTTCCCTCTCCCACCCTTCTGATCACTTACCCAGCTATGAACAGTGGCATCTCTGTCGCGTCCCGCTCTTCCATGAGTAACGCGAGAACTCGGTCTCGTTGTAGAAAGATGGCCACATCCGCGCTCCCAGAACATTCGCTCTTGACGCGAACACCCTCCACTTCTTCCAACGAAGCGATGGATTGAGGCTGGAGTAAGAAATAGACATCTTGTTTATTCTGAATTAACTGACGCACAACCGATAGAGGTGATTTTAAACTGTTAGATGATACCTAGTCATGGAATCATCATTATTAGGAGTCACCATTTTTGTTTTTTCATATGATTGTACTTTTAATATTAATTTTATAGCCTTAAGTTCTCTGTAAGTGAGCAAATTGTTCTTTGAGAATAAATTCTTTAAACCTAACCTAGTAGTCAAGGGCTATCTGCCGTTGACTACGATCTCACCAGTGACGATAGTAGCGGCTAACTTTTAATGCCAGTTTTTAATTAAACCCATACTAAAACGTTAACTCTCTTGACGGCACATCTTTGACGTTAAGGTAACAAGCCATGACCAGAGTCTCCCACTAAACCAGACCAAACATGTCAGGAATTATAATTAACCAAATTGACCTAGCTGGAAATCAAATTATTTAATTTTTAGCAATTCATCTGCAATTGTTCAGTATTATTAATGGCTCACCACAGAGTTATTCCGGCCCACAATTTGGCTGAGCCCAAAACGCGGTGAGACCAACAGGACACGTTCCGGTCGACTGCTGCTAAAGCACTTGGCGCCGTAGCTCGGGAGACCGCCCACTATGTCCAAGTAGTGAAGCTTTGCCTGTAAAAGAAAGGATAGCAAGAATTTAGCTACCAAGTCAAGCAATTTGACACAATTTTTTTACTTATAATTATTAAACTTAAAATAAAGGTTTAAATATTAATTTTTAAACTTAACTTAGGTGGTAGCAGGCTAACTCAGAAAAGATGCATATCTTTTCCGAGTTAGCCTGCTTGCAAAATCGTTTCGGAGATGCAACGATTGCATGTTTCGAAGCGCTAAAACACGTAGGTATGTGACTATAGGATGGTAATTAGAAACAATTGGGTATTTGACCAGATTTTTTTATACACTTAAAATAAAGGTTTTTGATATTATAACGCAGTGTCATTTTTCTTTTTTTAATATCATAACAAGTCTCGAAAATATAGAGCCTTTAATTTTCCTGTGAAAAAAAGAGAGCGCTATTGCAACATGACGTCACGTTACAGTAGCTCCATATAAACCTCCAGTTTTAGAAAGAGACATACAGTCGCAGTGAAACAGCTTATAACTTATTTGTTTTCTTGACCGAATTATTTTCTGCTTTTACAAAGACCGGAGCCGGCGGCATCGGTATGAGGAGATGGTGATGGATGATGATGTACAAGAGACTTAGCACTTGCTAGATGAGATCGGACCTGCAACTGCGTGAGATGGCGCTGGCTGCCCGTCATCTGCGCGTTGAGCTTGAGGAAGTGCGCCACCAGGCGGCGCAGCTCCTTGCGCTTCATGCTCTCCAGCAGGCTGCTGGGCACGAACCGCTCCAACCCGAACTCTCGTCTGGAAATTCAATAGAAAAGATATTCATATTTTGCGTTTTTAATCGTCAAACAAATCTACCATTGGTTGAAGTATTGCGTGGAATAGGAGTGTAATAAGCGCCAAATACATCATGTATTCTAATAACTCGTAAGATATCCATTAAAAAAAAAATTGGCTGTATCGTCTTTTAGTAATACGTATAGGAATTTTATATAAAAATTTTGGCTCTGTAATATTATGCACCGCATTGAAAATTAATGTAAATTGGTTAAAAATTAGACCTAACTTCGCGATTTTATTTTGTCGAACTTTCTAAGCAGTATCGGCCAGCATATAAGTTTGGCCATTCAGCGGGGTAACGCAGCCAGCGTTCTGGGCACTTTTCCTCGTTCCAGTGGTTTAGATGATATTTTTTATATTTAGCTTTTATTTTTAATATTTACGTTTTAGTTTTAATTTAGTATTTAGTTTTATATTATATTAAGTATTATTATTAGTTAAAAAGTGTATTTTAATAAAAATAAAATAAGTGTCTGGAGCAGTATCGTCCTTTTGAAATATGATGTAATTTTTGTCCGTTTTTTTTGTCGGATAGTTAAAACTTAATCTACTGCTGTAAGAATCAAATCTGCATCTGAAGATTACCATTACATGCGCTCTTAAACTTCTTAAAATTGATTGTGGAATTTTATTATAGAACGCCACGTCCATTCCGGGCATTGCTGAACAGCAGTGTGTACGGCAGTGTGTACAGCAGTGTGTACAGCAGTGTGTACAGCAGTGTGTACAGCAGTGTGTACGGCAGTGTGTACGGCAGAGTGTACAATGGTGTGTACGGTAGGGTGTACAGCAGTGTGAACAGAAGTGTGAACAGCAATTTGCACAGCAGTGTCCACTCACTCGACAGTTTTGACAGTGATCTTGGCGGGAGCCAGGTTGTGCGCCAGCGCGTGCTGGTGCACGTGCAGCGCGGCGAGCCGCAGCGCCACGTCGGGCTGCAGCTCTGGCGCGAACCGATCCTGCGCCACGTCGTTGCAGCACTGCATGTACAGGTAGTCCAGCGCCGCCAGGTCGCGCTGCGCCAGCTCCGCCGCCGATGTGGGCATGAACACCACGCGGAACAGGCAGCGCATCTTGTGGGAGCCTGGTCGAGCGGCTATCTGGAAATTAGGTAAAGATATTAAAGACAACACACTGATGATGAGACAGCGCTGTTAGCCTAGTGCTTAACGCGTCAGCCTCCTGAAAATACTGAAAGAAAAAACAAAGCGGATTTACAGCACAGAACAAACACACAAAAAGCAACACAACAGAAAAAAATCTGTATGGCAACACGCGCCGCCCGCGCTGTACACCGTCGTTTCTCCAGAAGAGAAGAAACACAGGAGCAACACAACACCAATACTTAGCACCACACAAACTCCTTCAAAACACACTCCGATTTCAGCAGGTCAGACAGGAACCCATCGTCAGATCATGACCTGATGACCATGGGACCCCTGGGAAGTATACCCTTTCAAACAAAAAAAGAGTTTTCCAAATCGGTCCAGGCGTCTTCAAGTAATCGAGGAACATACATAAAAAAAGGATTCCGACGAATTGAGAACCTCCTCCTTTTTTGAAGTCAGTTAAAAATACACAAAGCAAACCAAAGCAAACTTTCTTCATCAACATGTCGGCCAAATACTGTCCATGGGTGTCCTCTCGAATGTTCATGATAAAACGGTTACTTAAGAATTTTCAATCCGTCTTACCCTCGCCAAAGACTCTTTCGGATCCAACAGAGTGAGCTTGTTCCTCCTCAGACTCTTCACGTGCTCGACCACCAGGCTGAAGTGCTCCTCGGCGGCGATGCACAGCTTGTCCTTGAGGCTGGTGACCACGTCCGCGACGGTGGTGGTGGCGTCGTACTTGAAGGACTTGGTCTGGCCGTTCTCGAGGAACACCTTGAGGACGTTCGCCATCGGCGGGAGGCAGAGGTCGCCGAGGGAAAAGGCTGAAGGCTGAAATCAAAAAAAAAAATACATCAAGTGGGTATGAATGAATGAATGTATGAATGAACGATTCCCGGCGGGGGCAATTTGGGAACTTATAATTTCTTAAATGTCTCTAGTCCGGTCTGGTGGGAGGCTTTGGCCATGGCTAGTTACCACCCTACCGTCAAAGACATGCCGCCAAGCGATTTAGCGTTCCGGCACGATGGCCTGTAGAAACCGATGCGGTCTGTAGTGTTACTCTTTTGCGTCTTTTTATTTATGTGGGAGCTGAATAAATGTTTATTTATTTATTTACCATCAGGTGAGATCACAGTCACGGACTATAGAATAAAAAACACTTACAGGGTACATCGGTGCCCCATTCAGCTGGACTGAGTCAGCGAACCGGACGCGCGGCGGACGGGCGCGGAGCCTGGCGCGCTTGGCGGCGGACAGGAAGGCGGACCGCCTGCTCAGGTTGCCGGCGCGCGCGGGCTGGCAGACGCGCAGCGTGACCTGCTCCGCGCACGCGCGCACGGCCGATATCACGTGCTCGCGCGCCGCCGTGCTCACGTCCTCGCCGTTCACGCACAGGATTTGATCGCCTGGCTCCAGCTGGAATTTCGAAAATATTTTTTAGTAGTTTTTTTTTTTTAGTAGTTGATGGAACTCTATCATTTTCCGGCATAAAAAGTAGCCTATGTGTTATTCCAGACTATAACTTATCTCTGTGTCAAATCGGTTCAGTCGTTGCGACGTGATAAACAAACATACATCCAAACTTTCGCATTTATAATACTAGCTGACTTGCTGATTAATTAATTAATTAATTATATATAATAGGATGGATTGTTATGCTATCTGTACTAAGCGGGTCTGACTTGAGGTGCGGTGCGGGGAAGCGCGGTATGAGATAGCGGCAAACTTGCCGTGGACGTGCAGTACGAGTAGTTGACTTCAGAATAGTAAAAGTAAGTTAGTCACCTTCCCAACGCTGGGCGAGTTGTCGGTGACGAAGCGCACGAGCACGGGCTTCTCGGAGCCGGCCACGAAGCCGAAGCCCAGGTCCGGGTGCCGCTCCAGCAGCACGTCGCGCGGCGCCGGCGGGGACTCGCACGCCCAGCCCTCCGGCGCCACGTACGTCGTCGTCTTGTTCACGTGGCTGCAAGGACGTGATCACGCTAACACATCACACTAAGTTTGTATGCATGCATGCGTGCGTGTGCGTGTGTGTATGAGCGCATGCGTGATCGGGATTCTTTTGAAATTTGACATACAAATAGCTATTATAATATATACTACGCTACGAAAGGATTTTCGTAAATTCAACCCCTTTTTTTAACGAGGGGGAAATCTTCTTAAAAAGATACCCGATATCCTGGGGTAGATTTCCGGGTTATGTGGGGTTTCTACCCACTAAAACCCCCTCCATGGCCACCCTCAGATCTATTTTATAGTTTTATTTTATCAAAATAAACATCAATCTTGCGCAAAATAGAAAAATAAATACGTTTTTTATATAATCCATGAATGAGAAAAAAAAGAGAATCAATGAAATTTTGAATTTTTCATGAGAAAAATTCTAAATTTCATTGATTCTTGGTTACTGTCACCGTGGTTATTCTGTGTCTTACTTGATGTAGTAAGCCTTTCCGCGGCTGTCCAGCGCCTGCTCCCAGCCGTAGGGCAGCTCCTCGTCAGCGCTGTCGCTGTCCCGCGCGGGCCAGCTCTCCGCCGGCGGCAGCCAGCTCGCGGTGCGCGTGACGTGGCTGGAAACAGAGGGAAACGAAAGTATGTTAACACATGACAACTCAAAAACGCCAAAACCCTACCTAAAGCCGCATGAGTCTCTGGGAGCAACGGCTGGATCATGCGTCGTGCTCGTGAACGGGCACCACCAACGGGAATGGGTCTGATTTGTCTGCCCGTCTTGACATGTGTTGGATTATATGTACCTACGTATGCATTTTTGAAGCTTCACTGTGCAAGCACTGTATACATAGCATAGTTTGGTTACCTATTGTAAAAAAAAAAAATTTGAAAAGAGCAACTGCTGAGTTTCTTGCCGGTTCTTCTCAGCAGAATCTGCATTCCGAACCGGTGGTAGATTTATGACGTGTCATAAAAGCTACAAGGTGGCCTACATGAAATAAATTTAAATTTTGAATTTGAAGAGACTGAATTCGTAACGTCAAACCCGCCGTATTTATACCATTCAAGTCGGCGTCAGTCGGGCGCCCCAGATGGGCGCCTACAGCGCCAACAAAGTCAAATATCGATTTTATCAAACTACCTTCAATACATTTTGTATATCTTTACTATTTCAATATTTCGCTAGACACACAAGTGTACGGTAATTTAAAACACCCCCGACATGTGAATCTATGGCCGGACTATCACACTAATAGGTATTGTAAAGGCGAAAGTTCGTATGTGTGTGTGTGTGTGTGTGTGTGCGTGTGTATGCGTGTGTGGGTGCGTGGGTGCGTGCGTACGTGCGTGGGATTCCAGCGCCGCAACGCACCTTTTGGCAACATTGGAAAGTCACACTGAAAAAAGTGCGAATAACCTCCTAAATAAGGAGGGTCGAGGGTGACTTAAAAGAATTTGCTGAATTCATTTAAGAAAAAAACATATCTTAAACATTTCTAAAGAGTCTAGTTTTCAAAAGAGTCTAGTTAAGTTAGAGTTAAGCCTACGAATAAGGCTCTACGAATTTATTATTCGTAGAGCCTACGTGAATAAAGTCTAATTTGCATTTGAGTGTTTCGCTCCAACGAGACGCATTGTCTGTCGCGCCTGTCGCCAAAATCCGCAGGTATTTTATATAATGAGAAATTTACACAGGTGTGGAACCGTGGAAGAGATTTATCCAAAAAGCTGAGCGGATTTTCTGAGTCTTAACTTGAGTAGGGTAACATTGTTTGTTATAGGCCTCATATTTACATGCTCTTTTTCTTTCGCCCAGATTCTCTTCATGGTTTTTTAAGCCGTTTTTTTAACTTAGCCGTCGACTTAATAATAATAATCTAAATATATAAAAGGAAAAGGTGACTGACTGACTGATCTATCAACGCACAGCTCAAACCACTGGACGGATAGGGTTGAAATGATGCATACAGGTAGTTATTGAGATGTAGGCATCCGCTAAGAAAGGACTTTTGAAAATTCCACCTCTAAGGGGGTAAAATAGGGGTTTGAAAATCGAACTAAACGTGAGCGAAGCTGCGGGCAAAAGCTAATTATGATCATAAACATCATAAACATCCTATTTAATATTATAAATGCGAAAGTTTGAATGTATGGATGGGTGTTTTTTACTCAATCACGCCGCAACGACTGAACCGATTTGGCTGAAATTTGGCACAGAGATAGATTGTAGTCTGGAACTTTTATCCCGGAAAATGAGAGTTCCCGCGGGAATTTTAATCCACGCGAACGAAGTTGCGGGCATCAGCTTGTCACTTGGTAAAGACTTTGGCGCTATCCAATTTTAACAAAATGCCTCGATGATAAATAGACCGCATTGCATTCCCGGCATATTGCTTCCATATTGGAATAGGATGTGGAATTATGGGGGAAATCCTCGCGCGATAACATAGATGGAATTTGAACTCTACTATAATACTTTTAAGGTGCAAATTCCTTCAATAATTCTAGTGTCCCTAAGGGTATTATAGTGGTTCAGTTAATATTGAAAACCCTTTAAACGACGCGGAATCTTGAGGAAAGGTTTGTTGTAATTTTGCTATTGGCTTTATGGTATCTTCGTAAAAGTGTGTGAATATATTGACAAGCGGTCTGATCTAAAGCGCTCAAATAGGTGTTTCTTTAAATGAACCAACTAAACTTACGACCCTAATAAAAATAGTATCTTAAAAGCATAGAAAATACATTGTTTTTTCTTCTTACTATACTAGGTTAGAAGTTTAGAACGACACGAGATATAATTATGTCCCTGACATTTTGTCTCGTTTTAACTTTGTCTTAAGTCTGAGTAGGGAGATAGCTTCAGTCTACAGCCTTAAACCTTAGTATTGAACTCAGACAAACTCTGAGATAACGAACATTTTTTTTTATTTTTTTTATTCGATGACAAGATAGCCCTTGACTGCGATCTCACCTGATGGTAAGTGACGATGCAGTCTAAGATGGTAGCGGGCTAACTTGGAAGGGGTATAGCAGTGTAAATTCAACCTATACCCCTAATCGGTTTCTACCCGCCATCGTGCCGGAACGCTAAATCGCTTAGCGGCACGTCTTTGACGGTAGGGTGGTAACTAGCCACGGCCAAAGCCTCCCACCAGACCAGACCAGAGGCAATTTAGAAATTATAAATTCCTAAATTGCCACCGCCGGGAATCGAACCCGAGACCCCCCAGTTATAAGACCACAGCGCTCACCACTGCGCCAGGGAGGTCGTCGAAATGTATGCAGATTGCAGTTATAAAGACAGTTGATTATTTATAAAGGCAGTTGTCAGAGTGGGAACCCAACTCCACAATTGCTGGTGCTGGACGTAAGTTCGATTCCCGATGAGGACTTTAAAACCTTTTACTAGAAAAAACACCATATAGCTGTATGTGACGATCAAGCCGTAGGTATCCGAGCCCCGTATAGAATGTCCTAATGTTATTGCAGGGACTTATTGCCTCAGCCTGCGTTCACAATGGCGCCATTTTGTTAGAACATACTAACTTCTATTTCAATTGATATTGCTTTGGGCCCAATTGTTTGTGTGTGATGGAATTTGTTGAATAGAGTATTTGCCATATAGACCCGTAGTATCTTAAAATAGTTTCGGTTGCCTCGAAAGTTAGTTCCAAAGTCAAAGTCAAAAGTCATTTATTGCATTATACATTGCCTCTAGGGGCGTGCAACATATTTTATTTTATTTATTTTTATTTTTTATGTACATAAAGAATTACAAGACAACATAATATATTAGAAGAAGTAGACATAGGTGAAGCTTATCTCTAAAAAAATAAATTTCTTCCAGCTTCCCTTGAAAGTGAGTAAGGGACGTGCAACATACATACATACATACAGGAAAATATAAATTAACTATTAAATTATCAATGTCTAAAAAAGTCTAAATTTTGTTTGTTTGTTTTCTTTCAATTCGATGACAAGTTAGTCCTAGACTGCGATCTTACCTGATGGTAAGTGACGATGTAGTCTAAGATAGTAACGGGCTAAATAATTTGTATGAGGAAATTATATTTTGAATAAAAATGTGTGAAAATATGTTGATTTTCCATTGTTATTTACATATCTCTTTGCAAGATCAACGCTTAGTTGAAGGGGAAGGCGGAATATTAGTCATAAAATTTTTAAGCTATTGCGTAGCTTCTATCGCGAGCCTTGAGCGTGAAGACCGAATCCAGAAATTCCGTAACGAAAATAACCTGACACGGGACTCCTCTCACCGCTAGATGGCGTTGATAAAAAATGCTATGCAATAGCTTTACCGCGGCAGTCCCCGATGCCACCCGTCTTTTTTTTTAAAGGAAGGCATCCATTATGTCGCAGCCTAGTATCGTATGTTAGGGAATTGGATTAGGCGGGAAAGGCTGTAAGAAGGTATTACGGGACGCACGGACGGCAATGCGATTATAAAACACAATCGACGAGATTATCGATGTTAGATTGTTTGCCATAAAAAGGTCTACGGTTTGGACCCCGTTGGGGCAATTTGAGAAAATCAAATTATTATATTGTGTGTTGGGTTATTTGGAGAAACGACGTTTAACCAGAACCGCCTGGCGCTACAAGTACATAACGTACCTCATCGAAGGGCCTGAATACAGAGAGCGCGACGGGATAAGAGTTACGTGATAGAAAGAGAGTAAAGTCTAGGTGAATAAGACGGTAGCTAAGTAGCGCTGTGTCAACCTGAATTGCACTTTATTGTGTGGTAACAAGAGTCTCTATTTATTTAAATCATTTTGCGGAGTGAATCTTCTGTACCTTTAGGTACTATTAGGTATTCTACGCCAGAACTTAGTAGAAATTACAAATGTTACTGCTGGTAGTAAGACTAGGGTAGTAATACGGGGGTCGGGGACCAAACGAGTTCTGGGATTTGAAAAATGCCAGAGACAATAGTTTTCTGGTGGTGTTTTATAATATGTACCTATACGTAATATACGTATTTTGAAAAGGTAACAAACAAATAGAAGCTGAATTCGCATTTATAACATAGGATAGATTTATTACGAGAAAACTTACATCTGGTTAAGGAAACTGGATACATAACCTTTTTTTTTTTTTTTTTTTTTTTTTTTTTTTTTTTTTTTTTTTTTTTTTTTTTATCGCTGGGAAATGCTTTTAGGCATCCCTCTCGGAAACAAGGCAGTTTAACTACGATGTTTCCGAGAGGGTATGTGGGACTCATTGGCACTCCAAAATACCCACTAAAACCCAGCGGCGCTCCTGCGCATCGCCTGATGACTGGGTTACGGGAACACTTGCGTAATCATCCGCAACCCAGCCAGCGACGTCCGTCAAGGCGGACCCTCCCCCTTGGACATTCTGCCCTCACTGCTCGTTTCTACCGCCATAGTGATCGGGCAACCAATCCACTGATGCCCGTAGCCAACAATGGATTAGCCGCCCGGAGCTCTCGTTACGGAGGCAGATGGCGGTCATGCGCACGTCGCCTACGTCCCGTCCTACGGCGACGGAGAGGGTCTGCGGTTACGTCCGCCTCCCGTAGCCTCTCCGCCGCCTCCTTCTGCGTCATCACCTCCTCGGCGAAGGAGGCGACGGCATTCCAAGGCCCTTCGCTGCTCACCATGGCGGCGACGACGGCGGGCAGCGAAAGGTCGGGCCCCACTTCTGTCACGAGTGCGGCGCGCTGGGTCGACCACTCAACACACGACTCCAGCGTGTGCTGTGCCGAGTCTTCCGCATGGCCGCACTCGTGGCACACCTCCGTGGGCTCTCGTCTCGCAACCCTGCACAGATATCTCCCGAAGCAACCGTGCCCCGACAGAATCTGCACGAGGTGGAAAGAGAGAGCACCATGTTTCCGGCCCGTCCAGAGCTCAAGGACAGGCCGAATCGCCTCAATCGTGCGGTGGCCGGCCGTTGGCACTAGAAGCCGCTCCCGCCAACGAGCAACGAGATCAGCCTCCGCCAACTTCCGCCACGCGCGATCCTGCGCCGGAGTAGGGTGTTCCCCCCGGATTCGGGCATCCACCCTCCGCCAATACGCTCTTGAGAGCAGTTCGGCATCCAAATCCCAAGGCGGTGTCCCCGCCAGCACACAAGCTGCCTCGCACGATATTGTGCGATACCCCCGTATCACTCTGACCGCCATGACCCGCTGCGGCCTTCGCAGCAGGGCCCGGGTTTGGGCGGTCAGAGTGTCCGACCACACTGGCGCTCCGTAGAGCGCCATGGATCGCACAACTCCCGTGTAAAGGCGGCGACACCGCGAGCTCGGTCCGCCCAGGTTTGGTAGGAGCCTACTCAGGGCTCCAGCGGCTCCCACAAGTTTCGGGACCAGCTGCCGAAAGTGCTCCTCAAACGTCCATCGGCTGTCGAGGACGAGTCCCAGGTACTTCATCGTACGCTCGACGCCGATGGAAACTCCGCCCACTACCAACTCGGACTGGGCGGGAGGTGCTCTCCGAGGCCCATGAAAGCATACAGCCTCGGACTTGTGCAAGGCTACCTCCAAGCCCAAGGTCCGAATCCTAGCTACTATATGGGCCACTCCAGCTGTGGCCCTACACCTAGCCTCCCGGAAGGTGCCACCGTGAGCCGTAATGAGGGTATCGTCGGCGTAACAAGTCACAGTGACTCCCGCCATTAACGCCCCGCGGAGCACCCAGTCATACCCGATGTTCCACAGGAGGGGCCCGAGAACCGAACCCTGCGGAACACCGCATGACATCCTCCTTCCCGACCAGCCCTCGCTGATTGGGTACCCGACCGATCGCTCGGAGAGATAGGCGGCCACAATCCTCTGGAGGTATAGAGGGACCGCATGGTACCTCAGTGCCTCCCGAAAGCAACTCCAGGGCAAGGTGTTGAAGGCGTTTGCTATGTCAAGAGACACCGCCACCAACACCTCGCCCCGGGACACCGCACTTGCCGCTAGGGTCCTCACCCGCACTATCGCATCCACGGTGGACCTGCCCCTGCGGAAACCGTACTGGTTCTCACTGAGATCCGGCCCCACTGTCTCCAAGTGGTGAACGAGGCGAGCAGCGACGATACGCTCGAAGAGCTTGCTCACCTCGTCCAGCAACACGATCGGTCGGTACGCCGACGGCTCGTGGACCGGGCGACCGGGCTTCCGGAGCAGGACCAGTCTCCCCTTCTTCCACTCCCCCGGAAACTGGCCCCGCTCAAGACAAGCATAGAATACGGCCCGGACCCACGGCTCCAGCGGCCCCAAGGCAAGAGCCCACGCGCGGCCAGGGATGCCATCGGGACCCGGGGCGGTGTTTTTCATGCGCATCCGCGTCACCGCCGCCCTCAGTTCACCCTCTGAGACCGGGGGGGCGCTCGGGCTCCGGTCTTCCACCACAGTAGGAGGCGCCATACGAGGCGCCTCGATTTCGGCCCGGTCAGGGAATAGGCATGCTACCACCGACTCCACTACCGAAGGCTGGAGACTCTGCGTGATAGGAGGGGCCCAGGATCGAAGTTTCTTCCGTACCGCCTTATACGGCCTTCCAAATGGATCCCCATCCAACGATGCCAGCATCTCATCGTGAGCCAGGTCTTTGGCCGCACCGATGGCTACGCGCAATACCCTCACCGCGTCTCTGTAGAGGGAGTAGAGCCGCTCCTCCTCCGTCTGGTCCCGTCTCCTCCGCCGGCGGCAACGGGTGTATTGGCGTCTCGCCGCCACGCAAGATCTGCGAAGCAACGTGAGCTCTCCGGACCACCAATACACCGCTCGCCTCGAAGGGATGGAACGCACTCTTGGCATGGCCCCATCGCAGACGTGCGACATGGCCACGCCAAGACGCGCCGCTTCCTCATCCACCCCGCCCAGGTTGCCCTCCCGGGGCGCGGAAAACCAAGCTTCAACGAGGGCAACCTCGACCAGGAAGTCCCGGTCCATCCGCGAGAGTGACCAACGAGGACTATGCCCTAAAGAAGACCGGTTCGGGCCGCTCGTGGAAGATGCACTCGCAGAGATGCCGAACCTCACATACCGGTGGTCCGACAGCGTTTCCACGTCCACCAGCACCCTCCATTCCCGTACACGGCGCGCCAGGGCGGCATTGGCAAAGGTGACGTCCACAATGGAGCCGCCCTGTTGCCGCACGCACGTGTTGATCGACCCCCGGTTAAGGACCGTGAGTCCAGTCACCGTCGCCCATTCCTCGAGCTCCCGCCCCTTGGGGTTTGTTGCTGGACACCCCCACGCCACAGATTTGGCATTAAGGTCCCCAGCAACAAGCACGTGGCCGGAGCGACTCCTGCCTATCAGGACGCCGATCTCATCCAGAAATCCTTCGAAATCGGCGAGACTCCGATTTGGCGAGAAGTATACTCCAACAATCATTATGTCGCCGACGAGAGCTGAGACGTATCCCCGACCTCGGACTATATTGTCAAAGGCCGGGGAGCCCACTGTGGACCGGGACGTCATCGCCACCAACCCGTCTCTATCCCCCACCCAATCGTCTCCAGATGGTACGCGATAAGGCTCGGCGACCACAGCCACGTGGATCAACCACTCCGCCATACTCTGAAACAAAAGATCCTGAGCCCTGGCAGAGTGATTGATGTTCGCCTGGAGGAAGTTCAGATCCATTAGGATTCCATGGCCATTGGAACCTCCTCTGGCACACGTGGCGCTTCCGCTTGATGTGGCGGGTGAGGAGAATTTTCTCCAATCCCTCCCCTCCTTCTTCCCTTGGGTGGTGGCACACAGGCTTTACTGCCCACGCGGTGCTCCGGCGACCGACCAGCTGCCGCACATATAACACAGTGTGGCGAATCGGAGCATCCGCGAGCCTTATGACCTGGTTTGCCGCAGCGGTAACATAACCCGCTGCGGTCGACTCCCTCAGTGCACTGGATACCCACGTGCCCAGGGGCAAGGCATCTGTAACACATTAGAGGGCGGGCATCTAGCAGTTTAACCTGGGCGGATACCCACCCCACCAACAGCCGCCCTCCTGCAACTACCTTCTTAGCGGCTACGACGGGACAGCGCACCAACACTGCGCCCAACCCGTCATACCCGCTCCCTATCTCTCCAGCCCTCACCTGCTCGACGGGACACTCCCCCGCCTTGGCAACCGCCGCAGACACCTCCGCACTGGTGACGGAGTCGTCCAAGCTCGACACCCGCAGGTCAACAGACCTTATAGGTCTGGAGACCCGGATGAATTCATCACCCAAGGCCTCCCGGAGCTTTACGGCTAGGGAGTCCGCCTTCTCCGCACTTGAGGCTCCGGCCCCGGGGAATTCGAACAGACGGCCACCATTAGCTGCCTTCCTGAATCGAACTCCCCGGGCACCGATATCCGCCACGTCAATTTTACTTTTCGCGACGGCAATCGCCTTCTCATACGTCAAGCCTCTCTCCACTGCCGCCGGCTGCAGCGTCAGAACAACCGCCGACGACTGAGGAGTACGGAGCTTACGGGCACGACTATTTGCATCTGGTCGCGCCTTGGGACCCACCCTCGTCCATCCCGGCTGCGACTGCTGCTCCTGCTCTTGCATGCCAGGCTTCTGACTCCCCTTCCTTTTGCTCTTCTTCTTTTTCTTTTTCTTCTTCTTCTTCTCCTCCCTCTCCTTAAAGGGTGGGGAAGAAGAGGAGGAAGATTGGCCTTCCTTCTCCTTCCGTGTCTTTGGGTCGTCCCTCTCCGTCCGTGCTCCTGACGGGTTCGGCGCAGACTCCGTTGAGCATTTGGATGATGCAGACGCATTATGGGCCGACGTCTGGGGCGCCCTCCCTTCGGCCGTTCTTGAAGCGCCTGGAGCAGGCCTCGAAGCCGCGGCCGCATACGTGGTCCCGGATCGCTTTTTGTCGGATGCCAGAGGCGGTCTGACATTCCTTTCCGGGAGGAGTCTGTCCTCGATGGAAGCCAGGCGGGCATTCAGCATTCCGCCGACCTGCACCATCACCGCCCGACATATCTCCTCCACGGAGGACGCAGCAGGGGCGGCCTCGGGGCGTCCGCTCTTGGCCTGAGAAGGAGGACGCTGCGACATAGGGGGCGCCTCCTCAGTCAAATCCGAGGGAGAGGGGGCGGAAGCCTTCTTCCGCATCCTCTCCATATCTTTACGCAGCTGAGCCAACTCTTTGCGGAGGCTGTCCATCTCGTCCCGCAATCGAGCGTTGTCCGCTTGCAGCTGCCGTGTCTCCTCTGAAACTGTGCGCGACCCCAAGACTGCGACGGCCTCTTTAATGGAGGCCGCAGCGTCCTTGAGGTCACGCACAAAGGTGCCTTTAAGGTTGGTGGACTTAGTGGCCACCTTATTGATGAGGTCCAAGTCCTCCAACACCTGTTCCTGAAGCCGGGCAGCGGTCTGCTCATCCATCCGCTGTCCTGTCACCAGAGATTTCGGGCGAATCTCCCGCCGGAAGCGCGCAACAGCAGCTACCGTAACGAGATCCTCCTCTGCCTTCGCCTTGGCCTGGGCTTTTGCCTCCCTCCCAGCCTCCCTGGCCTTGCCCAAGCCGACGTAGCGCCCGTGAGTAGGTGGACGCCCTCTCCCTCTGGGGACTGGAGTCCCCGGCCTCTCTTCGTCGGTTGAAACATCCTCACCTTCACCGAGGCGAGGCCGTTTAACACCTGTCACATCCGATATCGGTACGACTGCCGAGGACTCAGACCCCGACCTGGGCCTGTTCTCGACTATCATGAGGCTGCTATCAGACTCCGCTGACACCTCCGCATCCTCACCCGATCTTTTTCTCTCCCAAAACCTCCCTCTCCCAGTCTCCTCATCTCCTACCGAGCATGTACTAAATTGATTTTGATTTTCCATGCGATTCCCACGAGTATGGGGGATATAAACGGTCCATCCGGGTGGTGCCCCCTGCACCCGGGTAAGCCTAAACGTAACCCGTCATGGGGGTCGGCTGGTACCCTGACGGAGTACGCACTAGCGACTGAACAACCCATCAGCCATGCATCCCCTCACGGTGCGCCGCCGCTTGGGATTCGGGGTGATTTTTATAGAGGTTTTCTTCCTCGCGGCCCGGGCGGCTAAGCCAAGACCATCGGTCCCAGTGCCAGGTCGTGAGACATGACCACGCCCGACACTCCTACAGGATTACGATAGCATGGCGAGGACTGCGCAGGACTAATTCTCACGCAGCCCACTCGGAGGCAGGGTGAGTGCACACCGAGCTCGCATAAAGAATCCTCCCCTCTAGAGAATCCTTCCACCTCCACACCCCCCCCTGCCAAAACAGAGGGAAAAAGAGCGTTCCCGCTCACTTCGGTAATTTTTTACGAGGTTTTCTTCCTCGAGATGCCACAACCGGCCACTTCGGAGCGTTCTCGCCCCCCACCCCCCTGGATTCTTCCGCTGTGCCCTCTGCTAATCAGAGGGACACGCGGAGAATTCCCCCCTCACGCCAGGCCACTAGCCATAGCTAACAATATCCCATTTAGGGGAATTATTGGCCATGTTACCGAGGTACACCGGCCCAAGTACTGCTCTTCCCTCCGGACGCATCCAAAGGGACCAGCAGCACCCAGGCACACTGGGAGGTTACCTGGCTGGTACCCCAACTGGATACATAACCTATTATAACCATAGAGGAAAATTGTAGCTAATTATAAGTTTTCAGGGATTTTCATTATTATGGCAAAGATAAAATTTAAATAGGATTTTTTACATTAATTTTTGTAATAATAACAGTTCCAGAATACATTAATTCCTTGAATTTATAATAACTGATGGGAGTTGTTAGTCTTGCGAAGAATAACAAGATTTCGGAGACGGAATGTTTTAATCATTATTCCGGCTTGCAAAAATATTTTTTCAGATTTGCAATATCTATTTGAGAAAGGTCAACTTGGGTCACGTCTTATTTTCATATATTATCTACTACTTCTAATCGTATATATCTATACGACATTTATCAGTAAATTAATCTATTTAATATGTGGTTTATACGAAACCATACTCTACTATAATATTATAAACACGAAAATGGTTTCATTAGTTGGTTTGTCCTTCAATCACGCAACAGTAAAGGATCGACGTGAAATATGAAATTCAACCTACTCACACGAAACGCTTTAATTCAATGTGTCTAAAACAAACCTCTAAGATGAGAAACGCTCTACCGGCGTCTGTGTTTCTTATTACGTATGTATAATCTAAGTACCTTCAAGACAAGATTGAATAGGCATCTTTTAGGCAAGCGCTCTCCAATCCATTGCTTTTAGGCATGATTGTTGTCAAGCGTAAGCCTAAAAAAAATTTGTGAGTGTAGTAAATGAGTGAGAGAGTTAAGGACGACAGAACCTTTAAATAACCCATACTTTTTGTATTTGGAGGCTGTGAAAAGATGCAATTTGTTTAAAAGACTCATCTTCCACCCCATTAGGTACTCTTCACGAGATCCGTTTTATTTCACAAACATAATAAAGAAAACATTTTCAAGGAAATGTGACGAGTTCGTAAATCGATTTTGGAAATGAGTTTTGATTTTATTCCGCACACAACGCGATGAAAATATTATATTGGAAGAGAAAAGGTGCTTCACAATAATCAAATCTTGAAAAGCCGTACACGATCGCTGTAGAAAGGTAGAAAGTAATTAACCGACTTCCAAAAAGGAGGAGGTTATCAATTCAGCTGGTATCTTTTTTTTAGTTAGCAGTTGGACTTCAGAAAATCATCAAAATAAATTAAAACGCATTGCGGATGCGAATACTTTAAAACTGAAGTGTTTTTAAAAATGCTTTTACTTTTTTCGAATTTATGATACCTATCGTTCAATTTTTCAAACCCCTATTTCACCATGTTAGGGGTTGAACATTCTAAAATCCTTTCTTAGCGAATACCTACGTCCTAGTAGGGTAAGGATGCCGAATATGAGATGGTTGCCAAATATGAGATAGTTAGGTTTTGGCGAAACTAATCGCCGCAGCTATTTGGCGATACTGTCACCAGAAGCCGCGTGGCAACAGACCGAAACATGTGTTGGTGCTTCCCAGTTCGAGGCGAAGTCAGGTTGTGTACGTGCGGATTTTTACGAAACCACAAAACCCGATTTTTGACACCAAATATTAACGAGGTATGTTATAACTTTATAGTCACACTAAATGATTTAAATTTACAGTCATTGTATCAGTCATATGATGAATTTTACAATGCATTTGCAGTTTAGTTGTATTTTCTTCGTCAAGAAATAATAGGCAGCCTAGTTTTTAAATTTGGGTGTTTTCCTAATATGAGACACGTGGGGGCTCCTTAAATGAGATATCTCATATTGGGATGTATAGAAATACGACTATTTAAACACCTCTTTTTCTAGATGCCGTCGATCAAAGAAATCCTAGGACCACGATGCCATAATACGGGCCGTGAGTACAGTGCGAACCAAACAAATATGTTACCTAATAGCGTTAAAACTTTCGATGTTCCTAAGAGTATCCTAGAACGTTATGTCAAAAAAAATGCTAATGCAGAAGTATTTGTCAAGGTTCATGGGAAGCCCTCCAGCTTTTTCTGACTATTTAGAAGCAAAAATAGAAAAATATTGTAAAGTTGGAATAACGATTGTATGGGTTACATCTATGTACATCTGAAGAACATCAAGCACTTGGCACAAGCACATGATAATATATTATTAAGTTGATACTAAATCCTTTTTATTTAGTAGTACGATGTTGTAGATTAACAAATATCGCCAATAAAAAGTTTTTTTGAATCGATTTCTTTCCTTTTTTTCTAAATCTATACTATCTCATATTAAAAACCCTTGGTATCTCATAATAGGAGACCATTTCCCTGAGACGTAATTTCTGACTTTTCTAATATTATCTGATATAACAAAAAATCTATTATACCTACCACTAAACGGTCTTTCAAGGATAAACTTCATTAAATACTTATCGAATATAAGTAATTTTCATAGTCATTAGTGCAATAATTTATTTTTTATGGCCGAATATGTAAATGGTATCTCATATTCGGCATCTTTACCCTACTATGCCTTTCAGCCCGTTCCATCCAGTGTGGTTTGATTTGAGCTAATATACTTGCTTTCAACACTACTACCGAAAAGATAGAAAAAAAAAATAAGATATTTAAAACTAGCTGATGGCTGCGACTTCGTCCACGTGGATTTCGTTTTTAAAATCCCGCGGGAACTCTTTCATTTTCCGGGATAAAAAGAAGCTATGTCACTCTCCAGGTCCTCAACTATACTCGTGCAAAAAATCACGTCGATCCGTAGCTCTGTTGCAGCGTTATTGAAGGACAAATCAACAAACCACCAAATAAACACTCTTTCGCATTCATAAATTAAAGTAAGGAAGGATAAGGAATATAATGTAAACAGAAAAAATTTAATTACTTATCTGCTTTGTGTCAAAAAATGCGTAAAAAAGTAGCCCATTAGCAATGTGTTGCGGCGCGCAGCGTAGCAATGACCTAAAAACCGTTCCCTACATTACGGCAAGGTTCTTGTATTGTAGTAAAAACTGGAAATGTAGGCTACAATGGTACCTATTGTGAACAGGCGTAAAACATCCATTATTTTAAACTTTCTTCCATTCAATACAAAATAACTGTGTAACAGTAACCTAAAATCTGCTTCAAATCTCAGTAGGGTAGGTATTATATTATAATACTAGTTGAACTCTCTTAATTGCCGTAAATAAAAAGTAGCTTATGTGTTATTCCAAACTATAATCTATCTGTGTGCCAAATTTCAGCTAAATCGGTTCAGTCGTTGCGGCATGATTGAGTAACAAACATCCATCTATCCATCCAAACTTTCACATTTATAATATTGATAGGAAGGACGAGCTTTTGCCCACGGCTTCGTTCACATTACGTCCAATTTTTCAAACCCCTATTTTACCCCCTTAGGGGTTGAATTTCCAAAAATCCTTTGTGTTAGTAAAAGGCTTATCTATTTATCACCGCATTGATTGGACTGGATGCTACAAAGTAAATAAGCCTGTTGATTTAGAGAACGCTTTTTTTTCACAGATTTCAGAACTTTAATTATAAAAACTTTCAGTTGGCGTAGCAGTGACCTAAATCCCCGGAAAGTTCAAAGACAATACTCGGATAAAGTAATCCTAGTCGAAAGACAGGAACAATGCTGCTAATCCACCATTGTTGGGACTCCAGGAGGGTTTGGAGGGGGGAGAGGGGGTGTAGGTTGTTTTAAATCTTTGGATTGTTGAGGGCAAGTTAGGTTAGTCGACTGAGATTAATAACCGCGGGAACTCTCTTATTTTCCGGGATAAAAAGTAGCCTATGTGCTCCACTCTATAATCTATATTCAAAGTCCTGACTGACTGACTGACTGACTGAGATATCAACGCACAGCCTAAACTACTGAAGTTAGAAACTTGAAATTTTTACAGTTGGTTCCTTTTATGACGTAGGCGCACACTAAGGAAGGATTTTTGAAAATTCAACCCCTAAGGGGGTAAAATAGGGGTTTGAAAAATCGAACTTAACGTGAGTAAAGCCGCGAGCAAAAGCTAGTCTATTTATAAGCCTCAGCCAAATCAGTTCAGGCGTTGCGGCGTGATTGAGTAACAAACATACATATATCCAAACTTTCGCATTTATAATATTAATAATAGAATTAAAAAAAGAGATACCGGACGAATTGATAACCTCCTCCTTTTTGGAATTCGGTTAAAAATTACGCCTTTAGACTTTCGAGATGTCATTGCCGTGAAAATATTGCCAGAGAAGAAATCTTCCGGCATAGTTGTGGTTACAGTAAAAAATACAATTATTATTTTCTTGTCAACGTTACGGTATGACGTCATTTTGTAACGGTAGACGACGGCCAACTTGACGTGGACGGGTAATATATTATCATGATAGCACACTCGTGGGAATCAAAAGCCACACACACACAGCACAGTAATTTAACAAGGGTAGGAAAGGATTCGGGAATCGCTCCCCCAGGCCGCTTTAATTCGATCACCCGCGAACTGTGGGAAGCCTCCAGGAACTGAGTAGTGAGAACAGATATACGACTGCTTTATTGTGACATTGCTAAGGCTTTATAGTGCTCTACTACTGTGTGAGCTTACTAACGTTTTTTGGTGTATTAATTACTAGTTGATACCCGCGACTTCGTTCGCGTGGACTGAGGTTGTAATTCCCGCGGAAACTCTCATTTTCCGGTATAAAACTATAGGTCCCTAACTATTTCGCTATATACAGCTATCTAAATATAGTCCTACTATCCTACTAATAATATTATAAATGTGAAAGTGTGGATGTTTGGATGTTTGTTACTCAATCACATCGCAACGACTGAACCGATTCTGCTGAAATTTGGCACAGAAGTAGATCATAGTCTGGAATAACATGTAGGCTACTTTTTATCCCGGACAGTTAAGAGATTTTTAAAAACTAATTCCATGCGGAGTAACTAGTAAATTATATCTCCTAACAGCAAGATATAATATAATGTATGATATAGTATAAGCAATAAGGATATCCACGCCCGTATCGGTGGTTCGCCCCATTTAACACGTCGCGACCCAGGGAACTTGTATGGAATTTATTTCTACTTCTTAGTTAATAACTGTGCGCTGCAAGTAAGTATATAATAATTTTCTAGTATTCACAGTGCGCAGAATGCCAGAAAAAATCCCCGCGATAGATGAAATAAAATATACTTGAAACCTCGTGTGAAAAGCTACAGATGCTAGCGTGTAGGAGTGAAATAAGCGCCAATGCATCATTGTATTTTTATAACTCGTAAGTCATTAATTTTTTTTCATCATACCTATTCGAAAAACGAATATTGGCTTCAGAGGATAGCGGGAGCAAAATTTAATTTTTAGTCCCATGGGACTTTTCATTTCTCTCTTCTGATTGGTCCGCGTTCGTGCTTTAGTATGTGTTTATTACTACTGCGATCGTTGCAGAAATTCAAAAAACTCGAAATTCAAAAATGTTTGAGCAGCTGTTGTCTTCAATAAGTCACGTGATCATAGAAGGTTGATACCTACTCCTAGCTTTTTCTCATAGGTAATGATGAAAAATAGTGTATGTCACTCGGGGCCAAATTTTTTGTTCTCGAATTCCTCGCTACGTTCAGGATTCTACTTTAGAAATAACTCGGAGGTGTTTTAAATTTTTAATTTACATTTGTAAAAAATCTCGTGCGAACTCTTCGATTTCCGGGACAAAAAGTAGCCTATGTCACTCAACAAGTCCTCAAAATCGTGTAAAAATTATGTCCATGAGGACATTTAAAAAATTACTTCAATCTCTTACTTCATTGCTATAAAAATTATAATTCTAAAATGTATCCCTGAAAAAGAAATAAATATCTGGACATTTTAAAAAAAACATGAAGAAACTTCTTTCGATTGGGGTCTCCTGTATTAATTATAATTTATAATTTGCAGCCATAATATCGTCTGGAAACACGCCTACATTTTAATTATCGCCTACGCTTTAATCAGTCATCCGATATTTATTTTTAAACAAATTCGAAGCTTGATTAATTAATTATATGTATTTTAAAACCAGCTGATGGCCGTGACTTCGTCCGCGTGGATTTAGTTTTAAAAATCCTTCAGGAACTCTTTGGTTTTACGGGATTAAAAGTATACATTTTTTTTTTAAAGAATATTATATCCAGGCTTGAGGCTGATGTATTTTACTTTACGAGAAGACATCTCGATAATATCCGTTTCATCGTGGGTGAAAAAATTTCACGAGTTCAAGGAAGTTGCTTAAAAACATTTTGTTGGGTGTAAAAAGCTCTGTGACGTTGTTTTCAGCGGGCGCTAATGGTTTTTCGATGTCTTCCATTACTGTAGTGAGTATAAACTCAGTCCGGACGCTCGGTTTATCTGTTATAGCTACAAATATGTATATTGACCCTCGCTCCTTCCCTCTACGCGTGGAATTAGGATTTGGGGTAGAATTTTCAAAAACTGTGAAATATTCTGATACCTCTTAGGTAAGTTGTCGTATCCCCAAAACGCTTATGTGACGCGTTAATTGTCGTGAAGGTCAATACAATGGTTTAGGCCGTCATTTTAATAACGATACAACTTTATACGTCTTGAAAGTATCTTACAAAATGCTGTTTTTAATTTTTTCAAACATCGAGTTGGGTTAGATTTGTTTATCCGGCTTATCGATTGATATGTTCTATCATGACAAGTTAATATCACCTTTGAAAATAAGGAGATCTTAGTTTAGGAAGTACCTACCCCTCCTAAAATTATCTTAATTGACGAATAAGTGCTAACTTTCTATATCGTAGGTATATTATTTATGATGATATAACATTCGTCTTTAACTCAGTAATTAGAGGCCCAACTTAATTACGGGGAATCTCGAGGCTATCACAGAAATAAATAAAATATGAACCTAAAAGCCTTAAAAATAAGTATTAAAATCGCATGGCAATGTATCATATAGTATTACTACTGTACACAAAGTTTAGTGGTCCGAATCTGTGTCAGGTGAAGCCAGGGTAACCATAAAATTTTCTTTTTTTTAAATTCAGTGACAAGATAATCTTTGACTGCCATCTCACCTGATGGTAAGTGACAATGCTAAGGTGATAGCAGGTTAACTCGGAAATGATATGGCAGTGTAAACTAAACCCATGCATACGTATCGGTTTCTACACGCAATCGTTTCGGAGAACTAAAACGCTTGGCGGCACGTATGTGACGGTAGGGTGGTAACTAGCCATGACCAAAGCCTGCTACCAGACAAAATAAAATGAAATAACATTATTGAAACAATTCGGTACTTGACCAGAAATTTTATATCCTTAAAGGTTTTTATTAATAACACAATGCCATTTTTTTAATATCTTAACTAGTATCGAAAATATAGAGCTTCTAAGTTTCCTGTTTGAAAAAGAGAGTGCTACGAAAACATGACTTCACGAGTGAAAGCTCCATATAAAATTTCGTGTTAGAAAGAGATGGGTACAGTCGCACTTACTTATTTGTCATTTGACCGATTTATTTTCTGTTTTTACAAAATATTATTTGGTTTGTAGGGACGGACGGGAAAAACTATCAGCTCTTTTACAAAAAGTAACACTAACGCTCTTAAAATGTTACAAAAGCATTCCCATTCTAACTCGAAGATACTTGAAATGTGAATGCAAGGGCGATAGATTATAAGTGCATCGTTGTCATAGAACTTTTTGTCTTTGATCAGTTATTTTAACAGAATGGAGTTTCTGGTGGGAGGCTTTGGCCGTGGCTAGTTACCACCCTACAGTCAAAGACATGCCGCCAAGCGATTTAGCGTTCCGGCACGATGGCGTGTAGAAACCGATTAGGGGTATGAGTTGAATTTACACTGCTATACCCCTTCCAAGTTAGCCCGCTACCATCTTAGACTGCATCGTCACTCACCATCATGTGAGATCGCATTCAAGGGCTATCTTGTCATCGAATAAAAAAAAATGGTAATAAAATCGTCATCGCGATAAGTTAAAGTGTATCTTTTTGATGCTCTCTTTTAAATCGTTTACAAAATAGAACTTGAATTCCTAAAATAGCCCTAGCATCTCAAATGGTGGTATGAAAAGATGCAATATAAATTATAATGGAAGCAGCCTAACTTTCAAGGGGCAATGCAGTTTTTTATTAAACCCGGCATGAGTTTCTACGCGGCATCTCGTCGAAACGCTAAATTTCTTGTAGGATATTAAAAAAAATATTAACCCCCGATGCAAAACGACGGGGTGTTATCTGTGTGTGCGTGCGCGTGTGTGTGTGTTAGTCGGGACTGTTCTTAGCTATGTTCGATGAAAATCTGTCCAAGATGGCCGTCGCCATAAAATGGCGGATTACATATTTTTATTTTAACGATTTACTGCCCAACTAACAAAATGGTCTTAATATAAGTCATATAAGAATTGTATAAACGTTTTCGAAAAACTGAATGGCATGAAAATAAGGCTTACAAACGCTTATACAACGCGATTTTGGCGCAGTTACTATTTCTATAAAGTCATATAGCTGTCATTCAAAAGTCATAAGCGAGAACATAGTAGTGTTGTAATATTATCATTGGTATGAGTATTTAGTCGTATAGTTACCATAGCTTTCATAGCGCAGACGTTTACCGGACCAATGATTCTATTTGATTCAGTATTGAAGCGCTTTCAATTATAAGTAATAGAATTTAACTATTAATAAATTCTGCATGTGTGCAGACTATATTTTTATACTTTTATACTATAAGTGTAATCAAATTATTTACAAGTTCGAAATGGGATGTGTTTATGTTTAAGTTTGGAAAACTTAATGCGAATATTACTTTAGGGACCAACTTTTTAGGTTTATTAATAAATTTTAAATGCCCCCTTCATTTATTGTGTATTTAATTATTATTTTTTAAATAAAAAATAAATTATTATATGTCATAATGCCATTATGACTTACGAAATACTTATATACCATGAATACTGCTGTGTTAAGAGTTAAAACTCCCTTCATCGTGCCATTATAAGTTACAAAATACTTGTATACGATGAATACTGCTGTGTTAAGAGTTATAAACTCTTAAAGAACATGGCGTTCCTTCATTACGAACCTATCAGAGTTCCCTAAAACATTTTAGTAAACCATTATTTGTCATTCCAAAAAATAGTTTTTTACATTAACAGAACATTTTAGAGACCATAAGTTTTTTGGGAATGCGGCAAAAAACATATTTTGTCAACGTGGAAAAATGACATAATTGTCGGTTCTCAACTTTATCCGGGGATTAGGGGCCGTTGTGTTGTGTCGTTAACCATGGGAGGTATGGCCATAATGACTTGATTGACATGATTAAGGTTTCTTTAATTATCAGGGATAAAATGTAGCCTATGTGCTAATCCTGGGTATGAGCTATCTCCATTCCAAATTTCAGCCAAATCGGTTCATTCGTGTTGACATCGATTTTCAACAGAAAAAAAAGATACGGGCCGAATTTATAACCTCCTCCTTTTTGGAAGTCGGTTAAAAAATAGGTACGGAACCATCACTCTCTGTCGCGTTTATTGGGCTTGGCTGGTTTACATTACTGCGAATATATTTAAAATGTCATGTTCACATGCATAGTCTTATAGCAGCGTTATTAAGGTTGTAATACCAGCCAAAATGTCCCGCCTAAAACGTTTGTATGACTGTGTATTTTCTACGATTAAATTGCTTTATAGCTATTTCATACAGACGTTTGTACAACGACTTTTATTACCTAATTGCATTGAAACTTAAATGCAATATACATGATGCCTGTACAACGTCACATTTTAAAACTTGCTAATATACGACACCTATGTGACGAAATAATCATAAAAGCTTAAAATCTTATGACCATTTTGTTAGTTGGGTGACTATATCGATTAGGATGTTGTTACATGTTTTAAATCTTTAAAATTAACACTTTTTTCCAAATTACCTTGTCAGGTATTAAACCTGCACGGTTTTTCTGAGGGACAAACTTTCTTTATTAACACTGCACTCAGTCACCCTAGAAGTTTGCAATGGCGTTGTCATGAAAAATACTTCGAACTTTGAATCATGAAATAAACTTTCCGTGAAAATTACGATACATGGCTACTTCAGCGTGTAATGAACACCGCTTGGGCAAGTGATTTTGCGGCCGTAGGTTTGGGGTCTAAATGACCTGCAGTTTTGTTGTTTTGCGGTAATGGTACACGGCCGGCCGAGCACCCTCCTCCTGCCTTTGGTTTCTTTGCTCCCTGTTTATTGACTCCTTTTTCTTTCCATAAATATTTCTAGTGATTTTCTGACCGCTACGCAGGAGATATTAATCGTAACTGGTGAAGTAGTAGCGGTGACAGCTTAGTGGCTAAACCACCGGTCACCTTTTCGGTAGGTCCCGAATTCAAATCCCAAAGTATTTCATGCATGGATGCAAAGCCGATTGCTCCCATGCAACTTTGTTATTAAGAAATTCATTAGATTTGTAATTAATCTGTGTTTTTACAGGTTGTTTGTGTGATGGAACAATTCCTTAGAAATCTTCATCTTCTTCGTCTACATATATAAAAGGAAAAGGTGACTGACTGACTGATTTATGAACGCACAGTTTAAACCACTGGACAGATTGACTGAATAGCTATTAAGACGTAGGCATCCGCTAAGAAAGGATTTTTGAAAATTCAAAAATTCAACTTAATGTGAGCGAAGCCATGGGCAAAAGCTAGTAGAGTAGTAGTAGTAGCTAGTAGTAAAGATAATATATAAGCAACCACTCAACCCCACAACTTCCCATTGGTACCTTGGTACCATGTGGCTTTGGTAGCCATGTATTTTTGCAAGTTCAGAAGCAGAAGCCATTTTGGACAAAATTATATTACGCATTCCGTTTCTCATTGAAGATGCAGGTTCCTGGCAGTACACGGCTGAGATTTCTATGTTTATTAATGCAATTCCGATCCAAAGGAACTTTATACATGTTTGATATGATTGGCAAGTAGTTTACCGATAGATGGGTAGTTTCATAGTATAGCTTCAACCACAAAAAAAATGAAAACGTTAGAGACCTGATCCTTGATTGTATGTTTTGCAGAAAATGAGATAAAAATCAAATTCAAAACAATTTATTTCATTCACATAAAACACAGAACAATAAATTTTTAACCAGTTTTACAAACAGTAAGAGATTCTCCTTATTGAAGTTTTAATGATTTTTTTAAATAGGCTAATTTCTCGAGTATGGACTGACTTAATTTTGAAGAAAATATCCACCTTTATGGGCCTTACGGCGCTGAAACATTGGCAGACTTTTCACCTTTGAGAACATTTTGGAGAGCTCTCAGGAATGCAGTTTTCTTCACAATATTTTACTTCACCGTTTAAACAAGTACCTAAAACGCACATAACTCCAAAGAATATACAACATACGACAAAGTAAAAACATACATGAGTTTTTCTGTACTCGGCCATTTTGGCGTTTACTTAATTTGAGCTTTCAATTTACCGAAATCGAGCTGAAATTCATGGCTGAACCAATTTCCCTTACGTCAAAGCAAAATCCAGATAAAACTGCTTAGAACCTTTAACTAGTATAAACTAGTTCATACTGGCTATGACGAAGTGGTGTGCTTCCGATGTTTTCCGATTACATTTCAGATACGAGCATGATTTGTATGCGCATGTTCCCACCGATATATGCTAATGCAATTGAAGATGGAACTAATAAATACATGCTGGTTTAAATTTTCCACTTACAAGTCGACGCAAGCTTTCCATTTTTACTGCTCAACCTAAAAAAGCGGTTAAAGTATATAACGTGTAAAAAATATTTATAAAGTGGAAAAAAGAAAGGCAAAATGCTGAAATCCATGGTGGGGTCTATTAAACACTTTTATAAAGTGATACATACCTAAGAATTGGTAGGTATACTCTTGTATTTTAAACAATGTATTAAAACCTTGAAGGATATAACCACAGTAACCAACTCATTTTTGAATAAATAGGTAGAGGTTATTTTATTTCACAGTTAATTATTCTTTAATGACAAAATTGCATGCAAGCAATCGGCTTTGCTTGAGCTGCCCAAACGATATTAATTTAACATTAACAAAAGAAAGAGCAACTTTTTAGTCTCTTCTGGCTTTTCTCAGCAGAATCTGCTTTCCGAACCGGTAGAGTTTTGTCTTGTCATATGGGCCACAAGCTGGCCTACATGAAATTAATAATTTTGAATTTGAATTCGATGAGCGCCTGGGTCTCAAGGTGGTGGAATCTGCAGCGGGAAGCACAGCATTGTTAGACCCCTCATAAAAGTGGGCAGACGATCTCAGGAGAGTCATTTGCAACCGCTGGATACAGGCGGCACAGCATCGTGTTGAGTGGCGACATTCTACACATCTTTGAGGATATTATGGGGAACTCTCCCTGCTGTTGCCACCTTGCTATACCGATAAAGAAAGTGATATTTTCGCAGTTTAAAACGCACATAACTCGAAAAATTTGAGATGCATTTTTGGGATTCGAACTCGGAAACTGCCGAAAAGGTGACCGACGCGCGACTTCTTATCCACTAAGCTGTTACAGCTTCAATTTGTTCATCATATTGTGAATCATTTGTTCTAGCCAACGAGTAGTGCTGGACTACTTGTATTAGGCTAGAACAGTATAAGGAGAGGAACCTTCCTTAATCTGTGCTACTAGTTCACCATGAGTAATGACTCAAGAGATATTATTCGTAACTCCACCAGTCACCAGTCACCAGGTGTCACCAGTCGGAAAATCTCTAGAAAAATTTATTGCCTACACACACCTTTGAGAGTAAATATTTTTGAAGAGTAATTTGAATAATAAAAAAAATGCCGTGGCAACTAGGCCACACTCTCTTCAAAGCTTAAAAAGGTTAAAAAGCTATAGTTTGTCATAAACAACGAAGCTTTGTGCGGCTGTCGACCCGCTGAGTCGGTAACAATGTATGTTGCGGCTTAATTCCATTTAGGAACGTGGAAAATTAGGTCGCGTTGCATTTAGTGGAAGTGAATTTTTATTCCATATCCCATACAGCTCATACGTACTCATTATGGGCCTTTGATGTGGTCTGACAAAGTAATTGGGATGCTTTTGAGTTCACTATTCGTACTTAAGTATATAACCAGAGTAATCTACATAGCTCAATGAATCGCAAAGTTGATGCAGAAGAATTGGTGGAGGACATAGTTCGAAGTTTTGATAGAGATTATTGTTGCCCGGAAGAAGTCGCTAGGTAGAGTAAGGCCAAATTGTATATATTACTAGCTTTTGCCCTCGGCTTCGCTCACGTTAGGTCCGATTATTCTAACCCCGATTTTACCCTCTCAGGGGTTGAATTTTCAAAAATTCATTCTTAGCGGATGCCTACATCATAAGTAATATCTTTCTGTAAGCCTTTTAGCCCGATCTGTCTAGTGGTTTGAGCTGTGCGTTGATAAATCAATCAGTCAATCAGTCAGTCAGTCAACTTTTCCTTTTATAAATTTTAAATTGCTGTTTTTATATTTTTTTATGAGGAGATAGTACACTTATTCACAGATGTTGGGGTCCCAAGGTCACGAATGGAGATCGAATGAACCTCGAATGAATTGTCTCTTGAATGAAGTCAATGTCCTAGTTTCATGACATCATAAACATATTACTACCGAAAGGGTAACATTGTTCAGATTTTGACTGTCACCAATATTTCACAGGATAATATTCAAATCAAAGAATCATTTTAAAAAGTGTTAAAATTCAAAAGGAAAGATTTCGATTTGTAATAAAAGAGCTTTTCCTAAGATGAAAACTTCTCAGATTGCCTCCTCACTCTCCAGTCTTCAATAGTCAGGCCACTCGGAATCAGTTAAATTACAGCTGTGAGAAAATTAAAGTTTGCTCAGAAACGAGTTCCGGGTGATCGGATGCAAAACGGAGTAGATAACCCAGTTCGAGTTTAGTAAGCCGGGGATAGATGATAGCTTCGACCATTTAGCCGGGACGAGCCTTTACGCAGATTTAGTACTGAATATATTATTCTGCCACTTTCTGCGGGAGGTGAGCTAATCACGTACAGCCTACGTACAGCACACTTTTACTCGCTTCCGCACACTCTTGTAAAAAACTTAATGTCTATGAACGCACACTAAATCAAAAGCTGTCACACTTACAAGCTGACACGTACGTTTGTACATGTACCTCGGCAGAGGGGAATGCGTGCGCTTGCCAAGTCCTGGCTAAGTGGTCGAATGGTGATAGCCTAGTAATTAGGCTTGCGGTCTGTCGCGAGTTCGATAAAAGGCACGCAACTCTAACTGTTCGGAATTGGATATTTCACTAATTTTTTTTTATACACGGTGAAATTTCATTGGTTGTACTCCCTGAAAGAGGTGAATGTGCTTATGAAACTGAACAACTTTCCCCAAGGAACATAAGTCGAAATATGAAAAAAAAATTTGGACCTCCCATAGTAAATCAATCAGCTGATCGTCAAGTTTGTATGGAGGGTCCAATTTTTTTTTTTCATATTTTGACCTATGTTCCCTGGGGAAAGTTGTTCAGTTTCATGAGCACATTCACCTCTTTCAGGGAGTACAACCATTAAAATTTCAACCGGTATACTTAAAATAAAGTTTTTTAATATTAAAACATAATGGCATTTTTGTTTTTTTAGTATCTTAACTAGTCTCGAAAATACAAAAATCATACAAAATATCGTTTTAGTAAGAAACGGTTACTACAGTCACAATAAATATTTGTTTTTTGATCGATTTATTTTTTGTTTTTTACAAATATTATTCTTACATGTTACACCAAAGAAGTTGTGGGTTCAAATGCCAAACAGACATTATGACGTAGTGTTAGGGCGGGTGCCGTTTCGCATATTTGTAGCACAGATAAAAGAAAGTGAAAACTTTGAAATAAAATATAAAATTTTAGAATTTTGTCTACTGAAACTAACACTTCCCGATTTGTAATTACCTAAACAATCTAATTTATGTATTTTAAGATTATTTCTTAGTACGAGTAAAATACCCTATTGTGAGTTTAGTGTGAACACGCACTAGAAGCGGTAAGTTGGTAACCCATTTCGCGTGGATGGAAGACAAATAAACGCAGTGAAGACCTCACCCTACCGTGTCGACGCTTGTCTTGTGAATAAACATTTTGAAATTGTTATCGCTGTTTGCTAGGCTGAGTCGACAAAACCGTTTTCACAGTTTGCGATTGAAACACTTTAATTTAATATGCGAATAACGTAAGATAAGGGAAATTAGTTCAAACACGACTGTGAAACTCAATAATTGTGTTTGAGGAACTGTTAGCATGAGTTACTTTTCTCATTCGAGAACGTTCATTTTCCTTTGACGCTAATGTCATCGAATAGGAATACGATCAATCGAATAAACAAAAGTTATACTTACCCTACTGTACCCTAAGTGGGCCTATGGCAATTCGTTGAGATGGGTGATGGGTCATTTTATTTTTTCTTTAGAAAGTCATTGTTAGGTTTAGTGGCAAGCTCAATCGATTTCGATTCAAAAACACTTTGTAAAAGTATATTTGAATATAAAATTATTATTTTCTGTTCTATTATGTTCTGTTCTATTCTATCGGCTGTAGAAATCCCGTTTTAAAGGTCCAGATAGGACAAAAACAAAAGTTATCATTGGACTTCCTCCTTACTATCTTTTCCTTCACCGTTGAAGCAAGAAGTATTGAATTGTTTAAACGCACATTACACCGAAAAGTCAGAGGTGCGTGCCCGGAATCGAACCCATAAACCTCCAAATAGGAAATTGCACCCCCAATCAGTAGACTATCACCGCTTGAGATGGAACCTCTTTCTCCACCCAACCGTCAACCGCCCCTATCGCATAGACTTTAGGTTTACTTTACTGTGACTTTAGTGTTTCTTTACTGTGACTATAGTGTTTCTTCACTCGAAATCTATCAATGGTTTTGAGTTGCGCACACTCGTACTAAGCCCACGGTAGGCCTATATTCTTATATCATTTAACCAACCTATATTATAACACCTCGCCAATAAAACACGCGACGTCTACCCGTTGGTAATGTGACAGATACTGAGAACTAGTTACTTAATGGTCCAAGTTAGAAAAGAAGAAGTTTTCGTTACTATAACAACTAGGCGATTTAATAGCACAGTGATGAGACAAAACTAAAAAAGAATGAAATCGCAATCGGGTTTCATTGGCTGATACTCACTCTCAGTTAGCTTAATTAAAAAATTGCAGCAAGAATACAACAGATTCAGTCAGTCATAGCAATTGAGATTGTAGTAATGGAAAGCAGATTCTGCTGAGAAAGTTGCTCTTTGCAAAACAAAGTATAAATTACTGTACATAGCTATTATAATGTATACCAGTCATAAATTATACATTAATATGTAATATATTATTACACTATCTTATGGGCAGCCGATTGCAATTTACAAATTAAGAAATTCATAAATCATCAAGTTAAACACATTATTTATCACTAGATGATGACAACTTCGTCTGCATGGATTAAAGTTTTTTGATTCCTGCGAAAACTCTTTAATTTTCCGGGATAAAATGTAGCCTATGTGTTAATCCTGGGTAAGAGCTATCTACATTTCAAATTTCAGCCAAATCGGTTCATTCGTTGTGGCGTGAAGTAGTAATAAACTCACACAAACACACACACACACACATACAAACTTTCGCCTTTATAATATTAGTGTGATGTGATAAGTGTGATTACCATTAAGTGAAGTATGCCTTCCCATTGCCTTAAAAACCGCATCCATGTAATATAATAATTCAGTGGTCCTAATACTTTTGTTTGAAGAATGGCGCGAACAAAACGGCGACGCGTTATCAAACAATTTCCGCTAAAGTACGTGACATGGGTCTCGCGGGTCCCCACTCCACAGGTCGCATGTCATCAAATTGACATTTAATTTCCGAGCTGACTGTAAGGAGACAGCTCGTGGGCTCGAGCTGAAATTGCGTTGTTTTTCTATTAGATATTATCATACTTTTTATACGACTGCCTGAAAAAAGAAGTATTTTTTTTAAAGAATATTAGCCAAGCTGGACTTGACTTATATTCTCCTCTCCCCTGCAAATAAGCGGAAAGCTGGTGCTAGAAGTGGGTACGACAATAGTGCAACGGGTGGGGCTCGAACCTGCGACCTTTCAGTTTTCAGTCCGCACCTTTAATCGTTGGGCTATTGAGGCTTATATTGTTTTCAGGGTTCATGTATGTATGAACGTACGTGAGTTTGTATATTCCACTATAATTCCTATACGCCTGAAGCGATTTTGATGAATGAGGTGTCGTTAGAATCCTTAGCTTATTCCGGGTGACATAGGCTAGTAAATTAAAGATAAAAATGATGGGGTGACCATAGTCCCGCATTAAAGACTAAGGTTGGAAAAAAAATTTCGAAAATAAGATTAAGTATATAATCATCATCTAGAAAATGATGAGTACACTACACTACACTATAGTTACAACACTACACTATAGTTTAATATCCAGTTATTCACAAAAAAATTATAGAAAATATATAAATTTATAGAAAAATAAGTTTGTTATTCCTTGTGTATCATAGACTTCCCCAAAATAACGCCTGCTTCTACCCAAGCATTGAGAACTCTGCAAGGGGTCAATGGAACTCGTGAGCGGCGACAAAGATTAGCGAGAACTTTACAAAGTATTTAGTTTTTAATTTTCCACATATTAGGCAGCGGACTGCTGCGCGTAGACTTCAAACGAAGTAATATGCGAAGTATTTTAATATTTTGCAATGAATTTCGTTCGTGCACCCAACTTGACATAGTTCATTAACTTCGGCGCTGCGTTTGCATATTATGAAAATACTTTTCGCGATAAAAATGCTTTGCTGTTTACAGTGGAATTGTTTTAGACGCTCTACCTATAGCATATGGGTAAAAGTTCACTTACATTACCTAGGGTATAAGTGCCTAGCTATATTTACTAGCTTTTGCCTGCGACTTCGTCCGCGTGAGTTAGGTTACTGTTTTTCTGGAGTAAACGGCTCTTGTTAACCTCAACTATGCAATGACATATACATATATAAAAAAGACGTGTGGCACTCGGAGACTGCCGCAGTAAAGCTATTGCATAGCATTTTTTATCAACGCCATCTAGCGGTGAGCCGCTAGATGGCGTTGATAAAAAATGCGCCATCTAGCGGCACACCGTAGAGGAGTCCCGTGTCAGGTTATTTTCGTTACGGAATTTCTGGATTCGGTCTCCACGCTGGCCCGCGATAGAAGCTATGCAATAGCTTAAAAGTTCATCGAAATTAGTCAGGATTTGTATTATTTATAGTGTACCTAGTAAGTATATTGTTACTGATACATATTGTAACAATATTTTGGATTTTGAAAAAGTATTGCTGAGATAGTTTAGTACTAGAAGTGGGTATGACAATAGTGCAAAGGATGAGGTTCGAATCTGCGACCTTTCAGTTTTCAGTCCACATCTTTAACCGTTGGGCTATTGAGGCTTCTTGCCTACATGAAAAGTTGCCTGCTTTGCTTCAACTGTCCACAAGATAGTTAAGCTACATATTGTAACATTTTTTGTTTTGAAAAGAGCAACTGCTGAGTTTCTTGCCGGCTCTTCTCAGTAGAATCAGCATTCCGAACCAGTGGTAGATTTCGATTTGTCATAAAAGCCACAAGTTGGCCTACATGAAATAAATAATTTTGAATTTTGAATAAATTACTTGCCTTCTGTTCACAGTTAATTTAAAAACTCACAAATTCTCTGTAAGTAGTAAATAATCAAGGGTGTTGATTAACAAGTGAGCTGGGTTCTTTATAATTCAATTTCGCGAGGAAAAATAATGTCTCCAAAGTATGCGGGCGAATTGCGCAGTCGATAACTCCGTCACCGGGGCCGCTTCATCACAACTTGGTTGTGGAATTGGTTTGATTAATGGATTGGCAGCCTTATAAATAACACTTCCTCGTACAAATACTTTGAAACTGGGGAACCAACTTCCTGCGGCGGTGTTCCACTAAACTACAACATGGGGTTATTCAAGGGGCGGACCAACAAATTCCTAAAAAGTCGGCAACGCATTGGTGATGCCTCAGGTGCTACAAATGTTCATGGGCGGCGGTAATCACTTAACAGCAGGTGACCCGCCTGCTCGCCTCGCTAAAATATTTTAAAAAAAAGTTGGAGTTGTATAAGGAGATAAAATAAGACGATATAAAAGTGCTTTTTACCCCACTTATCTATGTATGTATTTATTTATTTATTCAGGTTCACAAACAACGTCACGGTCTTAGTTGTAATAGACTAAAGCCGAATTTACACTGCGAAATTAGTGGCATGAAATTAGTTTCATGACATTCATTTCATCAACAGTTTCACGTGTAAACTTCTAATTTTATGCATGAAATTAATGCATGCATCATGAAATTAGAAGTTTACACGTGAATTTGTTGATGAAATTAATGTCATGAAACTAATTTCGCAGTGTAAATTCGGCTTTATACCCGAAATCTCACTAACCGCGACGTCAACCACGTAAACCCCAAATTACCTTAGATAAGTGTACAGTATGTTTTAACTTACAAGTTTCAATTTAACTTAATTTACAAAAAAAAATCGCAAAAAAAAAGGGAAATCTACAAAATGTTCAGTGATATATTTTTTAAACTAGCTTTAACCCGCGGCTTCGCTCACGTTAGGTCCGATTTTTTAACCCCCTATTTAACCCTCTTGGGATTGAAATTTTCCAAAATCCTTTCTTAGCGGATGTCTACGTCCTAACAGCTACCTGTATACCAAATTTCAGCTCGATCGGTCCAGTGGTTAGAGCTGTGCGTTGTTAGATCAGTCAGTCAGTCAGTCAGTCAGTCACCTTTGCCTTTTATATATTTAAGATGAATTATTTTAAGTTTGCCCGACCTGGGAATCGAACCAGGAACCTCGTCATCCGCAGTCGAACTTGTTAACCGCTAGACCAACGAGACGGTTAATGTAAAGTATTTTGGATACAAGAGGCGTATAAACTACGAGTAATTCCTCAACAAGTCGGCACGGCGCGGCGTCGAGGTGTGATGTATCGTGTGAATTAATGGCTTCTTAAACCGTCTCCAGCCTCTCAGCAGAGTTACTTTAATAGCTGCGCGCACGGAACAACTTACCCACCATTACGTCATAAATCCTTGGGGGTGTCAGCGGGGTTCACTTACCTGAAAACAAACAGTGTTGCATTAGGTTTAGATAAATAAAAAATATTCTTATACCTACTAGTCGATGCTGCGAGGATTTAGTTCTTAAAATCCCGCGGGAACTCTTTAATTTTCCGTAGTATATCTGAATATATAAAAGGCAAAGGTGATTGACTGACTGATCTATCAACGCACAGCTCAAACTGCTGGAAGGACCAGGCTAAAATATGGCATACATATAGCCATTAAGACGTAGGCATCCGCTAAGAAAGGGTTTTTGAAAATTCAACTGCTAAGGCGGTAAAATAGGGGTTTGAAAAATCGAACTTAACGTGAGCGAAGCCGTGGGTAAAAGCCAGTAGTATATTATAAAAAGTAGCCTATGTCACTCTCCCGATCCTCAACAATACCCATGCAAAAAATCACGTCGATCCGTTGCTTTGTTGCTGCGTGATTGAAGGACAAACCAATAAACCAACAAACAAACACTTTCGCATTTATAATATTAGTGAGTTAGTTTATTAACCGACTTCCAAAAAAGGAGGAAGTTCTCGTCGGAATCTTTTTTTTAATTTTTTTTTATGGATATTCCCCGATTACTCGAAATTCATTTTTTGTTTGAAAGGGTATACATCCCAGGTGGTCCCATTGTCATCAGGTCAGAATCTGATGATGGGATCCTGGAGAAATCTAGGGAACTCTTCAAATATAGGCACAATTGTTATACTTTGTAGTGGCGTCTGAAGTCAGTTTTGTAAAAATCATTATTTTTTTTTTACGTTTATATTACATATTTTTAAAACTGTAGCAACCAAATCACCTACGGTTTTGTAGGTAGGTACTCCGATTGATATTGCCACGGACAAAGAGATCGACAAAAAACCTATTATGTAAAAGAAAATGCTACAATTTTCACAATTGAGTAGAAATCCCTTTCCACTTTCCCCGAACTTTCCCTCGTAACTTGCAAAAGGTTTATTGAATAGAGTGAATTTCTAAAGTGCGCCCCGCCCGGCCGCCGAGGTGTTGCTGGCTGAGATAATTTGAGCCCTCCCCAGATTATACACGATGGACCCTAATTTCATTATTAACGGCGGGTGAATGACGGTAGATTATCTCTTAGATTGTCTCTCTTTTACTCGTATAATCTTTAAAGACTTGAGTTTTGTAAAACAAACCTTTTGCGAAATGTAGTTTTTTTTTTTTTTTATTCGATGACAAGATAGCCCTTGACTGCGATCTCACCTGATGGTAAGTGACGATGCAGTCTAAGATGGTAGCGGACTAACTTGGAAGGGATATAGCAGTGTAAATTCAACCCATACCTACCCCTAATCGGTTTCTACACGCCATCGTGCCGGAACGCTAAATCGCTTGGCGGCACGTCTTTGACGGTAGGGTGGTAGTTGTAGGTATACTACTAGTTCACTGTAAGTTGGCCGCTACCTCGCGTCGCGCTTATCCGCACAGCATCTTAAGTCAGACCCGTTTAGTACAGATAGCAACATACCGCTCGCGATTGTCACCACCGAATTTTTTCAGTCTTGTTATTGTTACGTTCTAAATGTTTTTGTTAACTTTAAATTAGTTATTTATTTTTGTTTGGTTAGTATTTACTTAAAAATTAAATTATATTCAAATTTTCTTTTTCATATAATAAAGCAGTTAAGTCTTTGATAAATAATAATATAAAAAATACTTTTTAAAAAACTGACTTCAAACGCCACTGCAAAGTCACTATAAAAAATATTCAAATCGCTTCAAGTATGCTTATAAAATTTGAAGAGTTCTGTCCATTTCGATAGGATAATCGGATAATAGGATTAATAGGATTTTCTTTTTCATATAATAAAGCGCTAACAGACGCTAAGCCTCCCTTTTGACGACCTCCCTGGCGCAGTGGTGAGCGCTGTGGTCTTATAACTGGGAGGTCTCGGGTTCGATTCCCGGCGGGGGAGATTAAGGAATTTATAATTTCTAAATTGTCTCTGGTCTGGTCTGGTGGGAGGCTTTAGCCGTGTTACCACCCTACCGTCAAAGACGTGCCGCCAAGCGATTTAGCGTTCCGGCACGATGGCGTGTAGAAACCGATTAGGGGTATGGGTTGAATTTACACTGCTATACCCCTTCCAAGTTAGCCCGCTACCATCTTAGACTGCATCGTCACTTACCATCAGGTGAGATCGCAGTCAAGGGCTATCTTGTCATCGAATAAAAAAAAAAAAAAAAAAGCGCTAGTTAGTTAGCGATAGTAGTAGAACTCGTACCTCGTATAGATATTTTCTGAAATGGAAACAATTAAAGTGAAACTGGCATCAAAGGACGATTCATTTAACAACGGCTTGAACAGTGAATGGATATTCACTATTCTGATGCTGATTGCAATCGAAATTATTATAATGAATGCAATTTGCAGCGAGCGTAAAATGGCCGCTGAATTGAGTTACCCCGACCCGGGTGCAATACAGAAGGTGAATAATAATAATTGGTTTGCTTTTAACAGTTCAGCGAGGTGTCGGGAGCGGGTCAAAAGTTTAATTAACATGTAAACTTTAAAAAAAATTGACTTAAATAACTAGTCCGCCATCTTGGGTGTTCCGCCATCTTGGCCATGTTGGATTTAGTGACGTTTTGACGTCACACAGCTAACCATGCATTGTCATCCAAACTAAACGTGTATGCAAAATTTCAGCTCAATCGGTTATGATATATGTTTCAAAATTGAGTTGCAAGATTTCACCCGAACAAACATAGTTACATACATACATATTACATACATACATTGCAAGTTAAATGAAAGTTTTTAAAAATGATTAAAATTAATAAAAAAATGACGAAAGAAGGATGTCGTCCAGAGAATACATTCTAAACATAAACAATTTCACGCACTCTTCAACCATTTGATTTTGAAGTCTACGCGCCAGAACAAAAGACTAATCTTCCCTTATCCTTCCTGCCGCTTAAGTTTTTCTCTATTACTGAATGAACTAATTTAAATAAAAAATATTTAACTAAGTAAAATCACGCCCCAAATGGACTTAAAACATATGCGCATACAAATCAGACCCTCGTATTTGAGATGAAATTGAAAAAAGCTGTTCAAGCGCCCCCAACAATTTGATCTAATCCGGTTCAAAGTGGCCTCTCGCCTGCTATAAGCAGTTCTAACCAGTTATATCCGAATTGAGTGTACGAAAAGATTTTAGACGCTAAACTTTAGCATGGAGTAGATTTGTTCCGTACTTGGGTACGAGATTTAGCAGTTTAGAAACTCGTAGGCTGTAGAAACTTTATTATCCAATACTTAGACACATTTACGGACTTACTAACTTTGAGATATAAATTTAGACGACGTGATTACTAAGAGTTTATCTTTTAAAAAAAGGTAGTTGTTCTTTTACCAATTTGTTTACTTATTTGTTCATCTTTCTGGAATAAAATTTTGTGTTTACTCCATACTGAAAAGTATGTCTGTGTGTATGTCTGTTATTATTCACATTATAAGCGGCTATACATAATGCAGGACACATTGAGATTGCATGTTCTTTTACCCATTTTTGAACACTTTACACTTAACTACACATATTATTTCAATTTTTACGTAACTCACTAGATCCTCTTCGTAATACGTATCGTCATCATTCTAAAATGCTAATTATAGAATGTATAACTTTTATTATGAATATTTTGATGAATTAATTAAAACTAAAATAAATCTAAAACCTCTTCGATGTCATCGCAGCGCGGCATAGTACCCAAACTGGCAGCATTACAGCTGCCAAAATAACTCATTGGCCAAGGTAGCTGCCAGCTCTTGGATCCCCAGTAGTTATCCCTATCAGTAGGGATACCTTGGTAGATAGGTCATAGGTGTACCAGGCCAACTCGATGACGATTTTTTGACAGTTCTCCAAGAGTTTGAGCCCTGAAACCCTACGGAACCAGGGTTTCCACCCTAAAAGGCACAAATTAATATGAAACTACCTTCAACTTTTATTAGTATAAAGTTATAACCAAAACAAAAATTATTAGGGTTAATTTAAGGGAGATTCAGATTTTACAATAATATAATAGTTTAGGTTCACAGAAGAACATCAACACTGTTGATCTGGTGGGAGGCTTTGGCCGTGGCTAGTTACCACCCTACCGTCAAAGACGTGCCGCCAAGCAATTTAGCGTTCCGGCACTACGGCGTGTACAAACCGATTAGGGGTATGAGTACACTGCCATACCCCGTCCAAGTTAGCCCGTTACCGTCTAAGACTGCATCGTCACTTACCATCAGGTGAGATAGCAGTCAAGGACTGACTTGTCTTCGAATAAAAAAAAAAAACAGATTTTGTGAACATGTTAAATTCATAAAAATCACACCCTTCACGCCCGTAACTATTCGATGCAACGGCAAAGTTGTTCGAGCCCCGCAAACACTCCAACCTATCCGAATGGATTGGGCTCTCGTGCGTCGGTTGAAAGCAGTTTTAACCTGTTATATCCGGTTCAGTTACCGTAAAAAGAATTTATTGAACGCTAAACTTTGCGGGGATACTTTTATATGGAGCTAAAGTTAGAAACTTGAACGCAGTGGGACCCGAGGGAGTTTCTCAGGGTGAGTGCTCACTGCTCTGCGCCCTTGCTTTGTCTTTATTCACTGGTAAAATGTTAATTGGCCACTAGTAGAAGTAAAAGGCTATTGATCAGATCTGTATTCAACTGCCCGTGCCCACAAGAAAGTATAAATTTTGATTTTTGATGAGCCGAGGTGTAGTGATGTCTTGACTAGTCATATAAGATTGGCCTATCTAAATATATGATGACTAGCTTTAACCCGCGGCTTCGCTCACGTTAGGTTTGATTTTTTAACCCCCTATTTAACCCTCTTGGGGTTGAAATTTTCCAAAATCCTTTCTTAGCGGATGTTTACGTCCTAACAGCTACCTGTATGCCAAATTTCAGCTCAATCGGTCCAGTGGTTAGAGCTGTGCGTTGATAGATCAGTCAGTCAGTCAGTCAGTCAGTCAGTCAGTCAGCTTTGCCTTTTATATATTTAGATGATTACTTCATTGCCGATTTCAGCAACAGCGACTGATTCTCTATCAGTTTTTAACAGGATTTTTGCGCAGGATAGGTATATTGTATTTGATTGTATTTATTTGTATTTGTATTGTATTGGACTTAGGAAACTTCATCGTGGAAGCACTGTAAACATAGTATAGTTTCATTAACGATTGTAAAAATTTAATTTTTTTGAAAAGAGCAACCGCCGAGTTTCTTGCCTGGCTCTTCTCGGCAGGAAAGGCATTCCGAACCAGTGGTAGATTCATTGACAAATCAAAAGTGCTTGTAAAAGCTTATTTGAATAAAAAATATTTCTAAAAAAAATAAATATTAAAGTGCATAAGTGTACGCGCAAACGCGTTTTATCTAAATATATAAAAGGTAAAAGAAATGGTGATTGACTGACTGATCTACCAACGCACAGCTCAAACAACTGGACAGATCAGGCTGTTTGGCGTACAGATAGCTATTAGGACGTACATACTTAGGTATCCGCTAAGAAAGGATTTTTGAATTATAATAATAATAGATTTATTATATTATGAATCCACATATGGACGAAGGATAATACAATCGTCTCAATTTCCTTATCTCCTCAGCACTGGTAGCATGGGCGGGAGAAATTTTATCCCCGGGAAAAGGATAAAACGTTTATCCCCTCGCTTAGCTTTATCCACCCGTCGAGCATGGGCACAGCGGTGGAAATAACACTCAGTGGATATACTTATAGAAATATACATCGCCTTCTCCTCTGTCGCCATGCTTTAGCCTAGGGAAAAGATAATTTTATCCCCTGTCAGTGGATAAAATTGGGGGATAAAACTTTTATCTCCTGCCCATGCTGCCGGTACAGGTAGTAGGTAATGCATCTGAATAACCAAGGACATACATTATGTAAATGTAAAATAATAAATCACGCCGATTCGCGAGCTCACAATACCAACGTAAGATACCAGTGGATCTATGTAATAAATCGGGAAAACTTGGGAAATTCGTACATTTGTAGCGATTGTCAGGTGCGGATGAGGTAATATATCTCGGAATCGATTTGATCTGACAGTATTATCAATGTAGGGAAAATGTACTTATATACATATACATACCAAGTTAAAGCTTGAAGATCATGGAAGAAAGTATAGGCAACATCTTCGACACTTCATATCATCTATTTAAGCGAAATGTTTTTTATTTTATTCAATCACAAGATAGTCCTTGACTGCGATCTCACCTGATAGTAATTGACAATTTTGTCGGTAGGGTGGTAACTAGCCACGGCCAAAGCCTCCCACAAGAGCTGACCAGAGACAATTCAGAAATTATAAATTACTAAATTGCCCCCGCCGGGAATCGAACCCGAGACCTCCCAGGTTTTTTATATGAATAGCGAGCAAACGAGAAGGTGGGTCACCTGATGTTAAGTGATTACCGCCCATAAACTCTTGTAGTACCAGAGGGACCAATGCGTTGCCAGCTTTTCAGGAATTTGTTGGTCCACCCCTTGAATAACCCCATGTTGTAATTACGTCGGAACGCCGTCGAAGGGAGTTGATTCGACAATTTGGTAGTATGTGGAAAAAGATCTGGTTATAAAACCACAGCGCTCACCACTGCGCCAAGGAGGTCGTCAAACTTCTACTTACTGACAAGGACAACGATATATGTGATGCTATGAGGCACACTTCTAAGTTGCAATACATAGCAGGGGAGCAAGTATGTATCAGCAACACGACATCATTATCTCAACTTAAATCTCGTCATCAACACGTCTCGTCTCAGAATGATAACAGTCTTAGCCATAGACCATATAGTCTTAGCCATAGGTCACCTGTAAACCCTGTTTTCCACCTAACCTAGGACTTGAATCCGGGACACCAAAATCCGCAGCCGAATAAGGTTACGCCTGAACCATCGAGGTAAACCATCAGGCGGAAATCGTGGATTTGACCGAAATACATCCGAAAAATCGCAGAAAGTTCGTACATTTGAAGCGAGTAATGTAGCTATTGGCAGGGTGCGGACGGAGCAATAAATTACTGATCGAATTTGGTTTGACAGGACTATCAATGTAATGGTAACGATAACGACGATGTGATAGCTAGTGGTTAACACTTCGGACCTACTTTTCAAGGGATCCGGGATACAATATTCTAACAAAATTTTACAAAGTGCTTTTGAATTGTCAAGTGAATCAACCACTAGTTCGGAATGCAGTTCCAACCGGGAAGAACCAGCAAGAAACTCTGCGGATGCTCTTTGTAAAAAAATTAATCACAGTTTTCAGAAACGTTGAACTAAAGTGTTTAGTGCGAGTAGGTTGGATTTCAACCACGTAAGGATGCCAACGCTCACGACTTCTCGTAGTTCTGTGGTGGAACGGTGAAGGGGGCGCAAGGCTGTGTAGTTCCTGAGCGCACTCTCCAAAGTATATATGTCAGAAAACCTATAAAAGCCAGCTTCTTTTTCTTTATCAACCGATAGATGTCCACTGCTGAATAAAGGTATCTTGCATGAACTTTCGCAGGTCTCGGTCTTACGCCGCCTGAAATCGCGGTTCTCTGCGACTCGTTTGATGTCGTCGGCCCATCCAGTGGGGGGTCTGCCAACACTGCGCTTCCCGGTGCGGGGTCTCCACTCCAGCACCTTGGAACCTCAACGACCATCAGCTCTTCGAACTATGTGCCCCGCCCATTTCCACTTCAGTTTCGCAATTCGCTGAGTTATGTCAATGACTTTAGTTCTCCTATGGATCTCTGATTTGATCTCGCATCGATACTCCGAGCATAGCTCTCTCCATCGCCCGCTGAGTGATCCTGAGCCTTCTTACGAGGCCCATAGTGACCATGTTTCGGACCCATAAGTCATCATTGGCAACACTCACTGTTCAAAGACTTCAGGCTCAGGCACTGAGGAATTTTAGACGAGAAGACATCTCGTCCAAAATTCAAGCCAGCTTTAATGTGAGCCTTTCAGCCAGTTCATACATGATGCATTACCGGGCGATGCCGACGCGTTGATACAAATTGGCATTGACGGACGATCGGCCGACAGCTGATCGATGGAACCACATTTAGTTCGCAGCAGAGGCGTTAGAAAAACTTTGTTGTTAGCTAAATGGTCTGGGATCTACGGGACTAAAGCTCCGTCAAGCGGAATCGATTTTTTTTATGAGAATTACTCGTTAACATTTATAACATTAAGTTAAGTTATGCGTTAATTTAAATAGCCCAAAAAATGTTGGAATTTTTAAATTCAAAAAAATGTTTTAGCGCATCACGGACATCGACTTCAAAGGGGTATTCGATTGTTGTCAAAATGCGGATATTAATAATGGAGAGTGTAGCTACTGAATCGTGACGTCATGTTGCAATAGCGCTCTCTTTTTCAAACAGAAAACTTAAAAGCTCTATATTTTCGAGCCTATCGTGGAATCCTAACTTTATGGCGGTAGTAAGGAATGCTAGCTTTATATTTTATCCCGAAAAATGAAATAATTCCCATTGTAGATGAGCATGGGCAGGGGACATACTTATTATCCACGGGGAAAGGATAAAATGTTTATCCCCTCGCTCAGTTTTATCCCCCCGTTGAGCATGGGCAAAACGGTGGAAATAATATCCTTCTTCTGGTAGGAATATACTTCTCTCTTCTGTCGCCACGCTTTAGCATAAGGAGAAGATAATTTTACCTCTTGTCAGTGGATAAAATCGGGGACATTGCATCCTGTCCATGCTCACCCTGCAGGAATCAAAAACCATCTACGCGAACGAAGTCGCGGGCATCATCTAATCATTACGTACAATCATTTAAACCTATAATTCAAACGCAGTGTTAACAATTGTGAATGGGGATGAATAATGTTTAGGACTAAGTAAGTTGACCCTCCGTCAAACCGACATCCGCGGAGACGGGAGATTGATTGCTGTACATTCAATCTGCTCTCGCGAACGCTTCGCTCGGGGTAACTGTTTATTGTTCCCGGGACAATGTGAAAATACACGCTTTTTTATTCCGAATCTTTTGGAAAAGGAGCTTTGAATAGAGCTTCTTGATTTCTCGCCAGCTGTAACGTCATTAAAAACCATCGAAATAATGCTTAGAACAGTTATCTAAGCACAAACATTTTAACTTTCGAATAGTAAGGGTGAAGTTAGCGTCAGCAAAAAATTTTATATGAAAACGACGGGAGCGCTCCTGTAATAGTTATTTGTTCAACAAGATAGCAAAGTTTTTTTTTTTGTTGCGAGTGCCTAGTTTGAATCCCGAGCGAGAGAAGGATTCTAATTTAGAATCCTAAGAGTAGTGAGGGATTCAAAGGCACAAGAAGCAAAAACTTTGCTATTGTGTGATACATACAACTTTTCACCTCAATAGCGAAAAAATACAAGATGTAAGAAAAATATTTATTAAAACATAAAGGATATTAATTAATTAATTTTAATTTTCTTTTATGTTTCATGTTGTGTTACAGAATTATAAAGCCTAAAACACATTAAAAAAAAGCAAATAGTTTAAATAATAAAATAGAGAGTTAAAAAAATTTGTCGAAATAAAATGTATGGGGTATGCAATATTATAGGTATACAAAATTTCTGAACGTTTCTTGAGGAAGTTGAAGAAACGCCAATCCAATGCGTTCTATATTCTAAACACTTTTTCTGAGTGAGCAAAAACGACTTTTGCTCACTGGTTTTGGGCAGCAAAAGCGCCCTTTTTGAGCTAGAGAGGTGAAAAAGCAATTTTTAAAATTTTTGCCTGTTTGTCTGTTTGTTTGTTTGTTTCCGCTAATCTCGGAAACGGCTGGACCGATTTTGACGGGACTTTCACTGGTAGGTTGCTGATGTTATCGGGAGTAACATCGGCTACTTTTCAATCCTTCCAACTCCTCAATCCTGATACTGCACCTAAACTGTAAGGTTTTTGGGACCTGTCGATTGTGAATTGAAGATGCGGACTAAGTCGCGGGCGTCCGCTAGTAATCTTAATAAAACGAACCTTGTAAGTTTATAACCCATTAAGCCTTCGTGGTACCAGCGGTGCATGGCCGGCATGCACGCTGCATGGCGCAGTGCGGCGCTATCGATTGCTGAACGCTGAGGCATGCCACGCGGAGCCGGGGGAAGGACACTAACTGCGCTGGGGCACGCGATATGCATTCCGGACCGCGATATTACAATTATTTGCCCGTTTATTCAATAAATCTTTACTGCATTAGCCAAGCAGCTACCATACTAAAATATCGCACACCTAGATTAAAAATTTTAAAGTCAGATAACTCAAATAATGTCTCTGTTCTAGTGTTGAGTAGGACATACAAGAGGCGGTACATTTCGCTCATTTGCGACAAGGGTGACATAACTCAAAATTCACCAATTTTAGTGTCGAACATTTATACTTTTTGCTATAAAAACAACATCACAGGCGAACGAAGTCGCAAGCATAAGCTATATGTTATAATACTAGCTTTTGCCCCCGCGACTTCGTCCGCGTGGAATTAGGTATTGGGGTGGAATTTTCAAAAACTGTGACACACGTACTTCTTTATTTTTAACAGACAGCTCAAATACCAACTTTGATGGAAACAGCTTGAAAAATGACGGAGTTTCATATAAACTTCCATACCTTATTTAAACCCCTTAGGGGTGGAATTGCCAATAATCCTTTCTTAGTGTGCGTGTTACGTGCGTGTGTGTGTGTTACGTCATAAAAGGAACCAACTGTAAAAATTTCAAGTTTCTAACTTCAGTAGTTTAGGCTGTGCGTTGATATCTCAGTCAGTCAATCAGTCAGTCAGAGCTTTGAATTTTATATACAGGGTGGTCTAACTAGTGACGTCAATAAATTTTTTTTAGATTCCTCACACCTGGGGGTATCCGAAAATACCCCATGTATGTTCTGCGATATTTTGTAGTTTTCGAGTTATAATTTTTTTTTGTGTTTTTTGAATATTTTCTGCCAGCGAGGTTTCAAAAATTCATATCCTTTTTTATAGTAAGTATTTTGCAGTTTTTTTTTATTTTGACATAATCGTCTTGAATGTTGTTTTAATTAAAAAAAAAATTCAGCTTCTTGAAATTACTTAAAGTTACTTAAAGAAGGCTTGAAAGTTAGAACTTTAGTTTTTAGTAGAATTTACTCAAACATTCAACTTCAATTTAAAAATACAAAAAGAAGTTTCCATAGCTTCTGGCTAAATTTAAAAACTTTGCAAGGTCCTAAGCTACCAAAATCATTAAAAAAATATTGTACTTAATTAGCTTTTTTTGTTATAATCGGCCTTCGAAGGTGGATTAGGCTAAAAATCGTTAAAACATGATTAAAGCATTAAAAAATATTTTATCTACTTTTTATCATTCTTATGGTAAATTAAACTTAAAATGTGATTTTAAAATTAATTTTAATTTAAATTCCTGTAAAATAACGGTAGCTTGCGTAATTTTTACAATAATTTCGGTCTCACCACTGATTTAAAATGTGATTATTTGTAAAAATTGCTGGTTGTGAAATTAACTATTTTTGGATAACAAATAAAAGGCACAAATTACTGAAAAATTACTAATTTATTAAAATTTTCAAAATTTTCAAATTTTCTAAATTCCTTCCTCCAACTTATCCGAAATTATTGTAAAAATACACGAGCTACAGTTATTTTACAGAAATTTAAATTAAAATTAATTTAAAATTACATTTTTAAGTTTAATTTACCATAATAATGATAAAAAGTAGATAAAATAATTTTTAATGCTTTAATGATGTTTTAGCGATTTTTAGCCTAATCCACCTTTGAAGGCCGATTATAACAAAAAAAGGCTGATTAAGTACAATATTTTTTTATGATTTTGGCAGCTTAGGACCCTGTAAAGTTTTTAAACTTAGCCAGAAGCTATGGAAACTCCTTTTTGTATTTTTAAATTGAATTTGAATGTTTGAGTAAATTCTACTAAAAACTAAAGTTCTAACTTTCAAGCCTTTTTTAAGTAACTTTAAGTAATTTCAAGAAGCTGAATTTTTTTTTTATTAAAACAACATTTAATACAATCATGTCATAATAAAAAAAACTGCAAAATAATTACTACAAAAAAAGATATGAATATTTGAAACCTCGCTGGCAGAAAATATTCAAAAAACACAAAAAAAATTATAACTCGAAAACTACAAAAAATCGCATGACATACATGGGGTATTTTCGGATACCCCCAGGTGTGAGGAATCTAAAAAAAATTTATTGACGTCACTAGTTGGACCACCCTGTATATAGATTAGTAAGGATGTACAGACAGGACGATTTAACAGTTTTCTCATGTACCTATCTACGATTTTCGGTGCCTTTGGATAAAATCTGTAAATTTACATTTTCGCACTCATGTATTTCATGTTCGCATAATTAAAACGAGCAGCTGCCATTACGTCAAATGAAAATCATATTTCCGAAATTATACGAGGCCCGAAACGATCGAACATTTACTGATTGAAGTCGAAATATTATGACGAGTAAATATTTACACGTTGAATTTTAATTACAACTTTCGGAACTAATTTTCGAGACGGCCGAAACTATTTTAAGAAACTATGGGACTAGGTATATACAAAGTAATATAATAAGTCAAATTTTTTTAGAAGTAATTTAATATTAATTTATTTATCATTTGTTTGAAATGTTATTGCAATAAGGTGTAGAACAGTTTATAATTCTATGTACCAAATACTATATTCAACAAATTCCACATACATTCCACATACGATGACTGTCATCGCGTCTATTGTTTGTAACCAAAAATCTATGAAATTATGAATTTTTCTCATGAAATAGGATTCATGGATTATACAAACATATTTATTTTACTATTTTGAGCAAGATTGATGTTTATTTTGATAAAATCCTATTCATATTATAAATGCGAAAGTTTGGATGGATGAATGGATGGATGGATGGATATTTGATACTCAATCACGCGGCAACTACTGAACCGATCTAGCTGAAAGGCCGATATACCCTTTGTCCCGGAAAGTAAGAGAGTTCCTGCGGGAATTAAAAAAACCCTCAATCCACGCGAACGAAGTCGCGGGCATCAGCTAGTATTGTCATAATTATACGAGGCTCAATACGTACAAACATTTACTGATTGCAGTTGAAATATTATGATGAAGTAAATATTTACACGTTGAGCCTCAGCCGAGCTTCGTAGAGCGTGACGTTTTTCGCTTCGTGCGACATAGACGACGTTCTACGAAGACAAAGCCAGCCAACCAGTGTGAGCTTCACTCAAACTTATGTGAGTTTTTGACGCTTCGCATGACAGACACGACGCTATATCTCTTTCCAAAGCTCGATGTGAAATACTAGTATTTCCTGCCATGTACAAAAGTAGCTGATATTTTGTTGAACACTGCAAGCGGCATAAACTGAGTTTCCAAACTTCTGCATCAGACGGTTCTTGAGAAATTTATGTCCAATATACTACATATAGGGTTACTACGAGTTTATACATCACGACAACGTTGATAAATTTCGAATATCGAAACATTATGACGTCAAAGTCAACATTAAATGGATCTTACGTATTTTGTTTTAAAGCTCAAATTGCTCCATAAATTAAATTACAGTCAGCGCCCCAAGCGGAAACTTTGTGATTTTTTTTTCGATGACAAGGTACTCCTTGACTGCGATCTCACCTGGTGGCAAGTGAGAATGCAGTCTAAGATAGTAGCGGCTAACGTGAAAGAGGTATGTCAGTGCACATTCAACCCATACACCCAATCTGTTTCTAAACGCCATCGTGCTGGAACGCTAAATCGCTTGGCGGCACTTTGACGGTAGGGTGGTAACTAGCCACGGTCAAAAGCTCCCACCAGACCAGAGACAATTCAGAAATTATAAATTCCCAAATTGCCCCCGCCTGGAAGCGAACCCGAGACCTCCCCGTTATAAGACCACACTGCGCCAGGGAGATTGTGTTGTAAAGTAAATCCACCTTCAAACATGGACTTCTAGGTCCATTTATCTCTGTTATTTTTGTATGTCGATGTTGGAAATCTATCTGCCCTGTTGAGATGTACAAACACATACTAAAGCTAGTAGAAAACACAAAACTAACACGAACAGCTTTTGAACGGAGCGTTGTTCAAGTGGAAACCTCAACAAATAAACACTAGTGCGGAAAACTGGCTGACATCGAAGCGAGCCGGGAAATGGAAAAACAACAGTTTCCATCTGCTTATTTGTCTCACTTTAATATTCCCTCCGGTATATTTTCTTTTTTAAGTTTCTTTTTTCACATTGAAATATGTACCTTACCTACCCGCTGTTCTACGTATTAATGAACGAACCTTCAATTCAACGTTTCTGAAACGAACGGCTAAGGTATGGAACGTACTTCCAGCTTCTGTGTTTCCGGCCACGTATAATCTGAGTACCTTCAAGACATGAGTGAATAGGCATTTTCTAGGCAAGCGCGCTCCAACCTAGACCTCGTCAATGCTTTCCATCATTGATTTTTTTGATTCATTGAAGCCTATCTCATAATAAAAAAAAACCTTAGTTCATGCGCTACGTGTATTAATATTTAGATTTCTCATTACAACCTATTTCTTACTAATATTATAAATGCAAAAGTTTGTGAGGATGGATGTATGGATGGATGGATGTTTCTTACTCATTCACTCCACAACGAATGAACCGATTAAGCTGTTTGGAATGGAGATAGCTCATACACAGGAGTAACAAATAGGCTAAATTTTATCCCGGAAAATTATAGAGTTTCCGCGGAAAAAGTCACGGGCGTCAGGTATTAAGACAATATAGAAAAAGACAAAAAGCAAGAATGAATGAATGAATGAATATACTTTTATTGTACACCACACATATTAAAATAGCTAGCACATAATAAATTGTATACAATAGGTAAGCGAATGAAAAAAAAGCAAAGCCTAGCGACTACAAGTTGGTGCCTACATGTACTTATTCAGTGTTAAGCTCAGGCGCTTTAGTCCTTTGTTCAGGCTTCGTAGAGGTTGTAGACGTAGAGCCTGTAATTAAGACTGTGAGCCTCTGCTACGTATGGTTATATATACTCGTACCTATAGGTACGCTTTTACAAGCGTTTTAGCCAAAGGCGAAATTTATTTATACCAAGAATATCTATTCTAATATAATAAGTTTTATAATATAAGTGCAAGTTTGTTTGTTTGAACGCGCTAATCTCTGGAACTACCAGGCGGATTTGCAAAATTCTTTTTGTATTTGATAGCCCAATTCTTGAGGAAGGACTCTTACAAGCCGAGCAAAAAGAAAAAATAGCGCGGGCGAACAATGCGATGCGGTGAGTCGGTGGTCGAGGGCGGTCACCCGACGAGAACCGAACAAGAACCGAAGCGAAGGCTATTTATTATTAATCCGGAAGATCAAACAGTTCCCACGGGTTTATTAAAAACTAAATCCACACGGACGAAGTCGCGGGCAACAGCTAGTAGAGAATAAAAGAATATAAGCCAAGTTCAGCTTAGCTTACATCCTTTTGTATAAAATGTTTATTTACAAGTATAAATTGAAAATTTAACACACCCCTGACATGTGAAATAAAAAAAAAATGTAATCCGCCATTTTGTGGCGGCGGCCATCTTGGACAGATCTTCATCAAACATAGCTAAGTACACTCCCGACTAATTCAATTTTCAAAAAAAAAAACAAAGTCAAAATCGTTTCATCCGTTCGGCTGCTACGATGCCACAGACACACACACACACACTACCTTAATAAATAACTTGAATTTTGGATTTCTGTACTACAAGAAAACATCAGAAAAGTTTTTTCACCTAAGTTAAAAGTGCTGAATAATATTTTCTTTAAATAACCACCAATCTATACCTATCCGATGTTAAAACTTTGTCACTTTCTTTTTCCAAAGCAATTAACTTCTCCCGACAGTTCACTATTTTGGAGTACCAAGTTTTACTTTTGTATTTTCACCGTAGTTTTTACGTCGGTAACTTTTTCAGGAATTTGCACGCCTGTCATCTACCGCAGCGGTTTCAGGTTCGTGAAACATTTTTCTAATAAAAGGACGCCCGAAGCCCGTATGTACGGATTTTTAAAAACAACTGCAATGGATGAAGTCCCAACATGCTTTATAGAAGTTAGATTAATTCTACACCGGTCGAAAAATCTATTAAAACTAGTATCTAGGTTAGAATAATAACATTGGATATTTTGTTTTGAAAAGAGCACACTCAATAGACTGAAAAATATGAATATACAATATCGAATGAACCATTTTTTTAATCAATGATAAGTTAGTCCTTGCCTGCGATCTCACCTGATGGTGAGTGATGATGGTAGCGGGCATTTGGAAGGGGTATCGCAGTGTACATTCAACCCATACCCCTAATCTGTTTCTACACGCCATCGTGACAATACGATGGTAACTAGGCACGGCCAAAGCCTCCCCATCAGATCAGACCAAAGGCAATTCAGAAATTATAAATTCCCAAATTCGGAAATCGAACCCGAGACCTCCCAGTTATAAGACCACAGCGCTCACCACTGTACAAACAAGAATAAATGTATTTTCTTTCTTTCACTGCGCCAGGGAGGTTGTCTGAAAGGAATGGAGATAGCTCATACCCAGAATTAGCACATAGCCTACATTTTATCGCGGAGAATCAAAGAGTTCCCACGGGAATTAAAAAAGCTAAATCCACGCGGACGAAGTCGCGGGCATCAGCATTATATTTTATCCACATACCACCTGCTTCCTTCATACATGAGATATCATGTATCTCGACTTAAAGTTCGCAGACGGCACGCCTGTCGCCTTCACACAGCGTTGACGCTATATAATCTGTCGTAAAAGCATGTAAAAGGCACTTTGAGCTCTACAGGCTACAGGACTTTTATTTCTCACACGTTCCGCTACGAAAAGGTACTTCGTTAAAATATTCAAAGGCCCTCGAGGCAGGCGGGGTGTTTTCGCAAGTATCGTGGCAATTTCGTTACTCTACAGAAACTGAGGTTCTTTTTCTGCCGTCGCGACGCTGACAACTAAAGGACCTTCTTTGCTTCGTGCGCCTATACACTTAAAAAGAACTTTAGAAAAAGATAACTCAACTACAGAGTATCATTTTGATGCGTTCTTATTCAAAATTATTTATTCCATGTAACCTTTTAAATGATAAGAAGTGAAGACTAGACCATCGGGTGGAAAAGCGGATTCTGCTGAAAATAGCTGCAAAACCTCAGCAGCTTCTTTTTTCAAAACGAAATTATTTTTACTATGTAATAAGTTATTTCACTAATGTAACGATTACTTACTTAATTTCAAGCATCTATATATCCTAGTATCTGTATTAAATAACAAGTAATTCCCTAGATTAGCTCATGTCTGGCGGACAAGGTTTTCCTTTCTCAAAAAAAAACTTTCATTACTAAACAAGATCTAACAAAAGCTTGATTAACGTCACCATTTCAGATATTGTAAGATTGTTATTTTTTGCACAACTCCTCCATGTCTTTTATCCTTAATTGTTAAGTTCGTGGAGGGGACTCTCTCGTTTCTTTGTCCCTGGAACACTGACTTCACGCGACCGGACCGGGTCAAAAGGCCCTTTGTCAAATTTCAAAGGCTCTCAAAAGAGTCATCATTTTTTTTTATACTATAATTGGTCACGGCTACTTTTACACGTTGTCTTTGTTTACTAGACGAATATCCGGTTCGAAGGACCATGAACGAGGGTGTACTTTGCTGGTTCTTGTTGAATGGTAAAACAAGCCTTTTAGGGTTTAAACGTTTTAATTCACACACATTTTTGTAGTTTTAGACGTGTTACACACGCGAGGTCCCAGTGAGAAGAGAGCAATACCGAGCGTTTCAATTGAGTGTTGCCACTACAATCTTAATAAATACTACTTTAATGTTTAATATGTACTTAAACACCGCTACCCCACTGGCGTTTTGTGAACGTTAGCGTTTCTCGAACGTTTGACCAACGACAACGCTGCACAAGTACGACGTTAACGCTGCAGTCTTTAAGGTAGGCACTGACGATACATCCAACAGTCCAAATGGCGTGGATGCATTCCAAAATCTGCCGATGAATGTCAGAAACGTATGCTGTCTTTAAAACGGCGTCCTGACCGAGGATTTTCAAATGGACTGAAGCGGTCTACTAATACTATAAGTAACGTAAGTACGTTTAGAAATATGTTAGGAAATATGTACTCTCAGTTATCGAATTATATCGTAATAGTCCCTTCCATTTTTAAGTTATTGCATAGCGTCTATCGCGGGCCAGCGTGGAGACCGAATCCAGAAATTCCGTAACGAGAATAACCTGACACGGGACTCCTCTACGGTGAGCCGCTAGATGGCGTTGATAAAAAATGCTATGCAATAGCTTTATCGCTATGCTATCGATAGGGCACAAGCCAGGTTGTTGAAACTGGCTCCGAGAATGTTATGCGATTGATCGACCGTCAGTGTGCCAAATAATTGGACGCCGTTCATTCGGACGAATCCATTTTAACCGCGAGCGTTTGGATTTACTAGCTTTACGCGTCAAGCGTTCACGCAGTAACTTCGCGTCGAGGCAGCCCAATGTTCAATAGCTCAACAGTTAAAGACGGAGATGTCATTCTCTAGATCTAGTCTATCTTTTATCCTGAAAAATCAAAGAGTTTCCACGGGATATTTACATACTAAAACCACGTTCACCCGCTTGTGTTATAAAAGCGTATTTAAAGCTATCGTTTTACTTTTAGTTACCTCCTGATAAAGGTTCGGGATAATTTTTGGGTAGCCAATTACTGATCAGAAGAGGCAATATTAAACATTGATAAAATTTGATAGCAATATTAACCGGCGGGGATTAAAAGTAAAATATGCCGTCCACCCCTTAATCCGACCGAGCTAACAGAATCCGCTGACGCCTATTAGGGTGTTCCGGTTAGCCAATGTTTATATCGATACCTTACGATATCGTGTCGTATCTGGAACACACATTTTTTTAATAAAAAGAATATCAGTCAAACTGAAGTTGACTAATATCCTCCTAATAAGCGGAACGCTTGAGCTAGGAATTGGTACGACAATAGTACTACGGGTGGGGTCCGCACCTGCGACCTTGCAGTTTTAACCACATTTAACCGTTGGGTCATTGAGGCTTATAAACATTACGAACCACGATGAATAACAAACCACCTGTGATTGCAATGTATCTAATGCGGTTTATGTTAGAAGACGTTCACAGTTCACATTAGGTTTAGAACGCGCATAGTAGACATGCAATATGTTAGAAAATACTGCGACGCTGAAAGCGTTTGCAGCACGAAGCGACAAAACATCATGTTATGGATATGAGTGACAGATTCGACGATACGCTACATAGCTGAGGCTGGCTGACTGTCTCGTTCTGCGGCTCGACCTTATATAATGTAATAAGTATTTACCGGGGGACTCAGTATGCACACTTCATTTTGAAGATTATCCTAAAGTCATACAACTAATTTTAATAGTACACTTATGAACTACATACATGTAGATATTTCCTAATTCCATTAGTAATAAGTATACTAACTTCATGCACAGGCTTGTAATATTTGGTTACGTGTATTACCCATGTTTGGTGGATGCGTTAAACTTTGAAAACTCTTTTGAAAAAATGTCGGTCCGACATTGTGTGAGCGTGGCCTGCAGCACTGAGCCGGCTCACTTGCCTGCTAATAAATATTTATTGTTCGGAATTTTTAATAGCGCATTCGGAATCAGACGAACTGGGGAGCACGCGGAAATGAGTTTAAAACTTAAGTAGGCACCCGAAACATATTTTCCGCATAATTCTTTTTGTTTTCTTCAAGAATATTAGCCAAGATGAAGTTAACTAATGTCCTCCTTTCCCCTCCAAATAAACGGAAAGCTTGTGCTAGGTTTCGGACCTGTGTAAACGGCTGTGTAAATTCAACCCATACCCCTAATCTGTTTCTACACGCCATCGTGCCGGAACGCTAAATCGCTTGGCGGTCTTTGACGGTAAGATGATAGTAGTAGAACTAGTCACGGCCAAAACCTCCCACCAGACCAAACCAGAGATAGTTCAGAAATTATAAATTCCCAAATTGCCCCCGTCGGGAATGGAACTCGAGACCTCCCAGTTATAAGGGCTCACCACTACGCCAGGGAGGTCGTCAAAAATGTTTTTTTTTTTTTTTTATTCAATGACAAGATAGCCCTTGACTGCGATCTCACCTGATGGTAAGTGACGATGCAGTCTAAGATGGTAGCGGGCTAACTTGGAAGGGGCATACCCTTCGATCGGTTTCTACACGCCATCGTGCCGGAACGCTAAATCGCTTGGCAGCACGTTTTTGACGGTAGGGTGGTAACTAGCCATGGCCAAAGCCTCCCACCAGACCAAACCAGAGACAGTTCAGAAATTATAAATTCCCAAATTGCCCCCGCCGGGAATGGAACTCGAGACCTCCCAGTTATAAGGGCTCACCACTACGCCAGGGAGGTCGTCAAAAATGTGTCTCCATAAGACATCGTGGGAGTATAATATTTCAGAGGCAATCCAAAGGACCCGCCCACATTATTAGAATTCCTTTGCCTCTACAAATGTCACCGTGATATTTACTTAGCCGCTAAAATGTAGAATGTAGAGCAACATTTAACTGAACTACTTTTAGGGTAATGTATTAAAATGGTTGGTATAGAATTCTACAGTTCTTTACATTCACCTTTAGGGTTGCCAGATTTTTTTCCCGCCTATAAGGGACAAATGGTTAAATGGACAAAAAAATACGGGATTTCAGTTTTTTACCCGGGACAAATAAAAAACAAAATTATTTAGTACTAGACGATGCCCGCGACTTCGTCCGCGTGAATTTAGTTTTTAAAATCCCGCGGGAACTCTTTGCTTTTCCGGGATAAAAAGTAGCCTATGTTTTAATCCAAGGTATAATCTATCTCCAATATATAACCATACACACACACACACACACACACACACACACACACACACACACACACACACACACACACACACACACACACATACAAACTTTCGGCTTTATAATATTATGTGATGTGATGTGATTATTAGTAATATTATTATTAGTGTGATTTTTTTTTTTTATTTTTTCCCGAGGATCGAGTCAGTTTTGACATATTTTTATTCGTTTTAACATACATATAGGTATCTGTAAAAATCAATACAATTTTAATCGTATAATTAAAAACGGTCATCAACGACCGGTCGTCGCTTTTTTACGAACGTTGCGTGTGTGAATACTTGGATCGATTTCATAATGAAAAACGAAGTAGGTACGGTTCAAATACGGGACAGAGTCAGTCCCGCCGGGACATTTTAAACTATGCCTAAAATACGGGACGTCCCGGGAAATACGGGACGTCTGGCAACGCTATTCACCTTTTGCATTAGGTATAATCGTACAATCTATTATACCGTTCTTTCAGCTTGTAAAAGTGAAAAAGGGTGTGGTTTTAAAAGAGTTGAAAAAACGAGGTTTATCAATATTCGACTCCATAAAATATGATTGTATTAGAACGTGCAAAATCTTCAAATTGCAAACAAATATACAAAATTTTATGGGGGTGTATGTATGTGTACATATATCTTACTAATATCTTACTAATCTTCCTTACTTCTCACTAATATTATAAATGCGAAAGTGTGCTTGTTTGTCGGTTCGTCCTCCAATCACGATGCAACAGGGCTACGGATCGACGTGAGTTTTTGTGTGAATGTTGAGGTGAATGAGCTATATTGATCAATGTCTGGACTCTAGACTAATTTAAAGAACTATAAATCGAGAGATAGATGTACTCTAGACACCTAATGGAAATTTTAGGCTATTATCCAGAATTAAACTCTACTCAAGCCAATGAACTGTGAACATCAATCAGCCTGCACCGGCGCGGCGGCCGGCGGGGTCAGTACCTGGGACGAATACCTATATCAGGTACACCTATGATGATCTTCCACTACATTATCCTACCTCCTACTATACATATATCCTACTTCCTACTCTCCTATCCTACTAATTTTCTACTTCCTACTAATCCTAATAATATTATAAATGCGAAAGTTTGTAGATAAGGATAGATGTACGGATGGATGTTTATTTGTTACTCCTTCACGCCACAACGAGTGAACCGATTTGGCTGAAATTTGAAATGGAGATAGCTCATATTCAGGATTAACACAAACCTTCTATAACTTTAATAAATTAATAATAATGTATTGTAATAAATTAATAGTAATATAATGAAATGTATAATGTGTATGTAATAAATTAATAGTAATGTAATGAAATAGATTTTAAGCTAACTTTTAATGTTGCATGCTGTATTTAAGCAGAGTTTGGTTGCCCATTTATTTTATTTGTAACACCTGTATATTACCCAAATTCGCAATAAAGAAATTGATTGATTGATTGATTGATTGATATATAATATTATAATATCATATTATAAGTGTGAAAACTTGTGAGGATCGATGTATGGATGGACGTTTGTTACTCCTTCGCGCTACAACGAATAAACCGATTTGGCTGTTGAAATGGAGTTTGGAAAGTTAGAATTCCCGCGAAAAACTATAACCCTTAATCCACACGTACGAAGTCGCGGGCATCAGCTAGTTCAGCAAACATGGCGACCTCCTCTGAGCTTATTTGAAAGATAAGGTGCAATAACACACAAAAAGACAAGACAAAAAGAGTTCCAGCGGGAAAAATCAAACTCCACGCGAACGAACTCTTGGCCAGAAGCTAGTTTCTAAATAGGTAATTATGGGACGTAACGCGTCAAAACTTATTTTTACGAGCAAAAAAATTAGCTTTTAAGAGAATTATTTCTCGAGCAATTAATCACAGAAACAATTAGCGCCGCGCCAGTTTTCTTTGGACAAACAAAAATTTTTCAACTTTTACGCAGCTTTTTCCCAGTTTTTTCCTAAATTAAGTGCGAAAAAGAAAAACGAGGTAATTTTAAAGCGAAAATAACGAAAGCCAGTGAAAGCAGGATCGGGTTCACTGGGAAATTTTATTCTTTACCCCATTTTATTATACACAGGGTGTTCAGTAAATAGTGGCCGACGCGTTTTCTATAACACTGCGGATCCGAACCACTAAAGTCATTAAGAAAATTGAATGTTGCCGTTAAAGAAAATTCTATTAAAGTAAAAAGATTCTTGCAACTTTAATCCCTTATAGTATTATAGTGAAATGAAATTTCACTTGAAAACAAACAAGTAAGGTTTTACGATAATTTTATCGAAAAATTCAAATTCAAATTCAAATTCAAAATTTATTTATTTCATGTAGGCTACCTTGTAGCACTTATGACACGTCACAAATCTACCACCGGTTCGGAATGCAGATTCTGCTGAGAAGAACCGGCAAGAAACTCAGCAGTTGCTCTTTTCAAAAAATAAAATAAACTAATTTTACAATAAGTAACAAAACTAAGCTAAGTACTAAGCTTCCACAGTGAAGCTTCAAAAATACAATACATATAATCTAACACATGTCAACATTGGAAGTCAAAGCAGACCCATTCCCGTTGGCGGCACCCGTTCACGAGCAAAAAAAAAATTATACATTTCAAAAGAGCAAAGAAAATATGACATTTTTGAAAATATCATAGCCCTATTGAAGTAATCCTTCAGGCTTCGATATAACATATTGAAATACTAGTTGATGCCCGTGACTTCATTCGCGTGGATTGAGGTTTTTTGGATTCCCATGGGAACTATGTGCTATTCCAGTCTATAATCTATCTCTGTACTAAATTTCAGCCAAATCGGTTCAGTCTTTGCCGTTGTATTAAAATAGGACGCGCCATTAATCTGCGCCAACGAAATAGCGAATACAGTTTGCCGCATGCGTTTTTCAGTTAGCGCTTTTTTGATTTTGTCAATTGTCCCTAGCCTAAAACATACAGTTATACATTATATCGTTCAAATATTCTGTAGTCTGCATTTTGGAAACTACAATATTTTGACCACTTTTTTTTATAAAACATCCTGTATTAGAGAAAGGGATTGACGTAATTTTAAGCTGCATATCCTATTGTTTTGTTTTTATTTACATTCAGTAAAAGAGCACTGCAAAAAGCCTTTTGGAAACTGGATATTCGCTGGTCGCTGTTATAAATAAACTTTTCCTGATGATTTTTCTTTAATTAAAATACTAGTATAGTACGTTTATCTCACGAAGTTACGGGCGCGTGAGTGCCTGTCAGGAGCCTAGGTGGGAGCGGCCAGGCGCGAACAAGCTCTCGCTCACACTTATACAGATACGACACATACACAACCATGAACCACGCTCCCCCGTGAATTGCAAGATCTATAGTACCTAGTAGTCACACTTCACACTAATATTATAAAGGCGAAAGTTTGTAAGTGTATGTGTGTGTGTATGTTTGTTACTCCTTCACGCCACAAAGAATGAACCGATTTGGCTAAGATTTGGAATGGAGATAGCTCATACCCAGGATTAAAACATAGGCTACATTTTATCCCGGAAAATTACAGAGTTCCCATGGGAATTGAAAAATCTTGATCCACACGGACGAAGTCGCGGGCATCGTCTTGTAATAAAATAAAAATGATTAGCACTATGAGAAAAACATATGAAGACCATGTCAAGATTAAGAGCTGCAATAAGTACCCAATATACAAAGTCTCTGTACCATTTGCACGCCATTCGGCTCAACAAATCCCCGGGTGCAGCTTTACAGTTGAACGATTGTAATCTGCTCAATTTACGACCCACTCCAGAGATGGGCAAAGTTTCGAGTAAACAACTTCATTTCAAGCCAAACCTTAACGCAACTCCCCATCTGGGTGAAAGTAATTGTTCGCAGAGTTTTTCTGTCAAAGTATCAGACCACGGGGTCAATAAAATATATTGTTAGATGAGGTTAGACTTTTATAATGCGAACCGTGCTCTCCACTCGTCAATTCTATAAAAACCAACGAGAATGTCATTCACATTACTACTAGTGTTTGTTGTTTTAATTATCTAATTGTTGACTAATGGGCATCTGTTTAATTCTTTAATAATTAAATGAAGGAATTCCTAACTCTGTGTAATCAATGTCCTTTTTAAGTAAAAATAATTAGTATCCGCTATTAACATGAAAATTTCATAGATATATGCGCAATTTTTTTTTTGGTTTTACTTCCCGCCCTATCGACAAAGATATACTTCTAAACAATTTAACATTCTAGTACGATATCGCTTGGAAGTTGATTAGGTGTATGAATGTTATTTAAATTGCCATATTCCGAATTAGCCCGCTGCCATCTGAAATATGCATAATGTATGACGTATTTAAGCCATTTCATATATTGTGATGTGATTCGACAACTCTTTACCTAAGCATATTTACTTAATTTCGCTGTCACCTTTTTACACAAGACAAATTACATCAGGCCCTCTGACTGCCTAACTTAACATCATAGTTGATGATAATGATGCAGCTAATAATATTATTCTCCCAGGCGTGCTGCTTATCGTTTCAACCCAAAAACTTTCCCCGATTGCTATTTCGTTATCCGTTTCTATTTAACATTTAAACGCGATTTGTTTCGGGCCTGGTATTTTGTTATGAAAATTGAATTGAATAAATAAACAGGCTCTTGGAGGCAGGGACAGCTAATTGTAATTCTATTCGACTGGGCTCTAAGCGCAGACTTGAATAAATGTGGTGCCTATTCGCTAGGTAAAGGCTAGGTAGTATTTCGATTTGTAATTATGGCTGTAACAAACGCAAACATTCTGTTTCTATAATAATTCTAAAACTGTGCATTTTACTCAATAGTAGTAGAATGTCAATCAGTCATTTTATCGTATTTAAGACGAAATGCGAGCGGTTTTTTCTCCATTCAAACGCTGTCGCCTGTTTCCCCTATTTTTTTTTTTACAATTAAATAAATATAAACGTCTTCTATGTCTCTATGTTTTCCTTTTTGAAGATACAAAATTTTTTCTAAGCGCTAAAACCTACACAAAATGCTCAAAATTGCCTATTTTTAACCGCTGTCACTTTGACAACTATTAACGAAAAAACAAAAACATAGGAGCACAGTTTATATCCTTCTTATTCAGTATATGAAATATCTTTTAAATTGGTCCAATATTGGAGAAAGATACCTATTTTTCAAAAGTCTTTCCGACCGCATTTCCTCTTAATGCATGAAAGCTTATAATTCGTTTTAAAACGTAGCTGAAAATCTAGCCTTGTTATTCACGAGTCTATTTGCCCTTTGTATTTCGTAATATAATATTGGAAAACTGAAAGTAGATAATACAATAGAAGGCATTTGCTAACAAAATGATATTATTCCGTACTAAACGGAATATTCTATAACCACATTTGTGTGACACGCTCGAAGGCTTCGGGGAGCCGGCAAGGCTTCCGTCTTTTATCAGCTTTTATGTCCTATTCTTATTGTAAATTCTGTTTTAATTTTTATTACGGTTCATTTAGTATGATGGAGTAGTAGTAACCCAGGTTTACGGGTTTGGCTAGGGTAAAAACATGCCGAAGATGCCTCACTGCGATATCTCGCGGTCGCGGTTTAGCTCGCTACCTCGATGTCACCTCCATTTAAAACAAATGTATGCAAACAGACGAGCGCGAACATGCCGAAGGATACCTCACTGTACCGCGATGTATCGCAGTGAGGTATCCTTAAACCTGCCATACCCGCTTCCAACTTAGCCCGATACCATCTCAAACTGTATTGTCACTTACCATCAGGTGAGATTGCAGTTAAGGGTTATCTATTCATGAAAAAACTAGCCTCCCGAAGCCAAAAATAACACGAAAAGAATATCAGAGAACTCAAGGTCTTACGAGTAGTTCGAACCACTAGTTAGTTGAAAGGAAACCACATACTAAAGCGTTAGTTCAAAGGAGACCAAATACTAGGTAAATCTGGCGGCCAAACACGCTCTAAAATTTATTATTTAAGCAAAGAAATAAACTGGATTTTCATGAATGGCGACCGAAATCGGCCAGTTCCTATCAATAAGCTCGATAACACGCAAACATCTGTTCGGGTAGCTATATGTGATCGGTTCTATCCCGGATTAGTCGACCTCGGATCCCGGACGAGATCGGTGTTGTCGGTTCACTTGATAATGTCCAGTGAATTTATCTGTTGGACCTTTGCCACAAAATTGTAGCCAAGAAACCTTGTATCGCTGGTATAAAATGTTCGCCTTTGATACATGCTGTACATGGTCTGTGTTTTCGTTGTACTACACTTGATTTGGTATAATCATATTATCTATCTTCTATACTTATAAAAAGACTGACTAACTGACTGATTGACTAACTCACTGATTTATCGATGCACAACCTAAACCATGGGAGTTAGAAACTTGAAATTTTGACAGTAGGTTATTTTTATGACGTAGGCACCCACTAAGGAAGGATTTCTTGAAACTCCACCCGCAAGGAGGTTAAATAGGGGATGAAAATTTGTATGAAAAACCGTCATCTTTTAAGTTATATCCATGAAACTTAGTATTTTGCCTTTCGATTAAAAATAAAGAAGAAAATTCCAATCCAAAATCGATGACATAAGACGAGTCACAGGAAGCTCCTGGATGAAGGCGGCACAAGACCGAGACTTGTGGAACACCCTCCAAAAGACCTATGTCCAGCACTGAACGTCTTGTGAAGAAAAGAGTTTCTTAAATTTAAATATTAAAACTTTAAAACTATAGACTCGTGCCACTAGTCTTTAGCTAGATGAATTTTGATTGCCCATTAGTCTAGTGGGCAACCAAAAATCATCTAGCTTATTCAAAATTGCAGTGCAAATTAAACTGTAAATCAAATATCAGGAACATCAAACGCAAGTCGAATTATTCCGAGCATCGGGGCTCGAATTTTGTGGATGGTGCGAGTAGTTCAGTGAACATTCATTTCATTTGAGAGAGATTTGGAGCGTCTGTCTTTGGCTGGAGCTGTTTCAATTTTATTTGACTTTTGCTATGCTCACTGGCACTATAACTTTTTTAAATTTTCAGATTTTCGTACCCAAAGGGTGTCTACGGGACCCTGTTTTTAAGCTTTCGCTGTCCGTCCATCAGCAGATGCAGATGGTATCTCGTGAACCGTAATAAGAGGATTCCAAAGGAATTCTAAATTCACGTCAGATAATAAGCCAATATTCTAATATCAAAAATAATGAAACTTTTCAAGACCTTATGAAGTTATGAAAGCTGAGTGGTGAAAAGATATCATAGAGATAGAAACACTTTGGCATTAATGTATTAGTAGATTTAACTACAAATTTTTGATGTCTTGGTTTTAATTTTCACATCCTTTTTATCCTGAAAAACAAAATATTCATATAAAAGTTCATAATTCATAATTCATTTATTTGTGAATACGGTAGTAATGATGTTACAAACGTTAGACATATCCTACCACAGTGTGGTGTACAAATATTTTATTAGATTAGCTAGTAGAAAAGCTAGTATTTCGACATTTTAAAGTTAGTGAAAAATAAATTTTCCCTTATTTGTTTTCTACTTTAACAAAACTTATTAAAGGTCTTGTTATAGTTTCATAAAGACAAAGACTTCGTGCAAACTTTAATGATTCCTAGAACTCGCTTTTCAATTTTGGTGTACGGTAGTTCAGTGAACATTCATTTATTTCATTTGAGAGAGATTTGGATCGTTTGCCTTTGACTTTGACTCATGCTATGTGCAAAGATTATTTTGCCTTTTATAAGTACCTATTCCTGCCTGATAACTGCAACTCAGTTTTTAACCCCCGACGCAATGTTTGTATGTAGCATCGTAGGAGCCGAACGGATTAACCGATTTTGATTTTGTTTTTTTTTTTTTGAAAGGTTAATTAGTCGGGAGTGTTCTTAGCTATATTTTATCAAAATCGGTGCAAGACGGCAGCCGTCACAAAATGGCGGATTACATATTTTTTCACAGCTCGATCAATATGGGTATCAAATGAAAGGATTTGAAAGTAGAATACTATCAAATCCAAGATGGCCGCCACCACAAAATGGCGAATTACATATATTTTTTTTAATTTCATATTGTCGGGGTTTTCTAAATTTTCAATTTACACTTGTTTGTAATGACGCAATTATCGCAGGGTATTAGATTTTTTTTGGTATTAAGAAAATAATTTGGCTAGGACTATTTCAATGGTTTCAATTTATACTCCAATTGAAAAGGACAATAAATTAGACCTAAAAGCCTATTCGGTAAATAAATCTAATTATTAAAAGAGCGCAGAATTTAGCTACGTCCACCTTTTTTACAAAAGTTTACAAGAAAATTTGGCACATCAAACATGACTAATATTCCCCTTTCTCCATTAAATAAGGCGTAAAGCTTGTGACAGGAGTGGGTGCGACGATAATTATAGAGCAACGAGAGTTGGGCTCTGAGAAGTGAAATGTCTAGGAATCCAACCAGCTAAACACTGAACCAACGAAGCAGTGATCCAACAATAGTATCCAATGAATCAACAATAGTATCTAATGAACCAACAATAGAAATCACTGAACCTATGACGCAGTAATCCAGCAATAGTATCCACTGAACCAACCAAAGCATTGAACCAACAATAGTCACCACTGAACCATCGACGCAGTAATCCAACAATAGTATCCAATGTGCGACCAGTCTCCCTACTGGCAACTGTAATTATTCCGCTGTCGGTGGGTTCATTGAATTCGGAATATTGAAAACTAGATTGTATTTCACTGTGCATTCATTTGACTTCCGATTTCCGAGCTTCCGAAGTTGAGGTTTCTGGCATTGACAAAGGTTTCTTCAATTACCGTGTGAACTCTACTAGGACTCTACCTCTAATACTGAAGCCTAGATCGCATTCTCACTTTGCCCAGACCACTGATCTCTATAATTAATCTATGACTTGACGACTATCTATTTTGACGACATCCCTGGCGCAGTGGTGAGCGCTGTGGTCTTATAACTGGGAGGTCTCGGGTTCGATTCCCGGCGGGGGCAATTTAGTAATTTATTATTTCTAAATTGTCTCTGGTCTGGTCTGGTGGGAGGCTTTGGTCGTAGCTAGTTACCACCCTACCGTCAAAAACGTACCGCCAAGCGATTTAGCGTTCCGGCACGATGGCGTGTAGAAACCGATTAGGGGTATGGTTGAATCAGGTGACGTCGCAGTCAAGGGCTATCTTGTCATAGAATAAAAAAAAAATTATTAACACTGGATTTACTGTCCCTATATAATTGACAGCCTAACTATGCGCCTATCAATTTAAAGCGCCACAGTTGATAACTAATAATATTGCAAACCTCTAAAATTAACCTATGAAATCATACAACAACAACAATGAAATCATAGATTAATTATAGAGCTCGGTGCGCCATTTGCAGATATTACCTATTATTTTCAGAAACACTCGTATCTGTTTATTGCTTACAGCGCCAAAATGGTGTCTATCAAATAATTTCTTCGGCGTCAAATAATTAATTTCTATTTTCAAAAAGTAATCGTCAAAAACTCCTTTTCTCTCTCTATTATTTTTGTATTTCTCTATTGCATTAGAAATAAAAGAAATGAAGTGTGTAACACAATATTGTAGAGCTCGTTGGCGCTTCACCGCCGCCCATTAAGATAAGTCGAGTGTTTGAGGATACTTCGTTCCCAAACATCTGGTTCTGGCCGATTTTATTCCCACGAAGAACTGGGCTACAATCGCCTTTGTCTCAACTCATAGACGTCCACGGCTGGAGATAGGGCTTTTGTATGTGCCGCTTGTTTACCATTACACTAAACAGTGTGTAAAGACACACTGAATAGTAGTCCTAAATGACAAAGTTGTTTGACAGCAATTTGCTTTGCCTTAGCTGTCGACAAGATAAATAAGCTACATGTTATTGTAACTTTTTTTGAAAAGAGCAACTGCTGAGTTTCTTGTCGGCTCTTCTAAAAATCAGCATTCCTAACCGGTGGTAGATTCTCGACTTTTCATAAGAGCCACAAGTTGGCCTACATGAAATAAATAATTTTGAAATTTGAAATTTTCTTTGAATTTTGGTGTTACGCATCACTTGCCCAAAATACTCCAATTTCCTCTTTTTAATGGTTGTAAGTATCTCTGTGACCTTCCCCATCCTTTGTAACACAGTGCTATTTCGTACGCAGTTTCTCCAAGAAATTCAGCATACGTTTGTACACCCACATCTCGAACGCTTCTAGTTTTCTAGTCATGGCTTCTGTCAGCGATAAAATTAAAAAATTAAAAAATTAAAAAATTCGATAAATTCCATATGTTATTTTTCAGAGAGGTAATTTTCAATCAATGCTTCAATTTACTTTAAGTACTTACCTTTATTTTTTAAGCACTAGCTTAAAATGATGAAATAACTCACAGCTACGTGGAAGAATAGGCTGTGTCTTATATCTACTTAGATATTGAATGTGTTATTCAATATCTAAGTAGATATAAGAATTAACTTATGTTTGATGTTATAAAGTTCACTATTGCATGTAGATACTTAGCATCTAGGCTTTATTTATCTGAAAACATGGAATGTAATTTGCTAAAGGACTCCGGCTCTTATTGTAACAGCGTTACTGCGTAAAGAGAACGCTTCGGGCAAGTACTCAAATAACAATGTGACGAGGGTGCGATTCTTGGTGCGCTTGACGTAGTTATGTGTGTACCGTCGGCAAAAAAAGTGAACAAGTTTTTTTGTTTGAACACATTCAAACCTTTCTCTTTTTTTTTTTTCAAAATACTCGTAGGTAAGCCGGTATTATGGGTTTTTAAATTTGATGACGAGTTAGCCCTTGACTGCGATCTCACCTGATGATAAATGGCGATGCAGTCTAAGGTAGCAGGCTAAGTAGGGAAGGGCAGTGTACATTCATAGCCTCAATAGCCCAACGGTTAAAGGTGCGGACTGAAAACTGTAAGGTCGCAGGTTCGAATCCCACCCGTTGCACTATTGTCGTACCCACTCCTAACACAAGCTTTCCGCTTATTGGAGGGGATAGGAGGATATTAGACAACCTCTTGCCTAATATTCTTTAAAAAAAAAAGTAGCAGGCTAACTGGGGAAGGGCAGTGTACATATATTCTCTCAAACTCAGCAAACACTTCTTATCGTTTTCGTAACGGAACGCTAAATCGCTGGGCGACACGTTTTTAACGGTAGGGTGGTAGATAGCCAGGATATCCAGACGAATGAATTATAAATAGGTACATAAAACAAACAAACAAGAAAAGAATTTTTGTGTTTGCTTGTCTGTTTGTTAGCTTGTCTTTCAGTCACGTAGCAACGGAGCAACATACATGGACATAAAAAAACACGAGCAAAAGCTAATATGCGAATAATAGAAGGGGTCTCACCTCTCAATCGAGCCTCAACAATCTTCTAAATAAATAAAAGGAAAAGCTGACTGACTGACTGAACTATTAACGCACAGCTCAAACCACTGGACGTATCAGGCTGTTTGGCACACAGATAGCTATTATGACGGCGGCATCCGCTAAGAAAAGATTTTTGAAAATTCAACCTCTAAGACTAGGGGTTTGAAAAATCGAACTTAACATGAGCGAAGCTGCGAGCAAAAGCTAGTAATAAACCGCAGAGAGACGTAGATTTAATCGTATTATTTTTTTGCTGACGCTCCGCACAATAGATCTGACATCCACAATAGTTAGCACATCTGCATAAACTTATAATGGCGGGCGGGAGTTTCGCAAGCGATTTGTTTCCAGCCGCCATCTTTATGTAAATTGCTGTGTTAAAGTTTGAAATTAAAAGCGACTAACTTTGAAAACTTACACCTGTAAAGTTCATACCGCCTATAAAAGTTGTAGCGACTGACTTTATTATTAAATTCCAAACTAAATAAAACTGTGAAAATTTATAAAATTTACAAACTCTGATTCTCTGATTTGCCTCGAACGACTTTTTTTTTAGATGACAAGATAGTCTTTGACTGCGAACTCATCTGATGGTAAGTGACGCTGCTGTCTAAGATCGTAGTGGGCTAGCTTGGAAGGGGGTAGGTACGGCAGTTTAATTAAAAATCCTTTCTTAGCGGATCATTACGTAATAGCTAATATGGCAAACAGTCCGATATAGTGTTATATATATCTAGTGTTTTGGTATGTTTGTTTATAGTTTGTTGGTTTATTGGATTGTTGATTTGTTGGTTTGTCCTTCAATCACGCCGCAACAAAGAAACGAATCGACGTGATTTTTTGAAATAGTTGAGGACAGAAGCCCATTTCACATACACATAGACTACTTTTTATCCCGGAAAATTTAAAGAGTTAGTGCAGAATTTTAAAAACTAAATCCATGCGAGCGAAGTCGCGGGCATCAACTAGTATTAAATTAAACTTAGAAGTCGACACTAAATCTAGAACCCGGGTACATTCTCATCGTAAGTTAGTAGCTAGATACAAAAGCCTCGTACCTACTCCTGTCGTCTCTGGCTGTTCGCCAGCCGTGGTCCGCGATACTAACTTATTCGCTTTACGGTCTGTATATGCCACAAATATATGTATATTCTTTATACAAATAGTATCCGAGGAAGCTGAAACCTATGCTGAAATTTTATACCTACAAATTTAATTTAAAAAAAGGAGTAGGTTCTCAATTCGACGCGTATTTTTTTTGTCGTAACCTCGTCAAATCTGCCGCCCTAGCCATACTAGTGGTTCGCCCCGAACTGAGACCTCGCGATATCCCATAATTCCCAAAAGTTTTAATTATATATTGTAATAATTAACTTTTAACATTAGACACAATAAAAAAAATAATAGTTGACATAAAACTGTTTTACTGACACAGCGCCATCTATTAGCATTATAGTGAAGCTATTAGCTTCACAATAATGCTGATAGATGGCGCATTAAAATTAAATAATTTCGTTTCTTTATAACATTTATCTAATTTTAGTATTTGTTGTTCAAGTACAGGATATAACTGAATTTTCAACCAAGTTTCACGTTCTAATATTCAGTAATTCAGAAGTTATAGGGCTCTGACAGACATTTAGACGGACACACTTCTCTGTCTAGTAGGCAAGCGCCCTAGTTGACTCAGAGAACTCGCTTCGCTCGTTCAATTACAAACGTGTAATACATATTACAAACGTGTAATACGTGTATAACGTGTGTCCTGGGTGCCTGGAGCACTTCGGCCGTCCGATGTGCCAGATCTTTTCTTCCACGTACTTTGAAACTGTGGAACCAACTTCCTGTAACGGTGTTCCCACTGAATTACAACATGGGGTTATTCAAGGGGCGGACCAACAAATTCCTAAAAAGCCGGCCACGCACTGGTGGTGCCTCTGGTACTACAAGTGTTCATGGGCGGCGATAATCACTTAACATCAGGTGACCCGCCTGCTCGTTTGCTTGCTAAAAATATTTAAAAAAAAAAAAGTTTTCTCTTTCCATGATCGCTAACGCTGTATCCGACTTACGCGTGTCTTGATTGCTTTTAAAATCTTTATTTCCCTCTATTTCGGTTTCAAAATTCTAAAAATGTGGTGAAATCGGAAAGATCAGCAAACTGTAGATCAAAAATCCATTTTGAGTACGAGCAATAAAGAAACCAGCGCCATTACGTGGCTGGCGGTCGGCCAGCGGCCCAGCCGCCGCTACCTGCGACCCTGATACTGCCATTACACTCGCATTTCCGGTGGTAGCTGCCTCGTTTGTCTAGTGGTTAGCAGGTTCGATTGCGGATAACGAAGCCCCGGTTCGATTCCCGGATCGGGCAAAAAATGTATTGGATTTTTCTGTCAAGAAATTCTGAGTTCTAGCCCGGAGTTGGGAAGTTGGCGGTGAAACACCGCCGTGCCTCGTAAAGTTGTCGGCCCTGAGCCTGATCTCTCTCCGGTCGTGTCGGATTTCCGTTTCATCGGACTATGAGAGTGAGGGAATAGAGAGTGCATCTGTAATTTGTTTTGGTTAGAGGAATTCTATTAATTAATTATTATTCATCCTATGTTATTAATTATTAATAATATTATAAATGCGAAAGTTTGGATGTATGTTTGTTACTCAATCACGCTGCATCGACTGAACCGATTTGGCTGAAATTTGGCAAAAAGACAGATTATAGTCTGGACTAACACATAGGCTACTTTTCATCCCGGAAAATAAGAAAGTTCCCGCGAAAACTAAAAACCTCAATCCACGCGAACGAAGTCGCGGGCATCAGCTAGTATGTAATATCTTTATAAGAAATCCTACGGAAACTTTTTTCTTGTTTTCCAAATTGTTAAACACTTGAAAATGTGAACTGACTTACACTTGCCCGCTTTTAACTCATACCTCATTGATAAGGGACAGTTGCGTTTGGTGTTGTTTGTGACAACACCAAACAACACCAAAACAAAAACAGTTCTTCAGGCAAAAGCAGTCTCAAATAACACAAAACACTAATAGTATATTCCTCTTTCCCTCTAAACATGTCGACAAACAGTGACAAGAAATAGATAAGCAGCGGACGACAAATCTTGGCCAACTGCCAAACCACCAAGCAGTTTGCCAAACATTCACCAAGTTTCCTAATTAGTTCTTACTCATTTACCAACTTGGCACCATCGGCCGTGGATGCTCTTTGTGGGTGCTTTTTTTTAATTCGATGACAAGATAGTCTTTGACTGCGATCTCACTTGATGGTAAGTGAAAATGCAGTCTAAGATGGTAGCGGGCTAACTTGGAAGGGGTATGGCAGTGTGGATTCAAACCATACCCCTAATCGGTTTCTACACGCCATCGCGCCGGAACGCTAAATCGCTTGGGGGCACGTCTTGGGTATCTTGCGAATCACGCCTTGGGCGTGCTGGTCTTACTGACACCACGCTTCAGCTGTCCAGCTGTATAATATGTGTGTTTGTATGTGTACAAGTAACTTGCGGCACAGTTGAAACAACAGCAGATCTCCTTAATGCCGTCATCAATCTAGCTCCCCGGAACGGATTACCCCCATTACTGGCGGGGCCACTGCCACTTAAGATAAACAATCAGGCCTCAGGGCGGGATTCACGAAAGAGTTCCCTCGCTCAGGGAGGGAATCTCGCGAATCCCGCCTTGGGCGTGTTGGTCTTACTGACACCACGCTTCAGCTGTCCAGCTGTATGTGTGTTTGTGTGTGTACAAGTAACCTGCGGCACAGTTGAAACAACAGCAGATCTCCTTAATGCCGTCATCAATCTAGCTCCCCGGAACGGATTACCCCCATTACTGGCGGGGCCACTGCCACTTAAGATAAACAACTGCGATGCCCCTGTCCCCTATTATCTTACCTCTGTTCGTGCCGACCATTATACTGACTCGAGATATAATGATAACGGAGCGTGTGAGGGACATGGATCTGTTTAACCGGCTTCCAAAAAGAAGAGGTTATCAATTTTGCTGGTCGCCAATGCATTTTTCACTTTTTAATTATCAACTTCCAAAAAAGGGGAGGTTCTCAATTCATCGCAATCTTTTTTTATGTATGTTCCAAGATTATTCGAAGATGCCTGGGTGTAAAAATTCTTTTTAACAAATCGACTTCAAACGCCACTTCAAAGTATATCAATTGTGCCTACAGAACAGTTCCCTTGATTTCTCCAGGATCCCATCATCAGATCCTGATCTGATGGCAATGGGACCACCAGGGAAATATGGGGTATATGACAATGGGACCACCTGGGAATTATAGGGTATACTTTCCAGCTGGTCCCATTGTCATCAGGTCCTGGTTTCAAAGAAAAAAAGAATTTTCCAAATCGGTCCAGACGTCTTCGAGTAATCCGGGAAAATACCTACATAAAAAATTAAAAAAAAAAAAGATTCCGACGAATTGAGAACCTCCTCCTTTTTTGGAAGTCGGTTAAGAAAGAAATCCCGTATCTAATAAGAGTAAAAATCAGCGTTTGTTTTAACTTTAATCATACAATTATCTCGACTTAAGCTGGCAACACAAAGTTAAAACTAAACCAATTAGTTAGTATCGCGAACAGCTCTCACAATTAGCTGGCAATGCTCCAGACACTGTTGGTGTTGCTAGATGGAAAAACTTTTAAATCGAACAAAGTGGATAACAAAGTTGGCGGGATACGATTGTACCTAAGCTGTTTTGCTTGTTTAAGAGTGCGTTTCCGCATATCGGGTGACTTTCGGTACATATTGTGACTAAGTTAAACCAAATAAGATGGAAATAAAAATTGCTACACATAGATTGGTCCTTAATCTCCAAATCTTGGGAGTTGATTTTGTTCAAAATCTCAATTTTTAGTACTATAAAAATTATTTCCCGTCACCTCTTCACACAAAATTCACGATTTTGGGGCGACTTTAGGTACATTTCTTGTATATAATATACCGGTTTTATGTAATTAAAAAATACTATCTGTTAGCAGATATGTTCAACTCAAAATCTTGGAGAGAAAAATATCAAAAATAGTACAAATAGTATAAAAAAAAAAATATAGCATCGCGTGTAATTTTTTCACATATTTTGGTTTAAACCGAATCTTAAAATAATGTGCAATAAGGCTTATTTTGATTTTACTCGGTCACGGTTTGATTTCATTTCAAAATTCAAAATTCAAATATCCATCAGTCGGCGTTTGACCGCCTTTCTGAGTGGAAGCTGCGCTGGTTGCAAGCAGATGCTGGTATCGAAAAACATCGCTGTACGAACACGAAATAGTTCATAGCAAACCAAATTGATACTTTATATATTTTGAAAAGAAAGGTAAGAAACTAAGTACTAGGTACCTATGGTACCTTCAATATAATAGCATTATTTTATTATTTGATAGAATTTCGAAATTTCTTGTAAAGTTATATTCCCCGAATGTAGTACTGACCTGCATGTATACCTCGAAAACTTCTATTGGAACTCCTAGATCTTTAGAGTTAGTTGTATCGAGTTTGGGCTCGTTTTGTAAGTTATGATGAGATCTTACCACTGGACTTGTTAGAGTGACCTGATGGTATACTTCGAAGACTACTACTGGATCTTCTAGACGGCTACAGCTAGTTATATCGAGTTTGGGCTCGTTTTGTAAGTTATGATGAGATCTTACCACTGGACTTGTTGGAGTGACCTGATGGTATACTTTGAAGACTACTACTGGATCTTCCAGACGGCTACAGCTAGTTATATCGAGTTTGGGCTCGTTTTGTAAGTAATGATGAGATCTTACCACTGGACTTGTTGGAGTGACTTGGTGGTATACTGCGAAGACTTCTATTGGAACTCCTAGATCTTTACAGCTAGTTATATCGAGTTTGGGCTCGTTTTGTAAGTTATGATGAGATCTTACCACTGAACTTGTTGGAGTGACCTGATGGTATACTTCGAAGACTACTACTGGATCTTCTAGACGGCTACAGCTAGTTATATCGAGTTTGGGCTCGTTTTGTAAGTAATGATGAGATCTTACAACTGGACTAGTTGGAGTGACCTGATGGTATACTTCGAAGACTACTACTGGATCTTCTAGACGGCTACAGCTAGTTATATCGAGTTTGGGCTCGTTTTGTAAGTTATGATGAGATCTTACCACTGGACTTGTTGGAGTGACCTGATGGTATACTTTGAAGACTACTACTGGATCTTCCAGACGGCTACAGCTAGTTATATCGAGTTTGGGCTCGTTTTGTAAGTAATGATGAGATCTTACCACTGGACTTGTTGGAGTGACTTGGTGGTATACTGCGAAGACTTCTATTGGAACTCCTAGATCTTTACAGCTAGTTATATCGAATTTGGGCTCGTTTTGTAAGTTATGATGAGATCTTACCACTGGACTTGTTGGAGTGACCTGATGGTATACTTCGAAGACTACTGCTGGATCTTCTAGACGGCTACAGCTAGTTATATCGAGTTTGGGCTCGTTTTGTAAGTAATGATGAGATCTTACAACTGGACTAGTTGGAGTGACCTGATGGTATACTTCGAAGACTACTACTGGATCTTCTAGACGGCTACAGCTAGTTATATCGAGTTTGGGCTCGTTTTGTAAGTTATGATGAGATCTTACCACTGGACTTGTTGGAGTGACCTGATGGTATACTTTGAAGACTACTACTGGATCTTCCAGACGGCTACAGCTAGTTATATCAAGTTTGGGCTCGTTTTGTAAGTAATGATGAGATCTTACCACTGGACTTGTTGGAGTGACTTGGTGGTATACTGCGAAGACTTCTATTGGAACTCCTAGATCTTTACAGCTAGTTATATCGAGTTTGGGCTCGTTTTGTAAGTTATGATGAGATCTTACCACTGAACTTGTTGGAGTGACCTGATGGTATACTTCGAAGACTACTGCTGGATCTTCTAGACGGCTACAGCTAGTTATATCGAGTTTGGGCTCGTTTTGTAAGTTATGATGAGATCTTACCACTGGACTTATTGGAGTGACCTGATGGTATACTTCGAAGACTACTACTGGATCTTCTAGACGGCTACAGCTAGTTATATCGAGTTTGGGCTCGTTTTGTAAGTAATGATGAGATATTACCACTGGACTTGTTGGAGTGACTTGGTGGTATACCTCGAAGACTTCTATTGGAACTCCTAGATCTTTACAGCTAGTTATATCGAATTTGGGCTCGTTTTGTAAGTTATGATGAGATCTTACCACTGGACTTGTTGGAGTGACCTGATGGTATACTTCGAAGACTACTGCTGGATCTTCTAGACGGCTACAGCTAGTTATATCGAGTTTGGGCTCGTTTTGTAAGTTATGATGAGATCTTACCACTGGACTTATTGGAGTGACCTGATGGTATACTTCGAAGACTACTACTGGATCTTCTAGACGGCTACAGCTAGTTATATCGAGTTTGGGCTCGTTTTGTAAGTAATGATGAGATCTTACAACTGGACTAGTTGGAGTGACCTGATGGTATACTTCGAAGACTACTACTGGATCTTCTAGACGGCTACAGCTAGTTATATCGAGTTTGGGCTCGTTTTGTAAGTTATGATGAGATCTTACCACTGGACTTGTTGGAGTGACCTGATGGTATACTTTGAAGACTACTACTGGATCTTCCAGACGGCTACAGCTAGTTATATCGAGTTTGGGCTCGTTTTGTAAGTAATGATGAGATCTTACCACTGGACTTGTTGGAGTGACCTGATGGTATACTTCGAAGACTACTACTGGATCTTCTAGACGGCTACAGCTAGTTATATCGAGTTTGGGCTCGTTTTGTAAGTTATGATGATTAGATCTAGGAGTTCCAATAGAAGTCTTCGAGGTATACCATCAGGTCACTCCAACAAGTCCAGTGGTAAGATCTCATCATAACTTACAAAACGAGCCCAAACTCGATATAACTAGCTGTAAAGATCTAGGAGTTCCAATAGAAGTCTTCGAGGTATACCTCCAAGTCACTCCAACAAGTCCAGTGGTAAGATCTCATCATTACTTACAAAACGAGCCCAAACTCGATATAACTAGCTGTAGCCGTCTAGAAGATCCAGTAGTAGTCTTCGAAGTATACCATCAGGTCACTCCAACAAGTTCAGTGGTAAGATCTCATCATAACTTACAAAACGAGCCCAAACTCGATATAACTAGCTGTAAAGATCTAGGAGTTCCAATAGAAGTCTTCGCAGTATACCACCAAGTCACTCCAACAAGTCCAGTGGTAAGATCTCATCATTACTTACAAAACGAGCCCAAACTCGATATAACTAGCTGTAGCCGTCTAGAAGATCCAGTAGTAGTCTTCGAAGTATACCATCAGGTCACTCCAACTAGTCCAGTTGTAAGATCTCATCATTACTTACAAAACGAGCCCAAACTCGATATAACTAGCTGTAGCCGTCTAGAAGATCCAGTAGTAGTCTTCGAAGTATACCATCAGGTCACTCCAACAAGTCCAGTGGTAAGATCTCATCATAACTTACAAAACGAGCCCAAACTCGATATAACTAGCTGTAGCCGTCTAGAAGATCCAGTAGTAGTCTTCGAAGTATACCATCAGGTCACTCCAACAAGTCCAGTGGTAAGATCTCATCATTACTTACAAAACGAGCCCAAACTCGATATAACTAGCTGTAGCTGTCTAGAAGATCCAGTAGTAGTCTTCGAAGTATACCATCAGGTCACTCCAACAAGTCCAGTGGTAAGATCTCATCATTACTTACAAAACGAGCCCAAACTCGATATAACTAGCTGTAGCCGTCTAGAAGATCCAGTAGTAGTCTTTGAAGTATACCATCAGGTCACTCCAACAAGTCCAGTGGTAAGATCTCATCATAACTTACAAAACGAGCCCAAACTCGATATAACTAGCTGTAGCCGTCTAGAAGATCCAGTAGTAGTCTTCGAAGTATACCATCAGGTCACTCCAACTAGTCCAGTTGTAAGATCTCATCATTACTTACAAAACGAGCCCAAACTCGATATAACTAGCTGTAGCCGTCTAGAAGATCCAGTAGTAGTCTTCGAAGTATACCATCAGGTCACTCCAACAAGTTCAGTGGTAAGATCTCATCATAACTTACAAAACGAGCCCAAACTCGATATAACTAGCTGTAAAGATCTAGGAGTTCCAATAGAAGTCTTCGCAGTATACCACCAAGTCACTCCAACAAGTCCAGTGGTAAGATCTCATCATTACTTACAAAACGAGCCCAAACTCGATATAACTAGCTGTAGCCGTCTGGAAGATCCAGTAGTAGTCTTCAAAGTATACCATCAGGTCACTCCAACAAGTCCAGTGGTAAGATCTCATCATAACTTACAAAACGAGCCCAAACTCGATATAACTAGCTGTAGCCGTCTAGAAGATCCAGTAGTAGTCTTCGAAGTATACCATCAGGTCACTCCAACTAGTCCAGTTGTAAGATCTCATCATTACTTACAAAACGAGCCCAAACTCGATATAACTAGCTGTAGCCGTCTAGAAGGTCCAGTAGTAGTCTTCGAAGTATACCATCAGGTCACTCCAACAAGTCCAGTGGTAAGATCTCATCATTACTTACAAAACGAGCCCAAACTCGATATAACTAGCTGTAGCTGTCTAGAAGATCCAGTAGTAGTCTTCGAAGTATACCATCAGGTCACTCCAACAAGTCCAGTGGTAAGATCTCATCATTACTTACAAAACGAGCCCAAACTCGATATAACTAGCTGTAGCCGTCTAGAAGATCCAGTAGTAGTCTTTGAAGTATACCATCAGGTCACTCCAACAAGTCCAGTGGTAAGATCTCATCATAACTTACAAAACGAGCCCAAACTCGATATAACTAGCTGTAAAGATCTAGGAGTTCCAATAGAAGTCTTCGAGGTATACCACCAAGTCACTCCAACAAGTCCAGTGGTAAGATCTCATCATAACTTACAAAACGAGCCCAAACTCGATATAACTAGCTGCAGCCGTCTAGAAGATCCAGAAGTAGTCTTCGAAGTATACCATCAGGTCACTCCAACAAGTCCAGTGGTAAGATCTCATCATAACTTACAAAACGAGCCCAAACTCGATATAACTAGCTGTAAAGATCTAGGAGTTCCAATAGAAGTCTTCGAGGTATACCACCAAGTCACTCCAACAATTCCAGTGGTAAGATCTTATCATTACTTACAAAACGAGCCCAAACTCGATATAACTAGCTGTAGCCGTCTAGAAGATCCAGTAGTAGTCTTTGAAGTATACCATCAGGTCACTCCAACAAGTCCAGTGGTAAGATCTCATCATAACTTACAAAACAAGCCCAAACTCGATATAACTAGCTGTAAAGATCGAGGAGTTCCAATAGAAGTCTTCGAGGTATACCACCAAGTCACTCCAACAAGTCCAGTGGTAAGATCTCATCATTACTTACAAAACGAGCTCAAACTCAATACAACTTACTCTAAAGATCTAGGAGTTCCAATAGAAGTTTTCGAGGTATACATGCAGGTCAGTACTACATTCGGGGAATGTAACTTTGCAAGAAATTTCGAAATTCTATCAAATAATAAAATAATGCTATTATATTGAAGGTACCATAGGTACCTAGTACTTAGTTTCTTCTTTTCAAAATATATTATCAATTTGGTTTGCTCAACTTAGATTTAGAATTAAACTTAGACTTAGACTAAGTCTGAGTTCAAATCTAAGCCTAAGTCTAACACTAAGACTAAGTCTTAGACTAAGACTAAGTCTAAGTCTTAGTCTTAGTCTTAGTGTTAGACTTAGGCTTAGACTTAAAGAGACTTAGTCTTAGTCTAATGCATTTCCCAGTGGCTTAAAAAAGTCTAAATCGAAGTCTAAGACTAAGACTAAATCTAAGTCTAACTTAGTGTACAGCAAGTCCGGACGAAAATAAAAAATAAAAAAATAAAACATAAACAATTTATATCCAAGTATCAAAACAAGTTAATTCACTCATTTTTAACGCAGCTTGCCCGCGCCTGTGTGTGCGTGTGAACGGTGCATGTGTAGAAGTGCGTTTTTATACCTACTCTTTGCGAAATCCCGTCCTTAATTGATTGTTTTTCACTACCCGGCAGTGAATATTAAAAACCGACAGAGACGACGCTCAACGTCGAGTCCCACAAAACAATTGCAATTATTGGTGCCAAAATGGTTTAAATCCCATTATCATATAGGTACCTACTTTGCTTTGGAGAGTCGCAGGGAGCCGCTGGGCATGGGCGGCGCAAGACCGAGTCCTGTGGTGCAGGAGACCTTTGTTCAGAAGTCTATTGGTTGATAAAGAAAGAGGATACTTATCAGAGATACTTTACGCTTTGCTTCCTCGTTCCCAATACATACCAAAATTTTAAATGCCTTTCTGGTTTCTTTTTTTTTACTAACTATAACTTGGGAACCCAGAGTAAATAAGCATCTTCTAGGCAAGCGCGTTCTATCTTAGGCTGCATCTTCATTAATCGCAGTCAAGCGCTAGTCTACCGTAGAATAGAATAGACAAGATACGTAGAATAGGTATCTTTTATTCAAATAAACTTTCACAAAGTTCTTTCGAATATTCCTTCGAATAGTACATAGAATAGGCAGGTACATACATATCTGTATGTATATAAAAAACTGCTATTTCTGTTAAAAGTCATGTAAAATGTAATTAGCACGAATTAAATTGGAAAAGTTCATTCATTAAGGCTATTTGTAAAATATATTAACCGTACATTTACATTTTTAAGTAATTGATCAAAAGTCGTAATAATCCAATTACATGCGCCAAGAATTCGCGTGAAAATTTTAATGAAGGCTTGTACCGGGGCTAGTGGCAACCCTAAGTGGTTAGGGTTGCCAGAAATTTCATAGCAAAGGACATGTCCCAGTTTAGTATGGAGGTTGGTTTTTTATTCTGAATGTCTATTAACCAGAACCAAACTGCTATCACGTGAAAGAGAAAAAAATATAAAATTAAACGACATTTAAATAATAATTTTAGAAAACCCCATTTTTTTTTTAATAAAGAAAAATATTGTTTGTAGAAAATATTTTTGTATGGATGGCAACATTAAAAACTTTTTCTTATCTAAAAATAATTAAATCTGACATCTGTTACTGTCACTTTAATGTCATTTAAATGACAAAAGTTCAAAAACGTCATTATACTTGTCACTTTTGACAGTTCTGACAATCACCTGACATACGCCTGACATTGACAAGTTACCTAGACAAATGATATTTTTGAAGTTTTTTTTCTTAACCGGTGCGTAATCACAAGCAAAGGTCCATAAATACATCAAAACAAAAAAAATATTTTCTCCAAATCGGGGTCTTTAAAAAATCGGTAAATTATTTAGATGGAAGCTTTTTTGGATCTCTATCGAATTGTATTAAAATCATTCTGGTTAATTACACTCAAGAATAAAAAACCATTTTGGGACAACTCCTTTTATTTAGTGGTATTTTTTGCCTTTCCTTTTTACCACAGAACTGCGAGAAGTCGTGAGCGTTGGCATCCTTATGTGGTAGAAATCCAACCTACTCGAACGAAACGCTTTAATTCAACGTTTCTGATAAGAACAGCTAAGGTGTGGAACACTCTTCCAGCATCCGTGTTTCCTGCCACCTATAATTTGAGTATCTTCAAGGCAAGACTGAATAGGCATCTTCTAGGCAAGCGCGCTCCAACCTAGACCTCATCAGTGCTATCCAGTATTGATTGTATTCAAGCGCAAGCCTATTTCGGATTTTAAAAAAATCGGCAGCCTTACTTACTCGTATCAATGGCAACCACTGGACTATAACTAATCTAGGCATTTTTGCATTTTTTTTTTGAAACTTTATTGTGGAAGCACTGTATACATAGCATAGCTTTGTAAAAAAAAAATTTTTTTTGAAAAGAGCAACTGCTGAGTTTCTTACCGGCTCTTCTCAGCAGAGTCTGCTTTCCGAACCGGTGGTAGATTTATGACGTGTCATAAGAGCTACAAGTTAGCCTATATGAAATTAATTAATTTTGAATTTGAATTTGAATCTAAGATTAGTCATTTGTATAGTCCAGTGTTAATCATAAATTAATTATAGAGGATGGCAACCCTGCATGGAGGCTCAAACTAGTCAAACAATAATTAATTAAATTTGCATGCTCCTCGACTCTGCGCCGGTCTTTGATAATATTATGATGTTATCCTGCTGTCCTGATATGGGTCCCCAAGTTATAATAAACTAACTTCTACCCTCGTATCTGCGGTGCCGGGACGAACAGACAAACCTACTTCAGATAATTGTTTGATCTATGATAAAAGGCGGTGATAGAGTATTGGTTAATACTTAAGAGCGCGTGTAATGCTAAATCTTCAGATGTTAAGATTTTTATAGCAGTAGATCAATTTTAACTATCCGAAAAAAAAAAACAGTGAAAAATTACTTCATATTTCCAAGGGACGACACTGAGTGGAAACATAAAAATAATGAAATATGTTCGACAAAAAAAAATTGCAAAGTTAGGTCAATTTTTAAATAATTTGCATTTATTTTCAATGTGTTACATATTACAGAGCCAAAATTTTTATATAAAAATTCCCTATGCATATTACTAAGAGATGATACAGTTATTAGAATACATTGTGTATTTGGCGCTTACTACATTCCTACATTTGTCGCGTTTCACAGGAGGTTTCAGGTACGTTTTATTTCATCTATCGCGGGGATTTTTTTCTGGCATTCTACACATTATTAAGCCTCATTTTCAAGGTTCCGGGGTAAGTATCCCAAGCAATATACTGCTTTACTGCGAAATAAATCTTCAAATGTGAAGGAAAACATCGTAAGGAAACCAAAACCAAAGCTTGCCTGAAAGTTCTTCATAGTGTTCTCAAAGGTGTATAAAGTTTGCCCATCCGCACTTATTCAGCGTGGACTAACTTGGACCAATAGTGGACTAGGGGCCAGCGATGTGCTAAGATTAAAAGCGTCCCAATTACTTAAAAATAAAGAAACATCAAAGTGAAATTCAAAAAGCCATTTAAGAATCTCCAAAAATAATATCGCATTACAACCAAAGCAGAAAGTGGGCCAAAGGAAACGTTTTTATTAAATAAAGCGTTTCTAAATCCCCTTAACGTTGGCCGCTGATAACTTATGGCATAAAACAACCGCCGTCGCCGCGCCGCGGTGCGCCAGAAATTCAATTAATCCTGACTCGTCACGAAAATTAGTTAGGGGGCTCAAAACTCGATTTGTTGGTTAAGGTATAAGAGACAGCGATTTTACTGATGCCCGCGACTGAGTTCACGTGGAGTAAGGTATTTTTGATTCCCACTGGAACTCTTTAATTTTTTGGCATAAAATGTAGCCTATGGGCTATGCTGACATAAGCTATTGCATTGTGAAGTTTCAATAAAAAACGTGCAGCAATTTTTGCATGAAAGAGTAACAAATATCCGTCATCCTCACAAACCTTCGCATTTATAATATTAGTGGATAGTAGATTGAAGTCAGAAGTAAATAGTAGAAAGTAGGATAATTTTTTATTAAAAATATTACTTATCCTGAGCATCATTAATACTACCCCCACAACTAAGCATGTTCAGTCCATGTCTTGAACTGTCGCGCTATTGCGGCTTCTTTTGGTTAGAGCTGCTTTTTCATAGACTATAAAAAGTAGTTGATGCCCACGAAATATAGTCCATGTGGATTTAGGCAGTATTAAGTAGAATGGTGAATCAGGAACAACAGAAAAACAGATTATATCAATTTACTAGACGATGCCCGCGACTTCGTCCACGTGGATTAAGATTTTTAATTATCCGGGATAAAATGTAGCCTATGTGTAATCCTGGGTATGAGCTATGTCCATTCCAAATTTCAGCCAGATCGGTTCATTCGTTGTGGTGTGAAGGAGTAACAAACATACACACACACACACATACATACAAACTTTCCCCTTTATAATAATAGTGTGACTACTATTCAAAGTAAGTTTTAATCTTATACAAATCACGCAATCCTTTGCCTTAGACCAAACAGCACTCAATAACTTCATCCGATGGATACAGAGGGAAAGTTTGCTGGAAATCTTTGACGGCTTAACACACTCACTTACTGGCTGAGGTAGCGTGTAGCAACTTGATAACTTCCTTTCTTACTTACTTCCTCATCACAAACTAATTAAAAATATATACTAGTGTGAGGGTAACTTTTGTTTTAGCCCTGCAGTGTGAGCATGAGCAGGGGACATTTTATCCACGGGGAAAGGATAAAAATGTTTATCCCCTTGCTCAGTTTTATCCACCCGTCGAGCATGAGCAAAATGGTGGAAATAATATCCACAGTGGTTATACTTCTCCTTTCCCCTGCCACCATGTTTTAGCATAGGGAGAAGATGAGATTTCTCTTGTCTGCTCACGTTATGAGATGTTTATGTTACTCAAGTACGAGGAAATGGCAAAAGACATAACAGGTTTAATAACTAAATTTGCGCGCGCTTTGTTCTTACGCATGACGTCATAGCAATTATCTATACTTTTTTAATTTCTACCAATAGGAGAGAGAATCGGCCAATCTGCTAAGTAACGAAATTCGATTCTCAAAAATATTCTTACAGAAGCATTAAACGAAATCAAATTAGAAAGAACAAAGGGAGAAATCTTATTAATTAATGTTAAAAGCCCTCCAATTTTGTTATGCGTTTTAAATGTAGCTACATTTCTTTTAGTCCGGGTCATTTGTAGGAGGGGTGGGTGGAGAGGGAAGCGGGATCAACGGGGGTACCTCATTGTAATACACAGGATCATGAAGAAAGGAGATTATACGCAGACATTGGTTGATGTTCTAGTTGGCCTACATCGAAGAAAATCGAATTAAATGAATAAAATGATAGCCGAAGACACCTAGGACCTTGTCCTACCTTGTCAGTAAATACAGCTGCAGAGCTCTGGGATTGTCAAAAAAACGATTGCATCATCGCTAACTGACTAAAATTGACTGAATTTACTGGTAAGTAACATTAAATATACTGGTACCTACTGCATGCGAACATGAATATTTAGTTAGACACACTGGAAATATGCTGTACTACTGGAAAAATACTATATGTAGAGCGTCTTTCCTGACATGTCGAGGTCATGCGTAACCCAACCTATGGCGTTCTTGCTACATCAATGCATTTTAACCAATATGTGCCAGCCAATCAGAGAGCATTGCGACCGTCAAAACTGATGCAATCATACACAATTTAGACAAACGCACACTTGTGCACGCCACTGCTCGTAAAAAAGCTCGTTATTCTTTACAGCTGTGTGTCTCTTTATCACCCGTGCGGTATCGGTCGGTTGGCTAATGAATACAAACCGCGCGTCTGTCTGTAGCGTATATTTATGTCTACCTAAATTCCAATATCTCCATCCAGCGATCTGTGTACTAAATAGCATTATCTGAAGCCTGTACCCCCTGTGGCTTAGGGGGAACTGAAATGATCCGTACACGTATTGTTATCTCCACCATACCACAAGCTTATGCTCTGTTGGAAATGAAGCAAATCGTCGCTGACTCAAATGAGACACGTGTTCTGCTGGATTAGTATTAGGATTAGATGGTACATTTTTTTTTTTATTCCATGACAAGATATCCTTTGTATGCGATCTCACCTGCTGGTAAATGACGTTGCAGTCTAAGATGGTTGCGGGCTAATTCAGAAGGAGTATAGCAGTGTAATTTCAACCCATACCCCTAATCGGTTTCTACACGCCATCGCTTGGCAGTACGTCTTTGACGGTAGGGTAGTAACTAGCCACGGCCAAAGTCCCCCACCAGACAATACCACCACCACCCATAATACATAAGTCTTCTTCTTCTTCTTTATCAACCGATTGACGTCCACTGTTGGACAAAGGTCTCTTGCATGTACGTACTTCTCCAGGCCTCAGTTTTGCGCCGCCTGAATCCAGCGACTCCATGCGACTCGTTTGATGTCGTCGGTCAATACAGTTTTGCAGTTTACACTATTTTTTGTTTTAAGGTTGTTTTGTTTTAAAGTTGATGCTCACGACTTCGTTCGCATGAATTGAGGTTTCCCGCGAGCACTCTCTTATTTTCCGGTATAAAAAGTAGCCTACGTGCTATTTCAGTCTATAATAATCTCTGTGCCAAATCGGTTTAGTCGTTGCAGCGTGATTGAGTAACAAACATCTATACATCCAAGCTTTCGCATTTATAATATTATAGTAATTTTAATTTATAGTAGTTTTAACTTTTTTTTATATTACTATATTCATCAATATTGTAAACAAGTAATAAAGCCGCTTACACTATGACTTAGGTAAGTCCGTAAGTACCTACTTTAACTCGATCGATGTTCAGATAGTTTTCATTGTTTCAAATGTTTGTTCCAGCTTGTTACGAGCGGTATTACGTTAGTGAAATGTTATTTTGGCGCTGCGATCGCGGTGCTAAGTTAAAATCAGCCAAACCGACCGCAGCGCACGCCGCAGCCTTAACTAAACAACTGCATTCAATTTACAATCGAAACTACTTATGTGTGAAACCGGCGCAAAGTTTTAGTACCATCTATGTATCTGTTTTCAAATTAATAATAACTTTTTATTTTTACTCCTCGTGATAATATTGACTATTGAATAAATAATATTCTATTGTTAAATGTATCAATAAGGCTATAATTTTTTTGTATAATTATTATTATTTACTAATTTTCTTTTTTTTAATATGTCATTTAAAATTATTAACTTTTAATACTGACATTTTGTTTCATATTTCATTGTATAATTAACATTTTTGGCGACGCATGAACGAGGCGCTATCTACGCGATAAAACTTTTTAAGCGCCTAATTTTGAATTGAAAAGTCAACAATAATTCAAGTAAGTAACAAAAAAGTATAGAACAGTTGATTTAGTGAATAAATAATTAGATGAAGACATCGTAGCGCGATGTAAAAGTTTTGTATTCTGATGTTCGTGTCTATGTATCTGTGTCGGTGGGAAATATCTTTATTTCCATCCACAATCTATACTTATAATACTAAATAAATATCTTTATTTCCAAAGAGGATCCTGGCCTTGATATAATGTTAGTTTATAGTAAATAATCCCGAAATCCCCAATATCTTATACAGGGTGTTATGTGTAGTCAGGAACAGGCTCTCCTTTCATCGCCAGCATTGATTACAGCCTCCAGGAGATGTATCATAATGATCCATCGCTTCCTATTGTCTCGGCCCTTTTGATACATTCCCCGATCGGGAACACTGTTTACCGACGTAAACAACTATGTTTGTATGTATTAGCTTAGGTTTTGGGTTGGAATTTTCAAAAACTATGAAACACGGTCTTCTTTATTAAATCTTTAAGTAAAATACCAAGTTTCGTGGATATGACGTGAGAAATGACGGACTTTCATACAAACATTCATCCCCTTCTTATTCCCTTTAAGGGCGGGGTTTTTAAAAATTGTGAAACAAGTTTTCTTCATTTTCAATTGAAAGCCCAAATCCCTCATTAATACTAGTGGTTCGTCTTAGACTTTCATATAATAAAATAAATATTTATATTTATTTATTTTTTATATATTTATTTATATACCAATCTGCAATCATAAATGACTGATAAAATTATTGAACGAGCGAAGCGAGTTCTCTGAGTCTACTTGAGTGAATTTGCACTTGTCCGTCCGTCTGTCAGAGCCTTATAACTTCTGAATTACTGAACGTAATTACTTCAAATTTAAATATATTATGTAAACTGATAGCCTTCAGCCGAATATTGTTTTTTTTTTAATTCAACCCCTGAGGCCGCCTGTGGAGGTAAAATAGGGAGGTTGAAAAATCGAATTTAACGTGAGGCAAAAGTTAGTTTTAGATAACTGGTATTTGTAGTTTCGTTATAGGTATGAAGTGTAACCTCTTCACAAGGTTTTCATTAGCATATTCCTTCACCATGTACAGTACAGGTAAATTTGCATGAAGTTTGAAGAGTATTATAATATTGCTGTAGGTTCAATTACTAAGCTCTTAACCGAATTGCGGGCATGTTGGGAACATCTCGCAGCATCCAATTAATATTGTGAGACGCGGCTAAGTTCGCTCTCAACTGGACTCCTTGATGGAGGATATTGTTGTTGCTAGTAATACAACAAGTAATACAACGCAGCCATGTTCCAATACCACCTCTTCGCTCGAGGACCGTACGTCTACACAGCGATTGTCTGCATTGACTAAAGATTACTCTAGTACTACACAGTATTTAATTTTGTATCAAAATCAAAATCAAAATTTATTTATTTCATGTAGGCCAACTTGTAGCTCTTATGAAACGTCAAAAATCTACCACCGGTTCGGAATGCAGATTCTGCTGAGAAGAGCCGGCAAGAAACTCAGCAGTTGCTCTTTTCAAAAAAAATTTTTTTTTTTTTTACAATTGTTAAAAAGAACTAGGCTATGCACACAATGTTTCCACACAGAAGTTTCAAAAATGTACGCCTACCGCAACCAAAGACATGTTAACATGGGTAGACACAAAGCAGACCCATTCCCGTTGGCGGCACCCGTTCACGAGCATGACGCATGATCCAGCCATTGCCTCGCTCAACCATACTTGAGGGAACGTAACAACCCGCACCACACGACACCACCACAGAAATGTTTAAGTGAGCATGACATACTTAGGCTACCCATGTTAAGGCATCGAATTAAATATTAATATTAAGAGGCAAGTCTGGAAGAAATGCGCAAATAGACACTTACGCTTTAACGCAAATTAAAAAACTCATTGAATTGAATGACACCACAAAAAAACCTCAATTGCTTAATAGATGAAGCTATAAGTACGCCGCGAAATATATCTAAAATAAATCTCAGTTTTTGAGAAAAAAAATCGACAACATTATCAAAATCACCGAAATCGACCTTTTCTATTTAATCCATCTTATGCTATTCCGATGTTATATTTGGAATAATTTTTGGTTAAATCGTGAGAAGGAAGTATAGAAAATATTTTCACCATTAAAATTTTATATTAATTCAAACCAAAAAGCAATAATATAAGACTAAAAATCATTAATTTTGTAGCGAAAATCGTTCCCCGTTGCTCATACATTTTAGTATGAAGCAGTAGGCGCCCGTAATTCGCTTTATATTACAGTGTTCAACCACAAATCAATTCAATCGCGTCCCAATATTCAAGGTGATGGCACGCTCCTTTTCGCAGAGCACCGCAACTCCGGCGATCGCGATATAATAATTGTTTCGAGCGTTAGGGTGGGTCGCGAGTGTCGGAGACGACTGCTAATTTTATTTGTATTCTTCGGACGTAGTAAGTATGTGAGTTTTATTATGTATTTTTTTAATCATCAAACATTTCATTAATTAGCAAACACTAATGTACTCATTAATATCGTAACTTATTTTTCTTCTCATTTCAGGTAGATATGAAAAAGCGTAAAGGAAATTACTAAAAACACAAAAAAAAAACAAAGGAAGATTTAACATAAGCTGTAAGTACTTATAATGTACTCATCTTTTTACCCGACTTTTTTATTTTTATCGTTGACAAGATAGTTTTTGACTGCGATCTCACCTGATGGTAAGTGACGATGCCAGTCTTAGATGGTAGCGGACTAACTTGGAATGGGTACGGCAGTGTAAATTCAACCTAAGCCTAATCGGTTTCTACACGCCATCGTGCCGAAACGCTAAATCGCTTGGCGGCACGTCTTTGACGTAGGGTGGTAACTAGTCACGGCTAAAGCCTCCCCCCAGACAAAGCTTCGACTTCGACTGTGGCGAAGCCCAAAACATTGTTATGTTTTCTGGCTGAATGTTTGTTAACCTTCAATAGTATATTTTGATACAAATGCGGAAAATCGAACTTTCCGCACGAGATACAGCTACAAAAAGCTCTTTGAGCAGCCGTATTAAAAAATTACTTTAAAATGGACTAGCTGTCTTTATAACCCTACAAACACTAAACCGATTTGGCTGATACATATTTTGGAATTCAGATAGCTTATACCCTGGATTAACATATAGGCCACCTTTTAAACCTTTAAAATCTAATTGGGGTTTGCAAAAAATCTAATTTAATTAATTATATCCTAATTTCTAATAAATACCTTATTAACTATATTGTTTCAGGAAACAAAGTGTCAATTCTGGAAAACAAAAGCTTGAAGGATGATGCGTGCACTGATGTTGAAAAAGCAACGAGAGTTCTATTTCAGGAAATACAAAACATGCAAAATATAATTGTAAATGACAGAGTTACTTGGAACCAATCTGCTTGCTTCAACTGCCACAAGATACTGTATAAGCTACATATTGTAACATTTTTTGTTTTGAAAAGAGCAACTGCCGAGTTTCTTGCCGGCTCTTCTCAGCAGAATCAGCATTCTACATGAAATAAATAATTTTGAGTTTGAGTTTGAATTATTTAGTGACACTTGTTTTGTCTAAACTAATATCATAAAGATGAAATATTTGCTTATTTGTAAGTTTGTAAAATTGTTTGTAATGGATAAACTCAAAAACTACTACTTAACCGATTTTAAAAATTCTTACACTCATGGAAAGCTATTATTCCTAAGTAACATGAGCTATATTTTATTTAAAAAAAATTAACCGTAACTTCGTGAGATATACGTACTATACATGTTTGCAATACTCATAATTACCTACAAGCACGTCCGCGGGGCTATATATTGAACTATTATAGTTGAGCAACTATAACCCCTTTTTTATTCAAATTAGTCTGTTGAAACATGAGTACGATGAAAAATGTTGACGTTCTCATCATGATTATTTAGTAATCTTTATCCAATTAAATATTTTTGTAACTATAATTGACTATGTATTTGGAAATTCCTCTTTACATAATTCGAATCACAATTCACGCAAAAGTTACATGACAAAAAGCGTGCACTGTGACCCCACCCTATGCCACCGGCTACTCACTACCGCACGTCGCCGCCCGCGAACTAAACAAAACGACAATCTAATGGTTAAATACATTGCGTATTTTCTGTGAAATTCATTAATATCCTACTAAGACGAACGCGTGATGTATATTTAACTTAAGGGAAGCGCCAAACGTAGATTGTTAAGATTGTTACTTTCCAGGGTGCGTATACTAATATTGTATGATATGTCTGTGTGAATAGAAATTATGAATGTGGGTGTTCAATCGCAACTTCTCACGCGCCCAGACTGCAGGCTTAAGATATCTAACTAGTTGATGCCCGAGGTTCACGTGTATTTAGTTTTTAAAAATCCCGCGGGATCTCTTTGATTTTCCGAGATAAAAAGGAACCTATGTCACTCTCCCGGTCCTCAACTATACCCATGCAAAAAAAGCGGCCAAGTGCGAGTCGGACTCGCCCATGAAGGGTTCCGTAGCAGCAATTGCGGTTTACGATTTATGACGTATTAAAAAAAACTACTCACTTGATCTCGTTCAAACCAATTTTCGGTGGAAGTTTGCATGGTAATGTACATCATATATCTATTTTTTTTAGTTTTATCATTCTCTTATTTTAGAAGTTAGAGGGGGGGGGGACACATTTTACCACTTTGAAAGTGTCTAAAAAAAATGATATTAGAAACCTCAATATCATTTTTGAAGACCTATCCAAAAATACCCCACACGAATGGGTTTGATGAAAAAAAAATTTTTGAGTTTCAATTCTAAGTATGGGGAACCCCATTTATTGTTATTTTTCTATTCTTGTGTGAAAATCTTAATGCGGTTCACAGAATACATCTACATACTAAGTTTCAACAGTATAGTCCTTATAGTTTCGGAAAAAAGTGGCTGTGACATACGGACGGACAGACAGACAGACATGACGAATCTATAAGGATTCCGTTTTTTGCCATTTGGCTACGGAACCCTAAAAATCACGCAGATCCGTTGCTTAGTTGCGGCGTGATTGAAGGACAAACCTACAAAGCAACAAACAAACACACTTTCGCATATAAATGCGTTATAAAAATATTAGTAAGAATAGTATAAAGACCACGTCCTATGTTGGTTTGTCCTTCAATCACGACGCAACAAAGCAACGGATGGACGTGATTGCATGGGTATAGTTGAAGACCAGGAGAGTGACAGAGGCTACTTTTTATCCCGAAAAATCAGAGTTCCCGTGGGATTTTAAAAACTAATTCCACGCGAGCGAAGCCGCGGGCATCAACTAGTTACTCATAATTTTCTATTTTGAGCCCAACATAAGCATTTTCGAGCTTGGAAACTTGGTTTAAATGCAAGTAGTCGGTTAAAGTAAGCCGGTGCTGATTAGATAACGTCTTTCAACGAACACCAGGCGGAACTATCTGTTACTTCAAAACTAGACCACGGAATACCTAGATACTAAGGCCTTGTAGTGAGCTCTTTAAGGCCTAAACACACACAGAGCGAAGATCGCGGCAACAACGCGGTAAATCGACAATACGTCCACTGCTGGACATGTCTCTTAGTGGGACGTAGTGCGTACCCGTAGTTATAAGTACCTACCTAGGGTCTTTATTTATTTATTTATTATTAGGACAACCAACAAAATTACATGTAAACTAGACTTATAACATAAATAAGAGTAAGGTAGTGAGAAACAAGTAATTTCACTTATAGGTAGCCACATCATGCAATATAAATAAGTCGTACTTAACATGTTACAAAGTATATACAGCAAAATTGTTACCTAAACTAAACTAGACAAAAATTAAAATTAATAAGCTTAAAATAGACGATAAAATAATTAAGATACATGCTTTAAAAAGTTTTTATGACCTTAGCTTTAAATAAGATTTAAGGTCTCTTCAATAAGGTAGTTGACATGAGAAAATTTAAATTTAAAACACCGCTGACATGTTACAACATCCTAATCGCTAGTCCGTAATCATTAAAATAAAAATATGTCATCCACCATTTTGTGGCGGCGGCCATCTTGGACTAATTTTCCTCAAACATAGATTCTTAGCTCTGTTTGAACACTACCCGACTAATTCACCTTTCAAACAAAAAAACAAAATCAAAATCGGTTTATCCGTTCGGGAGCTACGATGCCACAGACAGACACACACACTAGATTAGAATTTTAAGTTGACTATTTTCTAATAATTAACTATCTCATTTCTTCGATTACTATTGACCTTACATTTCTAATTATATTTCGTCGCTTCATTCTTCAGATATAAAAACATGTTTTTATATCTTCGAATGAAGCGTACTCATATAATATCGATCGAACTTCACTTTGCAAGTTCGTTTGATCATATAATATACGTATTAGTGTATTTCCATGGTAAATGCAAACCAGAGAACATTAACATAAAATAAAATAAAAATATATTTAAAAAATGTACAATAACATAAAAAAGAAAAATTTTAAGCTTTCAAAAAGCTCCTCTGTCTTCTCTTTCACAGATTCGCGTAAGTTTGCCGTACAAAGGGCGGCATTAAAATAGAAATGAACAAAACGGTTATACAAAAGCTGTATTTAAATCAATTATTACACAATGTACCTAGTAAGAGTAGTAAGTAACGTGATTGTTGATAAACAAAGGGTGGTAGTTACCGGCGCGGCGGCGTTGCGTCAGAGCGCGCTGCCGACCCACATCTGCCGCGTACAGCACGTGCCCACTGTTGGACGATATGGCTCTAAAGAGACTTTACTTTTCAAACTCAAACTCAAAATTATTAAGCTATTGCATAGCTTCTATCGCGGGCCTTGAGCGTGGAGACCGAATCCAGAAATTTCGTAATGAAAATAACCTGACACGGGACTCCTCTCACCGCTAGATGGCGTTGATTAAAAATTTTATGCAATAGCTTTACCGCGGCAGTCCCCGAGTGCCACACGTCTTTTTTATTTCATGTAGGCCAACTTGTGGCTCTTATGACAAGTCGAGAATCTACCACCGGTTCGGAATGCTGATTCTGATGAGAAGAGCCGGCAAGTAACTCAGCGGTTGCTCTTTTCAGTTTTATCACACAATACGCCTGTGCGGGGTTAATCGTTGACATTTACGATGTGGAGTTCCCCTTTTTTTATTCGATTTTTGATTCGATACAGTAGGATGGTATTTAGACACAATCAAAGCTTGCCAGACCAGACCAGAGACAATTCAGAAATTATACATTCCCAAATTGCCTCCGCCGGGAATCGAACCCGAGACCTCCCAGTTATAAGAACACAGCGCCCACAGCTGCACCAGGGAAGTCGTCGCTTCATATATTTTCATGAGGTATATATGCCATATAAGGGTAATGATGGTACGGCGGCAACCGTTACATTGTGAAAAATTACAAAAAATTATTTTGTAATTTTTTGTTCTCATGAGTTGTGTCCAAGCTTCATGTTTTAATTTTTTTAAAGTTATTATTTTACTCAAATAAATAAAAAAAAATAAAAAAAAAAAAAAAAAAAAAAAATAGCTTTATTTTCCTTTTACATTTAAAAACTTAATATTAATTACTTTACTACTTTATAAATTTAACTTAACTAATATTATGTAATTTGTGTGTGTATTATTTTGTTATATTTCATGTACTGTGGTAAGTGTAAGTGTAATGTGTAGTTCTTCTTGTTCCTTATGTAAAAAGACCGCCTTCCGCGGTGAAAGCCTCCTCCATCTTTTTCCATAAGTTCCTTTGTCTAGCAATTCTGTGCCATGTTTTTCCTGCTATCTTAACAATATCGTCGCTCCACCTTTTGACTGGTCTGCCTGGCCTGCGCTTTTTATTCATAGGGTACCAGTTTTTTGTGATTTGGGACCATCTTTCATCTGATACCCTCTGAACATGACCGGCCCATTTCCATTTGAGGTGGAGTACTTTCTTGACGACATCCCTGGCTTGTGTTGTTTTTCTTATTGCCGTATTTTTTATTCTATCTTTTAGTTTTAGCCCTAAGTAGCTTCTTTCTATTTTTCTTTGACATATTTTTAGCTTGTTTATGTTTGTTTTTGTTAGGAAAATTATTTTACTCACTCTCACAAAATGTATCTTTTTCTGTCGTTAATTTTAAGAAAATCTATAATTGTACTTTCACTATTATTAAATTATTGATTTAATTTAATTTCATTAAATAAATATTGATACTTACATACATTTTTAATCTTTAATAACGTTTGTGTAATGAAAACACGCACACCGACTAATGTGTTGCGTTTTGATTTATAAGTTGTAATTTATGAGATGTGTTTCTATAATCTGAAGATACAGTAGTTAGACTTAGATTTAGAGTAGTTTTGGTACCTATTCTAAATGTTTCATTTCAGTTTGAAGTTCAGTTTGAAGTTGAATGTTTCATTTCAGATTGAAGTGCGTGTACGGACTTCATTACAGTTCAGAGGAACAAAATGAGTGTTCGTATCGCCATATCTAGTACCTAACAAGTACATGTATACTTAATATTATAAAACTGAAGAGTTTGTTTGTTTGAACGCACTAATCTCAGGAACTACTGGTTCGAATTGAAAAATTCTTTTTGTGTTGGATAGTCCATTTATCGAGGAAGGCTTTAGGCTATATAACATCACGCTGCGGCAAATAGGAGTGAAGCATCACTGAAAAATGTTGCAAAAACGGGGAAAATTATCCACATTTAAAATATTTATTTGAAAAACTTCTTAATCGCGATCATAATAACAGAAATTGACGCGGACGAAGTCGAGGGCAACAGCTAGTATATGATATTGATGCCCATCCATTATTTAATTTATGGTACAGTGTATTATTAATCTATTACTAGCACATTTTCATTTTTGTCCCAAGCCCTTTTCATCGAGGATCAAAGCTTGCCCAATAGATGGAGATGAAATGAAATGGATGAAATATGAACACATTTTATGTAGCCGTCGTGTATGAAATAAAAGTTAATTTATTACTGAAAGGACCAACCCAGTGAGAACACCAAAGCGGTCACGACCCAGCGTCGAGTCGGCGCAACTGAAAGTGAATATAAATCGCCAACTCGAAACTTTCCCGAGCGAGAGACTCGCGAAGCTACAATTTAGTTCGAGAGTAGTTCGTGAGGCAACTTGAAATTCGCGACGCGTCGCCAGTTGCGATCCCTTTTATCCTCCCATTCTTAAATGTTTCTAGCCAAATTTAATCTAACAAAAAAATGTTAGAATTATTTTGCTGTAATCCGCCAACAGAAAAAATCTGTGTGGTCAAACATGCAGTTATAAGCTAAGCACCGCTTACCTCCCCAACTAAGCAATAAAGCAAAGTTCCCAAGCAAGCAATGCCACCACCACTCACATGCACCACCACACAAGACTTATACTACTCTCGACGCACGTTTCGCCCTGACACCAGAACATCCTCAGGAGATATTATCCTCAGGAGATATATATTGTACAGCATTGTAAAGTCGATACAGCAAAATAATACTTACATTTTTTTGTTAATCATGAACTTCCGCAAAGTAACGCCTGATTCTATCTAATATTCAAATTCAATCTGCTAAACGTCTGTTTTTTAACCGACTTCCAAAAAGGCCCGACGTTTGTTGAAGTCGGGTGGGCGTATTTAGAGACGATGAAATCGATGCGCGACGCTCACCTTCTGGTGACATATGAGAGACACGTTTATTGAAATCGGACGAGCATTGCGTATCGGTTTCATCGTTTCTATTTAAGCCTGGAAATACACGTCCGATTTTGTTTCCGATTGTCTGATCAGGCTACCGGATCGTATTTACTCGATACACATCCGATTTTTCCGTCAGGCTTTTTCTGAACTCAGTCGTTCCCGAGCTATCATCCCGAGTGCTTGCGTTTGGAGCAAAGCAGAAGAAAAGAAGATGGATGACGAGTTAATAGAAATAGAAATATTTTTTATTCAAATAAACTTTTACAAGTACTTTTGAATCGTCAATGAATCTACAACTGGTTCGGAATGCCGTTCCTGCCGAGAAGAGCCAGCAATAAACTCTTTCTTTTTCTTTTAAACGGCGGTCGCTCTTTTCAAAAAAAATTTTTTTTACAATAGGTAACAATGCTATGCTATGTAACAATTATTTGTTTTTTGCAATACAATTATTTCTTAGCATGTTTTGCATTTTTGAAACTTTATTCCACAATAAAGTTTGAAAAATGCAAAACATGTTAAGACAGGCAGGCAAACGCAGACCCATTCCCGTTGGTGGCACCCGTTCACGAGCATGACGCAGGATCCAGCCATTGCTTCGCTCAACCATATTTGAGGGAACGTAACAATCCGCACCACACGACACCACCACAGAAATTTTAAAGAGAGGAAAGAGAGAAGAAAAAACGTCGCTATTGGATTCATCCAATCAATTTGACAAGACTTACTGAGAGTCATTTCTATTTAAAACATCCAAAATAATTCATAATAATAATAATTTCATTATTATGAATTTTTTTTTTTTTTTTTTTCATAATTTTCGCCCATTATTCGAACCATAACGATGCGTCCACACAGTGTCAGCGCTAGATTTTTTGGGCCCTAAAAAATCCCAATAAGCAAAATTTGGGGCTAAAAGCCCTAAGTTGGGAACCCTGACTGGCAAAATCGGAAGGAGTAACCGGATGTCTATTTTGTCTCATACTAGAAGTATGTAGACCGCGCCTTCAGGCAATCGGACCGACAGTAAAATCGGAAACGCCTCGCGCCCGTTTCCGACTCGGACGTCCGATCCGGCCACCGGATCGGACGTGTATTGACTGTTCATACAAAGTAATGGCTTCAACGCCTTCCGGTAGCCTGATCAGGCTACCGGATCAGACAATCGGATGAAAAAACCTGACGTGTATTGCCTGGCTAAGCCGCTCGACTTCAACCAACGTGTACAAACTATAATTATTTTTATACTTTGTAGTGGCGTTTGAAGTCGGTTTTTTGTAAAAAAAAACTTCATTATTCAGTGGCTGAATCGACAAGAAATTATTTGTAGCTGTAATAACAAGTCAAGACTCTACCAACGATTCGGAAAGCACACAAGAGCCGAGAAACTCGGAAATTGCTCTTTCAGTTGTCAAAACAAAAGTTTTACATACGTAGCTTACAATGTTTGATTTTAAATTCCAAACTAGTGGTAGATTTCATTTGATGCAAAAGCACTATAGACCTTTGCTATTCTAAGCAACTTAAAAACTTGGTACAAGTAAAAACTTGGAAACTTGGTAAAGGAAGAAAAGTGGATTTAGTTTTTATAATCCCGCGGGAACTCCTTAGTTTTCCGGGATAAAATGTAGCCTATGTGTTAATTCTGGGTATAAACTATCTCCATTCCAAATTTCAGTCAAAACGGTTCATTCGTTACACGACGTAACCACAAGTAAAGCACCTGTAACTTCGTGATATAAACGTACTATAACAAACTTATACCTACCGTACACACGCTCATGTACAAACCCTCGCCTTTAATATTAAAGTATTAGTGTGATGCTGAAGTGAGAAATTGCTTGTACTTCGTGAATGTACTTGAGAATCGCGACACGTGTGACGTTTTGTGTGACAGGAATATATCGGCACAATTTACGAACCGTATACTATAAGGTTCGTAAAGTGTAGACCCGGTACTTCGTGACAAAGGTCTTGGAGTATCTCGTGTGAAATTTATGTGAACCATAACTGAAATTATGTATTGTATCTCATAGAAATGTGCGTCATTGTATTTTAGTATCCTATCCTACTTTCTCCTACTAATGTGGATGGATGGATGGAAGTTTGGGTGGATGGATGGAACCGATTTGGCTGTAAGGCACAGAGATAGATTATAGTCTGAAATAACACATAGGCTGCTTTTTATCCCGGAAAACGAGAGTTACCGCGGGAATATAAAAAACTTCGCGGGAACTCATTGATTTTCCGGGATAAAAAGTATATGCCTATGTCACCTATGTCACTCTTCCGGTCCTCAACTATACCCATCCAAAAAATTACGTCGATCCGTTACTTTGTTGCGGCGTGATTGAAGGACAAACAAACACACTTTCTCATTTACAATTTTAGTAAGGATGTCAGCCCCATCGGTACACACAAATTACAATAATGACTATAGACGAAATCAACTATAATTAAATCGAAAACTATACCAATCTGAGAGAATCAGAGAATCACTAACTGAATAGGTACAGTACCTACTTTAATTGCAAAAAATAGAGTTAGAAAATGAATATTAAAAACGAACTAACGCTGATTTGACTATCAGAATGATAGAAATGTTCACAAAAGCAGTAAAGGTGCGATTAAATGGCGCGCTATAACACGAGCCGCGCCGCGCCGCACCATCCGTGTAGGCGCGGCTCGGCTTAATGCGGACGCAAGCCTGCTCGTTTAAACGACGCGGGGTAGCACGATCCTACGCGAGCCGAGCCGTCCGTGGAGATGCGGCATCAGCGGCATTCGTTCGTCGCGCGCTCTGTGCCATCTGTTTAGACGGCGCGTATTAACACAAGCCGAGCCTAGATGGCGGATCCGTGTCGAAAAATGGATCGTGCAAAGTTTGCCGAGCCGCGCCGAGCGTAGTTGTTTACACGGCGCGTGGCGCGCCGAGTCACGCGCCGAGCTAGGCTCGGCTCGTGTTATAGCGCGCCGTTTAACCGCGTCTTTACAATTTGCATGAATTTCATACAAAAAAAAAAAATGATAAAAAACCTCGAGCGTTTCGTCGAAATGAATCGCTTTTGTTGTTTCTAATGTCACTGTTTAGCAATCATACAGTAATATGCAAATCCACGTGGCGTAATCTATATAAGTTTTTTATGTTCCAGACCTAAAATTAAGTGGAAGGAGTCGCAACGCCCAGAAGCAGATAAAAGCACTTTGTAAAAGTTTATTTCAATAAAAAATTATTCAATTTTATTCTAAAGTAGGTAGGTATTGCACCAGTTTTCAATGTTTTTTTTTTTCGATGGCAAGATAATCCTTGACTGCATTTTCACCTGATGATAAATGACGATGCAGTCTAAGATGGTATCTCTGATGGTCTAATCGGTTTCTACGCGTCATCGTGTCGGGACGTTAGATCGCTTGGCGGCGCGTCTTTGTCTGTAGGGTGGTAATTAGCCACGGACAAAGCCTCAGACCAGACCAGACCAGAGACAATTCAGAAATTATAAATTCCTAAATTGCCTCCGCCGAGACCTCCCAGTTATAAGACTCACAGCGCTCACCACTGGCCAAAAATGCGAGTGCCGGTATCAGTGTTCGCCTTTGAATGCGTTGCCCAACTGCACGCTTGCTAAACGGTGGTAATATCCTGGAGTATATTAAAGCCCGCCGTCATTACGTGGGCTGAAGCGCTAAGCCGCGCGATTACAAGCGTCCTTTGTGCAGTTTTCAGCTGTGTATGTGGTGTGCAGTGCGGCGGGGTGTGTAGCGTGTTGCGGTGTGCAGTGTGCAGGACACATGTGCGCTGTCGGAAGGAACGGAACAATCGTTTATTATGACCATTGCGTAATTAAAAACACTTGTGTGTTATTTTGAAGATTACTAAAGGGTACACTTAGGTAGCAGCGGCAACTGAATATGGCCGAAACGGAGTAGAATCAAAAGTTAGATGATTCAATGCTCAAAACGCTACAAGCGTCAAAACAAAACTATTGTGTTTAAGGTTCGGTGATCAGCTAAATAGAGCCGAAAGAAGATCATTTTATTCAAAATCTATTGGTCATAATACTATGAAAAAAAAGGGAGTTACAATTGATCATATTTCTGGCCTGATGCCTGTTTCCAAAACACAATGACGTAAACTTTTTTCAATAGAAAAAAATTGCAAAGTTGCCTCTGCAAATACATGAATTCCCATTTTTCTCAGTTACCATACATTAATTTTTGTAAAATTTAAGTACAATTTGTTTGTCATATTTTACTACAAAAAATGGCAGTTTTAGATTTTTTTTACAGCGACTATTATAATTTAATCTTTTTTTATCACAATTTGTGTCTTGGCCGTTTTATTTCCAGTAGCGGCTTCTTTGTCACTCGTACTCAATTAGACAGTGATCGCTAAGGCGTGCTGCTAGGTGGACCTGCGCGGCGCTGCTCTCGCTCGGCTATCAAATAACATCGCGAAATATAATAATTGAAAATTGTTTTTGTTTTATGTTGAAGAGTATTTTGTATATTTTAGTGAAGTCAAATAGAGTGTACCTAGTTATAAGTTTGTATACAATATATTGTTAATAAATAAACCATAATATAGTTGTAAATAAATAGGTACTAAGTAGTAGAAATTTTGAAAATGAGTCCGAAAAAGAAAATGAACAAAATAAGAAGTCGGTTAAAAACAACAAAAGCAGATGGTGATAGTTATAAGTGTCTACCTACCTATTTTTAATTTTATCGTACAGTACGTAAATGTGACGTAAATCGGCTAATCAAATTGTTGTGTGGTACTTTACTATAATGTACCTTATTTTCGTCATTCTTTCTAGTAGAAATTTGGCTCAGTTAGTTTGGTCGCGATTTCATAATTAGAAATTGCAGGTTCGAATCTCAACTACGTTCATTTTGCATTTTCTAAAAAAAGGTTTTATGTTTTTTTTTTAGGACAAGTGTTTTTTTTTTTCAAAATTAATTATAATAAGTAAAATTGTTTTTGTTTTATGTTGAAGACTATTTTGTATATTTTAGTGAAGTTAAATAGAGTTTACCTATTATTTTGTAAAGGTTTTGCATTATGTAAGGGATCATGAAATATCAATTTCATCATCAATTTTCAATTACTTGAAAAAACGTAATAATTGTGAAGAAATTACGTAAGTTACGTAATTTCTTCACAATTATTACGTTTTTTCAAATTACCTGCGAGATCAAATCAGAAATGAGGAGATCCGTAGGAGAACCAAGTTACCGACATAGCTCTGCGAGTCGCGAAACTAAAGTGGAAATGGGCGGGGCACATAGTTCGAAGAGCTGAAGGTCGTTGGGGTTCCAAGGTGCTGGACTAGCGACCTCACACAGGGAAGCTCAATGTTGGCAGATCCCCCACTAGGTGGACCGACGACATCAAACGAGTCGCATGGAGCCGCTGGATTCAGGCGGCGCAAGAACGAGATCTGTGGAAGTCCACGTAAGAGACCTTTGTTCAGCAGTAGACGTCTATGGGTTGACGAAGAAGAAGGTAAGTATCTAATAATAATGGTGTAATACCCCAGTTCGTCGTACAGTTCGGCTTATCAAACTGTAATTAGCTTGTTAGGTATATCTATAGTTAGGTAGTTAGGTATAGCTATACTAGACCTTATTTTCGTCGTTTATAGTATTAGACGTTGGGCTTAGTCAGTGTAGGAGAGAGTTGATAGCTAGAAGTTACGGGTTCGGTTCTTCTACCGTGTTTGTTTTGCATTTTCTAAGCGCATTTTTTTAGGACAATAGTATTTTTTTTTTTCAAAATTAATTATAATAAGTTATATTTAATTTTCAGTCGGAAAAAACGTTTGAAGCTCAGTTCAGAGGAACCATCAACATTGCAAGAGTGAGTAAAGCCTTTGCTCCGAATCTTGCGGGCAGCGGTGCGGCGACGGCGCACTATGGGACGAAATCATATAAACCGTCTCGAAAATCAATAACTTTTTTGTTTCTTGACATTTTGATTTGAAAATTTGTACACGTATTATTGAATGTATAAGCTACTAGAAAAATGAAACACCAGTATTTTAAAGATAATATTTATTTCGTGAGAGCATGTCAAAAATCAAATTATTTAATTTTCCATAAGTACTAAAAATTGAATTATAATACTTAAAATTATTTCATTATTAATAATTATTGTCATTTTAGTTATTTCATTAAAAATAAGTACTAGTTAAATAATAAGAATGATCTTATTTACATAATAAAAAATTTTTTTCACCCATGGTTTCGTGTAGAGGACAAAAATTCATTCGGAGGAAAAATATGGAGAGAGCTGATGATTGAGGATTTCGGAGACGGTTGAGGAGCACCGGCCAGGGTATCGAAGATAGGTAGGGGGTGTTCAACCAAATGTCACTCGAAACCTCATCCAATTGGCAGAGAGCCGAACAAAAACTCCAAAATGGCAAATTCAAGATGGCGGCCATACAAATTTCGTCGGTGCCTATCTCGGAGACTATAAGAGATGGAAGAGTGGTTTCTTGAAAAAGGGTGATCAGGACTCGAAGGTCTACTTGATGAATAAAAAAAAAATTCAAGATGGCGGATTTAAATTATTTCCATACAAAATATATGCAAGACTTTATACGGTTCCTTTTCAAAATTTCTGATGGTTTCGTATAGAGGAAAAAAAATCATTAGGTGAAAAAATATGGAGAGAGCTGATGGTTGAGGATTTCGGAGACGGGTGAGGAGCACGGCCGGGGTATCGAAGATAGGTGGGGAGTGTTCAAACAAAAGTCACTCGAAACCTCATCCAATTGGCAGGGAATCGAAAAAAAATCCAAAATGGCGGATTCAAGATGGCAGCCATACAAATTTCGTCGGTGCCTATCTCGGAGACTATGAAAGATGGAAGAGTGGTTTCTTGGAAAAAGATGATCAAGGCTCGATGGTCTACGTGACAAATAGAAAAAAGTTCAAGATGGCGGATTTTTTTTTTCATATAAAATGTATGCAAGACTTTGATACGTTCCTTTCCGCTGATGGTTTCGTATAGAGGACAAAAATTCATTTGGATGAAAAATATGGAGGGAGCTGATGATTGAGGATTTCGGAGACGGGTGAGGAGCATGGACAGGGTATTGAAGATAGGTTGAGGGTACCCAAACAAAAATCACTCGAAACCTCATCCAATTGGCAATGAGCTGAAAAAAACTACCAAAATGGTGGATTCAAGGTGGCTGTCATATAAATTTCGTCGGTGTCTATCTTAAAGAGTGTACAAGTTGGAATTGTGGTTGTGTGGTAGAAAATGATCAGGCCCTGAAAGTCTAAGAGCAGAAAAACCGCGGTCCGCTGCAGCGGGCCGCGCACCCACGCGCCCTACTAGTTAATATATATATAGCTACTCGTGCTGATTCACTGATTCACTCACTCAGTCACTGACTCATTGATCACCTCTCCTGTAAAATTTTGTATGGAAAAAAATTTTTTCACGCATGGTTTCGTATAGATGACAAAAATTCATTCGGAGGAAAAATATGGAGAGAGCTGATGATTGAGGATTTCGGAGACGGCTGAGGAGCACCGGCCAGGGTATCGAAGATAGGTGGGGGGTGTTCAACCAAATGTCACTCAAAACCTCATCCAATTGGCAGAGAGCCGAAAAAAAACTCCAAAATGGCGGATTCAAGATGGCGACCATACAAACTTCGTCGGTGTCTATCTCGAAAACTATAAAAGATGGAAGAGTGGTTTCTTGGCAAAGGATGATCAGTACTCAAAGGTCTACTTGATGAATAGAAAAAAATTCAAGATGGCGGAATTAATTTTTTCCATACAAAATATATGCAAGACTTTATGCGGCGCCTTTTCAAAATTTCTGATGGTTTCGTATAGAGGACAAAAATTTATTTGGAGGAAAAATATGGAGAGAGCTGATGGTTGAGGTTTTCGGAGACGGGTGAGGAGCACGGCCAGGGTATCGAAGATAGGTGGGGAGTGTTCAAACAAAAGTCACTCGAAACCTCATCCAATTGGCAGGGAGCTGAAAAAAATCTCCAAAATGGCGGATTCAAGATGGCGGCCATACAAATTTCGTCGGTGTCTATCTCGGAGACTATAAAAGATGGAAGAGTGATTTTATGGAAAAAGGTGATCAGGACCCTAAGGTCTACTTGATGAATAAAAAAAAAATTCAAGATGGCGGATTTAAATTTTTTCCATACAAAATATATGCAAGACTTTATACGGTTCCTTTTCAAAATTTCTGACGGTTTCGTATAGAGGACAAAAGATCATTTGAAGGAAAAATATGGAGAGAGCTGATGGTTGAGGATTTCGGAGACGGGTGAAGAGCACGGCCAGGCTATCGAAGCTAAGTGGAGGGTATTCAAACAAAAGTCACTCGAAACCTCATCCAATTGGCAGAGAGCCAAAAAAAAATCCAAAATTGCGGATTCAAGATGGCGGCCATACAAATTTCGTCGGTGTCTATCTCGGAGACTATGAAAGATGGAAGAGTGGTTTCTTCGAAAAAGATGATCAAGACCCGATGGTCTACGTGATGAATAGAAAAAAATTCAAGATGGCAGATTTTTTTTTTTTTCATATAAAATGTATGCAAACTTTGATGCGTTCCTTTCCGCTAATGGTTTCGTATAGAGGACAAAAATTCATTTGGATGAAAAATATGGAGGGAGCTGATGATTGAAGATTTCGGAGACGGGTGAGGAGCACGGTCAGGATAATAAAGATAGGTGGGGGCTGCTCAAACAAAAGTCACTCGAAACCTCATCCAATTAGCAGTGAGCTGAAAAAAAAACACCAAAATGGTGGATTCAAGATGGCGGCCGTACAAATTTCGTCGGTGTCTATTTCGGAGACTATAATAGATGGAAGAGTGGTTTCTTGGAAAAAGATGATCGAGACCCGAAGGTCTACTTGGTGGACAGAAAAACCGCGGTTCGCTTTAGCGAGCCGCGCATCCACGCGCCCTACTAGTTACTATATATATAGCTACTCGTGCTGACTCGTGCTGATTGATTAAATAATAAGAATGATCTTATTTACATAATAAAAAATTTTTTTCACCCATGGTTTCGTGTAGAGGACAAAAATTCATTCGGAGGAAAAATATGGAGAGAGCTGATGATTGAGGATTTCGGAGACGGTTGAGGAGCACCGGCCAGGGTATCGAAGATAGGTGGGGGGGTGTTCAACCAAATGTCACTCGAAACCTCATCCAATTGGCAAAGAGCCGAAAAAAAACTCCAAAATGGCGGATTCAAGATGGCGACCATACAAACTTCGTCGGTGTCTATCTTGGAGACTATAAATGGTGGAAGAGTGGTTGCTTGGAAAAAGATGATCAAGACCCAAAGGTCTATTTGATGAATAGAAAAAAAATTCAAGATGGCGGAATTTATTTTTTCCATACAAAATATATGCAAGACTTTATGTGGCTCTTTTTCAAAATTTCTGATGGTTTCGTAGAGAGGACAAAAATTCATTTGGAGAAAAAATACGGAGAGAGCTGATGGTTGAGGATTTCTGAGACGGGTGAGGAGCACGGCCAGGGTTTCGAAGATAGGTGGAGGGTTCTCGAACAAAAGTCACTCGAAACCTCATCCAATTGGCAAGGAGCTGAAAAAAAATCCAAAATGGCGGATTCAAGATGGCGGTCATATAAATTTCGTCGGTGCCTATCTTGGAGAGTATAAAAAGTGGAAGAGTGGTTTTTTAGAAAAAGATGATCAGTACTCGAAAGTCTACTTAATGAATAGAAAAAAAATTCAAGATGGCGGAATTTATTTTTTCCATACAAAATATATGCAAGACTTTATGTGGCTCTTTTTCAAAATTTCTGATGGTTTCGTAGAGAGGACAAAAATTCATTTGGAGAAAAAATACGGAGAGAGCTGATGGTTGAGGATTTCTGAGACGGGTGAGGAGCACGGCCAGGCTATCGAAGCTAAGTGGAGGGTATTCAAACAAAAGTCACTCGAAACCTCATCCAATTGGCAGGGAGCCAAAAAAAAATCCAAAATTGCGGATTCAAGATGGCGGCCATACAAATTTCGTCGGTGTCTATCTCGGAGACTATGAAAGATGGAAGAGTGGTTTCTTGGAAAAAGATGATCAAGACCCGATGGTCTACGTGATGAATAGAAAAAAATTCAAAATGGCGGAATTTATTTTTTTCATACAAAATATATGCAAGTCTAAGATAAGGTTTCTTTTCCAAACTGATGGTTTCGCATAGAAGATAAAAATTCATTTGTATGAAAAATATGGAGGGAGTTGATGATTGAGGATTTCGCAGACGGGTGAGGAGCACGGTCAGGGTATTGAAGATAGGTTGAGGGTGCCCAAACAAAAATCACTCGAAACCTTATCCAATTATCAATGAGCTGAAAAAAACTACCAAAATGGCGGATTCAAGATGTTGGCCATACAAATTTCGTCGATGTCTATCTTAGAGAATGTACAAGATGAAATAGTGGTTTTGGAAAAAGATGATCAAGATCCGAAGATCTACTTGGGGAACAGAAAACACGCGGTTCGCTTTAGCGAGCCGCGCACCCACGCGCCCTACTAGTAATTTTATATACCTAGAACTAAAATATTTTTATTTTTCAACATTATTCATAAAGGTCCTATTATCTGAGGATATTAATCCATGGAAAAATCTTTGGAATCATAACATTCGTCCCAACCATTTATGAGACGGTTTATATTATTTCGTCCCATAGTGCGGCGGCGGCACTATGGGACGAAATAAAAATTTTCTCTAAAATTGATAGTTTGCCCGAAATAGTTATTTGTTCAACAAGATAGCAAAGTTTTTTTGTTGCGAGTGCCTAGTTTGAATCCCGAGCGAGAGAAGGATTCTAAGTTAGAATCATAAGAGTAGTGAGGGATTCAAAGGCACAAGAAGCAAAAACTTTGCTATCGTGTGATACTTACGACTTTCACCTCAATGGCGAAAAAATACAACATGTAAGAAAAATATTTATTAGAACATTTTATTTATTTTTTATTCGATAACAAGATAGCCCTTGACTGCGATCTCACCTGATGGTAAGTGACCATGCAGTCTAAGATGGTAGCGGGCTAACTTGGAAGGGGTATAGCAGTGTAAATTCAACCCATAACCCTAGTCGGTTTCTACACGCCATCGTGCCGGAACGCTATATCGCTTGGAGGCACGTCTTTGACGGTAGGGTGGTAATTAGCCACGGCCAAAGCCTCCCACCAGACCAGACCAGAGACAATTTAGAAATTATAAATTCCTAAATTGCCCCCGCCGGGAATCGAACCCGAGACTTCCCGAGACCTTTTTTGAAAATCGGTTAAAAAAGTAGCCTATATTACTCCTACCATCAGCTATCTGCCAGTGAAAGTCCCATCAAAATCGGTCCAGCCGTTCAAGCGTGATGTTTCGACAAGGGAAATAGGGATTCATTTTAAAAACTAATCCACGCGAACGAAGCCACGGGCATCAACTAGTAATTTATCAATATATCAATATATAGAATATAGATTAAAAAATTAGGTAATAAATTAAAAAATACAACACCTAACTTAAAACACTATTTATTCAAATTATGTACTTAAGAAAATGTAAGTAATATTGAAATACATACTATGGTAAAAAAAAAAGCTAAAAATGAATAAGGAAATTAAAAAAACAATGTTACATTACTGGCTAGGTATCGAACCTGTACTCTGTCTCTGAAAATAAACTGTAGCCATACCAACCGAGCCATATACGTTACAATATGATTGACGAAAATAAGTTACAGTACAGACCTAATATAGTTTTGTCAGCCGGACTGAGTCATTTCTTGCCGCCACCTTGTCGCTATCAAAGCTAATATTCCGCGCTCGCCCTAAATTCGTCCGGGGGCCCCCGCGGCGGGCGGGACTAATACCGCGCGCTTTCCTCTGCCGCACCCCCTCAAATACCTAAAATTCGTCCAGAACCTCGTCTTAAACTTTTAGAAAATTAAAAGCGCCCCAAATTGCAGTCTGTTTTATGTCTTCTGTTTCTTAAATCTTAATCCACTAATCCTATTAATATTATAAATGCGAAAGTTTGGATGTTTGTTACTCAATCACGCTGCACCGACTGAACCGATTTAGCTGAAATTTGGCACAGAGATAGATAGATTATAAATTAGACTTTTTGGTCCGCAAAATAAGAGAGTTCTCGCGGGAATCAAAAAAACCTTAATCCACGCGGAGTATTTCCACACACACGAAGTCGCGGGCATTCTCTAGTACTATAAATGCGAAAGAATGGATGGATGGATGGATAGATGGATGAATGGATGGATGGATGGATGGATATACCTACTAACCCTACTCGTTTCTTGCGATCATCTCGACTAATATCTGCTGACCCGATGAGCGCAGGAATGTCAATGGTGTTTCCTTTAATACAGCTTTACTGTATGTTGTATTTACAGCTCTAGTGAGTAAAGCGTGGTGTTATTGTAAATACAGTGATTAGATCCACTCCGCACGAGTGGACGCAGCGACACCGCCGGGCCCCGCTACATCATTGACAACGATTTCAGGGCTGAGGCAAACGACAATTACAAGACAATGACTATATTTAAACGTAAATACAATATTTATTAAATCAACTTTTTTTTTATTTTATGACAAGATAGCCCTTGACTGCGGTCTCACCTGATGGTAAGTGACGATGCAGTCTAAGATGGTAGCGGGCTAACTTGGAAGGGGTATAGCAGTGTAAATTCAACCCATACCCCTAATCGGTTTCTACACGCCATCGTGCCGGAACGCTAAATCGCTTGGCGGCACGTTTTTGACGGTAGGGTGGTAACTAGCTACGGCCAAAGCCTCCCACCAGACCAGACCAGAGACAATTTAGAAATAATAAATTACTAAATTGCCCCCGTCGGGAATCGAACCCGAGACCTCCCAGTTATAAGACCACAGCGCTCACCACTGCGCCAGAGAGGTCGTCAACTATACTTTTTGTTTGTTAAATGACATGACAAATTACGACAAATATCTGCCAACGCGCTTCATTTACCTCACGCTTGTAACATATCCACCTCTTTTTATACATATACCATATTATAGTACTTTTTTGTTACTTACTTGAATATAGGTACCTACTGTTGGCTTTTCAATACAAAATTAGTTGCTTGAAAAGTTTTATCGCGTAGGTAGCGCCCCGTTCGTACGTCGTCAATGCCCATGCTACACTGTTAATGCACGGTCGACTGTGCATGTCAGTTGAACAAGGTGAGTGTTCGGAACGCCATATCCTTACTTTAATATTATAAATGCGAAAGTGTGTTTGTTTGTTAGTTTGTCCTTCAATAACGCTGCAACAGAGCTAAGGATCGACGTGATTTTTGCATGGGTATAGTTGGACCTGGAGAGTGACTTAGGCCACTTTTTATCCTGGAAAAGCAAAGAGTTCCCGCGGGATTTTCAAAACTAAATCCGCACGGACGAAGTCGCAGGCATTAGCTAGTCTATAATATACCTACGCCATATATATATTTATAAATATGGTTGAGCGAAGCAATGACTGGATCATGCGTCATGCTCGTGAACGGGTGCCACCAACGGGAATGGGTCTGCTTTGACTGCCCATCTTGACATGCGTTGGATTGGTGTACCTACGTATGCATTTTTGCATTTTTGAAGCTTTATTGTGGAGGCACTGTATACATAGCATAGCTTTGTAAAAAAAAAATTTTTTGGAAAGAACAACTGCTGAGTTTCTTACCGGCTCTTCTCAGCAGAATCTGCATTCCGAACCGGTGGTAGATTTATGACGTGTCATAAGAGCTACAAGTTAGCCTACATGAAATAAATTAATTTTGAATTTGAATTTTGAATTTGAATTTTATATCGATGCTTTCGGATTTCCAATATTTCTAAGGAGTGGAAGAAAAGTTAGCTTTTTAGTTTATACCAACCCTGAGGTTGACGAGCCACGCCGGAAGCACCATTAAAGCCGTCTTCATTAGATGATGGAATGGAGACAATGCTCGGAATCCGCTTATAAATTATCTGCAGACACGCCTCGCGTAATGGCAGCCCGAGTTATGAAACAACTAGTAATAAGAATAATAAGACAACTGCCCCTCGTCGCGAGCCGTGATCGAGTTACCATGCTGTACTTTGCATCGCTACTGTAACAGGATATTCAGTGTTCTCTGTATGTACTTCGTTATAATATAACTAGCTTTTGCTCGCGGCTTTGCTCACGTTAAGTTCGATTTTTCAAACCCCTATTTTACCCCCTTAGGGGTCGAATTTTCAAAAATCCTTCCTTAGTGTGCGCCTACGTCATAAAAGGAACCAACTGTAAAAATTTCAAGTTTCTAACTTCAGTAGTTTAGACAGTGCGTTGATATCTCAGTCAGTCAGGACTTTGAATTTTATATTTATGTATAGACTAGCTGATGCTCGCGTGGATTTAGTTTTTAAAATTCCGCGAAAATCTTTAATTTTCCGAGGTAAAATGTCTTTGTCACTCTCCAGGTCCCCAACTGTACCCATGCAAAAAATCAGGTCGATCCGTAGCTATGTTGCAGCGTGATTGAAGGACAAACCAAAAAATAAACACACGTTCGCAGTTATATGTATATTAGTAATAGTAAGGAAGTAAGGATTTCACTGATCAGTTGATAACTGGATATTAGGCAGGTATAGGGATTGAAATTGGGAGTAGCGACCTCGCACAGGAAAGCTCGGTGTTGGCAGACTAAGTGATCGCAGGTAGCCGCTGGATACAGGCGGCGCAAGACCAAGCCATGTGGAAGTCTGCACAGGAGACCTTCGTCAGGTGACCTGCAGTGGACTTCTATCGGTGGGCCTAGTGTAACTCTTCAAGTTTACATTAACTCTGCATAAATCTATTATGAAGTATGGACGAGATAGAGAATTGAACTCGTCACTCCCCACTCACAAGACCGCAGTGCTAACCACTAAGCCAGGGAGATCGACTAAAAATCCATCTGAATTAGTAGACAAGGACAATTCGATCGAACTACCGACTTCCTTCCAAGCAAACACGATAAACGGCAGGCTAGATCAGGCACGGGACGGGGCCATTCTGCACATTGGCCACTTCCTCTCGACACGCCTTTCTCTCACCGACATTGTTGCCGGCCAAAGGTTACTGACATTCGCCACACCTATTGAAAGGTAATTACTGTACACTGATATAAGTAATACTAGTTACTGAATGAAATCTTATTATCCTATGAAATCCCATTATTCCTATCTATACTATTATAATAAAGAGAGAGCGCGAATTTTGTGAGTTTGTATGTATGTCCGGAGCAAACTTTGGAACCACCGCACCTATTTCAAAAATTCTTTCACCATTTCAAAGGTACATTATTCCAGATGGTTATAGGCTATATATTATGCACATAAATGTATTATAGCTAGATATTATGTGCAAATTTGTTAAAGAAGTCGGAAAAATGTTTGACTCTCAAACGTTTTCAAGGCGTGCGCTGGGTCATATATTGTTATCGGATGAAAATGATGTATGGGTGAATTGTTCCTCTTAAAAAGTTCTAAAAAAAAGTCCGCGATAGCATATGTCTAGCTTCTAAGGATAACTTACAGTAACCATTTCTATCTTTCAAATTTTGATTAAAAATAATGAATTATTTTCGACCTTCTTTAACCGATGTGATATCAATCTATATCTAAATAAATATGTTTCTTATCGTAAGTGTTTAATTTAGAACATATTTGCCTTTTAAACTATACAATTTAAATAAATATCTTAGGAGTTATCGGAAAATTAATATTTCCGCGTGACAAAATAATAAAATGGTGCCGGCCGGCGCGGGCGATGCACGGTGGCGGGTTTCGGCGCGGGAGATTCCTGTGATTCATGTGGTGATCTTATTTACAATCGTCTCCTATAAGAAGCTCTGTGCGATCAGTCCCGTAAAAACAAATATTTAAATTTTCAACCCGGACGAAGTCGGCGCGGGCTTCTAGTTAATATTATAAATGGAAAGTTTGGATGTTTGGATGTTACTCAATCACGCCGCAACGACCTAACCGATTTGGCTGAAAGGCACAGAGTTAGATTATAGACTGAAATAGCATATAGGCTTATTATACCGGAAAATAAGAGAATTCCCGCGGGAATCCAAAAAACCTCAATCCACGCGAACGAAGTCGCGGGCATGATCTAGTATAATATAAACGTAAAAATTCTTTTTACAATACCGACTTCAAACGCCACTACAAAGTATATCAATTGTGCCTATAACATTTGAAGAGTTCCCTCGATTTCTCCAGGATCTCATCATCAGATCCTAGCTTGATGACAATGAGACCAACGGGGAAGTATACCCTTTCAAATAAAAAAAGAATTTTCCAAATCGGTCAAGGCGTCTTCGAGTAATCGGGGAATATAATATATAAAAAGATTCCGATGAATTGAGAATCTTCTCCTTTTTTGGAAGTCTGTTAAAAGTTGGTTTTAGTTCATCGATTGGTTTACCAAAAAAGCAATCTGAATCTGTTATCTAAACCGGTGGTAGAGTTTTGATTTATTTTTGGCATTTAGTGCTACAAAATGTTCAATGTTTAAACCATTATTTTAAAGATCATTGATACAACGAGACGTAATGCCAAAAATACGATTTTACGATTCAGGAATAAAAATTTTAGCGTCCATTAAATTGTGAAATGATATTTTTACGTCCGAGGTGTAAACATTCCTATCAGTAACGATGTGAGTACCTACATACAATACATGTTTTATGACCACAAATAAAGATAACAAGAAAAAAGCTTAAAAATACAAGTTTTTACTCAAAAATACAAGTCTTGTTACGGCTACGGAAAATTAAACATGAGTCGTAGTTTAGTCACTATACGATGGAACATACGTATAATCTATTTTTAACTATCAACAAAAAAGAGGGGTGTAAAAGATTGAAGTGTGTGTATATGTGTGTGTGTCTATTCCCTCATCCCTAACGAATGGACGGATTTTGATGCAATGCTTGAAAGCTGACGTGATAGAGGTGACCATTAGTTATAATTTGTGAAGGTCTGTTCAGACGTTTGAAGATCATCAACTGATATATTTTATTTGATTAAAGAGTTTAAGTTTCACTGATGCTAATTCGAATCCTTTTGGCTTCGCCGTAATCGGGTAAAAAGTCACTTACTTGCAATAATAAAGTCACTTACTTAAAATAGTAAAGTCACTTATTTGCAATAATAAAGTTACTTACTTGCAATAATAAAGTTACTTACTTGCAATAATAAAGTCACTTACTTGCAATAATAAAGTACTTACTTGCAATAATAAAGTCACTTACTTGCAATAATAAAGTCACTTACTTGCAATAATAAAGTCACTTACTTGCAATAATAAAGTCGACCGTCCCTGCCGGTGTGGACAGTCCACCCTTCCTTCAGCTCAGTCTGTAGCCTCTCCAACGCGACCTCGTCCTCCAAAGCTCCTTTTCCCTCAAACCTTGGACTCCCGCTCCCCATTCTGGGGCTTCCGCTCCCCATTCTAGGGCTCCCATACTTCGGACTGGCGCCCAACTTGGGGCTGCTAGTACCCAATTTGGAGCTATTTGAACTTGATGCTCCATCGCTCAAGCTGGGGCTGCCCGTGAGTCGGGTGGTGAAGTTGGGGCTGATATTGGGGCGGTTCGGGGTGAGCTTGGGGCTGGCTGTGCCGCTGGGACCGGGTGACGACGTCTGCTGAAGCAGCATCGCTCCTCACGTCATTGCACCATTTTAGTTATCTGAAAAGAGTAGAGGATTTTTATGAGAATAAGTAACATCTTCATCCTATTAATATATATGCGAAAGTCTGGGTGTATGGATGGATGGATTTATTTTGTTTTATTCGCTCCAACACAAGGATGGTTTAAAATAAAAAACAATAGGGAAAATCCAAAAGAACAGATGAAAAATCGAAAAAATCAAAAACGAAAAACAAGGAATTCCACGCGGACTAAGTCGCGGTCAAAAATTTTAAATAGGTATACGTATAAACAAAAAGCGTCCGCCAAGTTTGTCTGTTTGTACGTGCTTAAGGATTTTCATTTACCAATAAATAGCCCGATTTTCCAAAAAGTTTAAATGTAAAATTTATAAAACGCTCACAAAGAGATTAGGACCGCGAAAATCCACCCCCGAGAGCTTTACTGAGCGTGATAATTGTGAAAACAATGTGCTCTGTAATTGTTCCTCGCAAATCCTCGCAGAAGTAGGATGGGATAGAAGGGAGCTATTATCCCATCCTACTCCTGCATGTTGACACTTCCTACTAATACAGACTAATTAGACTGCCTCGTTGGTAGTAGTTAACATGTTCGACTCCTGATGACTAGGTCCCGGGTTCGATTCTCGGGCCGGGCTAATAAATGTATAAGGTTTTTGTGTCAAGAAATTCTCATAGCCCAGAGTTAGGAAGTAGGCGGTGTGCCACCTTCGTGCCTCAAAGAGCACGTAAAGACGTCAGTCTTGCGGCTCTCTCTTCGGTCGTGTCGGATTTCCGTTCCATCGGACTCTTGAGAGTGAGGGAATAGAGAGTGCAATTTTGTTTGTGCTCACACAAAAGTTTGTACACTTTAAACATCGATGACTATCTGTATATAATATTATAAAGGCGAAAGTTTATATGTGTATGTTTGTTACTCTTTCACGCAAAAACTACTGAAAGGATTTGATTGAAATTCATAAAATAAACGTTTCTTTCTTTCTTTCAAATTTGGAATGGAGATAGTTCACACCCTGGATTAAAAAATAGGTTACATTTTATCCCGGGAAATCAAAGAGTTCCCGCGGGAATTAAACCTTAATTCACGCGAACGAAGTCGCGGGCATCATGTAGTAATCTAGTAACCTTTTTTTTGACGTTCAATAAATACTGATTAGCCCACCCGTGCGAATCCAGGCGGGTGAGCTAGTAAACATTATCTAAATGTGGAATCATTTTCATTAATAAAATTTTAGTAGAAGAAGCGCTTTCTGAACAACGCCTCTACGAAATTCAAAAACACCGCCTACGTGACAGACAACCCTCGTAGGCGTCTACGGTTGAACGCGAAGCGTAGGCGTTCAACCCCTACAGGAAAATTCAATATTCGCATCGAGATATTTCTCTCCTCCAAAATGCTCTCCTCGAAGGGTGGTTTGACATATCGCTCAAAACTTATTGTTCATTTCTTTTTTTTTTACAAGCTTTTATTTAACTTACAATTTATATATATGTTTATGTATAGTATGTTTATTTAGGGCCAAAATCTTGTTCTTATAATATAGTTATATCTATAACTATATTATAAGAACAGTAAATAAAATAAAAGAAGTAAAACCTTCGATCAAAGAAGAAAAATAAGTAAAACCTGTAAAACTATTAATATGATATCTTAGTTACAACAGAAAATCAAGTAAAAATCGCCATTCATTTGTTAAAATGGCACAAAGATTAAAAGCAGACATTAAAACTGGCACAAGCTATCTTAATTGCTTGAAAAAACATGGCTCCCGCGCAAACAGTATCGCTGTAACGCGGCTGGAATTGCAAATGAAAATGGCTGCTATTTGAGGTGGCATTTTTCTCATGGCGCTTAACCGCTTAGCTGAAATTTTACCTGCAAATTATATTTACTTTGGGTTTTCAGACAACAGCCTTATTTTTCAGCGTTTTCGGCACTCATATTCAAGCATTGACACTTCTTACCTATTGTCGTGCCCGCTCTTAATAAAAATCCTTACTTAATTTAGATAGTAAAGGAGAAAATTAGACACGTTATCAAGGCAAATATTCATTTAAAAAATAAGTTTATTTTTGGATATTGGATAGAATTAGGCGTTACTTTGCGGTAGTTCATGATTAGCAAGAAAAGGTTAGAGCTAGACAATACAGTATTGTAATATCGATAGTCGATAGAGTCGATATCTCCTGAGGATGCTCCGGTGTCGGGGCAAAACGTGCGTCGAGAGTAGTATAAAAGTTGTGTGGTGGTGCATGTGAGTGGTGGTGGCATTGCTTGCTTGGGAACTTTGCTTTATTGCTTGGTTGCGGCGGGAAGGTAAGCGGTGCTTAGCTTTTAACTGCATGTTTGACCATACAGATTTTTCTGTTGGCGGATTATAGCAAAATAACTCTAACCTTTTCTTGCTAAGTTTATTTTTTAAAACAAAAACTCCTACGTAGTTGGGTAGTGAATTATTGGCCGAAATTCGATCACGAAAACATTTGGGTATAGTTGGAGATGACATAGGCTACATTTTATTTCGAAAAAACAAATAACGGCGGGATGTTTAAAACTCTACGCGGGCCTATTATAGTCATGGGCAAAGGTTAGTAAGTCATATACCGAGAAAAAGGTTAAGTATTTTCTCGTCACTTCGACTCTTATCTGTCGTCACGCGTCACCAGATTCCGCAATTTCCGGCAATTTTTTAAAGGATGTTCATTTACCGGTTTCGAAGATTCATTGCTCTTATGCTCTTACTCATCAATTTTATCTTTATAAAAGCTAGCTCATCTTTATGAAAGCCCAAGACTTATTCACGTGCAATATATGAATTATTTTGTTTATTTGATGACAAGATATTCCTTGACTGCGATCTCATCTGATGGTAAGTGACCATGCCGTTTAAGATGGAATCGAGCTAATCGGTTTGTACACGCCATTGCACCGGAATAATTAAGGCTTTGGCGACACACATAAGTAGTAGGTACGTACGTACGAATACTTGCCATCAGGTCAGGATCTAATGATGGAATCCTGGAGAAATCGAGGGAATTTCAAATAGGCACAATTGATATAAGTACTTTATAGTGGTGCTTGAAGTTAGTTTTGTAAAAAGAATTTTTACTTTTATATTATTAAGTTCTGATACGTTGTTTCCTTATTTGGTGTAGAATAAAGAATATTTTCATTCATTCATTCATTCATTCATTCACATGACTCGAAGAGTTGCCATCCAACTTCTTCAAATCTTCAGGCTGATTCGATTACTTTGTTATCGACAACATCCTTATATTAGATTCTATTACAAATTGAATAGACTATTAAAGGTACGTGAGTACCGGACTATTGAAGGTTAAAACAAAAACAGTAGGCAGCAGCAAGTACAATAAATCTGCTATGCGTTACAAATCATTTGTCAGTGCTGAAAAGAGATGGATAATACAAATCCTTTAAGGTAAGAGCAGGTAAAAAGATGTAACTTGACGTATAAGGAGGTTACCGGTTGTTGAACTCTCTATTGTCTTCATGGCAGAATTTTGGCGATGGCTTATAATGGATGAATTAAAAAGTTGGTAATAATAACTACCTACCTAATCCTTATTTTATAGAGTTTCGTACCCAAAGGGTGCCGAAAGGGACTTTATTACTAAGTCTTCGCTGTACCTTCCTTTCGTCTATAGTAGTGAACCGTAGTAGATATTTGAAAATTTGACAGAATGTGTATTTCTACTGCCGCTATAACAACAAATAATAACAATAGAATTAAATAAAATTAAAAAAAAAAAACAAAAATTAAAATTATGTATTGCATGTAGGCTAACCCGTGGCTCTATCACCGGTTTGGAATGCAGATTAAAAAAATAAAGGGAAGGGAAAAAATTACTTAACTCGACCTTAATAGTCGCTGTGACGATGGTACGGAACCCTTCGTATGAGAGTGCAACTCGCACTAGGCCGTTTTTTTTATTCGACGACAACATAGAATTCGCTCACAACTGCAAGAGGTCGTCACTAAATAAATCAACAATGTAGTTGTCTGTGGTTTGTATTAACTACATTTTTTTAAATATTAGCCAAGCTGAAATTGACTTATATTCTCCTCTCACCTCCAAATAAGCGAAAAGCTTGTGCTAGGAGTGGGTACGACAATAGTGCAACGGGTGAGATTCGAACCTGCGACCTTTCAGTTTTCAGCCCGCACCTTTAACCGTTGGGATATTGAGGTTTCTAACGTTATTATATCGTAGTTGATGTACAAACCACAGATTAATAAATAATGCCGTAGCCAGATATACCTAAATTGTAATAATTGTGCCGGTTTTAGACTCTCGAGCGGGAGCGTGTTCTGTGGAAGACGTATCTGCGTCAAAATTGCGCATAAAATCAACAGCCTCGCTGTCATTGCATACATAAGACTTTGATCAGACAATATAGTCTATCATAATAATCTATCCTTACTAATACTAATATTATAAATGTGTTTGTTTGTGGTTTGTTGGTTTGTTCTTCAATAACGCTACAACAGAGCTACGGATCGACGTGATTTTTTGCATGGGTATAGTTCAGGACCTAGAGAAAGGCTACTTTTTTTCCCGGATAGAGTTCCCGCTGGATTTTAACTAAATCCACGCCGACGAAGTCGCGGACACCAGCTAGTATTCTGTGTCGTAGATGTGTCATTGTCGAAGATGCGTAGCATTAAGTGTCCCTTAACGTTGATGAAAACCAAATCGTCGTTAAATAACCATCATCATACTAAATGTTGCCTAAAAACTTCACAACGGGAATAAGACTTCAAAATGGCCTACAGTTTAACTTTACGAGATCAGGCGTGATGCGGAAGATTTGACGAATGTTTTTTTATATATGCAGCAGCAGGCAGGTCACCTAATGTTTAATGATTAACGCAGTCAGTGAGCATTTGTAGCACCGGAGGCACCACCCATGCCTTTTCAGGAATTTGTTGGACCGCGCCTTGAATAATCCTATGTTGTATTTAAGTGAGTTGGGAGAACAAAATGGCGACAGTTAACGTAAGTTTACAGTGAGGTCGTCACCCCTATCGCGTCATGCAGCTATCTCAGGAAATACCTTAATTATAAAATAAGACTAGGCCTAAAATAAATTTATGCTGAGATCTATAGAGCGTGCTCTGACTTAGCTCGGACTCAAGATAAGAGTTAAAACGAGACACAAATATGTTTTGACATAAATCTGTCTCATTTTATCTCTGTCTTAAGCCTGAGTAGAGTAAGAGTGCGGTCCATGGATTTTAGCCTTAGAGTGGCGATACAAGGACATGCGTATTAGGTAAATGTCCGAGTGCTGGTGGTTGGCTGGCGAGAGTGGTGACAGTTAACGTAGGATAAGTTTTTCACTCCTCCCGCATCGCGTAACTACCTCACGAACCACCTTGATTATAAAGCCTCAATAGCCCAACGGTTAAGATGCGGACTGAAAACTGAAAGGTCGCAGGTTCGAGCCCTACCCGTTTGCACTATTGTCGTATCCACTCCTAGCACAAGCTGTCCGCTTATTTGGAGGGGAGAGGAGAATATAAGTCAAGTTCAACATGGCTAATATTCTTTACGAGCTTATGCTCGCGGCTTCGCTCACGCTAAGTTCGATTTTTGAAACGCCTATTTTATCCCCTTGGGGGATGAATTTTCAAAAATTCTTTCTTAGCGGATCCCTACGTTATAATAGCTATCTGCGTGCCAAATTTCAGCCTGATCCATCCAGTGGTTTGAGCTGTGCGTTGATAGATCAGTCAGTCAGTCAGTCAGTCAGTCAGTCAATCAGTCAGTCACCTTTTCCTTTTATATATTTAGATTTAAAAAAAAAGTTAACTCCATGCGACAGTCTCGCGTCTGCGTCACCCCAAATGTATATTTATGCTAAGCGGGATGAGTCAGATGTGCGTAGGCTAGGTTAACAAGTGTGTCGCATGTTTACGCGGAGTTGTATGTTCAATGTACTATACATCATACTATATGTGTACAGTACACCGTACCGCTTGTACGGTGTAGGGCGGTGTGACATAGTAGGCGTAGGCGTATGTATTGCCCTTAATAATCAACTAGCCAATGCCAATGCTATTAATTTTCCGTGTGGATTAAACTTAATTTATAAATTAACTTTGTTAATTAATATTTCGACCGTAGTAATTAACATAGTCGTGTGTGAAAAATCACTACTTTAGGGTACGGTCGTTCAAAGTTTCAAATAATATGTATAAAGTGAAGAATAGTCAGTGTACCTACTTTTTGCACTTGCAAAAAATCAAAAAAAAAAAATCAAAATCAAAATTTATTTATTTCATGTAGGCCAACTTGTAGCTCTTATGACACGTCATAAATCTACCACCGGTTCGGAATGCAGATTCTGCTGAGAAGAGCCGGCAAGAAACTCAGCAGTTGCTCTTTTCAAAAAAAATTTTTTTTTTTTACAATGTTTAACAAAACTATGCTATGCACACAGTGTTTCCACAAAGAAGTTTCAAAAATGCACACCTACCACAACCTAACACACGTTAAAATGGATAGACACAAAGCAGACCCATTCCCGTTGGAATGATGATTGAAACCAAAGATGGTTGGTTGATTTTAAAAATTTCACAATTTGTGGGGGCATTTCTATTCTTATTCTAAGGCCTTTAACCCAATAAAATGAAAACCGCTAAAATGTAGATCCAACAATGTTAATTGCTACGGCCGATTTATTTAACAACTGCTGAGTTTCTTGCCGGCTCTTCTCAGTAGAATCTGCATTTCGAACCGATGGTAGAGTCTTGACATGTCATAAGAGCTACAAGTTGGCCTGCATGAAATAAATAATTTCGAATTTGAATTTAAAACAGTTTGAGCAAATCTAGGCCAAGTTAGTTATCGAGAAACTTGGAGCAAAAGATACCTAGGCGATAGCGACGTTGTGCTAATTTTACAGAAGTCATCAAAGATGACGAAATAACTTAAAGTGACGCGATTTTCACAGAGGCGTCTCAAGGAAAATTGATAAACTTATGGTAAGGCCACTTTGTCGGGCGGGAATTCGGTAAGATGGTTCAACTTTTAGAATACAATTACAAAGTTTGAGCCCTCGCTTGAGTCGCTCGTTCAACGTTGGGTTTAATATTTTCGTTGTTGTCTTAAAAGCGCAAAGTTTGCCTTATTCTTTCTCTGTTTCAAAAGCAGCAGTTGAAAAAGCGGATGAAGTCGCGGGCGTCCGCTAGTCTAACATAAAAATGATCTAACATAAAATTATGTAATGCGTTAGTTTAAACTAGGTAATTTACAATAGAAAGTGTCGGAGCCGGTCTAGAAGAAAACTGAAAGTGGTCTGCGCGGTTCACTCAACTTTACTTTAGTCTAGGAATCTTGGACGTGTGATTTTTACAAATAAATACCTATCCAATCAAGTTTGATTGTTTTTAGTTAGTTTTCTTAAACTAGGTGGCGCTACTAGTGGTTTAGGTGGTGAGTTTGAAATTGATTTGTCTTTTTAATAAAATTAAATGTATATAAATGTATATAAATTCTTTTTAAAAAACCGGCTTCAAACGCCACTACAAAGTGTATCAATTGTGCCTATAACATTTGAAGAATTCCCTCGATTTCTCCAGAATCCCATCATCAGATCCTGACCTGATGATAATGGGACCTGGGAAGTATACCCTTTCAAACAAAAAAAGAATTTTCCAAATCGGTCCAGGCGTCTTCGACTAATCTGGGAACAAACATAAAAAAAATCCGACGAATTGAAAACCTCCTCCTTTTTTAAAGTCGGCTGAAAATTCAGAGTGCGCGTGGCCTGTCGTGAGTAAGAAAGATTTTCTGGCGAACCCTTTGTAATAAAATGAAGTCCCCACTTCGATTGTGAGACACCACACTTCGGGTTCACATGAAATGTGGCGAAATTAAGTCATATCATAAATCATGAGGGATTTACGAGCCGTATAACAGCATATGTTGCAGGATCCGATCCTAGGGCGGCTTTTTATGCGGTGGCGGCGGTCGCAACTCTTGTAAGTAAATATAAGTGTAGCATACAGAGGGTAGTCTGTGAATATTCGAGTAAACATGTTATAAATACAGGCGCCATTAGAGTCATTAGTCAGTCGTGCTAGGACCACGGGTCGGATAGCACGTCGGTTGTGTAACACACATTATGTGTGCCTGGAGTGTGCATTGGTATATATGGACTATATACTTGACTACTATATACGTGAGTGTTTGAGTATACTACAATAAGAATGGCAAAATAACAAAGGAATTTGAAGCCTCAAATCTCAATAGCCTAACGGTTAAAGGTTCGAAAACTGAAAAGTCACAAGTTCGATGCCCATCGTTGCACTATTGTCGTACCCACTCCTAACAGAAGTTTTCACTTATTTGGAGGGGAGAGGAGAATATCAGTCAAGTTCAGTTAAGCTGATATTCTTTAAAAAAAAAAAGGAATGGTTTTGCGTACCAGTGGTAGATTCATTTGACGATTCGAAGTACTTTGTAAAAGTTTATTTGAATAAAAAATGATTCTAATGGTCAGTAAAGTTATCGCGTATTAAACCGAGCTAAGTCTCCGAGAGAGACGATATAGACTTCAACGTTAAAATCCAGATACCTCTCTCAACTCCTACCTTGATGCTAAAAAGATTTAATATTACGAATATAAATGCAAAAGTTTGGATGTATGGATGGATGGATGTTTGTTACTCAATCATGTCGCAACGACTGAACCGAATTGGCTGAAATTTGGCACAGAGATAGATTATAGTCTGGAATAGCACATAGGCTAATAAACTTCAATCCACACGAACGAAGTCACGTACATCAACATAACTTTATAAAAATACTAGATGATGCCCGCGACTTCGTTCGCGTGGATTAAGGTTTTGTGATTCCCGCGGAAACTCTTTAATTTTCCGGGCTAAAATGTAGCCTATGCGTTATTCCTAGGCGTCAGCTATTTCCATTCCTCAGCCAAATCGGTACATTCGTTGTGGCGTGAAGGAGTAACAAACATACACACACACACACGCACACACACACACCCATACACATACGAACTTTCGTCTTTATAAAAAAATCCATCGAACGAATTCGCGGATATGAGCTAGTTAATAATAAGGTATATTGACCAACACGATAGGTTTTTTTTTTTTTTTTTAAATATATAGACTAGCGCTTGACTGCGATCACACCTGATGGTAAGTGAAAATGCGGCCTAAGATGGAACGCGCTTGCCTAGAAGATGCCTATTTACTCTTGATTTGAAGGTACCCAAATTATAGTTAGAGGGAAAAACGGAAGCCGGAAGGGCATTCCAAATCCTAGCGGTGCGTATCAGGAACGAAGAAGCAAAGCAAAGTAAAAAGAGAAGGTCTTTCTATGTTCTTTGCCAACACTAACAATATCTGAACCTTTGAACAAATGTTATTCAAAACTCAGAGGCAGATATTTCAAGTTTATTTATTTGTATTGCGTAGACTGTAGATGTTCACGATAATCGGCTTAGCAGTCCCGCACCGCTCCAATTAGCCACTCGTTTGACCGCCGCGGTGGGGCTTCCCCCTCTCTTACGGGATTAGGGCCTTTACTACGCATGATGATGAGAGCGCGTGTAAGGATAAATCTTCAGATGCAGATTTGAATTTTACAGCCGTAGACCAAGTTTTAACTATCCGAAAAAAAACAGGCAAAAATCACATCATATTTCCAAGGGACGATACTGAGTTGAAACAATAGTACATTGTTACCTTAGGGATGAAAGTAACTTATTTAGTCCCGAGACGGGGTTTGGCGCCCGAGCGTAGCGAGGGGGCCTATAGTTCGAGGGACTAAATAAGTCTTTATCCCGAGGTAAACACTGTGCTTTTCATTACGAATATAAGGAAAGTCAAAATAAAAATAGAAATTAGCTAAAGAAAATTGAGTGAACTTTATTTTACATAAATCAACGTCTTTACTTTATGAATAAAGTCTATCTTTCTTCTTGTCTATGGATGCACTCGGGTATGTCGTGTTTCATTTGAATTCCAATAAAAATGTGACAACTAGTTTTTTTTAATTATTTGACAGCTGTCAGTTGAAAACGATTCTCCCTAGGGCTGAAAAGTATTACTTTCAACCCGCTTCTCAGGCAACTTCAGACCTACTTTCCGTGTATGACTAATGAAAAATAATTTAAGTTCGGCGAAATAAAATCGCGAACTTAGGTCGAATTTTTAGCCAATTTGCATTTATTTTTAACTAGAAGCCCGCGCCGACTTCGTCCGGGTTGAAAATTAAATATTTGTTCTTGTGAGCTTCTTATAGGAGACGATTGTCAATAAGATCACCACAGGAACCACACGAATATCCCGCACCGATACCCGCCACCGTGCCCCGCCGCGCCAGCCGGCACCATTATTTTGTCGCGCGGAAATATTAATTTTCCGATAACTCCTAAGCTATTTATTTGAATTGTATAGTGTAAAGGGCAAATATGTTCTAAATTAAATACTTACGATAATAAACATATTTATTTAGATATAGATTGACATCACATCGGTTAAAGAAGCTTCGAAAATAATTCATTATTTTTAAACAAAATTTGAAAGATAGAAATGGGTACTGTAAGTTATCCTTAGAATATAGACATATGCTATCGCGGACTTTTTTTTAGAACTCTTTAAGAGGAACAATTCACCCATACATCATTTTCATCCAATAATAGTATATGACCCAGCGCACGCCTTGAAAACGTTTAAGAGTCAAAAAAATTTCCGACTTCTTTAACAAATTTGTACATAATATCTAGCCATAATACATTTATTAACATAATTATAGCCTATAACCATCTGGAATAATGTACCTTTGAAATGGTAAAAGAATTATTGTAATAGGTGCGGTGGTTCCAAAGTTTGCTCCAGACATACATACAAACTCACAAAATTCGCGCTCTCTCTTTATTATAATAGTATAGATGTGGAAATTTTTATATAAAATTCCTATACATATTGCTAGGATACCATACAGTCACTTTTTTTTTTAATGCATATTTTAAGGTATTTACTATTTTTAATATTAAGTAGAGTAATTAACTTGACTTGACGAACGGACAATGTTCTAAAAGGTGTGTGAAGAAAAAAAAATCTTCTGTAGCTGTACGATTATGTATTCTGTGGCTTAGCATAAAACCAATACCATTATTCAGGTCACTGGCAGAAAATTATATTTCATTATTGGCTGCAGTTGATTGTCTACAGCGTGATTACAATTAAGCCGACACAATGGCGGCCCTGCGAGCGATTGTTTGCCTTCGGTACATATTATTCTCTCAAACATTCTAGTTAATGGTTTCAACCATTATTCATGCCATGCCTAAATATCATCTTAATGGTGAAGGGCTGCCGCCAAGCGTTTATTTAGCGTTCCGGAACGATGCTGTATTATAGAATTTTAACCGGTCGAATGAGAGTCGAAGAACCCTTCATGGTTCCGTACCAAAAAACGCCGAAAAATAACACAGACAGATGGACGGACGACCCGGGTCCCGTTGGTTACCCTTCGGGTACAGAACTAATAATGTGATGCAGGAAGGGCCAAAAAGTATCTACAATCATTTGTCAACTAGTAATTGACAGACACTCGTAATTGTTTACAGCGCCAAACGCCGTCAAACAAGTAGGTCCAAAAATTAGGTATGATAGCTGCCTGTCTAGTGTTAATTATAGATGAATTATGGAGATCAGTGATACTTAATAGTGTATTAACTCACGAAATTCGGACGAAGTGTCTCAACTTGCAAAACCGTAAATTAATCACGGGGACAAAACTTACAGGTGTAAGCGCGCCAATTAATAAATTAATTTGCTAGAATTTATATCATTCAATTAAGTTATACCCACTTATAAACAGCTAAAATGAAAGGAACACGCAATTAATACCCGTCTCTACGATCTCTTACAAGAGATTAAGGATGATCACGGTAAAGTGCTTTGTTGTACTTACAGATAACTCCTCGGCCGGTAACTAATTTCCCCCAAGACCAAACTTCTTGAGTTGAGACCGTGATAATAATCGCAAAGATTTTCTCTAAGAAAATAATAATCTAAGAGCAAGTGAATCGACAGACAAATATGACAAAACTAAAAAAAAAAAAAAATATCAGTCAGTGACCTTTTCCTTTAATATATTAAACCAATTATGGGTATCGGGTTAAGCTACACTGCCATACCCCTTCCAAGTTAGTCCGCTACCATCTTAGACTGCATCGTAACTTACCATCAGGTGAGATCGCAGTCAAGGACTATCTTGTCATCGAATAACAAAAATTAGATTTAGATGACAATCAAAAATACAATTTATTTTTTTCAAATCATAGCCAACTATGCTATACTCAAAAACTGTAATATGAATGTCCTCCAAAACTAATACAAATCCTCATGACCGAAAAAAATATTATATTTGTATTCCCTAGTACAATAAAACTTAAAACATTTTCCACAAACCCCCAGACGCTGTTAAATTTTATTACACTCCTCAAGTTTAATTAGTAACGTCAACTTCATTGTTTGACTCCGTGTTTATATTATTCGCTCCACGGCCTCTCACGGACTCAGTAATCTAGCACATTTAAATGTGTAAAACGTTTTGGTTTTAATGGTGGACTTTTATGAATTGGACATTAAGAACTTTTTTATTTTATTACAATAACGATGAAATATAGTGATATAATAAAAAATATTCATAACCGCCACGTCTTCGACGGTAGGGTGGTAACTAGCTACCCCTAAAGCCTACCACCAGACCAGACCAGACCAGAGACGATTTAGAAATTACAAATTCCCAAATTGCCCCCGTCGGAAAAAAAGAGTACCTATCCCAAAGCATGCAGTTGTGAAGTGGGATTAAAAGGTATTGAAAACTGAAAAGTCTTACGTAAGAAAGGAGTGCAAAGAGTAATTAGGACGGAGTTATTGTTACCGCCAGTTTCGAGGGAACGGGGGCGTCCTCTTTTGATATGTTGCGGTTTGAGAACTTACTATTTGAAATGAAAATGAAATTGTGTACTCAAGGCAAAACGATTTTTTAGCTTCTATCGCAGGCCAGCGTGGAGACCGAATCCAGAAATTCCGTAACGAAAATAACCTGACACGGGACTCCTCTACGGTGAGCCGCTAGATGGTGCATTTTTTATCAACGCCATCTAGCGGTGAGCCGCTAGATGGCGTTGATAAAAAATGCTATGCAATAGCTTTACCGCGGCAGTCCCCGAGTGCCACACGTCTTTTTTTTTTACACAAGTTCTTGCAACAAATCTGTCTTCTTCTTCTTAATCAACTGATAGACGTCCACTGCTGGTCATAGGTTTCTTACATGGACCTCCATAGGCCTCGGTCTTACGCTGCCTAATCCTGCTACTCGTTTGATGTCGTCGGTCCACCCAGTGGGGGTTTGCCAACACTGCGCTTCCCGGTGCAGGATCGCCACTCCAGCACCTTGGGACCCCATCGACCATCAGCTCTTCGAACAATGAGTCCCACCCATTTCCACTTCAGTTCAATCTGTCGTCAATCGGTTATAATATAGCTGTAAACACTTAAACCCCTTTTAAGCCCCAATTAGCCGAAACAGTCGCTACAGATAGCGTGACATAACCTCACTGTGGACGTGGGCCTAAGTGATGTCTACCATTTGCTGAAAACAGAGCTAATTACAACGGGGAGGGCTCGGCCCCTCCATTAGGAATGTCGTTACATGAATTAAACAATGAGCTTGAGCGGCATGCGACTTTTGTACTGTGACCTATTTAATTTCCATTTTTTTTAATCCGTATTGAGATCTTTTTTTAAGAAAGGAGGTTGGCTATGTATTTTTAGTGCTATTGTTTGCCCTTTGTGTTTGCCTCCTGTTTTGTTTTTTGGGACAATCACCCAAACAGAGAGGGCAAAAAATAATACTTTATTTATATTTACAAAAAAGTAAATGAAGTATTTTCTTTCTTTCTTTCAATTGTAAGTTACTTTACTTGATCATAACTTTACTGTCTTGCTGGTATAGTGGTTAGCATATTCGACTGCGGATGACGAGGTCTCAGGTTCGATTCCCGGCTCAGGCCAAAAGTTATATAGAATGTTTCTGTCAAGAAATTCACAGTACTAGACCGGAGTTAAGAAGGCGTAAAGCCGTCGGTCCTGCGCCTGATCTCTCTCCGCTGTCGTGTCGGATTTTCGTCTCATCGAACTATGAGAGTGAGGGAATAGAGACTGGGCCTGTCTTTTCGAACACACTTATATACACCTACTTACTAGATTAAGCCCGCGACTTCGTTCGCGTGAATTGAGGTTTTATAATTCCCAAGAGAACTCTCTTGTTTTCCGGGACAAAAAGTATGCGCTGTTCCAGTCTATAATCTATCTCTGTGCCAAATTTCAGCCAAATCTGTTCAGTAGTTGCGGCGTGATTGAGTAACATACAACCAAACTTTCCAATAGGAATAACAGGATAAATATACTAACTAACGTAATCCCACAGTCGTATCCATACTATGACAATGTTTGAGGTCGTTCACCTATAGCTTTCACTAGCTTTAACCCGCGGCTTCGCTCACGTTAGGTTCGATTTTTTAACCCCTTATTTAACCCTCTTGGGGTTGAAATTTTCCAAAATCCTTTCTTAGCGGATGTCTACGTCCTAACAGCTACCTGTATACCCAGCTCGATCGGTCCAGTGGTTAGAGCTGTGCGTTGATAGATCAGTCAGTCAGTCAGTCAGTTAGTCAGTCAGTCACCTTTGCCTTTTATACATTTAGATTAAGGTTTTCGACGAGCTATGTGTCGCTAACTACCGATATAGTCATATACCAATAATACGGTACAGTATAGGTACATACCTACTAAAGTAAAGCTAAGAAAAGAGAAAAAAACCAAAGGCAGCTCAGGTAATAAACGCTCTTTTTTAAACCAGGCCGCAAATAAACATCATTTGTACGGCCGTTTGTTCCCGATATAAAATCTAAAGAGCAAAAGTAGTTTACTTAGCTGAAAGTAAAAACGAAACAACTGAACTTTCCGAACTGAGAATTGCAGGTTTTACTAGGGTTGCCACAGGGTTTACTCTAATAACATTATCAAGTAATTTTTGTTTACAAGCACTTATTTTGCTAAAAATTAACAATCGTCAATCGTTTTGTATGAAAAGTATGTATTTATGGCTCCTACAAGAAATTTTAATAAGTAGTCTCATTTATCTGTGCTTTAGAGACATCACTTTCACTTTTCCTTTTTAGAACTTAAAGTATCAGAACATGTCTTCGTAAAGTTAAAATATGACGTAGATAGATTAAAAATACGGATTTTATATTATGTAGGTACCTTTACTAATTTTAATACAAAATTGGTTTGTCCTTTAATCACGTCGCAACAGTATAAATGAGAACCTTTCGAGAAACATAGCCTTCTTTTTATAAACACTATACTTAGTTAAAAAGGTTTGCGTGTTATAAATTAAAAAAAAAAAACAATATTTTAATTTTTTTGTGGCTTAAAATTGAATATCTCCTTCCAATTCGATGAGGCCCTGTTATGAACCTAGCACCGTAGCACGCCATTCTTTCAGTGTCTGAGTTTTCTGCCAAATGGCAACCCTAGTTTTGCGACTTTAGCGAAGTTATTTCTAGAACCATATTTGTGAAAACAAAGTGGAGTGAGCTCGAGCTATGATTCCATTCCCAAGGCCCCTCCAGAAGAGGCCTTTGCCTTTGTGTCGCGGTTAAATAGGCTCCCTAAGAGCAACTACCCCCTCCAAGGGAGAAGTTATACGCAAAGCTGCGTATTATCTTAGCCGAAGTTTTTTTATGCATTATAGACACACGCTTGATCACTATCACGCCTGATGGAAAGTGATGATGTGGTCTAGAAGATGCCTAATTCACTCTTGTTTTAAAGATACCCAAATTGTACGTGTTAGGAAACACAGATCTTGGAAGAGCATTCCAGACCCTAGCCGTGCCTAACCTTAGTACATAATTATAATATGCTGGGGCTAATCTATACAAATAAATAAAATTTAACTGTCTGTCCGTCTTTCAAAATAACTCCCAGCTGAAAGCCCGTGCAAGGAGAAGGCATTTGATGATTTTACCGTTAGGTACCCGCGCTGTATTAACATGCTCTGTTCTGATCATCAGCCCCCTGATTCTGTAACTCAGTGCCTATCAAAAAATGAAAGCAACACACATATATTTTTTATCCATTGAAAGTTTACTATGAAATAGTAAATGACATTTCTCTTCAAACCTTCATTGGATAAAAAATGCCTATCGTCGTTGATAGGCACTGAGTTACAAAATCAGCCCCCTGGTGTAGAAACTGGTCCCGAGGCGCGCTCTACGTGCAGCCTTCACTCCACTACGTCTCCTCTTGGACGTGATGCTGGACAGGCTTTGCTTTGACACTCGCGCACAGCCCGCGGCATCGAGGATTCCTAATGAAGTGCGCTTCCTCTCACGTACGCGAGATATATGGAACTCGTTCCCCGTCTACGACTTTTCCGGAAGGGGACATTCTATTTTCCCCTGTTGGCAGAAGACTTTATTTTATTGTCTATGCTTGAATAGAGTCTCTGACATTTGAGTTTAATTTTTTAATTAATTTGCTCCTGAAGTAGAATGAATGAGTGAATGAAATTACTTTTATGAAGAGCTGAACTAGACTTATATTTTCCTCTCCCCTCCAAATAAGCGAAAAAGGTGGGGCTCGAATCTGCGACCTTTCAGCCCGCAATCTGCACCTTTAACCGTTGGGGTATTGAGGCTTAGAAAAATTTGAATTATAGCCCATGATTAAAATAGGACATTAAACCAGAATCATGATATTCGGAAATATTCAAAAAGGTCGTCTGAAATCCAAATCAAACACAATTTTCCCAGAAATCATTAAAAACGGATTTGATTGCTAATGAAAATGAGAATGAAATCTCAAAAGCAATACGTTTTCCCGGGATTCATTATCTCGGAGTCTATTGATCTCAGAGTCTCGGCAAAGGATACATCAGCTGGATTCAAAACCAATAGAGAGTAGCATCTCTTTGAAGAAAATTCAAAGAATGCTTTTATTAGGGTTCCTTCATCGATATGACATAAAATGACAGGTACTAAATATAAAATGATAGACTAGTTGAAGCCCACGGCTTCGCTCGCATGGATTTCGTTTTTAAAAATCCCGCGGGAACTCTTTCATTTTCCGGGATAAAAAGTAACCTATGTCACTCTCCCGGTCTTCAACTATATCCATGCAAAAATCACTTCAATCCGTTCCTTTGTTTTATCCAGAGTGAGAGTTTGCTCGCGTCTGACCGCTCCCACCTAGACTCCTGACAGGCACACACACTTGCGCAATGTGCATGACGCATGTACACGACGTAAGCACAAGTAAAGCTCACGCGCCCTCGTAAATTGCAAGAAATATAAGATAAAACGTCAAATTTATGGCAAAAACGTCATTGGTTTGGATGGCTTACACTTTGGAAAGCTATTTTCATCAAGTTACTAGAAGCTTAAAAATTTCACAGTGGGTATTCGGAGGTATTCAGTATTTTTAACTTATTATCAAGCCGTTTCTGAGAAAAAGGGCCTTGAGACACAAACAGACAGACAACGAAGTGATCTGTAGGATTACTTGTTTTTTTGTTTGGAACACTAAAAATAGATTGTGTACTGTAGAATTATCCACTATGTCTATTATCTTTATAGAATTCGTAATAAAATCATCGTTCAGTAATTTTCTTATTCGATGACAAGATAGTCCTCGACTGCGATCTCACCTGATGGTAAGTGACGATGCAGTCTAAGATGGTAGCGGGCTAACTTGAAAGGGGTATGGCAGTGTACATTCAACCCATACCCCTAATCGGTTTCTACTCGCCATCGTGCCGAAAGGCTAAATCGATTGGCGGCACGTCTTTGACGGTAGGGTGGTAACTAGCCACGGCCAAAGCCTCCCACCAGACAAAATTACCTACACTCGGCGACTTAAATACAATTTAAGTTGCTGAGTGTAGGTGCAGGTACAACAAATAACCCCACAGCAGCATAGATAGCTGGAAAATGTATGCCATAAGTCCACGTATTTGCTGAAAAAATGTAATATTGAAATTCCATACGCGAGCAAATTGCCAATAATACCTCACGCATTTTGTGGAGTGTACAATCCGTCGAAATTGTCGAAAAAGGCGACCCAATGGGACCCAAATCACCGATGTAGAAATGGGACAAAGTATTTTCTTAAAGAAACAGTAATAATACGAGTCGATGGAAACCAATAACACAAATGCCCACCCAATTCGAATGGCAAGTGGGAGGGATAAAATAAATCATTCGGTCCATATATAAACTAATAACAAAAAAAAACTGAGCGTTTTTGAATAAAAAGGGTATGGTACCCTTGAGGTGGGCTTTTGAGACTTTCAGGGGGCAGCAGAAGACCCAGAAAAAATTAATCTCAAAGTGGGCGGTGGTCAAAATAAGGTTGAGGACCTATACATTACGCTCATTGACAGAAACTGGTTGTGGTGTTGTTGCTTGGCATTTACGGATGTCTCCACGTCAAGGATGACGATAAGCTTTAAATAAATAGTAATGACATTGTATTAAACATTTGACATATTAAATTTTAACATTATAATTATTTTTGACATACTTATAAATTATACAGGTATAACCAAAGTAACATTATCATTTATTACATTTAAATTACATAATACTGCTATTTCTTAGTATTCATACGCCATATTATAATGGCAGCATGTAAACGGATCTAAATGATTGTTATATAACAGCTGTTATACATACCTACATTCTAATGAATAACATGTTATTTATTTATTTATGGACCCACTGTGATACAGTTTTAATAAGTATAGGGTTGAAATTACTTTCATAAGCTTTCTAACACAGTTTTATGAATGGTTATTATAAAAATAACACCATGCTATCGTCTGCGTAAAGCTTTGCGTAAAGTGCAGAAGTTTTATGTGGGGTCGAGTATACGCTTTTATAATTTAATTCCTAAACAATTGGTAAATTTACCATTACTTAAAAAACAGTGTTTAACAGTGTGTGTGTGTGTGTGTCACATTTAACAAGTAGACGTTAGTACATAGTTAATGAATTCCTTAATGACAAAGTTGCTTGGAACCAATCTGCTTTGCTTCAGCTGTCCCCAAGACAAGATAAGCTACATATTGTAACATTTTTTGTTTTGAAAAGAGCAACTGCTGAGTTTCTTGCCGGCTCTTCTCAGCAGAATCAGCATTCAGAGCCAGTGGTAGATACTCGCCTCTCGACTTGTCATAAGAGCCACAAGTTGGCCTACATGAAATAAATAATTTTGAGTTTGAAAACAAGACCTTATATCTCCTCCGGTGGTGAGTGAAGAAGCAATCGAGGATGGAAGCGGGCTTACTGGCAAGGCGTTACTGCGTTTCAAATGAGAATGGGACTGTCAGAGAGCCATTTTATATTTCTGTCCTGCTCATATGAGGTTTACACTGAGTGAGATAGATACATAAAATGGCGGCTTCTCATTCCTATTGTCATTTGAAACGCATTTTAGTTTGTTAGCACTGTTTTTGACTAAAGCTATTTAGAATATTTCCTAAACAAGAAGCCTGCTTTTGCCCAACCCGTCACTTACGAGTGACGGCTATTTATCATCCCCCCGAAGCTTGAAGGGAGGGTCCAAGAGGGTCTTAGTGAATTATAATTTGTAAACTACCCATACCTTTGGGGTCAGGTTTAAATTAATAATCTCTTGTTCGAGCTCTTGTTGTTGATTTTCTAATCGAGTCTCAGATTAATTTATTCAAATATCTTGAATCCTGAACTTAAAAAAATCTGAATGGATTTTGAATAATGCCCTGCCATAAACTTGACTTTTTGACATAAGTACTTAATAATAATAAATAACAATTCATTTTACAAAACCGACTTCAGACTCCGCTACAAAGTATGTTGTATATAAAAAGCAAAGGTGACTGACTGACTGACTGATTGACTGACTGACTGACTGATCTATCAACACACAGCTCTAACCAGACATACAGATAGCTATTATGACTCCTAAGTCATAAGCAAAAAAAAAAACAAAAGAAAATACGCGTTGAATTGAGGAACCTCCTTTTTTCTAAGTAGGTTAGAAAGCGTTCTACATGTTCTCTTATCGCGAGCGATTCATTGAGGATTTCCATCCTCCATCACCGAAGATATTCATGAGATCTTCACCAAAATTAAATGGGATCAACCTGAGGATATTATGTCCTTTCAAATAAAAAAAAATATTCAAATCGTTTCAGTTTTGACACCTAAAAAACATGTCTTGCTCCTTTTCGTTTAATAAAAGTCAGTACAGAATACCTGTCACTCTATTGCTAAATAAAAGTTTGGGGAGCTTTTACAGGTTCTAAAAATTTAATAAAAAAAAAACAATTACCTATTATTAATCCGCTTTACTTGTCATTGGCCAGTATACCCAGAGGCAGTTAATCTCAAAATTTCATCAGGGTCCCATTAATCTATGACAAGATAAACTCCTAATACCGACACCTATAAAGTTACCGCTAATCCAACTTCCAACTAAGTTGTCGGGACGGACAACATTCGGGATCTAAGCCGGGATTAGAAGTTTAGGACGGGGTCTTTCTGGGATCTCTAATAGCCATTCTCGGGATCTTACAAACTTGGCTCTTATTGCATTACCTACTTTATTCTATCCTGGCATTTAATTTCACAAGGTCATAAAAGTGTGTTGATTTTATCCTTGCGCTTTCATAGATACCTACAGATTTTTTATATTAAAGATCAAGGAATAAATACAACTCACTACAGCTAAAGTCGAGCACAGGTCTCCTCTCGAGAGAAGGGAAGAAGGGAGGAGGGGAGAAGGCCATAGTCCAGTCCACCACGCTTTCTGGCCAAATGCGACACATGACTAACCAAAGGAAAAGCTGACTGACTGATCTATCAACGTAAACCTTTAACCATTGAGCGGATCGGGCTGAAATTCGGCATACCGATAGCTATTTTGACGTAGGCATCCGCTAAGAAAGGATTTAAGAAATTTCAACTCCTAAGGGATTAGAAAGAAAAAATCGAACTCAATGTGAGCGAAGCTTTATCTCGGAATAAATAAAAATGTTCATAACATACCCCAATATTTTTGAAAGACCTAACAAACGGCACCCCACGCGATGGGATAGCCATTCCCGTTTTACGTGTAGGTACCTAAGGAGGCAACAAGTTTGCTTTGAGATCCCCTTTCCTCCCTTTCCTATTTTGCATTTTTCAATCTCCATATTTCGCACCTTGCACTGACAGTTTGCAACATTGTATTGGCAGTTTTCGCAACCCGAGCCTTGCGGTTTCGCCGCAACTTTTCGCGTTCACATTACCATAGACACAATGGCACACGATCCGCCCGTCAGCCTTAAGCTCCCTTCACATCTACCAGCACATAGGGTGCCTAGCACGTAACGTGGCAGACACGGCAAAAGTACTCATATAATGTGTCATGTTCGTGAACGGGTGCCACCAACGGGAATGGGTCTACTTTCTGTCTGCCCGTCTTAACATGTTAACTTTCTTCATTAATTTTCTTATTTTTTTTTGAAAAGAGCAACCGCTGAGTTTATTGCGGGCTCTTCTCGTCAGGAAGGGCATTCCGAGCCAGTGGTAGATTCATCGACGATTCAAAAGCACTTGTAAAAGTTTATTTGAATAAAAAATATTTCTATTCTATTCTATTCTATCTACCGGGAGTGGCAAACAGACACAAACTCAAATAGCTCAAATTGTAGAGAAACTTTATCTGTTATCTCATACTAATTAGATTAACTTTTCATTATTCATATTGCTGGTGTACGTAAACGCAATCCTACTTACCACGCAGACTCCGCCAGACGCCATAGACACTTAGGTACAGACACGCACCGGCTCAGACAAAACATTGTTGCCGAGAATGTCTGCCGGTGCTGGCCGGTGTTTGTGCGGCCGCCCTAGCCTAGCCTAGACGCTTCCCTTCTGAAAGGATAGGACGTGCGATAAAAAAGCTTTGGGAACCCCTGATTTAGCGCGAGCGATCGTAGAAAGAGACGACACGTTTGTAATATGGCTAGGGCGGCAGTTACGCTCACGTTCTCTAGATGTGAATACGTTCATAAATAAAATGTATATATAGTATGTCTGTAGATGTGAACGGAGCTTTACCGAGCCACTCAGTTCGTATTTCACGAAGCCCGACAAACCACCAACTTTGCAATATGAATTACACAAACTTTCCTGCCGTTTTGGAGAGCACTTCCGAACTAGACTTGGGCACGGATGAAGCTGGGATGAAGTTATTTGTCTGCAACTGTGGCACTTTGTTTGAGTTGTGAATATTAATATCTAAGGAATGCGTTTAAAATTGAAGAGCTCTTTTTGGTACTATTAAATAGTACCAAAAAGAGCTAAGGGCATTTTTTTAATCTACAAGAAAAACATAATCTATATACATATATAAAATTCAAAGTCCTGACTGACTGACTGACTGAGATATGAACGCACAGCCTAAACTACTGAAGTTAGAAACTTGAAATTTTTACAGTTGGCTCCTTTTATGACGTAGGCGCACACTAAGAAAGTATTATTGGAAATTCCACCCCTAAGGGGTTTAAATAGGGGATGGAAGTTTATATGAAACTCCGTCATTTTTCAAGCTGTTTCCATCAAAGTTGGTATTAAAGTTTTCAGTTAAAAATAAAGAAGTACGTTTTTTTTTTCCTATCATAAAGCACCATGTAACGGTGGCTTTATTTTATACTACCATCTAGCCTGAGGGCTAATAAGTAATATTACTTACTTATAACTTAAACTTCTACTTAAAGAAGTACGTGTGTCACAGTTTTTGAAAATTCCACCCTAAAATCTAATTCCACGCGGACGAAGTCGCGGGGGCAAAAGCTCGTTTTAAATAATAAAATTACTCTATATCAGTAGACTGTACTGTATCAGTATGTTATACCACTGGAGACGCAGCAGTATACGACAAGTAGGTAGTACCTTGAGTTTTTCCTATTAATTTTTAACTAGGCGTATTATTACTTGGTGATGTTATTTTAACATGTAAAAAAAACAATTTATGATGAAAAATTAAATTCTTTTAATGTCGTGATAATTTTGTTGGAAAAGCAGAAAATACATAATAACCATCCATGTGGCAACTTTCGTCACTACCCTAGTTTTGTGTAATCATTCAGTTGTACGTCACGACCACGAGATGGGGTCAGTGAGGCGGAAAATGGCAAACAAGCTTAGCCAACAGTAAACTGTTGATGAACTCCTACATATATGTACCACATATACAAGAGGTACCTATAATAACTAAGAGTGACTCTATAGATTCATCGACGATTCAAAAGCACTTGTAAAAGTTTACTTGAATAAAAAATATTTCTATGTATTTCTATTTCTATTTGCCCTGCACGACAAGGCGCTCGATCGACTCACTCTCACGAGCAAAAGCTAAAGCAGCATCATAAATATATCGCTCATTTGCGACAAGAGTGACATAATTCAAAATCGACGATGAGAGAATTCTCTCGTTAGAGAGTAATGTTTTGTGGATGCTGCGGTCTCGAAACAACACAGCGGCCAACAAAGCAACAGAGCATTAGGGCACAATCTCTCTCGCTCTTATTTTTTTTTGCTTAGCGTAATGTTGTTTTTATAGCAAAAAGTATAAATTTTCGACACTAAAATTGGTGAATTTTGAATTATGTCACCCTTGTCGCAAATGAGCGATATGGTCACTTTCCATCATATTAACAAGAAAATGACATTTTTTTACTAATTTTTCCCTGTATTCTTCATTATTATTATTTGTTTTCCCAGTTGAGTGTTCTTTTTTTTTGACCGAAAAATGAGGTTATGAATTCGGTTGGCATTTTTTTGCTATGTCCATCGATTTATTCCTTTTTATCCGGGATTTCTGGACAGATCAAGTGATTTTTTCTTATATTGTAATATTTTGTTATGGAAGGAGCAACTGCTGAGTTTCTTGCCGGCTCTTCTCAGCAGAATCTGCATTCCGAATCAATGGTAGTCCTGACGTGTCATTAGAGCTACAAGTTGGCCTGCACGAAATAAATAAAGATTTTTTAAATGCACGCGAAAGAAGTCGACTAGGGAATGCAATCTCGATCTCGCGAGATCTCGTTTTCGCGAGATCTCGGCCTTTTTTAGCGAGATTGATCTCGGCCGAAAAAAGAGCGAGATCTCGCGAGATTAACGAGATTGCACTCGAGCATAAAAAAGTCTTATTCGAAGCGCGGACTGACACTGACGTAGTTGCGACCTGTCGGTTTCGTTCGGTGCGCGAATTAATTTTTAAATTACTAAAAGATTTGCGTTTGATATTAGAAGAGAAGACTGGTTGGTTTTTTTCATTTGTTATTTCAAATTCAAAATTTATTTATTTCATGTAGGCCAACTTGTAGCTCTTATAAATCTACCACCGGTTCGGAATGCAGATTCTGCTGGGAAGAACCGGCAAGAAACTCAGCAGTTGCTTTTCAAAAAATAAAAAATAATTTTTTTTACAATAGGTAACCAAACTGTGCTATGTATACACTGCCCTCGTAATTGAAAACACAGTAACTTAAAGGTAACTTCTATTTAACTTACTTTGTTTACAATTACGAGGGCAGTACAGTGCTTCCACAGTGATTTGATTGAAACGTACGTCAAAGTTTACTACTTAGAAGTTTATTAAAAAATTTTAGACAATATTTGATTCATAAAAGTCTATTGAAAAAATTCGTGAAAATAAATGTTATCTTATAATACTTAGGTACTTATAATTTTTATTATTATTTTTCTAATTTATTCAAATATTGTGATTATTTGCAAAAAAAAAAACACACAAAACTGCCAATCTCGCGAGATCTCGAAATTGGCGAGATCTCGCAGTATTGTTATTTACAATCTCGCGAGATCTCGCTTGAGCCCCAATCTCGCGAGATTTGCATTCCCTAAAGTCGACTCGATAATGCCCGCTAGGGTAAGTAACTAGTAGAGATAAAAATGTTTTCTGTTTTTCTCGGATTCCGCACCCAATGGGTAACCAACGGGATCCTATTAATAAGTCTCCGCTGTCCGTCCGTCCATCCGTCTGTCTGTCTGTCAGCGGACTGTATCTCATGATCCGTAATAGGTAGACAGTTGAAATTTTCAGTAAATGTGTATTTCTGTTGTCTATATATTTAAAATTCAAAGTCCTGACTGACTGACTGACTGAGATATCAACCCACAGCCTAAACTACTGAAGGAAGAAACTTGAAATTTTTACAGTTGGTTCCTTTTATGACGTAGGCGCACACTAAGAAAGGATTATTAGAAATTCCACCCCTAAGGGGTTTAAATAGGGGATGGAAGTTTATGTGAAACTCCGTCATTTTTCAAGCTGTTTCCATCAATGTTGGTATTAAAGTTTTCAGTTAAAAATAAAGAAGTACGTGTGTCACAGTTTTTGAAAATTCCACCCCAATACCTAATTCCACGCGGACGAAGTCGCGGGGGCAAAAGCTAGTCTATAAATGGGGACTCCCCTACCAGAAACGTGTTTTTCCCTGTTGAAGCCTTCGTTTGCGGGTGCAACTCGCATTTGACCGGTTATTTCTTTTCTTTGTTGTTCGTTGTTTGGTATGTTCTTCAACTCACGAGGGCGCGTGACTCATGGTTGTGTGCGTGTCGCATCTGTATAAGTGTGAGCGAGTTTGCTCACGCCTGACCGCTCCCACCTACCAGGCACGCACACTTACGCAATGTGTATTTACACGACGTAACCACAAGTAAAGCTCACGCACCCTCGTGATTTACAAGAACGTAATTTACAAGAACTATGCGTACAAAAGTTTTGTAAAAAACATCGAACACGAATGTTTTGTCAAAGTGTATGTAGATTGTAGATCGGAAATGCTCCGCGCTTTTCATTTCGCAGTTTCCGCCTGATTGCGCGCGGCTCATTGTCTGCTCCGCTGTTGTTCCGCCTTTATTATCGAGAAACTTTTAAACAGAGAGTACATTCGATGCGAAAGCCTTTTAAATATTCCTGAGATCGGAGCATGCGATAGGTGTGTAACATTAATTTTTCCCTTTACAGTGACCCAGAATTTTGATCAAGCTATTCTTAAATAAATAAATACCTACTACTAATATTATAAATACGAAAGTTTGAAAGTATGGATGGATGTTTGTTACTCAATCACACCGCAATGACTGAACCGATTTGGTTGAAGTTTGACACAGAGATATGTAGATTATAGTAGTAGAAAAAAAGAGTTCCCGCGGGAATCAAAAACCTGATGCGCGCGTACGAAGCCGCGGGCATCAGCTATATACATTACAACTAGCTTTTGCCCTTGCCTTCGCTCACGTTAAACCCTTATTTTACTCCCTTAGGAGTTGAATTTTCAAAAGTCCTTTCTTAGGCCATTATAACTATCTAGCTATCTGTATGCCAAATTTCAGCCCGATCCGCCCTGTGGTTTGAGCTGTGCGTTGATAGATCAGTCAGGCAGTCATTCATCGTTTCCTATTATATCTATAGAAAGAAGATTTAGATCTATTTTACCTTAATGGTACCTAAGCCTTAGTGTCGACCTAGTCTGAAACTCACTTAGAAAGTGATGCCTTCCAGTATCTTCGTTAGTCGTTTCAGCTTAAATTTACATAATCCATCTTACTATCACTCGATAAAATACTGATCCAGCATCTCTTATCATTCCCCTTAGGAATCCATTAGACTAGAGTTTATGAAAATTCTTCCAAGTTAGCCCGCTACCATCTTAGACTACATCGTCACTTACCATCTTATCTATTCGTCAGTCATATCAGTGACTGAGCAAAACCTACCTTGTTGGAAGTCTTACAGTCTTACCTTATGCCGTAAGCGCTGACTGGAATTCTTTAGGCTTTTAATATTTCAGATTAATATGAAGCTCAATAAATTCATCTATGAATAGACACGCACTCCATAGAGCATAGAGCATAAAATCTCCCATTCACTGTATTTCTACGCCTTCGAACGACAACCGCGTTTCAAAAAAGGAACGTGACCTGATTACTGACGGAAGCTGTCAGTTGTCTATGGTACTTAAAAGGTCACAGGTGTGTTGAACTTTTATATTAAAAAGTCAACCTTACATCGTCTGGAAATAGAATTTAATTTCGGTTGACAATATTTCGCGACTACTCCATATTAGCTAGTTTATTGTTCGACTTGAGGGCGCCACCGCATCACTTCTGCAGTAGACGAAGTATTGTTTTCACAACAAAAGTGCAAACGATTTGTAAAAAAGCTCACATTAAATAAAAAAATATACAAGTAATACGGTACAGTAAGTTAAGTAGGTATAGTAACAGTATTGACTAGACAATACAGCATTGTAAAGTCGATATCTCCTGAGGATGTTCCGGTGTCAGGGCGAAACGTGCGTCGAGAGTTGTACTTATAAAAGTCTTGTGTGATGGTGCATGTGAGTGGTGGTGGCATTGCTTGCTTGGGAACTTTGATTTCTTGCTTAGTTGGGAAGATAAGCGATGCTTAGCTTATAACTGCATGTTTGACCATACAGATTTTTTCTGTTGGCGGATTATAGCAATAATTTTAACCTTTTCTTGCTAATCGTGAACTTCCGCAAAGTAACGCCTGATTCTATCCAATAAATGATTAATTGCTTTAAACCATAAACAAAGTAATACTAAGGCTCAATTCACACGTACCACAACCACACCACAGCTACAACCACACCACAACGACGCCATGTGGTCGGGCGTATATTTTGTATTGAAAATGAATATTACAATTTACACGTACCACATTTTGCCGTTGTTATCGACCACCTGTGTAATACGACCACATCGCAACCACATCGCGACGGCAACGCTACCACCGGCGGCGGCACCGCGGCCACATTGCCACGACATGACGTCATCGACAGCACGAGCCTAGCTGGCGCCTGCTTATTAATAAAAGCCATAACAAGGATAGCAACAACAATCTTTCCTCCATGACTACGTTCAGTCAAGCCGTGTTTCCTCTACGAAAGCCGGAGTATAGCTGCACATGACCACGTGGTTACCACATTGCAACGACAGCGACAACGCAACCACATCGACATTTTGTCGGTACCACAACGCAACTGCAAAAAGCCGCTGCGACACTATTCACACGTAACCACAGCTTGACCACATTTTGTCGCTGCGACGTGGTGTGGTTGTGGTACGTGTGAATACACGCTTACTCCGAACGCACATAAATCCAAATAAGCTACGTTAGCCCAGTGGTAAGACTGCGGCCGCGTTGTCAAGGGGTCTACAGTTCGATTACAGGCGCATCTCTGACTTTCCGAAGGTTTCATATACATTAGACTAGTTCAACCCCTCTATAATTGCTATCCTTCCAAGCAATCTTTGTAATGAATTATTTACGAGGGAAACTCTTTGGGGAAAACTCAAGAGGGACCTTCGATTTGATTTCAAACCATATGAGTAACTTAATAACAATACAGAAACAAAGCTTCATAAATAACCGAGTTGTTAAGAGTGCGTGTAATGGTAAATCTTCAGATGAAGATTTGATTTTACAGCAGTAGATCAAGTTTTAACTATTCGAAAAAAAACATTATAAAAATTACATCATAAGTATTTCCAAGAGACGATATTAAGTTTTAACCAATTTGCATTTCTTTTCAATGTGTTGCATATTACAGAGGCCTTTTAACCTATTTAAGGGTGTAAGTTTTTTTTTTTTTCGATGACAAGATAGCCCTTGACTGCCATCTCTCTAAGATGGTAGCGGGCTAACTTGGAAGGGGTATGGCAGTGTAAATTCAACCCATACCCCTAATCGGTTTCTACACGCCATTGTGCCGGAACGCTAAATCGCTTGGCGGCACGTCTTTGACGGTAGGTGGTAACTAGCCATGGCCAAAGCCTCCCACCAGACAAAAAGGTTGACGGTACAGGTTGAATGTACATTGTACACTGCCATACCCCTTCAAAGTTAGCCCGCTACCATCTTAGTCACTTATCATCAGGTGAGATAGCAGTCAAGGAGTATCTTGTCATCGAATAAAAAAAAGCAGTTTCTGCTGAGAATAGCCGGTAAGAAACTATAATCACACTTTCAACTACGTGAAGATTGTAGTATTTACAAGTATCATCAAATACTCATCGAGTCATACCAACCAAAATGGATGAAGTCATTTACAAAAGAGATCACAGCATAAACACAGCGGTAATAACAATCCGCAACTGTAAGAGGTACCGTTGGCAAAAAAACTCGGCGCTCTAACAAGCCGAGCTATGACTGAGTGCTAGTCTCAGCTACCACTAGCTGCAACATGAATACGGTCATCTATAACGGACGCAGATTACGTAAAAAAACATCGCGTGAGTTATGTAGGTTGATGTGGATATATTATAGTGCTAGTTGATGCCCGCGACTTCGTTCGCGTGGATAAAAAGTAGACTATATGTATGTGTTATTCCAGACTATAATCTATCTCTGCGCCTTTCAGCTAAATCGGTTCAGTCGTTGCGGCGTGATTAAGTAACAAACATCCATACATCCAAACTTTCGCATTTATATTTTTATAATATTATCAATAGGATAATAATCCCACATGACGAAAACCTCGTGAGAGCGAGGACGGAGAAAAAACGAAAGTATGCGCGAAGTATGAGCGAAGCAATGGCTGGATCATGCGTCATGCTCGTGAACGGGTGCCACCAACGGGAATGGGTCTGCTTTGACTGCCCATCTTGACATGCGTTGGATTGGTGTACCTACGTATGCATTTTTGCATTTTTGAAGCTTTATTGTGGAAGCACTGTACATATAGCATAGCTTTGTAAAAAAAAAAAAAAATTTTTGAAAAGAGCAACTGCTGAGTTTCTTGCCGGCTCTTCTCAGCAGAATCTGCATTCCGAACGGGTGGAAGATTTATGACATGTCATAAGAGCTACAAGTTAGCCTACATGAAATAAATAAATTTTGAATTTGAATTTGTATCTAGATATGGCTCACGAGGTTTCCAGCATGTGGCATGTGGAGTCCACTCAAACCATCCCAATCGTAATATCTGCGAATGGGTTGATCCCAGTCAGCCTCGCTCACATCTGAGGCGACTGGGGTTCCGTGGCAGTTCGCTCGCAGCCAAGATGCAGAAAGCGGTGCTGCTAGACTCGGCTAGGATAGTCCGTCGGTTGCTCAGCCTGTCGCCCTGACCCCCGGCCGTTTGGTCTCCCCTGCCGGGGCGTAATCCTCCGCCCGCTACAAGTATTTATTTGTGTAGGTAGTATATGTAAGTTTATTTATTTGTATACTAGTTGATGCCGGCGACTTCGCTCGGGTGGATTTAGTTTTTAAAATCCCGCGGGAACTCTTTGATTTTCCGGGATAAAAAGTAGTAGTCACTCTCCCAGTCCTCAAAAAACCCATGCAAAAAATCACGTCGATCCGTGGCTTTGTTGCGACGTGATTGAAGGACAAACCAACAACTTTCGCATTTATAATATTAGTAAGCATATATTTATGTTTATTATATAATTTTTTGGCCCTATATGTAGTTATATTGTACGCGGGCGTGAGAATGAAAATATATAGAGAAACAATAATAGGGTAAGAATTAGATTATTCAATTTTGGGTTTATAAGATACACACAGGTAGATAGCAATGTTGTTACATTTGTAGCCTAAATCGAAAGTAACCCGAGTGGCCACGCCGCGGCCGAGCTAATGGTTTCCTTCCGATCTCTCCATTAAGCCTTATTGAAAACGGTTTTCCCTTTGATCCCATTTTCATGACTCCTAGGGTCAGGTGTGTTGACATTTTTCCTATTTTATTATGACATCGCTTTGGTGTACAGTCCGCGAGGCGTAAGCCCAAATTTGTTTGTGCTGATAACGTAGTCGGAATTTGTTGTTTGGCTTTGGCCAAAACGAAGGGATTTTAGCGATGTTTGTATGTATGCGACTCCAATTAACGTTCCACTGTGTGTACAGAGCCGATTTTGATAAATCTATTCTATTCTATTCTATTCTAGGCCACATTTTATCGAACAAAATCAATATAACGGATGTTACCTATATCCAATTTTCCTTAGTCGCTAGTAATTAAACTATTTTCTTGTCTACATTAGGTAGTACCCAATAGATACTAAGTACATACTTAAAAGCACTACCACTTTTTCGAGATAATACATTGTTGCGGCAGACGAGCGCTATATTTATTGGAAATTGATAGCAAAAAATCAAAAGAAGATCCACCCTTAATATAAAACCGACAAAATACGTTAGGTTTTATAAGAAAAAAACATGTTTTTCACGGCAGCCCTAAAGGAAAACTGTCACAGCGTTCCGTTCCACGCAAGCAGCGATTTGTTATTTCCCTTCAGGGTGAAAGGACGCCGGCGACGACGGCGGCTCAAATTGTATTTTTGTCCGTTGATGAATGTATGGCCGTAAATATGGCGCAAATCAATATAAGCTTTATACATACAGCGTAAATATTGTCGTTAAACTGACATATTTCGATCCACAAACTCTAATTGTTTCTGTAGTGACTTTGTGACGTGAAAATTCATTATGGCGGATAAGTCAAGAACAAATAAAAATCCTAGTCCTACTAATATAATAAATGCGAAAGTATTGATATATGGATGTTTGATACTTCTTCACGCCGTACCGCAACGAATGAACCAATTTGGCTGAAAGGAATGGAGATAGCGCATATCCAGGATTAAAACATAGGTTACATTTTATTCCGGAGAATTAAAGAGTTCCCGCGAGAATAAAAAACCTCAATCCACGCGGTCGAAGTCGTCGACATCAGCTAGAAGGTAATATAAATAAGTTGAATTAATTTTCCAACCTTCATAATATAATAATGTTGCACTTGATGTGAAAACCGTGAATAAAGTAAAACTAAATTAGATTTTAATGTAAGTAGGTAGGTAGTTCATTTATCAACAGGCGAGCCGAATTGGTGTTCAAATGTGTTTTAATGTAAATAAACATTGAATAAACTGTGTTTCTGTTGATCGCTATGCTGTTAAAATCAGAGTTGTATCATGAATACGAATTAATGTAACAGTATGTTTATCTCACGAAGTTACGGGCGCTTTACTTGTGGTTACGTCGTGTTGTACATGCACATTGCGTAAGTGTGCGTGCCAGTCAGGGGCCTAGGTGTGAGCGGTCAGGCGCGAGCAAGCTCTCACTCACACTTATACATATACGACACACACACAACCATGAGCCACGACCCCTCGTGAAATGAAAGAACTATAGTACGAGTATAAGTATAATGTCAAAGCATAACTACATATACTTAGTTATCTAAGTCAGCCGGTATTGTAGATCTTTTTTTTTGTACGTTATAACTTGAAACCTATTCAAAATTAAAAAGATTAAAGATTGAAAATTTAATCAGATATGATAATGAAGTATTGAGATTGCAATTTGTTTATCCAAGACGTGGTGAAATACTCTAAAATTGGTAGAAATAGAAATAGAAATAGAAATAGAAATATTTTTTATTCAAATAAACTTTTACAAGCACTTTTGAATCGTCAATGAATCTACCACTGGTTCGGAATGCCTTTCCTGCCGAGAAGAGCCAGTAAGAAACTCGGCGGTTGCTCTTTTCAAAAAAAAATAAAAAATTTACAATTGTTATTGAACACAGGATAGTTATTACTGTCTTATGAATCACTGGAGCGAATTATATCCACGCTTTTTTATCATTTACATAGTCTTCAATTGTATAATATGCTTTTTTCATGAGAGCAGATTTAATTGATTTCTTAAACTTGTGTAGAGGCAAGTCTAAGATTGACTGTGGAATTTTATTGTAAAACGTCACGCCCATTCTCACAAATGTCTTTTGGACCCTCTTGAGGCGCAGCCCAGGAAACATGAGCCTATTTGGATTTCTACTTGGTCTATCGGACAAATCACTCTTTTTTTTGTAACTCAAAATGTTTTGTCTGACAAATATTATGTTGTTATAAATATATTGTGAAGCTACTGTAAGAATGCCTATCTCTTTAAATCTTTCTCGAAGGGAATCCCGCGGCCTCAAATTATAGATTGCGCGGATTGCCCTCTTCTGCAAAACAAAAATTTTTCCAATATCGGCTGCCTTACCCCATACTAAGATACCGTATGACATAATACTATGGAAATATGCAAAATAAACAATTTTTGCAGTTTCTATGTCAGTCAACTGTCGAATCTTCCTAACAGCGTAAGCAGCAGAGCTAAGTTTGCCAGCAAGCGTTGCTATATGGGTGCCCCATTGTAGCTTTGAATCCAGGGTTAACCCCAAAAACACTGTGGAGTCCTCAGTTTTCAAAGGTTCATTATTTATCTTTAAATTTTTACTGACAGTTCTCGTGTTAGGTAATAAAAACTCAACACACTTTGTTTTTTTAGCATTTAAAAGGAGATTATTTGCCGTAAACCATTCAGAAACTTGAGATAATGCATTATTTACATCGTCAAAATTGTCTTTCATCCTATCGACTTTAAAAATTAAAGACGTATCATCAGCAAATAGTACAATATCGCAAGTATTTTGGACAAAATGTGGTAAATCATTTATGTAGACCAAAAACATGAATGGACCTAGAATAGAACCCTGGGGTACACCCATTACTGAGGCTGATCCGGATGATTTTACATCATTGACACATACTCTTTGGACTCGGTTGCTGAGATAAGACGCAATGAGACTAAGTGCAAAATCTTTAATGCCATAGTGGCTCAGTTTAAGCAAAAGAGTCTCGTGATCAACGCAGTCGAATGCCTTTGACAAATCACAGAAAATACCAATGGCATTCTGTGAGTTCTCCCACGCATCGAATATGTGTTGTAATAGCCTTGCGGCTGCATCGGTTGTTGATCGACCCTTTGTAAAACCATACTGCTCAGTGTGTAGGAGTTTATTTAAATTAAAGTGTAAAAGCAGTTGGTTGAGCATTATTTTTTCGAATATCTTGCTGAGAGTTGGCAAAATTGAAATTGGCCTGTAGTTATTCGGGTCACTTTTGCTGCCCGATTTAAAAAGCGGTATTAGCTTACTACATTTCATAAGATCTGGAAAAGATCCAGAATCTACTGATTTATTAAAAATTAAAGCAAGATACGGCGCAATAATATCAATTACATTATGAATTATTTTAACTGATATCCCCCATAGATCTGCTGTTTTCTTATTTTGTAAAGATTTAAATGTTTTGACTATGTCATATGGGGTAACGTGTTCAAACCTAAATAACTTATTGCACTCAGAGACATTGCTTCTTAGAAGACGATAGGCTTCTGCCGGCGAGGAATTTAGAGAACTGGTTGTGGTAATTGGAATATTTTTGAAAAAGTTCTCAAATGTATTTACAACTTCTATATCGGAGTTAATTACATGATTATCAATTTTAAGCTCCAATTTATTATTATTATGCACCTTATGGTTATTCATTTCATCGCCGATGATGCCCCATGTTGTTTTAATTTTATTATCAGAATTGACAATTTTTTGTTTTATGTGAAGTGACTTTGCTTGTATGCACACATTTTTAAACAATTTAGAATAATTTCTTACATATTCAATAAACGCGGGGGAATAATTATATTTTTTTTCTGCATACAAGTCAAACAGCTTATTTCTACTTTTATAGATGCCGGCAGTTGCCCAGTCACTAAACTTAAGATCTTTAAACAGTCTTTTCTCCATCACCTTAAAGATAGAGTTATATTGTGAGCTTAACAAATCAAAAAACTTTGTATAAATTTCATCCGGATCATCCTGTGCAAGGTCAAGCGTCGGCAATCCAGCTGAGATGTTTTGTTTAAAATGCTTTACTTTTTTAGTGGTAACTGGCCTGTATTTTATTACTTTTGTTATATTCTGTTGACTGCTTGGAATAGATATCATTTGACCGCAATGATCAGATCTGAGATAAGTGATAACAGATTTTTCAATAATGTTACAATCACAAAAAATGTTGTCAATACAGGTAGCTGAGTTTGCAGTTACTCTTGTAGGTTCATCAAAAATATTCTCTAAATTAAAGCTTTTAAATAAGTTAAGTAGCCTACCAGTAAAAGGAGTGTGAAGCAAAATATCAATATTAAAGTCTCCACAGACCACTATTTTTTTTGATGACCTACATAGCCGCCTTAAGGCATCTTCCATTACCTCCTCAAAAACAGCAAAGTCGCCCGAGGGTGGGCGGTACACGCAAACTACAATATATCGGTCCAGCTCAACACAAGACAGGTAGGTATACACTTACTACGTCGTCTTTCAATTTGTATATTTTGGGATAGATTACTTTATAGGTAATACCGGTGTTAACTGTTTAAGAGTTGGGTGCATCTATCACTTAACAACTCTAATACCCTTATTATAGCCCTATAACATCCCTAAGAACCTGCTCAGAAATAATACGAATTTATTGCATAAACTAAATGATCAGTCCATTAGTGTTCCAGGAAAATGTTGTATAAGAAATAAAACGCACAAAGAAAACGTACCTAGTTACTCTCGAGGGTAAAATTAAACTAGCATTTACCTGATTTACCTACACAATTAATTAAAAAAAAAAAAAATTGTCTATTTCAATTTCTTCCGTTAAAAAATGTGACAAAACTCAGCTTCAGCATGGCTTTTCTGTCTATTTTCGAAGGGAAAGCAGCGAAGAGATAAAACTTACTGCTCCATATTTATAGAACGCGGAAACTCGCTAGGTATTATCATTTTTAGACAACTTTTAATAGCTACTTCGTTACGAAAATAATTTGTATTACTTCAGGTTTGACGACCTCCCTGGCGCAGTGGTAGGTAAGCGCTGTGCTCTTATAACTGGGAAAGTCTCGGATTCGATTCCCGGCGGGGGCAATTAGAGAATTTATAATTTCTGAATTGTCTCTGTTCTGTAGGGCTAACATGCGCGTCACGAGAAAACTAGATCAGTCAGTCAGTCAATCAATCAGTCAGTCACCTTTTATATATTCAGATTATTAGAAGATTAGATTAGACTAGCTTTTGCCCCCGCGACTTCGTCCGCGTGGAATTAGATTTTGGGGTGATATTTTCAAAAACTGTGACACACGTACTTCTTTATTTTTAGCTGAAAGCTCTAATACCAACTTTGATGGAAACAGCTTGAAAAATGACGGAGTTTCATATAAACTTCCATCCCCTATTTAAACCCCTTAGGGGTGGAATTTCCAATAATCCTTTCTTAGTGTGCGCCTACGTCATAAAAGGAATCAACTGTAAAAATTTCAAGTTTCTCACTTCAGTAGTTTAGGCTGTGCGTTGATATCTCAGTCAGTCAGTCAGTAAGTCAGGACTTTGAATTTTATATATATAGATTATAGATTATTATCAAGGGGATATTTTTATTACAACCCACTTTCTTACCAGGCAAGGCTGAGTTCGGAGTAACGTGAACTCCGAAAAGACAGAGTTGCGTGTCCGGAATCAGTCCCCAATGTAGTATGCTTTCACCGCACTGGAACTATACCATTACTGAATAGTAATGTAGTAAGTAAGTGAATACTTAGGTAACCCAAAACCAAAATTGCCTACTTTATATAATTAAGATAAGACGAGCAGTTACAAGATGAATTGGACTCGTCCATAATAGCCTATTTCATAATAAAATTATCTCAGGCGTAATTTGAAATTTGAATTGCAAATGGCTGCAGCTATAACACGTTTAAATGAATTCTGTGCCGCTCTACGCTGCTTTAATTTGATAACTTTGCAGATTCAAAGTTATATAAGGATTGAATAAGAAGTTCTTTAAACCTACCTATGTAATTTTATATGGCTATGAGATTCCGGAACTGGATGTGAATAAATTAAGGTATAGAGAGAGATGATATCATTCTCAGCAGCAATCCAGCAACAACTCACTACTGAGCGCAAGTCTCCTCTCTGAGAAGGGTTATGTTCTATAGTCCAATGCAGACTGCTGGCCCAATACATAGTTCTCACACCTTATCTTATCTAGAGAAAACTTGCACGCCTGAGAATTTTCTCTATTCGAAGTTTATTAAGTAATATGCATTGGATCAGCGTGGTGGAGTATGTCCTATAACCTTTCTCCCAGAGGAAATCTGCCACCAGTAATGAGTTTTTGATAGGATAATTTTGATGATTATTTATCTATCGCCAACTTTACATATTACTTTAGTATGAATGAATGAATGAATGAATATACTTTTATTGTATACCACACATATTATAAGAACAGACACAAAGAGCTTAATAAATAGCATACAATTTGGCGGCCTTATCGCTACATAGCGATCTCTTCCAGGCAACTAATGGTGTTAAAGGACATAGCTACAGAATCTAAGAGGTAGGTGGTGCAAATAATATAATATACAAACTATATCCATATAATAATATCATATAAGTATAATACATACATAATATAATATAATACATACATATATTAGTATGTAAGTTATGTAAGTATATGCACGTCGTACTAAACAGATTTAGATAGTTTAAAGTTTCATAGCAAACTACGCTTGTTACTTATGAACTGATGTGGGATTGCAAAGTAGGTAATTGAATGGCGACCTCTCACCCAGAAGCGCAGTGAGACCTACCACTAGGTGCACTAGGTGGATGGGAAACAAGATCTCGAGGAGGCTATGTGGTAGGAGCGGCTCTAGAGTCGTGGTCCAACTACTTTGTCCAATCAGTTGGAACCGCTGAACACAAGCAAAGCAAGCGACCCAAGATCGTAGATATCTTACTACGATCCTGGCAAGAGACCAGGAACCTAGTCTGTGACAGAATATGGTTGCCTGTGGCAGGTGTTCCTGCTGTCATAGTCAATTATTATCATTGTTTTAGTTGAAAAAACGAACGTTCCCGCCGCAGTGCTAAATAACTTGTTAATCAACCTATGCCCAAAAGTGGGCATCTATCATTCAAATGACAACAACGTGACAACAACCATTTCAATAGATTTTAAACATTTATAATTTTAAAAACGTGTCTTTGTTGAAACCAGAAACATTCTTTACGGAGCCCGAAGTTTTTGACGAAATTATGCTCCATTTTCGTCCGGAAGTTGTAAAAAAGTTTCTACTTCCATTCTGGTAGTTGTTTGCGAAAGTTTCCGCTGTTATGTTGTATTGGATAATTTTAAATTCAGAGCGCTGCGAACAAGCCGACCCAGCTTGAACAGTAATAAAAATTTTATTTCAAAGTTTAATTATTAATTATGATTAGCTAGCTGGCTTTAAAGCGGGTCTGGTGGGAGGCTTTGGCCGTAGCTAGTTACCACCCTACCGTCAAAGAGGTGCCACCAAGCGATTTAGCGTTCCGGCAAGATGGCGTTTACAGATTAGGGGTATGGGTTGAATTTACACTGCCATCCCTTCCAAGTTGGAAGAAACTTCATCGTCACTTACCATCAGGTAAGATCGCAGTCAGGAACTATCTTGTCATTGAATAAAAAAAAACCTACGAAAAGTTAAGATAAATAAGTTTTCTTACCAAAGTCGTAACTCTTAAGCATTAATTTATTATATTACCTACCTGAAGTGAATGAAACATTATAGCTACACATTATGTATTACATACGTGTAAGTTACAGCTGCTGTTTGTTACTTAATCGGAATCGAACCAATTACAGCAATTATACACTTCCTACAACTTAACCGAAATAATTGGGCGCAGCGGCCTCATAATTAATTTCACTAATTAATTATTTCACTTTGTAAAAGTTTGTTTTAATTAAAAACTTTTCTATTCTGTTTTCTTTTAACTATTTATGCTGAACTTGACTAATATTCTCCTCTCCTCTCTAAATAAGCGGAAAACTGAAAATTGTGTTACCTAGTACTGGGTAGTTGGTAATGCGGATGCAGGGTATCAAACCTGCGACCTTTCAGTTTTCAGTCCACACCTTTGACCGTTGGGTTTTAATTGAGGCTTATGAGGTTTCGAACCCTTTAAACGACACTGACAACTTATACCTTCAGGTGCAGTCAAACGTAAACCGGTAAATAATCAAAGAAACAACGCCCATATCACACATTAAAATTCCTATCACCCCATTTCATAGAAGCGTGGCAGTAAAGAGTCATTCCACGCCTCCTTCGAATTAGGGTTAGTGCATATGAAATCTGACGCTCCAACACAAATAAACAAAGGCGTCGAATAATGAGACGCACATAAAAATTCCTTATATCCGTTACAACTTCCTGAGAACGTAACATATGGGGTAACCCTATAACTAACACGTTTAATTTTAAACTTTATATTGATGTGATTAAAGTACAAAATTCTTTGGGCTATTTCGTGTTAATAACACTGTTCTCGCTCTTCTGTAATGCTGCGTAAACATAAGAGAGGTTTTCCATTATCCGACTACCCGCCGGCGATTGCCGCCAGCGTACATTTCAGTAGCGCCTCACACGGTCAGGACTCAGGATATTGGGCAGCTTTGAATCGTGTTTTGTATAAAAACAGGCTCGTTGCTAGCTGGGTTTATTACAATTTGTACGGGTATCTACTACGCTACGCCTACAACCCTACAGTAAAACTAATCTTTGGGAAAGTAATACATATTTTTGAAACTAGCTTGACGACAGCACTCGAAAAAATTTTCCGATAAACGTCCCTCCCTTCAACTATACCAATGCAAAAAAGTGACATAGGATAGTTAACTCGACGCGGACGAAGTCGCAAGCAAAATGTAATACGCCACAGCACATAGGTACCTACTGGTTTTTTATACAAATAGCCTTCTTATGAAGGCCATATTTAGCGACCATCTTTCGCTTAAACCTCATAAGGAGGCTCAGGGTCACTCAGACGAGCAGTGCAGGGAGCTATGCTCGGAGTAGCCCTGTGAGATCTAATCAGAAATGAGGAGATCCGTAGAACCAAAGTCACCGACATAGCTCAGCGAGTTGCGAAACTGAAGTGGAAATGGGCGGGGCAAGTTCGAAGGGCCGATGGTCGTTAGGGTCCCAAGGTGGTGGAGTGGCAACCCCTCACCAGGAAGCGCAGTGTTGGCAGACCCCGCCCACTAAGTGGACCGATGATATCAAACGAGTCGCAGGGAGACGCTAGATTCGGGCGGCGCAAGACCGAGGTCTGTGGAAGTCTAATCAAGGGACCTTTATCCAGCAGTGGACGTCTATCGGTTGATAAGGAAGGAAGGACAAAATAGCCTTGTTTGCAATCTCATCTGATGGTAACTTATAGTAAGTGACGATGCAGTCTAAAATGCTACCATCCTAGACTTTATAATTTGCAAGCGGGTATGTAAGGCAGATATTATTAAACTCATATCACAGGTTATCATACCGAAACACTAAATTGCTTGGCGACACGTCTTCGACGGAAGGGTGTTAATTAGCCACGGCCAAAGCCTCCCACCAGACAAAACTGTACCACATTTATTCTATCATCTGCGCATCACCGAACTTGCCTGTGTCAAATATCAAAGATAAAACGCGGTTGTTCGCTCAGTCAATAGTCGCTCTATTGCGTGGCCTAAATTTAAATGGTAGGACTTACTCGGGTTTATGTTAGTTTTTGGGACGCGGGTATTTTCAGCTTCTATAAACAATTAAGCGTTGCACATAATTGAAACAATAGCTGTGTAACGGTTAACTATGTTAAGAGTTTTACATACTACTAAAAGATGAAAGATACACCCATCTACCCTCTATATTCTTTCTTATCGTGGTCTTACCTGACATAGCTATTAATAACACCATCCTATGATATAATAATATGTCAAATAATTTTAATAGAAACATGAGAATATGAAAGCTTCTTAAGCTTGAGCAGGCCTGGCGCACTCCGCAGTAGGTGGCATACCTCTTCTAAGAGCCTAAATTCAGAGAGTGCGAAGGGATAACAGTTACTTGATAGAAAGAAACAAAAGTCTAGGTGAATAAGACGGTAAGTAAGTAGTGCTGTGTCAACCTGGATTGCACTTTATTGTGTGGTAATAAGAGTCGCTATTTAATTAAAACATTTTGCGGAGTGAACCAGAACACCTAATAGTACCTAAAAGTAGGTATTCTGTGGCTTGAGTGACGTTGGTGTTCAAAATCCCAAGGTGTCAACACAATATCCGCACTAGGCCGACAAACGAGTCATCAAGAGCCATTGGACACAAGCGGCACTAGATCAAGTTCTGTGTGGTCCTCCAAGGAGACCAGCCATGTCCAGCAATGAACCTTTGTCAGTCGAGACGACTATGACGTGGAGAACCGGTATTTCATTTGTTAATGCATTACCGGTATATTGCGTGAGTTTGAATGTCGAGGGATCGACGAAACAACGACCTTTGCGTAAATGACCGGCAGTTACACATTGATTAGTCGGTAGGCCGACTAGACAGGTAAGTATGATTTAATAATACGTGTTGGATCATAGACAATTCAATCAAACCTCTTCGAATGTTTGTATGAACAAAGGTAACTACCTACACTGGTGCGCTTTCAACTTGGGTTAGAAGCTTGCCCTAACTACCCAGACGTATGCACGTGCGGATGTCTCATGTTCTCTGGAACATGGAACAATAATTTCTGGACAATTCCACAGACCTCGTACACGCATTTGTAGCGTTTGAGTTTTGACACATTGCGAAAAATTCTTTAATTTTGCTTAACGCCATGTTTTGGTCTAGTGATTCTTCTTTGTTACCGACTAACACCTCTCATCTTTCAATTAAATATTATGCAAAGTTATGAAATAAATGTGGGGCAAAAAACTTGTAAGGAAACCTATTGTTACAAAATACAGTCCATTTTATTTGAAAGAGAATATTCACACGCGTAATTACATTTTCCCAACAATTTGCTCGACAACTGACCCATGGATCGTTACGTAGCCGTGGCTTTTAAACTTTGCATAATTCTTTTTACTTTACAGCAAAAAACAATTCCGATAACAGTGTTGCGGTATATACCTAATATCTATAACTAGGTATTTGCATTCGGTATGCAACCGTACTCCTACCAATATTATAAATGCGCGTTTGTTTGTTGGTTTATTGGAAACGGATCAATGATTCGCGAGGATATAGTTGAAGATCTTTTAGTCCGAAAAAAGGATTTCTGCGGGATTTTATAATCTAACTTGACACGGCAAAATCACAGGTGCAAAAAAAGCAACAGCCACTAGCTGTATAAATAAAATTATAGTTTATCACACTAGATAATATTATAAAAGCGAAAGTTTGTAGATATGTATGTATGTGATAATTAATGTAATTTTAAAATGGTATTCACAAATAGGTACCGACTCCCAACGCAAACAAATAATAGATAATAATTAAATACAGCACTCGCCGACTTATTTATTGGCTGCAAATAAATGAATAGGATTTCCTTTCATAAATATTTCTATAATTATAATTATTTTTGTCGAAACCGGCGATAAGCCATTATTCATACACAAAGAGCCTCGAATAAAATTTTCCCTGAAAATTCACTCAAACGAAATGGCGTTATTTTTCTGAGTTTAACTACTTATTAATCATGTATTTAAAGTAAAATTAAGAGTACCTAAATTTGTTCTGAGACTATCTTAGTTTCAAAGGACTGATTAAGCAGCGACAAAGTTCACGTGTACCACACTTATTACTGCAGCAGTTAGGCAAACCATTAGAAACAACTAATACAGGAACGCTACATTTCCTAAAGTAATTAACGAGGACGTAAGCAAACATCGAGTTATCAACTCGATCTCGTCATAGCCAAGCATTAAAAGTGCCGCAGGTTACACCGTTCAAAACATTTTACCTCATTTATAAAATCTGTATACGGTACACAAGGGTATCCTTACTTAATATTATAAATTGGATCGTCCTTAATCAAGCAGCCACTTGTCGATTTTTTTGCATGGGTAAGTATAAAAGTTAAGTCCATACGGAGGAAGTCACAAAAGCTAGTCGTAGTAACCTATTACTCAGTATAATGAATGACTCTTAGGAAAGCACCAAGCACAGCCTTAAATTGTCTAAGGTACAACCTAACCTCTGGGTCTGGAACTAGATTTGGGAGCGAATTCGGGTATTCAAGGGATATTCGCTCCCAAATCTGTTTAGCATAACTAAGGAGGGAATCGTATTCCAGGTAAGTAATTTTAAATGATTTACCGATCACCACAGAAATAAAGGGCCAAGTGCATGTTGGGTCTTGCTTAGGCGATGAAGTGAAGACTCGAAAAAATTTATTTTTCTTCCTTAGGTTACGAATTAGTGTGATAGAATCCTCTTTAAACGGTTAACTGCCAGTGCCGGCGCGGGCGGTATTATGGACGCTGAACGTTGGAAGGGCGATTTCTAATATTACAGTCTATTTCTTTAGCCATTGCCTAATCCGTGCAAGAGATTAGTTCACACACTGAACATTACAGTTTGCGACACAAACGATTTCACGCGAAAATAATACTTAGTTCATAATTCATCCAAATCCGACACGGACATTTTTTTTCTATTAAGCGTACATTTAACTAGTAATAGCCTTTAGTCATAGGTTTTACTCTCGAAATCAGGATCAACCTAACTCAGGTTCTGCTTAAACTTAACTACTGGGCACTGGCTAAGGTTTTGCAGAACTTTTGTGCGTAAGTTTCAACCCCTATTTAACCCTATTTCGGATGAAATTTCAAAAATTTTTTTTCTGTGGGTCCCTGTCTCTACTTCAAGGTTCTAACTCCAGTGGTTTAAGCTGTGTTAATAGTTCAGTCAGTCAGGTCAAGGCTTTTTATAAGTACCTATAGATGATGTTTACGACCTACCTAAGAGCATGCCAAAGTACGGACTTTGATACAACGAAAGTCAAAATTCCATCAAAATTGTTCAAATTTTTTTTTTGATTGATGCGCGCACTAACAGAAAGCCATTTTTATTTATAAAAAACAATTAAAATGTTACACAATGGGAAGAGATTTCAACAAACATTTATCAAAGTTATATCAACGAACAAAATAAGAAATTTAAATGCGCAATATAAATGATTAACGATATCCAAAAAGCCCGAAACGCTTGGAAGCTTTACTTGGCAAGCAATTAGGGAGAATAAATATACCAATTTACTCATATCCTGATTCATCTTTACGGTAGATTCATCTATTATTAGTCTTTGAATCTTTTAATGTGTATGCAAGTAATAGTAGGTACCTACCCACACATAGTGAGGTCTTCATGTGTGAATTTTTGAAGGGTATTTGATAAAAAAAAGACCTCACTAAAAGGTCGATATTAGAGGCTCTCTTTTCAAGTTAATTGACCATGTTAAATCTGTTATTTCATCATTGTGTGGCATGTAGTGTGAAATCGACAGTTTCCATATTATATGTTGTGTTTTTGCAAAAGAGTAGATCGATTTCGGGCTATGCATAGATGTACCTATTATGTAGGTATTAATCCTAAAAAGATATGGGAAGAGATGTCAGTGGCTACATCCACTAAGTACACGAGATTCGTCAAGCTTAGCCACTGAGCGGAAATGCATATAACATTCTTGGTACCATTCGGCGGACATGACTTGTTTAACAATTGGATGGATTTAGCTAGCTCAGGTCTATGAAGGTAGACATAACTTATAAGACGTAGTTAATCAGTAATTAATTCTGTGGAGAATTTCAAGAGTTTTGACAATTCCTTTCAGTATTAATTAAACACTCGCGTCAGATATTTAGAGGTAGGAATTACCATTTTGTTTAGGAACAATTTCCGGAGTTTCTTGGTTTTGGAATGAACCTTGATTTTGTGGTTTTACAAAAAAAGTCAAGTCTCATTTCGATCCGAGTGCCGCTAATTTTTACATTATGTCATCAAAAACGGTTTCCCTTGAATATTTCAGTATTGGTCATTGGTTCGAGGATCTAATATTTTTGATGATGATTAAAAAACATCTTCCCTCTAAAACGAATGATGACTATAATCTATGAGGAAGGCACTAAACATGAACATGACAGAAATTAATCGCGACTGTCAAGGGTCAAATGTAACTGGCTGACCTTTTGAGTCATCAATGGCAGATGCAGTACCAACGAACAGACCTTTAAGGTCCACAATAATCGTAGTTTATAAAAAGGCTGCTTGAATTATACAGACATAGCTATAGTTTGTAATCTTTGTATCTAGGATTAAGTTAAAGAAAATGAAGACATTTAAATGAAATCTACAGCTGCAGTCGTAAACCGTGACGATTTAGGAAGTGTAGATGATTGTGTAGATATAATAGGTACCAAGTCGGTATAGTTTATAATATTTAGTCATATAAATACACATATAGTTTAACTATAGGTAAAGTTTTGATCATTTGGACAGAATTACGACCTTCATCTAGTAATGTAGGTAATTAATCTTGAATTTCATGAATAAATAAATAAGTACCCTGACTTTACAAATTATTAGGTTATTAAATAAAAACTTAATCTACAAGTTTTTAAATATGCAGTCAATTAAAATTATCAGTGACACACAAATTAACGAAGGGCATCAATAAAATATACTTTCAATTGCAATTAATTAGTAGAAATTATTCTGTCGCCATAAAAGTCTAAAGAGAAATGATTGGTGAGCCTGATTCGAATTTTGAATCGACAATAATGACGACCATTATTTTGTTTATGGCGAGTTCAAATGGCGACGTTGAAAATCTTACACGTATTCCGATACCAATAGAATGTAATGCCTCTATGGCAATGTGGTTTACTTTTAAGGAATGTTACAAACGCATAAGGAATAGCGATTGCGAAAGTCCAGTTACTGGCGACTGTCTAACGACGGTGTAACTACTTCCAATTCGCTGTAAGAGAAAAAGGCTTTATATCGCCGTCACCGAAACCAAATTAAGTGAGGAAAGTAAACACAAAGTAACAACGTACCTTTTACGAAGCGTACGCCTTCATAATCGAGTTATAATAAATCCATTCACAATACACGGATACAAAACAAAACCCACTTGGAGCACTGAACACAAAAATTTAAAGAAACAAAACGCGGCTACTTCGAGACATAAGGAACATAAAACGTACACATTTTGACCTGAGGTTTTTGGGGTACGATATAAAAACAACTTGCACAATATTTGAACAGATGGGGGATTTTATTTTCGTTCACGCGCGGCGTAAAATCGTTTTGGGGTACCACGTTACACTACGATTCACGAGGAAGGAATCACGGTACTGAGTCGGAATCGTTTGTTTGGTACATCTATTCACCAGATTCTGGGTATCGCCGTCTCTTTTTAGCTATTCAATTCGACCGAAGAGACATCTACTGTGAATGAGTGGGACGGATTCGAGATCGGAGGATTTAATTACAAAACGTTTCACCGCCTTGGCTTGTAGCAAGTACTAGCAAGCAACTGCCGATGTTGTGTCAAGATGGCGTTGTACAGAAAGGTATTTTTTAGATACGTGGGGAAGGAATGGTTTCGATGAAAACTAAAAACATAATAGATTACACAACAAGTAGATGATACAAGACCCAAGCAGGTAAACATTTAGTAGACTTTTTTATGAAGCCCATTTACGTTCCATATCAGTTTCATATTTAGTTTGGTAGGTGGTTAAATCTAACACGAGTGTATTATATTCTCTTGGCCTAACACGCTAAATATAAAAATTTTCATCCACTTCACAATCTTCGTTTTAATCATTTATTGCATGAGAACCTGCTCCCCAACTGCAATGAATAGAGTTACTAATACATATATTTCGATTCTACTCGACTGGTATACATACAGCCTATTACTTAGTTGAAGTGGATGAATAATAGCTTTTTTAATACTTTATCTAAAGTGAAAAAAACAAATGGTGAAATATTCATAATTTAACCACCGATATGATGTAACAAAACTAAGACTAACTGAGATAGATATCTTTCGGTCGTAGATACAAAAGGGTCACAGCATTAGTTGTTATTGAAACGACTAGTTGTGATAAACTGACTCAGTCAAATCATAAGCTCCCTTTTACCATAACGAATTTGAAAATAAGGACCCATTCAGGGTTTATTAATCAGGATATCAGGATACAATTAATAAAAATGTCGGCATGAATGAAAATATTTTGGAATTTATTCACTAAAAAATATCAGCATTGTATTTACAAAGTGTAAATACAACTAACGTAACAATATTTTACATGATAAATCTGTATCAGTCAATTCTGAAACTATGCGAACCGTGTTACTGTTAGTCATTACGTTCTTCGGTTCGTATCCCGACAACAACCACGAATCTAGTACATCGGTAGTCGGAAGTAAAGTTCTAAGGGTATTTCTGACATAGATGTACGCTTGTGGGGAGTATTTGTAAACACTCAGTGCGAAATTCTTTAAATCGTCCGTATGTCTTGTCGGCATAGCTAGAACTAAGCCATTTGTATCATCCCGTATTTTATCTTGTAAAGATAATAAAATTCGCGACTTTTTCTTACGCCTCTGAGTTAGTAGATTCTTTTTTATTTCTATTTCTTCTTTTAGTCTAGCTAATCTCCTACTTTGACGTTTATACACACTCGTACCGCTTTTCAATTTATATTTTAAGTTTGTTGCTTGTCTCTGCAGCACTTGGACTTCTGTGAATATCTTTAGCAGTTCAAGATTTTCTTGTTCTTTAATTTGACTTGATTTTTCAACATTCTTGTCAGTTATGTGGGATATACTTGATTTTTCAATTGTGTCATCAACTTTTTTGATATTTGTGTGGGAATTAAGGGATGTACTTGGTTTTTCAATTGTTTCATCAACTTTGTTGATAGTTATGTGGGATGTACTAGGCTTTTCAGTTTTTTGATCAACTTTTTTGTCTGGTATGCGGTGTGTACTTGGTTTTTCGATCGTGTGATCGACTTTCTTGTCTGTTATGGAGGATATACTTGGTTTCCCAGTTGTGTGATTGGGTGTACCATTTGTCAAATGTTTAACATGAGAAACATTTTGATGAACATTGCTTGAAAAATGTTGTTGTTGTTTTTGATGTTGCTGTTGCTGAATATAATTGTTTTCATCACTTAAATTTTCTTCTTCAAGATGTTCCTCAAGTAAATGTTCTTCATATTCTCTATTGTCATTTTCTTCATTCTCCATCTCATAATCTTGATCTTCATCATCATCATCATAATCATCTTCATACTCATTGTCAAGTGTTTCTTCATCAATATATTCCACCTAAAATTAAAATTAACAAAAGGGTTAAGGATATTATTTAAAACATGAGAAAAATTTAAGAGCATCTGGTTTCAATTTCTTTAAACCCAACCTAATTTTGCAAAAAACACAGAAGAGTTCCAAAATAATATCAGTATTCCATCTCAACCCAACCAAGCAACTTGTTGAAAACTAGCTCGTCTCGGCTTTCTTATTTCAATAAATAATATGCATATTGGCCACTGGTGAAAAATTATCGCGAATAAGGTAATTGTGATCGCCACCTGTAGCTATTATTTTTATTCAATCCCGCAGCAGTTTGCAACGACGACGCTACCAGAATTGTATATACCGACGCAATTTATTGTAGCGGCGTTAAAAACTGTTCTTCCTGAGGCAAGAAGAGCTACAGCAATTCCTATGAATAAACACCTTTTTGCTATGCTGTTGATATTTTAAGTCTCTATAAGATTACTAGTTTGCTTTTTTTAATAGAAAAATTAAAATCATAAAATTACTGTAAACCCTCAACATCACTCAAATGAATATTGCGAGGCACTCTGCATTATCTATCAAATCTAAAATGTTTCTCTTTTTAGGCAGTTAAGATATGCAGGGACAGTGAGTTGCACTGCAAGCTGATTTGGGTGGTTTACCAGTCTATATTTGTACATAGCATAAAACTGCTCTCCTAAAAATCCTGTTATCAGCATGTGACAAACATATTCTTCTTACATCTACTGTTGGCCATAGATTTCTTGGGGCAAGTACCATTTGTTCTATAGAACCTGACCAATATCGCTTGACGCGCGTTGCCGCTTGATCTTTTTGAACTTTTCAAGCAATACTGCTCTATAGCGATCATGTAGATAAAGTTTAAAATTAATTCACACTGAAACTGCTCGCCGCGCCGCTGCCATTCCGGTGTAGATCGGCCCTAATTCTCTTTTATTCCATTCTATTACTTCCATGATGCTAATATAAACTTTTCTAGTAGTAAAATGTTGAAGAGCCTGAATATCTACACAAAAAAGTTTGTTTACTTTGTTCTATGGAACAATAAAAGAAAGAAATATCATAATTGCTCTATGGAACAAATTAGATAAAATTGTCTACTTTTGTCCAATGACATCAAGTTCTACAGAACAAATGGAACTTACCCATCTCTTGCACAGACTTCCACATGCCTCGGTATGGCGCCGCCTTTACTGTGATATTGTCGCTCCAGCACCTTGGGACACCAACAACTGATGGTTGTTGGAGCCCCTCCCATTAGCACTTGTGCTTCGCAACTCAATGAGCTGTTTTTTTTTCTAAACCATCTAATTATAAATCTAGAATGATACCTCTAAAACATGTTTAGGCAACTTCAGAGAAGGGACAGCTTTGCTATTGAGCACCACAGAATTATTAGCATCACACTCAAAGCAGTCCACAGAGAAGTGTTGTACACATATGTAGGAATAATCTGTGGGTGTCCAGTTATTTCTGCCGGTGAGGTCCGTCCATATTTGCCTAAAATTAGGGTCCTCAGGAAACCTGGAAAGATTTTTCTTAGTACATTAGTGGAACATCTAACCCCACAACTTGCCTATGATGAATATCGACTATTAATTATAAAATGTATTATTTTTTATTCCATGACAAGATAGTCCATGACTGCAATCTCACCTGATGGTAAATTACGGTGCTGTCTAAGATGGTAGCTGGCTAACTTGGAAAGGGAATTTACACAATTTTTGTACACTTAGTTTTAACATTAGTTGCATTTCATTCGCTATTGAGAATTATATTCCGTCAAATCTATAATCATACATACCTAAAGAATGAATCTGAATTCATGGTTTTTGATTCCTCGCACCCTAAAACCGCGCAATTCTTTGTTATCTCAGTATCTTCGGTATTCTGTTTGAGTTCTGGCGCCACCATGGCTAAAAAACAACAGTTAAATAACCTCCATAACACACGTAAAAAAAACAAAATAATGAGTAATTTGTATACCGATAGGCGTCGACTTAGCTCGGATCTCTTCATTTTCCCTTATTTTAGCAAGTCCTTGGCTGAAACTCATGTTTTTCGAAGCGAAACCACCGTGGCACAAATTAATCTCGACACTTGTCAAAATAACCAATAACTTTCTCGGTTATTTAAACTTTAACGAGGGATAACACAATTAGTTTTAACATTACTTGGTTTAATTGAGACGTAATATGTAGATTTGTAAAGTTATTCCGTTATTCAATGGCACTTTGGCAAATAGCAATGCCCCGATGCCCGATTCCGGGGCCGCTAACGCCAGACGCTATAGATTGAAATGTCACTTGTAAAATCCATGTCTCCTTTTAATAACTTGTTAATAACGCGAAACGTTAAATCTCCTAATTTAAAATAAATTAACGAATGCATCGATATAAATAACGTGATCATTTATTTAAATATTAATAATTATTACTAGCTACTCCTTTGGTTTAAACATTATTTTTAGTTCAAAAGATTTTGATTTTTGAATAAAAATTCGAAAAACGCTTAAGTTCTTTTCTTGAATGAAGCCTGACATAAACCATAAACATTCTAAAACTTTTTATAATTATCTAGTTTTACGGCTTTGAATTCTAGCCTTTTTGAGCCTATAGTCTAGTTCATAGAAAAAATTATAGGTTCCTATGAAAAATAAATGATTAAACCTGTGGATTAAACGAATTTTCATTATCATATGAGTCGCTGTGAGTCGCTTCATTCGAATATATATTATTTTAGTAAGCAGTCAAGATGACTGACCAATTTAAGTGACCGATCAGGATGGATGGATACCTATTTGTTACTCAATCACGCCGCAATGACAACCGATTTGACTGAAAGGCACTGAGATAAATTATTTTCACGGAAAATAAGAGAGTTCCCGCGGAAATAAAAAAAACTTTAATTCACGCGAATGAAGTCGCGGGCATAAGCCAGTGTATTGATAAATGCTTGATTACCGTTTCACTCCTTATCGATGTCGATTGTTCTAAACACGTTCTAAAGCACATTCCTTAATAGGCGGCCATTTTACGCGACAGCATTCTGTAGGTATGCACGTGACTAGATTACCTACTCACCACTACCCGTCACTACCACTTTTAGATACCTACTACACTGGTAACACAAGCTGGTAAGGCTAGCCCTATCGAATCGATACCAGTTAATCAAGTTAAAAAAGTTTATCAATTAATGATTAAGTTCATTAATCATGATTAAGATTACTTTTTTAATCTTGATTAATTTAATCTGATTAAAACTAATCGAATTAATTAATTGATTAAAAAATTAATCGATTAATGCCAACACTGTACTATCGATATACGTCAGATAATCGAATCCAATTATCCGGCTATCTAACGGAAGGCAATGGACCTACTATTTCGTTTGAACCACAAACATTATAAGAGTAAGCAGACCTAACATAATTTTCACAACTACATCTAAACGAATAAATAATATCTTCGCTTGCTTCTCTCCAACAAAAAATATATGATTCTATCTCTTTTACTTCTGTTGTTGCAACACTTACGCACTCATAGACATAATAGATCTTGAGGCAATTCGTAAGCTCCAAATAAAAACAGTTTGGTGCAATATGTCAATTTGTCAAAAACAACAACATAACCTGCGAGTTGTTTATTCTTTTAAATTTGCTTTAAAATCGAGTCTAAAGAATCAAAAATTCTGAAATAAAATGGTGAAGTGTTGTGCACATCTGTGTGGCAATTCTCCGTATAGGAAAACACCTGCAATTACTTTTCATCGGTAAGTTTTGATGTGCTATAGACTCGTAATTTGGTTATATGCTTACTGTGTGATTATTAATAATCGTTCGGCATTTTAGAAGCAGTCCCTAATTATTATATACGCAAAACTCGTAGACAGTTATAGTAATTTTGGTTCTAGTATATTCCTGTTGCAATATTTATCAATTAATTAATATCAGGATCTTGTTTGTCGTTTCATATACTTGTACAATTTGACAGGGCCGTATTCAGGCGCAAGTTTTGTTTAGTGGGTATATTTTGATTAAATAATTAGTCTGTTTTTGCCTGCCTGTTTTAAGATGTATTGGATTGTATTAATTTTTATTTGTATTGTATTGGACTTAGGAAAATTAATCGTGGAAGCACTGTATACATAGCATAGTTTCATTAAATATTGTAAAATTTTTACTTTTTTTTTAAAAGAGCGACCGCCGAGTTTCTTGCTGGCTCTTCTCGGCGGGAAAGGCATTCCGAACCAGTGGTAGATTCATTGACGATTCAAAAGTGCTTGTAAAAGTTTATTTGAAATAAAATATTTCTATTTCTATTTCTATAAAAGTAAGGATAAATTATAAAATTAAATCATTTTTCAGCTTTCCAAAGGATGAAAATCTAAAAAATGCCTGGTTGATGCAGATGAATAAAAAAAAATTGGCAGCACAAAACATCGAGTGTGCTATGTTCTGAACATTTTGAAGCACATTTAGTGGATTGCAGTGGTTTTCGTACCGTCCTTACTTCTAATGCAATCCCAATGATTTTTGATTCATCATTACAAGTAAGTTTCTAGTTGTTCTTATATTTAGGTACCAACCCAAAACATCTTGCCATTTAAACGTAAATATTGACAGCTATACCCATATATATATAGCTGTGTACCTATTTGTATTACCTATTAAATTGTTAATACTAGACAACGGATAATTTATTACTCTTGTTTTCAGCATATGTCTACATCATCAGTAAAAGGTCCAGTAGAAAGAAAAGCTGCTGGAGATCAAGTTTTGATGGACTTGCAAAATTTACAGCCTAGTAATACTATTAATAAAGAGTATAGAGTAATACTATTCCTTATTACGTTATTGAAAAGACTGAGACATATGGTTTATTTTTATAAGTTTAAAATGTGTAATACTATTCTAATAAGGTTATTGAAATGAGTGATACAGGCTGAATAGAATGTAAGAGTTAATTAAACTACTGTTGATGTTATCGTATTGTCAATGTTTGTATTTCTAAAAGATATTAGAGAAAAAGTTGCTTTTTGATTTTGTTTTATTTATCTAATAGATATATCTTTTGGGTAGATTTTGTAAATCATGTTTTGTTTTGATTTTATTAAATATTATTTTGTAACATAATTACTTGTTTGATTACAAAACCGCGAAACTTAGCACATTAGAATCCATTTTCATAATTAAGAATTAATTTATAGAATTAAGTTTACAGAATGTAAAATAAGGGTTTAACCTACAATTTGATGGCAACTTTCCGTAGTTTCCATATTATTTCAAATCACAGATACTAAATACTCTCCAGTCCCTTCAACCTCGCTGAACCTCGCTTTTCGAAGTCCGGCTCTGTTTACTGTCAATGTGTGCGTGAGATTTGTATGTAGGCGTAATTGGAACGCCAATTTTTTCTTATGTTAGGTCTGCTTACTCTTATTATGTTTGTGGTTTGAACATTCAACATACGTCCGATCCGAGTCGGAAACTGACGTGACGGTACGCGTCTTCAATTTTATTGCAGGTCCTCTCGATGATAGCTCGGGAACGACTGAATTCAGAATAACCCTGATGCATGAATCGGATGTGTATCGAGTAAATACGATCAATTAATAGTCTGTTCAAACAGTCGGAAATAAAATCTGACGTATATCGACGGCCTAAATAAATTATGGTAATCTGTGATACTACCTAAGTCACTACTCTCTTTTGTTCTATCAGTCATTCATTAAAAAAAATTCAATTCCTACGCAAAATAAATTAACGAGACCTTTGTTTGTTCCTTATTGTATGTTAGGAAAATGGTTGACCCAATTTTCGATTATCAATTTAGGCTTATCCTAATTGGTGACAGCACAGTGGGTAAGAGTTCTCTGCTTAAATACTTCACGGAAGGAAAATTCGCGGAGGTAAGAATTTCCCATTGTTATTGTTGTTTATAATAATTTCTAGGAATATGCGACTTAATTACGCATTAGTTTTTCCTTTATTTTCGTTGCTACATTTTAAAATTCTATATTTACTGAATCGTTCACATAAATTAAGCCTGTAAATTTTTAACGCATATGTAGGGACATGGATGTTTAGGGAACATTGAAGTAAATTGTTATAGCAGAGCTTGTCTGAAAAAAATGTTCACGGTTCTAAATGACAATAATCGCTTAGCAACTTCCTAGAAACAATTTCTTGTTCTGAGTGTGATTTCTTTTTAAAAGCACTCACTGAATGCTATTTTGCTAATGTGCATTGGTCGGTCTTAAGAAAAAATGTTTTCAGCTATCCGACCCAACAGTTGGTGTAGATTTCTTTGCAAGGATTATTGAAGTACAAGATGGCACAAGAATCAAGCTTCAACTTTGGGACACTGCAGGCCAGGAAAGATTTCGTTCCATCACAAAATCCTACTACAGAAACTCAGTTGGAGCACTTCTAGTGTACGACGTATGTAATCGTTCAAGTTTTGAGCATATACCTCTTTGGATGATGGAGGCCAAAAGGCACATAGAGCCTCATAGACCAGTATTTGCTCTGGTTGGATGTAAAGTGGATCTGGTTGGAAGTGATAACAAGAATGGAGCATGGAGGGAAGTTTCATGTGAGGAAGCGAGAATGTTTGCTGAAGAAAATGGTAATTATACTATCTCGGTTATTACCTGTAAGCTTGTAACTTAGGGCATTCCCTAATATTCAATGAAATAAAATCTAAAAACAATTAATAATGTAACTAAATATAGTTATGGTAAATATGATGAAAGGAAAGAAATTATTTAAGTATTAAATTTTGAAATTTTTTCACACTCCAGTCTTCTCTATTCTTTCCCATAATTTGTGAGTTCTTCACATGTCTTCATGTGTCCTTTATATGTTTGTAGCCGGCTTAACTGTCCTTTTAACCCTATTATGCATATATGCAAATCACTGTCTAACAATATAGTCATCGTATGTATTTTCGAATTTAAATAATAAATATCTTACAGGTTTACACCATGTAGAAACATCAGCGAAAACCGGTTCAAATGTGGAACAAGCATTTATCCTTGTAGCTCAAGAAGTGTACAACCGTATACAGACAGGTGAATACAAAGTGGAGGACGGTTGGGATGGGATCAAGACTGGTTTCAACCGTCCAAACGGTATGGACTTTAACCTGCTTGAGGCAGAAACTGTACAGTCTACCTGTTGTTAGACACAAATATCTATTTTATTGTTTAGTATTTGTTTGGCTTTAGGGTTTAAACCTGCTAAATTATGCAACATTTTTAACTGGAATTGCTGATATAGGTTATTTTTTTTTTCTTTTAATTCCGAAAGTGAATAAAAAAAGTCAGTGAAAAAACTTTCAACTGATTTTTTTGGAAATTTACAAGAAAAATTAAAAGAAAAAAAAAGGCTTTTAACTTAAAAGCCAAAGAAATACAGAGTTGGTTATCAGCGCACATTTTCATTACTGCAAGGTGGAAAAAATTGAAAAACTTTCTTCAGGTTTAAATGAACATATTTATGTGAAATTATTTAGCAGGATTAATCTCTAAACAGATGAATAATGTAAATATTGACTCACATAAAATTAGAATTAACGTATAACAATACATAAGTATAACTTTATTACATGTAGATATGGTTTGCACAAGGTTTTTTGATGTTGACGCATACATTATTATAGGATACTATTACTACAAAAAACATACTTTTTGCACTAAATAGAAAGTAAATAAAAAGCCTCATGAATATCTTTGCGAGTTCAATATAAAAGATACACATGGTAAACAAGATAAAACTGACGAAACTTGCTGAAAGCTAGTTAATTACATCGCTTATGAAACTAGTTGAATACCAGAAATAAAAAAGGTTCTAAGTACCAAAACAAAAAAGAGCAGAATTTGTGTTTCAAATAATTAATAAATCATTTAAACATATTTCTTTTATTTTAAACTTCACATAGTTATTATTACAATAAAATTCTTTACAACGTTAGTCGGTTAGTCCTTATTTTAGGTTATTGGCGAGGGAACATACTAAATAATAAAGTAATAAAAACCGAAACGAAATTTTTGGCACTTAGACCCTTTTTTATTTCTAGTATTCACTGTTGTCGATAAGGTATATGCTAACACAAGCCGTCGCCTCAATGTTGGAAACTAGTTTTATTTTGGTCGCCCTGTGTGTAAATGGACTTATGAGACACTACAATAAGTTGCGTCAGTATTCATTACTGATCTTCACATAAGCTTATATGATGATGAAATATAATGATCTTTTTATTTTCTATTTAGTGCGCAGAGTGATAAAAGTAGATCAGTTTAACTCAAATTCAATTTTCAATTAACCAACTTTAACTTTAATAGTTATATATCTGACTGTTTCTATATTTACTTTTAGGTGATTCTGTTCCTTGCATGAACTTAATGTGTGTATTTTTAATGCAAAAAAAAAAATATACATCTCATCTTTATGAATTTTTTCAGAATAATTGAATTTTTTGCATTAAAAGAACCATTTTAGATACACAAAATCACAAAAGTACAGTACGCGACTCAACTGGAGTGCGTGCGGGGACTTAACAACGCATGCGGGGAACGCGGGCGTCCCTTCGCATCTCGCATGTCACCAGCACAGTAATAAACAAACATATTTATAAAAACGCCAAATTACTGTTTTATGGTTATTAATGGAAAAGTTCTGATAGACAACATCCAAGTTCTATCAACTCGACTTAGCATCTGGGGTTATGAGTGTGTTTCCACTTTTATTATTTCCTACATAGTGCCAATCATTTTTAGTAACTATGTCAAAAATGCTCATTTTTATGTGACTACAGTCAATGAAGATATGCGAAAACTATTCATTTATGAAATATAAAAATATCACAATTTTTTTAAATAATTAACTGTAATAACCATAGACAATATGAACCAAAGAGTTTATTAAACACAGATTTGTTTTTTGTTGGATACCAGAGTTAAAACAATAATGTTCAAAATGTTATTTTAGTTTTATTTAAACTAATATTTAGTGACAATATACTAACATTTAACTAAAAATAACTACTATGAAGTAGTTAGAATTTTTGTACCTGCGTTTGCATAAGAATGCTAGTGTGATGAATCCCACTGATTTGAATTCAATATAAAAGATATACAGGGTGTAAAGGACATGCTAACGAAAACAGAAACCAGGGATTCAGTACATGTAGTTGGAATTTTTCATCAGTCTTTTCATATATTTATAAATCTTTTTACCGTTTTTTTTAAATAATTTTAACTTATCTCAACTGGATTTTAATTGAAATAGCAACAAATATTTAATACAAAACAGCAATGTACGATACGCGCGCGATCAAAATATTGTATCAAAAGTTCAAAGCGCTGTTTAGGTACTGGCATTCGTTGTTCGCGATACATTGCATGCTCAAAACTTACAATATAGGTAAAACATCATTGGCAGATAATTGGCTTTTGTAATTTCATTATAGGCTTTAAGTGTAACCTATTCTTAAAGTTTTCATTAACTTGTCCCTTACACCCTGTATTTAAAGGCTTCAGGACACATTGACCCAATGTGTTTGGCAAGTTACCTTGACCAATGTGTATATTTATTATTTAAATAGAAACTTAATCATCCAGCCAGCTTTCGTCTCACGCGGTTATTGTATGCAAAGTGGCACTATACACATTCGCCGAATAAGTTGGGCCAATATGTACTGGGCTTTTAATAATTACTTATCTATACCATGTAGGTATACACTATACCCATGGTGAAATGCCCTTACTTCTTGTAGAGCTTTAGATTAAGAATAAAATAAAATAAATCCCAAACATAAACATAACAGAAGTCATGTAACACCAACAATCTAATTATACTATAAATAAATTAATATATTGTATAAGAATAATTTATAGTGTATTGTCTGCTTTGTAATTTTACATTATCGGATGCAAAAAAGGTATATATGTATGAGTAGTGTTGGAATTACAATAATTAAATGTTTTATTTATACAATTGGTTGCTCAGTTAGTTCATACGCCAACCGTTAACTATACGAATGATGGAGTCAAGAAAGAACGAAAGTTTTGTATATTATTTAAATTTAGGCAGGATTTCCACTAACAGTGTACTATAACAACTAAATGAGTTTTTTAGAGTGAAACCTCTTTACCGCAGTTAGGAGAGCAGTTGGCCCATTTGTATAATTAACGGACGGTGTAGGCCGTGTAGGTAGCTCCAAACTATGTGATTCATATTCTCTGTAGACAAAAACTAATAGCTACTTTAAAGACAAAATATTGTATAACTAAAATTGTACGAATCTTCAGAAACTAAAAGTTTGGTGCGACCATTCTAAACTACATATTATTAATTTTATTTATACATTGTGATTATAATATAATATTTTTATAATGTTACTTTAAGCTTTAATATCGAATTGTGGTCTTTGGGGCAGTGATTTGTGTGAGAAACAATGCCGTCCAGATACGGGCAACATGATTAATGTTAAGTGGCTCTTAAACGGGCTAGACAGTAGTCTGTTTTGACTAAAAGGCCTACCAAAATTCCAATATTGATGCAAAGTCAGATGTGTACACAAATCTATAAGTTAGATTGACTGGTTTAAAAGAACATACTTTGCTATATCTACTTTTCACAATGTTTTTTTAGGGAAAAGAGAATTTACTTGTGTAATGTGTTAATTCGATTTAGTTTTATTTATTCATTTCATTTCAAATATTTCAGAAATAAATCAAAGTACGATTATATATTTTTTTAAGTAAGCTTTTTGATTGTCAAGCATTAATTTACAGTAGGGGTAATTTACGCATTCGCATTATTTGCATTAAAGTTTGGCTTATTTCTTTCATCGCTGGCATCATAGTGGCTATACAATTGCATCTAGAAATTGCGGGAAAATCTTAAATACTGGCCCGTTTATGAGCTCGATTAGACTTATGTATGTAATCGGTTTCACAATATTATATTTTAGGTGTCGCCTTCAATATAAATGTATTCGTCAATTTGCCCTTCGCCTCGAGGCCACGTAAGAGCGACGTTTCGATAACATATAGTCAAATACCTACTTCTAAAAGGCTAAGGCTTTGTTTACATTTGTATTTTTTTTTAATAATATCATCAGAAAGAACCATAGGATCACATGATCCAAATGAACTTTGTACCGTAAGCTCCTATTCTGAGGGGCAAATTGATAAACTGAAGATATCGTAAAAAACTGCGCGGTAATTTGAGTTAAATTAAGTGAAGGTCGTTCTGTTGGATAGAAGTAGGCGTTACTTTGCGGAATTTCGTGATAATACTAAAAGAAAAAGTAATATTTTTGCTGTAAAAGATTTGTACTTTGCGATTGTGCATTGAGGAGTCAACATCTTCTGATGATGCTCCGATGTCGTCACGAAACGCACATACCTACGTCAAGTGTGTTTTTTGTTTTTCTTGTATTTGTACGACGCGGGCGGAGCGTGTTGCCATACAGGGTTTTTTCTGGTTTGACGAATTACAGTAAAATATTACTTTTTCTTTTAATATGAGGGTAGTTCATCATTTCATTAATCATAGCTCATCGCCGAACCACTACTTGGTCAGGATCTCCTATCGAAAGAGAAGGGATATTAGTGAAGATAATTAAATTCTATTACCTTCCTTTATCAAAACTGGTTCTTATTTTCTGATAATATTTGGCCTGATTTATCTGCGGGCCTAGTTTCATCTCATTTGGATGAACAATACGCGAAAATAGGTACATATTTTTTAGGTAGTATATTAATAATCTGTAGCTACCTTCTCGTATTGAAGACTAAAATTTTTAAGAGTTTGATTTTTTAAAAAGGTACAAATGTAAGCAATTTCTTAAATGCTTACAGTAATAATAATTTACGTCATAAAAAATATAGTAGCGCATAATAATTATGTGTACCTTATTGTGAATATTGGATAATTTTTATTTATTGTAATTTTTTTTTTATTTCATTATCTAAATACATTTTTTCATAAAGCTGTTATAAATGCTTGATAAATAAAATGAAGTAAAGGTTTTTGTTAATTACTAATATATCGTTTTATTTTAGCTATAATGCCGACGAATTCACAAACAATATTATCTAGATATTAACCTAGTAATTGTTCATTGTTCAATGAAAATCAATATGCGTTTTCATATAATAAGTAAGTATGGTTTTCACACGTCCCTTTCCCCTTCAAATTCTAAATTCCCTGGCATTTATATTCATCCGGTTTGAAGGACCAACTTTTGTTTATTGTAGTTAAAATACATAACTGTACTTATACATAATTCGATTTATGATGTGATATAATAATCAACCGTAAAAATGCACTGCATTTTGGCCAATTAGATATACAACATTGTAAGGTAGGTATTACATACAATGGTTGGTTATTATTTACAAGATACAATGCGATTCTCTAAAAATGGTTGCTATACAATAATGTAACGATTGCAATCGCCTCTGATTGGCCCACTAGCCTATATTCACACACTATTGGCTAAAATGCTTTGTAGAAAGAACCCTATAGGTAATTTCAGTAAATCACCAATCACCACAATTGAGACTAGCAATGACTGATGCAGCTTTTATAATCTGCCTGCTGATTGGTCGACAAGCCTTCTGCTAGCGGCTAAAATGCATTGTTGCAAGAGCACCATCAATTCAGACACTCACCAGTCACCACTCACCACCATAACATTTTATCTATATTTTAGATCTGAGATTGAGACTGTGGTTTACCTACAGGCTTTTCTGCAATCAACCAATTGTCCACAGACTAGAACGTAAAATTGACGTATTCTCATGGTCTGTGGTCTACGCAAATGACATTGACGTCAAATGTCAGAATCGTAATTCATCATCCATCATTGATCATTGTTTGTCAAAAATCCTGAAAAAAAAAAACTATGTGAAAAAAGCAAAACTTGTAGGTTAAAAGATTAAGAAAAAATAAAATACTAATAATATTTGCTTACTAATAAAGGTCTCAATAATTCAAATATCTAATACATTGATATAATACACCAAGAACAATGTCCTCTAGTCGCTCCAAGACATCTATACTGGACAAACCCCTTAGCAAAGGCAAGGGCGAGGTATCTATGGCCCTCTACGCGCTGTTATTTTCTGAAATAGTTCAGTATTGTCAGAACCGATCGCAATCCATCCATGAGCTACAAACGAAGTAAGTACTTATTTTTAATTACTAGTATTATAAACAAAGCTGCTGCTGTGGCTGTTGATAGGCCTCCCACTAGGCGGAGGGAAGATGTAAGGGGAGACGCTGGATGCAGGTGACACAGGATCGCCTCTGTGGCCATCATTTTCAAAGACCAATGTTCAGCAATGTAATTGCAGATTGTAGAAAATCTGTTTTACAGAGGAGAAAGGAAATTAGAACATAGAGACCTACGCTGTTATCAATAACATTTATTCCTATAAAGCCAAAAACCTAAGAAACAGAAATACACTTCCAAAAACATAGCTTTATAGGATCAAACAATTAAAAAGCACTTGTTTGCAGATTGTCAGAAATGGGCTATGATGTCGGAACAAGAATCCTGGACTTATATTTTGTCAGAGAAAGGAACAGCAAGCGAGAGATCAAACTGCTCAACATGTTGCTCTTTGTTAAGTCTACTCTGTGGAAGGTAATGTTATATTGTAACTAGCTTTTGCTGTTCACTTAACCAGTTGTTTATGTGGATTTTTGTTTTTCAAAAATCCAATAAGATACCTTGTATTTCCTTAACATTAAGCCCATGTCTATAAGTTCTCTGGAGTACACAAAGAAAACAATTAATATTATATTTTACATAATCCTCTGAACCAAAAAACCATAGTAAAAATGCATTGTAGAATTTAGAATCAATCTTCTCTCAACTGGCAGTTGTAGGTATCTTGCCACAGTGAATAGTTTACTGCAGTACCGTGATACTGAAATTCCAAATGATCTATTTTATATTGGCCAATTTTGGCTCTTATGACAAGTAAAAAATCCTGATCCTTTGCCATCCATTTTTAAAACAGATCCTGCTGAGAAGAGTTGGCAAGAAACTAGGCAATTGCTCTTTCAAAACAAAAAAGTGTTGTAGCTTTATCAATGTAAGAAAATACTGTAAGAAACCTATACTTTGGGCCTCTACTTTTCAGGTCTTATTTGGTAAAGAGGCCGATAAATTGGAACACGCAAATGATGATGAAAGAACTTATTACATTATAGAAAAAGATGCTTTGGTATGTATTGGTAGGAAATTATAATAATATTTTAATTTCCCATTTTGATATCGACTAAGTGTTGAAGGTGTGTTGGTCAAAATAATTTTATTTTCAGGTCAACAAATTCATAAGTATACCCAAAGATAAGGGATCGCTCAACTGTGCCTCATTCAATGCTGGCATCATAGAGGCTGTGCTCACAAATGGTGGTTTTGTAAGTTTACCTTTAATTAATGGGGATATACCTATTTCTGTCTCTTACTGATCACTACAGCCAAAATGCCTCTACTATTGGACATAGGCCTCTTTTACATAGCGCCAACCATGCCTATACTTGGCCTTTTGCATAAAATCGATGCTTGCCACATTCCGGATGTCATAGTCCCATCTATCCAGGGGTGCCCTACAGGTTTGCCCAATGTTTGTTCAATGTATAAGTCACCTTACTTCTATGGCTTACTTACTATGATGTTAATAAACATGTAAATAAAAATAACTTAGGACAGAATAATAATAAAATGTTATTACTCCATAATTAAAAAGTTCATAAAAATATAAATCCATACCAATATTATAAATGCGAACGACTGTTTGTTTGTTGTTTTTTTGCTTAGGTATAGTTTAGGACAGATTATTTTGACAAATCAGTTTCTGCTGGATTTTTTAAAAACTAAATCCACGTGAGTGAAGCAGCAGGTGCATCATAAAAAGTGTATTTCTTGAGGTTTACTAAAAATATGTTTTTTTTTTTATTTTTCAGCCAGCAAAAGTGACAGCTCATTGGCACAAAGGCACAACATATATGGTCAAATTTGAAGACTTCGTTATAGCAAGAGATAAATGTTTAGATGATCGATAAATAATAAAATATTGTTAATTTAAATTATTAGACTAAGAAATCAAAATATCAAATAGTCATTGTAAAATACTGATGCTTTGTTAGTATGGTGATTAGTACTAACTAGATTCAAGTCAAGTCTCTACCTGACGCTCTTCCATCATTTAGTATTATAAGATCTCTCACTGTGTTCACATTACAAAAAGTGGATGCCTATCAGAATGACCTTTTCACTGAAATGTTCTTGTGACAATTCATGTTGGATGACATGAAAGCAGTGTACCTAGCAATGCAGATGCATTGTCTTGCATAAATTATACTATGGATTGCATTGAAATGTATAAACAAATACACCTTTAGTATAGCTTAAAATATTTTAACAATGAAATATGAAAATACTTATAAAACTACTATGAAAAGTGATGATCTTTTTATTTCTTTACCCTTATTAAAAACCATGATGTTTATATTTTAAGATGAAATAGTAGCTAAGTACCTACTCATATAAGGTGGAATTACTTGACGCAATTAACTGCAATGATAAAGCACAAAGCATTAAAATAAAGTTCTTTTAAATGAAATAATAGTAATGGCTACATTGCTTTTATTGCAGTGCAATAGTATTATTTTAACTGTTTGAATAATATGTATTAAGTTTTGGTGCCATTAATTATCAAGCTAATAAGAGCATAAATGCCTTACAATTGATAGCTTTTAATAACGTTAAGACAATTTGTTAATTCTGTCACGGTATCGGATACGCCCTTCAGCACAGTCGTTTAAAAATTTAGTCCTTTGTCTCCATATAGCATAGCCATAGACAAGCATAGGCCCAACTATAGTAAGAATGCCAAACAAAGCAGTGGTAGGGGTTGCTTTGAAGTGCTCATTTTGGCATGTCTTCATTGACAGCCATCTTTGGAGAGCTGGATCAAACTGAAATAAAATTATAATAAAAAGAACTAACCCAATAACGGTTTTTTTTAAAGAATATTAGCCAAGCTGAAGTTGACTAATACCATCTTACCTCCTCCAAATAAGTGGAAAGCTTGTGTAGGAGTGGGTACGACAATAAAGCAATGGGTGGAGTTTGAACCTGCAACCTTTCAGTTTTCAGTCCACACCTTTAACCGCTGGGCTATTGAGGCTTAAATTGGATATAACATCCATCATATTGAGTTTATTAAAATAAAAGGTCACCTGGACCATAATAACAAATTGATTGATCCCTCATTCATCAAAATCAGTTCAGTAGATTAGGTGCTATGGTGGAACATACGTAAATATGTACATTCATAGACTGCTAAAATCATGAACGTTCCTATTGACTTTGCCATAGTTGGGTTAAAAGATTGTTCATTCTACCACTGAAGCCACAAAAATTGTCATGAATAAGTCATGACAATTTAGACAATTTAAACATACTCAGATGGCTATATAAAATCAGTTGCTTCTTACATGCCTGTAATTCTTTGATACTTATATAAGATAAAACAATAATATCTCTGATACTTGGGCGTAGCACTTCATTTAATCATGAATGATTTTAAACTACTCTATTGGACTTTGCCCAAGAAACATGTATACTTACAACATAACCAGACTCTTTAGAATGCAAACATGGATCAGTTCGCAACTTCAAAAACTCTTTTCTATATTTTGCTCGCCTTTCAATTTGAGCCAATATTATCTTGCATTCAGTCTCCGAAAATCCACATTTCTCCATTCTTCAATAGTTATTGTAAGACAAACTAACAATTACTTGTTTTGACAAACTATGGTAGTGAATCATTTCGGATTGATAGTTACCTGTCATTACATTTTTTTTTTCCTAAGTTTGATTTTATCCTGGCAGGTAATGTTTTTCTAAGGACAGTCAAGAAGAAAAGTCATTTGAAATACAATTAAATTAAATATATTTAACAATAGCATGATCTTTCTATACACTGGCTAATCACATTTCAATCATTTTAAAATTATAATTAAGAAAGTTTGAAGAGCCTGTCCCTGTACGGCACTTCTCCTGCTCTGATCTTCTGTTCACGACCGTTTCTTTCTTTCCAAATGAAATATCCGTAAGTTATCATAGGAACAACAATCGTGAAAAATCCGAACAAACTAGTTCTCGGATTGGGTTGGAATCGGTCGAATTGTGTGACCTTCATAGATATAAATTTCTGGTGTGCCGGGTCGAACTAAAACGAAATAAATCAGCCTTCTATCAAAAGCTACTTTGTTTTTTAAAAGGAAAATAATTACGTAATTTAACTCACGACATATCCCGCTTCAGCTGCGTGTTTCCATGGGTTGGTTCGTTGTTTGAGGAACTCACGCCTCATTTCGGCACGCCTTTCGGCCTGCTTTTGTATGAGTTGGAATTGGCCCTCTGATATTCCATATTTTTCAGCCATTATTTACCAATGTTTTTGAAAAATTCTTAACCAAGGTGTTCGCAGGTTAATTTCTATCAAAAAACGTAAATAGACAGCCGTCAGCAGCCGTCAGCAACCGCAACTAGCTGACAGAATTTGACATCTGTCATATTCCATAGGGATGTGCACCGTAGACAGAGAAGATGTGCACGGATGTTGATGGGATGGGATGTTGTCATGGTAGGTAGGTACCTACCTACCATTGATCAGGAACAAGTAGGTACCTACCTCTATCATGCCTCTACCTAGAGTAGGTAGGTACCTAGGTATTTTTTAAATTGGAGTACGGTTGCAAAATTACGTAATTTTACCGAAAAAGCTTGTAAAATACGGATATTTTACGGTAATTTATATATATTACGGTAAAATTACCGGCTACGTATGTATGCTGAAAAGTATGGCGGGGGGGTGAGACGAGCGTGTAGTTGAAACATACGTACTGCGAGTCGCGCGGCGCGACTCGCACGATGCGACGTTGCCGTTTAGTGCAGTTTGCCTTTATGTTTTGCGCTGTTGCCATTCCGACTGAACAGTGAGCATTCGGCAAGCCGATCGGCGATCAGTTGAATTGTTTTGACTGACTGCACTATACGTGCATTTAGTAAATTATGCCACGAAATCAAGCAAAAGTGTGGGTCACAATTAGGGTTGCCAGATTTTTTTTCAGCCTATAAGGGACAAATGGTCAAATGGGCAAAAAAATACGGGATTTCAGTTTTTTACCCGGGACAAATAAAAAAACAAAATTATTTAGTGTCATTTTTTTTAATATTTTTCCGAGGATCGAGTCAGTTTTAACATATTTTTATTTGTTTGAACATGGGTATCTGTAAACGTCACTACAATAACACACCTACAAATTATTATTTTTTCCTTTTTTGATGTCAGTGCTGATGATTTCTTGGGTTTTGGAATCTCCTTATGACGAATCTGAAGTCAGTTTGGCTCTATCACATCAGAATACATCAGAATTTTTCACAATACACATTTATAAAAATCAAGAATGTATTGGGGTATTCAAGAAAAAAAAAAAAACAACCAGAAGTAAAGAAATAGCTGGATAGTTAGTATTATTTTTAGTATCCGAATAGTTAGTCAAGAGGAACATTTTAAAATACTAGTGCAACTTGAGGAACTTTTTCTTTTTAAAAGTTAAAAAAACTTAAATACCTTCATTACCTAATTATGCTTACTACTAGCACGTATACGCGCATAGTAGCTGCGTTTTGTTGAAGATTTTCTAAAAACTCAAAGAAATCTATATATTTTTTTAATAAATAAACAGGGCAATTATCCATCCGATCAGACAAACTTCATTTTATATCATAATTATAAGTTTAACTAAATGAAAATCACCGTCATGCTATATTCATGTAGAAAAATTTTGCAAAATAAAAAAAAATATTTCCTCAACTCACAAAAATCTAGGAGAAACGTTACTTGAACTTCAATAAGGAATTTCGTTGTAGGACTGTGTAATTATAATCGTAATTAAAATCGATTTCATAATGAAAAACGAAGTACGGTTCAAATACGGGACAGAGTCAGTCCCGCCGGGACATTTTAAACTATGTCTAAAATACGGGATGTCCCGGGAAATACGGGACGTCTGGCAACCCTAGTCACAATAGTTTTGTTAGAGAGATAAATCGTATTTTACCCAATTTTACCGTAATTTACGTAATTTATTTATATTTTACGTAAAATATGGTAAATTACCGAATTTTACGAAAGTAATATTACCGCTTTACATCCCTAAATTGGAGTAGGAATGTAGCGGATCGAGGTCTGGCCTTCTGTCAGTTTTCCTACCTACCGTAGACAGACCTGTCTACGCTACCTGCCTATCCCACATGCGCGTTTTGAACTTTAAATAATCCCCAAAACAAAGCCAAACAGGGCCCCAAGTCTGCTATTTTACATGTCATTGTCATTGATCCGCAATACAATTACAATACAATTATCATTGGTCCAAAATTTCGTAGTCTACTAAATTCACAATGGTCGTTCGATTTCTTATAATTGGATTGTAATTTAATGATACCTCGGTATTGGAATTAGCTTAAAAAGCGTTTCCCGAAATGAGTTTCAAAAAAAACTACATATTAAAAACGTTTATTTAAGCTAGATTTAAAACTAGATGTGTCAGTGGCAAACCATCGGAAAACAATTGTGACGCCATTGAATTAGTAGACTACCAAAATTGCTAAAAGTAGCAATTGGGATGTCATTGATAGGCAATGTAACTACAATTGCAATAGCAGACTTGGGCCCCAGTAAATGAGTACCTAGGTATAGACAAAACATAGACTACAAACTAGTTAAGACCACAGACGAATGAAAATAGACAACTTCAACAACTTGGACTACTATAGTCTGTATAGTAATCTGTGACTTGGATGAAACTCCATCTTCCGGACGCCATATTTGTTCTTTTTGATTTTCCTTGTTGTCGTTGTCAGGTGGGCAATTTTTAAAAGCCGCAACCATGGGTCGTATGCACGCACCTGGGTAATTGTTATTTATAATTAATTTGTGGAAAAACTATATACATGATATACTAAAAGTTTTAGTTGTGTAGCAGCAAAATTATAGTAGTAGTGATAAGATAACCTATACGAAGTTACTTCTACCACATGGCTTTCTTGAATGTTGTGTTATTTCGTGTTTCAGTAAGGGTATTTCACAATCGGCGCTGCCCTATCGCCGAAGTGTACCCACTTGGCTAAAGTTAACCGCTGATGATGTCAAGGAACAGATTTTCAAACTCGGCAAGAAGGGTCTCACACCTTCTCAAATTGGTAAGAAACTCTTGTTTTCTCATACTCTAGCGCGTTTTTAAAAGAAAGAAGTTTTATTTAATATCTTCCTATAGCTTTCTCACGATTTCTTACGAATTTTTCAATGATGAAGTTGTACCTACTGGGTCCAATCATTTTAGATGAGAAAAACAAGGTTTGATAAAATATCTCTTTTATCAAGAGAGAATATCAAGTTTTTACCTGGGTAATTCAACAAGGAATTTAATGTTGGTTACGAGTATACTTTTACAGTAGTGGTCAAGTATCATAGGTTTTCTAACAACCGGATACCTGCCAATTTGATCTCTCTAATAACATTAAAGTAGCCACCATTTTTTTTATATCCTGGTTCTAGTGGGTATGTAGTATAACCATGGTTATTTATTATTACCTGCCTGAATGGTGAAGGAAAAGCATGAGGAAATCTTTAAGAGAGTTTTCCATAATGTCCTCAAGAGGTATGCGAAGTCCGCACCAGAGTGGTGGAGTATGGCCTAAACTCCTCATTCTGAAGGAGACCTGCCTTGTAGTGGGATGGCTCTAGGGTCCGTTCTATGGGCTGTATACTGTAAGTTTAATGACAAACTGAATTTATTTTCAGGTGTCATGCTCAGGGATTCTCATGGAGTTGCCCAAGTCAGATTTGTCACAGGCAAGAAGATTCTACGTATTATGAAAGCCATGGGTCTGGCCCCAGATCTCCCAGAGGATCTCTACTACCTTATCAAGAAGGCTGTGGCCATGAGGAAGCACTTGGAAAGGAACAGGAAGGATAAGGACAGCAAATTCAGGCTTATTCTTGTAGAGTCCAGAATCCACAGATTGGCACGCTATTATAAGACAAAGAGTGTTCTTCCACCTAACTGGAAATACGAGTCGAGTACTGCTTCGGCTCTAGTGGCTTAAGTTTAAATAAACTATGTAAACTCCATTATATTGGTTTTATTTGTTTACTCCAAAAGATAATGGGTAATATTGTATGGGCCCATACCCAAGACTGTAGCATTATGAACTGTGTCGGCTTTTGTTGTCCTAATGGAGTAGCATAATAATAAATTAATCCTAAGACAGCATGTCTGAATTCACTTGGAGAAAAAAATATATGTTCGTTAGTAGAACTGATTTTTCAACAACAAATTCATTAATTAGTATAAACTATTAATCTACAGATTGAATATCTTTTTTCTTCAAGTCTCTTAAGATTTCTTTACTCTATAAGAGCAACAAATAACAACATAGTTCAATAATAATATATCAATAATTTATTTTCTATCCGGGTCCACTCTTATCCAACCTGCTTGTGTAAAAAAATTCATTGTCCTTGGTAGGGTTGATCCAAGAGAATATAATCACTCTTGTTTTATTTAAATTTAAAAATATGAAGGGGTTGATTAAAATATCTAATAATAGTGATCTATAGAGCATGCACTGATTTAGTTAGGGTTAAAACAAGACAAATATGCTTTGACATAGATCTGTCCCATTTTAAGGGCACGATCTTCGGCCGCAGTAACTTGCAAGCAATTGAAGTGAGGTGCACGAGCCACTTTGTTATAAAAAAAGTAAAACAGTCACGATAAAAAAAAAGAAAACTTTTTAGAGAAAAATTAACGGTAAAATATTATTCTAAAAGCTTTTGCCTATTTTTTGACATTTTTTTTTTAGTTTAACTTTGATATACTATAAATACAACCTGAAAAACAATTAAAAACTACATTGTTCTCGGAATATTATTTGATCGAGTGAAGTTCAAAATATGGAATTGAATCAAAAACGGGCTGTTTTCGGAGATCCTGCCGTTAATTGTCTTAAGTCTGAGCAGAGTGAGAGTATGGTCTATAAACAGCCTATGAGCCACTGTATGCAAGTTGGCCTATATGAAATAGATATATTTAAATAATTATTTTAATTTTTATTGATTTACTAAATGCTCATTTCACTAATGTTATATGTATTGTGCGAACTGATAGTTTTTGTATTGAAAATATCAAAATGCTCAAATAAGACTTATTCTATTACATTGGTGAAATCAGCCACTAAAGGTTTTATTTGTTCTGTAGAATAAATGAAAATATTTGTTCTTATTTAAAAGTTTTATTAACTAGGACAAAATATATTTACAGTAGATAATAAATAGAAAACAGCTTTGCAGATAGGGTTGTCGTCCAACTATGCTTATATTCAATGATATAACAAGAATGAAAGTACAATTTAATTTTCATTTATAGAATACTTAAGGCCGCTGCATACGTAACGTGCACGGGACGGGACGGGACGTGGACGGGACGGGGCCCGAACGTGGTTAGTAAACACGGACGGGGATTTTTAATGCATACGCAACGTGGCAATAACTCAGAACTAACGTGCTAGTGATATGAACAAGGAAAGATGGATTTTTCATTTGAAGAATTGGCTTTAATTGCTAAACATCGTCGCCGACGATATTTTTCCCGTTCCGCGCGTGGCACGTTCCCGTCCCGTCCGTGCTATTCTATGATTTTCTATGAAACGATATTTCGAAAACTTCACGTCCCGACCCGTCCCGTGCACGTTACGTATGCAGCGAGCTTTAGATTAGATAAGAAATTAGTTAAGATCAACCAGAATTGTAAATCTAAATACTTATACATATGGATTCCAATTACTGCCATCTTCAGGATGCAGATTATTAGTTATCAATAAAACAACATCAACAATCCACCAAATTCCCAGACCTCCCAGTGTCAGTAACTTCCCAACCGCTGTACCAGTCTGGCCTAAACAAAACCTATCCATACCTAAGAAACCTAATAGGATACTGTAAATAAGTGTAGTGGTAAAGTAGTGTCCGGAATAACGCACACAAGGAAATCCATCTCTAAGAAAGCTGCGGCTACCGTGGCACTCTATACCATCCAGAGCCTTGCACTGCACTTTAGTTCTTTCCACATCTTCGTATCTGACTCCTCCGAATTTTGCGCAGCCGTGTTTCACCGCTTTTTTCGCTGTTTCGTTACCTTTGTGGTCTACTGGCTTATCACACTCTAAGAAATCCAAAGGTAAGAAACTGCATTTGACTAATGGCCCGAGAGGACGGTACGGCTCTTTTGAGTAAGGATCACTTTCTGATAAACAAAACGGTAGTAGAGCTAGTATTACAACTGTTGTATGAAGTACTAGCATTTTTCAGTGAATATATTTCTTCTACTTTTCGATTTCAAAACAAGGCGATAATTATTTCTGAATTCTTAGTGGTTGTCTTTCACTTTAAATTGATTGCACAGAATTTTAAACATAATAACTTTTTCTTGGAAGACCGAACAAATATTTTTCCTTGAAATTTTCTCTTGATTTTTGAAAATGAAAATAGAAAAATACAAACATCACCATAGACAACGAAGACTAGGATATATGTCAAAGTCAAACATATTAGGGTGACCACGGCCAGTTCAGTCCCATACAAATTTCCATAGCCTTACAAAATCTTTTCCACTATGATGCATGACAATTTTTACAGACATCTCTATATCTACATTAGGTACCTATATGTAGTATGAAGTATTTATAGATCTACAGTAATCTATGATTCTCCTGATGGCTGACGCCCAATCGACGCCATTATTATTGTATTTGGTTTTTTTAGTTTAATTTTCATATATTTCTGTCCCAGAATAGCAATTGTTATTTCAATTTATTGAAATATAGTGCAAGTGTTATGTGCCCGTTATAATAATTCGCGTAAGGATGCTATTTTTTATAAGTTTCCACAGTGTGAGAAAAGACAAAGTTTTATGGTTTATATTATAAAAGTGTTTAGGATCTTATGTGTTTACCAGTGTGTTGTAATTTGAAAAACGTTTCGTGAAACAAATTATTTAAAATATGACGTCTTAATTGGTGTAGTGTATTTAATAAACAAAATTAGGGCATATAAGTATATATTAGACAAGATCATAAAGACTTACCTGAAATTCGAAAAATGTGTATAACAAAAGCGATATCATGTTATTTCAAAGTGAATTAAACAAATATTTTTAAAAGATTTGTTTCTTTATTTCCTATTTAAAAAAAATTATAACCTATAATTATTATTATAGGCCAGGATGGCAATAGGTAGATACCTACGGTATATACCTGTGGTAGATACCTATGGTATATACCTATGGTAGATACCTTCATAACAGAAATAAAAATCCATAGACAAAAATAGAAAAAAAATTGTTATTACACCATTGGTTACAGCAGTTTTCCAAAATGATACATTAGCCAATCATGGGCCTTGATTTCGAGGGTTTAAAATTTGTAGGGCACTGAGCCATCTGATACGTAGTATCATAGTAATCTGTGAGGGTGACCAACCCAATTGCTAGGACTGCACCAGTTTATTCGCATTTTAGCAAAAAAGATTAAAATATAAGTTTCTGATTGTAGTTTTTAAATTTTCAGATTAAAAAATATTTAGGGGAATTCCGTAGACAGAGAAGGCAATAGACCAAGGTACTGTGTAACCGCGACTGAAATAGAGATAACATGACGTAACGATGACGTCACATGACAAGTTCGAGTTTAATGTTGCCACAATAACTGCACTCCCCTAGTACCCCAAATTAGATGGAAAATTCTTCCCAGGATTTTTAAATAAAACGACAAAACAGATGCTGAACTGTTTTATTTTTTAAATAACATACCTACACATATAAGGTTGTCTGGGAGAGACATACCTATTAGGGTAAGCTTCTATTTTTTACATATATCTTAATATTGTGTGCAATAAAGAATTTATTATTCTTTATTGCACACAATATTAACTTCAACCACCACTTAAAAGTATAAAATAATTTTAGTTTGTACACGTAAGTCGGTTTTTTAAAAATATTTTTTTTTATACTAAAGTTTTTTAATGTACTTTCATAGGACCAATTCACTAGATAATTATTTGCTCCTTAAAAAAAATATTGAAATGCCGAATAGAAATTTAGCATATGTGAGTCACTTTGAAAAAAGATGTATGTAACACAAAGGAAAATTTTTTTTCGTTACTAGTAAGAATGTTACACAAAATAATTTGTAATGAACAGTTAAAATTTTCCTTCGATCGAGTAATGCTATTGAATTAAAAGCAACAAAAATTGTATATTTAGTCATCAAAATCATCATTAATGAAATTAACAGTATATTCCTTTTTTCAGGCAGTCGTATAAAACTGCAACTCTTCATAGTTTAAGTTAATAATTATTTAAAAAAAACATTAAAAGTCTGCCTCTAGCTATTTAAAAATGGCTTTAAAAATTAAGAACTTTGTAAATAAAATAATTCTTAAGATCGCCAACAGTTCTCGACTGGTTGTTGGACATTCGAACGAAACTTCAGGATGATTCAGAACAGTAACCGACACTATCTAACTGAATACACTTTAATCATCGCCGACATATATTATATTCTAGTATCCATCATCTTTCTTTTCTTTTCTCATAATATTCATTTCTTCCATCACGACTTTATTTTGTTTCAACAAAAATTAAAAAAAAAATTGAAAAAGTAGCCAAAGTAACCCGCCGTTACGGTATGTCAGAGGACATTACTAAAAAAAACCTATCTCCGTGCCAAATTTCAGCCATATCGGTTTAGTGTGGCGTATTGAGTAACAAACATCCATATGTTTGTTACTCAATCACGCCACACTAAACCGATATGGCTGAAATTTGGATGTATGTATGGATGGCCCTACATACATTCAAACTTTCACATTTATAATATAAGTAGGATAGGGAAAATCGGGACATTGTATAGGTACCTAAAGCTGGCAACACACATAGATACTAAATTTTCTTATTAACTGTCAGTTTGTTGGGCACAAAAGTGTGTCGACCTTGAAAAAAACTGGTTACACGATGAGGGACAAAAAATTGGGTAGCTGCGTCTCTGTTTATCACATTAATAACTTTATCTCTGCTCTCTTTTTAGTGTGAGTGAGAAAGAAATCGTCACTGACTCTATGTCTTCTCTCTCTACGGGGAATTCATATTTTTCACAATCGAAACCTTTCTAATCTGGAAAGTTTTAAAATGACGTCAGTATTGTAGTCTGAAAGATATTGTTCTGGAGTTCCTAAAGTTTTCGGCCATTTTGACTGATCGACTTACTCGTCAGTACTTAATCCCGTATGTGCTAATAATTGGAGACTGGGTCATTTTTCAATTTTATTTCAAATTCTTGTTGATTTAAGAAAAAAATCCTTAAAAAGTTCTTTAATTATATAAATTATTAAACAAGTAACCTTATGAACACAATTATTTAAAGAATTTGGTTAGATTTTAATTTAAAAAACATATTTGAAATTGGATAAACTCTTAAAGTGCTAATAATTGGGTCGGTCACCCTATAACTATCAATTCAATTCCTGGACGAATTTTTAGTTTATGAACATAAATTATACGTATAGACCAGAGATTTGTGAAGAATGTAGTGTAGGGTCTACGTTGTAGGGATTATGTATCTTCCACACGATGCGACGGCATTGACTTGTGATTTAGGTACCTACTTCAATAAAAAACTGGTACCTACTAAGAAGCTTATATCTTCTTGACTGGTACCTACCTATTTTAGCGGTATTCCTTGTTAACCATAATTAACGTTAATTAAATAACGGTACCTACGTGGTACCTACCTACCTACAGTAATTTTGTAAGGGTGAAGAGTGAATATTGTCAGTAGGTATGTTCAAAGTACCTACTCTGTGATATCAATAGATAGGTACTTTTTAACGGGGGGCTACTATGAGCTCTTAAAGCAGGACAGAAATTGAACTGCATTGAATAATTTGCATGGCATTTGTGATTAAAACCTACCTATCTAGGTACCTACCTATTTCCATGATTAACCCCTTACCGCATTGGGTCCCATATTTGCACACTTAATTTTTTTGGCAAAAATTTAAATTCTTTTTAAGTTTGGGTGATGGCAATATTAAAAACCATAGACTAAAAGTATGCTTTAACGTCTTGTAACCGGGTAATGTTGGCAGCCTTGGTAGAAAAGATTAAAAATCAGTTTGAAATCAAACGTGTCTGGAAGGTCGGTTCTTCTGTGTTTAAACCCGAATTTCTCGAAATCTTATGAATATTTTGACTTGTTTATTTTTTCTTTGCATGTAACCATTCTATGGGACCCTAAAAATAAAGGAAACTAACCAGGATCCTCTTTGATTGTAAATTTATTCTGATATATTGTTGTGTGCATATTCGGGACGGCATGCAGAGTTGGCTCAATAGTGCCGTTCATATATGGGACGGTATGCAGAATACAATAAATTCAGGCTGTGCATATATGATACGCTATGCATTTATACTTTCGTAGGCACATAGTATTTGTGTTACTAAAGTTTGTACGTTATATATATATAGTTTTTATTATATTATGTATTTGTTATAGTAATAGCGGACGTCCGCAAGTTTGTCCGCTTCTTCAATTCACTATCGAAAGTTCCTAAATCTCCACAGTTTAGGGGGGCAGCACCCCTGCAGCATCAGGGTTGAGGAGTTGGAAAGCGAAGTTTTTATGAGAGCATCTCGCAAAGTTTTTGTGTCCATTAAAAAAATGATTCATGCAAATCGGTAAGAAATCACGGAGATATATCGATATACAGAGGTAGAAAAACACAACTCCTTCTCCTTTTTCTAAAGTCGGTTAAAAAAGTAGCCTATATTACGCCCGATAATATCAGCTATCTACCAGTGAAAGTCCCGTCAAAATCGATCCAGCCGTTCCCGAGATTAGTGGCAACAAACCTATGCAACAAACAGACAGACAGACAAAAATTTAAAAAATTGTTTTTTGTTTTAAGTAATAATATACTAGATATAATCCTATGTATTTATTGTGATCCCCATCTCTCACTTACATGTTCTCTCGTACAGGAAGAGATCACTATTAGTGATGTCACCTTTTGTGTTACACTGTTTATTTACTTCTTCTTGTTTTTTCATGCAATAAAGTTGTATAAATAAAAATAAATAATATTGAAATAACCTTGAATTTCAAATTGTTGCAACTGTTGCATGTCGTCCCATATTTGGTACAAACAATTTTATTCCATGTAATGCATAACGTACCATTTATGCACATTTTTTATTTATTGAATAAAAAATTCAATAACAATGCTATATTTTTTTTAATATTTTTTATGTGTTCCCTAGACTCAATAATATAACATATATTTTTCCGGCAATGATAGGAAATTCCATGCAGTAAGGGGTTAAAACATTTGTCACTGTCACACAGCTGTCAATTGTCAAATGTGTCACTGTCAAACTTCCACCACAAAAATTCTGATTTTTTTGGCTGGCCCTTGTATTTTATTTGTAATCTTTTTGTGATGATTTTCAATTACATGTCACCCAAATGTTAAGCTTAAAAACTAAAAATGGAGGTGTTCAATAAGTTCTATTCTTCCGTCAGCAATACAGTGTCGCAATTATCAGGTGTCCTACCGGGAAACCCTGTGACGAGAGAATTCGAAGCAACACAATTCATTGCGAGTGCAGGCCCCGGTAAGTACCTACTATGTTTTTATTGACTCCCATTGTATAAACGCTGTAAATAACCAATAATTTCGTCGTAGGTTTACTATGGAAAGTGTACAAAGGATATAAAAAGTCAACTAAACAAGAGGCATCAATATTTGTGTTCGAGAAAAAGCAGCTCGATCGATGGTCAAAGGGTGACAAAGATATTATGATAGAGATTCTAAAGCGCGGTATCGTGCAGCTGACAAAGCTAAAACACCCACAAATACTAACAGTGCAGCACAGTCTAGAAGAGAGTAGAGAAAGTCTAGCTTTTGCTACTGAACCTGTGTTTGCCAGCTTAGCGAATATACTGGGTAACACAGAGAACATGCCTCAACCAATACCAAGCAACCTAGTCAACTACAAACTGTATGATGTTGAAATTAAATATGGTTTGATGCAGATTGTGGAAGGTTTAGCCTTCTTACACAATGATGTAAAGCTTCTGCATCACAATATATGCCCTGAATCTATAATTGTGAACCAGCAGGGTGCGTGGAAGATATTTGGCTTTGATTTCTGTATTGCAAATCAGAGTATGACAGGAGCGGCTCCGTTCTGGCCTTTTAATGAGTACTGTCAGGCAATGCATGCTTTAACTCAGCCAGCATTGGACTATTTGGCTCCAGAATATGTTCTATCAGCTACACATTCTCCTGCTAGTGATATTTATTCACTTGGTATGGTTATTTATGCATTGCATAGCACAGGTATGTAAATTTTTTTTAAAAATAAAAATATATATTTTATTTATAAAATAAAATAATGCTCTCCTTAGTCAGTTAATAATAAACAAGTAGCTTATGAACGTAAATTAAAAGCCTAAGAAACTCCATTTAGAAGAATTACTTCAATTATTTATTTAACTTACTCTGCATGGTTATTTGTTAGAAATCTAGTTGGAATTTATTGTTTTCTAGAAAGAAAAGCTATTCTAAATTTCATGAACATCAGTTTAGCAGTTGACCCATGAACAGGTAGGTAACAGACAAATAGAAAAACACATTTATAAATATTTTAATTTTTAGATTTAATTGATTATTATCAATCTACTATCAACTATTGATAAAAACTTATTTCATTGAGGTTCAGACGGAAGGAAAAGGCTAAATGCAGACTGCAAGCAATCCAGTTTTATTATGTCACACACACATACACACTTCCTCACACTTGCCATATTATATTATTTCTCTCTTAGAGGGAGACAGAAAGAGAAAGAGAAAGATCTCTGTTCAGTCTTTTGTGGTATACTTACTATGCTATATAATCTTTTATTGACAGGCCACCAGACTCTAGGTAACATTGGCAATGACTACACAAAGTTCAAGAGGTTTGCAAATGAAATTAGGAACCTGCCTCCATCTAGATTGCTCTGTGTGAATGAAGGTCTCAGAGAATATGTGAAGCTTATGTTGAATATCACTCCTGAGTTAAGGCCAGATCCACATCAGTTTCTAAAGGTGATCATTCAAGTGTTTATATTTAACTTTATTATAATAAACATTCAAAACCATTATGGACTACAAGATTAGATAAAAAAAAACCTGTCAAATGCAAGTCAAACTCCCTTATGAAGGGTTCCATACCAAAAACGCTGAAAAAATGCATGTTTCTAGTAGGAGTTAATTTTTAATTTTTATTTTTTTGTTATAGCGGTAACAGAAATAAAAATTCTCTGAAAATTTTAACTCTCTAGCTTACATAGATCATGAGATACAGCCTGCTGACAGACAGATGGACGGACAGCGAAGGCTTAGTAATAGGGGGTTAGGTGGCCTATAAGGGCAGAATTTTTAACTTTTCCTTTTCCCTCTGTATTTTCTTTTATTTGAAACAAAATGGGTGCTGTACTTAAATTATTTACAATTTTTTGAGTATAATAAGAATATTGATTATATTTATCAAAAAAGATTTTTCATTTAATTTCTAGATTCCATACTTTGAAGATATTGGTGTCAAAACACTCAATTACTTGGATTCATTATTCCAATGGGACAACCTACAAAAGTCACAGTTTTACAAGGGCCTGCCACAGATCATACAAAAAATGCCTCATAGAATATGCATCTACAGAATTCTACCATGTCTCACCAAAGAGTTTGTCAACCCGCCCATGGTACCATTTGTTCTACCCAATGTGCTATTGATAGCTGAGAACTCTTCAAAAGAAGAATACGTGAAATATATACTACCAGTATTAAAACCTGTAATGCTAATACAAGAACCGATACAAATATTGCTTATTTTCATGCAAAAAATGGAACTTTTATTAAAATTGACGCCTGGAGACGAAGTAAAGAGTGATATCTTGCCAATGCTGTACCGAGCGTTAGAGTCTGATGCGCAACAAATCCAAGAACTTTGTCTATCTGTATTACCAACTTTTGCCTCATTGATAGATTACCCGGCGATGAAGAACGCGCTGTTACCGCGTATAAAGAAGCTATGTTTGAGTACGAACTATATTTCTGTGCGGGTTAACTGTTTGCTGTGTTTGGGAAAATTGTTGGAGCATTTGGACAAATGGTTGGTGTTGGACGAGATTATTCCCTTCCTGCCGATGATACCGTCGAGGGAGCCAGCTGTGCTTATGGGAATATTAGGTAACATAATATGTGCTTATTAACTCTAAGGCAGTTAATTGTGACTCTGAGATCAATCTAGCGATTTAGACTTAAAAAAGATAACAGACAATATAGTTTTTAAAAATTTTGTTTGGCTTCAGGTATCTACAAGCTAACACTGAGTCACAAGAAGCTTGGTATAACTAAAGAAGTAATGGCTACCAAGGTGCTACCATTCCTTATTCCCCTCTGCGTGGAAAACGGTCTCACGTTAAATCAGTTTAATGCTCTTATCTCGCTCGTGAAGCAAATGATATCCACAGTGGAGGCTGAGCATAGGACCAAGTTGGAGCAGCTCAACTCTATACAGAATGAGTCCAAGTAAGCTCTAGTACCTAATTATTACATATATTATTGGCTCGCCGCAAGGAAATCGCTGTTTGTAATCATAATTAATCATATATACGTAGAAGACTGCATAATACCATAGTATAATTAAATAGCATACGCAGCGAATATTTGCGGATGACACTGAATCTTTGACCGATTTGGACCTCCTGGAAAAATTACTACCTACCAGGGTCCCCAATTTGAATCGCAACTTATTTCAATGAACTTATCACTATAGTGTTGTGGGACATTGTCGTATTGCATGGTGATGAGTGTTTGCGATGTAAGTCGTCTTTAATAATATTCACACTCAAGATTTTTTGTATTTTCAGGGTTATGGAGCACGCACTGACATCATCAGAAAACCTGGTGCCCGCGCCAGCTCCTCAGAACGACATAGACAAAATGTTTTCCGGGCTCGGGATTGATCCGTTCTCCTTTAACAGTAAGCCTGAGAAAGTTGTGCAACCCACACCCATTGTTGAGAGCGGGTCTTTGTCTATGGAAGATAAACAAAGGTACGATCATAACAAAATCTGAATCTCTTTATCAGCTAGATATAATATGTCACGTTGTTAAAACCGATAAACGTGTACAAGATCCTTACGAGAGAAGAAGCTTCAGAATTTTTGTCTTGTAAGGATCGCCACAGAATACAATATTTTGCTACTTGTATTCAGTGGCTACCAAAGATAGCCTCTGTCATCTGTTCATCTAGTAGGGGTCGCAAGTTGCCACTATAGTACCTAAATATAATGAAAATAAACTTGTTACTTACTAAATAAATTTCTCTACTTGATAAAATTATAGTTTCGTTGACATAATTTTGAAATCCAAGAATAACAGATGAAATATCTCTTACAGAATAGCGCAGCAGCAAGAAACCGCCCGAAAGTTATCACGACAACCACCACCGAAAGCCATTACCACCCCTTCAATACAACCTCCGCCCCAACCAAAACCTGTAGACTTAACGAGTTCCCTATTCCAAACAAATCTCAGCCAACTCACAATAAAAACACCCCCGATGGCCAACGTCACACAACCAACGTCCAAACCAATGCCCAACTATAACTTAAACTTTAGAAGTTCCCCGGCATATCAAAGTCCGATGCCTTTTGACAGTCAGTTAGCCTTGCCGCCTAATACAGGTTGGACGAGTCCTTCCAGTGGAAATTTTTCAAGTCCAACCGAAAATTTCGCGAGTCCAACGGGAAATTTCGCGAGTCCAAAGGGCAATTTTTCTGGTCCAACAGGGAATTTTACGAGTCCAAGTGGGAATTTCAACAACAAATGGGCAAATAATCAAAATCAGCAAACCAATATGAAACAAGATTGGTCGGCTTTCGAATCTCTCTTACCTACACAGGGTCAAAGTAATAGTAGTAGTAATAATAATAACAACGACGTTAAAAAGTTAAGCGACAGTGAAATGATGGACTTGCTAAGTTAAACTTAACATTTCAAAAAATACCGATATTGTACAGAACTGGGTGTAAGATAATAATATCATTATTAATAAACTTTAATAGATTCAATTATTGGCAAACCATTGTTTATCAATTATAATACGTTGGTCTTACATTTTAAAGGTCTCCAATGTATTCAAAGTCTGGTGGAAGGAACAAGTCAAAAAAGCGATCGATAAAATTGGTTTTGAAATAAATCTCATTGTAACAGCGAAAGATTTTTGCTTGTAGATATTGTAGTGAGGTATTTTAGTAAAGAGCTCTTTTTTATTATGTGAACATTTTTCCGCCATTTTTTTAGCATTCTGACCATTAATATTTCTATAATACTTGTTTGAGGCCAAAGCTGAAATGCTGGCGAGTCGTGATTGTAATCTTGGGAAATACCGAAAGCTCCTTGCAAAAAGCAATGCCTTGCGAGTTTTTGGCGCTTAGGCCAATCGCATTGCACCAGAATTTTGATTTTGACTTTTCATTTATTATTGAAGATTGTAGAAAGTCACTGTAATTTCTATCGGAACGATAAAACCTTATTAATACTCCCACCAAACGTTAATAGTAAATAACTGCATAATATTCTTGAAAAAAAAAATCGTTAGGCTTCTTTATGCACCTCATCAAGCGTGGTGTTCCCATTACAAAGTTAAATAAGTAGTTTTATTATGTTCCGTGCTCGAAGGATATTTTAACGTGCTATAGAAATATTCGAACTGATTTTTAAAATTCAAACATTCCTATTAGAATATTTTTTAATTTGTAAGAATACAATTTTTAGGGAATAGCAAAATGAACTGCGCTCTCCTAAAGCAAAAACGGAATAAAAGTTGCAACAATGTTTTAAATAGTTTATTTATAAAAATGCATTTTGTTACAATATTTAATAATCTATTTTATTGCCTACGTACTTATACGCTATGTCATAAATAGCTATTTATTTAAATCGATATTTAGTTTTACATCAATCAAGAGATGATATAAAATGTAATACATAATTAAAAATAATGCTTTTAATTATTATTTTAATAGCACTTCGTGACTCATTATATTTATGTGTAAACTCATTTAAGTAACTTATTTTAAAATAATAAAATTAAAAATTGTCTTTGTTGTTTATTTTTACTATTTGTACTCAAGCACTTTACAAAATATAAATATTAAGACAATGGACGTCTATGATTTTGGTGCGATTTTATTTTGCTCCGCGTACCACATTTTGCTTGATCTTCAATAATAGTCGTACAACATTGTGAACGTTTGATGTACAAATCTACAGTACAATGCTTTCTTATAAGAAGAGAAAAAAGTGTATCGATTCTCTAAAAAAGACGTGTGGCACTCGGGGACTGCCGCGGTAAAGCTATTGCATAGCATTTTTTATCAACGCCATCTAGCGGTGAGAGGAGTCTCGTTTCAGGTTATTTTCGTTACGGAATTTCTTGATTCGGTCACGCTCAAGGCCCGCGATAGAAGCTATGCAATAGCTTAAAAATGATTGCATTAATGTATCGATCGCAATGACCTCGATTGGTTGGTACCCTCCCGCTATTGGTTAAAATGCATTGATGCAGCAAGAGCGCCATAAATTCAGCCAATCAAAGGCTATTGCGATTGTTACACTGATGCAATCATTTTTAGAGGATCGACACACAATAGCTACCTAACAGTTAAAACTTCATGAAGGATAAAAAATCTAAAAATAAAATAAGTTACCTACTACCTACTTGAATAGGTAAATAGATAAGGGATATAATAAGTCGAGCCGCAGAATTTTTTTTTTGGCCACAAAACCTAGCTTCTAATTTAATAACTTAGCCACGGGAAAATGATTAAGCTTCTAATATACTAACTCGCCTTCTTCACAATGGCCACAAAATATTCCAAAGAAAGCATCAAATAAAGAGCCACTATTTTTATTACTTGTCCCCTTGATTTATATCTGGCCATCTAATTTACTAACTTGTTAGTGTGTTAATATTGCAATTGGTTTTGTATAATTTTTTCTTTAAACTAAAGTTAGGTTAGGTTAGGGTTATACATGAATATTCAGGTGCCCGGCCGAAGGCCGGGCACTTAAGTTCTGTTGGGATCGTAAACCTACCTAAAACTTTAAAAAAAAAGTTTAAAAAAAAAAATTTATGCTAATATTAGGTACATTTTGATGATAGAACAATATAGGATATGTTATAATTATTGATGCTTCACTAAATTTTAAAGGTGCCGAGTTATGAAATTAGAAGCTTATATTCAAAATATATAGTGGCTAAAATAGTATTTTTAGAGGCTCATTGGTTGTGGCTGACTTAGTAATTTAGAGGCCAATAATGGTATTAAATAGAAGCTTGTTTAATTACATGCCAATAGATAATAAGTAGATGCCTACCACAAGTCCATTTTAACTTATTAAAATATCAAATTCTTAATCTAGTTATATACTTACGTATATTTTTGTTTAATTGGCACAACTCTGGCACAACTTACAAAATTGGGAAAAAGGTAAAAAACACTTAGTAAAATCTGATATTATGCGAACAGTGTCTATTTAAGACGTATGTTGCGAAATGTAGGATGCTAAAAAATGGGGGTAGTCTATCTTCGACGTCTGAAAGAAGCCGCTAAAAACATGCAAGCGGTCGCAGTTTGCAGCAGACTGGCGATGAAGAAACACGTCTTGTACTCGTAGTTGTAGGCCGCTGACCACACCATTATGATTGTTGCCACTATCACATTTGCAGTTGTCATGGTTGCAGTGGTGTCGAATTCGTTTAGTGCGTTGTAGAGAGGTTGTTGTAACACGCTGGAGGCCGCGGTGGAAAAACTGGCGAACATACACCACACCACCAGGATACTTTTGTTTACTGAGAGGGTTATGCCTGGAATGAAGAGAAAATGCATGAACATAAAATAAATTAAAACAAAATTTGTAAAAAATCTGACTGAAAATCAGATTCCCTTTGGGAGCGTAGGCAGTCGGTAGGATATACAGACTGCGCCACTGTAAAATATCGAAATAATACACCCAGTCCGAGCAATGTTTTTATTCCAAACTGATCAATACGCGTTACCGACTACCTACATGCCAATAGTTTTATTTCTACCTGCACTACCACAGTAGGTACAAGTCTCCTAAATATATAAAAGGCAAAGGTGACTGACTGACTGACTGACTGATCTATCAACGCACAGCTCTAACCACTGGACCGATCGAGCTGAAATTTGGCTTACAGGTAGCTGTTAGGACGTAGACATCCGCTAAGAAAGGATTTTGGAAAATTTCAACCCCAAGAGGGTTAAATAGGGGGTTAAAAAATCGAACCTAACGTGAGCGAAGCCGCGGGTTAAAGCTAGTTAAGAATATGTGCGAGAGTAAAATTATTCTTCTTAATCGTTTCGCTTATGACAGAGCGATCATGGTGTTGTGGCACACTGGAATATACGTCTCTACTCCTCTGATAGCTGCCTTCCATTTAAGGGAACATCCACTGAGAGTTAGACGAGAAATCCTGTTTCAGTTCTCTTTTAGAAAAGTCTTTACGTTACGCATCGATTTATATTTATTTTTACCTGAAATCCTTGAAAAGAACACTTATCTACCGAGGGATCTATGGGATCCTCGAATATGTTATCAAAACAAAAACTATCTTACCATAGAAGCCAACAGCGCCGCAAAAGCAGATTGTTGCGTATAATCTGGCCTTTTCGTTGATGTTCTTCGGCAGAGCGATACACAGCATTATGAAGCAGAGCGCCGCTGTGTGGGCTATCGCTGTCACCGTAGCTACCTGTAGTTTAAATAAATACTTAGGTGTGTTAAAAGGTAAACAAATCTGAGAAACGAAGTCGGGCGTTTACGATGTTCTTGAGTTTGGTATTCACTTGTAGTACGGTTCCAATGTCAGTGTGCGGTAAGAACGTCCTAGATGCATTGTGCTTCTTACGAATTTCTTCGAGAAAACGCTTGTTTATCGTTTAAGACATCTAAGGAAAAATAGATTATTGATTTGGGATTACCACATGGAAAATTAGGGATATCCACGGGATTTCCCCTTCAATAATGTACGTACGTTCTAATAAATCGTTAAAATAGGGTAGCCAAAAGTCCCAATTATTTGAGAAATTCTCCCTTTTACATTTTTGAGTCATCAAAATAGTCGAGGTTGTCAGACAACTAATGAAAGTTCAGCTAAAAAACCACGAGATATGCTATTAACTTTGTTACATTGCAATGTGCACCTGGCTCCTTTTGCAACATTTTATTTTAAAAGAGCAATTGCAGAGTTAAGTATTGCTGGCTCTTCTCAACAGAATCTGCTTTCCAAACCGGTGATAGCGTTTTGATTACAAATACAAAGTCACAGGCTGACCTAAATGAAATAAAATCGAGCACCTCGGGACCCCAACGCTTATCCGTTATGTACCCATTCAGCAAATCGATGAGCTTTGTCTCAACTATGACGTGTAACTCTGATCCTCATTTCTGATCTGATTTAGCTAAGAAACCTAAATGAAATGTGAGTTTACTTACAGACCAAATGTTCATGGTTGGATTCAGCTCCCATAACATCGCTGGAAACACAAGTCCAAGCACCAGTATGGAGAAAGTCGTGCATAAATGCAGCAGCGTGTACAAATAGAAGTTCAAATCCATCAGCATATTCATCACAGTTATAAAGTTCTTCTTCATCGACGCTGTTCTTCTAGCCGTCCCTGGAGTTACATCGGCAGTAAATACCAAGCTATTTGATGGAGCGTCTACTGTAGTTTCCCTATACAATGGTTGAGGGTTCCGACCATCTCTGTCAATATTTTCAAGCTCCTGATAGCCACTTATCCGGCTATAACTAGTTATATCGAGGGTCCCAAAGTCTGAGGAGAACCGATTCGGTTTGTCGAACGCGCTGAAGTCTGACGAGAACCGATTGGGTCTATCTGCAGTGCTAAAATCTGAGGAAAATCGGGCTTGTGTGCTGTTTTCTCTCTGCTGCACTTCTGGGTCAAGGATTTCCTTTGCACCCTTCTTTGATTTGAACACAACAACGTCGTTTTCTTCGTCTTGCGTTGAAACAGCATTTTCGGCAGCAGCTCTTGCCATTGTTCTTGGTGCTACATTATCTGCCCGTTCCTCGATTGTTACAATTCTTTGATGTGTGTTATTTTGGTATATAACCTCGTCATCGTCTTCAACCGCCCGGATCATGTTGTAGGTGGATCTTAAAACTTTCTCTATATAAATTGGGCGTGTATAAGCAGCCAAGAAGAGGCAGTTCTGCATTAATATAGCAGCATAGATCATCACGACAAGGTCACTCGTATAAGTGGTGCATAGGTAACCCACTATTAGGCAGACCAAGGCGTTGCCAAGAGATGGTGCCATGCGTACCAGTCTTTGGGCGATCGTGAGATTTTCCCTGAAGTAGTGGGTAATGATTACATCGGTCTGTTGACCGGTCAATGCGCAGCCAGCCCCTAAAAGTAATGAGAGTAAAATTTAACAGATAAAATATCACCTTTTGTGTTACACTGTTTATTTACTTATATATTTTGTTTTTATTGTTCATGCAATAAAGTTAAATAAAATAAGATGGCAATCCAGTATTCATCACAAAAAGTAATTCCTGGGTAGAGAATGTGCAGCTTTTTAACCTTGTGACATGTTTTAACTATTTTATACTGACGCTTATTGATATCCTACTTAATATCCTACTTAATATTATAAATGTGAAAGTGTGGATGTTTGGATGTTTGGATGTTTGGATGTTTGGATGTTTGTTACTCAATCACGCAAAAACGGCTGAACGGATTTGGATGAAATTTGGCATGCATGTAGCCTTTGACATGGAAAAGAACATAGGCTACCTTTTATCCCGATTCCTTAAGTAGTTCCCGAGGGAAAATTGAAAATTGTTTACGTGCTAAGCCGCAGGCAGACTGCTTTGAAATTTGGTATGCATGTAGCCTTTGACATGGAAAAGAACATAGGCTACGTTTGATCCCGATTCCTTAAGAAGTTCCCGAGGGAAAATTGAAAATTATTTACGAGCTAAGCCGCAGGCAGACAGCTTTGAAATTTGGTATGCATGTAGCCTTTGACATGGAAAAGAACATAGGCTACGTTTTATCCCGATTCCTTAAGAAATTCCCGAGGGAAAATTGAAAATTATTTACGAGCTAAGCCGCAGGCAGACAGCTTTGAAATTTGGTATACATGCCACCTATGCTATGGAAAAGGACATGTGCTTTCTATACCGATCTCAAATAGTTCCCGTGGTAAGATTAAAAATTGTTAACGAGCGAAGCTTTAGACCCAATTCTGAAGTCCGCGCAGACAAAGTCGCGGACAGTTAGTAGGATAAACGTGAAAATTTGTATGTTTGTTACTCAGTCACGTCGCAACGACTGAACCGATTTGGCTTAAATTTGGCACAGAGATAGATTATGGTCTGGAATAGGACATAGGCTACTTTTTATCCCGGGAGATAAGAGTGTTCCCGCGGGAATAAAAAACCTTAATCCACGCGGACGAAGTCGCGGGTATCAGCTAGTATATTATACAGCTGTGATTCGAAAAAAAAATCCTAGATTTATTTTTTCAGGAACTCCTGAAGGATAGGTAAATCTAGGAAATATTTTTCAGAGAAGGGCCAGAGCTCTTGACAGAGGCATTTATTGTATTTCAAGAATTCTCAGAGTTGCGACTTATTAATCCACATTCTTTGATAAGCCATGAAGATAGTTATAATCAGCTTCTACATCAAAAATAATGTAAGCAGGGGCAAGCCCAATGCATTAAAATCTATTATATAGATATAGACAAAGTAAATTATTGTAAACAAGGTTTCAATGTACCACAAACCTTACTGAAAAATACCGAAGTCATAAAACATAATAGGTATAGTTAGTTAGTCACATTTAGCGACTAACAATGGCTAAGTATAAACCTACTCTATGGCGCTACAAATATTAATAATAAGTGGCCTTCATCACAATGTGAGCCATTAAATATAAATCTTTCACGTGGATGCATACTATTATGTACCCACGTGTATTGAATACTAATGTATTCAATAGCCGTGAAAAAAAAAAAATTAGGTAAGGTACATACCTGCGAAGATTCCAGCGAATATGCTCACTATATGATCGTTACTGTATTCGTTCGTCGAGTAACTTGACAATAGAACCCCAGCGACGGACAAACAAAGTCCGGCTAACGCTGTAAACCTGGGCATGTTGAATATTTTCACCACAGCTCTGCACCAAGACTCCAGTAAAAGTCGTATCACAATCATAATAACAGGAACCAAAGCAATGTCGACGTCCCAAATCCTGATTTTCTCACCCTCGGCATGGTCATCCTCGCGAACCGATTTTAAAATTATTAAACCGTACAAGATTAACACTGTCGGCACTGTTATGTGGTATATCGAAGCTGATACCACTATCATCCAGCCATAGCCTCCATCTGGAGGAGTAGGTCCGATTTCTGGGTGTGAAGCCACAACGCGATCCAAGTGCAAATCTTCCACTCTGTTCTCAATCCGTTCCCTTTGCATGTTTCTGTTTTGGAGGTTCTCCATTGTTTCAAAGAATAAACAACAACTTCATGACTAAATTGAGGTGTTCAATAAGTTGTGCACTTGATACGGGCGCTGTTATCTTATCATTATCAATTCTTGTAATCTTGTTCTATTTTTTCGAATTCACCGCCACTTGTTCTATCATCATCTGTTTCAAAACGTATAAAAAGTTATAAAACATAATACAAATTAAATTATCGTCTAATTATTTATTTATTATTAATTTTATTTATACCCGTAATCTTTTATTTTAATAATTTTTTTATTCATTTTTAATAGAAAGCCATTGCATTAGTTTCAGAACGGTTTATTCGTCTTATGCTACTAAATGAGGAAGGCAACATATTTCTTTGAAAGAAAGAGAACGTAGCATACGTCGCGGAGCAAGAACAAAAGAGATAACGCACTTTGAATTTTAATGGTTTTTCAATATTTCTTGGCAGTATAATACAATATGAAATCGTTTGGTCAACACCTGTAAACGACGCTCCAATTAGAAAATCCCATAAATATCAATAATGTAACGTTAATTTATTTCGTCTGGTGCAAAGAAATCGAAGATCAATACCCTGGCTTTGCGTCGCTTGTGGAATAATCTTTCTACGTGCGAAATGAATTAGATTAGTGTTCGGAATTCCGTAAAGTGGACGCATTTTAATTGCTCTAATTTCGTGATGCGATTTCATGGTGGATTATTGCGGGTTTGTAGAGTTAAGGTGCTGATGGATAGTGCGCGGGTGTCTGTTTCGATCATACTATAGCCGAGTCATGGAGACGGAGTCGGTCCGCTCAGAAATAAGCAGCCGGTCGAGGCGAAGCTCCCGTCATAGGCAGCACACGCATCGCAGCACAAGGTATTTGTTTATTTATACAATGTTCTAATTTTAGTTTTTTTCTACTTACAACTTTACTTAGTGCCTATGATTTAACTATTCCTACCAATATTATAAATGCGAACTTAAGTGTGTTGTCCTTCAATCAAGCAGCAATGAATTGACGTGATTTTTTGCATGGGTATACTTGAAGACCTAGAGAGTAAAGTTGCACAAGACATAAATATGTGGAAGTTTATAAGAGACTTGTATAATAATAATATATATCTATTAGAACAACTTCTCATTCTTCTAAATTCTTATACTGAATGACTGATCTATTAATGCACACCTCAAACCATTGGATGGATCAGGCTGAAATTTGGCATACAGATAGTTATTAAGATGAAGGCATCTTCTTAGAAAAGATTTTGAAAATTCAATCTCGGGTTTGAAAAATCCAAATCTAGGGTGCAGGTTATCTCTGCGCCAATTTACATCACAATGTGACGACTAATTTAGAAATAAACAATCATTTTTACAAATTAAGTGAGATAAAAAATAAAGAGTCAATTTTTAAGAATAGTTTTTGCAAGGTAAGGCTTGCACTTGAACAAAGTCATGCTTAAAGTATCGACAAGGTCTATGGTTAAGTGCACTTGCCTAGAAGATGCCTATTCACTCTTGTCTTGTAGGTATGAAGTGTAACACATGTATATGAAACATGGACCTTGATAGAGCATTTTTCACCAATGTGATTTGTCAAAAAGCACATAAAACAATGAACATTATGATGTTCATTCACAATAATTATTAATTTTGCACTTTTTAACCTGTCAATAAGCTGCTTGGTTGGTAGAAGATTTTCAAAACTCACAAACTGTATTAAAAACATCAATTACCTATACTTACAATAATTTCAACACCTTACTAAAATAAAATTTGTTTCAAGACAAGTTATCAGTCATTTGCACTCAACAAATTAATGTTATCAAGGTATTCTAATTAGAAAATAATGTGCTGTTGAAAATGAATTGTCTAAAACTGTGTTAATCTGTAGGCAAAGATATATGAACATTTTGGAATTGACAGATAGAATTTAGCTACAAAAGCCTAGAAAAGGAGTTATTTGGCTATTTTTGTTATGAGTATCTAAGTGAAATCATGAAGTTTCATTAAAATAATTTGTATATGCAACATTCTTCAAATGAGTCTCAATAGCAATCATAAAAATGATTATGGTGCAGATTTTTCATCACAATTGGTAGTATCTGTATTTCCATCCATTTGTGATATTGGTTTGGATAACTATGCAGCCACTGTTGGTTTGTTGGTCCTCTTTTCACTTGCCACATTGTACAGTACATAACGATTCATGCCTTCCAAAGGTATTACTTGATGCCAACTGTGAGAGAATAGACCTCCTCATGAATGAAACTGCATTGACATGAAAATAGTAGGTGTACCCCAGTAGCTGCTCTATCATTTAGGTATATCTCTTTGATTTTCTCAAGCTGAGAGTCACGCTCGGTTGTCGTGATCACCTTGAATATAAAAACAACTTATTTAAAGCTAATTGTCCATCAGCAAAACAAGCATAGCAGTTTGCCAAAGTCAGTATTTATATCACTATACTTAAAACTTTGATAAAAGAAACCTGACATCTTAAAAGTAGCATTTTTTTGTTGGCGAGTTCTATTTAAATTGCCTTACTTTATTAGTTTCATTATTTGAATGGTGAACATATTGCTGATGATTATTTTAATGTTTAACTTACTTGTGTAATCCTTACTGATATTATAAATGCGAAAGTGTTTTTGTTTGTTGGTTTGTTCTTCAATCACGCCCCAACAAAGCAATCGATTGATGGGATTTTTTACATGGGTATAGTTGAGGACTGGGAGAGTGATATTGGCTACTATTTATTCAAGAAAATTAAAGAGTTCCCGGGGGATTTTAAAAACTAAATCCACGCGAGCACAGCCACGTGCATCAACTAGTTTATTAGTAAATTTTATTGCTTAAAATTTTCTCTTTATTTTTTTCAGGAGTACAAAATCTCAAAGAAAAGACTGCAGTGACAACATGGCACCATTCCAGACCAGTGTAAATATTAACCCAGAGATCGGTAGAGATGGCCAAGAGGTTATCGAAGTCCAAATCCTTCCTCAAGATGAGAATTGGGGCGAAAACACAACAGCCGTAACCGGAAACACTTCCGAAGGCTCCCAGTCTCTGGAAGATGTTAGCAATTGGCCCATCGAGTCTGATAATGGCTTAGGATTTGTTTGTTCCCGATATTTTGGAACAACGATAGCTTTAGGGTTAACTTTTGTATCCTTCGTCAGTCCTCTAGCAATGGTTGTCTTACCTAAATTAGGTTTTTTCCCTGGACTATCAGATAACATAGCTCTACAGCCGAGTCAAAGAATACAACTTCTGTCTTGTACGGCTGAATGCAAGGGAATTTTGCTATCACTAGCATTTAAATTAGTACTGCTTGCTATAGGAATTTGGGCAGTGTTTTTGCGCCCTAGAAATGCAGTTTTACCTAGACTATTTGTGTTTAGAGCTATGATGCTAGTTATTTTAGCTGTATGTTCTTTCTCGTATTGGCTATTTTACTTTGTACAAATAACTGAAGCAACTAAGGCGCTAGCTGTTGGAGAAGAAGCGATGGATTATACGTCTCTAGTTTCATATGTATCTAGTTTTGCTGATACATTACTCTTTATACATTATGTAACTGTAGTTTTGATGGAAATAAGGCATTTAGAGCCTGTGTATTACATCAAGATTGTGCGAAGTCCAGATGGGGAGAGTAGATCATACGCTATTGGCCAATTGAGTATACAAAGAGCGGCAGTGTGGGTCTTACAAAAATATTATACAGAGTTCCCTATATATAACCCGTACTTGGAAAAGATTCCTATATCAAAATCACAGAGGAAGGCGCAGGCTAGTATAAAGTTTTACGAAGTGGACTCCAATACAAATACGCAGTCAGGACAAACAAGGTAAGATCCCGTTTTTATTGATATTGGAAACATTGATTTGCTACTTATGTATGCCCAATTTTGCATAATCTTTAAAACTCTGTAACCGTATGTTATTTTGTTTTCCACAATGTGTGCAACGATGGTTGCTAACAATAATAAAAAGAATGACTTTGCCAAAAGCAATTATAGCAAAGGCTTTATTTGTTATGTATTCTTCATCATTCCAATGTTCAAGGAACTTGGGAAGTCCATGGTACACCAGTTGTGGTGATGGGCCGGTCTAAGCTGTTGCCGATTTATATACAGTATTTTCGACTAACGAATAATGGAAAAATGAACATAAAAATACATAATTCTTTAAAATAACTTGTGTGCATTGTAACAAATGTATTTTAGCAATTTTCTTCATGATAAAGTTGCATGGTATCAATCGGTTTGGCATCCACCCACAAGATTAATATTGAAATATTTTGTTATGAAAAAGAGCCACTGCTGAGTTTCTTGCTGGCTTTTCTCAGCAAAATCTGCATTCCGAACCGGTGGTAGATTCATGACGTATCATAAGAGCGACGAGTTGACCTACATGAAATAAATAATTGAATTGAATATTGAAGGCTCTTATGTGAAATTAACGTTTACAGATCAAATGCTGGGTCCTGCACGGGCAGCGCGGGTCGGCGGCGCGACTCAGGGTCGGCGCACAACGAGCGCTACTACGAGGAGGCGGAGCGCGAGAGGCGGGTGCGGAAGCGCCGCGCGAGACTGCTCACGGCGGCCGAGGATGCCTTCGCGCACGTGCGGCGTGTACGGCTCACTGCAGCCAATGGTGAGAGAGTTCGCTTTAGAGAGTCGACGGTGAAGTGTCAATATATGGGATGGAAATAAACCAAGGATGCATGTAGTACATGATTCTCAGTCACTCATCGTTGAAATTTTCTTTGATTGATAATTTTCTTTGATTTGAAATTGATAATCTTCTTTTTTTTTTTTATTCGATGACAAGATAGCCCTTGACTACGATCTCACCCGACGGTAAGTGACGATGCAGTCTAAGATGGTAGCGGGCTAACTTGGAACGGGTATGGCAGTGTAGATTCAACCCATACCCCCTAATCGGCCTCTACACGCCATCGTGCTGCAACGCTAAATCGCTTGGCGGCACGTCTTTGACGGTAGGGTGGTAACTAGCCACGGCTAGTCTCCCACCAGACAAAATATTACAGAATAGGATATTGGCGATGAAGTGTCAATATATGGGATGGAAATAAACCAAGGATGCATGCAGTACATGATTCTCAGTCACTCATCGTTGAAATTTTTCATCTGTCTCTTTGTGGTTTTGAGTTTTTTTTTTCATATTTTTTATTATTTAGCATAAGCGCGATCAATTTTCGTTTGTAATTCGGTGGCTGGCGTAAAAATGTCTTCAAGCATTGTTGTTTCGATGTCTACTAATACATAATATTATAAATGCGAAAGTATCAAAGGTTTTTCGGTCAATAACTTCGCAAAACAGCAACAGATCAATGTGATTTTTTTGCATGGCTATAATTGAGGTTTGAGAGAGTGATATAAGTCTACTTCTATCATGGAAAGTCACGACTTCCTGCGGGATTTTAAAAACTAAATATAGGCGTAGGCATCAGCTAGTAAATAATAAATTGTGCCCTTGTTTATAGGTGGTGCTTTAGGTCCTCGGGAAGCGGCCCAAGCGGTGTTTCCGTCGTTGGCACGTGCGTTGCAGAAGTACTTGCGTGCCACTCGGCAGCAGCCAAGGCATTCGGCTGACTCAGTAAGTTTGCCTCGTTGGCTCGTTGGTCTATTATTTGGCAAGTTCGACAAGGTCCCGGGTTCGATTCCCGGGCCGGGCCATAAAATGTATTGGGTTTTTCTGTCAAGAAATTCTCAGTACTAGCCCTAGATTTATAATGTCGTGCGATTATTTCAGCCTTAGACTCTGTCTAGATGGGTTGTAGTGGCTGAAATTTTAAGCGATTCGGGCAGGATTCAAGAGAACAATAATATTATAATCCTATTATCCTATTAATATGCATGTATTTTTTTTTATATGAATAGCGGGCAAACGAACTGGCGGGTCACCTGATGTAAATGTATGGATGTATGTTACTTAATCACGCTGCAACGACTGAGTCGATTTGGCTGAAATTTGACACAGAGATAGATTATAAACTGGAATAGCACATAGGCTTCTATTTATTCCGGAAAATAAGAGAGTTCCCGCGGGAATCCAAAAAAAAGACGTGTGACACTCAGGGACTGCCGCGGTAATAAAGCTATTGCATAGTATTTTGTTGAAAGTGGGGTGAGCCGCTAGATGGCGTTGATAAAAAATGCGCCATCTAGCGGCTCACCGTAGAGGAGTCCCTGTCAGGTTATTTTCGTTACGGAATTTCTGGATTCGGTCTCCATGCTGGCCCGCGATAGAAGCTATGCAATAGCTTAAAAACCTCATTCCACGCGAACGAAGTGGCGGGCATCAACTAGTATTAATATTAAATTTCATCATTACAGGTTTTAGCCCATCTGGCGAGATGTTTATCCCAGGACGCATCGCCCAGAGCCTTCCTGGAGCCGTTCCTGGTGGAAGGGCCGGTGTTGGCGGCCGAGCAGGAGGCCCGCCCGGTGCAGCGCTGGTCGCTGATATCTGACGACCTGTTGGCCAGGCCGCTGGCGGAAGGCGTGGAATTCCAGCTGCGACAAGGTATGATGGTGTCTGCTTATCTTCAGTCTTATACTGAGATCTACAGAGCGTGCTCTGACCTAAGATAGATTTAAATCGAGACACAAGTATACTTACATAAATCTGTCTCGTTTTAACTCTGTCTTGAGTCTGAGTAGAGTGAGAGTGCGGTCTATAGATTTCAGTCTTAGTGTTGGCCTTATGAAATAATAGAATAGTATAGAAGTATTTTTTATCCAAATAAACTTTTACAAGTGCTTTTGAATCGTCGATGAATCTACCACTGGTTCGGAATGCCCTTCCTGCCAAGAAGAGCCAGCAATAAACTTGGCGGTTGTTCTTTAAAAAAAAAAAAAAATTTTACAATAACAAAACTATGCTATAGGTATATACAGTGTTTCCACAATAAAGTTTCAAAAATGCAAAACAATCCAATGCGTGTTAAGACAGGCAGACAAAAGCAGACCCATTCCCGTTGGTGGCACCCGTTCACGAGCATGACGCATGATCCAGCCATTGCTTCGCTCAACCATATTTGAGTGAACATAACAACCCGTAAATGTTTCATACTTGTATATTGCAGGTGACATCTCCCTCATATGCTGTATCAAGCAGCTGCCCAAGTTCAGCCTCTCGGAGGAGGTGGTGGACCCGAAGAGCAACAGGTTCATCCTGCGACTCAACTCCGAGACCTCCGTCTGACAGGAGGACTGCCCGGGCCGGGACGGACACCGACTTGTATGACATTTACACTTTATTTAGTTTTTATATTATTTTATGATGTCGCTCATTTGCGACAAGGGTGTCATAACTCAAAATTCACCAATTTTAGTGTCGAAAATTTATACTTTTTACGCTGTGTTGTTTCGAGACCGCAGCATCCACAAAACATTACTCTCTAACGAGACAATTTTCTCATCGTTGATTTTGAATTATGTCACTCTTGTCGCAAATGGGCGATGTATTTATCATGCAGCTTTAGCTTTTGCTCGTGAGAGTGAATCCATCGAGCGCCTTGTCTTGCAGGGCAAATAGAAATACATAGAAATATTTTTTATTCAAGTAAACTTTTACAAGTGCTTTTGAATCGTCGATGAATCTACTACTGGCATTTTTTATTCATTGAAGGTTTGAAGAGACATGCCATTTACTATTTCATAGTATAATCATAATATAATCTCTCTCTGCTCAGACTCAAGACAGAGATAAAACGAGACAGATTTATGTCCCGTTTTAATTCTCGTAAGTCTGACCTAAGTCAGCGTTATTGATCTAGACTATCGGTTTTTCGACCTATGTATAGTTACTCATGTTTCTATCGCTTGGAGTTTTTTTTTTTTTTTATCACAGAAGTTTAAAAAATCGTATGCGTATTATAATATGCATTAAAAACACGATATATTATGTCTTGAGACGCAAGTGCGATGTCGACGGAGCATTAAGTTCCGACAATTTATGACAATTTAAATTTTAAGGTTACGCACAATTTTTTTTTTTAAATTTTAAGTAGGTACTCAATTATATTAGAATAGGCAATGGAGGGAAATCTAAAAAAAATGTGCAATCAATGTCAAAAATGAATCTCATTTGTATTATTTAGCCAGCCGTTATGTTATCTGAAAAGACTTAAATTATGCATTTAATAATATTGTACTTGTAAATTCGTGTCATAACTCATAATATTTTGAAAGTATCTTAGGTTATATTTAGGAAAAATAAGATAAAGTATTTCACAAATATAATAATGTATAAAAATATCTTGTGTGAAAACAGTGCTTTATATTTTAATACTCTATCTGACAGTTGTTACATTTAACAACTGTAAAAACATATTAAATTGTAAGTAGTTTAGTACCATATCATAGTTTAGGATAAATATTTATTTCATAGTTAAAAAGAAACTTTTTTTAATAATGACATTTTATAACAATACTTATAAAAAATAGTCTGATATTTTATACGCTTTTGATGAAACTTTTTTAAATTGTAAACTTTTAGATGTAGTTTTACTACACTTATACAATACTTATTATCTGTATTAAATGATAATATTTAGTAAATAGACAATATTTTTTTTCTATATAAAAATTCTAATTACATATCTGTCTTACATTTGAAACCTCCGATTAATAATTCTTCGACCTTCGTTAAACAGTAATTAATAATTACGCATATTACATTTTTATAGATTTACCAAATCATAATAACGGATAAACAAAAATACTCAGCTAATGTACCTTATTTTTTTTTAAATATAAGCATCACTACATTCAGTTACGTAAATGAAGGTACGTCGGTGTCACAATAGCGTGAAAAAGGTTGTGCTTAAACATATTATATAAATAAATATATATACATACAGCTTGTAATGTATTCGATGTATTAATAGCTAAATTGACCAAAGATTGCTTCAATCTTATGCTTTTTGCAATATTATATTGTGTCAAAAATGCATCGCAATGGAGTTATCAGTTGTGACATTTGTTAAACAGAGTGGGGGTAGATCGAAATAATAACCAACTGGCAATAATACACACAAATAACCGGTCAAATGCGAATCGGACTCGCATACGAAGGGTTCCGTACCAAAAAACGCCGAAAAAAACACTATTCAACAATTAGGGGAAGGCCCCTTTAATTTAAAATTTATTTTTATTATTTGTTGTTATAGCGTCAACAAAAATACACATTCTCTGAAAATTACAACAGCTGTGTAGATACAGCCCGCTGACAGACAGACGGACGGACGCATAGCGGAGTAATAGGGTCCCGTTGGCATCCTTGGGTACGGAACACTAAAATGCACTGCCTACCCTCTTAATATAAAAACTCATAAAATAATTTAAAATGCAGTACTCTGCTCTGTAGTATTGACTGAAAGTGCATTTCTTCAATGAAGTGTCAATAACTCCTATTATACATAAGTATTTATAGTCCTTCTAGACAATTTGGGATGTAACTCCTTAACACAAAATTATGTTATTTATACGGTTCCGAAAAAAACTTCAGTTATTGGCACTTCGTCGACGATATTATTGTGTCACGTTGCTCAAAACGCAGCCTTTGTAAAACGCTTGTGCCTACTTTAGTTTATAAGGATAGAGCCTCTAGTACTCGTATGTATATCTCTATTTAAAACTAGCTCGCTGGAGTTAACGTTTAGTATCAATAATTATGTATGTACCAGTATATTACAGACTGAGAAAGTGTCTAAAAATGCTGACTGATATATTTTTCTTAAGAATATTAGCTAAGCTGAAGTTGACTAATATCCTCCTATCCCCTCCAAATAAGGGGAAAGCTTATGCTAGGAGTGGGTACGACAATAGTGCGACGGGTGGGATTCGAACCTGCAACCTTTCAGTTTTGAGTGTAAAAGTGATGTGTAACGATCGCCATAGCCTCTGATTGGCTGAATTTATCGCGTTCTTGCTGCATCAATGCATTTTAACCAATAGGGGAGGGTACCAGCCATTCAGAAGTCATTGTTACACTGATGCAATCGTTTTTAGAGAATCGACACACATTAACTTCAGAGAGTTGTTTTTATTGTAAAAATATACGAGGTTCCGTAGACTTCGAGTTCTGACTCTTAAATTAGGCTTAATAAAAGACAAAAAGAATAGTAAAATGGAAGGAGATAGAAAATTATTTCCATTTTGGTATCGATGAAAAAACGTGCAAAATCCGTAACTTAATATATTTTTTAACTATAAAGTCTAGCGCTTGATTGCAATCACACCTGATGGTAAGTGAAGAAAAGAGTCTCAGATGGAGCGCGCTTGCCTAGAAGTTGTCTACTCATTCTTGATGTAAAAGTACGCAAATTATAGTTAATTGGAAAAGTGGAAGCCAGAAGGGCATTCCTTTTTGAGACACGCGACGCTTGTGTTAAATATGTGTACACGTGTGTACTGGTAGATACTTAGATCGCATTCCAGAATACGCGTAACCGACTACGCGTAAATTGGAACGTGCAATTCCTACACGATGTAACTTGATTCTTGAGATTTCTTGAGTCGCAACATGTCGGTTTTTAGTTCTAGTTCAATATAAAGCGATTCAAGAACGCGTGAAAATGGCGTCTTTGTGAATAGATATTTATGAAGCACAAATATAGCTTGTTATACAATTTGAAGCACAATGTACGAAGATGTATTCGTTGTAAGCAGTTTGTACACTTTTTGTATTTTATAAATATATGAAGTGAATTTTATTACAATTCTTTTCTTACTACCTCCCAGGATTCTCTTCGATTCAATCGAAATAAAGCATGTAAAGGTTAGTGGGAAAATTACAAAGAAGGTATATCCATGTTAATGCTATTTATTCAGACTTAACTATCACAATTTTTTATTGTCAGTAATGACTGAAAATAAGGTCGGCCGCATAATGGCTGCAATTGTCTTTTCACGCATCCGACAAGCGTTGGTAAAGGACCCGCAAAATTCTTATGAGTACGGTGTCTTATTAGTATAAGCTTAGACTCACCCGTCGGATTTTTTCTGACAGAATTTTCTGGTAATATGCTGCAGGCCTAAAACTATAATCAATTTAAAAAATTACATATTTTGCTGCAACATTGTTTTATTTCGAAAAAGAAGTTATTTTAACATGTAATGTAGAAAAAAATCGCCATTTCATGCTCTATGAAAACTACAGCAATGGAAAACTCACAGAAGACAGTGTAAGATTTTCAAAAACTAAGGATTTGACCCCAATTGAAGCCTTAAAGAATCGGGACTTTTGAGAAAAGACAGTGTTGCAGCAAAAGAGCTAATTTACTTAATACCTACATACAAAATTATCTCATAATGAGTCTCTCATAGGACTAGTTTGAACTGGTAACATAGAGTAGCCCATTCCAGAGTACATGTTGGCGAAGTCGCATCTAGTCTGTGACCTCGGCATGAACATATACACCCATATCGCGAGCGAAGTGAGCAGCAGACACAAGGAGATAACGGAAATCGTCACACCAATATGGCGGCTGAGGTCTTTCTTCGCACACGAGAAGAATTTTTCGTTGAGGTCGAAAATCCTACTGTTGTACAGTTGTTTTGGTGTGTAGCATCTGTAAAAAATTTCAAATTCAAAAAACACTTAGTTATTGCTTGAATTTATGTCAGCGTACACTCAAATGAAGCTAGGCAAAAAAAAAATTGGTTTAGGCTTGTAACAAAACAAAAAAAATCGTTTATAATTACAACTCAAAATATTGAAAATCGTATCAGAGTTTTAGAAAATTCATAAAAAAATTAAAAATGATTTTCGATTTTATTAATTTTTGTTGTGATACAGTAACATTTTTTCTATCTTATAGAAGCTAAAGAGAATTTTCAAATTCCCACTTCTCGAGTTTAAAGCAAAAGGTTGACAAATTAGTACTAATTATTATTGTATAGATACCTCAAGTGATCGTTATCATCAGGATGTATTTGCAGTTTCTTTATCCACTTCAGGTTACAGTCGCAATTCCAGAAATTCCCTTGCAAATCCAATCTTATCAGTTGCCCAAAAGGTACCTCCAGTTGCTTGTCCAAAGACGTTAGTCTAGATCCTTTGAGGGATAGACTTTCCAGTACAAAATCATCTGCATCTTCAAGAACGTCCTTACCAAATGCTGTGGCACTAAAATTAACTAGATTTTTGTTTCTTTCCAATTCCAAATGCGTCAGAGAATGTAAGGAACTAAATGCGTAATCGGGAACTTCTTTTATCAGCAAATTATTCAGTTTTAAAACTTTCAATGCAACTAAATCAGCAAAATCTTCCCCCGATATCTCATTAATAGGATTGTCCGAGATATCCAAATATTCTAAAGTAAAGGGAAATTCGAAAGTCTCAGTTAGACTATTGTTAGTAATTATCAGCTTTTTCAAATCAAATGCGTCAACGAAGAAATTTTCGTGAACCACTTCCAAGTTAATACCGCTTATAGATAAAGATTGTATTTTATGAGTCAATCCGTAACCGTTGCGATCGAAAAGATTATTGTTTGCAAGGCTCACTCCTAAATTGTTATTGTCTAGAACTATTTCTTTCAAATCGCTCAAATGATGGAAAGTTATTGTTTCAAAAGTGGTGAATTTATTATTTGCCAAGTTTAAATATTCTAGCTTATTTATATGATCGAATGTTCCCTTTTCTATGGCTTCGAGTTCATTGTCATTTAGATCCAATCTTTTTAGATTCGGTAGACGCAAAGCATCTGAAGAAATTTCTTTTATTGCATTGCTATTGAGAAATAGTTCTTCCAGAGTACCAGATTTTAGTATAGGCGATAATTCTATCCTTGACAAATTGTTCCTCGATAAATTCAGCGTGTGCACTGTTTCCGGTAAATAAAAGTTTCTGCTCAATAAATTAGGATCGTAGGAGCAGTCCACAATTTCGCCAAAAACCTCGCGATCACTTTTGTTATTGTGGTGGCATACACAAAATTCACTGTCACATATCAAGGCACTATCAACTTTAACACTGTACACCACAAGAGCTATAATCGCACAAACAGTCTTCATTTTGTTGATGTCGTGATTCGTTAGATCCCCGGTACATAATGATAGTATGTCTGGTTTGGCGCTATTGTTATCAGTAACGTCAGATAGTATTTATCAGCGATACCTATTTGATTGTCCATTTCACTGGTATGTTTGCCTTACAAAAATAGGTGATAGGTGGGTTCTTATCGTTCATTTTGTTTTATTTACATACGGAAATATTTATTTAACTAAATAAAAAAATAATGAATCGAAGTCTGTTTTAAATACTCGTATAGATAATCTCATTTTCAAAATTGTATCAAACAGTTTTTATTTTGGCAGGAAGCTATGGCCATGGCTATCAGATATCAGCGTTCCGGTACGATGGCCTGTAGAATCCGACAAGGTTATGGTTTAATTTACACTGCCATATTCCTCCCAAGTTAGCTCGCTACCATCTTAGACTGCATGTCACTTACCATCATGTGAAATCACAGTAAAGGGCTATCTTGTCACCGAAATAACCAAAACAAATTCTAAGTGGATTTCAAAGCAATTTTCGCCATAATTTACAAATATATCAACGGAAAATATTTTTAATCACATTCAACGCGAGTCATATAGCCTGCTACTATATTTTATGAACGCAGTATCTAACGCTACATATCTGCGTAATCCACAAGTATACAATGTCAAGGTGGCGTTTGACTGACCTTGTAATATTTTATATGACATCATCTTAACCATCCTTAGGAGATGACGCGTTAACTGACTCACGTGCTATCTGTAGGTAGCAGGTATAATTGGAATGCACTTAGGGTTGGTTGTATCAAACTATTGGTTATGGTTACGTTCTTCAAAATTTAACAGACGTTAAAATTTCTTCGGAAACTGTTTATATATTAACAAAAAATGTTAGAGTTATTTTGTTGTAATCCGCCAACAGAAAAAATCTGTATGGTCAAACATGCAGTTATAAGTTAAGCACCGCTTACCTCCCCAACCAAGCAATAAAGCAAAGTTCCCAAGCAAGCAATGCCACCACCACTCACATGCACCACCACACAACTTTTATACTACTCTCGACGCACGTTTCGCCCCGACATCGGAGCATCCTCAGGAGATATCGACTTTACAATGCTGTATTGTGTGACCATACAGATTTTTTCTGTTGGCGGATTACAGCATTGTTAATCATGAACTTCCGCAAAGTAACGCCTGATTCTTTTCAATGTTTATATATTATTTTTGTTTTATTCGAGAAGATAGCCCTTGACTGCGATTTCACCTGATGGTAGTGACGATACGGTCTAAGATGGTAGCGGGCTAACTTGGAAGGGAATTTAAAAAAAAAAAGGGAAAATTAGTAGATATTGCTTTTTAAAATCTCACAAAAAAAAAATTGGATTTGAAATAAAAAATAAATGATTTCATCATAATATGATTATATTTCTTAAACATTAGTAGTACATTAAAATTAATCCTAATAATAGATATTGTTTATATTTAAAAAATAGTCACAATTCAAAAACGGCCGCGATTTGTTTGAGCGGTTCCCTTGGTACTGGGATCCTCGTGAGCCTAAAACAAAATTAGATAAACGTAAAAATTCTTTTTACAAAACCGACTTCAAACACACTACAAAGTATATCTATCAATTGTGTCTATAAAATTTGAAGAGTTCTTTCGATTTCCCCAGGATCCCATCATCAGATCCTGACTTGACAATGGGATGGGACCACCTGGGAATTTTAGACTTGTCTTCACAAAAGTTTAAGAAATCTATTAAACAATATTTAATTCATACGTTCATTCCATTCATTAATTTGAGTTCATTCATTCATTCACTCATCCTTGGAACTCTTACCCTGATAACAATGGAGGTATGGAGTCCCGTGTGCCATAGCATGATAAAGTATGTTCCATTCATTTCATTCAGTCATTCGTTCACCCATCCTCGAAACCCTCACCTCGATGACGATGGAGGTGCACGGCTCCGTGTAATACAATTTCATATAGTATATTTCATTCATCCATTCATTTCATCCGCTCATTTTTTTTTTTTTAAAAAAGAATATCAGGCAAGCTAAACTTGACTGATATTCTCCTCTCCCCTCCAAATAAGTGAAAACTTGTGTTAGGAGTGTTTGAGTTTAACTTGTGGGTACGACAATAGTGCAACGGGTGGGGATCGAACCTGCGACTTTTCAGTTTTCGGTCTGCACCTTTAACCGTTGGGCTATTGAGGCTCATTCGTTCGCTCACCTTGATGATGAAGGAGGTGCGGGGCCTCGTGGATCGATAAAGTAGATTTCATTCATCCATTCATTTAATTCGGTCATTCGTTCACTCACCTTGATGACGATGCAGGTGCGCGGCCCCGTGTGCCACAGCTCGCCGTGCTCGTCCACGAAGGCGGCCTCCACGGCCACCGTGTAGAGGCCGGGCGCGCTCACGCTCACCAGCTGCTGCGCCGAGAAGAAGTCGCGCACCGGCGCCACGGTCTGCACGGCGGTCAGCGACGGCGGCACGTTCGTCAGCTCCACCGTCTGCGGCCGACACGTTCCATACACACACGTGTTATAATACCATGAGGACATTATTTTATTATACTTATAATTTTTTATTCCGGAAAACCTAAAGGTTCCCAAGATATTTAAAAACAAATCGAACTGCACGCAAACGAAATCAGGGGCAAAATCTTGTAAAATACAAACAGTTGGTTTTCAGTTGGATAAAAGATTGATATACCTTTTCGTTGGTGCGCGGGTGCGGCGTGGCGGTTACCGTGATCTGGACGCCTTTCACTTGACGTTTAGGCTTCCTCTTGCTGCAAAAAAGTTATACTTATTAACAAAAGTAACCTTTGAAAGTAACTAGTGTAAATTGAAAATATAAAACACCCCCGTGACATATGAAATTAAAAAAAAAATCGCCATTTTGTGGTGGCGGCCATCTTGGCTTTGAAATTTATCATAGTGTCAATTGTCTACTAGTCAAGCCCTTCAATTTAATACCCATGAGGGAGTTGTGACAAAATATGAAATCCGCCATTTTGTGGCGGCGGCCATCTTGGCCCCATTTCATCAAACATAGCTAAGAACACTCCCGACTAATTCACCTTTCAAACAAAATCAAAATCAGTTCATACTCCGTATAACACCCCGTGGTTTTTGCGTCGGGGGTTAAAAAGAAAATATTACATCGGAGAGCAAATTGCCGAGTTCTTAGTCTACCCATAGATGTATTAGAACTACTGATTACGATCGAAATCAGCAGTAGAATAGAATAGAATAGAAATATTTTTTATTCAAATAAACTTTTACAAGCACTTTTGAATCGTCTATGAATCTACCACTGGTTCGGAATGCCTTTCCTGCCGAGAAGAGCCAGCAAGAAACTCGGCGGTTGCTCTTTTCAAAAAAAAAAAAAAAATTACAATAGTTAATGAAACTACGCTATGTATTCAGTGCTTCCACGAAGAATTTTCCTGAGTACAATACAAGTAAAAATAAATACAATACAAATAAATACAATCCAATACATGTTAAAACAGGCAGGCAAAAGCAGACCCATTCCCGTTGGTGGCACCCGTTCACGAGCACGACGCATGATCCAGCCATTGCTTCGCTCAACCATATTTGAGGGAACGTAACAACCCGCATCACACAGTTTTAATACATGTCATCGATCGTCACACGGCGTCATCGATTGTCGTACCTGTGCGGCGGCGGCAGGATGACCCCCTCGAGCTTGAGCGCCAGGCGGTGCGCGAGCGGCAGCGTGGCGGCGTGGTCGGCGGGCGGCGGGCGGTGCGCCGGGCTCAGCGACACGCGGCACAGCGCGCCGCCGCCGCCGCCGCTGCACGCGTCGCGCGGCCAGCACGCGCCCGCCGCCAGCGCGCGCACCGCCGCCAGCACCGCCTCCGCGTGCTGAGGGGACAATGAGGAGCAATTGAAGACTCCTCGGGAAAAACAATGAATGTCAAAAGATGATTAAAAAGAGAAAAACAACTTTTTATAGTTTCAAAGTCTATATTTCTTTCATTTTATGCTCATTTTGTATAAATATTGAAATAACATAAATATTACTATTTAAACATGTTCTTTAACTTTATCAAAAAATATAGTTTAGTTCTATATTTTATTAACAGATGGCATTACAGGCTCAGTTTCACGAAAAAAGTGACATTCATTGTTTTTCCCGAGGAGTCTTCAATTACTAACAAACCTTTCATACTAGTGCAAAGGAGAATGTTAATAGCTATGCAAAATCCTTTGAAAGTGACGACGACGTTTGATTGGCAATTCCGGATCATCTCGCCAGTAAATTCGCTGGTAATCCGCGTCTTCGTTAGCTATTTTTACTTGACGATACATCTTTACTATATCAGCGACAAGACATATAGGATGGCATCGCCATCGCATTATGAGGTGTCGTAGTTCAGGTTGCAAGGGTGGACCAACTAACAAGTCGTCATTCAAGGAAACTTCATTGCAATCTGAACTGGACGCATTGAACACGACACACACTTTGGTGGTGCTCTTGTCGTTTCTAACAACCGGTGAATTCAAACAACCATGATGCGGTAGATAAACCGCATCATGGTTGTTTGTCCAACCTGTCAATTGGTTCAATGTGGGTTAATTAAGGAAGTCGATAGTGAATACAGTCATACTTGTAATTGGTTTATTTATTTCACACTCACCCGGTGCGTGATCCCCGGGCTGGTGGTGGGGTTGTCGAACAGCTTGGCGGAGATGTCGGCGAGCGCGAGCGAGGGCGCCAAGGCGATGGTCTCCTCCAGCGAGGCGGCGCGGATGTCCTTGCTGACGAGCTCGGGCCGCTCCTGCTGGCTCGACGTGATGCGGTCCAGGAACTGCGCCAGCGAGGCGTACGTGTGCTGCGAGCTGCCTTCATGGTTAAGGATACATATTGCTGTGTTGTTATACTCTTATTAAACATATTATATAATTAAAAAACATACACCAACAAAGTAGCCTCCAAAAAAATATACTGCTAAAATCATAACATATTCCATAGTCGGCTAAAAAGGATACATATTGAGTTGTCGTAAGGTGGAGTGGTCGGCGTGGAAGGCGGTGCGCGCGATGGCGGCGTAGCGCTGCGCCACGGCGGCCAGCGCGCGCGACGCACGCCGCAGCGCGCCCGCGCACGCGCCCGCCTTGGCCGCGGGGTCGCGGGCCGCCTGCGGGCACGACACATTATATATTATACTAGCTTTAACCCGCGGCTTCGCTCACGTTAGGTTCGATTTTTTAACCCCCTATTTAACCCTTTTGGGCTTGAAATTTTCCAAAATCCTTTCTTAGCGGATGTCTACGTCCTAACAGCTACCTGTATATCAAACAGCTCGATCGGTCCAGTGGTTAGAGCTGTGCGTTGATAGATCAGTCAGTCAGTCAGTCAGTCAATCAGTCAGTCACCTTTGCCTTTTACATATTTAGATTTATATTTAGATTTATATTATTGAGAGTGATGGAGGCAGTGTTCTTGGCACCTGCGCGTGCGCCAGCGCGATGGCGGGCGGCGGCTGCGTGCACAGCGCGCGCGCGGCGGCGGCGGCGGCGGCCAGCGCGGCCAGCGCCTGCGCGCGCGCCGCGGCCCAGGCGGGCGCCAGCGGCGAGCACGCGCCGCAGCCGCCGCAGCCGCTGGAGCAGCCGCCCGCGCCGCACACGCCGCCGTCGCTGAACGACTCCCAGCCCGCGCTCGCGCACTCCAACCCCGAGATCCCTGGCGATGAGGACGATACTTGACGCCATTCGACGCTTTACTTGACAAGACATGTTTCGACTTGCATTGTGCAGGTCTTTTTGTTTTGTTTACAGTTTAGTGTGACACTGGGCAGCATAGATAACGTTTGTGTTTGGTACACGAGTTAAGAAAATGTCTACTGAATAATCTGAATGGAATTTAATAGTTTTTCTTTGCTACCTAATCACCGCTGTTTTTTTCTGTTTATCAAGTAGACCTTCGGATCCTGATCATCTTTAGCCATGAAACTACTCTTCCATCTTTTATATTTTCTGAGATAGACACCGACGAAATTTGTATGGCAGCCATCTTGAATCCGCCATTTTGAAGGTTTTTTCGACTACCAGTTGGATATGAGGCTTTTTTGACGGATCCGCCAAAAATGTACGGGTATCCGGCACATCACTAATACATACATAGACTGATAAACACATTGCTCTCCCTTGCGTCGTGCAGTCGGTAAAAACCGTCCGTTCTTACCGTCTTGTAGCAGCTTGGAGTCGGCGGCCGCGGCGCGGTACAGCGCGGTGATCCAGCGCTGCGCCGCCTCGCTGGGAGCCTCCTCCGACAGCCGCTTCAGGATGTCCGCCGCCAGGCTGTGGTGACCGTACCTGTGGGGAATCACCACTTCGGATACGTTTTTTAATCCCCGACGTGTGTGTGTTTGTGTGTGTGTGTGTGTGTGTGTGTGTGTGTGTGTGTGTGTGTGTGTGTGTGTGTGTGTGTGCGGATGAACCAATTTTGATTTTGTTTTTTTTTGTTTAAAAGGTGAATTAGTCGGGAGTGTTCTTAGCTAAAATGGCGAATAATTTTTTTTTTAATTTCACATCACCACACACATAGGAATCACCACATCGGCTGGCTTTTTACGAATCTCACAACAGACTTGCGACAGGCGTAAATCTCGCGATCGTTGCTGTCAAACGTCACTTCTCACCTTGACGTAAAAGTTTAGTGACAGCAGTAGCAAAGCGATAGCAATCACTACGCTGATCGGTCACTAAAAATCGTTAACAATCCCCGGCACCGGAGCATCCTCAGGAGGTGTCAAATTTACAACGGAACGTGTGTCGAGAGTAGTATAAAAGTCTTGTGTGGTTGTGAATGGTGGTGGCATTGCTTGCTTGGGAACTGGACTTTCTTGCTTGGTTGGGGAGGTAAGCGGTGCTTAGCTTGTAACTGCATATTTGACCATACAGATTTTTTCTGTTGGCGGATTATAGCAAATTAACTGTAACCTTTCCTTGCTAATCATGAACTTCCGCAAAGTAACGCCTGATACTATCCAATACTAAAAATCGTATTACGGAAGTCAATCGTTCGCTGAAACCTGTAGAAATTATGCAATAGACCTATATCCAGCAGTGGACACTGGACGTCTATCAGTTGCTAAAGAAGAAGAAGAAGAAAGGTCTCGACCGTTCCGTAGAACAAAGTCTCATCTGATAAATTCACAACTTGAAATTTGAGCTTTAAAGTCACATCTGCAAGGCTCAAATCTCAAGTTATGAATTTAGCAGATGAGACTTCGTTCTACGGAACGGTCGATCTGTGCCGTCGTACCGTAAACAAGCCCTCGCAACTCTGTATCGGGTCCAGCCGTCGGCGCCCTGGATGGCGTCCTTGATCTTCAGCTCCCAGGAGCGGCTGATGGTGCGGGTCAGCGCCGCGCCCGCGCGCTCCTGCAGCAGCACCGTGCAGATCAGCACCAGCGTCGTGCCGTCGTACGCCGGGTCTCTGCAGGCCTCCCTACAGAAAAAACCCAATTCAATCCAAAAAAAACTTGAGAGGTGTCAAGGGACACCCGGATGAAACGAAGTTCCTTTTTATTATTTACTAGCTTTTTCTCGCGGCTTCGCTCACGTTAAATTCGATTTTTTAAACCCCTATTTTACCCAATTAGGGGTTGAATTTTCAAAAATCCTTTCTTAGCGGATGCTTACGTCATAATAGCTGTCTGGATGCCAAATTTCAGCCCGATCCGTCCAGTGGTTAGGGCTGTGCGTTGATAGATCAGTCAGTCAGTCAGTAAGTCAGTCAGTCAATCAGTCACCTTCGCCTTTTATATATTTAAGATTATTTACAAAAAACCTGTATACACTCAACAAAAATAATCGTCGCGACACCACACTGTTCAATGCGAAATAGAAATGAAAATATCTGGCTTGCTTTCTATAAGAGAGAGAGAGACAGACAGAGAAACATGCGACGCCGCACAGCTTACAATAGCTTACTATAGCAAAAAGTGTCGTGACAACTTTTCGTAAGAATTCTTTCCGTCTAGCCCCCTTTCACAACGCGCGATAAGGAACTTCGTTCCAATAAAAAGATTTTGACACCTCCCTGGCGCAGCGGTGAACGCTGTGGTCTTATAACTGGGAGATCCCGGGTCTGATTTCCGACGGGGCAATTTGGGATTTTCTAAGCTCCTGGTCTGGTGGAGAAGCTTTGGCCGTCGCTAATTACCGCCCTACGATAGCGATTTAGCGTTCCAGCACGATGGTGTGTAGAAACCGATTCGGGGTATGGGTTGAACGTACACTGCCGTACTCCTTCCGAGTTAGCTCGCTACCGTCTTAGATTGCATCGTCACTTACCATCAGGTGAGATCGCAGCCAAAGACGCTAGTCTTTATAATACAACACGTGGGAATCGAACCATCTCACGTCAACAGGCTATTTAAGCTAGAAATTAACAAATCGTCCGTATACTTCCGATACTTTCTAATTGTAAAAAGAAAAACAGGAGGATATGTTCCTCTTGTTTTTACTTTACGCCGAATATTAGTTTAGTAAAGACCTTGCTTGCTGCAACGCCGGCAGCAAGTGTGGCAGCGCAGGGGCCCCCAGCGCTCCGAGCGCGGCCAGGGCCTCCAGCAGGGCCACCTGGCGCTGGCCCCCGGCCCCCATCTGGGCCCCCACCACTGCGGCGGTGCGCTGCGCGTACAGATCCGGCTGCGCCGTACTCAGTTGCACCTGACATACAGAATAAGTCTCTACTGACATCAAACTGTTTAATCATTTAAAAATAAGTGCATCATTGTGACTATCACAATCACCTCTGATTGGCTGGTATTCTCCATTCGTTAAAATACATTGATACCATTGATCTCTTTAATTAATCTATGATTAACACTGGCCCTATGACAGACTTAATTATGTATTAATTTGAAGCCTACTTTTGACATTCGAGAGTCTCTTGGAACTAATATTGCAAATGGCGCACTGACCTCTACTAATCTATGATTTCATAATAAGAAATCATAGATTAAATAATGAGGTCAGTTATTAAATCATAGATAAATTATAGACGTTGGTGCTCCATTTGCAGTAGTATTCGTTCCAGAGATATATCTATGACAGAATTAGATCCAGAGACATCATATCTATGCATACAACGCCAAGATGGCGTCAATAAAATCCAAAATGGCGCCAATCCAAAGTTTTGGATAGTCAAGAGAGACTAAATAGACTTACCAAGCAGCGCAGAGCAATACGCAACGGCTTGATGTTGTTCTGCCCGTTCGGTATCCCGGTAGCGATGACCAGGGACTCCAACGCCAGCATCAGGTCTGCGCCTTCCACCGGTAGACTCTCCTCGTAACTGCAACGAAATTTTACTTTATAACAATACATTTTTGAGTCCCATCTGTTTTTATCGATGGGAGATATATTTTTCAAATAAAATGTTGTCACATCTATAGCAAACTTACTCATTTGCCAAAGATGCATTTTACAGGGGAGCGTTTTGAAACTATATGTCTGTTTTTTAGTCTGTATGCTTCCAGCATGTTTGCTGCGAATGATGAGGACCTGAGTTTGATTACAGATGTTGGGCCAAAAAATGTATTGGTTTTCTGTCAAGAAATAATATTCAGTAGGCCTGGCGCACTCCGCGGTAAACAGCAAGCTTTTTTTTTTTTTTGATGACAAAATGGTCCTTGACTGCTATCTCACCTTATGGGAAGTGACGATGCAGTCTAAGATGGTAGTGGGCTAACTTGGAAGGAGTATGGCAGTGTACTCATACCCCTAATCGGTTTCTACACGCCATCGTGCCGAAACGCTAAATCGCTTAGCGGCGCTTCTTTGACGGTAACTAGCCACGGCCAAAGCCTCCCACCAGAGAAAACAAGTACAAGCTACAAGTACATACTGGTACTCACCAGTTGGTAACACTCCTGTTGTAAACAACAAGAGTCTAGACCATAGACATAGTCATATCTATGGTCTAGCTAAAGACTTATGTGACAGTGACAATGACAGATAGCAAAAAAGACTTATTTCAAATTCAGAATTATCCAACGTCTTCAATCGGATACAAGGGCTTTCTTAACATCAAATCCTCAAGTCATCAATTGGAAACGGTCATCACCATTGACCTACGAATTATAGCCAAAAGGTTATTAACAACTCCCAACGGCTCCGTTGCAATGGCAACATGGCAACGGCTTACCAGTGGACGACGATGGTGGTGAGCACGTGCGCGGCGATGGCGGCCTGCTGCAGGTCCACGCTGAGCGCCGCGTCGCTGCAGAACTGGCGCAGCGCGCTGGGGCAGCCGCCCGCCGGGCTGCCCGCCGCCGCGCACACCGCCGGGCAGCGCACGAGGATCTGCCCACCGACAGACAATACAGTACAAATGCTCTTCCATTCGACGTGACCTTGGCTTGGAAGATGACCACACCTTATATCGTTCAAAATTAGTTAAGTAAATAAATAAATAAAAATAAAAATAATTTATTTCGACCATGAGATCACATTTGTTAGTTAAACACACACTTAAACTATTGTTAGTATTCTTAAAAACTATCTAATCCTAAAACTATATCTAAGACAGGCTTGATTAGTCAGCACGTGCACCATATGACGATGGTTCAGGTACTGACAACCAAACCTGTCAGCAAATGCCATGTTAAAAAAATAATAAAATTGGCAAAAGTGTAAGTAAAACATCCATTACTGACAAAAATTTAAACAAAAATTCAAAACAATCATAACAAAATCTCTTTTCATGAAAGGTGGCACCCTGTTTAAAAAAAAGAAAATGTGACGTTGGCGAAGTGTTCGTGTTCAAATTTTGATTTTTTTTTAATAAAGGTTTTTTTAATAATGTTAGACATCTTAAGAAGTCGTAGCCTAGTGGTTAGGATTGCGAGTGACTCTTATTTGGGTGGTTGCAGGTTCATTTCCGAGACGCACCTCTGACTTTTTGGAGTTATGCTTTTACGGTGAAGGAAAATATCATGAGGAAATCTCCACTCTATAATATTCTCAAAGGTGTGTGAAGTCTGCCAATTCGCATTGTGGTAGACTATAGTCTATAATCCTTCTTTGAAAGGAGACTTGCATTCAGTAGTGGCCACTGATGGGCCAATGTTGATGATGCACTGACCTGCATAACCTGCAAGCACAACATGGTATGCTCTGGATCCTGGGTGGCCGTGGCAGCGAGGACCAGGTCCTGGATGCACTCCGCGGGCCACAGCGCTGCGTGCTCCGCCAACTTCTTGAGGCCCAGCAAGGCCGAGCGACGGACCACGGAGCGGGCGTCGTTCATTGCTATACTTAGAAGCAGCTCCACCTAAAAAAATTTTTTTAAATATTTTTATTGAGCAAACGAGCAGGCGGGTCACCTGATTTTAAGTGATTAGTAGCAACAGAGGCACCACCAATCTGTTGCAGACATTTTAGGAATTTGTTGTTCCGCCCCTTGAATAACCCACTAAATAAAATAATAAATGTTGTAATTTAGTGGGAACACCATTGCAGGAAATTGTTTGAAATACATTAAATTGGATATTTGATTAAATTTTTTTGATACCCCTTCCAAGTTAGCCTGCATCCATAACTACTACTGCTAACATACCATCTTAGACTGCATCGTCACTGATCATCAGATGAGATCGCAAGGATCTTGTCTTTGAATTTAAAAAAAATATGAGGTCCAATATTTCAATATAATATTTGTGAAATTGACAAAAATCATAATGTAAATCAATATAAAAATGGAAATATTATAATGACCTGATCAGGTACATGCACCACAGTGTCAGCGGCGATGGCAGTGAGGGCAGTGATGGCCGCGCGCACCGAGCTAGACGACGGAAACCTCTCCAGTAGAGATCTGAGTAGCTTCAACACTCCTTGGGCTCGCACAGCTAGGGGAATATGAATAATCATCCATTTCATATATTTTTGTTTAAGCATTATTAGCAGTAATCCGAGTAGGTAGTGCAATTTTGCAGATTTCATGGAGTTTTCCTAATATGGATATGCCATTTAATCTCACAAGGTTGATAAATGATAAATGCGGGATCATAAGCCCACAATTTCAGAATTTCGTAGTCGTGTTCAAGCTAATGATAATGTTTGAGGTCATTCACCCCAAAATGCACTACCTACAAAATAAATTGAGTTATGTGTACTTAGTACTTCACACTATCACACTAATATTATAAAGGCAGAAGTTTGTGTGTGTGCGTGTTGTTACTCCTTTACACCACAATAAATCCGATCTGGTTGAAATTTGGAATGGAAATAGCTCATACCCAGGGTTAACACATAGGCTAAATTTTATCCCCAAAAATCAGAGGGCTAACTCCACCTGGGCAAAAGCTAAGTAGACAATAAAGCTAAGTTAATAAATAAAAGGTTACCTCCTCCATGCACAGTTCTCAAGGCCCTCACAAGCTTGGCTCTGCGCTCAGCCCCCGTGCTCTCACATTCCACCATATCTGATAGTTTGTTACACATTGCCACAGCAAAGGCGCTGCAACAAGTTAAACATAGTTATTTTATGGGCACAGTATTAGGTTCAGCAATGAACAAACATAATTTTATTAGTTTTTACATGACAGTACACAGCGAGATAAACTGCATACTAGTATCTACTGCATATATCCTAAAAAAATATAGGCATTTCCTTTCCATATTAGCTTGAACTATGTCCATGCATATTTCTAATGTCTTATGCCTAGCTACTGTACTTTTTACGTAATTTATAGTCCCTCAGTAAAATTCTCTTTAAGTTTTTAAGGGTCGTTTGGAGAAGATCACTTAAAGCGATAAGACTGCCTTAGCACACTGTACATTAATTAACTATAAGATTCAATTGTAATATCTCTTGTGTGTAGCAATAAAGAATTTTCTATCTATCTATCACTGTATACTTACTTAGAATGAGCAGCAAATCTAGTGGTAGCATATATGGCAGCATCCACCTCAACGTTGTCATGGCTCTCCAGCCCCCTCCTGATCGCATGATGCACATTCTGTCGTTCAGGTATTATCCCAGCCACAGCACCAAGAGTTCTCAACGCTAACGCTCTAGCCACAGGATCATTTGAATGTAGAACACTAAAAACCCTTCTCAGAAACTCGTCGACGTTCAAAATCTTATCCAAATGCTTCTCACTCTGTTGGCAAACACGCAGTACCCATAAACGCAAGAAGTTATTACCCATACGAAATACATCAGCTAATTTCAAAAATGACGAGTTTATTAGTATAGGGAACGGGTATTTTTCGAATAATCGCGGGAAACGCACTATAGCTTCGCATTGCTCTCCGACTTTGCCCGATCTAAGTCCTGAAACAATCAATTTGTTATAAAATCGACCTAAACCCGGCAGTTTTGTTAGAGGTTATTTATTATTTTTCTTACCTTTGTCTAATTCAGTTAAAGCGGAGTTCGCGTCCTGTTCTGGTTCCCCGGAGGTATCGTTAAAAGTGTTCATTTTAACTCCAATCATTACAAAAATAAAGAAAGAAAAGGTAAAATAAAATTTCACTTAGAACTCGTTTGACAACACCAAAACATTGACAAACAATTGACATTTGACAATGACAACGGTAATCCAAGTGTTGCCGGCAGCTAAAACAAGAAAAAGTCCGAAACCGAATCAGAAAATACCTGATTTTTTTTAAGTTCCTTTTTATTTTTATTTTATGAAGGAAGTAAATAAAATGATTCGTTCTTTTGAGCATTTCAATCATATAAATCACTAGTTAATTTCTTAAATCGTTTGTTTATAATCGCTTTTATGAGTTTTAACAGCATTGTGTTTTTTACATCGGTAAGGCGAAAAAGTACCTAAATAATTTAAATAAAGTAACACGTAACATTATGATGCCCGCGACTATGTCCACGTGGACACTAAATAAAATCCTAAACATCTAAATTACCCGAAATCGGGTAAAAATACTGTACTGACAACTTTGCTTGAAGTAATGTCATGACAAGGGAAGTCAAAATGACAATGACGTTCAGCGACATCTTGAGTAAATATTAAAAGTTTCCAAAGTGAAGTATAACACTAGATGGAGTAACTAGTCTTTTTTTTAAGGTTTTCCTAGATTTTCGTGAAAGTAGGCAAAGCTTTGGGCACAAATCACAAACGAGAAAAGCCTAACCTAACGACGACCTATCTATAAAACAAAAAAACTATTTCTTCGTTGATCGTTTTAAATCAGAATAGGGTTGATATGAACCAAAATAATTTTGATTGCCTTACAAAAGTCTACCTATCTGTTACTCAGATTTGACTAGTAACCACCCAGTAGGTAAGTAAAATACACGGTGGTTTATCCAATACCTCGGTAGGTATCAGTTTACCTAACACACAAACAATTCGCTAACACTGTTTCACAGCATCCCGATAATGTTACAGCTCAGCCGAGCTCTAAAATTAGTCCTAAACTCAATGTCTCACCTCACACAGCTGGTAATTGCCGCCACCCCACCTGACACCTATGTTATCCGAGCTAACTGTACTTACCTATTACTTACGCTCGCATCGCACTAATAACATGTACGACGACCTTAAACTATCTTTGTTAGTTATAGTAAAACTACTTTTGTAAGTTACAGCGACAATTTTCTTCTTTGCGGAAAGAAAAATTGTCGCTGTTCTCTATATCACTGACTATGGAACACAATGGAGAGTTGCTAACTAAGAACTTTTGTTTGGTTTGATATTTCAGTTAGCAATCACTGAAAGAATAGCCTACTGTTCCTAGGTAGGCAAATATCGTTCACTATCTTAGCTAGAAATCTTATGTAAGCTCCTGATCTGAAGACCTCTTCTTTGTCAACCAATCATCTTCCACAGCTGGATACAACAGTAAGACTAGTAAATTCTACAAGAGTAAGACTTGTCTCGGTCTTGCGCCATCTGTATCCACTTTAGGTACGTATATAAAAAGTGGACGGTACCATAATCAAGTTCATACATAGAAGGACAGCAGATTCACTATTTATGACGCCTCATTTACAGCAGTCATTAAGGTTAATTTTCCCTGTCAAATCGCGTGAGAAAAAAATCTACCAACAATGGACCCCAAAAAAAACTCGGAAAAAACCACAACAGAGATATTGTGCAAGATAATAAAAAGATTCTAATGAATTTCGAGTCATTACCGAAACTCGTTGCTTAATCTGTGCAAGATCTTAACACTCTGTGGCCCTTCCGGATTTGAACAAAGAATGTTGTGACATTTTTTTATTATTTTTTTTAATCCGCCATTGTAGAAAAGCACGCAAAGTAATCGACGCCGGATATGCCTAGGTTGGATTAAGGGACTAACCCAGTTTTCCACAAAGCAACTTTCGTAGAACATTTCTTCGTAACCTAGGTAGATTTCCACTAAATAAAACTTTTTGGAACTCTATTGCTATAGGGTTACATCTTAAAATTACGTAGCTTCCAGTTTTCTGGATGTTTTCTAACTTTGTTAGCCGTAGCTTCTGGTTGTCGGTGACAATGGCTCATTCAGTTGAATGGCTGAGCGGATTATGTGCTATTGCCATCGTTTCTGCTTTCTTTGGCAAAGGATTAAATGTCTAATGAGGATAAGATACGTATATCTACCCATTTAGTCAGTAGTTTTTTTTTCTACGAGGCAAGGTTCAGAATACGTCGATGATCTCTACCGTCCTTTTTCCATATTTTTTTTGTTACCACCTTCTTAGCAACTTATAAACGTACACTGTTTAACAAAGATCTCTTGCATGGACTTCCACAGATCTCGGTCTTGCGCCGCCCGTAACTAACCAGCAGCTCCCTGCGTATCGTCTGGTGTAGTCGGTCTGATGTTAACTCTGGTTCTCTTATGGATCTCCTCACTTAACGTATTTTTATTAGGATTAGTGTTAGTACTCTAAGGCTGAATTGTAAAGACCGCACTCTCGCGTAGCTCAGGCTCAAGATAGAGTTAAAACGAGGCAGATTTATGTCAGAGCATTGAGTCAAAGCACGCTCTATATATCTCAGCATTATGCTTAGCTGGCCTAAGTACCTACCTATGTATCTCAAACTATAGCTATTATCTTTTAGTTTTTGAAATATTCCATGTTTTATTTATACGTAAGCAATTTAAAACAAATAACGATATTGCTATCTAAAGTAGAGATCTTGTAAGAGTCTTAGAAACGTGATACATTAAAGTAAATCATAGGTATTAGGAAAGAGAAAGGAGAATGTAAATAGACGAAGACAAGGCGGGCGCGGCGGCGTGACGAAAAGCTCTTTGGAAAAATTACATGAAGCTGCAACGAAGTACTTACCTATAAGTAGATACCTACCTAACCTCTTATCTAATTTTTGATATATTATGGTAAGTTTTAAGTAGGGTAAAAAATCACTTGAAATAGTTATTAAGTGTACGGTGTAATTATATCAAGTACCTATATAGGTACTTAGTGGTAATGGCTACATTGGAGTTTATCTGGCAGAATTCAAATTTAAAAGTGATTTCAAGGCTTTTTAACCCCTTCCAAGTTAGCCCGCTACCATGTTAGAGTGCATCGGCACTTGCCATCAGGTGAGATCGCAGTCAAGGACTATCTTGTGGTCGAATAAAAATAAAAAAGGCTAATGGCAAACTAGTGAGAGATAGTGCCATCTTAGAGATAGGTACCTACTGAGGGACTGATCGGGAATAGACTCTGGAAAATTAACGAGCTTTTCATAAAACATTACAAAATGGCTAACGAAACCACAGTTATTTTCATATTGATAAAATAATAATATATATAGGTATAATAATAATATCTTCCCGACCGAATCCGGTCACGGCGGCCAAGAAGTGTGTGCGCAAACACTGGTGCACTCTCTATTCCCTCACTCTCATAGTCCGATGGGACGGAAATCCGACACGACCGGAGAGGGATCAGGCGCAGGACCGACGGCTTTACGTGCTCTCTGAGGCACGGGGGTAACTCACCGCCAACTTCCTAACTCCGGGCTAATATCTACTGAGAATTTCTTGACAGAAAAACCCAATACATTTTATGGTCCGACCCAGGCATCGAACCCGGGACCTCGTCATCTACAGTCGAACTTGCTAACCACTAGACCAACGAGGCAGTTAAGTTTCATATTGAACTGAACCGTTAATGGTGAGTATAAAAATACAATATAACTATCACTAAACTATAATAATATAACTATCCCTATAATTATTTGCGGATATTATAGGGGATATAATAGGAGAGATCATGGACTGGCCCGATTATGATGAACCTCCGAGTGTCCTACAAATATTTGTTCTCGGCGCGTAACGACGATTTCTAAATAATCCTCTTTGAAGGAGACGTGCTGAAAAAGTGTTATGCCAGGAGCGAACCACTAATATTGGGTTCTGTAGGTTTAAAGTTTAAATATATTTTCTCTGTCTTATTAAGTTAATTGCAAGCGTTACATTTGTACTGTTTGTAATGGATAAACGGACAATTATTTTCAATATTTTTTTACAGTTTTCATAATTAAACCTTCTCTTAGGTATTATTGAAATGTCTAATGGTAAAATTTGGTAATGCCAAAAAATTAAAAGATTTCCTACACTCTATATATGTACTTATGACTTAGTTTTTTGTAAGTTTGGAGATCTGTCTGTTTAAGCTATGTCATTAGTAGGTAGGTATTAAGCGGTTTCTTAAAACCATAGAGTAACTAGGTGTTTATTTTTTTTTAAAGAAAGAAAATCCATGCGCGTCTCTTGCAAATACTTAGTAGTTTTCACCCAAACACCATGTAACCCTAAAATATCATTATTTTCGCACATAATGCAAGTGACAATGACACGGTCACAATGGCATTCAGCCTAATCCCCACACTATTTATACACGAATAATACTGGCACAGATAATAATATCCACAGCAGATAATATTATATTATCCATAGATAATAGTCGCAACTTTTTTTAAGCTTCTGTTGGTGTTAAAATTAACGCCCGGTTTCACTATAGTGTGTCTATGTCGCCGTTTATTTGGGACAGTGTAAACGTTTTATTTATGGTGTTTTTGTTTTCTTTTTACAATGTTTTACAACGTTGTTGAAACGAATATTATTAATTTTAAAATTAGATTATCGGCCATTGCGTACCTACAAAACTCTACAATTTGGTAGGTATATAATCTATCAGTTATTTTATCAACTTAGCTCGCTGTCTACATGCTGTCTACGGTGTATTATTGTCCATAATTCAGCTGATGAGTGATGTAGCAACACAAATTAATCTTTAATCCTACCCATTTAAATTAGTATTTTTTTTAACATGTCAAAATATTGCTCCTCTACAATAGTATCGATTTTTATTCCGATAGGTGATAATTAGGGTTCCTTCGTACAAACAATTTCATGCTTTTAACCAATGAAACGGTTTTGGTGCAATGAGCTATAGCTTGCATTCCAGGGACGTGGGATACTTTTTATCCCGTTTTTATCTTAGATTTTTTAACACCGGATAGGTAGGTAGGTAGAGACACAGTTTTAAAAGATTGCTGACCCGATTTGTCCATAATGTTACAGTTACCTACTTAAAGGACAAAAGATTAGTTCGCGTGTTATACTTATCCACCACCACGAACTATAGGTGTGATCTTTCACGACAATACAGTGCTCTTTTTAATTTTCCCACAATAAAATTGAACTTTACTGCCATCGAAATAAAAGTGACAAGTAATATTTGGGGGTTTCAATTTAATTTTGTTCAGGTGTTTAGGGATGAAGAGATGTAGATAACGCGTATTCGGAGGTGACAATGCATGCATTAACGCCTCGGCACGTTTACAAGATGCTGTATCTGTATCGGTGGTTGATCTATGGGCTTATTTGATCAGACGTGTTTAGATAAATATCATTGACAATTCTTGTTATTTGTAGAGCACCATCTTCAGAAAAAGCGTTTTGTATAGGCTGATGTAAATGGTCAAAGGGAAAACCACAGAACTCCAATTCAGAATAGTGCACAGGTGAAGTAAAAAAATTCCGTGAATAAGTAGGTATATTTTTTTCATTTCATGAGGGCTCGTGGCTCATGGTTGTGTGTGTGTCGTATCTGTATAAGTGTGAACGAGAGCTTGCTCGCGCCTTTTTTTTTTATTCGATGACAAGATAGCCCTTGACTGCGATCTCACCTGATGGTAAGTGACGATGCAGTCTAAGATGGTAGCGGGCTAACTTGGAAGGGGTATAGCAGTGTAAATTCAACCCATACCCCTTATCGGTTTCTACACGCCATCGTGCTGGAACGCTAAATCGCTTGGCGGCACGTCTTTGACGGTAGGGTGGTAACTAGCCACGGCCAAAGCCTCCCACCAGACTAGACCAGAGACAATTTAGAAATTATAAATTCCTAAACTGCCCCCGCCGGGAATCGAACCCGAGACCTCCCAGTTATTTGTACGGTTCCGTTCCCGAAGAGTACCTAACCAACGGGACCCTATTTCTAAGCCTCCGCTGTCCGTCCGACCGTCTGTCTGTCAGCGGGCTGTCTGTATCTCATGATCCGTAATGGTCAGACAGTTGAAATTTTCAGAGAATGTGTAGGTATTTCTATTGCCTCTATTACCAACAACAATAAAAATAAAAACAAATTAAAAGTTAAAGGGGGCTAGTAACGTATTGTTTTTCGGCGTTTTTTGGTACGGAACCCTTCGTATGCTAGTCCGACTCGCATTTGACCGGTTGTTTTATATGACTAGCTTTTACCCGCGGCTCCGCTCCCACCATTGATGGGATTGTGGTGATTTTTTACAAACTTAACAATTTCGACTTATTTTGATTTTCCAGCTGTTCTTCAGGATTTTCCCCATTTTTTAACCATCTCTGCTTTTGTTTTTTCTAATAAGAAGAAGCAAAACAAAAAAAATTAAATCGGTCAAGCAGTTTTCGAGTTTTAGCTAGACTAACGAACAGCAATTGATTTTTATAAATCAAATAGTAAGTAACTTAAGTAACTTTCGTTATTTTATTCTTTTTAGCGCATAAAAATAAAAGCCTGTTTTTAAATATTTTTTATACTTATAATTTATTCCTTGTGATTCGAAAAACTTTTAGATTCATCAATTGATTGTTCTGTACAGTAAATAATTCATGTACCTACCTACTTAATTATTATTCATTCATACATTAATTTCTTAAAACGACAAGAACGCTACCTACAAACTAAGTTAATTATTATCGAAAGCCGGCGGCTTGGTAGCTATGGGGATTCAAAGCGATGTCATTATCTTTTAATCAAATTAAGCAACTATTGACTAACTTAAAACGGTTGGTGTATACCCTCCTTTATCTAGCATCGACTGGGATTTTTATAATAAAAATACCTATACACCTACTCTAAACTCTAATATCGAAGTAATTATTTCAAGCTGTCAGGTTGTAATGAATACGTTATCAGATCGTGTTGTAACTTGTAGGTAATGAACAAAATAATGTAAAATGTAGGCTATAACATAACTGCTTCGTTTCACAAGGCGTTTTTACAAAGAAATTATAAGTAGATTAAACCTTGCTACCAAGTACCTACCTAGTGAGAAACAGTAGATAGATATATACCTCTATAGGTCCGTAGAGTTATTAATTTGGGTTCTTAGTATTAGAAGCCGGTAAAGAATACAACTCGGAGTCCGACTTCACATGTTTATTCGTCGAAGTTTCTGTACAAAATGACTGCCTCTAATTTGATCTTCTCGCTTTTATAACATTGTTTTGAATGAAGTTCGCTATTAATGAAGTTTCTACCTACATCAAAAATCAACATCAGTAGAAACAATATCTTAATTATTATTCTAAGAAACAAAAATGTGTATCACAACCCTAATAAATAATATTAGCAATTTTAATGCTTAATTATCATTAAATTAAAGCTACATACATTTTATGGATACATATTGTGCATTTGATTGAATGAATAAGTATTGATACCTTATAATTCATTCAATCAAATGTTTTCTCAATATTACAATACGTGAACTCAGTCAATTTTATCTGTATTAGTGTACAATCTCTAAGTCGCTCACAATTATTCACATAATTTCTAACATTCGGCCTTCCTGACCTACAAGTTTGTCCTCAAACTTTTAATTACATAATAATAAAAAAAAATTATCAATAACATAATGTCAATAGGTATGCAAACCAGCTTGAAAATTTGTTACAGTATACAAATACTAGTTTTTGTTACATTCAAAAAGAAAAACCAAGCAGTTACGATTTTACAGACATTTAAAATTCTCATTTGACAATGCTCCGCTCACTCGTATATAGACGACACTCGCTAGCGCACATTTCAAAATTCCATATTTCAAAAACTACATTTTATTTTTATTACAATACAGACCTAAAAGTTTCTAACTTTCTCCCTAAATCAATTCATATTTTTTTTTATTACTAAATCTGATTCGCAATTATATAATAAACATTAGATGTACTATTTAATGTCTACTATCTATTTATTATCAGTGCTTTAACGTACCGATTTTTTTTTTTGGTTTTTTTTTATTATTATTATTATTATTTTTTTTAATTATTCAATCATGCATTTACATACTTATCTTAATAATATTTATTTCACGTTATTATTTATTATTTTTATTATTATTTATTTCAAATTATTCAATCATGAATAGAATAGAATAGAATAGAATAGAATAGAAATATTTTTTATTCAAATAAACTTTTACAAGCACTTTTGAATCGTCAATGAATCTACCACTGGTTCGGAATGCCTTTCCTGCCGAGAAGAACCAGCAAGAAACTCGGCGGTTGCTCTTTTCAAAAATAAAAAATAAATTTTACAATAGTTAATGAAACTATGCTATGTATACAGTGCTTCCACGATTAATTTTCCCGAGTACAATACAAGTAAAAATAAATACAATACAAATACAAATAAATACAATTCAATACATGTCAAAACAGGCAGGCAAAAGCAGACCCATTCCCGTTGGTGGCACCCGTTCACGAGCATGACGCATGATCCAGCCATTGCTTCGCTCAACCATATTTGAGGGAACGTAACAACCCGCATCATGCATTTACATCTTAATATATTTATTTCACTTTTTTTTTTTAATATCTTAATAATATTTATTTCACTTTCATTTCACGCCTGGAACTTTCTCCAGGACCTTCTTATTTATTTATTTATTTTTTTTTTTTTTATATATTATTTCATGCCTGGATTTTTTTCCAGTTTTTTTTTTTTTTTTTTTTTTTTTTTTTTTTATATTATTTCATGCCTGGATTTTTTTCCAGTTTTTTTTTTTATTTTATTTTTATATTATTTCATGCCTGGATTTTTTTCCAGTTTTTTTTTTTATTTGTTAATATAATGCCTGGACTTTTCTTCAGGACTTACATATTTTTTTTTTTTTTTTTTTTTGTTTGTAATGTTATTAATGTTGATATAATTATAAGCATTCATTCAATCTCTTCGCTATCTATATACCACTATTATCATGCTTAATGAGTGTAGGTACTAGTCAACGGTTTAGTAGTTATCTGTTCAATTGATACACTGCAATACTTTTTCTTGCCTATCTTTGAACTTGATATATAACTTATAACTTATAAATACATATATTTATATTTTCCTATTTATATTTATGTGTATTTCCTAATATTTTAGTTAATTTATAAGGTTCTAATTATACTGGCAATATTTTCCTACTTTGCCCATTTTTAGAACTAATACAGAGTAAACTTTGGAAGTTTTCCTCTAATTTATGTACAATACAGTTACTAAATTCTTATTCAATTTCATCTATGTTCTGCGTTGGATTTGAAAGCATATTTTCATTATAAAATTCACTATGTTATACTTTATTGAAAAATGAAAAATGGAAAAATATTTATTTAGCAAAACAACATTAACAGTGAATACCATAATATCCATTGAGACCCACACTAGGTATACCTGTATCGTGGGGCCCAATTCACCACCATTACAAAATTTTTAATTTTAGTTGTCGCTCGGATTACGATGGCAGACAAATTACCAACAAAACAATTACCTAATTAAAAATGCAATATTACACAGATAAATTACAGATTACCAAAAAAATAAAATACAGCTTACTAATAAAAGTTTAAAAGAACAGAAGGTTGCACTACAAATAAAGCCTAATTCAAAGTTAATTTAAATTTAAATATTATTATTTAATCACCATTTAATTTTTTTACTCCTACTCTTAATTCCACCTATTTCATATCTTTGTGTTATTAGAACATGTAAGGCCTAATATAAAGCTTCACCTGTCCATTGGATCTAGGCGAAACTAGGTGAAGTATTGCATAACTGTTCATATTCCTTGGATCTGAATGTGATGTTTGAAGATTATTTTCTTGGCAATGAAAATGAATAGAAACTACTGGTAAATGTACTAACGATCGCTGTTTATTTTAAATTACCAACAAATGCTAAAAGTGGTCTATTTGTATTGTGGGAAAAGAAATATTTGTTTTAGCGATAAATACAAATTTCTTATCTTTCATATATATATATATATATTTTTTTTTTTTTTATTTATATTATTATTATTATTGAACGAGCGAAGTGAATTCTCTGAGTCTAATTGAGTGAATTAGCATTTGTCCGTCCGTCTGTCAGAGCCTTATAACTTCTGAATTACTGAGCGTATTTACTTCATTATATGTAAACTGGTGGCCTTCAGCCGAATATTGCATAAAAAGAAAATAAAAAAAAAACTTTATTTCAGGCGCTTTCAAAGTGGAGATTTTAATTTGGGCCATATGTCAAGAATTACTGAATATTAGAACTTGAAACCCGGTCGCAAATTCAGTTATATCCCGTACTTGAACAACAAATACCAAAACCAGACAAATATTATAAAGAAATGAAATCATTTAACTTTTAATGCTTATAGATTCTATAGCTTCACAATAATGCTAATAGATGGTTCTGTATTTGCCATCGAGAAAACAGAATTATGGGATACCACGAGGTCCCAGTTCGGGGCGAACCACTAGTTATTTATTTATTGTTTTTATTCACCGAATATTTCTTGCAATTCATGTTCTTTAACATTATCCAGATTTTTATGTTTAGGTTTTATAATTACTACCCAACAAAACTTCCCGAATGAAATGTAAATAATTTAGTATCGGTTTTTGTGACACTGTATGGTTATAATATTACAGTGTAATTTTTTAAAATGTATGTTTTACTTGTTTATTTAGACTATATTTATTATATTGGTAAAATGTATCTTTTTTTCTAAAGGTGCCTTAAGAGCTTTACAATCAGTTACAATATTGTAAAGATAGGCCTATTAAATAAATAAAAAAAAAATCTAAATCTAATGATTCAATTACAGCTGAAGTTTCAAAATCACAAGCCTGCAATAATTTTTGGTCATCTGGCATAGTTTTTAGACTACAATAAATTAAGTTTTAGGGAGATATTATTCGATAGTATGTTTATGGTTATTTATAGTATAATAAGCCAAAATAAGTCGTTCAATTAATCGAGTTTTAGAGTCAAACCATTTTATATTTCACTATCACCACCTTCCAATATATATATGACATTTTGTTAGATTAATTAGTGGTTCTGCTATCAAATGAATACCCAGAAATATTTTGTGAAGGTCTATAGATTATTTAACTTCCTGCACCTTAGTTGCACAAGAAAAGTTAAGTTAGGTACTTAAAGCTTCTACTTTAGCTTGGCCTTCATCTCATATCTTCACTACTAATCTCAAAGTATAAGTAATCGATATTAGATCTAGAAAAGTTATTTTTCCGAATCAAGGAGAGATTTCTTAAAAGTCACTACTTTAAATAATGCTTTTTGAAATTTAATTGGGGCATTAATCAGCCCATGCGTAAACTATACTGGGAATGCTTTTATTCTGCGGTATTGATTAGTTTTGCTGAGGATATAATATTTATCTATTTTTAAATTCTAGATTAACTGTTGATGTAGCTAATCCCTATGTAATTCAAGCTTTACCATTATTATCTTTTCATATACCTTCTACATACCAATATTAAATGCCTAAATAGCAGTGATTACAACTTGGGACAAACCAATTTCTGCTTTAAAACACCTCGAATATGAAAAGGAATAAGCTGTTTAGTAGATTTGATATTATTACAAACTTATAATTTTACAGAATAATGAGGTACCTAATTTTGTGATTATTATTTGGGAGTTCTATAAAATTTTCACTTATAGAAAAGAATTTTGAACAAACTTCCTATGCAATAATAAAAGAATCTACCTCTTCTGTTTTCAATTCAAATTTTGTTTACCTAAAATTTGATAAGCTATTCTTTTACGTCTGTAATTATCGATTTTATTATTTGATCGTTTTAGTTTATTAGGATATTTTCTCGAATTAAACTACATCATTCCCTACATCTTGAAACTTACAAGTTTATCATTTTCATTTTTTTCTTTTATAAAGCTTTATGAGTGTTATTTTTCTGATCCAATAGCCATGTTACGTTTTTGTTGGATTTTACGTTGTTTTTTTTTTTTTTGATGGATTTTGCTAGATAGAACTCCTTTAGTTAAAATTGTTCAGTTGAGTACATTGACGTCTAATGTGGTGATTTTCTTTACGATTATGCTATGTTTAGTAAATTGAAGGTAATCTGTATTGTTTAATGTTTTGTTTACAATTGACAAACCCTCTTTTTTTTTTTCAATTAATTTTACTCAATTTTGTACGTAAAAAAATAACCTCCTCCTTTTTGAAAGTCGGTTCAAAATAATATCTGTGGTTCACTGAATTGTATTTCTTCTAAGACTTATTGAATTGTGTTTTCGTCATAATGTAATTTTTGAGATTGATTCATAGTGCTTTTATATCAACATTAATATCATCATTAAACGTACCAGACTTTAATTCTCCCGGCTGCACACCCGGCCGCACACCCGGCCGCGCTCCCGGCCGCGCTCCCGGCCGCGCTCCCGGCCGCGCTCCCGGCCGCGCTCCCGGCCGCGCTCCCGGCCGCGCTCCCGGCCGCGCTCCCGGCCGCGCTCCCGGCCGCGCTCCCGGCCGCGCTCCCGGCCGCGCTCCCGGCCGCGCTCCCGGCCGCGCTCCCGGCCGCGCTCCCGGCCGCGCTCCCGGCTTCACTCCCGGCTTCACTCCCGGCTTCACTCCCGGCTTCACTCCCGGCTTCACTCCCGGCTTCACTCCCGGCTTCACTCCCGGCGTCACTCCCGGCGTCACTCCCGGATGCACTCCCGGATGCACTCCCGGCCGCACCCGCGGCTGCGTCGCCAACTGCACCTCCGGTGTCTTCTCCAGTCACCCTGGTCCCGAAGGCAGTGTTTGGCATTTTCTCCCTTGTCTGTTAATCCATAGCTGAAAAATAAGAATTTTGTGTGACTAAAAATCTAAATTTTGGAAATTAATTGAAAAAGCAGGTAGTTTAAAAATTTTTTTTTTTTTTTTTTGGGTGGGTACTCTTATCCTATATGGGTATCACAAATAAAGTTAAATAAAAATATAAATGATATGATATTATACTATTATACTTTATACTATATTATAATATTATAATGATATATTACACAAATTTTAATTCACTTAGTATTGAAATTGAAATTGAAATATTGAAATATTTGAATACAGTGATGTGCTATGCATTTATTATTATTATTATTTTTTTTTTTTTTTATATTTTATATTATACATATATGCCTACATACATTCATACATAGAACATTAAAAAAGAGAGTAAAAAAAAATACTTATCTGCGTTCAACGTATCCCACTTCTGATATTAGAAGCCGGTAAAGAATACAACTCGGAGTCCGACTTCACATGAAATAGAAATAGAAATAGAAATAGAAATATTTTTTATTCAAATAAACTTTTACAAGCACTTTTGAATCGTCAATGAATCTACCACTGGTTCGGAATGCCTTTCCTGCCGAGAAGAGCCAGTAAGAAACTCGGCATGTTTATTCGTCGAAGTTTCTGTACAAAATGACTGCCTCTAATTTGATCTTCTCGCTTTTATAACATTGTTTTGAATGAAGTTCGCTATTAATGAAGTTTCTACCTACATCAAAAATCAACATCAGTAGAAACAATATCTTAATTATTATTCTAAGAAACAAAAATGTGTATCACAACCCTAATAAATAATATTAGCAATTTTAATGCTTAATTATCATTAAATTAAAGCTACATACATTTTATGGATACATATTGTGCATTTGATTGAATGAATAAGTATTGATACCTTATAATTCATTCAATCAAATGTTTTCTCAATATTACAATACGTGAACTCAGTCAATTTTATCTGTATTAGTGTACAATCTCTAAGTCGCTCACAATTATTCACATAATTTCTAACATTAGTTCAAAGAAACCTCGAATGAATCTTATTAATCATCTTTTAGAAGTTTATAAACGGTTTTTATTCGATAGCAAGATAGTCGTTGACTGCGATCTCACCTGATGGTAAGTGACGATGCCTACAGGTCCACTACAGGGGTAGGTATCAGGATGTATTCTCTTTCTTCGTTTTATCAATACTGCTAGATCACTCATCACTACATAGTATAAAAAAAAGTCGCTTTCTCTGTCGCTATGTATGCTTAAATCTTTAAAACTACGCAACGGATTTTGATGCGGGTCTTTTTAATAGATAGAGTGATTGAAGAGGAAGGTTTATATGTATAATAACATCCATTAAAGGGAATGACATAGGCTATATATTTTATACCCGTGCGAAGCCGGAGCGGGCCGCTAGTAATATACTAAAAGGGCCACAAATCAAAAAATCGGATTATTCATATCTTAAATCATAATATGATTTAAGATATGAATAATCCGATATTATCGGATTATCACATTATTCATAGATGCAGTAGGTAAAATCTACCGCATCTAATAATGTATGAACTTACCTAATATGTCCTACTATAAGTATAATATTATAAATGTGAAAGTGTGCATGTTTGTTACTCAATCACATCGCGACGATTGAACCGATTTGGCTGAATTTGGCACAGAGATAGATTATAGTCTGGAATAACACATCGACTACTTTTTATCCCGGAAAATAGGATAGCTTCCGCGGAAATTCAATAAAACCTCAATCCACGCGAACGCAGTCGCGAGCATCAACTAGTTATCGAATAAAAACAGAAAAAAAAAGTTTTTTAAAAAGAATTTTTATTTAAGTACATACATGACGAGTCGAAGTGTAACGAAATATTAATAATAATTCGAGTATAATAGTCAGCCAGCGATTAGGTAGGTACGTAAGTACGTCGCGTCACGGCGCGATGCTCTGCCCATAAACACTAATGTAAATTGTAAATATTGTGGCGGGCTGAGCAGCGGGCGAGCAGCGAGGAACCTGCACTGTCACGCTGTACAAATTGCTTTAGTTAACAGTGCGCGGAAAAAAATCCCCGCGATAGACGAAATAAAACCTATAAAACATACCCGAAACCTCGTGTGAACTTTGTGTGGCAAATTTGTGGGTGCCACCAACGGGAATGGGTCTGCTTTGACTGCTCATCTTGACATGTGTTGGATTGGTGTACCTACGTATGCATTTTTGCATTTTTGAAGCTTTATTGTTGAAGCTCAGTATACATAGCATAGCTTTGTAAAAAAAAAAATTTTTTTTGAAAAGAGCAACTGCTGAGTTTCTTATCGGCTCTTTTCAGCAGAATCTGCATTCCGAACCGGTGGTAGATTTATGACGTGTCATAAAAGCTACAAGTTAGCCTACATGAAATAAATTAATTTTGAATTAATTTGGGAATTTATAATTTCTAAATCGTTTCGCTAAGAAAGGATTTTTCAAAATTCAAAACCTAAGGAGATAAAATAGGGGTTTGAACGGGGTTAACGTGAACGAACTGTCATAAAGGTAGAATAGAATTGAATATAAATATTTTTTATTCAAATAAACTTTTACAAGTGCTTTTGAATCGTCGATGAATCTACCACTGGTTCGGAATGCTCTTCCTGCCGAGAAGAGCCAGCAATAAACTCTGCGGTTGCTCTTTTAAAAAATTTTTTTACAATAGGTAACAAAACTATGCTATGTATACAGTGTTTCCACAAAGAAGTTTCAAAAATGCATACCTACCCACATACAATCTATATATATAAAATTCAAAGTCCTGACTGACTGACTGAGATATCAACGCACAGCCTAAACTACTGAAGTTAGAAACTTGAAATTTTTACAGTTGGTTCCTTTTATGGCGTAGGCGCACACTAAGAAAGGATTATTGGAAATTACACCCCTAAGGGGTTTAAATAGGGGATGGAAGTTTATATGAAACTCCGTCATTTTTCAAGCTGTTTCCATCAAAGTTGGTATTTGAGCTTTCAGTTAAAAATAAAGAAGTACTACGTGTGTCCCAGTTTTTGAAAATTCCACTACAATACCTAATTCCACGCGGACGAAGTCGCGGGGGCAAAAGCTAGTCCAATACATGTTAAGATGGGCAGACAGAAAGTAGACCCATTCCCGTTGGTGGCACCCGTTCACGAGCATGACGCACAATCCAGCCGTTGCTTCACTCAACCATATTTGAGAGAACGTAACAACCCGCACCACAGTAGGTACCTAATACATATTACTTGTAGTATCATAAAGGGGATTTTAACTCTCAGAAGTACAGTGGCATTTATCATGAACACGTTTCAACAGCGAATGCGGCCATCTCGGCCCCCGCTGCGTCTCCTTGCAGCGTGTCACGGCGCGTGACGTCACGGCATGTCGGGGACACCGTGGCCCCATTGTCCCCGTAATTATGTAGCTATGTGGCATTCATGGGGGGAGCACAATGCGCGTAATGCTCATGTGATATTCACTCATGTATTGAACAACACGCCCTGTCGCTTTCCGTTTTGTAGACAGAGAGGAAAGTATGGTGGCGACGAAATTGAGTCCTAAATGTTAAATGCTAAATGAAAAAAGTCATAGGTACGTTGAAATTATATTTTCAAGCAATTTTTAACATCTGCTATTCGTTCACATAATTTTTGGAATGTTTAGATCCTAATTTAGGGCTAGCGTAGACTCAAATCTAGTTTTGGATTGTAAGATGGTAGCGGGCTAACTTAGAACGAGTATGGCGTCTTAATTAAACTGTACCACTAATGACAACAGGGTTGTAATGATCGAAGGTTGTAGGAGGTTCTTGTAAAAGAATTAAAAACTTTTCTGTCGTTTTCTATTACCTAAATTTTGTTCAGCCAATCACCATTATGGAGTCTTTCCCACTAGTACAACTGATTAGTTCAACTGGGATTTTTCCCAGTAGTAGGTAAAAGTATAAGAGAATTCAGACGTAGTTGTACAAAATAGTTGAACTCAGGTAGGTACTTACTACATACTTGGTAATGAGGGGAATTTTATGCATGATAGAATAAGAAAAACCGTGTATGACTGCTCTTAAAGGTGCAGATTATTTTCCAAATTTAAATGGGACCAACTTCGAGGTAGAACCTATCCATTAAAAAAAGAAAAAAGTCTATTGCAATTTTTCCACAGTCGACTAACACATTCCCAGGGCTATGACAGCTTAGTTCCAAAATGTGTCGTTTTGGCGCTGCAATCGTTCGCTTAGCCACAGACATAGGTACCACCCGGTACCACTCGCCATTGTATTATCGTCTTTGCTCGCCATCTTCAGTCGTTATTTGTTTTTGTTATTTTCAAATTCTCCTACGTTGGCGTGCAAAGATTACAAGATTATTTTATACGTGCTTGCATCTTGGTTGTTAGGATTGTGGTCGCGAAACGTGAAAGTATCGTCGTGGGACCAATTAAGTGTTGTGTCGGTGGTTGAACCTCAACTAATGAGACGCATAAGCTTTATTGTTTTCCCGGGAACGATTCCTTAAGAAATTTGTGTATGTGACCAAGGATCAACATTTAGAACAGCAATCAAAGCTTTTAGGGAGAACACAGTACGAGAACGAATCATTCAGAACATCAAAGATGGTAAGAGTGTTTCATTTATACAGTTCTCTTTTTAAAGGTGTTTGAAGATTTTAGTATGAAAGGTGGCCTATAAACAGTCATAATCTTGATCTTTTCAAAATTGCTCTTGCACTTTGAAACCCTAATAAATAAAAAATAGAAATTTAGTCTTAAGTATTAAAAAGCTTATAATAAATAGAATGCCAACATTAAACTACTTTATTTTCTTTTCAGATGGTACCATCAATATTGCTGGGCATAATCTCTGGGTAAATTAAGGCACACAAGGACATTGCCAAAATTAACTGCAAGTCATGTAAACCCTGACAAAATAAAAAAAATAAAAGTCAGCGTTGCTCCTCAGATGTTCAGTGCTTGAACCGCTGCAATGCTAAAATACACTAATGCACTCAGTAAGTATATAAAGTATGACTGAATTAGCATACAATTATTAAGAGTACCCGATGCCTATAATAATAATCTATATATATAAAAGAAAGACGTGCTAGTTACACTATTTATAACTCAAGAACGGCTGAACCGATTTGGCTGAAAATTGGTGGGGAGGTAGCTTAGAACCAGGAGACGGATATAGGATACTTTTTATCCTGTATACTGATAAAGATGAGTTTGTTTGAACACTTATAAGTCTAAAACGGCTAGATTGATCTTCATGGTTTTTTGTTTGTTATATTTGTCTCCGTCCCAAATAGCAGAATAACTTTTAAAATATCAGAAAAATTCACGAAAACAATTATTATGAAAATACATTTTTTTTTTTTCATACATTTTGTATTGAACAGGGTTTTTGATGGCAAAGAAAGTGACCTTTTGCCCCGGAAAAACAGTAACCTAAGTCACGCGGACGAAGTCGCGGGCATCATCTAGTTAGTATTAATATAATTATCTCTATTTCTATGTAAAGAGCATAATTTACAAGAATATTAGTCACAAATCTACCATGTTTTATAGTTAATGTTAAGAATAATATTACTGGTTAAATAGATGATGGTTAATTATAAAAAAATTAAATAAACATACTTTACTCATTTCTATCTTTATTTAATATTTTTCAGATAACTTACACACTGGAAAGACAAACAGTATGGAGACAACAGCAGAAGTTTTAGAATTTTTTGACAAACTTTTTGATAGTGTCAATTGCTATCCAGGCGGTGCAGCGAAAGGAAAACTGCGTAAAGCAGTGAAAAGGAATTTGTTTTATATAAAGTTTTGGACAGAAGCCATTATAAAATTGAAACAATTAACATTTGAAGACACTACTAGTAAACTATTAATACAAACAGGAAAACCTCGACTTGTGCGTGTTCCATTCCTAGAAAGTTGGATCAGAACCTTAGAGAGCTTTATAAGATTGTCTAAATTATTATTTAAAAATTATAACATAGAGTATTTTTATCCCAGATTGATAATCAATTGTTTAAAAACTTACACAAGCAACTCTATGGATGATAATTCAGGGAATACTAACTGTTAAAAAATAATAATAATTTAGCATATCCTAGCAAAAATTTTGTAATTTTGTACAGGGATGCGAGTACGTTTATACATAATTATCTAAATGAGAATGGGCATAAAAAAAATATTGGCACAAATTTAAAAGCTGCTTTAAACACTTGTTTGAGGTTTTTCTGGTTGGGGTGTTGTTCCACCCATAAAGAATTATTAAAAAACATATTTTTAAAACATATAATAAGATTACATGTGCATAATTGGTGCAATATCTTAAATAAAATCTTAAAAGGGGACATAGAAGAAAAATACAGATCAAAAATGGCTGATATTCAAGAGATAGCATATCTGAAGTATAAATGTTTTAAATTAAAGATAAAAGTTTTAAATAAATAAGTGTAAATAAATAACTGTTGTTTGATTTTTTATTTTTTATTTTAAATATTTAAGAAATTCCTACATTATTTTGTTATCGATAGAAGTACATCACTAAAGTATCGATAATGACTAAACGAGTTATCGACTCGGGTAAGCCCTATACTGTCAATTCAGCTGCAAAGCTACAGCAGCGCCAAAACGAAACAATTGGAAACTAGATGGAAAAAGTCACTGTCGCATCTGTTACGTAGTAACTAATACTTAATCTGTGCACATTCCTACAACGCTGGTTGCTTCGGTCGTGCGTACTTCATATTATACCTATAGCCTGATTTTTAATTGCGTGGAATTCTGACGTATCTTAATGTTACCAGAGGTTTAAAAAAGTCAATGGCCGCACATAGATATTTATGACAAATGCCTGAAGATAGTTTGGGGTAAAATCGAACTACAGGTGGTAATACTGTTTTTCATACAAATAACTCGCTCGATTTATAAAATGACAAGTGTCAGAATTCCACCGAATTAAAAATCAGACTTTAAATACAGAAAGAATTAGGACTGACAGAATGTTAACATGAGATTAATATTTTAACTATACAAATTAAATCACATCACCAGCCCCCAGTAACTCGATGAGGGGCAAATTTTTTAACGAGTTAATTTAGTTAAGCAATGTAAACGCACGCCGGCGCTGGTTGCGGGTCGTGTGACGCGGTTATTCCGCTCAATTACTGCCCATTAGCGGATCGCGCCGGGTCCGGCCGGATCGCGTTACCGGACAACGTATGCCGTTTAACTATTTTGTCATTACAACGAAGCTGGTAACTTATTATACTTACGTGTAAATTGAAAAACATCCCGACATGTAAATCAAATCAAATATGGTTGAGCGAAGCAATGGCTGGATCATGCGTCATGCTCGTGAACGGGTGCCACCAACGGGAATGGGTCTGCTTTGACTGCCCGTCTTGACATGCGTTGGATTGGTGTACCTAAGTATGCATTTTTGCATTTTTGAAGCTTTATTGTGGAAGCACTGTATACATAGCATAGCTTTGTAAAAAAAATTTTTTTTGAAAAGAGCAACTGCTGAGTTTCTTGCCGGCTCTTCTCAGCAGAATCTGCATTCCGAACCGCGCGGTGGTAGATTTATGACGTGTCATAAGAGCTATAAGTTAGCCTACATGAAATAAATAAATTTTGAATTTGAATTTTGAAAAATCTATGGCCGGACTATGTACGATATACCTACCTGACATCTTGTTATCAGTGCGCAGAATGCCAGCATAAACTCCCTGCGATAGATCAAATAAAACATACAAATATTTGCCTGGTGGGAGGCTTTGGTCGTGGCTAGTTACCACCCAACCGCCAAAGACGTGCCGTCAAGCGATTTAGCGTTCAGGCACGATGGCGTGTAGAAACCGATTATTGGTATGTGTAGAATGTACACTGCCACAACCCTTCCAAGTTAGCCCGCTACCATCTTAGACTCCATCGCCACTTACCATCAGCTGAGATTGAAGTCAAGGACTATCTTGTCATCCAATAAAAAAAAATTAAAAACCTTTATTTTTTCCTAAAACATTTCTTCCTAAATCCTATCCTTTATTAATAAACACCTGTATTATTATTCACATGTTTTGAGAAAATAAATTGAATTGAATTGAATTTAGACAGTTTTACAATGACTAGTTATGTTCTATTAAATTATTTATTTATCAGAGAACATAACTTGAAATCGTCTAAAAATGCAGGTATCAGATATCAGGGATAGGTTTGATCTGGCCTTCGAATAGGATCAATATATGACAGTAATGTTCTCACAATGGTAGTATCGGATTGCAAGCGTTTGTTGGAAACCGTAATATTCTCTAATTCTTAAGGACATGCATCTATTGTGGTCAAATCAATGAAACGCATATTTTCGCGTTGCGTAATTTGAGTCGTAGGATTTTTTATAGCTAGTCCCCTGCGACCTAGGTTTGTTGATTTCAATTTGGTTTATTATATTAAATTACTGATATTGTAATTTTTCACCGCATACAGTATCGATGTGATCATAACGCTCTACGATCAGACGGTAATACCTACACGTGTTGCTTACTGCGCGTCGCAAGCGGCGATTATAAATTTAGCGTGTCCCTTCCACCCTGTAGATTACACAGTCCTACAACGAAATTCCTTTTTGAAGTTCAAGTAGTGTTTCTCGTAGATTTTTGAGTGCTCATTACGGATAAAATAATCAAAAAATTCCATCACGTCAGAATTTTTTGGAAATATTTTTTTTATTTTTTCATAATTTTTGTATAGGAAATTAACTAGAAGGCGATGTGCGTTTAGTTTAACTAATAATTATGATATAAAATGAGGTTGTTATGATCGCATTTGATATAATAGTAATTATTCAGTTGTTTCTTTATTTCAGATTGTTTTTTTCCCTTAATACTCAAATTTTTTCATGATTTTTAAATGTTTATTGTGAAAAATTCTGATGTGATAGAAAAAAACCGACTTCAGATTCGTAATTAGGAGGTCCCAAAACCCAATAAATTAGCACTATAATCAAAAAAGAAAAAAAAATTTTCATTTGTAGTTCTGTGTTTATATCACACCAATATCACAGTGTGGTATAACACGTAACATGTACCTATATAGTTGTAGGTATATACATTATACATAGTTACATTAACATTAGTTATTGTAATGGTAGTTAGTCGAAGGGACCCGGTATTGTGCGCGGCGTCTCGCTGCGACAGGGGACGTGCAGTTAATAAATCAAATTACGAAAATGACATCCGTTATGGCGCGCCAGAGCCGCGCCCGCTGCGTCCGTGCTCCAACGAGTACGCGTGAGGGGCTGACGAGTGTGGCGTTGAATTCTACTTTTTTTTTTTTGATGTGGTCTATACTCTATAGTCATCATCATCGCGTGCCTTCTACGAAATGAAGTTTGGCGGTCAGCATGCTAAAAACTTCTCTACTCAAGGCCGCTTCCTTCAGTTTACGATAGCTAAGCCCAGTCCACTCCCTCACATCGTCCATCCACTTGCGTCTTTGGCGACCTGGTGCTCTCCTGCCTACAACTCTTCCTTCCAACACCAATCTTGCGAATAAGAATTGGGCTTCCCTCTGCAAGTGGCCAAAGAAAGCGAGTTTTCTACGCATAATGGTTGACATACTCTATGGTAGTAAAGCCTTTTCGGAATCAGCGTGTCGATTCTCTAGAAATGATTGCATCAGTGTAACGATCGCCATGGCCTCTGATTGGCTGAATTTATAGCGTTCTTGCTGCTTCAATGCATTTTAACCAATAGCGGGAGGGTACCAGCAATGGACACACGGGCTTTTTCGGGTCTTCTTGGTGGACCGATGACACAGGGAGACGCTGGATAAGTGGATAGGTACAGGCGCCACCTTTAGCCGCCTTTGTCACTCTCCAGATCCTTAACAGCTATACCTATACAAAAATCACGTCCATCCGTTGCTGGATTGAAGGACAACAAACTAACAACCAAACAAACATACTTTCATAAGGATAACTTTTGTTTTGTTGGGTGCCTTTGCGTGGTCAAATCAGAAATGAAGAGATCAGTAGGTAGTAGAACCAGCGTGTGTGATTCTCTAAAAACGATTGCATCAGTGTAACGACCGCAATGGCCTCTGATTGGCTAAATTTATGGCGTTCTTGCTGCATCCAAATCAAGCTGGAAGCTGGAAGGTAAGAATACTTTTTCGGGTTTTTAGGTGGGCCGATGACACAGATGGGCATATCTCGCAGTACATACATAGACATTAAGATCCCAAAACAGCAGCAAGGAAATGCAGCGTTGGAAGACCCTCCCAATAGGAGACAGACGACCTCAAGCGATCCTGGCAGTTAATGGATACACGTAGCACAAGATCGTCTTATGTAGACTTGCAATAGATCTATGTCCAGCAGTGGAAGTTATCCAGTTGAGACGCTCGGTTATCATACTTTCCAGAATGATGGCTGATCTATATATATAAAATTCAAAGTCCTGACTGACTGACTGACTGACTGAGATATCAACGCACAGCCTAAACTACTGAAGTTAGAAATTTGAAATTTTTACAGTTGGTTCCTTTAATGACGTAGGCGCACACTAAGGAAGGATTTTTGACAATTCAACCCCAAAGGGGGTAAAATAGGGGTTTGAAAAATCGAACTTAACGTGAGCAAAGCCGCGAGCAAAAGCTAGTAAGTAATAAACGACTGATACTAACTAGTAGTTCGAAGAAGAGAAACTTACAGCCAGATTCGGCGTAGATTTAATGTATTAGGATCCACGTGTTAACAATGGATATATGGGATAATCTTGGATAGAATGGATCGATCGGTCGCGAAGGCGTCGGACTGGGTGCGAATAATCCGCTTATGGGAATCGTTGCGGACGTGCACTAGACTAGACGCAAGTCATGAGATGTGGAGGGCTGAAGATAGATAGATATTATCTATTTAGCTAGATAGGAACGATGTTTAGATAGATATATAGATAGTTAAAATCTTCATTGCAATAACTAGAAAGAAAGGACTTCAAATATTAGTGAATAGGTACTTGTAACATAAACTGCGCAAAGGTGGCCTTAACGTTACAGGCAACAGATGTCCCGCCAGAAACACTTTCTTAGCAGAATATTATGTGTTGAAAATGTCAATGAGACTATAAGCTAAGCGCCGCTTAGGTACCTCCCCAACCAAGCAAGAGTCTAGACTAGACAATACAGCATTGTAAAGTCGATATCTCCTGAGGATGCTCCGGTGTCGGGGCGAAACGTGCGTCGAGAGTAGTATAAAAGTCTTGTGTGGTGGTGCATGTGAGTGGTGGTAGCATTGCTTGCTTGGGAACTTTGCTTTATTGCTTGGTTGGGGAGGTAAGCGGTGCTTAGCTTATAACTGCATGTTTGACCATACAGATTTTTTCTGTTGGCGGATTACAGCAAAATAATTCTAACATTTTTTTTTTGTTAATCATGAACTTCCGCAAAGTAACGCCTGACTCTATCCAATGTCAATGAGACTGTCTAATGATAATGTCTACATGATTAGATGCTATCAATTTTTGGTTTATATAAAACTTATGAGATTCTTCTGTTTAATTTTTTCCATCCATACCTGCGAGTATAATAGTTATCATATAGACACACACACACATGCACGCACGCACGCACACGCACACGGGGTCGCAGGTTCATCAAAAGGAAGTAATGAAAGCGGTCCCAGGTTACAAAAACGCTCAGCGTGTACCTTGCAGCAGACTAAAGCTCAGTATGCTTTTGAGAAAGTGTCAATGCAGCCTTTTAAGTTCAACGTGACAATGATCTGGTGTGGTGGGCGAGGTGTTGGCTCTGAAACGTTGGCTGTTGGCTGTCGGCTGCTGCTGTCGGCTGTTGTTGTTCGCTCGGTGTTCGCTAAACGCTCCGGTGATCTCGTTTAAATTGTATGCAGAGATTTTAATCCATCTCTGTTGATGTTCTTGGAAGTTGTGTGATATTTTGCAATGATTAACTAAATACTGGTGAATAGTTTGTGAAGATTTTACGTACTTGGTTGTATCATGCCCCAAAGATACTATTTCATAAGACGTCATAATTATTGGTAATGATGGGCTTGACAGTTCACAGAATTTGTATTTATCGGAGTTTAGATATCGTTAAAATTGTAGTATTTACGAAAGTATTACCAATAGGTAATAACACTGATCGTTAAGTCAAAAATTGTACCTAATTTAGTTAAGTCACAAACTAAGAAAACTACTAGGGGTATTTACTAGGGGTAGGTACTAAGCCATTAATCAAACTATCGTGTGATTAATGGCTAGTGGTCAAGACTCAAGTCTCTCATATCTTTTGTAAGTAATAAGTATGAGTGTAAGATTAGTATCCTAAACATTAGGTAGGTCTACTTTCGGTGTTTTGAAAAACACTTCTTGCTTTCGCATTAGCTGGGGTGTTTTAACACTATACCTACATGGGGTCACGAAAATCCCATAGGTTTATGGTTTTAATTCCAACCCTACGGCAAATATAAGCTTTGGGTAAACATAAACATTATTTTAGTAAACCGATGAGCTTAGAATGAAAGCTCCCACAAGCGATTAGCTCTGCCCGTGCTTTACCCCATATATTCTATGGAATCTGCTGTGTATTTAACGTTAATTTCAACCTTAAGGGTATTGTTATAGGTGCTACTTTTTGCATATGTACAAATTAGTATTGGTATCCTAATTTATTTACGTTGCTCAAACTGCTGTTCATTTTTGAATGGACTTTATAACAAAGCAACAGTGATCAATTTTGTGAACTCCATATTTGGTGAACAGTAAAATTACTTTGTCAAAATGTTGTTGCCTTGCAAAATTAAAAAAAAAAATAGGCTTTATTTCTATACAAATAAGGTTGGGTTTTGTATATTCTTTGTGTAGAATGTGATACTAGTAAATCCCCTTCCATCGACTAAAATCCATTATTTGATGATTAATTTGTAAAGTTGGTGATAATGGGGTGAATATATTTTGTGATGGGAAGTTTCTATAATACTTTTCATAGATTATGGCCGTATTTGCATATTTAAAAGGATTTCATAACTCGGTCAAAAAATATGAATATTTAACTATAGTTATCCTGATGTTCTAAGATAGTCTTAAAGCATTAATACATATATAGGTATTTTATGAAAGGGTTACGGCAGAGAGAAAAACGACCCAAAAAAAAAAATAAAAAAAAAATCCACTACGTAACCTACGCGCCTTGAAAAAATAATAATTATTATACCCTTCGTTATACCAAAAAGAAATAGGTAGATACTTACATTATGTACTATATATATAAAATTCAAAGTCCTGACTGACTGACTGACTGACTGACTGAGATATCAACGCACAGCCTAAACTACTGAAGTTAGAAACTTGAAATTTTTACAGTTGGTTCCTTTAATGACGTAGGCGCACACTAAGGAAGGATTTTTGAAAATTCAACCCCAAAGGGGGTAAAATAGGGGTTTGAAAAATCGAACTTAACGTGAGCAAAGCCGCGAGCAAAAGCTAGTACAAAATTAAAAAATCTACACGGAAACATCGAAAATATAATTATGGTGAAAAGAGCATTTTTCCTGAACGATAAACTAAACATGCTTGGAAGATATAAAAGTAGGCATCCATCCCATATCACCTTCATTTCAACCACTTTTATAAGCCTACATGCCTACATGTACCTACCTATACAGATGTAATTTTTTTTTGTAGGTGTGAAAATATCTTCATCGGCTACTGGTTGCACCTTATGTGTCATGGTACAAGGCGTTTAGAATTCTTTGACTACAAGACAGCTAGAATATTTTCGATGAAACTTCTAAAAGGGGTATCAAAATATTAAAATTATATATAGAGGCAGAATTTAACTCTAAAGTTGAAGCAAAGTCCAAAACAAAACAATAATATTAGAAAATCGCTGTAGCCCATACATTTACATCATCTGAAACTTTTGCTTTGAATGTATCTATTCCATTCTAGCGCGGTGGGAGGAAAAGGGATGCGAAATGAGGGTGAAACTCGGGTGAGAATAGGGTGAGCAAATCCGGCTGCTGAGTGACAGTTGACAGCTGACGGGCCGCAGTTATTGTAGCCTAGTTGTAGCTAGTGATGTATCGACTGTAATAGGTAGGTATTAAGGATTTTTACCTTTTTTTTTTTTTGGTATACCTTGTTTATTTTTAACCACGAAAAATGAGGGGTGTTATAAGTTTGACGTGTGTATCTGTGAATATGTGTATCTGTCGTTCCCTCGTAGTTCCTTAACGAATGGACCGATTTTGATGCGGTTTTCTCTGTCTGAAATCTGACTGATGGAGGCGCTTTTCTTAGTTATAATTTGTTAAATTTTTTTTTTCTTACCGGCTCTTCTCAGCAGAATCTGCATTCCGAACCCTTGGTAGATTTATGACGTGTCATAAGAGCTACAAGTTGGCCTACATGAAATAAATGGATTTTGAATTTGAATTTGAAATTTGTGAATAGGAAATGATCCTACTTCATTAAAGGGTTTTACACACTTTCATTGGTGCGATTCATTTGAAATTTGGTGTACTGTTACTTTGGGTTATTTCCAAGGCAGGGTAACCTTGAGCTGATGCTGCAGCATCAAGTAGTCTGCGGGATACCCAACTCCTCAGCAACTTACAGCAGATATAGCGTGCTTGTGCTCATTAGAATGGTCTTAATGAGTAGGTGCTAGATAAATGATGATCTAGGATCGAGAAGGATCTGATGAAAACTATGTAATAGGATGTCAGGTATATCCCCGGGGAAAGGATAAAATGATCCCATCGCTCTCTTTTATCCACCTGTCAAGCATGAGGAAAACGGTGGAAATAATCTCCACAGTGGATATTCTTATAGGAATATACTTTTCCTTTCCCCTGTCGCCATGCTTTAGCAAAGGAAAAGATAATTTTATCCCCTGTCAGTGGATAAAATCGGGGGATAAAACTTTTATCTCCTGCCCATGCTACCAGTGCAGCTATATATTCACATATCGGGGGTGTTTTAAATTTTCAATTTACGCTTCTCTTTTTTTTTTAAATGTAAACAAATTACATCAAACTGGTGGTTGGTGGAACGAATGGTGGTCCATTCTTAAAAGTTTGGTATGCATGCATGCAGTCAATCGATTTGTGAAAACTAATTATTAAAATAAAAACCCCTTTTACTTAATAAAAAGGTGTTTTTATTTATTTAAATACCCATGCGAAGAAGACGGGAGCATGTAAAGCTTTATTTTCCACACTGTCGGGATTATGTGTTATTGAATGCTAATACCGTCTACTCGGCAGGGTTCGCCTCACACAGCTTCTGACGGAACTTGGTTTCATTGTTACTAACGACACGATTATATATCGGAACGAATCTAAATATATAAAAGGCAAAGGTGACTGACTGACTGACTGACTGACTGATCTATCAACGCACAGCTCTAACCACTGGACCGATCGAGCTGCTGAAATTTGGCATACAGGTAGCTATGATGACGTAGTCATCCGCTAAGAAAGGATTTTGGAAAATTTCAACCCCAAGAAGATTTAATTGGGGGTTAAAAAATCGAACCTAACGTGAGCGAAGCCGCGGGTTAAAGCTAGTAATTAATAAAAGTTATGGCTAACAAGTAGGTACCTAATTCCTCTCAATATCTATTAAGATCTCAAGATAATAGTGACGATGCAGTAAGATAGAACGTTATTTTAAAGTAGGTCCTGCAGGCCGATTATTATGTAAACGCTGTACCAATCATTGCTACAGTCTCAATTTTGGTGATTGGCTGAATTTATCGCGTGCTATGTACAAAAATGTATTTAAGTAAGTCAATAGCGAGGAAGTATCGACCAATTAGAGGTGATTGCAATTTCATACTGCAAGCAATCATAATTTAGAAAATCTCACATCTAAAGCTCGCTGCATACATAACGTGCACGGGACGGGACGTGGACGGGACGGGACGTGGAGTTTTGGAAATATCGTTTCATAGAAAATGTAAGCGACTGTGCATACGTCACGGAGCACGGACGGGACGGGAACGTGCCACGCGCGGAACGGGAAAAATATCGTCGGCGACGATGTTTAGCACGTCCCGTCCCGCACGTGCCCCGTCCCGTCCGTGATTCCGCTGCGTATGCACAGTCGCCCCGTTCGCTCCGGAGAGCTAAGTAGTGATGTTTGTGTATTTACCTACGAAGCAAAAATGGACGAATGGAAAAACTATTTGAGTGTGTACGATCATTGAAAGTATTTAGATACCAAATATAAAAATTATCTGTGGCGTAAAATTGCAGTCGAACTATCACTCACTGAAAACGATCAGATTTATTTTATTAATTTATTGCATTCGTATCTCTACTTATATTTTAATATGTAATAATAATTACAGTTGAACTTTTTATGCTCAAATCAATAGGTATATAGCATCAACCTTTGAAGACCTCCCTGGCGCAGTGGTGAGCGCTGTGGTCTTATAACTGAGAGGTCTCGGGTTCGATTCCCGGCGGGGGCAATTTAGGAATTTATAATTTCTAAATTGTCTCTGGTCTGGTCTGGTGGGAGGCTTTGGCCGTGGCTAGTTACCACCCTACCGTCAAAGACGTGCTGCCAAGCGATTTAGCGTTTCGACACGATGGCGTGTAGAAACCGATTAGGGGTATGGGTTGTATTTACACTGCTATACCCCTTCCAAGTTAGCTCGCTACAATCTTAGAAAAATCCATCTTTCCTTGTTCACATCACTAGCACGTTAGTTCTGAGTTATTGCCACGTTGCGTATGCATTAAAAATTCCCATCCGTGTTTACTAACCACGTTCGGGCCCCGTCCCGTCCACGTCCCGTCCCGTCCCGTGCACGTTACGTATGCAGCGGCCTTAATTTATACGACTGGTATTGTTTGTTGGTTTGTTGGCTTGTCCTTCAATTACGCTGCAACAAAGCAACGGATCGACGTGATTTTTTGCATGGGTATAGAGTTGAGGACCGGGAGAGTGACATACAACCTACTACTTTTTATCCTGGAAAATCAAAGAGTTCCCGTGGAATTTTAAAAACTACTACCACGCGAGCGAAACGAAAGCAACAGCGAATTGTTATAATTCGCTGTTGATTTTCCTATCTATAATATATATAAAATTCAAAGTCCTGACTGACTGACTGACTGAGATATCAACGCACAGCCTAAACTACTGAAGTTAGAAACTTGAAATTTTTACAGTTGGTTCGGTTTGACGTAGGCGTACACTAAGAAAGGATTATTGGAAATTCCACCCCTAAGGGGTTTAAATAGGGGATGGAAGTTTATATGAAACTCCGTCATTTTTCAAGCTGTTTCCATCAAAGTTGGTATTTGAGCTTTCAGTTAAAAATAAAAAAGTACGTGTGTCACTGTTTTTGAAAATTCCACCCCAAAATCTAATTCCACGCGGACGAAGTGGCGGGGGCAAAAGCTAGTAATAAATAAAAAATAATACAATGGAAACAGTGAGCCCGGATTAACTCGTACCGCGTCAAATATCGCGTGGTTTATTTACCACTGTTAAGTAATGCATTTAGCTAATGCTAGAGAACAACGTTACCGCACATGGAATCTGCATAATATTGTACAGCTACAAACATATAAACGTAAACATTCTTTTTACAAAACCAGCCACTACAAAGTATATCAATTGTGCTTATAAAATTTGAAGAGTTTCCTCGATTTCTCCCGCCGCCCGTTGGCCGCCGTGACCGGATTCGGTCGGAAGGACATTATTATTATGCTACATATATTTCGACTCTCACATCCGCGTACAAAATAAATACATATAAAGCCAAAGAGATATAATAAACATAAATATATATACAAATAAATAAACTTACATAATATACTCTACACAAATAAATACTTGTTAGAGGACGCCCCGGCAGGGGAGACCGAACGGCCGGTGGTCAGGGCGACAGGCTGAGAAACCGACGGACTATCCTAGCCGAGTGTAGCAGCACGGCTTTCTGCATCTTGGTTGCGAGCGAACTGCAACGGAACCCCAGTCGCCTCAGATGGTGAGCGAGGCTGACTGGGATCAATCCATTCGCAGATATGACGATTGGGATGGTTTCAGTGGACTCCACATGCCACATGCTGGAAACCTCGTGAGCCAGATCTAGATACTTTCGTTTTTTCTCTGTCTCCACTCTCACGAGGTTTTCGTCATGAGGAATGGTGATGTTCACTAAAGACACCCTCGACTGTGTCCGGTCCATCAGCACGATATCAGGCTTATTCGCGAGAATCGTCCTGTCCGTGATGATGGACCGGTCCCAATAGAGCCGGACTCCGTCACGCTCGAGTACCTACTGCCACCGGTGTGTACCTATACTACGGCACTCTCTCATCCAGGAGACCGTACTTCAGAGCAAGCTCTGGGTGAAGGATTTTGGCCGCTTGGTTGTGTCTGTGCAGATACTCAGTGTTTATTATTATTATTATTTGACTGGAAGGCCCTTCAGTGGAAGTGACGGACAGACGAGACAGCCCATTAGCGCGCTCACAATGGCGGCCCATATCATAAACGGCTAGGAGTGGTCGCGAGACGTCGCTCACCGCAACCGCGCAGTTGCCAGTGATTCATGTGTGCAGCCCTCGCAATACTCAGACAAACCAGTTTAAAAGCCTCAATAGCCCAACGGTTCAAGGTGCGGACTGAAAACTGAAAGGTCGCGAGTTCGAGCCTCTCCCGTTGCACTATTGTCGTACCTACTCCTGGTAGATTCATTTGACGATTCGACAGCACTTTGTAAAAAAGTCTCAATAGCCCAACGGTTCAAGCTGCGGACTGAAAACTGAAAGGTCGCAAGTTCTAACCCCACCCGTTGCTCTATTGTCGTACCTACTCCTGCAGGGTTTGCGTGGGGAGGAGATAAAAGTTTTTTGCCCCGATTTTATCCACTGACAAGGAATAAAATTATCTTGTCCCTATGCTAAAGCATGCAGGCGACAGGGGAAAGGAAAAGTATATTCCTATAAGAATATCCACTGTGGATATTATTTCCATCGTTTTGCTCATGCTCGATAGGTGGATAAAACTGAGCGAGGGGATAAACATTTTATCCTTTCCCCGGGGATAAAATTTCTCCCACCCATGCCTAGCTATGCTGGTAGATTTATTTGACGATTCGACAGCACTTTGTAAAAGTTTATTTTAATAAAAAACTATTTTATTTTAGCACAAGCTTTTCGTTTATTTTAGGAGAGAAAAGAATATAAGTCAAGTTCAGCTTGGCTAATTTAAAAAAAATTCAATTATTTATTTTCATTTTGACGACCTCCCTGACGCAGTGGTGAGCGCTGTGGTCTTAGAACAACGGTTAAAAGGATGGATTGAAAACTGAAAGGTCGCAGGCTCGAACCCCACCCGTTGCACTATTGTCGTACCCACTCCTAGCACAAGCTTTCCGCTTATTTGGAGGGGATAGGAGGATATAAGTCAACTTCAGCTTGGCTAATATTCTTTTTTTTTTTAAACCTACTGAATTTGCCAGGTCTATTTCTTGGTAATACTATGGTAAAACTTGGTTCTGTGGCGCGTCACATAAACCAATCACTATGTGATATACGCGACGTACCCATTCTGACGATTGCGACTCCAAGCACCTTTTGTAAATGAGCCAGCAGGTAGGTACACCTATAAAATATACTTTTAATGAAGGCATGTTGTACCCGTGCTGCAGTGAGCGACGAATTGCTTAGAATTTCATTATTCTTTTTATAAAACCCGACTTCAAACGCCACTACAAAGTACCTATTACGTAAGTATAAACAATTGTACCTATACAACGTGTATTGAAACTCCGAAATAATACTGAAGAAGGTGAATGTGCTCATGAAACTTAACAACTTTCCCCAAGGAACATAGGTCGAAATATGAAAAAAAAAAAAAAATTTTTACCTCCCATAGTGAATCAATCAGCTGATCGTCAATTTTGTATGGGAGGTCCACATATTTTTATCACATTTCGACCTATGTTTCTTGGGGAAAATTGTTCAGTTTCGCGAGCACATTCACCTCCTTCAGTATTATTTCGGAGTTTCAATACACGTTGTAGAAGAGATCCCTCGATTTCTGCAGGATCATGTGTTACCTTTCCAGACTATAATCTATGTCTATCTCTGTGTGTTTCAGCCAAATCGGTTCAGTCGTTGTGTCGTGGTTGAGTAACAAACATCCATCCACCTATTCTATCCATCTAAACATCCGCATTGATACGTAATAGTGGTAGTATATTTATGACGTGTCATAAGAGCTACAATTTGGCCTACATGAAATAAATAAATTTTGATTTTGATTTTTTGTTTTTTGAATATTACTAGCTAGCTACCCGCGATTTCGTACGCGTCGATTGAGATTATTTTGGAGTCCCACGGGAACTTTCTTATTTTCCGGGATAAAAAGTAGCCTATGTGCTATTCCAGTCCAGTCTAGTTTAGTCGTTGTAGCGTGATTGAGTAACAAACATCCAAACATCCATACATCCATCCAAACTTTCGCATTTATAATATTAATTAATCTAAATATATAAAAGGCAAAGGTGACTGACTGACTGACTGACTGACTGACTGGCTGACTGACTGATCTATCAACGCACAGCTCAAACCACTGGGCGGATCAGGCTGAAATTTTGCATGTAGATAGCTATTATAACGTAGGTATCCGCTAAGAAAGGATTTTTGAAAATTCAACCCCTAAAGGGATAAAATAGGGGTTTGAAAAATCGAACTTAACGTGAGCGAAGCCACGGGAAAAAGCTAGTAGGATAATAGGATTAGTAACATGAAAGAACTGTTTGATTAGGCGTTGTGAAACATTGGAATACCTGTCATACAGATAGCACTCATACGCTAAACGACGATAACCTTTAACAAATCATTCACACTTACACCGTCAACCGTCCAGAGATATCTGAAGGCACTAAAACGCAACACTTGACGTATGTGCCATTGTTCGACGCGCCAAACTGCGTCGGCGCATGTAAAACTATACTTTGCAACCTAGAGCTTTGGATTTAGAAACGCGTTTGGCGCAACTGTGCGCAAAGCGAACGCAAACGTGTGCAAAATACTATGTTGCAACAGTAGCTTCAAAGATTTTACTTTCAAAATCACAAATGTAAAATGGCGTATTGTATTTGGTGTAGGAGTTGGTGACTGAACTGTTTAAAGCTTTTAAACAAGATTATTTCACGAGATTAATAAAAGTCTTATTGCACTAATTCTAATATTTGTTTACTTTTCCTTACTAATATTTTTTTTTTAAAAGAATATCAGCCAAGCTGAACTTGACTGATGTTCTTCTCTCCCCTCCAAATAAGTGAAAACTTGTGTTAGGAGTGGGGACGACAATAGTGCAACGAGTGGGATTCGAACCTGCGACCTTTCAGTTTTCAGTCCGCACCTTTAACCGTTGGGCTATTGAGGCTTTATATTATATTATAAATGTGAAATTGTGTTTGTTTGTTGGTTTGTCAAATAACTCTGCAACAGAGCTCTTTCGATTTCGATCGAGATTTCTTAATATTCATACTATATAGCACGATGTAAACGGATTTAAATGATTGTTTGCTTATAAAGGCTAATAGTTACAGATTGGCCTACATGAAATGAAAAATTTAGATTTTTTCAATAAAGGTACATACGTTATCTTAATCTATAGTCTATTTTTTCTTCGCAACCGATGAACTAGCGGGGTACTTACGACCTTCATAAGTTTGCTTTTTCACTTGTATGAGTAAACAAACCGTACTCGTGTGCTTGTAGCACGGTTTCATTATCAGTGTCCATTAAGAACGTCCTATCGGCTGTGCTTAGCACGGCATATGTGAAAAAACTCTAACTAAGGAAAAATAGATTACATTTAAACCAATTTGTCTTGTCTGGTGAGAGGTTTTGGCCGTGGCTAGTTACCACCCTACCATCAAAGACGTACCGCCAAGCGATTTAGCGCTCCGGTACGATGGCGTGTAGAAACCGGTTAGGGGTATGAGTAAAATTCATAATTCAAAACTTATTTATTTCACGTAGGCCAACTTGTAGCTGTTATGACACGTCATAAATCTACCATACTGCTATACCCCTTCCAAGTTAGCCCGCTACCATCTTAGACTACATCGTCATTTACCATCAGGTGAGATTGCGGTCCAGGACTATCTTGTCATTGAATAAAAAAAAAATTGACCAAGTCGTAGGTAACTTCCAGTCACCTGCTCTCAGTGTAGTTCGGTAGCTTCTGCCGGCTTTTATTTCGTCAACTGTTAGATTTGAACTCTTCATTCTTGGAAATGAGGAAATCTGAATAGGCTTTTGTTTGTGCGAGGAAGTGTGACAGGCTGCTGAGCGACGTTACTGGGAAGAGCTGCGACACCGAAATACTGTGAACCGCGGGAACTTTCTATTCTTATAAATATAGAAATACAGGGCTTATATCGTTATTAGAAAATATTTGAGCACTTTGCGGTAACTTTAAGGTAACGTTAACTATGCGTTTTGACGTGTGAAAATCGATTTTTGGTAAAGCATTATGATTTGACATGTCCATACTCCGTACAAAGCTAACGTTAATTTTGAAAGATACCTATCTACTCACGTCTCAAGTGGCTAATTACTCTACCAGTTACCTTACTTATCTACGAGTAAGAAATGTAACAAAGTTGTAGGTAGGTACTTATTTGTGGTCAACTTGACCGCTTGAACTTTGCGTTTTGTTCGAAAGATATTGCACCTACTTTTGAAGTGAAGTAGATATAGTATTTCAAAACCGATCTACCTAACCGTCTTAACGAATCATAATGCGCCACAGGTTAATCTAAATGAAATAAATAATTTTGAATTTTAAAGGGCAAAGTGTGGCAAAGGGAGGATAAATGAATACGTCAATGATATTACGCATGATGACCGATTTTGAAAAACTGACGGATAATGTTCAAAAGTATCTACTATGGCGAAAAAATATCTTATTTCTAATATTATACCTACCTACTTACCTAAAAACTTCGATCATCGAAGCCTAAAAATCTTATATTGTTTGATGGATAAAATTGTCATTTAAATCTTAAGTTTTAAAATTCATTGATTCGATTCTTCTTGGTTACTGTCATCATGCCTAATAATTGTAAGTCATTTAACTTTAAAAGCCACGCAATGTTTACGCATCTCAATAAGAACGGAGGGAGTGGGGGGGGGGGGGGGAGACAACTCAGTCCAAATACTTTGATGTCCGCGATGTCCTATTGAAACGCATTTAGCGTTATTTCATGTACGATTACGTATAAGGCTATGGTTTCACTGCTAGCTGTTTGCGCATTTCCTTCTTCCGTAACTTCCGTTTACATTTACATTAGATATAGTAGCTATGGTAAACTTGACTAATATTCCCCTCTCCCCTCCAAATAAGCGTAAACGTGTGGGACTGTGAGCACAGCGCATGGGGCTCTATTCGTATTGGGGACTTATTGTAAATAGATAAGCATTTGTTATTTTTCAAGCGGGAAAGTAAGTCGGTTTCTTTGTCGGTTTAGTCTGGTCAATAAGTCAGCTGACTTACATGGATTAGGTACTTTTTCCCATTTATTCCACCTTTCTACATTTATTGTGTGCAATGTGAATAATTGATATGTAATTAAAATCAACTGACTCTCATAATGTTGCTACAATCTATTTTATTTTATTTCCAAATTACTCATTGAACAGACTCTATGGTTTATACCGCACTTTCACTCTACTCAGGCTCAAGACAGAGTTAAAACGAGACAGATTTATGTCAGACCATATTTTTGTCTCGTTTTGACCTCCATCTTGAGTCTGAGCTGAGTCAGAGCACGCTCTTGCATAATATATAATAGACATAAGTGTGTTTATTGGCTTTTAAATCTGCAAATCTACTACTTAAAAATATCGTAATAATATGCTCATCTCAGCAGAATTAGCTTTCCGAACCGGTGCCAGACTCTCGACTTATCGACTTGCCACAAATTGGCTACATGAAATAAATAAGTATGAATTTGAATCTCATATTCTATCGCTTGTATTCTGACCGCAGCCCTAACCAGTCCGGTCGAATCGACCGTTCGGTCGCTAACTAACCGTGTTTGAAGGGTTACAGTCTGTCATCATTGGGGTTTCATTTTTGGTATTCTTGTTGCCCACTCGGGCGGCTGATAGACTTTTGATTGTAGCAGGATAGGGTTACATCGCTGCGGGTTGACTTTAATCGGGGATAGCATTGCTATAACTAAATTGTGTTACAATATGAATTGCAACATTACGCTGTTTTGCAATTGTGAGGCGCAAACAGATTGGCAAAAATTTGAAAAACGTGTGTTTGGGTTATGATATTTAAAAAACGTTTAAGAGGCAGTTAATTCGGAACCTTCAATTCTATTTCCCATATATTTTTGCGTAAGTTGTTGTATCCCCAAAACGCTTACGTGACGCGTTAATTGTTGTGAAGGTCAATACAATGGTTTAGGCCGTCGTTTTAATAACGATACAACTTTATACGTCTTGAAAGTATGTAAAAAAATGCTGTTTTTGACTTTTTTAAACGAACACATAAAATAGATAAAAACAAATGATATACCTACCTAGTGCACAAAACCTAAAATGCCAATTTTGTGGGATACCACAACTTACTTTACGTTGTTGTTGTTACGTTCCCTCAAATATGGTTGAGCGAAGCAATGGCTGGATCATGAGTCATGCTCGTGAACGGGTGCCACCAACGGGAATGGGTCTGCTTTGACTGCCCGTCTTGACATGCGTTGGATTGGTGTACCTACGTATGCATTTTTGCATTTTTGAAGCTTTATTGTGGAAGCACTGTATACATAGCATTGGTTTGTAAAAAAAAAAATTTTTTTTTTTGAAAGAGCAACTGCTGAGTTTCTTGCCGGCTCTTCTCAGCAGAATCTGCATTCCGAACCGGTGGTAGATTTGTGACTTGTCATAAGAGCTACAAGTTAGCCTATATGAAATAAATAAATTTTGAATTGAATTTGAATTGAACTTAGGAGGTATCGTACAATCTTTAGGTTAGGTTAAAAAAGCTAAGAATATAGCTATTAAAAGCTAGGTGATGGTATTATCGAATACCTCAGTGACTCGTTAACATTTCAGGAACGTATGAATAGGTAGTTCCAGATAGCTCACCATTCATATTGTAATACTATGAACCATGAGCACCGTAGCTCATGGTTCATGCATTGCTGCAGTGTGAGCCATTGTAACAGGCAGCAGAACACCCGCAAAGGGCATTTGACTCTCGATGGGCGACGGCTGCCTTCCGTTGTTACGCGATGGGTTGTTATCACTCTCCATTCTGACGCGCAAGTCACGAGCTGTAGCGATCTTTGAAGTAGGTATTTTATTTAGTTTATTTTTAATGATCTTTTGGCGCTAAAGAGGATGGATCTGATGAAATGTGTCGGAAGTTCTAAGTAGGTATATAGTATTGGATCCACGGAAATAAGACGGAGAATAGCAATCGCTAACAGAGCGTACTAAAAAAACTTTTTAAATCACAGTTTCTATCAAGACGTGGCAAGATAACACTATACAAGACGCTGGTAAAGCCTGTTCTGATGTATGGCAGCGAGTGCTGGGTGATCAGTAAGAGGGATGAAGAAGCCCTGCTTGTATTCGAAAGAAGGGTTCTGCGATCGATATCTGGTGCAGTCCAAGTTAATGGAGTGTGGCGCATTCGATACAACCTGGAGCTGTATGAGATGTTTAATGAGCCAAACGTTGTCCAGCACATTAAATCGCAAGATTGCAAGGGCTGGGCGTGTGCAGCGAATGGATGATCATCAGCCCCAAAAAATTAATGTCGTCACACCCAGACGGTCACAGAAACATTGGTCGGCCAAAACTTCGTTGGTTGGCTGGGGTTAGCCAGGATGCAAAGCGACTTGGCGTGAGGAACTGGAAGGCGAAGGCAAAGCGACAGGGATGGATGGAGGAAACTTCTGGAGCAGGCCCGGGCCCACAAGGGGCTGTAGCGCCGCTGATGATGATGATGATGATATAGTATTGGATGTGTCTGTATGTTTGATAGATACTTCACCTTCTTCCAGAACCTTCACGCCATAACGATTGAACTGATTCAATTTGGAATGGAGATAGCTCATACCCAGGATTGATGGTAAGCGACGATGCAGTCTAAGATGGTAGCGGGGCTAACTTGGAACGGGTAGGTATGGCAGTGTAGATTCAACCCATACCCCCTAATAGATTTCCACACGCAATCGTGTCTTTGACGGTAAGGTGCTAACTAGCCACATCTAAAGCCTCCCACCAGACCAGACCAGAGACAATTTAGAAATTATAAATTCCTGTATTGCCTCCGCCGGGAATCGAACCCGAGACCTTCCAGTTATAAGACCACATCACTCACCACTGCGCCAGGGAGGTCGTCAAAACATAGGCTACATTTTGTCTTGGAAAATTAAAGAGTTCCTGCGGGAATTAAAAACCTTAATCCAAGCGGAAAAAATCGCGGTTATCGTCTAGGTAGTATTGTATGTTTATGTACTGTATTGTGAGATTTAAGCGATTTTAAAGTTATCAACAACCATGTCTCGGAAGCTTATGGCTTACACCGCATCTCAAACCCTTACAATTCCCATGGGCTTTGTTCGCAGCAGTTTAGCGAAAGCAATTTCGTGTTTTACAGCCGCCTGCAGATATGAACCGCGATAGCTAAATGGACAACCAGCCATTTCAACACTGTGCGAATTATACGTGGATTCCTATACTGCAATATTTTATTTATTTAAATTAATATTTTACTAGACGGTTCCCGCGACTTTGTTATCCCGCTGAATGGAAAAACTTATGTTATGTTGGCTGAGGTAACTTCCAGTCCCCTTCAGTTACCAGTGGACCAGTGGATGAGACGGGATGATAGATCCTTAAAAAATCCTATTAATAGGTACCTATTATAAATGCGAAAGTTTGGATGTATGGATATTTGTTACTCAATCACGCCGCAACGACAGAACCGATTTGGCTGTAATAGGCACAGAGATAGATTATAGCCTGGAATAACACATAGGCTACTTTTTAGGCCCGAAAATAAGAGAGTTCTCGCGGGAATTAAAAAACCTCAATCCACGCGAACTAAGTCGCGGGCATCAGGTAGGCTAGTATTTATTTATTTATTTTGAACCGATCTAGATTTTTAATGCGATGGGTTTAATGATTTATAATGGTTTTATGGGTGGGTTAATTAAAAAAGAAAAAATTTACGTCGATACGTTCATTTTTTTCTTTTTCACAATATGGAGTCTGGTGGTCGCCATATTGAATTTTGATTACTGTTCTTTAATGACACTCCCAAGATTAACACAAATCGATTGGCGTAAGAATCATCAAAATCGGCCCACGCGTTTGGTCTCGAGAGCGCCACATACCTATATTACATACCTACATAGACTGATAAATATATATTACACTAGCGGCCCGTCCCGGCTTCGCACGGGTGGACATAAGATTTTTTTTATATTTTTACCTTTAATTTATATTTTTTTAACCTACGTTACTCAGGGTGAATGTAGCTTTTTAATGGTGAAAGAGTTTTTGAAATCGGCCCAGTAGTTTTTGAGTTTATTCATTACAAACATACACACAAAAATACAAATTCTTCTTTATAATAGTAGTGTAGAAGTGTAGATTTCTATGCGACGCGCAATTGGGTAAAGGATCTAGCATGTATAAAAAAAATCTATAGTAGGTACCTACCTAGGTAGGTATTAGATAACAAAACTTTTACATAGATACTACCTATAAGGTATAGGTGAGGTAGGTAGGTATCCAAGTGGCTCGAATAACTCGTATCCCGGGTGTGATGTGCGGATCGCATCTAGCCTTCTGTTCCCGGGGGGGCGCGGGTCGATACGGGGGGGTGCTCTTTGTTTGCCCCGTATCAAATCTTGGGGGGAGGGGTTGTACCCACCACGGAATCTATTTTCTATTTCTATGATTTATAAAAGGGACAGGTATCTACCCATACCTATTACCTACCTATTCGGTGGGAATAATTTTCTCTCTTCTAAGGCGCTATAAATCATGTGATGCTATTGTATACTTACCTATCTACGTTTGTGTGGGTCATGTTGAATCTTTCTATGAACTACTAGACGATGCCCGCGACTTCGTCCGCGTGGCAAAAACTTTTTTAATTTCCACGAGAATTCTTTAATTTTTATTATTAACACATTACTTTGTAAAGGTGTAGGTGGATTAAACTCACTTATTAAACAGACTGTACCCTAGATGAGATTGCAGTCAACGGCGAGTCGGATTCGCATACGAATGGTTCCGTACCTAGCAGCTATTTTTAAGGTCGTGTCAAAAATGCTGAAAAAATCAAGTTTCTTGCATGGGGACCCCTTTAATTGTTGTTATTATTATCTCTAAATATATAAAAGGAAAAGGTGACTGACTAACTGACTGACTGATCTATCAGCGCACAGCTCTAACCGCTAGACGGATCGGCTTTGGCATACAGAATAGCTATTAGATGACGTAGGCATCCGGTAAGAAAGAATTTTTGGAAATGAAACTCCTAATGAAATAAAATAGTGGTTTGAAAGATCGATCTTAACGTGAGCGAAGCCGCGGAAAAAAGCAAGTTTGTTGATAAAGCGGCAACAGAAATACACATTCTCTGAAAATTTCAACTCTACATATTAGGTACGGATCTTGAGATACAGCCCACTAACAGACAGACCGTCTTTTACTGGGCTGTATCTGGGCTGCATAAACTTTTGCTTTTTAGGATACGGAACCCTAAAAAGCAAAAGTTCCATTCGATTTTTTTTTTTATTCGATGACAAGATAGCCTTTGACTGTGATCTCACCTGATGGTAGGTTGTGATGCAGTCTAAGATGGTAGCGGGCTAACTGGGAAGGGATATAGCAGTGTACACTCAACCCATGCCCCTAGATTTTACAACCCACCTGCAAAGCTCTTACAAAAGCTGGTTTGCTCGTCAGGGTGAGGGAAGGAGCTTTTTAAGTAAGCTGTAACTTTTTCATTACAACTTTACCATCCCCCATTGTTGTTTAAAAGCAATCTTTGCAAGACTTAGGAATTAATGATGATCGGTGTTACCACATAGGAAGGTACCTACTATCCAGACTATTAATCTATTTTTTTTACCTGTCTTAAAACTTAAAAAAGGTAGGTAGGTACATTGTGGTACTTTCCAGAGTATTAATTTTCCCTTACCTACCTGTCTTTAAACTCCTAAAAGGTACACTGTAGGGTAAAGATGCCGAATATGAGATACCATTTACATATTCGACCATAAAAAATAAATTATTGCACTAATGACTATGAAAATCATTTATATTCGACAAGTATTTAATGAAGTTTATCCTTGAAAGACCGTTTAGTGCTAGGTATAATAGATTTTTTGTTATATCAGATAATATTAGAAAAGTCAGAAATTACGTCTCAGGGAAATGGTCTCCTATTATGAGATACCAAGGGTTTTTAATATGAGATAGTATAGATTTAGAGAAAAAGGAAAGAAATCAATTCAAAAAAACTTTTTATTGGCGATATTTATTAATCTACAACATCGTACTACTAAATAAAATGGTTTTAGTAAAAACTTAATAATATATTATCATGTGCTTGTGCCAAGTGCTTGATGTTCTTCAGATGTAGATGTAACCCATAATCGTTAGTCCAAGTTTACAATATTTTTCTATTTTTGCTTCTAAATAGTCAGAAAAAGCTGGAGGTCTTCCCATGAACCTTGACAAATACTTGACATTAGCATCTTTTTTGACATAACGTTCTAGGATACTCTTAGGAACATCGAAAGTTTTGATGCTATTAGGTAACATATTGTTTGCTTCGCACTGCACTCACGGCCCGTATTATGGCATTGTGGTCTTAGGACTTCCTTGATCGACGGCATCTAGAAAAAGAGGTTTTTAAATAGTCATATTTCTATACATCCTAATATGAGATATCCACACGTGGGGGCTCCTTAAATGATTAAGGAGCCCCCACGTGTCTCATATTAGGAAAACACCCAAATTTAAAAACTAGGCTGCCTATTATTTCTTGACGAAGAAAATACAACTAAACTGCAAATGCATTGTAAAATTAATCATATAACTGATACAATGACTGTAAATTTAAATCATTTAGTGTGACTATAAAGTTGTAACATACCTCGTTAATATTTGGTGTCAAAAATCGGGTTTTGTGGTTTCGTAAAAATCCGCACGTACACAACCTGACTTCGCCTCGAACTGGGAAGCACCAACACATGTTTCAGTCTGTTGCCACGCGGCTTCTGGTGACAGTATCGCCAAATAGCTGCGGCGATTAGTTTCGCCAAAACCTAACTATCTCATATTTGGCAACCATCTCATATTCGGCATCCTTACCCTAGTTTCTTGCAGAAAGGTGTAAGCGACGTGGTGATCACTAGGAATTTTCAAAAATCATTTCTTAGCGGATGCCTATGTCTTATTAGAACCTATTTTGCAGAAAGGCGTAAGCGACGTGCTATGCACTAAGGTGGAATTTTCAAAAATCATTTTTTAGCGGATGCTTAGGTACGTCTTATTACCTACTAGGTACCTAGTACCTACCTATCTTGCAGAAAGGTGTTAGTGACGTACTAAGCACTAAGGTGGAATTTTCAAAAATCTTTTCAATTCTTCATTCAATTCAAAATTAAAAAAAAAAAATTATTAGCTAGATAGCTATTAAAATGCATATGCATATGCATAGCATGCAGATGCATGCCAAATGTCAGTCCGATACGTCTAGTGGTTTGAGCTGTGCATTGATAGATCAGTCAGTCAGTCACTTTTTCTCATTAACCGACTTCCAAAAAGGAGGAGGCTATTACATTATGTAGATTAGTAGGTATACCTACCTACTAGATAAGGATTGCTCAAGAATCAGGACCATTAGTTTCCCACTAGTCAATTAAAAAACCATCATTCCTTGTAATGAATAGAAGAAATGATGCCAATGGATTAGATTCTAATCCATTGGCACATTCAACTGCCGTCCCGATCTACCCACGAGTAACTTTACAAAAAAACATTTGCACAACACTGACGTAATCTGTTCTGTACCAGCTCACTCATCCCCCAGAGGGGGGGCTGTGACCCACCGGGGTGGGGGTGAGTTACACGGGGTGTGGTTTGCCGTTCAATAACTTAATACTGTGGAAAGGCTTTCACGGTGAAATCTCGCCGCTCGCTGTAGCTGGAGCGTGACGCCGTGAAACTTTGCTTAAAAAAAAATTAACTTCAATTTTTTCATCAATCTAGAGTCTATGATCGACGCTTTTGATATTTGCCTCTTATTTTAACAGGTTTATGCTTCTGCCTATCTATTTATTTAATTATTCGTTTGTTTATTTAATTGTTTACTTTTCAAATTTAAATTCAAAATTTCGTATACTAGGCCAACTTGTGTGACAAGTGAAGGCTCTATCACTGGTCGGAACGCATAGGTATTCATATTTCTATGATAAGTAAAGGTATCTACTATCTAACTATATGTACCTATTATCTAATTCAAATTCATTTGTTAGGTTACACACATTTGAAATTAAAACGTAAATGTACCTACCTACCTAAGTAAGTAAAAAATACACATATTTCACATAAATTACATTACTTTTACATTATACTAGCTTTTTCCCGCGGCTTCGCTCACGTTATGTTCGATTTTCCAACCCCTTTTTTATCCCCTTAGGGGCTGAATTTTCAAAAATCCTTTCTTAGCGGATGCACACGTCATAATAGCTATCTGTATGCCAAATTTCAGCATCCAGTGGTTTGAGCTGTGCGTTGATAGATCAGTCAGTCAGTCACCTTTGCCTTTTATATATTTAGATATACCTACATTATTTTTTTACATACTAAAGTATGTAAGAATTCAAATCAATACTAGGTAGTAGTAGTAGTTATACCGGATGTAGGTATCTACGGACAATGCAATAGATATGGCCGCGAGCATCTTTGGAACAGTGTTCTATAATACCTACCCGTATAAAAGCTGTTAGGTATACCTAATTAAAACATTGTTGTCGAGCAATAATACTAATGGGATTAACACACAGTAAATAATGTTGGTAGGTAAATAATGTTGCACGTCCTAGGTTGCACGTATCACGCATTCAGCCGCCCGGCCGTCATGTCAGCTGGACGCTAATTAAATAGGCGGGAATGCAGAGGATTAACCGATAAGTTTACACGTTTATCGATCGCTGCACTCGCAAATAAAAGCGCGTAATACACCCGGCGACTGCTTGCGGGATTAATTGCAGGCTCGCAGGCAAGCGTAGGAAACTTCCACACTACTGGTGTACCAATTGGTTATTAACTTATTATCTATCCCACAAATTCCGACAGAATAAGGTTTTAAACATATCTAGGTTTAATTATTTGAAAATATATCCGACTATTTGAAGATAACCTTCATTTTTAGTAGGGTAACTGTGATCATTGATTGGGGTAATTGTGAACATTGATTGGGGTAATTGTGAACACTTTATTTAACTCAGTTTAACTAAAGTTTACTTTAATTAAAACTTAGGCTATGCAATGATGATTTTAAACCATGCTAGGGATCTACGAAGCCACGACTTTAGTTTACAGTTATGAGGATTATACAATTTAATTTTAAACTTATAAGCAGATGATATCATTGTGCTGTAAAGAAATTAAAATTACTTAGGTACTGAAAGAAGTACCAAAATAACAGCTCGTATTAAAAAATATTCAGTACCCGGTACCAAATGTACAAATGAGCCCTCAGGTCGCGGAGGTGCGCACGGCGAGTCGGGGTGCGCGGGGTGCGGGGTCGCGGTGTGCGTGACGGATCATGGCGGCGCGGGGGGGCCGCGCCCCGCCGCCCGTTAAACGCGCCCGCCGGATACGCGCCGCGGCGCGGTTGAAAGCTATCCGGCCCCCGGGCGGGAGGCGCGCGCGATTGGCCGCCGCGTTGCGCGCCCGTAACCGATAGCCAATAGTGCGCGCGGCCCTCCACGCCCCCCCGGACTCGGGGCGCGCGCTCGGCGGCCGCTCAAACGCCGCGCGACTCCGGCGCGCACACTCGCACCGATGCGCGGCTCCTGGGACGAGTCCACGACGGCGGCGCTGCACGCGCGCATCCTGGAGGCGCACCGCGCGCCCGCGGCCGAGCGCGCCGCCGAGCCGGCCTGCTCGCCGCCGCTGCTGGGCGCGCTGGAGCTGGCCGCGCCCACGCCGCTGCTGCCGCTGCCCACGCTATCGTTCAGCGCCGCGCAGGTGGCCACCGTATGTGAGACACTGGAGGAGAGCGGGGACGTAGAGCGCCTGGCGCGCTTTCTGTGGTCGCTGCCCGTGGCGCACCCCAACGTGGCAGAGCTGGAGCGCTGCGAAGCCGTGCTGCGCGCGCGCGCCGTCGTGGCCTTCCATGCGGGCCGCCATCGCGAGCTGTACGCAATCCTGGAGCGGCACCGCTTCCAGCGCTCCAGCCACGCCAAGCTGCAGGCGCTGTGGCTCGAGGCGCATTACCAGGAGGCGGAGCGCCTGCGCGGCCGCCCGCTAGGCCCCGTCGACAAGTACCGCGTGCGGAAGAAGTTCCCACTCCCGAGAACCATCTGGGACGGCGAGCAGAAGACGCACTGCTTCAAGGAGCGGACGCGATCTCTACTTCGAGAGTGGTATCTCCAAGATCCCTATCCGAACCCGACGAAAAAGAGAGAATTGGCAGCGGCGACGGGGTTGACGCCGACGCAAGTTGGCAACTGGTTCAAGAACCGACGGCAAAGAGATCGAGCGGCCGCCGCCAAGAACCGCTCAGCTGTGCTGGGCAGAGGGTTCGCGTCCTCGTCGACGTACGATGAGGACTCTGCCGACTCGGAGATCAACGTAGACGAAGAGTAGCCTTCGATAGACTGATAGTGTAAATACGGTGATAATTGACACGGCGTAGTCCGTCGGACGACTCAGTGGTCGCAGCATAGACCAGTCTTGAGTAGATTCACGGTCCTCGTGATGTGATGTTAAGGCGTTGTAAATGTAAATGTCGTTGAGTGTTGAGCAGTGCTCGAAGTGCGGGGCATCTTCACAGGTATGTACCGATTTAGTGAATTGCCTTTCGACTTTTAACCGATTCTATTGCTCGTTTGATCCGCTGAGAGGAGTATGACAGGGTTGATTTTAGAATTTATTTTCGGTGGCATATCTTCGACCACCCAGAAGGGTCAGTATATAGATTATTTATTAAATGTACCGATTTATTTATATTATCTTAGTTAAGATTCTATTTAATGCCTTCCCGAAGCATTTACCGGAATTTGTATGCTACCAATTTTTCCTACGAAAGAATTTATTTATCATATCAAATCTTTAGTTGTAATATATTAAAATTTGTAGATAATTATGTTTGTGGTATATAATGTTATATAGAAGGTTTGTAGGTACCTGACGCAAAATTTTCATTAGTTTCAGTTTAGATTTTATTGTCTTTTTAATTTGTTGTTTAGGTGTAATAGTGCCTATCGACGTTTGAATTGAATCAAAATTTACCAGAAAGTGATAAGCTAGTAGAAAGAAGCGCAATCAAAAATATTATCTATTTTTCTGATTTGTAGCGCAAGCATTAAAAATCGCATTGAATACCAAAGCTGTTCGCTTCTTGAAACATGAGATCATGAGATCCTCAGGGCTATTGCCCTGTCACGCTTCATTGACGCTAAAGCGAAGGGTCGTGTTATTACAAAACATTCCTAACCTTTTTCATCAATCATATTTGCCATGCAAATGTTTTTATTTTATAAATATCTATAAATGAGTGCACGCTAAAATTAATTTTCATCAATATTTAGAGAGCGATTGACATGAGGTATATTTAGACTTTAACCTCTTTTCTTAAACTAAAATGGGCATTCAACATTATGTGCAAAAAAATGTTATTCAGGGTTGGTTATTCGAGTTTTATAAGACAACAGGAATTAGTAGTTAAAATAAATGGAAACATAATTATTATTTATTTACTTAATGAAAGCAAAAATGTTAGTGGATCAGCTTTTCTTTTTGGTATTTAACTTTTTATGTTCCTAATTTAAACTATTTGTAAATTACCAAAATTTTAAAACAAAAATTCTTTTTTGTCTATTATTAACTCGCTTATTTCTTGAGGGTACCTAAATATGAACATCAATTAGGGTAACTGTGAACTTTGATTTGGGTAATCGTGAACGTTTTCGTTTTATGAAAAGGGGCAAATGTGAACAATTTTACCATGGCAGTAACAATAGGTTAATGTATTTATAATTTATATATTATCTTATTTAAATTCACGACTTTAGCTTTTTAATATAATACCTAGGTTCATAGTAATGACCTCGATGGGCACTATAATTAAAAAAATTGACTGTATGCAATAACTAAGCAATTTTTATGAACAATCTTCATTAAATTCACAAAAATGCTGTAATATAGATACCTAGGTAGAACGAATAAGGTACCAACCTACATTGGTAATATAGGGAACGAGTAGGTACTTAGATATAGATGGGTATAGGTAGTTGAGATAAATAACACTTTATTGAACCTTTAATCTAAAAATCTCGAAAATAAATTACTTATTACATGCCAATTTTTAAACTTTTTGAATTGAATTTGTATTTATTTTATTAACCGACTTCAAAAAAATGAGGAGGTTCTCAATTCGACGCGTATTTTTATTTTTTTAATATTTTTTATTTTTTGGCGATGTTACTCCATAACTCCGTCAAATCTGAAAAAAAAATGTATCATTATTAAATTAACGTATCGACATGATTTTTTAAATGATACCTAGTAAGTAGGTATAGTTGAGGGCCTGGCAAATTTTTATCACGGAAAAACAAAGGGTTAGAGGAAAAACTTAAGGGTAGGTATCGTTGAAAAAAAAAACTTTTTAAACAGAGCACAAAATTAGGTAGGTAGGGACTTTTTGTTTAACTCTTTTTACTTTAGCGCAATTAACTAACTTTACTAGGTGCTTCGAAAATTTACAATTTTTTTAACCAATTTCCAAAAAATAGGGAGGTTCTCAGTTCGTCGGAATCTTTCTTTTTTTACCTATTTATGTTCCCCGATTAGGTACCTAGTCGAAGACGCCTGGACCGATTTGGAAAATTCTTTTTTTATTTGAAAGGGATACTTCCCAGGTGGTCCCATTGTCATCAGGTCAGGATCTGATGATGGGATCCTGGAGAAGTCGGTCTGGAGGACATAATTGTCACACTATCACACTTCACATCGTATCACATCACATCACACTAATATTATAAAGGCATGTGTCTGTATGTGTGTGTGAGTGTGTATGTTGTTATTCCTTCACGCTATAATTTCAGCCAAATCGGTACATTCGTTGAATGTACCGATGATTTGGCTGAAATTTTGAATGGAGATAGCTCATACCCAGGTTTAACATATTATAGACTACATTTTATCTCGGAAAATTAAAGAATTTCCGCGGGAATTAAAAAATTTTAATCCACGCGGACGAATTCGCGGGTGTTGTCTACTTATTATTACCCAAGTACTTTTATAGTCAGTAGGTACTAGCTATTGCCCGCGACTTCGTCCGCGTAGATTTAGTTTTTAATAAACCTGTTCTTCCGGATTAATAATAAATAGCCTTCGGTTCGGTTCTCGTCGGGTGACCGCCCTCAACCACCGACTCACCGCATCGCATTGTTCGCCCGCGTTATTTTTTCTTTTTGCTCGGCTTCTAAGAGTCGTACTGAGATGTTGAATAGCCTATAACCTTCCTCAAGAATTGGGCTATCAGAAACAAAAAGAATTTTGCAAATCCGACTGGTAGTTCCAGAGATTAGCGCGTTCAAACAAACAAACTCTTGCACTTTATTATATTAGTATAGAAGTATAGATAAGTAGGAAGGTATAGAATAATTTTCCTTGTTCGTCACTATCACCTCTTAGAGCTGTTGATAACATATAATTGCTACAGCTCTGTGTAAATGATAGTTTGATTATGTTTAATCAAGATTGATTACCTAAGTTGATCTTGGTCGCTTGTTTTTACGTAGTTAATAACTTTTTGTATTGTATCGTTCGATTATTTATTATTATCTAAGTATATTATACGTACCTAAATAACTTCCGAATGGGTACGTAGATTGTAATTGTAACCACTTACGTACAGTTGGAAATTTCCGTAATTTATAATAGCTTGGTACGGAACCTTTCGTATTCGAGTCCGACTTGCACTTGGCCAGTTTTTTTTTAAATATCGTCGTTACTCACTTGTTTGCTTTATGATTCATTTAGTACCTACCTATTAACCAAAACTTATTAATTTACAATAAGTAGGTAATTAATTTAATTTAGTTCACCAGGCGACGTTGTTTTATGCTGAGATCTATAGAGCGTGCTCTGACTCAGCTCAGACTCAAGATAGAGGTTAAAACGAGACACAAATATGCTCTGACAGAAATCTGTCTCGTTTTAACTCTGTCTTGAGTCTGAGCTGAGTGAGAGTGCGGTCTATAGTTTTCAGCCTTAATGCCGGTACCTATTCGGCTGCCCCATTTCAAAACCTAGTAAGTGTGATTGAAAAAATTTTAAAGGAGACCAAAAAACATATTTGTGGTAGCCCTTCTGAGCTCTGAACTCTTCAGTATCTGTTGGTAAATTAATGTTTCGTAAATAAACTACGTTAAAAGCTTTTATTGGATATAATTATTACTTCGCTAAGCCATCTACAAAACATGTTTTTTTTGGCTCCTGATGTAAAATTTTGTAAATCACACTTACTAGGTTTTTAAATGGGGCAGCCGTATTGACAACTGAGTTTTTAGATTTCTCTTAGGGATAAAACTATCACCTAAGCACAAGAACACATATTATCGACTAGCTTTTTCCCGCGACTTCGCTCACGTTAAGTTCGATTTTTTACGCCCCTAGCAGTAGAATTTTTAAAAATCCTTTCTTAGTGGATGCCTATGTCTTAATAGCTATCGGTACCTATGCCCAGCTGGATCCGTCGAGCGGTTTGAGCTGTGCGTTGATAGATCAGTCAGTCAGTCACCTTTGCCTTTTATATATTCAGAACCCTGTATATGGTTACTGTCTATATTTTTTAAGCCCCCTATTTAATTGTCCTTTATAGATCGCAATAGAGCTATATAATTACAGCCACATATTAAATTACAAATAACTTGTAATTAACTCGTCACTCATATCGCATGTCAGATTGACTCTTATCACGCTAACCGACGCTTGTGATAACTAGGTATCAAGAATGTATAATTGTCTAATGTTAATGCAATTTGTTACTTGGTTTAAAAACCCTCTTGCAAACCCAAATTAAGTAGGTAGGTAGGTACAGCTCGAGCTAAAATGCCGACCTGTGAAATGTTTCGTCTGGATTTTTTTAAAGTACCTAATGTGCTTGATCTATACAACGTGTATTGAAACTCCGAAATAATACTGAAGGATGTGAATGTGCTCATGAAACTGAACAATTTTCCCCAAGGAACACAGGTCGAAATATGAAAAAAAAATTTTACCTCCCATGTTACCTACCTAAATCAATCAGCTGATCGTCAATTTTGTATGGGAGGTCCACATTTTTTTTCACTTTTCGACCTTGTTCCTTGGGGAAAGTTGTTCAGTTTCATGAGCACATTCACCTCCTTCAGTATTATTTCGGAGTTTCAATAGGTACACGTTGTATATTTTGTGAAAGCTATCTTAAAACTGAAGCTACGCGAAGCGATAAAATTTAGCTTGAATATTTTAGTACAGTCTGTTCAATAAAGGCTCGGTTACACACGGAGAGTTTCGGCACTCACATTCGAGCATTGTTTAACTAATGCGAGTTTTTGTCATAATCTATACCTACTAATATTATAAAGCGGAAGAGTTTGTTTGTTTGAACGCGCTAATCTCAGGAACTACTGGTTCTAATTGAAAAATTATTTTTGTATTGGATATTCCATTCATCGAGGAAGGCTTTAGGCTATATAATATCACGCTGCAACCAATAGGAGCGAAGCATCAGTGAAAAATGTTGCAAAAACGGGGAAAATTATCCATATTTAAAATATATTCTTATAAAAACTTCTTAATCGCGATCATAATAACAGAAATTGACGCGGACGAAGTCGCGCGCAACAGCTTGTCTATACTAATATTATAAAGCTGAAGAGTTTGTTTGTTTGAACGCGCTAATCTCAGGAACTACTGGTTCGAATTGAAAAATTATTTTTGTGTTGGATAGTCCATTCATCGAGGAAGGCTTTAGGCTATATAACATCACGCTGATCATACTAACAGAAATTGACGCGGACGAAGTCGCAGGCAGCAGCTAGTGTATAATAATCATAGATGAAATAATAATGTAATGTACCTACAATGTATAATTGCGGGCGATAATTGTACGAAAAATTTCGCATAGGATGATCGCAAACTATTTCTTGCCGCTCGCATCCGAGAAACTTTTTACCACAGAACTGCGAGAATGTGTGAGCGTTGGCATCCTTATGTGGTAGAAATCCAACCTACTCGAACGAAACGCTTTAATTCAACGTTTCTGATAAGAAACTCTAAAGTGTGGAACACTCTTCCAGCATCCGCGTTTCCTGCCACCTATAATTTGAGAACCTTCAAGGCAAGAATGAATAGGCATCTTCTAGGCAACCGCGCTCCAACCTAGACGTCATCAGTGCTATCCAGTAGGTATTGATTGAAGCACAAGCCTATTTCAGATTTAAAAAAAACTCTTCTTGTGTAGCTGACGCCTTAGTCAGTTGACTTATAGGGGTTACATACTTATTTCCATTTTTTCACTTTTCCACTTTAAAGTGTGCATTTTATAAAATCAGATTTATTGAAATTCATTTATTTCATGTAAGCCAACTTGTAGCTCTTATGACACGTCATGACTCTACCACCGGTGCGGAATGCAGATTCTGCTGAGATAAACCGGCAAGAAACTCAGCAGTTGCTGTTTTCATAACAAAATATTACAATATTAATGTACTAAAGCTATATAATATTACAATATACCGAATACCGATACTATTAACCGAATTTTGATACATACATTTATTTCAACTTAGAAAACAGTAAAGATTTCATCAAAATGGTTCACTAATTTTCAAAATACGAATACCTACTTATTCCTTTTCAGTTTATTCTTTATTTATTTTTATTGAAGTCGGTTTTGTTTTTCTTAAACTATAGCTTGTTTATGAGAAGGACCTGAAAATTTATTACATGAACTAGCCATAGCCTAGATAGTTAATAACTAAATCAGAATTATGAGAACGTATGCGTTGCAATAGAGTCATTATTAAAGTCTGGTCTTTTAATTACCTCGTCATTCGTACCGTATGTCAGATCGACTCTTAACACGCTAACTGATGCCTCTTATTTTCAAGAATGTAGCATATTTTTATTATCTACTAGCGGACCCGACAGACGTTGTCCTGTCTTAACTATGAATATTGAAACTCTTTGACGAAATTCTCAGCACGCATTCTGTCAATGTTATGTCAAACGCCATAAGGTTAAATCAAAAAAGTTTGAATTGTAAAAGCGGTTACATTAGAAATAATTTAATATGGTGGTTAAGTTTTCTTAAATTTTCTAATTTTTCGCGCAATTTTCTTAATTTTTTCTTTTATAAGAACCTTCTTCTGACAATAACAAACACAACAAAAAAAGAATTAGCGAAATCGGTCCAGCCGTTCACGCGTGATGCGATTACCAAGGAAATAGGGATTCATTTTTATATATATAGATATTATCTATTTCCTGTGATATTTGTCGTAGTTTTCGTTATATTATTTTCGTAAACATTATTTTATTTATTTTTTATTTTTTATGTAAGTAAGTACATAAGGAATTACAAGACAACATAATATATTAGAAGAAGTAGACATACCTAGGTGAAGCTTATCTCTAAAAAAAAGAAATTACTTCCAGCTTCCCTTGAAAGTGAGTAAGGTGAGATTATAGAGTGGTATAGGTCAAAAATGTACATCACTACATATACTATAATACCTACTAAGTATATAATATAAATAAATAATAAACTACATAAACGAAGATACATAAATTAAAACATTTTATTTTTTAAAGAATATTAGCCAAGCTGAACTTGACTTATATTCTCCTTTCCCTTCGACATAAGCGAAAAGCTGGAGCTAGGAGTGGGTACGACAGTAGTGCAATGGTTGGGGCTCGAACCTGCGACCTTTCAGTTTTCAGTCCGCACCTTTAATCGTCGGGCTTCATTGTAGGTATTCAGATTATAGGGTTGACATGTAGGTACCAAGGTGTAAAAGCTCCTGAATAAATAAAGAAAAATAAAACTGGTCAAATGCGAGTCGGACTCACATACGAAGGGTTCCGTACCAAAAAACGCTGAAAAAACACTTTTATAGTAGGTGCACCCGCGTTTAATTTTTAATTTATTTTTACTTTTATTATTTGCTGTTGTAACGGCAACAGAAATATACGTTCTCTGAAAATTTCAATTCTACCTATTACGGATCATGAGATACAGCCCGCTGACAGACAGACGGACGGACGGACAGCGGAGGCTTAGTAATAGGGTTCCGTTGGTTACCTTTTGTGTACATAACCCTAAAAAAGAAGGCATTTAGAATCCTAATCCGGGATAGGGGATGAAAGTTTTTGTTGATTTTGCTCCATAACCTTGTCAAATCTAAACCGAATTTGATATTTTTTTTTTAAAAGATAATCAGCCAAGCTGAACTTGATTGCTGTTCTCCTCTCCCCTCCAAATAAGTGAAAACTTGTGTGAGCAGTGGGTACGACAATAGTGTAACGGGTGAGATCCGAATCTGCGACCTTTCAGTTTTCAGTCCGTACCTTTAACCGTTGGGTTATTGAAGCTTAAATAAGCATAATTATTTTTTTTATTATGAATTGTGTATGTAGTATATTGTACTATTAGAAATATTTTGTCATATTTTGAGGAAGATCTACTAAATATTATCGGAGATAGCGGACATAACTTCTCGCAGATAGTAGCAAGTCACTTTTTACACGCGGACGAAGTCGCGGGAATGAGCTAGTCTTAAACTATGAGTGTAATATCTAGAGCTTTTTTAGGCGACCTCAATTGGTTTCTGGGGTGTCCTTCTTCTTCTTTGTTTATTTCAGAATCAGAATCAGAAAAATCTTTATTGGCAGCTATAAACACACAAAAACAAAATAAATCTAAATTTAAGAAACACAGCAATGATAGGTATGTATTAGATATCGTTACTTTGTACAGCAATGCAACCTACCAAAAGGTTACTCGCTCAGCTTGTGTTCTTTTTTTTTATTTATTTACGGCCTGGATTCTAGTCCTTTGAGACCTAGCTTGTGTTCGGGCTTCTAGCCCTAGAGACTTAACGGCAGGATCTCCGAAATCAGCCTGTTTTTGATTCAATAGTAAACAATCAAATATTATTTGTTTTGATAGGTTAAAAATATATGTTGTAGTTTAATACACTTTCTAAATTATTTTACCGTTCAAAAGTCCATATTTTGAACTTCACTCGATCAAATATTATTCCGAAAACAGTGTAGTTTTAATTGTTTTTCAGGTTGTATTTATAGTATATCAAAGTTAAACTAAAAAAAAAAAATATCAAAAAATAGGCAAAAGCTTTTAGAAGAATATTTTACCGTTAATTTTACTCTAATAAGTTTTTTTTTTTTTGTCATGACTGTTTTACTTTTTTTATAACAAAGTGGCTCGTGCACCTCACTTCAATTGCTTGCAAGTTACTGCGGCCGAAGATCGTGCCCTTAAAACTGGCGATGCCACCAAGTTTCGCATCCCTGGGTGCCTGCCCCAACGCTGATTTTCAGTGACCGCCTTTAAATGGTACTATAATATACATATATTTGGTAGAGATTCAGCCCAATGAAGTTTTAGAGTCTACGCTATTGAGACATCAGTTACCGACGTAACATTGTGGTTTCCGTACTACATGACTCTATCATTAGACTTTTTGCAACTTATCTCCGATGTCACGGGCACTGAGCCTACCGCGAATGCGATCGTTGCGTTGCTTTCACCTTATGTCATACATAGTTATATCTACATAATATTCATATGTGAAGAGAAAACTTCGAACCCCTTCTTAGCGTACAGAGGAGTTTGACGTTTGGCATACTTAAAGTTTATGTAGAAGTGCTTACTAATATTAATAATATTGAATTGTATTTGTATTGTATTTATTTTTACTTGTATTTTACTCAGGAAAATTCATCGTGGAAGCACTGAATACATAGCATAGTTTCAATAACAATTGTAAAATTTTGATTTTTTTGAAAAGAGCAACCGCCGAGTTTCTTGCTGGCTCTTCTCGGCAGGAAAGGCATTCCGAACCAGTGGTAGATTCATTGACGATTCAAAAGTGCTTGTAAAAGTTTATTTGAATAAAAAATATTTCTATTTCTATTTCTATATAAAAAAAAAAATATTTCTATTTCTATTTCTATTCTATTATAAATGCGAAAGTGGGTTTGTTTATTGGTTTGTCCTTCTATAACGCTGCAACAGAGCTTCGGATCGACGCGATTTTTTGCATGGGTATAGTTGAGGACCTGGAGAATGACATGGGTACTATCAATTGGTCTGCTACCAATTGATAGATGACGCGATAATTTTATGACGTCACTTCATATATTATCTTTTTTTTTAATTTCAAATATTTAAAGAGGGGTTGTTCATAGGAACATGCCACCCTCATCGGGCCTCATGTTACGGACCTACTGCCTACGTTTTACATGTAATTTGTATATCTCGTACAGTGTTCTATCCTCCTTAGATAACGGGCAGGCTAGAATACTGTTACAAGTGCCTAACTCCCGTAAATCAATATTAAACTTATACTTAAATTAGACGATGCCCGCGACTTCGTCTGCGTGGATCAAGGTTTTTAAATTCCCATGGGAACTCTGTAATTTTCCGGGATAAAATGTAGCCTATGTTTTAATCCTGGGTATGAGCGATCTCCATTTCAAATTTCAGCCAAATCGGTTCATTCGTTGTGGCGTGAAGGAGTAACAAACATACACACACACACACATATACATACAAACTTTCGCCTTTATAATATTAGTGTGATGTGATCTAGATCTTTCCCTTTGGTAGGTAGGTAATTCGTTTTAGTGTTCACGCAGATAATATTCCTTTATGCTTTTAAACAGAGAGAAAAATTAGTAACTCTTAGATAAATTTTTTTTTTTCTTATTAATAATAACCTAGGCCTATTTTAATAATAATATTTTTGTAAGTAATAATATTTTCACATAAAATTATTAGGTAGGTCGTACCTTGTATTCAAATCGTCGAACTGGGGCGTATTTTAAATAATTTATTATTAATAAATAATTATTAAGAATAATATTAACTGAACTAACAGAGCGTCACATTAAAGAAAAATTTTATGGCATTAGGTGCGAAGCCACAGCATTTAAAATGCAATGACAATTGATAATTAATGAAGTCAATTTAAATAATCTTACACTAACAATAATAAAATTATAATTGATAATAATTATTATTGATTTGTTTTTATTTAATCAAACGGTCGGACCGTATAATTAATAAAAATAAAAATTACTTAATGAATTTTATTGGTGAAATAAATTGCCACTTACGCGATTTGTCAATTATTATTTATTTTTAATTATTATTAAATGGTTACATTGACTTATTTACGCTTTATTTGTCTTCAGTACCTACTCAGGTAGTTAGTATCAAACATTTGAAACGTTTAGCAGGCAGATTCATTATAATATTTAAACAATAATTGAATTTACAATATAATTATCGATTTTTCCTAGTTAATTGAAAACTATATAATTTACTCAATTATGATTTTGTTGGTTTTTATAATAAAGGCGTATTCGTGCATGTACCTACGTAGGAATAGTATAATTGACGGCAACAATGTAAATCTATAATTATAAATAACTATAGGTACCTACCGTCTTATAAATAAAAAAGTACTTTTCAAAAAAACCGACTTCAAACGCAACTACAAAGTATAAAAACTTTTGCTGAAGCGAACCAAAAGCCAAAACATCATCTGCAAATATAATTTTGATTTGTAGATTTTTTCAAAAAGCGTTGAATCAATTGCGATAAAATTTATATGGGACCACCTCTGAAGTATGACCTATCAAAAATAAAAAAAATCATCACAATCAATTCATAATTGGCAGAATAATCGCGTAACAAACATCTTTCATCAAAAATGTACCTATTGGGTTTTATGTTAAGAAATTATCAGTAGGTATTAGCCCGGAGTTAGGAAGTCGGTGGTGAGTCACCCCCGTGCCTCGGAGAGCATGTAAAGCCGTCGGTCCTGCGCCTGATCTCTTTCCGGTCGTGTTGGATTTTCCCTCACACCGGACTGTGAGAGTGAGGGAATAGAGAGTGTACCTGTGTTTGCGCACACACTTGTGCACTATAATATCTCCTGCGAAGATGGCTAATATATAAACGCCACTACAAAGTACCTACTTATATCAATTTTGCCTATAAAATTTGAAGAGTTCCCTCTATTTCTCCATGATCCCACCATCAGATCCTGACCTGATGACAATGGGACCACCTGGGAAGTATACCCTTTCAAACAAAAAAAGAATTTTCCAAATCGGTCCAGGCGTCTTCGAGTAATCGGGACACATACATCAAAATTTAAAAAAAAAAAGATTCCGACGAATTGAGAACCTCCTCCAGCACTGGTAGCATGGGCGGGAGAAATTTTATCCCCGGGGAAAGGATAAAATGTTTATCCCCTGTCGAGCATGAGCAAAACGGTGGAAATAATATCCACAGTGGATATTCTTATAGGAATATACTTTTCCTTTCCCCTGTCGCCATGTTTTAGCATAGGAAAAGATAATTTTATCCCCTGTCAGTGGATAAAATCAGGGGATAAAATTTTTATCTCCTGCCCATGCTATCAATGCTGTTTTGAAAGTCGTTTAAATAGACAATAATACCGTAGTTACAATAATGTTTTTCTCGAACACAAAACATATATAAATGTAAGTATATGAGATACAATTTCACATCAATCAAACATTAATTAGGTAGAGACGTAGGCAGATAGCTATCTACCTATAGCTACTTATGACAATGACACAAATCCTACATTATATGTAAATAGAAAACCTTATTTATACAAGATTGTTCATCCCACATATCATTTACAAAATATACGATCATAAAACATATTTGATTGACGGATTTTTATACAAAAATATTAGCATAATTTATTATAACTAGCTGATGCTCGCGAGTCGCGACTTCGTCCGCGTGAATCTAGTTTCTAGTAATCCCGTGTGAAGTCTTGGATTTTCCGATATAAGAAATAGCCTTTGATTTTCCGGAATAAAAAGTAGCTCTTGATTTTCCGGAATAAAAAGTAGCCTTTGATTTTCCGGAATAAAAAGTAGCCTTAGGTTCGAATCTTGTTCGGTTCGGCCACCGATTCACCGCATCGCATTGCCCGCCCGCGCTATTTTACTATGTTTTCGTTTAGCGTTTTTTCTTACTTTATTTCTTTTTATTCGGCTTCTATGTGTCATACCGTGATGTCGAATATCCTATAACATTGCTCAAGAATTAGGCTATCAAATGAAAAAAGAATTTTTCTAATCCGACTGGTAGGTACCTAAGTAGTTAGTTTCAAAGAATGTCATAAGCGCGTTCATATATAGGTACCTAAAACCCAACCAACTCTCCCGTTTTATTATAAGTATAGATTTCTATAGAAAAATCAATTAACTAATTTCTAATGAGCGATCAAGGTGGCATGATAAACACAGATCTATAAATATAAATCTTGGCTGTAATTTATAACAATATAAAACGAAATAATTTCTCGAATTTAGAGAACGGTCTCGACTTTACAGAACTTTTTCCTTTTGTAATTTAGATATAATTTTATCGCATAAATAAATCATCATTTTAAGTTCAATTACTTACTTACCAGCAAAACAAACAAACGATTTCATGCAATTATAAATTAAACTGGCCACAGGCAACTGAACAAACTTGCGTGCTTTCTTTGCTGTGAAAACGAAATAAAAAGATTATACACAGGATTATGAGAGTCGGCGCTCTTTAACATCGAATCGAATAATTTAATTAAAAGAACGATTTGCAATTAAAACTAAACACTAATACGGAACCAAGCGTGGATTAATTGAATGGCTAATTAGTGTATGAAGTTAACATGTTGGCTGTATTATGTCCCTTTTAAGGGACGCGATGCAGATAATGGAAAAAGATGAGGTATTTTTTAATTAAGTTTTTTGTTTAAATTGTACGTTACCTAGGTATCTAATTTTGATTAACGTAGTTATTTTAACTGATTTTAAAATAGTCCTTTTTTTTGATTACTTCATTAATTACTGTAGTGAATGCAGTCAATCAAGAATGCCTGCATCTATGACTAAAATCTATAGACCGCACTCTCTTTCTCAGACTCAAAATATAGATAAAATGAGACCGATTTATGTCGGAGCATATTTGTGTCTGGTTTTAACTCTTATTTTGAGTTTGAGATAAGGCAGAGCACGCTCTATACGTGAGCACTATATTTGTGTAATGTAAACTTACAGAGCACCTATTTAGGTATAGGTATTACAGCATTTTTGTGATTTTTACGCATTGTAGCTAACCTAACAAATTATGGCAACATATTTAAAACAGAGTTTTTGTAACTAAATTGTGTTATAGCAAACTGCCTTTCACTCCATAATGTTGTGTGCATATTGAAAAAGGAACTAGAATAATGTATAGACTAGGTTTAGACTCGTGAGAGACTTGTAAAAATGTATGATATTATATATAAATGATCGTAAATTGTAAATATGATACAGTACAGTCATTAAAGTAAAATTGTTAATAAAATTATATTCATAAACAGCTACTTTGTATTATTTCAGTTCAATCCTTAATCTATTTATAACCAAAATGATTTTACTTACCTAGTTATAATTTGGGGTATTATTACTTAATATATTGTACATAGTTCAGAAAAAAATCTTTGAATTAGGCAGGTACATATATAGAAATTAATTATGAACAAACAAGTAGGTAGTAAGAAATACAGAACACCTAAAGGAGTACCTATAACTTAAACGTATTTTAAGTCTAAGTCTAAGTCTTAGACTTAGACTTAAAATAAGTTTAAGTCGTTTAAACTTATTTTTAAACGACTTAAAATGTTTAAATAACAATATTAAAACAGGACATAAGCTTTTTGACATCATTAAAATATAGTAAGCTTTTGAAACTTCAGGTCTAGTTTTTTATACAGAATCTTGCGTGTTTATTGCTAGAATTACCTACAAAACTTCCAACTTAATAGATAAATATCCTCGTTTAATTAGTATACCCATGTGTATTTGCGAAAATCTGTTATTAGCTATAAATCTATCTCTATGCCTATATCTGTATGTATAAACTTGCTCTTGGTTTCTGAAAAAAAAGTTATAAGGTTAAATGGATTATGAAATAAAGTTACCCACCTGTGCGTAATTATCTGGTAACCAGACTCATTTGTTAGGCAAAGGAGCATCGGTCAAAAAATGCGGTCCGGCTGAGTTCAAGTGACTTCACTTATAAGGACACTTCGACTGCTCCTAAATGAATAATGAGTTCTCTGTAATTGGACGCTTAAGGAAATCAGTGGACGGAGCACTTAATAACTCATCTTATACCCACCAGGTTTCTATACAGAGTGTTTGATTTATCTGGGATTATTCTGAAGGTATGGACGTGGAATTTTCGGTTAGTATTCCAGTCATAGAAAAAAAAGGAAAAGAATGGATACCTTTCAGATGTGGTGTTGGATGCGTATGCTGAATATCACATGGATCGAGCACACAATAGCACGTTTCGATATCAGGTACACTCCAGTAAGCGATATTACTCAGTACACTAGGCGTTTTATTGTTTAGGTATCTGTTTTCGCTTAATCTCAGAGTGAGTTGATCATGACATAAATCTGTCTCGTTTTTTTTATTTATTCTTAAATTTAGGTACACAAATAACCTTAAAAGTAATAGGGTAAGGATGCCGAATATGAGATGGTTGCCAAATATGAGATAGTGAGGTTTTGGCGAAACTAATCGCTGCAGCTATTTGGCGATACTTTCACCAGAAGCCGCGTGGCAACAGACCGAAACATGTGTTGGTGCTTCCCAGTTCGAGGCGAAGTCAGTTTGTATATGTGCAGATTTTTACGAAACTACAAAACACGATTTTTGACATCAAATATTAACGAGGTATGTTACAACTTTATAGTCACACAAAATGATTTAAATTTACAGTCATTGTATCAGTTATATGATTAATTTTACAATGCAATTGCAATTTAGTTGTATTTTCTTCGTCAAGAAATAATAGGCAGCCTAGTTTTTAAATTTGGGAGTTTTCCTAATATGAGACACGTGGGGGCTCCTTAAATGAGATATCTCATATTAGGATGTATAGAAATACGACTATTTAAAAACCTCTTTTTCTAGATGCCGGCGATCAAAGAAGTCCTAGGACCACGATGCCATAATAAGGGCCGTGAGTGCAGTGCGAAGCAATCAAATATGTTACCTAATAGCGTCAAAACTTTCGATGTTCCTAAGAGTAATCCTAGAACGTTATGTCAAAAAAGATGCTAATGCAGAAGTATTTGTCAAGGTTCATGGGAAGACCTCCAGCTTTTTCTGACTATTTAGAAGCAAAAATAGTTAAATATTGTAAAGTTGGACTAACGATTTTATGGGTTACATCTACATCTGAAGAACATCAAGCACTTGGCATAAGCACATGATAATATACTATTAAGTTGTTACTAAAACCTTTTTATTTAGTAGTACGATGTTGTAGATTAATAAATATTGCCAATAAAAAGATTTTTGAATTGATTTCTTTCCTTTTTCTCTAAATCTATACTATCTCATATTAAAAACCCTTGGTATCTCATAATAGGAGACCATTTCCCTGAGACGTAATTTCTGACTTTTCTAATATTATCTGATATAACAAAAAATCTATTATACCTAGCACTAAACGGCCTTTCAAGGATAAACTTCATTAAATACTTATCGAATATAAATAATTTTCATAGTCATTAGTGCAATAATTTATTTTTTATTGCCGAATATGTAAATGGTATCTCATATTCGGCATCTTTACCCTATCTCGCCAAACTGGACAGCCAGTTTGATGGCGAGTTGGCGCTCTTATACCTACACAAAATTAAAACCTAATGCACCTAATTACATTTTTGGAACAAGAAGTGTAAACAAAAATAAAACTAAACAACTAAACTAAACAGTGAAAGAGTCCTTAAAAAACCTCTTTTAGTTTATTTTTAAGGGCTCCTTCACTGACCTTCCTTTCCTCTCTAAGCCAGTCTATGTTGTTGAATATCTTTGGCACTAGATAACAGTTTAGTAGTAGTAGTAGTAGTTTAGTAGTTTTAACTGTCTTGAGTCTGAGCTGAGTCAGAGAACGCTCTATAGATCTCACCATTATTGTTCCAAAGATGGATTGAGATGAATAATAGGTCGGGTCACGACGTCACTAAAAGCTATGCCTGAAAATTTCAGCGCTGCAGCCTTCTATTACTTCAGCTGAGAGCCTTTTCAGTTATAACACGCATGCTTTTTTAAAAATATATACCTTCCTACTCTAAGTTCAATATGTATTTAGTCATAAATTTTTTGTTTTTTCTTTTTATATTTTTATTTACATATGGTCAGGGAGAGTGCAAAACCGCGTATATACCATTGGTAACAACCGCGGATCTACAGTAGTCTACAGGGGAAGGTTAAAACTTTATTTTCTTATTTCTACGGCTATTGGGCTAATTTTTACCCAGAGAGTATTAATTCGAATGTGTTCTATGTATTGATAAAAATAAATATCTTTTAAAGTGGTTATAATTTAGTCGTTACGACACTTACGCGGTTTTGATTTGACCATAAATGTATGAAAATGGATTTAAATGTACAATACTAATGCTAGTTACGCGGAATTGCACTATCCCCGACGATATGTGTGTTAAGCTGAATAAAATATTTATTTATTTATTAATTTATTTATTGATGATGAATGAAGTTGCAACCTGCCTCTATAGCACGTAATAAGTAAGTTTGTTACTTAATTATGTGAACGATCTAGTTAGATCGGAATCTCCATAGCGATGTAAATGTGCCGCGTAAATCCACACTGGTCACTGATCTATGTAAATCGGTTAATTAGAACCGACTTGTACATGCGTAATTGTGTTTTTACGCGCGCTCCATTACTGCGTACGTCCATACAAATTAAATTAATTAGGGATTTACTTCAACGACTCGAGATATACCTCTGATAATAGGTATAGGGTAAAGATGCCGAATATGAGATACCATTTACATATTCGGCCATAAAAAATAAATTATTGCACTAATGACTATGAAAATCACTTATATTCGATAAGTATTTAATGAAGTTTATCCTTGAAAGACCGTTTAGTGCTAGGTATAATAGATTTTTTGTTATATCAGATAATATTAGAAAAGTCAGAAATTACGTCTCAGGGAAATGGTCTCCTATTATGAGATACCAAGGGTTTTTAATATGAGATAGTATAGATTTAGAGAAAAAGGAAAGAAATCAATTCAAAAAAACTTTTTATTGGCGATATTTATTAATCTACAACATCGTACTACTAAATAAAATGGTTTTAGTAAAAACTTAATAATATATTATCATGTGCTTGTGCCGAGTGCTTGATGTTCTTCAGATGTAGATGTAACCCATAAAATCGTTAGTCCAACTTTACAATATTTTTCTATTTTTGCTTCTAAATAGTCAGAAAAAGCTGGAGGTCTTCCCATGAACCTTGACAAATACTTTTGCATTAGCATCTTTTTTGACATAACGTTCTAGGATACTCTTAGGAACATCGAAAGTTTTGATGCTATTAGGTAACATATTTGTTTGCTTCGCACTGTACTCACGGCCCGTATTATGGCATCGTGGTCCTAGGACTTCCTTGATCGACGGCATCTAGAAAAAGAGGTTTTTAAATAGTCGTATTTCTATACATCCTAATATGAGATATCTCATTTAAGGAGCCCCCACGTGTCTCATATTAGGAAAACACCCAAATTTAAAAACTAGGCTGCCTATTATTTTTTGACGAAGAAAATACAACTAAACTGCAAATGCATTGTAAAATTAATCATATAACTGATACAATGACTGTAAATTTAAATCATTTAGTGTGACTATAAAGTTGTAACATACCTCGTTAATATTTGGTGTCAAAAATCGGGTTTTGTGGTTTCGTAAAAATACGCACGTACACAACCTGACTTCGCCTCGAACTGGGAAGCACCAACACATGTTTCGGTCTGTTGCCACGTGGCTTCTGGTGACAATATCGCCAAATAGCTGCGGCGATTAGTTTCGCCAAAACCTAACTATCTCATATTTGGCAACCATCTCATATTCGGCATCCTTACCCTATACTAATAATATTATGTTGTTAGATTTCAATATGATTAGGAATTAGTAAAAGAGCTATTTATACCTAATTACTGATAGCTAAATTAGTGATGAAATTGAAAAAAGTTCAATTTTTATAGTTTTACTAGCTTTTGCCGGCGGCTTTGCTTACGCTAAGTTACCCCTAGTTTCAAACCCCTATTTTACCCCCTATTGCTTGAATTTCTTAGCGGATACCTATGTCATAATAGCTATCCAGAGGCGGCTCTAGCCCATGTAGCGCCCGTGTGCAATCAATATCTTGGCGCCCTCTAGTAGACGCGCGGCCAAAATGGAATACTTACAATACAAGAATACCGTTTGACTTACAGTTATATTTTCACCAGTGAAAGGAAACTCAGGTGCAAAAAATTGTGCAATTTTAAATGATGTCGAGAAGCAAGCAAGCGCGGCTCGGCGCGGCGCCCCCTACAACCCTGCGCCCGTGTGCAACGCACACCCTGCACCATAGGTAAAGCCGGCATTGTAGCTATCTGATGTGTGCCAAAAAGCCTGATCCGTCCAGTGATTTGAGCTGTGTGACAAGTATTTAGCTACACTTGAAAACTTCGCTGACAGTCAGTTCGACCGTGGTCGTAGTGTAAATTAATCACCACAGTCAGGGCGTCATTCTTAAGAAATGTGGATTCGATCCACGCCGACTGACCCCGCAATTTTTGACCTGAAAAATCTCAATCAGGTATTTATAAATTTCAAATTATCATGTACTTACTGAAAATCCCATATTGCCTTGAAGTTCAAAATTGCAACCTCTGAGTAAAGTTTGTAACTTTAGAAAAAAAAAATCATAATAAACTATCATAGTAAAAATCATAAGGCTATATAACAAGGAGTTAAATGTATAATAATAATAATTATACAATAACAAATGAACATTGACTTCTCTATAAAGAAAAGAAGACAATTGAATTATTTTTTTATCTGTAGGCCCATTGACATATCGTATTCCCGCCGTCCGTCGCTGTCATACTCTTTGACAGCTCTCAACCGCTTCATTCTTGTTTCAAACTTGGAAAAAAAAGTTCTTTTTGTTTTTGTTGTTTGACAAACTCTTTAGTGTTAGTACGATTAAATCAGTTAGACAGTTTAAATGTGGTTCGAATGATTATTTTTATGCGCTGACGCTTGTCCGACGTACGGCTAGGCGCCTTATAGATTTCTAATGAATGCTTATAAAAAGTGTCGAGTGAATTTGGGAGAGGTTTTTAGTTTTTTTTACTTGTAAATGGATCTTTGCTTTACTCATAGTAATAGGGAGAGAGTAGAATTAAAAAAAAAATACTTGTAGGTATAAGGTATGTGCAACATAAAGTTTTTTGTTCACTAACTCAATCAAAATTAAAGAAATGTAGGTTTGTATGTTTGTATGTATGTAATTTATACCTATTACCTTTAGTACTATTAGGTATTCTGTGCTAGTACCAAAAGCTTATGTTTCTATCATTTATTTTTACATATATTACATTATATGATTTTTAAAAATGTTTACAAAAATACATCATACAAGTATTGAAACATCATCAAAAATAATAAAATTAATGGGTCCCACTTGCTGCGGGGTTATATTATAACATAAATAAACACTATAAGAATAAGTACTTCTAAATGGACATTGGTGATTTGGTCTAGAACCCTGCAGCAAGGTTAGCATGGGGAGGAGATAAAAGTTATATCTCCCGATTTTATCCACTGACAAGGGATAGAATTATCTTCTCCCTATGCTAAAGCATGGCGACAAGGGAGAGGAAAAGTATATTCCTATAAGAGTATACACTGTGAATATTATCACCGTTTTGCTCATGCTCGACAGGTGCATAAAACTGAGCGAGGGGATAAACATTTATCCTTTCCCCGGGGATAAAATTTCTCTGTCCCATGCTAGCTATGCTGGTCATTTTAAAGGTAATAAATGGCAACTAAGGTGAGTACGTACTATTAAAAGGACATTGGTGATTTGGTCAAACCGTGCGAATAGGTTTTTTTGGGTAATTAATTTCCGGGTTGCCGGGCCTGAGGCGTTATATTATGATTAATTGCATATTTTGTTGTATTCGGCAATCCATCATGTCGGCCCTAACACGCGAAAATGTTATCTAATATTTTGAAAATGTTGTTTTAATTGTTTCTATTTCGATTGTTGCGTAACGTAGGTACATTTAGATCTTCTAAGCCGATTTTTACCTGTTTATTACTATTAAAAAGTTTATTTTGTTTCTTATTAACCCCCAACGGAAAAAGTTTTAAGTTTGAGGGGTGTATCTATGTTTTTTTCAATTCCATAACAGGATAGTACCTACTTGACTACGATCGCACCTGATGGTATAGTATATGTGACGATGCAATCTAAGATGGTGGTGGTGGTAACTTGGAAGGGATATAGCAGTGTAAATTCAACCCATACCCCTAATCGGTTTCTACACGCCATCGTGCCGGAACGCTAAATCGCTTGGCGGCACGTCGTTAACGATAGGCTGGTAACTAGCCACGGATAAAGCCTCCCACCAGACCAGACCAGAGACAATTTAGAAATTATAAATTCCTAATTTACCCCCGCCGGGAGTCAAACCCGAGACCTCCCAGGTAATAAGACGACAGCGCTCACCACTGCGCCAGGGAGGTCGTCACTGCTCAAACAATCAACGTCAATGGCACAAATAGGGCTTTCGAATACCGGACTTTTTCAATACCGGTATTGATACCGGAAGTTTTTTTTTCAATACCGGGATCCCGGGATCCCGGTATTGAAAAAAAATCCTGTACGGAACAAAATCCTATGGTGTTTATTGTGGTATATTTTAGTGCTAAATCCGTAAATGAATACGTATTTATTTTGGAAAAAAAATGGCAAAATAACGAGCAGATTTTTCATTAAAATTATTTTTATTTACAGTACAAATATTTCACTGTAAAGTGTAAATTAAATAATCAACACTTTTAATAAATAATTAGTTACTCTACATTCAATAAATCAGTCTCTTTACGATTTCTATAGACCGATACTATAAGTATATAAAGACATCCTTAGAAAATGTTGAGAGGATAAGAACCAATTCATTCAGAACATATGCAGCGAGATCGAACACCACTCTCAAAAATTTGAGATTTCAGATCTTTTCAAGATAGTCCGCCTCCTGTCTAGACAATTTAAACCAAAAACGTGGGTGATAGAAGATTCCGAAGGCCATCTCATAAATGAACTCGACGCAATAGCCGAAAGGTGGCGCAACTATTGCGAAGACCTATATAAAAATTGCAATGATTTGGGAACGTCACATGCTAATTGTAGCGTAGTGCAACTGGAGCCAAGTATACTTCGATCAGAAATTCTCACTGCCATGAAATCTCTTAAAACTAGAAAAGCTCCAGGATCAGTTGAAATAACATCCGAAATACTGACAGCTCTGGGAGATACTGGCATCGACACATGATCTGTGACCTAATCTGGCGTAACGGTGAATGGCCGAGAGACTGGACCCTGTCTATCGTGGTCCCTACATAAAAAAGGCTTTTCTAGAAAGTGCGACAACTATCGCACACTAGCGCTTATCTCATATGCCAGCAAAATACTGCTCTACATCATTAACAACCGCATCCGATACTACCTGGACTGGCAAATCCCGCAAAAGCAGGCGGGTTTCGTATAAGGGTAAGGCCGTAGATTTTGCCACTTTGTAACATAGAGTAACATAGACACTCCTATGTTACGGTAACGTAGAAGTAACGTGAAAGTAACACAGTGTTTGTAAGGCTGATTACATAACGTACTTATTTTAACCGACTTCAAAAAAGGAGGAGATTTTTTTAATAAACTTGTAAGTATAGCATTTTTTATAATCGCCGATCATTCAGAGATAAAAGAGAGAATTCAGTAATAGGAAAAATATATTTTTTTAAACTATCATCAATGGAATTTAGTAACCAAAACTCTCTGGCTGTTTATTAAATAAAGGTACATTATTCTGATTATTACGACGATGAGTTCAATTAACTCATCTTCTTTTAAACTCATTCTTTATTTAAAAGAACTATTTGAAAAATCCGCTCCTGGCAGAATGTGTACATTAACCTTTACAACACTTCAACGTTACTAAATAACAATCAACGTTACCAGTAACATAGAAGTCACATAAAAGTAACGTCGAAGCGTAATTTTTGAGGTTTTAAATAGGAATAATTACTAAATGCGAGCCGATTTTAGTCAAATACACATTGTCATGTTTTTATAAATCACTTTAGCTTAGTATAACACATACATGTGTGCAATAAAAACTATTATTTACCTTTAAAATCACCAAAATTCACAAAAAAAAGCTCCTGACGAAACACACGCGCACAACTTTGATAAAATTCCACAGACTAGAAAATGGCGGTTTCTTTTTTTTTATTTCGTTGCCGGAATCTTTAGTGTGGCACGAGCCATTATAAAATACTACCCTAAAGTTATTGAATATTTAGATGCCCAATTTTGGTAACATACAAAATAGTAACGTAATAAGTGAAAATAAGGAGACAACATTTTGAATTGCGATAAAACATTTAAAAACGCATATTTAAATACATGGAACCCAGGATGTAATTGCTTAATCTATTCACATTTCAGATATTCATAGTAAATTAGGACTTTAAATAGAAATAATGTAGTTATAACGAGCCAAATATTTGACGGGATCAAAAAGACACCTTATTTTGGGCAAAATTTCGGGGTAAGGTTGGTTTTAAGTCATTGTATTTTTTTAAATATACGACATACATTCAATTTAAGAATGCACTATAGGAGTTTAAGAACTACCTAACCTAATTAGGATACTTGCATAACAATTTACGCAATACTTCGATTTTTAATACGCATGTCAAGTTAAGGGACATTTTCTTTTTACAAAAAGTAGCAAAATCTACGGCCTTACCCATAAGGCAAAGGCACCCGTGAACAAATCTTAAATGTACGGCAAATAATAGAGAACTCCTATGAATTCAATACGCCAATTATCATGTGTTTTGTTGATTACAGTAAAGCCTTCGACTGCGTTAACTGGAACTGTTTATGGAAAGTCCTCACTGAATTAGGAGTGCCAAAACATCTAGTAGAACTGCTCAAGAATCTATATTACAGCAGTGGAGGAGCTGTAAGGGTAGATGAGGTAAACTCGCGGCCCTTCAAATTTCGCAAGGGAGTTAGACAGGGTTGTGTGCTCTCTCCCATCCTGTTCAATATCTACGGCGAATATATCATGAGGCGGACTCTCGAGGAAGGCGCCGTCAGCATCGGTGGAGTAAAGCTAACTAACCTACGATACGCTGATGACACAACTCTTTTAGCAGCGTCTGAAGCTGAAATGATAACTCTATTGAACAGGATGGAACAAATCAGTGAAGAAATGGGCCTTTCCATAAATAGGTCCAAAACCAAAATAATGGTAATAGATCGCGCCAAACAGTTGGAACTCACTGGCTCACTGAACCTGGAGATCGTGGAGAACTTTATTTACCTGGGTACCAACATAACCAACACCGGGTCATTCGAGCCGGAAATTTGGAGGCGGATTGGAATGGCAAAAGTGCCATGTCTCAGCTACACAAGATTTGGATGGATAAGAACATTTCCATCAGTACAAAAATGTGTCTCATCCGCACACTCATCTTCCCGATATTCATGTATGCAGCTGAGACATGGACAATAAAAGCTGCTGACCGACATCGCATTGACGCTTTCGAGATGTGGTGCTGGAGGAGAATGCTGGGAATTCCGTGGACAGCATGTATCCAGCATACTTTCTGTAGAAATAACGCATCGATACTGAAACAGCTAAAAATCACGAGTAGGCTATAGACCACCTGTCTCCAGAAGATACTCGATTACTTCAGCCACATTGCCAGAAGGGATGGACACAATTTAGAAAAGATCGTGATTACTGGCAAAGTGGACGGAAAGAGACCTCGGGGACGTAGCCCGATGCGTTGGTCAGACCAAATCCGCTAAACTAAAATCACAACTTGCCGCCACAAAGCTGATATTCTGAGCTATATTCACGTTCTGCGCGTTAACGAATATAGTCTTTGTACAGTACACATTTTCAATTCCATTACTGGTATTAAAAAAGAACAAAAAGTCTAGGACCCAGGTATTAGCTAATACCGGGATCCCGGTATTGGAAGGCCTGAATACCGGTATTGAAAAAGTCCGGGATCCCGGTATTGGCCAATACCGGGATCCCGGTATTGGAAGCCCTAGGCACAAATGAGTAGCTATCCACTGACAGGGGATAAAATTATCTTTTCCCTATGCTAAAGTATGGCGACAGAGGAGAAGGCGATGTATATTCCTATAAGTATATCCACTGAGTGTTATTTCCACCGCTGTGCCCATGCTCGACGGGTGGATAAAACTAGGCGAGGGGATAAACATTTTATCCTTTTCCCGGGGATAAAATTTCTGCCGCCTATGCTAGCCCAGGTGCATGCCCGGGATCGAACTTGCGTCCCCTGAACAGACGACCGCTGTTCTAGCTACTGTGCTCTAGGCTGTCACTGCTCAAACAATCAACGTCAATGGCACAAATGAGCAGCCAAAGCAAAGGTCACCTTTCTAATGAGCCGTCATGGAACGCGGCCGTTAGAGCTCCAGACACGAGCACGGCGGTAGCGCCCGTAGCGCCGCTAATTGAAACTCTATCCAAAAATTGCTCACGAATTATCCAAATTGGTCTGTCGTTTCGTAACACTACTCTAGCAACTCGGCGAGCCCCGTCCCTTGAGAGTTCTCCTATTAGCAGAACAAACACTATAAACTCCTTAACGTGGGGTTGCCTGTAAAACAGAATAGTAGGTAATATTAACCCAGCCTAAAAGTGAGGAGTTCTCTAGAAACCGCCAACTTTTGTTTTAAGCAATTAAAGCGAGAACTGTGGTTCCTAGTGGTTAGGAATTAGGCTTCCATTTATTGGAGTTCAGGGTTCGAAATTCCACTCTAACTTTTCAGAATTATATGCGTTTAAGTGCTATATTTTGCACGGGTATAGTTGAGGACCTGGAGAGTGACATAGGCTACTTTTTGTCCCGGAAAATCAGAGTTCTCGCTGGATTTAAAAAAAATTATCCACGCGGATGAAGTCGTGGGCAATACCTAGTTTTGAATAAACCGACCCTGCTTTAGTACCGGGGACAAGAACGCAAAGAGAGTCCCGGGAGAGATGGCCTATCAACTGGAAAAACACGAACCTTCTCTAGGTGCTTTGAAGCTCTTTGACAAATAGCGGTTAATTGAAAACGGACTACGCGTGGTGCAAGCTACGAGCGATGTTATAATTCGTTTATTTCACGAGGGCTCATGGTTGTGTGTGTGTCGTATCTGTATAAGTGTGAGCGAGAGCTTGCTCGCGCTTGACCACTCCCACCTAAGCTCCTGACGGGCACGCACACTTATCCAATGTGCATGTACACGACGTAACCACAAGTAAAGCGCCCGTAACTTCGTGAGATAAACGTACTATACTATGTTGTAATTTATATGGAATACAAATGTCAATAGTTCTTTAATGCTGTAAAAATTTCAAGCTTCAAGTTTCCAGTTCAACGCTGAGTTCATCTCAATATATTGAGTTGTGTTGAACTAGAAATACCTAATATTGACGGACAATAAAGTGATGAAATGAATACACTTTATTGTACACCACATTACACAGAAACATAAAAGATAAAATTAACTTAAAATAAATTGGAAAAATGAGAGCACAAATGCACAAGTGATCTTCAATGACTTCTATGTATACTATATAGGAGTCATTGGTGATCTTACAAGGTTTCCGTTATTTTTTCGGAACTTATTCCACCGTCTCTCTTCTACAACCGCACCGCTCGCCACCGAACACAATTTCACCCTCACCACCTGGGTGCCTGGAGCACTTCGACCATCCGATTTTCCAGATCCTTTTTTCCACGTACTTTGAAACTGTGGAACCAACTTCCTGCGACGGCGTTTCCACTGAATTACAACATGGGGTTATTCAAGGGGCGGACCAACAAATTCCTGAAAGGCCGGCAACGCATTGGTGGTGCCTCTGGTGCTACAAGTGTTCATGGGCGGCGGTAATCACTTAACATCAGGTGACCCGCCTGCTCGTTTGCTCGCTAAAAATATAAAAAAAAAAAAAAAAACTTTAAAAGTTAATTCAAAACGCTTGTTAGGCGCTTTTGGTTTATACCACAGCACAGTGCGTAGGGGTGCACCAGGGGTCTCGAGTGTTGCTTCTCATAACGAGTTTATTGCGCCACCACCCCTGGATTGACACCTACAACTTCTGTTACTAAACGCCCTAAACGCTAACCTCTCTAAATATTTTCATAACACGGGGCTTATTGGTATTAGCTACTTGGCTCACTTGACATTGTTTTAAAGCCTCAATAGCCCGACAGTTAAAGGTACGGATTGGAAACTGAAAGGGCGCAGGTTCGAAGTTCGAACCCCACCCGTTGCACTCCTTACACATTTCACGGGAATAGGTACTTTGATTTTCCGAGATAAAATTTAACCTATTTCACAGTTGTCACTCTCTAAGTACTCAACTATACCCATCTATATATATAAAATTCAAATTCCTGACTGACTGACTGAGATATCAACGCACAGCCTAAACTACTGAAGTTAGAAACTTGAAATTTTTACAGTTGGTTCCTTTTATGACGTAGACGCATACTAAGGAAGGATTTTTGAAAATTCAACCCCTAAGGGGGTAAAATAGGGGTTTGAAAAATCGAACTTAACGTGAGCAAAGCCGCGAGCAAAAGCTAGTTACCCATAAAGAAAAACACGTCGATCCGTTACTTCGTTGCTAGGTATGTGACTGAAGAACAAACCAACCAACCAAAAAACAAACACGCTTTCGCATTTATAATATTAGTAGGGATTAGTAGGGATCCCTCAAATAATATAATTAAATCGAAATAGCAAACGTACATTGTAAAAATAAAATAAGTTCTTAATAATAATAGGGTTTTTTAAAATAGGGTTTTTCCGGTAGAGGCATCGATGTATTAGGATATGCCTTGTCCCATATAATTGCGTCTACGACAATGCGCTTGAATATTACTTCAATGAACACCGCGTATTCCCCGCAATTCCCTTTGACGCGAGTGTCAACCAATCACGTTCGAGGAGTAGCCACTTCCTATTAACTAGAACAAATATGCAATAAAGAACATTAGAACTGTTTTAAAAACTTCTTTAAAGTTCTCTTAAGACAAGAGATTCTGTTGTCTTTTTGAGCGTGTTTTTTCCTGAGGCCTATCCATATACATCGATGGGTAGAGGAGGTTGTGAATTGCAGGGCAAGGGCTCACCCAGTGGCCCATTGCCGGCGGCTACGTGTTATTAGACCGTTAAGGGGCGACCCGGGACCCACAAAAATTTTTGGCTTGCGACCACAGACAGAATTTAGACTAATGAAAGACTAGCTCATCCGCGTGGATTTAGTTTTTTAAATCCCGCATGAACTTTTTGATTTTCCTTCCCTTCCGGCTTCCGTTTTTACAACTAACTATAATGTGGGTGTCTTTAAATCAAGAGTGAATAGGCATCTTCTACGCAAGCGCGCACCATCCTAGGCTGCACTTACCATCAGGTGAGATCGCAGTCAAGCGCTAGTCTTAAAAAGTAAGTACCTACCTCTAGTATTGTCACATCACATCACACTTCACACTAATGTTTGTATGTGTACCTATGTGTGTGTGTATGTGTATGTTTGTTACTCTCACGCCACAAGGAGTGAACCGATTTGGCTGAAATTTAGAATGAAGCTAGCTCATACCCAGGATTAAAACATAGGCTACATTTTATCCCGGAAAATTATAGAGTTCCCATGCGAATTGGAAAACTTTGATCCACGCGGACGAAGTCGCGGGCATCGCCTAGTCTAAATATATAAAAAGCAAAGGTGACTGATTGACTGACTGATTGACTGACTGACTGACTGATCTATCAACGCACATCCCTAACTGGACGGATCGGGCTGAAATTTTTCATCCAAGCAGCTATTATGACGTAGGCATCCGCTAAGAAAGGATTTTTGAAAATTCAACCCCGAAGGAGGTAAAATAGGGGTTTAAAAATCGAATTTAACGTGAGCTAAGCCGCGAGTAAAAGCTAGTAGGTAATATATTCAAAAAGGATAAAACAATAACAGAATGTTATGAAAAGCGTAAAAAATGAGCAAAACCCTCGTCGACATCGCGGCAAAGTGATTTAGGGGCGCCCGCGACCCCCGCGCCTCCAGCCGCGGTCCGCTGTCGCGACTCGCAACTCAATCATCCCGATTGAGTCTGTAGGGGAGGGACCGCAAACTCTCCAATCTTGCTTTATGCGTTCCAATCTTTAATAATGTGGCGTTTAAAACACCAATTAATTAACTATTTGAATTAAAACCTCAAGAGATTGTTAGGCTGAAAAGTCATTTGTAACTTTTAAAAAGAAACTTAGAATGCATTTTCAAAACACTTGTGTCTAGGAATTAGTCTTTTTATTGTTAGGAGTCACCGTTTTTGTTTTTTTCATATGAGTAGGTACTTTTATATTAATTTTAGTCGTAAGTTCCCTGTAAGTGAGCAAACTGTTGTTTGAGAATAAATTCTTTAAACCTTAAAAGCTCGTGTAATGGTAAATCTTAAAATGCAGAATTGATTTTTACAGCATTAGATCAAGTTTTAACATAGAGTTAAAAGTCAAAACGTTTCTTCTCAAGCGTTCAATTCGGAGTACATACAGCTTGTCTCTCGTTGCAACATCAAACCAGAAGAGAGGAGATCCGTAGGAAAACCAAAGTTCAAATCGAAAATCTAAGTTCAAAACAAAGCAGTGAATCGCAATGCTGAAGTATCGGTCATCGCGTTGTTTAAAGTTGGTATACTTACTTAGCGATGCATAGGCGAAATAGGTCTAATAGGGAATTAGCCCTTACTGAAAATAAGTTCCCAACCAGCAAAGTAGTCCTATAAAAAAGACTATAAGTCTATCAATACTAATAAAGCTCCTATAAAGGTATTGTATTACACTCTTTTACTTATAATAGCATTTCACAAGCACAAGTAGACTATAACTAGATTATAAGATCGTTATAGAGCCAAATGCTCCTGTAACTACGCCCAAATCCACCTTTATATAGTATGCTACAAGTATTTTTTAAGTGTAACAAAATAAAGAGAAAAAAGACGACCTCCCTAGCGCAGTGGTGAGCGCTGTGGTCTTATAACTGGGAGGTCTCGGGTTCGATTCCCGGCGGTGGCAATTAAGGAATTTATAACTTCTAAATTATCTCTGGTCTGGTCTGGTGGGAGGCTTTGGCCGTGGCTAGTTACCACCCTACCGTCAAAGACGTGCCGCCAAGCGATTTAGCGTTCCGGCACGTAGAAACGTGGCGTGTAGAAACCGATTAGGGGTATGGGTTGAATTTACACTGCTATACCCCTTCCAAGTTAGCCCGCTACCATCTTAGACTGCATCGTCACTTACCATCAGGTGAGATCGCAGTCAAGGGCTATCTTGTCATCGAATAAAAAAAAAGAACATTTTGCTAGTTTGGGTTAGGTGCCGAATGCCCTAGAGCTATGGATGCATCATGTAGGAATAGGATATTGCGACCGTATTACTGTTGTAATTAATACATCGCGAGCGCGCCCCGCCCGCCCTGCTCACAGATATCTATTGACACCGCAAACACTTCGAACAGATAGGCTTTCTGTTTGCTCGTGACATATTAACAACAGCCAAGTCCAGGATTGATTACTTCTGGACTTTTGGAAATCCTATTTACGATCTCCACTTCACCTAACCGCTACTAAACACAACTAAATTACAACATGAGGTTATTCAAGGGGCGGACCAACAAATTCCTTAAAAGCTGGCAACGCATTGGTGGTGATTCAGGTGCTACTTACAAATGTTCATAATCACTTAACATCAGGTGACCAGCCTGCTCATTTGCTCGCTAAAAATATAATATATTAAAAAAACCTAGTAAATATTTTTTTTATGTATGACCACGCATATCTTTTCGTAGAGTCGTCCGATTTTGATGATTTTTTTTAAAGCTATCTCGCAGCCATGCTTAAAAATATAGCTTCTGCTATGCTTAAAAAAATAAAGCTCGTAGCTTTTAGAAAAGTTTGTCGCCGACTCAAAATTAGTTAGGTACCTACATTAGTTTAGGAGCTTAGTAAGTAAGGCTAAAAAGATTTATATTTGTGTGGTAACTATAGGTCTGTAGTTGTCTTGCACCAGAACAGATACAATTAAGACAGTTTAAATTCCTAAATTTGCCCCAGCCGAGAATAGAACCCGGGGCAAACCACTTTTAAAACCACAGCGCCAGGGCCCAGGAGGTAGTCGATTTGTCCCGGTCGTAAATCCAATAAGTGTGTACGGGAAATGTTCGCGTGCTGGAATACAGAAGTCGTTAAAAGGTTAATTTATAATAGTAAAAACATACTATCTTATCGTTTTATCTTTATTGTCATAAAAATGATAAAATAACAAAATTCCTTGCCTTTTGTTATACCTACTTAACAATTTTCCTATTTTAATATGTAAGTAGCATAGCAGGTATAAAAAGTGAAGCTCATTTGTTATATTTGGACCTACGTTGCAACGTTTCTACTATCTTGTCCTATTCCACATTGATATATTTTTTTAAATATTTTTAGCGAGCAAACGAGCAAGCGGGTCACCTGATGTTAAGTGATTACCGCCGCCTATGAACATTTGTAGCACCTGAGGCACCACCAATGCGTTGACGGCTTTTTAGGAATTTGTTGGTCCGCCCCTTGAATTATCCCATGTTGTAATTCAGTGGGAACACCGTCGCAGGGAGTTAGTTGTCCATCCAATCAATCGTACGTCAACCCAATTTTTCTTTAATTGATTATTCATCAATTAATGCGGCTAATTATGTTGTATAGAATCTCTATACTTAAATTGAAGGGTCTTATAGTTCCATTGTGAAAGGATAGCACGAGATTTAAACCGAACAATTTAGTTAAGTTTAGATTCTTACTAACTTTAAAAATTTGAGTACTTTAGAGACTATGTACCTACAACAGAATTACTTAGTAATAACTAGATAGATAGATAGATAGATAGATAAAAACTTTATTGCACACAAGAAAGAAACAAAAATAAATAAAACTTAAAACTACGCATGCAAACTAGATGATGCCCACGACTTCGTCCGCGTGGATAAAGGTTTTTCATTCCCGCGGGAACTCTTTAAATTTACGGGATAAAATAGGGTAGCCGCCTATGTGTTAATCCTGGGTATGAGCTATCTTCATTTCAAATTTCAGTCAAATCGGTTCATTCGTTGTGGCGTGAAGGCGTAACAAATGTACACACACATAAAACTTTCGCCTTTATAATATTAGTGGGATATGATACAAAAGTTTGTGAGGATGGATTGATGGATGTTTGTTACTACTTCACGCCACAACGAATAAACCGATTTCGCTGAAATTTGGAATGGGGATAGCTCATACCTAGGAATAATACACAGGCTACATTTTATTCCGGAAAATTAATAGAGTTCCCGCGGGAATTAAAAAACCTTAATCCACGCGGACGAAATTGCGGGCATCACCAAGTTTTTTCCATAAAACTCAAGAGCGCATCTGCTTAAAATTAAGTAATTATTGGTACATATTATAATAAACCAATTTTTGTATTTTATTTATATTAAATTGCTTAATGAACAGGACTCAAGGGAAATTTAAAATTTATGTGCATGTTAACTCGCGGTCGACATACCTTCATGTACTAAACTTGCGCTTGGTATAAAGCGGCTAATTATGAAATGTAGTTAAAACCATTAAAAACTTGTTAAAACCGGTTAAATTACATTACATTTCACGCCTCGTTGGCACAGTGCTGAATGTCTTATTAGGATCGAAAGGTGCTAGGTTCTATTTCCAATTGAGGAGTTTTTCATTAGACAATAGATAAAATAGGTACCTTTAGGTACTAGGAATAGTAACCTGGTTGATCTAGTGGTAAGCATGTTCGACTGCAGATGAGGAGACCGCGGGTTCGATTCCCGGGTCGGGACGATAAATGTATTGGGTTTTTCTGTCAAGAAATTCTTATAACTCGGAGTTAGGAAGTAGGCGGTGTGTCACTCCCGTGTCTCGAAGAGCACGTAAAGCCGTCGGTACTACGCGTGGATTTCCATCTCACCGGACTATGAGAGTGGGGGAATAGAGAGTACACCTGAGGAACGCGCTACTTGTTCCCTGCAAAAAGTAGCCATGGGCGACGTGACCTCCCTTATAGGGACTTCCACTTGCTTTATTCACGTTTCACGGTCTTGTGCCGCCTGTATCCAGCTACTCTCAGCGAATGTCGCTGGTGAGGCTAGCTGGTTTGCCAACGCTTTATGGTGCCACTCCAGTAGACAAAAGTTTCAAAAGGTATAAGTTTATTTGAATAAGAACTTTTCGTATCATTCAAATTCGAAATTATATGGATACAACACTTAGTAGGATAGATAAGATTTTGTTAGCGTCATTATAGATTTATTTCTACACTACATAATAAGAACTTATTTTCCTTGTGCTACTGAACCTAACTAAGGAAGTTCAAGAATGAAAAATACATTGTCTGCAAATGTACTGTTACGGTGTGTATATTAGCTTGACATTTATTGTAATTATAAAAATTATCGTTTCATCCATATATCCTGCCTGGGTAGTATTAAGTCATAAGCGAGATGATAAAAACCTTATTAAATTCAATGGGATCCAGTGGTATTTAGGGCTCAGGGGTCGCTTCACACTTTTCCGCTTACTGTATGAAAGTATTTTTTTATCACTATCAACGCCAGGTTTGAAAGTGATTGAGTTTTCACATTACGATGCCAAGCGATCAAAACGCCACGAAATGTCAAACTGGAAGAGTACTGATAGGTTATATAGGATACTTTAAATATATATCTATAAGTATCTATCTTGTCATCGAAAAAAAAAATATAAATTCACAGCATTGTTATAACAAACAAAATCGCTTGGCTAAATACTGCTTTAAATTTTGTATTAGATAAGTAAATAAGTACCTAGTAAGTTTCAAAGAAAAAAGTTATTAATGATAGATTTAATTAACAGTCTCATAAATATATTGTATTGTCTAATTATAAAACAGTGACAGATTGACTGACTGACAAACGACACACAGCGTACATCACCGGTCGTGGTACTAGTGATTTGGAATTTGAAGGAATAATTTTCAGACTGTATTTCACGTAGGATGATGTCATGGCCAAACATTGTGGCTTATTCTGTTGTACACAATCTCTAAACTAAATTAAACTGAAAGGACTAAATATATTGCAATCTTATTCCACAGGAAGAATAATTATGAAAGAGCTAGCACGAGATTTAGAACTGTCAATTTAGTTTCGTTTAAAATTGTGTGCAACAGATCGTGTTATATCTGTACCTTTGTATAATTGTTTATTGGTGACACCATCACGCTTAATATTACAATATTATAAAGGCGAAAGTTTGTATGTGAATGTGTGTGTGTGTGTGTTTGTTACTCTTTCACGCAAAAACTACTGGACGGATTTAGCTGAAATTTGAAATGGAGATATATTACACCCAGGATTAACACATAGGCATAACACATACATTTAATCCCGGAAAGTGTTAGTGCCTGCATCATCTAGTACAGAACAAAAATCTTTCTTTCTCCCTATCGTCCACGTCGCTGGTCTGCAAATGACTGTCACGTGTGAAGAGACCCCGCGTCGACCTTTCCCGTGAATAATTTCGCTATTATAAGCGTAAGTAGGTGGACAAAAAGCCCCGGTACATTGTGCTGTATAATTCGCTGGGCGGTGTTTTTGTCGCGGGTTCTCTTCTCGGTTGGGAACACACGGCTCGTTTGACGACCGGGCTTACGGTCACTGTGCTTTGAACAGCTTATACATAATCGACCTCCCTGCCGCAGTGGTGATCGCTGTGGTCTTATAATTGGGAGGTCTCGGGTTCGATTCCCGGCGGGGACAATTTAGGAATTTATAATTTCTAAATTGTCTCTGGTTTAGTCTGGTGGGAGGCTTTGGCCGTTGCTAGTTACCACCCTACCGTCAAAGACGTGCCTCCAAGCGATTTAGCATTCCGGCACGAGATGGCGTGTAGAAACAGATTAAGGGGTCTGGGTTGAGTGTATACTGCCATACCCCTTCCAAGTTAGCCCACTACCACCTTAGACTGCATCGTCACTTACCATCAGGTGAGAGCGCAGTCAAGGACTATCTTGTCAAAGAATTAAAAAAAAAATGAGTAAGTAGGTACACTAAGGAAGATCTATGCTATAATATTATACCTACTTTTTATTTTTATTCGATGACAAGATAGCCTTTGACTGCGATCACACCTGATGGTAACTGACGATGTAGTCTAAGATGGTAGCGGGCTAACTTGGAAGGGGTATAGCAGTGTAAATTCAACCCACACCTACTCTAATCGGTTTCTACTTTTAAATAAAAAGTCATCTCTGCTCCACGGTTGATCGCGAGTCGCGCGGTTCGTTTCCGGCCGGAAGCAGCGCCGGCGCCGGAAATCCCCGAGATTGGACAAAAATTGACGAGCGCCGAACATCATTCTGTTACCTGCTACCCTCCTACCTTCCTACCCTACCTTCCTACCTTAGCCTACCTCATTCCCCCGCCGCACTGTTACCGTGACACTGTTCTCACTCCTACGAACCGGTTAGAGTTAAAATCTAGGTGGGGTTCCAAGCTTAGTCTTACTAATATTGTAAATGCGAAAGTGTGTCCGTTTGTTGGTTTGTCCTTCAATCACGCTGCAACAAAGCTACGGATCGACGTGTTCTGCATGGGTATAGTTGAGGACCTGGAGAGTGACATAGGCTGCTTCTTATCCCAGAGTTAAAGAGTTCCTGCGGGATTTCAAAAACATTAATCCACGCGGACGAAGTCGCGGGCATTACCTAGTACCTACCTAATGGTTTCAAAATTCAAGGTGATGTCGTTTATCTAATACTGTTAGTGTGAGGCAGCAACGCTACCACACTGCTGTTTGTTACCATTGTAAATTGGACCTTCAAAATGCACGACTAAGCAATTTCGTTAATAGTAGGGGCATAGGTAGTGAATGGGTAGCAAAATGTACATCTATCAATTGTTTTTTAAATTATTCATTGCCAAAAAAACTTTGCCGAAGCTACGAGTAGGTAGGTATGCTTTCCGATCTGAGCGAAGTTTGATTCCTTTTTGAATTAAATTGAAAACCAATTGAAGTAAACGAAAACTTTCAAATAAATACACTTGCTTGAAAAATGCGCTATCAAAGATAGTAAACTAGCTAGATTAAAGTTTTGAAACAGACATGCCCTGCCCACTACCACTTCAGTTTCAAAATCAAAATCAAAATTTATTTATTTCTTGTAGGCCAACTCTCTGTAGCTCTTATGACACGTCATCAATCCACCACCGGTTCGGAATGCAGATTCTGCTGAGAAAAGTTGGCAAGAAACTCAGCAGTTGCTCTTTTAAAAAAAATTTTTTTTTTTTTTACAATACCTAGGTAACAAAACTATGCTATGTATACAGTGTTTGCGCAATGAAGTTTCAAAAATGCATACGTAGGTACATACCTACATACAATCCAATACATGTTAAGACGGGCAGACAAAGTAGACCCATTCCCGTTGGTGGCTGTTTGTTAATCCTTTGGCCTATGTTGGTAACTTTGGTTCTACTGGTTTGGCCCGATGTGGGCCTCCAAAAAATCTTAAAGCGATGACAATTTGATAGCCATCAATTCCGCTGTTCACGAGAGTTGATAGAAATCGAATCAATACACGGCGGAAAGTTCCCGGGCCCCAGGGGACCGGTGCGGCCCTATTTGGCGCGGCTCCCTGTTATTGTTTCTGCGCCGCAAACTTGATAAGTGAAAAACTTTTACACCTCAACACTTTGTAACAACGATTTTTTTTAAAAAAGAACATTAGCTAAGCTGATGTTGACTAATATCCTCCTATCCCCTCCAAATAAGCGGAAAGCTTGTGCTAGGAGTGGGTATGACAATAGTTCAACTGGTGGGATTCGAACCTGTGACCTTTCAGTTTTCAGTCCGCTCCCTTAACTGTTGGGCTATTGAGGCTTTAAATTGTGTCTCAGATTTCCTGGAGCTTTCACCTGCATACTGCAACTGGGTTAGTGGCCAAATGTTAGAGTCCAGAGTTCCGTAATTATAAAAAAAAACACAGAACCACTTTTAAGTACTTGTATTTCTTTTTTTAAAAGTTATTTATAATATACTATTTAAAATTACACACACACCACTTTGAGTACCTACTTGGATTATAGGTACTTGGTTCAACGCGGAACCCTAGTGAAGGGGTTTTCGAGCTGGAGTGGTTATTCCTAGCAAGGAGACTTGCTGAAAGCCAGTCGGCAGGCCAAAACCGCCAAAGTTGGGCAGCAATTCGACTGAGAACAAGAGCTTGTTGAGGTTCCGGGTTCGAAACCCGAGTTGGGTCAAAAAGTTATTATTTAAGAAATTCTTGTAATTATATAAAAACGTTTTTTTTATTTTTTATTTTGTGCGAGTTTGATATTTATTTTGATAAAGTAAAACTATAAAATACAACTATCCAGTATCCACCATATCGGAATGAACACCAACCATTATGAGAGCAATGCATGATGGGTCTTTTTTGCTGAAATAATTAAGATATTTTTTCGAAATAGTAGATACTTTATTCAACAGTTTTTCAAAATAAGTCATTGTACCTATTGGCTAAACTTAGAACTTAGGTAGGTACCTAAATTAAATGCCAAAGCAAAGGATCCCACGGTAACAAGACGCAACATACTTAAGGCCGAGACGGCTGATTGGTACAAAAAGGTGTCCATTATACAGAAGCAGTGCGCTGTAGAACCCGTCATTATGTCGTCGAGGCGGCGACGCGAACGATGGGCACAGGCGCCCACCGCGCTGGACGATCGAGATTGGTACAAAAAATTAAAAAAAAAAAGTGTAAATTGAAAATTTAAAACTACCCGACATTTTTTTTTATTCGGTGACAAGATTGCGTTTGACTGCGATCTCACCTGATGGTAAGTGACAATGCAGTCTAAGATGGTAGCGGGCTAACTTGGAACGGGTATGGCAGTGTACATTCAACCTAACTCACTCGCTTGGAACGCTAAATCGCTTGGCGGCACGTGTTTGACGGTAGGGTGGTAACTAGCCACGGCCAAAGCCTCCCACCACCAGTCCAGACCAGAGACAATTTAGAAATTATAAATCCCAAATTGCCCCCGCCGGGAATCGAACCCGAGACCTCCCATAAGAGCACAGCAGTCACCACTACGCCAGGGAGGTCACCAAATCTCTAAGAAGATTTCCCCTTCGTTAAAAAAAAGGTATTTGCAATGTTGAACGGCCTGGCGCGGTGCGTGCTTCTGCGCGTAGGCCCTACATATACGACCATTTAGCCAGGACTTGGCAAGCGCACGCATTCCCCTCTGCCGAAGTACATGTACAAACGTACGTGTCAGCTTGTAAGTGTGACAGCTTTTGAGTTAGTGTGCGTTCATAGAGACATTAAGTTTTTTACAAGAGTGTGCGGAAGTGAGTAGATGTGTACTGTACGTAGGCTGTACGTGATGACCTCACCTCCCGCAGAAAGTGGCAGAATATATTCAGTACTAAATCTGCGTAAAGGCTCGTCCCGGCTGAATGGTCGAAGCCCTGCGTACAGACTACAGACCGGGCTGTGCCTGTGCCGTAAACTGCCTCCGTATCATTAATCAAGTCGGTTTTTTGTTTGTAAATGCGATTTTTATTGTCCGTGTGCGACTCGTGAATCCATTTGTGTTAATGAGCCGCAAGGTGGCCTTTTGCTTTAATTCAATGTCATTTCATAATAAATAACAGACTAAATAAAAATAATAGAAAATAAACAGACCATATAATTAAAGAATCAGGTCCTAAGATGCCGATTTCAAATGTTGCTGAAGATTGCCTTTCACTTTAAAGTTAAATCCAATCTAATCTTATATGAAGCCTCAATAGCCCAACGGATACAGGGGCGGGCTGACAACTGAAGGGTTGCAGGTTCGATCCCCATTCTCCACCCGTTGCACTATTGTCGTAGTCGTACCCACTCCTATCCTAACAAGTTTTCACTTATTTGGAGGGGAGAGGAGAACATGAGTCAAGTTCAGTTTGGCTGATATTCTTTAAAAAAAATAGTACTTATCACATATCTGTCTCGGTTTAACTTTATCTTAAGTCTGTAAATCTCAGCATAAGTCTACGTGCTGGGTTTCCGTCCGTGTTTCTGTTAGTCTATGGTCATAATAAAGTTCGTAATGAGTCTCCCTTATGTTTTTTGCGTCCCCTTCACGAAGATTCGTGAAGAAAAAGTGTGTGTGAAATTGTCAGATGCTCTTCTGATGCGACGCCTGCGGCACGCTGTCTGTGCTACCCACTCCGTAAGAAAAGCCATTAAATGCGAAACTGTTTGTTTGTTGGTTTGTCCTTGAATCACGCCACAACATAGACATGAGTATACGCGGACGAACCGCGTAGAATTAGTTTTTGAAATCCCGCGGGAACTCCCGGGAACTCTTTGTTTTTCCGGAATAAAAAGAAGCCTATGTCACTCTCCAGCTCCTCAGCTTTTTCCATGCAGAAAATCACGTCGATTCGTTGCTCCGTTACCGCGTGATTGAAGGACAAATCAACAAAAACACACTTTCACATTAAAGAAACTTTAACTTAAGAAACTTTCACTTAGTACTTGGATCAAGGGCAGGATAGAAGACGGTATTCCTTGAGTCGGCACGCATTGTGAGGAGGTTGCTCACTCTGGAGCCCTGACCACTGGCTGCTTGGATCCTACCCCGCAGCAAGTAGGACCCATTCATTTTATTATTTTTGATGTTAATATATAACTATATATATATAGGACTTAGGAAACTTCATCGTGGAAGCACTGTATACATAGCATAGTTTCATTAACTATTGTAAAATTTTTTTTTTTTGAAAAGAGCAACCGCCGAGTTTATTGCTGGCTCTTCTCGGCAGGAAAGGCATTCCGAACCAGTGCAGTGGTAGATTCATTGACGATTCAAAAGTGCTTGTAAAAGTTTATTTGAATAAAAAATATTTCTATTCTATTCTAACGTATTTTTGTAAACATTTAAAAATAATAATATATAATGTAAATGTGTGGGAAAATAAATGATAGAAAATAAGTAAGAATTTCGTTTTCAATCTAAAGTTAATATTGCGTGTGAATTTTCCAGATGTTTACGACTCCGGCGACGGTTCTTTCGGCTTAGCTGAGATTAAGAGGATTTTGGGTTGGATTAAAGGCGGCTTAGCCAAATTTAATGTTACTTGGAAATGTTAATTTTGTCAAAATATTTACTTACTAGGTGAATATTTAATAGGTAAGTACATAATTTATACCAACTAAATCCTACTAATATACACGGTGTTATTTTATTCCCCGTAAACCCTGAAGGAGGTGAATGTGCTCATGAAACTGAACAACTTTCCCCAAGGAACATAGCTCGAAATATGAAAAAAAAAAAAATTGGACCCTCCATACAAAATTGACGATTAGCTGATTGATTTACTATGGGAGTTCCAAAATTTTTTTTCATATTTCGACCTATGTTCCTTGGGGAAAGTTGTTCAGTTTCATGAGCACATTCACCTCCTTCAGGGTTTACGGGGAATAAAATAACACCGTGTATATGCGAAAGTTTGGATGTATTGATGGATGGATAGATGGATGTTTATTATTCAATCACGCCACAACGACTGAACCGATTTGGCTGGGTATAGAGACAGATTATAATCTGTATAGGCTACTTTTTATCCCGAAAATTTAAAGAGTTCCCACGGGAATTAAAAAACCTTAATCCACACGGACGAAGTCGCGGGCATCAGCAAGTAACCGATAAGGACCGATATCGCCAACGTTGAAATAAGCGTAACCAACCATTTTGATATTTTCGCAGATTTTCCAAACGAAAACTGTTGCCTAATTTATTCCTCGGATAAACGTCACTCCTGGTTTAAAAACACTGCCACAGATACTTCCTTCCAAGTTAGCCTGCTACCATCTTAGACTGCATCTTCTGCTTCTGGTGAGAGTCCAATCATGGGTATCCTGTCATGAATAATACCTATTCAGGAACAGATTTTGATGAAATCTTTACCGTTCTCTTACTTGAAATAAATGTAAGCAAATAAAAAAGAATCCTAACTTCCTTACCAATATTATAAATGCGAAAGTGTTTGTTTGTTGGTTTGTTGGTTTGTTGGTTTGTCCTTCAATAACGCTGCAACAGAGCTACGGATCGATGTGATTTTTTGCATGGGTACAGTTGTGGACCTGGAAAGTGACATAGGCTACTTTTTATCCCAGAAAATTCTCGCGGGATATTAAAAACGAAATCCATGCGGACGAAGTCGCGGGCATCAGCTAGTAAACCATACATCCATAAAATTTTGAATATTTGTTTGATAGCCCTAATGGGAATATTTTGCAATTCCAATACATACGTTTTACTCCTTTTTTTTGAAGTCGGTTAATAGAATTCACGTTACTTCCATAACAGAAAATAACTAATGTGACAATAAATTATAACAAACTGTCATCGTTACGCATTGTGGGTAAAAATTACTGGTAAAGTGCGTGTCAGACCTTGCATGGTAGAGTTCCGTAGGCGTACTAATAAAAAGACGATCATCGGCCGCAGTAACTTGCAAGCAATTGAAGTGAGGTGCACGAGCCACTTTGTTATAAAGAAAGTAAGACAGTCACGATAAAAGAAAAAGAAAACTTTTTAGAGAAAAATCAACGGTAAAATATTCTTCTAAAAGCTTTTGCCTATTTTTTGTCATTTTTTTTAGTTTAACTTTGATATACTATAAATACAACCTGAAAAACGATTAAAAACTACACTGTTTTCGGAATATTATTTGATCGAGTGAAGTTCAAAATATGGACTTTTGAACGGTAAAATAATTTAGAACGTGTATATTTGATTGTTTACTATTGAATCAAAAACAGGCTGTTTTCGGAGATCCTGCCGTTAATGTATTGAACATTCCGCGCATTGAACATTATGCGTCGCGACGAAATTAATTTGTAACACTGATTGCACGTTTTAATTCAAGAATTAGGTATATTAGAATAGCCTAAGTATGTCATGCTCTCATTAAACATTTCTGTGGTGGTGTCGTGTGGTGCGGGTTGTTACGTTCCCTCAAATGTGGTTGAGCGAAGCAACGGCTGGATCATGCGTCGTGCTCGCGAACGGGTGCCACTAACGGGAATGCGTCTACTTTGTCCGCCCGTCTTAACATGCGTTGGATTGTATATACCTACGTATGCATTTTTGAAATTTCAGTGCGGAAACACTGTATACATAGCATAGTTTTGTTCCCTATTGTAAAAAAAATTTTTTTTGAAAAGAGCAACTGCTGAGTTTCTTGCCGGCTCTTCTCGGCAGGTAGTAGATTTATGAATTTATGACGTGTCACAAATCTACCACCGTGTGACGTGTCATTTGTTTATAATTTCAGTGTGACAAACATCCGAACAGACGAATAGACAGATGGACTAAATATATCATGGAATCCCTTATTTTACTACGGAACGCTACTTAGTTTTTTGAGTTATTAATAATTAATTACTGATGAATTTAAACTATTGTAAGTTAAACTTGTCGTGGTATGAATTTAATTAATCTTCTATTAAGGACTAAACGAACTGATAAATGGTTTTGATAAAATTATGCAACTTTTGTTTATTTATGAGGTATCTAATAATGGCAATTATAAACTATTAATTATTATTTATTATATACTAGTGGACGCCCGCGACTTCGTCTGCTTTTTCAATTCACAATAGACAGTTCCTAAATCACCACAGTTTAGGAGGGTACCTACCCCTGAACCATTAGGATTGAGAAGTTGGGACCCGAAGTTTTTATGGGAGCATTTCGCAAAGATTTTGTATCGATTAAAAAAAGATTCACGCAAATCGGTTTAGAAATCACAGAGATACCGATATACTTACATAGGTAGAAAAGCACAATTCCTCCACCTTTTTTTAAAGTTAGTCCAAAAAGTAGCCTATATTACTCCCGATAAAATCAGTTATCTACCAGTGAAAGTCATGTCAAAATCGGTCCAGCCGTTCCCGAGATTAGCGGCAACAAACAAATAGACAAACAGACTACGGCTACTTTTAATCCCGGAAAACAAGAGAGTTCCCACGAGAATTAAAAGACCTCAATCTTAGCTAGATTGAGGTCTTTTAATTCTTGTATTTAATAAATTGAAATAAAATAAAATAAACTCACAATTATGCTGTCTGTTACGAGTTTCATTAAATAAAAACTGGAGCCCCATGATCCTCGACAATAGCAAAAAAACACAACCTCAAGATGAATCAATATAAAAGTTAGTAAAAAAACTACAAAAGCGAGACTTTCCAAAACAAACAAACCCTTTAGATATCTTAATAAGGTTTTTTGTGGCGGTGTCGATGGCATCAGGCGCCTACCATCCGTGCAATTGTGATCGACCAATCGGGATCGATACTACCACTCGGAATTAATTGGGTAGAATTTGACTAAATTTTTTTATATACTTATCTATTTAAAATAAAGGTTTCTAATTTTATAGCACAATGCCATTTTTTTTTTTTTTTTTTTAATATCTTGTAGTCTCGAAAATATAGAGCTTAAAAAAAGAGAGCGCTATTGCAACCTGACGTCATGATTCGGTAGCTCCATTTCACTCTCCATACAAGGTTTCGTTTTAGAAAGAGACGGATACAGTCGCGGTAAAACCGCTTATAACTTATTCGTTTTTTGACCGATTTATTTTCTGTTTTTACAGATGTTATTCTTACATGTTACATTTTCGATTATAATTAATGTATTATCCACATTTTGACAATATACCTAGTCAAATCCTCGATTTCTCATGCATTTTCTTCGCACATAGCTGCGGTCTTCACTGCAGTTTTACAGGGTGCAGAAGATAATAGGAGGACAGGTTGTCTGGTGGGAGGCTTTGGCCGTGGCTAGTTACCACCCTGCCTTCAAAGACGTGCTGCCAAGCGATTTAGCGTTCCGGTACGATGACGTGTAGAAACCGATAAGGGGTATGGGTTGAATGTACACTGCCATATCCCTTCCAAGTTTGCCTGCTACCATCTTAGACTGCATCGTTACTTACCATCAGGTGAGATCGCAGTCAACGACTAACTTGTCATCGAATAAAAAAAAATCTATAGCCATCATCCGGCCATAGATTCTTATGTCGAGGGTGTTTTAAACTTTCAATTTAAACTTGTTATATTCTTTGGAAAATCGAACCTGGGATCTTTCGTTGCGAAGGTGGCAAGGTTCCGGAGGGGCTGCTTACCGATCAGTGATCGTGACAGTCCGACAGTGACGCGGCAGTCTCCGGCGGCGCCGGCGCTCCGCGGGCGCGCCGTCCCCGTGATTACATGCTCCCAAGCTCCGGACATTCCCCGTTCCCACCGGCCATTCTCACCATTAGCACGCTAAGTGGGGAAAGCGTGTTAAAAACATACCAAAGATGCCACACTGCGATACCTCGCGGTCGCGGTTTAGCCTCGCTACCTCGATGTCACCTCCATTTAAAACAAATGTATGCAAACAGACGAGCACGAACATGCCGAATATACGTCGCTGTATCGCGATGTATCGCAGTGAGGTATCTTTGGCATGTTTTTACCCTTACATTCTACGGATTCTGCTAGACCCGGGACTGTAGTTTCATCATCGAACTTTGAAGTTGTTTGGCAATCTTCTTCAGCTGCGAATTCTAGCCGATAATCTCAAGGAACCAGTCGCCTTGGCTTCAGCTGCCCACAAGATAAGATAAATAATGCTACTAATCCTATCCTATTTCTTACTAATATTATAATATTAGTAAGAAATAGGATGCGAAAGTTCGTGAGGATGGATGGATGGTTACTCCTTTACGCCACATTGAATGAACCGATTTAGCTGTAATTTAGAAGGCAGATGGCTCATACGCAGGATCGTTACATTGACCACATTTCCCGCAAAATTAAAGAGTTCAAGCGGGAATTAATAAAGATTAGTTCACGCGGACGAAGTTGCGGGCATCTTCTAAATAACTATAGGTAATTATAGATATTGTACTCCGGGCGACGCAGACTACACTACAACTTTTTTACCGACTTCCAAAAAAAAATAATTTTATTTTGTACACGTTTGTTGAACTCGGGCGGCTTAAATAGAAACGATGAAACCGATACGCGATGCTCGCCCGATTTCAATAAGCGTCTCTATGTCACCATAAGGTAAGCGTTGAGAAGTCCCGTAAAAAACGTAAAATAAACGTAAAGCCTGTGCTAGGACCAGCGCAACGGGCGGGGATTTAACCGCAGACCTTTCAGTTTCCAGACCTTCAACCATTGGGATATTGAGGCTCCAATAGTCGCATATTATTTCCCAAGTCCGATATCGGTCGATCAGTATTTACATCGGACGTCATCGGCGTCAGAGCCGCTTATCGGCGTCAGCAGGCACCTGACACACGTCCGATCTGAGAGGGTCGATAATCACTTAATGTGCCTTCGACTCACTTGAGAAGTACGCTGTCGTTACGTGGAATTTTAGACCTTTATGATCCAAAATTTTAAAGGCTTTTAAAGTTTAGTTTGCATTTTTATAAATAATTTTACAGACACTTCAATTATTTTGATAGATGTAACAGTAGCTTTCGTAATAACGCTGCAAGTTAAAATAGATGGCGCTAGCTGTAGTTTGGCACACGCGATGCGTCTGCGATAATACGCTGCTATAGCGTCTGGTGGGAGGCTTTGGCTGTGGCTAGTTACTACCGTCAGAGACTTGCCGCCAAGCGGTTTAGCGTTCCGGCACGATGGCGTGTAGAAACCGATTAGGAGTACGGGTTGAATTTACACTGCCAGACCCCTTCCAAGTTAGCGCACTACCATCTTAGAAAAAAAAATGTTTTTCACACGGATACTTCAATTTTATTTATTTGTATAGATTAAGGATGAGATGTTACACTATTAATAGTAGAGTAGGTAAATATTAAACAAATAATTTCTGAGAAGTATCAATAAAAATGGCCACAACTCAAATCGTGACAGCGAGTCACACGCGCCCAAATAAGACGTCCGTCGAGTTCCGATTAAAGTGTATTAGGCAAGACCCAAATCAATCTGAAGAGGTCACGTTGAGCTGCGGCCGCCCGAGATGTTATCTGAGCGATTGTTTCAACTATTCCTGATCATACACGCCTGGTGAGGAAGATGTAACTTTATATTGATTGATGGTTGGGATTTTTTTTAAATATAAACCTAGACTAACGCTTGACTTATATCTCACCTGGTAAGTTAAGATGCAGTCTAAGATAGATAAGAAGCACTTGCCTAGAAGATGCCTATTCATTCTTGATTTAAAGACATTATAGTTAGTTGGAAAAACGGAAGCCGGAAGGGCATTCTAAATTTTAGGAACGAGGAAGCAAAGCGTTTGATGCGAGATCGTGGAATTTCGACCACGTAGCGGTGCAGATTCGTACGGTGGTAGAAAGGTGATGAAAGGAGGCGACGAAATTGTCCAGTTTGCCTTGTACCTGTCTATGGTTGAACTAAATAATATGGGATGCGATTAGCTAAACCTACATAAAGAGCCTTGGAAAGTGTGGAAACAACTTCCTCCCACTAAGTTTGTTTTTTTTTCGAGACAAATATTAACCCGAATTCTCGCCTGACTAGGCGAGAATTCGGATCGGCCAGATCGACGTCGATTTTTGCATGGTTACCAATAGTTGAGAACCTGGAGAGTAGGTATAGACTACTTTTTATTCCAAAAACAAATAAAAATCCCGCGAGATTTTTAAGGCTTTAACTTCATGCTGACAAAGTCGCGGCTAAGAGCTGGGTAGGTAATTCACAAAAGCAGATGCGAGAGCTTCCAAGCACAGACCAAAGAAAGAATTCTGTTTTGCTTCCTACGTAACTCATTATCTTTGATGCACATCCGTAAAAAATACTGAATCCATTTTGACCATATACGTCGACAATTTCTCAGCTCTTTGATACCACAAAAATAATAATCGCATCAAACTTTTTGCGCGCACCTACTTAACGTTGTCAGGTAATAAATTGGTTCCCACTTTTTAAGGTGAATTCAATTTCAAATGACCTATTCCACCAGTTTTTGCCCGATTACTATTAGCGGAGAGATGCTAACTTCTAGAGGGGCTGATGTCCCCTAAAAACGAGTTGTCCTTGACGAAGATAGATGGCCAGCGTAGTCACGCCTTTCAAGAGGTAGCCGCCAGAAGTAACACGCTGCTGCTGTAAACCACCCATAATAAGAACTACAACCTTTTCTTTCATTCATGTACACCTGACACAAAGACGATAGCAAGCCTTTGCTAAATTACAGCCATCGATTGGCCACTAAGACTGATTGAAGCTAATAATAATTGTGGTCCTGCATGCATAGTTGCATATGTTCATATTAAAATAAATCGATGAACGGACTGTAATAATAATGAATTTTTCGTCATTCTGACTACCCACTTGGCACAGTGTTGTATACTGTGGGTTTAATTTCCAGCAGGAGCAATTTAGGACATGTTTCTTGCCTTCAGTCGAGATTAATTACATTCATACATTCCGAGCTAGTGACGTCAGCATTTCCATTCGTGTACATCGCTTTTGGATGGTTAATATAATATTTAGGTAGCAGTTCCATAGTTAGTGCCAAGCAGTAAGCCGGCGATAGGTCGAGATGAATTAATGAATGCTACGTTCAATTAGGTACGTCTGTATTTCGTAAACTAGGGGCGATTTTTGTCGCCGCCTGCACCTCTACGGTCTGTAACTCAAGGGCAACAAGCATCAGCGATTTATCTATCACACCGCGAATATGGCAAAGGTAAGTGGCATTATTTATGTGCAATAGTTGATATAATCGGTGTAATTTATAAGGTTTCCAGCTAGAACATCGAGGATTTGAAAAAGTCGTATCGCCATTTGTAGTAAAATAACTGTTTGAACAAAATCGGCGCCGCTCTATGGCTTACTTGTTAGGAGATTATAGAAGTCTATGGGAGATTAAAAAAGATACCTATGGTTTGGATTATGCGGCGTCGTTTGTTTTGTTTTTTCTATTTCCTCGATATTGAGGCTAACTGTTTTATAGCCGTTGTGATTTCCATACATGGTCATTCGAAGAATGACTGATGATGAATTCGAATTTACAATAAGATATAAGATACCTGAGCAGATAAGGATTTCCTTATTCCTTCCGTTTATATTTATAATAAATGTATCTAAAAAAAGGAAAAGGTGACTGACTGATCGACTGACTGCCTGAGCTGCTGATCTATCAACGCACAGCTCAAACCACTCTGGACGGATCGGACTGAAAATTGGCGTACTTATATAGCTATTACGATTTTTGAAAATTCAACCTCTGAGGGGGTAAAATAGAGATTTGAAAAATCGAATTTAATGTGAGCGAAGCCGCGAGCAAAAGCTAGTTTAAAAATAAATTACGCGACTTTTTATTAATGAATTTTTTCAACTCAGATATTTTTAAATTTTACACGCAATTTTAGTTTCAGACTTTGATCATTTGCTTATTTAATAAAATTTTCCAGTAATATACTATCATATTTATAAATTTTTAAACCATTGTTTTGTACTTCTGCTGCACTCCCGAAGACGCGTAAAATGCAATAAATAACTTGACTTTTGAAGGGGTTCGACGAGGGGGGGACTTCAAAAAAAGAAAGAGGTTCTCAAGTTTTTCCAGAAGATTTTTACGTATAAAAAATTGTTACAAAAAACATGCTGGAAGGAATGCGCACTAAAGTCGCTTCAATGCAAATAGGTAAGTTACTGTACAATATGAAACCAATAAAAATATTTTATAAAGTTACCTACATCCTCAGATAGACGCCGAAGATAAAATTGACTTTTCGAATTAAACCAAGGCAATCTAAAACTAAATAAAAATAATAACAACTTGACATAAGATTTCAAAGATAGACTGCAGTCCCCGAAATATCATAATATTAAATATTATAACTATTCGGATATTGCCTTATAGAGTGGGTTACACTTAAATAAAATTATAAAAATTAGAAAAATAATGTGGCATCTCTGTGGCATAATGGGGACTAGGAAAAGTAGATCGACAAGTATAATGTGTCGTTACAAGATATCGCTAACAGTAGCTTATTAAACTGATTTGATACGTCAAAATATGTTTTATAATATTTCAAATTCAAATATTTGGTACTTATTATAAAATTTTAATAATGGATGAATGTATGTATGCCTCAATTACTGAACCGATTTGGCTGATATCTGGCACAGAGGTAGATTATAGTCTGGAATAGCACATAGGCTACTTTTTATCCCGGAAAATAAGCGAGTTCCCGCGGGAATTAAAAAAAAAGACGTGTGGCACTCGGGGATTTTTTATCTACGCCATCTAGCGGTGAGAGGAGTCCCGTGTCAGGTTATTTTCGTTACGGAGTTTCTGGATTCGGTCTCCACGCTCAAGGCCCGCGATAGAAGCTATGCAATAGCTTAAAAACCTCAATCTAGTAGTAGCTAGCAATTGATAGGGATAAGTACCAGTCTATGAGGCTTCGTATATCAACGGCCAACCTCCTTCGGAGCATGTTTTTCAATTCCCGGCCGGCCGAGAACGATAGTCGATACTCAATAACAAATTATAAGACATCTCAATACAAGGCATCAAGACGTACCTATCGCCCGAAACCGCCGGTCATCGCGCCGGACAAAAAACCGTATATCGGTAACACAATCTACGGATATTAAACATATAATACAAACAATGCTATGTTGATTGAAACGTCAGCAAATGACGGCCGATTGATTCCACTCGGCCATTGTAATTATTAAGAGCGTAATTACGCCACGCTGCGATATAGTTGTTTCGTTTTTCAAAAAACAGATCACGCGGCGATGATTCGGTTGTTTTTTTTTTCTTTTTTGATTTTGAAACATTGGGCCCAGTGTTCTTATATCGATTTCCATAGATGGTTCTATAAAAAAGTTGTTGGTTATTCTTTAAGGCAACCTGTCATCTAGAGTGAAAGATGCTTTTTGATGTTCCTAGTGGGATTCTCGTAATGAGGATTGGCAATTTCGTAAAATACATAATTTCAACAAAAAAAAAAACAATAAAAAAATATAAGTAGGTACGTGACGATTATTTTTTTCATCGGTTAAAAATACTAGCTGATTCCCGCGACTTCGTACGCGTGGAATGAGGTTTTTTAGGTTGTGGTAGGTGTGCATTTTTGAAACTTCTTTGTACACATAGTTACATAGTAACACTGTATACATACATAGTTTTGTTACCTATTGTTAAAATTTATTTTGGAAAAGAGCAACCGCCGAGTTTATTGCTGGCTCTTCTCGGCAGGAAGGGCATTCCGAACCAGTGGTAGATTCATCGACGCTTCAAAAGCACTTGTAAAATTTTATTTGAATAAAAAATATTTCTATTCTTTTCTATTCTATTTTAATTCCCGCGGGACCCTCTCCATCGCCAGCTAAGTGATCCTGAGCTATCTCATAAATAGATGGAGCTATCATAGGGAATTTTGGCAAAATTTTCAATAATTAAACACAAAGTACCATACAAAACACTTATTTTATTGTATAAATCCTTGGCAGAACCAATAATAATGTATGGGCTGTCAAGCTATGGTAGAACATACAAAACTCATCTCGATCGAATTTTCACACTTCAAGTACGTATTTTAAAAACTCTTGTTCCAGCTAAAGTAAAACTAACATGTAAAAAAGATTACCGTAAACTCTTTTCTTATTGTAAAATCATACCAGTACACGAAAAAACAGAACTTACTTTATTAATAGAACATTATTTCAATGATAACTTTAGAAAAGTACAAATTCCATACTCGGACCGTAGAAAGCAGAAACTCCAATTACCCCGATACAACAATCTATACGGTAAAAGAAAATTAGCTTATGTTATACCTAACCTAATTAATCAGCTACCTAAAACACTAACAGAGGTAATAACAACTAAAAACATAAAGATTAAGTTAAATGAACACTACCAGCAACTCACAATTTCAAAATATAAATACTAAACGCAAATAAAGATAGAAAATAATAATAATAAAATAATAACAAAATATTAATAGTCTAATAATAAAGCATTGCACACTTACCTAATATGTAGAACAAAAAACTTATTCATCCTGTATATAAATTCATCACCGACTTTCGATATTCTTCGTCGCGTATACAACTTCTTAACCTACCCACTTGTAAACATTGTTAACTTAGTATTTTTCTGTATCTTTCTGTATTGTATTACTTTTTGTTTATGAGTTATATTTAGGCATAAGTTACGTTAGATTTAATATTCAATAAACATCTTTTGTCGACGGCGCTGTGGTGTACAGTAAAACACTTCGGAGTTTATGATTACACCACAGTACTATCAAATACCAATGTAATTTTAAGTAAGTACATGTATAAATAAATAAAATAAATAAATAAATAAAAAGATATATTATGTATATATTAATTTTATAAATACCTGTGAAGTGAGACCCGTGTCATTTGTCTCGTGAACAGATCGAGAATCGAATTCTGAGGAGCTGGATTATGTACGCTCGTTTGTCACTGAGCTGACGCGACGCATTGTGTGACAATCGACTTGGTAGTCGATACAAGTGATATAATGTCCCTGATTAAGGATTATTTAACTGTCGTCTTTATTTTGAAGGGATTAAATTGATTCGAATTTTCGATACTTTGTTACCTATTCTATGTTTTTTTCAAAAGAATATTACCCAAGCTAAACTTAAACCGTTGCACTATTGTCGTACCCACTCCTAACACAAGTTTTCTCTTATTTGGAGGGGAGAGGAGAACATCAGTCAAGTTCAGCTTGGCTGATATTCTTTATTAAAAAAAAAATATATATATATATTCTCCCCTCCCCTCTAAATAAGTGGAAAGCTTGTGTAACGAGTGGGTACGACATTAGTGCATCGAATGGGGATCGAACCTGCGACCTTTCAGTTTTCAGTCCACACCTGTAACCGTTGGGCTATTGGATGGATGTTTCACGTCGCAACGACTGAACCAATTTGGCTGAAACTTGGCACAGAGATAATCTGGAATAACACATAGGCTACTTTTTATCCCGGAAAAGAACAGAGTTCCCGCGAAAATTAAAAAACCTCAATCCACGTGAATGAAGTCGCGGGCATTAGTTAGTCTGAATGTATAAAATGAGAAGATGACCGATTGACTGACTGACCTAACTGACCTATTAACGCACAGCTCAAATCAGCTATTACGACGCAGGCATTCTTGAAAATTTAACCCCTAAGGGGGTTTTAGAGATAAGCTTCACCTATCTCAACTTTTAATAAATTTTCTTGACTTGTAATTCTTTATATGTACGTAAAAAAAAAAAATAGGGGTTTGAAAAAACGAACTTAACGGGCAAAAGCTAATAAAATAAAACACGATTAATATTCAGAAAGCATTAATAGAAAATAGTAATTATCATCACCCATCAAGCTCAACCACTCAACCCAACCTACCGCAAAAGTAGGGCCGTTGCTGTTACAATTTTTTCTGCGTCCATAAGTTCATAACTACTTAAAATAATATAAAGTTGCACCTGACCCCAGGGCAAAAAGTTCGACCGTTATGAATTACAATCTAATGAGAGCCTCGATTGTTGGAAAAAATGCACGTTTCAATTTTGACGTCGCCACATGTCTGCGGTGACTTGCGGATTCTTGCAGACGCGGTGGCCACGCGTGCGGGGTACTTGAGGACCTTTTTCTTTTTAAATATATAGACTAGCGCTTGGCTACGGTCACAACCGATGGTAAGCGAAGATGCAGCCCAAGATTGAGCGCTCTTGCCTAGAAAATGCCTATTCACTCTTGATTTATAAGGTACACCCAAAATATGAAAAAACAGAAGTCGGTACGTATCTGGAACGGAGAAGCAAAGCGCTCAGTGCGCGTCCTTAGGATTCCAACCACTTAGGGGTACTTTTTTTTTAAATATATAGACTAGCGCTTGGCTGTGATCACACCCGATGGCAAGCGAAGATGCAATGCCTATTCAAACTTGATTTGAAGGTACCCAAATTGTAGTTATCTGAAACAACGGAAGCCGCAAGGGCATTCCAATTTTTAACGGTGCGTATTAGGAACGAGGAAGCAAAGCGCTTAGTGCCCGTCCTTGGGATTTCAACCACATAGGGGTGCATTCTGTGCCTTTAAACCGACTTCCAAAAAAGGAGGAAGTTCTCTATTCGTCAGAATGTTTTTTAAGCTATTGCATAGCTTCTATCGCGGGCCTTGAGCGTGGAGACCGAATCCAGAAATTCCGTAACGAAAATAACCTGACACGGGACTCCTCTTACCGCTAGATGGCGTTGATAAAAAATGCTATGCAATAGCTTTACCGCGGCAGTCCCCGAGTGCCACACGTCTTTTTTTATATTTGATTACTCGAAGACGCCTGGATTTCTTGATTACTCGAAGACGCCTGGACCAATTTGGGAAATTATTTTTTTATTGGAAAGGGTATAGGTACTTCCCAGGTAGTTCCATAGCCATCATGACCTGATAATGGGATCATGGAAACATCGAGGGAACTCTTCAAATTTTAAAGGCACAATTGATATGCTTTGTAGTGGCGTTTGAAGTCGATATTGTAAATAGAATTTTTACGTTTATATTATTGTATCAGGACTTCATAGTAGTATGGTAACCCTACAAATGGATGGATCTACCATAACTTGGTAGATAGTTAAAACATTTTTACGGGATAGTTTAAACTTTAATTTGTTAAGAATGTAATGTATAGTGAATTGTCACTTTGAGAAGTAGATAAAATTAATACTTTTTGTAACTTAGGTGTTTTTTACACAACTGCGTCAAAGAAGAGTTATGATGTTAGCAGGCCATGTATGTATTCATGTGACTACTTACCAATGTTCCACTGTAGTGAACAAACTACTGAGCCGATTTTGATGAATTAGATGTCAATCGATTCGTTAGGATGGTCCGGGTGACATAGGCTACATTTTATACGAACAAAATCAATATGGCGGATGTAACATCCGTAGTCAGGCTACAGCTTTTAAAGTTTTATCCTTATAACGTATCATAATTAATTATTATCTTATCTTTGCTCGCGATTTAAAGTTTTATCCTTATAACGTATCATAATTATTATCTTGCCTTTGCTCGCAATTTAAAGTTTTATCCTTATAACGTATCATAATTATTATCTTGCCTTTGCTCGTGACTTAAAGTTTTATCCTTATAACGTATCATAATTATTATCTTGCCTTTGCTCGCGATTTAAAGTTTTATCCTTATAACGTATCATAATTATTATCTTGCCTTTGCTCGCGATTTAAAGTTTTATCCTTATAACGTATCATAATTATTATCTTGCCTTTGCTCGTGATTTAAAGTTTTATCCTTATAACGTATCATAATTATTATCTTGCCTTTGCTCGCGATTTAAAGTTTTATCCTTATAACGTATCATAATTAATTATTATCTTGCCTTTGCTCGCGATTTCGTCAGAGTTGATAATTTTCCCTTTTCAGTTATTTTTTATTTTGGGATATTGAAGTCGGTTTAACTTTTCCTAAATTATAGCTTGTTCACCTGTGGCCACTGAGTATCTGCGATATATTCGTAAGTACCTATAGGCATATTCCAATCTAGGATACGTCATTATTTAGTCATTAATGAGTACAAAACCGACCCGTCATCGGGAGTCGGGACCATTGGGACCCATATAAAGGAAAACATCTTGTCCATTCAAAGAGCATAATCATAAGCATTTATCTCCTAAGCCCCATTATTCGTCCGCCATTTTCCTTTATAAAATCATCCTATACAAGTATATTTATTGTTATTCGAAAAATAACCTTTTCAAGTGGCCATCGTTTCGTAAAAGGATCATATAAAATTATAAAGGTTAGGTTCGACTACTACGACTTATGTACAATGTAACATCTCGCTGCTTCAGAACTAAAGAGCCACATCTCAAAATCAAATTTTTTTCACGAGAGCAGATTGAATTTTTTTTTTTATTTTTTTTTGCTTTTTTGGCTCTCCAACTTACAATGATAATGCTAAAAGGGCGTACGCGTAAAGTATTGTGATTTAAAGGCCGATTTTGACGAATGTCTTCGCGTTATGGCCCTATTTTTGAAATTAAAGTGAATTTGGAAAATTTTGAGATGTGGCCCTTTAGTTCTGAAGCAGCGATCTGTTTGGGGGACGCGGTGTAGGTACGGCGCCGGCGTAGGGAATTAAATAAGTATAATGTGTCTGTATGATGATATGCAATCTACCATAGCTATATAAATAGAATATCTTCTAGGTCTTCTAGGATAAGGAAAGTATCTCAGGGAAACCGCATGCCTGAGAGTTCTTCATAATGTGTGCAATCTGACAATCGGCACTGCATATGCCTAAACCTTTCTCATTTGAGATGAGACATCGCCCAGTGACAGTGGGTCAGCGATGGGTTGAGAAGAATTAAGAGAAATGTAGTTAATAATAATAACTTAATAGTAGATGTATGCTTACATTACATACTTCGCGCGCCTGAGTATTTTTTTGTTTTTGAAACCTTGATCTACTGTGCAGCCCCGTAAGATTACAACAAGATTGAAATGCACATTGATTAAGAATTTAGTTTAGAAAATATTGAAATCCGTTTGGTTTGCCTGAATAAATAAATCGCACTAATATTATAAAGGCGAAAGTTTGTATGTGTATGCGTGTGTATTTTTTACTCCATACCCCAACGAATGAACCGATTTGGCTGAAATTTGGAATGGTTCATACTTAGGATTAACATATTATCCCGGAAAATTAAAGAGATCCCGCGGGAATTAATTATTATTAATCCACGCGAACGAAGTAGCAGGCATCAATTAGTAAATAGATAAATAAATAGTCACAAGTAATGGTTAGTGAAACTCCACCCTAATTCAGCAGCAACAGCCTTAAGAAATGCACATCAGTGTGTTTCATATCATTACGCACTCAACCCTTCCTCGACAACACTCCGCACAATAGACGGTGGCCTTTATATTGCGTGTTTTTTTGTTTTTCTGTTCGTGGTTCTGAATGCATTTTATTTCGTCTGAATGGCCTCGGGATTGTAACGATGTTTGCAATATGATCATAATTATTATTATGTTTTTTTTGTTATTTTGGTTAAACGCAGGGTTAGTGTTGTTGTTATTTAGGCAAGTAGGTACGTATGATGGATGTTATGTAGGTATTTTTTTTACGTTCAGAAGATGTTTAAAATTTAAAAAAAAAATATTTTTTTCTGTCCATTAGAAACCAGCAGGGCTAGCTAGCATAGGCGGGAGAAGTTTTATCCCCGGGAAAAGGATAAAATGTTTATGCCCTCGCTTAGTTTTATCCACCCGTCGAGCATGGGCACAGCGGTGGAAATAACACTCAGTGGATATACTTATAGGAATATACATCGCCTTCTCCTCTGTCGCGATGCTGTAGGATAGGGAAAAGATAATTTTATCTCCTGTCAGTGGATAAAATCGGGGGATAAAATTTTTATCTCCTGCCCATGCTAGCTATACTGATGTACTTATAGTGTTATCTCTCTTTTGACGGAGTGGTACAACTTTCTGGAGCTTTCCTAGGTATCGAACCAAAAGTATCGATACTAATCAGGTACCTATAGATCCTTTTTATACTATGCATATAGTAAATACATCGCAGGATGACGATGTACAGTAGGCACATCCTCCCTCAAATCATTGCCCACATCGCCCTTAATCCCGCGGCTCAATTAAGTCCCGCAGCCTCGCGCGTGACGTGTGTCACAACACGGAGACAAATTAAAATAAATGACGCGCGCATCCCTCCACTCACGACGAGTGGTGCTGTAGGCCAAGAGACCACCGCACGTTTTTGATCTTGTTTTTTGACGTGAAACGTCTTTAAAATCACACAAAAACGGGTGCCAGTCAGAAAAATGTACCGTAACGAAAAGGTCTATATCGTCTTACCTTAATAATGTCATTATTTAGAGTATAGACATCTCGCTGCTAAGTTCGCGGGGCCGGGCGGGGCGGCGGGGGAGGGGCACTGCGTAGAATAACCGAAACTCGCAGATATAGACGTTTCACGGCCGTGTTCACCGACACAGCTCAACCAGTTTTTTGACCATCCCGAGACCTCCTAGTTGTAAGACCACAGCGCTCATCATTGCGCTAAGGATGTCGTTCGCAGCCGTAGGTACAGCTATCTCTTGGCCTAACATTATATTATTTTAGTGTTGTCAGTCTAAAAAATTAAAACCCGATTTGTAGGGATGTCCCGCGCCGCCGCGCGCGTCTCAATCTGTCAATATAAACAAATGTGTTTATGTTTCAGCTCCCGGGGCCGACCCTTAATTAGTTTGTCCGAAATGACGGTTTTAGCGCCACAGGGTAGAAATATAGGGCTCGAGACGTCGCGTTAATTTTTTGAGTAAAAGGGACTCGTTACTGATAGAAGCCTCAATAGCCCAACGGTTAACGGTGCGGGCTGAAAACTGAATGGTCGCAGGTTCGAACCCCGCCCGCCGCACTATTGTCGTACCCACTCCTGTTTACCTAACGGTAAAAAATATTTTGTTCCTATCCATTGTTGTTAAGCACCTTTTTTTATATAGGTATTTTTAGCGAGCAAACGAGCAGGTGGGCCACCTGGTGTTAAGTGATTACCGCCGCCCATGAACATTTGTAGCGCCTGAGGCACCACCAATGCGTTACCGGCTTTTCAGGAGTTTGTTGGTCCGCCCCTTGAATAACCCCATCTTGTAATTAGTAACGAGGACATAAATTGTTTTTTTTTTTTTTAGAGAATATTAGCCAATCTGAAGTTGACTAATATCCTCCTATCTTGTGAAAGCTTGTGCTAGGAGTGCGTACGACAATAGTGCAACGGGTGGGATTCGAACCTGCGACCATTCAGGTTTCAGTCTGCACCTTTAACCGTTGGGCTATTGAAACTATTAAATTGATTTAAAACGCTGCAAGTATTTAGGCTGTGGCAGCGTCGACGCATCCAAGTGACGAGTAATATAATTGCGCGCGAAACTCCCCACTTGAGATAATTCCTTCACTGGTATTGGTCAAACAGTGGAGCGATTTGTTTGTATTGACATTAACTCACGTACTTAGGTACCTCGAGTTGTCACGCGGCGGAATAAAGCTCGTTGTGTTGTCCTTTTGTCAATAAGCAACGTGTCACGCTGCTCGTTTAAGAAATAAACGTGGAGACGAGTGTGGTGTTGATAGAATAGGATAGAATAGAATAGAATAGAATAGAATAGAATAGAATAGAATAGAATAGAATAGAATAGAATAGAATAGAATAGAATAGAATAGAATAGAATAGAATAGAATAGAATAGAATAGAATAGAATAGAATAGAATAGAATAGAATAGAATAGAATAGAATAGAATAGAATAGAATAGAATAGAATAGAATAGAATAGAATAGAATAGAATAGAATAGAATAGAATAGAATAGAATAGAATAGAATAGAATAGAATAGAATAGAATAGAATAGAATAGAATAGAATAGAATAGAATAGAATAGAATAGAATAGAATAGAATAGAAGGGAATAGTTTTTAAGCTATTGCATAGCTTCTATCGCGGGCCAGCGTGGAGACCGAATCCAGAAATTCCGTAACGAAAATAACCTGACACGGGACTCTTCTACGGTGAGCCGCTAGATGGCGTTGATAAAAAATGCTATGCAATAGCTTTACCGCGGCAGTCCCCGAGTGCCACACGTCTTTTTTTTATATTCAAATAGACTTTTACCAAGTACTTTACCATTGGTTCACTTTACGATTCGAAAGCACTAGTGAAAGTGGTAGGTACTCGTTTTAACTCTATCTTAAGTCCGAGCTAAGTCAGAGCACGCTCTGTAGATCTTACCTTTACAATGCATGGTCACTTACGATCAGGTGAGCAACAAGGGCTATCTCGTCCGCAAGAAATAATATAATAAAATAAAATTATATCCAAAAATTTTTGAAATCTGTCGAGAAATAAGGGAGATAAAAATAAAATAAGGTATCGAATTTGAGTTAAAAAAATAAAAAAATAGATAAAAAATGCTATATCCAAGACATCTCACTAAAAATGCACTTCATTGCAAAAAAAGCACCCTCGTATTGGGCGGGCGGTTTCACTTTACACGAGCGCCGGCGATCTGCAACTCAAGCCCAAGTCGGGTCGCGGTACCGATTTGCATTTTGCACACTTTTTTAGCTGTCTCGCATTATATGTGCTTCATTAGGTGTGTACACCTGCGTGCAAAATAAGGGTACACTTTTAATATAGGTATATGTGTTTCATTTAATTTAACATTTATTTGTTGCAGAACTGATGGGCGATGGCTGCTGTGGCAAACCAGTTCTGGAGTAGAGTCGGCGGCAAAAAAACCTATACTGAGATAACTTCTATTATGCCGACCGAATTTGGGAAGCGAAGCAGCAAAATTTCTGCTTTCTGGCTGGCTCAATAAAAAAGCCAGCGTAAAAAACACACTGAAACGCAACTAGAATCATACAGGTACTCTCACCTCATCTCTATAAAGGGACGATGGAACGTGCTAGAGGTTTTGAGAATTTTTTGAGTTATCTCAATAAAACTGACACAGAATTATGAATTCCTATTGTATATTCTAACCCAGTGTATTTTGAGATGATTCGAAACCTGTTTATAATAAAAATTGATTTGAATAAAAAAATTCTATTCTATTTTTTTATATGGTAGGTACCATTTAAAAAAATATCATTATTGAACAAAATATGTATACTTAAATTGTCTCTGTTCAATTAATTTGTCCCGCAGTGTAGTCGAACTGTATCACGTATCAAGGACAGTGCGGGGTGGCAGTGTTTAGTATCGCTTTCATTACGTCACGCCTAATTGACTCCCAGGGCATCCGGACTGGACCTTTGATACAATAATAGACCGAAATTCGGCCACGGTGGTCGGCGGCGATGTCGCTGCTGTCATACAGGTTTTTTTAAGCTATTGCATAGCTTCTATCGCGGGCCTTGAGCGTGGAGACCGAGTCCAGAAATTCCGTAACGAAAATAACCTGACACGGGACTCCTCTCACCGCTAGATGGCGTTGATAAAAAATGCTATGCAATAGCTTTACCGCGGCAGTCCCCGAGTGCCACACGTCTTTTTTTTTAAGAATATTAACCAAGCTGAGGTTAACTAATATCCTCTTATCCTCTACAAATAGGCGGAAAGCTTGTGCTAGGAGTGAGTACGACAATAGTGCAACGGGTGGGGTTCGAACGTGCGACCTTTCAGTTTTCAGTCCGCACCTTTAACCGTTGGGCTATTGAGGGTTCCCTAATAGACGTGTGTAACTCTACTGAAACGACCTAGTGAGTCGTTTCTTCAAAGATTCGAATCTCTAACACCACTTCTAATGCATTATTTGGGTCAATGATACCTACCCTTTCAAACAAAAGAAGAATTTTCCAAATAGGTTCAGGGTATGAGATATCGGAGAATATACACAAAAAAAGATTGAGAACCTCCTTGAAGTCGGTTAAAAACAAAATCATTTCTGATCCTTACCAACTTGGGTAGATAGGTAGAGGTAATCAACCAAGTACGTAGCATCATTACAATGCTCTTAGTATCTATTATGTCCAAAAAGTATCGATTACATGTCTATTACAAAATTATGTTACAATCGTGTACCTATCTGTATCGACACTTGATACTTTGCACGGTTTCTTTACTAATATTTAAGCAATAACAATAGAAAAACTTGAATTAACTCAATAAGATACTTTAAGGATTGAATCAAACTAGCGATTGACGCGAATTTATTTGGATAAAGATGTATCAATAAAAAAAATTAATTATCCTTGCGAAATATTTACAGAAATAATTTCTGAGACGTGGAGAAGTTCCATCACTATGTCTAATAGTGGAAGTCTATCGATTGAGATGATGATAACGATACTTAATGAAGCCCGAGCGAAGCGAGCGCGAAGTTCATAAGGCTTATGGCTTCCAAATTCATAACAAGGACTATGATCTATTATTCTCTATATTACAATAGTGCGATAAAAAAACTTTAGGAGCCCTTGCTTTTTTATTTTATCAGTTACTAGTTGATTCCCGCGACTTCGTTCGCGTGGATTAAGGTTTTTATTCCCGCTGGAACTTTGCCTATGTAGGTATTATTCCAGACTATATATTTATCTCTGTGCTAAACAGACAAATCGGTTCCGTCGTTGCAACGTGATTGAGTAACAAACATCCAAACTTTCGCATTTATAATATTAAATAGGATGCACAAAATATTAACAAAAGAAAAATCCCGCCAAACTGCACACGCAGTTTGTTGGCGAATTTTGTTCTTTTAGAAAAATTATGTCTAACGTACACTACACTATAGCATTACACTTTAGCGTTAGCGATTTAAGAAAACGGTCGTGGAAAGAGAATAGACACATTTGTTCTAGGGCTGCAGGACTCTATCTCAGGTCTTTCAAGCGGTCCATCCCTAGCCCTAAGTCGTCCACTCGTCGGTATCTGGCCAGCGGATTCCGCGTGTAACCCAATCTTGCGGTTTCTCGTCGGGTTTTAAACGTGTAAGCAATATTATAATTACGGCAACCGATCCCCGTTCACGCTACACGTGAGCACAATAACATCAGCGTCGAGCTGCGCCGGCACCGCGCAGCCAGCGGAGCATCCTCCGCTGCCTGGAGCCCCACAGATTGGTTAATGAGCTGCAAAATTAGGGTACGGGTAAAGTCGGACTTGTATTATGTTACGGTGGCGCGAGTCATAAGCGGAAGCGAGGATTTATGTATGAATAGCGAAAAGCGATTTATGTATGAATAGCGATTTATTCACCAAAATTCAGGTAGGTACAACATGATGGTAAGTGCTGAAAATGCAGATGGTAAGCCTCAATAGCCCACAGGTTAAAGATGTGGACTGCACACTGAAAGGTCGCAGGTTCGAGCGCCACCCGTCGCACTAGATATACCTAATATTGTCGTACCCACTTCTAGTACAAGCTTTTCGCTTATTTGGAGGGGAGAAGGGAATATAAGTCAAGTTTGGACCGATTTGGCTGAAATTTTGAATGCAGATAACTCATATCCAGGATTAACATATAGGCTACATTTTATTCCAGAAAATTAAAGAGTTCCTGTGGTAATCTAAAACCCTCAATCTGCGTGGACAAAAACGCGGGAATCAGCTATTTATTGATATAATAATTATGATGAAACTGGAATAAGAAAATGGAAAACTAACTATGCACTATACCACCTGTGCATTGAACTCACATTTGGCAAATAAAGACATTTCATTTCATTTCATTAGTCTCGATCGTTTACAACTCACGCCACACGCTATAAAATGCTTAAAACCGCGAAACGGCAAGCGCTTCGCAGACTCTTATTGCGTTTTTCGTAGTTTCGGGTAACCCGATACGGCATTGTGCTTTTTGTTCTGCGCCGAGGATCTGCCAGCCGCCTCAATGGACGCCGGGATTCATTCAATACTAATTTATTATTTACCAGTTATTAACTTAATACCTTCACTTTTCTGCTCAGGGGCTTTGTTGTATGAAGTCTTATTAATCCTCACTAATATTATGATAAACTAGATGACGCCCGCGACTTCGTCCGCGTGGATAAAGGTTTTTAAATTCCCGCGGGAACTCTTTAATTTTCCGACATAAAATGTAGCCTATGTGTAAATAAAGTGATTTAAGATAATGTCGTTAACCGTCATTTGGCCAAATACGATTTTTAATGCCATCTTATTTAGAAAAAAAACAATGTGAAAAACGTCTTTTATTAGTTATCTAATAGCGTCATTTCTTCATCCATACTCTCCTTATTAATCCTTACTATATAATAGGTATTATATAAATGCAAAAGTGTGTTTGTTTGTTGGTCTGTCGTTCAATCACGCCGCAACAAAGCAACGAATCGACGTGATTTTTTGCATGGGTATAGTTGAGGACCGGGAGAGTGACATAGGCTACTTTATAGCCCGGAAAATTAAAAAGTTCCCGTGAGATTTTAAGAACTAAAACGAAGCCGCAGGCATCAACTAGTTTTTTTATAAATTCCCGCTTTTTGGATCATAGCTCGAAATAAGGTTTTGGTAGTTAACGACACTTTAGCTTCAGGACGACAGCATAGCTGTCACCATCGCTCGCTGAATGACCCTGAGCCTTCTTATGAAGTAACAACAAAGAAGAAAAAAAAACAAGAAAAAACAGCGCAGAATATCTTATTTCGTGAAGTTAATTGAGCGGTATAAGTGTCGTTTATTAACCGCTTAATTATTAATACTACAGCGGTGAAACCGCGTCGGTGGTCAGGCGGAGCGATCGCCGCCTATATTGGGTTACAGGCTACAAGTTACAGCGTACGGTAGTGCAGCTATGTTTCAAGTTACAACTTACAACGGTTTTAATTTCACTACTAGCTTTTGTATTATATCCTTACTTTATATTATAAACTAGAAGCCCGCGCCGACTTCGTCCGGGTTGAAAATTTAAATACATATTTGTTTTTACGGGACTGATCGCACAGAGCTTCTTATAGGAGACGATTGTAAATAAAATCACCGCAGGAACCAGAGGAATCTCCCGCGCCGAAACCCGCCGCCGTGCACCGCCCCCGCGCCGGCCGACACATATTAATTTAATTTTCCGATAACTCCTATGATATTTATTTAAATTGTATAGTGTAAAGGGCAAATATGTTCTAAACTAAATACTTACGATAATAAACATATTTATTTAGATATAGATTGACATCGCATCGGTTAAAGAACCTTCGAAAGTAATTCATTATTTTTAATCAAAATTTGAAAGATAGAAATGGTCACTGTAAGTTATTCTTCGAAGATAAACATATGCTATTGCGGACTTTTTTTTAGAACTTTTTAAGAGGAACAATTCACCCATACATCATTTTCATCCAATAGCAGTATATGACCCAGCGCACGCCTTGAAAACGTTTAAGATTCAAAAAAATTTCCGACTTCCTTAACAAATTTGCACATAATATCTAGCCATAATACTTTATGTGCATAATATATATAGCCTATAACCATCTGGAATAATGTACCTTTGAAAAGAATTTTTGAAATAGGTGCGGTGATTCCAAAGTTTGCTCCGGACATACATACAAACTCACAAAATTCGCGCTCCCTCTTTATTATAATAGTATAGACTAGATGATGCCCGCGATTTCGTCCGCGTGGATTAAAGTTTTTTTGGGGAACTTTTTGATTGTCCGGGGTGAAATGTAGCCTATGTGTTAATCCTGGATATGAGCTATCTCCATTCCAGCCAAATCGGTTCATTCTTTGTGGCGTAAATGGGTAACAAATATCCATCCATCCATACTCTCAAACTTTCGCATTTATAATATTAGTAGGAGTATTGCAGCAGTTTAACGACCTCCCTGGCGCAGTGGTGACCACTGTGGTCTTATGACTGGAAGGTCTCGGGTTCGATCGTCATTCATCGAATAAAAATAAAAAGAGTAGGATTTTTGATTACATATCTTATGCATTAATAAGTTAAAAGTGAAATATTACTGTCTAGTGGACTATTAAAGTGGCCGTTTGTTTTCCTCTTTTGTCCCGGGGCTTATCTCAAAATCTGCACTGGTACCATGGGCAGGAGATAAAAGTTTTATCCCCCCGATTTTATCCACTGACAGGGGAAAAATTATCTTTTCCCTATGCTAAAGCATGGCGACAGAGGAGAAGGCGATGTATATTTCTACAAGTATATCCACTGAGTGTTATTTCCACCGCTGTGCCCATGCTCGACGGGTGGATAAAGCTAAGCAAGGGGATAAACGTTTTATCCTTTTCCCGGGGATAAAATTTCTCCCGCCCATGCTACCAGTGCTGCAAAGGTCACGTATTGAGTTACTTATCTATTTAGCACAAACTTTGACAAGGTATCACTTTATAAATGACGTGTTTAAACCAACTTTGCATTGACTACCATAAGTAGATAATTCTTACACTAGTTTTTACGTTTTAGCTAGGTTATTGAATTTTTCCTGCTCGCAATTAAAATAATTACACCTCAGACGAATACCTACAATAAATGGAAGTACAGTCGAGGGTTATTCTATAAAAGATAAAAGACAAATTGCTAGGAACTTAGAAATATTTTATAAGTGTAGGCAACACCATAAAAGCTTTCCTTGCCTACAATCATACGAAAGTTTTTCAGGGTTACTAGGCAGCTGTTAGGCAATATGACCAAAATAGTTAAGAATTTTTTGGAAGTACGAACGAGTGTACTTTACTACAAAACGTAAAAATTCTTTTTACAAAACCGTCTTCAAACGCCACTACAAAGTACCTACATCAATTGTGCCTATATTTGAAGAGTTCCCTCGATTTCTCCTAGACCCCATCATCAGATCCTGACCTGATGACAATTGGACCACCTGAGAAGTATAGCCTTTCAACCAAAAAAAAAGAATTTTCCAAATCGGTCCAGGCGCCGCAGGAGTAATCGGGAAACATACATAAAAAAAAACAAGATTCAGACGAATTGAGAACCTCCTCTTTTTTCGAAGTCGGTTAAAAAACAACAGTAAACGTTGACACATTAATGCACGTATTATAGTGACAAATACAAGTGTCGCCGCGCTATCCGCCTACCTATCTAATTCTATGAGCGGTAATATTGTTAATTACACGTAAGGTAGGTAGGTATCTTGTCTCATTTTTATTCGCAGGTGGAACTGTCATCGCTTAATTGCTCAACTTGTTAGTGAAATAGCGTCAAAAGCCCAACGGTTAAAGGTGAAGACTGAAAACTGAAAGATCGCAGGTTCGAATCCACATCCGTTGCACTATTGTCGTATTCACTCCTAGTACAAGCTTTCCGCTTATTTTTTTATTTTTATTCGATGACAAGATAGCCCTTTACTGCGATCTCACCTGATCGTAAGTGACGATGCAGTCTAAGATGCTAGCGGGCTAACTTGGAAGGGGTATAGCAGTGTAAATTCAACCCATACCCCTAATCGGTTTCTTCACGCCATCGTGCCGGAACGCTAAATCGCTTGGCGGCACGTCTTTGACGGTAGGGTGGTAACTAGCCACGGCCAAAGCCTCCCACCAGACCAGACCAGAGACAATTTAGAAATTATAAATTCCTAAATTGCCTCCGCCGGGAATCGAACCCGAGACCTCTCGGTTATAAGACCACAGCGCTCACCACTGCGGCAAGGAGGTCGTCATTTTGTTTCAGGGAGGTTTAGAGGGGATAGGAAGATATTAGTCAACTACAGCTTGGCTAACATTCTTTAAAAAAAAAAAACTCCTGTCTTCGGTGCACTGGAAGAATAAGTATCTTAACAAGACGATATAGTGGTAACAAGTGTAAAGTGTAAATTAAAAATTTAAAACAACCCTGAGTCCCGACATGTGAAACTATGGGCTATGGCCAGTGCCGGCTTTACCTATGGTGCAGGGTGTGCAACGCACACGGGCGCAGGGTTGTAGGGGGCGCCGCGCCGAGCCGCGCTTGCTTGCTTCCCGACATAATTTAAAATTGCACCATTTTTTGCACCTGAATTTCTTTTCACTGGTGACAATATAACTGTAAGCCAAACGGTATTCTTGTATTGTAAGTATTCCATTTTGGCCGCGCGTCTACTAGAGGGCGCCAAGATATTGATTGCACACGGGCGCTACATGGGCTAGCGCCGCCTCTGGCTATGGTTGGACTATGTACTATACTCGACATCCTGTTATCCAGTTGTCTGCTCCATCATTAGGTCCTCCTCCTCAATCCTCGATCATCGTCAATCTAACACTTAGTCATTGAGACCATTCTATTGAGCCCAAACAAACTATATTATCTGCTGTAAGTTGCTGAGCTCAGTTTCTTGCTGGTTCTTCTCGGTTGGAACGGCATTCCGAACCAGTGGTAGATTCATCGACGATTCAAAAGCACCGTTGGCAGTCACTTTTTGAAATTCGTTGGCCAAAACATTGAAAAAAAGTTGTTTCGTTACTTTATAAGATAAAGATATAAAACAGTCAATAAAGACAGTTAGTCGCTAAGGTTAATGTTTAAAATTCATCGCGTCAAAGTCATTAAAATATAACGATCATGTACTAAATATCAATATGCGCTATTATTGCTGTTTGAAACTAATTACTTAACCGACTTCAATTGCAGAAGAATGCGGCGCGAGGCTTTGTAGGGCGATGTAATATTATCACCGTACATACCTAGACATACACTAGACATACCTCTACTCGTGTGAAATATGAATTACTGTCGAGTTCCTTATGACCCTATCTCGAAGAGCCATTGACCCATAGACCCATTCCCGTTGGTGGCACCCGTTCACGAGCATGACGCACGATCAAGCCGTTGCTTCGCTCAACCATATTTGAGGGAGCGTAACAACTAGGGTTGCCAGACGTCCCGTATTTCCCGGGACATCCCGTATTTTACTTTTCCCGTATTTGAACCGTACGTCGTTTTTCATTATGAAATCGATCTACGTATTCACACACGCAACGTTCGTAAAACGTACTCGTCTCGCTACTAACTTGCACTCGCAGCCCGCATCGACCAATGACAGTGTTAGTGTAAGAATGACAATGTTAAAACTGACTCGATCCTCGGAAAAATTAAAAAAATAATTTGTCAATTATAATAAACAATTTGTAATTTTTATTTGTAACGGGTAAAAAACTGAAATCCCGTATTTTTTTGCCCATTTAACCATTTGTCCCTTATAGGCTGAAAAAAAATCTGGCAACCCTAGTAAAAACCCGATAGAAACAGAAAATGGCGACTTCTCATTCCTATTGTCATTTGAATCGCATTATACCTACTTGCATCTATCCTACCGGCTGCCAGTGCCACAGATCGCGGTGGCTACAGAAGCACCCGCGGCGGCCGGACTGATGTCGGCGGGTGTCAGCTGTCGTTGCGCCTTCTTAATTAATGGACGTCTTTACATTGGGCGGCACAAAGCTGATCGGGTTACGGCGCAGCGGCCTCTCTGATGCAATCAACTCTGCTGTACCTACCTACGTATCTATTAATAAGGAATAATACATATATTGATAGGTAGATAGGCAGCAGAATTATGTCCTATCGATCGAGTCCAGCTATGGAGCCGAATACCACAGTGGTGAGCTATCTGTACGGGAGATATAATCCTTCTATTAATATTATAAATGCGAAAGTATTGATGGATGGATGTTTGTTACTCAATCACGCCGCAACGTCTGCACCGATTTGGCTGTTTGGCACAGAGATAGATTATAGTAATAACACACAGGCTACCGGAAAATAAGAGCGCTCTCGCGGGAATTAAAAAACCTCAATCTACGCGAATGAAGTCACGAACATCAACTGATAGTAGTAGTGCAAAGTGTGCGCGCACAGCCAGAAGTGCACTCGTGAATTCTTAGGGTAAAAACATGCCAAAGATGACAGACGAGCACGAACATGTCGAAGATACCTCGCTGTACCGCGATGTATCGCAGTGAGGTATCGTTCGACATGTTCGCGCTTATCTGTTTGCATACATTTGTTTTACATGGAGGTGACATCGAGGTAGCGAGCTAAATCGCGACCGCGAGGTATCGCAGTGAGGCATCTTTGGCATATTTTAACCCTTAGGGAAGTTGGTTTCCTAACGATATCTTCACCATAAAAGGAAATGATTAAAACGCTCACAGTATCAGCTACAAAAAATCTTCTTTGCCATTAATAGGTACAAAATACAAAATGGCAGTATTTAGACTCCCATAATGTGTAATTGTAAGATGGAAACCACTAATTGGTGCCGGAAATACCTACCATTGAGGTCATCGCAACTTCTGCAACGTACGCTGACATTAAAGCCTTCAGCAAACAAAACGCGAAGAGGCAGCGGTTGGACGTCACTGCAGGCTCATGAATAAAATAAAATAATTAAGAAGCTACAGGCCTATTAGGGCTACAGCTAGGGCGCATTTCTATTTGAAGGCTTTTATGCTGCTGTTGCCATGGATACAACTTCTAAGTGCGGCGTGGCCATCACGCGTCGCTGGTGTTACGCGTTGTCTTTTACAAAGCCTTTAGTCCATTAAAATATGCGTCACATACGGACCTCTATGATACTAGAGCACTAAAATGACAGCTAATTTTTTGACCGACCGATTAAATGCGTCGCTTCACGCTTCCACCAAAATTCCTGGGAACTTTTGACATTTCCGATTAAAAGTAACAATTCATAATAATATCTGTCCACTCACTTCTTTGGCAATCAGCGTCAAAAGGACGTCACTAAAACCGGTCCAGCGTCATAACTTGGTCAGTGACGTCACATATTTAATACTAGCGGACGCCCGCGACTTCGTCCACTTCTTCAATTAACATCCGACAGTTCCTAAATCCCCACAGTCGCAGTCAAGAACTATTTTGTCAACGAAAAAAAAAATCCGAACAGTTTAGGTGGGCAGACCCCTGCAGGATCAGGATTGAAGAGTTGGCTCCTGGAATTCAACGATGTAGTCTTTACTTGGTACCTACAATAACTATTCATAATCGACAATTCCTAAATCCCCACAGTTTAGGGGGGCAGTACCCTTGCAGCAACAGAATTGAGAAGTTGGAACCCAAAGTTTTTATGGGATCATCTCGCAAAGCTTTTGTATCGTTAAAAAAAAAAAGATTCACGCAAATCGGTTTAGAAATCACGGTGAAGACTAACAGATTGGTTGTTATTGGTAAGTACTTATTAAATCCCATTAGCCTACCTATAATCGTACCTACATAGTTAACCTGAATGGTTAATAGTTAATTAAGGTCAGGTATATCATAGGTCGATCCTATAGCATCCGGTATTCTAACATGATGAGGTCACACATAATCTATACATATAATAAAATTGCAGAAAAGTGGTGTCTGTACAATGGAAATATATAAAAAAAAAGTAGCAGGGGTTGTTATTATATCGATGCCGAACCCGAAATTGTAATTAATTTTTTTTTTGTCTGTTTGTCTGTGTGTTTGTGCACGCTAATATCAGAAACGGCTTATTCGATTTAGATACGGTTTTCACTTATATATTGTAGTAAGCTTCACTTAACATTTAGTGTTTATTTCATGTCAATCGGTTCATAAATAAAAAAGTTATGTCAATTTAAATAATCACGGCGAACATTTTTAACGTACAGAGTACGTACTACACGCCTCGCGCCTGAGCGTCGACGGTATATGTAATTCAAAATATGCTGCCCGAAAAGTCACTATTCCACGCGAACGAAGTCGCGGGCACAGCTAGTGAAAAATATGAATAGGTAATTAGAAATCCTACTTCCTATTAATCCTCGTAATCCTTCTACTAATTCAACATTATTTCTTCCTACTAATATTATAAAATATGCGAAAGTGTGTATGTATGGATGGATGGATGGATGTTTGTTACTCGATCACGCCACAACGACTGAACCGATTTATCTGAAGCTTGGCATAGAGATAGATTATAGTCGCGAATAACACATAGGCTTTTTATCCCGGAAAATGAGAGAGTTCCCGCGGGAAATAAAAACCCTTAATCCACGCGAACGAAGTAGCGGGTATCAACTAGTAATATTATAAATGCGAAAGTTTAGCTGTATGGATGGATGGATGTTTCTTACTCAATCACACCGTAACGACAGAACCGATTTATCTGTTTGGCACAGAGATACTTGGAGACCACTTTTTATCCCGGAATCTCTCGCTATTGGCTAAATTGAATTATTGCAGCAAAAACGCCATAAATTCTGCCAATCACCACAATTGCGCCCGTAACTAACCAATAACCAACCGATTGATACAATTATTGTTACAATGATTGCATCAATCGATCGGTTATTGGTTGTTGACATTTTTACTGGCAGTGAATTTTAGGGTTCCGTTCTCAAAGGGTGCCAACGAGGCCCTATAACTAACCCTATGCTGTTCGTCCTTCCGTCCGTCCGTCCGTCAGCGGGCTGTATCTCACGAACATTTCAAGTATCTCTTCACGAACCGTAAAGAGATACTTGAAATGTTCCCAAACTATATCTATTGCCGCTATAACAACGAATAATTCTCTATTAAATATAGATAATCTGAATATATAAAAGGACAAGGTGACTGACTGAGCACAGCTCAAACCACTGGACGGATCAGGCTGCAGTTAGCTATTATGATGTAGGCACCCGCTAGGAAAGGATTTTTGAAAATTCAACCTCTAAGGAGATAAAATAAGGTTTGAAAAATCGAATTTAACGAGAGCGAAGCCCTAGGCAAAAGCTAGTATAGCAATAAAGTTTAAAATTAAGGAGAGTCCATTGGAGACTCTCTTTAATTTTTAACTATATTTTTTAGCAAAAACAAAAATCTCTCAATCCTAATAATAGGTGTTAAAATCTTGTAAAATGGTACGGAATCATTCGTATGCGGGTTCGACTCGCACTTGGCCGGTTTTAATTCACATTTTAGCAATAATTTTTAGACAGTGTTGCAGGTCGACACCAATCTGTCGTGCTGTCACGCGGCACAGCACGCCGCGGCGTAGCAAATGACACCACCGCCGAACTAAACGTTTTTCCCAAACTCGTCATTAGCGTTGCTGGTGGTACATGTCATAAGCGATCGGTGTTGAGTAAGCCAAGCCAGGGCTTTCGTAAAATCGATAGCTGCTGCTTCGGGAGATTCTGTGGTGACTGCCCCCGCTGCAGCTGGTTTATCGACCTTAAGAAGGTGGTGGAAAGTGAGTTATAAAACCCGTATTTCGAATGAGTGCTAGATTCACTTGACGATTGAAAAGCACTTTATAAACGTTTAGTCCTTGCTGTCACCTGGGAGGTCTCGGGTTCGATTCCCGACTGGGGCAATTTGGAAATTTATAATTTCTAAATTGTCCCTGGTCTGGTCTGGGAGGCTTTAGGTCGTAGCCGATTTACACGACTCCGCTCCCACCCAACCAAAGTATGAGCATTCAAATATGGACTTAATATCGTGCTCTGGAGGTGCACTTTACAGTAACAACACCGCGGTACGGTAACGATACCGCGCGCTGTTTCCTATTTTGTGTTGTTAGTGTAAAGTGTACATCCAGAGCACGATATTAAGTCCATATTTGAATGCTCATACTTTGGTTGGGTGGGAGCGGAGTCGTGTAAATCGGCTACGACCTTTTGACCGCGGCTAGTTACCACTCTAACGTCAAAGGCGTACCGCCCAGGGATTTAGCGTTCCGGTTGGATGGCGTGTAAAAACAGATTAGGGGTATAAGTTGAATGTACACTGCAATATCCCTTCCAAGTTAGCTCGCATCCATCACAGACTAGATCGTCACTTACCATCAGGTGGGATCGCAGTCAAGGACTATCTTTTCATCGAATAAAAAGAAAAAAAAAATGTGCCTTGCACCAATCACTGGAAACTCATCCGAAGTTTTTACCGCGCGCGCGTAACGAGGCCGTGTATCAAATTTGATACATGTTGTCGACCGCGACATTCCCCCCACATTCCTAAAGACACACAAATGGACCGGCCATAATTTTTATAGATGATATCAGATTTTCGACGGATCTGATTGATGTTGCGAACGGCTGATGGGTTGAACACAGACGTGTTACGATTTGCCACACCGGACTTTTATTTTATGTTCTGTGTCTTTGATATTGAAGTCACTGATTTCGTTCATTATTTTTTTTTTTCATGTTATTTTCGTTCTTGATTAATTAACTGGTGATTTGGCTTTTGTTCCTTTTCATTAGGTAAGTAGGTACTAATTTTGCAATCTTATTTGGATTATTCTTTATACTTTTATTCGACGGCTTCACCTTGGCTTGTTTTTTAGTCTTTGAAATTAAAATTATTCATTAAAAATGTATTATTATTTTTAGAAATAAGTTTTTCTAAAGTAAGTACCTATTTTGTATAATATTTGATAACATCAATTTTAGGGTTCCGCAACTTATAAATACCTAGTTGAAAAAACTAAATGAGATTATTTTTTCGCAAACAATTGTTATAAGTAATAATATAATAAAACAATTGGAAACCAGTGGTAGAGTCATGACGTGTCATAAGAGCTACAAGTTGGCCTACATGAAATAAATAATTTTGAATAATTTTGAATTGAATTGGAGGCTTGAGTTGGAATGTAAAAAATTTGGTAGTAAGTTTTTTCAGTTTTTAACATAATACTAGGTTCAATATTCAATAAATTTTATGAATATGATAGCTAGACCTAGCAGAATATCAGCAGTGTGGTTACATCTGTATCCACATCTTTGAGCTGACATGACACTAATTAAGTTAGATTTTATGTAACTCTGTATAAGTGTACTTTTTATGTATAATGTAATGTTAATGAATAAACGATATTACATTCTAATTAACTAGGGAGTTATGTTTTCATGACGTTGATTGATATGCCTAGGGCATAAAAACAACAAAACCTTTGACTTAGAAAAAAAATTAAACAAAAGGATTTGATTATATAAAACTAGTAAGGCCGTTTTTAAATCTTTAATTTCAAATCCCATGTTTGCATTCTGTATATTATAGTAGCGAAATGGTTGTAAGCAATGACATGGATACGGAACTCTCTCAGGTTATGAGATCTACTTGCGCTTGACGGTTTTATTTCATATTAGGTATATCCAGGCACCTGCAGTTGCTTCACTATCTTATTGCGATCGACAAACCAGAAAATTACTCGCACTAAATAAAGACTATTTAAGAGTCTCTTGTCAAGTTTTTGAACTCTAGTAAACTCGAGTTGAGCTGTGAACAAGTGTAAATTGAAAATTTAAAACACCCCGACATGTGAAATTTAAAAAAAAAATATTTGTGCCAATTTGTGGTGGTGGCCATTTTGGATTTGAAATTTATCATAGTGTATAGTCTTCTACTATAAGCCCTATCATTTGATACCCATATTGAGGGAGTTGTGAAAAAATATTATGTAATCCGCCATTTTGTGGCGGCGGCCATTTTGGACCTATCATCAAATATAGCTAAAAAGAATTCACCTTTCAAACAAACAAAAAAAAAACAAAATCGGTTCATCCGTTCGGCTGCTACGATGCCACAGACAGACAGACACACACACACACACAGACACGTCAAACTTATAACACCCCGTCGTTTTTACGTCGGGGGTTAACAAACAGTTGCAATTTAAATCTCAATGTTAATCCACCGGCGTCTTGATGTCGATCACAATCATTTGGTTTCCACAGACCGTTCACAACGTCTCTATCTCGCAACGCGACAAGCAATTCCCGCAATCTAAATTGAAATCGGAAGCTCGTCTTCACATTTAGAATCGATATCATCTCATTCTCACATATGGGTTAACGTATCAATTTTAACCCCTAATTACGAGCGGTCTGAGAGACCGCCTCGACGACACTAAGTGTTATTAATGTTCCAACATTCACCACCCCGCGGCAAATTAAAGTTGCTATCACGCAGGTGTCAAAAGATACACCGGAGTGGTACAAAAAAGGTCATCAAGCATAAAACGTGTACGGCCAATCGTGGACATAGATTAACTGGACAGATATGTCACTGCGTCCCGGCTAAGTGATGCGTTACGTCCATATATGTTCTCGTGTTTCAAATGGTTTTTTAACATTGTAGCAACGTTGGGACAGCGGTTATGTTGCGGATAAGTAATTTTATTAGAGCTAGTAAAGGAATCATTAGTTAGTTGTAAATAAATATGTCTAACAAACAATTTACACAATTAAAACAATTGTGACATGTGCGTAAATTGTTTGTTAGACATATTTCCAAGACCTCAATACAAAGTAAGATAAGTTATGACCCTTTAATTACTCTGGCAGCTTTAAGTTCAAATACTACATGGAAAAAAAGGTAATTTTTGAAAAACAGCATTCTCTCACGACTTCGTACACGTGGCAGCTTATGTTATGGTTTTTGATAAATCTTCTTCATCGTAGGAATTTATTGTATCCCGGAATAAGACGAGATTAGTCTCCAGGCTGCAAGCTATTTCTGTATATTTATTATTGTTCATATTATATCAAGCTCAAGTCGTCGTGCATGGAGTATCAACATGCGGCCTAGATGGTGCAGATCGTCGGGCTAGGAGACTCATTGGTAAAGACACGCCACTTTTAGGCATACTCCAGAGTCTCAATTACCGTCGAAAAGTTGCCAGCTTCATAAGATATATCTCGGTGAGTGTGCTCAGGAGCTCTTCGATATTCTATTCTATATTCAAATTCAAATTCAAAATTTATTTATTTCATATAGGTTAGGTTAGTAGAGCTATAGGTAGAGCCGGCAAGAAACTCAGCAGTTGCTCTTTTCAAAAAAAAATTTTTTTTTTACAAAGCTATGCTATGTATACAGTGCTTCCACAATAAAGCTTCAAAAATGCAAAAATGCATACGTAGGTACACCAATCAAACGCATGTCAAGACGGGCAGTCAAAGCAGACCCATTCCCGTTGGTGGCACCCGTTCACGAGCGAGTTATATTCTATTCTATAATTCTAATATGTACCTACAGTGAGATTGAAAGTGAAACAATGTCGCATCTATAAATTATGTTGATACATGACGTGGTCGACGCGTTAACGCGCGTTTTTATTATTATGACAATATTAAATCAGGGGGCGGGCGTCGAGAGAAGAATGATTTATTGGCTCCGGACCAGTGACGCGGACTCGGCACTTTGACTCACTCACGAATGATAAAAACTGACGCTAATGGTTTAACTGGCGCGGTGATAGATATTGAAATTATTAGACCTAGCCTTCGCCGCAGCTAGTGCTCGCTTGGGAAACAGGCTTTGAACAATTGAGTTGCGGGTGTACATGTTTTGTATATATTTTTAACGAACTTTAAAACAGCACTGGTAGCATGGGCAGGAGATAAACATTTTATCCCCCGATTTTATCCACTGACAGGGTATACAATTGCCTTTTCCCTATGCTAAAGCATGGCGACAGGGGAAAGGAGAAGTATTATATCCCTATTTGACATTACAAATGGAGCAACTTCCCCTAGAGCATGGGAACAAATGAAAGTGATAAACTTATCCTTTTTTGACTTTTGAAAGGGTCAAACGAAAACAAAAACCACAGACAAAAACCACCTACGAATCACCTATTAACTGTCAAAATCACGAGTATAGATAAAAATAATGACTTTTTGAGATCGAATTGACATAAATTTTGAAGTATTGCAGTATTTGTACTTCCTACTTCCATGATTTTCTTATAATGGCAATAATTGCGGGGATAAATTTGCTCCCATTTTATCCACTGTCAATATTCTTCCACCGCTGAGCCCATGCTCGACGGGTGGATAAGGGGATAAACATTTTATCCTTTTCCCGGGGATAAAATTTCTCCCGCCCGTGCTACCAGTGCAGGAGGTTTTAATTTTTGTTTTTTTTTGTATGTTTGTTACGAGGTTATTCCACCAGGCATGAATTGATTTTGATGATTCTTTTTTTGTTTGGTTGGTAATACTTTAGTTTATCGAAAATTGTATCAGCGCTTTTTGAAAAAATCAACAAAAACAAAAATATAATATACCTACTTTGGATGATGTTTTGGTTTGTGATTCCCATCAGCAACAGTTTTTATAGGTACTTTGTAGTGGCGTTTGAAGTCGGTTTTAAAAAAAAATGTATTCAATTATATTGATCACGGTTTTTCTTCACAGCGATGATTCTTGTCTAAAAAGACAATTATGGTTGTAGCGTTTCCCGATGTACTATTTGTGTATGGTAAGATTATAAACTTGTCTACGAACACTGTTATGTACCTATACCTATACTTCGTGCTACTCAAGTTTTCTTCGTCTAGTTCAAGTTGTGATTCAGTACCTTTAGAAAAACTCACGTTTTGTCAGTCCTAAACTGTATTAGGTGTGTTTTCAACAGAAAGTAATCAATTTATTGGTGGTACTTACTTTGTATTCACAATAAGTAAATTGATTTAAAAGAGTCTGTTTCTTGATTAACTAAAAAATTATATTTAAGTTGTGATAAACTGTTCTGTGTGCTGTGGTTCATACATAGGTTTTCCTCTAGATTTATCTACAAGTTCTATCTAAAATAGAATTTTTTATGCTTCAACCATAGATGACTTCACGCCGGCGTCCTTTGAAGCCGGTGTCTTCAATGGAAGCGTTATGCTCTTCGCGTACATTACTTGTATGGGACCCGTCCTCAATAACGTTTCATACTTATCGTCGCCGGTCGCACACAGACCCGTGACAGCTGGACATTTCAATTTTTTACACAAAAGCTTCATTACAAAGTGTTGCCTCTGCGCCGACAGTTAAGATCCTTAAATTAGAACATGCAATTACCTATAATACTCGGGACAAAATCGTAGCGGTGAAACCGTTGAAACTCCGACTTCACGTGGCCATTGTACTTATGTCATTGTAAACTAACTCTTCTAACCAAAGCTTCTAACAGTTGTAATCTAACACAGAGAATTTGCCTGCTATGAGCTTTCGCACGCAATTTTAGCGAATCTCATGAAAGTGTTGGCAAACCATGGACACTGCTGATCTAAATAAAGATCTGGTGCTTTTTTTGAACCACTGGCGCAGGTCCTTCAGGATGTCCATCTCCATGCCACGCCTCTTCTGCGTCTGCCCTGTATTATATCTTGGATGATCAACTGTAGCAGGTCATGCTTAGGCATTAACTCAGGTAAGTACTTTGATTTCCTCTTTTTTACTGTCTCCCATGAAATATCTCCCATGTTCCTTACATTACATTTCTTGTTATGGTTCTCTAGAATATCCAGTACATTCTTGTTTCCCCCAATAAATCCACTTTTTAAATGTCTCCAGTTTTTAGCTCGAATCTGTGAATGTCCAAGTTTCTCAGTACAGAAGTATAGAAAAAATCAGCATGCAAGGCGTGGACGAAGGTTTTTATTGCACAGGAGATACCGATTAGGATGTCATATAATATCCCATTTTGTTGTCCAAAAGATCGCGTTGCTTCAGGAGTTCTGACACTTGTAAGAGGAAAAGGTCAGTCCTATTGAAACTTCAAGTAAATAAATTAGTAATTGTAAGTAGCCTTTGGGTAATCGAATGGGAAATCAGCTACTGGCTACTGCCAAAAATATGATTAACTCAATAGCCAGTGCTGACGTGAACAAATTACATTCTAATAATTGTATAATCTGTTTTCGCCACCACCAAAATGAATAGACGCAACTATCTCGTGATGATAATAGATTCATTCAATTCACAAGTTCTATTTTTCCGCTCCTTCGTGTTATTACGGCAAGCAATCATAACACCCATCGGTCAATCATTCGGACAAAGCGGCGCGGTCAGACCACTGTCAAATACACTCTTTCTTCTCACGAGGCCTTTCTTTGCTATAATAAGCCTCCTACTGTTCTTACACCCTGCCCATCAACGAACTCTTCATATCTTTTTTGTTTCCGAGCGATTTCAATCCTTATACAACTACTAATAGAACATTCTATCGGTTGAATGAATTTGGGATAAATCATTCGTCTTATTTAGTTGAGAAATCTATAACCATTGTTATTGATAGAACGTTATTAATACCACTGCTGTTTGTTTAAATTTGAACTTTAATCAAATATGTAGAAGATACAACTTCAATTGGAGCTTCAGTGGAATTATTTTCGTTGAGGATGGGCGTCAAACCTATGAGTACTGTCATATTATTTTGGAAGCTAAATCGAAATAATACGTCAGTGTCGTGTATTGTTTAGTATCGCCCACTGTTTTTCTTACTAATTGGGCGAGAAATCAAAGAGATGTAGCGAACTGTTGGTGAAATGTACTGTAATAACAATAAGTATTGATTTCTATTGGTGCTACAACGGATACAACACGTGCTAATTAATGGAACTAAAATAATTACAACAGAAAAATATATAACATTTTTTCGCCGCATAGCTATGAATAAAGATACGAATAATATACTTCTTATATTTAGGATATAGGTACAATTTTATCCTACTAATATTATAAATGCGAAAGTGTCTGAGGACAGATGGATGGATGTTTGTTATTCTTTCACGCAAAAACTACTGGACGGATTTTGATGAAACTTCTTACTTATAACTTATATATTAGAACTAGCTTTTGCTCGCGGCTTCGCTCACGTTAAATTCGATTTTTTAAACCCCTATTTTACCCCCTTAGGGGTTGAATTTTCAAAAATCCTTTCTTAGCGGATGCCTACGTCATAATAGCTGTCTGGATGCCAAATTTCAGCCCGATCCGTCCAGTGGTTAGGGCTGTGCGTTGATAGATCAGTCAGTCAGTCAGTCAGTCAGTCAGTCAGTCAGTCAGTCAGTCAGTCAGTCAGTCAGTCAGTCAGTCAGTCAGTCAGTCAGTCAGTCAGTCAGTCAGTCAGTCAGTCAGTCAGTCAGTCAATCAGTCACCTTTGCCTTTTATATATTTAATAATAAAATAATAGAAATAGAAAAGGCTATATTTTATCCCGCAAAAATTAAAAAATTCCCGTGGGAACCAAAAACCCTCAATCTAAAGATAAAGATAAAGATAAAGATATTTTTATTTGCTCGAATAAGGGTACAAGGTAGATGTTATAAGTAATGTCATTTCCAAACATATTCTGCCATTCCGGCGTGCAAATTTTATACATAAATCAAATTATCAACAAATTAAAATCAAAATCAAAAATTTAGCTAATAAAAATTTTAAATTAAATTAAAGAGAAAAGATTATTAATTAAATATATGATGTCAATTGAACAACTCTGCTAAAATTATAATAATATACATGCAATGTCATACTGATTATATACCTAATGACTACCCTATTCTATTATTGTTATTATGTACAAAGGAGGTGGGTTGATAAGGCAACAAAATCCGCCCCTCATACACTCGAAAAAAAAAGTTCCAGATTTCGACAAATTGTAAATGTATTTATATACTTGAAGATATAAACTTTATTTTAATATAAAGTTTAGGTGATAAAAAAAATAGTAAGTTACAGAAAATATTACCCAAAAAGAGAGTGTTTCTTTTACTTTTCTTACATTTTCATACATTTTAGTCGTTTTTTAAGCTTTGATTTAATATTTTAGAATGAGGCGCTCCATGAACCATGATAAACGTAACTGATAATGATGCTCCTTTTTATAAGCTTTTATATGAGTATTAATTTATTTTGGTTCATGGAGCGCCTCATTCTAAAATATTAAATCAAAGCTTAAAAATCGACTAAAATGTATGAAAATGTAAGAAAAGTAAAAGAAACACTCTCTTTTTGGGTAATATTTTCTGTAACTTACTATTTTTTTTATCACCTAAACTTTATATTAAAATAAAGTTTACATCTTCAAGTATATAAATACATTTACAATTTGTCGGAATCTGGAACTTTTTTTTTCGAGTGTATGAGGGGCGGATTTTGGGCCTTATCAACCCACCTCCTTTAAACAATGTCATTAAAATTTTTATCTTGAATAAATTCATTAACTGTATAGTAGCACTTATTTAATAATATTTTATATAGTTTGCACTTAAAATGTTTAGTATTAAGATTTTTCATGCGGTCTGGTATCTTATTATAAAGGCTAACAGCCATGCAGTAAATATTTTTTTTAAATAAATTAATTCTTTGTCTTGGTACGACGAGCTTATTTTCATATCTATTGCTCCTTGTAATCGTGTCAGCTATACGTGGAAAATAGTCCCTATGCTTATGGACAAATACTGAGACTTCTAGTATGTATAGACTTGGAAGAGGCAAAATTTTGGTATCCTTAAAGAGTGGCCTGCAAGATTGTAAGGGTTCAGCTCCACAAATCGCCCGGATGCATTTCTTTTGAATGCGGAATACTTTCAAAATGTCATATAAATCATATAAATGCTATAGTTTTTACAATTCACGAGAGCGCGTGAGCTTTACTTGTGTTTACACATTGTGTAAGTGTGCGTGCCCATCAGGAGCCTAGGTGGGAATGGTCAGACGCGAGCAAGCTCTCGCTTATATAGATACGACACACACACAATCATGTGCCACGCCACGCGCCTTCGTGAATTGCAAGAACTATTAAATTCGATTATCTACTTTCGTGGTGCACCAAGATGTAGTCGAATTTACCTTCTATTATCCCATTCTTCGCAATTTCTGTCGAGGCATTCAAAGTGTCCGAACATAAAGCCGCATTTAACTTAACCCATATTATTTATCCTATCTGCAAAAAAAAAAGTTCTTAGCCCCACAGAAAGCCTAATGAACAATCATGACGTATTTCAGTGTCACATTTCAGATGGTTTTGCACATTAGCTGGCATTATTCCCGTATCGTGTTTCGTTCGTTCACATGAAACCGTTCATTCAGCGGCTGGGCGAAGGCTGGCCATTGAGGCGGCACAAAGGAGGGCGAGGTGGGTAAATAAAATAATTAGTACGAGTGTTGAATCGTTTAACGTTACCACAAATAATTGATATTTCAGTGGTGTAGAGTTCCTCAGGACATGCGTGGTGCAAGTTAGGAGCAAAAAAAAAAGAAATTCAAAAATTCAAAATTTATTTATTTCATGTAGGCTACCCTGTAGCACTTATGATATGTCACAAATCTACCACCGGTTCGGAATGCAGATTCTGCTGAGAAGAACCGGCAAGAAACTCAGCAGTTGCTCTTTTCAAAAAATAAAATAAACTAATTTTACAATAAGTAATAAAAGTAAGCTAAGTATACAGTGCTTCCACAGTGAAGCTTCAAAAATACAATACATATTACAATCTAACACATGTCAGCATGGGAAGTCAAAGCAGACCCATTCCCGTTGGTGGCACCCGTTCACGAGCACGACGCATGATCCAGCCATTGCTTCGCTCAACCATATTTGAGGGAACGTAACAACCCGCACCACACGACACCACTCACAACAACAGCACTCAATGACGTCTTCAATTTATTACTAGTTGATTCCGGCGACTTGAGTCTCGATGCACGTGGCTTGAAGTTTTTAATTCCCGCGGGAACTCTCTTATTTTCCTGGACAAAAAGGAGCTCATGTGTTATTCGGACTATGGAGGCTGTATGGAGCTACTGAATCGTGACGTCATGTTGCAATAGTGCTCTCTTTTTCTAATAGGAAACTTAAAAGCTCTATATTTTCAAGACTAGTTAAGGTAATGAAAAAAAGAATAGAATAGAAATATTTTTTATTCAAATAAATTTTTACAAGTGCTTTTAAATCGTCGATGAATCTACCACTGGTTCGGAATGCCCTTCCTGCCGAGAAGAGCCAGCAATAAACTCGGCGGTTGCTCTTTTCAAAAATTTTTTTACAATAGGTAACAAAACTATAAGTAAAGAAAAATGACATTGTGTTAAAATATTAAAAACCTTAATTTTAAGTTTACGTGCATTGTATCTATAAATGTGAAAAATATTTAATTACACTAGAGCTAAAACATAGTCTTTTATTTTAAGATACTGGATCTAATTCTGGCTAACTACTATCTACATAGCATAGTTTTGTTACTTATTGTAAAAAAAAATTTTTTTTGAAAAGAGCAACTGCTGAGTTTCTTGCCGGCTCTTCTCAGCAGAATCTGCATTCCGAACCGGTGGTAGATTTATGACGTGTCATAAGAGCTACAAGTTAGCCTACATGAAATAAATAAATTTTGAATTGGCTAGATCTAACACGGAACAAAGTTATCTTTCTCTATGACTAGTAAATAAATGAGTCTGGCTGGTCGTCGATCTGACTACTTAGACCAACCGTGTGATTACGTATTGTTGTGACGAATTAATTGAATTTTGAATACGCTTAGCGCTAACACGGCCGGCTATCAAATGTCACTCAGCGTCTTAAGAGCGGAAATGATCCGATCTTTCTTTTGCCCCGGACAGTGATGGATTGAAATGTTTTTAGAGACCCCTAATTGGAGGTTCGAAAACACTTCCAATTATGTAACTCGGCTGAATCTCTGCGAGTTTTATGTTTTTAAACTGTGTGAAAATGTTCGTCTTTCCTCTAATCCTATTAATATTTGGATCAAGGGCAGGATACAGAAGGCGGTACTCCTTGAGTCGGCACGCATTGTGAGGAGGTTCCTCACTCTGGAGCCCTGGCTGCTTTGGTCCTACCCCGCAGCAAGTGGGACCCATTTTATTGTATTATTTTTGAGGATGTTATATAGGTATATTGTATTTTAGTAAACATTTTTTAAAAATAATATAATGTAAATGTGTGTGAAAATAAATGATAGAAAAATTATAAATGCGAAACTTTGAATGTATGGAATATGGATGGATGGATGGATGGATGTTTGTTGGATGGATGTGTGAATATAATATCATAGATCTACCTGCGGAACCAATAATATCGGCTCCAAGGTGTAGTCTCGGACCTTTTATAGTAACACGTATTAATGTGGTGTAAAGAGATTAGCGATAGTTAATGTTGCTACGATTTGTTGCGTGTAAGCAGCCGTGATGGTTGCTGGACTCAGAACTGCATTAATCTTTAAATGATTTGACTGGTGGGAGGCTATGGTCGTGGCTAGTTACCACCCTACCGTCAAAACGTGCCGCCAAGCGATGTAGCGTTCCGGCACGATGGCGTGTAGAAACCGATTAAGAGTGTATGGGTTAAGTGTACACTGTCATATCCCTTCCAAGTTAGTCCGCTACCATCTTAGACTGCATCATCACTTACCATCAGGTGAGATCGCAGTCAAGGACTATCTAGTCGTCGAATAAAGAAAACTACCGTTATTTTCATTTTTACAGTTCCCTTAAGGTTCGTAAAAACGAAATTGACAAAAATCATCACCTAAATTAACTTAGGTAGTCTGGAATAATAAGCTACCGTCCGTGAAAACGAGTATAAGTCATTTTGCTTCGGGAAAACAACCATTTCAGCATGTATATCAAATGAAGTCAAACTATAGCTTTCCCTCTTGTCGTGTCAAGTAATTAATACACGGCGCAGGTTTCAATGCAGTCTGCAATGGCGGCTGGCGGATGGCGAATGGCGGATAAAGCGCGCAATTAACGCGCTATACCCGCGTATAGCGGGGCTCACCTGGGTCTGCACCTCGATTAATCAAGCTTGCGATTCTTGCCACTGACAGTTAATATAGCGACTTTGTGTTACAAGTCATAGACTATGGCGTGCACTAAAAAACCCCACTAACCAAAGAAAAAGAAGGATAATTTAATGCTTTACAGCTGACTATCGCAATCATCCCGATTTAAACCACAAGAATTGCGATTTTCGTGCATATCAAATGAAGTTAAACCACAGTTTTCCCTCTTGTAAATTGTTGTGTCAAGGAATTAATACACGGCACAGGTTTCAATGCAGTCTGTAATGGCGACTGGCGAATGGCGGATAAAGCGCCGCAATTAACGCGCTATACCCTCATGTAGCGGGCGTCACCTAGGCCTGACGATTAAAGCTTGTTATTCTTGCCAGGAATTCGGTCGCTACAGGGGACGAGCTCTATCACCTTTCAGCATTCTAATTGCCTGATACTGTTAACGTCACTTTCTTGTAGACCTCAAGGGCTCACCTGCTACGCTCTTAGATAGATCTCGCTATAAGGCTAAATTATAATAAAGAGCATATGACTTAGAACTAGAGTTGCCAGATTTTTTTTCAGCCTATAAGGGACAAATGGTTATATGGGCAAAAAAATACGGGATTTCAGTTGTTTACCCGGGACAAATGAAAAACAAAATTATTTATCGTCATTTTTCATTATTTTTTATATTTTTCCGAGGATCGAGTCAGTTTTAACATTGTCATTCTGACACTAACACTGTCATTGGTCGATGCGGGCTGCGAGTGCAAGTTAGTAGCGAGACGAGTACGTTTTACGAACGTTGCGTGTATGAATACTTAGATCGATTTCATAATGAAAAACGACGCACGGTTCAAATACGGGACAGAGTCAGTTCCGCCGGGACATTTTAAACTATGCTTAAAATACGGGATGTCCCGGGAAATACGGGACGTCTGGCAACGCTACTTAGCACGCACTTCAGATAGATTAAAATGAGACACAAATCTTGAGATATATCTGGCTTGTATAAACTTGTATAAACTCTGTCTTGAAACTGAGAAGAGTGAGAGTCTATAGATTTCAGCCGAGTTCCAGTTCATAACTTGCACCAAACCTCAGCGGTTATAAAGATGATTCGAGTCTTGAATCAATGTTGCGAGTTTGAATAGCTACCCAGGTGGCGTGATGATCGGGAATGGAATCATTGGCTGAAAGGTTTCAATAGGTGCATTGAGTGGCGTGTATAGAATCTGTGACTTTGTTATGCCACTGATTGTGAAAGGACAAATCTTGAATCTAGACTTGCGAAATAAAGATGTTTGAGTAGGTATATTTGACGTTGCAATTCGAAAGGAATCTCGAAATTTTATTGGCTTGAAAAGTCGATTGACCTTGGGGTCCTAACTCGAATATTGGTTCAAGCAAAATGATTCAAGTTCAAATTCAAATTCAAAATTTATTTATTTCATGTAGACTAACTTGTAGCTCTTATGACACGACATAAATCTACCACCGGTTCGGTGCTTAGTTTTTTACTGGGTTCTCTTAGCAGAATCTGCTTTTCGAATCGGTACAGTCTTGACTTGTCATAAGAGCCACAAGTCACGTAGACCATGACAAGTCACTTGACTTGTCATGGTCTACGTGAATTAGTTAAGTTAGTAAGTACAGATTTCGATTCAATGGCAAAGAAAAAAGGACGTAAAAAACCGGCGATTGTCTCTCAAGACTCTACTTTACACACTCAATGAGTTCATGATAGAAAGTGAAGATTCTGGGCCCATGGTCATCGGACACAAAGAATTTTATGAATGTCGTGTCCGAAAGACTGATCCACGCCTCAGGTGACCAAAGAGCTGGCGCTTATTTAGCCCAACGGCTAAGCCTCGCTATACAACGAGGGAATAGCGTCAATGTTTTGGGCACCATGCCCATAAACGACCACTTGGACGGCGTGTATTTTTTGTAAATATAACTAGTAGTAGTTTTTATTTATTTAAGTTTTATTTTGATAGAAAGTTAGAGGTCTAGCAAAAAGAGGGACTTGGTTCTTATTTAAACTTAAAAATAATTGTACCACCGATTAGATAATTACATAAAGAAAATTACAATAGATTCCAAATGACTCGTGAAATCGCCATTCAAAAACGTCACTGACCCGTAAAAATCACTAGGAATGAATCCACCACAACAACTGTCGAGAAATCGATTAATCGCCTGTGTTCACAGTTAATTCTATGACCCTTGCCCTCCCCCCTACCGCGACGCCTCTACACTTTACAATCAAAAGTGGAACTATATCTGCGTCTCTTTTAAAGCTATAGGCGATAAAAGAGAGGGGGATATTAATCGTTTTTGTGTCGTGTTTCTCGAGTGACATGGTACAGGGTTCCTTGGCACCCTCTGTTTGGTTAGAGGGAGCAATTCTTGAAGCACTTCGTCACGGATTAGTGTTCCGTATTGTCGGAAGTGACGTACATCTGATTGACCTCTAGTGGACATTGCAAACACAATAAGCGGTCGGTTAGTGAGTTAATCGATGTTTGTATCGATTTCTACCGACTATTATTGCTTACTGCCAACCTGATGATGCCAGATGCTTCGTCCGCGTAAGATTTTTTCTTAAGATTTTCTATTTTCCCTTCGGAATAAGAAATTTTACTTAGATAAAAGGAGTTTATGTACGTCTTCTCCGAGATGCAAACTATCTCTTGGCTACATTTATCAAGATAGGTTCAACGCAAACACACTTACTCGTATCTACCTATATGGAAATGGTATTGTTTTTGTAAGTTGTGTAAAGTTTTTTGAGGGATACCTAGGTATAATTATTCATAGCTATCCTGAAAGGACAATGGTTAGTGAAGGAATGGTTTATCCTTATACTAATCAACGGAGTAGGCGGATCGAAGTATTTTTTGAGGATGTGTTTACATTTTATCCCGGAAAAAAAGGAACGGTTCCGCGGCCAAAAGCTATATATTTATTATTTATAGTAGTATAGTAGTATTTAGTTTATTATAATTGTTTAACAATTTATTGTATCGTAATAAAAAAGAATTATTTTTATTTCTATTTATTTATTGACAACTTATAAAGAAGTATTCTAGGCTCGGTAAAAGACAACTTAATGAAATGAAAAAGGTGCACAATAACAACAGAAGCACATGTTTATTAAATAAATAAGTCTTTTGTGTTATAAGTTATAACTTACAGTGCCAAAGTAAATATTAAGAGAGACGACTGATAAAAATACCCATCTAGAATATTTGAAATTGATATACATATGGAGTTTAACTTCGGTCTCCTTTCAGACTCTAATGCTGAGATCTATAGAGCGTGCTCTGACTCAGCTCAGACTCAAGACAGAGGTTAAAACGAGACACAAATATCCTCTGACATAAATCCGTCTCGTTTTAACTCTGTCTTGAGTCTAAGCTGAATGAAAGTGCGGTCTATAGATTTCAGCCTTACTTGGAAGAGAGTTTTTCTCTCTCACTTTACAAAATGCGCTTACAGAAATTAAATATTACAAATCCTATAACGATGAAGAAAGAGTGAAAACTGTTATTTATGCATTGGGCCCACGTGGTTTATCTATAACCTATAAACCCTTCTCTGAGAGGAGAGTCTACGTTCTACTGAACGTAGAACACGATGCCAAAGTGCAAATTGACAGATTTCACACACCTCATATACATATATTTAATTGCTTATACGTACTACGTAGTATAACTCTATACATTGGGCCCACGTGGTAAACGTCTAAAGTCTAAACTATAATTCTTCTCGGAGAGTGCAAATTGACAGATCACACACGTTTGAGAATCTTATGGAGAATTTCAGGCGAGCAGATTTCCCCACGATCTTCTCAGTCACCGTTGAAGCATGTGATATTTAATTATTATTATTCCTTACTACCAACCCTACCTATACAATGCAAAAATATTGTTTGTTCTTTTTTCTGTAATGTTTACTTACTAATAAGCACTGTAATTAGTATCTAATTATTATAAAGTTGTACCTATTAGTATATTTAGATTAATGTATCAATGTCGACGATGGTGTACGGAAAAACTCGAATGAGTTTATGTTTTCACCAAGCTGTAATATCTGTAAAAATTTGTTGTTGTGAAGTATCCATATCCATCTGTGAAAACCTGTTATTAGCTATTAGTTGTTTAACTTTAAGTTTATGTAGTATTATAAGCTGTTGGTTTTCAAAAAAAATTAAAAAAAAAAAATTGTCATAACTCCAAAATGTATGAGATGCGTGCCCGGGATCGAACTCGCTAGTATCAGACAGCAGGCCTAACCACTGATCTACCACTCCTCTCAGCTTCAACACGTCGCTTCGAGTGTTTGGAGGGTGGGCTCTCGTGCTATAATGAAGTGGAGCGTGTCGCAAGGGAGCGGCGAAGGGGCAAGGACCCTCATTGTCTTAGCTCTCACAGTAATGGATGCCCTTTGTGAGCCATTGTTGCGCTTTTAGGCGGCGGCATTCGAGTGAAATGTAAATATTGCCACCTTGCATGTTAATGCACCTAAATTATAAAGTTTAATGCTATTACTAGACAAATAGCACGAGTAATTTTTGATTACTATCTGTATTATGTCCATATTTTTTTTTAAATATATAAAGTAGCCGTTGACTGCAATCTAACCATGTTAAGTGAAGGTGAAGCCTAAGATGGAGCGCGCTTGCTTAGCAGATGCCTATTCACTCTTGATTTAAAGATAACTACTTAAATTGCCAAGCTGAACTTAACTTATAACCTCCTTTGCCCTCCAAGTAAATAAGCGGAGAGCTTAGCGGAGTGCGAAAAGTGAGATGGATCGAACCTGCGACCTTTCACATCTTAGATTTTTTTTACAGAATATTAGCCAAGCTGAAGTTGACTCATATCCTCCAAATAAGCGGAAAGCTTGTGCTAGGAGTGGGTACGACAATAGTGCAACAAATGGGATTGGAACCTGCGATCTTTCAGTTTTCAGTCCGCACCTTTAACCGTTGGGCTATTGAGGCTACAAAATTATACTGATTTTCAGCTTTTTTCTGTGACTCCATCCGCGTCACCTCCATCCCCACGGAAAATCCAAATTTTCCGTTTTATCAGACTATAGAGTGAGGGCATAGAGAGTAAACCTGTGTTTGCGCGCACACTTGTGCACTATAATATCTCCCACGCAGATGGCTAATTCCTGAGGTTGGCCGCCGTCCCTGGATTCAGTCGGGGGGGGGGGGGGACGTTATTTTTATAGTAGGTAAGGATTACTAAGGATCTCAAAGTTCATTTCAAAACGTCTAAACCTCGGCTAGTGACTGATTACCGTCGGTCGCAGGGAATCAAATATTCACAGCAAGAAAATCCTCAAAGCAAATATCAAGACTAAACAGCGCATTAACCTTTCATACGAACCGTCCACTCGACCCTCCTTGATCCTTTTGGGATTCTTTGAAGAATTTTCTCCAATATCCCCATCCCTTTCACTTCTATCCAATGTCCCGCGCGTGTGAAAGGATAGATGATATTACCTGGGTGTTTATGGTCATGAAAATTGTACACTGAATTTGTCTGTTAGAGAAAATTGAATATTCAAATAGGTGTTTGGGAAATCTCAGTTATCTCAACTATGATGGACAGGGTTCCTGATTGCTTTATGCTTTCTGATTTTTGGTATCCGCCATTTTTATGGCATGAAATCCTACTGACAATAAAGTTTTGCAGCTACGTGATTTAGTGAACCTATTTCAACAGACAAACGTCTTCATGTCGTAGTTTAAGTTTTGTTTTATCCTTTTTTCGGGGATTCGAATCACATCGAATCACACCTGTAACTTTTCGGACCTATGTACATTTTAACTTTCAAGATGTCTTCTCGTCCAAAATCCCTCAGTGTATAAAGACTAACTACCTACTACTACTAGGTTTTCTAACAGTGTTGTCAGTGATATATGCATCTCAAACGTGGTCGATGTCTCTAACTATGGGCCTCATAAGAAGGCTCAGAATCGCTCAGCGGGCGATGGAGAGGCTCGGAGTATACCTGCAGAAATGAGGAGATCTACAGGAGAACCAAAGTCACCGACATAGCTCAGCGAGTCGCGAAACTGAAGTGGGCATGTAATTAAAAGAGCTGATGATCGTTGGGGTCCCAAGATACTGGAGCGGCGACCCCGCACCGGGAAGTGCAGTGTTGGCAGACCCCCACTAGATGGACCGACAACATCAAACGAGTCGTAGGAAGTCGCTGGATTCGGGTGGCGCAAGACTGAGGCCTGTGGAAGTCTATGCAAGAATTGCGTTGTTGCAATTTTCTAGTTCTCTCTCCTAGCAGGGACTCTTCCAGCAGGAACGTGTATCGGTTGACAAAGAAGAAGAAATGTGTTTTAAGCTTGAAGGATATAGCTCCATGGTATTAAGCAATTTAATATCATTTGCTTTGGAAAACATTGTGAGGAAATCTGCATGCCTGATGAAAGTTCTTCTTATGTTCTCAAAGGTATGTGCAGTTCGCCAATCCGCTCTTGGCCAGTGTGATGGACTATCACTTACACTCTTCTAGTTCTGAGAGAGGACCTGTGCCCAGTAATTTCCCTTCTTTCTTCTTTCTTCAATGCTGGGCTGGTTTCCACATTTAAACCAGTTACGGTCTGTTGTGTGTGATACACTAATCCTTCCAATGTTCTTTACTCCAACCATCCCAGCTCTGTCCAGAAGCCTAGCAGGCCGCCCAGGTTGTCAAGGACTTCTCGAAATGAGGCTGGGGAGACGGTTGTTGCGTTGTTCTGTCAGTAATTTCCCTTTTTCCAAGCACAAACTACAGAACCTCATGCAGGGAAGTCCGGGTTCCCGCCTGACCGCGTTATGAATGTTGGTTCTGAGATAGCATAGAGACGTTGAATGGCGCGCCCCGCTGCGCCCCTGACGTATATTGAGGCCGGCCGGGCTCCAATAAATTGAATCGTCTCAGAATTTGTCTGGGATGGACTTTGACGGCTGCCGAGGGGCAAGTTCTCTTACGACCGGTACTTAAGATTAACTGTAACAGGCATGTATGTACATCAGCGTGAATTCCTTTTACAAAACGCCACTACATAGTGCCTATATCAATTGTGCCTATAAAATTTGAAGAGTTGCCTCGATTTCTGAAGGATCCCATCATCAGATCCTAACCTGATGACAATGGGACCACCTGGGAAGTATATACCTATACCCTTTCAAACAAAAAAAAAGAATTTTCAAAATTGGTCCAGGCGTCTTCGAGTAATCGGGGAACATACATAAAAAATAAAAAAGATTCCAACGAACCTCCTCCCTTTTTGGTAGTCGGTTAAAAATGATTGCATCAGTGTAACGATCATAATGAACTCTCACGTTAACTTTCAAATAGAAAAACCCGCATCAAAATCAGTCCATTCGTTAGGGAGCTACGAGGGAACACCCCTTTTTTCCGTCGGAGTTAAAAAATATAAAAGTTACACGTAGGAGAATGAGAACTAATAAATATTGGATAGAAGGGACTAATAACTTAGGAAACTTACTACTTCGAATTATTATAATTATTAATAGGGCAATTAAAGCGCACTTCCATGCATAAATAAGTATCGCCTCATTGCGTTTTTCGTAACGCAGAAATGATAGTTATCGATAGAGAATTGAAGTAGTATCGCATTGCAATTGATATGTGCATTCCATTTGCAATTTTATCCACATACACTCAGCGCGAACCGCATGTAACGGCCGGTGCACATTGATCCAGTCCCCGGATCCAGTAAGGTCAGCGTTGCTTATGTTGCTTATGTCAATACTGGTTGAATCGTGACGTGTCATAAGAGCTACAAGTTGGCCTACATGAAATAAATAATTTTGAGTTTTGAGTACTTAATGAATTCTTTTAAGTGACTTTCAAATAGAAGGTCTTATAAAATACGTAAAATCCTCGGCCCTGTTAGTAAGATTAATTACCATTTAAAATTATATCGATTAAACTAGGTGCATAAAATAAATCAAATGTTTTTATGACGTCATATTTCATTGTTTCATATTGAACGTGCTTTTTAGAGTACTGTACCCAAGGTTGCCAACGGGACGCTATTACTAAGAATCCACTGTCTGTCCGTCTGTCTATCAGAGGGCTGTATTACATGAACCGTAGCTGATACTAAACCTTGTTTGATTGAACAAAAGGGTTGCTTATTTGATTATTTGGAAACATGTCTATTTTAACACAGGTAATAAAATACTACTGGCATAATGTAAACCGGTAATTAGGGCGTACTATAATTTTGTGTCAGGGAGATTTTTTATTTGTTTAATAGTAATACTAGGGTTGCTACATTTCAAAGAACCTATATGGTTTGACAGATGTGGATTTTCGTTAGACTATGCCTAGGGTTGAACCCATTCGAGACCTTATAGGTAGTTACTAGTCGTCCACGTCAAGTTGGCCGTCGTCGTCCGTTACAAAATGACGTCATACCGTACCGTTGACAGGAGAATAATAATTGTAATTTTAACTTCTCTGGCAATGCTTTTCGTGGCAATGACATCTTGAATGTCAAAATGCGTAATTTTTAATTTGCTTGAAAAAAGCTTGAAAAAAGTGATTAGTTAAAGTAATTAATAGTCTGCGCTATGCAAAACTTTGAGTGACATTAGCTTCTTTTTATCCTTGAAAAACAATAAGTTTCCGCGTGATTTTTAAATAACTAACTCCACGCGAACAAAGTCGCAGGCAAAGGCTTGTTTTAAATAAAGTTATGTCTTATTCTACAGCCAAATGTGCAAGAATGTAGTCAAAAGTATTGCAGTGCAATTGATATGTGCATTTAATTAGCAATTTATCCACAAACTCGGCGGGAACCGCGCGTTGTAGTACGATTTTTGTGTCGGAGTTATTTTTTATTCCCACTAGATTAGGGCAGGGTTGCCCAAAAACAAAATCAATTTAAGTGAATAGTCGTAATAACCTCTAGTCCAGACCTCGGCCTGCTTTTCGGAGGTTCGGGGTTTCGTCTCAGACACTTCAATAACTTTTTGGAGTTTTGTGCGTTTTAAATAATTAATTTAAAATTAACAATACCTGCATACCTCAGGTATTATACTACATCATTATATTATATTAGTATTATTACATCAGGTATTATTTGATCTCAAAGGTGTAAAAACCCTACTAGGTACTATACGTGTTCTGATACATTTGAAATATCTATACTAATATTATAAAGCTGAAGAGTTTGTTTGTTTGAACGTGCTCATCTCAGGAACTACTTATTCTAATTGAATTTTTTTTTTGTGTTGGATAGTCCATTTATCGAGAAAGGCTTTAGACTATATAACATCACGCTGCGACCATTAGGAGCGAAGCATTAGTGAAAAATGTTGCAAAAACGGGGAAAATTATCCATATTTAAAATATATTCTTTTAAAAACTTCTTAATCCCGATCATAATAACAGAAATTGACGCGGACGAAGTCGCGGGCAACAGCTAGTCTATCGATATAAATATAATTTCCAAGGATCCTGGCTTATTCAATACAAACAATAGATTTAAAAAACAATGGATCGAGCCTATAAGGGACCCGATTTTTTTTTTCGGAACCCTAAAAACCTTGGCAGTCTCCAGGATAATTTTTTCTTGTCTCTGGGGACAACCAATAGTAGTGAAACATGTCAAACTCAAAGCTGCAAAGCCAAAAAAAATCAACGTGCATAAAAAAGCTTCATCATCTTAGACTGCATCGTCACTTACCATCAGGTGAGATTGCATGCAAGAGCTATCTTGTCATCGAATAAAAAGAAACTTTCACTTCAAAAAATTAATTCATATTTAATTTTTATTTTTATACTGTTGTGGGAACCCTAGTGGCGAATCCGTTAGGATGTGGGCTGGAAAGAACATTAATTGGCAAGCAAAGATACTTTGCAAAAACCGTCGGGAAAGAGTTCAGCGTGTAGAGATTGTTCCGGACTGTAGAGACACGTACTGGGGTCTGCGCGCGGCATTACTCACATTTACTACTGCAAGGGGGGAATATAATCCCGCACTGCATCCCGCACTGAATCCCGCACTGAATCCCGCGGGCTTGCGGGGCTGAGATCTGCATTCCCGCGGGTTTTGCGGATTGATAACAACAATAATTTTTTTTGTACTAAACTTCTTTTAGTACTAATTTTATTAATATTAATTAATAACAAAAGTTACATAAATGATTTTTTTAAAATATCCGTTGGCATCCTTTAGGTACGGAACTGAAAAAAGTAAACAAGTGGTTTCTCGCGTAAGCGACACGCTTATGTCTTTCTACATAGCGCATTGGGCGTTCTTACCGCATTGACAATGAAATCGAAAAGAACGTCGTAAGCGCCTGGCTTACGCGTAACGCGTAAACGCGTAACGCGTTTCTCCAAGACTTTCTGTAATTTTTTTATTTCTTTTTATTTTTTATTAAAGTGTTAACCTACACTTAAAGGAAATATCCTAATAGATTCTAATAGATTCTATGCTAATAGATCGGGCGCGATCCGCAGAGAGATGAGGGTTCGAATCCCGCCGGCCTCGGAATTTTTGATATGTATTTATAAATCTATTAGGCTGTTCTGTAATTTGTCTATTATTTGAGACGAATAAGGAAAAAAATGAACCTGTGTCTTAAGACGAGGTTCTGGACGAATTTTAGGTATTTGAGGGGGTGCGGCAGAGGAAAGCGCGCGGTACTAGTCCCGCCAACCGCGGGGGGCCCCCGGACGAATTTAGGGCGAACGCGGAATATTAGCTTTGATAGCGACAAGGTGGCGGCAAGAAATGACTCAGTCCGGCTGACAAAACTATATTAGGTCTGTACTGTAACTTATTTTCGTCAATCATATTGTAACGTATATGGCTCGGTTGGTATGGCTACAGTATATTTTCAGAGACAGAGTACAGGTTCGATTCCTAGCCAGTAATGTAACATTGTTTTTTTAATTTCCTTATTCATTTTTAGCTTTTTTTTTTATTAGTATGTATTTCAATATTACTTACATTTTCTTAAGTACATAATTTGAATAAATAGTGTTGTATTTTTTAATTTATTACCTAATTTTTTAATCTAAATTCTATATATTGATATATTGATAAATTACTAGTTGATGCCCGTGGCTTCGTTCGCGTGGATTAGTTTTTAAAATGAATCCCTATTTCCCTTGTCGAAACATCACGCTTGAACGGCTGGACCGATTTTGATGGGACTTTCACTGGCAGATAGCTGATGGTAGGAGTAATATAGGCTACTTTTTTAACCGATTTTCAAAAAAGGTCTCGGGAAGTCTCGGGTTCGATTCCCGGCGGGGGCAATTTAGGAATTTATAATTTCTAAATTGTCTCTGGTCTGGTCTGGTGGGAGGCTTTGGCCGTGGCTAATTACCACCCTACCGTCAAAGACGTGCCTCCAAGCGATATAGCATTCCGGCACGATGGCGTGTAGAAACCGACTAGGGTTATGGGTTGAATTTACACTGCTATACCCCTTCCAAGTTAGCCCGCTACCATCTTAGACTGCATCGTCACTTACCATCAGGTGAGATCGCAGTCAAGGGCTATCTTGTTATCGAATAAAAAATAAATAAAATGTTCTAATAAATATTATTCTTAGTAGTATCACACGATAGCAAAGTTTTTGCTTCTTGTGCCTTTGAATCCCTCACTACTCTTATGATTCTAACTTAGAATCCTTCTCTCGCTCGGGATTCAAACTAGGCACTCGCAACAAAAAAACTTTGCTATCTTGTTGAACAAATAACTATTTCGGGCAAACTATCAATTTTAGAGAAAATTTTTATTTCGTCCCATAGTGCCGCCGCCGCACTATGGGACGAAATAATATAAACCGTCTCATAAATGGTTGGGACGAATGTTATGATTCCAAAGATTTTTCCATGGATTAATATCCTCAGATAATAGGACCTTTATGAATAATGTTGAAAAATAAAAATATTTTAGTTCTAGGTATTGTATATAAAATTACTAGTAGGGCGCGTGGGTGCGCGGCTCGCTAAAGCGAACCGCGTGTTTTCTGTTCCCCAAGTAGATCTTCGGATCTTGATCATCTTTTTCCAAAACCACTATTTCATCTTGTACATTCTCTAAGATAGACATCGACGAAATTTGTATGGCCAACATCTTGAATCCGCCGTTTTGGTAGTTTTTTTCAGCTCATTGCCAATTGGATAAGGTTTCGAGTGATTTTTGTTTGGGCACCCTCAACCTATCTTCAATACCCTGACCGTGCTCCTCACCCGTCTGCGAAATCCTCAATCATCAACTCCCTCCATATTTTTCATACAAATGAATTTTTATCTTCTATGCGAAACCATCAGTTTGGAAAAGAAACCTTATCTTAGACTTGCATATATTTTGTATGAAAAAAATAAATTCCGCCATTTTGAATTTTTTTCTATTCATTAAGTAGACTTTCGAGTACTGATCATCTTTTTCTAAAAAACCACTCTTCCACTTTTTATACTCTCCAAGATAGGCACCGACGAAATTTATATGACCGCCATCTTGAATCCGCCATTTTGGATTTTTTTCAGCTCCTTGCCAATTGGATGAGGTTTCGAGTGACTTTTGTTCGAGAACCCTCCACCTATCTTCGAAACCCTGGCCGTGCTCCTCACCCGTCTCAGAAATCCTCAACCATCAGCTCTCTCCGTATTTTTTCTCCAAATGAATTTTTGTCCTCTCTACGAAACCATCAGAAATTTTGAAAAAGAGCCACATAAAGTCTTGCATATATTTTGTATGGAAAAAATAAATTCCGCCATCTTGAATTTTTTTTCTATTCATCAAATAGACCTTTGGGTCTTGATCATCTTTTTCCAAGCAACCACTCTTCCACCATTTATAGGCTCCAAGATAGACACCGACGAAGTTTGTATGGTCGCCATATTGAATCCGCCATTTTGGAGTTTTTTTTCGGCTCTTTGCCAATTGGATGAGGTTTCGAGTGACATTTGGTTGAACACCCCCCCACCTATCTTCGATACCCTGGCCGGTGCTCCTCAACCGTCTCCGAAATCCTCAATCATCAGCTCTCTCCATATTTTTCCTCCGAATGAATTTTTGTCCTCTATACGAAACCGTCAGAAATTTTGAAAAGGAACCGTATAAAGTCTTGCATATATTTTGTATGGAAAAAATTTAAATCCGCCATCTTGAATTTTTTTTTTATTCATCAAGTAGACCTTAGGGTCCTGATCACCTTTTTCCAAGAAATCACTCTTCCATCTTTTATAGTCTCCGAGATAGACACCGACGAAATTTGTATGGCCGCCATCTTGAATCCGCCATTTTGGAGATTTTTTTCAGCTCCCTGCCAATTGGATGAGGTTTCGAGTGACTTTTGTTTGAACACTCCCCACCTATCTTCGATACCCTGGCCGTGCTCCTCACCCGTCTCCGAAAACCTCAACCATCAGCTCTCTCCATATTTTTCCTCCAAATAAATTTTTGTCCTCTATACGAAACCATCAGAAATTTTGAAAAGGCGCCGCATAAAGTCTTGCATATATTTTGTATGGAAAAAATTAATTCCGCCATCTTGAATTTTTTTCTATTCATCAAGTAGACCTTTGAGTCCTGATCATCCTTTGCCAAGAAACCACTCTTCCATCTTTTATAGTTTTCGAGATAGACACCGACGAAGTTTGTATGGCCGCCATCTTGAATCCGCCATTTTGGGTTTTTTTTTCGGCTCTCTGCCAATTGGATGAGGTTTTGAGTGACATTTGGTTGAACACCCCTCACCTATCTTCGATACCCTGGCCGGTGCTCCTCAGCCATCTCCGAAATCCTCAATCATCAGCTCTCTCCATATTTTTCCTCCGAATGAATTTTTGTCCTCTATACGAAACCATGCGTGAAAAAATTTTTTTCCATACAAAATTTTACAGGAGAGGTGATCAATGAGTCAGTGACTGAGTGAGTGAATCAGTGAATCAGCACGAGTAGCTATATATATATTAACTAGTAGAGCGCGTGGGTGCGTGGCCCGCTGCAGTGGACCGCGGTTTTTCTGCTCTTAGACTTTCAGGGCTTGATCATTTTCTACTAAAAAACCACTCTTCGATTTTTTATTCTTTGTCAAATAGGCACCGACGAAATTTATATGGCCGCCATCTTGATTCCGCTATTTTGGTTTTTTTTTAGCTCCCTGCCAATTGGATGAGGTTTCGCGTGATTTTTGTTTGAGCAACCTCCACCTATCTTCAATACCCTGGCCGTTCTCCTCACCCGTCTTCGAAATCCTGAATCATCAGCTTCTTCCATATTTTTTCTAAGAATGAATTTTTGTCCTATTTGAAATCATCGGTAATTCTGAAAAAGAATCCTAACAGTCTTGCATATATTTTGTATATGAAAAAAATTAATTTCGCCATCTTGAATTTTTTTCTATTCATCAAGTAGACCTTCAAGTACTGATCATCTTTTTCCAAGAAACCACTCTTCCATCTTTTATAGTCTCCGAGATAGGCACCGACGAAATTTGTATGGCCGCCATCTTGAATTTGCCATTTTGGAGTTTTTGTTCGGCTCTCTGCCAATTGGATGAGGTTTCGAGTGACATTTGGTTGAACACCCCCTACCTATCTTCGATACCCTGGCCGGTGCTCCTCAACCGTCTCCGAAATCCTCAATCATCAGCTCTCTCCATATTTTTCCTCCGAATGAATTTTTGTCCTCTACACGAAACCATGGGTGAAAAAAATTTTTTATTATGTATATAAGATCATTCTTATTATTTAACTAGTACTTATTTTTAATGAAATAACTAAAATGACAATAATTATTAATAATGAAATAATTTTAAGTATTATAATTCAATTTTTAGTACTTATGGAAAATTAAATAATTTGATTTTTGACATGCTCTCACGAAATAAATATTATCTTTAAAATACTCGTGTTTCATTTTTCTAGTAGCTTATACATTCAATAATACGTGTACAAATTTTCAAATCAAAATGTCAAGAAACAAAAAGTTATTGATTTTCGAGACGGTTTATATGATTTCGTCCCATAGTGCGCCGTCGCCGCACCGCTGCCCGCAAGATTCGGAGCAAAGGCTTTACTCACTCTTGCAATGTTGATGGTTCCTCAGAACTGAGCTTCAAACGTTTTTTCCGACTGAAAATTAAATATAACTTATTATAATTAATTTTGAAAAAAAAAAATACTATTGTCCTAAAAAAATGCGCTTAGAAAATGCAAAACAAACACGGTAGAAGAACCGAACCCGTAACTTCTAGCTATCAACTCTCTCTTACACTGACTAAGCCCAACGTCTAATACTATAAACGACGAAAATAAGGTCTAGTATAGCTATACCTAACTACCTAACTATAGATATACCTAACAAGCTAACTACAGTTTGATAAGCCAAACTGTACGACGAACTGGGGTATTACACCATTATTATTAGATACTTACCTTCTTCTTCGTCAACCCATAGACGTCTACTGCTGAACAAAGGTCTCTTACGTGGACTTCCACAGATCTCGTTCTTGCGCCGCCTGAATCCAGCGGCTCCATGCGACTCGTTTGATGTCGTCGGTCCACCTAGTGGGGGATCTGCCAACATTGAGCTTCCCTGTGTGAGGTCGCTAGTCCAGCACCTTGGAACCCCAACGACCTTCAGCTCTTCGAACTATGTGCCCCGCCCATTTCCACTTTAGTTTCGCGACTCGCAGAGCTATGTCGGTAACTTGGTTCTCCTACGGATCTCCTCATTTCTGATTTGATCTCGCAGGTAATTTGAAAAAACGTAATAATTGTGAAGAAATTACGTAACTTACGTAATTTCTTCACAATTATTACGTTTTTTCAAGTAATTGAAAATTGATGATGAAATTGATATTTCATGATCCCTTACATAATGCAAAACCTTTACAAAATAATAGGTAAACTCTATTTAACTTCACTAAAATATACAAAATAGTCTTCAACATAAAACAAAAACAATTTTACTTATTATAATTAATTTTGAAAAAAAAAAAAAACACTTGTCCTAAAAAAAAAAACATAAAACCTTTTTTTAGAAAATGCAAAATGAACGTAGTTGAGATTCGAACCTGCAATTTCTAATTATCAAATCGCGACCAAACCAACTGAGCCAAATTTCTACTAGAAAGAATGACGAAAATAAGGTACATTATAGTAAAGTACCACACAACAATTTGATTAGCCGATTTACGTTACATTTACGTACTGTACGATAAAATTAAAAATAGGTAGGTAGACACTTATAACTATCACCATCTGCTTTTGTTGTTTTTAACCGACTTCTTATTTTGTTCATTTTCTTTTTCGGACTCATTTTCAAAATTTCTACTACTTAGTACTTATTTATTTACAACTATATTATGGTTTATTTATTAACAATATATTGTATACAAACTTATAACTAGGTACACTCTATTTGACTTCACTAAAATATACAAAATACTCTTCAACATAAAACAAAAACAATTTTCAATTATTATATTTCGCGATGTTATTTGATAGCCGAGCGAGAGCAGTGCAGCGCAGGTCCACCTAGCAGCACGCCTTAGCGATCACTGTCTAATTGAGTACGAGTGACAAAGAAGCCGCTACTGGGAAATAAAACGGCCAAGACACAAATTGTGATAAAAAAAGATTAAATTATAATAGTCGCTGTAAAAAAAATCTAAAACTGCCATTTTTTGTAGTAAAATATGACAAACAAATTGTACTTAAATTTTACAAAAATTAATGTATGGTAACTGAGAAAAATGGGAATTCATGTATTTGCAGAGGCAACTTTGCAATTTTTTTCTATTGAAAAAAGTTTACGTCATTGTGTTTTGGAAACAGGCATCAGGCCAGAAATATGATCAATTGTAACTCCCTTTTTTTTCATAGTATTATGACCAATAGATTTTGAATAAAATGATCTTCTTTCGGCTCTATTTAGCTGATCACCGAACCTTAACGAATGCCGTTCCGCTTTGTCCCGTCCAAATTGGTCTTGGCTTTGTAAACTAATGAATAGTGCACGAGCATGCAGCCTTATCGCGACCCTTTGACATTAGGTGTAAGCCGCTAGTCGCCCAACAAGACTATCTGATACTGGCTCCGCGTAAAACCAAAGGCTTTACGGCTGCCCTGTTGGACTACACACGACAGATCCAATATGAGAACCCTTTAAATCAAAATCAAAATTTATTTATTTCATGTAAGTGTTTACAACGTTTTCTATTAATTAAGAAGTTGAATGCTTACTTGTTTTTATTAAGGCCCTATTAAGACACAGGGTTCCCAATAAGGCCAAAGTGACATTTTAGTTATTTGTGTTCATAAAAGTGTGATTTTTGTTTCTAAAGCAATTTTATTTCATTAATTACAAAGTTTAATAAATAAATATAAGTATTTTAAAATTACCAGAGCATTTTTATTATAAACCTGCTAGTTAGTTAATAAAAAAATTAAGGTAGGCCTTATTTGGTGACCTTACCTTAGGCCAACCTGTAGCTCTTATGACACGTCATAAATATACCACCGGTTCGGAATGCAGATTCTGCTGAGATGAACCGGCAAGAAACTCAGCAGTTGCTCTTTTCAAATTTTTTTTTACAATGGGTAACAAAACTATGCTATCCACACAGTGTTTCCACAAAGAAGTTTCAAAAATGCACACCACCACAACCTAACACATGTTAAGATGGGTAGACACAAAGCAGACCCATTCCTGTTGGTGGCACCCGCTTTTTTCCACTAATATTATAAACGCGAAAGTTTGTAAGTATGGATGGATGGATGGATGTTTGTTACTCCTTCACGTAAAAACTAATGAACTGATTTGGCTGAGCATAGAGATAGATTATAGTGTGGAATAACGCATAGAGCACATAGGCTACTTTTTATCCCGGAAAATAAGAGAGTTCCCGCGGGAATAACAAAACTTAATCCACGCGAACGACGTTGCGAGCATCAACTACCTACCTAGTATCTTAATATTTAAAAGGAAAATGTGACTGACTGACTGACTGATCTATCAACGCACAGCTCAAATCACTGGACGTATCAAGCTTTTGGCATAATAGCTACTATGACGTAGGCATCCGCTAAAAAAGGATTTCTGAAAATGCAACTCCTAAGGGGGTGAAATAGGGGTCTAAAAATCGAATTTAACGTGAGCGACGTCGCAGGCAAAAGCTAGTTTATAATTATTATAGCATATTCATAGTAATATTGTCTTTATGAGACAAAATATTCGTCTTCAAGAACAAAGAGGCGATACACACTGTACGGTCTATGTCGAAACCGTACAATTCGCCCAGTCATCATTCATGCTTTATTATAAATACGCTTTTCATTCAATCATAAATCAGTGCACATAACATCGCATCGCGCTCACACTGCTATTAGGTTATAATTAGCCTAAGTAGAGTATTAGTAATAAACTTAAGACTTCTACTCAGCAGTTTTATTACTGTGCGGTCCTGAACCGTACACACACAATCGATTCAGATTCGTAGCTCCGCAGCGCAGTGTGTCGCTCGGCACAGAGCCTGCACGTAGCTCGTTAACAATTAACATTCGCCCGCGCGATGATCCGGCGAGATGGCCGCTAATATGGCCGAAGCACTTAATTACACGCGGCGCCTTTTACAGCCCGCGCCTGCTTAGCTGGGACTTAGATCGCGTGCTCAGCATAACGGAATAGCCTCTAGAACTGCTAGAGTCAGTGCAGGCTTTACCTATGGTGTAGGGTGTGCGTTGCACACGGGCGCAAGGCTGTAGGGGGCGCCGCGCCGCGCCGCGCTTGCTTGCTTCCCGACATCATTTAAAATTGCACCATTTTTGGCATCTGAATTTCCTTTCTCTGGTGAAAATATAGTTTTTCTTTTAGTCGATGTCAAATTAGTTCTTGATGCAGTCTAAAATGGTAGCGGGTTTTCTGTTTCTACACGCCATCGTGCCGGAACACTAAATCGCTTGGCGGCACGTGTCTGACGGTCCCCACCAGACAAAAGTGTGCTTGTTTGTTGGTTTGACCTTCAATCATGCCGCAACAGAGCTATAATGCGTTTCAAATGACAATAGGAATGAGAAGCCGCCATTTTCTGTTTCTATCTCACTCAGTGTAAACCTCATATGAGCTAGTTGACAGTTCCGATAAGTAGCCGGTTCTCCAGCAAGCCATATCGGGCATTCTTTGCGTAAATGAGGATCTGCGCAGTGACTACGTAAGTCAGTTGTGACGCTACGAATTCAGTCTCTCCCAGAGACTCATTCGGCTATTAGATGCTCCCACGTCTGGGTCGTTGTATTTGATTGAGGGATTGTGATAGCAATCGCGCCCTAATCGAATAAATATTGCCCTGAGGTTTAGATGAGTGTAATTGATTAAATAATACTTGGATATGTTTGATAGTTACCCTCACGTTCAGATGGTGGTTTGTCTGACGTGTTGTGGTTAAATTGATTAGATGTGTGGTCAGGGGCTGTTATAAGGGGAAGGTGAAGACGGCTTTAGGTTTCAGGGTTTTTGAGTTGTCAAAGCTAAATCTAACTATTATTTTGTCTAATATTTGTTTTGGCCGTAGTAGCAGTTCTGGTACAGAACCCCATAGTAACTTTGAGAACCACTTAAAAGGAGTTTGGTAACAAGCCAAGAGTCCATAAAATATATTACATAACCTTGTAAATTCATGCAATATTCATCGAAAAAGACCGATATCATTAGACGATTCTTTTTCCAATTATTCTTAATTTAAAACATTGTCACTTCAACACGACAATTTTTTCATCGTCATTAAAATGTCATTCGTATTTAGCACGATTCGTATTTTGTTTTTTGTAGCAAAAAGTAAATCACGTAAGAGACTGTGAATTCTTGAACAAGTTGACTCTATTGTTTAGATCTTTAAGTACCAATTAGTGGCTCAACCCACCTGGCACAAAACTTTTAAAGAGGCAATAGCTCAAAAAGTAAGCTAAAAAGCACCCAAAAGATTGTTAATAAAACCCCGAATATATTTTTTTATAATACTTAATTTAATTAATAAATTTAATTAAAGCGGCAACGGGCAAAATAGTCATGTTTGACTACATAGCTAATATTGTTAAAAAAATGTGGAAATCTTTTTTTTTTTTTTACCTGCCATCTACATGAAAATTTAATAAACAGGTAACTACATATAACAGGTAACTACATAGAAATAATGCTACAACCTACAACGCAATACATAGAAAATTATCGTACAATAAAATGATAATAAATAACAATAAATTATTTATGAACACATGTATTTTGATCAATTGATCAATTTGTAAAGCGGTCGGGACTCGGGACCAATCTATTGAACGATCGCGTCGATCTTCAGTTCTGTCTATTTTATTAACAATTAAATTGCCTCATTAGATCAATTCCTATTTATTAAAAAATTCCATAGATAGCTGCGAATCCTTTATTTTTTGTTATATTTTATTCCATTATGAATTGTATTGTTAAACAATAATAATTAAAATTAAATTCGACTTCTTTGAACTAAACCTATTGATTCACGCGACCAGGGATGGTACTAAAATATTGCAACTTTTTCGGGTTCATTTTTTTTCACATGGTTTCACAAAAAATGCCTAAATCATCCCCTAGGAGTCTCTAAATACAATCCCTTATAAATATTGTTTTTGAAAAATTATGTAGATTATAATAATAATTTCTGATTTGATCTCGCAGGGATACTCCGAGCATAGCTCTCTCCATCGCCCGCTGAGTGAACCTGAGCTTTCTTATGAGGCCCATAGCGACCATGTTTCGGATCCGTAAGTCATCACTGGCAACACGCACTGTTCGAAGACTTTAGTCTTCAGGCACTGAGGAATTCTTGAACGAGAAAACATCTCTAAGCTTCCCGAACGCTGAAGTAGGAGAACCAAAGTCACCGACATAGCTCAGCGAGTCGCGAAACTGAAGTGGAAATGGGCGGGGCACATAGTTCGAAGAGCTGATGGTCGATGGGGTCCCAAGGTGCTGGAGTGGCAACCCCACACCGGGAAGCGCAGTGTTGGCAGACCCCCCCACTAGGTGGACCGACGACATCAAACGAGTCGCACTAGATTCAGGCGGCGCAAGACCGAGGCCTGTGGAGGTCCATGCAAGAGACTTATGTCCAGCAGTGGACGTCTATAAGTTGAAAAAGAAGAAGAAGAAGATAGTAATAATAAAAATTAAATTTTATTATAAAATACTTGACGCTTGTTTTATTTTCCCCTAGTACGAGTATCTATAGCGTTGCAAGTTATAGTTTTCTCAATCGGTGCGCAGTTCAGACCCAATATCGGTTATTGATTCGGTACAACAAAAACAAACACAACGACTAAATGGCAGAGCCTCGCAGATTAAGTTGTATTTTACATTCTTCTTTTGGTTCAAGTTATAAGATTTTTCGTTCGAACTGAAAGACTTTCACTGCTTGCTTATCGTCTTCAGGTCTCTTGCAAAGGTCGTCTTTGACTAAAACTATAGACCGCACTCTCACTCAGCTCAAACTCAAGACAGAGTTAAAACGAAACAGATTTATGTCAGAGCATATTTATGTCTCGTTATACCCTGGATCTCAGGTCTGAGCCGAGTTGAGCACGCTCTATAGATCTCAGCATAAGAACTCAATCTACAGTGTACACTTTTTTTTTGTGGTCTCATTTATCTGTGATCAGTCCGTCCTTCGCTATTGCGAAACGCGTAAAATATCACCAAAATGAAAAAAATTGTCACTTCGGTGGCTTAACTTCATTTGGGTGGACTATAGTTTGTTTCGGTGGCCAATAATTTCATTTTGGTGAATTTTTTAGAAAAAAAAACGCCTTTGTTGAAATTGAACTTTTCTTGTACCTACTCAGCGATAAACTTTTGTACTTTTAGCACCACTGAAACACAATTGTCTTTTCATCATACCTATTCGAAAAACGAATATTGGCTTCAGAGGATAGCGGGAGCAAAATTTAATTTTTAGTCCCATAGGAGTTTTCATTTCTCTCTTCTGATTGGTCCGCGTTCGTGCTTTAGTATGTGTTCATTACTACTGCGATCGTTGCAGAAATTCAAAAAACTCGAAATTCAAAAATGTTTGAGCAGCTGTAATTGTCTTCCATAAGTCACGTGATCATAGAAGGTTGATACTCCTAGCTTTTTCTCATAGGTAATGATGAAAAATAGTGTGTGTCACTTGGGGCCAAATTTTTTGTTCTCGGGCGGCGTATATTGAATTCCTCGCTACGCTCAGGATTCTACTTTAGAATCCCTCGCTGCGCTCGGGACTCTACTATAGAACCCTTCGCTTCGCTCTGAATTCAAAATAGCGCCCTCGGGGAACAAAAATTTTCTTTGGCCTCATATAACACAAATAACTATTGTTGTTTCCAAACTATTCTCTACCTATATCATTTAGTAGACTATGTACCTTATCTTATGCCTTAGCCCCGGCGTGGAGCGAGCAGCGCGCGATAATATATCATGCGTGCGCGTAACAGCGGCGCCTGCGCATGCCAATTTATAGCGGCCGTAACGTTTAATTCGAACATAATTTAATTTGAACACGCCGCGCAACTTAATTATGATATCTGCGGCGCGCTCGCGCCTTGTCCGCTCCGAGCTTGATTAATAATGTTATGGTGCTGGGTATCGACACCTAACACCTTCCATAGCACTACCCTAGCCCTGCGTTATTTACTATCCTATTATCCAGTGCCTGCCTCGTCGGTCTAGTGATCAGCAAGTTGACTGCAGATAACGCGGTCCCAGGACCCATTCCCGAGTAGAGTCAAAAAAAAAAAATTTACCTGTTGGGATTTTCTGTTAAGAAATTCTCAGTATTAGCCCGGAGTTAGGAAGTTGATGTCGGTCCTGCCTGATCTTTTTTTTTTAAGCTATTACATAGCTTCTATCGCGGGCCAGCGTGGAGACCGAATCCAGAAATTCCGTAACGAAAATAACCTGACATGGGACTCCTCTAAGGTGAGCCGCTAGATGGCGTTGATAAAAAATGCTATGCAATACCTTTACCGCGGCAGTCCCCGAGTGCCACACGTCTTTTTAACTTTTATTAATTTTATATTTTTATTCGTTGACAAGATAGTTCTTGACTGCGATCTCACGTGATGGTAAGTGACGATGCAGTCTGAGATGGTAGCGGGCTAACTTGGAATGGGTATGGCAATGTAGATTCAAACCATATACCCCCTAATTAGTTTCTACACGCCATCGTGCCGGAACGCTAAAGCACGTCTTTGACGGTAGGGTGGTAACTAGTCACGGCTAAAGCCTCCCACCAGACAGACAATCTCTCTCCGGTTTTGTCGGATTTCCGTCCCATCGGTCTATGAGAGTGAGGGAATAGAGAGTGCACCGTGGCACAGGATGTGGGTAAGGCCGTAGATTTTGCCACTTTTTGTAAAAAGAAAATGTCCCTTAACTTGACATGCGTATTAAAAATCGAAGTACTGCGTAAATTGTTATGCAAGTATCCTAATTAGGTTAGGTAGTTCTTAAACTCCTATAGTGCATTCTTAAATTGAATGTATGTCGTATATTTAAAAAAATACAATGACTTAAAACCGACCTTACCCCGAAATTTTGCCCAAAATAAGCTGTCTTTTTGATCCAGTCAAATATTTGGCACGTTATAACTACATTATTTCTATTTAAAGTCCTAATTCACTACGAATATCTGAAATGTGAATAGATTAAGCAATTACATCCTGGGTTCCATGTATTTAAATATGCGTTTTTAAATGTTTTATCGCAATTCAAAATGTTGTCTCCTTATTTTCACTTATTACGTTACTATTCTGTATGTTACCAAAATTGGGCATCTAAATATTCAATAACTTTAGGGTAGTATTTTATAATGGCACTGGCCACACTAAAGATTCCGGCAACGAAATAAAAAAAAAGAAACCGCCATTTTCTAGCCTGTGGAATTTTATCAAAGGTGTGCGCGTGTGTTTCGTCAGCAGCTTTTTTTTGTGAATTTTGGTGATTTTAAAGGTAAATAACAGTTTTTATTGCACACATGTATGTGTTATACTAAGCTCAAGTGATTTTTAAAAACATGATAATGTGTATTTGACTAAAATCGGCTCGCATTTAGTAATTATTCCTGTTTAAAACTTCAAAAATTACGCTTCGACGTTACTTTTATGTGACTTCTATGTTACTGGTAACGTTGATTGTTATTTAGTAACGTTGAAGTGTTGTAAAGGTTAGTGTACATATTCTGCCAGAAGCGGATTTTTCAAATAGTTATTTTAAATAAAGAATGAGTTTAAAAGAAGATGAGTTAATTGAAACTCATCTTCGTAATAATCAGAATAATGTACCTTTATTTGATAAACAGCCAGAGAGTTTTGGTTACTAAATTCCATTGATGATAGTTTAAAAAAATATATTTTTCCTATTACTGAATTCTCTCTCTTATCTCTGAATGATCGGCGATTATAAAAAATTCTATACTTACAAGTTTATTACAAAAATCTCCTCCTTTTTTGAAGTCGGTTAAAATAAGTACGTTATGTAATCAGCCTTACAAACACTGTGTTACTTTTACGTTACTTCTACGTTACTGTAACATAGGAGTGTCTATGTTACTCTATGTTACAAAGTGGCAAAATCTACGGCCTTACCCATGTACCTACTATAGGGTAGGCAGATGATACAAAATGGAAATAATCTTCAGTGCGAATTATAAAAAACTTAGGGTAGGTACCTGTGTTTGCGTACACACTTGTGCACCATAATATCTCCCACGCAGATGGCTAATTTCAGAGCAGGTTGGCCGCCGTGAACGGACTCGGTATGTAGTTGTGTATGTACTTAAATGTATAGAAAATTGCGTGTAAAATCGAGAGGTTAATATAATTTGTCGTACGCAATAAAATTGCTGATACCGTATTAAGAAATGATACTATACATTGCGTGAAAATTTTATAATTAAGCCTTTTGCCGGCTGTGTACGTGTCGCCCCCCGGCGGTGCTCGCCAATTAATTTCATAAACACCAACAGTTTTTTATTTAATTTACTAGATGATGCTTTCGACTTCGTCCGCGCGGATTTTGAATCCGCGAGGACGAAGTCGAAACACAGGAACAACACAACACCAATACTGTGACGTGTTTGTGTTGTGTTGTTCCTGTGTTTCTTTTATTCTGGAGAAACGACGGTGTAGTATGGCGCGAGACATGCAGAATGTTGCCATACAGATTTTGTTTGATTTGACGGATTACAGGCTGTTAGGCTAAACCTTTACCCAACTCATTCTTCTAGTGCCTTATCCAGTCACTTGCCGACTTCCCAGGTCGTTGGTCCAGCGAACTGGAGATCGTCTCACGTTCTTCACTTAATTAATACATAAGATATCTCTCTTATACTCTACCCCACTGCAGTAAGACATTAAAAGACTGTTCCACAAATTACCTATCTCCCAATCTGTAGGTATAATTTCAAGTTTGCGGCCGCGAAGCCGTTACAATTACTTACAATTAAAAGTCAAGTATCCATGCAGACCTGTTCCCATATGAAATAACTCCATCGATACGTGATAAACATTATTTTGGACATGAGTAATTATTTCTTGTAAATTGACCTACAATTATTGTCCGAATCTGCTCGGTTCTTTTTACAAGTGGACCTATATAAGGCAAACGGTCGGTCGATGACATTACCGATGGTGAGTTAATCGAATTTTACTGTTTATACGAGCACGTTGCAGGGTCATGGATGTTAAACACCTTATTTATTTATTACTAGCTTTTGCCCCCGCGACTTCGTCCGCGTGGAATTAGGTATTGGGGTGGAATTTTCAAAAACTGTGACACACGTACTTCTTTATTTTTTAACTGAAAGCTCAAATACCAACTTTAATGGAAACAGCTTGAAAAATGACGGAGTTTCATATAAACTTCCATCCCCTATTTAAACCCCTTAGGGGTGGAATTTCCAATAATCCTTTCTTAGTGTGCTCCTACGTCATAAAAGGAACCAATTGTAAAAATTTCAAGTTTCTAACTTCAATAGTTTAGGCTGTACGTTGATATCTCAGTCAGTCAGTCAGTCAGTCAGTCAGGACTTTGAATTTTATATATATAGATTGCACCTTTTCTAAAAATTATTTCAACAGTATACCTAATGATCGACAACATTTCTGGTTGGCTGGTACTCAATAGCTCAACGATTAAAGGTATGAATTGAATGTACACTGCCTTTCCAAGTTAGCCCGCTACCATCTTAGACTGCATCGGCACTTACCATCCGGTGAGATCGCAGTCAAGGACTATCTTGTCATCGAATAAAAAAAAAGTAGGTACGGAACGGACTGAATACCTACTAAAAAGTTGCGCTAATATCGTACCCACATCTAACAGTAGCTTTCCGCTTATGTGGAGGGGAAAGGAGAATATTGAGCAAATTCAACTTGACTTAAAAAAACATTGATGCAGCAAGACATAAATTCGGCAGCAATTATTTTTAAACAAATCCACTGGAAGTTTGCGCTTGACTATCACTATCTGATCTCATGTTAGGTAGATAGTGTAAGATGATTCTGTGGAAGTTAACCGGGAAGAGAACTAGATTGTGTAGACAGTAAACCTAATTTAGAAACTAATTTGGCTTCATTATGCCAAAAGGCACACCGCATAGCTCACCTCTACCATTTTACTGATAGATAGTAGATATGATTCAATTTAGAAAATCAAATCCTAAACTGATCCTACTGAGAAGCAAAAATAAAATGACAGAGAGATTGGTAAACCTCCAGACTTTCTTTTAATGCTATTTCGGAATCATCATCTGATAGCTTCCATGAAATTCTGGAAGATTTGCAAATTAATTAAAACATTCTAAGTTATGCTCATAACCTAGAGGAACAAGGATCGAAGGAAAAGAAACATTTATTTCCATCCTAAGACGTTTACAGATCGCAATCGAGAAAGCGCGTTCGTTTAAACCGCTCCACAAACACAATCCCGCTCCGCACATTAATTAATTAACAGGCCATTATCTCGCTTCTTATTATCTCTAGAGGATTTCGCGTCTTTTCTTAACACCGCTCATTGTTATCACTGATCATCGCAAAAAGTCGTATCGCGCCGACAAAAGCCGATACACTAACATTGCTGGCCAGGAATCTGAAGGAACCCGCGCTCATTAACGCTTCTCATGCGCAACTATCGACCCCAACTCGAAAAATCACATCTGAAACCTAAGAACCATTATAAAATACACCTTCGAACTTACTACTTAAAGTTCAGTATCAAACATCAAGTAATTCCTGGATAAAGTAAAGAAAAATGGTATATGATAATAGGACTGTAAAAGCAACCCAGTTACCTTTGGAAAAAGACCATACTCGGCGAATAGAAGAGACGAGATAAAAGACATTATGGTGACAATTTCAAGCAACCATCTCGAACTGAAGCATCTTAAAGACATAAGTGTGTGTAACAAAATTTAATCTTATTTGGAGTGGAATAAGGCAGGGATTTCTGTAAATGTGATTGATAGTTCAGATGTTATGTACGGTTAAGAGTCAAACGATGTGCGATTAGTGTTTTTGCGTCGGCGGCGTAATTAGGGGCTATCGGCGGTGCGTATGAAGACATAAATAAAAGGAGCACGCCTGAATTAGCTGCTGCTGGCCCTGCTGATACTGTAGACCTCGTCGAAGATGACAATATGGACCTTAAGATTCGCGCAGTAAGAGCTAGATATTTTGGCAATTCGGTTGCGGTTACGCGAAATTTCGATCGATCGCTCAGATATTCTTGTCTCCGGCGAATGTCGGAAAAAGTAAACATTTTCCCATTAAACTTTAAACAATGCAGATCTATAACTAGAGGCTTATAGAATGTTGGCAATGCCGCTTTGGGGCATTAAATATTGAAGTAGGATGGTAAAATATTTTTAAAGGTTAATCATCTGTGAATAGCATCGCCTGGTTTGCAATTTAACGACGCCTTGACCAGTTGCCAATTATGTAGAAAAGTCTAGTAGAATCCGCAGTTTTGCCCATTTATGTTACTTACACCATATTTTAGTAATCTTATTAAACTTATCTTACCTTATGGACTTTGTTACTAAGGTTTTTTAAAGCTGATTTGACCTCAGAATTGACCTCCGACCATCCGTTTGGAATTATGGTGTTTAAAAAATCCCGCAGCAACTATTTGATAGCTATAAAAGTATCCCATGTCTAGCTCCACGATGCAAGCTATCTCTCTGCCGAATTTCTTGTAGATCGGGTCAGCGTTTGAACCGTAAAAAGTTTACAGAGACACGAGACAGATAGGCCTAGGATAAATCATTGAGTTACTTAAATCGGGATGTCATGATTTCAAATAGCTACTTTAGAAAAGTGTCAATTATTATAAGGTTATAATATAAAATTCAAAGTCCTGACTGACTGACTGAGATATCAACGCACAGCCTAAACTACTGAAGTTAGAAACTTGAAATTTTTACAGTTGGTTCCTTTTATGACGTAGGCGCACACTAAGAAAGGATTATTGGAAATTCCACCCCTAAGGGGTTTAAATAGGGGATGGAAGTTTATATGAAACTCCGTCATTTTTCAAGCTGTTTCCATCAAAGTTGGTATTAGAGCTTTCAGTTAAAAATAAAGAAGTACGTGTGTCACAGTTTTTGAAAATTCCACCCCAAAATCTAATTCCACGCGGACGAAGTCGCGGGGACAAAAGCTAGTAAGGTTATAATTATATCCTCCAAGATTATAGGTATTGAAATAAAATTAAATATAAAAGTTTCTGCATTCAAAGTAAATATTAGAACAACAAAGGAAGCCATTAATTTTAATCTTGATAGATGTCATAACAATTATAATTTTGACGAAATTAATGATTTCAATTTCGCGCATGCAAACTTAGATGCAAACAAAAAGCTTTTTGTATCAACGATTTCAATACCAACCAGTAGATGCAAGTTGGTTAATCTCCATCACAATTTCAAAGGAGTATGATTAAATCCTTCTGTCAGTAAAATAACTATTGTGTGTTTATTAATTTTGCAAATGCCGAGATGTTTTGCAATTAATAACGATCTTAAGTATAGTTAGTGTATTTAAGTTTTATTTTGTTGTATATTCTGTATTTATACATCTATACTCAAATTAAATAAATTATACCAGGAGACAAACATGTTTTGTAATAGATGGCTTAGCGAAGTAATTAACGAAGAATAAATTATTACAAAACTAAAAAAAAAAAATAACGATCTTGCCTAAGTTTTATTTGTGAAATCAAAAGAAAATCAATAAGAATTATACTTAAAGCACGAAAGTGAACAAGGAAATAGAGACGACGATGAAAAGGACCACTGTGGTTGAAGACCCTTCTTTTTCCGAAAAAGAACAAAAATATATGTAAACAATATTGGCCATATAGAAAGTGTTATAAATAGTAATTTAATTTACAATCTACTTTGGAGCGTATCTAATCCCTTTAATATTAAAAAAAAACTAGCTTTTGCCCCCGCGACTTCGTCCGCGTGGAATTAGATTTTGGGGTGGAATTTTCAAAAACTGTGACACACGTACTTCTTTATTTTTAACTGAAAGCTCAAATACCAACTTTGATGGAAACAGCTTGAAAAATGATGGACTTTCATACAAACTTCCATCCCCGATTTAAACCCCTTAGGGGTGGAATTTCCAATAATCCTTTCTTAGTGTGCACCTACGTCATAAAAGGAACCAACTGTAAAAATTTCAAGTTTCTAACTTCAGTAGTTTAGGCTGTGCGTTGATATCTCAGTCAGTCAATCAGCCAGTCAGTCAGGACTTTGAATTTTATATATATAGTAAAATGTAGCATATATGTGATATTCTGATGCATAAGCTATTGCACTGTGAAGTTTCATCAAAATATATCCAGTTTTTGCGCGAAAGAGTTCCAAACATCCATCCTTCCTCACAAACTTTCGCATTTATAATCTTAGTAGGAAGTAGGATTTAAATAGAAGGTTATAGTACAATTTAGTGTTGATAAAAATTACAAAAAAAAAATGTATGAGTCCAATTTAAACCACTACACAGGCCAGTGTTGCTAGTTGATAGCCTTACAACTGGATTGCCAAAGCCGGCCGCGCTATTCGGTATAATATAAGGCGTACGGCAAATTGAATTTCCCAAGTAGCGTATAATTAATCGCCTAGAGTTTGTTGTTGCGTCCGCGCACACTATCTGCATATCTGTAGGTTGACCATAGAAATAGGAAATAGAAATAGAAGTAGTTTTTATTCAAATAAACTTTTACAAGTGCTTTTGAATCGTCGATGTATCTACCACTGCATGGTTCGGAATGCACTTCCTGCCGAGAAGAGCCAGCAATAAACTCGGTGGTTGCTCTTTTCAAAAATTTATTTTACAACTAGCTTCTCCCCGCGGCTTCGCTCACGTTAAGTTCGATTTTTCAAACCCCTATTTTATCCCTTTAGGGGTTGAATTTTCAAAAATCCTTTCTTAGCGGACACCTACGTTATAATAGCTATCGACATGCAAAATTTCAGCTTGATCCGTCCAGTGGTTTGAGCTGTGCGTTGATAGATCAGTCAGTCAGTCAGTCAGTCAGTCAGTCACCTTTGCCTTTTATATATTTAGATAGTTCGTAGAAGTTTCGTAAGTCCTACATACAATCCAATGCATGTTAAGAGGAGTAGACAGAAAGCAGACCCATTCCCGTTGGTGGCACCCGTTCACGAGCATGACGCATGATCCAGACGTTGCTTCGCTCAACCATATGAGGGAACGTAACAACCCGCACCACATAATAGAAGAGATAGGTCCTATGTGAAAGCTACCATCTTGTTTTAAATTCATTTTAGAAAGATTTTAACTTAGGTTTTATAGCCGTTGCTGTATATTTAAAGTAGTTTACTGGAACGGAATCGCTGTCGCATTGTCATCACCTTGCCAGTGGATCAACTTAACTTTTTGCAGAAATATAGCAAATATACTTTTTATCTCATAATTGCGATAAGTTGTACGATTACGTGCCAGGATAATTGTTACGTACTTGTATAATTTATCACAGTTACGTCATTAGGTAAACCACGAATTAAGTCTAAACTCTTTACTTTTTATCTCAGTTTGAAGTGTCAAAACATTTATTGCAGTAACTTAAAATAAATTACCCGAAACTTTAACTTATTTAACTAATGAATTTAAACATCTTTATTGCGTATATTATTATTATTGAATATGTATATTTCAGAAACTCTTATAAGTTTGCAGTAACTAAAAATAAATTACTCGAAACTTTAACTTATTTAACTACTAATGAATTTAAACATCTTTATTGGGTACATTATTATTATTAAATATATGTATGCGTAAAATAAACAAATTAATACAAAAAGTGGCCTTATCAATCACACTAAATATCAATTTAATAAATTTTTGTATTGAAAATCTAAGAACCAAATTAAACGACAAAAATCATTGTCACACGAAGTCATGACATGCAAATCGCGTGTCCGCTAGGATTTCAACCTGGCTAGATTTATTGAGCGACGCTCATTGCGCCGGCCGGCACCCACCGGCACCCACCGGCTACCGTCGCGTACCACACGTACCGTCACGCCTATTGCACCTTGCTACTCGATTAATCTCTGTTTTTACCTAACTGCGGCATGCAAACGAGGGTAATGTGTTTATCAGTCTATGTATGTATGTATGTGAACAAACGCGTGGGCCGGTTTTGATGATTTCTTTCCGCCAAATTGTATGCTATTTATTAAGCTCTTTGTGTCTGTTCTTTTCTTATGTGTGGTGTACAATAAAAGTATATTCATTCATTCATTCATTCATTCATTCATTCTTACGTCAATCGATTTGTGTTTATCTTGGGAGTGTCACTAAAGACATGACGGCGATCAAAATTCAATATGGCGACCACGAGACTTATAATTATGATACATGATAATATTATCATATATATTTATCTATGTATACTGGGCTTACTGGCTATAATTTAGTGTAGGCCATGTTACCCTACTGGGAGGGTAATTATTATCAGTACAAATAACATTGCGATGGTAACAGCAGTCTTCAAATAGAGTGCATAGATACATAATAAATAGCTATTATGTATTCACAGCGTGTAGCCGGTGGGCTAGCTGCTAGCTGCTAGTATCATGTGAAACTCGCCACCTTTTTTAGTCTTTTAAAGCTGCGGTCTCACTGTAAGCGTATGTCTGTAGAAAGCTTTGACCGTGGCTAGTTACCACCCTACCCTACCGTCAAATCGTGCCGCGAAGCGATTTAGCGTTTCGGCACGATGGCGTGTAGAAACCGATTAGGGGTGTATGGGTTGAATTTACACTGGCATATCCTTTCCAAGTTAGTCCTCTACCATGACTGCATCATCACTTACCATCAGGTGAGATCACAGACAAGGACTATCTTGTCATCGAAAAAAAAAAAGATTAACACTGAACTGGCTGTCCCTATTCAAATGTATGTCCAATGACTTCGGAGTATGCACCAAGAGATTATACATTCCTCCTCAGAGATTATACATCTACGCGGGAGCTATAGTACACAAGTGTGTGCGCAAACACAGATGCTCTCTCTATTTCCTCACTTTCATAGTCCAGTGGGATGAAAATCGGACACTACCAGAGAGAGATTGATTATTAAGTCCCGCGGAAACTCTCTTATTTTCCGGTAAAAAAGTAGCCAGTATGTTTATCCAGATTATAATCTATCTCTGTGCTAAATTTCAGCCAAATTGGATCAGTCATTGCAGCATGATCGAGTAACTAATAATGCATCGCATTTATAATATTAGTTATAATGTCTGATCGAATTTCTATAGCATTTCATAAAATCGCTCACGTTTTGACAAACACTTTATATAATTATAGCCACTTACATTTTTCCTTTTCTTATCTCTACTAAAACTTAACACATCTGATTGATCTTACTCTATCTAAGTACACATTGTAAATGTCAGAGAATTATGTAAATGTGGCATTTTCATATTTATTAGTTCAGCTATTCGCGTAGCTAAATTATCAAATATAAATTAAATATAAATGAGTAGGTACATTAAATTAAAGTTGTGTAAATGAATAAATTAAATTAAAAATAAAAAGATAAACAAAATAATTAATTAAATTAAATTAAAGATAAGCTCTTCTCAGCAGAATCAGTATTCCGAACCGGTGGTAGATTCTCGACTTGTCATAAGAACTACAAAGTTACAAGGAGTAACTTAGGCTCCACTTAAGGAGCTTGGAAGAAGAAAAAGACTAATAATAATTAGTAATTAAATACGTATACACCTTACATTATTATAGATACTCGATAGTTTTTTGTGTATCACTTGTTATTATAACTTGTGTTTATGCGGTGGAGCGCGTCGTACGCGGCGCGGTTACTAATTGCACTTCATAATTTATCAATACCGCAATCAATACGGTTACACCTAACCTTACTACTACTTACTACTTACTACTGGTGCTACTGCTCTTTATAAAAATACTTCTTTTTGTTGCATCTATAGACTTTGAATTGAAGACAATCATGTATGCAAAGAAACACGTCGAAGCCCAGGCTGCAGCGCGCTTGCTTAAAAGATTTCATCATTTCAGCCTGCGGACGTCCACTGCTGAACATAGGCCTTACCCAAACAGCGCCACCACACGCGGTCCTCAGCCCTTCTCATCCAACCACTTCCCGCCATCATGTCGTCGGTCTATCTTGCTGGAGGGCGCCCCACATTACGCTTGCTTGTTCGCGGTCTCCACTCCAGGACTTTCCGGCCATCGCTCCTGCGACAGGCATGGCCTGGCCACTGCCACTTCAGCTTACTCATGATTTGGGCTATGTCAGTGACCCTGGTTGTCCTACGGATCTCTTCATTGCGAATTGAATCGATTGCGAATTAGAAGATTTACTTACTTTTATTAAACGAGACAAAAAGTAACCTAACGGAATAAAACCTAATTTTTAAAATTTTTTAATTGGTAAATTACCAATAACTCCCGTAACTATTCAAGAATCTCAAATATTGAATAGAAGTAGGCGTTACTTTGCGGAGGTTCATGATAATACCTACTTATTAGAAAAAGTAATATTTCTAGTTTATATTTAGTCAACATCTACTGATGATGCTCCGTTGTCGGAGCGAAACGTACGTCGAGTGTGTTTTGACTTTTGAACTACTCTCGAAGGTTTTGTAGGAGTTTGTGTGTCGCTACGTGTTGTTGTTGTGTTGTTCCTGTGTTTCTTCTATTCTGGAGAAACGACGGTATACGTAGCGGGTGACGCGTGTTGCCATACAGATTTTTTTTTGTTTGGCGGATTACAGCGAAATAGTACTTTTTTTTTCATTCATGAATCTCTTGGAGTATTTTAAATCATGAATAAGTTTCTTGCTGTTTCATCCAGGTTGGAACGGTATTCCGAAACGGTGGTAGATTCTCTTATAGATAGACGATTCAAAAGCAATTTGTAAAAGTTTATTTAAAAAAATTATCTATTTTATTCCATTCTTCTTCTTCGTCAACCGATAGACGTCCACAGCTGGACATAGCTCCACAGGCCTCGGTCTTGCGCCGCCTGAATCCAGCGGCTCCCTTCGACTCGTTTGATGTCGTCGGTCCACCTAGTGGAGGGCCTGCCTTCCCGGTGCAGGGTCGCCACTCCAGCACCTTGGGACCCCATCGACCATCAGCTCTTCGAACCATGTTTCGAATGTATGTTGTATTCTATTCTAATAACTTTATTTTTATAAAAGTGAAACTTCATTGTGGAAATACTCTATACACAGCATAGTTTTGTTACCTATTGTAAAAAACTTTTTTTTTTTGAAAAGAGCAACCGCCGAGTTTATTGCTGGCTCTTCTCGGCAGGAAGGGCATTCCAAACCAGCGGTAGATTCATCGACGATTCAAAAGCACTTGTAAAAATTTATTTGAATAAAAAATATTTCTATTCTATGCTATTCTAAAATCTTTTTTTTTTTTTAACATTATCCAAGAAGGTTGAGGTCACGTTGGTCGGTTTTTGTCAGCCACGAGTCCATTAGGCTCAGCCGTGTAATTAATCGTTAAACACATAAACAAACACGTATCGTATCGACACGACGTGACGTGAGATGACGTGACATCGCATCAAATGCTGAAGCTTTCGTTTTAGCGTTCGAACGAGGCATGTTGTTTTCTAATTACATTTTGACAGATGCACTACGATAGAGTGATTAAGGATCGATCGGACGAACAGCGTTAGCGTTAGTGTCGCTAATCGCTATACTGCTTTGGTATAGATATATCGATACCTATACGTCCGTCCGTCCGTCCGTCCGTCCGTCCGTCCGTCCGTCTGTCTGTCTGTCTGTCTGTCTGTCTGTCTGTCTGTCTGTCTGTCTGTCTGTCTGTCTGTCTGTCTGTCTGTCTGTCTGTCTGTCTGTCTGTCTGTCTGTGTTTGTGTGTGAACATCTCCTTTCCGCTCAATTATTTCATTTTTTTGTAAGCGAATTGAAATGGTATGTTATTATTTTCCAGAAAAACTGGGTCTAATTTGATGCGATTGTTTGCTTTACGCAGGTATCATCTCAGAACAGGTTAATCGATAAAGCCGTTGAAAAACCGTATTATATTGACAGCTCAGCGAGTCTCGAAGTGGAAATGGGCAGGGGTACCTAATGGTCATTGGGGTCCCAAGGTGCTGGAGTGGCGACCTCACACCGAGAAACACAGTATGGGCAGATCCCCCACTAGATGGTTCCGCTGGCTACAGGCGGCGCAAGATCGAGCAATCCATGATGTGGAATAAGTGAACGTCTCCTTACTACTCACTTCCCCGCTTCCGCCCACAGTTCAGCAGCACCTTTAGTTGCACATACATGGTCATTGTACATGATTGACACTGACCTAAGAAAGACAACGTAATGATTCCCCTCGTACCATAATTGCTGTCTAATGCGATCAATTGGTACACGATTACCACTGGTTATCAATTAGAAAAAATGTTAGCTTAATAGATGAAAATTGTTCAAGTTCGGTTGTAGGTGGTTCCAGTAATGGCTCCTGTAATTGGTGTGTCCTTCAGGTGGTTTTTAAGGTAGTGCTTGTTTGAAATGACTCAAAATAACTGGCCAAGTGCGTGTCAGAATTTCGATAAGGGTTCCGTGGTCATGCCATTGTTATAATCCCATCCCATTCAAATGTTTTTTATTTTTTCTTAAAGTGTTACCTACTTTAAGAAAAAAAAAATTGGAAAAATCAGTGTGGCATCTCCAGATTATAAATAGCTCCATGGGGTCCTGGAAAAATATATAATACTTAGCTTTTGTCCGCAGCTTTACTTACATTAAGTTCGATTTTTCAAATTCCCATTTTATCCCCTCAAGGGTTGAATTTTCGAAAATCTTTTCTAAGCCTACGTCATAAATCTCTGTGCCAAACAGCCCGATCCATCCAGTGTTTTGAGCTATGGGTTGAAAGATTAGTCAGTCAGTCAGTCAGTCACCTTTCCCTTTTATATATTTAGAAGATATACAAACATAGTCAACTGGAGAAAGAATAAACCTGCGTTTGTTTATAGCCGCAAATGATTTGTGAGGAACCAACCGAATGTCTTCATTATGACTTTATCGCGTATTTTGATCGGGAGAGTGGCATAGCAAGTGGACTATTATGTCTTTATACGGAGCCACTGAGTTATTGCAGCAGAGTTTTAGTGGTGCTTACAAATGACTTATGTACACGCGGAGTCTATACATTCCGTTCTCTATTATTTATGTTTAACTTTGCATATGCAACCAACTGAAGTAAACACTAATAAAATGCTGGCAGGAAATGGTAAATATCGTTCGTTGGTTTTTTAGATATTCGGAGAATTTTGCGTTTTATTAAAAACTAAAATACACCGTAGTTAATGTTATTTATACCTACAATCCTTTATATTATGTGAAAGTGTGTTTGTTTATTGGTTTGTCCTTCAATTAACGGAGCAATTGGTCCATTAGGGAGCTACGAGTAAACAGATCAGATATACACACCGCACACGTCAAACTTATAACACCCCTCTTTTTTCGTTCAGGTTTGAAATAAATAATGGTAGATTCATTTGACGATTCGAAAGCATTTTGTAAAAGTTTATTCTTCTTTTTTTTTTTTTTGCCAAGCTGAACTTGACTTTCTTATAAGAGTTATAAGCAAAAAGTTTGTTCTAGGAGTGCGTACGACAATAGTGCACCGAGTGGGGTTCGAACTAGGACCTTTCAGTTTTCAGTCCGCACCTTTAACCGTTGGGCTATTGAGGCTTTATTCGAATAAAAATTATAAAAAAAAAAATATAACGTGTAACAAAAGTGTGGAATAACCCTGAAGGAGGTGAATGTGCTCATGAAACTGAACAACTTCCCTCAAGGAACATAGGTCGAAATGTCAAAAAAAAATGTGGACATCCCAAACAAAATTGACGATTACCTGATTGATTTACTGGGAGGTAAAATTTTTTTTTCATATTTCGACATATGTTCCTTGGGGAAAGTTGTTCAGTTTCATGAGCACATTCACCTTCTTCAGGGTTATTTCACACTTTTGTTACACGTTGTATAATAATACTCTGTTAATACGTTAGCTATGCAGCAGCGTGAATCCGACGCTCTCGTACTAATAAAATAGTACAGAAATAGCCCGTAGTCGATCAGTACGCGTCCGAAGGTCCAATTAACGCAAAAAGCCGCGTCCGAACGTTCGCTCGGCGGCCGCGCCCGCAAAGACGCTATGCGCGCTATGCGTCCGCGCGGCTGCGAACCCATCTTCCTCACATTTAATTGCACTGTATCATCGCATACTGAAATACCCTTTAATTTTTTCCCGAGAGGCCCGCGTAATGACATAATCGGGGCCCGGTCCGCTGGGCGGGTTTTTACTGGATAATTCCGATGCATTTTTGTTTTAATACCATTATGCCAGCCGCCTGGATTACTTAGAAAATCGTGAACCGAATTCGTCGATAGCTATCTCTGACCGCATTCGATTCTCTAAAAACTGTGTAAGAATTTTGGACAGTTTGGTGAATTTGGTAAGAGTTTCATTCGAAAATTTGACTTATTTTCTTCTTTTTTTATTCAATGACAAGACATTCTTACTTGATGGTAAGTGACGATGCAGTCTAAGATGGTAGCGGGCTAACTCGGAAGGGGTATGGCAGTGTAAATTCAACCCATAACCCTAATGTGTTTCTACATGCTATCATTCCAGAATACTAAATCGCTTGGTGGCACATCTTGTCGGTAGGGTTGTAACTAGGGAATGCAATCTCGATCTCGCGAGATCTCGTTCTCGCGAGATCTCGGCCTTTTTTAGCGAGATTGATCTCGGACGAAAATAGGGCGAGATCTCGCGAGATTAACGAGATTGTACTCGAGCATAAAAAAGTCTTATTCGAAGCGCGGACTGACACGGACGGAGTTGCGACCTGTCGGTTTCGTTCGGTGCGCGAATTAATTTTTAAATTACTAAAAGATTTTGGTTTGATATTAGAAGAGAAGACTGGTTGTTTTTTTCATTTGTTATTTCAAATTCAAAAAATTTATTTATTTCATGTAGGCCAACTTGAAGCTCTTATGACACGTCATAAATATACCACCGGTTCGGAATGCAGATTCTGCTGAGAAGAACCGACAAGAAACTCAGCAGTTGCTTTTCAAAAAATAAAAAATAAAAAAATTTACAATAGGTTACCAAACTGTGCTATGTATACAGTGCTTCCACAGTGATTTGATAGATAAGTACGTCAAAGTTTACTTAGAAGTTTATTAAAAAATTATACACAATTTGATGCAAAAAAATTCGTGAAAATAAATGTTATCTTATAATACTTATAATTTTTATTATTTTTTTCTAATTTATTCAAATATTGTGATTATTTGCAAAAAAAAACACACAAAACTGCCAATCTCGCGAGATCTCGAAATTGGCGAGATCTCGCGAGATTGTATTTACAATCTTGTATTTAAGATCTCGCTTAAGCCCCAATCTCGCGAGATTTGCATTCCCTAGTTGTAACTAGCCACGGCCAAAGCCTTCCACCAGACCAGACAGAGACAATTCAGAAATTATAAATTCCCATATTGCCTCCGCCGAGAATCGAACCCGAGATCTCCTAGTTTTAAGACCACGGCGCTCATCACTGCGCCAGGGAGGTCGTTCAGTCTGAAGTCGACGTGATATTTTTTATTGTGAATTAAAAAAAATTGTTTTAATACCACTATGCCAACTTCCTGTACCTATTACCTACTTAGAAAATCGAGAACCGAATTCGTCGATAGCTATCTGTGACCACATCCGATTGCCTAAAGAAATTTTGGTGAACTTGGTACCTAATTAATTAGATAAGTTAATATTTAGGTAGAAGTAGGTATTTCTAGGTGACTTTTATATAGTAAGTGACGAAAGCACTTTGTAAAAGTTTATGTCAATAAAAAACTACTTATATATTCTATTCTACTCTATTCATATGGTTCAATTAGTTGGATTGGGTATCGAGGAATTTAATTAATTTTGAGAAAGTAAGTAAACATTAACTTTAAAATAGGTACCTACCTAAGCTTTAAAATTAATGTTAACTTACTTCCTCAAAATTGATAAGTTATTAAAAATTGTTTCACACTTAAATAATTATAAAGAATAGATATCCTTGTTCTTTTTATTTAAATTAGATAAGTAATAACTTCAATTTAATCCAAACGAAAATTTAGACAGTTCTTTATGTATGGTTTTTTTTAAATTCCTGAAAATCCGGGACGTTTGACAACCCTATACCTACTGAACGCGGCTTTTGAAAAACTTATTTATCAAATCCAAATACAAATAGCCGTATAATAACACGTTTCAACTCTCGAGTATGAAAAATCAGTCGCAAAAACTCGTGAATAAATACCGCCATGTTGCGCGGCCATTTTACCCGTATCGTAATTACACAAAATGGCCGCCCGATTGGTTGGCGGGAAAAAAGCAAACAAGTGCTAATCGCTCCAGATTCGCCGCTACCGAGGTGCTGTACAGTATAATTGCTCACTCGCATACCTACTTAGGTAAGTACTACTTGCTATTTAAAGTAATCAGCTAACAGCTTGATAGCGTGGGATAATTAGCTTAGAGCCTGCTTAATATAGAGCCTGTCTTTAGTGATTGAAGGTTTCCGAGATGCTGGCATTAGGCTGTTCCCTAAACTAGGTGGGTAGGTAGGAAAATGTCTAGGGACTGGGAATTTTTTCTTGGAAAATCTCCTCACATCGTACAACTTATTATTATTTTTGGTTTTACTATCAACTAATAACACACGCAAAGATCAATGATTGTCATTATAAAATCGAACAACAGTTTTATTTATTCCTTCTATGCTCTAATTGCCTATATCAAGCCCAGATCAAGCCATTATGAAAAATATTAGTAGACGATTCGTAATGACTACTTTCTCACAGCAATCTATCACCACTAAATACTACGGGCTTTATAAAGCGGTGTTATAATTCAGGGTTCCGTGTGATTGGGCGGGGATATCTTTATTCTGATGGCCGTAATTAACAGTACAGAGACGTTTTTATGGTAACTACTTTAAACTTTGACTCGGTCTACATTTGTTTGAGCGTAATCAGTGTAATGGCTTAATTAGTGGCCGTATTACGGAACACGATAGTAACGAATTGTTGCAATAAACATGAGGATGATGGCGATTGGCGATGAGACTTAATCGCTAACTTGGCGTCTTAAGAAGGCTTATACGTTCACTCGGCGATTTCAATTTCTGGACAAATAAGTAAATTATAATAATATGTAGTAATATCTATACTAATATATAAAGCTGAAGAGTTTGTTTGTTTGAACGCGCTAATCTCAGGAACTACTGGTTCGAATTGAAAAATTCTTTTTGTGTTGGATAGTCCATTTATCGAGAAAGGCTTTAGGCTATATAACATCACGCTGCGACTAATAGGAGCGAAGCATCAGTGAAAAATGTTGCAAAAACGGGGAAAATTATCCATATTTAAAATATATTCTTTTAAAAACTTCTTAATCGCGATCATAATAACAGAAATCGGACGAAGTCGCGCGCAACAGCTAGTACCTATAATGTAAAGTAATAAGGATTAGTAACTACTATGTGGTTTATTAAACTCTATCTAAGGGAGTTCACATACAACCAAGTTTGCCGATAAGTTTACCTGAGTAGTATCGATACTTAGGAAAGCTGCCGAAAGCTGTAGCCTGTACCGAGACAGAGAACGCATCAGGAAGAAAATACTATAGACTATAGTCTGCTTACTTACGGTAGGTACTTTCCCAATTACTCGATACTTTTATCTCATCCCTAGATTTCACACGTTAGCAGTCTAAATATATTTTATGTATGTATGTGACCTATGTTTCAACGTTTCACCGTAGCGCCTAAACTATTGAGCCGATTCTGATGAATGTCGATTGCTTATTATGATTTTTTTTTTTAAAGAATATTAGCCAAGCTGAAGTTGACTAATATCCTCCTATCCCCTCCAAATAAGCGGAAAGTTTGTGCTAGGAGTGGGTACGACAATAGTGCAACGGGTAGGATTCGAACCTGCGACCATTCAGTTTTTTTCAGTCCGCACCTTTAACCGTTGGGCTATTGAGGATTCGTGTGAAAGGCTTTACATTACACGAACAAAATCAATAGCTACGACGCACGAATCTTAGGTACCTATCTACATCCAATTTTTAATAGTCGGGTTATAGATTTTAATTTTTTTTTCTTCTTCAATGGCGATGTTCTCTAATAGCACCATCGTAGCACCACAGATACCGCGTCACCCATTAGAGGGCAATTAACGGTAAACTAAGTCAACTGGCAATACCTAATAGCCAATTAGCGTTACCTGTCTACAGGTATCTACTAGAATATTGAAGAAACACTATCTCCTAATTGATGCCACTCTTTAAGACACTGGAAAGTTACAGAGTTTAAAACACTGGTAAGTTGAAAACCTTTTGTTCAAAGTTACACTGGTCAATTGACCTCTACCAACAAAACGAAAGAACTACTCGCAGATGCATAATCAACCGTTGTTTCGTTTTAGTTTGAAAGGAGCGAAACATTACAAACTGTGTATTCGCAGACATTTAAATATAAATGAATGAAAATCCTAATCGTTTACGGAAATCCATGATAATACTAACAGAAAAAGTATCTAATATTTTGTTGAGTCCACAATGGACAATTATTGCAAATCCTTTGCAATTGTGCATTGTGGAGTCAACATCTACTGATGATGCTCCGTTGTTGGAGCGAACCGTATGTCGACTGTGTTTAGAACTACTCTCGAAGGTTTTGAAGGAGTTTGTGTGGCGCTACGTTTTGGTGTTGTGTTGTTCCTGTGTTTCTTCTATTCTGGAGAAACGACGGTGTACCTACGGTGCGGGCGGCGCGCATTGCCATAGGTACACATTTTTTTCTGGTTTATTTTTAACTTTGTCTGAAAAGTTAGAAAACACAGTAAAATAAAACAAAATACTTACAAATAATTTCAAGAATACAATGCAGATATGTAGAAAATAAGGAATCATTTAAACCCCTAGAGGTTTGACATTTTCCTACTGTTTACAAAATATTTTTTTAATCCAGTGATTTAGGTTCAGTCGGTTGATTAGTCACGCCAGTTATACTCGTATATCTATAAATATTAATAGATAAATTGAACACATAACCACTCGTTTGCGGCGCACGATCGGATAAAAAAATCATTCATATTTTGGAACGCGTTTCACCGTAGACGATTTATCACTTTAGCAGACGTAGGGTTGCTCACTTTTTGTACAACAAATAAAGTAGGTATATCAATGAAGGAGAAAAACAATGAAGTCATCAAAGAGGTGTGACGTTGCGGGTTACGAGGGGAATAAAATCCGGAAATCAACACAAAGAATTTATTTGAATCGTGAGCCGAGAGGCCGTCATTAATTTATTTGGATCGTGAGCCGAGAAGCCCGTCATTAATTTCACTTCCCGATCCTGTAGTGAAAGAAAGAAAAGTTTATTTTATAAATTGTGCCACACATCACCCAATATGTACTACGAGTATACCTCGATTAAGTTATCTAGATTAGGTTGTCCCATCACCACTTGAGCATTAAAGACAAAAGGCGTCAAGCAGAAGAAGCTTCGGAACAAGTAAGTCATGTGTGGCACAACCCGGAAAAAAGGTCCCAACTCAGCAAAATGCTGTATGCTTTGTACCTGCACAAGACCATACAGCGCTGATTTTCAGCCAGGACCCTGATTCCAATAGAGCCTACATGTTTTTTCTGTCGTAGGGTCGCAATGTTGTCGGTGTGAGAGCCGCGGCGCTTGAAGTTTTTATTTTGCGATAATTCCTAAGATATTCATTTGAATTATATGGTGTAAAAGATTACCATAATTTACATGAAATGCTTATAGATATATGCCTTCTGTATAAACCTATCCCAGCATTCATTGTTTTGTTATAACTCAAAGGGATTAGGCAGCGTTTTCGATATCAAATATATTAGCTACAGTTGGCAGCCCTAAGCAGACGGCGCGCATCACGTATTCGGCGCACAGAACAGTTTTTCAGCTGCAAGGGGTTGACACAGACAATAAAAATTCACGATCGCGGGGAATTTAAGCGTCAAATATTATTATGTTAACACGCTGCGCAAGTTTTTGAGGCAGTCACGAAATTAAATGGTTTTAATAACGATCAAAATGTTGGAACTTGGAACCAATCTTGCGATCGCCTAACAGTGCCGAAAACAATATAATTAGGATAAAAAATTCATATTTTTATCAGTGCTGCAATCTATAGGATTAGTGTAAGATTTAATTCGAACGATCGTGTTCGTATTCGATGACATTAACGTCAAAGTAAAATTAACCTTAACTGTATGGGTTTAAAGTCACAAATTCAGGACAACCGATTTTATTTTGATGTGTATGCATTCTTATACGTAAACGTACAAGAATACATACACGAAATTGTGCTCTAATTCAAAGTAAATTGAACCATAACTAAATGTAGTTATGGTTCAATTTACTTTGAGGCTAATGTTATCGAATACAAATACGATCAATCGAATTGAATCTCATAGTAATCCTACTGAATTTGCAAAAAATGTATAAACAAAGATTGTGGATTTTGAATTACAGTTCTTCATTCAGAATTGGATTCTGGATATTTCAGGCCATACCTATATAATGTTTCGTGTGAAAGTGAACGTTGCCGAGACATGTAAACTCGTGCTAACCCTAAGATGAGTTTTATTCATATTTCAACCCCTTTGTAACTGAAAAACTGTTCCGTGCTCCGAATGCGTAATGCGGGTAGTCTGCTAAAGTGACAAATCTTTTGCGCCTCGACAAATCTTTTGGACGTCTTGTTTAGGTATATAGACACTTTTTCGTGTTACTATGCCTATATCAAACCCTATTTCCGACGCCACGAAAAAAAATAGTAAAATCCCATTAACCCCATGAATGTGTTATTGAATTAGAATAGGCCATTCCACTTCTATTTTACTTGTCATGTAACTGACAAGTTGTGACTTGTGGCGGTACTTCAGCGATTTTAAAATTTAATTGACGCAATTTTGGCGCTGTAAGTAGATACGAGTGTCTCTGGAACTAATAATATTGCAAATGGAGCACCTACCTCTGTAATTAATCTATTAAATCCTAAGCAATCATACAGTAGGTACCTAATTATAGAGGTCTATAATTAATCTATGATTTCATAGATCAATTATAGAGGTCGGTGCGCCATTTGCAATATACATTCGCTCATTTGCAACAAGGGTGACATAATTCAAATTCGACGATGAGAGAATTCTCTCGCTAGGGAGTAATGTTCTGTGGATGCTAACGATCTCACAACCTCTCTCGCACTTATTTTTTTGTGCTTAGCGTAATATTGTTTTTATAGCAAAAAATATAAATTTTCGACACTAAAATTGGTGAATTTTAGATTATGTCACTCTTGTCGCAAATGAGCGATCTCTTTCAACTCACGAGGGCGCGTGGCTCATGGTTGTATGCGTGTCGTATAAGTATGAGCGAGAGCTTGCTCGCGCCTGACCGCTCCCACCTAGGCTCCTGACAGACACACTTAGGTACGCAATGTCTATGTAGCTACAAGACGTAACCACAAGTAAAGCTCACACGCCCTCGCAAATTGCAATACTATTCGAGACATATGTACTTATATGAGATAGATATATAAATACCAGACCCCTAATATAAATACGAGAGACGCATCGTATATCAAAATTGGCGCTTCAAATTGATCCTTAATAATTTAAACTATCATTTAAAGAGACAGCAAATCCAGTGTTAATCATAAATTAATTATAGAGTTCAGTGGAGAGTTGCCAGTCAAGGCATAACTACAAGCCTTGTTGGCTTAGTATCAGCAATTTATTGTTTTTTTGTTGTCTACTAAGGTTGCGGTATAATGTATACCTGCACTCACTTGGCTGGTTAACTAAATACAAAGATACAAATCAATATTCAAGCTAAATAAAAACGTTTAACCCTCCAGCGCAACCCGTGGCCTTATTAACACCTTGGCGGGCTAAATTACAGGGCGATGTTCAAATGTATGGCATTTCCGACTTAATTGCCATCGGGTGTCTTACAGCCTTATTACTGGGCTCTGTGTTTAAAGTGTCGATATCGATCATTCTGTTCCTACAGTGTCTGCTAGTGTTGCACGCGATAGTAATAAATATCGATACCTACTCTACTAGCCGTCACACACACAGCTACACACAGCTAGCGATACTAATCGTATCCTTAAAAAAGTGAGAATATCGATAGGCCTATCGATAGTTTTTAATGAATTAACTAAAGTATCGATAACGATAGTAAGTAACGATACTAATCTATTATCGATGGTGTTGATAGTTTTTCATAAAAATTGTACTTATTAATAAATTAAAGTAGTAGGTAAGTATCTCATATAGTATCGGATTATCGGTGGTATTGATTGAAAACTATCGATATTAGCGATAGTATTTATATTCAGTACAATCGATTTCGAAAGATTTGTCTTTTATCAATCATAGTATCGCAAAGTATTGGCTATCGATGCTGTCGATACGAGTAGTAGTGGAACTATCGACAGTTGTGCAACGCTAGTGTCTACTGTAATAAAGTGTGGGTTGCTTGTTAAACCATTTTTAATCTATTAATTGCGCTTTAAACACGTTTTTTATATAAAAGGGAATCATAAAATAGAACGGTCTTGTTACGAAAATGTCATACTATGATATCAGTCCTATTTTTATCAGAAGAAGAAATCTGACAGGAGCAATAATTTAATCTAGTACTTGACTATAATTTAAGAAATATTAAACCGACTTCAATTTACCGAAACAAACAATAATTGAAAAGGGAACGGTTTCCATATTTTGAAAACTATTGGATCTATTTTGATGAAATTATTACTGTTCCCTAAGTTGTAAGTTAATGTAAGAAAATAAAAAAGAATGATAACAATTCAAATAACAATCGTGAATCGTAAGTAAGGTTATATATTAAGCGATATAATTTTAACTATTTTAGCTTAAGTAAAAAAAGTTATATACATATAACTATTTTAATAAATAATTATATATAGTAACTTTTTTTACATATACATATATATTATCAAAATATAATAATAATAATTGTCTTTATTTCAGGCTAAGTACCTACCCATAATTATATTGTCATAAATAAATTTTAAATCTAAATGAAAACAAATACCTAAAAGTATTACTATTGTTAAATGTATAAATAGTCTTTCTCTTATAGAAATTGTTGGTAAATTTCATTTTTCATTTTCAAATATTAAATCTTAAAGCGTGTTTTATTGCCTAATTTAAATCGTAATAAATTCGGTTTGCGATTCAACCCGTAATTACCGAATGGTATGATATAAAACAAAATGGACGGTGGACCTCGCTCGATATCAATCTGGCTGGATTTATTTCCCCGGCGTTCCGCCTCCGATATATCACTTTTAACCACATATACACGTACGAGCATCGGATCGGTTCTTATCTGTTTTCCTGCCGATACTTTTGACACTGTTTTTTTTTTAATATTTAAACCAGTTAAATTCCTTCGTAGCGTAGTTGTGGTTATCCGTTTTATACGATAATATTTATAATTCGACTTGAAAGGCTTCATCCTCGTCATCATCAGCCCACATGCATCCACTGTTAGGGTAAGAACATGCCAAAGATGCCTCACTGCGATACCTCGTGGTCGCGGTTTAGCTCGCTACCTCGATGTCACCTCCATGTAAAACAAATGTATGCAAACAGACGGGCACGAACATGTCGAAGATATCTCGCTGTACGGCGATGTATCGCAGTGAGGTATCCTGCGGCATGTTCGCGCTCGTCTGTTTGCATACATTTGTTTTACATGGAGGTGGCATCGAGGTAGCGAGTTAAACCGCGACCGCGAAGTATCGCAGTGAGGCATCTCTGGCTTGTTCGTACCTTTAGACATAGGCAGTGCCGGCTTTATCTATGGTGTAGGGTGTGCAACGCACACGGGCGCAGGGCTGTAGGGGGCGCCGCGCCGAGCCGCGCTTGCTTCCCGACATCATTTAAAATTGCACCATTTTTTGCATCTGAATTTCCTTTCACTGGTGACAATATAACTGTAAGCCAAACGGTATTCTTGTATTGTAAGTATTCCATTTTGGCCGCGCGTCTACTAGAGGGCGCCAAGATATTGATTGCACACGGGCGCTACATGGGCTAGAGCCGCCTCTGAATCTATAGACCGCACTCTCACTCTGCTCAGATTCAAGACACAGTTAAAACGAGACAGATTTCGTTCGGTTCGTTTAAAATGTAGCCTATGTTACCCGGAACATAATAAGGAATCGATTGACATCTCTTTCATCAAAATGGCTCAGTACTTTAGGCGTTACGGTGGAGAATACATATCTATATACAAACATATTTTCATAAACGTAGATTGCTAAAATCATAAACCTTACTTACTTTTTTTTTTTTCTTTTTATTCGATGACAAGATAGCCCTTGACTACGATCTCACCTGATGGCAAGTGACGATGCAGTCTAAGATGGTAGCGGGCTAACTTGGAAGGGGTATAGCAGTGTAAATTCAACCCATACCCCTTATCGGTTTCTACACGCCATCGTGCCGGAACGCTAAATCGCTTGGCGGCACGTCTTTGACGGTAGGATGGCAACCAGCCACGGCCAAAGCCTCCCACCAGACGAAAACCACCAGACTTTTGGCTATTCATAAGACATTAATTTAATCTAAAGTCAATTAGGGATGAAAAGGACTTACAGTTTTAATTAATTGTACTTTAATTACTATATATAATGCAACTTTGTAAGTTTACGAGCGCAATGTTTAGCATTACTTCATTTCTTATTGTTATTTATTGAGTCAATTTAAGTTGTTAAAGAATTTAATAATTATTGCGGAATTTTCGACATTGGAAAATCAATTATGAACAATTAGATACTTACATGAATATGAATGAATGAATGAACTTTTGATGTAAATACAACGCATAACATGGAAAAACAAAAAACATGACAATGTTCTTACAAAAACGTAATACAATTTGCTGTCCTTATCTCCTTTGCTTATCTCTTATTATTTAATTGCTACCTGGAAAATATTACTAAAATAAAATTTGCTAATATAAGAGAGTCACATACAAGTAAAATATAATATAAGTAGATTAAAATTAAACGATCATTGCAGATTTGCGTATTTATAATGTTTAAATAATATATAATTATAGTCAATTCCATAACGACAAAATTGGCAAAGTTACAACTATGGAAGAAATCGACTCTGCGTCCGCAGTAGGGTTGCTAGATTTTTTTCAGCCTATAAGGGACAAATTATTAAATGGGCAAAAAATACGGGATTTCAGTTTTTTACCCGGGACCACAGATATACTCTAAAATCTGTGCCCGGGACAAATAAAATAGTAAATTATATAATGTCATTTTTTTTTATATTTTTCCGAGGATCGAGTCAGTTTTAACATATTTTTATTCTTTCTAATATATCTGTAAAAATCAATACAATTATAATCGTAATGAGAAACGCTTATCAACTCGCTTTTTTACGAACGATGCCTGTGTGAATACTTGGACCAATTTCATAATGAAAAACGAAGTACGGTTCAAATACGGCACAGAGTCAGTCCCGCCGGGACATTTTAAACTATGCCTAAAATACGAAACGTCCCGGGAAAAACGGGACGTATGGCAACGCTAGTCAGCAGTCTACAAGCTAGTGCTACTTATTGTAATCTTTTATTTTGTAATACTTATTGTAATCTTATATTTTCTTATTGTAACATTTTGTTTTGAAAAGACCAACTGCTGAGTTTCCTGCCGGCTCTTCTCAGCAAAATTGCTTTCAAAACACCTGTGGGAGAGTCTTGACTTGTCTAAAAGCCACAAGTCGTTCTACATAAAGTAAATAATTTTGAATTTTGGATGGTTCATGTGTGAACAATCGTCCGTTGCAAAATACCGTTACTATAGTATCTGTAAGAAAGTCTGTAAGTAAGTAGTCTGTAAGATTTGAATGTCAAAACGTATAAGGAGTTTAGTTGTCGTTTTAAGGAAAAGAACGTTCAAACTATGGTTAAATTATTAACTAACAGTTTCTGCGATATGGACATAAAAATATCTTCAGCTGCAATTTGCGTTTTTTCTGACCCTTCCTAACACGTAAGCAATAACGTCGCGACAACATAATATCACTCATTGTGGTCGCACAGGGTCAATAAGGAACTATTTTAATTGCGTCGACATTCCCTCAAAGGACTACATACATGAAAAAATATTGAATAGCTTCTTTTTACTTTCTAACTTTCGCTACTGAGCTTGCCATAAGGATGAAAGATATTTATTACAGAACACTGTTCGCTTTACAATAGTTATTTGTTCAACAAGACAGCAAAGTTCATTTTTGTTGCGAGTGCCTAGTTTGAATCCCGAGCAAGCGAAGGATTCTAATATAAAATCACGAGCGTAGCGAGTGATTCTAAGTTAGAATCCTGAGAGTAGTGAGGGATTCAAAGGCACAAGAAGCAAAAACTTTGCTATCGTATGATACATACAACTTTTCACCTCAATAGCGAAAAAAAAATACAAGATGTACCTAAGAAAAATATTTATTAAAACATAAAGGATATTTTAAAATTTGAAAAATTAGGTTTCTTTATTTAAACACTTTACAATATCATGAGCAGTGAAAACTTTAGATTTTTTAGATTAGTGCCCCTCCGACTGTCTTTTCAAAAATGCAATAAGTTTAGGATAAGTTTCAATGTGAACGTCGCATTTCGATTTGATTGTAGCTTTTAACATGGAGTAAATACTCCATAATGTAGATGGTTACCTTGTTTTAGACAATTCCATGAAATATGATAAAATCACAGTCTCTGAATACGACTTCGCACCCTTAGAAAGTCTCCAATCATTAAATAATTCATAGGCTTTCAAGTATTTTTCACGAGACTTTTCCGGAAGAAAGTTTAATTCAGCGTTAGACACTAATTCTTTTAATTCTGAAGGTGTTAAATTATCACTAGATTCACTCATTTTGTTATTTTAAAATTCTTACAACAAATAACTACTAAGAAATTAGTACCTAATTAAGATATAGAATAGAGTTAATTTTTTTTTTTTTGCCGCCATTTTATATTACTCTTTTGTCTGCGTTCGGAATTGTGTCATTCATAAAATAAAATATATTAATTAATTAATTTTAATTTTCTTTTATGTTTGTTATGAAATTATAAATTTCCCCCACCCCCGCCGAGAATCGAACCCGAGACCTCCCAGTTATATACGACCACAGCACTTACCACTGCGCCAGGGAGGCCGTCAAAAAAGCTACCTGGAAATTTTCCTACCTGGGAAGAAGAAAGGAGGTGGGTTGATAAGGCCCAAAATCCGCCCCTCATACATTCGAAAAAAAAAAGTTCCTGATTCCGACAAATTGTAAATGTATTTATATACTTGAAGATATAAACTTTATTCTAATATAAAGTTTAGGTGATAAAAAAATAGTAAGTTACAGAAAATATGACCCAAAAAGAGAGTGTTTCTTATACTTTTCTTACATTTTCATACATTTTAGTCGTTTTTTAAGCTTTGATTTAATATTTTAGAATGAGGCGCATGAACCAAAATAAATTAATACTCATATAAAAGCTTATAAAAAGGAGCATCATTATCAGTTACGTTTACCATGGTTCATGGAGCGCCTCATTCTAAAATATTAAATCAAAGCTTAAAAAACGACTAAAATGTATGAAAATGTAAGAAAAGTAAAAGAAACACTCTCTTTTTGGGTAATATTTTCTGTAACTTACTATTTTTTTTATCACCTAAACTTTATATTAAAATAAAGTTTATATCTTCAAGTATATAAATACATTTACAATTTGTCGAAATCTGAAACTTTTTTTTTCGAGTGTATGAGGGGCGGATTTTGTTGCCTTATCAACCCACCTCCTTTACCTTCCTGGGAATTTTCTCCGCCTACTTGCGGAGAAAATTCAATGAAGAAAAAAGAAATGAAGATGAAGATGATGAAGGATGGAAAATTACCCGCAGTCGTAAATGTTACCATAACTGAGTATAATTTAAACGTAAAAATTCTTTTTACAAAACCGACTTCAAACGCCATCTACAAAGTAAAGTAAATTTTGCCTATAAAATTCGAAGAGTTTCTTTGATTTCTCCAGGATCCCATTATCAGATCCTGACCTGATGACAATGGGACTACCTGAGAAGTATACCCTTTCAAACAAAAAAAGGATTTCTTCAAATCGGTCCAGGCGTCTTCGAGTAATCGGGGAACATACATAAAAAAAAGAATCTGACGAATAGAGGATCTCCTCATTTTTTGGAAGTCGGTTAAAAGTCATCTAATTTTAAATATAATTATGTAAATGGTAGTCTGCATATAAAAAGGTATGATGCAACTATTCCTTGCTCTATACTTATTTAATAAAAAATGATTTCATTAACAACCAGGTACAATAAGGCCAATTAGTATTTACTGTAGGTGCAAGAGAATACAACAAAGTAGGTTACTTATTATTTTCTGTTTTTGAAGTAATAGCATCATATTAATTACACTACTCAACACTAAAAAAAACTCTGAATTCGCTCATATGGCTTCATATTGAGGCTGACTAATAATAAATATCTGTAGGCATTTTATTTTGATATCACGTCTAGAAGCGGAGAAATATAACTTTTAATTTTTTCACGTATCTTCGAGTTTTGAAATGCGGGTAGTTCAAAAATATGATTGTTTTGCAAACAAAACATAGCTTACAAGTTACTTCGATTGATAATCTTCAAAATATCATAGGTGTGTGTTAACAATTTTTAATAGTTTTATTGTATTTGTGAAGAATTTGCGCCAAAATAGAAAAAAAAGTCACGTTTTGGCCTATTTAAACAGTATTATTTAGCTAATTTTAACCAAAATGTGAGAAATCTAGATAAGACGTGGGTTTCTAATGTGTGCTGGCTAATATTTAATACGAATCTCAACGGTTATTAGGATGGAAGAATAAAAAAAAATGCCATTTGGTACGCCGGTAAGGACTGAACCAACGCATCATACAGTGAATTGCTATTTTTGTTTAACACAATTAAAGGAGTTTTCTGATAAATCTAAACGAAATATAAGTATGCCGATAGGTCATCAGTTAGAAAACCTTAGCCACATTCCGAGCCTGTTCTTGAGGGCCCAGTTAATAAATTTTAATGAAAACAGAAACTTAGAAAAGTTTAGTTTATGAGACATTGAAAATCGTGATGATCAAAAATCAAAGAGGGCATATTCGTAGGTCTAGATATAAAAAAACTGATTAAAAATTCATCTTTTACATCTATCCATAACAATATTATTGAAAACCAAGCTTGGAACTTTTTTTATTGACGTGAAAAAATATTCAAGAAAACCGTTCACTTCTGGGAAAGAATAAAACTGATGTTGGACTGCTACCATAAAATTGGATGCAAAATCTTATTAAAATTTCCTTTATTTCATTTCCTCCATTCACATTTGGACTTTCTTCTCGAAAATATGGGTTAATTTAGCATTAAACATGGGGATAACTTTCATCAAAATGTAGCTGCAATCGAAAAACGTTTTCAAGGAAGATGGGAACCTGCTATGCTTGCAGATTACTGTTGGAGCCAGGTCAGAGATACTCCTGGTTACCATTATTACAAGAGCAATCAGCTTTACTAATAAAACTTCACCTTTTCCATCAAAACATCAATAAAAGTTAATGTAGTTGCTTCATTTTGTAAGAAAATTGAATTTTTGACTTGCCCCTTTTATCTCGAAAATGAGATGTGATGGAAAAACTTTATTTATGCACTTCTCTTAGGTCAATAGCAAGGAACAATTATCACATAGTAGGAACTCAGATAAAAAAAAAAGTTCGAAATTTGTTGAGTAGTGTTACCCAGATCCCTGTAATTACCTGATTAACATTTAAGAAAATAACAATTAAACATATTAAGTAAGTCAATAATCACCTAATTATTTAAAACATGCTATTTTCAGTGAGCGTGTTTTTTTACTTATTTTTTTTTACAAAATTCTGTTGTCGTGAATATTTAATATTAATTACTTACCGATAAAATTTTGAAACGGCTAGCCTATCAGCTAATGTGTAGTTACCTACTACCTAGATTAGACCTTCATAAATACTTAAAACTACAGTTCCTTCAAATTCAGATTCCAATTAAAAATTATAATATAATTTATTTCACGTAAAAAATATCGAAATGATTATATAACAGAGTGAAAACTAATTTAAATAGCTTTATTGTTATACAACTAAGTTAGGATTTATAATAATAGGCGGTATAGGCATATAATTAAATCTAAAATTAAAACTATAATAAACCTAAAACCCCATCGAAATATACATATCATATTAATTAAATAGTAATAGCAAGTAACTAAATGTCATTTCGAACTATAGTATTTACCATTTATGAATTTTATGATCAAATACATGTAACAACATAAAACATAAACGCTATAATTAATTGAATCCAAAATAAAATTGTAATATGTTAACACCTGGCATCTCTTCACACATTTGTGGGCTAAGGCAGACACGATGCATTGGTCGCCGACACTTGCGACCACATCGCGTTTTGACGACTTTCGATCGCTGTAACGAAATCGCGCGATTTAACGTTTTGGCGATTTCTAAATACATGGAAATCAAAATCAAAATCCATTGATTTGTTGAAATAGGTAGTATACGCTCTTATAGGTATTGCTATGTATCACTATTTCATGCCGTGAGGCGTACAAATTTTTACCTTAAAACTAGAAAATATCACTAGATACATACATTAAAATTTTGTTCATCAATGTATTCTGTGATACAATAATAATTTTTTTCCTTGAGAATCTTTAAGACTTTTATTTTGAAGGTATTGTAATTTAGCTAGCTGTCTAATACTTTGGAAGCCTTTGGACGCGGTATTGAGCTTCCGAAAACTAACTAACAATCGTGAAATCGCGCGATTTAACGTTTTGGCAATTTTTGAATACATTGAAGGTTTGGACGATATTGAGCTTCTGAAAACCGACTAAAAATCGTTAGATCGTGGATCGCTGATGCTATGTAACTCGATTGCCGCGACTTGCGATTGTATGTCATGTTCATTAAAACTGTTCGGACGCAGTATCCAAAAAGCAACTAAAAATCATTAAAATAAATATTTAATCGTCAATGCTTAAAAACGCAACTTGGTCGCCGCAAATGGCGATTGCATGTGTGAGCAATGAAGCGTTCGAAAACGGCATAGCTTTCGAATAGCGACTAAAATCGCTAAATCGCGGATCGCCGATGCTAATAGATTCGCGTCTGCCCTTGCCCTTATTCTGTACACACCCTTGGCAGTTATGCTTATGTGTCATACTTGACAGTTAATTGCGAAAGAACTAAAATATTTCTAATTATCTTTAACATATTCGGTTTAATAAAACATATTTTATAATTTTATCCACATATTTGGAATGTAAAAAATATTTGTTTTCAATTAAAATATTATAGTTACGCATTTTTCTGTGGAACGAGACGTTTATGGAAAAATTCATTTCTGTTTTTAGGTTTAGATCCGCTTATAAAAATATTTCTGTGCGTCATTTATCAGCATTCTTCTATAAAATATTAAAAAAATGCACTTACATAGTTTTGAATATTTGTAGCGCATACCCAACATGCAATAAAGTTATAAGATGTAAAAATAAAAATATTATATTTCCATGAATTTCACAGTGAAGTATTAATTTATGGCCAATGCGATAAAAAGTAATGGCCTGGACAATGAAATGCCTAACAAACTTTGCGAAACTGTTGACTTTCGCCGTTTGACTGGGACACTACAAATTATGAGTGTCAATTCAAAAGTAAAGGTTAACTCCTGCTAGACCTTTAGAAGCATTTTTTTGTGACTACGCATCCGTTCAACTTATAAATGATAATTCGTCAAGTGAGTCACCGGGCATCAAATCGACGACCGGAGAGTCTTGGGTCAACGATTAGCACTTACATCACTTACGCTTAATTTATGAAGAGCTCTTGGCATTTCCTGACGACACCGCCCGTCATTTTAACTAGCTTTTTAAGGTTCGGACTAGCGTTGCCAGACGTCCCGTATTTCCCGGGACATCCCGCATTTTAAGCATAGTTTAAAATGTCCCGGCGGGACTCACTCTGTCCCGTATTTGAACCGTACTTCGTTTTTCATTTTGATATCGATTCAAAACGCAACGTTCGTAAAAAAGTGAGTTGATCACCGTTTTTAATTACGATTATAATTGTATTGATTTTTACAGATATGTTAAAACGAATACAAATATGTTAAAACTGACTTGATCCTCGAAAAAATATAAAAAAAGACACTAAACAATTTTGTTTTTTTAGTTGTCCCGGGTAAAAAACTGAAATTCCGTATTTTTTTGCGTATTTAACCATTTATCCCTTATAGGCTGAAAAAAAATCTGGCAACCCTAGTTCGGACCCTATTACTGAGTCTCCACTGTCTGTCCGTTCGTCTGTTTTATGCTGTATCTCATGAACCTGAATAGGTAGAAACTTGAAATTTTCACAGAATGTGTATTTCTATTGCTGCTATAACAGCAAATAATAAAAAAATAGTACATTATTGCAAAGGCAGGGAAGTAGGCAATTGCAGGTCGAGTATGAGTTTGAAGGCCGAGCCGTAGGCGAGGACTTCACTAAATACGAGACAGGCAATTGCCATTTCCCGCCGAGGCATATATAGTGCTTTTCTCAAAAGAATGCAGGGAAATAAAACACTTTTTATATTATACATCCAAATCCATCCGCCATTTTGGTTTAAATCTGGTGGAGTAGGTACAATCAATCTCCATTTCACTCTCTGAACCGTTGGAACTCATTTTGATTATTATTAAATTTATATTTATTAAGTAGGTATGTAAATAACAAATCAAGACGAATTTTCAGCTTTACCGCCAATTTTTTTTTTATTATCTGTGCCAACAAGCAAACGCATTTATGGCTATACAGCCACGTAAACGCAATTTGTACTAAGCAAAGAGACTATGGTATGCCAAGAATAACAAAAGAGATCCGATCAAGGAGTATTTAGTAACCCCAGCACGCCATTTCATACTGTTGTATGAAACGGCATTACATTACAAAGCTCCTGCAATATTTAAAAAAAAAAACGCTCCGCGAAATAACTGTTTCGCGGAGCGTTGTAATGTTCCAAATTCAAAAAACGCTCTTGCAATGGATTTGATTTTCTTTGTCCGACAATTCGATACTTCGCGTGTTCTTTTTTCGAAAATAATGACAATATTTCCATGCATGTTTGAGAAAAAATTATTAATTAAAGAGGGTTTGAACTTAATGATAGCTGGTGTTAAATCTTTCACGAAGGTACAGAACACTATGTGGGCCCGATTCGCGCTTGGCCAATTTCTATATTTTCTTACGACCACCCTGGGGTAGTGTTGAGCGCTGTGGTCTTATAACTGGGAGGTCTCGGGTTCGATTCCCGGCGGGAGCAATTTGGAAATTTATGATTTCTAAATTCTCTCTGGTCTGGTCTGGTGGGAGGCTTTGGCCGTGGCTAATGACCACCCTGCCGTTAGGGACGTGCCGCCAAGCTATTTAGCGTTCCAATACCATGGCACGCGGAAACCGATTAGGAGTAAATCTATACTGCCATATGCCTTCCAAGTTAGCCCGCTACCATCTTAGACTGCATCGTTACTTAAAATCAAAAAAAAAAAATCAAAATCAAAATTTATTTATTTCATGTAGGCCAACTTGTAGCTCTTATGACACGTCATAAATCTACCACCGGTTCGGAATGCAGATTCTGCTGAGAAGAGCCGGCAAGAAACTCAGCAGTTGCTCTTTTCAAAAAAAATTTTTTTTTTACAATTGTTAACAAAACTAGGCTATGCACCCAATGTTTCCACACAGAAGTTTCAAAAATGCACACCTATCACAACCTAACACATGTTAACATGGGCAGACACAAAGCAGACCCATTCCCGTTGGCGGCACCCGTTCACGAGCATGACGCATGATCCAGCCTTACTTACCATCACATTATCGCAGACTATCTTGTCATAAACAAAAGGATTATATTATCAAAAAGTTGTTTCGGAACACGATTTCGCGTCCAAGTAACACGAATTTGTTACGATTGTACCTTCGTAGCTTTATGAAGTCACCCCCTGGCCGCCCGTCGTATTATATCTTGATTGAATTTCGGCGGAGGTAGAACGCAATTTTGATTGCATGTCCCGCGTCTGCTTATTTTGTTCCAGGATTGAATGAGGGGTATGAGATAGAAATGGAAAATTCCACTTGTTATCCACAAATTGATGCAAATTGAAAACAATGACTTCAGTGGTAACACGTGAACAAGTGTAAGTTAAACATTTAAAATAACCCCGACTTGTGAATCTATGGCTGGACTATGTACTCTATACCTGACATCCTGTTACCCAGTTTTCTATTTTTATTACGCTATTGCATAGCTTCTATCGCGGGCCAGCGTGGAGGCCGAATCCAGAAATTCCGTAACGAAAATAACCTGACACGGGACTCCTCTACGGTGAGCCGCTAGATGGCGTTGATAAAAAATGCAATAGCTTTACCGCGGCAGTCCCCGAATGCCACACTTTTTTTATTTTATTTTATTTTATTTGAGGAAACATACAGTGCAGTAAAAATTTAAAGCCAAAACCTAAATTGTTTCCAATGAAACTTAGCATTTATTAATTACATTATTATCCGACAACGGAACAATCGGGTGTAGCAGAAAAGAGAACACAAAAACGATAGGTTATAATTTTCAAACAGAAGCTTGCCGAAAATTCTGCTTCATTATTAGATTCTCTTCCTCGAATATCATCTATCTAACACCTTATTCATTGAGACAAAATATGTGATCCGCCATTTTTAGGCGGCGGCCATCTTGGAATGATTTCCATGAAACATGGCTGAGAACACTCCCGACTTATTCACCTTTTAAACAAAAAAAAAACAAAATCAAAATCGGTTTTTCCGTTCGGGAGCTACGATGCCACAAACAGACACACACACACACGCACGCTAGCGCGAAAGCACGCACACACACACGTCAAACTTATAACACCCCGTCGTTTTTGCGTTAAATTAAATTAAATAATAAAAAATTTATCCTCCCGATCGAGAGAATAGCCATCTGCGCGGGAGATATTATAGTGCACAAGCGTGTGCGCAAACACGGTTACATTCTCATAACCCGATGGGACGGAAATCCGACACGACCGGCGAAAGATCAAGCGCAGGGCCGATGGCTCGCAAATCGCTCACAGAAAACCCGACCTGGAATCGAACCTACTGTATAACATACCTATGTCGAATTAGTTACTAAAATTAAATTAGATTTTCTTGACAAAATTACTGTTCAAAGTGCCAAATTCTCAGGGACCTGCAGTGTCCCTCCAACAAAATCTAATCAAAACTGTGATGTGATTTATTTACTACGACATTGAGGCTATAAATTAAATCAAAATAAAGGCTCATCTGCTAAAGCTTTAGTAGATGAGCCTTATGGAGGAAGACACAAACACATAGATTTGACGACCTCCCTGGCGCAGTGGTGACCGCTGTGGTCTCATAGCTGGGAAGTCTCGGGTTCGATTCCCGGCGAAGACAATTTGGGAATTTATAATTTCTGAATTGGCTCTGGTCTGGTGGGAGGCTTTGGCCGTAGCTAGTTACCACCCTACCGTCAAAGACGTGCCGCCAAGCGATTTAGCGTTCCGGCACGATGGCGTGTAGAAACCGATTAGGGGTATGAGTTGAATGTACATTGCCATACCTCTTCCAAGTTAGCCCGCTACCATTTTAGACTGCATCGTCACTTACCATCAGGTGAGATCGCAGTCAATAGCAAATAAAAAAATAGACAAACTTTCGTATCGACATAATACGCGTACAGATTTATCCAGGCAGGTATCCTAGACTAATCTCAGCACATCACAACACCCTCAGACGTAACAGATTACCCTGTAATTTGCCCCAAAAGCTCATTATTCCGGACCCAAATACCGTCGAATATCACGTAAACAAGTCCTTTGAGTTCAGACGACCTCATGAACGTTTAAATTACACTTAAATTTGAGCCTCGGGGTCCTACTTAGGCCTTAAACATACCCAACGCGACTCCTAGAAGTTAAATAAGCAACTGAAAAACTGGCAGTTTTCCTGGGAATGAGAAATAGAAATAGATTTTTTTTTTTCAAATGAACTTTTTTCGAATCGTCAAATAGAAAGAAAGAAAGAAAGAAACGTTTATTTTATGAATTGTGCCACACATCACCCAATAGGTATACCTACCTAGATTAGGTTGTCCCGGCGCCTCCACCGAACAATAAAGACAAAAGTCGTCAAGCAGAAGAAGCGCCGAAACAACTAAGTCATGTGTGGCACAACCCGGAAAAAAGGTCCTAACTCAGCAAAATGCTGTATGCTTTGCGCATGCACAAGAGCATACAACGCTGATTTTCAGCCAGAAAATGAATCTAATTTATCTATCACTGTTTCGGAATGCCGTCTCGGATACTCGGGTCATATATTATGTCATCGATTATACCCACGATCTCTCTACGGTTGTGTCGGTTAGCCAACGGAGAGTGAGGGGGGCGCTCTCTATTCCTGCCCTGGTAGCATGAGCGGGAGAAATTTTATCCCCGGGAAAAGGATAAAACGTTTATCCCCTCGCTTAGCTTTATTCACCCGTCGAGCATGGGTACAGCGGTGGAAATAACACTCAGTGGATATACTTATAGAAATATACATCGCCTTCTCCTCTGTCGCCACGCTTTAGCATAGGGAAAAGATAATTTTATCCCCTGTCAGTGGATAAAATCGGGGGATAAAACTTTTATCTCCTGCCCATGCTACCGGTGCTGTACCTGTTCTTGCTAGCTTATAACTTATTTGTCTTTTGACCGATTTATTTTTTGTTTTTACAAATGTTATTCTTACATGTTACATATTCGATTATAGGTAATTAATTAATGAATATCCGCATTCTGACAACAGTAAAATACCCAGTTGCGTTAGCGCGTTGAGTGTGACGTCCTGCCATGCGGTTTTCGTAGCGCTTCTGTACCGTCGCTCCCCGTCTGCCCAAGCCCTTAACGCAGCCTGAGGGCAGCAATTATAACCCAAAGCTTCTCTGTGTCGACTCCTTCCTGACAACGAGAGATAACTCGATTCCGCCGAGCTCCATAGCTACTGATGGCAAAGGCTGTGTGCTAAGCTTATTTAATTTTGATAACCTCTTGGTTTGCGTAATTCGGTGGTTAGCTTAGCTTGAATGTACAGCCATAAATCAACCACGTTATGAGTAATAAAAAAAAAAAGATTCCGACGAATTGAGAACCTTCTTCTTTTTTGGAAGTCATTTAAAAAGGAAAAGGTGACTGGCTGACTGACTGACTGGTCTCATCGCACAACTCAAGCTACTGGACGGATCGAGCTGTTTGGCATATAGATAGCTTCTATAACGTAGGCATCCGTTAAGAAAGGATTTTTAAAAATCTATCCCTTAGGGGGTAAAATATGGGTTTAGAAATAGAATAGAATAGAAATATTTTTTTTATTCAAATAAACTTTTACAAGTGCTTTTGAATCGTCGATGAATTTACCACTGGTTTGGAATGCCCTTCTTGACGAGAAAAGCCAGCAATAAACTCGGCGGTTGCTCTTTTCAAAAAAATTTTTTTACTAATAGGTAAAAAAAATCGAACTTAACGTGAGCGAAGCCTCGGGCAAAAGCAAGTATAACATATGGATGTTACGTATATGTGTAAACAAATGAACGAGTAAAATAAAAAATTAAATTTACCGGGGCCAGAGAGTGCTTGCAATTATGTTCCAACTTCCTACCTTATGTACCGGTGGCATTGGATGACATAACACCGTTATGAGTTATGACCCGTTTTAAAACTAATGACCGTTTCAACTGGAGGGCGTTGTTAAGTCGAGGGCGTCTCGTTAGTGCTACATGAGCGCTGAGTGCCGACCTACCAACTACCAAGTACCTACCAGCTTTGGGCGCGAGGCATTGTTCCACCATTTTAAATTTCGTTCAACTTAACTTCGGTTTTACGAGACAAATCGCTCATTTGCGACAAGAGTGACATAATTCAAAATCGACGACGAGAGAATTCTCTCGTTAGAGTGCTATGTTCTGCAGATGCTGTGGTCTCAAAACAACGCGACAACGCAGAGTGCGATAGGGCATAAAGTCATAACCTCTCTCGCTCTAATTTTTTTGTGCTTAGCGTAATGTCGTTTATGTAGCAAAAAGTATAAATCGACCTGTGTTTTCGACATTAAAATTGGTGAATTTTGAATTATGTCACCCTTGTCGCAAATGAGCGAAATGTATTACCCTTCCATCTCAAGTTGGCCGTCGCCGACCAGTACAAAATGACGTCATACAGTACCGTTGACAAGAAAATAATTATTGTAGGTATTTTTTTTACTTGTAACCACAACCATGACGGAAGTTTTCTTCTCTGGCAATTCTTTTTATGGCAATATCATCTTGAAAGTCTAGAGCTCGGAGGAAAAAAAATTTTGTGGGCTATATACTTCAAGGTCTAGAGGTGTAATTTTTAATTCCTTATCGCTCCGATGAATAGTCTACCCTATGCAAAACTTTTCCTTTTTTACTCATCATAGAAGACGATACGCTAACAATTATAGTAACCAAACAAAAACAAATAACTTAATTTAAATTCTTTTTATGTCATAAATAAGGTTGTAAAATGTAACCTATAATGATATTAATACTTTAAGATTGTAAAAAAAATAAACCAAATCAGCCCAAGAAAAGTTAATGAAAGCTTGACATAATTCATTAGTCTCAAAATAAAACGTACAAATGAACTTACTACTTCCAAAGTAAGTCACAAAGGCGGCGGCAGCGGCGCGGGTAACATTGTTAAGCTCCGGCGGCCGTCAAAAATACGACTAATTTTAATTGCATCGCTTATAGAGTCCCTCATTATCACGTTATTCCGCTTTCTGGACCCCCCTGCAACTGCTTGTGTTTTGCTACAATCGCTGCATTGTGGACTTTTTGAATCACATTTTTTTATGATTGCAAAATAGAGTTCCTAGAAAGACCTCTGTAAATTAATCTATGATTAGCACTGGATAGGCTGCTGTCATCTCTTTAAGGGTTCCGTACCCGAAGGGTTACCTACAGGAGCCTATTCCGTTCGTCCGTCTGTCCGTCCGTGTGTGTGTGTGTGTGTGTGTGTGTGCGGGCATGCGGACGTGGTGGCGTGCGTGCGTGCGTTTATGTTTGTTACTCGTTCACGCTAAAATAAATGGACCGATTTGGCTGATGGATTTATCCCGGAAAATTAAAGATCTCCCGCGGGAATTAAAAAACCTTAATCCACCCGGATGAAGCCGCGACAGTATTACATAAAAGTTTCCGTATTACAGTTTTACAGTTCGGATTACAGTTTTAAAACTTTGAACAAGTATTGAGTTAAAAATACTTCTAAAAGTTCTAAACGCGGAATCTCTCGTCACACAAGTATTTTATAGTAGGGTACGTATTCGATGCGGTAAATCGAATCAAGGGCAATCCTCGAGACATATTGTTTTGGAACACTGTTTGATTCCGACAGAGGGTGATTTTTGCAGGATCATGATAATCTTCCGCAAATATCTAGTCCTTGCTATTATTATAAATGCGAAAATCTATAAATATATAAAGCACTAGCGGACGCCCGCGCTTTTTCAATTCACAATCGACAGTACATAAATCCCCACAGTTTAGGTGGGCAGAACCCCTGCAGCATCAGGATTGAGGAGTTGGGTCCTGGAATTCATTGATTTAGTCTTTACTTTATACCTACAATAACTATTCCTAAATCCCCACAGTTTAGGGCAGTACCTACCCCTGCAGCATCAGGATTGAGGAAATTAAACCCGAAGTTTTTATGGGAGCATCTCGCAAAATGCTTCTATCTATAATATAAAAATGAATCGCAAAATGTGTTGGTAAGCGCATAACTCAACAACGCCTGGACCAATTTGGCCAAATCTTTTTTTAAAATGTTCGTTGAAGTTCAAGGATGGTTTTTACGGCGAGAAAAATTAGAATTATTGCTTGAAAAACCCTAAAAATAGCCCTTTTCTTTTTCCCATACAAATGATTTGAAACTAAAACGTAGTCAATTTGAGCTTTATTGCTATGGTATAAAGTTCATATTAAATTACAAGCACTCACTGTTGTCTAAGCAATGTAGGTGTGTTCCTAACGTCAAAGATCATATCTATCAAAACAATGTGCGTGTGTGCGTTGGAGCACAGAATACATAGTTGGAGGAGTTTAATGTCGCGTTCCGAAACTCGCGTTTCTTTTGTATTAGTTTCGGCACGCGAGATAAAATGCATCAGTTTCCACGTCATTACATCAGTCAAACAAAAAGCGAAGCATCGGTGAAAAATGTCGCAAAAACGGGGAAAATTATCCATATTTAAAATCTTTTAAAAACTTCTTAATCGCGATCATAATAATAGAAATTGACGCGGACGAAGTCGCGGGCGTCCGCTAGTAGATTAAAAAAAGATTCACGCAAATTGGTTTTAAATTGTTTACCAGTCAAAGTCCCGTCAAAATCGGTTCAGCCGTTCCCGAAATGAGCGGCAACAAACAAACAGACAGAAAAAAAATTTAATTTGTTTTGTTGTTATAAGTACCTTATTTAGCTACTTACATATGCTTTTAGTAAAAAGCTGTTATTTTGATATTACAAACAGACACTTCAATTTATTTATTAGGTAGATATGTATAGAATAGATGATAGTCCCTATTTGATTTTGCATAAGAATCAAATCCCTGAACGGTAACCGGAGCCCCGCTCCCAAAACAATTAGGCCTGCGCTAGATGCGAATATAACAATGTAACCCGACGTCTCACGCCTTACGCACCGACGAACGAGTGCGGTGAATTATTAATATATAGAACAAATCCCGGATTATGAGGGCAACCAGGGCCGTGAATTATGAAAATCTATTATAATCTCTGGTGCCTACATTGTACAAAATACAAATAGATTTTTCCGAGGTCCATTACTGGAGCGGGCCAAAATATGTATAATGTATATTGTATTGTATTTGTTACTATAAGGAACTAGTATAATAGACAAGTAATGAATAGTGGATTTTTTCACCTTACGCCCATGTGAGCCCATGTGGCCAAGCCACATATTTTGACTAAGGTAAGATTCTGACTTACAAAAGCGCTTACGAATGTCAAAAATGTTAATTATCTAAATATAAAAAGGGAAAGGTGACTGACTGACTGACTGACTGATTGATCTATCAACGCACAGCTCTAACCACTGGACAGTTCTGGTTGAAATTTGGTATACAGATAGCTATTATAACGTAGGCATCCGCTAAGAAAGGATTTTTGAAAATTAAACCTCTAAGGGGGTAAAATATGGGTTTGAAAAATTGAACTTAACGTGAGCAAAAAACTACAAAAATAAAAATATACCACGTAGATACACAATAATAGAAATAAATTACGTCGTAAAAATTAAGTACTAATCCGGAATTAGAAAATAGGCGTTGTATCACCCCCATACCTCAGTGAACACGTAGGTAAAGCCGTTGGTCCTGCGCCTGAACTCTTTCCGATCGTGTCTAATTTCCGTCAAATCGGACTAAGAGAGTGAGGGAATAGAGAGTGCACCTGTATTTACGCACACAATTGTGCACCAAAATACACATATCTCTGACGTGGAGATTGACCGCCGCAACCGGATTCGGTTGGGAGGACATTATTAAATATTTATTTATTCAGTTATTCACTAAAGAAAACTCAAAATAGAACGGAACCTATCAATGTTTCAGCAACGCTCCTCAATAGCCCAAAAGTCCAACAGTCAAAGGTGCAGACTGAAAACTGAAAGGTCGCAAATTCGATCCCCGCCCATCGCAGTATTGTCGTACCCACTCCTGGCACAAGCTTGGAGGAAACAGGAGAATAAAAAAAATCAGTCTCTGAAACCGCAGGTTTGTACTTAGAACTAGTGAGGCGTGAAATGATAATGCAAATAGAGAAACTGTGTGAAAGGGGACGCAAAAACTTTATTTGCCTACGTTTTTATCAAAAACGCCGATGGCTCCATTTAGATAGCATTCACGGCCAATTTGCACCGGCCGAAGCCATTCATCAGCTTTTATATGACTTAAATCAAATTGAGTCAATATGTTCATAATTCTCCAATAAATGTATAAAAAACTTTAATGTTACAGACCGACGTACACCTGCGACTTATTTTATTACGATAAAAAGTCTGGGTACCTATTCCGATCCGATCCGACCGGATCCGAAACATGGTCGCTAACTATGGGCCTCATAAGAAAGCTCAGGTTCACTCAGCGGGCGATGGAGAGAGCTATGCTCGGAGTATCCCTGCGAGATCAAATCAGAAATAAGAAGATCCGTAGGAGAACCAAAGTCACCGATATAACTCAGCGAGTCGCGAAGCTGAAGTGGAAATGGGCGGGGCACATAGTTCGAAGAGCTGATGGTCGATGGGGTCCCAAGGTGCTGGAGTGGCGACTCCGCACCGCGAAGTGCAGTGTTGGCAGACCCCCCACTAGGTGGACCGACGACATCAAACGAGTCGCAGGGAGCCGCTGGATTCAGGCGGCGCAAGACCGAGGCCTGTGGAGATAAATGCAAGAGACCTATGTCCAGCAGTGGACGTCTATAAGTTGAAAAAGAAGAAGACCTATTCCGTATCTACTTGCATGAATAGGAATAGTTTTTAGATTAGAAGAAATAGGAATTTAAATGATAGGAAGATGTCTACCCTTTGTGTTGGTAGGTATAAGCGTATGAACCAATTAATTATAAACTACTCCAATGCATGGCGGTTCATCTGCTGCACATATTAATTACAAAAAGGCATTAGTAGTGGATAGAATCAACATACATTATCTGAATCTAAAGATTTCGCGTTTTCTTATTATTCTCATAAAAAAATATTGTTGTAAATTGTAATAAAGTGGTAAAAGTAATCACATTTTAGTATTTTTAGTATGTCATTAGCAAACAAAAATTAATAATATCAAATTACAAAGAAAAAAAAGACGTGTGGTAAAATGTGGTCTTACCACATTGGTTTTAATTAACCAACCAAAAGTCGCTCGGATGTAGGTTTTCTACATACAAAGAAGGAGGCAAGAGTTGACATCGCGACATTATTTATTACGATCTCTATCTATTGCGATTCACTTCCCACAAAAATCGCATGTGTGCACTTTTCTAAGTAATAATTTAACAAAGCAACTGTAGCATGCAAAACCGGCTTAATACCAACTGTACATGCTAGTGCGATATCATACGGCGCAATGCGGTGTCGCTGCGGCGTTTTAATAAGAAAACTCCTTGATTCCTTGGTGTTCCTCGATATTCCTTGGTACGGTACGCTGCGGTATCGAGATGCGGTACGATGCGGCGTAACTAAGGTATCTACTATTGTAGTATCGCTGCGGGGTAAGGCCCCATAGATCGTGGGGCCCTGGGCACTTGCCCAGACTGACTAATAGAAAAGGGGAGCCTAGCCATACGGTGCTCTGACAGATGTGTTGACACATTTGTCAACTAACTAGTCTAACTTGACATATCAGCGCATTAACTAAGTTGCTTTCAGTCCGATAAAATCCGCCGCGACGCGACCGTAAAGCGCTGTATGGTACCGCTCTTACTTCGTTACATTGTATTCTCTTATTATCATAATTGTTGCCACACAAATTGCATTGCAATATATGATCTAAAACTTCCACATAAACCGCTAAGTAATAGTCGATCTTTTTTTAGAACTATGCGATTAAAAAATCCTAAAAACTCAGATGTCTTAACATTAGCTAAGGGGTACCTTATTTTACCCACCTCATATTGATGCGAAAACCTCCTTATAATATTTTTGTTGGTACCGAATTATATAATTAATAATCACTCAAAACAAAATATTCTTTGAGAAACAAAGAAATGGTGAAGACGAGGACAACAGCTGGTACCGTTCTTCGTTTTGGTTTAGAGAAGTTCCCAAAGTGTTTCATCTTTCTTTTGAATCATCTTCTATAGTTCTTTTCAATCTTTTGAAACTATAGAGAGAACAGAATTTTGGATTGTTGTCCACTATTTCTTTCTAGAACGGGCTGTTGGAAACTTGGAACATTTTTTTAGATACTTTCGTAGATTAAAATAAAAAAAAACGAATTTTACAGCGTAAGTCATAATTTGCATTTAATTTATTTCAAGAGCGAACACGTGCACCACTCCCGCCTCTCGCTAAAACTACAATTTAAAAAAAAAAACTTCAAAGAAATGCCGACGTTATTATTGGCAGAGGTAGGTACGCAATGGACCGGTACTTTACTTACCTATTATACAAAATCAAAATCTTCACGCATAAAGTTATACGTACGCATACGAGAAATCTAAAAGTCATTTAAAATAGGCACCCATTCGTAAGAAGCCACCTGGCAGGAAAATTCACACATTGCAAATAACTTAACGCATTTAATTTCTGAACGCTAAATAACTCATTAAAAAGACTTTTATAAAGACCGTACACTCAGAAACGAAACTACTGAGCACCCTCAATTAAAACGCAAAGTCAAAACTCAAAACTCTGTAAGGGAGTCGAAAACAAAGCAGAAATCAAAATCACAAGTCAACCATTTCCCACCGAAGTGTTTGTAAGTAACCATTTTATAATTTAACACAACCCTTGACTAATCAAGGGGCCTCGAGAGGTCTGGAGGGGCCTCGGGACCTTTCAAAGACAAAGGGCCCCCATTAGAGTGTATTTTGCAAACAACAAAGATCAAGTTGAAGTCATACTGTAACGTCCATGTAACGTTGGAACGACTTTGTTTCAGTTTGAAGTGTTCGTGGTTTTCACGTGGGAATATTTGGTCACAATGAAAAATTGCTTTGGTATGTTTTTGACCACTTTTGGGCACAACGGTATTGACTTATGTACCTACACTAGAGTGCGGCCGCGACTTCGTCCACGTGGGATTAGGTTTTGGGATGGAATTTTCAAAAACTATGGACGCAAATACGGATACCTCTAAATGCGGATACCTCTTTATTTTTAATCGAAAGCCAAAATACCAATTTTCATAGATATAACTTGGATAATGACGTTCAAAAATCGCAAAAACGCGATGCAGACGCAAGAAGCCATAAAAACGCCGATCGCTGCTGCTAATGCTGAGATCTATAGAACTTACTCTGAATCAGCTCTGACTCAAGATAGAGGTTAAAACGAGACACAAATATGCTCTGACATAAATCTGTCTCGTTTTAACTCTGTCTTGAGTCTGAGCCGAGTGAGAGTACTTTCTATAGATTTCAGCCTTAAAGTAGCCGATTCGCCCTCTCCCTTATCGAGTTCGACTTTGCAAATCGACACATCAAATCTGGTAAACTTTTCCCCGTGTATGATTTTAAAGTCAACAACATAAAGGGATTCGACGCCGTCCATAGACTAGAGTTCATTACGCGCCCCATGTGCCGAGATCGTCTTGCCGAGGGTTGTTCACGAGGGGATGGTATTATGCTAGGAATGTAAGTAACCTCGAGCTTCCATACAAACGTAGTTTTTCTTTAATTTAGAAAACATGTCGGATTTAAATCAAACTTTGTAAATAGAGGTAGGTATCTATGTGACAAAGTTAGAAATAATTGGTTTTTCTTGTGAACAATAAAACCAAAAAAAATAGATATTAGAAAAATATATAATACGGCGTTATAACTTAGGTATAAAGGTAAACAACTGTTTTCTCGTAGAAAGACGTCAGCGACGCCTTAAGCAAAGTGTTCTACGTTTAGATAGGTACGTTATATTAGTATAACGTAATATAATGTAAAAAAAATATTACGTTGTTATCTCACTGACAATGAAACTGTGCTACTAATGAAAAAGAAACTTAAGAACGTCGCAAGTACCTACCTAGCTTCTTTCGTCGTTTACGAGCTTCTTTGAAACATTTTCTGCGATTTGCCTTTTAAAACAGTGAAGGAAAAATAGATAATGCTTACTAATATTAAAATGTAAAAATATGATTTTTTTATTTGACCTTCCATCACGCAGCAACAATACAGATCAATATGAGTTTTTACATGTGTATAACTAATTGGAAACTTGGAGGAGAATGACGTTAGCTGATTTTTTCCCGGAAAAAGAAAGGTCAAACGGATAAAGGACACATGGACAAAGTCGCGAGTAAAAAGCTAGTACCTAAATAAAAAACTCGTCCTCTAGCGGAATTGGCATAACATCGTCCAGTGTCGTTGGAGACTCGAGTCTTGATCGCACCTTGTATTTGCTCAATCGCGTTGAGGGCGAAAGACGTTACTCGTGTGACGAGAATACAAACGATACTTTCTATAGTTTACTCACTTTACTGCTCGATTGATCACGAGGTTTGAATTGATTTTTGTAACAAAACTTATAAATATATCGTGAATATATCTATCTCCCGCATGCCACTAGAAACGTAGAAAGAACTAGGCTTGTTCTTGCTCTGCCACTAAAAGGAGCGCTCCGTACTAGTACATTAAAAAGACTGTACTAGTTCGGACTTGGAGTACATACTATTAGTACAGTAGTTCCGAGTCAAGCAAATGAAACACAAGGAAGTACTTAATGAACGATGTACGTTACGCGTATTATAATTGATTAAATCTAGATGATGATATAATATATCTATTCGTTCACTCGACTCGGAATAAGCGGGAGACGATTGCATTCCGAACAATAGAAAAATTTACTATTATATACTATTTACTATTTATTAGTAGATTGTTACACAAGGGACGTAAGTAAGCTATTACAGAACAAGATCCAATTTGGCGCCAGTGCGAGCGCAGCTCGCATAGGGCGCTAACGGATCGCGTGCACCCGAGATATTTAGTCACACGAGCGAGCGCAGCGAGCGAGGGTGAATATAGTTCGAGGGTGTAATAGCTACTTGCAACCGAGGTAAGCATTCTACTTTATATCATTCTTGCGAGGTAACTTTGGACTTATCCGGCAAAAGGTTTTGCATCATTTGTTCTGCTTCAAGCAAACAAAAATCAGGCTCTCCTCCTTTATCATCATCTGATGAAGTGCTTGACATTGTTGTAAATAACTTAAATCCCTTTACGAACAAACTTCACAAACTTTCAGATCAAATTAAATGAAAAAAAATTCCATTTTTTTTTCGTAAATAGTTTTCCATTTTTTTTTACGGCTCTGAGTTCCAAGGAGTTTTGCATAGTTTGAAATGTATGGAAATTAAATGCCGCCATGTTCAGTGTTTTTTTTTTCAGTAAAAAGTTTTCTTACCATTTTAAAAGAAAAAAAAAATCAAGCAACTAATCAAGGAACACGTAACTTCACACAAAGTCACTTTAGGTACACTCAACGCACGTTTTCTCCGACACCAGGATAAATTCAAAAAAATTCAAAATTCAAAATTTATTTATTTCATGTAGGCTACCCTGTAGCACTTATGATATGTCACAAATCTACGATATTTTCCAGAGATATTGCCTTTGCAATGTTGCAGAACTAGATTAGTTTAAATTGAAGCTTATCTTACTGTTTTACACTGTGCCTGGCGCCTATCATTTGCTTAACTATCGGAAAGTCTAATACAAATCAATTTTGGAATAAGATCCACCGAAGAGTATGGTAGCAGTGGATTTCTCCATTATAAAAAAGATGAACGGGTCCTTTACTGCAATTTGCTTCGCTGGAACTCGTGTGTTTGGCTCGAACGCCGGTGACACGGTGCTGATTATAGTTTGAGTCTCTGTAATGATGAAAGTCACTCTGTGCGTTATTTCACCGATGTATATTTGATCATCACTAAAACTGTCGAAATTGGCGAAATTGGCGAAATTCTTATCAAAAACGTCAGAGAGACCCATGTTGAATAGTTGTTTGTCTAAAATAGTGTACGAATTTATCCCATAGCTCGGTAACTTTACCTCGACCTCTCTCAAACCAAACTCGTCGGTGTCACCTTTAAGTTTGTCGAGAATGTCCTTCAATGAGACATCTCTTAGATACGTGAGCACTGTCTTGATGTTGACCCCGCGGTGGGGTCGTACGAGAAGCAGGCAGTAGGGGAGAAGTGGCATGAAAGAGCCAGTTTACTAAACGACTCAAAAAAATACACTTTTAACGAAAGAAATGATGATTTTTTTCTCTTAAATTATAATTCATTTATTAAACTAGCTAATTTCATGCGACAAAATCTTAAACACTATGAAAAAATCAACGAAATATTCATTTTAAAAAAATGTGTCTTTCGGCTCTTTCATAACATTTCGGTATTGAAAGAGCTACTAACATTTATGAAAGAGCCAGTCTGTATTATAAAGTGTAATTGTGAAAATTATATAAAATAATAATAATTGCACTATTAAAAAAAAATCAGAAAGGCGATCCCTTCAAATCCTTTTTAAAAATTAATGATATTTTTAAGCAATTTTTAATTCCGTCATTAATTTTAAGTAATTTTAACAAACGCGTTAATCTTAACATATTATTCAGATTAGATTATTTTTTAGTGGATGATGCCTACGACTTCGTCCGCGTGGATTAAGGTTTTTTGATTCCCGCGGAAACTCTTTAATTTTCTGGGATAAAAAGTAGCCCAATTATTAAGCCAGTGTATAATTTATCTCTATATATATATCTAGTATTTTTGCGTGAAAGAGTAACGAACACACACACACACACACACACATACACACACACACACACATACACACACACACAAACACACACATACAAACAAACTTTCACCTTTATAATATTAGTGTGACGTGAAGTGTGATTAATAAAAATCTTTAAAATTAAACAAAGAAAGAATAAGTACCTACTCGGAATTGTAACCGTAGGGGTAGAGGTTAAATGGGGAGATGGTCTGATAATCTGGTCTGTTACAACCTCATTTTCTTGGTGAGCTTCAAATGGTTTTGTAATAGGCGGAGGTGTTGATCTTAAGTTAATTTCAATATTTTCCTTATCCAAGTTCACTTCAATACCTTCGTTAGACTGTGACAGATGGCATATGAAGATAAAATTCATCTCCATTAAATTTATTAGAATTTAAGGGGTAAATTCCCTATGACAGATATGCTTCCTTTACAAGTTGCCAAACTTGAAAAATAGTTACCGATTTTTTGGGTCTTTTTCATTTTTATGGATTTGGCTTTTCCATAATGCAATATCTGAAGCAAATAATTTAATAATATATGAAAAAAATGCATATTTATAGATATTTATTATTATTTTATTTTATTACCAAAATTCAAATGCAGGGTTATGAAAGAGCCGGTTATGAAAGAGCCAGCTCTTTTAAGGCCCATTCACCCAGCTCTTTCATGACTTATTCTTTAAAAAAATATAAACTTTAAAATAACAACAATATTAAAACTTTTTCAACTCAGTTTTTACACAGTTGAATGGCCAAATATATGCACAAACTCAATCTAAAATCCATTTGCCTGTATTTGTTTACAATAAAATACCAAAAAACAAGTTAAATGAAACAAAATACTTACTTTTTACTGCCAAAAACTTTGACTGCATGTGCCGGTGTAAGTTATTTTCGGTGGACTGTCAAATGTTTGTGGGTGACGGGCAATCAGTATTGCCACTTAAAAATAAAATGACGAACCAAATTCGTTCATTAACTACTAAAATATTGCAAGTGGCTCTTTCAAAACCTGGCTCTTTCATGCCACTTCTCCCCTACTTCCCGTCAGCTCTGTACGGCAGTTCTGTGACGGAAGCGTGCAACGACTCAAAGTTAGAGAAAGGGAGTCGCGCTTTCAAATACAGCATATTTATTTTCACTCCCTCATTGCCATTTTGGTAATGATCTTGAACCGTGTCCGCAACGTTAAATGGTGTTGACCAATTCGCAATAAATTTAAAGTAATTGCACATAATCATCGTGGAATCCACGAAATCCTCACTCCTAATCAAATTTCTGATAGGCACTTGGTACGATCGCAAAGTTTGCGTCGCTATATTCAACGCGAACTGCGGTTCTCCAAAATAAACACTCTGAGTTATGAAACGGAAGTCGTTTTCTAATCTTCTAATGCTATCTGAATTCACGTGCAATAAATCATCATAGAAAAGGAAGTTCAACAATTCTATATGAACGCCTTCGTTCACTATCACAGATGTTCTTAGTTTCATAAACTCTTCCACAGCTTCACTTCTCTCTTCCGTTAACAAAAACACCGTCGAAACTTCCTCCCGGGTGACTCCCAGAGTTTCATATGCCACGCTTATCAGCATAGTCCAAATAGTATATGGTGATATCACGACATCCCGATCTGAATCTCGGAGGGTGCGTTGTAAAAGTTCGAAGCTAAAATTTCTTGTCCTTGAATTAAAATCTAAATCACCAAATGACGACGCAGCAAAGAAAAATATTAAAAATATGACCGCACTCATCGTGTCCCGTCGGCTTTTGTTTTATCGTAGATGTTAAAAGTAGCGAACCTACTGACCTCTTGTTATCAAGAGCGATAAAACACAGGCGGTAACTTTTAAGATGGTAATTTAATATGGTTACCGTGTAAAAATATTGTAAAAGTTCAAAATCGTTTTAAAGAAAAATAAAACGAAAACAATAGCAATTAAAAACAAAACAAATAAATCAAAACTTGAAACGTTACAAAATCCGTCAACAGCATTAACTTTCCGAACGTATCAAATCAAACAAAATGTACGCCATTACGTATTTAGAAAAAAAAGAACAAATTCTAAATGCATTTCCCGCCAGTCCGTGTTGCTATTCAAAATAGGAACGTATTACGCGTGAAAAGAACTGTCTCAAATTACTTTACACGTTCTATCCTCTTCTGACACGTTGCAAGACGTAGTTCCATCTCTGTCTGATGCTATACAAACTCTGATAAACAAATACAAAGGGCCTAATTGAGTAACTAGTAAAACGAACATCTCTGTCCCGTCCCTTCGCATATTAAGGCAAGTTTAATTTTACCGTTGGAAAAGTAGATTTGATGCAATTTGAACTTTATTTAAAGAAGGTTAGAATTGTATTGTTTAAACGAGATGGTAATAATATCGTTGTCGTTAACACAATTTTGGAGAGTCGCGCTCTCAAGTGGTAAGGGAGTTCAAGTCCGGGTAGGGAACTTAATTTGTCAACAATTTCAGATATTTGAATACGTTTCGCTGTTCAATGAGCTTCTGTCAGCTTAAATTGTTTTTCTTTCTTTTAAATAATTCGGCTTCCCGTCTTGTTAAAATATTTATACGGCGATCCGATACGAATGTTGATAAGGAATTTTTGTGCTTGTTACAATCAAGATCGAAAGCGAACTGTAATGAGTTTAGTGTTTATCGTTCTCTTCGAAAGTGTTTTATTTATTTTTGCTATAGGTACCTTTACACCAATACAAAATGTCTAGAAAATTTCTGTGTCACTCCGTCTTATTTGACTCGCTGCAGCAATTCTTGAGACAGCAATACCTTGTAAATATAAGGGACGTATGCTATCAAAAATTGAAGCCAGGGATTAATTCTGAGATCTAGATAGAGCGTGCTCTGACTTATCTCAGACTCAAGATAGAGGTTAAAACGAGACACAAATATGCTCTGCAGAAATCTGCCTATGTATAGCAGTAAATGATTCTGAGTCGCTCAGCATTAGGATTTTTCATCGGTCAAAGTCGTGGACAAAAGCTAGTTTCTATTTCTAAATAGTACAAACAAATAAGCTAAAAAAAAGATACCTACCGGCCAAATTAAGAACCTCTTCCTTTTTTGGAAGACGGCTATCAAATCAAATCAAAATCAAATTAAAATTTATTTACCAAGTTCATGTAGGTCAACTTGTAGCTCTTATGACACGTCATAAATCTACCACCGGTACGGAATGCAGATTCTGCTAAGGGCCGGCAAAAAACTCAGCAAAAAAAAAAATTTTTTTTTACAATATGTAACAAAACTATGCTATGTAGGTATACAGTGTTTCTGCATTGAAGTTTCAAAAATGCATGCGTAGGTATATACAATCCAACGTATTTTAAGACGGGCAGACAAAGCAGACCCATTCCCGTTAGTGGGAATTTTTGGTTGGCTAGAAATAGAAGCCCACCCGTGCGAACTCGGGGCGGGTAGGTACACAAGTGTAGGCAGAATAATGTAGTGGTCAGCAATAGAGATTGACGCGTCGGCAGCGTGGTATCCGGCGTCCGACAGAGCTGATCGCATCCTCATTGCGCACAGGATACGGCAATCTGCGCTGCCCCGCCCAGCATAGCAGGACGGCACCAATAACCGTACCGACGACTGAACCCTGGGCCCCAAGTCTGCTATTTTACATGTCATTGTCATTGATCCGCAATACAATTACAATACAATTATCATTGGTCCAAAATTTCGTAGTCTACTAAATTCACAATGGTCGTTTGATTTCTTATAATTGGATTGTAATTCAATCATACCTCGGTATTGCCATTAGCTTAAAAAGCGTTTGCCGAAATGAGTTTAAAAAAAACTACATATTAAAAACGTTTATTTAAGCTAGATTCAAAGCTAGATGTGTCAGTGGCAAACCATCGGAAAACAATTGTGACGCCATTGAATTAGTAGACTACCAAAATTGCTAAAAGTAGCAATTGGGATGTCATTGATAGGCAATGTAACTACAATTGCAATAGCAGACTTGGGCCCCAGGACGGCACCAATAACCGTACCGACGACTGAACCCTGACCATTTACCTTTGCCTATAGCCTACTTGTTCGCGCCCAATGTTGACCGCGATTCACAGTTTACAATGTTAGTCGACACATCTAAAGTTACCCTTATTTGTCTGTGATATGTCAACTAAAATATAGCAAGAACTGACCTTAAATTCTATGACGGTTGACGTGGACTATAACTAGAGCACATGAAATACATATTACATAAACGTAGCTATAGCATAGCGTAGCGTAGCGTAGCGTAGCGTAGTAGCGTAGTATAGGTGCTGGAAGGGGGCCCGTTAGACAGGGAAGTGGCGGGAAAAAATTGTATACCTAAATAGGTTTTTAAAAGCTCTCATTTTATCTCCTAATAATAATCTACAAATAAATCAAGAATTTATTACCGAAGTATATAAAAAAATCCCTCCTTATGCCCTCCGGCGAGTTTGTCTGTCTTTTCGCGTCAATCTAATGAACCGACTGTAGAGATTTTCATTCCGTTTTCAGCCATGTAAAGCCAATTCTTCGAGAGGACTATGCAGTAATGTCTAATGCTAACACCCAATTAATCGATAATAATGATAGTTCAGCCAAAAATTTACCTATTTAACCTTTACACATAATATAATTTGAGAGGAAAAGGGGAATAATTGTCACGTTCAGCATAACAAAAACATTTCATGCATAGTTAGCTAGTCTATAAGGAGGATTACTACGAGCTACGTGCCGCATTACCCGTTGAATATCGACGACGTTACACGCAACAAACCGCCTCCGGTAGATAGTTCCCTCATTAAACGTACAATAAAAAACCCCCTACTCATCCCCGCTGAGCCCTGTCAACGCTGAATGCCTCCACAATGGAGGCAAATACGACTCCAATAAAATAAACTAAACTAAAATAAAATAATCGTCGAGGCGCGTCGGTAGCCGTCAAACCATTGTGCCTCCGTCATGCGCCGGGTGACAACACGCCGCACTTACAGCGAGACTGTCCTGAGGCCCTCGTGTAACTTTTCAAGTTTACGAAAAGTAAAAATGTTTCAATTCATCCAACCTGCCGCAAAGTAATTCCATGGTATTTAAAAAGTGATATTTTTTTTTTTGTTTTTTATTCGATGACAAGATAGCCCTTGACTGCGATCTCACCTGATGGTAAGTGACGATGCAGTCTAAGATGGTAGCGGGCTAACTCAGAAGGGGTATAGCAGTGTAAATTCAACCCATACCCCTAATCGGTTTCTACACGCCATCGTGCCGGAACGCTAAATCGCTTAGCGGCACGTCTTTGACGGTAGGGTGGTAACTAGCCACGGCAAAAGCCTCCCACCAGACCAGACCAGAGACAATTTAGAAATTATAAATTCCCAAATTGCCCCCGTCGGAAATCGAACCCGAGACCTCCCAGTTATAAGACCACAGCGCACACCACTGCGCCAGGGAGGTCGTCAATTTATTTGCAATAATACGCCAAACCAAAAAAAATCCGTATGGTAAAATGCGCGGATGAAGAAGCAAAACTATACAGCGCGTACGGCGCGATTTGCCATTCCAGATTTTTTCTGGTTTGACGGATATAACAAAAAATATTACTTCTTCTTTTAAGACTGTTCCTCACTTGTAGGTACTTTATTGGCATGAGCAATGCATGCGAAATCGCGTCGATCCATTACTGCGTGATTGAAACGTTGGTTTTTCGTTCAATTACACTGACGAAGTGTGCCTAATATTATACACAATGATTATAGTACCGAATCTCTTCATTGTATCACTGTGAGAAACTGATGAAGCCTTTTCCAGACACTTTCCTGGTTTGAGGGGACAGCATGGTCACCTCGCAAGTCCCATGACTGACTCCAAACTAACGACCAAAATGTTTAGAAAACAATTTAAGAAGCTTCCGTTTACCATCAGTTTATTTACGCCATTGTGGCTAAGCGGATCGCTACCTAATTGTCGACGAGGCGGACAGACAGACGGACAAACAGAATGGATGGGAAACGGTCGAGTTTCTTTTTTATACGTTGATCAAATAAACATTATTTCGATAGGAGCGCGGGAGGAAGCTATTAGTATGGGTTGCTTTTGGAACGACTTACTCACGTGTGAAGTAAATACTGGAGGGAGTTAACGTATATGTAAAACAATTCCGTAAAGAACAGCCTCAATTAAAGGTTAGTAAAAGGTAACTGAAAACCTATATCCTAAGTAAAAACTTATAATTCGAGGTCGACGAATGGTCGACGATTCAATCTCCATCCGCTGCAATATTGTCGTCCTAACACAAGCTTTACGTTTTTCACAAGGCGAAAGTTTGTTTGTATGTGTGTATGTGTGTGTGTGTAAGTAAGTTTGTTACTCCTTCGCGCCACAAGCAATGACCAGATTTGACTGAAATTTGGAATGGAGATAGCTCATACCCAGGATTAAACATAGGCTACATTTTATCCCGGAAAATTTAACAGTTCCCACTTCCCATGGGAATCAAAAAATCCTTAATGCACGCGGACGAAGTCGCGTTAATTAACGAAGTTGATTTAAGTACTCGCCCGGAGTAAGGAAGTTGGCGGTGATTACCCCCGTGCCTCGAAGAGCACGTAAAGCTGTCGGTCCTGCGCCTGATCTCTCTCCGGTCCTGTCGGATTTCCGTCCATCGGACTATGAGAGTAAGGGAGTAGAGAGTGCACCTATGTTTACGCGCACACTTGTGCAATATAAAATCTCCCGCGCAGATGGCAAATCCCTGTGGAGATGGATTCTGCTACCCAATTTGCTGCTCCGTCAGCAGATCGTTCTTGATCCTCGATCATCATTTATCTAACACCTACTCATTGAGACCATTCTAATGAGCCCAAACACACTGTATAGGTACTTTTTTGCTGAGGTTAAAAATGTATCTTGTAAAAAGCTCAATGATTGTGAAACGCCGGATAATTTTTTTAAAGTCACAAATATCCCCAGTTCCGCGGCCCCCACAGCGCTGGGGCTCCCCCACCTAATGGTGCGCGAAACTTATCACATTATCAAAAAGCAACAAATCGAATCCTTTGATCAGGACGCCTCGCTAATTCGGTGATTACTGCGCGCCTAGCGCGGCCCGCTGCTATCGAGTTTCGCTACTAGCGAATAAAAACTTAGATAAGGTTAGCAGAGTAGTGAGCAGATAACACTGTCAAATATTGAATGATATTTCACAGAATAAGATTTTATTTTATTAAACGACTTCCTTTACTAGCTGATGCCCGCGACTTCGTACACTTGGATTATTTTTGTTTAATCCATCCAGCCATAGATCCAAACTTTCGCATTTATAAATTAGTAGGATTAGTAGGATGACGTACACAACATATTAGGTATTACGTATTGCATATTTGAGATTTGAGTTTTAAGACTTGAATTAGCCGTATAATACGAGTAGCAACAAGCGACATGCCGGCAGTCGCTGGACACACAACAGTAGCGAACAAAAGGCACAAGATCGTGTCACACAATCTTGTGCCAATTGTTCGCTAACACACGAAGCAAGCAAGCTAGCGAAACTTTTATCCAATGGTTGAGAAGACCATACATGTGTGTTTCTCGTCGAATTGAATCGCTACCGAGCGAAATTCAAAAATTTTGCGACTAGCGTCTCCTGGTTAAACCCCGGCGCCGGTGCACAAAGGCAGCTGATGACGGGCCACGTGACTCGCTACTTTGTAGCTTGTTAACATTAACCCGGCGAGGGGCCAAGGGGGTGTTGAGGGGGAAACGGGGGCAACAGTATCAATGCACCGTTCAACGGCTATTATGGATTTAGTCTAATAGAATAAACGGGTAAAATGTATCTCTTTTGTAATTTGAGATCAAGTAGGGGATACTGTACCCGATAGGCATTTGAGTCCCAAAATGCTGGTAGATCCTCAACTAGTGTGGATCGAAGATATCAGATGAGTCGAAGGAAGCCACTGGACACAAGCAGCGCAACACCATTAAAACCGTTAAAATGGGTAATCTTGGGTATTTTCTGATTTGGTTTCGGACTGTTCCTTGTTTGACTAATTGATAATAACGCAGGGTACACCAGTGTCACCGCCTGCCCGCCTGAAATCAGCCTCAAATGGCCCCAAATGCATCAAGGCTCTGGCAGACCCTTAGCTAGTGGGAACCAGAAGCTATGGGATACGAGCGACGCAACACCGTGTTGAATTAGAATGGGCAATTTCGAGTACTTTCTGATTTGGTTTCGGACTGTTCCTTGCTTGACTGCGCCAATCAATATCACACTGTACAAGTGCACAAGCTCGAGTCTCGAGTTCCAACTCGCCGGCTAATTGATAATAGCGCCGGATACACCAAGTGTCACCGCCTGCCTGCCTGAATGCGGCCCCAAATGAGCATATAATGCGTGCGGTGATTGCTCAATAAACAAAACCCTCACATAAAGCCCCATTGTGGGGAGGAAACGGAGCAAGGAAGCGCAGCATTGTAGTTATTGCGCTGCGCGATTGTGCCCAGACTCAAAGCGCACCGAATTGTATGAAGGTATTTTCTGCGAAAGATGATCTGCAAATTGGAAGGTGAAATTAGTAGGAATGTTTCTCGCTCTCGGGCTCTTTTTGAAGGGTTATCGCGTTTCGAGGGCTGTGTGAAGGAAAGTGAATGGGACGCTTTCTGTTTTTGTTCTATACCCACAGCAATTACGAGTAGAACTATATGTAAGTATACGGCTATAGGATTACCTAAAAATGATTGCATCAGTCTGACGATCGCAATCACCTTTGATTTAATTTGATCAATGCATTTTAGCAAGAAAAGGTTAGAATTATTTTGCTATAATCCGCCAACAGAAAAAATCTGTATAGTCAAACATGCAGTTACAAGCTCAGCACCGATTACCTCCCCAACCAAGCAAGAAAGCCAAGTTTCCAAGCAAGCAATGTCACCACCACTCACATGTACTGTGTCAATATCGAGAGAGTATCAGCCAATCTGGTGCAATCATTTTTGACATTCCCACACCATCTTCGAATTACGAATCGATAAATCTCGAAGCAGAATATCCTGTAAGCCGAGGTTTTAACCTTTTCTGAATTATATGTACTCGCTTTAATGGTGAAGTAAACATGAGGAAAGCTGCATGCTTTCTCTGCAAGATTTCTCCATAATATTCTCAAATTATGGGTAATATTTGCATGGGTATAGTTGGGGACCGGGAGAGCGACATGGGCTACTTTTTATTTCGGAAAATTAAAAAGTTCCCGTGGTTTAAAAACTAAATCCACGCGGACAGAGTCGTGGGCATCAGGTAGTAAAAAATAAAAAAAAGACGTGTGGCACTCGGGGACTGCCACGGTAAAGCTATTGCATGCGCCATCTAGCGGCTCACCGTAGAGGAGTCCCGTGTCAGGTTATTTTCGTTACGGAATTTCTGGATTCGGTCTCCACGCTGGCCCGCGATAGAAGCTATGCAATAGCTTGAAAAGATTCCGACGAATTGAGAACCTCCTCCTTTATTGGAAGTCGGTTAAAAATACTCACAGCAAATCGAACGCGCAGGAAACAAATTCGAAGCGTAAATTAACTCAACAGGAGCTAAGTTTAAGGCGACGCGAACACTTTGATCATTCGCGGGTTGTTTCGCGTTCTAAAAGGATTTTTCCTTTGTCAGTACTCGATCGCGCGATGACTGACACGCGATTCTAAACGCGGATTACATTACCAAACACAGTATACGCCTTAAATCACGAACTCAACACGAAAATGAACCTTATATCTATGTGATAAGGGATAGAGATTGAAATATCGTTTATGCCCAGGTAGATTTTGATGTTTGTCACGGCATGAAGTTACATTTTCGTTAATGCAGACTGTGTACCTTAAAGTTGTTCGATTTTAAATCTTATTATTATTGAAATAAGGGCGTTTGAATGTTTTGTGAGGTGCAAAAACAGGTTTGCAGCGGTGTAATAAGTCCTCGGCTCGGGTAGTCTTTGGAAAATGAGTTTCCTAGCGTACTGGCACACGGGGGAGTAATTGCGGGGCCACGTCCATGTCTTTGAAGCGGCAGCTTTGTAGAAATTGCCATCCTGGTGGTGAACATTATATTTACGAGTGGGTATGTACTAGGGTACCAGGTTTTGCCCTCGACTTCTGCACTGAATAAAATCAAAGCGGCTATTCTTTGATTTTATTCGTCCATACTTTTTTTTACGTAGGTAGAAACTGTCAGTTGGTATCTTTCTTCTAAAGTTTTTGTATAATTTGAAATGGTTATCACATTTAAAACTAACAGGGAACGTGTATTTTATTATTTTTTGTACCATAGTTTTTATTTAGAGGTAGGTACTAATTGTCGCGAATCGGCGCGATTGTTTTTTTGATTGTTTTTCCGAGCTTCTGTATTTGTCGCGAGTCGCGGCTGCGTCGCGTCGATCCGTAGCTCCATTGTTGTGTGATTGAAGGACAAACCAACAACCAAATACACTTTGGCATTTGTAATATTAGTAAGGATATTGCTAAGGCGTTGTCCTAATACAACGCGAATGCGCGAATTTTACTAGTACGTTCAAACATACTGATCTCGAATAGGTGTCCTATTAGGCATTTGCGCGATGGAACGAAGCGCAGTGGAACCCGTGGTCGCTCGCATCGCTTATTCGCGCGATGATCGCGCATTCGCTTTATATTAGGACTAGCTTTTGCCCCCGCGACTTCGTCCGCGTGGAATTTTTCCTGAATTTTCTTTGCTGTAAACCTCACGGAGCCCGAGACCTTTCCAACGAATGCAAAACCGTGGAAATCGATTCGTGTGTTCTGGAGTTATAGCGTCAGGAAGGAAAACCCGACTTATTTTTATATAGTAGACAACGCCAAAGGATTATTCGCGTAGTCGCTAGTTGTCGCTGAAGCGCCGCGCCCGTGGCCCGGGGTAATTGTCGCGAATCGGCGCGTCAGATCTGAGCCGTCGGCGCCTTTTGATTGTTTTTCCGAGCTTCTGTTTTTGTCGCGGCCGCGGCCGGTAATCGCGCAATCGCGGCCGATATTAAAAGGTCAATCCGTAATTCCCGAGTGATGAATGTCCTGTAATTTTAGGTGTAATGTACGATGGGAACGGATAACTTGTTATATTGCTGTTTTTGTGTTAGTGCAAAGGCAGAAATGCCGACTTTATTATAATGCTTAGATAGCCACTAGTTTTGTCCAAGCTTCGTACTTATGAATGACCTATGTGACTCTCCACAGTAGAGCTAATGATGTTCACATGTCGCTGCTTCAATCCAAAAGTATTTTCACAAATAAAAACAAATTATAGAAATGTTTTTATTGCGAAAATACGATCGTAATCCTTCATATTTTTATATTGAAAAAGACACCCACTGATTTTGCAATTTTAACCGATTTCCAAAAAAAGGAAGAGGTTCTCAAGTCGTCGGAATCTTTTTTTTTAATTTTTATACAAGGTGTAACGGAAGGGGGGGGGCATCAACCCTGAAGGAGGTGAATGTGCTCATGAAACTGAACAACTTTCCCCAAGGAACATAGGCTGAAATATGAAAAAAAAATTTGGACCTCCCTTACAAAATTGACGACGATTGATATACTATGGGAGGCCCAAAATTTTTTTTTCATATTTCGATTCCCCGATTATTCCAAGACGCCGATTTGGAAAATTCTTTTTTTGCTTGCAAGGGTGTACTTTCCAGGTGGTCCCGTTGTCATCAGATCAATCACAATTGATATACTTTGTAGTAGCGTTTGAAGTCGGTTTTGTAAAAATAATTTATATGTTCCTATTAATTTAACATAGACAACATCTCGATTTCTCAAAAGAAAAGCACAGAGGAGCATTTGATAGCAAGCAACTCAACTTGGTACAGTGTTGGCAGGGACTAGGGAGCAAGTGACGTGGGGCGCGGGAGGCTGTCCGCGTGTTTATACCGAGATGTTTTTAAACAACTACTTATAACTGCGACTCACATTTCTATACTACGCCACGAACAGGGATGTCACAAACCAAAATAAAACTAGTTTACAGCCGTGAGATAATGATCTTTAGCGGAAATCGCAAAATATGTCGGAACTGACATCATTGTATTATTATATTACTAGCTGATGCCGGCGACGTAATATGCAGCCTATGTGTTAGTCTTTATCTTTTATCTAAGTTTTTTCGACTGGTTTTTAGTATTTTGTCCCCACAGCTGTATCCGCACCGGAAAGCGCATTGTTGGCAGACCCCCGCCAGATGGACGATGACTTCAGACGAGTCGCAGGGAGCCGCTGGACACAGACGGCGCAAGACCGAGACCTGTAAAAGTCCATATAATAGAGAGTCCAACAGTGTCAAAAAATAACTTTTTCAATAAAATCGCTATTTTATTATATTTAACACGCTTTTTAAACTCTTCTAATACCTTCATCCTTCCTATTCTGGAAAATTACGAAATTTATAATTTCTGTAATATTTCTGGTCTGATCTGATGGGAAGTTTTGGTCGTGGCTGACCACCCCACAGTCACACTTATCACAGAATCCTACTAATCCTACTCATTTTATCGTACTAGCCCTCCCATATTATAAATGCTAAAGTTTAGATGGACGTATGTTTGTTACTTCTTCACGAAACAACGAATCGCCCGATTTTGCTGAAATTTGGATTGAAGATAGCTTACACCCGGGATTTACACATAGGCTACATTTTATCCCGGAAAATTAAAGAGTTCCCGCGGGAATAAAAAAAATCTTAAGCCACGCGGATGACAGCTAGGAAAAAAAAATCTGTTTATTAAAGGATGGTAAGTTTCGCCAACCCTACAGCCGCGAAGCGTCCCTGTCAACGTGTCTTTAAAACTGAGCAAATATGAAAGGGCTCGGGTTTCGGGATCGATTTTAAAACAATATTCGTTTCCCGACGGAGGCGCCTCCGAGCAAACAAGCAACCGCTGCCCGTCACAAGCTCACAAGCTCGCAGCGCCTGGCCGTAGGTACCTACCCACTCGCTCCGCCGAAAAAATACTTTACTTACTTACACTGGGGCAAACAAAAATTACTGACAAAAACTTTGTTTGCCCACGGTCTACACGGCACTGATATACGAGACCCTAGATATAGACCTAGCCAAATAGATTCAAAAGATATAACCATTAACCCATTTCCTTTGTATCGATCCTTGCAAAAGACCTTTGGCTAGCAGTATACTTTAGGACTTTATTCGTTAAAAGGTTTAAACTATGTAATCAAATTACTAACAATTTCGTGATAGTAAGTAAGTTACCTAGCAGTTACGAGTTACATTTGTTCACTAAATAACAAATAAAGTGGGTTGCATAAATCATAATCCATTGCATCCAATGCATGACACCATAGTTTGTTTCGTCTGACTTATTTATTTTATTAGTATAGTAGAGTACAAATATGGGTCTTAAAATAGTAATTTCCCTTACATAATATTCTGCCTTATGGTATAACGGTCTGAAAATTGTTAGGTTATACTTCTTACTAGCTTTTGTTCGTAAATTCGTCCGCGTGGAGTTAGTTTTTTTCAAAATCCTACGGAAATTATGATATTTTTTTCTGATTTTCTGAAATAAATAGTAGCCTTATCTTCATGTCATCAATTAGGTACTATTCCTATGCGTAAAACCAATTCAATACCACTCTTGCGGCGTGATTAAAAGACAACTAACAAAGATACTTTTGCATTTATTTAGTAGGATAGATTAAGTAATCAATTTTGAAAGAAGGACCTTGTCTGTCGCGGTTGGCTTGCGTCTAGGGGTCAAAATAACGGAGTCACATCGATGCCATATGTAGTAATCAGTAGGACAGTTGAATGAAATGATGACGGTGGTAGGTATCTGATTTTTATATGTATCAATGGCACAAGTACGGTCGTCAGGTGGCGATTCGTTTCTATTTGGTTTGGAACCTCCTTCAGAAATGGACGATGCCACTTCATCATAATAAAAAGTTTTCTTCGATACATACTCGCCACTTGGTCGCTACTTAGAAGTTTTGAGGATCATTGTACCTACTCTAATGCTGAGATCTATAGAGCGTACTGTGATTCAGCTCAGACTTGAGTTAGAGTTAAAACGAGACACAAAATGTGCAAATCTATATATATATAAAATTCAAAGTCCTGACTGACTGACTGACTGACTGACTGAGATATCAACGCACAGCCTAAACTACTGAAGTTAGAAACTTGAAATTTTTACATTTGGTTCCTTTTATGACGTTGGCGCACACTAAGAAAGGATTATTGGAAATTCCACCCCTAAGGGGTTTAAATAGGAGATGGAAGTTTATATGAAACTCCGTCATTTTTCAAGCTGCTTCCATCAAAGTTGGTATTTGAGCTTTCAGTTAAAAATAAAGAAGTACGTGTGTCACAGTTTTTGAAAATTCCATCCCAAAATCAAATTCCACGCGGACGAAGTCGCGGGGGCAAAAGCTAGTTTAAATTAAATTCAAATTCAAAATTTATTTATTTCATGTAAACCAACTTGTAGCTCTTATGACACGTCATAAATCTACCACCGCGCCGGTTCGGAATGCAGATTCTGCTGAGAAGAGCCGGAAAGAAACTCAGCAGTTGCTCTTTAAAAAAAAAAAAATTTACAATAAGTAACAAAACTATGCTATGTATACAGTGCTTCCACAATGAAGCTTCAAAAATGCATACGTAGGTACACAATCCAACGCATGTCAACGGGCAGACAAAGCAGACCCATTCCCGTTGGTGGCATCTGTTCTCTGACATAAATCTGTCTCGTTTTAACTCTGTCTTGTGTCTGAGCAAGCATTTTGAAATAGAAATAGAAATAGAAATATTTTTTATTCAAATAAACTTTTACAAGCACTTTTGAATCGTCAATGAATCTACCACTGGTTCGGAATGCTTTTCCTGCCGAGAAGAGCCAGTAAGAAACTCGGCGGTTGCTCTTTTCAAAAAAAATAAAAAATTTACAATTGTTATTGAACACAGGATAGTTATTACTGTCTTATGAATCACTGGAGCGAATTATATCCACGCTTTTTTATCATTTACATAGTCTTCAATTGTATAATATGCTTTTTTCATGAGAGCAGATTTAATTGATTTCTTAAACTTGTGTAGAGGCAAGTCTAAGATTGACTGTGGAATTTTATTGTAAAACGTCACGCCCATTCTCACAAATGTCTTTTGGACCCTCTTGAGGCGCAGCCCAGGAAACATGAGCCTATTTGGATTTCTACTTGGTCTATCGGACAAATCACTCTTTTTTTTGTAACTCAAAATGTTTTGTCTGACAAATATTATGTTGTTATAAATATATTGTGAAGCTACTGTAAGAATGCCTATCTCTTTAAATCTTTCTCGAAGGGAATCCCGCGGCCTCAAATTATAGATTGCGCGGATTGCCCTCTTCTGCAAAACAAAAATTTTTCCAATATCGGCTGCCTTACCCCATACTAAGATTCCGTATGACATAATACTATGGAAATATGCAAAATAAACAATTTTTGCAGTTTCTATGTCAGTCAACTGTCGAATCTTCCTAACAGCGTAAGCAGCAGAGCTAAGTTTGCCAGCAAGCGTTGCTATATGGGTGCCCCATTGTAGCTTTGAATCCAGGGTTAACCCCAAAAACACTGTGGAGTCCTCAGTTTTCAAAGGTTCATTATTTATCTTTAAATTTTTACTGACAGTTCTCGTGTTAGGTAATAAAAACTCAACACACTTTGTTTTTTTAGCATTTAAAAGGAGATTATTTGCCGTAAACCATTCAGAAACTTGAGATAATGCATTATTTACATCGTCAAAATTGTCTTTCATCCTATCGACTTTAAAAATTAAAGACGTATCATCAGCAAATAGTACAATATCGCAAGTATTTTGGACAAAATGTGGTAAATCATTTATGTAGACCAAAAACATGAATGGACCTAGAATAGAACCCTGGGGTACACCCATTACTGAGGCTGATCCGGATGATTTTACATCATTGACACATACTCTTTGGACTCGGTTGCTGAGATAAGACGCAATGAGACTAAGTGCAAAATCTTTAATGCCATAGTGGCTCAGTTTAAGCAAAAGAGTCTCGTGATCAACGCAGTCGAATGCCTTTGATAAATCACAGAAAATACCAATGGCATTCTGTGAGTTCTCCCACGCATCGAATATGTGTTGTAATAGCCTTGCGGCTGCATCGGTTGTTGATCGACCCTTTGTAAAACCATACTGCTCAGTGTGTAGGAGTTTATTTAAATTAAAGTGTAAAAGCAGTTGGTTGAGCATTATTTTTTCGAATATCTTGCTGAGAGTTGGCAAAACTGAAATTGGCCTGTAGTTATTCGGGTCACTTTTGCTGCCCGATTTAAAAAGCGGTATTAGCTTACTACATTTCATAAGATCTGGAAAAGATCCAGAATCTACTGATTTATTAAAAATTAAAGCAAGATACGGCGCAATAATATCAATTACATTATGAATTATTTTAACTGATATCCCCCATAGATCTGCTGTTTTCTTATTTTGTAAAGATTTAAATGTTTTGACTATGTCATATGGGGTAACGTGTTCAAACCTAAATAACTTATTGCACTCAGAGACATTGCTTCTTAGAAGACGATAGGCTTCTGCCGGCGAGGAATTTAGAGAACTGGTTGTGGTAATTTGAATATTTTTGAAAAAGTTCTCAAATGTATTTACAACTTCTATATCGGAGTTAATTACATGATTATCAAAATTCAATTCATAAATCATTTTTTTTTATTCGATGACAGGATAGTCCTCGACTCTCTCTAATGGTAAGTGACGATGCGTCTCAGATGGTTACGGATTACCTTGGAAGGGCTATGGTACTGTACATTCAGCCTGTACCTACCCCTAATATTTCTACACGCCATCGTGCCGGAACGCTAAATAGCTTGGTGGCACGTCTTTGACGGTAGGGTCGTAACTAGCCACAGCAAAGCCTCCCACCAAACCAGACCAGAGCCAATTCAGAAATTATATAAATTCCAAAATTGCCCTCGCGGGAATCGAACCCGAAACCTCCCAGATTTACCTCCCAGTCTTATGGGTACGGGGCCCATACAAAATTACCCATTACCCTTTACGCTCGGATAATACATTTAAAATTGTTGAAATCGGCTCATAATCAGACAATACATCATAACCCTTCATTGCTAAAAGCTTCTATATCTTGCAAGTAAGATCGTCTATTAGGTAAATAAATAAATAAAGAAATAAAGAAACATCCATTTATTTATGTGGAAATTATTTTAAACGTATGAGTTATTTTCAACTATAAAGTTCAACTCATGAAATATTGCAATTATTACTACATAACTAATCACACTTTCAATTGCTAATATCAACAACTTACCTACATACGGCTAGCATTGCAATCAGCTTTTTAATATTCAGTAGGTACCTATTCGTCTGCTGCAATCGACCGATCATATCAAAACGTTTTACCGTATTGAATATAAACTTCTTTTTTATTCAAATAGCTACGAATTTTACTGAATTTAATGCTTTTCAATTGCGAATTGTCAGAATAAAGGTCAGGGAAGTTAGCGGTAGAGAAATACTTGCAGATATTTTTTCCAAAAGTTATTTAGTACAATAATATTATGAGCTTAACTTGTAAAATATATTGCCTATGCAATATATTTTAGTGCTTCTATAAGCAGCACTGGTAGTGCTAGTGGCATGGGCAGGAGATAAAAGTTTTATCCCCCGATTTTATCCACTCACAGGGGATACAATTATCTTTTCCCTATGCTAAAGCATGACAGACAGAGAAGGCGATGTATATTTCTCTAAGTATATCCACTGAGTGTTATTTCCACCGCTGTGCCCATGCTCGACGGGTGGATAAAGCTAAGTGAGGGGATAAACGTTTTACTCTTTTCCCGGGGATAAAATTTCTCCCGCCCATGCTACCAGGGCTGGCGTTACTTTGCGAAGTTCATGATTAGCAAGAAAAGGTTTGCAGCAAAGCATTGTATACATCTAATGAGGATGCTCCGGTATCAGGGCGAAACGTGTGTCGAGAGTAGTATACAAGTCTTGCGTGGTGGTGCATGTGAGTGGTGGTGGCATTGCTTGCTTGGGAACTTGGCTTTCTTGCTTGGTTGGGGAGGTAAGCGGTGCTTAGCTTGTAACTGCATGTTTGACCGTACAGATTTTTTTTTGTTAGCGGATTAAAGCAAGATAATTCTATCCTTTTCTTGCTTGTCAAATATAGTTTTGTTCAAATTTTTTATTTTATTTAATGTTCCACTTGTTGCTTTTGTGACAATTCAAGACTCTACCACTACTTTCCGATAAGGAAAGCAGTTTCTGTTGAGAAGAGCTCGCAAGAATTATTATTCTATTAATCCTACTATTCCTACTATCCTACTAAACTAATCCTACTAATATTATACTTTTTTTTTCTGTTGATTTTGATTACCAAAGTGGTGCTCAGTACAATTACAATCTAGCCTAACTTAGTTGACTAATTAGTAATTTTAATTTAACCTAAACTTCTAAATTACTAATATTATACATAAATGTGAAAGTTTAGATGTATGGATGGATCGATGGATGTTTGTTACTCGATCACACCGCAACGACTGAACGGATTTGGCTGTTTGGCACAAAGGTAGAAAGTCTGGAATAACACATAGGCTACTTTTTCTACCGGAAAATAAGAGGGTTCCCATGGGAAAGGAAAAAACCTTGATCCACGCGAACGAAGTCGTAGGCATCGACTAGTAACTAAATAAATTTTAGTTATATTTTAGTTAGTTTCTAAGAAGGTACGGATTTGAAAGAAAGCAGAAATAGGCTCCTGCCAAAAACAGCGGAATACCGCTGCCATGGTTACGCGACGAAGGTGCTTACGACCTAAAAGTAGGTTCTCGAATTCCGCGGAGGTAAACCAGATTCCGCACACTCGCATGGCTTGACAGGTGGCATCGGGTCACGTGACCCCTGTCATTATCCCCCTCCCCCCAATCCTCCGCGTATAATTAAAGCCTCCTCCTACAGACAGGCCCAATCTGCTTATCAAACATAAAACAGCCCTGTTGGTAAAGTTAACTAGTTTTTACAACGCTGATTGCGGCGATAAGTGAAGAATGAAGATGCAGTCACATAATCAAACCGGTCGATTTCAAAATCTATCTGATCCAAAATATGAATAAAAATCTAATATTTTAAATAAAAATAATATGTTTTAATCTCAATTATTGGAAGGATTGGTTCAGTTCATGACTATACATATATGTCACCCCTAAAGAAGAACTACGAAAAACCAACCAAATACATCTTACAAATGGGTCTTACATAAATAATATATTATTTCTTTTATAAGCATTCAAAAAATTGAGATTCGAATAAGACTCATTTTTGATCTAGCTTGGACGAGATATGGCAACTGGGAGTAATAACTTTCCCAAGTTAAACCTGAAGCATTGCTAAAGAGACTCAAATCCACGACTTTTTATTACAAGCTTTTGCCCACGAGTTAGTTTTTCAAAATCCCTCGGTAATTGTTTTTCCGGGAAAAAATACAGTTCCGATTTATAATACTAGTAAGAATAGTAAGGATATATATTTTCAGTTGTAAAATATGGTTTTCTAAGAGAATAGATTTTTTAAACTTATTGAGAGTTTGAACATAAGTTGGAGGAGGAAGTCGGCCCGTGTGTAGCAGCCATTATTACCCGAGATGTCTTCATTCCACCACTTCCTTTTAATTAAATACAGATTAAGTTTTTGCGTCGCGAACTTGGAACATGATGAACATTTTTATTTGAGGGTGGAACGTAATTATCATTGCACAGTTTGCGTTTCTGACCGTTATAAACGAATCGATCGGAGTTCTTTATACGCTTTTTTGTAGGTTATGTTTGTAATTTATTAATCTGCTATATTACCTATCGGTTGAAATGATGATGCAACTCAGAATAAACTTACAGCGATTAAAGCCAAGACTGTGCTTTTCGGCGCGAATTACATAATCTTTCTTTTTTCTTTTCTTTTCTAGGGACATGTTACCTACCTCTTACCTACTAAAATTTTCCTTAAAACTGTTTTAGACTTCTTACGCTATACAATATTCATCGAGGGAACAGTATAAAGAATCTCACCTGCACTGGTAGCATGGGCGGGAGAAATTTTATCCCCGGGAAAAGGATAAAACGTTCATCCCCTCGCTTAGCTTTATCCAGCCGTCGAGCATGGGCACAGCGGTGGAAATAACACTCAGTGAATATACTTATAGAAATATACATCGCCTTCTCCTCTGTCGCCATGCTTTAGCATAGGGAAAAGATAATTTTATCCCCTGTCAGTGGATAAAATCGGGGGATAAAACTTTTATCTCTTGCCCATGCTACCGGTGCTGATGGTAAAGGCCGATGCCCGATGCAGTCTAAGGCTGAGATCTATAGAGCGTGCTCTGACTCAGCTCAGACTTAAGATAGAGATTGAAGCGAGAGACAAATATGCTCTAACATAAATCTGTCTCGTTTTAACTCTGTCTTGAGTTTGAGCTGAGAGAGAGTGCGGTCTATAGATTTGAGCCTAAAATAAAAGTGGGCTTAGCCAAATAATACGGGTAAATATTAATTAAAGAATAATTAGTAGTCAAGCTGAACTTGACTACCTACCTAATGTTCTCCTTTCCCCCCAAATAAGAGTAAAGCTTGTGTTAGGAGTGGGTCCGACAATAGTGCATGAGTGGAGACCGAAACGTCCACCTTTCAGTTTACAATCCACACCTTAAACCGTTGGACTATTCAGGCTATAAATATACTACTAATATACCTACCAGTACTATTACTTAAACTTACAACATGACTCTAGAATCTAGATGTATGAGCAATTATTTATTATTAGCTTTCTCTATTATTATTTGGGACGGGTATTTGCTTCGGGGTGACTAAATATTTTTCTCCATTACAAGTTGAACCTAAACAAACACCGAGCCACTTCCTTCAATACAAAAACCATGCAAAAACCACCAGAGTATAGCGTTACGGTATCCATTTAAATGTTATGAAAATTCCTCTTTCCCATGCGCAGGCGCCACTTTTTTATGCGCAGATGATATTTCAATGTTGAAGCTTTTTTTTTCTTTCTTGGAACTCTGGGCGCCTTGGACTTGATCGACAGCAGTTATAAGAATTCATCAATAAGCATTAGATAATGATGTTAAGTGCTGATAATCGTATAGGGGAATACCTACAATTTACCCGACTACACTCCGGAAATGTCTGGTTATGTATTAATACATACTTCAATACCATGTTCCGTACTAGCGTTGCCAGACGTCCCGTATTTCCCGAGACATCCCGTATTTTAGACACAGTTTAAAATGTCCCGGCGGGACTGAATCTGTCCCGTATTTCAACCGTATATACTTCGTTTTTCATTATGAAATCGATCCAAGTATTCACACACGCAACATTCGTAAAAAAGCGAGTTGATCACTGTTTTTAATTACGATTATAATTGTATTGGTTTTTACATAATATATTATGTTAAAACGAATAAAAATATTTTAAAACTGACTCGATCCTCGGAAAAATATCAAAAAAAAATAAAAAATGACACTAAATAATTTTGCTTTTTATTTGTCCCGGGTAAAAAACTGAAATCCCGTATTTTTTTGCCCATTTAACCATTTGTCCCTTATAGGCTCAAAAAAAATCTGGCAACCCTATTCCGTACCTACTAGGTATGTAGTATTAGATACATAGATAGATAGTGATGAATACAAGCGATAGGTATAAGATAGTCTTTTGTGGCGATCCTTCCAGCATAGCTAGCATGGACGGGAGAAATTTTATCCCCGGGGAAAGGATAAAATGTTTATCCCCTCGCTCAGTTTTATCCACCTGTCGAGCATGAGCAAAACGGTGGAAATAATATCCACAGTGGATATTCTTATAGGAATATACTTTTCCTTTCCCTTGTCGCCATGCTTTAGCATAGGGAGAAGATAATTTTATCCTTTGTCAGTGGATCAAATCGGGGGATAAAACTTTTATCTCCTCCCCATGCTAACCCATGAGGACTATGTTATTCGGTTGAGACACCGAAGATGAAAGTAACTTTATCTGTCTGTCTGTTAACCTTAGACAAAGATAAAATTCATAAAAATTCAAAATTCTTTATTCCATATAGATAGGCCAACCTATGGCTCATATGAAACATCAAAACTCGCCGGTTCGGAATATAGATTCCACTGAGAAGGGCCGGAAAGTAACTCAACAGTTGCTCTTTTCATATGAAAATATTACAATGTAATAAGTTATTGCACTATCTTCTGGACAGAGATGCCAAACCGATTGATTCCATGCAACTTTGTCATTAAGAAAGTTACTAACATTCTGCTGAGCCGGCAAGAAACTCAGCAGTTGCTCTTTTCGTAACAAAATATTACAATATTAATGTATAGCTACATAATATTACAATATAATAACTTATTACACTATCTTGTGGGTAACTGGATGCCAAGCCGATTGATTCCATGCAACTTTGTCATTAAGAAAGTCAGTAACATTGTAATAAATTAGTAAATGTGTTTTTACGCATTGTTTAAATTTGTGCAATGGGAAAACCAGTAAGTAATTCCTTCGGAATCATGTTCTTTAAGGTCCAAGACACAGAGCTGCCCGCGAAATTCAAATTTAATTTGGTTTTTCGCCATTTATAAACGAATACGACAAAGTAGGCTTATGGTATTCAAATTGCGATAATGACAGTATCATTTTCACAGGTTTATATACTAATCTTAACGTGAAAGTATCCAGTTTAAGAAATTAGTCAAAATAATGAGTTTGACGTGAGCTACTCACAAATTAGTCTCTTGGGCCTTAAGCTTACCTCCACCCCACAAAGGATATCTTAACTTTACACAGGCGACAAGACAGTGTTTCTAATGACGGATTCATAGGATTTTGTTTCTCGTGTTTGATTATAAACAATCTAAAACCTCGCAACGAAGTCAAGAGCTATTTATTCCGCATTATGTTTGATGAAGATCGCTTCAGATCTTTATCTCTTTCCATTTTATCTCGTAGCAAGTTTCTGGTATTTTAACTAGGACTGATTAGATTCTCGGACCCGTATTTGGAACCCCTATCTTACCTCTGCAATCGGTCTGCGGCTAAAGAGTTTCATTAATTAAACAGTTTGGAATTAGATACTTCATTTATATATGTTTTACTTCGTGTCTGTTAGGTAGTAGGTACACGACAGGTTTTGAATCAGTTGATTTTGTTAATCATGAATGAAGTAAATCAAAATTTGGAATGCCCTTCCGGCTTCCGTTTTTCCAACTAACTATAATGTGTCTTTAAATCAAGAGTGAATCACTATATATATTATGTGGTATAGTCATTACGTGTCATAAGACCCGAGGTTGACCTAAGTGATATAAATAATTTTGAATTTTGAGTTTTATGGTCGTGATAATAAATTCAAATTCAAATTCAAATTCAAAATTTATTTATTTCATGTAGGCTAACTTGTAACTCTTATGACACGTCATAAATCTACCACCGGTTCGGAATGCAGATTCTGCTGAGAAGGGCCGCTAAGAAACTCAGCAGTTGCTCTTTTCAAAAAAATTTTTTTTTTACAAAGCTATGCTATGTATACAGTGCTTCCACAATAAAGCCTCAAAAATGTAAAAATGCATACGTAGGTACACCAATCCAACGCATGTCAAGATGGGCAGTCAAAGCAGACCCATTCCCGTTGGTGGCACCCGTTCACGAGCATGACGCATGATCCAGCCGTTGCTTCGCTCAACCATATTTGAGGGAACGTAAGAAATACTCGTAAATACGACTTAAGATGGAAATATACCAAAACTTTTATCATGTAAGCTTCGATCGTTAATTGGTTACACTACCTACATCAAAATCGCAGTAAACTCTGTCGTGCAATGTAGCTACGCCCTAGTACCTACTCTGTAGAATTATCATAAATCCCGTCTATTTATGGACTTACTTCATGTATGGGAGAGTAAATAGGCATTATGTTACTGAATGTAGATGGTGATAAAAGCGGATGCTGTGGCGCCGCGCTGCCAGTTGGCGCTCGTCAGGATATAACGCGCTGAAACACCCGCTCCAAGTCACAGGAGGTAGCGGGTTTACAAATGTAAATACAAGGGCCTGATGTTAGCTCTTGAATGTTGATGGGTGATAAAAGCGGACGCTCATCTAGTCTCTCGTGCGTTCGTACCGTACTGATTTACCAACCACCACACCTGTTATAGCATACCTGTTTGCTAGCATACCTGGTATATTAGTAACATTAATGAACTACCGGGCGCGACAAAGCAAATAGATAGGTATAATTTTGATAACATTATATACGAGTACGTGCCACGGTGATTGTTTTACTTGGAATCGTTGATATTTCGATCCAGTTGCATGGACCGTGGTCACGCCGGGACTGCGATGTTGCGAGCCGTTAAATTGAAGGTGTCCTGGGTAGAATCTCTCTACCCGCCTTCTTGACATTTTTGGAGGAACGTCTTTTTATCACAATTATGTCATTAAACCACGAATTAAGTCTAAAATCTTAAAAGCAAATGTCATTGCGGTGGCAGCTGAAACATACTAACGCTCTCGACTTGTTCCACGCACAAAGTGAAACTCAATCGTCGAGGTCGGGAGGTGATCGCATGTCTGAAGTCACTGTCACTGCAATGAACTGCGGGCGCGGTGTCAACACATGCGCGGTAAATATAGCTGAAACATGCGATATGTGGCTACCGACCCGACCCGCCAACTCGTGAGCGTCTACGGCGCCAGTCATGAAAATAAGTGCGGAGAGAAATTTAAAACATTACCTACCTACTGACTAAGGATTAGGATTCCTAATCCTTAGTCAGTAGGTAGGTAATCGTTAAAATAAAATATGAAATCCGCCATTTTGTGGTGGCGGCCATCTTGGATCGATTTTCATCAAACAGCTAAGAACACTGCCGACTAATTCACCTTTCAAACAAAAGAAAACAAAATCAAAATCGTTCATCCGTTCGGGAGCTACGATGCCACAGACAGACATACACACAAACAAACTTTCGCCATTATAATATTAGTGTGATAAAAACGGTTTAACCCAGAATTTTAAGTCTATGTAATGAAACAAATTAATAAATTATAATCACGCCACGCCGGTAGAGCTGTGAAATTAACAAGAATAATAAACCAGGGCGTTTAAGCATAAATCATTAGGTAAAACAAACTGAAACGGGCAATTCACAATTAGCTGAAGCCTAATTTGAAACAAACAACGAAACGCAAACAGCAACACGACTGATTTGTCGAAATAATTGTTAATCATTGCGCAAATCTAAACCGTTGCTGATTTTAACGAGCGGACGGCAGTCGGCAAATAGCTGGCGCTCGGTAATTCTAGCAAACAGCGATCTCAACCTGGTCATCTGGTGCCAACCCTTCGCTGTTTGCGCGGTCGGTCGCTCCGGCCCCGGATGAATTATTCATACTCTGCGACAGTTAATTGTAATGAAATTTATGCCCCCTACCCCGCTCGATGGAGCTAAGCTGGGCTTACATGCTGAAGAATTATTGGATTTCCCATTGCACAGATTTTAAATCTGTGCAATACGCTTTACAATACGTTAAGAAACATTTGTTAAGTCGTGGTTATTACAAAGTTAGTGCCTTTCTTAATGACAAAGTTGCATGGAATCAATCGGCTTGGCATCCAGTTACCCACAAGATAGTGTAATAAGTTTTATATTGTAATATTATGTAGCTATACATTAATATTCTAATATTTTGTTACGAAAAGAGCAACTGCTGAGTTTCTTGCCGGCTCAGTAGAATCTGCGTTCCGAACCGGTTGGAGATTTATGACGTATCATAAGAGCTACAAGTTGGCCTACATGAAATAATTTTGAATTTGAATTTGAAGCCGAATTAACAGCGCGCAGAAAATAGTCCCCGCGAAGTAAAACATACTTATCCGAAACCTCGTGTGTAACGCGACTGATGCTAGTGTAGTAGGTAAGCGCTAAATACATCATGTAATATAATAACTTGAAATAATCATTTGAAAAAAAAAATGGATGTATCGTCTCTTGGTAATATGTATACGAATTTTATATAAAAAGCCTTTATGATATGCAACACATTGAAAATAAATGCAAATTGGTTAAAAATTAGACCTAACTTCGCAATTTTTTTGGAAATATGATTTATTTTTGCTTGTTTTTTTTGGATAGTTAAATCTACTACTGTAAAAATCAAATCTGCATCTGAAGATTTACCATTACACGCGCTCTTAACTGCAGACTCAGGCTGAAATTTCTAGACCGCACTCTTACTCTGCTCAGACTCAAGACTGAGTTAAAACGAGACAGAATTATGTCAGAGCATGTTTGTGTCACGTTTCAACCTCTATCTTGAGTCTGAGCTGAGTCAGAGCACGCTCTATAGATCTCAGCATGAGTTATGCCGGTTCTTCGAGTAGAAGCTGCTTTCCAAACTGGTGGTAGAGAATTGACTAATGACAAAAGCTACAGGTTGGTCCACACGAAATACCTAATCAATTTTGAATTTTGTGATGATACCAATAGATGATAGAATAACTTCCTACCACTTATTTGAATTATTTTTCTTTCTTTGTTCGAAAATGCAATATTTTGTAAAACCTATTACACTTTAAGTTTCATTTTGGTAAGCGAATAATAATATGTAAATAATAATATCATTTTTGAGACAGTAAATATCTTAAACCCAAATTTTCAAAATTCTTTTACGAGAAAATCACCAAAAAAAATCCTCAAATGGCTCAAATCAATCTGACAGAAAGCTTTGATCACGTCTGCATTAGCCATGGATATTAGGTGTAGGTAGGTTTAGGTAGCTACTTTAATTTGCGCACAACTTTTTACTGCTGCAAAAAATCCACTTAAAATTCCGTACGAGCATGTAATCAACATCTTACGGCGAGCGTTAGACGCGAACGAGTCTTATTATTTTATTAGTTCACGCGCGATTTAATCACGATTGTTGGTTTTGGTAAGTTAATAAGCGGGAACGAGTTGAAGCCCTCGCAATTTGACACGGGCCTGAGAGGCACATGAAGGGGTTGACAGACTGCTCGTTAAACACCGCCATATTCTTAGCGGCTTGTGTTGACTGTTGGCGTAATCTCATAGGCTTTTTGACGGATTTACTGGATTGTTACATGCTGCAAATGATAAAAGTCAAAATCAAAGTTCATTTATATAGTTCGTAGTTTGTTAAATTTTTTGGATAACAACTGGAGCTCTCGGTAGAGAGTAGATAGTATATTCCTTGAACTTGAGTTTTTCAAATTCAAATTCAAATTCAAAATTAATTTATTTCATATAATTCATTTCTAACTTGTAGCTCTTATGACACGTCATAAATCTACCACCGGTTCGGAATGCAGACTCTGCTGAGAAGAGCCGGTAAGAAACTCAGCTGTTGCTCTTTTCAAAAAAAAAAATTATTTTTTTTACAAAGCTATGCTATGTATACAGTGCTTCCACAATAAAGCTTCAAAAAAATGCAAAAATGCCTACGCAGGTACACCAATCCAACGCATGTCAAGATGGGCAGCCAAAGCAGACCCATTCTCGTTTTACATTATTCAAGTGAGTCATAATTATTTTAATAAGCTAACAAGGGTTCTGAACGCGCCCTGGTCTGAGAAGAGCCATTACAAAACTCAAACTAATGGCTCAGTTATATTTTATATGACCACCAAAAGCTAAATCGAAATTTCTTCGTTACCAAGGTCAGGTTATCGATTCCTTGTTGTAGGAATAATTAGTTGAATAGAATGCCTATGAACTATTTTCCGTCTCTCGTGTAACGTCCTAATTATGACCATTCACTACTTATTAATAGCCGTCATTTCTACTTAGGCAGTAAAAGTAAGTAAGTTTTAAAAAAATAATCAAAAAAAAAATACCATACATAGGTAAATTACATAGCACCAACCTTTACTTACCGGAAATTACTTAGTCTAAGCCAAATATTACGACAAAAAATATCCTTATCGGAGACATTTTGAATGCTCTAAAGCCATCTCTCGGGAGATGGTAACAATAGATACAGTTCAATAGGGGTGTCGTCAGTCCTTTTTTAATACAAATCCACAACTATACTTTTGCGGGCAAAAAGTGTGACGCTTGGGGTACTTTCGATCTTCCACCTGTATTATAAGGGTTGGGGTGATTTTCTTTGACTTTGTGAATTGGGTTGTTGGAAGTAATTTTGGGGAGAGTGGGGCGGTATCGACCGTTGTGTGTCCATCTATTTAGTAATGACTTCCGGCGCGTCAGGTGCGCCTTTTTTTTTGTGAGGATTTGTTTAAGTTTGATGAAAATGTCTGACTGATAGCGTTTTTCGTAATTTTGAGTAAGTAACGACTTTTTTGTAAGTATTGTTAAACCACCACAATGAAATAAAGATGCTTGGGGTGGAAATGCAAATTAGGTACCTACGTACGCTTTTATTTGAGGTAGCTTTGAGAGTCCTTTTAAAATGTTTTAAATTAAGAATGTTTTAGATGGGACACGCTCAAAAAAAGTATTGTTCTAGGGCAGTAATAAATCAGATACCAAACAGCATAGGCATATAAAACTAGCATATAAATATGACTGTTTATTTTACCTATTAGGTGATAAAGAAAACGAAAGTCTTAGTTATAGCATAGGATATATAAAACTTAGGTAGGTACCTACCTACTTACCTACTTAGAAAAACTCTCGAACATGACTCAAACCTCAAAATAAATTTTACTTTTTATTTTTGGCATAGTTACGTATCGATAAGTATAGTATAATGTCTAAGTACTTACGTGAGCTAAGCTAAGCTAAATTAAAATAGTACATAAGTAACAGTTCTAGTTAGAAAAAAATGGACCTATCATTGTCCGTGTCCACCAATAGACGTCCACAGCTGGTCGCAAGAATCAAGAAGCAAGAAACCCTGCAAGAATCGTTATAGAACACGGTCTTTGTTCACGGTCATGGTCAAGTAGGTACCTACAACTTGTGTTCAGCATAACGTTGATGGAAAAATGTACGTAGGTTTAGTACCACACATTCGCAGGCGTTTAACTGAAACTTAAGTACATAGAAGGCAATCAAAACTCCCAAAACACATAACAGCACATAAAATGCCCAACAAACGCCAATTGAGTCCAATCGTATCAATTACAGCTTCCTGAACCTCAAAACTAATTCTTATTGCTTTCCTTCAAGCTCCATTTTTCCTTGCGCTACAATAGAAGAACTAGGGGTATCATTTACAAAGGTGGGTAAATAGAGGAGGGATTGTGAGCTCTGTTGGGCGGTGTTACGGTTCGCTTTTGCGTGGGTCGTGTTGAGAAGAAGTGTGGTGTCAGTTACAGGATTGGCTAGTGGAACCCCGCCCGGCTCCATTACACCAACACCTACTCTTTACACCCACTGTGTCCCTATTGCTATCGGTCGGTATTGACTTTTGTAAATATACTGACTTGCCCGGGCTTACTTCCCCACGTCAAAGATTTGCCGCCAAGCAAAAGGCATCATGACAGTAACCAAGAATCAATTAAATTATGAATTTTTCTCATGAAATAAGATTCATGGATTGTAAAAAAACATGTTTTTTTTTTAGCTGATACCCGCGACTTCGTCCGCGTGAATTTAATTTTGAACACTTTGATTTTCCGGGATAAAAAGTAGCCTATATGTCACTCTCCAGCCCTGGTAGCATGGGGGGGAGAAATTTTATCCCCGGGGAAAGGATAAAACGTTTATCCCCTCGCTTAGCTTTATCCACCCGTCGAGCATGGGCACAGCGGTGGAAATAACACTCAGTGGATATACTTATAGAAATATACATCGCCTTCTCCTCTGTCGCCATCTTTTAGCATAGGGAAAAGATAATTTAATCCCCTGTCAGTGGATAAAATCGGGGGATAAAACTTTTATCTCCTGCCCATGCTACCAGTGCAGGTCCTTAACTATACCCATGCAAAAAATCACGTAGGTCCGTAGCTCTGTTGCAGCGTTATTCAAGGACAAACCAACATACAAGCTTCGATCACAGAAAAAAATACAAGCCACCTGCACCATAACAATGAATCGATTAACACCTCCTTCATCAAAATCGGCACAGTAGTTTAGTCGCTACAGTGCAACATTCGTAAATTGACTGCTAAAAACCTAACCTTTACTTTGCCATAGTTTAGTAATAAAATATTGCATTAATATTATTTATAACCGCAGATAACAATATCATTATTTCTCTTTTGTATTTTTATGAGTGTGATAAAGAATGAAAAAATGAATGACCGGTCAGTTAGTGGTAAGTACGTGGCTACTTAACTGGGCAATATCCTATTGTCTATGGTCACGTACGTCCTTTATCTGGTGGGCTTTTTAGAGGACGCCTGTCAAAGCAAGCGGGATGCTGCGTGTTTTTACAACTGGACTGTCGTAGGGGAGACCGGGGATGGTTGACTAGGTTTTTACTAAATGGTACATATATTTTTTGTTTTATTATTTATAGGAAAGAAAACCATGTTAATTGATAGGAAATCTATTAACCTAATAAAAATACGTAATATCTAGTTCCTAATTTAGTAAAATAGTGATAATTTAATGCATTTTCCAAAACACGAAATCTTAGTCAACCTACCCCTGGTCCGGGGTAGGTAGACCATACACCAGGGGTAGGTTGACTTATGTATCAATAAGAGTCGAATCATGGGAAGGAGCAAATAAATAAACATTTTTTTAACATAATTGAGCCTTTAATTAAAAAAAACTTAAGTCAGCTGATCACCCTTTCTTAAAATGTCTTTAAAAAAATTACCAAAAAATAATCTTATTTTTAACATTTTTTAATTTAACTCTTAGTTTAATACCTATTGTAAATCCTAGTCAGACATAATTTCTATAACAAAAAATTACAGGTTTTTGTCGGAACTTAATAACAATGTTGTGAACTACTTGTTGTATCAAATATAAACTAACGTAGTTTGTAACGTAATGATGTAGCTCTCAACAGGCTCGTTGCTGAGGTCGGATTGATAGAGAAGGATGACGTTTCAAAAAGAAGTTCATCCAATTTTCACCAACTAACAATTGTCCTCCAAGAATCAGGCATAGCTTTGTTTTTTTTGCGAACTCATATGAAAATTTTCGAGTATCATATGGCGTCAACCCCTAATAAATATCAGCTGCCTTCTTTATATAATTGGCTAAAGCTTCCTCTTCTATATTAGTAAAAATTTGCCTATTTCATAATATATGCAACTGTGTCCAGGGTTAATTTTGGTGATGTTTTGATTTTTCTTTTGATTTGACCACGTAACGATGTTATATTTTTATTAATCAGGAGTGTAGCACTGTTTTAATTTGGCATTAATGCTTTTTTCGTCAAAAATTACAGTATGACAAGCTCTTTCTAAAACATCTATCACTCGTTCAGTTATACATATAATTTATCTATGTCGTTCAGTAGTATTTTTATAGGTCCTTATTGTTCTGCAACAACAAAATTGCTATAAATATTTAAAAGTCCAATAAAAGGTTAACTAAAACCACCAAAACAACCATTTTTGATTGGTTGACTGATTAGTCAACCAGCCCCTGAAAAAATTAGTCTACCAGCCCCAACTGCTATTTTTTAATTTGATCGCATGGCTAGCCTAAACACTAACAGTGACTTGAAAAATAAGATACGAAATATGATAAATATGCACCCATCAAACGTTGGGACTAACATAAAAATGGTTCACATAAAACTTGTAGGCACCAGATCAAAAAGTATAATAAATCAAAATATTACTTACGTGGTTAAAAAATTAAAAACCTATCACTGGTCGAAAACGGCGCACGACTGCGTTGCGGCGCTCCAGACACCTGAGCGGGACGCGGAGTGTAATACTCGGCTGTATTCGGATGATTCAATTCGTACACTGTCGACGAGTTTTTGGCAGTTAGTCTACCTACCCCTATAGTCAACCATCCCCGGTCTCCCCTACAGAGAGATATACGTTTTACCTAAAGAAATAGAGAGGCTATTGGCATATTTATTTTAATCCTTTGCAGATTTTTTGATAACGTAGACTTGGGAAAGTGTATCAATTCAATAGCTGTAATAGATTTTAAATATTTGCACGACGAAGTAGAAAAATATGTTGGAAGTGACGTCATAATATATTGTATCTATTTTTGAACCTTATTCATTCCAACAATAAGTTTTTATCTTTTGATTAAATTTTATTCATAGTTAGGTAGGTATATTGATTGCAACTTTGAACTACATAGGTAAAGTAAGTCTTACCTTGAGTGTATTAGGTAGGTAAGTAGATAGTAGACAGCTTAAATACCTAAATAGTTGATCCAAGTTTAATTCCTTGCCCTGGAGAACATTTTGAGGGTTGGATTCCAGATAAATTATCACTATGATATTAATTTTGCCTATTATTTATTATTCTAAACCTCAGTAAACTCGAGGTAAATTTATTTTTCTAATTTATTTTATTGGTTTCTCCTTCAATCACTTTCACACTTCAATTGAGCAATAGATCGAAGTGATTTCAGTGCAGAGGTACGTATGTAGTTTAGGACCTAGAAAGTTTTATATCGGTAAAATAATGGGTAAACGCATAATTTTAGAAAAACTAACGCCACGTAGACGACTTTGCGGGCTCATAATTTGTCGCTTTGTATCCTATCTGTGACAAATAAAATGTTTAAATGTCCTCGCCGTCATCTGATTGCTTGGAGATGACGTGCTGAATATTTAATTGGGGTGCTCGACTCAAATAATGTTTGTTTTTTTTTATACACGCCATTGTATGATTTAGAATTATGACGAGACATTTTCATATTTTCATTGGGTATCAAAATAAAACTCATAATATTATTTTGGACGTTTGACCATCTGGTCATAAATTACCATCCCATTAAGAACTCTAATGAGTTTGTTCAAGATAGATAATTATAATATAAGCGTAAAAATTCTTTTTACAAAACCAACTTAAAGCGCCATTACAAAGTATCAATTGTGCCTATAAAATTTGAAGAGGTCCCTCGATTTCTCCAGGATCCCATCATCAGATCCTGACCTGATGACAATGGGACCACCTGGGAAGTAAGTATAACCCTTTCAAAAAAAAAAAAGAATTTTCCAAATTGGTCCAGTAATCTTCTTCGAGTACTTAGGTAGTTAGTTAGTTAGGTTTTCCCCGATTAGTCGGGGAAAATACATCGATACAAATAAAAAAAAAGAATTCCGACGAATTGAGAACCTCCTCCTTTTTTTAAAGTCAGTTAAAAATAGTATAGTTTCCTACTCAAATAGACAGCTATTCAGCAGCCAATAAATAGGTAGGTAGGTACGTATAGAATAGATAGACGTTAAATAGAGCGTGCCTCGAAAGCGGAAGCATCCACTTACCATAAACTAGGTAGCCCTTATCTTCCTTTCAACTGCTAGGTAGCGATGTACATTTTAGTTTACTATCTATCTAAATTAGGCCTATTTGTTCGGGAGTGCATTTAACTAGCTACCTAGACCTACCTACTTCCATATGCCAGAATGCTTTAAAGGCTTTATGTATGTACACTGTACAATACAATACTATATCCTTCCAATCTTTCCTATTATTGACCATATGCTACATACCAAAAACCCATTTTGGCTTTGTATACCTAATATAGGTACCAAACTGATGTTTAAAAGCGATAAGTATGTAATAATAAGTTAGTTTATAGTAAGTAAATTAGGGTAGGACGCTTGGCGGCAGGTCTTTGACTGTAGGGTGGTAACTAGCACGTCCAAAGCCTAGACCAGACCAGACTAGAGACAATTCAGATATTATAAATTGCTAAACTGCCACCGCCGGGAATCGAACCCGAGTCCTCCCAGTTATAAGACCAAAGTGCTCACCACTGCGCCAGGGAAGTCGTCAAAAACCTACCCATCGATTGTATCAATCTCTGCAGCCTCGTATTTTCGGGGATTCCCGCAAATAATGATATAAATAAATTATAACATTACAATTATAATATAAAACAAATACATTTATAATTGAAAAATGTTTACGTAAGCATGAAGGGAGGGGGTAAGAGCTTTGCTTACTTTTGCTGACAAGGGGGATGGGGGGGTAAATAATTGTAATAAATCTGCTTACGTAATATTTGAACGGCCCCTAAGGTAGAAACATAATATCGGCCATTAGATAAAGGTAAATATCACTCAACATGTAGTCGTTTGACCTCAACTCATCTGGTGAGTGGATACTTACGAAAGTACCTACTTCCCAGCAGCTTTCAATTAAAAGTACGAGTAGATCATGACAGGCAGGTGCCAGTCTCGGGAGTGGCTTCGTTAGACCCCTCGTCCGGCAAAACTGCAGACAATTATACCTTTGAGTGGACTGAACAACCCTAGCTGGTGCGCCCAGGTCTGAGGATTCCTCGATAGCTAGAAATTATTTAGGGTTGAAGACAATTAAAAGAACCTAGACTGGCTAGATACCTTGCCTGTTTTCACCAACGCGGTTTCATAACTTTTACGAGCTACCTAAGCCAAGTTAGGTAGGTACAGCAATTTCGATTTATCTCGAAGAAGGTTGTCAAATAATACTCAAACCAAGCATGTTTGAGAATATTTGCCATACTTGGCTAATATTCCTCTGCTAAATAAAGTTCATATCAGCAATGGGTACGACAATAGTGCAACGTGTGGGATTAATGGTTATCCAGCTTTTAGTGTTCAGATGGTTGAGCTATTGAGGCTTTGGTACATTGTATTCAAAGCCGAGGCGTATCGCTAGTGTGTAGGTACCTAATAATATTCCGAATAGCAATTTTTCGTAATACAAAAATGAAGCGAATTAATCGCAGCGCAACTCCGGCCTGCAGTACTCTTCATTAAGGGGTGCAAATTGACTTCGTTAGGGACGAATAATCGCGCCGAGCGACGGGAAATGCATATTTTTACTTTCTGAAATTTTGTAGGTAAGTAGTTAAGTACATAGAGGCAGCTAACTAGATATTTAACTCGAGTTGTCTAGAGTAAGCAAGAGTGAATACAAAAACCTAGCAGCACGTTTCAATCAAAACCAATTTTACAATAAACAAGAACGACAAAGTGGGCAAAGTTAAAGTTGTAGATTGATTCACGATGTCAGCTTTTCGTTTTATAAAAAAAATCTATATTTACTTAAACCCTGTGTGTTTCTTTGTTGGTTCGTCTTTCAATCAAGAAGCAACGTGAGTTTCTGGAATTGGTAGTTGATCCTCAACTGAAGAGTGACTAGGTCCAAATAGTTCAAACGAAAGTCGCGGGCAAAAGCTAGTAAAAAAATTAAATTACAAAAATACTGATAAAAAGATGGGGTCATTGAGCTAAAAATTAATTAAGTGATACCCACTGAGTTTACATAATTATTCAATGGTGATTGAATTTATCTGCTCTATTGGATAGAATCAGGCGTTACTTTGCGGAAGTTCATAATAATTAGCAAGAAAAGGTTAGAATTATTTTGCTATAATCCGCCAACAGATTTTTTTTTGTATGGTGTCCTATCTTTCCATAAATCAGTCTGTTGGAGAATTAAAGCAAAATAATTCTAACCTTTTCTTGTTTATCTGCTATATTTTTAACCGACGAAAAAAAGGTGGTTCTCAATTCGTCGCGTAGGTATAGGTATATATATTTTTTTCGTTAGATACTTAGGTACCTACTCAAAAAGCTGAAATTCTGAGCTGCTGTGCATAACGGGCATAAATTGACTTCGTTAGCGACGAAATAATAATAATCGCGGCGCGCCGGGAAAATGCTTTCAAAGGTACTTTTTCTCTGTAACTGTACCTACTATCTCTCTCTATACTTACACTTTCGACTTAATTTTTATGTGGAAAGTCGATGGCTTTACTGTTCGAGGACGAATAAGATATACTAATTTTTTTTAACAGTAGAAAAATTAAGTGAAAATATTTACAAATTCCATAGATGCACCCACTTTTGCATGTGCATCTATGGAAGTTGATAAAAACCCAAAAACAAAATGCAAATGAGAAAAGAATACAACTTAATAACTTTCCATGTAAATTATTATTTTTACAAACATACCTATAGGTAAATTTTATTTTAATGTCATAATTAAGGTGTGAATTAATGTGACCTAAACTAAAATTGAATTTCATAACTTTACTAACATTCAGAATATTTTCATCTAGAGAATAGAGACCTTATTTGAATTTTCTAACTCTGCTCCGATTCAAGACTGAGTTAAAATGAGACAGATTGATGTCAGAGTATATTTGTGTCTCGTTTTAACTCTAGGTACTTTTAAGTTCGAGCTAAGTCAGAGCACGCTCTATAGTCTCAGCATTAAGGCCGCTGCATACATAACGTGCACGGGACGGGACGGGACGGGACGTGGAGTTTTGGAAACATCGTTTCATAGAAAATGTAAGCGACTGTGCATACGTCACGGAGCACGGACGGGACGGGAACGTGCCACGCGCGGAACGGGAAAAATATCGTCGGCGACGATGTTTAGCACGTCCCGTCCCGTACGTGCCCCGTCCCGTGCGTGATTCCGCTGCGTATGCACAGTCGCCCCGTTCGCTCCGGAGAGCTAAGTAGTGATGTTTGTGTATTTACCTACGAAGCAAAAATGGACGAATGGAAAAACTAATTGAGTGTGTACGATCATTGAAAGTATTTAGACACCAAATATAAAAATTATCTGTGGCGTAAAATTGCAGTCGAACTATCACTCACTGAAAACGGTCAGATTTATTTTATTAATTTATTGCATTGGTATCTCTACTTATATTTTAATATGTAATAATAATTACAGTTGAACTTTTTATGCTCAAATCAATAGGTATATAGTATCAACCTTTGACGACCTCCCTGGCGCAGTGGTGAGCGCTGTGGTCTTATAACTGAGAGGTCTCGGGTTCGATTCCCGGCGGGGGCAATTTAGGAATTTATAATTTCTAAATTGTCTCTGGTCTGGCCTGGTGGGAGGCTTTGGCCGTGGCTAGTTACCACCCTACCGTCAAAGACGTGCCGCCAAGCGATTTAACGTTTCGACACGATGGCGTGTAAAAACCGATTAGGGGTATGGGTTGTATTTACACTGCTATACCCCTTCCAAGTTAGCTCGCTACAATCTTAGAAAAATCCATCTTTCCTTGTTCACATCACTAGCACGTTAGTTCTGAGTTATTGCCACGTTGCGTATGCATTAAAAATTCCCGTCCGTGTTTACTAACCACGTCCGGGCCACGTCCGGGCCACGTCCCGTCCACGTCCCGTGCACGTTATGTATGCAGCGAGCTTTAGTGTGCGATATGGATTTTTTTTTATTATTTATTATGAGATAGTCCTGTTGTCCTGTTAATATAATTTTCAACAAGGCAGGCATAACACTGTGGTTTTCCGGCTGAAATTTCATATAGTTAGGTGTGTAGTACCTACTTGTATTTTTTTAGTTGGATCGTGAACTCTAACTATAGGTATCATGTAGAGTTATAGAACATTTAAAACAATCGGTAGGCCCTTAAATACGAGGCAATCTAGGTACGAGGTATACAAAATTACATGAACAATAGCTGTTACAAAAACTAATAATGGCTACAAATTACAATAACATAACTGCTCCAAAAATATTTTTCTTCTAAAGTAACCACTCATTGTAACTGAATAACGCTCCTCATTAACAGTCACATGCAATTCACCCTAAAATCATACAAAATGGCGTCGTATCACCCGCCATAATTGCTATAGACAACATTATTTTTTTCATTGACAAAGGCATAAAGTTCAAAGTCCTACGAAACATTTTTTTGTAATTTATTACAATTTCATTTTCACATAATAGCGTCGATACAAAAGAAGTACATAAGGCTGGGTGTAAAATAACATTTTAAATGAATCTTTTCGTAGGGGTGCGATAATAGGTATTGCGAGCTGTTCTCGGTTCGCTTGACGCACCCTCTCGATGAAAATCAAAATGCTGGATTGTAAGTTGTAACACTTGAGGTTATTGGACTTTTTCTTTTTACTTAGAAATTGTTATTTTTTGCGTATCATGCAAAATCATGCTGCGGAGCATGGGTGTGATTATTTAATAAAGTCGTTAGTAACTGCAAAAATATACCTGCTTATTCTCAACTAAAACGCAGAAACAAAGTCCTTTTCAATTATATTATTACATGAAAATACTATAAGGTCTATAAGTTAACAGTCTTTTCATGTTTGTAAATGGTTTGTAATTTATCAACGAGTAGGTACCTACATTATGTAAGCTTATACAAATTCACATAAAGAGTAGGTATGAAGTAGACAGCTTCACGACAAGAAGTTTCCATAAGAGTCTGCAGCGCGCTTTGTATAAACGTAAATCCATGTTTGTAGATACTTTATTATCCTTCCTGCATACTCCAACAAAGATGAGCAATAATAAATAAAATCACTGATGCAAAGCGAAAGTCAACAGAGTGTGCTCATACGTCCTCTCCGCTCCATAGTAAACGTCCCGACGAGGGTTCGCGAGCACAAACGAAGTTACAAAGTCGAGTACGTAACGAGTGGCCTCTATACTCTATAGTCTATTGTGCCTGCGTGTTATGCAGTCAGACGGAGAACGTAACGTGGTTACCGGCCGCCCGGGCGCATGCTAATGCCGACTCCGAAAAAAAGAAAAAAAAAAAGGTAAAAGTCAACTGTCCAGCGCATCCTGTCAACCGAGTCGAGTTGGCGGGCTTTTTTCATTTTGGAACGTGCTCAGATTGTGCTCAGATTTTCCACGGCAGGATTTTGAACGGATTTTAATTTTTCGTTCATTTCTTTATTAATGCTGATGGTAACTTGATTAACTACTTATTTACCAATAAAATTTTGTATTTGATTGTACTTAAATGTAATAAGTAGTAATTCTAATACAGTGGCATGTAAAAAATCAAAGTAGGTACATACCACATCTCAAGTTCTATGATTCTGAGGCGGCGATTTAGCCCACTACCATCTTAGACTGCATCGTCACTTACCAACAGGTGAGATCGCAGTTAAGGGCTATCTTGTCATTGAATTAAAAAAAGCAGCAACCTATAAATAATATGTCCACCATCCTCCGTTGCTGCGTGATTAAAGAACAAATAATATAAACATAAAAAATCTTTTTACAAAACCGACTTCAAACGCCACTACCAAGTATATCAATTGTGCCTATAAAATTTGAAGAATTCCTTCGCTTTCTCCAGGGTCCCATCATTAGATCCTGACCTGATGACAACGGGACCACCTGAGACAACCTTTCAAATTAAAAAAGAATTTTCCAAATCGGTCCAGGCGTCTTCCAGTAATCAGGGATCATACATTAAAAAAAACCGACGAATTAAAAAACTCCTCCTTTTTTAGAAGTCGGTTGAAAACTAACACACTTTCGCAGTTATAATATTAAGTAAGGATAACAATCAACTTGAATTCATTCCCCGCGGCAATAGGTGCCTACAAATCCTACAATATTGCAAGCAGCCGGGGTTTCACATTACAAAATGGTGAACACGACACCGCATACCTGGCGCTTTATGTCCAATAATTTGATAAATATCTCCATTACGGTATGAAATTCAAAGCTTTTATGGGATTAACGAACGCTTTCAAATATGATTTCGTGCGACGTGTCAGAGCCGATGGGAGGCAGATGTGGGTTTGTGGTGTAACATCCCACATGCTTTTTTTAGTTAGACAAGTTAGTCCTTGATTGCGATCTCACCTTATGGTAAGTGACGATGCAGTCTAAGATGGTAACGGGCTAACTTGGAAGGGATATGGCAGTAAACCCTAATCGGTTTCTACACGCCATCGTGGCGTAACGCTAAATCGCTTAGCGGCACGTCTTTGTCGGTAGGGTGGTAAGTGGTAACTATAGCCACAGCCAAAGTCTCCCACCAGAAAAAAATGCTATGCGTATACCTACAATATAGGAAGTCATTTGTAGTACCAGTTCACGTCAAGTTGGCCGCTTGTTGGCCGGAAAAATTCCAACTGTAAGCGATTCAGAATCATGTACTTAAGTATGATGTAGGTATGAGTACCTATACTGCCATACCCTTCTTCGGTCCATTTATTGTGCGGTCTGCTAACACTGCGATTTCCGGTGCGAGGTCGCCATTCCAAGACCTTGGTGACTAGATCCAGTCACATATACACACCTAATACATACTACTTTAAACATTTCTGTGGTGGTGTCGTGTGGTGCGGGTTGTTACGTTCCCTCAAATATGGTTGAGCGAAGCAACGGCTGGATCATGCGTCATGCTCGTGAACGGGTGCCACCAACGGGAATGGGTCTACTTTCTGTCTGCCCGTCTTAACATGTATTGAATTGTATGTATGTATGCATTTTTGAAACTGCATACATAGCATAGTTTTGTATAGGTTTTGTTGTAAAAAAATTTTTTTTGAAAAGAACAACCGCCGAGTTTATTGCTGGCTGTTCTAGGCAGGAAGGGCATTCCGAACCAGTGGTAGATTCATCGACGATTCAAAAGCACTTGTAAAAGTTTATTTGAATAAAAAATATTTCTGTTCTATTCTAAGACAACACTCCCTGTATCGCAGTCGGTAAAAAGAGTAATCTGTGCCCCCTCTCGTTATTAATCATCTCACGACAGCCGCCTGCGCTGGGCGGGAGCCCGTCGGGTCGGTGTCGCCCCCGTCGCGACATTTACATGACAATCAGCACCGGCCCTTATGTCATAGCGACTGGGTAGGTGGGTACATACAATAGGGTAGGTATATACATATTCGGTATTATCGTCTATTCAGTTCTAACGTATCCCAAACGCCAAATTTTTGAAATTCGGTAGGTAATCATTATTTATTAGAACAAGCATTTTTAAAAATATAAAAAAAACATAAAAGTATTCGGTCAAGTAAATAGGTATTATTAATCTTGAGGTATCAATTTTTATAAAAAACTAGAAAACTGTACTTAATTTAGTCTAAATTAAAATTAACAGAATTAAAAAAACGCTCTCTGTCTCCTACACATTTTTTAATTTGGCGTTTGAACTTATAGGTAGGTAGGTACTTCAGAATTGAAAAGACGTCAGGCAAGTGGGCAAGGGTATCTTTCTTATTTTTAATTCGTTTTTGCAACACCATATCATGGACAAAAATGTATCATCACTCATTCATCAACATCATTCATTCATCTCAAACCATCGCTGGCCACTGAGCTCTATAATTAATCCATGATTAAGACTGGACTGGCTTTACTGGCTTAAATTTTATTAATAGACCAATAAGACAGGTGGTCGATAGTCTTCTTGTTATTTTCAGCTGTTACAGTAGGTATACTATATACCTAATAATAATAAAGAAATGTTCATATTATTATAAATGAAAGTAAATTACAAACATTCTTTAGTGAATTCAACGCGACTATACGTAACTACTAATGCCATCTATTGTTACGAAACGCCAATGCAGCACATATTTCCATAGACTTTACAACGGATAGAATTCCCATTAAAGCCCGTTCGTGTACTAAGAATTAAGCTCGTCATGCACTGGGCAATTTTTCACCATCACCACAATATTCTAATTGCTTTTACATCGCCGTAGGCGTTTGACCGAGCATCCGAGCAGATTTAAACGTTAGTGACTGGACAGTTGGACACTCGTTAGCCCATCGTTAGCCACCGTGACTTGCCCTTTCAGAGTTTGTCATTATAGTCTTTCATCTTGAGTGCCCTGTCTCGCAACCTTAATTTGTTTTTAAAATCCTTGAGAGCAGACATCTTCTGTTCGGGCAAATTATATTATTCGATACTTTTACAATGTTTTTATTCTCTTATCCTTTTAGGAATTAATGTACAGCCTATGGATTAAATAAAATACTTTAATATTTTATGCTATACACGCCTACTGCCTATGAGTAATTAAACTGATAACCGTATGATCTTGACTTAGGTTTAGAACTTAGAATAATTATTTTATTCTAATTTAGTATTTTAAAATCTTCTTAAAATAAAGCTTTTTTTCAATACAATATTATGTGTATATTGTATTTGAAAACCTAACGGAATTTGGAACGGGTAGTGTTACCTACCTACCTACAACGAGCTTACAAAAGTTTTTGCCCACAATTAATTCATCTCGATTCCCGTGCCATGGAGTTATCATAGGTTTTCAAATTCCGCGGGAAACCTTTTTTTCGGCATAAAAAGTAGCCTATATGTCACTCGTCTTCAACTCTAGGTAGGTACCCATGTAAAACATCACGTCGAACTTGCGTCGAACCGTTGCCTCGCTGCATGATTGAAGAATGAACCCAGAACCAACAAACAAACAGACGCATTTCATTACCTACATTTCAATTAAATATTCTTCTACATTACAATAATGACTTTGACAACGACTTGTGAATGAATGACATAGACATTGACAGCTAATGTTTCAACATCCTGCGTGATTGTCTAAAAATAATTACTACAATGTGACAATCATAGACCAGGAACAAGTGACAATGGCAATCACCCCTCATTGGCCAATCCTTTCTCGCTATTGGCTAAAATGCATTATTGCAGCAAGAACGCCATGAAGTCAACCAGTAACTACAATTGAGACTGTAGCAATGATTGATGCAGACTGCAGCTATTCGGCAATCGACCGGACGTTGCATTTAAACATATTGTGGTTCGAACTTCGAATTAATGATAAACACTGATAAGAATTAACCCGGGTTTAAAGTACTATACTTTATGCTTAAGAATTAAATACGTTGAGTGCACGCTCGGGCCGAGGGCTGTTTTAATTATTTAATTTTAAATTTAATATGGGTGTGCAGAGTGAAAAAGTATTAGATGCTGTGTCGGGTTGGGAGGCTGTGAAATTAGTGTTCAAATGTGTGTTTATAGGCTTATGGCAAATGATGTATCTCGCGGTGCGAAGGTTATGGAAAGGACACCGTAGAAAACTCTCCAAAAGCTGCTCGCCAGTGGAACTTACCGTGGATTCGTCCGTCGGCGTACATTGCTACATCAAAATAATGGTACGCCGGTCACTTGTTTAGTTATGATTTTCATATTAAGATAATAAAGCTATTAAATTTTAAGAAGATAACTAGGTAAGGTAAAACTTAGATAAGTATGTCTTAATGTTTATATACAAATATGCATAAGTTATAAGTATACTTACTATATTTTAAAATACCTACCCACATTAAGAAGATACTACATTGTACCTACTAATTCTATGGCACACAAATACCTAAATTGACCCAGCTGGAAATTCAACCCAGGAAGTACGAAACCAATGCATATGTTGGGTATTACAAAAAAAAATTGAAACTATGTTAATTACTAACAAAAATAAATATTTTTAGGGGGTCAAATACCACTATGTAGAAACAGGTCCTAAAAGTGGCAAGAAAGTCCTGATTCTTGGTGATGCTCCCGACATGGGTGATCTTTGGGTGCCGAGATGGTCTGCTGTAGTAAGGAAACTTGCTGAAACTGGTCACCATGTGATCACCCTGGATCTGCGAGGGACAGGAGGCAGTGAAGGCGGTGGGAGAGCTGACCTGGCACCTCTGAGGGCCGTTGGCGAGTTGAGGGCTTTACTGGTGGCTCTTGGGGCTTCGGAGAGTAATCCAGCAGTGGTCATTGGCTTTGGCATTGGTGGTATGTTGACTTGGTGAGTTACTGGTGCATTTTATGTTAGAATGTCTATATGTCTGTTACCCTATCACATTCTCTCTCTCTGCATTGTATACCTCATTGATGAGGGCCGTGACGCTTTTTCATTATTCTTTTAATGGTAGGAGTTTTTTTGGGTTAATAATGTGGTTTGTTCCCAGATCCAGCCGCAAAATTTTCATATAAGTATGCAATATTCCATTCATTCTCACCCAAAATGACTAAATTAAATCAGTTTTTAACTTTTCTATTCTATCAGTCAAAGGTCTCAATTGGCCATTGGCCAATAGTTAACAGTGCAGACTGAAATTACAAAGGTTGCAGGTTTGAACCAAACCTGTTACACTATTATCTTCATCACTCTGAGAACAAGCTTTCTGCTCATTTGTGGAGGGGCGTGGGAGGGGGGGGGGGGGGGTTGGGGGTTAAGGAGAATATTAGTCAACTTCAGCTTGGCTGATAGGTATATTTTTTTTTTACATTGTATACATACTCATATTTTATTGGAGTTGTAATGTATAAGGACCTAGAGGATCATTTCACTACCCCAAAACACCAGTATGTGATTAATGGAAAGGAATCACAACCCTCAATAATGAGAAATATGATGCAGAGCACGAAGAAGGGTACCAGTAAAATATTATATCAATTATAGATAAAAAAAAAGTTATCTAAAATATCTGGTTCATACATAAAATCTTGAAATTATGTAGGTTAATGACACCATAATTAATTATCAGTTAACTCACTAATCAGTTGTGAATTACAAATTACAATACAACATAATATCATTATAGTCATATTCTGTTATCAGCGTGAATTCCAAAGGTCTTGGTTCACAATATGATCATACGACTGACTGGCCATAATTCCTTTTTAATACCTTTTTTATTTCATCAGACAGAATAAAATTACTAGCTGATGCCCGCGACTTTGTCCGCGTGAATTTAGTTTTTTTATTCAATGACAAGGTAGTCCTTGACTGCGATCTCACCTGATAGTGACAATGCAGTCTAAGATGATAGCAGGCTAACTTGGAACGGGTATGGCAGTGTACATTCAACCCATACCCCTAATTTGTTTATACACGCCATCGTGCCGGAACGCTAAATCGCTTAGCGGCACGTCTTTGACGGTAGGGGTCTCGCAGGGACTCTCATTTCTCAGGATAAAAAGTAGCCCAAGTCACTTACCATAGTCCACCACCACGGCCCTATTCGAATTGGCCAACTTTACACACCTTCCAGTTTCCTCACGATGTTTTTTTTCACCATTGAAGCATGCTTCGACCATTTAGCCGGAACGAGCCTTTACGCAGATTTAGTACTGAATATATTCTGCCACTTTCTGCGGGAGGTGAGGTAATCACGTACAGCCTATGTACAGCACACATTTACTCACTTCCGCACGCTCTTGCAAAAAAGTTAATGTCTCTATGAACGCACACTAACTCAAAAGCTGTCACATAAGCTGACACGTACGTTTGTACATGTACTTCGGCAGAGGGGAATGCGTGCGCTTGCCAAGTCCTGGCTTATGGCTAAATGGTCGAAGGAAGCATGTCATATTTAATTGCTCAAAAACTATCTTATCGAATAAAAAAAATCCAACAGTGGATGTATTTTGTTGATAGGTATCTCGTCCACTGCCACGGCGCGCTGGTGAACAAGTTCGCGGTGGTGGCGGCGCCGCATCCCAACCTGTACTGGCAGCACCCGCCCGCCGCATTCTGCCAGGGCTGCTTGCACTTCATACAGGTAATACGATTACCACCTCTACACCTATAAACTCATGTTCAAACTACCCGCAAATTACTACGAAATTTTTTATTTTTACTTATTTTATTTTAAAAGAAAACTTACAGCGCCAGGGAAGTCGTCACTCGTCAGTAGTGTCGCAACTAAAATATACGTATACTAAAATATATAATTTAGGTATATGGTAATAGAAAAAATGTAATAAGTGATCATAACATTACAGAAAGTTCTTTTATAGTGAAAAGGTTGCAATATGAGGTTTTTCTTACGTGTTCAATGAGGCTGACATCAGGTTTGAAAGGATTTAAAGTATATATGATTTCTGCAGTGGCCCCACTTGCCCGAGAGCTGGCTGGCGGAGGGCGCGCTGCAGGGCGGCGCCCACCGCGCCAGCTCCCGCGCCCGGGACTGGAGTGGCGCTCTCAACTATGTTAGAGGTGAATTACACTACTTTCAAAACTAGTAAAGGATCTAGGGGCTAACAAATACCATGGTATTGCCATGGCCATTGCTATTGGCTATCAATTCATGCAACAGATGAGTAAATAACTAATCAAAAAATGACATGAAATGAACTGAAATGAAAAAGGTATTCAATCATTAATAAAATATAATCAGTGCCAAAGTAGCGATTATTATCAAATTGCCCTTATCACGTCGTCATAGACACTGCAACGTACTTTTAGAGGTCACTTTGATATACTGATCGTTAGTTTAACGTTTTTCCTGTTCTTTTGTCATGCACAAAAAAAGTGTATTTTATCATCCTACCCTCACTCGTAAGTCCTAGTGCCGCATCCACTTACGGACGGACGAAAATGGCGATTATTTATCGATCATATTGATTTTATCGATATATTTATTTTCCTTAGTTTAACGATTTTCCTGTCGTTGTGTGGGGCACTAAGAAATTTTATTTTATCGTTCTACCCTCACTCATACGTCCAGACGCGGCGTGGTGCCGCACCCTCTTGGAGCGCAAAGGTCACCAAAGGGCTTGGACGAAAATGGGGATCGATATATTAATCGATAGTTTAACGATTATCCTGTCGTTGTGTGGGGCACTAAGAAATTATACTCGTATTTTATCATTCTACCCTCACTCGTGCGTGCAGGCGCGGCGTGGTGCCGCATCCACCCCGAGCACAGGGTCCAAGCCCGGGGCCTGCTGGTGGGGTCCCGGGACAGCGCGGCGCAGCTCGTGGCCAGCGCGCAGTACTGCGCCAGCCCCGCGCTGCGCCTGGTGTCCGCGCCCGGCCCCGCGGACAAGGACCTACCCGCTATGGTGCTGGACTTCTTTGTGGGTGAGGAAGCATTTTTTTTATTCGCTGACAAGGTAGTCCTTGACTGCGATCTCACCTGATGGTAAATGACGATGCAGTCTAAGATGGTAGCGGGCTAACCTGGAAGGGGTATGGCAGTGTACATTTAACTTTAAATTAAATTGTGTGTTCTGACAGTTTTTGTATTGAGAAAAGATTACAGATCACGCTTTGATAAGACGTACTTTACGTTGGTGAAATCGACCCTTACTCTCTCTCGAACTTAATATTAAGTTGAAAAGACACAAAATTATGCTCTGACATAAATCAGTCTCGTATTAACTTTGTCTTGAGTCTGAGAGCGGTCTATAGATTTCAGCCATAGTTTTAAATTCTTTTTCACCTCACTAGCTCAAAAAGGGCGTCTATGCTGTCTAAAATCAGTGAACAAAAGTCGTTTTTGCTCACTCAGTAAGAAAAAGTGTTGTTTTAAGAAAAGTTCAAACACTTTTCTCACTGAGTGAGCAAAAACTACTTTTGCTCACTGGTTTTATACAGCAAAGGCGCCCTTTTTGAACTAGTGAGGTGAAAAGTTGTATGTATCACACGATAGCGAGTTTTTGTTTTTGTGCCTTTGAATCCCTTGACACTCAGAATCCTTCGCCCGCTCGGGGTGCAAACTAGGCACTCACAACAAAAATGAACTTTGCTATCTTGTTGAACAAATAACTATTCTTGTGTGTAGGTAAACAAAAGCCCCCCGAGGAAGTGACGCGCGTGGGCGGGCTGGTGGGGCGGGTGCTGGGCGCGGTGGCGGACCGCGGCCGCGAGCTCACGGCGCGCCTCGCGCTGCCGGCCAACGCGTGATAAATCGCCACATTTATCTTAGAACGCTACATATCTTAGGAAACTTATACCCGTTTTCACCAACGTTCCCTTGTGGCTCATTTACACAAGGCGCAGAATCCGTTCCGTTAAGTTGTAATACACACTAACATTTATTTCTAATAGAATAAAATATATAGGATGTAGTTGTGATCTTAAGACGGTAATTACGTCACATCATGTATAGCCGACCGCGTCACCCGCCGCGCGCCCCGCAGACCATCAGGAGGGTTGTGCTTACAATGGTCTATCTGTAAGGGTCAGCTCACACCGAGACGGGACGATGCTCGTACTTACCTCTCTACTACGAACATCGTCGCGTCTCGGTGTGACCCTTATAGTACCTAAAGATACAAAAGATTTACTCTGCAGAATTATTTAAATAATCTGCAACTCTTAGGTTGATGATTTAAGTGTTGGTGAAAACGGGCATTAGGGTCAAGACTGACGGACTGCATTTGAACTGCAAGATTGCATAGAAGTACGTTGCGACTGCAAACAGACTGAGTAATCCTTATGTATGAATGTACTTGAACTAAGATCAGTAACAGATTTTTAAAACAAATGACAAAGTGTTTGTTATAAACTAAAAAAATATATAGCTATATGTATTTCAAATACAGCCCGTCTGTCTACAATGCATTACGAAGTTCCTTTCCCCCGAAGACTGAAACAATTGTAAAAACGCACGTTAAATTTCGGTTAAATTAAAAAAAAATTATACAAAAAAAAAAACTAAGTTTATCTATTTTACTAGTTTGAAGGAGATTAACCAAAGTTTACGCTATGTGTTCATTTCGACTTTTTTTTATAGTGCTGTAATTCTGTTGCACAAAATCTAAAACTACCTACATGTAAAATTAGTAATAGCATTTTTATATGAATAGCGAACAAACGAGAACGTCTAGAGCTGTCAATTTAGTTTAGTTTAGAGATTTCAGTTTTAAGCACATTGCTGTTGTTCATTTACTAACGCTAACTTACCATACTTAAGTTCTAGTTCGTTCCGTCTACTAGAAATTGAAGACTATACTTATTTTCTACATTCCATTTTATTTAGACATCATGTTCGCATAACAGATTTTAAAAGTAGACTGATTTTTCTATGTCAATAAAATTAGGGGGTAGGTAGTTAAAATTTTGTCTGTAAGCATGTTTACTAGGGATTGAAACCGATTTGAAAAATTTTGGTGAACTAATTGAATGAATTATTTATCAGTGACCGGTATATTAAAAGGAGTTACCGGTTAATTTCGGCAAATTGAGCAAAATCTCGTAATCGAAAGAAACCAAAATGGTTCCGATACCGGTTTGCAAGCCCTGAATACTACTATTCTTGCCAATTATGGATTATGTTGTTATTAATTATAATATTTTTATGAAAGTTGCCATACTGTAGTGTTAGTAAAATAGCGTAGCAGGGGTGACGAATCTTTGGTACATTTTACAAAACAAAATATGTCTGAAAAGTTACGCCGCCCCTGGAAATACGAATTCTTATATTATTTTTTAAGTATAGTGTAGTGGATATTATGTGCCTACTGATAATTTTATTTATAGATTATGTACTGTTTTTAATAAGCTTATTTATTCCGAACTATACTTCGATATAGTAGGCAAATAAATGAAATTAAAATATTGAATGATATAAATATGTTATTTTCATTTCGTATTTTTGTGACGATTCTTTTTTGTTTGACTTTAACGTTGGATGAAGGAAGACATCACGAGAATTTTTTATAATTAATTTTCCATACATCGCTGCTTTAATTCAAAAGTACCACAAATAAAAAAATTTTAGAAATGTTTTTACTGCAAAAATACGTAATCGTAATCCATTTTTTTTATATTTAAAAAGACGTCCATTCATAAATACGCTTCTAACGATGTATAACACATGCATATTGCATATATTTGATGTAAAATAAGAAAGCAGTAGACAAAAATAGTTAATTTTTATTTTATTAGCTCTTCTGTAAAAAAGGGTAATTTTGATTTGTAGTACCTAGTTTTTTCTTTTAAAAGAATATTAGCCAAGCTGAAGTTGACTAACATTCTCCTCTCCCCTCCAAGTAAGCGGAAAGCTTGTGTTAGGAGTGGGTATGACAATAGTGCAACGGGCGGGGATCGAACCTGCGACCTTATCAGTTTTCAGCCCGCTGCTTTGACCGTTGGGCTATTGAGGCTTAAATTGGAGCAGGCGTTGAACTAAAACAGCGACATAGCGGGCGCTGGTGAAAACCGCACCGTGAGATCTCCGTGCTCTTAGGAGATCCGTGCCCAAAAATTAAACTGATAGATGGGTTTCCAATACGTAACAAACAAATGACGGGTGGAGATGTACTTAGAAAAAATAGAGTCAACCACCCAGTGCGAAACAAACACATTTTATATCAGTGCCCTTTATTACCCCGACGATATCCGAGGAGTTGACCGCGCCCGACCTTTTCACCGGGTATTGATCACGATTGGAAATCTGCGAACGGTTTATTGATTTAAATGTCAATTAATCTTGTAAATACGGTACGGTAATAAATGATGTAGGTATCTTTTATTAATTACAATTGAATTAAATGTTTAGTAATGCAAGTCAATACAACACACAAATTGAGATGATTAGGTATAAAGAATGGGGAAGGTCACAGAGATACTTACAACCGTTAAGAAGAGGAAATTGGAGTAGGAGCACGTGATGCGTAACACCGGCAAATATGAACTCCTTCAACTGATCATGCAGGGGAAAGTGGCAGGTAGAAGGAGGCCTGGCCGCAGAAGGATATCGTGGCCAAAAAACTTGCGCCAATGGTTCGGGAAGAGCACAAAGGCATTATTTAGAGCAGCGGTCTCAAAATTTCAAATCGCCCTAATGATTGCCAACCTTCGCAAGGAGACGGCACATTAAGAAGAAGGTATAATTATGTTGGTGTGTTTTTTGGCCGAAGTGTTTGGCCAACGCAGGATTAAGGTCGTCTCTCACTTATTAACTCTCTCTCTCTGCATAGGGTCGCGATCCTTGGCTCGGATCACCTTCTCCCAAACGATATTTTTCCACTTCGTTCCATTTTCCGCATTATTTAGAGCGGCGTGGAAAGATGTTCCGAGTGCAATGCTGATCTGATCGGACGAACGCATAGGGCTACGTCGACTTGGACTTTTCCCTTCTACCATGCCTGGCACTTATTAACTCGGTATCCGACCAACTCTGCGGCCGACAGGTGGCCCTCGCGATGGTATCACGCAGCCTGCCAGTGGACGCGCAGTGGTCAAAGGCTGGACGACACGTGGTCAAGGAATCGCCAATGCATGCCCTCTAGTCACTGACTTCTATAATTAATATATGATTAACACTGGACTAGTTGCTGTCATTTCTTTTTTAGACCTACTTGATTGACGCCATATTGTAAACACGGAGAAGCTATATGGAGTGTCTCTGGAACTAATAATATTGCAAATGGCCTACCTATCAACCTCTAGAATTTATCTATGAAATCATAGATTAATTATAGAAGTGCGCCATTTGCATTATTATTAGGGCCGATCTACACCGGAATAGCAGCGTGAAATAATTTTCAACTTTATCTACATTATCGCTAAAGACCAGTATCGCTTGAAAAGCTCAAAAAAGTCACGCGCTCCAAGCGATACTGGTCTTTAGCAGTTATGTAGATAAAGTTTAAAATTATTTCACACTGAAAGCGCTGCTGCCATTCCGGTGTAGGGCCCTTAGAGACTTTTATGTCAGATGTGGCGCTTCAAATTGATCTATAATTAGGCTGTTATTTGTATAGGGACAGCAAGTCCAGTGTTAATCTATAGAGTTCAGTGCCTCTAGTCTTGTCACAAAATAAAGCGAGTAAACGGCTCGCGGGCAGCTTATGTGATGATGATAATGACAAAATAAAAATACAGTAAAAAGTGCAAAATGCCCTTTTATTACGCAATATGCCCACAAAAAGCTAACCGTTTTATAAATTTTCACTAAATTTATTTATACACAGTATAATTATTATTATTATTCACAGAGTCAATATAGATTTTCAAAAATTAAAAAACTGCGCTCTACTTTCGCTAAAACAACGTCTCGCTACAATGAGTTTTCATGTACATATTTGTGGAGTATAAAAAATTACAAGAAAAACAATTTGAAGAGAACTAGTTTATCGATATATTACAGTCATATGTGGCGAGACCCTTAAACACAAACGGTACGACAATGGTACGGTACGATTAGGATCGCACTATAATTAATCAGTCAATTTTAGTCTATTTAGGATTTGTGTACCACCGAACTGTGGCGCCATTCCAGTGATACGTAATTTTTTTTACGGTCGCCTGTTGGTTAGTGTGAAAGAATGATTAGATATTACTTTTTCATTCAAGAGTGAATAAGCATTTACTAGGCAAGCGCGGTCCATCTTAGGCTGCTTCTTCACTTACCATCAGGTGTGATCGCAGCCAAGCGCTAGTCTATAAAAAAAATTCTATCACCTCTGACTGAGTGGCTAGAGTATTCAAAATAGATTGAGTTTCTATATTTAAAGAGGTTTACATGTAAAGAATTTCACAATCATATACAAACACTGAATATAAATTATATTTATATAACATAACCATACATTTGTCGTACCGTCAGTATTAAACTAAGACTACCCGCAGATTTACAATTTCAAATTGGACAACCAAATCATAGAGTATAGTTAAATCATCGATTATCTCTTTGTCAAAATCGTGTTCTTCAAATTATATGTCTGCGGTTGCTTTAAAAGGTTTGTATATCACATTTGTTAGAAAATATTAATAGAAAAACGTATCTAATTCATACAAATATGTACAAGTTCTACAAAAGAAATAGGTATGCGGTATCATAAAAAGAAAAAAAGTTCCACATTTGAAAGTCTTTTCATTACGAATTACGAGTGACTAACAAAAAAAGAATTTAATATTTTTTCAACAATTTTTTTTAAAACAAGTTCTATAATGCTGGCAGTTTTAGGACTAGATGTAAGGCGAGATGCGAATTAAATCGAGAAAACGGGTATAAATAAATAACTTTTGAAGCTTACGCTGACTGTGCGTATAAGTCTGTCAATTATTGTGTTTGGAAAAGGGAAAACCCCTTACATACTAAATGACATATTATATATATGATGTCCATACTAAATACAGTTTACGTAAACTTGAAATGTTACAAACAGAAAAAATTGATCATACTTAATCGATTTGCAACAATACTTTACATTTTGGCACATTCATAATACGAGTATGTTATTTTTGTTTAATTTTATTTAATTATTAACTAAATCTTTTCTGCATACAATACTTAAAAATTAAGTACACACAACATAAGCTGCCATCCGTCAAGCAATAAGCTAAATAATAAATAGCGGCTCTTATTACCACACAATAAAGTGCAATTCAGGTTGACACCGCGCTATTTACCTACCGTCTTATTCGCCTAGACTTTTCTCTTTCTATCACGTAACTCTTATCCCTTCGCACTCTCTGAATTTAAGCCTTTCGAAGAGGTACGCCATGTACTTGTAGGCCTGGTATATATATAATATATAGCTATAGCAAACTCTGAACAAATCACAAAAGAGGTACAAAAGACTGAAATTATCATTGCTAAATTCCATTTAATTATTGTGGCAAGGAAAAAAAATACTCTCCTAAAAATCTATAAGTAATATTTACAATAAACAAATATTATTCGAGATCAGAAATTATTATTACTAAAAAGAGTAAGTAATACTTTTCGTAATTTAATTTAAAAAACTAAATTACATACAAATGTACAAAATATACGTTATGCAATATTTAAAATGTGCTTATAATGTTTCACTCTACAACTTTATTGGTCTGTGGTTTTTTATGTATAAAAGTCATTAAAACGTTTCATAATTTTCCAAAAACATAACATTACTTCAGTTGTCATCAAGCAGCGACCGCAGCTTCACTCTAGTCCACTAAAAGACTAATAAATTATTCAGAGAGAGTCCAAAAAGTAATACCCATTTACAAAACTTACAAAGTAACTGTACATATAAGTTACAATTTTCACTTATCTACAATTATCTTACAAACACAATTATCAACTCTAATGGCTCTAAATATTTGCCTCTCTACCATAAATACAATATTGTATGTATATCAAAATGGCAGTTCTAGAAGAGTGATTTACACAGAACATTCTAGGGTCGTAATTAGTCAAATTTCGTTCACGACCCTGAAATATTCACTGCACATTCCAATTCTGTCTCAATAGACCCTACGATAACTTTATACTTGTTAAAACAATTGAAAAAGTTATTTTTAAAAAACATCACAAGAATTTATTGTTACATAAAAAATATTATGTATAGAATAGAAATATTTCTTTACAACAAGAACAATTTCTATGAAAAAAATATCTACGTTTATTTTCTTGATAAAAAAAATTATCTTCGGCATTCCCTATATTACTTTCATTTATTATGCTCTTAGCTGATGCCCGCAACTTCGTCCATGTGAATTTAGTTTTTAAAATTCTCGTATCTGAAAAAGTTTTTTTTTTTTCAGAAAGTCGTATTAGTTTAACGGCTACAGCGCGACGATCACAACCACCTCTGATTGGCTGACCTGACACTCAAACATAGTTAAACATATTTAAGAACGCACAGTTACCAGCAAGAACACAATAAATTCAGCCAATCACAACCGCAATGTGATAATCACAACTGGCCTAGTATCAAACGGTCGTTTCCCCTTTCCCTTCCACGTCGGAAACCGCTTCACTAACACAACTATCACTGTCGGGTTTCAAAGTCACATCACTATTCACAGTCACATCGAGCCCGTGCTCTTTTCTCGCCGTCCTGTCTTTGTCTCTGCTCGTAATTTGAGTGTAAAGTTCGTCCAATTCGCTCGCAAACGACAGCGGACTTGTATCGCGGTTGACTTCAGGACAGCTCAGCGCCGGCGTTGGAACGTACTTTCCCAATTTCGGATTGTTTTTGACGGTTTTCCGCCATCCTGGATCGTAATTAACGTACTGGCTTTCTAAAGTTGAAACATCCTCGTTGCTAAAACTTATTTCGTTCGGGCACATCGAAGACGGGGACGGGGCATATAAGCCGTGACTTCGGATGCTGACTTCGGACATTTGATAATTCGGACAGTAAATGTCACTTTCGTTTTCGAAGCCTTGCTCGCTGGCGTTCGTGCTGCAAGTCTCGAAATCGTACGTCGTCTTTGCCATGAAAAATGTATCCTTATCATCGTCGATCTTATCTTTCGACCCTCGAATATCCGCGTCTGGGTTTTGGAGTAAATTATCCGTTTCCCTCAACTCCGCTTCCAAATGATGCGAATTTGTAGATCGATTGATGTCATCGCTATTCATAGTGCATTCCTCTGATATATCCTGAAGCGATTTATCGACTATATCCTTATTCTCGTGTCCCTTATTAGGTTGCAAATAATCAATGTACTGGCCAAAACTTTCTGTATCGGTAATTTCGTTGGTGGAACATAAGGCACTGTGGGTTTCTTGGAGAGACGTCATTTCTGAATGAGTATTCAAAGTTTGGTCTGAACAGGTGTGAGGCATGGCTATTTCTGAAGCCGAACTGTATTCCAGGCTGCACTGCTGCGATATCGTGCGCATTTCGGGGTGTTCGCTCGCGTGACTCTGCAAGCATTCTTCGGAAACGCTGTTCCTTTGCCCATTCAAACTCTTCTGAGCATTAGCTTTAATGATTTGATGTTGAGGCACTTGTGTTTCCGGCACGTTCGTGTAAATGTTCATTACTTGCGCTCTCCCGACTTTCGGGTCGTCATTTTTGGCCCACGACTTACGATCCGTGGAATAGCTTTTGAAATTATCTTTCGAATCGTCCTCCAGCAAGTTCGGGTTGACGGCATTTCTGGATTCTTTTAAGCCGTTGTAGGGTCTTTCGACGTGCTGATTCGTGTTGTTGACTTTAGTGCCGGCGTTTAGGAAGCTAGCCACGCCGTTGTAAGCTTCTTTACTCGGTAAAGGTAAAGAAACATGAGAGTCATCGTCACAGTCACGTCTCAAGGGCAACTCGAGACAATTCCTCTTCATATGTTGCCTCTGCTTCTTGAAAAACTTCTTGGCGACATTCATTTGATTCGGATTGTAGAAGATTTCGGGGCCGACAAATCCCGAATCGGGATACGTCGTCATGGAATTATTAGACCTGTACTGCTGTCTGTGCAACACGACTAGATTTATGTTTGGGGTTTTCCCGTTTGTGTTCTTGAGGTCTTTGGGTAGCGTTTGGCCGTTCAGTTCCGCGCCGGCTTTGTACGTGCCGCTGTTATTGGTCTTTGTGTTGGTTCTGTTCGAGCTTCTGCTGCCGGAGCCCGATCTGTTGTCGTTGGGAACGTGTTGGGGGGAGGCGGTCGTGGCCGGATTCGTCGGCAGATTTTGCTGGTTCGCGTCGAACACGCTCCTATTCCTGCAGCACTGTTTGCTCGACTGCAAGTAGCAATGCATCACGGCCCACTGAGCTCTGACATCACTTCTGGCGATTCCGTAGAAGAATAAAATGAACGTCCCCAATACGGTCGCGCAGACCGCGTAAACTATACTACAAATGTCTTCCTGATAAGGGAGATACGCCGGTAGTGGTCTGTATACAGTGATCGCTCCGCACGACCAAACGGATACGTACAGGCAAAGGACGATAACTTGAGCGCGCAACTGTATTATTGGAGTATGTTCAATGTCATCTACTTCCGAATCCACAGTAGACTTTAAACTCCGCCTCTCGGGCTCGTTCGCTTGATTCGGTTCCCACATCTCCAAATCGACGTTTTCCGTGGCCTGGGTGCCTTCGGATAGTTGCACGTTCATATTTCTTATCGTACATCGAATCAGTAGGAACAGGATAAGGATAAACATGAGTAAGATCCCCGCAGGGATGAATAAAGCGCTCAAAGCGGGCGCCGTACTCAAAAAGCACTGCGAGTATCCGGCGTAATCCTTCAGATTGACTGCGCCGGATATCCCACACACGATTAACGCTATGCCCCATCCCACTAAATACAACCCTAGAATTGGTTTCTGGACAGGAACGTCCGGTGGGATATCGTCTTCGGGGGTCCTTACAGGATTATGCGTCTTCGTAACCCACTTGTACATATTGCTCGCAGACACGCACATCCACAACAAGCAGCATAGAGACAGATAATGGATCAACAATCCCAATATCTGGCACAACTTGACGTCTTCAGTTTGATAGATGCCGAGGGTATACATGAAGCAGAGCAACCCGATGGCGATCCAAGTGTTGATGAGAGCGTGTTTGGACTTCTTCGGCATCTGGATAGCGGGGTAGCACATGATGTAGGTGAGGGTGGCGCAACTCACGCTGCCTATGAGAATGAGGGAACCGACGTAGATGGCGGGGTGCGAGACCTTGAAGCGCGCGCCGTCGGTGCGAGCGCCGTAGATGCCGGTCTCGACGTTCTGCAGCAGGCCCACGTACGCCAGTCGGGTGCAGCTCATGATTATCATCTCTGATACGACGTGCGATACTCTGCAATCTGAAATTACATACGTTTTGTGTATTTTGTGACTGATAACACTTTTAAGGCGGATTTTTAGGGTGCTATACTAAACCGTTAGTTTCGTTTAGTCCATTTTTTTTTTAGAAAAAAATTTACAGTATGAAAAGTTGAAAAAAATATTCACGCCCCCGACTGGGAGCAGTATATTTTTAGTACAAATTATGAAGTTCTTAAATCACTTAAAAAAGCTAATTTTGGAAAACGATCAGACCATAGATAAACCATAGACCATAATAGAATCACGAGCGTAGTGAGTGATTCTAAGTTAGAATCCTGAGTGTAGTGAGGGATTCAAAGGCACAAGAAACAAAAACTTTGACATCGTGATACATACAACTTTTCACCTTACTAGTTAACCTTAGTAGTAGTTAGTTTTTAAGATTATAATGTGCAGAATAAATAAACAAATCGTTCAAAAAGGGTACCTTTGCTGTCTAAAACCAGTGAGCAAAAGTGCTCTGCTGTCCACAAGCTATAACACTGTTAACTACCAAGACCATATTTCCTAATATAAACCCTAATTTAAATGGTTTTGGATTTATATTGGGAAATATGGTCTTGGTAGTTAACGGCATTATAGCTTGTGGACGGCAATGCTCAACTTTTTGAGCTAGTGTGATGAAAAGTATATTTTTTGATTCGATTGTAAGAAGACTTTAATCGCGATCTCACCGGAGGCGTTGTCGCTCCACCGTCGCGTGCGCGGGTTCCAGGTGGCCGCGCGGCCGTCCACCCCACCCACTGCGCGGCCCCGCACCGTCGCTATTATCGGCTCCAGGAGCTCCCCGCGGAGAGACGCGTTAGCTGCAGTCGTATAGAAAGAACCGAAATAAAATACCTGCTTCTGATAAAAAACACAAAAAAGTTCCACCATCTTCCATAAAACCACCCCAATACATCATAAAATCTATTGACACAATTTTTCTCTTCGAAAATCTTTTTGCGTTACTTCAACGTTACGGTTGCAACAAGATAATACAAAGATCTGTCTTTTTCTCTTCGAAAATCTTTTTGCGTTACTTCAACGTTACGGTTGCAACAAGATGATACAAAGATCTGTCTTTTTCTCTTCGAAAATCTTTTTGCGTTACTTCAACGTTACGGTTGCAACAAGATGATACAAAGATCTGTCTTTTTCTCTTCGAAAATCTTTTTGCGTTACTTCAACGTTACGGTTGCAACAAGATGATACAAAGATCTGTCTTTTTCTCTTCGAAAATCTTTTTGCGTTACTTCAACGTTACGGTTGCAACAAGATGATACAAAGATCTGTCGATCAACGTCGATCTGTTGCAACAACGAAAAACTGAAAAACTGTGGCCATGCACGTTACTCGTTTGCACAGAATACACATAGCAGTCTCATCCCGGCCTTAAAGTTTTGAGGAAGTCCCTACTCCCTGATCAGTGGTCTCGAGACCGGCCGACAAAACGATGAGTTGACATCGCTCAAGCACATGCATCGATAGACGTCCAATACTGGACAAAGGTCTCTTGCATGGACTTACACTGTCTTGCGCTGCTTGTATCCGTTGGCTCCTAATGGAGGGCCAGCTTGGTGAACTGTGGCGTATAACCCTTCTCTGAGAGAAGACTTGTGCACAGTGGTGGGCCCGTGATGGGTTGAGGTGAATGAGGGCTCACCGAGCTGGAAGCCAATAACCGGCGAGGTGATCTCCATGTTCTTGTCCTCGCGCTTGGTGCTGCGGCCGTAGTAGTCCTTGGAGCGGTGTCCGCGCGCCGGCCCGTCGTCCAGCACCGGCAGCAGCGGGAACAGCGCCGCGCCGTCGTACGCCGCCACCACCAGCTCGGCCGCGCGCGCCTGCAGCATGCCGCCGTCCTGCGTCGTGCTGTACAGCAGCGACTGCGGGATCTGGAAGCCACGAGGCTCATGAGACACGCACGTCACGCCGCTGAACCCTTCGCGCACCGGGGATGTGTCTACGTACCTGCACGCTAGCGTGTATGAGCGCGTCGGTGACGGTCAGCAAGGGCGCCACGGTGCGGTTGGTGGTGGAGCAGTGCAGGCGCGGAGGGTCGCCTCGCGTCGCGCTGTACCACACGCACGTCACGCCGCTGAACCCTTCGCGCACCGGGGATGTGTCTACGTACCTGCACGCTAGCGTGTATGAGCGCGTCGGTGACGGTCAGCAAGGGCGCCACGGTGCGGTTGGTGGTGGAGCAGTGCAGGCGCGGAGGGTCGCCTCGCGTCGCGCTGTACCACACGCACGTCACGCCGCTGAACCCTTCGCGCACCGGGGATGTATCTACGTACCTGCACGCTAGCGTGTATGAGCGCGTCGGTGACGGTCAGCAAGGGCGCCACGGTGCGGTTGGTGGTGGAGCAGTGCAGGCGCGGAGGGTCGCCTCGCGTCGCGCTGTACCACACGCACGTCACGCCGCTGAACCCTTCGCGCACCGGGGATGTGTCTACGTACCTGCACGCTAGCGTGTATGAGCGCGTCGGTGACGGTCAGCAAGGGCGCCACGGTGCGGTTGGTGGTGGAGCAGTGCAGGCGCGGAGGGTCGCCTCGCGTCGCGCTGTACCACACGCACGTCACGCCGCTGAACCCTTCGCGCACCGGGGATGTGTCTACGTACCTGCACGCTAGCGTGTATGAGCGCGTCGGTGACGGTCAGCAAGGGCGCCACGGTGCGGTTGGTGGTGGAGCAGTGCAGGCGCGGAGGGTCGCCTCGCGTCGCGCTGTACCACACGCACGTCACGCCGCTGAACCCTTCGCGCACCGGGGATGTGTCTACGTACCTGCACGCTAGCGTGTATGAGCGCGTCGGTGACGGTCAGCAAGGGCGCCACGGTGCGGTTGGTGGTGGAGCAGTGCAGGCGCGGAGGGTCGCCTCGCGTCGCGCTGTACCACACGCACGTCACGCCGCTGAACCCTTCGCGCACCGGGGATGTGTCTACGTACCTGCACGCTAGCGTGTATGAGCGCGTCGGTGACGGTCAGCAAGGGCGCCACGGTGCGGTTGGTGGTGGAGCAGTGCAGGCGCGGAGGGTCGCCTCGCGTCGCGCTGTACCACACGCACGTCACGCCGCTGAACCCTTCGCGCACCGGGGATGTGTCTACGTACCTGCACGCTAGCGTGTATGAGCGCGTCGGTGACGGTCAGCAAGGGCGCCACGGTGCGGTTGGTGGTGGAGCAGTGCAGGCGCGGAGGGTCGCCTCGCGTCGCGCTGTACCACACGCACGTCACGCCGCTGAACCCTTCGCGCACCGGGGATGTGTCTACGTACCTGCACGCTAGCGTGTATGAGCGCGTCGGTGACGGTCAGCAAGGGCGCCACGGTGCGGTTGGTGGTGGAGCAGTGCAGGCGCGGAGGGTCGCCTCGCGTCGCGCTGTACCACACGCACGTCACGCCGCTGAACCCTTCGCGCACCGGGGATGTGTCTACGTACCTGCACGCTAGCGTGTATGAGCGCGTCGGTGACGGTCAGCAAGGGCGCCACGGTGCGGTTGGTGGTGGAGCAGTGCAGGCGCGGAGGGTCGCCTCGCGTCGCGCTGTACCACACGCACGTCACGCCGCTGAACCCTTCGCGCACCGGGGATGTGTCTACGTACCTGCACGCTAGCGTGTATGAGCGCGTCGGTGACGGTCAGCAAGGGCGCCACGGTGCGGTTGGTGGTGGAGCAGTGCAGGCGCGGAGGGTCGCCTCGCGTCGCGCTGTACCACACGCACGTCACGCCGCTGAACCCTTCGCGCACCGGGGATGTATCTACGTACCTGCACGCTAGCGTGTATGAGCGCGTCGGTGACGGTCAGCAAGGGCGCCACGGTGCGGTTGGTGGTGGAGCAGTGCAGGCGCGGAGGGTCGCCTCGCGTCGCGCTGTACCACACGCACGTCACGCCGCTGAACCCTTCGCGCACCGGGGATGTGTCTACGTACCTGCACGCTAGCGTGTATGAGCGCGTCGGTGACGGTCAGGACCCGCCACCTCCCATGGCCCCTCCAACCTCACGGTTATATGGGCCGAATCTTTGGGAGAGCGCCCGGTACTTGCTCTTGGCGTGTTTCCCAGGGCGCTTTCTTGACTCCCTACAAATTCTTTATCTTAACCTCCGTGTCCCTTTCCTCTTTCTCCCCTTTCTGGGGCAGACGCTCACAGCACAAACGAGGACCCCCGCGTGCCCAGCGGTCCAGGTCCAACACCACTTTACGGTCCGCAATCACGGTGCCAGGCTGTTCCGCCTCTTGTGCCATCGGTGCGCGAATTCTCGGAGCTTGCCGAAGTTTTCCGCCGAAGAAACGAGATCCTGGTAGTGAACCGGACCCTCTTCCACACGAACGACCCCATCCAGCAGGTTGCGCCGGAGATCTTCATAAACCCCACACTCCCATAAGACATGGTGAAGGTCTTCCTCCGCCTGTCCGCACATACACTCAGCACTTGCAACGAGAGACATTTCATGCAGGCGCTTGTTGAAGCACCCGTGGCCTGTCAGAACCTGCGAAGTCTCATAGTCCGGTGCGACCCAGGTTGCCCCGAGCCGACCGGCCACGTCCGGAAAGAATTGACGCAACTCAGCCCCTTTCGTCTCACTAGTCCATCGCTCCTGCCACTCCGCAACAATGGCCGACCCGATCACGCGCTTTCGCCTGCTCAACTCTGTCTTGGCCGCGGTTCTACGCGCCTCATCCACCCTGGCAGCACGGATCACCTCCAGGTCCGCCGGCAACACCCCCGCCAGGACGGCAAGGGAGGCGGCACTGTTCGATCGATACGCCTTGGTCAGGAGAATCAACGAGGATCTCTGTGAACGGATCAACGACGTCCGCACGACATAGAGCGTCGCCCTCTCGGCCCAACACGCCGCGGCATACGTGACGGTCGCTACATAGGTGCCGTAGTATAGGACGCGCAGCGCTGGGTATCGAATGCCCCAGGAAGAGGTCGACACGCGCGACATCTTCCCAAAGCATTTAGCGGCGCGTTCCCCGATCGATCGCGCATGCTCGGCGAAGGACAGACTTGAGTCGATCGTAACGCCCAGTACGACAGCAGACTGTACAGATCTTATAGATGCGCCAGCGAGTTTGATGACTGGAGCCCGTTGGAGCCGGCCCCTGAGCATCACCATCTGCGATTTCGCCGGGGCGAAGGAGAGGCGATTCCTCTGGGCCCATTCCTCAAATAGGCGAATTGAGTCAGCCGCAGCCAACTCAATCGCCCGTCTCGAGTCTGCCTCTATAAGAACGGTCACGTCATCTGCGTACGCAACAACCTTGACCCCCCCGGGGAGCGGCAAGCGAAACAAGTCGTCGAGAAGTACGTTCCACAACGTGGGCCCAAGCACGGAGCCCTGCGGACAACCCATGGTCGACACCTTCCACTGCACCTGGTCGCCAACGAACATGCCTACACGCCTTCGACTAAAGTAGTCCGCCAGCATGCGGTAAATATTAGGGGGGCAACCGCCCCGCTTGGCTTTCAACATTATCATAGGCCACCAGGCGTTGTCGAAGGCGCCGGAGATATCGAGAAAGATTGCCTGCACGTACTTCGATTCAGCAGTTTTTGCCGTGCTTAGGATCTCGCTCAATGCCGTGACGGTCGACCTACCCGGAGTGAACCCGTGCTGACAGGGGGAGATCTCCTTGACGATCTGGGGCGCACAACGTAAAAGGACACGCTCTAAAATTTTGCCGAAGACTGGGAGGAGCGTGATCGGGCGGTACGCTTTCGGGTCAGTCAAAGGCTTATCATTTCCTTTGGGGAGCACGATAAGTCTGCCGTCCTTCCACACGTCAGGGAAAACTCCCTCGACGACACACTTACCGTACACCCACACAAGCTCCGCGGAGGCCGCAGCCCACACGCGCTTGACCATACGTGCCGTGATGCCATCGATTCCCGGGGCCGTGTTAGGCAAAGACCTAACTATGAGGTGCAGACCATCCCGACTCAGTGGAGACGCGTCACAACCGTTCGGAGTAATGGAGGCCGCTAACCGGACCTCCCTGTGATACGCCGTGTCCTTAGACGGATCGTCGTCCGGGCACAGCGCATGCATCAGGTTATCCACGGCCTCGCCGACACTCTCCGAGTGGCCGTCGGCATACTTGATGCCATTAATGACGTTGGCAGGTGGGCGGTGTCTGCCACAAGCGGCCCTGTACGCTAGCCCATAAGGGTCTGCGTTCCCGGATTCAGCCACTCGTAGGTAGTAATTGTTCTGCGTTTCCACCATAAGCTGCCGGTACCTCCTGCGCTCTGCATGAAATGCCTCTCTCGTCCTTTCTTCCTTATCCCCCCCTATTCTCCTGGCGCGCTGCCATGCACAGCGAAGGCTACCCACCTTCCTGCGCATCGCATCCAGCCTAGGGTTCCACCATTCATACCCAGAGTCGCGACTCTTCCCACGCACACCTAGACATTCATACGCCGAACGAACAACTATGTCCGTGAGTTCTTTGGCCAAGGCGGAAGCATTCTTCCGCTCGTCCAAGAGCCCCACTCTCGCACTAATCGTCGTCTGAAAGAGAGCCCAGTCCACACCATTCTCCCGAAACCTCGGCGGTCCACCGTCAACAAGCTCTGCGCACACTGCAGCCCGACGCCCGCGATCGCAGGCAATGCTGAAAGTGATGAGTCGGTGGTCACTTGAAGATGCTCCGTCATGCACTCGCCACTCCACGCTAGCAACCCCTCTGGTGGTCAGGGTGATGTCAATGTTCGATGTACCATTGGGTCCATTGAATGTCGCTGGTTGGTCCGATTGATTCAATAGGCGTAAGCTTCGGGCTTCAATGAAATCTTCGACAGTACGCCTTCTGTGGTCCGCCTCGTGTCCACGTCCGGTGAAGTGGCGTGGTTCGCTGTGCCAGAGTGGCGAGTGCGCGTTCACATCTGCTCCTATGATGATATGTTGGTGACTGAGGGAGTCGAGCACCCGTTCAAGTTGATGCACGTGCGGATCGATGGACTCGCTGTATTGGAAGTAGGAGGAGACGACCGTATACTCTATTTCTCCTCTCCTCACAGCTGCGACGAGGCAGTGCGTCGTGCATAAATGGGTGAGCATAACGACTGCGATATCCGCCGCGACGACCAGGAGCCCGGCCTTGGCGGAGCTGTCAAGCTGGATGAGGCCGGGCAGGGGCTGAGAGTACTGTTCTTGGACAAGAACAATATCCAGCCCCAAGGCCCGGGCAAGCGATGGCAGCTCGCTAGTGGCCAAGGCGGAGCCGCCCAGATTCAGCTGACCGACTTTAAGGTGGTGAGGCCCCCTAGGGGCAGCCATAGTTAGTGGTGGCGACGGCCCTTTGCTCAGCGTATTGGCGGGCGGGGCAGCTTCTTGCGTTTGTGGTATGTGATTGTCCATCCCGGCCGAATCTGTGGCACGTGGCACAGCGGGTCGCCTCCTCCTTGCACGCATCCTTCCTGTGACCTATGTTCCCACATTTTCCGCACACTGTTTCTTTCGCCCTGCAGTACTTTTCAGGATGTCCGAACATTTGGCACTTATTACAGCATGTGACTCGAAGGAAGTCACACGCCTCAACCGACTGCCAGCCGATGAAAATCCGTTCCTTGGTAATAAGTGCCTCCCTCAAGTCAGCCGAACATTCCAGAATATATGTTACCGTGCCTCTCTGTCTACCATTAAGTTTGAAAGCCTTAGCTTCTGCCCTCAGCTTCTCTAGTGTCCATATCGTGCCTTGGAAATTTTGTTCCTGAATGATGCTAAGGAGGTCTTCTGTTGAGTATTCCGCATCTACGTCCCGGAGGCACACTCGCGGCGACATCTTCTTCGGTTCTGATACTCGCAGTGTTGGCGGGGTTGCACTCCTAAGACGGTCCGCAGCATGGGTACTTGTGGTTTGGACCACAACTCCTGCGTTGCCAATCTTACGCACTTTCTCTATTTGCACATTGATCTCCCGCGGGTTGACCGTACGCTTTAGCTCGGCCTTGGTGTCTTCCGCTGTTTTCAATTTGTCGGCTTGGTCGTCAGCAGGGTAGAACGCAAGGACTGGGCCTTGCCTGGCGGGGATCGGTACCGGTGTTGCCTTTTTTGATAGTTTCAGCGTAGCCGCATATGACTGAGGGGGGGGTGTAGCGCTATCCGAAGGGGCTGCAGACTGCTTGGCAGATGACTTGGCAAGTAGTAGGTCTCTCTCCAAAGTAGCGCACCTGGTATTCGCGCGACCAAGCTCCGCCTCGGTCTCGCACATCCGCAAGCTGAGGGCAGCGACCACCGCAATTACGTCCTGAATACTATTGCTAATTGCGTTTGTGCTGTCTTTATTGAGTCTTGATGTCGGACCAGTAATTGTACCCATGATGTTGCTGAGGTCCCGGTGAACTCGGTCCAGTAACTCGACTTTAGATTGTCGCGCCAGAGAAGAGCTGTTTTCCTCCTCCATGTTGATGTCCTCGTCGTCCGAGCTATCCTCAGGCGTTGGTGTTGGCGGGCGACTAGCTGGCGGCGTTTGCGACTCCGGGGCCGCGGGGCGGCACGGCCGGACGACATCTAACGGGCGCCGTTCCTCCGGCGACGTTAAGGGCCTCTTGGGGGCGCTGGACGAAGAAGAAGCGGCAGCCTGCGTCGCAGAAGCAGCGGTACGAGACGCTGCTGGAGCCGTCGTCGTTGGCGGAGGCGGCGGAGGCCGCGGGGGCCGGCTAGGCACGGGCGGCGTGTCCTCATCCCCAGCTGGCCTGGGGAGAGTCCCAGCGCGCGCGTGCGGCGGAGCCAGGCCGCCCGGAGGGGTCCGGGGGGTCATTGACGACCTCCCAGAGAAGGGGGAGGAGGCAGGAGCCTCCCTCCCGTCCATGCTTCAAAATACCCGCTAAGGTCGCAGCTTGAAAAAGTTTGCTAGACAGTTCGTGTATTGGGTCCGTTATCGTCGGTGACGGTCAGCAAGGGCGCCACGGTGCGGTTGGTGGTGGAGCAGTGCAGGCGCGGAGGGTCGCCTCGCGTCGCGCTGTACCACACGCACGTCACGCCGCTGAACCCTTCGCGCACCGGGGATGTGTCTACGTACCTGCACGCTAGCGTGTATGAGCGCGTCGGTGACGGTCAGCAAGGGCGCCACGGTGCGGTTGGTGGTGGAGCAGTGCAGGCGCGGAGGGTCGCCTCGCGTCGCGCTGTACCACACGCACGTCACGCCGCTGAACCCTTCGCGCACCGGGGATGTGTCTACGTACCTGCACGCTAGCGTGTATGAGCGCGTCGGTGACGGTCAGCAAGGGCGCCACGGTGCGGTTGGTGGTGGAGCAGTGCAGGCGCGGAGGGTCGCCTCGCGTCGCGCTGTACCACACGCACGTCACGCCGCTGAACCCTTCGCGCACCGGGGATGTGTCTACGTACCTGCACGCTAGCGTGTATGAGCGCGTCGGTGACGGTCAGCAAGGGCGCCACGGTGCGGTTGGTGGTGGAGCAGTGCAGGCGCGGAGGGTCGCCTCGCGTCGCGCTGTACCACACGCACGTCACGCCGCTGAACCCTTCGCGCACCGGGGATGTGTCTACGTACCTGCACGCTAGCGTGTATGAGCGCGTCGGTGACGGTCAGCAAGGGCGCCACGGTGCGGTTGGTGGTGGAGCAGTGCAGGCGCGGAGGGTCGCCTCGCGTCGCGCTGTACCACACGCACGTCACGCCGCTGAACCCTTCGCGCACCGGGGATGTGTCTACGTACCTGCACGCTAGCGTGTATGAGCGCGTCGGTGACGGTCAGCAAGGGCGCCACGGTGCGGTTGGTGGTGGAGCAGTGCAGGCGCGGAGGGTCGCCTCGCGTCGCGCTGTACCACACGCACGTCACGCCGCTGAACCCTTCGCGCACCGGGGATGTGTCTACGTACCTGCACGCTAGCGTGTATGAGCGCGTCGGTGACGGTCAGCAAGGGCGCCACGGTGCGGTTGGTGGTGGAGCAGTGCAGGCGCGGAGGGTCGCCTCGCGTCGCGCTGTACCACACGCACGTCACGCCGCTGAACCCTTCGCGCACCGGGGATGTGTCTACGTACCTGCACGCTAGCGTGTATGAGCGCGTCGGTGACGGTCAGCAAGGGCGCCACGGTGCGGTTGGTGGTGGAGCAGTGCAGGCGCGGAGGGTCGCCTCGCGTCGCGCTGTACCACACGCACGTGACGCCGCTGAACCCTTCGCGCACCGGGGATGTGTCTACGTACCTGCACGCTAGCGTGTATGAGCGCGTCGGTGACGGTCAGCAAGGGCGCCACGGTGCGGTTGGTGGTGGAGCAGTGCAGGCGCGGAGGGTCGCCTCGCGTCGCGCTGTACCACACGCACGTCACGCCGCTGAACCCTTCGCGCACCGGGGATGTGTCTACGTACCTGCACGCTAGCGTGTATGAGCGCGTCGGTGACGGTCAGCAAGGGCGCCACGGTGCGGTTGGTGGTGGAGCAGTGCAGGCGCGGAGGGTCGCCTCGCGTCGCGCTGTACCACACGCACGTCACGCCGCTGAACCCTTCGCGCACCGGGGATGTGTCTACGTACCTGCACGCTAGCGTGTATGAGCGCGTCGGTGACGGTCAGCAAGGGCGCCACGGTGCGGTTGGTGGTGGAGCAGTGCAGGCGCGGAGGGTCGCCTCGCGTCGCGCTGTACCACACGCACGTCACGCCGCTGAACCCTTCCCGAACTGGGAATCGCTCTACTGCCAAGTTTATCTAGAAAAAAGAACATATAGTTATAATATGCATACAATGATAGGATATAATAAACTGACCGAAAATTTCTCCCACATATTATAAGAATAATATAAAGAAGTTAAAGTTATACAATACTTGTTGAATATGAATACTAAAATAGCAACACTGAAAAAGTTTTATAAAAAATTTAATTGAACCCTCAAATGTGCAAGTGCAAAACTTCCTTTAATAATGAATTGGAAATTCTCTAAATCAATAAACCTTTGTTAAGCTACTGACCTTGTGTGCCTCTATATTTCTGGTGTACGTGGATATATCTTCGGCAGCTTTAGCCAAGTCCGTACACGACCCGTACAGGATTTCAGCACGAGTCATCACCGGAACTGATATGTTCATAGCTGAGCTGATCACGTCCAGAAGCTTCGAACCTGAAATATTTCATTTTAATTTTCATATGTCTACAAAATCAGCCCGATAAGCTCTATAGAAGGCTCTATAAGCTCTACAGGGTAACGTCTCAATGAGTCTCAAAGCCGAATAAGGCATGAAGGCCTTGAAAGCCTTAATAGCCTAACGGTTAAAGGTGCAAACTGAAAACTGAAAGTTCGCAGGTTCAATCCCTACCTGTTGCACTATTTTGTACCCACACCTAACACAAGCTTTTTCATTTCCTTTCTTCAAAAACTTACCCAAATTAGTCTCCTCTGATATATACTGCATATAATTCCTTATTGCCCGAGCTATAAACATGACGTCATCCGGGTCGGAAATTTCAGCCAACGGATACGTCTTTTCTTGTATCAACATGGCCAACCTTTCTGTTGCATTCACAGCTGAATATTGCACTAAACTAACATTCAGCAAGGCAAATTGCTGCAATAATTTCGTTATATTGCTTATATATGAGCACTGGGTAGTGTTTGCTTGACTCCATGTAGCATTTGCATTGCAGTATCTATAGGCAAAGCCATCACCGCTTCGACAAGGTACGGACGCAGTTCTGTTCAGCAACAATTGAGGCCAGGAATACAGTCCTTTGTTATCCATTGTATGATCAGTCTTACAATACTGGGTCTGATTAGACAAAACCAATACTTGTACTGTATAATTGTGTCTAATATGATTCTGATCGTTGTACATACAAGTCCAATTCCCCATGTGATAACCGCTTATGTTGGAGAAATACACAGAGGTTTCCGCTAGACCTTCCTCTTGCATGTCCGTATTCGTTATATTGACATCGCATATTTCTAGCATTGGATGGTGCCACTTTAACTCGTACTTAGCGACGACAGATGCGAACGGGGCACTACAGGTGAGTTTCAAGGTGTCTCCTTCAAACACAACTTGGTCGTGACTTGGCTTAACTATCAGGGTGTTAGAAGGCAGTACGCTCCCACAGACAGATAGGTCGAGAAAAATTCTTAGTTTTCTCACAGTTTTGTTAGCCATGTTTTCCGGGAAGGCACACTTGGGGCTGCCAACGAGTTTGACGCTGGTATTCCTCGCCCAATCTCCAACCCAGAGCAGCTCGCAGTCACATATGAGAGGATTGTCTGTTATGTCTCTGAAAAACAACAATAACAACAGATAAAACGATGGGGCAATGCTTACGACATCCTGTGTCAAAATTCCGTAAAGTGAAAGTGAGGTCTTAATTGATAAAATTTCTACTATAGGGCATTGATGATATAAAAAATAAGCTTTTTAGTAGTATAAATTTTGAAATTAATGACATGGTCGCTAACTCATAAGAAGGCTCACAATCACCCAGCGGGCAATGGAGAGAATTGTGCTATATCAAATCAGGAATAAGAAGAGGCTAGCTAGATAGTAGTTGAAAATTAGTCCTGAGCTTAACTGGACTAGAAAGGAGAGGTCATTTTTTCACCCTTACATTAAAATTTAGATGGCCACAGTAAGGATCTACAGCTCTGAAAATGATAATATTGAGTAAATATAAAAGTACTCACAATTGTTTCAAGCCCACAAGATAGTCGAAAGTACCAGCACTCAGCACTGAAATATGGTTCTGGGATAAAATCAACCTTTCCAAGTTGACCAGACTCTTGAACATTTCCTTGTAAATGTTGCTGATTTGATTGTGCGAGAGATCCAGTCTTTGTAAGGATGTCATGTTGTAAAACGCGTCTGACTCTATCAAGGATATTTGGTTTCTGCTAAGGTCCCTGGAAGATATAACCTATAATTAAAACTACTTTTTCATAGATAATAACAACTTTGCTAACTGTTTAACACATATTTAGCAAATTAACACCATTTTAAAATAGTATCAAGTAGATCTAGATAAGATACTTACAATTTTTGTAAGTTTGGCAAATGTAGCTCTCTTGATAAAGTAGAAATTGCATTTCCAGACAGGTTTCTGAAAAAAAAAATCAATCAATTAAAAACCAAGAAAACTGCTTCATTGTCTTATAAATTTATTGCTTAAACGCCTGGATAAGGATAGAAACATACTAAGAGAATTTTCAGAATACTTCTGTTATGATGATTCATTTATACAATACAAAACTGTAATCCACAATTGTTGTTATTGTAATAAATATATCCTTCAATCCATATGCATTAAAAGGAGGTGGGTTGATAAGGCCCAAAATCCGCCCCTCATACACTCGAAAAAAAAAGTTCCAGATTCCGACAAATTGTAAATGTATTTATATACTTGAAGATATAAACTTTATTATAATATAAAGTTTAGGTGATAAAAAAAATAGTAAGTTACAGAAAATATTACCCAAAAAGAGAGTGTTTCTTTTACTTTTCTTACATTTTCATACATTTTAGTCGTTTTTTAAGCTTTGATTTAATATTTTAGAATGAGGCGCTCCATGAACCAAAATAAATTAATACTCATATAAAAGCTTATAAAAAGGAGCATCATTATCAGTTACGTTTACCATGGTTCATGGAGCGCCTCATTCTAAAATATTAAATCAAAGCTTAAAAAACGACTAAAATGTATGAAAATGTAAGAAAAGTAAAAGAAACACTCTCTTTTTGGGTAATATTTTCTCTAACTTTCTATTTTTTTTATCACCTAAACTTTATATTAAAATAAAGTTTATATCTTCAAGTATATAAATACATTTACAATTTGTCGAAATCTGGAACTTTTTTTTTCGAGTGTATGAGGGGCGGATTTTGTTGCCTTATCAACCCACCTCCTTTGTAACAAATGATTATTTTCACAATCATCAGAATACATTGTATTTTGTAACAGAACAATTAGGAATCTAAAAATACTTCAGTTTATGTGTTAGCTTTTACAACCACACTAACTGTAAGCAACAGCACCTGTTATTCAGATAATGTTTATTAATTCAATGTAAGTGCCTTGCAGCTTTATTGTTTTTAAGCCAACCTTTATGTGAAGCTCAAAACTAGTGCTGTAAGTAATTCTTGTCAGCTCTTCTCAGAAAAACCTGTTATCCAAACCAGAGTCATGATGTGTCATAAGAGCCACAGTTTGGCCTATGCGAAATAAATACTTTTGAATTTGAGTGGCTAGCACGATTAAGCAATGGGTGGGATTTGAACTACAGGTCTTCTATATTTTAGTTTGCTCCTGGACTGTTAGAACTAAAACTGTGAAGGTCCTATGGTTATAAATGGTATCTTTTTGATTCGAGACAGCCTTCTGAACCAGTGGTAGATTCATAAGGCGATTTGAAAGCACTTTGTAAGTTTATTTGAATAAAAAATTATTCTATTCTATTTCTTATTACACTAAGTAGCATTTTAAAAAACTATATTTACAATATTTCACACTTGAATTGATTGAACTCTGAGAGTTGTGAAGGTCTTGTGAGGGTCTTTACTCAAAAAGACAATGTCTTTAAAGAGTAAAAGCTGACTGAAAATTTCAGATAGGATGCAGTTTTAGTACAACATACCGTGCAGTCAGTCATTGCAGTTAATATCAACTGCAATGATACCACATCCAAATGCAGTCTGTTTATGTAGAACCTTGATGTCAATGGTGATTGTGAAATGGTCATTTTACAAAAGTGATGACTTACAAGCTAACCACATCCATCCAAAGTTTGCTCAGATCTATTTCCTTCAACTCTGTTATCTGCGCCGGGGTACCGCCGCAACTCAGCTTCAATAGTTCTCTTGGTTCAGATTCCACCACCCCTTCGCCAGACCGGTTCCCCTTGCACGAACATAGCGACGGGCAAAATCCTAAAGCACCCTCAACTACCAAGAATAGTGTAACTATATAGAACTTCATTTTGCTCATTTCACGTAAATACATGATGGCATAAAGCCAAAATACGTAAATTTAATCACATCTTTGCAAATTATTAACTACAACAATGACACCACGCGAAACAAAAATTTTCAGTAATAATATCAATTTTTATCTGTTTATTTTGAAATGATTTAAGAACATTTAATTTATAGCACTGATTTAATTGTGTGTAAAGAAAAATAAACAATAGTTCAACCATACACAAGCGAGCCCTCACCCAATCCGACATTTGTAAAATTGACTGATTGTGATTGATTGATTGGACTTTGAAGTTGAGCACCATAGACTAGACGACGTAATTGAACGAATGGATAAAATATGACGTTATGAAAGATAATATCTTCAGTAGTAACCGTAGACAGAGAAGGCAATAGACCAAGGTACTGTGTAACCGCGACTGAAATAGAGATAACATGACGTAACGATGACGTCACATGACAAGTTCGAGTTTAATGTTGCCACAATAACTGCACTCCCCTAGTACCCCAAATTAGATGGAAAATTCTTCCCAGGATTTTTAAATAAAACGACAAAACAGATGCTGAACTGTTTTATTTTTTAAATAACATACCTACACATATAAGGTTGTCTGGGAGAGACATACCTATTAGGGTAAGCTCCTATTTTTTTACATATATCTTAATATTGTGTGCAATAAAGAATTTATTATTCTTTATTGCACACAATATTAACTTCAATCACCACTTAAAAGTATAAAATAATTTTAGTTTGTACACGTAAGTCGGTTTTTTAAAAATATTTTTTTTTATACTAAAGTTTTTTAATGTAGTTTCATAGGACCAATTCACTAGATAATTATTTGCTCCTTAAAAAAAATATTGAAATGCCGAATAGAAATTTAGCATATGTGAGTCACTTTGAAAAAATATGTATGTAACACAAAGGAAATTTTTTTTTCGTTACTAGTAAGAATGTTACACAAAATAATTTTTAATGAACAGTTAAAATTTTCCTTCGATCGAGTAATGCTATTGAATTAAAAGCAACAAAAATTGTATATTTAGTCATCAAAATCATCATTAATGAAATTAACAGTATATTCCTTTTTTCAGGCAGTCGTATAAAACTGCAACTCTTCATAGTTTAAGTTAATAATTATTTAAAAAAACATTAAAAGTCTGCCTCTAGCTATTTAAAAATGGCTTTAAAAATTAAGAACTTTGTAAATAAAATAATTCTTAAGATCGCCAACAGTTCTCGACTGGTCGTTGGACATTCGAACGAAACTTCAGGATGATTCAGAACAGTAACCGACACTATCTAACTGAATACACTTTAATCATCGCCGACATATATTATATTCTAGTATCCATCATCTTTCTTTTCTTTTCTCATAATATTCATTTCTTCCATCACGACTTTATTTTGTTTCAACAAAAATTAAAAAAAAATTGAAAAAGTAGCCAAAGTAACCCGCCGTTACGGTATGTCAGAGGACATTACTAAAAAAACCTATCTCCGTGCCAAATTTCAGCCATATCGGTTTAGTGTGGCGTATTGAGTAACAAACATCCATATGTTTGTTACTCAATCACGCCACACTAAACCGATATGGCTGAAATTTGGATGTATGTATGGATGGCCATACATACATTCAAACTTTCACATTTATAATATAAGTAGGATAGGGAAAATCGGGACATTGTATAGGTACCTAAAGCTGGCAACACACATAGATACTAAATTTTCTTATTAACTGTCAGTTTGTTTCGCACAAAAGTGTGTCGACCTTGAAAAAACTGGTTACACGATAAGGGACAAAAAATTGGGTAGCTGCGTCTCTGTTTATCACATTAATAACTTTATTTCTGCTCTCTTTTTAGTGTGAGTGAGAAAGAAATCGTCACTGACTCTATGTCTTCTCTCTCTACGGTAGTAACAAACCGTAGACAGAGAAGGCAATAGACGAAGGTACTGTGTAACCGCGACTGAAATAGAGATAACATGACATAACGATGATGTCACATGACAAGTTTGAGTTTAATGTTGCCACAATAACTGCACTCCCCTGTTACCCCAAATTAGATGGAAAATTCTTCCCAGGATTTTTAAATAAAACGACAAAACAGATGCTGAACTGTTTTATTTTTTAAATAACATAAAATAAAAATAAAAATAAAAATAAAAAATAAAAAAGCCTTTTATTTCTTGTTTAACCAAAAAATTTTACATAATGTGTTAACTATTTTTATAATAAGCTATATTCTAATTTTTAAAATCTACTTAATTCAATATTATTAATCCTACCATTAACTTAATACAAATAATTAAAAATAAATTAAATAGCTAAATGAACAAGAACCCCTCTAGGTGAGGGTGAAGGCCTCCTCCAGAGAGGACCATTTATCCCTGTCTTGTGCTATCTGAAACCAGCGTTTGCCAGCGCATTTTAACAGATCATCGGTCCACCTTGCGTATGGTCTGCCTACTTTCCTGTGACCTGCAGGACCCGGCCACGACGTCAGCCTAGACGTCCAGCGGTTGTCCCCCATCCGCGCCACGTGACCCGCCCATCGCCATTTTAGTTTTAGAGAGTAATGGAGAGCATCTGTTACATTTGTTTTTTGCCGTATAGTGGTGTGGCGAATTTTGTGAATCTTTCTAATCTTCAGAACACTTCTCTCCATACTTCTTTGGCATGACCTGATTTTATTTTTTATGCGAACCGTGTATTTCCAAGTTTGGCACGCGTAAGCTATTGATGGTAGCAAGCAAGTATCCAGCACCCTTGTCTTTATTTTCATTGGCATGTTGCTTTTCAGAATTTCTTTAAGACTCCAGAATTTTTTCCATCCGCCTATTATTCTCCTTTCGACTTCTAAATCATTATTTTGGCTATTAAAAGAAATCTGTTTACCCAAGTAAATGTAATTGTCGACGTATTCTATAACTTTGTTTTCAAGGCATATTGGAGTCTTAATGAAATTTGTCATAATTTTAGTTTTACTAGGGTTTAGTTCTAAGCCAACGTCTCTGCTTGCTAATTGTAGAGTTTGCATCATTAATTTAAGTTCATTACTGTTTTCTGATAGCAAGACGATGTCATCAGCAAACCGTAAGTGATTAAGGTACCTGCCATTTATGTTGATTCCATAGTTTTGCCAATTTAATTTTCTAAATACCGTCTCTAGTACCGCTATAAAAATTCTAGGAGAGCAGGGATCACCCTGTCTCACACCTCTTTTGATGGGTATAGAAGGCCCCAATCGCTCCAACTTCACTCTGCTAGTGCATTCTTTATAGAGATACTTTAATACTTTTATATAAGTGCCCTCTACATTCTGTGAATGTAGAGCTTCCCATATAGCTGAGTGGAGTACAGTATCGAATGCTTTTTGGTAGTCTATAAAGACTATGTAGAGTGGTTTACGAAATTCTTGGTACTTCTCTATTATCATTTCTAACGAGTGGATGTGATCTATAGTAGAGAAGCCCCTCCGAAATCCAGCTTGTTCGATTGGTTGGTGTTGCTCAAGCGATTTGCTGATTCTTTTTTCTAACAGTGAAGCGAATAGTTTGTAAAGCACCGGAAGAAGACTTATTGGCCTGTAATTGCTTATATTTTTAGGGTCGCCTTTCTTGTACAGCAAAATTATATTTGATTGAGACCATTGTTTAGGCGTAATACTAGACTTTAAAATCATATTGAACAAATGTGTTAGTGGTGATGCAAGATAATCTCTAGCTGTTTTTATAGCCTCGTTGGTAATTTGGTCCGGGCCAGGACTCTTCTCTAGTTTTAATCTTTTTATTTCTCTGATTATTTCTAGCTCATCCACCAACTCTATCACTCTATCGTCAGTATAATCCTGTATTTCCAAATCTCTTGATAATAAATGATCCTGCGAACTATAGAGATCTTTGTAAAAAGCTGTCGCTGCGGATAAAATTTCTGTTCTGTTGTTATATGTCTTTGTGGGTCCATAGAGACCTTCAATCCAAGTTTTGTGTGAATTTAGTTGCTTATAAGCTTTTTTAAGGCTACCAGTAGCGATTAGGTGTTTTTCAATTACATGTGATCGATAATTCTTGTAATCATTTCTAAAACGTCTGCTTATAAGTTTGTAGAGAGCTTTCAGTTCATTTTTCATTGAACGTGTTTTTGGCTTAATACTGTGCAACTCGCGTCTCCGACGTATTAATTTTTTTGTGTGTTCTGAAATGATACAGTTATTTCTGTTTTGAGTATTGGATGTCTTTGCTTTTTTCTGGCAGTTCTCAATGGTAGCAATAATTTTCTCATAATATGTCTGAACGTTATCATTTTCGAGTGGATACATGTCTTCTTTGGCAATATTCATTAACTCTCTATAGCTTGAAATTTCATCTTTTGTTTTGAGTGGGCTTCTTGTGTGGCTAGAATACTTTGATCGACTCGAGCTAATTTTTTGCAAACTAAATGTGGCCCTGACCATTCTATGATCAGTGGGAAAAGAAACATTAATCACTGACATGTTTGAAACATTTTTGTGAAGATTAGTTAAGATAAAATCAATTTCGTTCTTAGTTACGCCGTTTGGAGACCGCCAGGTCCATCTCTGTTTGCTATTCTTTTTAAAAAATGTGTTGATAATAGCCAGTTTGTTTTCATACGCAAATTCGATTAATCTTTCACCTCTACTATTGCGCTCTCCAAAGCCGTTGTTCTTCATAACTATATTTTCTTCTGGTTTTGGCTGACCAATTTTCGCGTTGAAGTCTCCCATGACTATTATATTCTTGCCTGAAACTGTTAAAGCCTTGTCTATCGTGTTATAAAATTGCTCTACATCTTCATCACTCGCTGTTTCGGTTGGGGCGTAGGCTTGTACCAGACTAATTCTAAAGTTATGGAAGTTTAGGTTTAGTAGAGCTACTCTTTCAGAGAAACCAATGATGCCTTCAATGTAGTTTTTCAGATATTTCTTTATTAAAAATCCTACACCATACAATCCTTGTGTTTCACCTATGTAATAAAAAATAAAGTCGTTGTGCTCCTGGATGGAGTTTCCGAGTCTTCGCAATATGAAAATCATAAGTAAACAAGTGACCGGCGTACCATTATTTTGATGTAACAATGTACGCCGACGGACGAATCCACGGTAAGTTCCACTGGCGAGCAGCTTTTGGAGAGTTTTCTACGGTGTCCTTTCCATAACCTTCGCACCGCGAGATACATCATTTGCCATAAGCCTATAAACACACATTTGAACACTAATTTCACAGCCTCCCAACCCGACACAGCATCTAATACTTTTTCACTCTGCACACCCATATTAAATTTAAAAATAATTAAATTAAAACAGCCCTCGGCCCGAGCGTGCACTCAACGTATTTAATTCTTAAGCATAAAGTACTTTAAACCCGGGTTAATTCTTATCAGTGTTTATCATTAATTCGAAGTTCGAACCACAATATGTTTAAATGCAACGTCCGGTCGATTGCCGAATAGCTGCAGTCTGCATCAATCATTGCTACAGTCCGTAGACAGAGAAGGCAATAGACCAAGGTACTGTGTAACCGCGACTGAAATAGAGATAACATGACGTAACGATGACGTCACATGACAAGTTCGAGTTTAATGTTGCCACAATAACTGCACTCCCCTAGTACCCCAAATTAGATGGAAAATTCTTCCCAGGATTTTTAAATAAAACGACAAAACAGATGCTGAACTGTTTTATTTTTTAAATAACATACCTACACTTATAAAGTTGTCTGGGAGAGACATACCTATTAGGGTAAGCTTCTATTTTTTACATATATCTTAATATTGTGTGCAATAAAGAATAATAATATAAAAAAAAAATATTTTTAAAAAACCGACTTCAACCACCACTTAAAAGTATAAAAAAATTTTAGTTTGTACACGTAAGTCGGTTTTTTAAAAATTTTTTTTTTTATATTAAAGTTTTTTAATGTTTCATAGGACCAATTCACTAGATAATTATTTTCTCCTTAAAAGAAATATTGAAATGCCGAATAGAAATTTAGCATATGTGAGTCATTTTGAAAAAAGATGTATGTAACACAAAGGAAAATTTTTTTTCATTACTAGTAAGAACAAACAAAGTAAAAGTAGTTGTTACACAAAATAATTTGTACAGTTAAAATTTTCCTTCGATCGAGTAATGCTATTGAATTAAAAGCAACAAAAATTGTATATTTAGTCAGCAAAATCATCATTAATGAAATTAACAGTATATTCCTTTTTTCAGGCAGTCGTATAAAACTGCAACTCTTCATAGTTTAAGTTAATAATTATTAAAAAAAACATAAAAAGTCTGCCTCTAGCTATTTAAAAATGGCTTTAAAAATTAAGAACTTTGCAAATAAAATAATTCTTAAGATCGCCAACAGTTCTCGACTGGTCGTTGGATATTCGAACGAAACTTCAGGATGATTCAGAACAGTAACCGACTATATTACTATCTAACTGAATACACTTTAATCATCGCCGACATATATTATATTCTAGTATCCATCATCTTTCTTTTCTTTTCTCATAATATTCATTTCTTCCATCACGACCTTATTTTGTTTCAACAAAAATTAAAAAAAAACTGAAAAAGTAGCCAAAGTAACCCGCCGTTACGGTATGTCAGAGGACATTACTAAAAAAAACCTATCTCCGTGCCAAATTTCAGCCATATCGGTTTAGTGTCTAAACCGATATTGTTGAAATTTGGATGTATGTATGGATGGCCATACATACATTCAAACTTTCACATTTATAATATTAGTAGGATAGGGAAAATCGGGACATTGTATAGGTACCTAAAGCTGGCAACACAGATAGATACTAAATTTTCTTATTAACTGTCAGTTTGTTTCGCACAAAAGTGTGGCGACCTTGAAAAAAACTGGTTACACGATGAAGGACAAAAAATTGGGTAGCTGCGTCTCTGTTTATCACATTAATAACTTTATTTCTGCTCTCTTTTTAGTGTGAGTGAGAAAGAAATCGTCACTGGGTCTATGTCTTCTCTGTCCACGTAACAAACCCACATTAAACCTTGTTCAATAGCCCAAACCAATAGTAGGTAGGTACCTACCTATCTACCTACTATTTTAAAGATTTTAATATCTATGGATTTCAACAAAATAGCAAGAACCCACAGATGTCAATATCAATCTGTGCCTGTTGTCGTTAAAAAGAAAGAAATTCAAAAATTACAAAACAATTTCAAAACGCGAACCGTCATAATTCTGAATTCCTGAAGTTTTTTTCAACTTTTCCAGTGTGGTTTAAGAAAATTATAATAATATTTCCTTGCCGTTTAAATGTATCTTTAAAGAAAGTTTATCATGTCAAGTGTAAGAAGTTCATGCGATGACGATGAAACGCAACGCATGGTACCTTCTTTTATCGAGGCACGTCCACCGCTAGTGTTAAATCCCTTCATGAGGCCTAAGCCTCAAAAAGGGAAAAAACTTTTTGACGACCTCCTGGATCACTCAGATTCCGAAGAATCGGATTTAGTACAAGTTTATCTGAGGTTGAAGCCGTGTAATACTCCTACCAACCAGTACGAAGTCCATTCAGAGCGCTCTTTGATAACATCGTTGGATACCACAACTGCTGGTCATGGAAGGCGCACTCAGCATAATGTATCTAAAATGTATACTTTTTCGCATATTTTTGGACCAGATTCATGTCAAAAAGTAAGATTAAGTTTATATTATATAAATATACTAGCCGATGTCTGTCTACTTGGATTTAGAATTTAAGAACAATTTCCTTCATATAAACTTTATGCAAATCATCTATTTATTTTTAGCTCTTCAGAGATGGAGTTTCAAAATTCTTATCTTTGGAACATAATGATTTATTTGAATAGAATGCATTCTTTATAGTGCCAAGGGACCAACCCTTAGCACTAAAGAAAACTCACATTAATTAAACACCAGTGTTTAAAAAAAGTCAGTGGCTAAAAGTCTCTTTCATGACACACATATTACATATTTAGTTTCAAACCTAGACCTGCTGTGGATGATGTAGACCTGAAATGTTTTTATTAGCATGTTTTGATTGATTTTTTCCAGGAAATCTTTGAATGTGTAGTTAAGGACAACTTGAAGAAGTTACCAGATGGCAATAGTTTTACACTCCTCACATATGGTGCTTCTGGGTCTGGGAAGACATTTACCCTGATGGGAACTGTATCAAAACCTGGTCTCGTGCCAAGGTCTTTGGAGTATGTGTTCAAAGTAGTTGATGCTGCACAGCAACCTCTATTTAAGCCTCATGAAAGGGGCTCTGTGAAATTGAGTAATGCTGAACAGGACTTTGAGTTAAAGGTAAAGATATTGTCTCTCCTTGCACATACTACAACTGCATACAAACCTGAGTGTTGACATCCTTATATTATTTTTGTCCTTATTCTACTGTGGTTCAACATTTGGTACAAACTACTAAGGTATGGGGGGCGCCCTTCTGGCATACTTATTTTTTGCTATATAACTAGAGTATGATTAAGTATCTTCTAGGCATGCTGCATCCTAGGCTGTTCATCAGGTATGATTATCAAGCCCTAAAAATTTTAATTTTCAGTTTGTGAAACGCATGAGGCAGATATCGGCGCCAGTGAGGGATAAGTACAGACGCATGACTGTGGAGCTCGGGTCTGACCTGGCCGGTAGCACCATAGACCTAGCTAGTAGGAAGAGCCACTATGTGTGGGTGAGTCTCCACATCACAACTGATTCAAACTCAAATGCTTGTGAAACGCCTAAGGCAGATATCGGCAACAGTGAGGGACAAATACTGATGCATGAGCACAGTTAAAAAACAAAAAAAAAAAACAGCACTCAAGGCTGTTCAGGCCGGCAGCACCATAGACCTGTCCAATAGGAGTAACTATATGTGGTTGAGTTTCCACTTCATAGCTGATTTAAATTTAAATGAGCATGTAGGCCTACTTGTAACTTTTATGAGATGACAAGTCCCTACCACTAGGTTCTAAATCAGATGAGTTCAGTAGAATCTGATGAGAGCAAGTGCAGAATGAATGAGGCTGGCAAGAAATGCAGCAGTTGCTGTTTTCAAAACAAAAAAGTCAAGTAGATATTTGGACTTTTTAAGTGGATGATTATAGAAAGAAAGAAGAATGAAAATACATTTATTTTTGTTTAGTGTTACAAACAGTACATTACACATAGATTACATATTACATAGTACACATAGACAATTGTAACAAATATTTTTTTTTTGTAGGTATCATTTATAGAGATTTATAACGAAGGCATCTACGATTTGCTGGCGCCAGGCGATAGGAGGAATGCTGCAAAACTTGCCATACGAGAAGACACCAGTGGCAATGTTTATGTAAAAGTAAGATATGTGTATGAGTATAAAGCACAATTGGGAAGTACTTATATAATCTTTTCATGGTTCAACCGCTAAACGGACCTTCACGAAAGTTGACTTAGAGATTTGCAAAAAAATTGCATTACATGAATCAATGAATGAATGAATATACTTTTATTGTACACCACACATAATATAAGAAAAGACACAATGAGTTTAATAAATAGCATACAATTTGGCGGCCTTATCGCTACATCCTGGCGAAAAATATAAATAATAAATAAATAAAAATAAAAATTATTTATTTCGACCAACTAGGATCATAATTAGGGATTAGTTATAGAAACATCAAAAACCTAAACCTGTGGTTAAGGTTTCCACAACTGATAGTATACAATAGCTTCTAATATTCTCAAAAAAAAAAAATTGCAGCTTTTTTCATAGCAGCAGCAGTTTTTTTTTCTGTTTCAATCATGCAATCAGTCGGTGGACTATGAGCAGATGTGTTGTGAGTCTTGTGCGGAGACAACTTCCCCAGTGAGAAGAACTCCATGCGTCTTGTGCAGCTATATAAAAAATAAAAAAATAAAATAAAATATCTTTATTTTCAAAAAAAGTTTCAAATTTAAATTCAAAATTGATTTATTTCATATAGGCCAACCTGTAGCTCCTATGACACGTCATAAATCTACCACCGGTTCAGAATGCAGATTCTGCTGAGAAGTTTGTACATTATCAATTGCTTTTGGTCTCCACACTAGGTACCTAACCTGTATCTATGTATAGCAGCAACAGTTAAAACAGAAGAACTTTGATTGGATGTTTAGAAGAAATAGAAAGGATTTATTTGCATGATTGTAAATACAGTCTACGATATTATAAATTATCCGTAGTGAATTCACAATCAGCCATATAACTGGCATGGATTCATATCTTGGATGTCAAGCTTGTCAACTATGGTATTCAACTTCTCAAGTTCCCAATGACTGTCCACCCAGGGGGCGACGCAAGCGTTCGTCCGGTCGGGCGTGGAGGCCTACGACGTGCTGATGGCGGGCAAACTCAACCTGCAGGTGGCCGCCACCGGCGTGCACGCGCAGTCCTCGCGCTCGCACTGCATATTCACCATCACCATGCTCACTGAGACTGGTATGCCTTACTTATTCCTAGGACATGTGGGTACTACACACTCAAGCAAATATATGACGATGGAACTAAATAAGAATTTATTAATTGAAGTATAATATTTTCTACTTTGTATTAGTGCCTATCTGATGGTGTTTACACTCTACGACAATGATCAAAATACAACCACGTACAACAGGCCATCCTACATCGCGATATTTTAACATACAAGTTCCAACAAATGTAAAGTGGTTACTGGGCGTAACATTAGCCCAGAAGATCTTACAATCAAGTCATCTGTATGGGAGAGATCATAATATTATGATCATTTCCTTAAAAAAATTGTTGCATAATAATTTTATTTTTCAAAAATGGATTTATTTCTACGCTTGGATTTAAAAATGCGGGTGTCCTTCCCGAAAACATTTGAATTTGAAAATGTTTATTATTCTCCTGATGAGCACAGCTGCACAGCTGCTGTAAAGCTGTGAACGTACGTTTTGGTCGCAGAGGGCGGCACTCGCAGCGCGTGCGTGCGGCTGTGCGACCTGGCGGGCTGCGAGCGCGCGGCGCGCACGCGCAACACGGGCGCGCGCATGCAGGAGTCGCGCGCCATCAACTCCTCGCTGCACGTGCTCGAGCGCTGCCTGCGCATGCTGCGCCGCAAGCGCACAATCGCCACTGTCGTGCCTTACAGGTGACCACTAAAACATTATTTTCCTTCTATGGTGCCACGTCAGGTATGGTTTTTCTACCCTGACTATGCCAAAGCCTTCTAGCCTAAGGGTAAGAGATGCCACAAAGAGTGATTTGATTGACTTTATCTTTCTTCTCTTGACATTTTTTTTTTTTAAGTAGTGCATGTTTAGCTGATAGTAGTGCATGTTTTCTTTTACGCCTGTTACTGACAGCCATACTGATGTATTATGTAATAGAATTTGTTTGACTTTTTTGTGTGGAAGTTGTAAATAAATTTAAAAAAAATACCAAATAATGTTGAGGTTCTTGATTGAAGTGCAGAATATTTGACAATTCAGCCAAGCCAGCAAGACTAAGATTCAAATCTATAGATCACATTAAAAGAAAGAAATTTTTTTTCAATGTATAATTGAAAAAAAAATTGTTTATTACATTGTTTTTTTTTCACGCATCCCCAGGGAGTCGAAGTTAACCCGGCTACTCGGCGCGGGGCTGTCAGGCACGCGGGGCGAGGCCGTCAGCATGGTGGTCACGCTCAACCCCTCACCGGAGTACGTCAACGAGTCCAGGCATGTGCTGCAGTTGGCGGCCATCGCTAAGGACATACGTAAGTATCTATTATGGCAATTGAAGTTGGAGAAGCTGTCAGCAAATTGGAGAAGCTGACAGCAAATTTGAGAAGCTGTCAAGAAATTGGAGAAGCTGTCAGCAAATTGGAGAAGCTGTCAGAAAATTGGAGAAGCTGTCAGCAAATTGGAGAAGCTGTCAGCAAATTGGAGACGCTGTCAGCAAATTTGAGAAGCTGTCATCAAATTTGAGAAGCTGTCAGAAAATTGGAGAAGCTGTCAACAAATTGGAGAAGCTGTCAGAAAATTGGAGAAGCTGTCAGCAAATGGGAAAAGCTGTCAGAAAATTGGACCAAGCCATCAGCATGGAGGTCATACTCAACCCCTCGCCGCAGTACGTCAACGAGTCCAGGCATTCAACGTCAACGAGTCATTTCATAACATGAAAACAACAGGCATATATCCCCTCTTTAAATACATAATAACAAGGCTAACTGACCACGAAGCGCAACACTGAAAGCTAATATCGAAGCTTCAATCGAAAAAATATATTAAAAATGTTATTATATATTTTATTGTGTTCATTCTTCACACACATTCATATTAGTGTTCTCAAAATCTGTGTTTTAGTGCAGCTAAGACACTTTGTGCGTAAATATACCATATTACAAAATACAAACCTCAACTGTGGTAGAATTGTTAAGAGAAGCACTATTTTCCTTACCGTTTGATAATGATTATGTTTTATTAACAGAAATCAACGACACTCAATTTACCGACTACCCCAGCACTTCTGAGAGCAGTGTACAGGACACCACAGTTGGATACAACAGTTACGAAGTGATGAAACTCAGAGCTGACAATGAAAGACTGTTGTTTGAATTGCATCAGTGAGTGTTTTTACTGTTTAAAATGTTTTACAATTGATGTTATATGTTGCGAACACTTTTCACAAAAATTTTTTTTTCTTTGCTTTGCTCATCCATTGAAGTGACATCCCATAATAAGTGGAGCATATTATGGTTTATTATGCTATGTTAGCCAGTGTTGTGCTTTTAAGGCGAAACGTGTTTTGACAAATTTTTTTTTTTTTTTATTATTTTTTTTTTTTAAAAAGAATATGATAAACATTTAAATATAACCTGATTAAGAAAAATTGGATAACAATCAACATAGTTGTTCGTATAAATGTCACCAGGACCATAATAATGAATCTATTGACACCTCATTTATCAAAATCAGTTCAGTAACTTAGAATATAGTTACTTGGTATAGTTCTTTCAACATACCCCTATACCTTTTAATTTTCCGTAGTCTGATAAAAAAGAGAGTGAGTAAAAATAATTAAATCCTGCCATTCCTCCCTTCCAGAGCGGAGGCTCGCAACAAGGAATTAATGGCGTTAATGGAGGAGGACAACAACAACAAGAAGTCAATATTGGAAATGCTCGAGGAGAGCAAGTCTATATTGAAGGAGTATTATGAGGCGGAGTTGAAAGCTCTGCAGACCAAGGTCGTATAACAGTAGCATTTTGTCTTATAATGTTTAAGTTGGGCTTAAATAGAAACGATGAAATCGATGCGAGACACTAGCGCAACTTCAACATACGTGAATAAACTACAATTATTTCATACTTTGCAGTGGTGTTTGAAGTCTATTTTTTAAAAAGTATTTATTTTTTATATTATTATTTTTAACTTTTTATAGATCATTGCTCATTATTATATAAATAAAATAATATGATGCACAACAGTAATTTAGCATATGTATGTATGCTATGAACAATGCCCGGTTAAAATAGTGCTTTTTGAAAAGTCTATAAAAAATATCAAAATTGCTTCAATTGTGCTTATAAAATTTGAAAGTTCCCTCGATTTTTCCAGGATCCTATCATCGGATCCTGACCTGATGACTATGGGACCACCTGGGAAGTATACCCTTTCAAACAAAAAAAGAATTTTCCAAATCGGTCCAGGTGTCTTCGAGTGATTACTCTTTTTTTTTAAAATATGTTTCCGGGTTGGGGAACATATGTAAATAAAGTTTCCAACGAATTGAGAACGCCCTTTCTTGGAAGTGGGTTAATACTCTTTTTTTTTTTTAAGTATGTTTCCGGGTTGGGGAACATATGTAAAAAAAAGTTTCCAACGAATTGAGAACCTCCTTTCTTGGAAGTGGGTTAATACTCTTTTTTTTTAAGTATGTTTCCGGGTTGAGGAACATATGTAAAAAAAAAAGATTCCAACGAATTGAGAACCTCCTTTCTTGGAAGTGGGTTAAAAATGTTATAATATGTATAAATTCATCAGATGGACGAGATGGTGGAAGAGTATGAGAGCAGATTAAAAGAGCAGAGTCAAGCAGCACAGCCTATCTGTGAAAATGCCCCTTCAAAGAAATACCAAAATCAGGTAAGGAGTACCCAAAGCTTTAATGACTCCATAGCTTACGCACCATTTTGTACAAAAAAGCCTTTTCTTCAACCGATCGCGTCAACAAAGCGCTGAAGAAAGGTATCTTGCATTGACTTCCACATATCGGTCCACTCGGTCTTGCGCCGCCTGTATCCTGCGACTCGTCAGTCCACTGCGATTCGGGGTTGCCACTCCAGCACTTTAAGACCCCAACAACCATCTGCTCTTCAAACTATGTGTCACGCCCATTCCCACTTGACACATAAAGGATATTATATGCCCAAAACTACATACATAATGCTTGTCGATTAATACTTCAAAAAAAAATATACAGTAATTTTGTAGGCACATTTAAGAAGTTGGTTGTGGATACATTGAAGCTTGAAACTTAGTCATTCTATGTTTTGTAATTATAAATGTCGATTGCCTTTCTTTTTTTTTTTTTTTTTTTCTTCTTTCATTGTTTTCCCCTATTTTATAATAATTGTCCATAATGTCCACTTATGCTTACTATATTAAATGTAACCTGTGGTTTGCGTGGTTGACGCCATAATTAATAATATTAGTTTATAATTTTTAGTAATAATATAATATTGTGATGTTGTTTGTAAACCCAAATAAAATAAAATAAAATAATCATTAAATTACAAGTTAAAACTAAAGCTACGAGAGTTATTATTGAGCGCTAAGCTAAGAAGAGCCCCTGATAAAAAACAAACTCAGGAACCTTATTATGATTATACCTAATCCACCCTAAAACAATTTTTTTTTTTTGTTCAGGAAAAATCACTTGAAGAGTTGGATACCTGCATCGATGAGGGAGATGGTAAGTAAGCTCAAAACTTCACTTATTAACAGTGATCAGCAGTGTAATTTCGGATGAATGACCTCAAACATTATCATAGTATGGATACGACTGCGGGATTACGGGATTGCGGGAATATGGTCCCACATTTATTTTTAAATACCTACGTATTCGATTTAAAATCAACCAGGTTCACTAAACAAAAGAATATTTCTGAAGGTCTAGCTCATCGTTGCATTAAAAAAAAGTCTTGGAATGATCGAAATTATTTATTTAAATAATAGTGTATGTAACGCTTAAATGTTTAACTAGTTGATTTTATTAATTCTGATAATATTGGAATCCTTGAAGTAACAAAAAAATCCCAATCAGTGGGATTAATAATGGCATATCTATATTTGGATAACGTCATGAAATTCCGCAAAATTGCACTGCCTATGCCGATCACTGCTTATTAGGTACTACTGGCTCCATGAGAACTGGTTAAAAAGTATCCTATGTCCAAAGTTAGTATGTATTTCGAGCATTTATACTATCTTTATGCAATTTTAAATAATAAGATTATTACTAATAAAAAATTTAATTTTAAAGTTTCGAAAGACAATATTTTCACTCTACTATAATACTTAAATAACAAGATTAAAGTTAAACATAACGCACATTCATTATTAACAATATAATATCAGGGCATCAATCTTTATAAGATTAAAGATATGGTTATTAAATTTCTCAAATTATTTCAGAAAACGCTGAAAGAGTCATATCTCTAACAGACAGTGAAGGCAGTGACAGCGAAGATGACACATACAATGAAAGCTTAGAACCAACTTTCAGGAAGGAGGATATTAACCGTTCTAGACTGATAAGACAAAGCATTATCGCGGATATAGATACTTTCAATCGTACTTCTCGTATTAATGAGTCCAGTTCAGATGAAAGTGATGTAGAAAAATCGGCAGATTCAATGAAAGATGACGACAAAACTTGTGAAAGTAATGCTGATACAAATTTGACAAATGAAGAATTAAATTGCACTAAGTTAGAGAACAGTTGTGAAAGCGATATTGACAACGAAGAAGTTATTTCAACAGTTAAAAAGGCAACTAATTCTTCGCGCTGTACATATGTCGTTAATAGTATAAACGAGGATATTGCCCCAATAGTCAATGAACAAAAAGAAACTTCTAAACCGCAGCGCCCACTGAGTCGTGAAACTTATTGCGTGGTAACTTCAGAAATTCTCAATATTTCTAAAGACAAAAACCTTCAAGATGAAATTCCAAAATTGGTTAAGGATAATTCGTATAAAGAGCTTACTGTTTCTAATGGCATTAAATTACCAGATATAAATGAAAATACAAAATCACTAAAAGTTGATACGTTTAAAGACCTTGATATTTCTAGATTCATTGAATCACAAGAAAAAAATGTATTTTTGAAATCAAAAGATGCTAACTTTCATGATCCTAATGTTTCTAAAGGCATTATGGTTCAAGAACAAAATAAAGTTTCAAAATCACTGAAAGATGATACATCAAATAATCTTAATATTTCTAATGTCCCTAAACTTCAAGAACAAAATGAAAATTTGAATTTATTAAAGGATGATACTTTAAATTCTATTAATATTTCTAATGGCATTAAATTATCAGAACAAAATAAGAATTCAAACTTATTTAAAGGTGATAACTATACACATCTTAATATTTCTGAAGGTGATGAATTACCAGGACAAAATGAAATTTCCAAATCACTAAAAGAGGATACTTTTAAAAACCTTAATATTTCAAAAAACATCAAATTAGATGAACAAAATGAGGTTTCAAAATTACTAAAATATGATGTTGTTAAAGAGAATGATATTTTTGGAGTGGATAAAATTCCAAACTATCATAAAGATACAGAATTAAAAATCCTTACAAAGAATGAAGATGTCATACCCAAGATATTACCTAATAATTATGCCAAAAAAGTAATGGCTTCGATTAAACAATCTACAGAAAGCAATAACTCGTTACTACAATTTGAACGCTTAGAAATGGAGACGAGAGGAAACGATGATGGTAGTATAAGAGATACAGCAGAGTTTTATAATATTAACCATACTCAAGAAAAAAGAAAATTCTTTGATGAAGATTGTCTTGATAAAACTCCTGCTACCGTTGTTAAAGCTAAAAGTAAAATACCTTTTTTCGACAACTCTAATCTAGAAAAAAATAAAATTCAAGACAATCTAATTAACAATTCAATAACTTCTAATGTTCCACCTGAAGAGAAAAAGAAATTTCTTGAAGATACTGTCACGAGACAAGTCGACCAAGTTTGCTCAGTAAAAAAATTAATATTTTCTTCAAAAGTTCATGACTCCATAGATATTTTCGAAGAACTCGATTCTCCGCATGTTAATAAAAATTTAATTGCTGAAACCCAGATGACAACTGCAGACATAGTTCGAAATTCTATTGGGACAGTCTCAATATCAGATAAAATAACCGATAATTCTGCCGATGCAATTCGAAAAAAATCAAATACGTTAGCAATAAAAACGTCTAAAAACGAAACAGTTGCTAGTGGAATCGATAGTCATCTTGAAATAACAACTGCAGATTGTGCAGAAAAAGAGAAATCAAAAATGGATTTCGCAGTTGATTTTAATGAGAGTAACTTGAACAAAAACCCTCTTGCATCATTAAACTTCGAAGAATCACAACTTCAAGAAAATTGTAACCAAGTTAGTAATACGACAGAGGAATTCGAAAATATTTATAAAAACATATCAGCATCGCGAGCTACTGAATTTGATTTACTAGTGCCTCAAGATTCTCAAGAAATTATTGAACAAAACCTTACTAACACCGAAAATTCTTTAACTGAAAAAATAAGGTACAATTTGCGCCACAAACCAAATTTAGAAAGACCTAAAACTGAAAGGAAGAGGGAGAAAAATAAAATTTTGGAAGGAGAAATACTACTAGAAAGTCTCTCTAAGTGCGAGAGTAAATCGAAACCAACTCGAAAAAATCTTAGATTACGTAGACAAAAAGCTGAAGAAGATATTGAGACAGGAAAATTAAAAGATATAGTTAATCTGCAAGCTGAGTTCTCTGATGTGACTTTGGATGTCCCCGCGCCGGTAAAAGCCAGAAAAGATATACCGTCGCCAGAAAAAGTTGAAAACGAGGAAAATAGTCCCCCCTTAGAAGTACAGAGCTGTCCGGCGAAGAGGTAATTTGAATTAGACAGTTTTGGAAACATATCAATTAAAAACGTTTTAAATTTTTATCTTTTCAATAATTGAGCCGATATTTTGCGATTATATCTTAGGGTCTAAATAGACGAAATACTTTTAATTTCATTTCGGTAGAATCCAATCTGCAATTCATTTTCTAGGCAATTAGTCTGCTCTGACCTAGACCTCATAGGTGTTTTTAGTGATGTTGAAGAATGCTTTTCTGATTATGTCTAGAACAGAGTGGGCCTTTTTTGAAACAACCACAATATGTGCATCCCATTTGAGGTGTCTGCTACTTATTATTTTTGTTGAATAATTATTATAATTTTTCAGTATCACCCGTAGCAGAAGGAAGTTATTCACGCCCCGCGCTGAACCGCTCGAGGAGAGTCCCGGCGGGACTGGAGACAGCTGCGACAAAGTTCGCGTGCCACGACCCTCTTACCATCGCCCCAGAGCTCGACGCAAGCTTTGAACAAGTGACCTGTATCTTTAATCTATGATTAACACTGGACAGGCTGCTGTGATTTCTTTTTTTTGAGCTACTTAATTGCCGCCATTTTGGATTTGATTGACCCCATCTTGACGTTGTTAGCATAGATATGAGTGTCCCTGGAACTAATAATATTGCAAATGTCGCACCAACCTCTATAATTTGTCTGTGGCCATTTGTAGTACTATTAGTTCCAGAGACAATCGTATGTCAAATGTGGCGCTTCAAATTGATCCAGCTGTCATTTGTATAGGGTCAGCCAATCCAGTGTTAGTCATAGATTAAAATAGAGATCTGAATCTGAATGACGCAAATCGAGTTTGGGCTCGTTTGAGTCATCTTAACAAGTACTCTGGTTTTATATTTTTTTTTAAAAAGGATAATATGTATTATATATATAATATATCTAATATTTTGATAAAAATGCGTATTTTAATCAATAGTTCAACAGGTTGGACAGAAACCCGGGCGAAAGGTTGACCTACTAACGCAAGTTTGACTTTTTGGAGGGTGAAAGGGGATTATTAACCATATTTAAAGTAGTTTCCGTCAAAATATAACTCTTATGTTTATATTTCAACAAACTCGATAAAATTGTACTTATCGTTAAAACTCTATAGAATATTTTGTTTTAGATTAATCGGTTTAGAAAAGAATTTATACTGTAAAATCTTTATCTTTAATAAAGGTGGAATATGAAAATAATTTATTTTGATTTATTTCATGTTTACTTCCACTTTCAAATTTCAACTAGGTAGGTACCTTTTTTAAGTGACTTCTAAAAAGGAGGAGTTTATCAATTCAGCCGCCACCTTTTTTTTAAACTAATGGTTGTGGTTGGCCATTACTTACCATAGCTTATGGTTTAATCGTAGACAGAGAAGACATAGACCCAGTGACGATTTCTTTCTCACTCACACTAAAAAGAGAGCAGAAATAAAGTTATTAATGTGATAAACAGAGACGCAGCTACCCAATTTTTTGTCCCTCATCGTGTAACCAGTTTTTTTCAAGGTCGTCACACTTTTGTGCGAAACGAACTGACAGTTCATAACAAAATTTAGTATCTATGTGTGTTGCCAGCTTTAGGTACCTATACAATGTCCCGATTTTCCCTATCCTACTAATATTATAAATGTGAAAGTTTGGATGTATGTATGGATGGATATTTGTTACTCAATCACGCCACACTAAACCGATATAGCTGAAATTTGGCACGGAGATAGGTTTTTTTTAGTAATGTCCTCTGACATACCGAAACTTTGGCTACTTTTTCCTTTTTTTTTTTTAATTTTTGTTGAAACAAAATAAGGTCGTGATGGAAGAAATGCATATTATGAGAAAAGAAAAGAAAAGAAAGATGATGGATACTACATAGTATATGTCGGCGATGATTAAAGTGTATTCAGTTAGATAGTGTCGGTTACTGTTCTGAATTATCCTGAAGTTTCGTTCAAATGTCCAACGACCAGTCGAGAACTTGACGATCTTAAGAATTATTTTATTTGCAAAGTTCTTAATTTTTAAAGCCATTTTTAAATAGCTAGAGGCAGACTTTGTATGTTTTTTTTAATAATTATTAACTTAAAATATGAAGAGTTGTAGTTTTATACGACTGCCTGAAAAAAGGAGTATACTGTTAATTTCATTCATGATGATTTTGATGACTAAATATACAATTTTTGTTGCTTTTAATTCAATAGCATTACTGGATCGAAGGAAAATTATAAACTGTTCTTTACAAATTATTTTGTGTAACATTCTTACTAGTAACTTGTGTAACGAAAAAAATATTCCTTTGTGTGACGTGCATCTTTTTTCACATATGCTAAATTTCTATTCGGCATTTCAATATTTTTTTTAAGGAGCAAAAAATTATCTAGTGAATTGGTCCTATGAAACTATGTACAGTGTGTGCCTAGCCTTATTATTAATCTAGCCTATAAGTACATAAACTACATACATATTGTCTTGTAATACCATTATACTAATAAATCAGTCTAACACCAACTGTCGGGTCGTTCACTCATTTACCTACCTGGTCCCAATCTTAGATGGCAACCTTAGATGGCGACCCTGCCATGGGACTCAAATTGGGAATCATTCAATATCATAATACAAAACGGCCTTAAAAAAAAAAAAATATAAAAAAAAAAAATGTGCAATTCTAAAGTTGAAAAAGAAGACATATTCATCAACCAAAATGGACAAAACAACGGCGCCAACTTGGAACAAAGTACATTGGCATTTATCATCAATAAGCATATTAATGTTCATCATCTGCACAATTTTACTTCTTGGAGTATTATACTTGTTGTACAAGTTTTACAAAAAATGCCACGAGAGCTGGATAAGAGATCAGCTAAGCCGGCATGTGCTTAGAAGGTCACGTCAACCCCGCAGCGGAGGACCATCAGCACCATCAGTTAATGCCTGTGAAAACTGCCGCGCTCATAAAACGTGTGAATTGTGATATGTGAAGTGTAATGTATGACGATTTACTAAACTTATTTAACGAACTTTGTAAAGTAAAAGTGTATTTAGTGAAAATTGGATCAGCTCGAAGAAAAGGTGAAATAACATTTAAAAAGTTAAGTGAAGCGGACGATTTAGTCAGTAAGTTTAATTCGATTTTAGAAAAATTAGACTCATTATCAGTATCTTTTAAAGATGATGAATGCATCCGATTTGACAAATTAAGAAATGATTTTTTCAATCTATATGACGACATTTTAAAATTGTGTAGTTCCCATAGTAAAATTGAACACCCAACTTGTGAAAATTATACCATCATGGCTAAATTTGAATTGAAAGTAGCGTTGCAGTTACTCCCAGTCATTGATGACAGTGAAATTTCTATAAAAAAATTAATTGACAATATTATATATTACGATTCTTTACTTTCAAGCGCAGATTGTAAGAAAAATCTTATTCAATTTATATTAAAAAGTAGACTGTCACAAAATGCTAAATTACAATTACAACAAGATTATACAGACATCAATGACTTGGTTACCGACATGCAGCGTGTGTTACTGCCAACAAAATCGCCTATAGCTATCCAAAATAAAATACAACAGTTAAGGCAAAATAATAAATCTATACAAGATTACGCGAAAGAAATGTCTGAACTCTTTGTTGAACTTACGATATCGCAGGCAAAAGGTGATTCAAATTCTTATGCGGTACTTAAACCCTTAAATGAAAAATTTGTCATAAAAAAAATTCGCCGACGGGTTGCGAAATCGAACACTCAGCACAGTAATTACAGCTAGGAATTACGATTCACTGCAAAATGCGATTCAAGGAGCCCTTGATGAAGAAATCTCGAGCCCTTCACCAACAGGTGATTTATTGACTATGAAGCATCGTACATACTATCGGCCTAGGAATTTTAATAATTACAGAGGTAGATGGAATACCGGTAGGTATACAAGCTCAAGATCGTCATATTATGTGCCAGGCAGAGGACGAACATTAGAGCATCAGTTTCCAGTGCATTACCAGAGAGGAAACCAGAACGGCGCTCGTGGGATGACACGAGGTCGTGGAGGTAGGTTTTCTAATAATTATTATAGAAATCGAGGAGCTAACCGAAGTGGAAATGTCATGCATATTTTGACTAACTCGGATTCTCAGAATAAAACTCCTTCCGAAAACCAGTTTTTTCGAGACTAAAAGTATTATGTTAACTTTACAGAACAATATAAAGTACGTAGAATTATATTTGAATAATAGAAGATGCCTTTGGTTATTAGATACCGGAGCTTCGATATCAGCGGTTAGTAACAAAACATGTCATAATACACCTATTAGCGACAGCCGTATTGTAATCAACGGCGTGGGGGGTCAAATCCAAGCGAAAGGCTCTGTTTATTTAACACTATCTGCTCAAAGCGGTGTACAATTACCGCACGAGTTCTATGTATTTGATTCATTGCCTTGTATGGCTGATGGAATTTTAGGTCTAGATTTTCTTTCTTTGTACGGAGCTCATATTGACTTAAAAAATTGTATTTTGACATTGAACTATAATGGAATAGAACAGATTTTACCATTAGTCGACACTTGTAAAGTTGAGAGACCTGATTTTCTAACTATACCTGCTAGGTCTGAATCTATACATTACATTAGTAGTAGTATGGCTGAAGAATGCGTAGTCTGCGCATCCGAATTAAAAGACGGAATTTTTATTGCGAGCATGCTTGTTACGCCTAAGGACGGGAAGATACCTATAAGAGTTTTGAATACTACTGAAACCGATTGTTATTTACAGGATATAAAGCCTATTATACACAAAGCCAGTGATTATGATCTTTGTTTGTTCGAAAATCCCTGTAGAGACGCAAACAGAGTGAAACATTTATTCAAATTATTAAATTTAAGTCACTTAAACTTGGAAGAGCAGGCTAGTATTGAAAATATATGTGCAAAATATAACGATATATTTTATCTTGAAGGTGACCGATTCACCACAACTAAGCTTTATAAGCATTCAATTTCTTTAAAGCCTAATACGACACCAGTGTATTCCAAGCCTTATAGATTTCCGCACTCACAAAAGAATGAAATGGATAAACAAATTGAAAAGATGCTTAAGCAAGGCATAATAGAACCATGTAACAGTGAATGGTCTAGTCCTGTTCTACTAGTACCGAAAAAATCTAACTCGAGTAGTACGGAGAAAAAATGGAGATTAGTTATTGACTATAGAAAATTGAATAACTGTATTATTGATGACAAATTTCCCCTACCAAATATGACAGACATATTAGACTCTTTATCAGGCTGCATATACTTTACCCACTTAGATTTAAATCAAGGTTTTTATAATGTTGAACTAGATCCAGCTAGTAGAAAATACACAGCTTTTAGTTCAGGCCAATATCAAATGACTAGAATGCCTATGGGTCTTAAAACAAGCCCAAGCTCATTTTCACGAATGATGAATATGGCAATGGCTGGTTTATCCTATGAAAAATGTCTCTGTTATCTTGATGATTTAATTATTTTTGGACGGAATTTATCAGATCACAACAAAAATTTAATCGAAGTATTTGAAAGAATACGTAACGTTAATTTAAAACTAAATCCAGCTAAATGTGATTTTCTCAAAAAAGAGTTGCTTTATTTGGGACACGTAGTATCAGGAGATGGCGTCATACCCGACCCTCAGAAAGTTAGTATCATAAAGAACTACCCCATCCCGAAAAATGCTGACGAGGTAAGACGATTCGTCGCATTAGCTAGTTATTATAGAAAGTTTATACCTAATTTTGCCGAAAAAGCTTACAACTTAAATCTATTATGTAGAAAAAAGGTACAACTACACTAAAAAACTTTAATATAAAAAAAATATTTTTAAAAAACCGACTTCAATCGCAATACGTGTACAAACTAAAATTATTTTATACTTTTGAGTAGTGGTTGAAGTCGGTTTTTTAAAATTTTTTTTTTTTATATTATTATTTTTTATTGCACACAATATTAAGATATATGTAAAAAATAGAAGCTTACCCTAATAGGTACGTCTCTCCCAGACAACCTTATATGTGTAGGTATGTTGTTTAAAAAATAAAACAATTCAGCATCTGTTTTGTCGTTTTATTTAAAAATACTGGGAAGAATTTTCCATCTAATTTGGGGTAACAGGGGAGTGCAGTTATTGTGGCAACATTAAACTCAAACTTGTCATGTGACGTCATCGTTACGTCATGTTATCTCTATTTCAGTCGCGGTTACACAGTACCTTCGTCTATTGCCTTCTCTGTCTACGGGTTTAATCGTCTTGTTAATAACTCCACTAAATACAAAACATCTTAACAATATTTTTTTTTTATTCAAAAGCCAAATAAAAATCTCTTCAAAAATAGATCATAGTTTATTTTCGAAAATTAATTCTGTTAAAAACGTAGACAGAGAAGGCAATAGACCAAGGTACTGTGTAACCGCGACTGAAATAGAGATAACATGACGTAACGATGACGTCACATGACAAGTTTGAGTTTAATGTTGCCACAATAACTGCACTTCCCTGTTACCCCAAATTAGATGGAAAATTCTTCCCAGGATTTTTAAATAAAACGACAAAACAGATGCTGAACTGTTTTATTTTTTAAATAACATACCTACACATATAAGGTTGTCTGGGAGAGACATACCTATTAGGGTAAGCTTCTATTTTTTACATATATCTTAATATTGTGTGCAATAAAGAATTTATTATTCTTTATTGCACACAATATTAACTTCAACCACCACTTAAAAGTATAAAATAATTTTAGTTTGTACGCGTAAGTCGGTTTTTTAAAAATATTTTTTTTTATATCAAAGTTTTTTAATGTAGTTTCATAGGACTAGATAATTATTTGCTCCTTAAAAAAATATTGAAATGCCGAATAGAAATTTAGCATATGTGAGTCATTTTGAAAAAAGATGTATGTAACACAAAGGAAAATTTTTTTTCGTTACTAGTAAGAATGTTACACAAAATAATTTGTAAAGAACAGTTAAAATTTTCCTTCGATCGAGTAATGCTATTGAATTAAAAGCAAAAAAATTTATATATTTAGTCATCAAAATCATCATTAATGAAATAAACAGTATATTCCTTTTTTTCAGGCAGTCGTATAAAACTGCAACTCTTCATAGTTTAAGTTAATAATTATTAAAAAAAAACATAAAAAGTCTGCCTCTAGCTATTTAAAAATGGCTTTAAAAATTAAGAACTTTGCAAATAAAATAATTCTTAAGATCGCCAACAGTTCTCGACTGGTCGTTGGACATTCGAACGAAACTTCAGGAACTTCAGAACAGTAACTGACACTATCTAACTGAATACACTTTAATCATCGCCGACATATATTATATTCTAGTATCCATCATCTTTCTTTTCTTTTCTCATAATATTCATTTTTTCCATCACGACCTTATTTTGTTTCAACAAAAATTTAAAAAAAATAATTGAAAAAGTAGCCAAAGTAACCCGCCGTTACGGTATGTCAGAGGACATTACTAAAAAAAAACCTATCTCCGTGCCAAATTTCAGCCATATCGGTTTAGTGTGGCGTGATTGAGTAACAAACATATGGATGTTCGTTACTCAATCACGCCACACTAAACCGATATGGCTGAAATTTGGATGTATGTATGGATGGCCATACATACATTCAAACTTTCACATTTATAATATTAGTAGGATAGGGAAAATCGGGACATTGTATAGGTACCTAAAGCTGGCAACACACATAGATACTAAATTTTCTTATTAACTGTCAGTTTGTTTCGCACAAAAGTGTGGCGACCTTGAAAAAAACTGGTTACACGATGAGGGACAAAAAATTGGGTAGCTGCGTCTCTGTTTATCACATTAGTAACTTTATTTCTGCTCTCTTTTTAGTGTGAGTGAGAAAGAAATCGTCACTGGCTCTATGTCTTCTCTCTCTACGGTTAAAAAGCTAGGCAAAAAAGTCGAAGTGAAAATATTTTTTTTCTTTCCTGGCAACACAGTATTCTAGTGTTATTGGTTGGGCAACAATTCAAGTCCAATTTCAATAGTCCGAAGTCCATTCCAATTTCCAACTTGTGTATAGTCTGTGTCGCTGATGAATAAATGGTTGTAGGTAGGTATAATACCTATCTATAGTAATCTGTGGTTGTCTTATCTGTCAATCTGTCATTTTATTTTGTTGGTGTTTTGGTTTTGCATTTTTTTTTTGAGTAGAAATGATTTAGGCGTGTTTATTGCGAATACTGCATTTCATGTGTTTGTGATTATTAAGAGAAATTTAAGTTAAAAATAAAGAGTTTGATCATAATGGCGACTAACGTCCGAGCGTCGGTGTCTCAAATTCTCCGTAACAAGGATGACACAGTGGATGAAGATGATGAACCAAAAAAGAAGTCCCGAGAAGATTGGAGAAAGGCTAAGGAGTTAGAGGAGGCTCGTAAAGCTGGTACAGCACCCGCTGCTGTTGATGAAACTGGTACGAATCGTATATAAGAACGATTTTTAATATTGTTATTTTCTCATAGTGGCTGCATTCAAGTCAACGTATCGGAACGTGAATATTTTCACACTACTAAGGAAATGTACAATGTGTAAATCATGAGTGCACAGATGGGATGGGGTACAAATATTAACCGTGATGTTTCTTAACAGACGGGAACATCTGTGGTTCTGCTGCAAGTGTAGTTGCTCTGGTGGTGGTCAAGTAAACACCTTAGAGACAACACTGCTTTTACACACAACCTTTACTTAACATTTTTTTTAATAAGGCTTAAGATTTTTCTCAATTCAGCTCAAAAATCTTGTATGTATCTTAAAAACAATATTATTACAGGCAAGGACATAAATCCCCATATTCCGCAGTATATATCATCAGCACCATGGTACTATGGCACTGCTGGCCCAACCCTGAAGCATCAGAGGCCACAGGAGGATAGAGAAGCACAATTCACTAAACTTGACACATACTACAATAAAGGAGTTACAGTAAGTAATGCTGCCATCAATATATATTTTTAAATAACTTTGGCTTAAATTAAAACTGAAGCATATTTGTTTTATTTACTTAATTATTATAATTATTATTGGGCAGTATAGATGACATTTGTGTTTGGTACATGAGATAAAAAAAATGTCTACAAAGAAATTTAGTAGTAAATATTAGATTTTAAGATATGAAAACTAATCTGAATGGAATTTAATAGTTTTTGATTGCTACCTAATCACCTACATATAGAATTACATCTTTGTATTCAAAATTAATAAGATAAAAGATCTGCCAAAAAAGTAACAGATATGGATTTTTCTTCTCCCTCTGATATCCACAGATACGGATATCCGGCACATCACTAGTTTTACCAATTTACACAAAACTTTAACATATTATACACCTAAACCTTCCTCATAAATTACCCTGTCTATTGATGAAAACTGCATGAAAATCTGTTCAGTAGTTTTTGAGTTTACACTTGTTTTTAGTTTTTGAGACAGACACTTGGTGGACTTTGTTTTATAATATGTATTGAATAAATGTTATTTTTAAATGATAGAGATTTTTATATTTTGACTATAATTGCTGTGATTCTTTTTTTTAGGCAAGTTCTGCAACAAAGTACAGGAAGGGGGCCTGTGAAAACTGTGGAGCAATGACTCACAAGAAAAAAGATTGCTTGGAAAGGCCAAGAAAAGTAAGTTTTAATATTTAGGCAAAAAGGTTCTGCAAATTCTCTTATTCAGTTGAACATACAACCTTCATTTTGCCAAAGTTATTGGTGTAACAATTGTTCACTGTTATTTAAAACTTTTCCATACCTTATCATCATTAGTGATTATGATATGACCAGGCTAGAAGGACATGTGAACAGTCTGGCAGTCCATTAACCATATGTAGCAGAATAAATAGGCTAAAGAGAACCACAGTGGAAGAACTATCACTGTAAAATAGGCCAACAGTTGCATTGTGGGAAGAGTTTCTTGGTGGAGTAACCTTCTACTTATGACAAGAAAATTATATTATAGCAAAATAACTCTAAACTTTTCTTGCTTATCATGAACTTCTGTAAAGTAAAGCCTGATTCCAAAATCTACTTATAGTTAAAGATTGACTGATTGTAGATGGCTGAAAAATAGCAAAAAAAAAAAATTTGTTAAACACATAATATGTGAACAGAATTAGTGATAGTGTAGTATAAAAGCTGCCTCAAAGAACACAAGAACAAAGTGTCTTCAATCGATAAAGAAAGACTAAGTTACGTCAGTGGACTAATTCTTAGTATATAAGATATTTTATAAGTTTGGTTAAAGTAAAATTACTCATTAGCCATACGATAGATTGTAATATTAGTGAGTATACATTGTAGTGTATACTTACATTACTGAAAAAAAAACATAATATGACGTAAAACTTGTTATCTGATTTAGATTGGAGCAAAGTTCACAAACGCAGGCATAGCTCCAGATGAGTTTGGCCAGCCGGATCTGAACCTTAGCTATGATGGCAAGCGCGACCGCTGGAATGGCTATGACCCTGCGCAGCACAAGGCCATCATAGAAGAGTACCAGAAGGTGGAGGAAGCCAAGCGGGAGTTGCGGGCTAAGAGGCTAGAGCAAGGTGCTAACTACAATCTATTTTTCCTTAGCTTTGACGATCTTCTTGCCAGGGAGGTGGTCTTGTAACTGGGAGGTCTTGGGTTCGAATCCCGGTTGGGACAATTTGGGAATTAGTTACCACTCCATGTCAACCGATTAAGCGTTCCGGCACAATGGCGTGTAGAAGCCGATTAAGGATATGAGTACACTGCCATACCACTTTCAAGTTAGCCCACTACCATCTTAGACTGCATCGTCACTTACCATCAGGTGAGATTGCAGTCAAGGATTTGTCATTGAAGAAATAAAAATTATTAAAACTATTTATGTAATAAATGTTTCAGACCCCACTGCAACAGAAGAAGATGAGTTGGAAGGGGAGGATGAAGACAAATATGTGGACGAAGTTGACATGCCGGGTACTAAGGTAGGTATTTTTTATGTCCATGATAGTTTATTCAGGTTAAAAGGTGGACGAATAAGAATAATATTTGATTTATTTCTTAAGCCAGATTTTTTCATTAGAACCCTAGATCTGCTCATATTTCTCGAACTGATCGCAGATAAAAAAAAGGACAAAAGAAAAAAAAAGATTTTTTCATTGAGCCAAATAGTACGAACACTAAAAATATTGGTCAGTGTGTCGATTCTGTAAAAGGTACATCAATCATCGCTACAGTCTCAATTATGGTGATTGGATGAATTTATTTTCTTTTTGCAACAATTAGATTCAATTGTAGCAGCTTTGCTGTAAAGAATTAGGTATTTGTTCAACAAGGTAGCAAAGTTCTGTTGCGAGTGCCCAGTTTGAACGGCGGGCGAAGGATTCTAAGTTAGAATCCTGAGTGTAGTGAGGGATTCAAAGGCACAAGAAACAAAAACTTTGCTATCGTGTGATATATACAACTTTTTACCTCACTAGTAGTAGTAGTAGTTAGTTTTTAAGATTATAATGTACATATATTGTAAATAAATAAAAAGTTCAAAAAGGGCGCCTTTGCTGTCTAAAAGCAGTTCTTCACCAAAGAAAAGTTGCCACCAACACGTGTTGGCAACACGAAAGTTGCCAACTTTTCTTTGGTGGAGACTCGTCTTAAGAGACAACACTTTATCTATATTTATATATATATATATTTTTTTAAAAATTCAAAAAAATTCAATAATATATGTATATATTTTTTAAACAAAAAATTAATTATTATTATTATTATTAACACTTTGTCTCACTGAGTCAGCAAAAAGCTAGTTTTTGAGCTAGTGAGGTGAAAATAACTATTTTTTAACTATTCTTTTATTGTCAGGTGGATTCCAAGCAGCGTATTACAGTGCGAAACCTGCGTATTCGCGAAGACACCGCCAAGTATCTGCGCAACTTGGATCTCAACTCCGCGTACTACGACCCAAAGACGCGCTCCATGAGGGACAACCCCAACCCGGAGGCGGCCGAGTAAGTTCTTTTTTTTATTATTTTTATTGCACAATATAGTACAAAACTAGCTGTGCCCGCGACTTCGTTCGCGTGGAATAGTGCCTTTTCGGCGCGCGGCTCTCAGCGCGCTTTATATAGCCACGGACGCTCAGGCGCGAGGCGTGTAGTACGTACTCTGTACGTTAAAAATGTTCGCCGTGATTCTTTAAATTGACATAACTTTTTTATTTATGAACCGATTGACATGAAATAAACACTAAATGTTAAGTGAAGCTTACTACAATATATTAGTGAAAACCGTATCTAAATCGAATAAGCCGTTTCTGATATTAGCGTGCACAAACACACAGACAAACAGACAAAAAAAAATTATTTACAATTTCGGGTTCAGCATCGATATAATAACAACCCCTGCTACTTTTTTTTTATATATTTCCATTGTACAGACACCACTTTTCTACAATTTTATTATATGTATATAGAAGAAGATATGTATAATATAGTATAGGTTAAGTTAAGTATACATTTGGTTGTAGGTCTGAGTACGCGGGCGAGAACTTCGTCCGCTTCACGGGCGACACGCGCTCGCACGCGACGGCGCAGATGTTCGCGTGGGAGGCGCACTGCAAGGGGCTGGACGTGCACCTGCTGGCCGAACCCACCAAGCTGCAGGTGCTGCAGCGCCAGTACGAGGAGAAGAAGGACCAGTTCAAGACTCAGGTATACATACATAGATAGAAAGTTCTTTACTGCTACACACAAATGATGTTTGCGCTGAGCGTCTAACGTCATTACATACTAATGAGTAATGTTACAACACATTTAATGCAGCAAAATATTGGCCCCATCTGCGTAATGCCTTTATTATCGCGTTAATTTACGCGTTACGGCGCAGGTGGAGCAGGGGCATTAAGAATCTTACTGAGGTATGACTCAGGCTCAGCTAAGTATTGTGTAGGGAGAATTCGTCCGCGTATAGAACGTCACGCCCATTCCCACAAACGAGTTTCGGACTTTCATGAGGCGTAGTCGAGGAATCTCGAGCCTATCTCAAGGGATTTTTCATCATCACACATTTTTCTGCCTGCTGCCTCAGTAACCGGCGTTTCACTAGTAAATGGTTGTTGCAGGTGAAACAATCAGTGCTGGACAAGTACGGCGGCGAGGAGCACCTGAAGGCGCCGCCGCGGGAGCTGCTGCTGGCGCAGAGCGAGGTGTTCGTGCAGTACAACCGAGACGGCACCAGGGTGGGCGCGGCTGAGAAGCAACTGGCTAAGTGAGTAATAGCACACAATACCTTTGTTTTTTTAACGAGGGGAATATCTTAAAGATAAAGATAAAGATAAAGATATTTTTATTTGCTCGAATATGGGTACAAGTTCTTTAAAAATACCCGAAATTAGGGGTTACGATTACGGGTATGGGTTGAATCTACACTGCCATGCCCCTTCCAAGTTAGCTTGCTACCATCTTAGACTGCATCATCACTTACCATTAGGTGAAATCGCAGTCAAGGACTATCTTGTCATTGAATAAAAAAAAAGGTACTTACCCGAAATCCTGGAAAAGGGTCCCAGGTTATGTGGGGTTTCTACCCACTAAAACCCCATCCACAGCCACCCTCAGCGCAAATTGAAAGGCTCCGAGATCTCTTAAGAACACAACCGGAGGCATCCAAGCGCGATGCCCACTGGGCTCGTCTCTAAGGGGGAGATAGCCCCCAGACTTAGATCTTCCCAGGGTCATGTGCATGATGGAAAAGTGAACGGCTGCGGCTTGCGACCCTAAAGTCACCTAACAGTACCCAAAGGCACAGAAGATTCACCCCGCAAAATGATTTAAGTAAATAGCGGCTCTTGTTACCAAACAATAAAGTGCAATTCAGGTTGACACAGCGTTTGCGCTAGACTTTTCTCTCTTTCTTATCATGTAACTCTTATCCCCTCATACTCTCTGAATTTAGGCCCTTCAAAGAGGTACGCTACGTACTTGTAGCTCCGTAGTTTACTGCTGAGTGTGCCAGGCCTGGTAATAGTTGATTGGTTGGCTACAGCTACATAATATGCAACCTTATGTATTAGTTATAATTTTGTTTCATTACAGGAGTAAATACGAAGAAGATGCCCTGATAAACAACCACACATCTGTTTGGGGCTCCTATTGGAAGGACGGGCAGTGGGGATACAAGTGTTGCCACTCCTTTATTAAGGTAAGCTTTTCAATTAATGTTTCCCTCGCAGAATCATTTCCTTATCTGAAAAAAAAAAAACAGTTTGTTAACATAATAGCAGAAAGAGGAATAAAAGATTTAACGTCTTAAAGTGGGTCCAGATAGTTCGATATTAGTTGAATGTTACTTGTTCAATAAAAAATTAAAAGCGAATTTGAATAAACATCTGTTGAGATGAGGCTAATGATTAACAAAATTCAAATCGTCTGATTATATTGGAAGATTAATATATTGGAAGATTAACTCGCGTGAACAATTGATAATTTTAATTTATACATACTTATAAATCTCCTGATAATCTGTTTTGTTTACTTTTTATAAATGTTGTTTTTTTTATTTTTGTTAATTTGGTTTGCCATATTTTCATTCATTCATTTAATATCTTGCAGATGTCATATTGCTTGGGTGAAGCTGGAAAGTCTGTGGTACTTGATGTGTCGGAAACTGAGAAAGCGGTGCAGAAACAAGAAAAGAAGAACGGTGAGATATCCTTAGTTTCACTGTTATATACATAATTGAAACACATAAAGTAAAACGAAAGCTATATTTATGAAACTTACATTTTCTTGAAACATGCTTTCACTGATATCCATAGACTTAGCACCGCAGAATAGTGTTGCCAGTTGTTACACCTGACATTCACATAATTTAAAGACTTAAACACACACAACGCGTCCACTGCATCACCTAGAAGTTGTAATATGATTATATTATGCGCTACGTATTTTGCGAAAAATGCAATAAATTGAGTTTTTTTACTATTGCCTAAATGAATGGGTTTCCTTTCTTTTACATTTCACAGATAAATCTGAAAAATCTTCCTCGTCGTCCGATTCGAGCTCAGACAGCAGTTCTTCCGACTCTGAAAGTGGTAAGAAATCTAAGACAGAGAAGACGAGCAAGAAAAAGAAGAATAAGAAAAAGGCCAAGAAGAAGAAAAAGAAGGAATTAAAGAAGGGAAAGCGCGAAGAGGATAAACTTAAAAAGGTATGTTGCTATAGTAGGAAACATTGCAAATACAAATGGCAACTCTATATTTGATGTAATGTAATGCCACCCTGAAAATTTTATATTTGTGTAGAACTATTTATTTTCGAATGTAAAGTAATACCAAAAAATTACTTATGTTTTAATTTATTTTATTATGAAAACAAAATATTTATTTTCATTACAACAACCAATTATTTGGGAGGCACATAAATTAAACGCTTTGTGCATATTCTACATATTAGGATGTTAAATTAGTTTTTGAAAGTGTCAATTTTAGTTGAAGTCTATTATAGGAATATAGTAAACGAAGAAACTGGCAAAACTAAATCACGTGATACTAACTTTGAAATTATTGTCAATAATGATAAAATAACGTCTGATGAGGAAGTTGCAAGTACTTTCGAAAACTATTTCCAGAACATTCCTATTCTGCTAACTAATTCCTTAAACTCTTCACCTACTGTAGCTCAGGATTTATTGAGGGGCAACGTTAAAGAGTGCAATGTTTTGTTTGAATTCGAACCAATCACTGAATCTGAGGTAGTTAAAAATTTTAAGATGTTAAAAATGAAAAAAACTGGTGATCTGTGGGGTATGTCTGTGAAGATTATATCTAACATAATCAACGACATTGCTCCTTACTTAGCCGTAATTTTTAATGAATGTGTTGCCTCGGGTATCTTTCCTAATTTGATGAAACATGGTAAGCTAATACCTCTATTTAAGTCAGGCAATAAAATAATTACAGACCTGTTTCAATCTTGCCGACTCTTAGTAAGATATTTGAAAAAATTATACTCAATCAATTGATGAAACATTTTAATGAAAATAATTTACTACATCCCGAACAATACGGCTTCACAAAAGGTCGTAGCACAACTGATGCAGATGCTAAACTTCTAAATCATATTTACGACGCTTGGAATCATTCGCAAAATGCTATTGGGATCTTTTGCGACCTATCCAAGGCATTCGATTGCGTTGAGCACCAAACTCTTTTACTGAAACTTAGCCACTATGGCATCAAAAACGTTGCACTTGATCTCATTGCCTCTTACCTTAGTGATCGTACTCAAAGTGTATGCGTAGGTGACGTGAAATCGCGGGGTTCATCTGCTCTGTTGGGTGTTCCACAAGGCTCGATCTTGGGTCCTTTTTTGTTTTTGGTCTATATTAATGATTTACCATATCATGTTCGCGATGCTTGTGATATTGTGCTGTTTGCAGATGATACTTCTCTTATATTTAAAACTGACAGGAAGAAAGTAAATTTTGACGATATAAACAGTACGTTATCACAAATATCGCTCTGGTTTACTGCTAATAACTTGCTTTTAAACGCAAAAAAAAACTAAATGTTTAGAATTTGCTTTACCAAATGTAAGAAAAATTGATAAAACAATAAAAATAAACGGAGAAGGACTTAAGATTGAGAACTCCACAGTTTTTCTGGGGGTGACCTTGGATGACAAGCTTCAGTGGGACGCTCACATAGAGACACTAGCAGGCAAACTAAGTTCAGCTGCCTATGCTGTTAGGAAAATTAGGCAGTTTACCGATGAGGAAACTGCTAGACTTGTGTACTTCGCCTACTTCCATAGTGTGATGTCTTATGGAATCTTGTTGTGGGGCGGAGCAGCTAATATTGAAACTATTTTTATATTGCAAAAAGAGCCATCCGTTCAATTTACAATCTCGGATCGCGCCAATCTCTACGTGAAAAATTTAAAGAGATTGGTATACTTACGGTAGCTTCACAGTATATTTATAATAATATTGTCCTTGTGAGACAAAACATTCATCTTCATAAACAAAGAGGAGATACACACAGTCGACTTCTTAGAAACCGTCATAAACTAGAAACGCCGTGGTGTCGCCTGCGCAAAGTTCAGAAATCCTTTGTGGGGTTGAGTGTACGCTTATATAATATGGTCCCGAAGGAATTACTGGATTTTCCATTGCACAGATTTAAACAATGCGTAAAGAAACATTTGTTAAGTCGTGGTTATTACAAAGTTAGTGATTTTCTCAATGATAAAGTTGCATGGAATCAATCGGCTTGCCATCCAGCTACCCAATAGATAGTGTAATAAGTTATTACATTGTAATTTATATTTGTGAGAATGGGCGTGACAGTCTACAATGGAATTCCACAGTCGATCTTAGACTTGCATCTACACAAGTTTAAGAAATCTATTAAATCTGCTCTCATGGAAAAAACATATTATACAATAATTGAAGACTATATAATGATAAAAAAAAGCGTGAATATAATTCGCTCCATTCATGAGACAGTAATAACTATCCTGTGTAACATGATTCTATTGTATTCTGTTCTACAGTGTTTCCACTTTATTTGTGTCTCAGTTATGTCTTAAAATGAGTATCTTAATATTAATATTTAATTCGATGCCTTAACATGGGTAGCCTAAGTATGTCATGCTCACTTAAACATTTCTGTGGTGGTGTCGTGTGGTGCGGGTTGTTACGTTCCCTCAAATATGGTTGAGCGAGGCAATGGCTGGATCATGCGTCATGCTCGTGAACGGGTGCCGCCAACGGGAATGGGTCTGCTTTGTGTCTACCCATGTTAACATGTCTTTGGTTGCGGTAGGCGTACATTTTTGAAACTTCTGTGTGGAAACATTGTGTGCATAGCCTAGTTCTTTTTAACAATTGTAAAAAAAAATTTTTTTGAAAAGAGCAACTGCTGAGTTTCTTGCCGGCTCTTCTCAGCAGAATCTGCATTCCGAACCGGTGGTAGATTTTTGACGTTTCATAAGAGCTACAAGTTGGCCTACATGAAATAAATAAATTTTGATTTTGATTTTTTTTGATTTTGATTTAATCTGAATTTTTCAACTCATTATTAGCTGGTATATTACACTAATGTATCCCTCAATAATTATATCTTTTAATTTATGCATAATTAACTTTATTATTTCAAACAGGCTCTAGAGATGGAAGAAAGAAAACAGAAGCACGCTGAATATCTGCTTTCAGTAGATGAAAGAAAACGACCGTACAATAGTATGACACAAGTCAAAGAACCAACTGAAGAGGAAATGGAGGCTTATATGATGAAACGGCGGAGAGAGGAGGACCCGATGAGCCAGTTTATGTAGACGTACCTACATATGTATTTATTAAGTCAAATTAGATCAATATTTATCGAATGTAAAATAGAAATAAAGTTTTGTTGTGTACATACTTTTATTTTGTTACGTCTGGGTTGACACTAGAGTACTATATTCCTTGATTACATAATTTTATTAAAAACGCTTTTTAATTACGCTTAAAAACGTGTAAGTATGTAAGTAGCGTAAAGCGTTCATAGTGTCAGAAAGTGACGTTTTCTACTAAAATGGTAGGTATTATTTTATATTGCAATCGTAGAGAGAGAAGACATACGATTGCAATACTAAGAAATACTGACACAGACAAATACATTAGTCACCGTAGAGTTGAGTAAAAATGGAGGTGACCTCAGAAATAGGTGTTCGTAATTCCATGGTAACTTAACTTCGATAGGTACCTACTTTCTCGAAGGAAATCGAAAGTTTCATATCGATTTTAAATAAATCTAGCAATTCTCTGTCTACGCTAGCAATGCTATAAAACAAGGAAGAACATTCTTGATATGGAAGTTCAATAAATAGAAACCACTATAACTGTCAGTGAAAAGCACAAAACAAAGAAATGTCTTCATATCATCTAATCGAACGATATCTACGTTTTGATTTTGACAATTTCATTGTTGATACGATTATTCTGAATTGAAAGTAGGTACAACTTATCGTACGATAGCAAACCGAGTCGATCGATAAATCGTAAGGTTTTGAATTGCTGTTTTTACCTCTAAGCATCTTTATGGTGACGTGAATAGTGAATACTACCCCGTGGAGCCCCGTGGCGATAAAGATCCCGGTCGGTGTCTCAAATCTGCAAAATCGAGTTTATACCCAAAATAATCGACTTTATGACTAATCGATTTCAGACATGCCTAGCAGGCCCTATCGAGTCAAGGGTCAAACATATGTATCAGTCTATCCCTTTCTATTTATATGATACATACAGGACTATCTCTTTCCACGCACACGCTTTTTAAATTTACGCACACATACTTAATATACTTTCTATCATATTTACTATCAAATTGGCTTGGCTTCCCTTCTCAATTCAAATTTCAAATAAAAAATATGGCGGTAATGTTTGGTTCACTTGGTTCTTTTGATTTTTATAAGTATTTCTAAATTACAATATAATCAAAGAGTTACGAACTCGAAATATATAAGTTAACTACGTAGGTACTCAAGAACTCAAGAAGATAAAACGTAGTGATTATATTATAATATACTCTTGGCTCGAATCACGAAGTATTCAGAAGTACCTATACAATACTTATTTACAGGTTATTGTTTTTATTTTCAGTTTATTGCGGCGTATAAGGTTTGTTTTTGTGTTTTAATTAATTAGTGGTATTGTTAGTGTTTCGGACTCATACTTTTTATCCGATACTAGCTGATGCCTGTGAACGCGATAGATATATATAGTAGACTAGTTGATCCCCACGACTTCGCTCGCGTGGATTTAGTTTTTAAAAATCCCGCAATAACTCTTTGATTTTCCGGGATAAAAAGAAGCTTATGTCACTCTCCCGGTCCTCAACTATCCCTATGCAAAAAATCACGTCGATCCGTTGCTTTGTGATGCGGCGTGATTGAAGGACAAACCAACAAACAAACATACTTTCACATTTATAATATTAGCAAGGATATATAGGTAGGTAGTAGATAGATACGTTTAATGTACATTTAATTCAATTAGATTTTCCTACAAGTTACCTACTGAATAGAAGAGGCGAAAATTAATAAAAAAATGATTTAAAGTGAGAAACCAAACTGAAACATAATAATACATAACTACTACATAAATTCTAAATATTATTTTTATTTGACTCTATACTTTAAATAATATATTGAACAAGATGACGCCCGCGACTTCGTCTGCATAGATTAAGATTTTTTAACTCGTATAATTTTCCAAAGTGACAAAGTGTAGCCTGTGTGTTAATCCTGGATAATATATGTAAGAGCTATCTCCATTCCAAATTTCAGCCAAATCGGTTCATTTGTTGTGGCATGAAGGAGTAACAAACATACACACTTATACTACCTACAAACTTTCACTTTTATAGTACCTATACTATTATGTTACCTACAATTAGTGGGTAACTTTGTAATATGGACTATTTATTCTAATTAGATAAAGAAATACTTTTAAATGTAGTAATTGTTAATAATAAAATAAATACAAACATATATAGACTAGAGACTACTAAAATGATAACTCTTCCTTTCGGTTTTCCAGATAAAATGCACCTGTCATAAACCCACATAAAAGCAAGAGCTTTTATAAGTACTACCTACCTGTTATTTTTAGTTTTAGATGGTTGTGCCATCTAAAATTAATTTAGGCCGTAATTTCATCGTAAATAAAATTTTTATATCATATAAAATTTGTTTTATTTCAAAATACTAATATTCCTTTTCAATATGATCAAAAATAATATTTATATTTTTGATCCTACTGAAAAGGATTTATATGTAGACCTTAAAAGACTAGATCTTTGCATTAATTAAATTTAAAAAAAAAGTGATACGTCACTGAACTACAGCTGGGTAGATACCGGATGTGTATCACTAAATTATTGCATCCTGATTTAATATTACGATATAGTCAATATAGAAACTTTGATATTATGTTAAGTTAGAAAGAGATAAACCTGTAGATTTTCATACTTGAGGCCAACAAAAGGTGAGACACACGATCATATATGTTTAATGACATTTTCCCCTCCTCCCGCACCCCCTTCTGCATACTGCTACTATGCCATAAAGCTTCTATAGACATTGGTGTCTGTATATTATTGTTACTGGTCTGTGATGCCTAGTTCAAATCAAACCAAACGTTAAAAGTCAAACTGAACATTAATGTCACGGCCAGTTCAGTCCCATACAAATTTCCATAGCCTTACAAAATCTTTTCCACTATGATGCATGACAATTTTTACAGACATCTCCATATCTACATTAGGTACCTATATGTAGTATGAAGTATTTATAGATCTACAGTAATCTATGATTCTCCTGATGGCTGACGCCCAATCGACGCCATTATTATTGTATTTGGTTTTTTAGTTTAATTTTCATATATTTCTGTCCCAGAATAGCAATTGTTATTTCAATTTATTGAAATATAGTGCAAGTGTTATGTGCCCGTTATAATAATTCGCGTAAGGACGCTTTTTTTTTATAAGTTTCCACAGTGTGAGAAAAGACAAAGTTTTATGGTTTATATTATAAAAGTGTTTAGGATCTTATGTGTTTACCAGTGTGTTGTAATTTGAAAAACGTTTCGTGAAACAAATTATTAAAAATATGACGTCTTAATTGGTGTAGGGTGTATCTAATAAACAAAATTAGGACATATAAGTATATATTAGACAAGATCATAAAGACTTACCTGAAATTCCAAAAATGTGTATAACAAAAGCGATAGGTATTATGTTATTTCAAAGTGAATTAAACAAATATTTTTAAAAAATTTGTTTCTTTATTTCCTATTTTTTATAAATTATAACCTATAATTATTATTATGGGCAAGGATGGCAATAGGTAGATACCTACGGTACATACCTGTGGTAGATACCTATGGTACATACCTATGGTAGATACCTTCATAACAAAAATAAAAATCCATAGACAAAAATAGAAAAAAAAATTGTTATTACGCCATTGGTTACAGCAGTTTTCCAAAATGATACATTAGCCAATCATGGGCCTTGATTTCGAGGGTTTAAAATTTGTAGGGCACTGAGCCATCTGATACGTAGTATCATAGTAATCTGTGATTAATGTCAAAATCTGTGTGTGTCAAATTCGGTCAAATTAATTTGCTTTGCTTTTTGATTAGTGAACCGTCTTTATTAAGTTTGTGATTGTTTGTTTTATAAAAGAGTTATGATGGCTGAAGACACAACAGCCGACGCCACAAGACGCTTGAATGTTAAAAAACAAACTTTGGATGACGCGTACGCGGCGCCGGCAAACTTCCTCGAGATCGACGTGGTGAACCCCGTAACGATGGGAGTTGGGAAAAAACGCTACACCGATTACGAAGTTCGCATGAGGGTAAGTCGGGCAGGATGCCGTCAATACCTTACAGGGTTAATTGGATTAAACGGTCACGCTACCTCGATGTTTACGTTGTGGAGCTGCTCATCTTAGTGGGCGGATCGTGTGCCAAATGACGAGTCATACCAACGTCGATTGGTTGATAATAGCTTGTTACTGCATGATAAAAAACTTGGGAATGAATTGCTCTAACAGGTTCTAAGTGAGATGGTGATAACAAAACAAATATCTGAGTCTTGTGCTTCAGTTTCTTGTCTTGTGCCTCAGAACAGGGTGTGTTTGGAATCCTCGTAGCTTTAGTTTTGACAGAAATAGATTATAATCCTCACCATTATCGTTAGGGGTGGAACTATATCAGCCAAGTATCAAAGCTTCACTTGGTGCTTGGAGTTATTTTTTTTTCCTTAATATTCTCCACTGGAGATAAGCCATCTCCGCAGAAGATATTACACTTTACAACTGCGTTTGCAAACACAGCCACAGCGAGGCTGTGTTTGCATACCTACAGATCAGACGCAGGATCTACAGTTTTACTGGGTGACACACTGGCTACTTCCTAACCTCGGGCTAGTACTGAGAATTTCTTGGTTGAAAAACCCTTTACATTTTTGATCCACCCAGAGAATCAAACCTGTGACCTTGTCATCCACAGTCAATGCTAACCACTAGACCAAAGAAGTTGAATAGAGATAATTTTGAATTTGAATACAGTTTCCTGCTTCCAGACCAATTTGCCAGTGTTCAAAGTGAAAGAGTCCAGTGTCAGACGGCGGTACAGTGACTTTGAATGGCTCAGAAACGAACTGGAGAGAGATAGTAAGGTTAGTGCACTGATAGGACCAGTTTTAATGTTATCTCGAAAATGAAACATGATATTATTTGAACTGTGTATTTGGCATTGTTGGCATAGTGACAAACTTTTTATTACAACACTAGCTGATTCCCACGACTTCGTCCACATGGAAAAGGTTTAGAGTAACTTGCTACTCGTACTATCTCCGAAAATATTTAGTTATTTATTGGGTAACTTGAACCGTTTACGCAGCGCACGCAACGGAAGCCCTCAAATATGGATAATTTTCCCCGTTTTTGCAACATTTTTCACTGATGCTTCGCTCCTATTGGTCACAGTGTGATGTTATATAACCTAAAGCCTTCCTCGATAAATGGACTATCCAACACAAAAAGAATTTTTCAATTCGAACCAGTAATTTCTGAGATTAGTGCGTTCAAACAAACAAACTCTTCAGCTTTATAATATTAGTATAGATATAGATTATGATCATAGCAATTTTTGAAAGTAGAGTATTCTTGTGCAAGGCACCCAGTCTGTAGTGATTTTCTTTATGACTATGTAAATGTGCGGAAAGCCTTAATAGCCCAACAGTTAAAGGTGTGGAAAGCCTCAATAGCTGAAAGCCTCAATAGCTTAAAGGTTAAAGGTGCAGAAAGCCTCAATAGCCCAACAGGTAAAGGTGCAGACTGAAAACTGAAAGGTCGTACCCACTCCTTACACAAGCTTTCTGCTTATTTGGAGGGGAGAGGAGAATATAAGTCAAGTCCAACTTGGCTAATATTCTTTTTTTTTTTAAAAAAAAACCATCACCAGACCATTCAATAACATTTTTATAAACTTTTCAAGCCTAAAATAGCCATTTGAGTCGAAGTTACATAACAGATTAAAAATTATGAAAATATTTAATGTTTTCAGATAGTAGTACCTCCCTTGCCTGGTAAAGCGTTAAAGAGACAACTACCATTCAGAGGGGATGATGGCATATTTGAAGAAGAATTCATAGAAGACCGTAGAAAAGGTAATTAGATTTTTTTAATATTCGTAATAAGAACATACACAAAACGAAAAAAAAACTTCAAAGTAACTCCAAAACATGTAAAAACACTTTTATTACACTTTTATAAGCAGGCATGTCCCTTATTTTTTTTTATTTCTTATTAAATTAATCATAGACTTCACTCTTTTGAGCCCTCGCAGAATAACAGCGTTGTGAATACATCTGTATCCACAGCATTGAACTGAGCTAGGATCCTTTCATTAGTATGGCACATATAAGACACTAGTTAAGTTAGATTTTAAGTAATCTTGTATGCATGTATGTCTAAGTGTACTTCTTTTTGTGTATAATGTCAATGAATAAACAATATTTTATTCTATTCTAATTTTTGAACATTGGCAAGTTGAGGTTTGATACCTGAATTTTGTGGATTTTTTTTTTATGAACATAAATGATCTTTTTTGGTTCTTTTCAAAAATCCAGACATTTTGATAATCTGGACAGGTTCTGGTCACAATTAATCCAGATTATCGACGCTCTACTGTAATTAGAAAAATTTTAGCATCCATACTTTGTCTACTCTTGTTCGATAAAAAACCATCTTTATTGCTAAAATGAATGAGATAAGTAACGTTTTATGTACATATTATGCTCCATACCAGAAAACCTTGCATGATGGCATTAACATTTTATGAATAATCCAATTAAATGTGTAAATAATGCAAATAGTTTCTTATATAGTGTGTATGTATGAGTATTCTGTTACTTATTGGATAATTGATTTTATTATTGGCTTAGTAAGAAGATGTGCAATACATGTATTGCAAGAAGCAAGATTATAATATTGTTGTACAGTGCAACCTTAATATAACGTACCTCAATATAACGACTTCCTCGATTTAACAAATTTTTCGTAATCCCCTTGAATTGTCCATAAGAGTCAATATAAAATATACCTTTACATTGCGAACATTCTTTGCGTACAACCTCTTAATAACGAATTTTCAACTATCAAGAAAAAGTATTCATACCTCTAATTAACGAATTTTGCCAACCCAAAACCTTTATATAAAGTTTCCACCAATAATATAACTCTTAATCTTTGTGATTCATGTCTCGACATGTTTCGACACGCTTTTGTTTGTAAAGTAATCATTGTTTTAGAAGCCTCAATAGCCCAACGGTTAAAGGTGCGGACTGAAGACTGAAAGGTCGCAGGTTCGAATCCCACCCGTTGCACTATTGTCGTACCCACTCCTAACACAAGTTTTCACTTATTTGGAGGGGAGAGGAGAACATCAGTCAAGTTCATCTTGGCTGATATTCTTTATTAAAAAAAAAAAAATGTTGTTTTGATGGAAAGTAATGTAAACACCTCTGCTCGTCACTATTGTTAAAGATTTAAGTTAAAATGGCTCAGAAACCTCTTTATAACGAATTTTAGACCAATCTAACCTCAACATAACAAACCTCAGTTCAACGAATTACTTGATATTACGAATATTTTCTTGTTCCCCTCCGATTTGTTATATCGAGGTTGCACTGTATTTGTATAGCAGTTATTTCCAAACTATTACATATAGATTAATTACACAGGCCTGCGATGGTTTTCCCCTTTAAAAACTAATTAGCAATTTGGGTAGGTATTAGTTACTAAGCTACGAAAAAAATAATAAAAAAATTCCATCACGTAAATTTTCTGAGAAAATGAATTTTCATTTTTCTTAGTATAAACCGCGCATTACTAGCGTTAACTTCCAATTTCTTTAATAAAAGTGCATGCTTGTAGAATTGATGACATTTAAATATTCACCTACCCTCATAAGTCATTGTTTGTCGTGATTGAAATCATATTACAATACATATGTATCAACTACTAGATGATTCCCGCGACTTCGTTCGCGTGGATTAAGGTTTTTTATTCCCGCAGGAACTCTCTTATTTCCCAGAATAAAAAGTAACCTATGTATTATTCCAGATTATTATCTATCTCTGTGCCAAATTTCAGCCAAATCGAGTCAGTTGTTGTGACGTGATTGAGTAACAAACATACATAGGTAAATAGGATGATACGATAGTTTTGTGATTTAATTCTGCTACCTCCATTTCATATTAACTTAGGTATTATAAAGCCATTTTTTAACGCACTAGCTAAAGACGGTACCTGTGTTAATTTACCTTTGTGTTTTTAAGCATTTATCGGATTCCAAGATCAAAAAAGGCATTTTTCTTGGGTCTGAAATAGGGAAGCTGATGCAAGACGCTACCTTTGAAAAAATCTTGAATAAAATCAAAGATAACGCTTGGAATTCACTTAAAGATGTAGTAATTTTTTTTTAGAAAACAGTAAAAGCCCAAATTATGACAATATAGTGAGTATTTTACTCAGCAACTTTCATAAACTGGGTTGCAATATGAGTATTAAGTTACATTTTCTGCATTCTCAAATTGACCCCTTTCCTGACAATTTTGGGGCTGTAAGTAAAGAAAAAGGTGAAAGCTTCTACTAAGATATTAAGGTTATTCAGAGCAGATACCAAGAAAGGTGTAACCCAAACATGATGGCAGACTACTGCCAGATATTGAAGAGAAAAAAAACTTAATAGAAACCATAAGAGAAAAAGATGAAATAGAAGTTTTGAAGGAAGTAGAAAAAGAAATAATAAGTCTTTTTGATTTATTTAGTCTCTTTAGCGTTATTTTTAAATAATACTGTTGGTTTTTTAAATTTTAAATTCGTTAATTTTTGTTTTTTTCATGAAATTTGTTAAAATAACCTAAAATACGCATGCCATCTGATGTCATCAATAAAAAAAAATCTCGACGTGCTAGAAAAAAATCAAAGGTGTATTTTAGTTTACCATGCCTGGATATTTAAAAAAATAACATAATTATTGAAAGGGGAAAAAAAAGTTTAATTTCGCAGGCCTGTGTTATTTTATTCCTACTTAAAGCAGTACTGAAACAAGAGTATTTCAAATAATGTTTCTTTTATTATTTTTTTTTGTCTTCCCAGAATTTACAAAATGTTATTCAAAGAATTATTATTAAACTCATTCTCATGAGCTTAATAAAAGAGAGATTAATAAGAGAGAAATATTTCGAAATCGCAATTTTATTTTTACGAGAATTTATTTTATGTGCGAATTGTATTTTTGAGTCTTGCTATGAACATAGTTTTAGCACAATTCATATTATTCATTAAAAATTTAATTTCATTCCTGATTCGCACGGCTAGCGTCTGGAATGCTCTGGGTATCTTTAAAACAAGAGTGAATAGGCATCTTCTAGGCAAACGCGTTACACCTTAGACCACATCATCACTTTCCATAAGGTGTGATAGAGGGCAAGCGTGTGCCTATAATGTATAAAAAAAAACATTTTACAATATTGTACAAAGACGTAACAAAAATTAGAACAATTGTATTTCGCCCATTCTGCCATTATTTTATTATCAACAAGAATGAATCTGTTTGAATTTTTTTATTAGTTCAAGGTTCAATACACTAACATTTTCGCTTGATTGCACGATTTTACGTACTGAATGGCGCGCAATGATTCATTGGAAGTTTTGCTTACAATGTTGTGACTCATATCATATTAAAAGAGTACGTCATTTGCTATCAAATGTGTTGTACACTGGGGTTTTAGGTGAAATATAATGAATATTGGGTTGAATCAGGGGTTACTTTGCGGAAGTTCATGATTAGCAAGAAAAAGTTATATTTATTTTGCTATGTTTTTAATTTTTTATTGAAGTGTTAACCTACACTTAAAGGAAATAACCTAATAGATTTATAAATACATATCAAACATTCCGAGGCCGGCGGGATTCGAACCCACATCTCTCTGGAAATCGCGTCCGAATGTGTTAACCGTTACACCACGGTTCGTGGCTGACGTGTGGTTCGGCCGTGGTGTAACGGTTAACACATTCGGACGCGATTTCCAGAGAGATGTGGGTTCGAATCCCGCCGGCCTCGGAATGTTTGATATGTATTTATAAATCTATTATTTTGCTATGAACCGCCAACAGAAAAAATCTGTATGGTCAAACATGCAGCTACAAGCTAAGCACCGCTTGTTCCCCGACCAGGCAAGAAATCCAAGTTCCCAAGCAAGCAATGCCACCACCACACACATGCACCACACAAGACTTATACTACTCTCGACACACGTTTCGCCCCGACACCGGAGCATCCTCAAGAGATGTCGACTTTACAATGCTGTATTGTCTAATTTTGGGGTTTTAGGTTAAATATAATGAAATCAAAAGTGTATAAAACTGATGCCCAAGATTTCTTTTGTGTAGATTTAGGATTTATAAATTTTCTTTTCAGGATAAAATCTCTCGCATTTAGAGTAGAATAATTTTTGATTCAATCAAAGTCCGTCCTGTCTGTCAGCGGGCTGTATCTCATGATCCGTGCTGCCCTCGTAATTGAAAACACAGTAACTTAAAGGTAACTTCTATTTAACTTACTGTGTTTTCAATTACGAGGGCAGCGTAATAGGTAAACAATTGAAATTTTCACAATGTGTTGCCTGTAATTGTTACAACAAATAATAACAATAAATCTAAATATATAAAAGGCAAAGGTGACTGACTGACTGCCTGACTGATTGACTGATTGACTGACTGACTGACTGATCTATCAACGCACAGTTCTAACCGATGGACGGATCGGGCTGAAATTTGGCATACAGATAGCTATTATGACGTAGGCACCCGCTAAGAAAGAATTTTTGAAAATTAAACCCCTAAGGGGGTAAAATAGACATTTGAAAAATCGAACTTAAGCCGCGAGCGAAGCCGCAGGCAAAAGCTAGTTAAAAATTAAAGGAGGCTCCTCTACTAGCGAAACATGTTTTTTCGATGTTTTTTTTGTACGGAGCCCTTCGTATGCGAATCGGACTCGCGTTTGACCGCTTATTTTAATAAAAGAACCGTTGTTCCAGGACTGGAGGTGTTCATAAACAAAATCGCGGGCCACCCGCTCGCGCAGAACGAGCGCTGCCTGCACATGTTCCTGCAGGAGCCGACCATCGACCGCAGCTACGTGCCCGGCAAGATACGGAACACTTAACCCCCTCCCGCCCGTCCCGCGCGCCCCGCACCCCCCGCACCCCCGCGATAAACGACGCGACCGACTCTAAAACGATTCACCATTCACGAGTAACTAGCCGGAAAGAGAAAAAGCGTTATCTTCAGTGAAGTTCTAACGTAAGTCATTTTCGCGGATTTAACCATTTTAATGCCATCCATGTTAAATATTGCTATTTGTAATATTAATTCAAAAAATGAAAAAAAAAAATGTCAAAATTACGAAAGTACCGATGAAAAAATCCAATGCTGAGCAACTCAGAACCATGTACTGAATCCGGTTTCAGTTTTCGTATCCCTTACACACTATCGCACCTTTAGAATTAAAGTAACTAAAGTAGTAAGTTAATTAAGAAAGTAGTAAATTAATTCAAAAATTGTAATCTATGGGCAATGAGCAAAAAAGAATTGAAAAAGGTATATTGTTGAGTAAATTTAAATGTTTCTCTGCCGTGTTTTATTAGGAAAAGTTATTTAGTGCAGATTTTTTATATTGATCTTTTATAATGGATTGGTAATTGGTAATATTATGTAAATTTTTAGTTGGGTCACTATAATTCTAAAGGTGCGATATATTTATTACATAACTCACTGATGACCCTAATAAAAGGAATGTTTTGTTGGTTCCTTAAATGCTCTTTCTCTGTTCGATCAGTTACTTACTCTTGTGTCTCAACTCACCGTATTTTATCGGCTGGCCCGTTTTAAACTGACTTAAAAAAAAGGAAGAACTTCTCTTTTTTTCTTTTTTTTTTCTTTGTATAGGAAATTACGTTATATCTTATTTGATTTTGTACCGATTTCTGATTAATGATTCTTTTTTTTATTATAGGTACTCGTAAAGTACCTAAGGCGGTCCTATTTTAATTTTAACAAAAAGTTCTACCACTTGAATTTCACTCTTTAATATTCGTAATAAAATATTACGAATATTAACATTAAATTTAAAAATTATGTAAAATTGGGGGTTCTTAGGTCCTGCACAGACGAGACTTTTTATGCCATCTAATCTGCGGCTCACAAGAAGTCTGCCTGGCTCAGTACCAAAGTAACAAAATTATTCATTAGAAAAGAATAGAAAAGTTTTTTAAATTCAAATAAACTTTTACAAAATGCTTTTGAATCGTCAAGTTACCACTGGTTCAGAATGCCGTTCCAATCGAGCAGAGATAAACCAGCTTGACACTATGTTTTTTTTAGTTCATTCATTCATTCAAGTACAAGTATGCCAAGGATTGGCAATCATCCGTGGCAGGCACAGACCTCTATAATTAATCTATGATTAACACTGAATAGGCTGCTGTCATTTATTCTTTTGGAACTATGTACTTGATTGACGCCATTTTGGCGCTGTAAACAGTTACGAGTGTCCAATGAACTAAAATTAACGGCACTAGTTGATAACTGGTAATTGATACTTCCTGCATCCCTATATTATTATTAGTTCTAGAGATACTCGTATGTCAAAAGTGGCGCTTCAAAATCCATAATTTAAACTGTTTAGCGACAGCCAGTGTTAATTATATTAGTTATAGAGGTCAGTGTTGGCATTAGCTATTTAATTTAAATATAATGTATATCCAAAATTAAACTAGTGATTTCGATTTTCCTCGTTAGCTAGACTTTTTGCTATATAGAGTGGTTATAACGTTGATTTGGAAGTTACAATCCTCCAGAGACCCATGTGTTAACACCAAAATCGCTATTTTGGGCGTAGATGATTAACTTTAGGAGTATAAAAACTCCAATATAATTAATTTTAGGTATAGTTAATTTATTCAAAAGTTGAAATAACTTTATTTTGCATACATCAATTTAGTAGTTTTATTGTAAGAACGCTTTTTCCAAACGGCTCAACATTTTTCGCACGCTTGTTTTTTTTTTTGTTATTATTGATAAAATAATTGGGTGGGCAACTGTCTAAGTGGCGTTAGCGTAGCTAGTGCCCAAAATAGTCATTATGTACGCTGTATTTCGGAAATTATTTTCAAATAGTAAAATTAGTACAAATGCTCTGAAATTGGAGTACATTATTTTCCTAAGGACTAGAAAATGCGAAGGAATGACACACCGTACATTACAAAATAAAAACGCTTCACCTCGCGTTCGTTTTGCTTTGGGTTTGACAAAGGTTTAAAAGGGAAAAAATTAAAATCAAATAATGAACCACATAAATAACTAGGGAACTAGATATGGTGGCACCGAATTGAGCTTTAGCCGGCCAACCCCATTGAAGACATTTGCATATACTCTATAAAGGCTCTTATTGAGGGAAAAGACGCCATATCTTTTTTTAATAAATGCAAATATTGTTTAAGTTATTCTTTAAAATTATAATTTATTCGTTTTTTTTTTTAAATAATAATGGTGAGTTTGATCGGGAGTCGTTTTAAAGTTTAATTGCGGCAACTGGATACAAAATAACTGAACGATGAATAACAATATTTTTGAATAAAAAAAAAAAAGAATCACAGTTCGCAAAACATTTTGCACTTCATTCCACACGCAGATAGGAAAATTAAATAACCACCTGCCATAAAGTAAATAAAATAAATTAGTCTATGGTACTACTCTGAGTAAAATGTGTTTTTAGAACAAAGATGCTATGAATGTTAGGGCGGAAACATACGAGTAACTGAGCTTGTGTATTAAGTCGGCTGCATGTTAATATCAGGAGTTTCATATTCATATTTCAGGTCTAATACTGCAATCTATAGACCGCACTCTCACTCTGTTTAGACTTAAGACAGAGTTAAAACGAGACAGAGATAGAGCATAATTTTGTCTTGTTCTTACTCTATCTTAAGTCCGAGCTAAGTCAGAGTACGCTCTATAGATCTCAGCATAAGACAAAATGTATGAGAGCCGAGTGATTTCCGGCGTTGGATAGGTCTTGCAATTCACGAGGGCACGTGGCTCATGTTTGTGTGTGTGTCGTTTCTGTATAAGTGTGAGCGAAAGCTTACTCGCGCCTGACCGCTCCCACCTAAGCTCCTGACGGGCACGCACACTTACGCAATCTGCATGTACACGACGTAACTACAAGTAAAGCTCACGTGCCCTTGTGAATTGCAAGAACTATAACAAAAAATCTGATAATATGCAGCCATCTTTTGAGAGCCACTGAGATACAGAATAACCTACCTGGTTTCACATGTATATAAAACTTTGGTAACTTGAATAGATACGCGGAACACACTACCAACATCCAAAACGCCGCATCGGCGGGGTTATTACGTATCTCGCGACAGGTTCGCGACAGGCGTAAATTGCGCAATCGTTGCTGTCAAACGTCACTTCTGCTGTCAAACGTCACTTTTCAAACGTCAAATTTCAGTAGTGACAGCAGTAGCAACACGACAGCAATCACTACGCGATCGGTTGCAAAATGTCACTAAAATTCGTATTACGTAAGCCGATCGCACGTTTATTGCTCGCCTATTGCAAAATGTACTTTTCTTCTTTAGAGATGCTTGATGGAGAAGAAATGAAGTCCAAATACTTCGAGAGGGTTTTACCACAGACCACAACACAAAACAAATAAAAAATATAACAATTCAACCACTGACGACGATAAAAACTGTGTATTTTGTTTACATCTATTGCCGTCCTATCGCGAGTGGCGCTAGTATCGACACGTGAGCAATAGACGTGCGATTGGCTTCCGTAATACGATTTTTAGTGACGTTTTGCGACCGATCGCTGTCGCGTTGCTATTGCTGTTGCTGTTGCAAATTTTTACGTAATCAGGGTGCCGGAGTTTGGAACTCGTGTTACAAGTATGTTTCTGCCATTATTAATTTGTTTGTTAAGGAATGGCCGGATTTAAAAATAAATACAAACCTAATTTTTGCAATTATTAGGACCTTATTCTATTGAACAAAATTTCAAAAATATTGTAATCTCAGATTGTAATTGACTATCTGAGATGAAAATAGTAATATTGTAATCTTAAATATAATTATTATCTGAGATTGCAATATTGTACCTAATCTCGGATAGTAATTGGTCTTAATACGAAACTTTTTAAATGTGCTCACTAAGAAAAAGGAAAGCATTACAGTTTTTTCTGAACGGAACTTGCATAATTATTTTGTACCCTATTGTTCCAATTTTTAGGTTCAAATTACGAAAACATTTTCTGATAAAGAATAGTCCAAATACACATAACTAAAATCGACTGAGACTATTGTTTTTCATGAAATCTGTTTTCGTAATTTGAACCTTATGATTGTAACAATATGATACAAAATAAGTTACGTTCTATTCTGTATGACACGATCTGACACTCATAGTTTTCGAGATTGTGTAGGTTCAACAGAATTAACATTTATTCAAATCTTCGGCCATTTCTTGGCAAATATTTTAATTTTTAAAATTAAGCAATATTATTAATCTGTTATACCTATTATTATATTTTGATCGTTTCATTCGTAGAGATAATCATTTTAAACTTCGCCATTCTAAGGTTTTGTTGCAAAAAATGACATGTTGTTGGCGGTGTGCTAATTTTGCAGTTTAAGCATAATTATAATATTTATGCCACAGACTAGGGAAAAACGATAGACTGTAATTAGGAGCAAAGAAGCCGATTAAAAAAATTATAGAGCCTTCTTACCCAAATGTCACTAAAACAAGTTCCGAAAAGAATTCGCTCTGCGAGAATTGTGTTCAATATTTTGGCCACAAAAAAGCGCAAGTTATGAACGTGCCTGCAGCGCAAAATGGTTTTCGCTTCGAACGTTCTTTTCATGGCGTTCGGTTCACATTGACGTATCCTCTTTCAAAAACATCTAAAATTGAATCCGCCTTGACTGAATCCGCCTCAATGAACTCAGCCAGTCAGCTGTTTGAGTTCATTGCAAGGCGGATAAGAAATTTTGGTCATTGCATTGACCACAGTCAGGGTTTCGGCTTCATTATAATGAACAGTGTAATTTTGAGTGCAGTCTACCTTTTTCTTTAATCTGTTTATTGACTATTTATGCTAAAACATTATAATAAATCTCATTGTTTTAGTCGAACTTAAGTTTTGAAATTATATCGAGTGTATTTATTGTGTATTAATTAATAATAATTATTACTCAGTGAGTAGTGTAAGATGCTTACACAGGAGTATCAAATAAAAATATAATTAATGGTGATATTAAACTTGGTAAATAAATTTAATTTGTACCTAAAATATGTTGTTAATTTTAAATTAACAGTCAATAAACTTTTGAATGGACGAAAGATTTTTAATACCATCTTTAGTATAACATTTTAATAAGCTACAACGTAGGACCTGTGCAGAACTTTTTGTTTTGGTAGGTGCGAAAATATCATCAGCTATTTATTGTATACCGTACAGCTAAACTTGCTACAGTGGATTTACCAAGTGTAAGGTTGTGGGGTATCTTGAGAACCCCGACAAACCTCAAAAGTCAATGGTAAAATGGAATCAAAAATAATATAAGATTAAAGACAAATTTACACCTCCATTTAACTTATCATTCGTCTGGTATGATCAGAACAGGCGTTTTTCTTTAAAAAAAATTATGCAAAAAGAAAAGGCAACCTAAAGTCTCCACCTCTGTCATACCAATGTTGCCCACTTCTATTTACTAAGTTTGTAATCTATGAACTGTGTCTATGAATTACATTTTTGTTGACTCTGTTTCAAAAACTTACCAAGGATAATATTGCCATCAATAAAAAAGGGAAATGCATTGCAATCGATGCAAATTGCAGACAAAAGCTGGAAATCTATGATATAGATGTAAATTAGGTTTAGTTTTATTTTGTATGAAACCGGGATAAAGTTATAGCTGTATATGCAGAGTTTAATAAGAGATGAACTGATGACTTAGGCCGGTGTTACAATATCACTATCCAAGTAATAAATAGGTAACTATTCCTAAATAAAAGAAAATTTAAAATAAACACGTGTATTTATTTTCACTTCCGAGCTTCTAATAAATCTTCTATCTCTTTTCTTGGTTTATGGCTTTTCTTTAGTGCCAATCCTTTCCTGGTCTGTGACTTCGCCAGTGTCTAGTAATGACCTAAGAAGACCTTTGATGCATGCGTGGAACGAGGCGACCATCACGGTCCAGCAAAAAAATAAAAAGCCAGTAAAATTTTCAAAAATTTTAATAAGAGAAATAGGTACTTACTTAAGTCGGCAGAAATAATTAGGTATCTTAGATATGGTAATTATGATTCGCTATCAAGCTTAATAACAATGCGATTTCGACCCGAACTCTGAATGGAATCTTCTTGTTTCCATAATTTTTGACCGCGAATTTCTATTTCTTCATGCCAAGCCTCTTGAGTTTTCCTATAAATTAACAAATTGATATTACTTAGGTACATAAGGTCGCCTATTGTACCTACTCTGTGCTGTTTGTGTGTTAGTAATGTAAGTTTTTGGACCTATTTTCAAATAGTTAAGTAAATAACTAATCAAAAAATTTGTGCTCGTTTCGCTCACGTTAATATTGTAGTTTCCTGGGTTAACCGTTAAGGCCACCTCCATACCAACGTATGTAGCCGGGTCGTTTTATTCCATGACAAGACGGCGCTTAGCTGGGATCTTACTAAATGATAGTTATTGACAAACGTAAGATAGTAGCGAGCTAATTCGGATGCAGATAAACCCATAGACAGATACGCCTAATAGGTTCCTCTGTATGTAAAACCATTAGTTAGTCACCTGCAGTTGTCGATGAGCGGGCTGGTGTTGGGGAATATGTTCTGCAGCAGCAGCAGACACGGCAGCACCACCACCGACACGAACTGGATCTGTTCGGCCGGCTGGTTCACGCTGCGGCGCCGGTCCATCATGCTGAGTGGCGTGTAGCCCATCGCCCGCTCTTTGTCGCCCTAGCATTTTCATTTAAATATGTACTTATAGATATGTAAGTACCTATTCTTCTTTTGCATCGATGTATTTTTGCAAATTGTTGTGTAGGTATACCTACCTATAGGTAAGTAGGTAAGTGGCGTATCACACAGTATAAGAATTAATAATTATATATTAATTCGTAGCTCTGTTGCAGCGGGACTGAAGGACAAACCAATAAATCAACAAACAAACACACTTTCGCATTTATAGGTAATATAAGTAAGGATTAGTAAGGATAGTAAGGATCGGGAAATGATGCGTACTTCTCAAGTGGGTACTCATTAGTAATAGTTCATGTCAGTTGTATGTCGATACGCCAATGTCAGCTTTTCATTTTTCTGAACAAAATTTTACATCAAAGACTAAAATTCATGGTCTTCCTTTTATTTCTCATGCTATGTTATTTAACAAAAAATAATCCTTATGATGAAGCCTTCCGATCGGTATGATAAAGACACAGGTTAATTCTTTTTCTCGTATAGCGGGTTCGAGTCCCGGTTCAACCAGGTAATTATTTAAAAATCTATGAATGCAGTTTAAATTATTTTTTAAATTAAAATGAAGTCTTCTTTCAGTAAAATGTTCCATCTACAATATTTAAGGTACTTCCCCTCCATGTGGCATAGCCGTGGGACACCCTGTATAGGGTCTTTAGCAGTTTTGTAAACTCGCTGTTGGCGTACCTTGTAAATAAATAAATCCGCATTTAGTGAGACAACCAACGAGAAAAATATTTAAAAACTAAAACGACTAAAGGAAAATTGGATACAACATCCACCGTCCTATAAAATGTAACCTATGTAATCCGGACTGACAGCTCATTCATCAAAATCGGCTCAGTAGTAAAGACGTTACTGTGGAACATTCGTGGATTAGGTAGGTACCCTTCCTTTTGGCTATGATATACTTAGTTAGTCGGGTTAATCCCCTGAAAAGTTAACACTTAGGTACTTACTTATAAGAGCTACCTGGATTTTAATTAGCTGATACTTAGGCTGGAATCATATCTATTGGATTTTATGGATTCGGATTATTCCGTATGATTTGAGTCACGCTTATGAAGATGGGTCGGTACCTGTTTATAGAACTCTTCATAAACGTCAATAGCTATAGCCTTGGACACGCCAAACGGTTTGCAACATCCAGATAAATCGCTGGTGGTCATCAATATACCCTAAAACGTCCGGAAGAAAATCATGTCTTAGCAAGTTGCAAAAATAGGTTAGCCATTACTATCCTGATTTTTCAGGAACGTCCTGCTTTTAAGCGTAGGCAGGTACAGCTACAAATTTATATAGATTAATTCATTGTAACAGTTGAATTTTACCTTTAACAGCCTGCGATGTGAATTGTCGGTCCAATCAAAAGCACGTTGTGTTAAAATTGGTGTGAGTTGGGCCCTTATCTAAAGTACGAAAAATATAAATTTTTGCAGTCATTATATAAAACAGACGGCTTACAAAATTATTCGCAATTTATTTCATAGCAAGTGACGATACCTGGAAGTATATCGCAAGGTCTGTACAAAGAATATTGTATTTCATCTCCTGCAAAATGCGGTCGCGATCAGATATAGAAAGTTTGCTTAGCAAATTTTTGTCCTGTAACAAAATTTCCGATTTTTTTTACTTAAGGATAGGTAATCAGGAGAGGATTCAGTGCCAATTTCACCAACACCAAATAACGTTTAATCGATTTGAAAATCTGCCAAAACATCAGGTTTATCCCTCAGACATATGCCATTATTCTTTGCTGAAATCGGCTCTACATGAGGTACAAAATTAGGTACAGTATACGAGGAAGGAATGAAAAAGTTAGGTACCTCAATAATTTTTTTCGCCAAGAAGTAATGGTGATACTCTAACATCGATGTTTTGTACATCTGTGCTAGAGGATGCTTGCATAAGGACAGAAAGTTGTTGTTGAAACCCGGGTGATCTAAATCATGGCACAGCCCCGCTAGCATCAAAGCTGCAGTCTAGAAGACAAAGGTTTAATGATTTTGAGTTGTTTTCAGACTTAAAACCTTATGTCTGATTGGAAAAGACGTAGGTTATGAGTATAAAATGTAGAAGTTATTGAAAGACGCAATAATTCTCACCTCAACGAAATCAAAATATCCACAATTATTGACCAGTATCAAATACATCGTGTGCGTGAAGCAGAAGGCATGTTCCGCGTTATGATACGGGTTATTTCTATAACACTGCAGAATAGTTAGAGCGAAGTCTGCCAAAACCTGCCTCTCGAAGTTTCTGTCCGCGAACGTTTCCACAAACATGTAGCAGACCAGACCTGGCATATCCTCTTTGCTGCCTTCACTTATGTGGTAGTCATAGCTGTTAAGAGCACATTAAACTTTGTTATTTAACTAGATGAAGCCTGCAAATTTGTTAGTCATGGGTTAGGTTTTTAAAAATGCCGCAGGATCCCTTTATTTTTCCGGGATAAAAAGTAGCCTGAGCGCTCTTCAGGTCCTCAACTATACCATCATCCTTTTCTAGTTGGTGGATATCCCAATATACTTTTACCAAGATAGCTATTTAAAACACCAAGATTAAGGAAATGTATATACAAATGCATACTATGCCTATACCTACTGACAAAGGTATAAGTAGGTACATAAGAAAAGTAGACAGAGTAAAGAAGTACATAAGAGAGGGAGACTACGAAGAAGAAAAAACTCATAAAAATGAATCTGGGATGGAATGTGCATATATTAGTATAAATATTATGTACTTATATGTCTGAATGAAACTGTCATGAAGGAAATTTTGTTAACTTGCGAAAAAATTTGAAAAAAAAAAAACAAAAGTTCTGTATAAATAATACCTTTTGAAGTTACTCGGCGGCAGTACAACGCCATTCGTCTCCATAATTTCGTCCATATCATGACGGCACGGGGTTAAGTGAAACACCATTAGATCGCTATAAACTTTATTTAGGTTTTCCTGAAATTATATTAAAAAATATTTAACCATTTCAAAAAAATAAACAAGCTTGATAATGTTTTTCAATTTAGGTCAAAAAAAGAATTAAAATTTTTCGTTGAGGAAGAGCTCGGCATTACGACTTAAATTCTTGCTACGGTTTATTTATTTATTTTTATCTAAAGAATAAAGATGTAACTTATTAATATGCAGATAAATTTATTATTATATTGGATATTTTGGATAGAATTCGATGGATTTGGTCGGTCAAAAATTACGGGTAGGTAGGTACATACGTACATGGTATATTTTATTTTGCTGCATATTGTAAAAGTGCACAATCAGCGAGCAGTAGCTGATGAATACTTGGAATATGGTCTCATCTTCAGCGCTGAACGGCTGGGCGTTTGTCTTGTTGGTCAATTGGACTATTCCTGTGGAATAGACTAACTAAGAAAAAGCTTGTGCTACTCGGTGTGAGTAGTAGGTAGTAGTAGTTTTTTATTTCTAACACTATTATCCCAGACGTCTGAATTAAATTTTTCTTATTTAAGTATTTTTTTATTTTTTTTAATACAAAAAAATCAATAGCATTAGGATAGTAACTGAAATAAATATTCTGATAAACGGACAGACGGACGAAGTTACATAAGAGTTCTGTTGGGACGGAGCTCTAACAATAGCGACTGCAGTCTTCTTTAACTTCAATAAAAAAAAAAACATTGAAAGATATCAATATTTCTAAAAGTAAGTGAATAATGTGATGGCTGGAGATAGAAGTAGGTGGGTATGATTAAAAAAAATCAAAGCTAAACTCAAAAAAAAAAAAAAAGAATTTGTTAATGTGGTCACCCTATTAATTTTTTGACATTTCATAGACTAAAGATATTTTAGAAAGGAGATTTAATATTCCATAGACTAAAAGAAGATTTAGAAAGGAGATTTTTTAATTGTGCAAATATAATAAAACCTCACCAACTACACCCGTCTTATCCTTAATCGGCGCGACGAGGCATGATCTGACCACAGTCCCCGTGGTGGGGTCTATCTCTTTGGAGAACCGGGGGTCTTTGTAGGCGTCGCGCACATTGAGGGTCGCGCCCGTCTCGGCGACCAACCCCGCTGGAGTCGGTTCTTGGCTTAAACTATCAATGAAGATAGGGAATTCCTTATATAACACGTGTGATACAATGTCTATGTTTGACGACCTCTGACGTAGTGATGTCTTATAAGTGGGAGGTCTCGGGGACAATTTGGGAATTTATAATTTCTGAATCGTCTTTGGTCTGGTCTGATAGGAAGCTTTGGCCGTAGCTAGTTACTAGCCTACCATCAAAGACGTACCGCCAAGCGATTTAGCGTTCCGGCATGATGGCAAGGTTGAATGTACATTGTCATAGTTAGCCCTTTTAAGTTAGCCCGCTACAATCTTAGACTGCATCGTCACTTGCCATCACTTTGACAAACTGCTATGAAAAAAACGTAGAAGTGACGTCACAAACGAAGCCATGACACCGTCGAGCATTTTTGCGTGAATTTTAAAACTTAAAATTAAAATGGCAATTTTTTTACCAAACCTTTTATTTTGCTAAAATAAGGTACTTTTTGAAATACTTCCAAAAATTATCCAACAGTTTTTGAAAATCGGTCATCATGCTTTTTCGGTAAATTTTTTGGTATTGGATAGGCTCACTTTAGGGATGTTCATGTAAAAAAAATATCGATATTTTTGTCGATATAATATATCGTAGTGTTCTATCGATACTTTACGATATATCGTACAAATATATCGATATTTTCGATATATCGCAAGCGATTTGTATTTAACTAGTCTATAATATTGAATATTAGATAGGGTTCAGGTTAATATGAGTAAAACAGAGTGCAGAAACAAATCAACTTTATTTATTTATAAATACTAAAGCATTCAATTATTTATTGTTTCATGCTAATAAATAGTAATCTTTGAGTTTGATAGCACTTTAAAATCACGTTATACTTACTGTATGAATCGTAAACTGTAGTAAAAAAAAAAAACAGATAATAATTGTCACAGCTTGCTTCTTTTGTACAACTGAATAGTATTTATATATCTTTATGCACACTAACTGTATTTACACATTTTGTAAACTGTATTAAACAAAACAGACAACTTTTATTTAAAGGTTATTTTGTACTGAGAACGTACTACGTAGCGAGCACAGGTAGCGAGTAATCACAAACCACAGGTTAATTATTAAAGATATAGTACGAAGCCACAGATCATAAACTAAGTAGGTAGTAATTTATACAGATTATAAATTACTACTAGTGCTGCCCTCACGGAGAGTAGAAGAATTTCGTGTCTTTGCGTTTTATTATTGCGAACAACTTGATTACAGACAGGTATAATCATTTTGTAAAAAAAAGAATGTGCTTTTAATTTCTCCCGATATTTTATATATCGAATGAAATATATCGATTGTAAGTGCCTATACTAGATGATTCGATAATATCGGGTTGCATCGATATATCGCGTACATATATCGATATTTTACGAAATATCGATTTATATCGTGCACTCCTAGCTCACTTGACTCTGATCTTCTTCTTGGGCATGGTGGACTTCTCGCTGGCCCAGCCGTCGTCCCACATGTCGGCCAGCAGCTGCTCGCCCGTGTGCTCCCTGTCCAGGATGAAGAAGCTGCTACGCATCGCGCCCATGAACGACTTCACTACTGCCTACAAAAGAAAAAAAAAAAAAATAGACAAAAACTTTATTGCACACAAAAAAAGGGACAAAATTGAATACATCTTAAAACTACGCATGCAAAGGCGGCCTTATTACTAACAAAGCAGGTGACAGTCAAATTAGGTGTGAGGGTAGTCCGTAGTATGGTGCAACATAAATAATGTCCTGTTAAAAAAAACAGCGCTATACTAAAGCATGACGTCACGAGCGAGTAGCTCCATACACGCCCCATAGAAAATTGCGTTTTATAAAGAGACAGATACAGTTACAGTTTCAACTTATTTATTTTTCTGCTTTGACAAAAAATATTGTTATTCAACACATGTTACATTTTTTAATGTAGGTACGAGTAATTAATGAATATCCACATTTTAATAAATCTCAGAGGAGAAGACCCGTGTCGCAGAACTAGAAAAGCGTTACGTCGATGATGAAAAGTTATTTCACAACAGCTAACAAACGCAAGCCCTCACCAGCATGTCGGTGAGCATCGTGTCAATGGAGGCCAAGTCGCAGAAGTAGTTCTGCAGCAGCGCGCGCAACTCCTGGTTGAGGTGGGCGGTCCTCTGCATCGTGATGCGCTCCTGCGCCTGGTGCACGGCCGCGCCCGCCCAGCACGCCACGCTCACCACCGTGTACACTATGTTCTGAAAAGGACCCGGGTGATATCACCCAGATGATCAAAGTGTAATAAGTATCTTCTATTATACCTATAGATAGAGACACTTCATTATGAGTATAACAATGCCAGCCGGCAGCCCCCTGTACTCAGTGCCTATCAAAAAATGAAAGCCACTGACATAAGTATATTTTTATGCATTGAAGGTTTACTATGAAATAGTAAATGACATTTCTCTTCAAACCTTCAATGGATAAAAAATGCCTATCGTCGTTGATAGGCACTGAGTTACAGAATCAGCCGGCAGACCCCAGGTTTGGAATGTTAAAGGGAAAATAAAATTCCGTTGATAGGTATAATCCGCCAAACAAGAAAAACTGTATGAAACGTATGTACCTACCTATAGTGTTTTTCGAGGAGTTTGTGTGGTGTGTGGTCTTCTACACGTGGAGAAACCGACCGGCGTTTTTTTTTTTTTGAGATTTTTCTTGTTTGGTGAATTTTATTTTTCCCTCAATACCATGGAATTCTGCAAAGTAACGTCCGCCTCGATCCAATATTTACAAGGTTTGGAATACTCAACAGGTGTGAAGCTCTCACATGATCATAGGGCTCCGAATATGTCCTGTACAGTTCCAACACAGCGTAGCACTCCCCGTCGGGCTTCACCACCGGCATGCACAGCGCGACCTTCGCGTCGATCCACCTCAGACCCTCTGCGAAGCGCCTGTCGCGCTGCACGTCCTCGAGCAGCAAGTACTCCTTTGTTGCTGCTACGTGTGCTGCTGCGATCTTGCCTTCCTCTGTTAGGAGAATTACTAAAGGGGCTACATGATCCTATCGATTCGATAGAGCAGTGATAGCCTTGCGTTCTTCTATTTAGGGTAGTCTGGGCCTCTGATTTTCTGAAGTTAAGTAGGTATGTGCGTTTAAGCAGGTTAGGTAATGCTTCATGAAGGAACAAATCGTGAAGAAACCTGTACGCTTGAAAGTTCTCCGCAATGTTCTTAATGGTGCGTGAAGTCTGCCAAGTTGCATTGGGCCAGCATAGCGGACTATAGCTTAGATAAGTATACCTAACCTGTCTTTGAGTGAAGACCTGCGCTCAGTAATTAGTGAGCAAAAGTGTGAGAAGTAAATAAAAAATACAACTCGTACACGTTCAGACTTCAGTAACTACTTAGCTAGGTAACTGCTGCCGTTGCCGGTTGCGTTTTGTAAAAAGAAAGTTAGATATCATAAATTTAGTTGATCATTAATGACGATTGCTAATGACTGAGACATATCAAATGCTTGTCACTAACCAATCGGTACGTTGACCTCATGTCGCTCAGGATTGAAGATGTTTTGCGTCATCAAGACTATTTCATTTTTCAGTTGGTTCACTATATAAACGAAAACACCTAGAAACAACATTTTAATTTGAAATTATAGTGTGGGAGTAGGTACCTAACTAGGTAGCGTTTCTTAGGTTGCACTTTTAATTCAGAGTTTTTATATTTTGGTTTCACCCTGAAATTAACCCTTGATATTGCCTTGATATCTAGGTAGGTACTTTATCACTTGGCACCTTTACGATTACAACAATATCGTATAAACGTTACTAATCTTAAACTTACTTAGGTACCTACCTCTACCAATGGATGAGGGCACCCACCGTATTAGAAAATAGTTAGTGAAGATGGATGGATGGATGTTTTTATGGTTCCGTACCCGAAGTGTAACCAACGGGAACCTATTACCAAGCCACCGCTGTATATCCGTCCGTCTGTCATGTATCTCATGATCCGTAATAGGTAGACATATGGGAATGATAGCTTAAATGACAACTCAACCCAGGATTAACACATAAGTAGGGCTACATTTTATCTCGGAAAATTAAAGAATTCCCGAAAATCCTTTATCCACGCGAACGACGTAGTGGGTAGGTACATCTTGTAGGTAATTGAATATTTACCAGAACTGTTAGTAACAGTTTTGAGAACGTTAGCAGTTTCAAACAGCAACGCATCGAGGTCTACCGTGTCCTCCAGGAATATATTGAACCTGTTGATATCCAAATAGGTCCCTTCCTTGACAGCGTCCTGTTTTAGCCCTTTCCTTTCAATCTGGGCGTAGGGCGCGATCACGCGACGAGTCACTTTGTCCAATTTATTAGAGGCTACCAGGAAATGGGAGTGTACTTTAGGAAGACTGCTTGGTTTCTTATCGAGATCGCGTTGGTTGATGGTGTCGAGTCTGCTTTTGACTGACTTTACACTTCGATGCGAGGGGTCACTCATGATTACCAGTTTCTAGGATCGATTCGCTGGAAAATAGGAATAATTCCTATTGTATAAGTTAGTAATGACAGTTTAAAGACATTTTCGTTAATCAAGATTTGACTACCTCTTGACAAATTTTTATTATTTTAAAAATGTATTTGCAGCCTACCTGATTGAATAAGTATTACACAGTAATATAATAAGTCTATGTACAAAACAATACGACCCCTCCGTAGAACAAAGTCTCATCTGCTAAATTCATAACTTGAGATTTGAATACTAATATAATAATTATAATTATGAATAATTTGGATACTTAATTCCAGGGCTTAAACTGAAAAGAGTTCGTTTATGTATTTATTTTTAATTGTCTATTTAATGTTGTCATGTTTGTCACTTTTGCTTTTTTCTCTTCTCGATTAAGAATGTAACTTTATAAAAATTTAGTAATAAATTAATTTAACAAATAATATGTTTTCCTGTACATAATATAAAATATCCAAGGCCTCCTACCTTAACATGGTAGCAGAGCTTTTGAAAATACATCGAAAACAATTTTATGGAAATGGAAGTTGAGATAGTACTCAAAAACAATTGAAAGAGGCGGAGGAAAATAATTTATAAAAATGGATAGCAACAAAGAGGAATTTAAAATACCTACGTTTGATGGAACAAATTACGATTTGTGGAGATTTAGGTTGAAGCTATTTTTAAAGCTCAAAAAATGCGAAGAGGCTATTTTAAACGAGGAAGTCAAAACAGAAATTGATTTGAAAGCACAGAACTATATAGTCAATAGTATCAGTAACTCACAGCTTCATATTATAATAGCAGAAAATACAGCTTACAAAATGCTTAAAAAATTGGACGACATGTATTTAGTTAAAGATTGCGCTAACAAGCTATTAATAAAAGAAAATTACTCGATACAAAGTTTAAGGAAGGAGATCCTATTGAGTTTTTCCAAACTTTTGAGAAACTAATAAATGAATTGAAAATTGCCGGAGAAATAATCTCTGAAGAAGACAAGCTCAATTATTTATTGTTAACGTTACCAGAAAAATTTTCGCATATAGTAAATATTGTAGATGCATTGCCTAAATCAGGACAAACTGTTGAATATGTTAAATCAAAATTAATACTCGAGTTTAAGAAAAACGAATCTGAATATCAACAAGCATTCAATAGTTATCATGGGAATTATTCACGATATCAACGTGGACAATATTACAGAAGACAAAATTTTTCACCAAGGGGAAGAACACAGTATACAAGAGGATATAATAATGAACAAACAAGAGGAAGAACACAGTATACAAGAGGATATAATAATGAACAAACAAGAGGACAAAATTACTCAAGATACACATATCGAGGAAGAAGATCTCCAAGATATACAAGAAACTTTCGAGAACACTACAATAGAGGAGATAAAAATCAAAACGAAGATGCATTTATTGTTGAAGTAATGCATTCTACAGATGATCAAACAATGACGAACTGGCTTCTAGACAGTGGATGTACTCACCATATCATTAACGATGAAAAGTTTTTTTGTGAGTATCAAAGCTTAGAAAGTCCAATCAATATTAAGGTAGGTGACGGTTATCCGTTAAAATCAGACAAAATAGGAAAAATAATTATTAATTTACAGGTAAATAACAAAGTACGAAAGATTAAAATTGAAAATGTTTATTTTGTCCCGGGAATGAAAAGAAATCTTTTAAGTGTATCATCTATTGTAAACAAAGGAAATACAGTTATATTTAAAAATCAGGTAGCGCTTATATATAATCCACAAAATAATTTAATAGCAGTATCTAGGAAGATAAATAATTTGTATGAACTTGAAGGTCAGATTGTAATTAATGATAGAAATGCGTATAATATAAATGAACAGGTTACATCAATGAAAGAAAAAGAGAAATGGCATCGAATATTAGGTCACGTAAATTTTACTAAATTAAAAACTATGTGTAGGTATAAACTTTTAGATGGTTTACCGGAAGTACTAAATGAAGGTTTCATTCAATGTGAAATTTGTTTGCAAAATAAAATGACAAATTTACCTTTTGAAAATAATCGGAGAAGGGCAACAGAAATTTTAGAAATTATACATACGGATGTAAAAGGCCCGATTACTCCAGTAGGTTATGGTGATCAAAGATATTTTGTAACTTTCATAGATGATTACAGCAGATATGCAGTTGTATGTGTAATCAAGAATAAAAGCGATGTATTTGATTGCTTCAGAATGTACACGAATGCAGTTCAAAATCAGACAGGAAAGCGAATAAAGGTAATTAGGTGCGATAATGGTTCTGAATATATGAATAGAGATTTTTATGAATTTGCAAAACAAAATGGTATTTATTTAAAACCAGGACCACCCTATACTCATCAATTAAATGGAGTTGCTGAAAGATATAACAGAACAGTAATGGATCGAGCTAGATGTTTGATGACGGAAGCCAATTTGGAGAAAAAATATTGGCCTGAATGCGTATTAACTGCTACATATTTAGGAAATAGAATACTTACAGATACAAAAGAAAAGAAAAGTCCCTTTGAAATATTCTTTAACAGAAAACCAGACATAAAAAATTTAAAAATTTATGGAAGTAAATGCTTTGTAAAAATACCTGAAGAAAAAAGAACGTCAAAATTTAATCCAAAAGGAATAAAAGGTATTTTAGTAGGTTATACGGATACTGGGTATAAAATTCTAATAGAAAATAAAATAGTTATAAGTCGTCATGTTATCTTTATAAACCCTGAAGCAGAAGTAGTTAGATTTCGAATGACAGATGAAGAAGAGAAATTTGAAGAAAAGAACATTAATGAAGACGCTAATAAATATGAAATAAAGAATAATGAAAATAATGAAGTAAGGGATTTGTGTGATGATCAAAATGAAAAATTTTATGACACTATTGAAGATGAAGAAGATATGAGAAAGAAAGTTAGTATTGAGGAGGTGAGCGGACAAAATCGTCCGAAAAGAGAAAGAAGATTGCCTAAAAAATTGGATGATCATGTAGTATATGTTAACGTTTGTGATGCTGGTATACCTGAAACTTATGAAGGAGCTATAAACAGTTCAGAATCAAAGAAGTGGAAGAATGCAATGGATGACGAGATAAATAGTTTGAAACAAAATGAAACATGGGAAATTGTTGATGAACCAAATGATAAAAATATAATTGAAGTTAAATGGATCTTTAGAATAAAATCAAATGGAAGATATAAAGCACGTGTTGTGGCGAGAGGTTTTCAGCAAATTTATGATGAAAATGAAGAAATATATTCACCTGTTGCTAGAATGACAACAATGAAAGTTTTAATGTCGATTGCATGTGTCAGAGGTTGGCATATAGAGAGTATGGATGTAGAAACAGCTTTTTTAAATGGAATTATTAAATCTGAAGTTTATATTTATCCTCCAGATGGTTATGAAATTGGAGATAATAAAGTTTGTAAGCTAAGAAAAGCTTTATATGGATTGAGAGAGAGTCCAAGAGATTGGTATGAATGCTATAATGAGTTTATGATGAGCATCAATTTCAAAAGATCGAACTATGATTATTGTTTGTATACAAGATGTATCGATAATGAAAAAGTCTATATTTGTTTATATGTGGATGATATATTAGTTTGTGCAGAAAATGAGCATACAATTAAAAAGGTTAAGCAAATGCTCAGTAATAGATTTCGTATGAAAGATTTAGGAAAAGTGACACAATATTTAGGAATTGATATTGATTATAAACCGGAATTAAAGAAAATGACTTTGAGTCAAAGCAAGTACATAGAAAGTTTGGCAGAAAAATATAAAATAAAGGATTCTAAGAAATATGAAACACCAATGGAACAGAATTTATCTATTGACTCTGGAGAACTAAATAATGATAATCTGAAGTATAGAAATTTGATTGGAGCTCTTTTATACATAGCTAGTGGAACCCGACCAGATATTTCGTATAGTGTGAATTACCTTAGTCGTTTTCAAAATACTTATGGTGAAACACATTATAAATATGCATTACGAGTCTTGAAATATTTATATTACACTCGTGATTTAATGCTAAACTATAATTCAGAATATGATGAATGTTTTGATGCTTTTGCTGATGCTGACTGGGCAGCTGATAAAAATGATCGCAAATCAACAACTGGAATATTTTTAAGAGTATATAATAATCCAGTGTTGTGGAAAACACAGAAACAGAAAATTGTCTCGCGCGCATCAACTCACGCTGAATATTATGCATTGGCTGATTGCGTTACTGAAGTTTTACCAGTAATAGGTGTGCTTAATGATTTAGATATTGATATTAAAAAACCAATTAAAATATATGAAGATAATAGTGGTGCCATAGCTCTTTCTAAATATGGTAAATTTTGTAAAAATTCTAAGCATATTGATGTGAGCTATCATTTTATAACTGATTACGAGAAAAAAGGTGTTATATGTGTAACAAAAGTAAACACTGCTGATCAATTAGCTGATATTCTAACTAAGGCGTTAGGTAAAAATAAATTTCAAAACTTAAGATATTTAATTAATGTTTATTGAGTATAGAATTTGAATTTTTTATTTTGTTATGTTGATTATAGTTGAAATGTGAATGTTTATGTTAAATATGCTAAGTTATTATTGAATGAATAGATAAATGATTAATTGTTATAATTAATTAACATATTTTAGAAATACAAAAACTCAAGGAGGTGTGAAAAGAGTTCGTTTATGTATTTATTTTTAATTGTCTATTTAATGTTGTCATGTTTGTCACTTTTGCTTTTTTCTCTTTTCGATTAAGAATGTAACTTTATAAAAATTTAGTAATAAATTAATTTAACAAATAATATGTTTTCCTGTACATAATATAAAATATCCAAGGCCTCCTACCTTAACATAAACTTAAAAAAAGATTATAAGATAAATCAGTGTAGTTAAAACTACAGAATATTAAATATCATTTTTATTCCAAATAAAATTCTTTTTCAATCTGTTAAAACTACTTATTAATTCATTATTTATTTTATAAAAATTTTATTACAAATTTCATTAAGGTATTATTAAAACATATAAGACAGTTTTTAACTGATAGAATAGAATAATTTTTTATTCAAATAAACTTTTACAAAGTGCTTTCGATAGGTAAAGCAAAGCAAACAGATTATAAGTATTTTATCATAAGTGCCAAGGAAACAACATTATAATACATGAAGCTATAAGAATACAAAGTAAAAACAACACCACACTTAAGTGAACCTCGTAATCTTTCACTACAAACTTAGCTAAATTGATTGATTCAAGTCATGGTCATTAAAATTATAAAATCTCATACCTAAATGTATTTACAATCGATTGTGACCAAAACTACCTACAGATTGCAGTCCTAGCAACAAAGCTTGACAGGTACAATCTTTTAGAGCCTCAATAGCTCAATGGTTAAAAGTGTGGCTCCACCCACTGCAAACTTTTTGCCTGCAATCTCATACCAGCAACAAGCTGATACGACCATACATATGATACGATACGACTACAGAAAAAACATGTAGGCATAATATGCTTTACTACCTGTGTAAAGCTGGGGTGGGACAAATTATATAATCACAAGTTTTTTTTTAATATTGTTGTTGTTGTTCAACTTGACATCTATTCTCCTCTCCCCTCGAAATAAACAGAAAGCTTGTGTTAGGAGTGGGTACGACAATAGTGCAACAGGCGGGGAGTGGGTATTGAACCTGTGAACTTTCAGTTTTCAGTGTGCATCTATAACTGTTGAGTTATTGAGGCTCTGTCTCTATTTGGTGCTAGGAGTGCTGAATGCAGTAGCTAAGTTTTTGTTCTTCTTAAGGCCACGTTATAAGCTTCCTTTCCTTTTTAGGAGGGGGACTATCCACCTCTGGAGACACCTGAAACCAGCAATTAGTGATAAAATGACCACATTTTATTCTCAACTAAAGTTCTACAAGGGCTTCTTAACCTTATAATAAAAGACTGGTTAATAAATTTTTTTGGTTTGCCATGGATAAGTTTTTGTTAGTGTAAAGTAATATAGTGAAGTAAATCCAAAAAAAATTTTAATTTTTTTAGAATTCTGTGGGTAAAAGTTCTCTTCAGCTTTACTATACTGGTGCAGTCCATATTAAAATATATTATTACCCAAGACTTTGTTCGCATGGATTTAGTTTTTAAAATCCCATGGGAACTCTTTGATTTTCTGGGATAAAATGCCCATATCACTCTCCAGGTCCCCAACTATATCCATGCAAAAAATCATGTAGATCTGTAGCTCTGTTGCAACTATTATTAAAGGACAAACAAACATACTTTTGCATTTATAATATTAGTAAAGATTATAGCAAGGAGCCGCTGGATATAGGCGGCGCAAGGCCGAAACCTGTGAAAATTCATGTAAAAGACCTTTGTGAATGTCTATCTATCAGTTTATAAAGAAGAAACATTAATCCAACTTACAGCATCAACAGACATCTTTCTCTTATTCACATTTATCTCGATGCCAGGGCTCTTATGGTTTTGTATCTTATTTTCTAATTTTATTCTCTTCATATGACATGACAACAAGTCTGGCGGTGGCTTTAGTCTCTCACAAGGCGAGTGCAAGGATTTTTTGTTCACGTTGTTACTGTAAAATGTGTTTAACTTCACAACTGGCTCTGGACTCGCAGGTCTGACTTTGTTAAGAATTTTCCCTCTTCCAGAATCTCTATACTTTCTCTGCCCGTAAGGCACACAAAATTGATGGAACAGTTCTAATAGCTCGTCTCTCGCCATCCTGTGTAGGTTGTATATATGTAAATGTCGCTAAAACCAAATACAATTATATAATAAAACAAAAAATCGAAATTGCGTGCTGGCCCAAAACCCAGGCAACCTACCTCTTGAATAATCTGCATTAGCTGTTCATTTGTTAATAGTTCCGGATGCAACAGCATTTCACAAGGTATAGCCATTGTCCTGTGTCACAATAAACACATTTTTAACAATAAATGGATGTGTTTTTATAGATTTTTTGCAAAAAGGCGCCAGCGAAACTCGACCAAAACAAGTTTGGTTTGAGTTTTGACAAATAACAATTATTAAAAATGTCTGCCAAAAGAATTGTCAAAAACGTCACAGAATATGTAAAATCTGTGTAAGTAGGTACCTATCTGTGGTACCTATCTGTGGTACCTATAGTGCGCGCAAGATAAGTCTGCGCGCGATTGAGGGCGTGCTTAATGTTGCCAGGCTTACTAATCTTTTTTTCCTTTATTATCATTAATCAATAGTGTCTCATTTTTTGAAACTATAAATAAGTATAAATTGAAGAAAATGACCTATTGCCCATAATAATATAAAAAAAACACAAAAACACGGAAACCAACAACCTCTCTGAACACCTGACACAGACAACAAAATGGCGATACGTGATTAGTTCCGATTTTGGCCGCGCGCAAACTTATCTTGCGCGCACTATATCTGTGGCTGTGCATTGATGCAGCAAGAACGCCATAGGTAGGTAGGTACCTACCTAATAAATTCATAGGCCATTGCGATCATTACAAATCATTTTTCGACACACAGGCTACCTACACAGGTCGTTAATTAAACAAACCAACCTAAAGTTCGGCCGTTCAGAGAATGCGTTCCTGACACGTCGCGATTGAACTGACGACGTAGCTTTGTAATGGCGTTGCAGTTACGATAAAAATATTTTTGCTGGTTGTTTACCGTTTTAACAATTGATGAGCATTAAAACAACATTATTATATCAATAATCAATGAATGTTATAATTTTGTGCCAAACTGAGTGTCAAATAACTTGGTAAACAATATTTTTCTAAATCTATACTACGCTATTACAAGGTTATGTCAGCGCTTTATATTTGTAGTGCTGTGCAATAACAGGCAAGTATCGTAATCTGTTCTTATACAGTTATACTTATAATATAAAATAATACGCTTTGTTTTTCTTTTTAACAATTTGAAAATAATGGACTATAAGATAACTTTTATGAAATATAAAAATAAAACTATGACCAAACGGAACGCGCGAAAGAAAGTAGCAATTCAATGTACTTACTTTATTGCATAGAAATACAGATTGTAACTTTGTAACAAAGAATAAATAAAACAATTTTATTACAGTGCAACCTTAATATAACGTACCTCAATATAACGACTTCCTCGATTTAACAAATTCTTCGTAATCCCCTTGAATTGTCCATAAGAGTCAATATAAAATATACCTTTACATTGCGAACATTCTTTGCGTACAACCTCTTAATAACGAATTTTCAACTATCAAGAAAAAGTATTCATACCTCTAATTAACGAATTTTGCCAACCCAAAACCTTTATATAAAGTTTCCACCAATAATATAACTCTTAATCTTATAATGTGATTCATGTCTCGACATGTTTCGACACGCTTTTGTTTGTAAAGTAATCATTGTTGTTTTGATGGAAAGTAATGTAAACACCTCTGCTCGTCACTATTGTTAAAGATTTAAGTTAAAATGGCTCAGAAACGTAAACGGTGTTCCTTATCGGTCGCAGAAAAGCGAAACATCATTAATTATGTTGACCAAAATCCCATGACGAAAAAATTAGACATAGCTAATAAGTTCGGGATTCCCGCAAGTACATTGGCTACAATTTTAAAATTTAAAGATAAGTTTTCAGAATGTGTTATCATTTATTAGTAGAAGTTGTTAGCTATAACAAGATAAGTACGTAATATTGAGGTGAATAAAACTATTCTTTTACCTCTTTATAACGAATTTTAGACCAATCTAACCTCAACATAACAAACCTCAGTTCAACGAATTACTTGATATTACGAATATTTTCTTGTTCCCCTCCGATTTGTTATATCGAGGTTGCACTGTATATGAATATTACCTTTTTTTGATTTCTACTTAAATAACTAAAATATAAATTTTAAATGATTCCGCCAATTTAAAACGAAAATAATCTTAAAATAATGCGCCGGTTCATTTTGGAGGAACGGTAACGAACTCAGTGTTATGTTGTGCCCATCACTAGTCGTGACTAACTGATAGGTGTCAGGAACGCATTCTCTGAACGGCCGAACTTTACTATGACAAGTAGGTAGGTACTTAATTAATGTAGCGACGTCATTATTTACATTTACAAACAACCTTGCAAGAGCTTGCAAGCACAGCACAAGCACAGCTTGCAAGTCATAGTGCAATCCGTGTGCAATCCTTCTCTTTCGCTGTCATTTGTCAAGTTGGTTCTTGTCAAATGATGTCAAGTGTCAACTGTCAAATCACATGTCAAATTGCATCCGCACTCCGCAGGCTTCGATTGTTTGCTTCACTGTTTTCTAATATTTTATTTTGGACTCTTGATCGGATTTGTTCATGTTGACCCGTGTTTAGTTAAAATAAATTTGCGTTACCTCATCAGTGTTATTTTACAAGTTTTTTGCATTTTTAGTCGCTTTATTTTGTAACAAAAAACCTCGCAAAATTGTGTAAATAGCTTTATGTTACTTAAATACATTAAAAAAAGTGCTCGAACATCTGTATTTAAGTGAGATAAAATAGCGCGCCAATGCACGACGTCGCCGGGAAAATATCGATATGTAAAGTGGACCGGGAGCGTTTTAGTCGGTGGGACTATGTTGTTTCTCAGTGCCTTAGCAATAGGGATGATTACTGGCTTGCAGAATGTTACCACGGAGGTGTCGACGACGGGGAGTGACGTAGAGTCGACCACTGACATGGGGCTCCTGGACACAACCAGGCCTTCTGTGATTAACGACTTCGTGAACGTGACGATTCAGGAGCGCCTTTCCATGTGGGACTTGTACCTGAACCACTGCCCTAAGTGGCGTCCGATCAACCATATATTTTTCCAAGCAGCCAATGTGTTCTTCTTGTTATCTTTTCTGGCTCCGCACACCCCCAGTGGCTTGATCTGGCTGCGTGTAGCCTTAATCTTGGGCTGTGCCTTCTCAGGCCTATGGGCTTGGAGTATAGAGTGCTACTTGGACGCTGTGGTCTGGAACAGTGTGTTTGTTGTTATTAACTTTGTGTACTTTGCTGTGCAGTTTTACTTGTTGCGACCAATCAAGTTTCATAAGGATATTGAAGGGGTAAGGCTACTTTTTTCAATACACTTGCTTGAAAATGCATTTGCTTAATCAGTGGTAGTAACCATTTCTTGAAAACATGTCTTGAAAGTCCTGTAGTTTTTCATCTGAAGTGGTTACAAACATTTTCAAATCTGCATAATTTTTATTTGATAGAAAATGATTATGCAGTCTGTTATCGAATATTATGGTATTTTGCTTTAAGAAAAAGAAATATCGAGTAACTATTGAGTTCCAGAAAGTTATTAACACTTTTTAAACAAATGTTAAAATTTATTTTTATTTTAATAAACTGAGTGATCTTAATATAATAATGTGAAAAATGCCAGATAAAATATATATATATATCTAGTTGCTCAAATAAATTTTATAATAGACTTAGTCTCATCTTGATACCTTGTTGCAATTTTATAAATATTTAACTTATTTATCACCTCACTATGTGATGCTTATCATTTCTAGGAATTAGGAACTACATAAGAAGATACATAAAATAAAAAAATAAAAAGTTCTCTTATATTCTCTAGGTCCTCAATAGACCTGACCCATTGGAACTGCACAAATCCACTATACAGAGTTTAGTACAGCACTCCAATAATACCACTGTTTCACTGTGTTAGAAATCCCAAAGTTTGGGGAGTTGGGAGTCCCCCAAGGAAGTAACATTTTCTATAGCAGTGGGGGTGAAGAAACACATAATGTTATGACTGATAAGCCACTATGGGCTATACAACTCTGAAGCCACTCTCGGCTGTACAACTTATTCTTGAGAACATTTCTCGAAGCCTCGTTAATTCACAATAAGGTGATAAGGTAACCATTCTGATGTGATTTGTTTTTGCAGAATAGAGAGCACCAATGAGTACAAATCGGTACTCTCCATTCTGCAAAAACAAATCAAATTAGAAATTTTGCTGCCCAAAAACTTTTTTTAAGACCTGGAGCAGACCAAAGACAATTTGGAAATTATAAATTCTCACCTACCGAGAATTCATATCAGAGCACCCCAATTCACACAGCTCTCACCAACAAGCCAGAGAAGTTGATGAAAAAACTTTCATCAGATGAACATGTGTAAAATCAGTCTATTAGTGACTCACATGTACACTTTATGAGGCTTCTTGCTTTTTGGACCTGGCTAGTGTATAATATTGGGTAAGATAACAAATTGGACTTGGTAAACAAAAACATCCCTTTGGAAAATAGGTTGAAATAACAAAGATGGGCTGCATCAATATTTGGCAGCAAACGTTTGGCTCAACAATGAATCATATTGGTTTCGAAAGTCGATAGACATGGAAGGGGCATACGGTGCGCGCAATCGAGGCCTTCTATTGTATTTTTGGTCCAAGTTATGAGATACTTTAATCTCATTTGCATTTGAACGCCATGTTTCATTTATTGTCTACGAGCTTTTGTCCGCGTGGAGTTACTTTTTAAAAAATGAAGTTATTTTTTTCGGTCGCGTGGAGGTACCTTTTTAAAAATCCCGCGGGAATTCCTGTTTTTCCGGGACAAAATGTAGTCTATGTTACCCTCAACATCCTCAACTATACCTATGCAAAAAAATTTTAAAGGTTTGCGGAGTAGGTATAAGCCACGAAATCTCTCGGGTAGCTGAATTTACGCAGCCTTAAATAATTTCATCATCATAGTTCTTTATAACTTTTATAAAACACTTTTCGCAGAATCTATGCAATCTATGATCTATGAAAACCAAATAAAAATACTTACAGCACTTTTTGAGAATGACACACCCAGACAGCCTCCTCAGTCTTCCTTTTTTTTCCCCTTATTCAACTACTTCCCGCCACCATCTTTAAATATCGTCGGTACACGTCTTGACTATGTCTTCCGCGTGAGCGAAAGTGTGGATCCGCCCTAACGCTTCACATTTAGCTGTATCATAATTTTTCATGGTGCGTTCTAGCGCCTTAAGTTTTTCTCGGTAGAAATAAGTCTTTAAGTAATTTGATGTAAAACCATTAAGTATTACAAGCGCTGAAGGGTACTTTTCTCCCTGTTTTATACCTATCATTCGCCCTAGATTATGAAATTAACCGCGATTGAAAATATTGAATTCGTAACTTAGTTTCCTTCATAAAGAACCGCAAGCGTACGCGTGTGTCTGTTATCCGTATGGAACTTAATAAATAACTTATGAAATTTTCCGAAACCGCTTACAAGTTATCACTTAAACCAGACTTCTTGCATGGAAGCCTATTGCCCAACTTGCACGACAAATACTGTTGCCGTATAACTAATTGTTTCTCCAACCAACTCTCGCCTATTCGCTAATTGCTTTAGCAATCGTATGAATAAGTAATCGTTATGCCGATTCAAAAGAGCTTTTATGAATAAAGGCCTAACCAATTTGAATTTGCATTTCCTTCTGTCACTCTTTTTGTCTTCAGTTATTAGTTAGGTAACTATACTTTGGGAACATTCAAAATAATTAGTTAGTTATAAAATCTTCCGGTGCTTTTCTGTCCATAATCTCATGATATATCGCCAGCCTGCGTATTGGCTGTTTACATCCGTACTGTACTTGGCTGTTTACGTACGTAAGCCACGAAATTCTTCTAACAATACTTCCCTGCCCTCAACTTTGCCCATCATGATGGTCTGAAGGGGATAAGGTTATGCCTGGGTACAAGTTCCACATAACTGTGTCTACTTTTACCGGCGCCTCGTTGAAGTTCATCTTTTCTAGTGTTTTAATAATGTCCAATGTTTGTTGTCACCACTTTTCGCCCTCTTTTTTGTGATTATTGTCTTTGACTGCCTCAAGTTTCAATCTATTGAAGTTATTAACTATTTGGTAGTTGTTATCTCAATCATCAACATCTGGCATCTTATAGGGATTTCAACCTTGCATGACATTTGCCTATTCCTAATTTTACCGCTTATATTTACACCAACCCATCGTGAGTTGACACTTTCACGTCAACAATAAGCCTACTATTACATCATTATGTGGGAGGATTTAGGTATAATCCACCTGCATACCTATTATGAATACGTCTTGTACATAAATATGTATCTACATGTTAGTGAAGAACCTAAGAGAATCTTAATCTTTGTCGGTCAATCAAAAAACGCTTAGGTAAAACTTTTTTATAACTTTAACCCCGTAAACCTCGAAGTTACAAAACCCAAACCTGAATTATGTACGAAGGACTCGAGTAGTTCTCTAACTTCGCTTTTAAAAACTATTCTTCGGAGTAGTTTGGAGTAGATCATAAAACCTCAGTGAGACGGTGACAAAAACGATCGTAGAAGAAAGAAATATCTTGCACTAAGGGCTTCACCAACGTAAAATAAGTTTACCGGAGTGTGATATTTGGGTAGATTTTCAATACTTTTACTTTTTAAAAACGCTCGGATAAGACTAATGAGATCTATAAGAGCGTGCTCTGACTTAGCTCGGACTCAAGATAAGAGTTAAAACGAGACACAAATATGCGCTGACATAAATCTGTCTCGTTCTATCTTTGTCTTGAGTCTTGAGAGTGCGATCTATAGATTTCAACCAGAGTTAAACTTACCAGATAAGTGGATCTTATTGTTACTAGCGCTTGTCTGCAATCACACCTGATGGTAAGTGAAGATGCGGCCTAAGATGGAACGCGCTTGCCTAGAAGATGCCTATTCACTCTTGATTTGAAGGTATCCAAATTATAGTTAGAGGGAAAAACGGAAGCCGAAAGGGCATTCCAAATAGCGGTGCGTATCAGGAACGAAGAAGCAAAGCGCTTAGTGCGCGTCCTTGGAATTTCAACTACGTAGGGGTGCAGATCTTTTCTGTGCCTTGCGTTTCGATGGTAGAATGGTGACGGTGGAACCAAGTTGATAAGTTCCTGAGTACACTCTCCGAAATATATTCTATAGAATACCGACAGACAGGCAATTTTTATTTACTTGTTACTAGGCATTTGTATATTGTTTTTTTTTTCTTACTTGGTTTCCTAGATATTTTTCTTTGCTGTGGAAAGCTAAACAATCCATTACGTTGCGTAATGTGGTCAACCCGTCTACCGACATCGGTGCCCGCTACTTGTTTACTGGTTAACATTGACACCTTATTGAATTACCTACTTGCTGTAAATAGCCTTTGAACTATTTACCTTTTTCATGATAAAATATTCAAAAAAGTAATTGATTTATCCATATGTAGCTTCTTGGCAGTTTTCCCTTTGTACAACTGATCAATTGACCGTCCTTCCAAAGGGTGTTAAAAGGACATGAATAAATTATTACTTCAATATTTGTTTAATAATAATTTATACAATTTTCCCTTTGATGAAATGAGTTTATTTATGTACTTAGATATATTCTTGTTCATCGTCATTTCTTCATCGATTACCAATTTTGGCTTAGAAATTCGACATTATGAAAAACCTGTTTCTAGTTAATTTAATTACTGTCTAAGCTATTTTGCTTAAAATCGTTTTATATTGCGCAAAAGTAGGTCATGACCTGACCAATTGCTTCATTTCTAACTACTCTATTATGTATAGACTAGAATTGGCTCAAAACAAAATTTCACCCTGCGCGTAAACCATTTACAGCGGGGTATAAACTATATCTCGGTTAGGAAATGGCATTATATCCGTATGCTTTTATTGTAAATCTAGATTCTTCCCGCGACGTCATTCGTGTAGGTTTTGGATGCAAGTTTTTCTTTAATTCCGTAGCAATCCGTAATTCTTACGCTCAAAGTAGCATGCTATGTAGAGTTAAGTATCGGATTTTCGTGTTAGACTTAGTATTATCTATAATATGATATGATCGTGATGATGCACGGACTATATCTGTATCTTTATAAAAAACTGTAAAAGGTAGACGAGGGTAAGCGTAAATGGATAAATGTTTAAAACTTACTTCAATTCTGGGATGATAAGGAAAATACTAACAGGGGTTTATAGGCAAAGTTCAAATGCTTCAGAAGTTGCACTGAGAGTGTTTACGATCAAAGTTTCCTTTAAAGTATCTTCTCTCATAAAAATTTGACTAAGTAAATTATTCCCCAGAAATTTTTGTGAATCCATTATGTTCATCTTAATGGATCCTAATGAATTCAGGGAGTATTTTTCCAAAATAAAAAGGCAGTCATATAGCGGAATCTTTTGTAAATGAATACTACAATCAGGGACGGATCTACTTAAAGGCTTTTTGGGCTGCAGCCCAGGGCCCCGCGAATACAGAGGGCCCCCAACCGAACTGGGGGACTACTCTAATTCAACGAAAAACGAAATATCGATCGAAATTTCGCGTATTTCCTACCACGGTTCGTTTTCGTTCCGCAACTTCGCTCGAACGAAAATGTTTGACGTTTAGATTTTCTAAACCTACTCTAATTCATAAATGTTGCGAACGAAAATTTGCAATAAATAATGTTTTAATAAATAAATAAAATATTTTGTTTTCCTATTTTCTTCCTGTACTTAACATATATTACATTACATATACCTACATCACTACAGAAAGCAGTTTCTTGTCAAAATGCCAATTAGTTGAGTAATTAGGTAGGGCCCCTAAGCAGTATTAGCCCAGGGCCCCACAAATTCAAGATCCGCCCCTGAATACAGTACCTACTACTATGTTCACGATATCACCTAATTTAAATTCACTCAATGACCAATCCCACCTACGATTTAACCGTTATCACCTGTGATACTGGTTATTTAAGCCCAGTCAAGTTATACCCGAAGTCCAGGTGAGGTGGTGAGTCGAAAGGTGTTAAGTTATGCAGATTCGATTACAACCAAATGGGAGAGTTCAGAACCGGTTTCGCGCGTCCATCTGTTTTAAAGATCTCCCAGATATGAGTGGCGTGAAAAATTGGAATTTATTTTTATCGTTTAAAAATACCCATAGCGATTTCATATACCTACCGCATAAGTTGTTACATATTTTTTGTAACTAAATGATATTATAGTAAAGTTGGTATATTATAGACTATTAGCTATCACCCGCGACTTTTTCCGCGTCGAATTAGGTTCTTAAAAATCTGTGGGTAAACTCTGTTTTCCGGAATAAAGGTAATGCAGCCTATGTCACCCTCCAATACCTCAACTATAACCTACTCATGCAAAAAATCACGTCGACCCGTTCTTCGTGATTGAAGGACAAACCAACAAACAAACACACTTCATCCACAACTTATCCGGAAGATTACTAAGTAGGCAGTAAGCGCCTATCCATTAACACTAAACGAATAATTTGACAGGCGTTATCGATATCCTTATCAGTCATTAATCGTGAAATTAATCGCCGCAATCCATTTTATCAAAGACCTTCACGTATTAATACTGATTGCTGAAATAAATACTTGCATGAATAACCATCCTAAGCCTGTCTATGGCAATAAATACCTTCGTAAAAGGTGACTCGGATTTTATTACCCTTTATATACCCTTTATAGAGTACGTGGTGGCCGACGGGGAAGATGTACATAATATAGAGTATAGACGTAAGAATTCTTTTTACAAAACCCGACTTCAAACGCCACTACAAAGTTGTGCCTAAAAATCGAGGGAACTCTTCATGAGTTCCCTCGATATAATCTATCTTCATTTTAAATTTCAGCCAAATCGGTCCAGTAATTTTTGAGCCAATTCGTTACAAACATACATACAAATCTTTTCTCTTTATAATATTAGTATAGATTGGCATATTGAAATGATCGCACAATTTTAATAACTTTGATATTTTGAACAGGGGGTGAGTTCCTGAATGTCAGATAGCACGTACAATGCACTTAATGCACGCCACCGGGGAATAGCAATAACCACTGTAGCGGGCATAATTTTGTCAACGACCCTATGTGAGAACAAGTTATTGATCGTGTAAAACATAGTCCCCAAAGTCACATTGTAATTCGAGATCCTTTAAGAGTCCCCGCAGACCACAAACTCTTTATCAGCCGATAGTTTGGTCCTTTTCTTAATCAGTATAAAGATGCACGTGCGCAAATTATAACGATTCGATATCGGCCGATAAAAAAGTTTGATGGGCTACAGGATTGCCTTCAAACTGAACTATCGGCCGACTACTAAAGCAATTGTTTAGTCGGTCGCTTACTGTAACTAACGCTTAACTTTCATTATGCAACCGCTCTCTTCAAAAGTCACTTGGCAATTAGCAAATGGTTCGAGAGCAGTCGACTGATTGTTGTATACATGGTAGCTCATCATCGATCCGACTCGACTGTTTAGTTGGCCCAGTGTGCCCGATAGCAGCCTAGTTTGATCAAACTATCGACCGATAAAAAGTCTGTAGTCTGCGGGGTCTCTTAAACTCCCTTGAGGATGCGAATCCATGTTTAGTAACTAGTAAATCTGCACAAAATATGTGCTTTGATCAACTTTTGGAACCTCGATTTTAGAGTACAAAACTGCTCATCTTATAAATGGATAGATTGCACCCACAAATAGGTCAATTTGTTCTCAGTGCTAGTTATTCTGGACCCCCACGCTCTTAACCACTTAAATCTAGCCTGGACCGGTCCTTGATTGAATGTAGTATGTAGTAGAATGTTCACGATATAAAGATCTTTATGAATTTCCATCTTATCTTTCACCGAGGCTATAGAAATGCAAATATTATATCATGTAGGTATTAATGTCACCAAGCCCATAATCGTTTTAGGCAACGAGCGCGGCGAAAGTGATTTTTGGGGATTAAAATCAAGATTTCGCACATAGATTACTGTTTCACTTCTCAAGTTGACATAAGGCACACATGCCCAAAAAAGCGGCTCAAAAACAGCAGTTTTCCTGCATTAAGCTTATTACTAAGCACTGATGGTTCTATACCCAAAGGTTGCCAACGAGACCCTATTTCTAAGTCCTTCCGTCCGTCTGTCAGTGAGCTGGATCTCATAAACCGTAATAGATAGGAAGGTGTACGCTATAACAGGTAATAACAAAAATTAAAGAAGGTTCTTTTAATTTATATGAAGACTTTAGTTTTTGCTCGATTTCAATAATAGGGTGTCAAGTCTTGTACGATGTACGGAACCCTTCGTGTATGGGTCTGATTCGCACTTGGCCGGTTTTATTTTTTTAATGCAGCATGCATTAAAAAAATTATAAATTATTATTTAATTTTATGCTTCCGCTCGATATAGAAGGGTTCTGAAGCAATTGATGATGTTTGCTGAGTGATATTAGTGACCTCCTAAATAAAATTATTGTGAGGTGGACATAAACAAAATAAAGAGAAAATACTGCAGCAACATTTTTTTTATAGAGGCAGTGTTGTTTTTGGCAAACCTCCCGAAAGCTTTCCAGTTTCAGACTTTATCAAGTCGCATCACGTTTCTCATACCGATTTATGACGTTTACAGTATACAGCTTGCATATATCCTGCCCGTAATAAAATTTATAATAACAATAATGTCCTCCCGACCGGATTCGGCCACGATGGCCAATCTCCACAGAGATTAGCCACCTGCGCGGGAGATATTATATTGCAAAAGTGAGTGCGCAAACACAGGTGCACTCTCTATTCCCTCACTCTCATCGTAAAAAATTTTACGCAAGGTCAACGCAAAGTTCATGAAAATGGGGTTTTTAGATTTTTTAGTGAAACGGTTAGTTTTATGATAAAAATCGCTCAGACAAAAATTGTAGATCATGCAATTGTCTACAAAATTGTCCTTACACTTTTTCCCCTAAAATTCGCCATTTCCGAGAAAAAGTGGGTGATATTTTTTCTCGTTTAACCCATTGTGTGGGGTATCATTGGAAAGGTCTTTCAAAACATTATCGTTATGAACATTTATTCGGTTTAGGGGTCCGTTTGGGAAATATTAAGCCTTAAAGTGAAAATTTTCGTTCGAGTAGGGCGTCCCTTCCCCTCTATAAAACTAAACTATTGATTTTAGATATATAACTTTAAACTGTTACGGATAAATAGGCTTTACTAGTTAACGAGTAATCCAAGACTAACTTTTGAAAAGTAAAAATTTCATAGCGAATGACTTAGATGCCATTAATATTGTGAAAATGAAATGCAACTACGGAACCCTACACTGCGCGTCGCCTGACACGCGATTGACCATTTATTTTTATTCACTGTCGTTAAAGTCAGTCATTCTCGCAACAAACTCATGGAAATTTCACTGCCTCTTTACTGTCCCAAAGTATCTCGAGGCTCTGAAATGATACTGTGATTTACGTCTCTCAAATTATTACGTTGAAAGCCATCCGACGTTTTTACGATGTTATTCTCTGGTGCTTGATTTGGTTGCTTGTGTTCGTACTTTGTAATTAAGGCTCATTTTTTTTTCTTGGATAGGGACGGTTGAAGGACTACAGCTAGTTATTCCTCTCTGTACTCAACACTGATATCGTAATAATTTTATTTGTCACTAGCTTTAACCCGCGGCTTCGTTCACGTTAGGTTCGATTTTCTAACCCCCTATTTAACCCTCTTGGGGTTGAAATTTTCCAAAATCCTTTCTTAGCGGATGCCTACGCCCTAACAGCTACCTGTATGCCAAATTTCAGCTCGATCGGTCCAGTGGTTAGAGCTGTGCGTTGATAGATCAGTCAGTCAGTCAGTCAGTCAGTCACCTTTGCCTTTTATATATTTAGATTTAGACTCAAAATTGACAATATGATGGGTGTCTTATAATTTTTAACCCTTAAGCCTAATTTTTAACGTGGGTACATGAAGCCATTCGTATAGAATATAATACGAATATATATTCGTGTGATAATATATATTTGCGCATGTTACAAGATGTATGTAGTAGTCCAGTATATATATGTAACATCTTCCACTTATTATGTCATATTTGTACTTATAATATGAAATGTTTTTATGCGTGAACCAATGACCTTCTAATACATAGATTATTGGCGAGAACCCATAAAATTGATTAAAAATACGTTACTGCGGCGTATTCTTTATAGGTAATTTCTGTTTACAATTTTTTTTATGTCCACATTTTCGTCCGTAATTCGACATAACCTCAGTGTATTGTGATTAGGCATCGTTAAATACGTATTAGCGTTTCACACGTCACGTTAATTGTAATCATAAAACATACCTAATTCAACAAAGAGTATAAAATATAAGTATACAAAACAAGATAAACAAAAATGCGAAAAAAATGAAGACAAATTGAGTTTGACATCGAATAAAAATTCTTCTTCTTCTCCTCCTCCTCCTCCTACACCTTCTTCTCTTTTTTCTTCTTCAATCCAAAATCGTGAATTTTTTGTGAAGAGGTGACGGAAAATCATCTTTACAGTACTAAAAATAGACATTTTTAACAAAATCAATTCCGTAGATTTGGAGATTAAGGACCAATCTATGTGTAGTAATTTTTATTTCCATTTTATTTGGTTCACACAATATATTCCGAAAACCACCCGATATCCGGAAACACACTCTTAAACATTTAGTTTCTAAAGTCTTGGCAAAACGTTGAAAGTGCGAGGCTATTGAGCAGAGTCCGCACTCCATTCATCATAACTAGTAGTGGCCCACTTTCCTACTAACCCGGTCTTAACTCCTGACGTCACACGTCGATTTTCTGATATTTGAGATATAACTCCGCGTATATTTATTTCAATACTAGTTTTTGCCCGCACCTTCAACTTGATCTCTAACCCTTCCTTTCAATACCCTTATTTCAATTGTTAAAAATTGTAAAGTGTATTGTGTTTTTAAGCTATTGCATAGGTTCTATCGCGGGCCAGCGTGGAGACCGAATCCAGAAATTCCGTAACGAAAATAACCTGACACGGGACTCCTCTGATGATAAAAAATGCTATGCAATAGCTTTACCGCGGCAGTCCCCGAGTGCCACACGTCTTTTTTTTTTTAATTTTGCCGATGTTACCTACCCTATAACTCCATCATATTTGGCCGGATTTCAATATTTTTATTTTGTAGGACCTATCGTCAGGTTGGTCCCGTTTAAGTTTGGCTTATTCATATGTTGGGTCTGTTTAAAATTTTTAATTTACACTTGTTACATTTCAACTAAAACATGTTATTTTCTTTATAAAAATATTGATTTCATAACAGTTGTAATTGGATGTGCTACATGTATGTATGTTTAAATTGAGTCTGCATAATTGTTGCAAAGCATCATCAGCATAACGGATGTTGTTATGTGAATATAGAAAGTTATGAATCTACAGTGTTACTTAAATTAGTTTTAGAATATTACTTACGCGAATTATAACATTTTTGGAATTAACGCCTCAAGTAAATAGCTACGCATTTAAATGTCCACAAAAATAAGTATGATACCTAGTAAAAATTATTAATCATCATCAACTCTCTTAATTCGCCTTTATTAATTAACACCATCAATATCTAACTAACACCCCTCTCTTGCGTCGGGGCTTAAATATAAAATAATGTAACTGTTCAATATGAAAAATTTTGATATTAAAAATAATTAAATTCTGCGCGAGGCGACATCACTGTGTCATTCCAAAGAGTGCTGCAGAGGATTGAGGTGACAAAAATTAATAAGGGTAATTTTTAGGGTTTCATGCCAAATTGGGTAGTGGTTGACAATGTTTTTTTAAGAATATCAGCTAAGCTGAATTTGACTTATTTTCTCCTCTCCCCTCCAAATAAGCGAAAAGCTTATACTAGAAGTCAAAGTCTGTTTGTTTCTTGGTTTGTCTTTCAATCAGGCAGCTACGAGACAACTAATCAATGTGATTTTTGCATGGTTGTATATAGTTGAGGTTGAGGTTTTATCTCGAAATTTCCGTGAGGTTTAAAACATAGTAAACCTAGTTGCTCGAAAAAGCAAATTTAAAATATATAGTTAATAAATTGTATAAGTTTTTAATTTTCAAAATACATTTAAAAAGTTACTAGTTCAATACCCCAGGTATTTAGGGGTTAGGTTAAATCACGGTTAGTCAATTAACTACGACGAAATTGAAACAGAATCTGTTTAACCACCGAGAAAATGCAGTTTTAGAACTTAAAGAGATTACTTAAGTTATGAAACATACCTCACCTATATTGATGAACATCGAAGCTTTTAAACTTTCAATGAATTTCTAGATATTTTAAACTAGGTCATTGTCTGCCGATCTCAGTACTTGTCTTGTCTAAAAGCATCGGCGTCTTTGTCGCTTTATGACGGCATTTTATCGTCGTAAGCCTTTTTGTGGTCTTTGGTGGTTTTCTTACTTAATCTTCTTAAATATATAAAAGGAAAACAGTGACTGACTGACTTACTGATCTACAAAGGCACAGCTCAAACCACTGGACGAATCAGGCTGGGGCGTACAGATAGCTATTATGACGGAGGCATCCGCTACGAAAACATTTTTGGAAATTCAACCCCTATTGGGAATGAAATAGGGGTTTGAAAAATCGAACTTCATGTGAGTAAAGTCGCGGGGCAAAAGTAGTATAAACATACTTTACACATCTTTTAGAACGTTAGGGAGAACTCTTGCGTGCAGGTTTCTACTTTCTACACTACATTTTTTTTCATCGTTATATTTTAACTTCTTAGTTCAACTACACCATTACAAAAAAAACACGTGAATTAGTCCAGAAATCTTGGAGATATCGGTGGACATACATAGAAAAATAAGATATCGGTCAAATTCAGAATCCTTTTTTGGAAGTCGGTTAAAAATAAGTAAATGTTTCCTGGCAGATTTCCTCATAAAACTGTGGAAAAGAATAAAGCAAAAATTACAAAATCGAAGTTCGGAGTCGTATTTTTAAGTAATATGTTATGACTAGCTTTAACCCGCGGCTTCGCTCACGTTAGGTTCGATTTTTTAACCCCCTAATTAACCCTCTTGGGGTTGAAATTTTCTTCCAAAATCCTTTCTTAGCGGATGTCTACGTCCTAACAGCTACCTGTATACCAAATTTCAGCTCGATCGGTCCAGTGGTTAGAGCTGTGCGTTGATAGATCAGTCAGTCAGTCAGTCACCTTTGCCTTTTATATATTTAGATTTGGATGGGCAATGGGCATTCGTCATAATAGAATTAATAAAGAGAATGTCAAACTGATGAACTGAAACCTTATTCAAACCAACCAGGCTATTTTCTAGAGGAACTTTAAAAATAGTTTCACGATAATGTGTTTGCTAGTCGCTGGGAATTAATCGAGCATAGACGCACACAAAAACTAGTTTTCAATAACCAAAGCTTCGTGAGCAAAAACAGTAATTTCTTCGGTTTGGCCATTCTTTCACGTGGTAGTTTGAGCGCATTCAATTTAAAACGATGGCAAAAACGTAAATTGACCGTAGCTGATCCACCTTGGTTAGAATTGTGTGGATAGATCACCTTTTTGCTCCTTTTATTTTTACCTGACGTGGAAGAATGCGCGTCGTTTGACGAACAGTCGTGGCCTTTAGAGTTCCTAAAATTAATGCTTCTGCGAAACCGTGGGTTTGTTATTTGAACTTATTTTAGCTCAGTGGTTTTAGTTAACAGAAAGTATTGTATAGAATTTTAGTATTGCGTACGCGCTAGATTTTGTTTGTTTTTGGGTGATCTTAATTTCTTTTTTATTTAATTTATTTAATAATGTAACATTTTTGACATTCGTACTTTTAATGAATTATACGTAATCTAAATATATAAAATTCAAAGTCCTGACTGACTGACTGACTGACTGACTGAGATATCAACGCACAGCCTAAACTACTGAAGTTAGAAACTTGAAATTTTTACAGTTGGTTCCTTTTATGACGTAGGCGCACACTAAGAAAGGATTATTGGAAATTCTACCCCTAAGGGGTTTAAATAGGGGATGGAAGTTTATATGAAACTCCGTCATTTTTCAAGCTGTTTCCATCAAAGTTGGTATTTGAGCTTTTAGTTAAAAATAAAAAAGTACGTGTGTCACAGTTTTTGAAAATTCCACTCCAAAATCTAATTCCACGCGGACGAAGTCGCGGGGGCAAAAGCTAGTTACTAGCATATGTCTCTGATCAAGTACTAACCTAGCTTTTACCATTTTCGTACTTATTGCTCATGAATTCCGACCTGACACCGATATAAATCTATTATACCTATCGTTGCGTTTGTCACAGGAATTCCGCTTAATTGCCACTATAAAACCGTAAGCGGTGTAGCTAATTATGGCATAACGAAGAAATGGTTTGCATTCAATAGCTAACGGTACATTCATAGTTTTCCCAATACCTATTGCCTAGGGTATTGTTCTATTGCCTAGGGTTACAGTTACAGATTTTTTATTAATCGAATTCTGTAATAATTAAGAAAGTAGATAAGTACAATTAATTAATTATCAGAACTTTAAAGCCCATTAATAATGTTATAATATGTAATTATATCTGGTTTTTGATTAAACATTAAAGAATTTAATTCTTTTATTGATGCCAAAGATATTTTAATTGTATTAAGGGCAAATAAAGAAAAGACATAGTATTAAAAAGTTCAGCTATAATAAACGTAAAAATTCTTCTTCGATTTCTCCAGGATCCCATCATCAAATCCTGATAACAATGGGGCTATCTGGGAAGTACACCCTTTCAAAAAAAAAAGAATTTTCCGAATCACTCCAGGCGTTTTTTGAGTTATCGGGGAACATGCATAAAAGAATCCGACAAATTGAGAACTTCGTCTTTTTTGGAAGTCGGTTAAAAATAAATTGCGAAGGCTTCCATAAAATTCTTATCCAATTAATGCTTAAACTCAGTTTGCGGTTGTGTTAAGCCGAATTTTATTTTAGTATACGTAATCTGTATTGCGTAAGTTCCTTACAAATTGGTGTTAAATCTTAGTAAATGGGATCCAGAATTAATTTCGTTCAATTATTTAGTATTCGTTGAAACGTGCTTTAGACGCTTTACGGAGAATCGATTACAGCAGAACAGAATATATCAATCAACTACTTTAGCTTTGAGAAACGGATTTTATATTATTTAACTAGCTTTTACGTGGCTACGCTCCCACTGTTTATTTAAAGAATTTCGAAATGGTGATTTCTATACAAAATTACCAATTTTTGATTTCCAGTTGTTCTTTTGGGGGTTTTCTATTGTTTTTGTGGTTTTTAAACCATCCTGCATTAAAGTGAACAAAACAAGAAAAAATTCAAATCGGTCGAGCTGTTTTTGAGTTTTAGCCAGACTAACGAACAGCAATTGATTTTAATATATATTATAAATAGATTGTTATGCTGTAACCAAGGATTTCAGACTAGTAACTAAGGCATTTCACCAACTAAGATAGTTCATAAGATATACATTATACATATACGAGTAAAAGCTTTATTTAATACATAATCCGTAAAAATAAGTACATAGTTTAAAAGTTCCACGAGTTCAAAGACTAGTACAGAAAGTCGTAAATGCTCGGACCTGTGAAACTTTGAAACAGTTTAACGGGAACCTGACAAACTTAAGTCGCAGATATTAATTTCTAGAGTGTGTCTACAAAATGTCATTTTCCGGGATAAAAGGTAGCTTATGTCATTCTCCAAGACCTCAATTATACCCATGAATAAAATAGCATCGATCCGTTGCTCCACTGCTTTGTGATTGGAGAACCAACCAACAAACGTCATTCTCTGATTGATTAGTATATTATAAACGTACGTATGGAGTACTTTGGCCAGATTCTTAGGATTAACAAGTACGACCTCCTGCAGCTTATGCTACAGGGAAAAAGCCCGATCCTTGTTCCGTGCAGCAGCGTCCAAGGAACAAATAGCCCTAATGATTGTCAACCTCCGATAGGAGACGGCACTGCAAGAAGAAGTAGAATTATAAACGTAAAAATTCTTTTTACAAAACCGACTACAAACGCCACTACAAAATATGTCATCTGTGCCTGTAAAATTTGAAGAGTTTCCTCGATTTCTCTAGGTTCCCCTCATCAGATCCTGACCTGATGACAATGGGACCACCTGGAAAGTATACCACCTTTCAAACAAAAGAATTTCCAAAATCAGTCCAGGCGTCTTCGACTAATCGGTCAACATACATTAAAAAAAAAGATTCCGACGAATTGAGAACCTCCTCCTTTTTTGGAAATCGATTAAAAATAAAAATCAAATTTTGTATGTATGGGACGCGCCTCGAAGAAAACTTCTCGTTATTATATTCGACAGCGTTTTAATCACAATAGAATTTAGACACAATTTGTACCTTTAAAGTGGTTAACAAGACTCATTGTCATGTTCCAAAATGTTAAATGAAATATTGATATATTGCTGGTTGTTCACGTCGCTAAGTGCTTCCTTATTTGGTGTGACAACTGAGAAGTGCTAAATACCTCGCAATCAATTTGAGAGCGATTCGGGGTCGCCCTACATCAATCAGTGGGCGGAGTGAGATGGATGGGACCAATAACTGTTGTCAGGGCTTGTTCTTGTTATACTCGATTACTAGCTGATGCCCGCGGCTTGGCGTGGACTTATTTTTCAAAAATCCCGCGGGAACTCTTTGATTTTCCGGGACAACAAGGAGCCTATGTTACTCGCCCGGTCCTCAACTACACCCGCAAAAAATTATGTCGAACCGTTGGTCTTGGTGGTTGAGACGTGATTGAAGGACAAACCAACAAACAAACACACTTTCGTTTTATAACACTTTATAATATTAGGAAGGATTTTGAATGTTAGATTAGGCTTATGATAGTTTTTAAGTTATTTATTGTGTTTTTACTAGTTAATTGGATAAATACACTAGCGAATTGGGATTTTGACCTGTAACGTTAGAGTGGGATAATCTAAATATATAAAAGGCAAAGGTGACTGACTGACTGACTGATTGACTGACTGACTGACTGATCTATCAACGCACAGCTCTAACCACTGGACCGATCGAGCTGAAATTTGGTATACAGGTAGCTGTTAGGACGTAGACATCCGCTAAGAAAGGATTTTGGAAAATTTCAACCCCAAGAGGGTTAAATAGAGGGTTAAAAAATCGAACCTAACGTGAGCGAAGCCGCGGGTTAAAGCTAGTCTTCTATATATATAAAATTGAAAGTCCTGACTGACTGACTGAGATATCAACGCACAGCCTAAACTACTGAAGTTAGAAACTTGAAATTTTTACAGTTGGTTCCTTTTATGACGTAGGCGCACACTAAGAAAGGATTATTGGAAATTCTACCCCTAAGGGGTTTAAATAGGGGATGGAAGTTTATATGAAACTCCGTCATTTTTCAAGCTGTTTCCGTCAAAGTTGGTATTTGAGCTTTCAGTTAAAAATAAAAAAGTACGTGTGTCACAGTTTTTGAAAATTCCACCCCAAAATCTAATTCCACGCGGACGAAGTCGCGGGGGTAAAAGCTAGTAAATAAATATAATTCAAACGTTAAAATTCTTTTTACAAAACCGACTTCAAAAGTATTATCAATCCGGGCGTCTTCGAGTAGTTAGAGAACATACATAAAAAAAAAGATTCTGACAAATTGAGAACTTCCTCCTTTTTTGGAAGTCGGTTAAAAATACAGTACAAATCGGAGCTGAGCTGTGGATCGTTTAGAACAGTGTCTACGACGACGACTGTGCTGAGAATTTCTTGACCGAAAAACCCAATACATTTTTTGACTTGACCCGGGAATAGCACCCGGGACCTCGCGAACCTGCTAACCACTAGACTTGACTAGACCGACGTTTCGGACTGTACAATGGAAGCGAAAAATATGGCTCACTCTTTGAAGAACGCGGTCCATTGTTTGAAGTTTTAAATTGCGGTGTTGTGCCGCCATAGCTTTTAAGGTTTCGCTGTGGTGCGATAAACTGTATTTCTGAGAATAACTTTAAATAATATTTGAGTAAATAATCTGTTACTTTGTTATTTTCTTTTTCTGCACGACTTAAAAATATTGCGACATTCATCGTTTGACGTCTTTAGGGTTTCTTACCCTATTGCTAAGCCTCCGCCGTCCGACCGTCCGTCCATTTGTCAGCGGACATCTCATGAACCGTAATAGGTAGATACGTGTCAAAGAATATGTTATTTCTATTGCCACTATAACAACAAATAATTTAAAAAAATAAAGTTAAAAATTAAAGAGGTTCCAATTTCCATTCAAATAAACTTTTGTTTTTGCTCGATCTAAATATTAGCTGGTGTTAAATCTTGTACGACTGTACGGAACCCTTGGTTCTCTTCGGTTTTTTTAAACTAAAGTAAATGATTTGAAACCCTTTGCATGAGGACAGATTTTTTCGTCAGATGTGAGGTCAAAATTTCTGTTTTTTTTTTTTTTTTGTAAATTGCGTCAAAGATCAATGAAGTCTAGTTGTTTTTATTTACCGAAAAATGATTTTTAATCAAATCTAATTTGTTCGAAGGCTACAGAGTAAAACTGATTTAAAAATCAATTTAAGTTTTGCCATCTTTTGTTGTTGTACCCAAAGAAAAATAACTTTCCTAATACCTGTTTATTTAAACCGCTTTATCCTCGGCCTCTATTTAAATTTATTGAAGAAAACTGGGTTGATTGTGTCTGAAGACACGGTTGTCCGATTTAGAAAATGATAATGTCTATTTCGACTTCAACAAGGTAACATGAAGTGCATTCAACTTGCGAGTAAGACTCCGAAGTCCGACTAATTTACCAACGTCGAGTTACCTTTAACCGAGGGATAAGTTGGGTATTCTGACAGTTTTTGTATTGAAAATTCTGTCAAAAAGAATGTCCTCCCGGCTTCCGTTTTTCCAACTAACTATAATGTGGGTGGGTTTTTAAATCAAGAATGAATAGGCGTCTTCTTGGCAAGCGCGCACCTTTTTAGGCTGCGACTTCACTTACCATCAGGTGAGATCGCACTAAAGCGCTAGTCTATATATTTAAAAAAAATCCAAAGAACTCTACATAATGTTTTCAAAAGTTGTGTGAAGTCTGCGAAATCCAGTGTGGTGGCAAAAAGCTAAAACCTTCTTATTCCGAATGAATGAAGGGTTCGTTTCTTGATTTTTCCTGCAATAACGCCGCAACAGAGCTAACTTGTAAAGGTATTTTTTATTCGATGACAAGATAGTCCTTGACTGCGATCTCGCCTGATGGTTAGTGACGACGCAGTCTTAGATGGTAGTAGGCTAACTTGGAAAGGGCATACCCCTAATCGTACCCCTACACGCCATCGTGCCGAAACGCTAAATGGCTTGGCGACACGTCTTTGACACGTAGAGAGTTTGCATAAAACCTAGATAGACGTTTTATCGTGGCGTTGATGAATTTATTCAAAACGAGCTGATGCTCACGTCTTCCCCGTGTGGATTTAAGGTTAAAGAAAATTTCAAGGAAATGCACTAGATAGGCTCAGACATCCAGGAAACGACCTACTGAACAGGAAATAAGATCTTAGCAATGACGTGGGTCGGTATGACCCAGAAATGAATGTGCAGAATCTACAACACTGGTGTTGCAATATATGTTTAAACTTAAACGCATGTCGCAATATATGTAAGAAGTTTAAATGCGTCTACATTTTCTATGGTGGTCTTAATTTTATTCTTCTTGTCTACGTCGCCGATACGGCAACAGCGTTTTTGAGTCTCCTCCTGGGTCCTAGATGCTGCTTAATCCTAACAAATATTCCACAAGGAACATCGAAACAACTGGTATATGGCAAAATAGTGAGCCTCAAAAGCCCAATGGTTAAAGGTGTGGACTGACTCAGCTCGATTGGATAAACGTTTGGATCTTGTACTATGCCATTGTTGTCCAATCTTCTATTTCTAATGCATCATTGCCTTGCTGATATTTTAAAAGATTCACTCATTTCAGCTTGTCATGTTTAACGAAAATTGATTTACTTTCGACGGGCCGTAACACTTGTGCTACACGTATCGGTGCCCCCCGATATGAACTTTGAATAAAGGGCTTCAAGGGTTCTTTAATAACGAAAAAACCGACAGGGGTTAACAGGACATGATGGAGGCAAAAGGCACTTATCTGTTCAGAATGAGTTCGCTCAACAAACGGAGTCGTGAATATATTATAGTCTGGTTCTCTGAAGTACCCATATTTTCTCCACTTGTCCTTCAAATTGATAGGTCATCTGGTTTCCCACAGGCTCGTGTAGGGCACATACTTCACGGATGGCCTCGTTTAATAATTCACGTTAACTGTCTCTGATTTGCAACCGGAGCCAAACTTTAATGCCTTGCTGTCCGCTGTGGGTTTTGGATGTACCATTTGGAAGTGAGGGTTATAGAGAAGCTTAAAACTACTGAGTTATTCAGTTTTCGGCTAGTAACCCTTATTTTCATTTACTAATAATTATTATGATACTATGAAATTATGGGTCAGTCCCATAATTTCATAGTGTCATACTATGAAATTATGGGTCAGTCCCATAATTTCATAGTGTCATAGTATCATGGGTTTAGCTGTGCGTTGATAGATCACTCATCTTCTTTTATATATTTAGATAATCTTCACGTCTTTATTTATTATTTCTCAGAGGATTCTCGGAGGCGTCAAGAATTAATTGGATCTATTCTATGATATAATTCTATTATTGTGCATTTTCTATAGCTATAATATGTCCGCAGTGTACGGATGCTTTACGGCGCGGGTTATTGATTGGCACGAAGCAAGGTGTTGCACCCAAACGCAATGCCCCAATATTATAAGTGGTCGGCCCTGATTCGCTTCACCCTCTTGTTATTTTGTTGGTTCACAACTCATATTGATTTCATACGATTCTGTTACAACTTTATTTTTTTATAGTTTTAAGGGAAACAAATTGGTCTACTGAACTTCAGTAAGTGACATCCGAAAAGGTTAAACAAACTTTTAATGTTTTTCTGGATGGACCTTTTTGCATCATCTCACATACTCAAAGATCATCTCACAATGTTCAAGAGTAATATTTTAAGTGCCAATTTAACCAACATCGAACGACGCTAACCGAAGAATAAATTGGGCGATCTGACAGTTTTTGTATTAAAAATTTGTCAAAATATCTTTTTTATTTGTGCCTTTTTCAAACTACTTGACATTGGCGAAGTGTGGCGAAGGCTTGGCACTAAAAAAATCCATTGATCAAAGAAAAAAAGAAGAATATTTATTTTACGTTAGTGAAATCAGCCCTAAGGAGAAAATACTTAATTATTGTATCTTCATTCTTCTTGTTTGGTCAATATATTGATATTATCACTGTCTGTGTCCTATTTCACATTGTTGAAGGTCGTGACACTTCCATTAATCATATTTAAGGGTAACAGTTTTCTTAGGATAATGCGGGGACTCCCAAAACCATCCGCATGTTGACAATAATGGGACTATCCTAATCTTATCCTAGCCCGAACCTCAAATGCTGATAATTTTATAGAGGTAACGTTAAATTCAATTACTATATGTACATATTGAAGCTAAGGAACGACTCCAAATTCTAGTTTGACGTTTAATTCAATTGACTATTTTCATTAAAATGTAACTGTATTTGCTTTTGTTAACACGGGTAACAGCAAGTCATGTCAATTATTTTGTTGTGTTTGTTAATTTATTTCACAAATAGTTTCAAGTCATGCGTTACCATTTGCTCCGCATATTGGTTTACCGTTTTTAGTATACGAGTATGCCCCAAATGGTATTGAAGTCAAAGTCAAACTTTACCTTTCGTTTCTGTATTAAATCCATTATTGAAATTGGAAGGTGAAATATCCACCTGGAATGAAGAGATCCTTGATTGAAACTGAATTGTGACAACGTTCACTTAAATAAATATTCTTCTTACTGGATGACATTTTTTGCCGACTGCCGCAATGCCAGAAGGAAGGATTATTACGATTTTAGCCGTCTATGTATTGTATGTGTCTGTTTATGTATGTCCCTCCGTAGCACCTAAACTACTGAGCCGATTTTGATGAATAAGGTGTAAATCGATTCGTTAGGTCCAGGTGGCATACGGTACATTGTACACGAAATAAAAATCAATAAGACGGATGCTATGTCCAATATTCCGTACAGTCCTTTTAAACTGTGGATATTGAATAGAAGCAGGTGCTTCGTACCACCATGCAGATTTTTCTAGTTTGACGGATTATATGAAACCGTCCTCCTTTTTTAGAAGTTGGTTAAAAATCAAACAATAGAGTCAGAGACTAACAATATGCTGGGCTCTTTGAAAAAAACGTGATCCATTGTTTGCAGTTTTAAATTGCAGCGTTGCACCGACACCTAAGCCTGGAAATACACGTCAGGTTTTTTCATCCGATAGTCTGATCCGGTAGCCTGATCAGGCTACCGGAAGGCATTGAAGCCATTACTTTGTATGAACAGTCAATACACGTCCGATCCGGTGGCCGGATCGGACGTCCGAGTCGGAAACGGGCGCGAGGCGTTTCCGATTTTACTGCCGGTCCGATTGTCTGAAGGCGCGGTCTACATACTTTTAGTATGAGACAAAATAGACATCCGGTTACTCCTTCCGATTTTGCCAGTCAGGGTTCCCAACTTAGGGCTTTTAGCCCCAAATTTAGGGCGGAATTTTGCTTATTGGGATTTTTTAGGGCCCAAAAAATCTAGCGCTGACACTGTGTGGACGCATCGTTGTGGTTCGAATATTATGAAAAAAAAATAAAAAAAAAATAATAAAATAAAATTTGGTTTATTTGTTTATAATATATAAGATATGTAATAATAATACTTAATATAATATAAAACTAAATACTAAATTAAAACTAAAACGTAAATAACAAAAATAAAAGCTAAATATAAAAAATATCATCTAAACCACTGGAACGAGGAAAAGTGCCCAGAACGCTGGCTGCGTTACCCCGCTGAATGGCCAAACTTATATGCTGGCCGAGGTAACTTCCAGCCTTCCGGTCACCAGTGGACTCTATGAGACGTGATGACAAATCCTTAAAAAAGGATCTAGCATCCTCGCCCCATGACTCCAGGGTTTCAACACCAAATGGCACAAATATGAAATTGTTTTCTATGTTTTCATATTTGCGCCGCTTAGCCCTTTCTGCTCCCGCCGCCGCGGAGGTCGCCTGTAAGTGAGACGCTGCCAGTGTGTCAACACATGTAGCATCCCACACTAGCGACCTTCCTTGCTTCCACGGAACAAGTGTCATACCATCAGGTCTCTTGCCATCGCTTCGTGCCAAACCAACAGGTTCTAATACTGCAGGCACTTTAGCGGTGACAAGAGATCTACGAATGACATCGTTCAAGGAAGCATGACGTGAGAAGCAACCGGCACTTTTGGCACAGGAAAGCCCATGATGTCCAAACTCGTCCACTGTCTCGCCACAGTGGCAAAGATGCGGATAGTTGATCTTGGCACCAAGTCGAAGGCCAACTGCAATGGAAAGAGTGAGGTGGTCTAGTAGAGTGCCTATATGATGGGAAGGGAGAGCTTGAAGCCAGTAACTTGATTCTCTCGTAGACACAGCAAGAAGGCGCGCGCGGTCCCTTGCAGAAGTTGATGATTTTATTAACTCTTGCAAAACATCCGCACATAGCGCATCATCCCACTGCCGTTGAGATAACAAAGATAAAAATAAAATTATTATTATTATGAATTATTTTGGATGTTTTAAATAGAAATGACTCTCAGTATGTCTTGTCAAATTGATTGGATGAATCCAATAGCGACGTTTTTTCTTCTTTCTCTTTCCTGTCTTTAAAATTTCTGTGGTGGTGTCGTGTGGTGCGGGTTGTTACGTTCCCTCAAATATGGTTGAGCGAAGCAATGGCTGGATCCTGCGTCATGCTCGTGAACGGGTGCCACCAACGGGAATGGGTCTGCTTTTGCCTGCCTGTCTTAACATGCATTGGATTGTTTTGCATTTTTGAAACTTTATTGTGGAAACACTGTATACATAGCATAGTTTTGTTACCTATTGTAAAAAAATTTTTTTTTGAAAAGAGCGACCGCCGAGTTTATTGCTGGCTCTTCTCGGCAGGAACGGCATTCCGAACCAGTGGTAGATTCATTGACGATTCAAAAGTACTTGTAAAAGTTTATTTGAATAAAAAATATTTCTATTTCTATTAACTCGTCATCCATCTTCTTTTCTTCTGCTTTGCTCCAAACGCAAGCACTCGGAATGATAGCTCGGGAACGACTGAGTTCAGAAAAAGCCTGACGGAAAAATCGGATGTGTATCGAGTAAATACGATCCGGTTGCCTGATCAGACAATCGGAAACAAAATCGGACGTCTATTGCCAGGCTAATGCTTTTGAACTTTTGAATGATGTGCCATTTAAGCGATCTATTTACGGACGTTAAATTGAATACTTTCTTTATGGATAACTAACTTTTGCTCGCGACTTCGTCCGCGTGGATTTGAGTTTAAAAAATCTCGCGGGAGCGATGAGTTTTTTCGGGATTAAAGTTAGGTTGCCTATGATATACTCCTGAATAATGACCATTCATAAAATCAAGTTAATACGTTGCTTCGTTGCTGCGTGATTGAAGGACAAACCTCACAGTCAAAAGTCTATCGACAGTTAAAAGTCCTACCGCTAGTAAAAACCGCGAATTTGTGCTCATGAAGACCGCAATTTACATATATGTAGGTAGATTCTCACATATAAGGTCATAGGAACGCCCCCCAACCTTGCAGGCTCGAAAATAAAAACAATCAGGTACTGAAGAGTGAATACTACGGCCCGTGTGCTGTTGAATATGCATCTACTAGCTTTTGCCCCCGCGACTTCGTCCGCGTGGAATTAGGTTTTGGGGTGGAATTTTCAAAAACTGTGACACACGTACTTCTTTATTTTTAACTGAAAGCTCAAATACCAACTTTGGTGGAAACAGCTTGAAAAATGACGGACTTTCATATAAACTTCTATCCCCTATTTAAACCCCTTAGGGGTGGAATTTCCAATAATCCTTTCTAAGTGTAGCGCCTACATCATAAAAGGAACCAACTGTAAAAATTTCAAGTTTCTCACTTCAGTAGTTTAGGTTGTGCGTTGATATCTCAGTCAGTCAGTCAGTCAGTCAGTCAGGACTTTGAATTTTATATATATAGATTAACTAGGCGTGTCATACCTTCGCTAGTGTGCTGTTATATTATTTTTCAAGGTATTCACCATCCAGTAATCCAGTAATCTAGTAATCTGGTTCATGTCATATTTTTAATATTAGAATGGGTTGTACTATAGTGCATAAGTATATCTTGTCTTTCCGAGTTTAGTTCGTTTGATATTGTAACAACATATCAAATTATAAATTTGAAAGTTTGTTTCTTAGTTAGTCCTAAAATCACTCAATCGTATTATGGTTGAAGACCTTACGAGATTTATACCAGGAAAGCTAATGGTTTCCACAGCTTTTTTTATCACTAACGATGATTCCCAGTTTGTAGCGTGTGAATCTGCTGAAACTAAGATTTGAGTATTTAACATAAGCTTCTTCAACAGTTTATATATATAGTATACTAGTAGGGCGCGTGGGTGCGCGGCTCGCTAAAGCGAACCGCGTGTTTTCTGTTCACTAAGTAGATCTTCGGGTCTTGATCATCTTTTACCAAGAAACCACTCTTCCATCTTTTATAGTCTCCGAGATAGACACCGACGACATTTGTATGGCCGCCATCTTGAATCCGCCATTTTGGTATTTTTTTTCAGCTCATTGCCAATTGGATGATGTTTCGAGTGATTTTTGTTTGGGCACCCTCAACCTATCTTCAATACCCTGACCGTGCTCCTCACCCGTCTCCGAAATCCTCAATCATCAGCTCCCTACATATTTTTCACCCAAATGAATTTTTGTCCTCTATACGAAACCATCAGCGGAAAGGAACGTATCAAAGTCTTGCATGCATTTTATATGAAAAAAAAAATTCCGCCATCTTTAATTTTTTTCTATTCATCAAGTAGACCTTCAAGTCTTGATCATCTTTTTCCAAGAAACCACTCTTCCACCTTTCATAGTGTCCGAGATAGACACCGACGAAATTTGTATGGCCGCCATCTTAAACCTGCCATTTTGAATTTTTTTTCAGCTCCCTGCCAATTGGATGAGGTTTCGAGTGACTTTTGTTTGAACACACCCCACCCATCTTCATTATCCTGGCCGTGCTCCTCACCCGTCTCCGAAATCCTCAACCATCAGCTCTCTCCATATTTTTCCTCCAAATAAATTTTTGTCCTCTCTACGAAACCATCAGAAATTTTGAAAAGGAACCGTATTAAAGTCTTGCATATATTTTGTATGGAAAAAAATAAATTCCGCCATCTTGAATTTTTTTTCTGTACACCAAGTGGAACTTCGGCTCCTGATCAACTTTTGCCAAGAAACCACTCTTCCATCTCTTATACTCTCCGAGATAGACACAAACAAAATTTGTATGGCCGCCATCTTGAATTCGCCATTTTGGAGTTTTTTTTCGGCTCTTTGCCAATTGGATGAGGTTTTGAGTGACATTTGGTCGAACACCCCCCACCTATCTTCGATACCCTGGCCGGTGCTCCTCACCCGTCTCCGAAATCCTCAATCATCAGCTCTCTCCATATTTTTGTTCCGAATGAATTTTTGTCCTCTATAAGAAACTGTGAGTGAAAAAAAATTTTTCCATACAAAATTTTACAGGAGAGGTGATCAATCAGTCAGTCAGTCAGTCAGTGAATCAGCACGAGTAGCTATATATATAGTAACTAGTAGGGCGCGTGGGTGCGCGGCCCGCTGCAGCGGACCGCGGTTTTTCTGCTCTTAGACTTTCAGGGCTTGATCATTTTCTACCAAAAAACCACTCTCCGATTTTTTATTCTTTGTCAGATAGACTGACGAAATTTGTATGGCCGCCATCTTAAATCCGCTAATTTGCAGGTTTTTTTCGGCTCTCTGCCAATTGGATGAGGTTTCGAGTGGCTTTTGTTTGAGCACCCCCGCACTTATTTTCAATAACCTGGCAGTGCTCCTCACCCGTCTCCGAAATCCTCAATCATCAGCTCCCTCCATATTTTTCATCCAAATGAATTTTCGTCCCTATACGAAACCATCAGCGGAAAGAAACGTATCAAAGTCTTGCATACATTTTATATGAAAAAAAAATCCGCCATCTTGAATTTTTTTCTATTCATCACGTAGACCATCGGGTCCTGATCATCTTTTTCCAAGAAACTACTCTTCCATCTTTTATAGTCTTCGAGATAGACACCGATGAAATTTGTATGGCCGCCATCTTGAATCCGCCATTTTGGGGTTTTTTTCAGCTCTCTGCCATATGGATGAAGTTTCGAGTGACATTTTTTTGAACACCCCCCACCTATCTTCGATATTCTGGCTGTGCTCCTCACCCGTCTCCAAAATCCTCAACCATCAGCTCTCTCCATATTTTTCCTGCGAATGAATTTTTGTCCTTTCCACGAAACCATCAGAAATTTTGAAAAAGAACCAATTAAAGTCTTGCATATATTTTGTATGGAAAAAAATAAATTCCGCCATCTTGAATTTTTTTTCTATTCATCAAGTAGACTTTCGAGTCCTGATCATCCTTTTCCAAGAAACTACTCTTCCATCCTTTATAGTTTCCGAGATAGACACCGACGAAATTTGTATGGCCGCCATCTTGAATCCGCCATTTTTGAGTTTTTTTTCGGCTCTCTGCCAATTGGATGAGGTTTCGAGTAACATTTGGTTGAACACCCCCCACCTAACTTCGATACCCTGGCCGGTGCCCCTCACCCGTCTCCGAAACCCTCAATCATCAGCTCTCTCCATATTTTTGTTCCGAATGAATTTTTGTCCTCTATACGAAACCATGAGTGAAAAAAAATTTTTCCATACAAAATTTTACAGGAGAGGTGATCAATGAGTCAGTGAGTCAGTCAGTCAATCAGTGAATCAGCACGAGTAGCTATATATATATTAATGCGTCCATTGGTGGATGTAAGTCTTTTCAAATTCGAATTCAAAATTATTTATTTCGTGTAGGCCAACTTTTAGCTCTTATGACACGTCATGACTCTACCACCGGTTCGGAATGCAGATTTTGCTACGAAGAGTCGGCAAGAAACTCAGTAGCAGTAGTAGCAGTAGCTCTTTTCATAATGCATCACCAAACACTTTCTCTCGCCTTCCTGCACCCGCTTCACACCACTTTCTTGAGGATGAAGTTATTAGTCTTCGGCATTTAAATATTGCCGTAAAGAAATTAAAGATAGCGATTTTAATTTCTACACGTATGTTCGGTACAACCTTGTCGTATCGAGTGTAAAGGGCAATTGAGATTAATTATACAGTATCTACATATGTATACGAGCCGATGAACGTGCATTCATTAACATGGTGTCTTGAGTCTTGACTTGCTAATTCGCTGACACGTGTCTTCAGCAAGTTATCAAGGGACTTTAGTGCGTGGGATTTTGTAATTTGTACACATTTTGCTGACACATGTCTTCAGCAAGTTGTTTACTGTATTGGATTCTGTAATTTACATCAAGGTAAGAGTATTAAGGCAACATTATATCAAACAGCTTATATACTCGTACTATCATCACTGTTTCACCACAACCAGGTTTTGTTGAATGTTACTCAGTCACTAATTGGGGTACCAGAGATACTGGTACCAGAGATACTGGTATAGCTATCAGAATCGCGAAGCTAAAGTGCCACTGATCGAGCTAAATAGGTGAAACGGTAGTCGTTTGCCAACCCATGGTGCTGAAATGGACTTCATACTGGAAATCACCTAAAATCAATTTCCTAGTGCGCACATGTTAGCCTTACTGGTCTGGTAATCTAGCTGTAGTTCTGGTAGGAACACCTTGTTTGCCTTTGTCATTGAGCTTGAATATTTCCTCAGTATGGAAATCACTACATCTGCTGCTGTAATTATTTGTGATCGATTTAATTTGTCGCAGTGCTTCACTTGGAAAAATGTTGACGAATGATTGGATAATAATTCCTTATAAATCCGCCAAAGACAAGCTATTTTGGAACCTGTCCAAAGGTACTTATCATGCATCTACATCGTATTACGTATAATACATTTATCAGAGTGAGTGTCAAAGTGAGTGAGTTCAGAATGTTGATTTTTGAGTATTTAGATATTGTGTAAAGTTTACTGGAATGTTGGAGGTACGTATGAAAGATAAATTTAAGGGCGTAGAAAACTAGTGCAGGAAGGACAAGTTCACCTGCAGACCTTGATTTCCGATTTGACCTTATACCGACTTGAGCGTAGGTACATCCATCATAGCTCTCTCCGTCTGAGAGACCTTGAGTCTTCTTAGATCGTTTTAATCGTCGCTATTCCTAATGATATGGCCAAAGTACTCCAGCTTCGGTAATTTTATGGTCTTTAAGGTTTCAAGACCTTTACTTAGACTGTAGTACAATCCTGTTCATGACGAAATTCTCAATATTCTTCTATATACCCTCAACTCGAAAGCTTCTATCTCTTTACACAGAGTTATCGTAAGTGTCCAGGCTTCCACACCGTATAAAAGAACGGAGAAAACGTAACAGCGTGCGACTCTTACGCGCAATGGAAGGCTGAGATTGCGATCGCAAAGTATCCTGTCCATTTTGCGGAATGCTGCACAGGCTTGTTTAATTCTTGTTGGACTATACAAGGTTAAAACTGGTTCTCTATACCTTGGTGATTGTTCCAGGTGTACATAGCGCTGTTCAAGCCGCTGCGCGTGTCGCGGCGCCAGTTCCGGCGCGTGCTCATGTGCATGCGGAACGTGAGGCACCTGAAGTGCCACGAGCTGTACGCGCACGAGAAGGTCACCAAGGTGGACAGCCTCTCTCTGGTGCTTTCCGGAAAGTGAGTACTTTACACCTTCTGTTGGATAGTAGCCGGTGTTACTTTCCATGATACTCAAGGAAAAACCATCGAACTGCAAGACAACAAATGGATTTACATTGCTACTAAATTCCGCCATCTCCTTCTAAGCGCTTCGCCTCCTCGTTTCTAATACGTACCGCTGAAAAGAATGCTCTTTTTTTTCTCTTCCAACTTGTGTTCATCCAACTAACTACAACTTGGGTACCTTTTAATCAAGAGTGAATAGGCATCTTCTAGGCAAGCGCGTTTTATTATAGTCTTTACTTATCATCAGATGACATTGCAGTCGATCGGTAGTCTATATTAAAAAAAAACAAAAAATAAAATTCTTTTCGTATAATCCTATGCTGGTGCGCTTTTACAGCGCAAGTACAGCGCATGCAATACGTTTTACAAACACGTTTTTAGTAGAAGAATTTTATTTTTTCTAAGTTTTCATCTTATATTATTGAATATCAGAATAGTAAATGCTGAGAAAGCGCTACAAAAAGTGAATTTCTTACCAATAAAAGCGGAATTCCATCTTTAATCATTTTTCTAGCATTTAAATATACCTGCTGTAATTTTTTTACGTTTTATAATATGACTAGATGATGCCCGCGACTTCGTCCGCGTAGCGTCTTTAATTTTCCGGGATAAAATGTAGCCTATGTGTTATTTCTGGGTATGAGTTATCTCCATTCTAAATTTCAGCCAAATCGGTTCATTCGTTGTGGGCAGTGGCATGAAGGAGTAACAAATATTTATATTTCACACACATAAAAACTTTAGTCTCTACAATATTAGTGTGATAATTTTACAAACATTCTAATTATTAACAACCATAATAAAATTAATAACACAATTTACCGTGACAAAAACTGTGCTAATTGAAATTTAATGCGGAGTGTTCAATGATGCCTGAAGAGTTGTATAGAGCGTGACAATGATAAATTACTGCAAACGTAATGCGGTAACGTTTGTACAACCAATTACGTATTCACTGTGAACAATTAACTGATAATAAAAATGTGCCTGGCATATTATTTACCCTTACAGATAATATAATAAAGTTAAATGAAAATAACGTCGGTTTTTCGGGTCCTAATTTACCTATTTCAAAATAGAAAGTTAACAAATTCACCATCCCTTCCAAGTTAGCCCGATACCATCTTATGGTGAAATCTGTAGAGTGTGCTCTGGCGCGCAGACTTAAGATAGAGGTTAAAACGAGACACAAATATGCTCTGACATAAATCTGTCTCGTTTTAACTCTGTCTTGAGTCTGAGTTAAGTGAGAGTGCAGTCTGTAGATTTCAGCCTAAGACTGCATCGCCACTACCATCAGGTAAGATCGCAGTCAAGGACTATCTTATCACCGAATAAAAAAAAGTAGAAATTGTAAGTCCTCAAACATTTTTAAGATGCTACATTTAATAAAATATGTAGTGGTAAATTCGACTATATTATAATATATTTTTTCCTGATAACATGCATGTTTTACGTAAACATTGTGTAGTACCTAACATAATCAATATTGATTTGGTCAAGTTTGATGGCCAATTTTTTACATTTAGTAGTGCACGAATAAAGTACTGCATACTTTTGACGACTGATAAAATAATTTTCCAAAATCTTACTTAAACTTCAATAGCCCAACGGTTAAAGGACTGAAAACTGAATGGTCGCAGGTTCGAATCCCACCCGTTACACTATTGTCATACCCACTCCTAGCACAAGCTTTCCACTTATTTGGAGAGGATAGGAGGATATTAGTCAACTTCAGCTTGGCTAATCTATATATATAAAATTCAAAGTCCTGACTGACTGACTGAGATATCAACGCACAGCCTAAACTACTGAAGTTAGAAACTTGAAATTTTTACAGTTGGTTCCTTTTATGACGTGGGCGCACACTAAGAAAGGATTATTGGAAATTCCACCCCTAAGGGGTTTAAATAGGGGATGGAAGTTTATATGAAACTCCGTCATTTTTGAAGCTGTTTCCATCAAAGTTGGTATTTGAGCTTTGAGTTAAAAATAAAAAAGTACGTGTGTCACAGTTTTCGAAAATTCCACCCTAAAATCTAATTCCACGCGGACGAAGTCGCGGGAGCAAAAGCTAGTGTTCTTTAAAAACAATAATCGTCGATATTCTTCAAAATTTCATTGTGATTTTCAAGGTTCGATAATTCACCTTTGATTCGGTGAGAAAGGGTAGCAGTACCTATTACACAGCAAATTCAATATCCGATTCCATTTTATTTTCTTGATTCACTCAAGCAATGGGGGACGGATATTGTGATCACAAAAATGACTTAGTGACTTCTAAAGTTTCTTTTTTTAAATAAGTGAAAAGCTTGTGCTAGAAGTGGGTACGACAATAGTGCAACGGGTGAGGCTCGAACCTGCGACCTTTCAGTTGTCAGTCTGCACCTTTAACCGTTGGGCTATTGAGGCTACAAATTTTATAATCGTTATTGCAGTATATACCTCTGTTGCGATGATTGGCAAAGTTTACTAATTATTATTAAATAGTTATCTGCCAGCGTTAGCAAAATTTTAATGAACAAGTGCTTACATAATGGCACCTTTAGAGCATCTCACTAAATATTATCTCCTACCTAAGTGGATGCAAATTCTCTTGGATTCGTCTGCGATCTTGATCCATTTTAATCGCATCTTTCCTATTGAAAGAAATAGTAATATTTTGCTGTAATCCGCTACTGTACTGCACTTTAAGCCTCAATAGCCCAACGGTTAAAGGTGCGAACTGAAAACTAAAAGGTCGCAGATTCGAACCCCATCTGTTGCACTATTGTCGTACCTACTTCTAGCACAAGCTTTCCGCTTATTTGGAGGGATTAGGAGAATATTAATCAACTTCAGCTTGATTAATATTCTTTAAAAAAAAATGCGCTATAAAATATTACTGTTTCTTTTAATATTATCATGGAGCTTCTATCCAATATTCCTTCAATATTCGCATCGTTCCTCTTTAAACCACTTTTCATACAGCCAGATTGGAAGCTCAATAATCTTCTGATCTAGGACTGAATCGTCCCAGTAGATCTATTCAGCCTCTAGCCAATCCGTCGATTTACAGAGTAAATACTAACTAGATAGTAGTATTAGCAGTAGTATATAGTATAGTAGTATTATAATTAGTAGGTTAATAATGCCCATCTTAAACATTAACCTCAATAGACACATTTAAAATTATAATTCTAAGAATTGATATAATACAGCCAGTTTTATATTCGTTGGTTTACGTTAATTTGACCACCACTAAGTGTTGTGTTGAAAAAGTCAGCGTTTTTTTTTTCAACCGAACGAATACTGCCTTGTGGAATCCACTTTACTCATTTTTAGGTGAACAATTTTAATTTAAAGTTAAATGAACTTTACTTTTACCCCCTGTCGTGCAAATAGGTCTTAGATTTTAAATGAATGTCGTAGTGAGCAAATGGTTACTCATGAAGTACTTAAATGTCATAGTAACTTGTTGCAAAAATACTGCGTTCCAATTAACTGTGCTGTTACAGTGCGTGGTTCTCAAGTGATTCACTTTTCTCGAAACAACATCTGCTATAAGTGCTATACTGCAAATAGACCCTTTCACATGTTAGATCGGCTTATTCCACGGTCACCTTTGTATATTTTAGTTTAGTATTTAAAATAATTCTTAGTTTAGGATTTTTTATATTGTGACTTTTTTAAATACATAATTATAAGCGTTAAGTTCAATGTTCATTACGGCATACAGATAATATTTTATATCCAATCTATGATATGATACATATATCTTTTATTCACAGGTTCGGAAAGCAGATTTTATTGATAGCAAAATCTGCTTTCCCAAACGGTGGTAGAGTCTTGATTTATCATAAAGCCATGTACGTATTCACAGATAAACAATTGTTTATAAATTTTGTTTCTGAAACAAATCATTTTGTTACGCAACAGATGCATGCGAGTGTGGATGCGTGTTTTCATTTTAAACATGGTTGTAGTGTGGGACGAGGAAACTCTTCGATCACAGAAGAAAAAATAAGGATTCAGTACTTCATACTTCAACAATTATTCAAATGCTTCATTGTTCTTGACGTATGTTATCGTGACACATGCTGTCCCGACTCCCGGCTCAAAACTACAGATAGCGGCTTTTTAATTTTATGATTAAATTATTAAATATTTTTTATTGCATTTCATGACTATGTAAATCTTATGCGTTCTGTCACGTATTTCACGTTTATGTTTATTTTATAGTCTCCTAATGCCAGTAAAAATTTAACTTCAAAATTTTCAATAATTAATGTAATTCAATAATGCACATTAAAATTTAAGCAAGTGTACTTTAAAATAAAACACATTATTTACAACTTTGTAATTCAACACCGCATTATACCCATCCAAAGTTTTTACTTATAATATTCAGTATAATAGCACTATATTATTTTTAGTAAAATAAATGAAAAAAAAAAAGAAATATTTTTTATTTTACACTAATCCAACTAAAAATAGAACATCAAATAAAAAGCATAATAAGAATAATTTGATGGTCTCTAACCCGGATCTTTCGTAAAAAGTACAGCATTAATCCACTTTCTCGCCTCTGCAGATTGAGGAAATCTAAAGGAAAAGGATAATAACTATTGAAAACTTATTATTATTTTCGTCCTCGTAACAATGCGGTTAACAGCGAAAAAAATATATAATCAAAAAATTTCAAAAAATCATTTATTAATATTTATTCTGGTATTATATTGTTGACTTTATTGTTGCATCTCAAACTGTTCACTTATCTAAAAGAAGACTTTGCAAATCGTTTTCAAGGATGAGTAAATATATAATAATTCTAAAGAAGCCGTCTCCACTTTTGTCAACCTAGCTAGCAAAATGATCTTACTATACTCGGACTTATAATTCGATTCCACATTTGACATTAGCTACTGTCATTTTGTAAAATAATGATACCACATATAATGGTGTAGTGATGAACATAAAAATCGATAAACAATCGCGATTTATGTTTATGTAATCATAATATTGGTGTGCCAATTAAAGACTAAATTATTGATTTTTATTTAAATAAATACATAATTATTCATAATAATTATTTATTAATTAGTAACCGCTGCTTTATTTTATAAAAAGTTAATATTTTTGTTTTTTATATTAAAAACAAAACTTATAATAAAAGAGCCTATATATCCCATGTTGTCAAAGAAGAGGAAAAAATGAGTAGGCTAGATATGTTAATTGACAATATCACAGACACATTTATAATAAATGTTACAGAAAGTGACAGCGATAGCGATGACGGCGACGATTTATAAAATAAAATATTACCATAATACATCTATTTGTTTTATTTCTCATGTTCCTTCATTTTCACATTTATTTATTTATTTCACACACAATTATTAAAGAAAACTCTCAGATCCTTAATAAAATTAATCGTCATAACTAAATTATCCGATCAGAAATATTTAATTTCCTGATATAGTACTTAGTTTCTATTAAAGTAGTAGTTGTTTAGATATACTACTATAAACGAGAGAAATCGATCCGGAAATATTCCATTTCCGTATCGAATAATTTCGCAACGTCACTATTTAGTACTTGTCATTACGTTGCAACACTGAAATTGTCAAATCTGGAATCGAATTAAAATTCCGACTATAAGTAAGTGCATTCGGTGGTACACAAATCGGACTAACATGCGGTATCCTTATTTTTTTTCTGTGATCGAAGAGGAAACTGTTTTTAAATTAAAAGCGACATGACCTAAACAACTGACTGTGTGGAAGGCTGAGATTCCGAAACATTGTTCCTGGAAACATCTACGTGATATTTTAGAAACTGTATATCCGAAACATTGTTTCTCAGTGAATACATGGTCTAGGAGCCATAGGTTAGGTAAAATGAATAATTTAGAATATTGATTCATTTTGAATTTCATCAAAAAATTATTATATCAGAAGCATCGACTTCATATTATCTTCATTTAAAGAATTAATTCTGAAAACATTGGGCCGAGTAGAGAACTCACCGAGGACTCGATAAAGATGCCAGTGGCAGTGATGTCATTGACTTAACTGTGCAAATGTGTGCATAATTTTATTTGTTTGTTGATGAATTAGTCGGTTCACTCTTCCTGTGTAATTTACTTTCGAAAGGTGACGCCACTTGCAGTGGATATTGCAGTTAAAAGACACTTTGGCCTTTGGTTGGGACATGACATTTGGAAGGTCTCTCTTCTTCTTCTTCTTCATTAACTTATAGACGTCCACTGCTGGACATAGGTCTCTTGCATGGACCTCCACAGGCCTCGGTCTTGCGCCGCCTGAATCCAGTGGCTTCCTGCGACTCGTTTGATGTCGTCGGTCCACCTCGTGGGAGGTTTGCCAACACTGCGCTTCCCAGTGCGGGGTCGCCACTCTAGCACCTTGGGACCCCATCGACCATCAGCTCTTCGAATTTCAGTCTCTCACTATATGTTTATTTCATGTGGTTTGTAATTTTTTGCAATGCATTTGCATTTATAGAGGTTTCTAAAAATTACATTTTCGCAAAACGCTTACATTACATATTATTAATAATATTATAGAGCTTCACACAGTGTCAGTTTATTTGAATTTGCTTAAAAATATATATAAAATAATAAAAACCATTAAAACACAAAAAGCTCCCGGAATAGATAAAATAAAACCTATTGACATAAAGATTATGGCCAACAAAATTACGCAAGTAATTACTAAATTAATAAACCTAAGTATACTCACTGCTAAGTACCCTGATAATTTAAAATTTGGCGTGGTCCGGCCAATTTTTAAAAAGGGGTGCAAAAGAGAGTACAGTAATTACCGTCCCATTACCATACTTCCAGTAATTGACAAAATTGTGGAAAAGTATGTGTGTAATCAAATACACAACTTTTACAAAGAAAATCGTATACTCGCAAGCGAACAATATGGTTTTCAGCCTGAGAAAAGTACGACACAACTTTTAGCTAAGTTAGCAGACTACGTTAACACATGTCTTGACGGTAGGAAACATGTGTTGATGGTGTTTGTTGACTACAGCAAAGCATTCGATACTCTTCAACATGATATACTTATAAAAAAGCTTGATGATACGGGAATTAGAGGACCTCTGTTAAGATGGTTCGAAAATTACCTAACAGATCGAGCATATGTGGTGCAGGTAGACGGTGAACTCAGTAACAGAGTAACAGTTACAGAAGGAACAGCGCAGGGCTCCGTTCTAGGACCTTTGCACTATCTGGCGTACGTAAACGACTTGAGAAACATAATTACCAAATGCAAATTATTTCAATACGCTGATGATACTTGTGTCATAGCAGCTAACAGACACCTAGCAACAGCCGTAACAGAACTTCAACAAGATTTTAACTTCCTCTGTAAATGGTCTCATGATGTAGGACTCGTGATTAATACGCAGAAAACAAAACTGATGCATGTCCGCTCTAGTTATAATAAAAATCACGATAAACCTTACCTTATATCTCACACGCATGACTGTCTTCACTGGAATTCGTCGAAGTGTAACTGCATCGCCATTGAAGAAGTTAACGAACACATGTACCTCGGCTTACTATTAGACCATAGATTTAATTGGGAGAGACACACTGAGACTGTATGTAACAAACTCAGAGCCATTATGGCAAAATTATACATAGCAAAAACAAAACTCACTTTTAAAACAGCCCTACTATTGTACACTACACTTATGGACAGTATTGTATCATATGGTCTCAGTGCGTACGGTCGAACCTTTAAGACTCACCTCAATAAAATACACAACATACAAAAAAGGACATTAAAAATGATTCTACCCGCAAATATCAAAGATAAATTCAGACAAAATGACGAAGCAGTTTTTGAATTTTGCAAGGTACTCCCAATACAAAAAAAAGTGGAACATGCTCTAATCACACAAAATTATTTCGATTACTACAAAAATTATATTACACACAAGATCACGACGAGGGCTATGTCAGAACAAAAGCTAGTTACTACTAAGGCAAACAATTTTTATGGCGAAAGAACTAATAACTACTTAATACCACGACTAATCAATAAATTACCATTAGACTTAAAATCCAAATTTACAGAAAACAACATAAAATACAAACTCAAAAATTACTTATTAATTAATAACCTTTAACATTAGATGTATATTGTACATAAATGGAGCAGCATGTATATATTCACTATGTGAAAGAACGCTTGCCGCATCGAATCGCCGCTGTGGCCGCGAGTCGTGAACTGTTTTTATAAATTTAATATCTACCCTACCTTTAATCTGTATAATATTATGTTTCTACCTACTTAAGTAATTTTATTTTTTCTTTGTAATACTTTCTGTTTTTGTTTTTAGTTTTAGTAAACATAATATGTATGTTTTATGTCAATAATTTATATATAATAATCTAGAGGAGTGTGCAGCGCTTCAACAAGTCATAAGACTTAGAAGCGCAAAGAACATATGTACATATTTTGATTTTTTGATGTAAATAAAGAAATAAATAAAGAATAAAGAATTAACTTAAATAATATTTCAAGCATACGTGGAAACACAGCACAATAAATAATTAATTAATATTTCGAGCACGGAACATACAGCAGAATTGTTTATTAATTTACAAATATACGGTTGATGCAGTCTGCCCTGTAAAGCTTTTTAAAGCAAAATGATAGAATAATATATTACTTAATATAGGTAACTTTTTGACTGGGTGCAAAGACTGTTCCTATCCTACTAAAAAAAATGTGGAAGTTATGGATATATAGATGGATGGATATTTGTTAATCATACACGTCGCAACGACTGAACCGATTTGGCTTAAATTTGGCACAGAGATAGATTATTATCTGGAATAACACATAGAGCGAGTTTCTGAGGGAATTAAGAACCTCAAACTACGTGCGCAAAGTCGCGGACATAAGCTAACTTATATTGTTAGTAAATATGCAGATAACATTATCTGTAGATTCTAACACTCTTGCAGCTGGCTTTGAATACTAACGCTACTATATCTATTTACAACTCCGGGCGAAGATTGCTATAGATCAGTAGCAGGAACGGTGCTCTTTTTGTTTACGCAACAGTACACGGAACATGTCTTTCTGTAAGTCTGTTTATGGGAGAATTTACTATCACAAAAACGTTACATCACTAACTACAGCCGTTACGGGAAAATCGGGAAACGAGTCGGTTCGCTCGTTAAAACGGTCCGTGTGACTCTTGAGGCAGGAATACACAATTGAATACGTTGTGCATGCGTGACTTGTCAATCTGTTTGTGTCTGGCATCGGTGTTTAGTTTGTAACTGCATGGTTGATCATACAGATTTTTTCTGTTCGCGCATTATAGCTGAACATGAAACTTGTCCATTTGCTACGTGTAACCTCAGCTTTACAACAAGAGGACTTGTACAAGTTTTTGTGAATGAAACGGGTCGAACTGATGCGTTGAAAGCAAAAGTTACTCGCCTTATTCGCGGCTCGCGCTCGCCTCGCGTTACGTAATGAGAACCGGTAGTCAGTACCGCGGAGGACCTTGGTTCACATCGCGGTCGAGTCCTTTTCATATTCATTGACTTTTCAGTCCTTTCTGCAATGAATGTTCTGCTGTAACCTTCTATACTAGGACTAGGCTAGGACTTGTATTATGTATTGATTAGATATGGCGGTGCGAACACTCTTTTTGTTACACTGAACTGCACTGTAGTTCGTACACTTACAATCTAATTTTATTAAAAACTAGATGTTGCCCGCGTTAGATATTCAGTTACTTTCGCACTTATAATATTAATATAGATAACATCACAGAAGGAATTCCTCATGTCGGTACCTTCATAAATCAATTTCATGATCATGAATAATTTTTTTTACCTTAATCTACGGCAATACGGAGTCAGACATCTTTATTGTGGTTTTCACAAGTGTACAAGAAGAAAGGAAATGAATAGAATGTTACAGAACTCTATTTGTGACACTAATAAAATTATTCTACTGCTGTACTCTACTCTATATCTTCAAAGCTGAATATGAATGGACAGCGCAAATAGTTCGAAGAACAGCTAATGGTCGTTCGGGTCCCAGGATGCTGGAGTGGCGACCCCGCACCATACTTCCACTAGGTGAAACGACGACATCAGACGAGTCGCTGGGAGCCGCTGGATACAGGAGGCGAATGACCGCGGCCATGCAAGAGACCTTTGTCCAGCCGTGGACGCATAAGAAGTTGGCAATAGATGGCTATAGCTTGTGTATTTTATAATCGTTTCTAACAAATAATTGTAGGGTCCAGTAGAATATATTATGTAACTGTAATATGCCTTGATAAGAAAGAAGCGAAAAGGCATTTTCGTGATGTCGACGTCATAGTTCACAGTGCGAGGCTGAAAGAGCTCTCTCATCACAAGAGGCCTTTGTCGCTGCTCTCAAGGTCTTAATGAACATTGTTCTTACATTACCGACTCGAGACGTGTGCTTTGGTCATTTGGAAGTAGGTTAGGTAGATTACAAATGGAAACTCTTCCTTGTTTGCGTTTTAAAACAGGGGATAGCAAGGGCCTTGCTCCTCACTAACCGTCATTCTGATTGTCATTGTCAGTAGTCATTGTCAGTAGTAGGTACAACCATTTCAACACTTGTACAGCACAAGTCACAACGTCTTATAATATTACTAGCTGTTGCCCGCGACTTCGTCCGCGTGGATTTAGTTTTTAATAATCCCGTGGGAACGCTTTGATCTTCCGGATTAATAAATAGCCTTCGGTTCGGTTCTTGTTCGGTTCTCGTCGGGTGACCGCCCTCGACCATCGACTTATCACATCGCATTGTTCGCCCGCGCTATATTTTCTTTTTGCTCGGCTTCTAAGAGTCGTACCGAGATATTGAATATCCTATAACCTTCCTCAAGAATTGGGCTATCAGATACAAAAAGATTTTTTTTAATCCGACTGATAGGATCAGAGATTAGCGCGTTCAAACAAACACTTCCACTTTATTATATTAGTACAGATAAGACCTAGCTATGACCACAGACTTATGGTAAGCGACATTTTTTCCAAATTGCGTTTTTTAACCCCCGACGCAAAAACGACACGTCAAACTTATAAGTTTGACGTGTCTGTGTGTCTGTCTATGGCGTCGACCGATTCTGATTTTGTTTTTTTTTTGTTTGAAAGGTAAATTAGTCGGGAGTGTTCTTAGCTATGTTTGATGAACCACAAAATGGCGGAATACATATTTTTTCAGAACTCCCTCAATATGGGTATCAAATGAAAGGGATTGGCTAGTAAAATACTATACACTGTGATAAATTTTAAAACCAAGATGGCCGCCACCACAAAATGGCGAATTACATATTTTTGTCTGACTGGGGGTGTTTTAAATTTTCAACTTACACTTGTCATTACAAACCATAGCAAGACTACCACCATGTGAACATAAATCAAAGTATACAAAGCCGTGCTAAAAGCTAGTCGTGGAACTATATACAGTTAACATTCTACCACCTTGAATTCCACCAATTGATTTGGATACCTGAGACTCAGCCACACCTTTTCCTATTACGGCTTTCCTAATGAAGTCTCTAATGAAGCTTTTGATCTCTCTGATTGGATAGCGGAACGAGTCTAGCCTTAGAGTGAGCTAGAATTCATTTTATTTTTATGAACGACCGAAAACATCTTTGCTTTATTTTCAAGTCAATTTAAATTAGAAACTAAATGGTTAAAGCGGCCTTCCCCATTTTTTTTAGTTGAGCCTTTCCTTTAGATATACGAACACAGCAAAAAAATGTGTACCTAACTGATATAAATTTTAGTTTACTCAATTTTTTTCTCTGTGAGAAACACAGCGCCATTGAAAAACTTTTAGGCTAAAAAGTGTGTTGAAGTGCATTAACCATAGAAGGGTCAAAAAAATAGATACAACTAAAAAGATAAAAACTTAAATATCCAATAGTCAGTAAATAATCAATATACATCTAGAAATTAGACTAGTATACCTAGACTATAGTCTTGATTCACTCGCATCAACCAATCCTTTAAATTAATTTAAAAAAACTATTAACATTTGTTTTTCCTTGTTCACTATTGAATAAAAGGATACCTCCTTTTCTGGAAGTTGGTTAAAAAGTACATTATTTCCAAAATTTAACTTCTCGCAATTGTAAACTCCGATCATTAATTTATTAATCCCTGCAAAAGAGTAATTAGGAGCACGCGAAACAATTAGAGTAACATGTCGTACGGAATCGAGTACACTTCAAATGAGCAATTACTTACGCATGCTTTAATGCCGTGAACAAGGGTCGTTATAAAGGCGAATGGTCTTGTAGCTACCTATAAGATTGTCCAATTCTTTATTTTCTTTTTGGCAGATCACGCCTATAAATTACCGTTTTTTTGTTTTCGGAATAATGTACTAAAATAATGTCGTACTTTATTGACGTTTAGTGAAGTGCCCTGTGCATAACAAACAACCACAGACTAAAACACAGTTCTTGAAAGACGATTAATCATTCACAATTATGATAAAAATAATTTGAATTCGTGTAAGTATTGTTTCTGTAAATTTAATAAAAAAAAGGAAATAAAAATAGTAACTATGACTCCAATATTGAATATTTGCAAGGAATTAAGTTGAAATCTTGGAATTTAAGTTCAAACCAAGAGTAAAGAAATTTTTCTTTTCATTTTTTTTTTGACGGCTGCCTTAAAATGTAACTATGCACGCGTTAGTGAAGTGAGTTAACTTCAAAACGCGTGGTTAATAACGTCTAAACCAAGTTTAAATCAAGAGTTATGAGCAAATATACTTGGAAAATCACATACCTACCTACTTATTTATTTAACAAACTAGCTACGTAATTGGGTATACAAATGAAACAAGTAAAATTATTAAATACTAGCGGCTCGTCCTGGCTTCGCACGGCTGGACATTTATTTTTTAAACATTTTGGCATAAACGTACAGTAAATGCACGACAAGTGACATCTACGCGTAATTTTTAAAAACATTTCACTGAGCAATTTTATTAAACTCGTAATATGTTTCGAATGGAATGTCCGATTTTAATAAACTAAAAAGTAATTTACAGGTATTTAAACTGCCTTGCTTGAGAAATCATTTATTTAGGTAAGGATTAAGACAAAGGTATAAATAACTTGATCTGATTTATATACACTATACAATTTAAATTAATATGGGAGTTATCAGAAAATGAATATTTCCGCGTGATAAAATAATAAAATGGTGCCAGCCGGTGCGGCGGGGCAAGGTGGCAGGTATCGGCGCGGAAGATACCTGTGGTTCCTGTGGTGATCTTATTAACAATCGTTTCCTATAAGAAGCTCTGTGCGATCAGCCCCGTAAAAACAAATATTTAATATTTCAACCCAGACGAAGTCGGGGCAGGTCGCTAGTTAAACATATTTTGCAAGAAAACCTTAATTATTATTATTATCGATAAAGAACCCAAATCAACTTATTATTTTTTTCTGTTTGTCTGTTACCGCAAACATATGTCAAATTAATTTATCTAAGTGATTAAAAATACTTATATAATAAAATATAAGTACGTTAAATCAAAATTAAAAAATATTTCATTAAATCGATTGAAAGTTCTTCTTAAATAAAATCGATTATTACTTCAAATCGAATCGGTAACGTGTGAAGGCGTCACTAAAGTCAAAATTTCTTGATCTGCCAAAAAGAAAATAAAGAATTGGACAATCTATAATGTCTTTTGGGTCACTGAGGACAAAGTTTGTACTAAAATCCGTGTAAAAATAGGTATTAAATATGAATTAGGCTCTAATAGTGTAGATAACCCAGAGTTCATACGAGTCTACACTTTTGTGGCTTTCGTGGGTTTTAATGTATTTTTCGAAAGCAATGGGCATCATCATCATTATTTACAAATTCTTATTGAGCATCATGTCGGTTGTCATCAATTTATCGTGATTACGATCATGAACTAACGCCAAATATTTACATTTTTGCTTTGAATACTCCTATGTTGAAAAGTTTCATATGAAGTAGTCCTTGCAAATATTACTAATGCCTTAGAAACACTGTGACACGAACAGAAACCGCCAAAGTAGTCGTACCTATTGTGTGGATTAATTTTGTCTACTAAACATTGAATTGATTGGTTAACATTCAAATAAGAATCTTTCTTTTGCACGGTGTGCGTTAGAGAAAAATTCCTGTTAACAATCTCGTAGAACATAAAATAGTAAAAGAAGCAGAACCTGCAAGTAATGACACTTCTTGAGACAATATCTGTGTTGGCTCAAATAGTCTATAAAAGCAAGCTTGCCTTTCATTCAGAGATTCAGCTGGTAACAACATTAATTTTATGGTCGTAATTAACTCCAGCTAAGATTGAAATGAAAGGGGGAAAAGCACATGAAGTGTAAACAACAAATGAGTTAGCGAATTGATGAAACCTTAAAAATACAAAATGTAGGTAAACAAATACGATAGAAGCCTATTTTAATCAGCTTAATCAAACTCGACGCGACTTAGTGTTTCGGAAGGTTGCGGACCTGTATAGGATCAAGTTTATTATTAGTTAAACTAAACCTAGGGACAAATCGCGTGTAACTTGTCTTTGACATGCTTATGTTTATCTAACACGAGAACTTAGTTTCAACTTCTCTACCCATCACCGACCTTCTTCTGAGCTGAGAGTTTCCTCTGAATGCAATTAATGACCTTTGACTTTGAAGAATCCACCATGCTGGCCAATTCCGGATTGGTAGACTTCACACCTCCTTTTATTTAATAACATTACGGATAATTCTCGCAGGCTTTTTTCCCTTCACAGTTCGAGCAAGTAACTGCTTGAAACGCAAAAAACTCCGAAGTAAGTTGTGTCGAAAAGAAGAGCAGAGTTTCCTAACTACTAGACTATCACCGCTTTAGATGGTTAAAATAAAATCAACGTATAGTTTTGCAGATTTTACCATCTCTATGATTTTTTTAACCAAGCCAAGGTTTTATTTTACGCTAGCATCTACTTGATAAGGTGCCAAAATTTTCCCGACCTTTCCGGAGATCAGATCAAACTCTTTAATGGGCAAGTAAAAAATATTTATTCGAAATAACCACAGTTCAAAAGTTCTAGTTTGAGTAGAAAATTAGACTGAGTTGTGTTAATTCTATTTGGTTTCCTCAATTTATCCAACCCCGAATCTAAATTGTACGGAATCTGTGCCGTAATTTGTGCCTTGTTTACACAAGCTTTACGTTGAAGAGAAAAGAGGAATTTGTTTTAGACATCAATACTATCGTCGTATTCGTATTTCACACAAGAAGTAAAGTTTGATGGTCATAATCTCATAATAACTATGCTAAATTCAAAGTTACTGCTTCATTACTCATCTTACTTGATTCTTCTCTGTTTTCTCTTTTCTATTCCAATTGCGCAAGTGCTAAACCGATCTTGATGAACTTTGGCAAGAGACGGTGCATCTTGGTGATGTGCAAAAGATAGTTTTCATCCTAGAAAACTAAAAATTACTACAGTTTTAAAAGCTAAACTCCATACCGATGAATTTCATAAACAAACATCAGCTACATATTTCTTTATTTAATAAGCGTGCCTGCGACAGAAACAGTTTATCCTAATTCGCTTGTCGTTACGGCTTTGCGCTTTGTCTCGAAGTCAAGTGTTCTATTGCCTATAATAGCTCTTAAGATGTAGTCGTTTAAGGTTAAGAGCTCACGAGCCTTGGGAATTCATTAAACTGTGACCTTTGCTATCGCTCAAGACTACAATGGATGAGTAAAGGTGGTGATAAGGCTATGCGGGGGTTAATGAAGCGCGTAGGCCGTGATATTTGATACGGCAAAGTTTGCGTGGCTTATTAGAATCTTCTATACATCTAGAACAGTACCGTGACTGACTGACTGACTGACAGACAACGCATTGCCCAAATCGGTGGATACTGATATTTTAAATTTGGAGGAAAAGTTCCATGCTCTATGAAGGATTTCCGTTTCTTAAAGAGTGAAAAGGGATTGCATATATTCATACGGACATTTTTAAAAACCTAATAATTTATCTACGTTATATACACCGATTCCTCGCAGATTTCTGGACCAATAGGTACTATGCTTACTTGTACGTATATATTCCAATTATAATAAATCGAAGAATTTGAGAAAAATAAAAGAAACTCAACAAAAAATTAAGAGAAATGGCTAACAAAGCTTACAATTGTTAATTAAAAATAATACCCCTGAAGTAGCTAAACTGTATACGGCAGAAAAAAAGCTAAATTAATATTTTACCCCAGTTTAGTTGACCTCTCGGTTTGTCCTCCGCCCGTTTTAATTAACCGAGTCTTAGCGCGAATTAAACTTTGTTTCAGTTTGCTTGCCTTTTGTTTGCTTCATTGTTGAGACTCGAGAGTGCCCCATACCTACACATGATACCAGCCTACACACCCTACCTACCCTCATATACCCTAGACCTCTCATTCGTAGAGACAAGCAGCCATTTGTACAGACATCTGCCTCATTTGATTTGATTTCAGGTTTGTTTCCTTAACAAATATCTACCTTTATCTACTCCAAAAATAATATTTCTCGTCTCTCTGCGCCGCCTATTGTTGAGGTCATGACTCCTTTACCATTTACCACAAAACATACATGTTGTCTCTTGCTTTTCAGGCTCGTGGTGTCCCAGAACCAGCGCGCACTCCACATTGTGTTCCCACACCACTTCCTCGACTCACCAGAGTGGTTTGGCGTCTCGACTGATGAATATTTCCAGGTAAATGGTCAAAATATAACCCTCATGGCGAGAAAATTGGCTTGTATGATCCTCAAAATGTTATGGGACTGTGGTTACTGTACACTATATCTCCGCGAAACCATAGCAGCGGAATGAATGAGCATGAAACTTATAGTGATTTTATGTGAAATAGAATAGATGCTTTTATTTAAATATCTTTATTTCTTCATATCTTTTGAATCGTCAAGTGAATCACTGGTTTGGAATGCCGTTCCAAACGATAAGAACTAGAAACTCATCAAACGATAGAAACTCATCCAAACGATAGAAACTCATCGAAACAAAAGAAAAGCCTTAGCATCCATGTATCGCTATCGTTCCGCCGTCATGGTCTCAAGACGGAGGTGTGCTAAAGGCATCCATAAAATATGGGGTTCCATCACCCTACTAGCGACGTGATTTGAATTTTGAATCATAAATTCTAATTGTGACATTAGAATAATAGCAAGAAGTCGATTTAAATTACAAATGAGCAATCGATTTTGCGATTTTGCCACCGTTTTCTATGACTTTGATATTGGAACATGTAAAAAAATCTTCTTTTTTTCTAAAATTAAGTGGTCTATGGTTCACCGAATGTATGCTATAAAGCGAAAGATAAAGAAGAACTTTTAGTTGCGTTCCGGTGTTCTGTTTGATATAAAACTTTATAGATGCCTTACTTTACCAGGTTTTAGATATTGCGACGCAAACATTTACCACACTGCTCTCAAAACTAATATCTATAAAATGTTATCCATTCCAGGTGTCAATAATGGCGATGGAGGAATCAAGAGTACTGGTGTGGCATCGAGACAAACTAAAGCTGTCGATAATGTCGGATGCCTTCTTGCAAGCGGTGTTCGACCACATATTGGGTCGGGACGTCGTTCATAAATTGATGCAGGTCTGTAACTTAAGTGAGTCTAGTCTGGTCGAGCGTTTGGTGATGCGGCATTGGCCTTATTAGATTTGCAATGAGACGTCCTGGATGACAACTGCGACCAGAGAGTGCACATTCTCTTGCCATTTAGATCGCAAGGACTACCATCATGCCATCATGTAAGATTTGAGTTACATGATGGCATGATGGCTATAAGTCTTATTAAAGTTGATTTTCCAGCTACAGCTTTAGCACCGCTGCAGTTTTTGCAGCATTGGTTTTTATTATTCTATTTATTTACGATTTCATATTTTTTTTAGTTATGTTTAGCAAGTTTTTCTTTTTTTGCACCAAAATTTGCATTTTGCTTTTTTAGGGTATTTTTCAATACAGTTTCCTAGGACGATCTTGAATCATACATGGGTTTCTAAGGTTGATCTGGGAGGTTAAGATTTTCGGAGATCTTTCTTTATTCGAAGGAGAATCAGTATTTTTAACCGGTACCATAAACTACTTCATTTTCTGTGTGCCAGTTTTGTCTCCAAGCGCTTGCTCTATTTTGGGGTGTTGGACTTTCTACAATTTCACTCTCCTTATCTGGAAATATCAGCGAGTTAAAATCATAATCGTATTCATAATTGGGTAATTAATTATTGGTGTCGCGGCCCACATAGGAATGGGGCCTGCTTGCGATTGGCCTCACTGCTCGCGTGTTGGCTGGTCATGAGTTGGAGTACTATGTATTGTTCGGTGGTTTCCATATTCATAGGCTTCGTAATGCTTTTTACGCGATTCTGTACATGTTGAAACTCTAAAAGTCATGTTTCTTACGTTCACTGGCTAAAAAACTCAAAGTATCTACTAGTGTCTAATGCTGAGAGCGTGCTCTGACTTAGCAAGGACTTAAGATAGAGTTGAAACGAGACACGAATATGCTGTGACATAAATCAGTCTCGTTTTAGCTTTGTTTTGAGCCTGAGCGGGCGATGGAGAGATGCTCGGGGTATCCCTGCGAGATTAAAATCAGAAATGAGGAGATCCGTAGGAGAACCAAAGTCACCGACATAGCTCAGCGAGTCGCGAAACTGAAGTGGAAATGGGCGGGGCACATAAGTAGAAGAGTTGGTGATCGTTGGGTTCCCTGCAGTGGAGGAGGGGGACCCCCCCATATTATTAGTTGTATTGTTATTGCCCCATATACGAGCGCCATATATCGTTCATCAGAAGCGCATTTGAAACTACTAACAATGAAATGAAAATGAAATGAATACACTTTATTGTACACATATATACAGTAACATAAATTAACTTAAAATAAATGATAGCACAAATGGCGGCCTTATCGCTAAGGAGCGATCTCTTCCAGGCAACCATGACGCAAGGTGGATATGATGACAGGATAGAAAATGAGGGTGCACACATTACACATAACTGAAATATAACAATGATAATATTGTAATATTCCAGGTGAGCGAAACGATGTCAGTCAGCAACGGGCACCTCCCGAATAACTACGAGGAGGGGGAGGATAAGCCCATGCTGGTGGTGAAGAAGGCCGGCGACGGGCCCGGCATCACCGCGCTGCTCAACCGCCAGCTGCAAGGTTCGTTGTTGCCCACCCAGCGGGCCCAGCGGTGGGACTGGCTGAAAATGATTACGCTACAGCTGCCGTCGTAAAGCTAATGTGTCGTTAACTACCAAAAAGCGGGCATTTATAAAGAAATCGCGCGTTTGCGAGAATATCGACGTAACTCAAAATTCCATCAAACTGAACTAAGTATTTGGCATACTTAGTTCAGTTACTAAATCTTACGCTCATAAATCTGTGATATTTTGTAGTGAATAGAAATTACAACACCGACATCAGTAAAGTCAAATCCTAATTATATACTTTTTGAAGTATGCACAAAAACATTAATAAAAAACATTACTTAATCAAGAAATTTCAAAACGCCATTCTCTAAAATCATTAATTTTTTTAGTTCCGTCACTGTTCTCGCAAACCAGCGAAATGATGGCGTGTCGAAACCGATTAGGGGTACGGGTTGAATGTATACTATTATACCCCTTCCAAGTTAGCCCGCTAACATCTTGGACTGCATCGTCACTTACCATCAGGTGAGATCGCAGTCGAGGACTATCTTGTCATCGAATAAAAAAAACCCCTTCTCTGAGACCTGCGCTCAGTAGTGAGCTGTTGATGGGATGCCGAGGATATATTGACGTTCTTGCTGCAGCATGATTTTAATCAATAGCGATAGAGTACCAGCCAGTCAGAGGTGATTGCGATCGTCACAATGCACTGTAGCAATCAATTTTAGACAATCCCACTGCGGTTTTGCATGTGTGCTTTTTAAAGCGCATTATGAAAGCTCTTGTGCGAATGAAGTCTAACCTAAAGGAAACGACCGAATTCGCTTTTCGCTGTGTTCTTAATAACTTAAGCCACATCGTTGCAATAGGGAACATGGGTGTACTTTTTTTTAAATAATTTTTTTTTTCTGTAATCTTTATCGACAAGAAATCTTAATATCTAATCTAAGTATTTTTGTTTAAATCTTTATAATAATACATATTTTCATAATTGTATAAACTAAAATCCAAATTACGCGCGGCATATACCAAATGTGCAAAACGCACGTCATTGTTTAGTTAAAAGCACGTGTGACGTCAAAAACATGTAAACAACAGTAGTCAGCCAATCAGGAGCGTTAGATTTTGATGTTTGACATCAGCTAACACGTTTTGAAAGTGCGCCAAAATGGCGGCGTTCATATCGTCCAAATCAGATGGCAGTAGGGTTTTCCTATGGTGGTCTAAAAAATAAATTAAGAATTAAAAAAAAAACATTCATATACCCCATTTGTACAGTTTTTTTTTGTGGCCAAATTTTATATTATGATATATTATGTAATTTGGACGCAGCGCAAAGCGAATTCGCTTCAAAATACGCTTCGGACAAATCTACGAAAAAAAAAATAACGTTGAAATGTATAAATATAATTAACCCTTAACTTTGCCTGTCCCGTGAGTCACATGTGAGCATGATCATTTTTTAACTATTGTGTCTGTTGTCTGGACAGGGAAATTGTTAATATTGTTAGGAGAAATACCGCTATTCGGTGTCGTTATTTTTCGGTATATTTGTCCGTGCCCTTATTTACAACGTCAGTCGGATGAACTATGGATGTGCTGATATCGCTATCGGAAACATCCGATATCCGTATCACGTAATATGTATAAAATATTTATTCGATGAAATTGGTATAGTTCTTGCAATTCACGAGGGCGTGTGAGCTTTACTTGTGGTTACGTCGTGTACATGCACATTGCGTAAGTGTGCGTGCCTGTCAGGAGCCTAGATCGGAGCGGTCAGGTGCGAACAAGCTCTCGCTCACACTTATACAGATACGACACGCACACGTGAATTGAAAGAACTATATCGGCAAAATGAAAGAATATTTGATACATTGAACATACCGATATAATTATTTTTAAAAAATATTAGCGATATTAAATATGACTAATATTACCCTTTCCCCTCTAAATAAGCGTAAAGGGTTAAGAAGTGGGAAGCTTAGTGCAACGGGTTTGAATCGTTGACCTTTAGATTTTTGTCCATGGCCTGACTAATTATTAATTAAAAGACTTTTGAGGCTAAATATTGGATTATTAGTATCACTATAGGCTAGTATTTGCTTAAGTAGTGTAAAAATTTAATTGCTCTTTATTTATTGTAATTGCTTGTGAATAGAAATAATTTTAAAAGCATGCTATAAATTAACAAAACTAATCTATTCTGAAGATTCGATATTTTCAATCGTCATCTTAAATTTAGATTTTTGATTAAAAAGTTACTGAATTGCTTAATAATTTTTTGGGATTTCTATCCTTTTTCATTGTTTAAAATCCATAAAAGAAAAGAAAAATATAGGGTTTCAACTCGCAGTAAATAAATAAAATGAATACTAAAGCTTTTATCGTAAGAAGTATTGCATGCATAAATCGATAAATCCAATGGATTTTATAAGCATGCTATAGGTACAAATATTATGCAGGTAGTTGTCGAAAATGTAGAAAATTTATTTCTATGTTAAATATTCGCCTTCCTAAAACTTTTGTTTTTACCCTTGCATATCATTAATTCTAATAAAATTATCAGTTAAGTAAGAGTCTTCTTAGCCTCGAGATTCCATACAAACGTAGTTTTGCTTTAACTTTAACAATAATGGGGATTATTGCAAAGTTTGATGTCAATTAAAAAAAAGTCCGCTATGTAGGTAATTTATGAATTAAAGCAAAACTACATGCATTTAATTTCGAGCTTACAAAGTTTGGACGTTGGACAACTGGTTATCAAGATTTATTGTTTTTGAAAAAAAAAGTCAGATACTCTGTTGGGAAAAAATGTTCGCTTTTTTCCTAAAATAAATTGATAGCGTATAGCTATTATTGTTAAATAATCCATCCATCCACACTGAAAATTCTGAAAATGATGCCACTATTTATAAACTTGTTGTATTTACTTTAATACTCGTATAAATAATTAGTGCGTGTTGTCCGACGTTCAGTATGCTTAGTACGATTTAGCTCACCTCGACAACGCTGATAGTTTTCGAGTGTCAAAAAACTTTTAACGTCTGAGTAAAATACACCTAAACGACGCTGTTTGTAGTCGTTTGTTGACCAATTTACAATGTGTTCGCTTCATGACCTGATTTTTTTCTAAATAATAGAAATGGCCGAGCTCTAATCTAAATACAAGAGAATTTAGCTCCACTTTAGATTGACTTTATAAAGTTTGGACATTCAAAATATATCAGCGTTGACGATATGTCCAAACTGGTCAGTAGTAAGTGCCTAAAATTAGTCGTAATTAGAGATTGGTGTCTGTCTGAACATTAAGAATAGGTAGATGTTGATTTTACAGACAATTGTTTTCAAACGTAATGGTTGAAGACTTAGAGAGTGACATAGGCTACTTTTTATCCCGCGGGATTTTTAAAAACCTAAGTCCACGCGGACGAAGTCGCCGGCAAAAGCTAGTTAGATAATATTTCTTTGGAATTACGTATTAATGTTTTCAATGTGTTCCGAAATGGCCAGACAGAAACCCGTCTCTATTATAGTGTCACAAACTTACCTGTTCAGGTGGACAAACTTGGTACTAAGACCGTCATTCCGCTTAATTCCACTCCACCCCCTCAGGCCTTCGGCATGAGGAGACGACCCACTGCAAAATTAATTCCACTGTCTAAGTGTTCATGGTCTTTGCTGCTGTCAGTTCTACAATGTTATAAAAATGCAGTACCGATTTCCTCGTTTTATTATGTAGCAATACTAAACTCTCCCCTACTGACCCCGTCACTTGAACAGATAAGTTGGTGGATGTATAGTGAAGTATGCTTGTTGTCGTAACATGTATATGGTGCAGGCGAACACGCGCCGTTGCTGCGTCCGACGCCCTCTCACGCCTGCTGAGCGACGGAATACCCCCTTTCCCCTCCCCTCCATTTAACCTTTATTACCCCTCATTAACATTACCACCATTTTTCTTTATATCCCTACATATCTGCCATATTATATATTTTTTATTATTTTCGTTTAATTGTTACATAATATGAATTCACGGCTAATGTGATTGCACAATTTAAACATTGAAAAAAATTATATAAAAAAATTATGCATAAAAAACGCATGTATCACTGAACATGAAAATTAAAAAAAAACTCATTTGTAGTGCTCATAATTCACAAGTTAATTATATTTAGGGGTTGTGAAAATCACGCTTTAAATTAGAATAAAACAAAATTGCAAGCTAAGTTGTTTATAGTCGTAACTAAAGTTAGGCAAATATAGTTTTATTTGAGCTATAAATTCTGTTTGTGTTAGAGGTATTAATCGTAATGTCAAAAAATGGTTATTAGATATGATTTTATTGTTGTCCTTCATTAGACTGTTTAACCCACTGTCTCGTTGGTCTAGGGCCTAGGGGATAACATGTTCGACTGCGGATAACGAGTGACTGGGTTCGATTCCCGGATCGGGTCCAAAAATATATTGTCTTTTGGACTGTTCTTTAGTTTTTTTTTTAATAATAAACTAGTTAATTTGATAATAATTTTCATAAAAATACTTTAAAGTACGTACTAATGGTTACGACAGTCAATTTTTTAACACCTTATTCCGTCCCTTTTCGTAGCTTTTCGATCACGAAGTAAAACTACATATGAATCAATTGAATCTCGATATGTCCAAAATATATAATACTATAGTTTAAGGTTTTTTAAGTATTATTTTTGCTCAATTTTGCCTCGTGATCTTTTCCCTCGTTTGTATATTATGTATTTTTGTGTTTAACATATATACTCCATACTCACATATAAAGCAATGTTCATAAAAGAAAATACAAAGTACCTATTATTGTGTCATATTTTTATAATAGCATTTGATATTAGCAAGTATCTATTATAATATTATAAATATGCCTACAATTATATCTCAGTATTTTTTGATGAGTAGGCTTTTAGAATATATATTTATGATACTATTGCATAATACCAAGTATAAGTAACAAGTATAATTAATTTAGAATGCACATATTTTTGTACTAAGTATATAAGTATTATTTTCACGTACTTAGTACGTACATAATGCTAAAATGTTTTTTTTATTATATAGATAAGGATTCGACCTAGGATTTTACTTTTGCTCGAACGAAAGAAAAATTCTGAGTCAAAAAAAAAATGCATGCATATTATTATCTATATGTCGGTCCTACCTAGTCTTTATGTGCTATTTTTTTAACCTAGGGTTATTAGTATGTGTATACAATGTATTGTCTATAAAAGGGTCGAGATGTACATGCTTGGCTTAGTCATTGTCTAAAATGCCCTGATTTGGTCAAACCAATTACTAAACTTACAAATTATGAGTTTACCGTGCATTGCACGAAACCATAATTAGTTTTAAATTCAAATGAGAATAGGACTGTCAAGCAGCCATTTTATATTTCTGTCCTGCTCATATGAGGTTTACACTGAGTGAGATAGAAACAGAAAATGGCGGCTTCTCATTCCTATTGTCATTTGAAACGCATTATAAATGTTCACTTTAAATTGATGCTGTCCCTTTCCTTGACAAAGGAACATCATGATTTTTAAGTGGGCTTTTAACTAATTATGGTTTTCTTGCAACTTGCAGTTGTTTAGTTTCTCTTTCATTTTACTTCAGCAAGAAGAGGACATAATATTCGACTCCTAACCAAATATTAGTATTACCATTAGGCTCAAAGCACATCGCTTCGCTTCCGCCGCAATGTAGATTTTTCGCCAGAGATTCTGACATAAACTTCATCAATATCATGTACATATACATTTTGCTGTTGTTACATGTCTTGCTTAGAGACCAGTGTCTAGTGGCTCCGCTGTCCACTCAACAACTAATCTAGGCATATGTGAGTTGGTAGATAACTTGGTCGTCTGTCCTTTTCTTACTCAAGTAAAAAGAATGAGATGTAATGAGCTTTAGGGCGTGTTTTGTACTTATCCGATCCAATCCGAGAATGTGAACTGAATTCGGACGTCATAAGGTAAAGTCTGTTTAAGCCAAGTTCACTTTAGTTTAGTTTTACGTTATGAATTAACTGTCGGTAGGTATTGTGAATCAAAAACTAAAAGATATAATTAAAAAGATCTAAATGGAATGGAAAGCGCCCTATTGTATTGCCCCCTCAACAAAAAAGGTTATAACTAAGCACAGTTGCGAAAAAAAATCCCACGGTTTTACCTTTGAACAGACTATGGCGTTTAATCCGTAAAACGATATTTCGGTTCGTATTTTCTCTGATTCGAATCGGTGCAGTGCACAAGAGCCCTCAGTGTTGGTTTGGGCTAGTCAAGGCTTATGTTTCACGTGTGCTAATCATTGTAAATTGTAACTCGCTCAATTCACTAGCTTAGGTATTCTTAACGGGGCACAGTTTTATGTCTGTCTAAATAGATAAGAAATTATTCAACTTGCTTTTTGTTTTTTAGTTTATTTAGTTAACATAACATATGGAAAATAAAAAAAATTGCACCAAAAGTGTCCATAAAAGGCATTTTTTTTAAATAGCACGCGTGTATATTTAAAACAATTTTAATCACAAACACGTATTTTTTTAAGTATATCTATGTGCCTTACAAAGAAAGAGAGAGCACAACATTCGTGAGTGAGTGAAAGAGAGAAACATATCGTAATATTCATGTATACTGTGTCTTACAAATGTGTGCGAGGAAGACAGAGCACAACTTTTGTAAATGTGCGAAAGAGAGAAACAGGTATATGTTTGTTACAGATAGTAGGTATTTTTCGAGCTGAAAGTATGAGAAATAATATTTTTGATTAAAATTAAACTCCTGAAAGTGAAATGACTGAACAAGTATGGTATATCTTGACTGTACACCACAACGCTTTAACAATCTTGTTACCTTCGTTTCAAAAATAAAAACTAGGGTTAAGTAAGTTTATGTGAAGCTTTATTATAACTTGAATAATAATATAGATGAAACTCCCGAAGTCCCCATCCTTGAGATTCCGATCCCAACACATGTTTGGACGACCGACAAATTACAGGTAAATTTTTAATTTTTTTTTTTTAATTATAAAAAACATATTTTTTTTATAAAATTGTGAAGTACCTACCAAGATATCACGAACCGTGTGATAAGCGCACATTTGCAGCAAATATGTATTGTGTCAAAAAGGAAAATGTTTAAATTAAAATGTTTTCACAAAAAGCAAGTTGAAAGTCAATGAATATTTTTATTTGTACACCCTTGCCCCACAGTGCACTCACGCCGACTGGATTCGTGATCCGAGGCTTATGCTTTTGATGTAATGCGTCCCCGTTCTTTTTTTTAACTACCCACGTCAATTTTATTTGTCTCATATTTTTTAGTGCTTTTTAGTGTTGTATGTCGTCGGTGCTTGAAAAAGAAATCTTATTAAAATTACAATTTTTTACATTAAAAGTTAACTTATGCGTTTTTTAATAGTTAAGTAGTTAAGTTAATTTTTCAGTGTGTAATATTCCTTGCCCTCCCTTAAGAATATGGACGCACTTAATTGTACATGAGAGCTATTATCCCGTCCAAATTCTATTGCCCCACAAGTATTATATTCTTTTTAGTCGCTTCCTCATGACTGAGGGTCGTGACCCACTGTATCAGCTTGTTAGTTAAGACTCGCTAGCTGGTGCGATCTTGAGCCATATATTTAACCCTGGATCAATACATATCGAGCCCCAAAACGGGGCAATCAGGTTTTGTCGTCTTCGTTAACAGAGCGTAGTCTCTGTCTTTGTGACGTTTTTTTTTTTTGCTGTGTGGGACAATAACGACGCGTTACGAAGCCGAGGCCAACCGACAGCCCTTTGCCAAAGTTGGACATGTAATATATTTTGCAAAGCACTACATATATATGCAGGCTAAAGATATAAAGGCATTTGGACGGAGTAATATTTCTGTTACTACAAAATAAACAACTGAGTTGAAAGTAAAAAAGAATATCATGTACCTAATATAAACATGTAATTTTTTTTTAATTTCTAGCCACAGACCCAAACGCCTGGCGTTTAGGACGAATCGACGAAACAGACCACGAAACGCCAGTTTGAGGGCAAGCACTGCATCTAGCGGTGCGACCCAGAAAACGCGACCGCTAGTGCATGCATTACCTTACCCGGGACGCGACGTCCATTGAACGAACGAACTGAAGCCATTTACTCGTTTCGAGGTAAATTAGACTGTATTGTTTGGACAGTAAAGTTTAAATTCGATCGAGTTTGAGTGGTTGACAATGACGACCTTATTTTACTACGAGGAAAAATGTTTTATGGATCCATTGGCTAAGTTTATTCCTCTGATTACGAGAGAGCTAATAGGGAATATGAAGATACGAAATAAAAAAAATAAAAAAATCACTTCTGATTAGAATTAGTACGATTTATAACGCTATTTTGGCAAAATTTAAAAACGTCAGATCTAACGCTCCCTATTGGTTGTCAACTTACACTTAGACTCTAAAATAGGAAGCGTACATTTCGGAAAGCTGCAAATGATATTCTTAAAAAAAAATTAAGTCAAAATTATTTCGATTCGTAACAAAAACTTAGTCAATGGAGGTGACAAGAGTACGTGATAAAAATAAACAATGTCTCGTTTACAAGACTCTTGATTGTTATAGAGTTCACTTATTTTGTTACATACGGAGATACGTTTATGTAAACGCGTACAGTCCGCGAGATGTAAGCTGAGCTTTACATTTTTATGAGTGACAAGATGATTCGCTCCGGCTTGATAATCCGGAATTTTTGAAAATTGGTGAGAGGTGGAAATTCTAAAAATCCTGAAATCCATATTGGTTCATTTTTGATTAAAAGCCTCAAATACCAAGTGAAGTACCGATATAACTTAAAAAAGAACGGACCTTCAAACAAACTGTCACACCCTATTTAACACCCTTTGGAGTGGGAATTCAAAAAATCATTTCTTAGTGGGTCTTAAAAGGAACCTACTGTCAAAATTTCAAGTTTCTAACTCTATTGATTTAGGCTGTGCGTTGATAGATCAGTCAGTCAGTCAGTAGAAGTCTTTTTATAAGTACGCAGATCACTGAAAGTTTTACTAACCGCTTGATAAAAGGCAGTACAAGCCTAATAACCAAGTAAAGAGGAGCTGATGCCTCGCGGACTATACATAATAGTATTATATGTGAATAATGCAAACAATGAACTAATTTCTTAGTTGACTGTGGACTTCATATTCAATGATGGTATGGAAGTACAAAGTGCAAAAAAAATGCGAAGATTTATTAAATGTGTATTTTTTTTTAATCAAGTATTAAAACCACTGTTATTAGAATCTTTAACATTTAACACGATTAGGGTTGCCAGGTCTTCAAACCGAAAAGTCGGACAGGCCAGCCAGTTTAGCCGGACATTTGGTTACAAAGGCCGGACACCCTTATTTTTTAGACCTAGCGCAAAATGGCAATTTTTTTAAAAGCTCGTTTGCGCAAGCGTAGCGATACAAGATAAGGCGAGCGGAGCGGAAACCAACACATGACAAATATGTAAAAAAATGGTCAAACTTAAAAAGCTTATCAAAAGTCGGATAGGCCGGACACCGTCTAATTTGGCCGGACACTCAACCAAAAAGCCTGACTGTGTCCGGCTTTATCTGGACGCCTGGCAACGCTAAACACGATTAAATTCACTCTCTGAAACACACACGAGTCCAAAGTTAACTTTACTGAAGTTTACATAATATTATGTGATATGGACTGATACGTGGTGCTTGTAAAACGGTTGAAACAAGATATTATAATTTGACATCTTCGAGTATATTATTAAAATACACGTGCGTAGCAACTACAAGTTATTTTTGAAACCTTTTATGTATTTTATTTATGATTTTGAACACATTTTACTAGCAACACATGATCAGATCCAGCCTAAATCAAACATAGATAAAATATTTATTTTGTAAACTGTACTACCAGTGAGATATGAAGGCGAGTATTACCCTATTAAAATCCTAATAGACACAATTTGACATCGTCTACTAGCTTCACTCAGAAAAAAAAAGATACCGGCCGAATTGATAACCTCCTCCTTTTTGGAAGTCGGTTAAAAATAATGAAGGAAGTTGCGAGTGAACTTAGCAGGAGGCGGAAAACCGTGCCTAGTAGCGATTTTGGAAGGTCACAATAGAACGAAATATAAAAACCATTATTTTGTGTATACGGTTTATGTAGATAGAAAAAAAACTAATTATTGAAAAAACTAAAATCTTTAACATTCCTGTGAAATTTTTATCGATGCAGTTATTTTTATTATTTTAACCTATACAAAAAAAAAAAAAAGAATTTTTCGTGAATTTTGGAATAGATAATCTTCTATTAAAAAAGTACTTATATTAATTTGGCGAGTGCATCGTAACGATACAATAATGCCCCGGATGAAAGATTTTTTGTATGAACTTGCTCCGGACAATGTATTTGCACGATCTCGTACCGGCGGCAGTGTCATTGTCATTTTCAATTTTTTTTTTGTATAGGTAAGTCAGGAGTTAGCAGATGGGTACTTAATAAAAGATGAAAATTTATGTCTAGTAAATCACCTGTGCCAATCACAAAAACTTTTCGTGAGCGTTCTAATCAATTAAATTATATCACTTGCTTTAACTGTAAAGGAAAACATCGTGAGGAAAACTGCGTGTATGAGTGTTCTCCGCAATATTGTTAAAGGTGTGTGAAGTTGCTATTCCACACTTAGCCAGCGTGGTGGACTATGGCCTTAATCTTTCTCGTGCAAAAGGAGACTTGTGTCTGGTACTAGGTTGGCCTAGATGAATGAATCCAGCCGGGTGGGTAATTTGAAGAAAATCGAATTAGCCACCTGCAAGGTTTTTCGGATCTTCGTCTTTTATCAACTACCCTCAAATCTCCACCAGCTAACTGTAATATAATTTTGAAAGCCTATAATTGCAATTTGTTGTTTCCTAGTAAAGAGATTTGAAAATACTTTGATTGTACATAAAATATATTAGCGGTAACGACGGGAAATGAGTGTATGGAAGATATTCGGTTCGATTATTGTAAGCCGTATGGATATTATTAATAATCGATATTATCAAGGAGTTATTGCGGAATGCACTTGCAATTATATCTACCTTCTATATTGAAAACGATTGCGATTACCTCCATTTTGTTAAAATTTAGTTATTGCAAATCAAAATCAAAGCTATGCTAAAATTTTTTGTGAATTCCGCAATAACCATCTGGTTTTGACTACTAGCAACATTTTCTTTATGCCCATTACGTATAAAGAAAATGTTGTTGCATTTCAAACCAGTCATAAAATTACCTACATTTTGGATGCATAAAAACCAAAAAAAAAAACACATCTAAACCAATAATTTTACAAATAGATAATAAATAATCAATTATAAGCTGGAAATTAAAAAAGTACACTACAGTCAGCAAAAAAAAGTTTAAATAAAATCATTTATATTCGTACTACTCTCATTTTATCGACGTATATTTTATGAACTGAATGTTTAAGAAAAAAAAATACCTGTAAGTATTTTTTTGCTGATTGTACGAAATGGTTTAAAATCATACAAGATGAGACGAATTTTATAAGAAAATAACTATAGTATAAATGATTACACATAGACAAATAAATATTGTGCATAAAGTTTTTTGCGTTTTGTATGTAAGTACTTATATTTTTTCATAATAATAAACTTCAAAGAAAGTACATACATTTTGACATAATAAATTATTAAGAATAAAAATTAATTTACGTGGAAGTAAAGATTATTATTTTTCCCTTTGCTGATTTGTTTAAATGAATCAAGATTTTTTTTCATATTTTTTTAAATGATAGTACATTCCACTTTTGTTTTTATTACGATTTTTTGCCGATTGTATCAATTGTCATATTTTTTTGGTCGTAAAGCTACAGTGTAAACTCAACGATATGAAATTAAAAGTAAACCTTAAGATGAGATCTATTAATGCTACAGGGAGTTATTCTTTATAGGGAGTTTACACTGTAGAATATTAAAAAAGCAATAATTTTTTTAGACCGATTTATCATTCCTTGACTCTAAAAATCGTTTTGACAAAAAAAATGCACTGCCATTGCAAAATAAATATTGATTTGACAAAAACATTATTAATAAGTAGGTATGTTACTATAATATTATACATGATAATGCCTTAAATGAGCATCAAAATGAGGATCTCTCTGTAAATATTTTTGTTAGGGGGCAACATTAGTCTAGTATTTTTGTCGTAATACTTTTTACTATAATCCGAAAAATGATGTGAGTTGATATTTTTCTTAAAAAATATTTGCTTTAATTAAATACAACAAAAATAAATTTTGAACTGAAAATCAGTCTAATGTTGCCCACAGTTCAATAATCTGTAATAAATATTTTTATTGTTGCCAGTACACTAGATTTTATAGCTAAAGTCCGTGATCATCACGGCGTGATGTTTTTTTAAAATCCGGCGGTTACTATTTTAATTCAAATGTATCTAGACTGCAAGCTATCTCTGTGCACCTCTGATATAGACTAAGCGTTTGCCTTATCCAGTATCTCAAATGGGTACCTAAACTTGACTCACGCCTAGTTCAACTTTCGGGAAGAAATACATAAAAAGTGGGCCACTTTTAACACAAATAAAAAAAAATTGGAACTGGCATTAGAACAATATTTATTGCAGATTTCGTGCCTTGGAGTATGAAGAAACACCAGCGTGTCTGCTAAAGCAGTTGCTAAACACAAGCAAAGCACTGTCTAAGAATTACTGTAATACGTTTCTATGACCTTGCTCTATCCACTAGCTGCTGTGCAATGCCAGGGACAATAGGAAATCTGCAGCAACCATTGCTACAATCTCAATTGTGACAAAAATAAATTAGCGAGTGTCGTCATGCTGTAGCTCTCATTTCACTGCAGGCAGCTATGCGATTCTGTACTAAAACTGGTCAAGTGAGAGTCGGACTCGCAAACGAAAGGTTCCGTACCGCCGTAACAGCGATTGTTAGGTCGACCAAAAATCACGTTTCTGGTATGGAGTATTCTCTTTAATTTAATTTAAAAAAAAATCATGTAGATATCTACCTATTACAGTTCATGAGATACAGTTCATGATACAGCCCGCTGTCAGACGGACAAACGGACAGCGAAGGCTCAGTAATAGGTCAGTGGTACTTTGGGTTCGAGGCCCTAAAAATGATTGCTACAGCGTGACGATTGCAATCGCCCCTTATCGCCGATACTCGCTTGTTATTGGCTGACTGCATTGTTGCAGAAAGAACGCGATAAATCCAGCCAGACACCACAATTAAGACCGTGGCAACAGTTTGCTGTGCTTTTGCTTCTTTTAAAATGTTAAATAGAAGCAATACTATGCCGCTCTTGTTTCGCTGCTATGATTTCACATTAACCATCGATCCGTCGCATGGGTTCATTGAGAAATTTTTTTAACTTTAACACCAATTGAATCCATTTTATTTTTGGGGTCTCTGACGATCCGGTGCGACGCCTCGCGTTACAGAAACAGCGCGACGAGCGAAGGGTTAACGATGATAAAAATATCTATCAGTAATATCGAGCTATGACCGCCTTTTTATCGTAAGCGACATTTTTTACCTAATTGATTAATTGAGTTTTTTATTGCTAAGATATTTTCCCGGAAATATAACATATTAACTGTAAATATATGTTATTTTCCTTGGCAATGTCGACGTGCCCTGGCCTTTTATCGTTTAAAATATCGTTTGAAGTAAAAAAACACTCAATTTAGGTAAAAATGTCGCTTACGATAAGTCGGCAATCATATCAATGTCCATAAATATTACCTGCCTGTACTGTTATTGCACGGCAGTGTGTGGGATATTCATTAGAATGCCTTACTTAATTGCCATTTGTGATGATTGTAAACTATGAATGTGTGGATTATATCATTGTAGTGCATGTTGAAATGAATAGAGATACAAAGTAAATAACAAATTGTGTATAAAATTGTTTTATTTCTGTGTACTCCCTCCTATTATTATAATATTACATATATATATAACAACAATAAAGATCAATAAATTGCCTTCCGCTACGTTTAAATGCAGTTAAGTGAATATTTTTGCTTTTAAAGGCAAAATGAGAACTTTATATATATAGCACTTACATAATATAACATAATAAATAAGTTATGTTTACAATGCAGATGAGTTCATTAACTTGTTTCAGTCCGATACATTTTGGTATTTACCAAAGAAAAATGTATCTAATTATATCAATCTTATTTTGGATACATCAAATAACTCATTGGCAGAATTACAAGGAAACAAAATTTATTAACTTCCTTCTCTAAAGGCTAAATTCACCCACGTAAAATAAGTATTATCTGAACATAGTTATTTTGACAGCTTTATGCTCAGGTAAGTAAGACTTATTTTACACTTCTATCTTGAGTCTGAGCTGAGTAAGCTCGCTCTATAGATCTCAGCAAATATGTCTCAGATCTTTAAAGTATGACTGATTTATGTTGGGATTTACATCTGTCTTTTAACTCGAATTTAAGTCTGATCTATGTCAAAAATATATCCATCGATCTCAGCCTAAAAGCATGAGTAAGTCAAGTAGTTAACATACATATTTTTTGAATAATATAATGTAACATAGTCTTAATCATTATTGCTATCAATAAATTACTGATTAGCAGAAAAATAAGAGTATTAACAGTTGTTTATAAGTCATTTGTCACTTACTGAGACAGCAGAGAGCAGTATAGGCAAAATTCACTTGTGCATCAAAAGTATGCAGATATAAATAAGAATTTTAACCCATAAGTCACATTTTATCACCATTTCATTAATAAATATTGTAAAAGAAAATAAATATTTATAACATTATCATGAATCGTCAAAGGTCATTCGGCCAACGCCATGTTGCTTGATGTACCGTCTGTACTGTTTGTATTTGTTATTTTCAGCTAGAGCTTTTTTGGTTTCTTCGTCTTTGATCTCTTTCCACACATCAAAGTTCTCTTTAATCCAAAGCTCTTCGTCTAAAAACTCTTGGCGCTCCTTTTCTTCTAAAGCATCAAACTGATGTTGACTGAGCTTCATATACTTCCTTATCTTGTAAAGTTTCTCATCAGTGCCATATGGATGATTTAAAATGACAAATTTCCATAACCATCTTAAATACCAATAAATATAATAGGCCACTGTGTAAGGAAATATGATTAACTGAACCCACAGTATATCCATGATCTCTGGTTTAGCATAAGCACCCTTTATATCCATATTTTCCTCTATGACTCTCCTTATAATCATGTCTTGCTCTACTTTAAGCTCGGCTTTACTTTTCTTGCCTTTTTTTGTTTGCGATTCTTTAGCTTCCGCCTTGGCAATGTCTAGAGCTCGATTTCTGTACTTTGGGACAGTCATGAAATATTTAATAGCCGTATCGTACTTTGACCAAGCACTGTAGTACTGGATAATGGATATGATGGTTATAGTAACAGCTAAAACAATTCTTACGTCAACTTTAGGGGCCATTCGGCGTCTGTAGTACCGGTAGTAATGGGCATAGTACTCCTGAGGATTATCCAACATGTAGTCGTAGTCGGATCTTTCTTCTTCATCTCGAAGTATTTCGTATGCAGTCGCTATCTCTTTAAACTTTTCCTCTGCTTCCTTTTTTTTCTCCTCGCCTCGATGCAAGTCCGGGTGAAACTTTTTCGCCAGCTGTCTATAGTTCTTTGCGATTTCATTTTTAGTAGCCTCTCTAGTAACACCCAATACTTCGTAGCAGTTTGCTTTACCGCAATAAATACCTTCGAGCAAGTGATCGTGTGCGGACGCCGCAGTAAAGGGACATGCTAAGCAAATATACACGAAACTTATGTATAATCTCAGCATTGTCACTCTAATACATATTCTATGTTATTAAATGCAACGAAAGTGACTAGTAATTACACAAATAATAATTTTTTCACTTATTTTGTGAGTTTCGCGATTTTTCACATATTTCAAGTAAAAATAAAAGTAGGTACTGCTGGCTGTCACATTGACAAACGAATGTCAACGTCATTTCGACGTCAGCTAATTTATGCGTTCGGTTACACTCATAGGTACTCCTATGAATAATTATGAAAGAATTTTTATCCGGTTTATTTATTTAAGGTTTGACAAACATGTTTGACCGTTTACAGGCCCCTTTATTAACCAACTTCCAAAAAGGAGGAGGTTATCAATTCGGCCGGTATCTTTTTTTTTCTATGTATGTCCACCGATTACTCCGGGGTTTCGGGACCGATTCACGTGATTTTTTTTTTTAATCGACAGAGGAAGCTCGCGAAATGGTCTCATAAAAACCTTCAACTCCTCAAGCCAGATGCTGCAGCGGTACTTTCCCCCTAAATTATGAGGTTTAAGGAACTGTCATTTATGAATTGGTATGCTTGACCTAAGCATATACTAGATCATAGAGCTCCAGATCCTACTCCTCAATCCTGATGCTGTAGTGTACTGCCCACCTAAATTGTAGGGATTTAGGAACTTTCGCTTGCAAATTGATATTATTAGTATTAAGTATAGTCTACATCGTGGAGCTCAAGGTCCTAGCTCTTCAATACTGATACTACAGGGGTACTGCCTACCTAAACTGTGAGGATTTAGGAACTGTCGCTTACGAATTGATATTGTTGGTACCAAACATATACTACATTATAAAGCTCAAGGTTCTAGCTCCTCAATCCTGATGCTACAGGATCGGAGGAATTAGGAACTGTCGCTTTCGAATTGATATTGTTGGTATACATCATGGAGCTCCTGGTCCTAGCTCTTTAGAAATTGTGTATTGTTAATAACTTCTGAAGGTATCAAGTGTAATTAGTACCATCGCATTGGAGGGAAGGGTGAAAGAGAGCAGGAACAAGCTATACTAAAAAGCTTAAAAAAGACGTGTGGCACTTGGGGACTGCCGCGGTAAAGCTATTGCATAGCATTTTTTATCAACGCCATCTAGCGGTGAGAGGAGTCCGTGTTCCCATCGAGCCTTAGGTTTTTTCGTTACGGAATTTCTGGATTCGGTCTCCACGCTCAAGGCCCGCGATAGAAACTATGCAATAGCTTAATAAAAATTCTTTTCAAAAACCGACTTCAAACGCCACTACAAAGTATCAAAATAATTTTATTTTGTACACGTTTGTTGAAGTCGGGCAGGCTTAACTAGAAACGATGAAATCGATGCGCGACGCTTGCCTTATGGTGACATATAAGAGACACGCTTATTGAAATCGAGCGAGCATCGCGTATCGGAAAATTTTACGTGTTTGACAAACATGTTTGACCGTTTACGGGCCCCTTTATATCGAAGTGATTATATTCTCTTGGGTTATATTTTCCCGGAGTAATTACTTACTCCTTGCTGTACTCCAAAGACTTTACTCTATGGTTATAATTTCAATATTTTCTAATTTTCTATTTGTAACGTAGAGAGAGAAGACATAGAGTCAGTGACGATTTCTTTCTCACTCACACTAAAAAGAGAGCAGAGATAAAGTTATTAATGTGATAAACAGAGACGCAGCTACCCAATTTTTTGTCCCTCATCGTGTAACCAGTTTTTTTCAAGGTCGACACACTTTTGTGCCCAACAAACTGACAGTTAATAAGAAAATTTAGTATCTATGTGTGTTGCCAGCTTTAGGTACCTATACAATGTCCCGATTTTCCCTATCCTACTTATATTATAAATGTGAAAGTTTGAATGTATGTAGGGCCATCCATACATACATCCAAATTTCAGCCATATCGGTTTAGTGTGGCGTGATTGAGTAACAAACATATGGATGTTTGTTACTCAATACGCCACACTAAACCGATATGGCTGAAATTTGGCACGGAGATAGGTTTTTTTTAGTAATGTCCTCTGACATACCGTAACGGCGGGTTACTTTGGCTACTTTTTCAATTTTTTTTTTAATTTTTGTTGAAACAAAATAAAGTCGTGATGGAAGAAATGAATATTATGAGAAAAGAAAAGAAAGATGATGGATACTAGAATATAATATATGTCGGCGATGATTAAAGTGTATTCAGTTAGATAGTGTCGGTTACTGTTCTGAATCATCCTGAAGTTTCGTTCGAATGTCCAACAACCAGTCGAGAACTGTTGGCGATCTTAAGAATTATTTTATTTACAAAGTTCTTAATTTTTAAAGCCATTTTTAAATAGCTAGAGGCAGACTTTTAATGTTTTTTTTAAATAATTATTAACTTAAACTATGAAGAGTTGCAGTTTTATACGACTGCCTGAAAAAAGGAATATACTGTTAATTTCATTAATGATGATTTTGATGACTAAATATACAATTTTTGTTGCTTTTAATTCAATAGCATTACTCGATCGAAGGAAAATTTTAACTGTTCATTACAAATTATTTTGTGTAACATTCTTACTAGTAACGAAAAAAAATTTTCCTTTGTGTTACATACATCTTTTTTCAAAGTGACTCACATATGCTAAATTTCTATTCGGCATTTCAATATTTTTTTTAAGGAGCAAATAATTATCTAGTGAATTGGTCCTATGAAAGTACATTAAAAAACTTTAGTATAAAAAAAAATATTTTTAAAAAACCGACTTACGTGTACAAACTAAAATTATTTTATACTTTTAAGTGGTGGTTGAAGTTAATATTGTGTGCAATAAAGAATAATAAATTCTTTATTGCACACAATATTAAGATATATTATGTAAAAAATAGAAGCTTACCCTAATAGGTATGTCTCTCCCAGACAACCTTATATGTGTAGGTATGTTATTTAAAAAATAAAACAGTTCAGCATCTGTTTTGTCGTTTTATTTAAAAATCCTGGGAAGAATTTTCCATCTAATTTGGGAGTGCAGTTATTGTGGCAACATTAAACTCGAACTTGTCATGTGACGTCATCGTTACGTCATGTTATCTCTATTTCAGTCGCGGTTACACAGTACCTTGGTCTATTGCCTTCTCTGTCTACGATTTGTAATCAGAAAAAAATTAAAAAAATATTATGATTCTGAGTATTTGGTCCGTTAAATCTTGTGATTTGTGCGTTTGATGTGAATTTTATATGTTCAATGTGATAAGCGTCATTGGTAATTTGTGAGAATTGTGATTGAATAAAATGTCTGAAGTCAAAATGCTACAAGACGATTTACGAAACCTCGTACTGAATCTGTACACATATTTGGTGTCAGAGGAAGAATACACCACTGGTCTTCTAGTGAAAAAACACTCCAGTAAATGGCAAACACAAGGTGATATCAGCTTTCTCAACACTGCGAAACCGTGGCAAGAGTTTTTGCATCAAGATCAAATGCAACGACTCGGCGGCACCCTGTTGCAATGCGTTAACAAAGATATTGCAGATTTGGTGAACACTTCACGAGATTGGCCAATTCCGATAGTGAAAACTGAAGAAGTAAAAGATCGGATACATTTATTTATTGACAGACCCAAAACTATTCATCTAGCATTTCATAACGCCATTAACAACAACACAGTTGTTTTGGAAAGAATAAACACAGACACAACAGTGGTCAAAATTGACCCTTACTGTAGAGACTCCAATTGTATAACGTATTTAAGGTTGAAGTGTTTGAGCGAAGTAGTTAAAAATTTATACCTTATTCACACATATCCCGAAATACAGAATTTGATTATTGTGGTGACATGGAGGTCTGAATATAAATATCAGGCATCAATAGGTGTGCAATCAGTATTTTGTGGCACAGTACTAAATGCAAGGACTGGGTTGAAAGAGAATACAGTCACAGCATCTGAATATATTAGGTAAATTGTAATTAAAATTTTATTCGTTTTTGCCGACAAACTTGTGGATAAAAGGACAAATCTGTAGGATTTCTCTTATTCTGAGAAACCAAAGGGGTTTCAGGTCCTAATGCTCAGTTGATGTGCAATAAAAGGATAAATAAACAATGAAGCCTCAATAGCCTAAAATTAAAGGTGTAGACTATAAACCAAATGGCCCAATTGTATCCTTTCTACAAGCTTTACATTTATTTGGAGGGGATATTAGACAAGTTTAGCTTGGTTATCATTAAAAAAACACTTTCTCATTTATAATATTATGTGTATTATTAGTATGATGAATGTACATTTCCAAAATTACCCAACACTAGAATATGTAGTCAAAGAAAATCAAAAAATAGCCATTTAAGTGACCAATTGTTAGAAAAACTGTGACAAACCAAGTTCTTCTATATTTTGTTTATAGTCAACAAGTGGTGAACAACTAAAAGATTTGATTAAAAAAAAAACAAAACACTTGAACAACAAATAACTAAAAATTTTGATTTAAAAAAACAACATCTACAGAAAGTATTTTACTTTTCCAGGCTAAGACAAGATGAGTTAACATTAATTGCACAACACAAATACGGTATGAGGGTGTCGACTGAGGACAAATGGAAGGAGTTCATAGCACACCTTGGTGAATCTGCTGCCACATTTGAACTATTACAGACCAAGTGTTCTAGTCCTGTGAAAATTCAGTTTGATGCTTCAGGAGGTTCTAGTAAAGGTAAATTTTTTACATGCTTACTAATATTATAAATACTTTTTACTTTGTCATTCAATTATAGGAACGAGCAAGCAGAAGATGTTGAAGACTTGGACTATGACTATTTCACTATACATGGTGAAATTTTATTCCCCGTAAACCCTGAAGGAGGTGAATGTGCTCATGAAACTGAACAAATTTCCCCAAGGAACATAGGTCGAATTATGAAAAAAAATTTTGGACCTCCCATAGTAAATCAAGCAGCTAATCGTCAATTTTGTATGGAGGGTCCAATTTTTTTTTCATATTTTGACCTATGTTCCTTGGAGAAAGTTGTTCAGTTTCATGAGCACATCCACCTCCTTCCGGGTTTATTGAGAATAAAATTTCACCGTGTATAGGCTACTTTTTATCCAGAAAATCAAAGTTCCCATTGGATTTTTAACTGACTTCCAAAAAAGGAGGACGTTCTCAATTCATCTGAATCTTGTTTTTTATCTATGAAATGAAATGAAATGAATTGGTCCTCCCCAATAACCTTAAAAAAACTTTCTTTTTAAAAATCTTTTTTTAAATACATTATAGGCACTCGCTACACCTGATGGAAAGTGATGATGTGGTCTAAGGTGTAACGCGTTTGCCTAGAAGATGCCTATTCACTCTTGTTTTAAAGATACCCAAATTGTATGTGTTAGGAAACACAGATCTATCTATCTTATCTTATCCTAAAACTATATCACATGCTGACAAATCAAACCTGTCTTAGGTTTGATTTGTCAGCATGTGCACCATATGATGATGGTTCAGGTACTGACAATCAAATCTGTCAGCAAATGCCATTTATTTACATTTTCAGGTGCTGCATTTATTCTTTACAACTGTGCACGACTAGAAACGTTGATTAAGACATTCAACGAGAAAGTTGAAGAAGGAACTTATCCATCACTCCCTAGTTTGGAGAATATAGACTTGACACTATTAACTGATGAGGTGAGTGGAATATTGAGTCTTTTACATTTGAAACACTGCCCAAAATACTTCCAGTGGTGGTTGATTGGAGAATCCTTATTGTCACTAATATTGTATTTATTTATTATATTTATTGTACAAAAATCAACAGCAATTTTGAAAAATATTAAACTTAAGAGTGAGTGACAATTGTATGGCCAATTATAGGTTTTCTCAAAAATAACTTCAGAAAGAGATACATTTTGTGTAAGTAAAGTAATAACAAAAAATTAAAAAATAATTCGAGTAGAAAGTGAGTAAATCAATGAGCCAGTATGTATGTATGTATGCAATTGGATCGAAATATCGACAATCCCAACTAAAATAATTACTGTGGTACGTACTCATGATATTTAATAACAATTATGTCAGTAAACCACGAATCAAGTCTAAAATCTTTTGAGCCAGTATGTGTGTGTGTGTGATCATGTGTTTGTGCGTATTTGACTGAGTTTGTGACTGTAAGTGTGTTAGAAATTGACTAAGTGTGCATATTAAAAATAAACTTTTTAACTATTTTTTACTATGCAATGGAGCAAAAGATCAATGTGTTTTTTTGCATCCCTTTTATTCCGGAAAAACAGGGTTCCTACAGGATTTTTACAAAGATTACTCCACATTGACGAAGTTGTGCGCAAATGTGTATTTCACATGCTGTCTGTTACTTTTTTTCCTCTTTCCCTTCTAAACAAGCGTAAATGTTGTCTTAGGAGTAATAGTTCAATTCTCATATTGAACTATTGCCTCAATTAATGCCTCAATTTCATTATATCATTATACAAATTAGTGCAATAGTTCAATGTGAGAATATAACACTCTCACATTGAACTATTGCATTAATTTGTATAATGATTGATCAAGATTGGCAAATATGATGACATTTGAACTTTTTGAGGTCAATTATTTAAAAAACCATTCTTTTTTTGCAGGATGAATGGTGCCTTATATTTAACTACATCATGGAGCTTCCATCGCTGCTGAAGTCCAGTGTAGAAATATATGAGGATACGCGGCAATATACCGATGGGAACTGCGAGTTTCGACCGCATCTCATTTGTAAATTTCTGAGCAGTATGGTCAAAGTGTTGAGTCAGTATTATAGAAGGGTGAGGATCTTAACGGTAAGTGTAAACTAAGTTTGTTTCAAGTCCAACAGTTAAGGGTGGATTAAAAACTGAACGGTTCTATCCCCACCCATCGTGCTATTATCTTACCCACACATAACACAAGTTTTCCGCTTATTTGGAGGGGAGAGGAGAATATTAGTCATGTTTTTCAAACTCTTGGGAATTTTCTCCGCAAGTAGGCGTTAATCGCCCGTTTTGCGTCATGTGGACCTTGTCTTGATATTCTTTAAAAAACCCAAGTAATCACCACCCAAAAATCGCTTTTTTTAAAATATATAGATGCTTGATTGCGATCTTACCTGAGTGTGAGTGTGTAAGTGAAGATGTAGCCTACGATGGTGCGCGCTTGCCTAGAAGATGCCTATTCACTCTTGATGCTTATGCTGATTCCACACTGCGCTGTGGTGAAATTCTATATAGAAAAATCCATCAAAAGTCATTTGTCATTTGTCACCCTGATTGCAGGTATTAATGAAGCTTTCATTGTAAAACTCACTGAAGTTTTTTTTATTCAATGACAAGATAGGCCTTGACTGCGATCTCACGTGATGGTAAGTGATGATGCAGTCTAAGATGGTAGCGGGCTAACTTGGAAGGGGTATGGCAGTGTAGATTCAACCCATACCCCTAATTGGTTTCTACACGTCATGGTGCCGGTACGCTGAATCGCTTGGCGGCACGTCTTCGACGGTAGGGTGGTAACTAGCCACGGCCAAAGCCAAACATTAACAGTTATTGACTTTAACAGTGATGGAAAACATCATGAGAAACCCTGTATGCCCCAGAGTTATCTAAATATATAAAAGGCAAAGGTGACTGATTGACTGACTGACTGACTGACTGACTGACTGACTGATCTATCAACGCACAGCCCTAACCATTGGACGGATCGGGCTGAAATTTGGCATCCAGACAGCTATTATGACGTAGGCATCCGCTAAGAAAGAATTTTTGAAAATTCAACCCCTAAGGGGGTAAAATAGGGGTTTAAAAAATCGAATTTAACGTGAGCGAAGCCGCGAGCAAAAGCTAGTCTGCTATATTTTCGAAGGTGTGTGAAGTCTACACTCGACCAACGTGGAACGGCATTCCGAACCAGTGGTAGATTCATTTGACGATTCGAAAGCACTGTAAAAGTTTATTTGAATAAAAAATTATTGTATTCTTTTCGTGATGGACTATGGCTTCACCCTTCTCATTCGAAATGAGGCCAGTGTGTCCTATCCCTAAAAATAATTGCATCAGTGTAAAGATCGCAATGACATCAGCAGGGCGATTCAGACCTGTTCGATAACATACCGTGTCGATACGGTTAGATATCGATCTCTTTTTGTCGTGTGGATTCAGAGCGAGCGAAATATATGTTAACAAACCGAATCGATCGACAAATAAGTTATCGGAAGGCTCTGAATCGGGGGGCTGATCGGCTGGTACCCGCCCGCTATTGGTTAAAATTCCCGGCTGCAGCAAGAACGCCATAAATTCAGCCAATCAGAAGCCATTGCGATCGTTACACTGAAGCATTCATTTTTAGAGAATCGACACTCTGTGCCTAGTAGTGGGCTGACGATTGTGAAAATTCTAGTGTACCACTTTTGAAATATAAAAAAAAATTGTAGGTAATCTATATACAAATAATTAAAATTGAATTGTCTGTTTGTCATATCAAAATAATAGCTTTTTACTAAATGCAATATGTATGTAGATACGGTATTTATGACAAAAAACAATCTTTTAAAATTTTTGTCTGTTTTTTTGTCCGTCTGTCTGTCTGTCTGTTTGTTGCCGCTAATCTCAGGAACGGCTGGACTGATTTTGACGGGACTTTCACTTGTAGATAGCTGATGTTATCGGGAGTAACATAGGCTACTTTTTTAACTAACTTTCGATAAAGGAGGAGGTTATCTCCTTGATTTCTTAACCGATTTGCGTAAAGTTTTTAATCGATACAAAAACTTTGCGAGATGCTCCCATAAAAACTTCAGGTTCCAACTCCTTAATCCTGATGCTGCAGGAGGGTGCTAAACTGTGGGGATTTAGGAATTCTCCATTATGAATAGTTATTGTAGGTACCAAATAAAGACTACATCGTTGAATTCCAGGAGCCAACTTCTCAATCCTGATGCTGCAGCGGTTCTGCCCACCTAAACTGTAGCGATTTAGGAACTGTCGATTGTGAATTGAAAAAGCGGACGAAGTCGCAGGCGCCCGCTGGTCTTTTAATAGTTTTCAATCGTTATATTTTTCGAAAATTACTGACATGCGCGCACGAGAATTTCGTTTACTTAATTCAAAACTCCAAAACTATTTATTTCATGTAGGCAAACTTGTGGCTCTTATGACAAGTCGAGAATCTCCCACCGGGTTACACACACCCAGGATTAATATATAGGCTACATTTTATCCCACAAAATTATAGAGTTCCTGCGGGAATTGAAAAACTTTAATCCACGCGGATTATCTAGTTTACACCTAAATCACTGCTTCAAAAATATTCCTATACTAGCTTTAACCCGCGGCTTCGCTCACGTTAGGTTCGGTTTTTAACCCCCTATTTAACCCTCTTGGGGTTGAAATTTTCCAAAATCCTTTCTTAGCGGATGTTTACGTCCTAACAGCTACCTGTATGCCAAATTTCAGCTCGATCGGTCCAGTGGTTAGTGCTGTGCGTTGATAGATCAGTCAGTCAGTCAGTCAGTCACCTTTGCCTTTTATATATTTAGATGAACCCAATCGGATATTGTCAATGCGAAGTAAGTATATTAATGTTAGTTTTGCTTTGTTCAAGGAACCTCGCAAACACCTGCTGCCCGTGATGTTCGCTCGGATACACATGTTGATGATATTAAACGACACCCTAAAGATATGTTTAAGAATATTAAATATTAAAAGCGTTTCACAAATGTACATAAGTTATTTTTATTCCCTGACTCCTGACATGCAGGTCCATGCTTCCCAATCGCCTTTTTTAATAAATAAATGGCATACTTGCCTTACTTATATTTGGTTCCTTATCTAGAAATGTTTTAAGATATTTGTTAAGTTGCTTTCAATAATCACCTAGGTAGTAGGTATGACAATTTATGCACTTATGTATATTTTATTTAAAGGTATTGTCTCGTATATATTACGTTATATTGGTAAATTAACATAATCGCACCGTACCTTGTTTAATTAATATAAATAAATGAATCATACCGCATATTGTGAAGCGTACACGAAGCGTATAGAAAAAAAAAAATGTTTTGTTTGGAAACACAAAGTTCACGTGATTGACCCAGGTATTTTATTGTGAACAGTGCTCTGCCCCGATTGGTGGGCCGAGCGCAGGCGAGCGCAGCCGATAAGTTACGAAGCGCGTTACACGGTCGCGCGTCCCGACTCGCCTAGTGTGTTTTCGACGTCGGTAAATGCGGTCGTGAGCCTCTGAGCTGACTCGGATACTTTTATTTATAGTTTTTAATCGAGTAAAGTCGTGTGACGTTCGTGAACACCTGTGTCAAACCGGGATTTAATAAATATGAGTATTGCTGACCTGATCCAAGCCGCGGAATACATCGAAAGGCGAGACAGAGGTGAATTGGGTTTTCTTTGTTTGAATTGTCAATCGGGTGCACTGCTCGCACACGTCAACATGGCTCCCGTTCTATTTTTGAGTTGCCATAATCAGCTGATTTTGACGGAATTGCAGTTTTTTTCGTTGCAGAATCTGAGCACGGATACGCGTCGAGTTTGCCGGCGTACGAGGAGACGCGGGCTGGTGGAAGGCGGCCCAAGACGAAGAAATCGCAGGGCAGCAGGTGAGACCAGTGCCAGTGTTGTGAAAACTAGTCAAAACAGTGATTAGATAGTGGTGATAAGTGCTGTGAAGTGCCGGGCAGTTACAAATTGTCTGTTTTCTGTTCCAGGACGACTCATAACGAGTTGGAAAAGAACAGGTGAGTCTTAGATTGTAATATACATATACACACCTACACCTACTTAACTACTTAGTTTGATAAACGTAGAATTTCAATTCCTCTACTATATTATTACTGTGTCCCTGTTTATTTATTTGATCAGATAAATTCAGCTTGGTGTAATTAAAAATCTGCAACTTTCTTAGTAGGTTTAGCGAACATGCCGAAGAGAAATCTTAAGTACAGTCAATTAAACGGTTAGGAAAACATGAAAACTTTGATGTTAACCTTCAAGGTCAAGGTGTAAAAATTTTGAGTTTGTGTAAGAACTCGGTAAAATAAGCGTCGTGATCTCTAAGCAAGCCATTTCGAACTATTGTAGAATAGGTAGAGAGGTATATTTAACAGACTGGTAGGTATCATTGAATAAGCGGCTTAACAGCGTCAATGTGACCTTAGCAATATGCTGTAAGAGTTTGAGTCTTTTCACTTTTAAAATTGAATTTCCACGTCTCATAAACTGTGCAACAATTATGATGGACTAGCTTTTGCCTGCGACTTTTTTTTAAATCCCTTGTTTTCCCTTCTCCAAGTCTTGAAATGTATTCGTGCAAAAAATCACGTTCGCTGCCCTTTTGCTACTCAATTGAACAAAAAATCAACAAACAAAACACTTTCGAATTTAAGCAGTAAAGTGTTAATTTTCAGTTTGGGCTTATTCAAAAATGTTCAAAATTTCTAAGCAAAATGTTTCTAAGTTTTCGACAATGCCTGTAATTTTATGCTTTCACTCGTGCTCCTCGGTATCTAACGGTGCAACATAAACAATTGAGCTCATTACCAATTTGGGTTGATAAAACCCAAAACTGTTCGAAAGTTAGAGGCTGTTTTATGCTTTCTCTTAAAAAAGGTGGGAGAAATCTATGAAAGCAATGTATGATCACGTTATCGCGTTTTCATCATCAGCCCACATGCATCCACTGTTGGACATAGGCCTCTTTCAAGTAGCGCCAACGTTGCGTTTCTTCGGCCTTTCGCATCCTATCGATGCCTGCCACTTTCCGGATATCATCGCTCCATCTGGCCCTACACTCCGTTTGCCGAGACGCCGTCTCCACTTGAAGACCTTACGATCCCAGCGGCCTTCGATCCTCCGACAAATGTGACTAGCCCACTGCCACTTCAACGTGCTAGTCCTAGTTATCGTGTGTTATTGTACGCAAAAGGTCTATTTGTGGTTCGTATGTTATATTTAAGCATGTGTTGCCTGCTGTTGGCCACAATGACCTTGGCGGAGCCCCCACGGCTCGTGCGAAGGGAGAGATTGCATTGCAACTCGCATTCATACTAATATTATAATGAAATCCATTCTTACTGCCAATTTCACCCTCGCCGGGTAACGTTTGACGGAGGAATTTGACACTGACAGTTTTTGTATTGAAAATCTGTGAAAACGTCATAAACGCTATTCAGGCCTCCGTGTTTCATCATTCCAAAACCGATAGACCGATTCAAACAAATTGCGCAAACTCAAGTGTAAAAATGTAGCTTCGATTGCAGCGACCAACTTTGATGAAAATTAGTCTTCAGATTTTTTTTTATATGAATAGCGAGCAAATGAATCGACGGGTCACCTGATAAGTGGTTGCCATGAACACTTGTAGTACCAGAGGCCCAGAGGCACCACCAATGCGTTGCCGGCTTTTCAGGAATTTGTTGGTCCGACCCTTGAATAATCCCATGTTGTAATTAAGTGGAAATACCGTCGAAGGGAAGTCATTCTACAATTTCGAAGAACTTCGAGAAATCGTGAGAGATGGCACCCTTATTTGGTTTTAAGCCAAATTACTCCTAAGTTCAATGCTTTTGGTCGCTTAGGTGTGGAACGCACTTCTAGCTTCTGTGTTTCTGGCCACGTATAATTAGAGTATCTTCAAGATAAGAGTGAATAAGCACTTTCTAGGCAAGCGCGCTCCAACCTAGACCTTATCAATTCATCACTGTTTGTGTTCACGCGCAAACCTATCTCATAATTAAAAAAAGTCTACTAAATCCTGTGGTAGGTTTGACTCGATTTTGACGCGGGTGAAGCCAAAGGAAAAGGCTTCTAACAACACACAACAGCTAAAGTTACCTAGTACTTTACCCACTTTAAAATCTCTATTCAGCTAAGCTTAGTTTGCTCAGCCACATGGCATGCGGCAAGCGACACGCGCTCGCGATGACCTTGGCAAAGCTTGTCACTCGTGTAAGGGGATCTGTTACCCGTGTAGAGCCCAAATTAGACTGCATTTTTCGGGATTTTTGCTTTCATTTTCGAGGCTTCATCGATGAGTCATTTTTGAGTTTCAATGATTTACGTAGGGGGCCGTTTACATACCAAAAACCTTTTAATATGTTTAATGTAGGTACATCAACTTTCCTCTACCATCCTTCTACTCTACATTATTTGACCTTGTGCCATTTTGGTCCAATTCTTTAAATTAATAGTATGAAATAATTTGCACCCCACATAATAAAGGTTTTTGGGGTCCAATTTATTTCAAACTATGTCAGTCAACTAATCGAACGAAATCGATTGTATCCCAAAAGCTTTCATATGGTTTGAGTATGGCTATGAGTTATTGGACCAGGGCCCATTTCTTTTAAAGAATATTAGCCAAGGTGAACTTGACTTATATTCTCCTCTCCCCTCCAAATAAGCGAAAAGCTTGTACTAGGGGTGAGTACGACAGTAGTGCAAGTGTGGCTCGAACCTGCGACCTTTAAGTTTTCAGTCCGCACCTTAACCGTTGGGCTATTGAGGCTAAATTGAACGAAATCGATTGTATCCCAAAAGCTTTCATATGGTTTGAGTATGGTTATGAGTTATTGGACTAGGGCCCAAACATATATTTGGCCATAGTCAAAAATGTAACTTAGATAACTTAGCCAGGTTTTTGTCACGTTTCTTTCAAACAGAGCACGGTAGAGCGTGCGCGCTGCGGCGCCGGCGACCTTGGCAGAGCCTCGTGCGGGGGAATGAATGCAGATCGTAATGATACCGATGACAGCGCCGTGTAACCCATTTGGCAATCTGTTACGTTACGTCATTGTGTGTGAATCGCCTTAAAACCGAAAAAATAGGCATCTTATCTACAAAACCACTTGATTACAACATGGGGTTATTCAAAGGGCGGACTAACAAATTCCTGAAAAGCCGGCAACGCATTGGTGGTGCCTCTGGTAGGTACCTACTACAAGTAGTAATCACTTAATATCAGCTGACCCGCCTGCTCGTTTGCTCGCTATTCATATAAAAAAAGACGTGTGGCACTCGGGGACTGCCGCGGTAAAGCTATTGCGTGGCATTTTTTATCAACGCCATCTAGCGGTGAGAGGAGTCCCGTGTCAGGTTATTTTCGTTACGGAATTTCTGGATTCGGTCTCCACGCTCAAGGCCCGCGATAGAAGCTATGCAATAGCTTAAAAATAACACGGGCAAAAAACAATTACGCGTGTTACTACTGGTAGTAAGGCTAAAATCTATAGACCGCACTCTCAGCTCAGACTCAAGACAGAATTAAAACGAGACAGATTTATGTCAGAACATATTTGTGTCTCATTTTAACCTTGATCTTAAGTCTGAGCTGAGTCAGAACACGCTCTATAGATCTCAGCATAAAACTGGTAGTGACACGGGTAACCAATGAATAAATAATATCAAAAACTAGCTTTAACTCGCGGCTTCGCTCACGTTATGTTCGGTTTTTTAAACCCCTATTTTACCTCCTTCGGGGTTGAATTTTGAAAAATCCTGTGTGCCAAATTTCAGCTTGATCGGTCCAGTGGTTAGAGCTGTGCGTTGATAGATCAGTCAGTCAGTCAGTCTTTCACCTTTGCCTTTTATATATTTAGATAGATATACGCATAACGAATGATAATAACGGGATGTTCAGATCTTAAAAATAAATTATTTCTTACCGATTGTTTAAATATTTAAATAGAGAGTCCGCGTCAATGGTTTGTGACGTCACAATTCTCTATTTAATACAAGCTGCATGCTGGTTTGATTCCTATTACGTCAAAAGAGAATAACAAAAACAAATTAAATAGGACTTACTATAAGATTTTTGCAATAGATTTGTGCTGTCGATATTTTAAATCCTTTTGTATTTTACTCTTTTACATAAAATTTATATAAATAAACCAGGAACACTTATGAATTTAAAATAAACACACATATTAAGCTAGTTGGACGAGCTAGTAAATAATAATTAAGTATCGGATGTTAATTGATATTAGCACTGAGACAATTGATAACTTAATTGCTAGATGTCGACATTATTGACATTTAATGTTATTTTAATTTCTACATTAGTTAGTACAAGTATAATTTTCTTAAAAATTGGTATTATTAATGTTTATTATTCGAAAAAAATAAATCCAAACCCACCAACTAATCTGTGGAAAAAAATTACTTCGACCCGTAGCGTAGCTCTGTTACGGCGTGATTGAAGGAAAAATCAAGAAACAAATACTCTTGCATGCATAATATTAGTCATCATCATAAGAAGGAAAACGCTGGCAAAGTGCAGATTTGCAAAGTTAACACACTTTTTTAGAAGATTTTTGAGAACTCACAGGTTTCTTCATTATGACTGATCGTTTTTAATTGTTTAAAACGCACATAACTTCAAACAAATAGGGGTCTGGGATTCGAAGCCCAGACCCCCGAAAGGAAACACCGCCTTAACTCCTAGGCTATCAACGCATATGTTATACTAGCTGCCCGCGACTTCGTCTGCGTGGAAAAATTTAAAGTGACTTGCTACTATCCGCGAGAAGTTATGTCCTCTATCTCCGATAATATTCAGTAGATCTTCACCAAAATTGGAGAAAATATTTCTAACAGTCACAATTTATAATAAAAAAAGAATTAGCAAATTCAGATTTGACAAGTAATGGGGCAAAATCAACAAAAACTTTCATCCCCTATCCCGGATAAACCTTATTGTTTATCAGGAGAAAAAGTATTCTACAAATTGACCCACTATACCCATTCAAATCCGTTTTTCCGCACAGAGGGACAGAGAGATAGACAAAAAATTCAAAAAAATAGTTTAGAGCTCAGTATCGATCACAAAGCATTCTCCGATTAAAATTTTCAAAATATATTTAATATACAGAATTCGTCCCGTTACCGTTTTATTATAAGTATGTATAGATTAACCGCTTACCACTTTTTAGTATTAGTACCTAAAGATTACATAATCCTATTTATTTTAATGGTAGAGACGGCATATTACTTCATCGTTTTACGTAACCCTGTGAAGTTACCAGATATGACGTGACGTACATACCTACCTACTCACTGCGTTTAGGAAATTTTGCAGTAAATGTCACACTGCTCACGTGTTATCTGCGAGCTGCAGATTAATTAAACTAGCACAAAGGGATGGAAACTCAATGCATTTTTTCTTGAACAATAAGGGCAGAAAATACAATAACATTTATTCGTTCATCTAACACCAATAACACATAATAAGCCTCAATAGCCCAACGGTTAAAGGTGCGGACTGAAAACTGAAAGGTCGCAGGTTCAAACCGCACCCGTTGTACTATTGTCGTACCCACTCCTATCACAAGCTTTTCGTTTATTTGGAGGGGATAGCCCAAAAAATATGTATGTATGAAAGAATTATTAGTCTTTAAATTATCTAAAAAAATGTCTGCGACAGTATGCCTATTTTTTTTAATTGACTAATTAAAACCTTTTTTATGGAAATCAAATTTGGTCTAAATTAATGCATTATTGCCAATTATTATTATTATTTTTTTAATCTTAAATATTTATCGAGGGTTTGTAATTGCCAATTATTTGCCAAAGAGTTTTATCAACATAACTTAATCGCGATCATAATAGGTAACAGAAATTGACGCGACCGAAGTCGTGGGCGACAGCTAGTTAACTATAAGATTCAATTGTAAACATCGTATCTTGTGTGTAGCAATAAAGAATTTTCTATCTACTTATCTATCTATCTATTTCACAAGATGAGATCTAGATTTTAATGCGAAAGGTTGCATTATTTTTTATTGTCTGTAGTCGTATATGCTTTTCTACAATCTCGCATGTAAAATGACGATGCTGTAGAAGATTAAAACACCCTTTCAAGATGATTATTCACGATTGCAAGAGCCAGGAAAATATCTGAATGCAAATCAGACTGAATGATTCTCTACTTAATGATGCCCGCGACTTCGCCCGCGTGGATGAAGTTTTTTTTATTCGATGACAAGATAGTCCTTGACTCCGATGGTCACCTGACGGTAAGTGACGATACCATCTTGGACTGCATCGTCACTTACCATCAGTTGAGATCGCATTCATGGACTATCTTGTCATCGAATAAAAAAAAGGGTATAGCTGAGGACTTGGGGAGTGACATCGACTACACTGATCCCGGAAAAAGTGAAAGTTTCCGCGGGATTTTCAAAAAAATCAAACTCCGCGCGAACGAAGTCCGCGTCTATTTAATATAAAAAAAAATGTTAATTGAAAACTGACGTGTCCTGAAGAAAAAAAAACCTTGGTCATATCATCCCATTATAGAAGTCGAACATGTTACTATGCAAGATAATGCATTTTCAGTAACAGGTGACCTTGAATTATATTTATATCCTCTCATGTTTATTATTAGTCATAACACCTACTTTTGGCCTGCGATTTTATCCGTAGAGTAACATTTAGAATAGGTGTTCTAATTTTTGTTTGATTTTTTTTTTTTCATCAGTTAGTCACAATCGTCGTAAAAGTTAAAAAATTGTGAATATTATGGGTTTTTTTAGTATGTTAAGCCGAGAAACTAACAAATAAAAAATTGATCTCATGTATGTGTGTGTTATAGCATGTGGATGTTTTACGATAAGTCCAGACTACAGACTCTACCGTCGCTTGCCGGTTTGGAAAGCAGATTTTGGTAGAGATTAAGACGAATCTGTAATCAATAAAAATATTAAATTTAAAAAATCAAAATATATACTTTGTCAACTTTCATTTTTTTATTTTTCACAATATGGCGTCTGGTGGTCGCCATATTGAATTTTGATTACTTTCATGTCTTCGCAAAAAAATCAACACAAATCAATTGACGTAATAATCATCAAAATCGGCCCACGCGTTTGGTTTCCAGAGCGCCACAAACATACAAACAAACATACATACATAAAATATACATAGACTGGTACAAACACATTTACCTTTAGTCGGGTAAAAAGATACCTAAGGAGGTTTTTAGATTCGTCCAATTAACAGCGGGAGAAGGTACAAAGGCACTAGTGAAGGAAACGCTGATTTGGAAGACAATGGCCGTAATCAAGACGGGCAGCCCCCCTCCCCGTCCCGCCCGCAACGCCCCGGAATTTATAAGCTTATAATAAACAAGTTTCCAACAATACAAGTTTAGTCAGATACTGGGCGCTTGACATGACAGGCGAGGGCCTCGTTATAACGTCCTGCAAGTCCTCAATAGCGCAGTAATCAGGTTGAAAATCGAAAGGTTGACGATTCGAATCCTTTCCGTTGCACTTAACAACAAAGTTGCATGGGAATAATCAACCACAAAAGAAGTGTTATGCCCCTTTTCACCGTTGCCTAACTTTTACGGGCTATCTAAGCTAAGCCGAAAATAAGCTAAGGATATGCGCATTACAAACATTGACATAATAATACTTGGACTTCAAGGCAGCGCTAAAAATTGTCCGATCCGAAAGAGATCCAAAACGCGAAAAATGTTTCCAATCGACCGTCAGTTGAAGCAATTTATTGCAAGTAAAATTAGGCTGTATAATAATGGTCTACGACATAAATTACAATGTTAGTTTGTTTATAAAAAACACACACGTACACTCGTATATATAGGTTTTCTCGGGACACTTTATTCGTGAATTTTGCATTACACCCGAGGTTCAAGTATTATTATGTCGATGATTACAAAATTCAAAAATATTAAAATTTAGGGGTATGGGTTGAATTTACGCTACTATACCCCTTTCAAGTTAGCCTTCTACCATCTTAGACTGCATCGTCACTGACCATCAGGTGAGATCGCAGACAAGAACTAACTTGTCATCGAATTAAAAAAATAGCATTTTTGTATTGTCTCGATCGATTGGTGTTAAGTACGTGAATGTGACTTTTTGTGTCACGAGTGTTGATATTATTGTTTATTTTACAGCAGACGGCGATGTGATAATTAGACCTCTTATCGCTCTGTTTTATTTAAACTTTTATCACGCTCGGTAATTGCGTGTCTGTTAAATGCACAACTATTTGTTGAACTCTCAACTTAACTTAATTTTTTTTATTATCAATATAAAAAATATAAACAATTTTTTTTATTAGCGTGCGAGCAACCACTTAGATTTAAAAAAAAACTAATATCATATTTTTTTCAGTAAATTCTTTCTGTTTATTACTACTACTATACTTATAATATGCACATTGTTAACAAAAAAAAAATCAGGTAGGCCAACTTGAGGCTCTTAGACAAAACTCTATCATATCGTCGAAAAGCAGATTCTGCTGAAAGCTTTAATTAACTTTAATAGAAATTTATTTAGACGGGTACAGTATTAATTCTTATCAACTTAAAGCAGCACAGTTAAGCATTTCATGCATATTATGATCATCCTAAAGGATTTAAATCATATGGTGTAAACACTATGCACTATATGCTCTATTGCACGTGCGAAGCCGGAATGGGTCGCTAGTAGTAAATAAATAATAACAATCATTTGGAAATCTCCCCGCCGACAAAGATGATATCGTTTTACACAATCACCTAACCGAATTACGTCATCGCTTCACCGCGCGCCCGGGTCGAGTAGCCGAAAATTGTGCGCGAAAAAACGGCAAGGCCGCTCCAGCACCCGCGGTGCAGGCCGTTCACTTGCGATCTCTGTACCGCTCCACGCGAGTGGGTTTGCCATGCTCCCATATCGATAGCCGGATTGTCCTGTTACCAATGACAATTTCATTTATTTGCTTGGTTCAGCATCATCAAGACCATGGGTGTGATAATCAATGTATGAAGAGATAAAAATAAGTGATATGGCGCGAGGTGGAAGTGACTCGACGTCACAACGTCACAAGTGTACGAACAGTCGAGCCGAGCGGACGTGCGGCCACGACTGTTACGGAGCACTGTAGTTGTTTAATTTACACCCTGTACTTCCCCTTGTGACGAGTGGATGTCACAATGGCTACTAATAATTTAAATGCCATGCTGTCTGCCTGTCTCTTACCTTTTCAAGGCTCAACCACTTTAGCGATTTTAGATCCTTTTCCTGTTTGAGCATAAGTGCTTTCTTGTAAAATCGTAAACTACCGTATCTTTGCACGTAGCCAAGTTCACGTCACATTTCTTTCGGCTTCGTTAAGGCAAATTCATACCTATTTCGTAAAATTTTAATTTTGGCACAGTATCCAATTTCATATTTTCCGTTCGGCAAAGTTAAGGTGGTCATCGAACAATCCATGTGATGATGATGAATGATTTGTGCATTTGTATCTTCTTTTAAAGATGCTCGAGTGTGCTTTAGAGGGCTTATATGTTGAGTGTACACATTGCTTGCTTTTTTGTGGTATGTATTATTCGCTTGGTTAGTTTACTTAGTTTCAGCATGTGTAATAACAGGAGGGCGGGCGGAGGTGACAAGAGATGATCTTGATCGATTTTTGTATTTTCACGTAGTCCACGTGGAGTTAGTTACTTTTTAAAAATATCGCGGGAATCCACTGGTTTCCCGGGATAAAAAATAGCCTATCTCACTCTCCGAGCCCTTACCTATGCCTTGCAAAAAATCACATCGATCCGCTGCTGTGTTGCTGTGTGAAAGACAAAACACCAAACTTCCGAGTTTAAAATGTTAGTAAGGATATCTTGAAGAATGTCTCGCTTGGTAAGTTGGTATCCCTATTCGCGAGTATCGATACAGCGACGCCGAGGATCACGCCCGGCGCGGCGGCTTTGCGCCAAAAGTCAAGGCAAACCGGTGCTGTTTGTAGATAGCATCACAAACTCGCCATTTCGTAAACATTACGGTGTTTCGATGTGCACTTTGGGTGCATCGATTGGCAAATCTTCTTTCGTGGATTTGGAAGCGATCGTCTTATATCATATCTACATTTATGTTTGTTGAATTGTCTTGTTTGTCTAGTGGTTAGTATGTTCGACTGCGCATGGAGGGGTCCCGGGTTCGATTCTAGGGTCGGGCCAAACTTGTGGGTTTTTCTGTCAAGAATTTCTCAGCCTAGACGTAGTACGATGTTGGCGGTGTGGGACCCCTGTGCATTGGTGAGCACCTCTGTTTGCACTATAATATCTCCCGCGTAAATGGCTAATATCTATGGAGGTTAGCAGCCGTGGCTGGATTGAAGGATATAATTATATTAATTTATTATAACATATTACTTTGTGAATTGATCACGTACGCGTAAATAGCTGAAACCTAGTCGAAGCTTTAATATAAGGTTCATATTTAGTGTATCAGGAATTCAGGAATCGAAACTAAGCTAGCCTTAGCTTAGCTTTTCCAAGACAGTACTTCATTCTTCTGGTACTGAGGGATTTTGAACGAAAAGAGTGATAGAGTTTTCCAAAACAAACTACTTAATTGATTTCAGCGATTGTCCTCTCTGAAAATGGTTTATATTATATGGATATAAATTCAAATTTCAAATTCAAAATTATTTATTTCATGCCAACTTGTAGCTCTTATGACACTTCATGACTCTACCACCAGTTCGGAATGCAGATTCTGCTGAGAAGAGCCGGCAAGAAACTAAGCAGTTTCAAGTTTTAAGCAGCACTAACAAAATATTACAATATTAATGCACAACTACGTAATCTAAATATATAAAAGGCAAAGGTGACTGACTGATTGACTGACTGACTGACTGATCTATCAACGCACAGCTCTAACCACTGGACCGATCAAGCTGAAATTTGGCATACAGGTAGCTGTTAGGACGTAGACATCCGCTAAGAAAGGATTTTGGAAAATTTCAACCCCAACAGGGTTAAATAGGGGGTTAAAAAATCGAACCTAACGTGAGCGAAGCCGCGGGTTAAAGCTAGTATAACAATATAATAACTTATTACACCATCTTGTGGGTAGCTGGATGCCAAGCCGATTGATTCCATGCAACTTTGTCGTTAAGAAAGTCACTAACTTTGTAATAACCACGACTTAACAACGTCTTTACGCATTGTTTAAATTTGTGCAATGGGAAATCCAGTAATTCCTTCGGGATCATATTATATATTATATATTATATTAAAACTCAATGAAGTAGAGAACGCCATAATTTAATTTTTTTCAATTGTACCTAGCGCTATTTTCGTTTAAAGATTTTCGCTACAGTTTGGCTCAGTGTGTCAGTTGTAAGAAAATCAATACGACAGCGTGGAGTCGGTATTACAAGGTATTACGTGTCATAGCAGGGTGATAGCATCGGCGGTGATGCGTCAATTAGTCATGGACACGTGGGGTCGCTGGTCGCTGAACGCGCGCCGTGGACAAGTTTCAAGGTGTTCGTATAGCATTGAGTTATATAATTTTTTTTTATTCGATGACAAGATAGCCCTTGACTGCGATCTAACCTGATGGTAAGTGGCGATGCAGTCTAAGATGGTAGCGGGTAGGGAATGCAAATCTCGCGAGATTGGGGCTCAAGCGAGATCTCGCGAGATTGTAAATAACAATACTGCGAGATCTCGCCAATATGATCTCGCGAGATTGGCAGTTTTGTGTGTTTTTTTTGCAAATAATCACAATATTTGAATAAATTAGAATAAAAAATAATAAAAATTATAAGTATTATAAGATAACGTTTATTTTCACGAATTTTTTTGCATCAAATTGTGTATAATTTTTTAATAAACTTCTAAGTAGTAGACTTTGACGTACGTATCTATCAAATCACTGTGGAAGCACTGTATACATAGCACAGTTTGGTTACTTATTGTAAAAATTTTTATTTTTTATTTTTTGGAAAAGCAACTGCTGAGTTTCTTGCCGGTTTTTCTGAGCAGAATCTGCATTCCGAACCGGTGGTAGATTTATGACGTGTTATAAGAGCTACAAGTTGGCCTACATGAAATAAATAAATTTTGAATTTGAAATAACAAATGAAAAAACAACCAGTCTTCTCTTCTAATATCAAACGAAAATCTTTTAGTAATTTAAAAATTAATTCGCCCACCGAACGAAACCGACAGGTCGCAACTCCGTCCGTGTCAGTCCGTGCTTAAAATAAGACTTTTTTATGCTCGAGTGCAATCTCGTTAATCTCGCGAGATCTCGCCCTTTTTTCGTCCGAGATCAATCTCGCTAAAAAAGGCCGAGATCTCGCGAAAACGAGATCTCGCGAGATCGAGATTGCATTCCCTAGTAGCGGGCTAACTTGCAAGGTGTATAGCAGTGTAAATTCAACCCATACCCCTAATCGGTTTCTACACGCCAACGTGCCGGAACGCTAAATCGCTTGGCGGCACGTCTTTGACGGTAGGGTGGTAATTAGACACGGCCAAAGCCTCCTACCAGACCAGAATAGAGATAATTTAGAAATTATAAATTTCTTAATTGCCCCCGCCGGGAATCGAACCCGAGACCTCCCAGTTATAAGATCACAGCGCTCACCACTGCGCCAGGGAGGTCGTCAAAATTACAAATAAAATATGTATAGATCAAAATTAATAGCAATAAAGAGTGAAAAAAGTTCCGCAATCCGTCAAGAAATAGCGTTAGATTATTAAATCATCAGAGTTGATAATTTAAACGTAAAAATCCGTTTTTACAAAACCGACTTCAAACGCCAACACAAAGTATATCATTTGAGCCTATAAAATTTGAAGATTTCCCTCGATTTCTCTGTGATCCCATCATCAGATCCTGATTTGATGACAATGAGACCACCTGGGAAGTATACCCTTTCATACAAAAAAAGAATTTTCCAAATCGGTCCGAGCGTCTTCTAGAAATCAGGGAACATACATAAAAAAAAAAGATTCCGACGAATTAAGAACCAAACAAAAACTGTGACACATGAGAAAAGAAAGAAGAAGTAAGGAAGTACATCATTTTTTATTATTAATCCATCGATCGCAAAATACCGATTATGGATAGGTATAGCTTAAAAAATGACGGACTTTCATACAAACATTCATCCCCTATTCATCCCCTTTGAGAGTGCAATGTTAGGAACGACGAAACATCCTGGGAATTGAACCAGATATTCCCCACTTCTAATCCAGTGCGCTCACCACTGCGTCGTGGAGGTAAAATTACTTCCAAGACACGCTCTACTTACAGCACTGCGTAAGTACATCACAATTCACACCTAATGGCCGCTTATATTTGAGTAGCTACACATAATTTGTCCACATTTACGATTAGCGGTTACGTGGTTATGTGTGTTTCGCACGCTACTTTGATTTAGCGAAATATTGTACTTTTATCACCTACTTTCAGAAGCAATAGTCAATTATGACTAGAGCCATTTTCTAAGATGAACATCTCTTTGGAAAACATTACAACATTTGTCTGGTGGGAGGCTTTGGCCGTGGCTAGTTACCACCCTACCGTCAAAGACGTGGCGCCAAGCGATTTAGCGTTCCGGCACGATGGCGTGTAGAAACCGATTAGGGGTATGGGTTGAATTTACACTGCTATACCTGTTTCAAGTTAGCCCGCTACCATCTTAGACTACATCGTCACTTACCATCAGGTGAGATCGCAGTCAAGGGCTATCTTGTCATCGAATAAAAAAATAAAATAAAAAAAAACATTACATTCGATGTCCGCGACTTTGTTCGCGTGGATTTAATTTTCAAGAATCCCTCGAGAATTCTTTGACTTTTCGGGATAAAATAGGATATGTCACTCTCCAGGTCTATCATGCAAAAAAATCACGGCGATTCTTTTTTTTTAGCGAGCAACAGTGCAGGCGGGTCACTTGATGTTAAGTGATTACCGCCGCCCATGAAACATTTGTAGCACCGTAGGCACTACCAATGCGTTAATCAGGAGTTTGTTGGTCCGCCCCTTGAATAACCCACAAACATATAAGAGTAAGCAGACCTAACATAATTTTCACAACTACATCTAAACGAATAAATAATATCTTCGCTTGCTTCTCTCCAACAAAAAATATATGATTCTATCTCTTTTACTTCTGTTGTTGCAACACTTACGCACTCATAGACATAATTGAGCTTGAGGCAATTCGTAAGCTACAAATAAGAGCAGTATGGTGCAATATGTCAATTTGTCAAAAACAACAACATAACCTGCGAGTTGTTTATTCTTTTAAATTTGCTTTAAAATCGAGTCTAAAGAATCAAAAAATTCTGAAATAAAATGGTGAAGTGTTGTGCACCTCTGTGTGGCAATTCTCCGTATAGGAAAACACCTGCAATTACTTTTCATCGGTAAGTTTTGATGTGCTATAGACTCGTAATTTGGTTATATGCTTACTGTGTGATTATTAATAATAATTATTATATACGCAAAACTCGTAGACAGTTATAGTAATTTTGGTTCTAGTATATTCCTGTTGCAATATTTATCAATTAATTAATATCAGGATCTTGTTTGTCGTTTCATATACTTGTACAATTTGACAGGGCCGTATTCAGGCGCAAGTTTTGTTTAGTGGGTATATTTTGATTAAATAATTAGTCTGTTTTTGCCTGCCTGTTTTAAGATGTATTGGATTGTATTAATTTTTATTTGTATTGTATTGGACTTAGGAAAATTAATCGTGGAAGCAATACATAGCATAGTTTCATTAAATATTGTAAAATTTTTACTTTTTTTGAAAAAGAGCGAACCGCCGAGTTTCTTGCTGGCTCTTCTCGGCGGGAAAGGCATTCCGAACCAGTGGTAGATTCATTGACGATTCAAAGTGCTTGTGAAAGTTTATTTGAAATAAATATTTCTATTTCTATAAAAGTAAGGATAAATTATAAAAATTAAATCATTTTTCAGCTTTCCAAAGGATGAAAATATAAAAATGCCTGGTTGATGCAGACGAATAAAAAAAAATTGGCAGCACAAAACATCGAGTGGTGCTATGTTCTGAACATTTTGAAGCACATTTAGTGGATTGCAGTGGTTTTGGTACCGTCCTTACTTCTAATGCAATCCCAATGATTTTTGATTCATCATTACAAGTAAGTTTCTAGTTGTTCTTATATTTAGGTACCAACCCAAAACATCTTGCCATTTAAACGTAAATATTGACAGCTATACCCATACATATATAGCTGTGTACCTATTTGTATTACCGATTAAATTGTTAATACTAGACAACTGATAATTTATTACTCTTGTTTTCAGCATATGTCTACATCATCAGTAAAAGGTCCAGTAGAAAGAAAATCTGCTGGAGATCAGTTTTGATGGACTTGCAAAATTTACAGCCTAGTAATACTATTATAAAGAGTATAGAGTAATACTATTCCTTATTACGTTATTGAAAAGACTGAGACATATGGTTTATTTTGTTATTTTTATAAGTTTAAAATGTGTAATACTATTCTAATAAGGTTATTGAAATGAGTGATACAGGCTGAATAGAATGTAAGAGTTAATTAAACTACTGTTGATGTTATCGTATTGTCAATGTTTGTATTTCTAAAAGATGTTAGAGAAAAAGTTGCTTTTTGATTTTGTTTTATTTATCTAATAGATATATCTTTTGGGTAGATTTGTAAATCATGTTTTGTTTTGATTTTATTAAATATTATTTTGTAACATTATTACTTGTTTGATTACAAACCGCGAAACTTAGCACATTAGAATCCATTTTCATAATTAAGAATTAATTTATAGAATTAAGTTTACAGAATGTAAAATAAGGGTTTAACCTACAATTTGATGGCAACTTTCCGTAGTTTCCATATTATTTCAAATTACAGATATTAATACTCTCCAGTCCCTTCAACCTCGCTGAACCTCGCTTTTCGAAGTCCGGCTCTGTTTACTGTCAATGTGTGCGTGAGATTTGTATGTAGGCGTAATTGGAACGCCAATTTTTTCTTATGTTAGGTCTGCTTACTCTTATATGTTTGTGGAATAACCCCATGCATTGCTCCGTTGCTGCGTGATTGAAGGACAAACCAACAAGCAAACACACATTCGCATTTACAATATTAGTAAGCATTTTTTATGTCGCAGGTACTTATTTCAATGAGACTCATACTAAGAAAATAATTGGTTGGGCTAGCTAGCATTTTCTATCTTTGCCTAGATTTATAGCAAGTGAGGGAACCTCTTTTACATTAAGTTACTAATCATCCTCATCGTAAACTTGTTGGTTAAAAATAGAAAAAAAAAACGATCAAGTGCAATTCCTACTCCCGGACCAAGGGTTCCGTACCTACCTTGGAAAGAAACTGAGTCATATAAAATAACTTAAACTGTTTATGATTGATTTTAAAGTTTTAAGCATACATTCGTCTTACCTAATTGTGGAAGTGACATCCTTACTTCCTTACTAATATTATAAATGCGAAAGTGTGTTTGTTTGTTTGATTTTTTGCATGGGTATAGTTGAGGCGGATTTTCGGTGGGGCAAGTTGGGAATTTATAATTTCTAAATTGTCTCTGGTCTGGTTTTGTGGGAGCCTTTGGCCATGGCTTGTTACCACTCTACCGTCAAAGCGATTTAGCGTTCTGGCACGATGGCTTGTAGTAACCGATTAGAGGTATGGGTTGAATGTACACTGCCATATCCCTTCTAAGTTAGCCCGCTACCATCTTAGACTCCATTGTCACTTACCATCAGGTTAGGACTACCTTGTCATCGAATAAAAAAAAAGAATGCCATAAATTCAGCCAATGACCAGAAGTGACATTGTAGCAATGATACCTGCTTCTAGCGCAAGCTTTCCGCTTATTTGGAGTGGAGAGAAGAATATAAGTCAAGTTTAGCTTGGCTAATATTCTTTTCGCAATCGACCAGCAGTCTGGTACAGAACCCTAAAAAGAACATGTTTACCACGCTCAGTGAAGTACGACAGGTTCTGTAGATGATTGTTACTTGGCCACAGTCTCCGTGTATGGAGCTCGACATACTGGTTCTTAATGGATTGAGAGATTTAACATCGTGACTAATATGGACGTGATACTAATCTGTACATACAACATGCTTCATCATATCGTCTTTATTTCACTAAGCAAGCAATAGGCAAAGAAACGAACCTCTATGAATTTTTTTTCACCTCTATTTGCACGGAATACAAGTGTAAATTAAAAATTTGAAACACCTCCGACATGTTACAACATCCTAATCACTAGTCAGTAATCGTTAAAATAAAAATATGTAATCCGCCATTTTGTGGTGGCGGCCATCTTGGACCGATTTTCATCAGACATAGCTAAGAACACTCTCGACTAATTCACCTCTTCTCTGACCAGTAGGGCTAAGATGCGCGCCACGAGAAAATTTTGTCTACGTTTACTCGTAATCTCTATGTGAATCTCTATAGAGATTCGTGAGCAAAGTGTAGACAAAATTTTCTCTTGGCGCGCATCTTAGCCCTATAGGGCACGTTTTGAACCTTCATAGATTTCGAAAGTTCGTCGATAAATATCACCATTGTCCCACTTGTATACCTAATGGACTGTAAATTAAGTTTTGGCAATCCCAAAGTGCCCAATTGCACCTATTTCTAACCGACTTAAAAAAAAGAGGTTCTCGGTTCCACGCTTTTTTTTTTAAATTAAAAAACTTGTTTTGAGTTACGAGGTTTTTACGCTCGCTGGACTGAAGGCGGTGACAAAATGTGTTACTCCGAAAAAAATGACCACGCTGAATACGAGTAATGATTCCATTCCCCCGTAACAAGTAGGTAGTAAAGAGATAAGTGGCAGACTAAGTTTAATGAAACGGAATTTCATTTCATTTCATTAAACTTTTTACCACTTATTTCTTTACTAGTAGCAAAGACCTGAAAGGGCAGGCGTTTTGATCGTTAAACTCACATTTTTGCATAGAAGTACTTCTACGCTTAAACTATCATTCTTATGCCTTATCCAGAGAGTTCTTAATCCATGGTTGCAGCCCTTACCTACAGCTCGCACGAGTCCCCGGCTTTACAAGTCAACAAAGAACTCTCTTACGGAGGCCATGTTCTAACTTATTACAACTTGGTGAAACGTTGTATCATATTTTTGTCAAAGTGAGTTTTTTTACTTTTATAACTTTGCGTTTTTGCGATACAAGCTTTGTTGGAGTTTCTTTCTTGCGTAATATGCTCTTGTTTGGTTTCGTTCGCGAAAAGTGAAAAGTGTATTTTGTCACATCACTTCTATGTTATTGTACGATCCGTCATCCATCCTTTGTTTATAAGTATTTGTCCAAAATAATAACTTTCACACAAGACCAGCACTGTACCTGTATTTTATATTTATATTTGGCACGGGCTTTGGCCACCTTCGGGCAAAAACCTTCGGCTTCGGCCAAAATGGTCCTTTTTTGCCGAAGTTGTTTTGCCGAAGCCGAAGGTTTGTAGCATGAGCAGCAAATTGAACGAACTGTTACGAATGTGAGAGAGCTGTGGAAGAGGCGACGTGCGGGGGGGCAAGGGATCGCCAGTAAGTAACAAAATAAAAAAAGACATTATTTCAGTGTTATTATTTTAGTAAAGTTGCAAGCTAATTTAAAAAAAAATATATAAATTTCGTTTTAGAAAGAGATGCATACAGTCGCAGTAGTTTTACAGCTTATAACTGATTTGCTTTTTGACCGATTTATTTTGTGTTTTTACAAATAATATTCTTACATGTTACATTTTCGATTGTAATTAATAAATATCCACATTTTGACGACAGTTAAATACCCAATTTAAATAATAGAAAAACTTAATTTTTTTTTATGTAGGCTACCTAGCCCCGCTAATCGCTATTCTAGAGGGAATTTTGGTGGCACATATTTTATGGTTTAAATACACGCGATAATTTATATTATACTCAATATTACAAATCCCATAGCTACCTAGAGCTATGTCTATTTTGTTCATTACTTCTTTATATCAACTACTTAGGCTGAAATCTATAGACTGCACTTTCACTACAGACTAAGATAGTGTTAAAACGAGACAGATTTATGTCAGAGCATATTTGTGTCCCGTTCTGATTATATCTTACGTCAGAGCACGCTCTATAGAACTAACCCTAAGTGTCGATTTCACCAACTTGGAGTGGCGTTTAACCCAAGGAATAAATTGGCGGTTCTGATAGTTTTTGTACTGAAAATCTGCTGAAATATAAAAATGCTTAGATAAGACTTATTTTAGGGTAGGTAGGTACTTATGGCCAGTACTTTTACTTTTTTTACTCTTTTATTCTTGCCTTGATATAATTTTCTCTTGTGAGCTTTTCTTTCTTATTTATTTTTAATCTGTGAAAACTTGTAATTATCTTTAATTTTGCTCTGTTATCTTATTTTTACTATCTTTGACTAGCTTTACAATTACAATTTACGGCCGTTACTGGGTGCTTACATAGAGTACTTACTTTCTACCCCGGGAAAACTAAGAACAAGGACCCTCGGCATGTCATAAGTATTTTTTTTTTTATTATGAGATACGCTTGCGCTTTTTTTTTATTCGATGACAAGATAGCCCTTAACTGCGATCTCACCTGATGGTAAGTGACGATGTAGTCTAAGATGGTAGCGGGCTAACTTACGGTTTCTATACGCCATCGTGCCGGAACGCTAAATCGCTTGGCGGCACGTCTTTGACGTTAATTTGACGAAATTATAAATTCTTAAATTGTCCCCGCCGGGAATCGAACCCGAAGTTATAAAACCACAGCGCTCACCACTGCGCCAGGGAGGTCGTCAAAACTTGACGACAATCAAGTATGTTTCCGGCATTATGGTAACCTGGTAAGCTCGGCATGACGAATACGGGGCCCATAATCATCCTGTCGGGCCGTCTCACAAAAAGCCTTGCTAACAAGAAAAATACACAAGACATTTCGCTCCACGCAAGGAATGCGAATCACGGCATTTGCTGGCAGTTTTATTAAACAGCTCACCGGAAGCAAGTGGAGGTAATAACAAGATTTTTTTTTTATTCGGTGACAAGATAGCTCTTGGTTGATAGCCTTTCACCTACCAGCGGGGTGGTGGGCAGGGGACAAAAATTTTATCCACTGACAAGAGATAAAATTATCTTCTCCAACAAGAGGAGGTAATAACAAGTTTTTTTTATTCGGTAACAGGATAGCTCTTGGTTGATAGCCTTTCACCTACCAGCGGGGAGGTGAGCAGGGGATTAAGATTTTATCCTCGATTTTATCCACTGACGAGAGATAAAATTATCTCCCTATGCTGAAGCATGGCGACAGCGGAAAGGAGAAGTATATTCCTACAAGTATGTCCACTGTGGATATTATTTGCACCGTTTTGCCCGTGCTCTACGGGTGGACAAAACTGGGCGAGGGGATTAACATTTTATCCTTTTCCCGTAGATATGTCCCCTGCCTATGTTCACCCTGCTGATGGTAACTAGGTGACTTGATGGTAAGTAGCAGTCTTACCATCAGGCCATCATCTGGCCAAATATTGGTCCGAACCCTCTCGCAGCGCCTCCTACCGGGTCCGATTTTGATTCTAAACCATCCAGGGACCCACTCAACCAAGTCAAAAAAACCCACAATCACACAAAAAATTTCCAATGAAAATCGGTCCACAAGTTTAGGAGGAGTTCTGTGACATACACACCGACAGAAGAATTACAATATACCTACATATCTACTTGCTTTTTCATTTATCATAATAATTAGTTTAAATGTAACGGTAATGACTCATTAAGTTTAATTAAAATAGAACCTTAATATGCATAGTTACACGAGATAAGGCAGAAAAACAAAATGAACATGCTGTTTATCTACAAAGTAGGTTTATCTATGTAAACGTACAGTTAAGGAAACGAGGCTACAAACCATAACCTACACGCTTTTAAGTGATGGAACTATCTTGTTAGCATTTTTATCATCGTGCTAATTATTGTTACAGCTTAGTAATCATACAGTATAGAAAGACCGCACTTCATCGACGACTACAGTATTTGCAATTCACGAGGACGTGTGGCTGCTTAAACCCATGGTTAATGTGATTACATTTATATAGTAGCGGTCGCCCGCGACTTCGTCCGCGTAGAATTTCCGATTTTCTATCCTTACTGAGATCCTACTATTACATTATTTATTATTTATATTTATTATTTATTTAAGTATATTTATTATTTTTATATTTTATTTTATATTTTATAAATATTATAAATGTGAAAGTGTGGATGTTTGGATGTTTGTTACTCAATCACGTCGCAACGACTGAACCGATTTGGCTGAATTTTGGCACAGAGATAGATTACAGTCTGTAATAAGACATAGACTACTTTTTATACCTCAATCCACGCGAACGAAGTCGCGGGTATCAGCTAGTAAATTATAAATGCGAAAGTGTGTTTCTTTGTTAGTTTGTTCTTCAGTCACGCTGCTACGAAGAAACTGCTGCTATAGAGCTACGGATCGTCGGGATTTTTTGTATGGATATACTTGAGGACCTGGAGAGTGACATAGGCAACTTTTTATCCCGCAAAATCAAAGAGTTTGAATTAAAAACTAAATCTACGTGGAAAAATTCCCGCTGCAAGAAGCCTATTCAACAAAAGTCCTACGTAGTTAAAACGCGACTTTGCACCAATGGCGATTTTTATTTTTGAAAATTTCATCCCCTATTTTTACCATTCTCAAGAGTAATCTAGTAAAAAAAATGACTGTCACACTAAAGCGAACAAGTAAACGAATTCCTTTCTGAACGGTATGATGGCTAAACTATTATTTTCGTGCCAAGTAGGGCGTTGGGATAAGTCGAAGAGTGGTTGCCGATAAGTTTCCAGTTTGAGTAAAGTGAACCACTTTAGTCCCATTCATCGTCTTTTTTTTGTATTCGATGATAAGGTAGTTCTTGACCGCGATCTCACCTGATGATAAGTGGCTAACTTGGAAGGGGTATGGCAGTGTACAAAGTACCCATACCAGTAATCTAAAAACGAAAACTAATTTCTAAGAAGTCTATGAGGTTATAAACATACAAACACCTTGCATCATTGTCATCCAAATTCAATCAGGAATCCAATAATTAGTTTCATACAATTCTCTAGACCATAGGTTTCCAAAGTATGGATCGCGACCCACTGGTGGGTCGTGAGCGAATATTGGGTGTGCCCTGAAAAACAGGGCGACAAATCAACCTTCTGAACCAGCGCGGGCGGGCAACCACGGTGACGGATCTCGTGGCGATTACCACCCCTGTCACTCATACCTCGTCAGAAAATCCCGCGTCAGAACGCGGGATTTTCGGCTAAAATTAGTATTAAAACTAACTTAACAAAGCCTTAATAGCCCAAAGGTTACAGGTGTTGACTGAAAACGTAAAGGTTGCAGGATCGATCCGCACTCGTTGCATTATTGTCGTATCCACTCCCAACATAAGTTTTTACTTACTTATTTGGAGGGGAGATGAGTACATCAGTCAAGTTCAACTTGGCTGATATTTTTTTAAAGAAAAAAAAATCTAAATACCTACCGAAATATTAACACCGAACTGAATGTTTTTTCTTGTTTGAACAGTCCTTCATTCATATAGTTATGCCCCCTTTTCCTTCATAAAAACCAAGACGTGAGTCTCTTTGGATCTTTTTATTAGGCGAGACTAGACCGCGTGGTCTAGTCAACTTTGGGAACCACTGTAGACTTACACAAAACGGGAATCACGGAATTGGACGGACTCATTAAAATAAAATTTAAATAAAAAATATGTTCTCTCCACTCCATCTACACTCTACAGCCTCCATAATGAGACACGTCCCACCGACAAACGCATTGGCTTCATAAATTAGATAGAAAGAGATCACTTCCAATCTAATTCCTTGAATTTAGATAGTACCTAACTACCTTAGTAGTACAAATTAAATGGTTTTTGGTCCATTAAATTTTTCCTCATTTGCATTCCGATTTCGCTGATCATCCTGTATCTATTAGTGTGCTTAATTGCATTAGAAAAAACTTTTTGTATCAAGTAGATAGGAATTTATAGTGTACCTAAAAGTGCAGCTGCACTGAATCGTTTATCGTGAATCAAGGGATCGCTTGGAAAAATTTAAAACAGAAACAGAGCAAATTAACACTTCCTTAGGACATTATTATTATTATTAAATAGATTTACTAAAAGCCACTCATTAAGTGCTTTTAAGTATTCCCTTAAAAAAAGATGTCCTACTCTCTAAATAACAGTGTTTAAAAACGCTTCGTTAGTATTAACAATAAACAGCACACGTATTTAAAAGTACAATGATAACAAGTGACAAATGACTCATTAAATATAATTTAATGAATGTTAATTGTTAATGTATGGCAGTCATATCTGCGGTCCAGGATTGCTCTCAAAACTAACCGCTTTAACCTTCAAGCGGTCGCGCGGCGTCGAATCGACCGCACTTGTTACATTTTTGTTTATAATTTCAAACATATTCGTGTCAAATATTTCTCGTCTCAAGTACCCTCTTCTAAGTTCATTACAAACAAAAACAACTACATACCTTCATTCCCCGCTCGTCCCATATTTAACAAATAGCTTTTGTTTTAATCGTGGCGTAGGCGTCGAAAAGACTACACGCGCCCGTCGTCGTAAAGGTTACGCGCGACTCTATTTGCGAAAATATTTTATCTTATGTATTAAACTAAATTTGTGTTTTATTGATAGTTTTTGTAAAAAATGACTCGTAGATTCGTCAGTGAATCCGAGATAATTGCACAACTAATTGAAGAAGACACAGAGAGTGAAAAAGAGACTGATGAGGAAGAAAACTAAACGTTAATATATACCAGATTTTTGATCTCTAATTATAGGGATTTATCTTGCTCATTGTTTTATAATCCAAAAATTATTTGCAGAATGTTCATGGGCAACGATAATCACTTAACATCAGGTGACCCGCCTGCTCTTTTGCTCGCTAAAAATATATATATATTTTTTTTAAAGTTTTTATTATATTGTTTGTTTTCTAATGATAATACATACGATGTTAATTTGTTTTGTAAGTGTTCAAAGATATTTATTTGATTTTATTTTAATAAATGAGTAAGATTTATGTAATAAAATTGAGACCCAACTCAAAGAAATATATATTTCTTTTAAATATCATTTTAAAGGCAATTACTTGGATTGAAATATTTTTCTGCATCTAAATACCTTCCTGACTAAAAGATAAATGTTTTGACTATAAAACATAAATGATAATTTAATGATTTGTCATTTTAAATCCCTAAAATCTCCAATAGGTCTTTTAGGTTACGCGCGACCGCTGCCGTTATAAATGGCCACGCGCCTGCTTGAAGGTTAAACAATAAATTTTTAATTTAATAGCCAGAATTGTCAAACGATATATTTTTTTTTGAGACAAAATAATTTTAACGTAAAAATTATTTTTACAAAACCGACTTCAAACGCCACTACTGAGTATATCAATTGTGCCTATGAAATTTGAAGAGTTACCTCGATTTCTCCGGGATCTCATTCTCACATCTTGACCTGAAGACTATGGGAGCACCTAGGAAGTATACCCTTTCAAACAAAGAATTTTCCAAATCGGTCAGGCGTCTTCGAGTAATCGGGGAACATACATAAAAAAAAAGATTTCGACGAATTGAGAACTTCCACCATTTGTGAAGTCAGTTAACAATAATAAAATAAGTTAAATAAAAAACTACTTCCAATTTTATAAGCAAAACCAAATCTTATTAATATTTTTGGATATCCTGACACCTACGTATTTGGCTCGCCATGGCTGTATCGACAGGAGCCAAAGACAGGAGCATATTATTGATATATTTACTAGACGCGATAATGGTCTCTGGAACGGCAGAGGCTTGACAAACGTTATGATCAATAAAAACGCTCATTACCACTTCCTGTACGGCACAAAGGAGCAAGTTCTTTCCCCCATTCTCCAAACTGTATCGACGATAGATTTTATACGTTTGTTGCTTTGAATAGTTCGGATTTCCGGGAAAATCCCATAAAAAACTGCAAAAAGAAGAAACAAAATAGGGGTATACCTCCAATTCATAATCTAAGCTGACGGTTGAATCACCAAAAAACAGTCTTTATTTCAAAACTAGCTGATGCCCGCGACTTCGTTCGCGTGGAGATAGGTTTTTAAAATCCCTCAGGAAATCTTTGTTTTCCTCAACTATTATAGCCATGCAAAAAGTACGTCGTTCCGGAACCCCTTAACAAGATGCCGACGTCTTAATTCAAGCAAGCAAGCAAGAATATTAGCCAAGCTGAACTTATTATATTCTCCTCTCGCCTCCAAATAAGCGAAAAGCTTGTGCTGGGAGTGGGTACGACAATAGTGCAACAGGTATGGTTCGAACCTGTGACCTTTCAGTTTTCCGTACCTTTAACCGTTGGGTTACGGAGGCTCCAAAATTCAAAAAAAGCTTTGCCATTATGCAATGATAGTGATAAATATTTACAAAATTTAATAGCTGAAGCTCAGTTGAGTAAAAGTAAAGCAAATGTTGCAAACTCATGATGTAATGAACTCACGATAAAGAAAAGAAAAGGTCATAGGTACAATGCACGGTCCAGTTTCGCCCTTTGTGAGTTATTCTTAAGGGAAAAGAAAGATTGGGGTCATCTATATAGTTATTGCGTCACTTTTAAAGGCCGGGGTGGCCCTTGGGTGGCCAAACTGCTTACATTATGTCAATGTGTGTCGCGCAATAGGGGTTGGTGACTCCGTTGGTGTAAGATAAGATAAGATAGGATTTACAAGATTAAACGTGGTTTGGTGCATGTTTTTTATTTTTTATTCCTCTATTATTCCTCTATAAGTTAGTCCTTGACTATGAGTTAAGAGGCTACTCAATCTTAGGCATTAGGCATTCTTTCTCTGGGCGGACTCAAGTCTAAGGCTGATGAAATCTGTAGACCGCACTCTCACTCAGCTCATCCTCAAGACGAGAGTTAAAACGGGACGGATTTATGTCAGAGCATATTTGTGTCTCATTTTAACCTCTATCTTGAGTTAAAGCATGTTCTATAGCTCTCAACATAAGACTAAGATGTAGGAGCTATACACATCACCCTTTCTCTGCTCAAGTCAGTTAAAATGAGGCAGATTTAAGTACCTTTCGCCGTACTTTGTTTGATTTGAGATTGTTGCTAGAGAGGGAGTAGAGTTAACCTGTTTGCGAAAGCCCTTGTGCACTATAATATATCCTACGTAGTTCACTAGTTTCCGAAATTGAGACAGTTTTACAGACAATGATTACTCAACCAACTGACTTTGGTAAGTTAGTCCGTACGTGATCAAAGTATCGTAGCTCTATCGACTATTATTTGAAAATATGACTCACTCGTAGGGTTGCTACCTTTTTGTGTAAGGGAAAAAGGTCCAGAGAAGAAAAATAAACAGTATTTTAAAAAAATAAACTATTACGAGTGTCATATACAAGTGCTAGTAGGCACTGCTTGACACCTTCCACTAATTCAACTTACAGATTTTATAAAGTTTATACTCGTAGATAAATTATGTTTTATGTGAAGTTGACGTGAGCGTGCATGCATCAAAAATAATATAAACCATACGGACCAATGGATGATAAAACAGTTTTATTACAAGTTTTTTAAGCTATTGCATAGCTTCTATCGCGGGCCTTGAGCGTGGAGACCGAATCCAGAAATTCCGTAACGAAAATAACCTGACACGGGACTCCTCTCACCGCTAGATTTCGTTGATAAAAAATGCTATGCAATAGCTTTACCGCGGCAGTCCCCGAGTGCCACATGTCTTATTTTTTACTTAAAGTTTATTTTATGTTCTTAAGGTTTCCCGAAAAGAAGGCGCATAAAACAAAAAAAAATATATTCAAATCGGTCTAGCCATTTTTGAATATTAGCCAGAGCAACGAACAGCAATTGATTTTTAAAGAGTATTTTAGAGCGAATAATATGCTTTTCAGCAGTAATGAAAGTGATAGCACGACATTCAGACCTGTCAATTTAGTTAAGTTTAAAGGTTGTGTACAAAACTAGCCACATTATATGGCTGGCAAGTGGCAACCCTAGTGACTCCGCACTCGGTGCCCTGTAGCGGTAGGTATTATAATATAAACACAATGCGAATTGTATTTTATCAATGCCGATGCAACTGTTTGTTTGTACTTGATTGTTTATTGGTTATTATTGGGGAATTTGTTGCTTTGTTATCATTAAAGGGTATTTGATTTTGGTGCATAACTACCTAAATGTGTGAATATTATTGTTTAGAGGTGATCTATCTATCTATACTTATAAAAAGACTCGTGCTGACTGACTGACTGATCAAACAACGCAAAGCCACTGGAGTTAGAAACTTGAAGTTTTAACAGTTTTTTATGACATAGGCACCTACTAAGAAAGAATTTTTAGAAATTCCACCCCCAAAAGCGAAAAATAGGGGATGAATGTTAGCATAGAAGTCCGTCATTTTTCAAGTTATAACCATGAAATTTGATATTTTGAAATGCATTTATTGCACCTAAATTTCAACACTATTAAAACTACTAGCAATTTTTCTGCAATAATTAAGTAATTAGTAGAAAAATATGCTGGTATTTCGATATACAGAATAAAAAAGTTTTTTATTCTGCCCTTTTCTAGCTCCTTTGACCTTATTCCCTTTGATAAATCTAAAAAAAAAATTGCATTGGGTGGGGTGCTCGTTGGTGCTCCATAGGCATTTTAGCACCAAGGAGTCGGTGCCATTTTGTTCGTTCAATGGCCCGGTCCATACGCACTAATATAATAAGTCTGTGATATCAACGCAACAAATTATTTCACTAAAATGTTGTTATGTCACAGTTGTTTGCAATGTAATAGCCAAAATGGTAGTCACGTAAACTAGTGAATTGTATGCGCCAATTGAACATTTATATCATCGGATCTGGACTCTTGCCAAGCTCACCTGCGGCGTGCGCGGCCGCGCGGCAACGTTGTATCGTGCACAGCGTGACAGGAAACCTGCCAAATTATCCGCTATAAAGATAAGATTTTGCGAAAGTTAAAGCCCTCTTGTCGTAATGAGCTTTAATAGGATTCAGAGCCTCAATGCATAGGTAGGACGCACGGTTATATGTCGTTCATTTGCGACAAGAGTGACATAACTCAAAATTCAACAATTTTAGTGTCGAAAATTTATACTTTTTGCTATAAAAGCAACATTATGCTAAGCACAAAAAAATAAGAGCGAGAGAGATTGTGACTTAATGCTCTGTCGCTTTGTTGGCCGCTGTGTTGTTTCGAGACCGCAGCATCCACAAAATATTACTCTCTAACGAGAGAATTCTCTCATCGTCGATTTTGAATTATGTCACTCTTGTCGCAAATGAGCGATGTCTGGTCCTTAGTCGGTTCGGCTGCCTCATTTCAAAACCTAGTAAGTGTGATTGACAAAATTTTAAAGGAGACCAAAAACATATTTGTGGTAGCCCTTCTGAACTCTGAAATCTTCAGTATCTGTTGGTAAATTAATATTTCGTAAATAAACTATTTTGAAAGCTTTTATTGGATATATTTATTACTTCGCTAAGCCATCTACAAGACATGTTTTTTTGGTCACTGTAAAATTTTGTCAATCACACTTACTAGGTTTTGAAATGGGGCAGCCGGGTTGCTCTGATGACTTTCTTATAATATTTAAATGTTTGTCTATATCTATATACTAGTAACTAGTTGATGCTTGCGGCATCGCGGGAACTCTTTGATTTTCCGGGATAAAAAGTACGTCTATATCGCTCTCCCGGTCCTCAACTATATAACCCATACAAAACATCACGTCGATCCGTTTTGTTGCAGCGTGATTGAAGGAAAAACCAACAACCCACTGACTGACTAACTGACTGACTGACTGTTGAACCTATTAACGCACAGCTCAAATCACTCATCGAGTCTGTGCTCGTTTGATTCGTCTTGACAAGTGACAATTACCCTGGTTCTAGTTAATATTCTGAATCTGCTATGTAGCCAGCTACTAAAAGCTTTTTTTTTATTTTTTTATTTTTTTATTTACACTTGTTTTATTAAAAGATTTTTCATCCATACGTAAAGCTCGCTAGTTCAACCTGTTAGAACAGTGAAAGTACTAGGCGAGTAGGCAGTTAGAGGAGGTATATTGCCAGCCGAATAATATTCAGTGAGTCTCGAGTAATGAATGCCGCGCAGCGCTGCGTGCACTCAATCATCAGCCCCGGTAGGGTTGGCCCCGGATTTTCCGGTTCCTCTCGTTTCCCGAGCCCTTTTAGGGTGTACTTAGGTAGCTACGCGGTTTCCCCCCAAATTACTGAATGTAGCTACGTAATATTCCTAATATTATAAATGCAAAAGTGTTTGTTTGAGAATTTTGTTTTTTACTTTTTACTAGAAACATATGGAAAATAATAATAAATTCATCTCTAACAGTCTGTCATCATTAGGAAACACGAACGATACCGAACGAACCGAAAGAACCGATAGAGTTGGAGTTCGATGGTGTTCTAGCGACCTGGAAATTCAGCGTTTGAAGACCTCCAAAAGGTGGACCAGGCTACAAACGGCACAAGATCTTGTTCTGTGACGATCCTTACAAGAGGCCTATGTCAAGCATAAGTAGAAGTCTCTCGGTTGACCAATGTTACTATATGTATAAATGAACTAGCTTTAACCCGCGGCTTCGCTCACGTTAGGTTCGATTTTTTAACCCCCTATTTAACCCTCTTGGGGTTGAAATTTTCCAAAATCCCTTCTTAGCGGATGTCTACGTCCTAACAGCTACCTGTATACCAAATTTCAGCTCGATCGGTCCAGTGGTTAGAGCTGTGCGTTGATAGATCAGTCAGTCAGTCAGTCAGTCAGTCAGTCAGTCAGTCAGTCAGTCAGTCAGTCAGTCAGTCACCTTTGCCTTTTATATATTTAGATATCATTGGTCGAGACGTAGTGAATTAAACGTACATACTTAATATTGTTTATTTTTTATAGGCTCAGTAAAATCGATCGGTTTGTGTGATAGGAAAATGGCCTTTACGGATCACGTAATCGCAGTACATTCTGGAATTTATGTTTTCTATCTGTTTAATATTCCACTTGAGCCGCGTTGTTCAAGGTAAATATCCAATGTGTAACAAACGGTGAGGTCCACGCTATAAACAGGAAAAAACCGGCTCACGGCTGCCCAGCCCAGCCTCCCGATGTATCTCGCCAGAGTTATGAGCGGACTAGTTGTTTATGGGATGCGACCATTGGTATAAATAGCTCGGAATCCACGATACACCGCTTCGCAGAAATGTATCTCAAAAGTCCCTGCATTCCCTGTTGCGTTAGCGTAATGGCTCTAGTTTGCGTTAAGTGTGCGTAAATGTAATTGTCATAAATACGAATACGTACTACGTAATTATTTTAGTTGGGATTATATATTTCGATCCAATTGCATGGACCGTGGTCACGACGAGACTGCGGTGTTCCGAGACGTCAAGTTGATGGGTAGATAGATTCTTCCCATGACAGCTTCAACTTGACGTCTCGCAACACCATTTTATAACAATTATGTCATTAAACCACGAATCAAGTCTAAAATCTTTAGTGCGTTTACACATTCAATGACTCATATCTAATTACCATTTTTCATGACTGACAGTCACTTATATTTACTACGAAAAATTTAGATGACTGAAGTTTGAGTGCGGTAGGTAATGGTGGAAATGTCAAATAGTGAATTATTCCCAAAAATTACTTACTTTTTAATTCAAATAATTATAAGATTGACGCACAATTAAAATATTAAAAAAACAGAAGTTGTAGAGTTTACGCGATGAACGGATAGCCTTGCGACGCAAAAACAAATGAGATCAAAATTTGACCACAAAAAATCTTTCTGACGCTTGTAGCGCAAAGCGAATTCGCTTCGAAGCGTTCAAATCAATGACTCAGATTTCAGTGTCATTTTCCGATTACTATTCGTATCTACCTATGTTCAATTTAACGCGTGGCGCAAGCAATAAATATATGAAGCTTCAGAAATAGCTATGCTAAATGATTTTTTAGTTTTGGCGGAAACTTAATGACACTCTTTGTGTATATCTTGGGTTCGAGTATCAATGGATGTAACTAAGTTATTGTGCTTGGCTTGGGGTCCATGGTTGCCTTGTAAGACTTATGAAACTATTCGTAACTATAGCTGTCACAGTAATGTATAAAGCTTTTTACTTAGATTAGGTAAGCTCGTAAGAAGAGTTCGTAATATTGTAGCCATTCGTTCGATGTCATTGATAATTTTAACAAAAAGTTAATAAAAACAAATAAATTAATCCGAAACGGTTATTCAAAATTAGCAGTTTTCATTTTCTATTTTCAGCAACTCTTTTGGGTTTTAAATAAATAAATAAAAGCTTCATTGTTCTCTTATTAGATGTGCATAAAGTCATGAAAAACCTCGGCTGAAAGGCACAGAGATAGATTATAATCTGGAATAACACATAGTTTTCTGTTTATTCCAGAAAATAAGAGTTCCCGCGGGAATTAGAAAACTTCATACACGTTTACAATGTCGCGATCTGCTAGCATAATATAAGCCGTAACCTAACCCTTTATTAAATGGAAAGCTACGTTATTATTGCGTACAGGAAACTGATTAATTAAAGCCTGGATTTGAGTGGCTATCGTGTGCGACGACAGACAATGTTCGCGCGAGGAGGTCATAATGAATTAAATGATAAATTCAAGGAAAACGGCACCTGCGGGACTATATTTTTCCATTGTCACGACCGCGTACTGAAAATGACGTATGAATTGTCACGTACCTAATACCCACCTATTCAACCCTTCTGCCCCCTGATTCTGTAACTCAGTGCCTATCAACGACGAAAGGCATTTTTATCCATTGAAGGTTTGAAGAGAAATGACATTTACTATTTCATAGTAAACCTTCAATGGATAAAAAATATGTCGCACTTTGAAAACGAAAGTGGCGTTGTACAAAAATTTTAATTTTTCAGTATGACCATTTAAAGTTTTGACGCAGAATTTTCGTTTAATATCTTAGCAAATAACTGGAAGAAAAGAATGCAATTAATTTCATTTATCAGTTTGACTATCTAATTTAAGTTGTGTACTGAAAACATGCCAGTAAATTATGGAGTTAATTTAGAAAACATGGTTTTAAAAAAAAGTTCCACATAGTGCCACTTTTGTTTTCAAGGTGCGATATGTCAATTGCTTTCAGTTCAGTTCAGTTTTTGCGGCGTGATTGAGTAACACACATCCATACATCCAAACTTTCGCATTTATAATATTAATAGGATAATGGGATAGGTATATAAAGTTAGTCGCCACATACTGCATCTCGACGTAAACCAAAACCGCATGGCATGGCGTGGTACATGGTCCAAGGGCATTAATGTCACCCAGAATGTCCCGGCGGCAAAGTGGAATCTATTTCAGTAAACCGCGTAACCTTAGAGGCTCCAAGTTCAAAGATGCACCGTACCGACCTGCCGTGGAAAGTTACACCTGCCGTTTCTACGTGACATAATCGTTTCGACCGTCGAAAACGACCGCTGCCCACGAAATTTGATTATTATATTATGTATGTATTGTAGCCACAGCCTCAGGTTAATGGGGATTTTCAAATGAAATTAACTCCACTAGTTAATCACACCTCGTATATTTTACATTTTTAAAATTATAATTGTTGCACACCGTAAACAACCCGCCCGTCCGCCATCTTTTTACGCAGTCCATTCCGCACTCACAATCACAAATGCATCTTATAATTATTATTTTATATTTTAAATAATAAATTTATAATATTAGAAATTTTAAAATTATTCATAGATTAATTTATAAGGAATACTTAAACTCACAAATTGAAAAAATAGCAATCAAACAATAATAAAGATCTATAATTGACTTCAAATGATTAGTGGGCAGTGGACTTCGATCACAGAAAAAAAATAAGGATACCGCATGTTAGTCCGATTTGTGTAACCACCGAGCGCACTTACTCGGTAAGATCATTCTGCTATTATTTTCATACATTGAATCTGGTTGATAAAAGTGGAGACGGCTTCTTTAGAATTATTATATATTTATTTACTCATCTTTGAAAACGATTTGCAAAGTCTTCTTTTAACGCAACGACTTTGACAAAAAAAAAAATGATCGACGATTTAGTTGGATAAGACGTGCGGGCTACCATAATTAACTACTTGTGCCTATTAGTATACTCTGCGATTTAATTGTTCAACTTTTATATACTGTACTCTAAATGTGACTCAATCTTAAAAAAAAAGACTCAAAAAAAAGTGACTCAATATTACAGTGTTATGTAGTTAGTTATTGTAGTATTAGTTAGCGAAGAGGCTGAGGGAAGGAACTATATCAAAGAGGGCTCTCAGGGTTCCCTGTTTGATGTGACCGGATATCCTCTGCCGGGCGATATTCCGCTGCTTAATCGAAAGGTACAACCATTTTCCAGCGCAACATACGACGGAAATGAAATTAAACAGCATGGTTGCAGCACAACCTTTCAACATACGACGGAAATGCTATTAGACAGCGGGGATGCTGAACAACATACGACGCAATGCATTGCAACGAAATGCAATTAGTCGTTTAAAAAAGAATATCAAGTCACTCCTTAAATAATTCTCTACCTGATTATGAAAGTCCCGTCAGAATCGGTTTCCAATAGCCATAGTATGATCCAAAAAGCGATGTGTTTCATATGGCTATATCAAAAACTACAGCAGTAAGGAGAGTACCGATTCGATGGATCGATAGAGATTTTTTTTTAAGTAAGATAGCATTAAAAATTCGTATTTGACCAAATGTTAGTTAACGACGTTATAGCGTTAACCGCATTGTGACGAGGACGAAAATAATAATAGATCTAAGTTTTCAATAGTTATTAGTCCTTTTCCTTTAGATTTCCACAATCTGCAGACAGGCGAGAAAGTGGATTAATGCTGTACTTTTTACGAAAGATCCGGGTTGGAGACCATCAAATTATTCTTATTATGCTTTTTATTTGATGTTCTATTTTTAGTTGGATTAGTGTAAATTAAAAAATATTTCATTTTTTTCATTTAATGTACTAAAAATAATATAGTGCTATTATACTGAATATTATAAGTAAAAATTTTGGATGGATATAATGCGGTGTTGAATTAAAAAGTTGTAAATAATGTGTTTTATTTTTAAGTACACTTGCTTAAATTTTAATGCATTTTAATGAATTACATTAATTATTGAAAATTTTGAAGTTAAATTTTTACTGGCATTAGGAGACTATAAAATGAACATAAACGTGAAATACGTGTCAGAACGCATAAGATTTACATAGTCATGAAATGCAATAAAAATTATTTAATAATTTAATCATAAAATTAAAAAGCCGCTATCCGTAGTTTTGAGCCGGTAGACGGGACAGCATGTGTCACGATAACATAAGTCAAGAATGAGGCATTTGAATAATTGTTGAAGTATGAAGTACTGAATCCTTATTTTCTCTTCTGTGATCGAAGGCAGTGGAAGAGAACTGTTACAATCATGGCATTTACTAGCTGATGCCCGCGTGGATTTAGTTTTTAAAATCCCGCAGAAACTCTTTGATTTTCCGGGATAAAAAGTAGCCCTTGTCATTCCAGGTTCTCAACTATACCCATGCAAAAAATCACGCCGATCCGTAGCTCTGTTGCAGCATTATTGAAGGATAAACCAACAAACAAACACGCTTTCGCATTTATAATATTAGTGACAACTGACTCTCTGATAGTAGATATCTTTTCATCTTAGAGTTTTACTTACATGGGTTACATTTTTCCGCCTTTCCGCATAAATATGTGCATAGTTTATTTTTATTAAAATCAGATTTATCTTTATGTAAATTATTAAAACTGTTTGATTCATCGATGATCGTTTCAAAATATTGCTACAAGATATTTTTCAATTTACCAATTTAAACTGACTTATTGAACAGACTCTAATACATTACCGGTAAGGTACACTACAGATTTTCTCAATGCTCAGTTATAACTGAGTATTGAGAAAATCTGTTCCTGTGCAAAGTTCTCTATAATATTCTCAAAGGCGGGTGAAGTTTTTGAAGGGTTGAGTTGCTAATGAAACTCTAGAAAATAGAGATGCACTGAGAATGTATGTTTTGAAATTACATATCTGCTTTCCAAACCGGTGGTAGTCTCTACCTGTCATAAGACCAAGTTAGCTTACATAACTAATAATTTTGAATTTTAAAGGGTGAATGTAATAACATGGAAATGGAATAGCGAGCATCAGCTAGCCTATGTAATAAGTGAAAAAGTTTGGGAATAAGCCTTTCATAAGAAATTCGGGTAAGATTTATATCGTGGTCAAAAGCAATAAGCCATTTGGTCTTAGAAAACTTTTCACTGCAAGTTAATCTCAACATAAATCAAATAAATAATAAGTCTGAAGGGCAATAATGTCACCCAGTATGACCCGATATTAAAGTGAAATCTATTTCCGAAGGTAATTTATTATGTAACCTTAAAGCCTTAGCACACGGCGTATTTCCCGTTTGGTCGTAAAATTGATATTTATAAAATTTGCACTAATATAATCAACATGAAGTTTGTGAAATATTTTTAACCGACTTCCAAAAACGGAGGAGGTTCTCAATTCGTCGGGGTTTTTTTAATATATTTTTTATGTATGTTCCCCGATTACTCGAAGATGCCTGGACCGATTTGGAAAATTCTTTTTTTGTTTGAAAGGGTATACTTCCCAGGTACTCCCATTGTCATTAGGTGATGAGATCCTGGAGAAATCCAGGGAACCCTTCAAATGTTATAGGCACAATTTGATATACTTTGTAGTGGCGTTTGAAGTCGGTTTTGTATAAAGAATTTTTACGTTTTTGCATTATATATTGAGCAGATTACGTGTTTACTATTCGTACTTTCTATTCGGTAAGTGTAAAAGAGAAGACACTTTCAGGTCAACACCAATACAGATAAGTATCTGTCTACTATGTTTGTTTCGTTATAATCAAGATAATTCAAGCCATAGGCGTGAAGGTTTTATCGAGTAAGGTCACTACAACAAGTATAATACAAGCATTTGAGGAAAACCGGTCAATACTGTTCTTTATTTATCAAAAGTGAGTAAAAAACAAACAAAAAGCGTTACAATGGTGCAACGTTATTTTTTTAATCGACTTTAAAAAAGGGAGGTGTTCAATTCGACGCGTATTTTTTATTGTTATTATCATGTTACTCCACAACTGTGTCAAATCTGGATCGATTTCAATATTTTCTTTAATTTAGGACGTATTGTCAGGCTGGTCCCATTTAACTAAAGTTGAAGATCTGGTGCTGATGAATATCTTCGGAGAAGGAGGACGGAACTCCTCAATGAATAAGAGCAAATCGCTCGTGATCAGATTTAACCATGCACAGTTCATAGCATATTTTTTAAGGAGAAACAAATGATCTAATGAATTGTTTCTATAAGCTACGCTAAAAAGCTATACCCCTTCCAAGTTAGCTCGCTACCATCTTAGACTGCATCGTCACTTACCATCAGGTGAGATCGCAGTCAAGGGCTATCTTGTCATCGAATAAAAAAAAAAAAAAAAGAATGATATGAAAAAATCTTTAAAAAAAAAGACTACAAACCCCACTTAAAAGTATTCTAGTTTGTACACGTATGTTGGAGTCGGCCTAGCGTCGCGCATCGGTTTCATAGTTTCTATTAAGGCACGCCCTACTTCAAAATATAAATACTTCAATAAACTTTTACAAGTCCTTCTGAATCGTCGCTGAATCTACCACTGGTTCGGAATGCCCTTCCTGCCGAGAAGAGCCAGCAATAAACTCGGCGGTTGCTCTTTAAAAAAAATTTTTTTTCAATACGTAACAAAACTATGCTATGTATACAGTGTGATTACCACGAGCAACTAGATATACATAAGAAGTCTAATTACAGGGAGGCAAGACGAAAGCCGTCGGCTCCGCGTAACAATTATGAATTCAGCAAAGTTACACTGCACACTCGACGAGCGACGTGCCTTTGACAGCGAGCGACTATTTTGTAGCTCCGAGCCTGCATCGCTGAAGGGGCTCCGCTTTTATATGTTCCCCGGACTTGCATTTAGGGTGTCGCGGGAGATGGAAAATATTACTTACGGAGGCTGCTTATTACTTCGCCGCTCACGTTCATTAGATACACAGCACTCTTAGCGCGAAAGTTTTTATTATCATACTAGCTGTGCCCGCGACTTCGTTCCCGTGGAATAGTGACTTTTCGGGCAGCATATTTTGAATTACATATACCGTCGACGCTCAGGCGCGAGGCGTGTAGTACGTACTCTGTACGTTAAAAATGTTCGCCGTGATTCTTTAAATTGACATAACTTTTTTATTTATGAACCGATTGACATGAAATAAAGACTAAATGTTAAGTGAAGCTTACTATGATACAATATATTAGTGAAAACCGTATCTAAATCGAATAAGCCGTTTCTGATATTAGCGTGCACAAACACACAGACAAACAGACAAAAAAAAAAATTAATTACAATTTCGGGTTCGGCATCGATATAATAACAACCCCTGCTACTTTTTTTTTATATAATTCCATTGTACAGACACCACTTTTCTACAATTTTATTATATGTATAGATTGCTTCTCTCGCAATTGTTAGATTATATGTATTGCATTTTTGAAGCTTCACTGTGGAAGCACTGTATACATAGCTTAGTCTGGTTACTTATTGTAAAATTATTTTATTTTTTTGAAAAGAACAACTGCTGAGTTTCTTGTCGGTTCTTCTCAGCAGAATCTGCATTCCGAACCGTTGGTAGATTTATGACGTGTCATAAGAGCTACAAGGTAGCCTACATGAAATAAATTGACATTGAATTTGTACCGATTGGCTAGTCTGAGGTGAGATTGTGTAAGAAAGTTGTTTCATTGGACTGTTCAAAATATACATTTTTTCTTTAATTTATATTTATATTCATCTAAACTTTTTATTCGACTCGCGATTTTCCCACACAAATTACACCTCAGAGTAGTAGCTGAGCCCTTTTTTATTTATTTTGGCAAAAACAGTCATTACATAGAAACTACTTATAATTACAAACTTAAAAGCCGAAAAAGTGTATTTTTTTGGCTTACTATAATACTATAAATCCTTACTATATATAATATTATAAATGCGAAAGTGTGTTTGTTTGTCCTTCAATCACGCTGTAACAAAGCTACGCATCGACGTGATTTTTTGCATGGGTGTAGTTGGGTACCTGGAGAGTGACATAGAGACTTTTTATACAGGAAAGTTAAAGAGTTCCCGCGGGATTTTAAAAACTAATTCCACGCGGACGAAGTCGCGAGGATCAGCTAGTATTTTATACATCAATCAATTGCTAGAGCTTTATATCTGATCCGATGATTTCCGAAACCGCGACGTCAGGCGCACGATCTTCGTACGATCGACTCGCTTACGGATATAAAGTTATTTTTATGTGTGAAGTTGAACATTTGCGCCTACGTAAACAACCACAGGTGCTTTAAACATTTTATGAAGCTATAAATAATACCACTGCTTACCCTAAAGCTATGTACAGATGGCGAAAGTCTGACGCGCGAATATAAGTAACCGCTCGACGATGTCCGCGACTTCATCTGCGTAGATTAAGGTTATTTAATTCCTGCGGGAACTCTTTGATTTTCTCTTTGATTTTCTGAGATAAAATGTATTATGCCTATGTGTTAAACCTGGGTATGAGCTATCTCTATTACCAACCAAATCGGTTCATTCGTTGTGGCGAGAAAGAGTAAAAAACATACACACGCACACACATACTAACTTTTGCCTTTATAATATTAAGTGTGATTTGTGTTGAAAAAAAAAAGAGTTTTGGTACATTGGTACTAATATTATTAAACTAATTTCACAGGCCAAAAATAGTTCTGTCTATTTTACAATGTAATCCGCGGAAAAATGGCTACGAGCTGTTATGAGTATGAGTGTAGAAATTGTGTTGTACACAATTAGATCTTAGCATTAGGTTCTAGACGAAGATCTCAGGATTTACCATAGTTCGAACTTTTACACTTACTCGAATCTTACTGCGTTTGGAACGCAGCAGCCAAAACGCGTGTTTCTAACATCTTTATGTCTTATGCCTTACAGTTCCAGTACAACGTACGAGACCGTTATCTTACACGAAAATGTTATCCAAAAATCGGTTCGGATTGAGCTTGCGGCATTAAAACTTGAGCTTTCACATTAAAGCACGTCTGTTTGTCACGGCATGGAATTTATCGCTGAATAAACGCTATTTTTAGAAGTCTCACTTGGACGTGGTAAATGATTACTCTATCGTCTATTATATCGTTGGATTGTATGTACTATGTAGGTATGCATTTTTGAAACTTCATTGTGGAAACACTGTATGCATAGCATAGTTTTGTTACCTATTGTAATTTTTTTTGAAAAGAGCAACCGCCGAGTTTATTGCTGGCTCTTCTCGGCAGGAAGGGCATTCCGAACCAATGGTAGATTCATCGACGATTCAAAAGCACTTGTAAAAGTTTATTTGAATAAAAATATTTCTATTCTATATATATATATATGTATTTTTTTTATTCGATGACAAGATAGTCCTTGTCTGCGATCTTACCTGATGGTAAGTGACGATGCAGACTAAGATGGTAGCGGGCTAACTTGGAACGGGTATGGCAGTGTACTTCAACCCATAACCCTAATTGGTTTCCACACGCCATCGTGCCGGAACGCTAAATCGCTTGGCGGCACGTCTTTGACGGTAGGGTGGAAACTAGCCACGGCCAAAGCCTCCCACCAGAAAAAAATTATATTTTTTCCTGCGACCGCGTGGATAAAGGTTTTTTAGTTTCCGGGGTCCTTAATTTTACGGGTTTTCACACATACAAATTTTCGCATTCATAATACTAGTGTGATAGTCCTGCTATAGATTCACATGTCGGGGGTGTTTTAAACTTTCAATTTACACTTGTTACAGAACCTGAACTCGACAGTAGACAGTCGGGGCGCATTTTTGACATGCTGTCCATAGTTTCACGGTCGGTTCACTGCGAGCTATTCGCGCTGCTTTGACGGTTAACTTTTATTGAGGAATATTTCCAACCAATTTTGCTTTATCACTTTATAGCTCTATCACTTTTAAAACATATTTTATTTATCCTATTAATACTATAAATGCTAAAGTTTGTATGTTATTAATGTTAATCACGTCGCAACGACTGAACCGATTTGGCTGAATATACTTACCTATATTTCGGAAAATAAAAGAGTTCCCGCGGGACTCCAAAACACCTCAATCCACGCATACGAAGTCGCGGGTATCAGCTAGTTGAATAAAAATAAAAAGACGTGTGGCACTCGGGGACTGCCGCGGTAAAGCTATTGCATAGCATTTTTTATCAACGCCATCAAGCGGCTCACCACTAGATGGCGTTGATAAAAAATGCGCCATCTAGCGGCTCACCGTAGAGGAGTCCTGTGTCAGGTTATTTTCGTTACGGAATTTCTGGGTTCGGTCTCCACGCAGGCCCGCGATAGAAGCTATGCAATAGCTTAAAAAATTAAACTACATATTATAGAAAAAAAGAAAAGAAAGAAAGAAAGAAACGTTTATTTTATGAATTGTGCCACACATCACCCAAGAGGTATACCTAGATTAGGTTGTCCCGGTTGTCTAGTTAGTTATGTGAACTCAACATCGATACGCTACCGAGTAGAACTATTCACGCTGAAGTAGGTATTATAACACTTTCGGGGTACTGTGCCAATTGGTGATAGGGAATCATTCTTTAAATAATTGCACTTGGGTTGAGCTCTGCCCAGAATGTTGGCTGCCAATTTTGTAGCTACAATGTTTGGAGTTGTGACGTTCAGGAATTTTCACCGTGATTTAAAGTGTGCAATCCTAACACACGAGTAAATAACTGAATCGGTTATTTGAACAATGTTATTGAAATTCATGGACGTTGTTTCACGTTTTTGCGGTTGACCGATTTGGTCCTTTTAAGAATAGAATAGAATAGAAATATCTTTATTGGTAGCAATAAACACAAAAATATACAAAATAAATCAAAATTAAAAACACAGCAATGATAGGTATTAGATATCGTTACTTTGTACTGCAGTGCAACGCTACCAAAAGGTGAGTCACTCAGCTTGTGTTTTAGGGTTCCGTGCCCAAATTACCAAGCCTCCGCTGTCCGTTCGTCTGTCGGTCTGTCTGTCAGCCGGCTAGGTATATCTCATGAACCGTAATAGGCAGATACTTGTCACAAGAATGTGTATTACTACTGTCGCTATATTAATTAATAGTGCTTATATATAGCACTATAATTAATAGTGCTTATAGTAATGTAGTAAATTTTTGTAAGCATAACAAATGGACCTATTGGGCTGGGAACGAAGATAGCTCTTACGGTCTTACCCAGAATTAACACAAAGGCTATATATTTTTATCTCAGAAAATTATAGAGTTCCCAACTTCCCACCGAAATCGAAAACCCCTAAAATCCTCGCGTGCGAAGTTGCGCGGCTGCTCCATTTCAAAACCTAGTAAGTGTGATTGACAAAATTTTACAGGAGACCAAAAAAACATATTTGTGGTCGTCCTTCTGAACGAATTCTTCAGTATCTGTTGATATATTAATGTTTCGTAAATAGTTGATTTTGAAAGCTTTTATTGACACTAGCTGTTGCGCGCGACTTCGTCCGCGTCAATTTCTGTTATTATGATCGCGATTAAGAAGTTTTTAAAAGAATATATTTTAAATATGGATAATTTTCCCCGTTTTTGCAACATTTTTCACTGATGCTTCGCTCCTATTGGTCGCAGCGTCGTGTTATATAGCCTAAGGCCTTCCTCGATAAATGGACTATCCAACACAAAAATAATTTTTCAATTCGAACCATTAGTTCCTGAGATTAGCGCTTTCAAACAAACAAACTCTTCAGCTTTATATATTAGGATAGATATTTATTAATTCGCTAAGCCATCTATCACAAAACATGTTTTTTAGTCTCCTGCGAAATTTTGTCAATCACACTTACTAGGTTTTGAAATGGGGCAGCCGTGCGGGCATCCGCTAGTTACCAATAAATACAGGCAAAATCGACTCCATGACCTTGATATAAGGGCAAAAGTGTTCGTGTTAGACCAGACGAAAGTGGCCCAAAAACAATCCACCACAGCAATTATTGCTTTCTGCCAAATAACATTATAATGGCCGACGTGCACATTATTTGTCCATTACGCCACTAGCACGACAATCCCATTGCTTTTATATATTTACCCTGCCTCCTTGCACGGAGTTTGAAACCTTATCTTGGGGGAGTAGAGTTCTTTTAAGATTGACAAAGTCTCACGTCGATAAAACTTAGATTATGGTTTATATGTGGCAAATTGTCACCTGTACGACCGAGACATATTGAATTATTGTTGAAGACTAGTAAATGTGTACGACTTTGCTCACGAATCGGTTTATAGAGGATCTATGAAGGTACCTATTCTACCTAGTACCTACTCGAAGTGTTCAAACGTCAATAGTAACACTATGTTGACTAAGCGTTTGGTATTTTCGGGATGGTCTTCAACCCAAATATAATTTTAGATAACTAGCTGATGCCCGCGGCTTCGCTCGCGTGGTTTAGTTTTTAAAAATCCCAAAGGAACTCTTTGATTTTCTGGGATAAAAAGTAGCCTATGCAGTGGCATACTCCCGGTCCTCAACTATACACGGTGAAATTTTATTCCCCGTAAACCCGGAAGGAGGTGAATGTGCTCATGAAACTGAACAACTTTCCCCAAGGAACATAGGTCGAAATATGAAAAAAAATTTTGGACCTCCCATAGTAAATCAATCAGCTAATCGTCAATTTTGTTTGGAGGGTCCAATTTTTTTTTTCATATTTCGACCTATGTTCCTTGGAGAAAGTTGTTGAGTTTCATGAGCACATTCACCTCCTTCAGGGTTTACGGGGAATAAAATTTCACCGTGTATACTCATACAAAAAATCATGTTGATCCGTTGCTTTGTTGCGGCATGATTGAAGGACAAACCAACAAACATACTACCACATTTATAATATTAAGTAAGGATAGTAAGGTTATTATTAAAGTAAGGATGTTCATAATTTACGTAGGAGGAAGAACCGATAATACCTACCTACAGCTATTTTAGTTATCAAAAGCATGCAATGACAGCAATCAAGGGTAATTTTTTTTTTAATTTTAAAAAGATTTGAATAGGTGTGGCGGAAATCTCTCTTCAAATGTCACTTATGTAGAACGTCCATAGGAACGCCTCTTGTATGTAGTTTTAACAATAAGAGAGACATACACAATGGTGAACATATCTAAGAAGCAATCACAAAATCATAACTAAAGTTAACGGTGGATTTAGACGGTTAAAAATAGTCCTAACTTTACAATTTAGCTAATTCATAAGACCTCGCACAGGTAAGCTTAGTGTTGGCAGACCTAGAATAAAAAGAAACGAACGTCAAGTCAGAATATTAGTCAAGCTGAAGTTGACTAATATTCTCCTATCTCCTCCAAATAAGCGAAAAGCTTGTGCTAGGAGTGGGTACGACAATAGTGCAACGGGTGGGATTCGAACCTGCGACCTTTCAGTTTTCAGTCCGCACCTTTAACCGTTGGGCTATTGAGGCTTTAAATATTAAAAGATCTAGGCTATTTAAAGATCTACACAAGTAAATTACAATGATACAGATCGTTTTCAAGTAAAGCACGTGTTTTTACGGTCGGGCCACCGGCTGGTGTCGTCACATCATTATACTTCGAGTCATTGACTTTTCGTCAATTGTTGACGTAGCGCGTCGAAAACAAGTCTTTTGGAAAAATTCTTAGATTGAACTCTTATAAAAATTTATTTTTAGTTCGCCGTTCTTTTTTCTATTTTTTGCTAAAGTTTGAAAAAATGAGATTATTACTTACACAATTTAAAATTCTATTGTGTTGTTTTTTTCCTCTTTATTTAATTATTTTAGAGCTTGGTCACTTAGTGACCATCACGCTCTGTTAGCTTATTTCATACATAATTTCATATATTATTTCTATTCCTAATTCTAAAGTAAATACTTACTGACTAATGAGTAAATCAGTTTAGATGGACCGCATAAGGGGAACATTTGCAGTACATAATATGATTACAAACTGCCTATAAATATTTCTTAGATTTTTTAAGATAGCCCTTGATTGCGATCTCATCTGATGATAAGTGACGATGGCTGTCTAAGATGTCAGCGGACTAATTTGGAAGGGGTATGGCAATGTAAATTAAAACTATAGACCTTTGATTGAACCCATAAATTGCTAAATCGCTTGGCGGGCGGCACGTCTTTGACTGTAGCTACCAGAGAAAATTCTAAAATTATGAAACACACGAGACTTTCCATTAATAGAACCACAGCATTTACCGCTGCGCAGAGAGGTCGTCAAAAATGTAGTAGTCAATAGATACTAGAATAGAAGTCACAAATATTACGGTCACTTTTCAGAGGGATACTTTTAATGCCTCTCTAAAACTTGTGCCTTACGGTAGCAACAGTAAGACAGTAAAAAAACTTACTGCAAACAATAAAGTTACACTACAACAATACGCAGGCACAAACATGTTCCTTGTATCACAAGTCACTACTAGGTCTACCAAGTATTACTATTCTTACCGGACAGTTCTTTTTACGGGAAAACTCTCTTATGACTTATCTAGTACAGATATTAGTATCTATTAAGTTTAAAGAAAATTATTTAAGCGCTACCTGAGGAATACATGATGGTTACCGGGAGGTAACTACTGCAAAAATAAGTAACCAAAACTCCCAGTATCAATAAACCAAATCCCTAACCGTATTAATTGTTGTCTTTGTAATGTGTTTATCAGTCTTTTGTGTGAAAGAGTCCAAATACGTGGGCCGAATTTGATGATTCTTACGTCAATCGATTCGTTATAATCTTGCGAATATCAATATGAAATATGAATGACATGGCAGTAATCTAAATTCAATATGGCGACCACCAGACGAGATGTGAAAAAGAAAAAATTAAAGTCAACGAACTATGTCAAGTGGGGTATCATTTAATAGAGTTTTGAAAATCATTGTTAGGTTTCTCTTATCATTTTGTATTTCGACTGACCATTTACGATCTATGACAATATAAATTTAGTTAGCAAACATTCTCGCTTAATTGTATGAAAGTATAATATGAATAACTCTTTTCTTTGGACAATGCCATTTAATCAGGATTGTCTGAGGGCTTTGATGGTGATTTTTTTAATGCGTCCAGGGTAATTAAGCCGGCACGATAGACTCTTGAGACCAAGGTGGTAATTAGCGGCTTATTTCTTAAGCAGCGAAGGAAATGGAAACCGACTGGGCGAAGATATTATTTTTAACATTTTCGCGAATCTTGAAACAGGAATTATTAAGCTTTAAAGAGCTTTCTCGTTACGATTAATATTTCTGTTGGTTTATTTATGCATGCTTCTAACCATTCAACGTTAAAACATTATGAAGTCTAAAGATTTTATCGGAAAATAATTTACTTCGTTTTTCATGGAAATGTTAATCTTAAACTTTTCAGCGTTGCTCATTATTATTATTGATTAAACTTTTGCAATACAATATTTTTCTCAGACAAATATTTTTAATTTTATCTTGTTGGTCTAATATTTGTGATGCGTTATAATATGTTTATCCCGATTACACGGTAGTAATACAATGTTTATGGGTTAAACGTTAATTGGCTATGGTGAAAACCCTTAATAGTACACCTACAGAGGCCGGAGTGGTTGATGCAATCATGGTAGTTTAGTGTGACAAATAACAATGCTTGTTAAATAATATTTTCACTAGTTTAAAAAGGGCGCCTTTGTTGTCTAAAACCAGTGAGCAAAAGTCGTTTTTTCTCACTGAGTGAGCAAAAACGACGTTTTTCTCACTGAGTGAGCAAAAACGACTTTTGCTCACTGGTTTTAGACAGCAAAGGCGCCCTTTTTGAACTAGTGAGGTGAAAAGTTGTATGCATCTAACGATAGCAAAGTTTTTGTGTCTTGTGCCTTTGAATCCCTCACTACACTCATGATTCTAACTTAGAATCCTTCGCCCGCTCGGGGTTCAAACTAGGCCCTCGCAAAAAATCTTGTTGAACAAATAACTATTTTTTTTAATTCTTTTATTTCCCTGGGGGTTTTGACAATACTGACAATGCCACCCCCGTAACTTCAACAATACATAAAATCTAAACTAAAATAAGAAATCTAACCTAATTTTAAGTATGTTTGCTGAGTGACCGCGCCTCCTTTGAGAGTGAACAAATAACTATTTTCGGTCTGTGTTTTCCTCTGCTTCCCATTATGTTGGCCACCCTATCGACAAGTGCCGGCAGTTTGTCCAGGGCGGGTCGTCTAACGGTGCAGCCGTATCTAGCGCCCCGCTTGCGTTGCGTTGAATCGCGCACACCTTTGAGTAAATAACCAACGCACAACGCATGGGTTTGGTTGGTACCTCCGGCCGAAGATTATTCGAAGAGGTAGGTATAGATAGCTAACGTTAACAAACATTAGAACAAAGCGCGTACAAAGCACATGTCAGTCCCTAAAAAAATTAAAAAAAAAAAACAAGCTTCTATTTAACTTGCAATGTATGTATGTTTAGGTCAAATCTTGCAAACTGAATTAGAACCACTTTTCGGTGTCCGATTGAGCTGAAATACTATTAATCCTATTAATATTATAAATGCGAAAGTTTGGATGTATGGTTGTTTGTTACTCAATCACGCAGCAACGACTGAATCGATTTGGCTGGGCACAGTGATAGGTTATAGTGAGGAATTACCTCCAAGTAACCAACTGGAGTGGATTTGACGTCTAATTTCTTTGCAAAAAAGTCTGTCAATTACGGTGGGGGGCGAGGTAGCACACATAAACAATTTGTTACTACAGATACATTTTTCGATCACGTCGCTATGCACGCACACGACAAAACTACCAAACAGTACCTTAAAATTATATCGTCCAAGGGAATAACACATAGGCTACCTTTTATCCCGGAAAATACTTCTCGCGAACGAAGTCGCGGGCATCAACTAGTTTTGTATATGTAAATCGAATGACAAGGTAATGTTATTATGACATGGAGCTGGCCTGATGATGGAGAAGGAAGGCTGTGGGAACTCTGTAATAAAACGATGTAACCCCATCAAGTTTGGGATCGTTTTATTTGTCTTAACAAGTACTCTGGTCCAAATTATATCCAGGGACGTCAAGTTGAAGCTAATCCTTAGTAAATAGAAAAGTTTATTTTCAATAGAATATCTATAACTAATCTAATAGGTTTATAATGGCAATGTAGCATCTACAATTTCTTAAGAGCTCCATTGTAATATGGTGTCTTGGAAAAAAGTAGATCGACAACTGTAATGTGCGCTACTAGATGTCGCTAACAGTTGCTATAAACTGATTGAAAAAGTAGATGCATATCACTAATTTCGTGGTTGACGTGTGGTTCGGCCGTGGTGTAACGGTTAACACACTTGGGCGCGATTCCCAGGGAGATGTGGGTTCGAATCCCGCCGGCCTCGGAATTTTTGATATGTATTTATAAACCTATTAGGTTATTTCCTTTAAGTGTAGGTTAACACTTCAATAAAAAATTAAAAATCTATAACTAAATCAAAACAAAATAATATATGTATAGGTACTCTAACCCCACCTCGGATTTAGCAGGTCTTAGCCGGTACATAGAGAACGTTCCCATTTAAATATTATACCAGTTTCTCTGCCTGTGTACCTCGCTTCAATATGTAAAAGCTTTCAAGTAAATACAGCAACCTTAGCTAGGCAGTGCGGTTAGGTAGTGGAGAGGCGAGCGGCCGTTTCTAGAAACTTTCACGCCACGTGACTCCCGCTCCTAATTACCCTGTTCAAACAATCGCTTGGAAAGCGGTAAAAAATTAACTCTTTCGACACGAAAGTCAATTTTGGCGAATTTGCATAAAGCCGAGCCGAGCTTTGACGTTTTCGATTTTTGCTTAATTAACGCTCGTTGGGGTCGATCCGAGAGGGTTAGGGTGGATTCACATTGCTCGGGTAGTTACAGTAATTCTTCTATCAGACAACCTATGTATAAAGGGGTTTTATCGACCTCCCTGGCGCAGTGGTTAGCGTTGTGGTCTCATAACTGAGAGGTCTCGGGTTCGATTCCCGACGGGGACAATTTGGAAATTAATAGGTAATTTCTGAATTGTCTCTGGTCTGGTCTAGTGGGAGACTTTGGCTGTGGCTAGTTACCACCCTACCGTCAAAGACGCGCCGCCAAGCGATTTCGCGTTCCGGCACCGGTATAGAAACCGATTAGGGGTATGGGTTGAATTTACACTGCTGTACCCCTTCCAAGCAATCCCGCTACCATCTTAGACTGCATCGTCCCTTACCATCAGGTGAGATCGCAGTCAAGGACTATCTTGTCACTGAATTTAAAAAAAAAGACGTGTGGCACTCGGGGACTGCCGCGGTAAAGCTATTGCATAGCATTTTTTATCAACGCCATCTAGCGGCTCACCGTAGAGGAGTCCCGTGTCAGGTTATTTTCGTTACGGAATTTCTGGATTCGGTCTCCACGCTGACCCGCGATAGAAGCTATGCAATAGCTTAAAAAAATTTATCATAGGTTTGTAAACGGTAACCCTCTGATTGGAATCGTCCTATTAAACCCCCCTAACGAATCAAACTCGACTCCTTCTGACTTCTTCATTTCCAATTTGGGAACTTTGGTCGCGAACAATAAAGTGTTGTCGACTCGAGACGAGATAGTCAAATGTTTTCTGCCCCATCGAGCCCATTATGTACCCGAGAAGTTATCTCTGTAAATTATGCTTGCTTAGTTAACGTTCATATTATTGTAGGTACCACTGAATTTATAAAGCGATTTGATCACAGTTTGTACTTAACTAAGTTGACAAGCGACGGCTAAAGATTCTTTTTTGTTTATCTCGATAGAAAAACCCAGTAGGTATATTTTATTTCAAATATGGTTGAGCGAAGCAATGGCTGGATCATGCGTCGTGCTCGTGAACGGGTGCCACCAACGGGAATGGGTCTGCTTTGTGTCTACCCATCTTAACATGTGTTAGGTTGTAGTAGGTGTGCATTTTTGAAAATTCTTTGTGGAAACACTGTGTGCATAGCATAGTTTTGTTAACCATTGACCATTGTAAAATTTTTTGAAAAGAGTAACTGCTGAGTTTCTTGCCGGCTTTTCTCAGCAGAATCTGCATTCCGAACCGGTGGTAGATTTATGACGTGTCATAAGAGCTACAAGTTGGCCTACATGAAATAAATAAATTTTGATTTGATTTAGCCCGACCTGGGAATCGAAACGAGCAGTCGAGCTTGCTAACCACTAGACAAACGAGGCAGTTACTTAAGGGCTAAACTATGACAATGACTGGACGAAACTGGCATTTTCTCTAAAAAAAAGTGTCTGACCACCAGAGCATACCTAACGGAAGACAATTAAATTAATTGTATTGTAGAAATGTCTATAAAAGCATTCGTAATTAGCTAATTAGTAATAAGAAATTAGCTACCAAAACCAAATTACGACTAATATAACAATTAGTTTAGCATTTTCATGTAAGTAGATGGAATATACATATGAATAGGCAATTGATAGGCAATGACCCTTCGATCACATGACCAGATAACGTGACGTCGTACTGACGGCTAGATGGGAATCGTTCAGATGTCGCACACAAGGATTTATCCTTAAGAATCGTGATCGCTACAGTTGATAATAATATAAACATAAAAATTCTTTTTACAAAACCAACTTCAAACGCCACTACAAAGTATGTCAATTGTGCCTATAAAATTTGAAGAGTTCCCTCGATTTCTCCAGGATCCCATCATCAGATCCTGACCTGATGACAATAAGACCACCTGGTTAGTTTACCCTTTCAAACTAAAAAAGGATTTTCCAAATCGGTCCAGGCGTCTTTGAGTAATCGAGGAACATACATAATAAAAAACCGACGAATTGAGAACCTCCTTGCAGTATTGTCGTACCCACTCCTAGCATAAGCTTTCCACTTATTTGGAGGAAATAGGAGGATATCCTCTTAAAAAATATAGTTTTATCGATAGTGACATTGAGCTGAAAAAAAATATATTTTTGTCTCGCATCGATTCTTTATAGAAATACGAAAGAAGAAGAAAGTAGAAGATGTTAATTATGACACGTGTTGCAAAAACCATTCTTTGACATTGATGCAGTGATTTAACGACTGATGCAGCTAATGCACAATCAGCCTGCTGGTTACAAGCATTGGGCACGGGGCAAGCGATATACGAAGCCTGAAAGACGGCCGAGAGCCTATTTGAATAATAAGCCGCTCTCTCGGATTAAACTTTGGCGTATGACATCCCGGCTGCCGCTCTGCCGCTCTCGTATAATTCAATAACGGCAAACCTGCCGTCGCAGCCGACCGCCGTGATTGGGCGCAGCGGCTCACGTCCCTGCGTCGCGCTCGGCACGGCGACCGCCGGCTATTTGCTCAACAGACGGCGTCTTTGTCGCCGCGCGCATACCAATGCGACTATTGAAGGCGGAAATAATTGCCCTATCTCCTTTATCGTGCTCATATTTAGCACGCATTCAGTTTATACAAAGGCACGTTCTCGTTGTGCTGCGTTTAAAAGGCCATTAAAATGTCACGGGCTTGATGTGGGTGAACTGAACGAGCGACGTCCCCCCGGGAGCCACGGCACGGTTAATTAATTATTTATACTTCTTGCGAACGAGGCGTTCACGAGCGGAACACCGCACCGGCTCGGATTTGGCGGTTCCGAGGACACGCTCGCTATGCATCATGCATCGAGACGACGCCGCCGGAATCAGGATCACGTACGGGCCTACAAATATCCTTATTAATTCCGGGTTTACGACTCTAATTTCGGGGCGAGGAAGGGAAATGTCCTCCGATTGATAGACCGATCCGAGCTCACAATTCGCCGGTCGCTTAGAATGCGCCTCGTCTCTTTCCCCGTATCGCCACGTCCGGCTCGCGGCGGACGAGGGTCGGCGAGGTCCGGCGCGTAATGGATGCCCACGCCCACTCCGCCGTTTCACTTTTCCCAATTTCGTTGACCCCATTAACGGAGACGCGCTCCGTTCGCCCCCGCCTCGACCCTCTCGCGCGTACACTGTCACATTCATTGTCAATTAAACGCTCTGCGCGGATCACGGCCCGCTGAACTTTTTGCGTTCCAATTGGAAATATCTGTGCGAGATTAATTCGCGCCCCGACGAGCGCAGGCCGGCGCGGTCGGGGCGGCGTGTGCGGCGAGACGAGACGCTGAGACCACTCGAGCGCTCTCGAGGGCGGATAGGCTGCGGTGCTGCGTCGCCCGCGAGCCTCTCGAAACGCAATCCGCTGCAGAGCGCTGAATTATCGCGTCAACGTCTAGACGGGACGAGAGCGACACGCTCTTATCGATTATGCAGTTAGGAGAAATTATGTGAACGGGGTGAGGCAGGGCTCGGGAGCACCCGAGGGACCGCCGCCGCCGAGCGTGGCTCGCTTCTTAATTACTCGTGACGCTCCGGATATCTTTCCTCGACTGTTGCAGGGCGACGACGGTCGGAGGTCGGCGCGAGTGCTCCCAGCGTCCGCAAATTGCGTGCCGGCAGCGAAATGTTTCGCGTAATGTGCGCTATGAAAACGTTATGATGTGAGGGTCCCACGATTAATTACGGCCGGTGTTCGTGTGATTTTTAGTCGGACTCGTGCGGGCGTGGCCTTCGTTTAATTAAACCCAGCTGAATTATTCAGGGAGATTTATTTCCAATTGTCATCGGCGGTCAAAAGCATGTTCAAGGGTCGGGCGGCGGGCGGCGGGCGCTCGCATATCCCGTTCGCGGTACCTACGGATAGGTTGCGTTCGAACTTTTCCGATCCAATTGGAACCTTTGGTGTAGTTACCCGGAGTACTCGTATTTGCGGGTTGTTGTTCGCTCCATAATCATTTGTAAAGTTGGGACTCGGGCGCCGTCGGACATGAAATTCATTTAGAGCCGAATACGAATTACAGGGAATGAATTTATATGGAAGCAATCAAAGTAAGGGGTTCCTGCGCCGCTCGCCGCGCGCCGCCGAGTTTGATTCAATTACGTCGACTTGAATAATGGTATTCGTCAAATGCTCATTTTGTTTTTTGACGAGACAACCAAAACATTTGCATTTTCGGCTCTTTCATTAAACAGTCCTATGGAAATAGCGATGGTGCCGTTGCGACGCCTTCATAATTAATTCCTTTTGGGGTTACTTCTGACAACGGGTTGACTTTTGTTCAGAAATGATAAAGTGCCCATTAATTTTGTTCAGAGTACGGAAATTTTAAAAATAATTAAAAAGGATTCTTTTATAATCATTGCGGAAATTAAATTTTTTTTTCGGGAGAACTCTTAATTAAATGAAAGCTAATTAAAAAATCTTGATGTGTAACAACTGTTATCACTAACTATCACCTCTCGTTACACAGGGTATAAATCTAATTTCTACCACTACTTGAAACTCAGGCTAACAGAAAAATGAGAAAATCAGAGCATATTTATGTCTCATTTTAACCTCTATCTTGAGTCTGAGCTGAGTCGAAGCACGCTCTATAGATCTCAATCTCAACATTAGTATGTCGTCACGCCATTTGTCATTGAGACCAAATAATTTAAGAATGCGCCAAAACGGTGTTATTCCCATTCGAAAATTAGCAAAAACAAGTCGTTCACATTTATAACATTCCTTTTACGTAATTTACACATACTAAACCTTAAACAATTAATATTTCTACAATAGGTCAGACATTCATCCTATATTATGTAATAAATAACATGCCATTTGGCACCTGTTTCGTAAGTAATATTTTTGTTTGGCAATTTTTTACAAACATAACCAGTGCGTTGTTGTGCTAATTGAGTATAATTACCATCATTCAACAAAATTGCCCGTATCGTAAGTACAATACGACATATTCCGACACGTGTGACATTACGTACTGACATACTAGCCGTTCACTGCAAGTTGGCCGCTACCGCACCTCAAGTCAGATCCGCTTACAGATAGTAACGTACGCCATTTTCGAGTTCTTTCTATATATATATATTTTTTTTAAACGTTGTACAGTTCTTTGAATTCACGAGGGCGCATGGCTCACGGTAGTGTGTGTGTCGTATCTGTATAAGAGTGAGCGAGAGCTTTGTTACGCTGACCGCTCCCACCTAGGCTCCTGACAGGCACGCACACTTACGCAATGTGCATGTACACGACGTAACCACAAGTAAAGCTCACGTGAAATGCAAGAACTATACGTTGGTACGGAACTTGTACGTGTCCGGGTCCGACTCAATCTTGGCCGGTTTTTTATCTTTTTTATCCTCGGAACCCTAAAATAATACGCTGAGACGACCACGTATGTATGTACGTTACTAAATACTGATGTTAGATAAAGGGTAGTGCAGGTGAGTACATTTTGTCTAGGCCCATGTACAGCACACACGCACATCATCAACACACACACACATACCGAGATATCATCACGAAATTTCCACGAAAAGCTGAGCCTTCCACGTGGACACGTGTACTGTTACTATCGATTTATTACACAAAGGAAATTGACGCTTACCACAGTCTTGTTAAAGGTTAGAATGGAATGCGGTGGTTAACAATAATCTTGGAAAACAATTATGTAAATTGGTAGCTCGAAAAAGTAATAAGCCAAAATGGGCATGAGATGAGATGATGATTTCTAACTTCCAAACAAGCGGTCGACAACGCGCCTATACAATGTGCCTGACGATTCTGAACTTTAATAAAAAAATAAACGGTCAATCGTGAGTCAGGCCACGCGCAGGGAGGGTTCCGTAGTTGCACGTCTCAATATTATGCGTTCATGGGTGTACAATACATTTATGTAACTTCGAACATACTTTTAGCTTTAAGTTCAACTTTAAAACAATTTTTAACCGACTTCCAAAAAAGGAAGAAGTTCTCAATTCGTCAGAATCTTTTTTTATTTTTTACTAGGTGATGCCCACGACTTCGTCCGCGTGGATTTAGTTTTTAAAATCCCGCGGGAACTCTTTGATTTTCCGGGATAAAAAGTAGTGTATTTAGTGTCATAGTATGTAGTGACTCTCCAGATCCTCAACTATACCCATGCAAGAAATCACGTTGATCCGTAGCTCTGTTGCAGCGTTATTAAAGGACAAACCAACAAATCAACAAACATACATACTTTCGCATTTATGATATTAGTAAGGCTTTATGCTCCCCGAGTATCTACTCGGAGACGCCTGGACCGATTTGGAAAATTCTTTTTTGTTTGAAAGGGTATACATACTTCCCATTGTCATCAGGCCAAGATCTCTTCAAATTTTATAGGCACAGTTGATATAGCTACTTTGAAGTCGGTTTTGTAAAAATAATTTTTACGTTTTTTTTTAATCCGAAATAGGCTTGCGCTTGACGACAATCAATACTGGATTGCAATGATGAGGTTTAGGTTGGAGCGCGCTTGCCTTGAAGGTACTTACTCAAATTATAAGTGGCAGGAAACACGGATGCTAAAGGAACGTTTAAATTATTTCCATAAATCCAGCAGGTATGTAAGTAACATGCACAATACAGTCGGTACCTATACCTACCGCCTACATTACGCAACCGTCTGCTAATAGACTGCACGACGACCGGCGAAGGCCACGCATGCATTACATTCAGACTACAATACACACATGCTACATACGTGCACGATACATCGCGACAAACAAACGTCAACCTTATTGCTATAGCAATAAGACGTTTACACTTCAAAGCCTCAGTCCTCAATAGTTCGACAGAGAGAGCGTACTGAACGTTAAAAGATCGTGTTGTACCCAAACGCCTTTTCAGTGGAACAAGCTTGTCTATCTATAAATATTTAAAAGTGTAAATTAAAAATTTAAAACACCCCCGACATGTTACAAGTAACTAATAGTCGGTAATCGTTAAAATAAAAATATTTAATCCGCCATTTTGTGGCGGCGGCCATCTTGGACACACACACACACACACACACACACACACACACACACACACACACAAAATGACAGGAGCGCTCCTGTCATTTTCATACAAATACTTTATACTATTCGAAAGTTAAATGTTCGTGGTAAGGCTACTGAATGCGCCAAACAAGAAAAATTTAAAAAAAAAATCATTTTTTCGTTTGAAAAAAAAAACTCAAACAAAAAAAAGGTGTAGAATCGGAGGTCGTTCGGTGCACTCGCGCTATTATATCATAAATGGCATCCAAGTGACCTAAGGTTTATCGCCACTTATCGATATCGCGCCGAATCCAGTGTCAGCGACCGATTACAGAGTGGATTACACGGACAATAACAGATACCCCGCGAAATCATACTCCACGCAATAATAACATTGAATTACATCTATAGGTATTATGATGGAGAGCACGTAAAGCCCGTACCTGGGAGAGCACGTAGAGCCGTCGATCTGACTGATCTATGTAGGTACAAGTGTGTGCGCAAACACAGGTGCACTCTCTATTCCCTCACTCTCATAGTTCGATGGGACGGAAAATCCGATACGACTGAAGAGAGATCAGGCGTAGGGCTTTACGTGCTCTACAAGGCACGGGGGTGACACACTACCAACTTTCTAACTCCGGGTAGTACTGAGAATTTCTTGACAAAAAACCTCATATTCTGTGGCCCGACCCGGGAATCGAACCCGGGGCTTCGTCATCGGCATTCGGACATCGTATCGTATTCGATAACCGTACCGTCGAAGTAAAATGAACCATAACAGTAATGAATTAGAGATCAATTTCGTGCACGCATTCTCATACGTTTACGTATACGGGTACGCTCCAAATTAAAATCGGTTGTACTGAATTTGTGACTCTAAATCAATACAGTAAGGTTCATATTACTCTGACGCTAATGTCCTCGATACGAATACGATTAATCGAATTAAATCTTATACTAACCCCACTGTAGACCAACGAGGCAAGTACATCTAAAACGAGTGTAAGTTATATAAAGGTCGTACTATAAGCAAATTATATTCATTGATTAGAAACAATCTAAGCCATTCACATGCTAAGGTCAACCAGCCAGCTATAAAACTATAGATCACTCGTGTAATGTATTATAATACGTGCCTTATACCTTTTAGAATATAAGGGTTACCTTGTATTGAAGTTCGATGACCTTAGCATATTTAATACTTTAATCTTGACGTTGGTAGGCCATAATTTTATTTTAGTGCTTCGGATTAAAAAAAAAACAATGTTTTAGTAATATCCAGGGAATACAGTATAATTAAGTTTATTAACATTTAAAGTGCGGCATTTATGCGCAAAAAATGTAATATTAGATGGAATATTTCTAACGATTACGTACAATAATTCAAATCCGATTGCGCGTCGGTAAAGCAGTAAAAAAAATGTAACTATAATTTGGTAATAATAACTAGATGAATTTTAATTATAATTAAAATTCATATTTGACACTAGTTGATGCCCGCGACTTCGTTCGCATGGATTGTGGTTTTCTTGGATTCTCGGGGAACTCTCTTATTTATAAAGTAGCCTATGTGCTATTTCAGACTATAGGTAATATTCTATCTCTGTGCCTTTCAGCCAAATCGGTTCAGTCGTTGCGACGTGATTGAGTAACAAACATATAAACTTTCGCATTTAGGTATATATTAACAGGAATAGGATTAATAATACTATGAACTCCCGTATTTTTTTTTTCACGTCAACATCCCCGTCGAGTCTTGTGCACCCTTGGGGGTCAACCTGGACCACTTTGGGAATCACTTCTCTAGATCTACGTGTTTTGGCTGTGCGTTGTTTGTCAGTCAGTCAGTCAGTCAGGTCCTATTTTATATGAGTTAGGGCGCCTTCAATTTATGCGTTTCTTGACGGCCTGCTGCGGTGCCGAAGCGGTGCGTTAGTCGTACTCCGCATGGACGTTCGTTTTTTTCATACAAAGCGCTCGGTGCCGTTGCCATCCTGTTGTTGAGCGATCGCGGTGCTGGCGCCGCGCGCTTTGTATGAAAAAAAACGAACGTCCGTGCGCAGTACGACTAAACGCACCGCTTCTGCACCGCAGCAGGCCGTCAAGAAACGCATAAATTGAAGGCGCCCTAAAGCTTCTCTCACAACTTCTTGCGAGGCAGCTCGCGGCGGGTGTAGATGTGTTGCCGCGATACACTGCGGAGGCACGTTATTATCTAAACGGACGCAATTTCAAGGGACGTGCGATCTCGCCTGTTATTGTGCACTCTGTCTGCTGTCACAGTCTTTTTATGCTCCGTTATTTGGTATTTTGATAGCATTGTATTTTGACGCATTAACATTATAACAGGGCCCCGAGTCTGCTATTTTACATGTCATTGTCAGTGAACCGCAATACTATTACAATTCAATTATCATTGGTCCAAAATTTCGTAGTCTACTAAATTCACAATGGTCGTTCGATGGTCTTGTAAATGGATTGTAATTCAATGATCCTTGGTATTGCCATTAGCTAAAAAAGCGTTCGCCGAAACGAGTTTATCGTTATCAAAAACGTTATACGCTATCAATTTATGTTTTTAACCGACTTAAAAGTATCAGTGGCAAACCATCGGAAAACAATTGTGACGCCATTGAATTAGTAGACTACCAAAATTGCTAAAAGTAGCAATTGGGATGTCATTGATAGACAATTGAACTACAATTGCAATAGCAGACTTGGGCCCCAGGGCGTTTAATCGATTTAAGTACGACGATAAGTAACACTGCGTTTACGATACGTCCAAATCACGGATGGATCTGAGTGGTCTGGGTGATTTTTCGTTATTTGATCATTCTTGACTCATTTCTCTCTCATAATGGTAGGACTTTTTAAAGGTTAACAATGTGGTGGTGGTTGGTTTCCGCCTACGACTCAATTATATATGACCCGGTACCTATATTCAATCTACCTGATCTGCATATAAGTTAACAATAATCTGAATATAAATATAAGTTAACTATACACAACGTTAATAATAGTCAAAAATTGTATTGACAAAAATAACTTCAGATTACAAGTAGATTGCATATAGGAGCCGGCAAAAGAGAACAAGAGGTCAAACACTTAGTTTAAACGTTGATAATAATCAGATGTTGGTGATAATAACTGGAAACATAAAGTCTTAACATGTTCCCCTAGACATGACGGAAAATTCCAAATTCGGACCTTCAGAATCGCACCCGTTACAGACACGCTGGTGTGGACGTGACCAGCGTGATTGCTTGTTAGACATAATTCGTGGTTTAAATGACGTTCCTCCAAAAAGACCAATAAGGGTAGATAGATTCTACCCATGACAGCTTCAACTTGACGTCTAGCAACAACGCAGTCCCGTCGTGACCACGGTCCGTGCAACTGGATCGAAATATCGAAAATTCCAGCTAAAACAATTACCGTGGTACGTACTCGTATAGTTTTATCAAAGCTTGTTATGCGCTGTCACAACTAGGCCATACGAACTTCGGGGCAGTGAGTCAAATTCTCCTTTTATCAGCATTACATCGTCCGCGTATTTCCTAGTTGACTCGATCGCGGGTAATTCTTGCGCGTGACGTACAAACTCATTACCTCACATTACGATCGTGAGGTGAATGCTCTGTTTATTATAGTCTAGGAACCTGTGAACGGTTTAGTACACACAGGACGACTTGCAGTTTTCTGTCAGGGAATGCGAGTCGATCTTTCTCCCAAGGAGCGTCAATAGTTGTTTCACATAATTAACAGTTTAAAATAGAATAACTAGTGGTTCGCCCCGAACTGAGACCTCGCGATATCCCATAATTCGCAAAAGTTTTAATTATATATTGTAATAATTAACTTTTAACATTAGACGCAATAAAAAAAATAATAGTTGACATAAAACTGTTTTACTGACACAGCGCCATCTATAGTGAAGCATTATAGTGAAGCATTATAGTGAAGCATTATAGTGAAGCTATTAGCTTCACAATAATGCTAATAGATGGCGCATTAAAATTAAATAATTTCGTTTCTTTATAACATTTATCTAATTTTAGTATTTGTTGTTCAAGTACAGGATATAACTGAATTTTCAACCAAGTTTCACGTTCTAATATTCAGTAATTCTTGACATATGGCTCAAATTAAAATCTCCACTTTGAAACCCCCCCATTTGGTCATTTTTTAGGGAAAAATTAAAAAAAATATATTTTTGTACTCTGTTCAAAGTCGTCTTTAAAAAAATATATCGCAAGTCTATGTAGAGCAACAAACAAGATTTTACTTCAAATACGCTTCTATGAGAGCCCCCCTGAAATAAAGCTTTTTATATTTTTTTATACAATGTTCGGCTGAAGGCCATCAGTTTACATATTATATTTAAATTTGAAGTAATTACGTTCAGTAATTCAGAAGTTATAGGGCTCTGACAGACATTTAGATGAACACACTTCTCTGTCTAGTAGGCAAGCGCCCTAGTTGACTCAGAGAACTTCGCTTCGCTCGTTCAAAAACCCAATTCCTTGAAAGAATATCAATTGAAAAATGGAAGCAAGGATTCCAACGATAGAGGAAGACATCTGCACCCGGGCCATTACAATTTCTACGAGTATCTTTTTCAAGTTCCATCTTCTATGAAGATTGGCAACCTATTTAGGCTATTTATAGATTAGGCTAGTTATACTTTGTATATTGCGGCTCTGAACAAGAACTATTGCGTTTTTTCTTCTACGAGTATAACTGATGGAAAATGAATGGATGATACAACAATTTTTTTTTTAAAAGAGCAACCGCTGAGTTTCTTGCTGTTTCTTCTCGGTTGGAACGGCATTCCGAAAAAGTTCAGTCAGAACATTTGACGATTCGAAAGCAATTCGTAAAAGTTTATTTGAATAAAAAATATTCTATGTCTATTTGTGTATTTTCTATTAACTTCATACACTGGCTCTCGGTGTACAAATGCTGTAGAAATAAATGTCTTGAATTCCTTCACTTATCTTGATTTTATTTCATTCTATGAAAAGTTGAGCACCGTTCGCGTGTCCTGAGGTCGAGGTGCTTTTTACTGATATCGCTTTCATTATGAGTATTTCGACCTGGCAATCCTATTTTAATTATTAGAGCAGTTATAGCCTAGTGGTAAGGTGCGGTGTCCTATTTGGGGGGACGCAGATTCGATCCCGGGCACGCACATCTGACTTTCTGGAGTTATATGCGTTTACACAGAACTGCGAGAAGTGGGGAGCGTTGGCATCCTTATGTGGTAGAAATCCAACCTATTCGAACGAAACGCTTTAATTCAACGTTTCTGATAAACCGCCAAGGTGTGGAACACTCTTCCAGCATCTGTGTTTCCTGCCACCTATAATTTGAGTACCTTCAAGGCAAGAGTGAATAGGTATCTTCTAGGCAAGCGCGCTCCAACCTAGACCTCATCAGTGCTATCCAGTACTGATTGTCGTCAAGCGCAAGCCTATTTCGCCTCAATAGCCTAACGGTTAAAGGTGCGGACTGAAAACTAACAGGTCGCAGGTTCGAACCCCGCCCGTTGCACTATTGTCGTGCCCACTCCTAGCACAAACTTTTCGCTTATTTGGAGGGGAGAGGAGAATATAAGTCAAGGTCAACTTGGCTAATATTCTTTTAATTAAAAAAAATAAAAATAAATTCAAAATTTATTGATTTCATGTAGGCCAACTTATAGCTCTTATGACGTGTCATAAATCTACCACCGGTTCGTTGCAGATTTCGTTGCGGTTGCAGATTCTGCTGAGAAGAGCCAGCAAGAAACTCAGCAGTTGCTCTTGTCAAAAAAAAATTTTTTTTAACAAATCTATACTATGTATTTATGTATACAGTGCTTCCACAATCACTTAAATTAATAACATCGGTGTCCCAAACACCCCGTGTCACATGCCTCATTGTAACTTTTTAATTCGTATCAAAACAGCCGTTGTAAATCCATTAATTTGGCCAACACCAACGTTCCAATTAGCGTTTGGGACTCCACTCGTAAATAGGTTATTGAACTCTGCACTCGGGCAGATACTTGCTCGTCTATCTCTATGTCGTAATTTACGGTTTTGTCATATTATATACTTTAATATCTGAATTTATAAAAGGAAAAGGTGACCGACTGACTGACTGATCTATCAACTGCAATCTGAAATCCATCTGAATTTTGGAACGGGTATGGCAGTGTAGATTCAACCCATACCCCTAAATCGGTTTCTACACGCCATCGTGCTGGAACTTTAAATCGCTTGGCGGCAAAGCTTCCTACCAGACCAGACCAGAGACAATTTAGAAATTCTTATTCTTCTTCTTCATTAACCGTTAGTTGTCCACTGCTGGACATAGGTCTCTTGCATACCTCTACAGGACTCAATCTTGCGCCGCCTGAATCCAGCTGCTCCCTGCGACTCGTTTGATGTCGTCGGTCCACCTAGTGGGGGGTATGCCAACACTGCGCTTCTCGGTGCGGTAGAGGTTATAAATTCCCAAATTGCTCCCGCCGGGAATCGAACCCGAGACCTCCCAGTTATAAAACCTGGGAGGTCGTTTAGCCTGGGAGGTCGTTTAGCCTCTACCGGTTATTTACTCGCACGGCGAAACTCCGATGAGTTCGATACTCGAAGTGGATTCGCTGCGGCTTTTACGCGATACGCCATTACGGCCCTATTGCGCGACAAACGGAGAAAACTGTCCCCACACGGCCGCAAGCTGCGGTGCCAGTCACAGCGGAGAGCTACAAATTAAATATATTGTTTAATAATAATAATAATAATAAGCGGCCAAAATCCTTCACCAAGAGCTTGCTCTGAAGTACGGTCTCCTGGATGAGAGAGTGCCGTATTATAGGTACACACCGGTGCCGGTACTCGAGCGTGACGGAGTCCGGCTCTATTGGGACCGCTCCATCATCACGGACAGGACGATTCTCGCGAATAAGCCTGATATCGTGCTGATGGACCGGGCACAGTCGAGGGTGTTTTTAGTGGACATCACCATCCCACATGACGAAAACCTCGTGAGAGCGGAGACAGAGAAAAAACGAAAGTATCTAGATCTGGCTCACGAGGTTTCCAGCATGTGGCATGTGGAGTCCACTGAAACCATCCCAATCGTGATATCTGCGAATGGGTTGATCCCAGTCAGCCTCGCTCACCATCTGAGGCGACTGGGGTTCCGCGGCAGTTCGCTCGCAGCCAAGATGCAGAGAGCGGTGCTGCTAGACTCGGCTAGGATAGTCCGTCGATTTCTCAACCTGTCGTCCTGACCCCCGGCCGTTTGGTCTCCCCTGCCGGGGCGTAATCCTCCGCCCGCTACAAGTATTTATTTGTGTAGAGTATATGTAAGTTTATTTATTCGTATATATATTTATGTTTATTATATCTCCTTGGCTTTATATGTATTTATTTTGTACGCGGGTGTGAGAGTAATTATAATATGCAAAATAATAATAATATATTTATTTCATAATCAAGGTTACACTTCGATCACAGAAGAAAAAAATGATCGAAGAGGTTACAAGCTTTGACTTAACCTAACAACAAATGCAAAAACACTTATATTATTAGGTTCAGAACTGGCTGTCCTTGCTAGATTTTGTCAATCTGTGTTAAGGACAGCCAGCTGTTTGTGATTTAGGGCCTATTTTACCATGGCCGAGTAACGTTTAACCCAGGGAGAAAATCGTTCATAACTATAGAAATAGATATACCTACATCCGAGATACTCGTGTCGGGGTTGTCCTGCCTGAGCACTTTGTAGATTTAAATTTTTGGCGAGCTCCCTGGCGCAGCGGTGAGCGCTGTGGTGTTATAACTGGGAGGTCTCGGGTTCGATTCCCGGCGGGGGCAATTTGGGAATTTATTATTTCTGAATTGGCTCTGTTCTGGTTTGGGGGAAGCTTTGGCCGTAGCTAGTTACCACTGTACCATCAAAGACGTGTCGTCAAGCGATTTAGCGTTCCGGCATGATGGTGTGTAGAAACTGATTATGGATTGAATTTAAAATGCCATACCCCTTCCAAGTAAGTCCGCTACCATCTTAGACTGTATCGTCACTTACCACCGATCAGGTAAGATCGCAGTCAAAGACTATCTTGTCATTGAATAAAAATAAATAAATTGCGTAGCTCTCCTTCCTCTTGTGCTTCTTCTTCTTATCTGACTTGGAGATTTTCTTCTGGGCTTTGGCAGCCTCACCGCTGGTTTTGGGTGGCGTGTTGTACTTAGAACTCAGTACAGAAACACAAAAATAATATTATCAGCTATCAATCTCGAAACGATACAAAAATTTTATCCCGGAAAATTAAAGAATCAGATTAAAAAGCTTAATCCAGACACGGGCATCATTTAGTTTTCAATAGCTATTGATGATTTTGTTTTTTTTTTTAATTTATTGTTACATTAAGATGCACAAATAAGCTTAAAATAATTAATATCTCGCCAAACTGGACAACCAGTTTGATGGCGAGCTGGCGCTCTTATATGTACTAAATTAAAACATAATGCACCTAATTACAATTTTGGAAAAAGAACAATAAAAACGATTAAAAGTGTACGTATATTAAAACGTACGATTAAAAGTGTATGTAAGTGTAAAAAACAGCTAAACTTAACTAACAAAGAACAATTAATCAATCTATCAGTGAAAGAGTCCTTAATAAAAACTTCCCTTAGTTTATTTTTAGTTATTATATGAGCAGCAGCGCTCAGTGCGACCACGCCCTCGTAGTAAGAAGTGAGCGATTTCTATTCACGCCGCGCGCAGTGCGCACGCACGAGCGACGCATATTGCGTACAATACTTTCTAACAGTAACGGAGCTCGCGGCCGCTCACTGCGCGGGGTTGCTGCCGTAACGTGGAACAAATGGATTTAGGTCATGTTAAATACTTGCTGATGCCATTGCTGATGCAAAAAATCACGTCGATCTGTTGCTCTGTTGCTGAGTGATTGAAGGACCAACACACTTTCACATTTCTTCTAAATATATAAAAGGTGACTGATCTATCAACGCACAGCTCAAACTACTGGACGAATCGGGCTGAAACTTGGCATACAGATAGCTATTATGACATAGGCTTCCGATAAGAAAGGATTTTTGAAAATTAAACCCCTATGGGGGTAAAATAGGGGTTTGAAAAATCGTACTTAATGTGAGCGAAGCCGTGGGAAAAAGCTAGTATAATATAATCGCCGGTCAAATTCGTTATTGGTACAATTCAAAATATACAGTTTCGAGTAATTGAGAGTCAAAGTGTTGTGTTGACAGCTAAAATCAATATTTCTCAAACAGATTAGTATGTGGTTTCCTATCAATTTGGACCAAAATTTGACTTATACCGTTAGTGCTTCGGTAAGATTATTTATTCAATTTCCAACAATTCTGCATACTTAACTCAAAACACCTGATTTTGGAAATGTTCCACTAATGAATTTGACCGGCGCGGCGTATTAGTAGTGATTAGTAGTGAAGCAGTGATGGATGTAATGGATGTAGCCTCGAAGTACAATAAAATTGGGAAAAAAAGAAGCCCTTGGCCAAGGTTCTCGAGGCAGTGGCAGACCGAATCGTAGCCAAGTGTCACGCGTTGGAGTGAAAAGCACAAATATTTGTCCAAGCTTCACAAACATTGGCACAGGCGTCATGTCCCGCGCCTTGTTTTGTCTAGTCACCGCCTCACAGCTCTCGAACCGGTTGGATTTGAGTAATTTCAAATCATTTAGACGACCTGGCGCAGTGGTGAGCGCTGTGGTCTTATAACTGGGAGGTTTCGGGTTCGATTCCCGGCGGGGGCAATTTGGGAATTTATAATTTCTTAATTGTCTCTGGTCTGGTCTGATGGGAGGCTTTCGCCGTGACTAGTTACCACCCTACCGTCATAGACGTGCCGCCAAGCAATTAAGGGTTCTGGTACGATGGCGTGTAGAAACAGATTAGGGGTATGGGTTGAATCTACACTGCCATACCCGTTCCAAGTTAGCCCGCTACCATCTTAGACTGCATCGTCACTTAACAAAAGCTGAGATCGCAGTCATGGACTATCTTCTAATTGAAAATTTTCTTTTTTCTTGGTTGAATCTCCAACGCCCCCGTCCCCCATTTTATTAAATTAAATACTAAAATAAGTTTGCCCTTGCCGTTACTACGGTAGTACCTATTTGCGTACGTATTTACGCTTATTTAATAGCAGCAATTTGTTTGTGAATCTTAACGTTAATTACCGCACGGCGCCATGCTGGCGTATTAATTGATTTCGGGGCCCATTGCGACAGCAGAAAGCGAATAGTAATAAGCCCTTTCATGATTATTGGGCTTGATATTGCGGACGATCGGGGTTTTAAGGTCATCCGATTTTGTAACCCCCGACACAAAAACGACGGGGTGTTATAAGTTTGACGTGTCTGTGTGTGTGTGTTTGTGTCTGTCTGTGACATCGTAGCTCCCGAACGGATGAACTGATTTTGATTTTGTTTTTTTTCTTGAAAGGTGAATTAGTCGGAAGTGTTCTTAGCTGATATGGATTGTTTGATAACAATCGGTCCAAGATGGCCGCCGCCACAAAATGGCGGATTACATATTTTTTCACAACTCCCTCAATATGGGTATCAAATGTTAATGTATAAAATGAGTGTGTGTAGTATTCTACACACACTCATTTTACAGAGCATTATTGTCCATAACAACCTCACATAAAAACAGCAAAAATGCAAAAAAGCATATTTTGCCTGTCAATTTATAATTTACACTAAAATACGTAATGACAACAACAACAACAACAACAATTTTCAACAACACAACAAGTTTGAAAAATTTCAAAAAAATCTTTGAAGACATTTTTAATTAGTAAATCCCAAAAAATTGAACAATGTTCGCAGAACTTTCAAAACTAAAAACAATAATGAAGAAGAAAAAATCTTTATAAGTAGGTATCGGTAGGTATCAGCGAAGCGTGACACGGGAAAATCGAAAACCAAGGTGACATAAAAATGTTCTTCAGATAACAATATTATTACTTTTATCTCCTATTGAGACGTCATTTCTAAAGATAAATTTTTCACCGCTTTCAAATTGAAGAAAGTATTTTTGCCGGAGCAATCTTTTTTTTTTCAATTACGCCGGGTTGCTGTTTCTAGATGTTTTTAAAAGAATTCAATTTCAATTTTCGATTTGTTCTCATTTTTATTTAAAAGGTTCATCATGAAATGTAATTTCAGAAAACGTCTAACAAATCTAAAACTACAAGAAAATATTAAATACTACTAGCTTTTGCCCCCGCGACTTCGTCCGCGTGGAATTAGATTCCAATTTTTCCTGAATTTTCTTTGCTATAAACCTCACGGAGCCCGAGACCTTTCCAATGAATGCAAAACCGTGGAAATCGGTTCGTGCTTTCTGGAGTTATAGCGTCAGGAAGGAAAACCCGACTTATTTTTATATAGTAGATTATATTGATTGAAAATTTAACATATGTATTATTAGAAACGCAATAAATAAAGCAGTTCAATATTTATAACAATGTTCGCAAATTAATATGTTAGTTTTTAATTTCGCACTTATTTTTATAGACATAAAGATCATACATTAATAGAAATCGATGTTGTTCATTCTTGCAGTGATAAATAATTAATTCAATCAATACATAATAGACAAAAGATTTATGTCATCCGTTGATCCGATTCCCAAATTGATCCGTCGTTTACATAATTATATTCGGGTCAATGACCTGTAGAAGGTTAGGTATAATTATCCAATAAACAGCTGCCACCTAAGGCCGCCTATTAACGATTTTGCTACCATTGATTTCACCAACTTAATAAGTCTTATCCGAGCGTAATATTTTGGCAGATTTTCAAAAACTGTCAAAATATCAAAGGAGTTGTCCCAAAATGGTTTTTTATTATTGAGTGTAATTAACCAGAATGATTTTAATATAGTTCGATAGAGATCCAAAAAGGCTTCTATCTAAATAATTTACTGATTTTTTAAAGACCCCGATTTGGAGAAAATATTTTTTTTTGTTTTGATGCATTTATGGACCTTTGCTTGTGATTACGCATCGATTAAAAAAAAAACTTCAAAAATATTATTTGTCTAGGTAACTTGTCAATGTCAGGCGTATATCAGGTGATTGTCAGGACTGTCAAAAGTGACAATTATAATGACGTTTTTGAACTTTTGGCATTTAAATGACATTTAAATGACATTAAAGTGACAGTAACAGGTGTCAGATTCAATTATATCTAGATAAGAAAATGTTTTTAATGTTGCCATCCATCGAAAAATATTTTCTACAAACAATATTTTTCTTTATTAATTAAAAAAAATGGGGGTTTCTAAAATTATTATTTAAATGGCGTTTAATTTTATATTTTTTTCTCTTTCATGTGATAGCAGTTTGGTTCTGGTTAATAGACACTCAGAATAAAAAACCACCCTCCATACTAAACTGGGACATGTCCTTTACGACCCGTAAGACTCATTTTACGTTGGTGAAATCGGTCCTAAGCCGTGTATTTATTGATAGACCTCACCAAAAATAGTCCAGTCGACAGGGAATTTCGGATAGGAAAAGTTCGGAAGTTAATGAAACTAGGATGTTCAGGGATGGTTAATTAGCATTTTCTCAAGTTTTGGACCTCGAAGACCCTGTGTGGATAGAAGAGACGAGGGTGGGGGATGCAAAATTTTCAACCTTCCTCCGGTTTTCCTCATAACTTTCAAAAAAATGAATATCGCACACGCATTTATCCAAGATTTGTTTATATTTTACTAAACAAAACTACCGTAAAATATTAAAAACATGTGCGTTTTATATCATTACTAACAGAAAAACGCGTCGTTCATGATCGCCCTAAACGATTCAGACAATTAGTTGTCCAAATAAGATATTCATGTTTAATATTTAAACACGATCTTTATCTTTGGTTTGCTGGAGCGATGTGTGCGCCGGCGCCGCGCGAATGTGGCTCATAACTCATCGCTAGGGACGTGGGCGGGCCGGTCATCATCATCATCATCATGTAGTAACCCGTTAGTCTACGGCCACGAAATTAGCGGCGGCCGAGCGATGGCGGCAGCGGTGCGGCAGCGGGGCGCCGCGCCGCGACGTGCGGCGATCCGCCAGCGATATTTCACATGCGGTCGGTAAACGCGCTAGAGTAGTGTTTTGAGAACGATAGGTTTACGTCGAAGAGGACTTTGGTACAGAGATAGATTATAGTCTGGAATAACACATAGACTACGCACAGTCGCATAGGTCTCTTATAGAAAAGTTATAAGGCGCTGCCGCCCTGAGAACCAGAAGAGAGACATAAGCTACCTTTTACCCCGGAAAAACAAAGGATTCCCGCGGTATTTAACTAACTCCATGCAGATGACTGACTGACTGACTAACTGATCTATCAATGCACGGCTCAAACCAATGGACGGATCAGGCTATTTGACATAAAGATAGCTATTATGATGTAGGCATCCGCTAAGAAAGTATTTTTGAAAATTCAACCTCTAAGGGGATAAATAGGGATTTGAAAAATCGAACTTAACGTGAGCGAAGCCGCGGGCAGAAGCTAGTAGGTAATAAATAAATGTAACTTCGATAGCGCTATAAATTTTATTGTTCTTGTTCGGTTTTGCATAATAAAGCCCCATCTAGATATAGTGTCAACGCAACGCCGCGCCGGTGGCGTCGCGATCTGCATTAAATATGCAAATAATATCGCACGGCGGATGCGTACGCGATTTGGTAATAGCCGACCGGGTCGTCGACCGCGTGTCGCTTCAGTTTCAGCCTTGGACAGACACGACGCGAAACGGAAAAGTCTCCAACGAGGCTGCTGGACGATTTTATATGAAGAATAGGGCAAGCTGCCCATTTTCAAAAAAATATTGCCTAATAAAGATTTACTATAAAGTGTCTTATTGCCGATCTCACCAAAGTCGAGTGACGTATAACCAAGGAATAAATTGGGCGTTCTGACGGTTTGTGTATTGAAAATCTGCAAAAATATCAAAATTCTACTGTTAAAGTTACTTCAACGTTGGAGAAATCGGCACTTACTTTAACGCACAAAGCACAGAAATCTTTTGTGGTAACTATTAAAACTCAATTCCTTAGGAGTTATTAGATTTGCCACAACAGCAATTTAAGCGACGTGAAAAATTACACTGTAATAAGACGAGGTTTTAATGAATTTCTTAATGTCAAAGTTGCATGCAAGCAATCGGTTTTGTATTCAGCTGCCCACAACAAGTGTAATAATTTATTACATTGACGTATTAAATTAAAATATATTGTTTCATGTTTGCGTTTTTGTTTGTTTGTTAAATTATATTGTTCAATGGAGCAACTATGCTGCATTAATTGTTAGTCTACCTGCTATTTTCAGCAGAATTTGCTTTTCGAACTAGAGTTAGAGTCTTGCTTTATCTTGAGAGCTGTAATTGTATTCTAGCCTCTGAAAAAAGTCTTAATCGTGGATCGCAGATGTTAAAAGCAGAATGTGTAGTGGTCCTTACAGCTTCTATTCGCCGCCGCTCGTCAAGTGTGTCCCGACCCTCGTATGCTTTGACCCGTTACTTTCTACGCTTCTCTAAAATAGTCTTAGGGCTCTTTCGCACTGCATTTACAGAGACAATTCCGATCTGAAAACTCGTTCGATATCGGCAGTCAAATACCCTTTAATGCGTTGGAAATAAATGGAATAAAAATAAGTAATAATAATAATCTGTTTTAGAGATATATAAATGAATATTATATCGTGTACTATTGTGCGTATAACAACAATTATGCGAATAATACCGCACCGCGGACGTGCGATTTCATAATAGCCCCTCGGGTCGACGCCCGTTCAAACAATTCTATCGTAATTGTTTACTTTGACCCGTTACTTCAAACACGCGTTAGTTGGGATGTCGACAATACTATGTATGTGTTTGTGTGATGTATGTGCATTACACAGGGTGAGTTTTTGGAGAGGGGTCTCTTTTATTAACCGATTTTAAAGAAAGGAGGAGGTTCCCAATTCGATGCGTATTTTATATTGTTTTATTTTTTGGTGATGTTACTCAACTCCTTCAAATCTGAACCGATCTCAATTTTTTTTTGGAAGGAATACTAGTTCTCTACGAATTTAGGTTTCTTAAAAAAAAATTTTTTTGATTTTTTTTTTTAATGTAAAAGTAACTCACAGTTATATCCCAAACAGTTGCTTTCAACAAATATTTTGATACAATTTTCTTTAAATTAAGCAATTAGTATTTTGCGAATAAATAATTTTATACCAGAAAAATCTTGTCTTAAATGTTTCGCAAATTCTTAAATCCCCTAAATGTTCACCCCGTATAAGGTAAGAATTTGCCAAATAACACATGCATAGGTACTATGAGCGTGTGTGTGTGTGAGTGAATTTAATTTAATACAGTACACTTGGGACGTCGACGCTGCTTCAAACAATTCTATCATAATTGTTTACTTTAGCCCGTTACCTCAAACATTCCATAATTATAATGTCAGTGGATTTCTCAAACATTATAGTAACTATGGCCGATTTTGGTGCACCGATTTATTAACCGACTTCAAAAAAGAGGTTATCGATTCAAGTATGTATTATTGTAACTGCAAAATATTTATATAGTATGATAAATAATCTATCAATGCTTCCAAACACATATACAAAACTAGCTTTTGGCCGCAACTTCGCTCATGTTAAGTTTGATTTTTCAAACCCCAATTTTATTCCTTTAGGGATTGAATTTTCAAAATCCTTTCTTAGTGGATGCCTAAGTCATAATAGCTACCTGTATGCCAAATTTCAGCCCGATCTGTCCAGTGGTTTAAATTGTGCGTTTATTTATACTAGATTTTGAAACCCCTATTTTACCTCTTTCGAGGTTGAATTTTCAAAAATGCTTTCTTAGCGAATGCCTACGTCCTAATAGCTATCTGGGTGCTTTTCAGCCAGCCAAAGATCAGTTAGTCAGTCTGCCTTTTATATATTTAGATAGATACTAGCTTTTCCCGTTTCAGTTATTCTTTATTTCGGTATGTTGATGCCGGTTTAATTTTTCCTAAATTTTATAGCTTGTCTTGTTTTAAATTGCATTTTACGTCGGCATCACGTGTTTTTCTACTATCACATCGATTGCTTTACAAGTAATTAAAATGTCAAATGGCTGAAAACAATGATAAGTTCTATTGTTTGAGCGGACGTTGACCCCGCGCGCCATTATCAAAACACATATAATTTATCTGTTTCTATTTTAGGTATATATCACTAGCTTTTGCACACGACTTCGTCCGTGCGGTGTTAGGCTTTTAAAAATCCCGCGGGAACCCTCTCATTTTTCGCGATAAAAAGTAGCCTATGCTACTCAAAAATTCACGTCAGTCTGTTGCTGCGTAATTGAAGGACAAACAAACACACTTTTTTTTAAAGAATATTAGCCAAGCTGAAGTTGACTAATATCCTCCTAGCCCTTCCAAATAAGCGGAAAGCTTGTGGTAGGAGTGGGAACGACAATAGTGCAACGGGTGGGATTCGAACCTACGACCTTTTAGTTTTCAATTAAACTACTAATCTACGAGTAGGTACCTATATCCTTCCTACTTCCTACTAATATTGTAAATGCCAAAGTTTCTGAGGATGGATGGATGGATGTTTGTGACTCCTTCACGCCACAACGAATGAATATTAAAATCTACCAATCTATACAAAAATCAATTTAATCTACTAATCTAATCTATACAAAAATCATTTTGTCAACGCGTCATCGCGTGATTGCGTGAAACCATCCAGCGACCAATCAAAACGAAGCTGTCATCTTTGACGTTAGCTAGCGCATCTGCCATGGAACCAATTTTATTCAGTTTGAGATTATTTAAATTATTCATAATGCTATTTATTTAGGCTTAAGAATTGTTTTTTGGTTTATTTTATTTTATTAATATGAGATTTTCTTTTTTGTTCTAACTATTTTGATAATATTATTATAATTGTTTGACTTCGTTTTTAGGATAATCATTATTTACTATTTTTTTTACTATGACATTTAAACTTATTTACTTTTGATGCTGACATTTTGTTTCATATTTCATTGTATAATATTCACACACCAGTCATGGTAAAATGTATAAGGCTCGATTTTCCATATTACATCACATGCATCACATTGTACCTGCATATTTGTGAATAAATGATCTATTTATAAAAAAAAAGGAAGTATCGACTTTTAGGGTAGAGGACATTCCTGTCATGGAATTAGGTGGTTCCCAGTTACTTGTGTAAATTAACAATGCATTATAGAAGATTCTAACACTAATATTATAAGGAAGAAAGTTTGTATGCTTGTATATGTGTGTGTGTGTGTGTGTGTGTGTGTGTGTGTGTGTGTGTGTGTGTGTGTGTGTGTGTGTGTGTGTGTGTGTGTGTGTGTCTGTGTGTATGTTTGTTACTCCTTCACAACACAACGAGGGAACCGATTTGCCTGTTTGTAATGGAAATATCTCATAACACATAGGCTTTTATTTCGGAAAATTATCGAGTTCTCGCGGGAATTAAAAACTTTATCCACGCGGACGAAGTCGCGGGCATCATCTAGTAGTATTTAACACTGTCGCGAACAGCGGGTTAGTTTACAGTTTACAATAAAAACTGAAACAATAATCCAAGCGCACACGCATTCCAAATCAGAAGACTTATTACGTGTTGCGTAACCCCGCATTATGCGCGCAGGCAAAGGCGTGGTCGGCGCGTATCGAGGCTGAAGCGATTTGCACACTGCATGCGATGTGTATCATTGTACAATTGAAACAACTACATAGGTAAATTTTGACGACCTCCCTGGCGCAGTGGTGAGCGCTGTGGTCTTATAAATGGGAGGTTTCGGGTTCGATTCCCGGCGGGAACAATTTAGGAATTTATTACTTCTAAATTGTCTCTGGTCTGGTCTGGTGGGAGGCTTTGGCCGTGGCTAGTTACCACACTACCGTCAAAGACGTGCCGCCAAACGATTTAGCGTTCCGGCACGATGGCGTGTAGAAACCAATTAGGGGTATGGGTTGAATTTACACTGCTATATCCCTTCCAAGTTGGCCCGCTACCATCTTAGACTGCATCAGGTGAGATCGCCGTCAAGGGCTATCTTGTCATCGAATAAAAAAAAAATAGGTAGTACTCAATTTTTTTTTTAATCTTACTAATATTACAAATGCGAAAGTTTGGTTGAATGGATGAATGTTTTTTATTCAATCACGTCGCAACGACTGAGTCCATTTGGCTGAAATTTTGCATAGAGATAGATTATAGACTGAAACAAACAAATATGGTTGAGCGAAGCAACGGCTGGATCATGCGTCATACTCGTGAACGGGTGCCGCCAACAGGAATGGTTCTACTTCCTGTCTGCCCGTCTTAACATGGATTGGATTGTATGTAGGTATGCATTTTTGAAACTTCATTGTGGAAACACTGTATACATAGCATAGTTTTGTTACGTATTTTAAAATTTTTTTTTGAAAAGAGCAACCGCCGAGTTTATTGCTGGCTCTTGTCGGCAGGAAGGGCATTCCGAACCAGTGGTAGTTTCATCGACGATTCAAAAGCACTTGTAAAAGTTTATATGAATAAAAAATATTTCTATTATTCTATTCTATTCTACACACTAAAAAACCTCAATCCACGCATACAAAATCACGGGCATTAGCTAGTTCGTAATACTCGTATTTGAAGCCTCAAAAATCCAACGGTTAATAAAGCTCACTGAATTTATTTTATTTTATTTTATTTTACAAGAAAACTTACAGCTTATTAGAAAAAAAAACTAGTTAATAAATACAAAAGAAGAATTAAAGCTAATTACAAGTTTTCAAAGATAGGATTTACATATGAAAAAGAAAAACACACTCAACTGAAAATTGAAAGGTGATGGTAAGTGGAAGATGCAGCCTAAGATGGTGTTTCGCTCTTGATTTAAAGATACCTACCCAAGTTATAGTTAAACATAAACAACCCTAAAAATCAGCCCTTAGATATGCCAAAGTAACAAACAAATATCATAATTTTCCACAGGCGATTTTATTGTACCTAGACATCGGGAAACACTCATAGGTATTTACTATATTTTACTCAGAAAAAGAGAAATTCCTACATTCACTCGAAAGACCGCCTCGAGCAAAGTCTGGGTTTGGCTTTTATTTGGGCAAAGACATAGATATACAAATCCAAGATAAATCTTACTAGATGATGCCCAAGGTTTATCAATTCCCGCGGGAACTCGATTGGATAAAATCTAGCCTATATGTTAATCCTGGATGGGAGCAATGTCCATTTCAAATTTTAGCTAAATCGGTTCATTCGATGTGGCGTGAAGGAGTAACAAACATACACACATACAAACTTTCGCCTTTATAATATAAGTGTGATGAATAAAGATTTATGGTTGAGCGAAGCAACGGCTGGATCTTGCGTCATGCTCGTGAACGGGTGCCACCAACGGGAATGGGTTTGTCTGCCCGTGTTGACATGCATTGGATTGTGTACCTACGTATGCATTTTTGAAACTTCATTGTGGAAGCACTGTATGTGTATAGGTACATAGCATAGTTTTGTTACCTATTGTAAAAATTTTTGAGTTTCTTGCCGGCTCTTCTCAGCAGAATCTGCATTCCGAGCCGGTGGTAGATTTATGACGTGTCATAAGAGCTACAAGTTGGCCTACATGAAATAAATAAAATTTGAATTTAATTTGACTTATTCACCGCTTGCAGTTCAAGGGCAGTTGCAAAACGCGAACAATCACATTTGAGAGACAAAACCCCAAACCAACCAACAGCATTCATAAAATAAGACACGTTTTATTTTATAAATGCTAAAATATATTATGTGTGTTTGTCACATTTGCATTGCTTAGCCGCTCAATCGATCTTGATAAAAGGCACAGAGATAGCGAATATAGGTACCTACTATATGTATGGGTAAACACCCACTAAAAAAGTTTTTTTTTAAATTCAACTGTCATAAACAATTTTATTTAACCCACAACAGGGTTTAAAATTTAAATACAGGTGTTCAAGTTCATTAAAGTTTTCTTTTTATTGCTAAGTACTGTATTATTATAGTTATAGTACCTATCACCTATCCACGAAACTTGGCATTTTGGCTTTCTTTCTTTCTTTCTTTGGGCAAATAACTTTATTACTAATTAGGATAAAACACAATTGTTTTGCCGTTGGTCTTCACACTAGGATAATCCTGCGTAGTGAAGACCTTATTGCGTTTCTAATACTTAATCAGAGAACTAGGTGTGGCGAGTTACCATTACAAGTAAGTAAGTAAGTATTTCAAAGCATTGTGTTTCGTATATCAATGGGCGTTGCAGAAATAGAGGGATTTCGAGTGAGGATTTATTTTCCTGCGCGGAGATCTACTTGATTGATCGGCATTGAAGTATCCATCATCCTGACAGAAGTTTTTTTTAAGTTCTTTTGTTAGTAAATGAACTGGAAATAAATTCGCCAACTTTTACCAGCTCTGGTTCAAGCTCAAGTTGGCGAATTTGCGAATTTTTAAAAAGCTGCATAGGCGAGAGAAATTTTATCCCCGGGGAAAGGATAAAATGTTTATCCCCTCGCTAAGTTTTATCCACCTGTCGAGCATGAGAAAAACGGTGAAAATAATATCCACAGTGGATATTCTTATAGGAATATACTTTTCCTTTCCCCTGTCGCCATGCTTTAGCATAGGGAGAAGATAATTTTATCCCTTGTCAGTGGATAAAATGGGGGGATAAAATTTTTATCTCCTCCCCATGCTAACCCTGCTGCTCGGCTTCGTGGGTTTTCACCCGACTGCGCGATGCAGAGGAGGGTAATGTGTTTACCAGTCTACGTATGTATGTATGTTTGTGGCGCTCTGGAAACCAAACGCGGGGGCCGATTTTGATGATTCTTACATCAATCGATTTGTGTTAATCTCGGGAGTGCTACTAAAGACAAGAAAGTAATCAAAATTCAGTATGGCGTCCACCAGACGCCATATTGTGAAAAAAAAAGTTGACGAACTATGTTAAGTGGGGTATCATTGAATAGATATTTGAAAATCATTGTTAGATTTCTCTTATCATTTTACATTTTGAATGACCACTTACGATATATGACATTTTAAAATTAGTTAGCAAATATTCTCACTCACTAGACTAGATACCTATTGAAAAATAAAAATGACATTGATAGATAGATTATTTATTCACCAAAATGCAGGTACTATGTGATGGAATACGGAAAATTGAGCCTTATACATTTTACCAGTTTACACGTTTACTCGTAATCTCTATGTGAATCTCTATAGAGATTCACGAGTAAAGTGTAGACAAAATTTTCTCGTGGCGCGCATGCTAGCCCTACAGGATTGGTGTGTATCACATCAATCATTGTGTTGCAAATCTCGAGTGCAATCTCGTTAATCTCGCGAGATCTCGCCCATTTTTCGTCCGAGATCAATCTCGCTAAAAAAGGCCGAGATCTCGCGAGAACGAGATCTCGCGAGATCGAGATTGCATTCCCTAGCTACAAGTTAGCCTACATGAAATAAATAAATTTTGAATTTGAATTTTGAATTTAGTCTAATACCCAATTAAGCAAATAAATACAGAGTAACAATGTCACCTCGCCACGCCCGCCCGGCAAAAACGGCGGTGTTCACGTTAATTGGCTCGACGACGCAACGGTGCGTTCGTTTCACACGAGTATAAAATAGAAATCGCGGCGTTTTTGCAACGTAAAGGTTAACATCCACGGGGCGCAACACGCGGAGCGCGGATCACGTGTTTTTTTGGCTTTAGTGACGTTCAACGCAATTACATCATCAACCCATGAACGACCCATTAATGCAATTCTGTCTACACGTCTTAACATGTATTGGATTGTATGTATGTATGCATTTTTGAAACTACATTGTGGAAACATTGTATTATATAGCATAGTTTTGTTACGTATTGTAAATTTTTTTTTTTTTTTTTAAAAGAGCAACCGCCGAGTTTATTGCTGGCTCTTCTCGGTAGGAAGGGCATTCCGAACCAGTGTTAGATTCATCGACGATTCAAAAGCACTTGTAAAAGTTCACTTGAATAAAAAAAATTCTATTCTAATCACAATCTAGCCTAACTGGTTGGCTTATTACTGATTAATATTATTATTAAATGTAATCCGAAGTGGTAATTCGTATACAAAATTTACCAATTTTGATTTTTTTCGATTTTCAGCTGTACTTTTGGGTTTTACCTACTTTTTAATTTAATCGAGGAACCACCCAGTTTTTGTTGGTATAGAATAAACTACTTAGCACTAGTGGTAGCTTTATTTACATTTTGTTAAAACTTACTTTATTCCTTTACATTATGTTTATATTTAATTTGACAAAAGGTTTGTGGGTTGAAACGTTATTGCATATGTGCGTGCAATTAGAGTTAAAACAGAAATAATTAAATAAACTGAAATAAGGTGCCATTTAGCGAAAAAAATTATGCGTTTTTGACCCGCTTATAAATAAATCTTAACTACCTACTTATAAAAAAATTATAATTTATACCCGCTTAAAAATAAATCTAGTAGAAGCATAGCTTATAACAATTGCATGAATATACACGCACTATGAAAAGTAATATAAATTCCTTTTTGCATGGTTAGGTAGGTAATATGTTTTTATGAAAAGTTTTACTTACTAATGGCATGTAAATCATAATAAATTCTCACGTTAATGAATATCATGTTTTGAAATGTAAAAATATTAGTCATAACATTAATTACTGTAATTATTGAATAATGCACTTATTGTATTTGTTCATTCACAAGTGATATTTTTAAATGTGCTTTTTGTAAGTATTATATAACATTTGTTCATCCGGCTTCTCAATTCGCACGGGTGGGTTCCAGGTACTATAATTTTTTCGTTTGAGCATAGTGCGGGTGATAGATCAATATAACGTAACTTATTTTGGACCATATTTGTGTAGACATAAGGTTCAAATTACAAAAAAAAAGACGTGTGGCACTCGGGGACTGCCGCGGTAAAGCTATTGCATAGTATTTTTTATCAACGCCATCTAGCGGTGAGAGGAGTCCCGTGTCAGGTTATTTTCGTTACGGAATTTCTGGATTCGGTCTCCACGCTCAAGGCCGCGATAGAAGTTATGCAATAGCTTAAAAAAATTTCTGTAAGAGAATAGTTTCATTAGATTTTAATCTGGTAAAATTTGAATGCCTTATATTATGGCTTTAAAGTTATAAGGGCGGTAGCACATCTCAAATGAAAGAAATAGTTGCGTCAAATGTCTCCGATAAAACAGCCAAACGGGAGGCAGTTTCGCTTCTGACATCCCTTTCGTTCCGCTAATATAATTTCGCTGTAAAATATTCAATGGTAACTTATAAGCAACTTTTAAAGCAAATTGGTAATATATAATTTCTGAATTGGTCTGGTCTGGTCTGGTCTGGCTTTGGCCGTTGCTAGTTACCACCCTACCGTCAAAGACGTTGCGTTTCGGCACGATGGCACGTAGAAACAGATTAGGGGTCTGGGTTGAATGTACACTGCCATATCCCTTCTAAGTTAGCCCGCTACCATCTTAGACTGCATCGTCACTTACCATCAGGTGAGATCGCAATCAAGGACTTACTTGTCGAAAAAAATAATAATAAAAATAGACACAAATGTGTCCACGTTTGCGCAGCCTTTAAACGTTGAGTTGTTTCTTTAGGTATATTTGCTTTGTTTCTAATAAGTCTGTATTAATTGTTACAGGTAAATTTCCTCTATTGGATGTCAGGTTACTGCCGCTGACGTATGTCCTTACACATGGCAACAGGTATGAGAGGTTCGTAAGAAAAACAATACACACGTTACGTAAAGTAGGTACCTATATTTACATGGTTACGTGTGACGAGAATACCTTGAGAGTTGGTGGCAAAATTGGGTGTTTAACTGATTCATTCATTACAATCAAAAGGTATCAAAAGGTTTGCGTACAGGTTGCCTTAACATGTTTTCCTTCACCATTGAAGCAAATGATATTAAGATGCTTAAACGTACATAACTCCGAAAAGTCAGAGGTGCGTGCTCGGGATCGAACCTGAGACCTCCAAATAAGTGGCTGCAGTCTTAAGCGCTAGGCTATCGCTGCTCTCAAGTTTTTTGTGCCTAATTTGAACATTATCTCAATTAATTAGATGTGATACAATGATGCAAAGGCGGGATGTCAGACTGCCGGATTAAACCAAGGAATAATACATTTATAATGTAAACCTATACCACTCTATTATTTCACCTTACTCACTTTCAAAGGAAGCTGGAAGAAATTTCTTTTTTTAGAGATAAGCTTCACCTATGTCTACTTCTTCTAATATATGTTGTCTTGTAAATTCTTATTTGTACATGAAAAATTAAAATTAAATAAATAAATATTTTACCAAAATTCTAGACTAATTTTGATGCAATTTCTCAGGTTTCGGATTAGGCGTTGCAATTTATCGTGGGGTTTTCAAAGTTTTTGTTCCATTACCAAGGCTTCACTAATGACAAGTTGAGGCACTCGAGCTAATGACTCAAGTATTTCTGCCATCAACTCTCTAACTATAACGGCAGCGGCAAACATTCAATATTGACGCAATAATGCCTACCTAAAATGTAAACAAGAGGCACTTCCAAACAGATTACTATAACAACCATAGGATAACTAACTGCTTCATAGAATGCTCCAGTGTTGAGCTTGTTATTATTTTATTTTTACCCGCTGATTCCCGCGACTTCGTCCGCGTGGAAAAAGTTTATCAGGATAAAAAGTATCCTATAAATTGACCCGGAGTATCAGCTAGACAGCTACCAATATACTTACCACATTCAAATCTCAGTTCAGTAGTTTTCGCGTGATACGAGCACAGTCACACATTTAACGCATTAAAATATTGTCCCCATCTGCGTAATGCCTTAATTATCGTGTTAATTTACGCGTTACGGCGCAGGTGGAGCCCGGGCCACCGCTACGACAGGTGATTTATTTGTACCCGCTGATTCCCGCGACTTCGTCCGCGTGGAAAAAGTTTATCAGGATAAAAAGTATCCTATAAATTGACCCGGAGTATCAGCTAGACAGCTACCAATATACCAAATTTCATTCAAATCTCAGTTCAGTAGTTTTCGCGTGATGCGAGCACAGTCATACATTTAAGGCAAATTTGCAAATTTGCAATATTCTTGCAAATAAAATATTTCATTTCATTTCATTTCATTTCATTAAAATTGTCTCCATCTGCGTAATGCCTTAATTATCGTGTTAATTTACGCGTTACGGCGCAGGTGGAGCCCGGGCCACCGCTACGACAGGTGATTTTAATTTAGAAGGCATTTTTTTCTCTTTTAGGCACGCTAGCTGTGATTACACTAAGAGACAATAAGCAAAGTGCGGATCATAATTAAACAAAGCGCAACAGAAAGGCCTCAAACTCAATCACATAATGACGCCGGCCCGCGGGACGCGGCGCGGGCGTAACGACGTTACAGCGGGACGTGGCCAGTGGCGTAACTATAGGGTGGCAAGACGGCAAAATGCCACGGGCCTCCAGCAGGAAGGGGCCCCCAGTCAGTGAGGGCTGAAAGCACAAGACGATTCCAACATTTATAGCCATTCCTGTGACTACGGCTAGTGCCGAGCGATCATTTTTTGGGAGGGAGGGAGGGCCCCATCCGATGAATTTGCCACGGGCCTCAAACGTTATAGTTACGCCTCTGGACGTGGCTCTAATCAAATAACGCGTTATAGCGCTATTTCATTATAGCCTGCTTTTGTTTGCGTGCTATTGGAGGAATTCTTTTTACTCAGAGATTCCAACGCTTATAAGCCTCAATAGCCCAACGGTTAAAGGTGCGGACTGAAAACTGAAGGGTCGCAGGTTCGAACCCCACCCGTTGCACTGTTGTCGTACCCACTCCTAGCGCGAGCTTTCCGCTTATTTGGAGGGGATAGGAGGATATTAGTCAACTTCAGATTGGCTAATATTCTTTAAAAAAAAAAAAAACGAAAAACCGCATCAATATTTAAAGACAAGTTAAAGACCGATAAAAATCTGTTTGCATTACTTTAATTTCTTAACCGACTTCGAAAAAAGAAAAAGGTTCTCAATTCGTCGGAATCGTTTTTTTTTTATACATTTTTTTATTTTTTATGCAATTCCAAGATTACTCGAAGACGCCTGGACCGATTTTTTGTTCGAAAGGGTATACTTCCCAGGTGGTCCCATTGTGATCCGGTCAGGATCTGATGATGGGATCCTGGAGAAATCGAGGGAACTTTGCAAATTTTATAGGCACTATTGATATATTATGTACTTTGTAGTGGCGTTTGAAGTCACGATAATTGTTTTAGTTGGAGCACTTTTTAAACTATTTTCCTGTTTAATAGACTTGATATTCACGTTTTGAGGAACCTACATCCTATAGAATAGAATAGAGTAGAAATATTTTTTATCCAAATAAACTTTTACTAGTGCTTTTGAATCGTGCCGAGAAGAGCCAGCACTAACTCGGCGGTTGCTCTTTTCAAAAAAAAAAAATTACAATAGGTAACAAAATTATGCTATGTATACAGTGTTTCCACATGTAGTCTCAAAAATGCACACCAATACACACAACCCAATACATGTTAACACGGGCAGACAAAGAAGACCCATTCCCGTTGGTGGCACCCGTTCACGAGCATGATCCAGTCGTTGCTTCGCTCAACCATATTTGAGGGACCGTAACAACCCGCACCACACGACACCACCACAGAAATGTTTAAAGAGAGCATGACATACTTAGGCTACCCATGCTAAGGCATCGAATTGAATACTAATATTAAAATTAGCGTTGCCATACGTCCCGTATTTCCCGGGACATCCCGTATTTTAGGCACAGTTTAAAATGTCCCGGCGGGACTGACTCTGTCCCGTATTTGAACCGTACGTCGTTTTTCATTATGAAATCGATCTAAGTATTCACACACGCAACGTTCGTAAAACGTACTCGTCTCGCTACTAACTTGCACTCGCAGCCCGCATCGACCAATGACAGTGTTAGTGTCAGAATGACAATGTTAAAACTGACTCGATCCTCGAAAAAATATAAAAAATAATAAAAAATTACCCTAAATAATTTTGTTTTTCATTTGTCCCGGGTAAAAAACTGAATTCCCGTATTTTTTTGCCCATTTAACCATTTGTCCCTTATAGGCTGAAAAAAAATCTGGCAACCCTAATTAAAATACTCATTTCAAGGCATGACTGAGTGACTATATATCTATCTAGTTGTGTTGGTTGAAGGAAATTTTTCTCCAGATTGAGCAATAAGCAATATCTGTCACATGCAGCCCCACACGCCATTCATCGGCCCAACAATAGGCTAAGCCGCCGACTTTAATAAGGCTTTCATTTCACCGCGCCACAAGAACCGGCTAAGCATTAAATGTATTTTAAAATGTGTATTGAAACGAATAAATAACTTACCGGCTAAGTTAGAAAAGTAGCGTGTGAAGTTAGAAAGGAATTAAACTTAAAGTTTAACCTTAAATCTAAATCGGCTGGTTGATTAAGGAAAAAATGCATCATTTATCGCTACAGTCCCAATTGTGGTGATTGACTGGCATCTAGCGTTTGGTGAATTTGTGGCATGGTTATTCCACCCTCTTTCTTCTACAACCGAACCGCTCGCCACCGAACCCTCACCTTCACCACAATTTCACCCTCACCACCTGGGTGCCTGGAGCACTTCGACCATCCGTTGTGTCGGATCTTTTTTTCCCACGTACTTTGAAACTGTGGAACCAACTTCCTGCGACGGTGTTCCCACTAAATTGCAATATGGGGTTATTCAAGGACGGATCAACAAATTCCTGATAACGGCAACGCATTAGTGGTGCCTCAGGTGCTACAAATGTTCATGGGCAATCACTGAACATCAGGTGACCCGCCTGGACGTTTGCTTGCTACAAAAAAAAATGCTTACGGCAATAAGTCATTTTAGCTAATAGCGAATGAGTGTCAGCCAATTAAAGTAAATCGTCACTTTAGCAATCATCCTATCCTATTAATATTATAAATGCGAAAGTTTGAATGTATGGATGTTTGTTACTCAATCACGCCGCAACGACTGATCCGATTTGTCTGAAATTTGGCGTAGAGATAGATTATAGACTGGAATAGCACATAGACCCGAATCCAAAAAACCTCAATCCATGCGAACGAAGTCGCGGGCCTTATCTAGTTAATTATATATTAGACAATCCCATAGCTCCAATCGTCAGTAATCTTCAACGAAACAGCGAATTCCAACCAATTTCCTACCAAGCATCGTTTAGTAGGAAAGTGTAACGGTACAAAGCCTTGAATAATACACTAGCAGAGTAACTAAGGCAAGTTGGTAGTGCGTATTGTTAGTTTTTCCCACGTATATTACCGTGTAGGACGGCAGGTAGCTAGTGTTTGCCTACACTATGTGTACCATTTCATTTATACATCTACTGGTACAACAGTTGATTTAATTAGTACAGTATTTTATGACGAACTTTCAGCCTTTCTGTCGTTTTGGGTTTCGAAACCTCTTAAGTTTGTTTTAAGCAATTAAACATCACTTGCTTTATCGCTGAAGGAAATATTGTGGGGAATTTGGAGAGTTTTTTTTAAAGAATATTAGCCAAGCTGAAGTTGACTAATATTCTCCTATCCTCTCCAAATAAGCGGGACGCTTGTGCTAGGAGTGGGTACGACAATAGTGCAACGGGTGGGGTTCGAACCTGCGACCTTTCAGTTTTCAGTCCGGACCTTTAACCGATGGGCTATTGAGGCTTAAAGTAATAAAGTTCAACGTAATGTTCTCAAACTACACATATTATGCCGGTATGATTGTTTGTATTTACGTACGTTCCAGCTACTGAACCAATACTGAACCAATCTTGATAAATGCTATGTCAATGGATACGTTATTCATATAATATTCATATAATATTCATATAAGAACGAGCATAGGCTACATTTTGAAACCAATAAGACGGATGTAGTATCCAATTTTCAGCTTGGCTAATATTCTCTAAAAAAAATGAAACAAATGAATTTTCAGTAGTCGAGATACATTTTTTAAAGATTTTTCTCGGTCTGCGTTGTTCTTGCTCGGTTTGGGTAAGTCTGTTTTGTTTGTATTGAAGCTATTTCGTAAGCCCTACGTATCTATTCACCAGTTATAAAGCGTTACGCCCGCGCCACAAGATTATAGCGCCATTTGTATCTCTAGATGACTCGTGATAATGGTGTCGTGATGCTAATACCCTACTTAAATGACGGTTTTCTGGAAATTCAATGCCGATTTGAAAAGAAAAGCGGATTTTCCTTTGTTCGCCGGATTTGATTATGAATTTTATATTTGTAAGCGCAGTGTATGAAAGTCGGGGTTTAAAAATCCTATCTAATGGATAAAGGACGAAGCTTATGCAAGAGACCTTTGTCCAGCAGTGGACTCGTCTTTTTATGTGTGATGTGATATGCTGAATGAAACCTGAATGAATGTACTGAATGAAGAATGAAGGAAATCCGATATCTCTTCCATTTCCAGGAACTTAAAGATAGAGTCTGTTGTAGTAGAAGAACCAGTAGAATTTCGACTAGTTTAATAACTTAGGTAACTTAGCGTATATAGTGAACATATCATTTTAAATTGGCCGCCTGGGAACCATCTGGTCGAGACCTTTTAAGATCGTAATCTTTGCGAGAAACAAATTAATGTCCAACTAACTGTACATCAGATTTCTCTGCGTAAAACCATGAAACACTTGCCGTAACGTAGAGACAAAGGGAAGGCGTTATTTATCTTCGACATAAAATAATTTCGTGGCCTAAAAACCTCCCCGGTATTATATAATCAGAAACGGCACAATTTCGGGCATAAAAACGCCCTATTTCGCGATACATCGTCAGTTTTTGGGGTTTGATGAATGGTATCCTGCAAATAATTGTCCTTTAGGGCTCGGCGGGTGGGGGGTGGGGGGTCGGGGGTCGGGAGGGGCGTGGTCGTGACGTCGATCGGTCGACGCCCGGGAAAACAGCTGGTAGCGCTGCCGGGTGAATGAATCCTTGACACGTGCTTCGATATAAATGACCTGATTGTGTAATTAAGTTTCGAGTGCTTACCTAAAATTTTTTTATTTCAAGCACAAAATATTGGGAAATGTTTTATTTAAGCCTCAATAGCCCAACGGTTACAGGTGCGAACTGAAAACTTAAAGGTCGCAGGGTCGATCCCCACCCGTTACACTATTGTTGTATTCACTTCAAACACAAGTTTTCACTTATTTGGAGGGAAGAGGAGAACATTAGTCAAGTTCAGCTTGGCTGATACTTTTTTATAAAAAAAAAATTACGCTAAGCGATTTAGCTTTCCGGCGCGATGGCGTGTAGAAAGTCTTTGAAACCGATTAGGGGTACGGACTTAATTGAAATGCTTTACCAAGTTAGACCGCTACCATCTTAGACTGCTTCGTCATATTTTATCATAGGGTAAGGTTGCAGTTAAAGGCTAAATATGAATAACCGGTCAAATGCGATTCGGAATCGCATACGAAGGGTTCCGTACAAAAAACGCCGAGAAAAACCGCGTTTTTAGTAGCGAGCCCCCTTGAATAATACACATTCTCTGAAAATTTCAACTGTCTACCTATTACGGATCATGAGATACAGCTGACAAACAGACAGACAGACGGACGGACAGCGGAGTCTTAGTAATCGGGTCCCGTTGGTTACCCTTCTGATACGGAAAAAATCAACTGAATTTTTAAGCTTCGTAGCGACGCGCATACAAAAGCAAATCTCTACAAAAATCCTTTCACGAAATTACCTACCACACTAAAACGATGGAAAGGAGCTTTAGAGTTTTAGAATAATGATATTATAAGGCTACCGTCTCTAAATGCTAATAGGCGTGACAACTTTGTTAAATACGTTACGAAAATTATTACCTACCTATATTAATGCGAGTAAAGTTAGCGGAAGGTGTCACGGCGTGCCTGCTAGAATTTAAATAATTATGGCTAGAACTTGACTGTGATTGTAGGGTGATTATGTTGAGGCCTCCCCGTTTAGGTAATTTCAAATCAAATCAAATCAAAATTCTTTATTTGCACGATGGTAAGTGACGATGCAGTCTAAGATGGTAGCGGGCTAACTTGGAACGGGTACGGCAGTGTACATTCAACCCATACCCCTAATCGGTTTCTACACGCCATCGTGCCGGAACGCTGAATCGCTTGGCGGCACGTCTTTGACGGTAGGGTGGTAACTAGCCACGGGCAAAGCCTCCCACCAGTACACTTAAAGGAAATATCCTAATAGATTTATAAATACAACTAGTAGGGCGCGTGGGTGCGCGGCTCGCTAAAGCGAACCGCGGTTTTTTTGCCCACCAAGTAGACCTTCGGGTCTTGATCATCTTTTTCCAAGGAACTACTCTTCCATCTTTCATAGTCTCTGAGATATACGTCGATGAAATTTGTATGACCGCCACCTTGAATCCGCCATTTTGGTATTTTTTTTTCAGCTTATTGCCAATTGGATGAGGTTTCGAGTGATTTTTGTTTGGGCACCCTCAACCTATCTTCAATACCCTGACCGTGCTCCTCACCCGTCTCCGAAATCCTCAATCATCAGCTCCCTCCATATTTTTCATCCAAATGAATTTTTATCCTCTATACGAAACCATCAGCGGAAAGGAACGTATCAAAGTCTTGCACATATTTTGTATGAAAAAAAATAAATACCGCCATCTTGAATTTTTTTCTAATCATCAAGTAGACCATCCGGTCCTGATCATCTTTTTTCAGAAAACCACTCTTCCATCTTTCATAGTCTCCGAGATAGACACCGACGAAATTTGTATGGCCGCCATCTTGAATGCGCCATTTTGAATTTTTTTTCAGCTACCTGCCAACTGGATGAGGTTTCGAGTGACTTTTGTTTGAATACCCTCCACTTATCTTCGATATCCTGGCCGTGCTCCTCACCCGTCTCCGAAATCCTCAACCATCAGCTCTCTCCATATTTTTCCTCCGAATGAATTTTTTTCCTCTATACGAAACCATCAGAAATTTTGAAAACGAACCGTATAAACTCTTGCATATATTTTGTATGGAAAAAAGTAAATTCCGCCATCTTGAATTTTTTTTCTATTCGTCAAGTAGACCTTCGGGTCTTGATCACCTTTTTCGAAGAAACCACTCTTCCATCTCTTATAGTCTCCGAGATAGACACTGACGAAATTTGTATGGCCGCCATCTTGAATCCGCCATTTTGGAGTTTTTTTTCGGCTCTTTGCCAATTGGATGAGGTTTCGAATGACATTTGGTCGAACACCCCCCACCTATCTTCGATACCCTGGCCGGTGCTCCTCACCCGTCTCCGAAATCCTTAATCATCAGCTCTCTCCATATTTTTCCTCCGAATGAATTTTTATCCTCTATACGAAACTGTGAGTGAAAAAAAAAATTTCCATACAAAATTTTACAGGAGAGGTGATCAATGAGTGAGTGAGTGAATCAGCACGAGTAGCTATATATATATTAATGTCGCCAACAGTTGCTATAAAATTATTAGAACCTCAGGACAAATGGCCTCTCTGTAGATCGCCTCCGTCGAACAAGTGACAGCTACCCAAGATAGACGGTCCAGTCCTTGGTTGCCAAGGTCTTCGGAATGAAACATCTTGATAGAATATGAATAATATCCAACTTTATTACTGGTTACATAAACACTTGAACTCTAAACTCGTTATAAGGGCAACCACGTCCTACGTCGGTGCTCGTCCGTCCCGGAATGACATAGCGGGCGCGCGCTGCATGTCCAAAATGCTAACAGACGGCCATTCTGCCGCGGGGATGTCCCCATCCCCAATTTCAGCTCGGCCATTCGTTAGGTAGGTATGCCCTCATACCGGTTAAAAGGATACAACAAAAAAAAAATGATAATAATGAGATAATCACAATTTCAATCTTAGATTAATTCATAAGTGTCTAATATAGGGTATGTTTTACGCTTATTTTGATAGGATTACAAAAAATATGTATTAATACAAAAATAAATAATCAATTCCTGAATGACACATACCTACTTTAGGTTTTAGATTTAATGAATTTATTCTCAAAGAATAATTTGCTATAAAACAAAATAATAACAAAAAAAAACTAATTCACAAATATTTTGCAAATGCATACTAATTTTTTTTTTTTTTTTTTTTTTATGTTACAAATGACTTTTCAGTAACAATCTCTTAAGGCAGACCCAATACAATACCTTCAAATTACAAAATTATTTATAGTAGTGTTAACAAAAGTATTGAGTTAAACTGGCACAAAGACACTGGCACAGACAAAGAGAAATAATTTTGTCTGACAGTAACACTATCCATTATATATATTGTTACATACATCTAAATAATAAGTAGTCAAATTGATTTATATATTGATTCATTTCCAACTAATTGTAGACCGAGTTATATTTGTTATATCTTTATCACATAAAATTTATAATCAATAATTCTAGTTTATACTACTCTAGGAGCAATCACATCATCCCTGAATTACAGATTACTACACTATGGTTATACACGTGTCATATCTAGCTTTTTGCCTTTTCATATGATATGTACCACACTGGGGCACAATTTAATTATTTATTTATTTATTAGAAAGTAATCAACAGTGTTACATCCCAATAGTATACAATTAATATATAGGTAGTTAGTTTTACAATAAGGCTAAACAGATCACACAATAATTATAAAACATGTTAAAAGATAAAAATGTAACTAGGTGAACTATATAGGTATAAAACAATAAACAATGAACAATAGAACACAATAATAATATGAGCAAGTACTATATTACATTTCGCATAAGTACCTCGCAAGGGGTACGCCGCATGTCATTTTTTCTTACATAAGTACCATACTGGGGTTACTACAGATGTCCATTTCACATAAATACCACACTGAGGGTACGACGTATGCCAAAGTTCATATAAGTACCACACTGGGGGTACTACAGATGTCCATTTCACAAGAGTATCACACTGGGGGTACGACGTATTTCACATAAGTACCACACTGGGGGTACTACAGATGTCCATTTCACAAGCGTACCACACTGGGGGTACGACGTATGCCATATTTCACATAAGTACCACACTGGGGGTACTACGGATGTCCATTACACATGAGTATCACACTGGGGGTACGACGTATTTCACATAAGTACCACACTGGGGGTACTACAGATGTCCATTTCACAAGCGTACCACACTGGGGGTACGACGTATGCCATATTTCACATAAGTACCACACTGGGGGTACTACGGACGTCCATTACACATGAGTACCACACTAGGGGTACGACATATGCCATATTTCACATAAGTACCACACTGGGGGTACGACGTATGCACTTCACATCTGGATCAATTCTCCCAGCTGGCAATAGGTGACGACCGAGCGCCTTCCACACTAGGGGAACAGCACGGCTCGATCATTCGTTAACTCAGGGTCGAATCCACAATTCGCACTAGAAACATAGTTTAAAAGAACAAATTTAGCTTATCTAGATTTAGCTTAAAATAATTTAAATGTACAACTTGCACTCGGTGTATATTGAACCAATTTAACCAGCTCCACATAAATTGCGTTTAGCAAAACTACTAGCTTACATGAGGCGCTGTCACGATCACAAACAAAACCGTGTCAGCAACAAAACAAAACTCGATGCAACCTGTGTCTGCAACATATTAATAACACTAAACAGCGCCTATTATGCGTCTTTATAATAAATCTTTATTGAAAGTTAAAAGCTCTATGTAAAAAAACACATATACAGTAAAAATAAAACAAAACGATAGATAGGTATATAAATAATAGTGAATCATGAACCAACAGGCATACAATAGTAATATCTCGTCCACCATAATCAAAGATCGACACTGTTGACCCGGACAGCTCTTTAAACTCGTTTGAAGAATCCAAACGTTAAAAATTGGGTGTTTAGAATCTAAACCTTGTTCAGTTCTGAGCAGTACTCGTTGGTGAAATACAAACCATAACCTCAAACTGAACCAAGCGCTTAAACCGAGATTAGCGCGAACCAATTGCGTTCGATTTGAACGGTTCGTTGCAGGTACTATCCAGGCCCTGCATCCCACGTGCTCCGTCCGCGGCGACAGTACCCACTCAGTATTCATTCGTGTTTCCGTATAGGATATAAGATATTGAAGCAGTGTAGAGATTTAATAACCATTTATATACGTTTTCTATTGTCTATTTTGGAAAGCCAACAGTTGAATACTCTAAAACATTTGTAGATATTCATCACAAGTTATGAGGGTCACATGATTAAATGCCCAATTAATTGTAAGCTTCCACAACATGCACACATATCGAACGATTATTACGTTGATATAATAACTAACTTTAACAATAAAACTCCTTGAATTAATTTGTTATTACCCTTACTTAAATATATTATATTCATTTACGAGATTTTACTTTCATTCATTACAGAATGTAATGAAAATATCAAAATATTGAAAAGTCAAGTCAGTTGGTGTATATAATGCTGTCAATAATATGACACCTAAATTGAGCATAGCGTTACAAAGTAAATCTATTTCTTTCCTTTATTTAACAATACAATGTAAGAGTTAGCAACCTTTGGTATAGGAGAATATTTGCTTAGCTTAGTTCTGCACCATCCAATATTTAACAGTTTGAAAGGCTGTCGTGGACAGTCACTCGCGGTGTTTCAAGCGCAAATATATAATAAGCAACTCGGAACAATTAACTTAACTCTTAAACAATTTAAACAAAACGTTAATGACAATATCAGTCTTCTATCCTTAAGGATATGTTTCTTGGAAAGGGTAGGTCTCTCTTTTTTTTTTTTTTTTTATATATATATATATATATTCATTCAGATTTTTCTGAAATGGTTGACAACTGGCGCAAAAATCGTTACTACACTCTCTCAATTCTTTTAATGTGGACTTCAGTGAACGGAGACCAGATCAAAGCGCAATATTCCAGTCTGGCACGCACACAGCAATCGAAAAGCTTAAATATATTAAAACACTTTGAACACCTAAGAACAAATCCAAGTGATTTATTTGCAAGGCCCAAAGCTTTAGCTCTGTGGGGGATAAGACCCAGTTTATTGTCCAACGTATGACCTAGATCACGAATTGCATCAACTTCGGCCAGTCGGCTGTCATCCATGCACACACATCATCCTATCTAATATCCCATCCAATGTGCGAGTGAACGCCAGGGTACATTTTATTTATTTTACACCATTCATTCAATCTGTATAAATCATACTGTAATAATTGAACATCTTTATTGTCCTTAATAAAACGTGTCAGTTTTAAATCATCCGCGAAAACGCTTATATTACTATTATGAAAGATTTCGCCAGTGTAGACATTATAAGAAGAGAAGACCCAAATTGGATCGTTGGGGCACTCCCATTTGAGCCATAGATTGGTAGCCGTTCATGACTACTCCAGACCTCCTATTCGCAAGATGTGATTTAGACCGCATTAACAAGTTATGTGACACACCGTGCGCTTGCAGTTCACTTAGAAAGACACTATGATTGACCTTGTCAAAAGCCTTTGAAAAGTCGGTACACACGGCATCGATTTGTTTCCCGTTATCAATACATTCTGTTACATTTGTAGTACGAGGTAGCAGATTGCTAGATTGCTAGTCGAGCAGTCACTCATAAATCCATATTGCTTTCTACTAATTACATTCAGATGGCCCTACATGCGCTGATACACTAGCGATTCAAAAACCTTCGCCATGGTAGACAAAATAAATATTGGGTGATAATTTTTCACTTGTTTCCCCTTGCCAGACTTAGACTGTGTCTACACGTTAAGTATTACTGTGTAAACATAACTTTAAAGACTAGACTATTAAGGTGTCGGTAAAATGCCCATCTTTTAAAGACTAATTAAAAATCAACGCAAGAGACAGTCATATCGGCCAGGCACACTTCATCAAAAATATTGGGGTATATGGTAACAGCTGCCCTTTAAAATACTTTGGGTTGCTTCCTTTTTCTGTTTCTCATTGTATAAATGTGTTCACTGTAACATAGCACTATTAACCCTCGCAATCCAACGGATCCTTATATCTTGTCACTTTTGCGCGATGCCCATGTTTCAATTCTAGAAGCTCAATTCACTGAGGGAAACTACACAGGATAAGACCTGCTTTTGGGCTTATTCAAAGACATATGGGTCGAACCATATCGCACAAGATATTATAAAATTTAGACACCATGGCATCAACATTCTCACAACCGCTAACTTCATCTATCCAGGAATTACAGTTTAGAGAGAGATAAATGACCCTTTCACAGTCAACTTTTTTTTTTTTTTTTTGTTCTGATTGAGACATTATAATTTCCAATGGAGGATGATATTTATCAATCTTTCTTAAATAATTAAAACATTCACTTTCTATAATTCCCTTATTTGTTGAAATTTAATCAGGAATTTTGGTTCTGTGATTATATACTAAATTATATTGTTTAAATCATTAATCAACAATAGAGCTTATCAATGCAGCAGTAATGTAATTAAGGCGTCAAACGCGTTATCACAAGGAGACGAAATATTCTACTTAAATTAAATTATTAATTAGTGTAGCACAATTATTATTATTGAATATTTTGTTAATGTTCCCAAGAAATTGTCAAGTAAAGTGAAAATTGAGTCTAAGTATGTGTCGATTCGCACACAGATATGCATATACTCCACCCACTAAACATTCCACCACATATCCAAAACTATCAGAGCTAACCCCGTTATCACGTCTGTCAACATGGTAACGACTATCAAAAATTTCTCTGTGTAAAATACTATCATTAAACTATGACTCAGTTAATATTATAATGTCAAATTCACTGTTGAGATAGGTTACGATAGATCTCGTTAGTGCATGAACGAAGTCCTCTAACATTCTGATTATAACACTTATTCGTCTTAAATATTTTTTTTTTTTTTTTTTTTTTTAAACTTTAAAATTAATAAAATTATTATGCAGTAAAATACTTAAATGTATTATTAAGATTATTTAAAGAGTCCTTATTCCTTATAGATATTAAAAATTCCTTATATGGTCAGAGGATTCATTTTTGCGTATGTATACAAATCCTCATTTAACCCACACAAATCTATTTATATTTTAGTTTCTTAGCCTTCAGACGAAATGCATGCAGAACGTTCTGCAATATAGATTTGTTTAAGGTCTCCACCTAATCCGATATAGCTTGTATTCTATTTATCTCCACTATACTCAGCGTTTCTATTAGAATTACTCGCTGCTGCCGAAAACTCAAACCCTTGGATAACCGAACTCGCCGTTCTTGTACACAAGTGAACATTAATTCAATTCAATTTATTTGCATAAAACATGTGACATACAGGTGTTAACAATTGGTTATGAATGAGAACAATGTTTTGCCTAATAATCGGCATGCACATATTTACAAATTCATCTAATATATAATGTCGATTGATTCTAATAATGACGGCAACAATCAGTCAATTTAATTCTTACAATGTCATACTTATTCTCACACAGATTACACATCAGATTCTTTAAGATTATATTTAATTGTGTTTGCTATCTGGTTAACCATCGATAATAAACTTTCATTCCAATGCTCTGGAACACACTGTATTTCAATGTTATTTACTCGCGATTTTTGTTCTGATTGAATTGAAGTTTATTTGTATAATTCTTGTAACCGACGGCGCGCGGCTCACGGTCGCGAGCGCGTCGCATCTGTATAAGTGCGAGCGACCCCGCTCGCGCCTGACCGCTTCCACCCAGGCTCCCAACAGGCTCAGACACTCACGCAATATGCATGTACACAACGCAACCACAACTAAATCGCCCGCAACTTCGTGAGACAAATGTACTATAAAATTTTATATTCAGTTTCTAACATATTAATGCTCTTGATCTTAAATTGAAGTCCTTTCTTTAAATCTTCGTGTTGCTAATCCATAAAGAATATGGAATTTGTAACTTGAGTAAGTTGATCAAGGGTATCCTTCAAGTTTCGACCAAACTGACATATATATATATAATGTTTGCTTAAAAGAAAGTGAAGTTCTTCTCTAACAACCTGACGAATATACTATGATTGTTAAATCATTTATCACACTAGTATAACTGTTTTTTTTTTTTTTATTATTTATTTTTTTTTTTTTTTTTTATTTTTTTTTTTTACATTCACATTAATAACCGTGTTATCGTTTTTCGATGAGCTTCGTAATGGAGTATAGTATTGGTTTTACCAGACCGTGAACGGTTACATGATGGGCATAGTCAGGTAGTTAAAATCGGAAGATAAGTCTTTTTATTGACCATTAGACGTTTTGAAATCATCAAAGTGATATTTTGTCATACATGATGAAATTCTGTAGTAATTAGTTGGTCAGTACAACAATCAAACTTCTTGGCATTCTCTTTTGTAGAAGCGAACATTGTTATTAACGATGTAGATAAAAATTCAATCCACATTCAATATAATTGATCGTCTAATATATTAGATTTGTAGCGAGAATCGAACTCGCATTTAGTAACCTCACCAGTGGGCCACATGGGCCGTCACATAGTTTATGCACTTGAATAACATCCTCTTTAACCGAAAATTGAATATTAGTCCTTAACAACAATTTTGCACCACACGCACACTTACCACTTACTTATCCCGTCATTGTAATTACTGCAACCTCAGGTATATAAAATAATTAATATAGTGTCGTACACATATCATTAAGGCACCCATATGTGTGGTAATTCGTTGTTAAAAGATTTAATACTAAAGTAGTATAACGTGTTATCAAAGTGCACCACCTCGCAATACTCCCATCGCTCAACACAGAGCAGCCATATTCAGTATTCGCATCTTATTAAAAATAAAGATATCGCTTAAGCCTAAACAGTCGGCATAAGTACCTACAACCCGACTCCGGCGTCCGTAGTATTATTACATCACTCTATGCGCCCACGTCACGGGGAATGTCGGCCCGAGCCTCGGCGGCTGGCGCACTTTAAGGTACCTACCACTAAGGCACCTAATCAATGCGACGTTGTCACTCTGCTCTACGACGTGACGCAGCGATTCATTTTGGCGGGTATTGGGACGCATCCTCAACAATAGTCACTATCGAGCAGCTGGGCGTTTTACCGGATATAATAATAATATGAATGCATATATTGCGTATGGTAGGTATCTATGCAATGCAAACACAAGAACAAAAAATAATAATTATGTTAAACGGATCCATGAATAAAATACATAATTTGTACATACCATTGTTAAGTTCTTACCACTTCTGAAGTATTAGAACCTCAGGACAAATGGCCTCTCTGTAGATCGCCTCCGTCGAACAAGTGACAGCTACCCAAGATAGACGGTCCAGTCCTTGGTTGCCAAGGTCTTCGGAATGAAACATCTTGATAGAATATGAATAATATCCAACTTTATTACTGGTTACATAAACACTTGAACTCTAAACTCGTTATAAGGGCAACCACGTCCTACGTCGGTGCTCGTCCGTCCCGGAATGACATAGCGGGCGCGCGCTGCATGTCCAAAATGCTAACAAAATGGATTGAAAAAGTAGATACATATCACTAATTTCGTGGCTAACGTATGGTTCAATCTGGCCGTAATGTAACGGTTAACACACTCAGGCGCGATTCTCGGAAAGATGTGGGTTCGAATCCCGCCGGCCTCGGAATTTTGATGTGTATTTATAAATCTATTACAAAATATAAATAGACAAAAGTTAAAAAAAATTATGACAAGATACCCAAAAATTAAATTTGCAATAGCTACCATTACATATCAGCTTGGCTTCACGGTAACGCCACGCTTTCTATTTGTTTCAGAGTTTATCCGAGTTTTGTAAATAATGGATTCAATCGGGTCTAAAAATATAACGGCCTACGGGCGTCTGACTACGTCCCGAATTGAAAAACAGAGTTGTTTGTTCGCCCGTTTTTATCTAAAGTTTCATTGAACTGTTAATTAAAATATTTTCTCTATTTGCTTCTACTCTACTAAATAATAGTGTAATTCCGCGGCGAGATTTTTCAGCTTTCATTTCGTATACAATATATTGATCAGACTTTCGTATCTATCTGAGATTTTTGTTGTGACATTTTTCTGCCACAGAATTTTGAGAAATCGTGAGCATTTGTATCCTTGACTGAATCAAACATACTCGAAAGAAACGCTTCAGTTCAACGTTTCTGAAACGAACTGCTGAGATTTGGAATAGGCATATTCTAGGCAAGCGCGCTCCAACCTAGACCTCATCAGTGCTACCCATTGTTGATTGTCGTCAAGCGCAAGCCTATTTTGGATTAAAAAAATGTCTAATTTATCCTTGCTAGTATTATAAACGCGAAAGTGTGTCTGTCTTTGTTTGTTGGTTTGTCCTTCAATCACGCCGCAACAGAGCTACGGATCGACTTGATTTTATAGTTGAGGACTTGGAGAGTGACGTAGATGGCCTACTCACTCTTGCCTTGAAAGTACTCAAATTATAAGTGGCATGAAACACGGATGCTGGAAGAGTGTTCCACACCTTAGCGGTTCTTATCAGAAAAATTTAATCAAAGAAATTTAATAAGAAGAGAAATTTAATTAAATAAAATTTAATTTAATTTAATTTAGGAATTTATAATTTCTAAATTGCCTCTGGTCTGGTCTGGTGGGAGGCTTTGGCCGTGGCTAGTTACCACCCTACCGTCAAAGACGTGCCGCCAAGCGATTTAGCGTTCCGGCACGATGGCGTGTAGAAACCGATTAGGGGTATGGTTCCAAGTTAGCTCGCTACCATCTTAGACTGCATCGTCACTTACCATCAGGTGAGATCGCAGTCAAGGGCTATCTTGTCATCGAATAAAAAAAAAGCGTTTCGTCCGAGAAAATGAAATTATTGTTGAGTTTGAATCACCTACATTATAAATTAATTAATATCAACGTTTACAGTGTTTAGTTGGAACCGAGTGGGTCCAACACCCCCCCGAACTTCTCTAACCCCCCCGACTGGCGTCTTACGTAATTCAGTTTAATTTGCTAAGTAAAGCTAAGTAACTAGTAAAGTTTACAAGTGTTTTGAAAGGCAACGCAGAACTTTCCCATTGGTGTATTTCAGATATTTCAGATATTCCTCCCGACCGAATATGGCCACGGCGCGGCGGCCAGTCTCCACAGAGATCAGCCATCTGCGCGGGAGATATTAAGGTGCACACGTGTGCGCGCAAACACAGGTGCACTCTTTATTCCCTCACTCTCATAGTCCGATGGGACGGAAAATCCGACACGACCGGAGTGAGATCAGGCGCTGAAGTCAGGACCAACGGCTGTACGTGCTCTCCGAGGCACGGGGGGGGACACGCCACTAACTTCCTAACTCCGGGCTAGTACTGAGAATTTCTTAACATAAAGCCATTACATTTATGGCCCGACCGGGGAATCAAACCCGGTTCGGGCCAAAAATGTAAGACAAATATCGTACCCTTATTGCAAAAACCGATTATCTGCATGTTTGTACCAAAATTAGGTTAAATATATCAATCGACTCCTCAACTCACGGCGAAGCTGTAGGTCAAACCCATTATCTGCTACGACGCTTTTTTACGGAGATAGCTAGAGTTAAAAGCAACTACCTACAGGTATGATTTAATTACCTTCTTAAAAAAAGAACTAAACTCATTTAAATAATTTAGATTTATAAATCTATACCACAAAAACAATGTATTGTATTATAATACTTTTCAGATGTAGTTGCTTGATTTATCATTATGTCAATATTATTCTGTTAATACATGTTAACCTGCGTTAACAGGTTTCAGCTTTTATTAATATACTAGAAATTGCTGATGTATCTAAAAAGAAAAACGAACTAAACAACATTAGTTGCTTTTTGCAGAATAATGAACTCAATATTTTGTTAAAATTATTTCAGGTAAAAGAACTTAAGTTCACTTTTACTGTATAACTGGGCTACGAGGGTTTTTGAACATCTTCACAAATCAAAAGTTTTTTGATTTGTTAAGCTCACAATATAACTCTATCTTTAAGGTGATAGAGAAAAGACTGTCTAAAGATCTTAAGTTTAGTAACTGGCCAACTGCCGGAATCTATAAAAGTAGAAATAAGCTGCTTGACTTATATGCAGAAAAAAATATAATTATTCCCCCGCGTTTATTGAATATGTAAGAAACTATTCTAAATTGTTTGAAAATATGTGCGTACAAGCAAAGTCACTTCACATAAAACAAAAAATTGCCAATTCTGATAATAAAATTAAAACAGCATGGGACATCATCGGCGATGAAATGAGTAAACATAAGGTACATAATAATAATAAATTGGAGCTTAAAAGTGATAATCATGTAATTAACTCCGATACAGTAATTGTAAATACATTTGAGAACTTTTTCAAAAATATTCCAATTACTACAACCAGTTCTCTGAATTCCTCGCCAGCAGAAGTCTATCGTCTTCTAAGGAGCAATGTCTCTGAGTGCAATAAGTTATTTAGGTTTGAACACGTTACCCCATATGACATAGTCAAAACATTTAAATCTTTACAAAATAAGAAAACAGCAGATCTATGGGGGATATCAGTTAAAATAATTCATAACATAATTGATATTATTACGCCATATCTTGCTTTAATTTTTAATAAATCAGTACATTCTGGATCTTTCCAGACCTTATGAAATGTAGTAAGCTAATACCGCTTTTTAAATCGGGAAGCAAAAGTGACCCGAATAACTACAGGCCAATTTCAATTTTGCCAACTCTCAGCAAGATATTCGGAAAAATAATGCTCAACCAACTGCTTTTACACTTTAATTTAAATAAAATCCTACACACTGAGCAGTATGGTTTTACAAAGGGTCGATCAACAACCGATGCAGCCGCAAGGCTGTTACAACACATATTCGATGCATGGGAGAACTCACAGAGTGCCATTGGTATTTTCTGTGATTTGTCGTCAAAGGCATTCGAATGCGTTGATCACGAGACACTTTTGCTTAAACTGAGCCACTATGGCATTAAAGATTTTGCACTTAGTCTCATTGCGTCTTATCTCAGTGAACGAGTCCAAAGAGTATGTGTCAATGATGTAAAATCATCCGGATCAGCCTCAGTAATGGGTGTACCCCAGGGTTCTATTCTAGGTCCATTCATGTTTTTGGTCTACATAAATGATTTACCACATTTTGTCCACAATACTTGCGATATTGTACTATTTGCTGATGATACGTCTTTGAATTTTAAAGTCGATAGGATAAAAGACAATTTTGACGATGTAAATAATGCGTAAACCATTCAAGTTTCTGAATGGTTTACGGCAAATAATCTACTTTTAAATACTAAAAAAACAAAGTGTGTTGAGTTTTTATTACCTAACCCGAGAACTGTCAGTAAAAATTTAAAGATAAATAATGAACCTTTGAAAACTGAGGACTCCAAAGTGTTCTTGGGATTAACCCTGGATTCAAAGCTACAATGGGGCACCCATATAGCAACGCTTGCGGGCAAACTTAGCTCTGCTGTATATGTTATCTTTACATAGTATAAAACAAAATCGATTCCCGCTGTCTGGCCCTCTTTATGTACGCGTAGATCTTTTAAACTACGCAACGGATTTTAATTCAGTTTTCATCAGTAGATAGAGGGATTCGAGAGGAAAGTTTACAGTTATAGTGTTTCCCTAAATTCCTACGGGAACGGGACAAATGTAGGTGAAACCGCAAGGCACAGCTAGTTATTCTAATATAATAAAACGAAATAGTTTTTTTATTTAAATGAGCTAATCTCTAGAACGGCTGGACCGATTTCAACGAAACTTTCTTTTAAAGATAGCTGAGATTATAAGAAATAATGTAGGCTTGCCTATTTCCCACGGGAACGGGAACTCCTCGGGTAAAACCATAGGGCGCTGCAGTTAGTACGTACAAAGTTAAATGAAATCTACTTTACCTTCAGCCAAAAGCGACTAAAGATATTTATTTTACACCTGTACTGGCTAAAGTTGAACTAAAACGATTTTTGTCTTGATGATTATTACTATTCAAAACAAGTGATTAAATAAAAAATGCCATTAGAGCTACCAGAACGGTAAATTTGAAAATTTGGTAGTTTTTCTACATTCAGGAAAAACTAACTAAGTGAGCTCCTTACCGGTTCTTTTCTTCTTTTTGTTGAAAAAATAGTAAGTTTTTTTCAATTATTAACCTACTTAACATTTCTTGAATAGTTTCTTGTTTATAAAAATTATTATTGTTTAAAAATGGGCATCATTATAACTAATTTTTAAGTCGTTAAAGTTTCAAATGCTTATAACTCAAAAACTTTTCGCTCAAATTTTGGTGCAGATAATCGGTTTTTGCAATAAGGGTACGATATGCTCTTACATAAATCTGGCCCGTTTTAACTCAGTCTTGAGTTTGAGTAGAGTGAGAGGGCGGTCTACACATTTCAGCCAGAGTCTTCGCTGACAATTTCCAACTACAATTTGGATACCTTCAAATGAAGAGTAAATAGGCATTTTCTAAGCAAGCGCGTTCCATCTTAGGCTGCATCTTCACTTGCCGTCAGGTGTGATCGCAGCCAAGCACTAGTCTATATACTTATTTAAAAATAAAAATCTCACACTATATGCTCGAGTATGTGTTACTCTGATTTCACGATTAGGGATGTAAAGCGGTAATATTACTTTCGTAAAATTCGGTAATTTACCATATTTTACGTAAAATATAAATAAACTACGTAAATTACGGTAAAATACGATTTAACTCTAACTAACAAAACTATTGTGACCCACACTTTTGCTTGATTTCTTGGCACAATTTACTAAATGCACGTATAGTGCAGTCAGTCAAAACAATTCAACTGATCGCCGATCGGCTTGCCGAATGCTCACTGTTCAGTCGGAATGGCAACAGCGCAAAACATAAAGGCAAACTGCACTAAACGGCAACGTCGCATCGTGCGAGTCGCGCCGCGCGACTCGCAGTACGTAAGTATGTTTCAACTACACGCTCGTCTCACCCCCCGCTATACTTTTCAGCATACATACGTAGCCAATAATTTTACCGTAATATATATAAATTACCGTAAAATATCCGTATTTTACTAGCTTTTTCGGTAAAATTACGTAATTTTGCAACCGTATTCACGATACAAAATCGCCATTTGACAGTACGGCTGCCCCATTTCAAAACCTAGTAAGTGGAATTGACAAAATTTTACAGAAGACCAAAAAAACATGTTTGTGATAGATGGCTTAGCGAAGTAATAAATATATCAAATAAAAGCTTTCAAAGTAGTTTCTTTCTTCTTCTTCTTCTTTGTCAACTTATAGACGTCCACTGCTGGACATAAGTCTGCGACTCGCTTGATGTCGTCGGTCCACCTGGTGGGGGGTCTGCCAACACTGCGCTCCCCGGTGCGGGGTCGCCACTCCAGCACCTTGGGACCCCATCGACCATCAGCTCTTCGAACTATGTGCCCCTATGTGTGTGTGTAGTTTCTTTACGAAACATTTATTCATCAACAGATACTGAAGAGCTAGTTCAGAAGGGCTACCACAAATTTGTTTTTTTGGTCTACTGTAAAATTTTGTCAATCACACTTACTAGGTTTTGAAATGGGGCAGCCGAGTAGGTGGGCAGGAAACATTGGCTCCCTTTGTGGGCATATCGCCCTTTCAGTCGTTCACAGCATCGCTGCGCGCTCAGATAACGGGACAAAGCGATCCCGACGGCCGAATGCCGATCCGGGACGTGTTCACTCACCCTTGAGAGGTTCTGTCGGCATTCCCATTGAACAAGTTTAGGGTAGACGCTGTCAAAATATTTTCCGCCAGTAGTTGACTGAGTTAATTGTATACTTAACTAGTTTATAAACGCGACTTCGTTCGCGTGGATTAAGGCTTTTTAATTCTCGCGGGAATTCAAAAAAGGATGATTATCGTCGTATTTCGTACTTCGTATAGTGTCGTCTCTGTCGCACAAACGACACCACGTCACATCTTTCGTCACATCATACTTTTTAGTGTACCTATTTATACTTATATATTATGCATTATAAGTATAATTTTTACGACGTAAAGATAGATTTAAGTGTAAATAAAAAAAACGTGTGGCACTCGGGGACTGCCGCGGTAAAGCTATTGCATAGCATTTTTTATCAACGCCATCTAGCGGTGAGAGGAGTCCCGTGTCAGGTTATTTTCGTTACGGAATTTCTGGATTCGGTCTCCACGCTCAAGGCCCGCGATAGAAGCTATGCAATAGCTTAATAACCATTACCCACTTGATACTTTTACTATCTTCACATTGAACCCTTTCTTTTTATTACCCAAACTAGCTTTAACCCGCGGCTTCGCTCACGTTAGGTTCGATTTTTTAAGCTCCTATTTTACCTCCTTCGGGTTGAAATTTTCCAAAATCCTTTCTTAGCGGATGCCTACGTCCTAACAGCTACCTGTATGCCAAATTTCAGCTCGATCGGCCCAGTGGTTAGAGCTGTGCGTTGATAGATCAGTCAGTCAGTCAGTCAATCAGTCAGTCAGTCAGTCAGTAACCCTTGCCTTTTATATATTTAGATTAGATTACTTTATCTCAATTTTACTTTTATAGTAGGTATAGTTATGTTTGTTGCCATTTTTTTTGTTGTTTTTAACACAGGCATTAATATTTTTCAAGTCGCTGCCAGTTTTGAAATGGATATTACGAAATTCTTTGCTTTATATAATGAGATTAAAATCACTCTGTGAATCGTCAATTCGTCACTCGCTGCTATAATCCGGACGTCCCTGACCTAGTTATTTATCTTAAGCCGTTTATTCTTAACTAAGTACTATTAATAGATACATATCTTAGAATTTGGAATGGTCATAGAAGTGGTACAGAAGCAAGAGATTGACATGTTTCTTGTGACGCCATTGAATTAGTAGACTACCAAAATTGCTAAAAGTAGCAATTGGGATGTCATTGATAGACTATTGAACTACAATTGGAATAGCAGACTTGGGCCCCTGTTATAAAATAATAGCAAAACAAGCTATAATTTTTTTAAGAATATTAGCCATGCTGAACTTGACTGATATTTAACTCCTCTAAATAAGCGAAAAGCTTGTGTTAGGAGTGAGTACGACAATAGTGCAACGGGTGGGGCTCGAACCTGCGACCTTTCAGTTTTCAGTTTTAACCTTAACCGTTGGGCTATTGAAGCTTCATTTGGATATATGGATGGATGGATGGATGTATGTTACTCAATCACACCACAACAATAAACCGATTTAGCTGTTTGGCGATATATTATGATCTGGAATAACACAAAAGCTACTTTTATCCCGGAAAATAAGAGAGTTCCCGTGGGAATTAAGAGACGAACCACGCGAACGAAGTCGCGGGCATCAGCCAGTAAATATCGCTCATTTGCGACAAGGGTGACATAATCCAAAATTCACTAATTTTAGTGTCGAAAATTTATATTTTTTGCTATAAAAACAATATTACGCTAAGCACAAAAAAATAAGAGCGAGAGAGTTTGTGAGCTTATGCTCTGTCGCACTGGCCACTGCGTTGTTTCGAGACCGTTAGCATCCACAGAACATCACTCTCGAGCGAGAGAATTCTCTCGTCGTCGAATTTGAATTACGCCACCCTTGTCGCAAATGAGCAATATTATAAGAAAATGCGCTAAAATATTACGCGGCCTTCTTTGCGCGCGCAGTTCTCGACTTTCGAGTGGAGAGATAGGCGCGGGCGTTGACCCCGCGCACGCGCACCGCGCGGTATATATAGCCTCGTGACGTCACTTGTTTACCGCCGTACGCAAGGTTACGCGCGGCGACCACGAGTGCGCCATGCCGCTCGCGAGTTGCGAGATCGTCGTGAGTTGCGAAATCGTCGCGAGTGTTACTGTACTACTGCGCCTGCGGTACTATGACTACGTGTGAACAGATTTAATGTAACTTTCAATAGAACTCACTAATCCATAATTTGCCAAATCCGGCTTAAGCAGCTAATGACGCCACTGGGCCGGATTATCTGTCCTAAAGCTAGTGTCGCTAATTACCTAGCAAAACCATAGTTGAAAGAAAGAAAGAAACGTTTATTTTATAAATTGTGCCACACATCACCCTATATGTATACCTAGATTAGGTTGTCCCGGCGCCTCCACCATTTGAGCATTACAGACCAAAAGCGTCAAGCAGAAGAAGCGCTGGAACAACTAAGTAATGTGTGGCACAACCCGGAAAAAAGGTCCCAACTCAGCAAAATGCTGTATGCAGTGTTCCCATATAATTACAATATGGGGTTATTCAAGGGGTGAACCAATAAGTTCCTGAAAAGCCTAAGTTCCTGAAAAGTTAACTTTTCAATTAATAAGTTGTGTGGGTTGAATTATATTATTGCGTAACTAATAAACGAAGTTTTTCATATTGCTGTATCGAAAACTACCTACAGCAGTAAGGGGAACGCCGATTAGATAGATCGATGGAGAATTTTTTCTAAGATAGCATTAGAAAATCGAATTTGACCAATCTTGGTTAACGACATTAGCTTGAGCAATTTGTGCCTGTGATAAATACTTGACAGTGATAAATAATTTTGTATAGAACCTACAACCATCTAAAAGATTATGAGATTCAAGGAATACAGAGTGCACCTGTGCACACGCACTTGTGCACTATAATATATCCAGAATAGATTACCCGCCGTGACCGGTTTCGGTCAGGAGGACATTTTATTTATTTTACCAACTACAAAATTCCCACGAAAATGGCCCGCGTTGTCATTAGCTCGCAAGTCGCAATGATAAAAAAAAAAAAGTCGCAAGGACTATCCGCGGGTTCGTTGACCTCGCGGCGCCTTAAAGAGTCAGCATTTAACGCGCACGTCTATGACAGTTAACGGTGTATCTCTATTAGGATTAGAGATAACGCCGACCGGACTATAACGACGTGCGCAGGACATAGGCCTCTGCTAACTACTTGGTTACTTGGAAAGTTTACAGTTATGCATAAAGGTGTGACAATTTGTGCGTAGTATGCCAGAAAAAAATCCCCGCGATACATGAAAAAATTAGAAGTAAAAAACTTTTTCAAAACAAGCTTTTATTTAAATGCGCTAAAAACAATAAAATAAACTTTTCTTTTAAAAGTTTTACTATCAACTTGTAATGTCATTACACAATTTATATGATATAAGAGCAACCGAGTTTAACTTGCATTCATATTCTCAGCAAGCCCTTTCATTTCATACCCATATTGTAGGAAAGCATAAAAAACTTAGTCCGCCATCTTTAGGAGTTCGCCATATTGGATTTAAAGTGACGTCACTTTATGTTTCGAATTATTCTCAGCAAGCCCTTTCATTTGATACCCATATTGTAGGAGTGCATTAAAAATAACTAGTCTGCCATCTTGGGTGTTCCGCCCTGTTGGATTTACAATGACGTCACATATCTGACCATGCATTGCCATCCAAACTAAACGTGTATACAAAATTTCAGCTCAATCGGTTGAAGCTATCTGCTCCAAAATTGAGTTGCAAGTTTCCACCCGAACAAAAATAGTTACTTAGTTACATACATTGCAAGTTAAATAAAAGCTTAAAATGCGACAGATGCAAGTGTAGTAAGCGCCAAATACATAATGTATTAAAATAACTCGTAAGATATTAATTTTTTTTTAAATGGCTGGTCCGTCTCTTGGTAATTTGTATCGGAATTTTATGTAAAATATATGCACCACTTTGAAAATAAATCCAAATTGTTTAAAAATTAGACCTAACTTCGCGATTTTATTTTGTCGAACAGATTTAATTATTCTACTCAGTATCGTCCCTTGGAAATAAGTCATTCTTGAGTCAGAGCTAAGTCAGAGAACGCTCTATAGATCTCAGCTTTAGTTAAAACAATACGGGTTTAATATTGTGAGTTCCAAATATAAACGTTTATCTTCAAAACTAATTGTATCGTATAACGAAAATCCAGTGGTGACTTTCACTGGGTCAAAAAGGTTAACTAAATGCCCTATGTTATCGTAATAAAAATAAAACTATAAAAACGTTGATTTATGGTGTACCGGTGGAACTTTGTCTGGTGGGAAGCTTTGGCTGTGGCTAGTTACCACCTTACTGTCAAAGACGTGCCGCCAAGCGATTTAGCGTTCCGGCACGATGGCGTATAGAAATCGACTAGAGGTATGGGTTCAATGTACACTGCCGTACCCCTTCCAAGTTAGTCCGCTACCATCTTAGACTACATCGTCACTTACTATCAGGTGAGATCGCAGTCAAGAGCTATCTTGTCATCTATCTATACATCTTCTTAAATATATAAAAGGCAAAGGTGACTGACTGACTGACTGACTGACTGACTGACTGATCTATCAACGTACAGGTCTAACCACTGGACCGATTAAGCTGAAATTTGGCATACAGGTAGCTGTTAGGACGTAGACATCCGCTAAGAAAGGATTTTGGAAAATTTCAACCCCAAGAGGGTTAAATAGGGGGTTAAAAAATCGAACCTAACGTGAGCGAAGCCGCGGGTTAAAGCTAGTATATATATAAAATTCAAAGTCCTGGCTGACTGACTGACTGAGATATCAACGCACAGCCTAAACTACTGAAGTTACAAACTTGAAATTTTTACAGTTGGTTCCTTTTATGACGTAGGCGCACACTAAGAAAGGATTATTGGAAATTCCACCCCTAAGGGGTTTAAATAGGGGATGGAAGTTTATATGAAACTCCGTCATTTTTCAAGCTGTTTCCATCAAAGTTGGTATTTGAGCTTTCAGTTAAAAATAAAGAAGTACGTGTGTCACAGTTTTTGAAAATTCCACCCCAAAATCTAATTCCACGCGGACGAAGTCGCGGGGGCAAAAGCTAGTCGAATAAAAAAACAATCTTGTGAAAACCGAAAGGTGTAGGTTCGATCCCCGCCCGTTGCACTATTGTCGTACCCACGTCGTACCCACGTCGTACCCACTCCTAACACAAGCTCTACGTTTAATCGGAGTATAAGAAATATGAGGGATATTATTTATGTTCACAATGATATGATATTATTATCTAATATTTTTATAGTTTTGAAGTACCTCTATAAAAAACAAATAAATCAAAAAATTTTTCAATGTGCCATCAGAACAAGCTCTGTCGACTGCTGACATTGTTAATAGTGCAAGAGATCGACGCAAAAATTCACCTCGTATTTTCAAATGATAATACCTAATTGTCGGTGTTTGCTGCATTACTATTTTATCTCTAAAAACACGCCGATTAAAAAAAATGCTTTTAAAGTCCCAACTTAAAACATATACAAATATATTGTGCGAATTATGGTTTAGTGTTAGATGAAGGAATTCCTTATTTTCTGTAATCAATGCCCTTTTTTTAGTAAAAATATTAGTGCCCGCTTATCTTATTAATCCTATTATTATTTAATATTATAAATGCGAAAGTTTGGATGGATGTCCATACATCCATCCAAACGTGATTGAGTAACAAACATCCATATGTTTGTTACTCAATCACGCCGCAACTACTGAACCGATTTGGCTGAAATTTAACACAGAGATAGATTATAAACTGAAATAACAATATTTTTCCCGGAAATTAAGTGAGTTCCCGCGGGAATCAAAAAAACCGAACGAAGTCGCGGGCATCAATTAGTATTAGATATTCAAAAGCACTTTATAAAAGTTCAAAGCCGGCAACGCATTGGTGGTGCCTCTGGTACTACAAGTGTTCATGGGCGGCGGTAATCACTTTACATTAGGTGATCCGCCAGCTCGTTTTCCCGCTATTCATATAAAAAAAAGGTTATTTGAATAAAAAATCTATTCTAAAGAAAAAGTCTCTTGTTCCTACACTATAACGCAGTCACCTATTTTCGTTGACTTTCATCGTGTCACAGAGGTGAAACTGAACGCTCTAAATATAAAAGTTGATTCGAAACTTCTATACAGTAAGCCCTCGTAAATCAACGCAGTAAGCGTATCAACTCGTCCGCGCACAAACAACGGCGAGTTGACGACCTTCGCGCGCGGCTGAAGATGGATAGGAAGGTATGAAGGTAGTTTTTTATTATTAAATAACATGATAGTCCTTCACTGCGATTTCACCTGATGGTAAGTGTCGATTCAGTCTAAGATGGTAGCGGGCTAACTTGGAAGGGTTGTGGCAGTGTACATTCAACCCATACCCCTAGTCGGTTTCTACACACCATCGTGCCGGAACGCTAAATCACTTGGAATGTTTCATCGTGTCACAGAGGTGAAACTGAACGCTCTAAATATAAAAGTTGATTCGAAACTTCTATTCAGTAAGCCCTCGTAAATCAACGCAGTAAGCGTATCAACTCGTCCGCGCACAAACAACGACGAGTTGACGACCTTCGCGCACGGCTGAAGGTAGATAGGAAGGTATGAAGGTAGTTTTTTTTAATCAATGACATGATAGTCCTTGACTGCGATCTCACCTCGGGGCTGATTCTGTAATTGCCTATCAAAAAATGAAAGCCACTGATATATATTTTTTTTATCCATTGAAGGTTTACTATGAAACAGTAAATGACATTTCTCTTCAAACCTTCAATGGATAAAAAAATGCCTACCGTCGTTGATAGGCACTGAGTTACAGAACCTGGGGGCTGATGGTGTGACGATGTAGTCTAAGATGGTAGCGGGCTAAATTAGAACGGGTATAGCAGTGTAATTCAACCCATACCCCTAATCGGTTTCCACACGCCATCTCATCACGCTAAATCGCTTGGCGGCACGTCTTTGACGCTAGTGTGGTAACTAGCCACGGCCAAACCCTCTCACTTGATCAGACCAGAGACAATTCAGAAATTCCCAAATTGCCCTCGCCGGGAATCGAACCCGATACCTCCCAGTTATAAGACCATAGCGCTCACCACTGCGCCAGAGAGGTCGTCCATAACTCCGAAAAATCAGTGGTTCTCGAGATCAAACCGGTTTCCCCCGAAGGAAACAGCAGTATTAACCACTAAGCTGTCACTCCTCTAGCAATGGACGTTACGATTTATAAATTGTGCCCGAATAAATCCAGTAAAATGGAAGTCGTTCCCAAATAAGGCTCAAAAGGAAAAAGCCTGGATTCGAGGAACGGGGAAATATTGATTCTTTGTAACTCGGTGTTAGGCATTGTATGGGGCGGGATAAAGGCCCTAAGACCTATCTATTGAGAGGAATACTTTATTGAATCCGGTGCCCTACTTTGGGGACGTTTTTATCTAAAACTTATCGGTACGTAAGAGTTTTTGTGACAAAAACGTTATAGTACATTGCGGACAAATCAATTGGAAATGGACGTAGCCATTGTTGGTCTATAGGCTCTCCATCGGTTTCGTGTGAAGGATTCAGGTAATTTTTTTTAATCAATTTCAGAATAAAATTTAGTTTTTAATTTTTTATTGAAGTATTAACCTACACTTAAAGGAAATAACCTAATAGATTTATAAATACACATCAAAAATTCCGAGGCCGGCGGGATTCAAACCCACATCTCTCTGGGAATCGTGCCCGAGTGTGTTAACCGTTACACCACGGCCGAACCACACGTCAGCCACGAAATTAGTGATATGTATCTACTTTTTCAATCAGTTTTATAGCAACTGTTAGCGACATCTAGTAGCTATCATAAAATTTAGTTTTGTAGCATCGAATCATAAAGCTTAGAACAGAAGTTTCTAACAAAATTTCGCTCCAAACGTATATGTAGGTTAAAAACACCAATGAATGTGTGAATGCCATGTCATTATTTTCTGCACTGGTACTGATAATTCTAGGGTCGGCAGACTGAAGCACATAAGTCACAAAAACTCATATTTTTTTATTCAACCAATAATATTCATTTATTTTTATACACCGTCTGTCTAAAACACGTCAAAGACGTTCCCTTGAGAGGTCTAATTGAAGCGAAGGGAACGAAGACCTGTCAATTTAGTTTAGTTTAGAGATTGTGTACAACATAATTAGCCTCAAAATACATTATTTATCTAAATCTCATGCATTAAGTAGTTTGGCAATTATGAGGAAACCGATGAACACACAAATAACAGCCAAACACTGTTCCCTCGCGCGGCCGGGTAAAAACTATCCCGACCCTCGCAAACAAACGGGATATGAAATACCGTTCCCCATTTATGAAAGCGCGGGTCATCAATTATTCGGCAGCAGCGTCTGATCCGTGAAACTTAAGTCGTTAGCCGGTCATTAGTTGCGGATTGCGAGTGCCGACTGCTGGCCAACAGTGTAGCTACCATACAGTGAGGCAAAGATTCTACTACTGTGAATGAGCGACGGATAATGCTTGCGTGGATTACCAACAATAGATGATATGGAATAGATAGTGGTAGATTCATCGACGATTCAAAAGCACTTGTTAAAAGATTATTTGAATAAAAAATATTTCTATTTTATTCTAAATAGATGTGCTCTTCTGGCTATATCGCGTTGTTAGTCGGTAAATAAGGTCGGAATCCGAGTGCCGACTGCTGGCCAACAGTGTAGCTATCATACAGTGAGGCAAAGACTGTACAACTGAAGGATAAGTGTAATATTTAAATCGATTGATCGCATACGAATTTGATGACATTAGCGTCAAAATAAAATCAACTATAAAATTATTGAATTTAAGAATGCGAAGTCAATTTCGTGCATGCATTCTTATATGTTTACGTATACGATACGCTCAAAATTTAAATAGGTTGTGCAGAATTTGTGACCTTAAATTAATACTATTATTATTACAACGCACAGTATTATCGCTTGGGTATACAGAGATTGAACCTGTGTTATTTGTATTGAAAGCCCCTGCGGATTACGCCTGCCAACTGCGAAAACCTAATAAAGATGGCGACTGCTACCTGCAGTTAGCCTGTATTGCCCAACTGTAAAGTTACTAAACTGTGACCAAGTGGCCAGAATCCATCGCCGATTCTCCCGGTGATCGATTTGTAATTATTTACATAGGATTTCTCATTACCCGATAATCCAGCTTTTCCCGTACAGAAAACATTCGTTATCTATTAAGTATGCTGTAAACGAGTATTTTTTTGGATTATTTATGTAATTATGTACTACTCGTTCAATTTAAGTTGGCCGTCGTCGACCGTTTCAAAATGACGTCATACCAGTATTATTTTAGTGTCAATTGACACTTAAATAATGTGTCTTTTTTTCATGTATAGTAATGTTTATCTCACGAAGTTACGGGCGCTTTACTTGTGGTTACGTCATTTACATGCACATTGCGTAAGTGTGCGTGCCTGTCAGGAGCCTAGGTGGCAGCGGTGAGGCGCGAGCAAGCTCTCGCTCACACTTATACAAATACGACACGCACACAACCATGAGCCACGCGCCCTCGTGAGTTTAAAGAACAGTAACCACTACTGAGACAAAAGTTTTCTTTTCTGACAATGCTTTTGATGGCAATAACATCTTGAATGTCCAAGGCTGTGATGTTTAATTTCATATTTTTCTCCTCTTCGGAAAAAGTTATTAATTAAAGTAATAAATAGAAAACGACACGTGAACATTAGGAACCAAACGATAATAAATAACTGATTAAAACTTAATAAAAACATTTAGAACGTAACAACAGTAACAAAAGGTTGAAAAAAATTAAAGAGTTACCGCGGGAGTTAAAAAAAAATTATCCACCCGGATGAAGTCGCGGGCACTGTCTAGTAGGTATTTAGATAAAGAAAATGGGTTGAGGTTATCAATGAGGGATTCGTTACAGGAAGAGAATATAGCACTGAATAGTTCACTATTTACGAAGGACTATACAGAAGGAAGTTAAGAGGAAAGTTTGGCCGATTCAGTCTAACCATACAAACTAATTGACCCTTAGCCGCTGTCGCGAACAAGCCGCGAAGTTTCATTATTTCTGTTATACTTAATATAATTATAATAACTTTGGACAAGTTCCAGCTGCTTAGACTGACAATCAAAACTTTGTGTACCTTGCGTCAATCATAAACTCCTGAACTACAAAACTGAAATACACACAAAAGAAACGGAAGCGCGTCAAATATGGCTCCCATATATTGTTACTGGTTGATGCCCGCGGCTTCGCTCGCGTGGATTTAGTTTTTAAAATCCCACGGGAATTGTTTGTTGGTTTGTCCCTCTATCACGTTGCAAGAAAGTAACGGATTGACGTGATTTTTTGAATAGGTATTGTTGAGGACCGGGAGGATGACATCGACTACTTTTTGTCCCGGAAAATCAGAGTTTAAAAACCTCAATCCACGCGAACGAAGTCGCGGGCATCAGCTAGTATTACATAAGTCAATCAGTTAACTAGTGAGGACTTTGAATTTTATATATTAAGGTCTTGTTGAATGATATTTTTGGATAGGAAATTTATATGATGTTGATGATATTTAAGAGCAATAGGTACTAATACCAACGGGAATGGCTGCCCGTCTTAGAATGGATGTTAACATGCAAATGTAGGTCTTATGTATTTTTGAAACTTCATTGTGGAAGCACTGTGTACATAGCATTGCATAGTTTTGTTACTTACCTATTGTAAAAAAAGTTTTTTTTGAAAAGAGCAACCGCCGAGTTTATTGCTGGCTCTTCTCGGCAGGAACGGCATTCCGAACCAGTGGTAGATTCATCGACGATTCAAAAGCACTTGTAAAAGTTTATTTGAATAAAAAATATTTCTATTTCTATTTCTATATAAAAAGAACGAAAGGAGAGGCATCAATCTTTAAAAACCTATACAACAAACTTTATTGAGAATAGCAATTTATTATGTTTACGTACTTACAATATTATATTTATAGCTGTTGAGAGTGCTCGAGGAAATTTAGAGCAAGGATTGAGATAAGATGTTAATATGCTCACAGCTCGGGGCGCGTCGCCCTCGGGCGGTGACGTCACACATTAGCATGTCGAGCGGGCGACAACCTCTACATGTGCACTATCAAGTGGGTGATCCAGATTACGGGTCTCCAGTATTTTATTTTATTCATGCCACTGCTATAACTAGTGGTTCGCCCCGAACTGAGACCTCGCGATATCCCATAATTCCCAAAAGTTTTAATTATATATTGTAATAATTAACTTTTAACATTAGACGCAATAAAAAAAATAATAGTTGACATAAAACTGTTTTACTGACACAGCGCCATCTATTAGCATTAGTGAAGCTATTAGCTTCACAATAATGCTAATAGATGGCGCATTAAAATTAAATAATTTCGTTTCTTTATAACATTTATCTAATTTTAGTATTTGTTGTTCAAGTACAGGATATAACTGAATTTTCAACCAAGTTTCACGTTCTAATATTCAGTAATTCAGAAGTTATAGGGCTCTGACAGACATTTAGACGTACACACTTCTCTGTCTAGTAGGCAAGCGCCCTAGTTGACTCAGAGAACTCGCTTCGCTCGTTCAAAGACGTTCATTTTCTTAAGTGTGAAATGCTTTAGTCAAGATAGTCCTTGACTACGATCTCACCTGATGGTAGCGGGCTAACTTGGAAGGGGTCTGACAGTCAAGGACGCTAAATCGCTTGGCGGCACATCTTTGACGGTAGGGTGGTAACTAGCAACGGCCAAAGCATCCCACCAGACAAATGTAACCTTCAATCGTATAAAATGCGTTCTTCACGAGCATATTTTCAATAGATTTCTTAAACTCAGGCTGTTACCACTTCGATTGGTTATATATTGCCTGCTGTTATGTTATTGGCCTGCCTGAAGACTCACTGACGAATCGCTGGTCAACTCGAGACTCCTAAGTCTGGAATATCGGCGCAAGGTTGCCTGTGTGTCAGTGTTCTACAAGATATATTTCGGAGGGTGTGCTCCAGAACTATTCAATTTAGTTCCACCATCACCTTTCTACCACAGAACCGCAAGGCATCGTACGAATCTGCACCGCTATGTGGTCGAAATTACACGATCTCGCACTAAGCGCTTTGCTTCCTCGTTCCTAATACGCACCACAAAAATTTGGAATGCCCTTCCGAGTTCCATTTTTCCAACTAACTATAATGTCTTCAAGTCAAGAGTGAATAGGCATTTTCTATGCAAGCGTGCACCATCTTCAGCTGCATCTAGCGCTAGTCTATTTATTAAAAGAAAACTATCTCTTTCCCTTGCGATTTATAAAGAGTGACATGGATCAGCCTGATCTCATACTTTAGGTCATCAAAAGTTGCACTAAACGACAATCTCCGGGGTTGCAGGCTATATCCTAGAAATGGGCACTAAAATACTTTATTTGGTTCTTGGATTGGATAGTGAATTCTCGAAATCTGGGTTAAGATGCGAAATAATAGACGCCTGCAACAACTGTATTTATTGTAATACCAATATCTCTCAAACTGAAAAATACGGAAGACGAGTGTGTCCCCAAGATGCTCCCCCCAAAATGTGTCCCTGATTCGAAAATAATAATGTAATGTCTGTTCGTGATTTAGCACTCGATCAATCGGCGAAAAACACCAAGTTCTATGGAACTTGTGTCGTTAACCCGCCATTATGACATAATGGACCATTCCGAATATCAATCGTGGAGTATGTAAACTACACGAAGCTCTTGTGAATTTTCCTTAAGTTTCCCTCCTATACCCCATAGAGGTTACTATAGTAGGTATATATTTTATAGTAGAGAAGGTACCAATGAGTCACTAGACCTATATCATTGCGAACAAGGATAAAAGTTTAAAACTGTGCCTAACCTTACTACGGAAAATTATCTGTAACATTTTGACGTGAACCGTATTTAAAATCACACCAAAACACACGGGTACCAGTTGGAAAAATGTACCGTAACGAAAAGGTCTATCGTCTTACCTTAATAACTACAGAACTATAAGTCTTAGAAACATGAATCTAATGTCATTATTTAGAGTATATAGTCACCTCGCTGCTAAGATCTTGAGTTTGCATTGGGGCCGGGCGGGGCGGCGGGGGAGGGGCACTGCGTAGAATAACCGAAACTCGCAGATATAGACGTTTCACGTTAAAACTAACGGCCGTGTGCACCGACACAGCTCCACATTTTTTATCTGCGATCTCACCTGATGATAACATCCGTCATATTAACTTTTTTCATATAAAATGTGACCAGAATAAAAGATCGATTGACATCTTATTCATACACGTCGAAATTGACTCATTCATACATACATAGATAGCTAAAATCATAATCCTTCCTTTTGCCGAAGTAGCGTACAAAATATCGTAGAAATAGTATTCTTCAGCATCGGATGAAGGACAACACGAGCATGACGCAAGATCCAGCCGTTGCTTTGCTCAACCATATTGGAGGGAATGTAACAACCACACGACACCACTACAGAAATGTTTAAAGAGAGCATGGCATACTCAGGCCACCCATGACCCATGCTAAGGCATCGAATTGAATACCAACATTAAAATACTCATAACTTTGTAACATAACAAAACATTAAAAGCCAAATACACACCTACAACAAAATGGCCTTTTACGGTTCAGTGTAATTGTCTAAATAGTAAATACAAAGAACTACTCGTAGACATTGTAGCCATTTGATACCGGCAGCGAGCGTTCGAGCCAGAGCCATTTCCATTTGCGATAAGTTTATCGTGCCCGAAATTAGGGAGCATTAAATTTTTACAGCCACACTCGGCGCGTGATGAAACCCATTCAGTTCCAACAATTAGTTGCAACACTACAAAGTTAACAGCTATGTGAAATTCATATTGTTTCAGCGTTTTGAAATAACTACAAGTGTGAACTTGACGACTTCTTTTTTTAAAAAGAATATTAGCCAAGTTGAACTTGACTTATATTCTCTTCTCCCCTCGGTGGTGCATATTGCAGGATCCGTGTATGTACGTACCTATATCTTTTTTTTATATATAAAAGGAAAAGGCTATAGACTGACTGATTGGATTGGATTGGACTGGACGGATCGGGCTGAAATTTGGCATAGAGATACTAGAGTAGCTATTATGACGTAGGCATCCACTAAGAAAGAATTTTTGAAAATTCCGACCCTAAAGGGGTAGAATAGGGATTTTAAAAATCGAAATTATCGTGAGCGAGGCCGTGGGCAAAAGCTAACGGAAAGTAAGTTTGTTGTTCCTCGTGTACATAATTGATATTCGCAAAGTAATGTCTGCTCGTATTCAGTATGGATAGAATAGAATAGAATAGAATAGAAATATTTTTTATTCAAATAAACTTTTACAAGCACTTTTGAATCGTCAATGAATCTACCACTGATGATTTTTGTTTTCACAAGTATAATAAAAATTCTTTTCAAAAAACCGACTTCAAACGCCACTACAAAGTATAAAAATAATTTTATTTTGTACACGTTTGTTGAAGTCGGGCGGCTTAAATAGAAACGATGAAACCGATACGCGATGCTCACCCGATTTCAATAAGCGTGTCTCTTATATGTAAGCGTCGCGCATCGATTTCATCGTTTCTAGTTAAGCCCGCCCGACTTCAACAAACGTGTACAAAATAAAATTATTTTTATACTTTGTAGTGGCGTTTGAAGTCGGTTTTTTGAAAAGAATTTTTATTTTAAGCTTTTTAGTGTAGCTTTTTCCTGCTCTCTTTCTCCCCTCCCTCCAACACTACGGTACTAAAGTAGTCTATACTTGGTACCTACAGTACTTATTAACAACACACAATTTCTAAAGAGCTAGGACCAGGAGCTCCATGATGTAGTCCATGCTTGGTACCAACAATATCAATTCGAAAGCGACAGTTCGTAATCCCTCCAACCCTGCAGCATCAGGATTGAGGAGCTAGAACCTTGAATTTTATATGTAGTATATGCTTGGTCCCAACAATATCAATTCGTAAGCGACAGTTCCTAAATCCTCACAGATTAGGTAGGCAGTACCCCTGCAGCATCAGTATTGAAGAGCTAGGACCTTGAGCTCCACGATGTAGCCTATGCTTAATACTAACAATATCAATTCGCAAGCGAAAGTACCTAAATCCTCACAGTTTAGGTAGGCAGTACCCTGCAGCATCAGGAGTGAAGAGCTAGGACCTTGAGCTCTACGATGTAGGCTATGCTTAATACCAATAATATCAATTCGCAAGCGAAAGTTCCTAAAACCTCATAGTTTAGGTGGGCAGTACCCTGCAGCATCAGGATTGAGGAGTAGAACCTGAAGCTCTAAGATCTAGTATATGCTTAGGCCAAGCATACCAATTCGTAAATGACAGTTCCTAAAACCCCATAATTTAGGGGGAAAGTACCTCTGCAGCATCAGGCTTGAAGAGTTGAAGGTAAAAAATTTTATGGGACCATTTCGCGAGCTTCCTCTGTCGATTAAAAAAAAAATCGCGTGAATCGGTCCAGAAACCCCGGAGTAATCGGTGGGCATACATAGAAAAAAAAAAAGATACCGGCCGAATTGATAACCTCCTCCTTTTTGGAAGTCGGTTAAAAATGGACGTTAAATTGTTATTGCCAGACATGCCGCGTGATGTGGGCCATTTCGTTTGAGCAATTAGTTGCAATGTTACAATGTTTTTAGCGTCAATAGCCCAACGGTTAGACGTGCGGACTGAAAACTGAAAGGTTGCAGATTCGAGCCCCATCTGTTGCATCATCTCATCATGAGATGATTACATCTGCAGGCGGCGCACGACCGAGGCCTGTGGAGGTCCATGCAAGAGACCTATGTCTATCGGTTGATAAAGAAGAAGAAGTATAGATGTATATATAGATTTGAATGAATCAATCTATTTACTCTATAGCTACAATGTTATGATTGTAGTTTGTACATACAAGTGTTAGATAAATTCTTTATTTATGAGCTAGCTGCAAGGTATGCCAAGTTAAGGAGCATTCAATATTTATTGTTATGGCAACGTTATAAAGACGAATGAGTTTCAACACTTAGTTGCAATTTATAACCAAGTTTTATGCGCAAATATTGTGATAACCATTTTAAATGGAACCGTTTAGGGTTCCGTACCCGACGGGTAACCAACGGGACCCTATTACTAAGCCTAGATGATTTCCGCGACTTCGTTCGCGTGGATTAAGGTTTTTATTCCCGCAGGAACTCTAGGATAAAAAGTAGCCTATGTGTTATTCCAGACTATACCTAATCTATCTCTGTGCCAATAGTATTTCTAAGACTTAATTGAAATATTCAAATGCCATCATATGTGCGAGGAACTCTATTATCGCTATTACGATAAAACACTGTATCTGCAGATACAGTGTATTGTCATAGCACGGCAGTATAGGGGCAGCAAGTCCTGTGTTAATCACATTAAATACTAGCTGTGCCCGCGACTTCGTTCGCGTGGAGTAGTGACTTTTGGGGCAGCATATTTTGAATTACATATACCGTCGACGCTCAGGCGTGAGGCGTGTAGTACGTACTTTGTACGTTAAAAATGTTCGCCGTGATTCTTTAAATTGACATAACTTTTTTATTTATGAACCGATTTACATGAAATAAACACTAAATGTTAAGTGAAGCTTACTACAATATATTAGTGAAAACCGTATCTAAATCGAATAAGCCGTTTCTGATATTAGCGTGCACAAACACACAGACAAACAGACAAACAGACAAAAAAAAAATTAATTACAATTTCGGGTTCGGCATCGATATAATAACAACCCCTGCTACTTTTTTTTTATATATTTCCATTGTACAGACACCACTTTTCTACAATTTTATTATATGTATAGATAGAGGTCAGTCGAGAGAGATTTTACGATAAAAAAATATTTAATCCTCGATTTATTTTTGCCAAGAAAGTGTTTAAGATGAAACTGAAACACCGCTCTTAATTTTTGGGAGAGCAAATTAAGAATCTCTCATCGTTCGTTGGCAAGTATCAGTAGGTAGGGGCCGGATGTTGCGATAATGGTTTGAAATAGATTCTCTCATTATATTGTCTGTTTACTTTCATTCATGAAACGAAATTATATTTTATTCGGCAGTATGTGGGTGGAAAGGAACGTAATCAACATCTTAAAGCATATTTATGTGTGTGATTGTGCCGTTAACTCCACAAAATGTTGTTTGAATATTACAAGATTTTTGTTTCAAAATAAATTGTACCCACTCTTTTTGAATGTTTTTATGCAATTTGTAAAACATTGTCTTACATGTTTGTAATATGTGTGCATTTGATGAAGTTGCATACGTTCATATTCATCATCATCATCATCGTGTGCCTTCTTCGAAGTGAAGTTTGGCGGTCAGAATACGAAAAGCTTCTCTACGCAGGGCCGCTTCCTTCAGTTTAGGATAGCTAAGCCCAGTCCACTCCCTCACATCGTCCAACCACTTGCGTCTTTGGCGACCTGGTGCTCTCCTGCCTGCAATTCTCCCTTCCAACACCAATCTCGGGAATAAGAATTGGGCTCCCCGCTGCAAGTGGCCAAAGAAAGCGAGTTTTCTCCCCATAATGGTTGACATGAGTTCTCTCTTTTTGCTAACTAATTCGAGTACCTTCGCATTCGATGTGAAGCTGTTCCAGGGTATCTTGAACGTTCATATTGCAGAGGAAAAAAAGGGAAAAGTGAGATAGAGACAATGATTCATTTTACAGAACGAATTTAAGACAAAGTTAATGAATTTCTTAGTGGTAAAGTTGCATGGGAAAAATCGGCTTGGCACTTGGCATCCAGCTGCTCACAAAATAGTGTCATAACCTATTACATTATAATAGCTAATCCTACTAATATTATAAATGCGAATGTTTGGATGTAGGTATGGATGGTTGGATGGATGTTTTTTTTTTTTAATTTAGGTACACAAATAAATTTAAAAATACTGTCTCGCCAAACTGGACAGCCAGTTTGATGACGAGTTACTCATTCACGTAACTGAACCGATTTGGCTGAAAGGCACAGAGATAGCTTATAGTCTGGAATAACACAAAGGCTACTTTTTATCCCGGAAAATAAGAGAGATCCCGCGAGAATTAAATAAACCTCAATCCAGGCGTACGAGGTCGCGGGCATCAGCTAGTAATATAATAATGTAACTATTTGTTTTGAAAAGAGAACAGCTGAGTTTCGTGCCGGCTCTTTTCAGCAGGATATGTTTTCCAAACCAGTGGTAGAGTCTTAACTTGTTATAAGAGCCACAGAGGAAGGTGGGTATTTTGTCCTCTCTAAAGGAAGCGCGGGGCGAGGTAGCGGCCAACTTGACGTGGACGGGTAGTAGTATACATAAATGGGGACTCAAAAGGTAAAAAGCAAATGGCGACCCGATGGCCGCTTAATATTTAATGCGCGTCGGGGACTTGTTTAAGAGTGCATTTACGAAAAAAGTGGTTAAGGGTGAGACTCAGTTAAGTAACTGGTTAAGTTCCGTAGATCAATTTTGAAGGCCAATACACATAAAGTTGTTCAGTATCAATTTATCTGCATTCCCGTCATGACGTGTCATAAGAGCTACAAGTTGGCCTATATGAAATAAATAAATTTGAATTTGAAGTTATTATTCTGTTCTGTACAAAATCAAAAACCACTGGTAACTAAATCAAAGATTTTCCGAATAAGTTACTCGAGAAGAGAGAAAAAAAAGAAAAGAAAAAGCACATAAACTGTTCTACCCTCTACCGTCTGAAAAGTCATCATGTGCTAAATGGTAATCCCTTGGAACGGAAAGCCAGAATAAAAATATCTAAATATATAAAATTCAAAGTCCTGACTGACTGACTGACTGAGATATCAACGCACAGCCTAAACTACTGAAGTGAGAAACTTGAAATTTTTACAGTTGGTTCCTTTTATGACGTAGGCGCACACTAAGAAATGATTATTGGAAATTCCACCCCTAAGGGGTTTAAATAGGGGACGGAAGTTTATATGAAAGTCCGTCATTTTTCAAGCTGTTTCCATCAAAGTTGGTATTAGAGCTTTCAGTTAAAAATAAAGAAGTACGTGTGTCACAGTTTTTGAAAATTCCACCCCAAAATCTAATTCCACGCGGACGAAGTCGCGGGGGCAAAAGCTAGTTATTATTATATAGCAAGGGTTTTTGCTACTGCACGGAACTCTAAATTTCGCTAAAGGTGTAGGGGTGTTCTGCGGAACTCTATTAACACTGCATTTTACAAGCTGGTAGAATCGACCGGCGCGATGTCGTGAGTGGGCGGAAGCAAATAGATTCCTTGTTGTCTTTCGTTTATAGGCGCGAAATGCATTGTAAACATGGGCCACGGTATACCCGTGGCCCATGTTGACAGTGCATTGAGTTAGGTCTATTCTTGAGTGTTAGGTCTATTCTTCTTCTTTATCCATCGACTAGCTGAAGCACGCGAATTCGTCCGTCTGGGTTAGGTTTTTAAAATTCCGCTGGAACTCTTCGCCACAATCTTCGGCCGAAGCTGAAGGTTTACTAACCCTAAGAAATTCCGTTCAAGATTGGCTAAAACTGAATAAAATAATAACACTTTGAAATAATGTCTTTTTTTTGTTTAGAGCTTAGAGCATTTAGCCAAACTGTTCAAAGTTTATCAGCGATTCCATGCCCCCTCCCGTCACCTTTTCCATCGCTCTCTCACAATCGTAGCAGTTCGTTCAATTTCAGCGCATGCTAGAAACCTTCGGCTTCGACCAAAACGTTCGAAGCCGAAGGTTGGGCCGAAGATAGAAGAAGTCGAAGCCGAAGTTTCGGTCGGATTTATTCTGAACTCAATATGAAATGTTACAATCCACAAGCAGATCGAATCGACCGACTCGTTGACACACAGACATTACACAAAGAGTATTTAATGACGAAAAATTCATGTTTCACAGTTGTGTCATGTCACAGCGACGGCCTAGCCGACAGCAGTTGTCATGTTAATGGAGGTGTGAACAAAGCGTGATTGTTATCGATCGCCGCTGCCCTGCGGCGCGGGTGAGGGGCACAGTACACGCTACTCGGTGAAATTACGAGTAGCTATAGGTTATAAACTAAAAGAGGTTTTTATTAAGGACTCTTCCACTGATTGACTATTGTTAATGGTTAGTTATGTATTGATTATTGTTAGTGGTTAGTTTGGTTAAGTTGTTGTCAAAATTGTAATTAGGTGCATTAGGTTTTTAATTTTTATGTATAAGAGCAACAGCTCGCCATCAAACTGGCTGTCCAGTTTGGTGAGACAGTATTTTTAAGCTTATTTGTGTACCTAAATTTATCAATAAATTAAAAAAAAAAAGGTATAGGGTCATTGAATTGAAGCACAGAATACAAAATAGTTTTTTTTATTCGATGACAAGATAGCCCTTGAGTGCGATCTCATCGATGGTAAGTGACGATGCAGTCTAAGATGGTAGCGGCTAACTTGGGGTATAGCAGTGTAAATTCAACCCATACCACTAATCGGTTTTTACACGCCATCGTACCGGAACGCTCAATCTCTTGGCGGCACGTCTTTGACGGTAGGGTGGTAAATAGCCACGGCCAAAGCCTCCCACCAGACAAACAGGTACAGAAGATTCACTCCGCAAAATGCTTACTTCCTTACTTGCTTGAAGTAAATAAATATAGAAAAAGAAGAGTCCATGTGAACAAAAATGTCCACGGTTCTACTAACAATTTAATGACAGCTATCGCTTAGCAACTTCCTATAAAAATTATTTATATTCATCGGTCCTAGGCAAGTCGGTGCCTTTAAGAAGAAATCGCACCAAAGAGTCGATGCCAGATGTTCCCGCGAAAATAAAAAACCTCTTAATCCACGTAGACGAAGTCGCGGGCATCATCTAGTCAGCTTGTATTGTTTACGAGATATCACAAAAAGAAAAACAAAAGACAATATTAGCGGTATCGATGCCGATGGCAGGAAAGCCTTCCCTCCGCTTCAATGCTGAGAACTATAAAGCGTGCTCTGACTTAGCTCAGACTTAAGATAGAGTTAAAACGAGACGTAAATATGCTCTGACATAAATCTGTCCCGTTTTATCTCTGTCTTGAGTCTGAGCTGAGTCAGAGCACGCTCTACAACGTGTAACAAAAGTGTGAGTTAACCCTGAAGGAGGTGAATGTGCTCATGAAACTGAACAACTTTCCCCAAGGAACATAGGTCGAAATATGAAAAAAAAAATTACCTCCCATAGTAAATCAATCAGCGGATTGTCAATTTTGTATGGGAGGTCCACATTTTTTTTTTCACATTCCGACCTATATTCCTTGGGAAAAGTTGTTCAATTTCATGAGCACATTCACTTCCTTCAGGATTAACTCACACTTTTGTTACACGTTGTATAGATCTCAGCATTAGAATCCCCGACTACTAGAACTGAATCATCACGACTCATACTTATCGTGTTTTTTTAAAAACAAACCCAAATACAGATACGAAACCTTTTACGTGCCATATAAAAATGGACTCGTCCCACATACATTTGCGTAACGCGAGCCCCACGTGACGCCATTCGAATGAAACGCGTGTATCAATCGTCTGACAGACAGATCTTGTACATAGTAGCCATGTTCATGAGATTTTTTCAAGGAAAATAATACCAGCCGCCCTAGCCATATTACGAACGTGCTCTCTTTCTATGATCGCTAACGCTGTAGAGAACGGGTTCCCAACAAAATTAAAAATTATTTATTTCAATTTTTTTTTTATGACAAGATAGATCTCATCGGTTAGTGTCGATGCCGTCTAAGATGGTAGCGGGCTAACTTGGAACGGGTATGGCAGTATAGATTCAACCCATACCCCTTATCGGTTTCTACACACTATCGTGCCGGAACGCTAAATCGCTTGGCGGCACGTCTGTGACGGCAGGGTGGTAACTAGCCATGGCCAAGTCGCCCACCAGAAAAATGTATGTATTTCATGTAGTCCAACTTGTAGATCTTAAGTCATGACTCTACCACCAGTTCGGAATGCAGATTCTGCCGACAAGAGCCGGCAAGAAACTCAGCAGTTGCTCTTTTCATAACAAAATATTACAATATTAATGTATAGCTACATAAAATTACAATGCAATAACTTATTAGACTATCTTGTGTATTTGACGCCAAACCGATTGATGATTGATTGATTGATTGATTGATTGATGTGTATTTACTATTCGATGCCATGCAACTTTGTCATACGTAGTTTTTAAATAAACTTATCTTCATTATTATTATTAATATATTGTAGGTTAGCCTTGTGTCCTATTTTCACATTTTCACACATGGCGACTCGACTCAACTACCCTCACGTAACTTATAAAATATTTCTCTTTGTTTCAGGTAAGGGCCGCACGTCGCGCGAATCATGAAGCGTTTTCCTCCCACTTCGGTTGTAAGTAATCTTTGCACACCCTGTATTGAAAGCGGCGTTTGGGTTAACACTACTTAAGGCCAAATTAGACGGTTCATTTTCCGAGATTTTTGCTTTCATTTTCGAGGCTTCACCAATGAGTCATCGAAGATTTTTGTGATTCCCGCGGGAACTCTTTAATTTACCGGGATAAAATGTAGCCTATGTGCTAATCCCGGGTATCTCCGTTCCATATTTCAGCTAAATCATTTCATTCATTGTGGCGTGAAGGACTAACAAACATGTACACACACATACACACACTAACACACACACACACACACACATACATACACACACACACACACACACACACACACACACACACAAAAGTTACGCCTTTATAATATTAATGTGACAAAGCTCCCAAATGCGCTATCAAACACAATCTGAACAAAAATCAAAAATACATTACGACAGGAAATTAAAACGACAAGAAAATAACTAGTGCAGCCAGTAGGAACGTGAATATTTTATTTATGAGTTCGAACCATAGACTAACGGAAATATTTAGATGTCAACCCGCTAAGAAAAGAAGTAGATACAAAGAAGCCAATCCTAGTAACACAGTATTTTTTTTATTTATAGGTGAAGAACAGCAAAGCGGATGTGAGGTCGTCCATATTTTTTTTTTATTTTGTTTGTCGTGCACAGTACCAGTAGTAAAAACGATGAAATATTATGAAAGCTTGTACTGTATAGCATGCACTTCATATACTTCACGTTATAATGGCTAAAACAACTCTAAAACGATTGATCATAAGGAATAGGAAACTTAATAATTACAGCACTAACCTACTATTCATGAATCACGATTTAACTACATATGTGCATGATAGGAACAGAGGCCTTAGTGCAACGTTTCAAGTTAACGCTAACTTTGCGTAAATCTATCAGTATGATCGGAAAAAGTATGTAAAAAGTTCTCCATCTTCTTTCTATTCATATTAAATAAAAGTTTTACAAGGTAACCTACATTTAAAAAATACTCTAGAGCCTCAGGCTTCACTTTTATAAACTAATAGCTTTTGCTTGCGGCTTTGCTCAAGTTTGATTTTTCAACCCCCTATTTTACCCCGTTAGGGGTTGAATTTTCACAAATCCTTTCTTAGCGGAGGCCTACTTCAAAATTGCATCTAATAACATTAATTCGCATTCATCTAAACGCCCAGCCCGATCCGTCCAGTGGTTATAACTGTGCGCTGATAGATCAGACAGTCAACCAGTCTGTTAGTCAGTCAGACACCTTTTCCTTTTATATATTTTGAAGATTAACTTTTATAAACTATCAAATTATAGTCTACGGTGCCTCCGTCTAAGATCTTCCTGTAGTCTGTGGCGCCAGCGTGGCCTGTGCTTGGGGACGAGATCATAATTCATGCCTGCATTGGCGTGTTAACTGTCATTTGTTTTTAATTTTTACCAGCGAGCGGGTTTTATGGTCACTATGGTGTTTTGATTATTTTTCTGATACTTTTAAAACTATTGTTTGACAATTAAGACTGCGTGTGTAACGGTAGATCTTCAAATGCAGATTTGATTTTACAGAAGTTCTTTACTAAGAGGTAATTCACGACCTGTGAGCGTGCATGTGTGTGTGTCTGTGTGTGTGTGTGTGTGTGTGTGTGTGTGTGTGTGAGGTAAGTAATTATGTATGTACTATTTATAGATTTTTTCTTCAAAAAAAAAAACACGAAACAATAAAAACGAACGAGATAATGGCTTCGACTTGAGTATCCTCGCAGCTAAAATATCAGGAATCATCGACTCAGCCTAACGCAGACGACCGCTTTTTGTTTTGGCCCATTTTAGATAACAACGGCAGTTTAGCAGTTGTTAGTGGTTGCAGTTCATATTTTTTTTTATAGAAGAATATTAGGCAACTTGAAGTTGACTAATATCCTCCCACCCCCTCCAAATAAGCGGAAAGCTTGTGGTAGGAGGTAGTACGACAATAGTGCAACGGGTGGGATTCGAACCTGCGACCTTACAGTTTTCAGTCCGCACTTTTAACCGTTAGGCTATTGAGGCTAATTAATTAATAATATTATGTAGTATAGAAACTAAGTCTAACCAAACGCCAAAATTATAGTTTTGATGGAAGTATGCCAGTTCTTGTATGACAGTTTGTTTTTTATACGATACACACTACTTGTTCAACAAGTTCTGCCACAGAGATTTATCTGACTATGTTGGAAAAGTAATAAAAGAATATAAAAAGAACATTTAACTATTTTTTTTATTATTAAGAGTAACAATTTTTGTTTTTTGATATTAATGTACTTTTTATATTAATTATATAGTCTTAAATTCTCTGCAAGTGAGCAAATTGTGTTTCTATGCAGGTGACGTATCTCTAAGTACGAAAGGTTCATAGAAATACATAGAAACACATAGAAACCAGTAGTGTCGCGGCGACACGTCGTCTGCTGTTGCTGTCTGCGGTCGGCTACGAACTGGTACCTTTAAGTTGACATCGTAAATTAAGATTTTTTGGTTGGATGGTCTATTATTTATCAATCGTCTGCGTTTGGCGTTATATTTTGTATATTGAATTTTTACAGCATAATGGCCCTCCCACGCCAGTTCCGAGGGCTTGGAATATAAAGTACAATATTATAAAATAAAATACCTCTTGAAAGCTCTCTATTGTATCCGCTTTATTAGACACTTTTCGCTATTTTAGTACATTCTCACAATGTCTGGATTCTCACTTGACTTTTTCTTTTGTAGGTTAATTGCTTTTGAACAAGAATTTTCTTTTGAAAACAATCAAATGTAACGATAAAAATGTTTTCTAAACTTTTTCATTTCAGTTGCTTACTTATAATATTTATGAATAATTATGAATGAATGAATGAATATACTTATGTAGGTATACAACACACATTAAAACAGATAACAATACAATGAGCTTTAAAAGGTCAGCAAACAATTTGGCGGCCTTATCGCTACATATAGCGACCTCTTCCAAACAACCTATGGTATAAAAGGACAGCTACAGATACTATTCAAAATGTACATAATAACTATATCCTTTACTTAATATTATAAATACGAAAGTGTGTTACTTTGTTGGTTTGTCCTTCAATAACGCTGCAACAGAGCCACTGATCAAGGAAATTTTTTAAAATTACAAGAGATGGATACAGTCGCATTAAAACAGCTTATATAACTTATTAGTTTTTAGACCGATTTATTTTCAGTTTTTACAAATGTTATTCTCACATGTTACATTTGCGATTGTAATCAATGAATATCCACATTTTGACAAGAGTCAAACACCCAATTACAACGAGCACCGCCTAAGTAATATTATGATAAATGATACAAAGTAATTCCTCAAGCCGTTTTAATATTCCAGCATCAAACCCGACCCGAAGTTTGTTAGTCGAGCAAACAAAATGCCGATATTCGGGTATTTGGGCAGCCGCTAGCAACTCGCGTAACTCCATCCATGTATTAGTTAAATCTCTCGTTATTAAAACCCTTGAGCCGGCTTTGATTAAACTGACGATTAATATACCTAGAAATTATTTATGAGCGATAATAAATTATTCCTATAAAGTAAACGGTGGAATTACTTTCTTAAAGGGCATGGAAAAACCACCTTCAGTTCATGGATTTTACGCTTCATCTTCAAATCTTTGAATTCATAATTATTAATGAAGCAACATGTTCATTATTAATTATGAATTCAAAGAGCCTCAAGAGCTCAATATGTTAAAGGCCGAACTGAAAACTGAATGGTCGCAAGTTCGAGCCCCAACCGTTGCACTATTGTCGTACTCACTCCTTTTTCTCAATGTTTTCGCTTATTTGGAAGGGAGAGGACAATATAAGTTAAGCTTGGCTACTATTCTTAAATAAAAAAAGACGTGTGGCACTCGGGGGCTGCCGCGGTTAAAGCTATTGCATAGCATTTTTTATCAACGCCATCTAGCGGTGAGAGGAGTCCGTGTCCGTGGGGTGTCAGGTTATTTTCGTTACGGAATTTCTGGATTCGGTCTCCACGCTCAAGGCCCGCGATAGAAGCTATGCAATAGCTTAAAAAAATATATATTGGTTAGACTACGTAAATCTAACCAATATTGGTAGGTAATAGATATACTAGTCTTAGTTGCAACATAAATTTTCTCATTTCTGCTGCAATGGAAGGTGGATTTGGCCATTAATATCTGCGGCTGATTTACGACGTGATACCCTGTCTCCGAAGAAACCAAAGAAGATTCCCCCTTCAAGACGGGAATCATTTGCTATAACGATTATGGTACTGCAACCTGAAAGATGGGCAGATTTTTACACGATGTCTGCGTCTATAGTGTTTTCGGATGCGATAGATTTACTTGTTTGTTTTTGAACGTTAAAATAAATTATTGTAATATATTTTGACTTTGTTGCAACAATTCAATTGTTTTGTTTGCTGTTGCTCTGTTTCCGGTGTCTAGTTATTTTTAATTAGTAATTTTGGATAGCGAATATGCAATGCGATAAATTGATAGAGAATTACTGTCGTAATCTCAGTAATTTTATCAATTCACATTTTAATTCAATTCAATTCAGAAAAATTGTGAAAACTCTGCAACAATCATTGCTAAGTACGTCTGCAATTGCGGTGTTTGGCTGCATTTATGAAATTCTTGTTAACACAACGCATGTTAATGTACAGTGAGATATTGTCGACCAATCAGAAAGTGATTGCGATCGTTAACTGTATCAATCATTTTTAGAAAAACGTACTCTACGTTCGTCGCGACGCAAAATGTTCAACACGCAGAATAGAAATAGAAATAGAAATATTTTTTATTCAAATAAACTTTTACAAGCACTTTTGAATCGTTAATGAATCTACCACAATTCAATCTACTACCATACCGTGGTGAAATTACACGATCTCGCTCTAAGCGCTTTGCTTCCTCGTTTCTCATACGCACCCCAAAAACTGGAATGCCCTTCCGGCTTTCGACTAACTAAGTATAACTGAGTATCTTTGGATCAAGAGTGAAAAGGCAAGCGCGCACCATCTTAGCCTGCATTTTCACTAAGTGAACTAACGCTTAGCTGCGATCGCAGGTAAGCGCTAGCCTATATGTATATGTATAAAAAAGTGTATAGTTCTTATTTTTATAAAGAATTTATTAGCCTCGCCTTGACAAAAGTTTCTCGTAGAGATATCTACACTACATGGTCTTGTGCCGCTTGTATTCTCTGCAACTCGTTTGATCTCGTCTGTCCAATTAAGTGGGGATTCTTCCATGCCCTGCCCATTAAAGGTGGAAGTAAACAAAAGTTTAGTGAGTTATTTTAAACCGTCTAAAACTTAGAATGATGAATGCATGAGAAAATGGCATGCTATTTGCCCTAAACATATTTTTGAGATATTTTACCTTTGTTATTTTAGATTACCCGTCGCGTCTTGTGATCTCTACTGTTTGTTTTTTTTAAAATTGCAATACCTTGTAATGTGTTTACAAGATTGGGGCATTCAATCATCTTTCATCACGGCGAAGTCAGAGAGTAATCACATTACTAGAGAAGCAATGTCCCGTAAAACAGAATTGACAAATTATATTATTATCTGGTATACACGATATCCAGTCGTTTACAGGAAAACAAAAATGTCATTCAATAAATTAAATAATGTTGTTGAATCTGCTTATATATGGGTCGTTCTACTTTTCTACCGACAATAGTCTGTCTTTCTTCTTATTATGGCATCTCGTTGGAGTATTAATATAAACGGTTTTTTATTCGGTTCGAATAAACGTCCATATTTTTCTTATCTATTAATATTATGTCATTTTTCATGTTCTCTAACCAGCATATTTTATACGTTCGTTTTCCGTATAATGCCGTGACAGAGTGGTAAACTGAAATGTTGTCTCCACAGAAAAAGGCCACTCTGTCACATTATTTTTTCAAAAACCAACATTAAAAAAGAATCAAAATTAGCTAGGAAGGAAACTTTAATTAGTACTAATGAAAACACAGATGCAGTTTTTTTTAAATCCCACACATAAAACACAATTATAGATAGTTCAAAAACCAAAAAAACAGAAAAACGTCGTTTCATTGTCGGTAGAAAAGTAGAACGACCCATATATATCTTTATCATAATAATTATGACGTAAGTTACTTTAACTATATCCATGCAAAAAATCGTGTATAATAAATTCGTAGCTCCGTTAGTGCGTGATTGAAGAAAAACTATAATTATAAACAAACACGCCATCTTATTCAAAATATTACCTGATTTATGACTACACCAGCAAATTAACCGTATGTAGTTTCGGTTGGAAGTTGTAACTTTTCTTTTTTTATAATGATTAATTAATTAATTTACATACAAGTTTACAAAAAAATATTATATAATGACCACCCGGATTTGTAATATATGCTAACAAAGAGTTAAATCTAGGTACGTTGACTACAAAACATTAATGCCAGTTGAACATGTTGTTTATAAATTATCATAAGTGACTTAAAAAGTAGGATTAATAAGTAGATAAAAAGAGTGCAGACAGAGACTAGCCAGGAAATCAATAGTTGCTTTTTTAAACTCAAAGAACTGTTACAATATATATTTCGCTATATCAATGTAACAACCTATATCATCTTTTGTGTAAATCCGACTTTTTCATCATACAACTTTGAATAATTCATTATTTATCTATTTATTTTATTTCAAGAAATATGCTGGGTTACATAACAGTTGCCCATTTCGTCATTATTCATTAATTTTATTATTATTTGACATTATTAAATAACCGACGAGATTGTTGCCTACACAATGCTGTGTTAGGTCTGCTGCTCCATTATCTAACTCAGTGGTGGTCAGTCATTATTTCCGCTTGTTTGCTGCATTTCCACGACGTTGGCCGCCATCTTTGATTAAATTAAAAAACAAAATGAAAAGAGTTTTGTGACAGGAGCTTGTTTTTGCGCAATGTATTTCCCCGGAAGGAAGAAAATTATTAATTTACTCCGAACGGAAGATTGCACGGATGTTTTCCTATACGGTTTTGGGAATTTTTCATGCAATTTTATGATTATAAACGTTTGTTTTCAGAAAGAATCATTTGTATAAGCTTGCAGTTTGTAAACATTGTGTTAATAATCTCCTTTATTCAATTGCATTTACTCGTAACATTATCTTTTAAGATTAAAAGATTGAAAAATACCTGTCGACTCCGACGTACTTTCAGTTGTAGATATATATTATGTACCTACAATTTTACCTAAACTTACTTTATACCATCCATTTTAGGATTTACGTCATCCTTTTAAAAACTTTTTTGTGAAAATGGACGAATGAATTCTGTCACTTTAAAATCGTTTAATTTTTAATTTATTATAGCTAGAATTATTTTATACTAGCTGATGCCCGTAACTTCGTACGCGTGGATTGAGGTTTTATTACGTAGGTATTCCCGCGGGAACTCTCTTACTTTCCGGGGTTAAAAGTAACCCTTGTGTTAACCCATCCCAGACTACAATCTCTCTTGCCAAGTTTCAGCCAAATCGAATCAGTCGTTGCAGCGTGATTGAGTAACAAATATCCATCCATCCATCCATACATCCAAACTTTCGCATTTATAATATAAGTAGGATCTAACGTCCACTAGTGGAGAAAGGTCTTTTGCATGGACTTCCTCATGTCTCGGTCTTGCACCCTCTATAACCAGCGACTCCCTGCAACTCATCCGTCATCTCAAAGAATTATTATAGGTAAAGTTGAAGTTTTAATTTACGATTTCATGAAACAAAAATACGTATATTATTTTCAGATTTTTATAAATAGATTACTTTTACCGTACTAGACAAATCTGTGGGTACAGTAAGAGACTTTGTCCGTATCGAGTATCAGAAACTCTAATTTCTTTGAATTTTCTTTTCTTTTCTATAAACGGCATCCCGAAATTTTCCGACTCTCAAGGAGCCTATTTATTGTAACAGTGGTTGACTGCGCAAATCCAGTTGTATGAGTTACCTCAGTTCAGACATAATTCAGTGTCTGAACCAATTCACGTCTGCCATAGTGGCTGTCATATCGTATCGTTCGCCCATAACTCAACAAGCTACTTCAATTGCTCGACGAGATTCGAAACTCGCCCGGTTTTTTAAATTTTTACTATGTCACCGTGATACATGTATGGTATAGGCAACTAGCTGATGCTCGTGATTTCATTCAATTCAATTCAAATTCATTTATCTAAATATATAAAAGGCAAAGGTGACTGACTGACTGACTGACTGACTGACTGACTGACTGACTGACTGACTGACTGACTGACTGATCTATCAACGCACTCTAACCACTGGACCGATCTAGCTGAAATTTGGTATACAGGTAGCTGTTAGCACGTAGACATCCGCTAAGAAAGGATTTTGGAAAATTTCAACCCCAAGAGGGATAAATAGGGGGTTAAAAAATCGAACCTAACGTGAGCGAAGCCGCGGGTTAAAGGTAGTTTCAGATATGATCATCCATAGTAATAATAACAATAATCAAAAAATAAATATAAAAATGTCAGTCAAATGAAATAAAAATAAATGAATATACAGTCAAGTCAAACGAAAATAAAAAGATATTATATCAAAATATCTATCTATGATTTCGAGATATAATATCTACCTATGATTTCGAGAGACACTCGTATAGCTGCTTAGTGCTTACAGCGCCAAAATGGCGTCAATCAAATCCAAAATGGCGTCAAGTAGGTCCAAAAAAAATCACAGCAGCAAGTCCAATCACAGATTGTAGATCCGCCATGTGTAACCCACGCTACTGCCAGAGTCCGTGGATGGACAAAGACAGGTTTTGTGGCGCAAGTCCCACATAACCCCTTCATTTCCCCTGACGAAGGGGAACGGAGGGGAATGGAGGGGAATGCGTTAGGCATTTCCTGTCTATAAAAGAAGTGACAGACAATCTTAAGCGGGACACTGAACACGAAAGGCTAAAGACCGTGTTATGTTTTGATCATTTCAACCTATGTTTAGCAGTGGACGTCTATCACGACGCCTGAAATTATGTCTAGTCATGAACGTTTAATGCATGCGCTACATTTTCATGGACATAATTTGAAGTGTCTGAATCATATCGCCTCGAGCTGCTTAGTGTTTACAGCGCCAAAATGGCGTCAATCAAATCCAAAATGGCGTCAAGTAGGTCAAAAAAAATCACAACAGCAAGTCCAATCACAGATTAAATATAGACAGATGGCAGATCTCAAGCAGGAAACTGAACGCGAAAGGCTAAAAGACTGTGTTATGTGGTGATCATTTCAACCTATGTTTAGCAGTGGACGTCTATCACGACGCCTGAAATGATGTCTAGTCATGAACGTTTAATGCATGTGCTACATTTTCATGGACATAATTTGAAGTGTCTGAACCAATTCGCGTGGAGCGTGGTGGCTGTCATATCGCATCACCCGCCAATTACTCAACAACTTACCCGTACATCCAGCGCTCGGCGAGTTTCGACACTTGCGAGAATTTATACACCGTTCAATCTATCCATATAATAAAATTGTAGAAAAGTGGTGTCTGTACAATGGAAATATATAAAAAAAAAGTAGCAGGGGTTGTTACTATATCGATGCCGAACCCGAATTTGTAATTAATTTTTTTTTTGTCTGTTTGTCTGTGTGTTTGTGCACGCTAATATCAGAAACGGCTTATTCGATTTAGATACGGTTTTCACTAATATATTGTAGTAAGCTTCACTTACCATTTAGTGTTTATTTCATGTCAATCGGTTCATAAATAAAAAAGTTATGTCAATTTAAAGAATCACGGCGAACATTTTTAACGTACAGAGTACGTACTACACGCCTCGCGCCTGAGCGTCGACGGTATATATCGACCTATACGCAGAATAGAGTTACTTCTGCAAAATCCCTACTTTACAGGAGAGCGATTTGAAGTTTGTCTTGCCTGTAACTTTTTTCGTTATTTTTCTAGAGAATTGATTCTCATAGTATACTTTTGGAACATTATTATGCATTGATTACTATCAATAAACTCAATGCAAAACCCATAATTTGGAATTTAGGTGTTTCTATATGCATATGTGACGATTTTTTGCGGATGTCTCCATGTTCTATATGTATATGTAACCTTATACTTGGGAAAAGTGTTCGTACCATGTCTATATATAACTTTTTTTTATGGAAATACTAATCTTCAAACGGTCTTATTTGCTGTAAAGGATGAAATATAAATACAAAATAAACAGTGTTTCTTATTTCATAATAACACATTTATTAGTAAAAAAAATTCAACATAATTTGACTAATTTTTTTAATTACTAAGCATGTACCTACTATAAAATTGTCTTACAAAAAAATGTAAAAATTAATAATAAAATAACTGAAAGTACTTTGTATTTTATATAGGTAATACTAGCTTTTGCCCGCAACTTTGCTCACATTAAGTTCGATTTTTCAATCCCCTATTTTACCCCCTTAGGGGTTGAATTTTCAAAAATTCTTTCTTAGCGGATGCCTACGTCATAATAGCTATCTGTATGTCTTTCAGCCCGATCTATCCAGTGTTTTGAGCAATGTGATGATGATGAGTCAGTCAGTCAATTAGTCACCTTATCCTTTTATATATTTAGGAAATTAAATTTAGGAACTATTGTGTAAATATGTAAGTAGAATGTATTAATAATCCTACTATAGAAACCTCAAAATGAAACTAATAAATAATATAAAACATAAACATAAATAACGTATTAGGAACTATTATTTACATTAATAATAATCCTATTATAGAAAACTCGAATAAAACCAACAAAATAAAATTGCTACAAGGACAATATATAAGTTCTTTCAGGAGTTTTAAAAATAGTACAACCGAATATTGGCAAACAAAAAGTTTAAAAATATTTTCTCTATTTTCCACAATTTTTCTGTGCGATTTATTATTGGCAATCAATAAGAAATCAATCATATCTAAGTTCTTCTTCGACTGAGCGTTATCCCACTAGGTGGGGTCCGCTTTCCGACATGCTTTTGCCCACTTTGCCCGGTCTTGTGCATCCAATTTTCTTAATTTATTGGCTCTCATATCGGCGCCTACGAGGTCCAGCCAGCGCTTTCTTGGACGGCCGCGAGATTTAGCTCCAGGGACGGCGATGTTAAGACATCTATTACCGACGTAGCTTTGTGGTTTCCGTGCTACATGACCATACCATCTTAGACGGGCTTCTTGCAGCTTATCTCCGATGTCACGGACACTAAGCCTGCCGAGGATGTGATCGTTGCGTTGCCGATCGCAACGTGTAACATATCTAAGTTATTTATGTCTATATTATTAATATTTTAATTGAATAGATATTTTAAATCACGAAGAAAATAATATTGTGGTGGCAGAGATCCACTGGGTACCGCGCAAAATGAAAATTTTAAATTAATCAAAATAATGAATTTGTAAAGAAGATGCGGCACATCATCATCTCTAGAGTCGTTAGGTGCACTGTAAGAGTTAGTTGTAGATGGTGATTGCGTCCAGTGATCATCATATGGTTAGAATAAAGGCATCACGACAATTTATGCGTATTTAACGGAGAAGGCATGGGAGTCGGTACACATTTTGGTGATGATATTCAAGACAAATTCCCAAAGCTAACAGCAGGGGAATTTTCAAAGTTGGACCGAGTTAAAAGTGTTAGGTCTAGTTGTTGCAATTGCAGGCGACGGTAGGCATTATTTATTATCTTTTATAGAATTTTCAGCAACATGGTGCAGCCTTATGGCTAGTTTTGTCAGTAGCAAAAACTGGTATTTATCATTATATGCCGGCTGCAGTATAGATAATCGACTGTCTCTTACAGTTCCATCTGAAATATCAATCTTCCCATATATCAGGGACCTCTTGCCTAATTTTTTCAGCTCCCTGTGGTAGTGCTGTTATTGTAAAAGCTCCACTACTGACACTGCCATTTTCTGAAAACAAAAATTAACATCATTAAAACGTTAAAGCAATTAACTACAGAAAACAGGTCTAAATAGTTTTATGTAGTTTTTTTATAAATACTTAACATAAAAAAAATTATTAATTTTAGGCTTTTATGGTAGTTTTCAGTTGAATAAGGATATATATCTCAATGTCAAACCAAGAATAAATGAATATATACACATATACCTCATAATTTCAAAATAATTTCCCTCGAACAAAGTAACTTGTGCACATTGTCCCGATATTTTTTACATGATTTCCGAATAATAAAGTAGTATGGTAAAATAATTAATATTATTGATTACTTATTAAAATGTATGAATTAATGTTTAATAGGTGTAATGAATTGATATTTTTTTTTTGATTGTTTTTTGTAGTAAAATCTAACATTCCGAGGTATAATGTTCTATATGAATGTGGAACCGTTTAACTTAATTATTTAGCTTTAAAAATATATATCTGTAAAAATTATTATATACAACTATCTAAGAGCAATCTATGTAATATAATTACAAAGCTGAAGAAAGAAAATTCCATTCACTTACCTGGAACATTCATTTTTCCATTTTTTTTATCTCCACGGCATTTGTCGTATTACTATATTCAATTTTTTTTGGCTTTAACGAAGGGAAGATCATATGTTTTGAGTGTGTATTTTTAAGTTTGAGCACATATAGTAAAAAATAATAACAAATTTAACACGAAAATAGCAGATAAAAGTGTGAGCGTGTGCACACTATCATTTCGGAGAACATGAATACAACTGCAGATGGGACCCTCCGATCGCGCTGATCTGGACAGTGAATACTGACACTTGTGCTGTCGGGCCCTTCTTCTTTGGAGAAATAAATTAAATGTACCTTTATTCGACTGGTATCTTTGGATCTACATAACTTTTTAAAATTTTGATTTCACTAGTAAATATTAGAGATCTTTTTAGGCTTAAAAATGCAATAAAAAATTTTTGTGCCATAATCATATATAACTCTATTCTACGTATAGGTCGATATGTAATTCAAAATACGCTGCCCGAAAAGTCACTATTCCACGCGAACGAAGTCGCGGGCACAGCTAGTCCATAATACTCGCGTTTTCATTGGAAATTTAATTAACACTAGATGATGCCCGCAACTTCGTCCGCGTGGAATTTTTAAAAACTGTAACACACGTACGTTCTTTATTTTTAATCGAAAGGCAAAATACCGATTTTCATAGATTGACTACTTGAATTTGAAAAATGACGGACTTTCATACAAACATTTATCCCCAGTTTATCCTCCATTTATTCCCTATAGGGGTGGAATCTATATATATAAAATTCAAAGTCCTGACTGACTGACTGACTGACTGACTGAGATATCAACGCACAGCCTAAACTACTGAAGTTAGAAACTTGAAATTTTTACAGTTGGTTCCTTTTATGACGTAGGCGCACACTAAGAAAGGATTATAGGAAATTCCATCCCTAAGGGGTTTAAATAGGGTATGGAAGTTTATATGAAACTCCGTCATTTTTCAAGCTGTTTCCATCAAAGTTGGTATTTGAGCTTTCAGTTAAAAATAAAAAAGTACGGGTGTCACAGTTTTTGAACGCGGACGAAGTCGCGGGGGCAAAAGCTAGTTTTAATATATCAGAAGTAATTAATTATCTCTAATATATAAACATACTCGTATATATCACTGCTAATCTATATTGATGGATAATCATTTCAAAACATTTGACCACAAGTATAACAGCGAGGGGACTTAAAGGGACGACCTAATTAAACAGCCAATACTACTTAACTTAGGTATACACATAAGCAAAACATTGTTACCAGCAAGAGCTTAGGACGAAATTAATCAAAACTATGAATATCTGAACGCATTATGGCACACACGGGCAACTTTGGCCCGGCCGCGGCCGATCGCTTAATCAACATTAAAATATTTCGGGTCACCGTGCTTTCAGTAGGAAGGACCCTTTAAGGGATAATAACACTTTGAAGTTGAGCTAACTAACTGAACTTTAATGAGCAGCGGTGAAGAAAAGTGTTTTGTGCACGAAAGCTTAAGATTCCTTAAAATATACTTACTTCAAAAGGATCTCCTTTTTGATTCAGCGAAATCTTGGTAACAATCAGGGTAGCCAAAAAAGGTTAGAATTATTTTGCTATAATCCGCCAACAGAAAGAATCTGTATGGTCAGACATGCAGTTACAAGCTAAGCACCGCTTACCTCCCCAACCAAGCAAGAGAGCCAAGTTCCCAAGCAAGCAATACCACCTCCACTCACATGCACCACCACACAAGACTTTTATACTACTTTCGACGCACGTTTCGCCCCGACACCGGAGCACCCTCAGGAGATGTCGACTTTACAATGCTGTACATATAACTTAAATTGCTTTATTGTCTTCTAGCCATTAAAAATCTAGATCGGTTCAAATCTTTCCAATAATGGGTCCCGACTGTTTAAGCAGGACTTGTTTTTCCCTACGATCATAGAAAAATAAGGTTTTTCCCTTTCAGTTTTTACTGAAAATTAAATTTTTACGCAGTCGGGTTTTTGATTTTTTAAATTTGATATTTTTATTTTCTGAATGAACAGTTGAGATATTTCTTTCAAAATCAACAAAATATCCCGCTTACACAGTCTTCTGAACGAATTTCAAAAGTATAATTGCAGAAACAGTATTTTATTAATCCATGTTTTTTTTTTGAACAAAATTCATATTATATTATCATATACACCCATTGAATAATTATTTATTTACTTAAAGTAAACTTAATGTCAACACCATGAAACTTCTAGTTATTCAAAGTTTCATTTTAGTCATCGTGTTGGTCATCCAATAAATTAACATAACACGTAGTAAAGCCGTCATATCGAGTAATTCAGTTGACCTGGCGCCGCCGGCGTTCATTATAACATCAATCTAATCATAATATTATGTAACTAACTAGACTTACACCATGTCATCTCTAACTTGTACCTATAAGTCCTACTCTTCTTGTAGCTCTACGTGGCTACTGAAGGTTGGCCGTCATCTCATTTAATTTTACGCCGACTAAGTCGCGGAGGTAAAAGCTAGTAGTAAGTATAAGATATAACCGATTTCAACTTGATTTTAATTGAAGAACATGAAATGACAATAAGTATTCAACACAAAACAGCGATGTAATACCCGCTGTTAATGTAGCATATTGTTAATGCGTCAAATGTAAACGATTATAGCGAGCTATATATATGGCTATATATGAAACATGTTCAGATGTATTTACTCAATAAGTTTAAACAGAAAGCCGGCTGTTATCATGAACCAGAGTTTTGATTAAAACGTGCTATTTGTTTAGGATTGATAAAACCAGTATTTTGATCAATCGGGCCGTGATAAAATTCATCGTCAATTTTATCTTAATACTCAACAAAATCTGGATTTGTTTAGTGATTTAATCAAAACTCTAATGCGAAAGTTTAGATGTATGGATGGATGGATGTTTGTTACTCAATCACGACGCAACGACTGAACCGATTTGGCTGAAATTTGGCACAGAGATAGATTATAATTTGGAATAGCACATAGGCTACTTTTATCCCGGGAAATAAGTGAGTTCCCGTGGGAATTACTTATTACCTTTATTGTCCAAAAAGTGACTTTCCCAGTACTTAGTGGGCCTGGCGATGAGTATTAGAGATAATAATTATGATAATATGATGACATAATAAGCCTCGATAGCCCAACGGTTAAAAGTGCGGACTGAAAACTGAAAGGTCGCAGGTACGATCCCCTTCCTTTGCAATTTTGTCGTACACAAGCTTTCCGCTTATTTGGAGGGGAGAGGAGAATATTAGTCAAGTTCAACTTTGATAATAATTAAAAAAAAATTGAAGAAACTATTTTAACTAAATGTCAGCGTAACAGGAAAATACCTACCAGTCGGTGCCAGTTAAAGTATTAGGACTTTGCCCTAATATTTGCATATAATAAAAGATTTTCAATATTCATTATTTATTACAGCCATTTCACTCAGTAATTAAATACAGTGATTCATATGCTTGGCATGTCGTTACAATTTACATACTTGTTAATACTTTTATTTTTAACACATGTTAAGATGATGTAGTGTAATGTTCCCAGAACTCATTGAACCTTTGCATGTGCCGAATGTCCGCTACTATGTAAACACTGTTTGCGAACGCATTAGCGAGAATAATTTGGGCAGCTCTTGGCAAACGCTTACAGGGCCGCTGTTAATATATATATAGCGTGCGGCCAGCGCTAGTAGACTTGACGGCTTTTGTGGGTTTTCGTTACACTTTCATGTTGGCCGACACTTGTCAAAAGCATCGAAACAATGAGTACTCGAGCCATTAGCGCATCACCCCATCCTTGTCAACAAATATGCTGTAGAACTTAAGTTACCTACCTACTAGCTGATGCTCATGACTTTGCCCGCGTGGAATACATCTCTAGTTTAGGGTATCTACGCAAAAAATACGTCATCCTTTCATGTTCTTAGGAATACCGATCAAGCTATGCCTTGTTCATAATTTAATTTTATTTTATTACAAAATCATGACCGTAAAATATGCAGCTGAATACTTAAATAATTTATTGGTAATTTGGCCATATGCATGGGTGATCGGATCTTACAACTAAATAGGGAACCAGCATATCGATCCTCTAAAAATGATTGCATCAATGTAACGATTGCAATGGCCTCTGATTGGCTGGATTTATGGCGTTTTTGCTGCATCAATGCGTTTTAACCAATAGCGGGAGGGTACCAGCCAATAGGAGGTCATTACGATCGACACACTGTATTTAGCTAAAGTGAATCAGGCCCAGTACTCAGTAGATACTGTTTCTTAAGTAAATATATTGTTCATTTTAACACTAAGAATACTTTTACTCGAGAGTCATAAGGATAAGAACATCAATGGTACGCCCACCGCCAATTTATCGTAGACATAGCCCCTGAACAAATAAGTAGGTATAATTCCAACGAGCCGAGAGGCCGAGACTGTTTCGAGCGGTTCTATAAGACGACTCATTAGACACAATAAGCTGTAATTGCTGTTTTTGCTGGGACGCCGTGCAATTAACCCCCATTCAAATATAAGCACAAAGGGTATCATTGTAAAGACCTTTATCAAATAAATATTGAATTTTCTACTGATATATTTTTCAGCTTCAAAAAAAATTGGTTATCGATTCCGCGGGTAGTTTTTGGCGAAGTTTGTCTTTGTTGCAGTCCAACCAAAACCAACTTTAATGCGTTTACAATTTGGGTACCCATTGAGTTACCCATTGATAATTGGGTGTTTGACAAACAGCCAAATACCCAATTGTAAATGGGTTAAATAATGCAAAATAATATTGTTTTAATAGCAACAATTTCACAAAATAATGATTTGATTTGTAACTTTTAAAATTATAACCAAATTGAAAGTGAACTTTTGAAAACTTGAAGAGCATATCAGAAATCCAATTTCGATGATAATTAACTCACATTATGAAATTTATAAATGGCATGTAATTAAACGAGCTTCTATTTAATACCATTATTGGCTTCTAAATTACTAAGTCAGCTTCAACTAGTGAGCCTCTAAAAAATATAATTTTAGCATCTATATTTATAACTTAGCTTCAAACTGTGAACTCCTAAAATACTTAAATATTAGCATCAAATAATACACCAAATCTTCAACCACATTTTTAATTTTTTTTTTTGTGAGAAAAATGAAATAAAAAAATGTTTCTAACTAAACAAAAAAACGTTTTTTTTTTTTTGATAAAATGAAATTAAAAAATGTTTGTTTTTAAATTTAACTCAAGATAAATACCTACACATAACATTATAACATTTTTGAAAAAAAAAATCAAATTTTTTTCAACTTTTTTTTTAGTTTTAGGTAGGTTTACGATCCCAACAGAACCTAAGTGCCCGGCCGAAGGCCGGGCACCTGAATATTCATGTATAACCCTAACCTAACCTAACTTTAGTTTAAAGAAAAAATTATACAAAAATAATTGCAATATTAACACACTAACAACAGAACAACAAAAAAAAACAAATGCATGTTTTGAATGGCGCTCTCTGATTGGTGCAAATAGCCATAACCAACGAGATCGTGCAAATTGCCAGTCGCATCCGTCTCACTCGCACCAACGAAATCGTGCAAATGGCCAGTCGTATCCATCTCACTCGCACCAAATCGTGCAGTGGCAGTGGACAATAATAAAAATAGTGGCTCTTTATTTGATGCTTTCTTTGGAATATTTTGTGGCCATTGTGAAGAAGCCGAGTTAGTATATTAGAAGCTTCATCATATTCCCGTTGCTGAGTTATTAAATTAGAAGCTAGGTTTTGATGCCAAAAAATAAATTTTGTTGGTCGACTTATTATATTCCTTTATAAATTAACGACCTTCCGTAAAGTAATGCGAATCAAATTATCGATTTCGGTGTACGTATGTTCTGGAAATTATTGTTGTTATTCCAAATAATTAATCTTCAATATTATTAACTTTTAATTTGTTAATTTTGGCAATTTCCTCGCAATTTCGAACATTGCTTCTGGGAACGATTTTGAAGCGAGAAGCAATTGATTAATTACGATCGTCCTTCCCGTTTTGCCTCCCCGAGGAAAAAACTATCAAAATAAAACACTTTAATTCAATTTAGTCTTCATTCTAAAATGCTCGTTAGAAAATAATATTACCTATCAAAGATTTTTATGTTAGACCCATTCAGCAAATCATAACACAAAAATGCCACCGGGGTGGGTTCTGTGGTTGCGTGCGACTGCGTTGGTCTAGTAGTTAGCAAGTTCAACTGTAGATGACGAGGTTCCTGGTTCGATTCCCGGGTCGGGCCAAAAACGTATGGGGTTTTTCTGTCAAGGAATTCGCAGTAGGTACTAGCCCGGAGTTAGGAAGCTGGCGGTGAGTCACCCCCGTGCCTCGGAGAGCACGTAAAACCGTCGGTTCTGCCCCTGATCTCTCTCCGGTCGTGTCGGATTTTAGACGTGTTGCAGTTTTTCTATTACAGTTCTTGCAATTCACGAGGGCGCGAGAGCTTTACTTGTGATTACGTCGTGTACATGCACATTGCGTGAGTGTGTGTGCCTGTCAGGAGCGTAGGTGGGAGCGGTCAGACGCGAGCTCTCACTTATATGTATAGATATGATACACACACAATCATGAGCCACGCGCCCTCGTCAATTGCAAGGACTATAACAAAGCTAAGCTAATCCATTACGCACTCGATCTTAAGCTGCATTTTCAATTGCCATCAGATGTGATGGCAGTCAAGCGCCTAGGCTATAGGTACATATATTATATTACAAAAAACTAAGGTCTTTGTGCCTACCATTTAATAAACTGTACAAAAAATAGATCTAAGAGAGGGTATAAACGTGCTTGATAATATTGAAAGCTTTCCTTAATTTTAATAGCGCTTTCGCGCTTTGAAGGGTCGGCGTCTTTTACCGTTAATAATTTACAAAGTTCAGAGGCCGATTTTGATTTCAAGGTGTCTACAGACGCAACGCGTTATGGCAGCGACGCGAATGGAATTTTATAGTTTTTCATTGCTACCTAGTCAATAATATATATAGAATTTCATTCATGTATTGAAAATTAATAAGGTAAAAAATCCGTTAAAGATACGCCGAAAAGCAACGGATACGGAGCTTTCTTCTCCCTCAGATATTCGCGAATACAGATACGGATATCTGGCACATCACTATAGTTCAAACTAAGGTAGCCTGTGGGTTCAAATCCAAAATGTTATATGGTCAGTACGTCAAGGAAGCAGCACGTGCTCTAAGCGCTCTGCGCAGTGTAAATGTCTGTACAATACGTGGATGGTTGTATCTCAGTATCTTTTTCTTCGACTTAGCGTTGTCCCACTAGGTGGGGTTCGCTTTCCGACATGCTTTTGCCCACTTTGCACTTGCACTTTTGCCCGGTCTTGTGCATCTGATTTTCTTAATTTATTGGCTCTCATGTCGGCATCAACAAGGTCTATCCAGCGCTTTCTTGGACGACCGCGAGATTAGGTCCAGGGACTGCGATGTTAAGACTTCTATTACCCACGTAGCTTTGTGGTTTCCGTGCTACATGACCGTACCATCGTAGACGGGCTTCTTGCAGTATAGTTCTAGTTGTATCTATGGATACAACTTCTAAAACCGCTTCGGCCAAATCTCCGCTTATAATACGCGTTGCGTCTATCCAAGGCTTTATTAATCACAAAGACCTCTCTGGCGTAGTTGAGAGAAACTTTGAGAATTATTTATTGACATAATTTTTAGATTCAAATGACATTTAAGTGATTTAGCGATGGGACGTCGGAGTTCTTTCAAGCGAAAGGAACTTTTAAATTTTTAATTTATTTTTTAACGACTCCCAACAGCGAACAAGAGGAGCTTTTTCTACGTGTACCTATTCCTCTTGATTTATTAAAGTTACTAGTTTTTTAGCAAGCCTGCGTGAACTTCAGTGATTGATATGAATATATTAAAGTTGAAGTATCAGGAATAAAATGCGATCAAAATAGGTAGATGTTTGATAAACTGGCATTGTTTCTTCTTGCTAACTGTAAGATATACGTGAGAAAGACAGATAAAGAAATTGGCGGTTCAACATTACTATTCTAATAGCCTCAATAGCCCAACGGTTAAAGGTGCGGACTGAAAACTGTAAGGTCGCAGGTTTGAATCCCACCCGTTGCACTATTGTCGTACCCACTCCTAACACAAGCTTTCCGCTTATTTGGAGGGGATAGGAGGATATTAGACAACCTCAGGTTGCCTAATATTCTTTGTTAAAAAAAAAAAAAAATATTGATGGCATTGCTATATAAATATTTTCGCTTCAAGTATTGACACTTCAGTATGTTATCAATATCATCAAGAGAATGAATGAGACGTTCGTCCTTTTCACAGAAGAAAGAGTGTCGCAAACGAGTCAACTCTTCACGGACGTGCCAAAAAGTTGCCCCTCAAGAGGGTAATTTATAACCATCCATAGGCCATCCATGCCATTTTCATAATTTGGGGAAGTGATTCCCTTGAAATATCGTAGACATACTGTAAGTGGAATTATGTGGAGCGTGAACTGGCAAAGATTTATCACGTTAGGTATAATATAACGCCTATCGGCGGCGGCCAGCGGTTGGGAAAATCTTAGTAAAAGATATCAATTTTCAGTACGGCTATTAACATTCAAATTCAAATTCAAAATTAATCTCTTATGACACGTCATAAATCTACCACCGGTTCGGAATGCAGATTCTGCTGAGAATAGCCGGTAAGAAACTCAGCAGTTGCTCTTTTCAAAAATTTTTGAAAAATGGTAGTTGACACTGACTTGATGTGTGGCACAATTTATAAAATAAACGTTTCCTTCTTTCTTCTTTTGATTTGAGGTGTGCGTTGATAGATCAGTCAGTCACTTTTTTCTGTTATATAGGTATTTAGACTAGATTTTATCCACGGCTTCGCTCACGTTGAATTTTTCAAACCCATATTTTATCCCTTTAGGGGTAAGGGAAGTCATTCAGTCAGTCACCTCTCTGATATTGATCGCCGTGATCAGTTTTGGTTGGGAGTAGGTACTAATATTATTTATCACTGGCAACAAGCACTGTTCGAAGACGATTTTAATGCAGTATTGTTCTCAAAAATTTTTTAGACAAAATGTCCCTAGTGAATGTGCGACTATCTACCGGAGTCAAATTATGTTGAGCGTGAACCGGTGGAAGCCAGTAATCTGATAATGGAGATTCGAAGGCAGGCGCATACTCATAACTTATGGAAATTTGTGTCTAGGGCGACACTCTCTACCGTCTCTTGATAAATTTTTTGCACTTCTATTAGTTGCAAAGTAACTGGAAGGTAACCCGCCCGGACTTGTTTGGAAAAAATTGTTGTTATTTAAAATACGCGTGATCTAATTTGGCCGGCCAGAAGTTATTCATAACTTGAACTTGAACTTGGGAGTGGTTCATATAATTTTCGAAAATGTTTCACAACTTCATGTTATAAACTTGATAAATACGAGTATAGGTGAAGAAATAACTATTTCTTCTCCATTATCAACCGATACCTTCAGTTAGTAGATATCTTAATCTGCAGAATTCAATTTTTTAACACGAAAATTTACTAGATTCCAATATTTCAATATTTACTAATATTATAAATGCGATAGTGTTTGTACATTTGTCCTTCAATCACACATCAACGGAGCAACGAATAGACATGTTTTTCTTCATGGGTGGGATACCCAAAACCGTTACCGCAGATATTAGAAAAGTACCTAATCTAACAATAAAATTATTAGAATATCGATAAATAGGTACCTACCTAAGTTCCTACCAGTTATGTCTACTCTAAAAGCTTTTGAATAAAGTGAGAAAGGCGAGAAAAAGCAGAAAAAATACTTATCTTTTATATTTATGAAACCGAAGTACCGAGCTCTATCCAGCTTCTATCGGTAGGTACATTTATATTTTGCCGAATTTTCCTTATTACAAAAATCTAATAGAATATCACTAAGTAGGTACCTACTGCTAGTATATTCTGAGCTTTCGTTCGCTCCCACATATAAGTGAGAAAGGCGTGGAAAGGCAGATGGGCACGTATTCTAATAAAAACTAGCACTCAGAGTTATTGGCGAAGTTGAGATGAAAATATTATGTTATTGAATGGAATCAGCTGCTTGCGGCGCGGCGCCAGTGAGGGCTCACATGTAAAAGAGGTTTATTTTAATAAAAGGAAATGTCGGAGAAAATAAAATAGGTATAACAAGTACGTGTGCTATGAATAGAGCCTTATGGGTTCAAATGTATTCTTATAATCTTGGATCCTTACCAATATTATAAGTGCGAAAGGGTATATTTTTGTTGGTTTAACCTTTAAACAGAGATAGCCTAGAGCATTAGAGCCCCCCGAATAGTAGATTCAGGAGGCAACCGACGGATCGAGGTGATTTTTTGCATGGGTATAGTTCAAGACTTGGAAAGTGACTTAATTATTTATTGGCTACCTTTAATAATCACGGAAAAACGGAGGTTTTTACTAGATTTTTAAAAACCTATCTACGCGGACGAAGTCGCAGGCATAGCAAGCAACATACGACTACCTACTCGTGTTGCAAGACTTGTTCTAAATTTGAATAATCAACTGTCAAAATGTTTCAAGCCTAAATCGCTGGAGTTAGAAAAATGTTATTTGGACATTTTTTTTCATATATAGACTAGCGCTTGGCTGCAATCACACCTGTTGGTTGAAGATGCAGCCTAAGATGAAACGCGCTTGTCTAGAAGATGCCTTTTCACTTTTGATTTGAAGGTACCCAAATTGTAGTTAAAGGGAAGATTAGAGTTCTTTTATGAGTTAAGCATTCACTAAGATGGCATCCCTGAAATAGGGGAGGAAAATTTGTATGAAATTCTATTATTTATAAAGCCAAAAAGGAGTTGTGATTGTAATTTCACTGAGTTTTCTTTTATTACAGGTAAGATTCACCATGGTGATTTCCTAGGTTTCTCTAGGTAAGTTTAATTTATAAAACCTTGTACCTATTTCATCATTGGGTTCATTTCAATTAAAAATACGTTCAAAACTGTCTTTTTCAAAGTTATGACTGCGAAAAGTATTTACAATTTTATAAATTTTCGAATAAACATGCGCTTTTTGTGACGTCACAACTGCAAATCAAATCAGTTAAACTAAATATCGATTCTTCTTCTGCGCTTTAGGACTATTTACGTAATTACAAAGCCAGGCTTATATAAGCGCGCAATCAACATACCATTAACTCAATGCAGCCTCGTTCGCTATTCATTTACTTGTTTATACGCTAATTACACATTACATGGCGAGTAACAAGTATCTTTTACCTTATAAATAGTTAACATGAAATGGTATCTAAGCATTAGAAATATGTAGACATATAGCGTTTACATGCACTAAAAAGTTTGATAAGATCTTCATATTATGACTTTATAACTTCGTTCATGATTGCCACAGATGATTCAGAGAGTAGGTGCGTATATTAAAAAGTGTAGGTACGTTGCTTGGAGTATCCAAGGTATGTTGGCATGTAAATATTATGAATTGCCTATAGGATAAGTTTTATTAAGGTATAATATATATGTGACTGAACTGCATCCTCGCACATATATTATTTTGCATATTCTTGTGAAAATATGTGTACTCTCACGGGATAAAACCCGGATCTTGAACTTGCGAGGAGAGATAGGTTCAACGCGTAGAGGCTACATGAGAGAGTTTTTTTTTATATGAATGGCGGGAAAACGAGCAGGCGGCTAACCTGATGGTAAATGATTACCGCCGCCCATGAACACTTGTAATAGCAGGGGCACCACCACCATTAAATCAATGCAGCCTCCACACCACATTTCAGGAATTTATTGGTCCGCCCCTTGAGTAACCCATATTGTAATTAAGTGGGAACACCTTGTTGATCTAAATTAGGCGAAGAATACATCAACCGGATACTTAAAAAAAAAAAATTAATAATATTATTCTTGAAAAATTACTTCTCCACCAATCAAAAGGTCGAAAACCTTTCCATAAACAGATCTTTATAATCACAGTGTTGGCAAATAGATGTTACATCACTGGTCATTTACATGATTAGTCATTTGACCTGTGTCCGGGGTCAACGACCGCCAACAATCGTATTGCCGATTAATTTACTCGAAGCGTGGCAATTCAGAGAGAATCGAAAGCTCCCAACTGGATTTGTTTTACAATAGCCTAGGCTAGGCTCAACTATTTAGCTAGTTACCACCCTACCGTCAAAGACGTGCCGCCAAGCTATTTAGCGTTCCAGCACGATGGCGTGTAGAAACCGATTAGGTGTATGGGTTGAATCTACACTGTCATATCTGATTGACTATGATATCATCTGATGGTAAGTGACGATGCAGTCTAAGATGGTAGCGGGCTAACTTGGAAGGAGTATGATAAGTACATTCAACCTATACATGTGATGTGTGTGATGTGATGGCACAATTTATAAAATAAACGTTTCTTTCTTCTACCTATACTTACCCCTAATCGGTTTCTACTCGCCATCGTACCGGAACGCTAAGTCGCTTGGCGGCCCTTCGTTGACGGTAGGGCTGTAACTAGCCATGGCAAAAGCGTCCCACCAGACAGTGTTTTACTACTTACTACTTTTCTATTACCCCCACCCTTACTTACTCTCGAGATAAATGTACGATCGCAGTCAAGCGCAAACCTTCAAAGTTCAAACCTTTCTTACTTGTGCATGACTGACTTGGAATTCCAGCATACCAACTATCGGGTCAGTCATGTGAGACGACCCAAGCGTGCCATTGTCGATTCCTCTCTGGTCGGAATCCTTTGCGTTCAATTCGTCGATCCTTGCAACAGATTCGTATTTATTGAGCCTCGAAATTTATTCGATCGATCGATAAAAAAATATACATTATACCTATTTCAAGTTTGCTCAGAACATCACAATCGAGGTACCTACTGTTCAAAACAACAAAAATTTGCTATTTTTTTACCTCTACTTGCATATCGCACACGCAATTCTCAATGAATTAAAGTGACCTAACTCAAAAATTGCAATTTGTGGGAAATGAGCAAAAAATAAAGTCACTGGACAGTGACTAGACAATACAGTATTGCAAAGTCGACTCCGGTGTCGGGGCGACACGTGTGACGAGAGTAGTATAAAAGTATTGTGTGGTGGTGCATGTGAGTGGTGGTGGCATTGCTTACTTGGTGACTTGGCTTTCTTGCTTGGTTGGGGAGGTAAGCGGTGCTTAGCTTGTAACTGCATGTTTGACCATACAGATTTTTTCTGTTGGCGGATTATAGCAAAATAATTCTAAACTTTTCTTGCTTATAGCATTATGGCAATTTACGGTTGCCAACTCAAAGAAGCGGTAAAATAACTTCCCAAATTACTAAAGAAACTAAAATAAAACGCCAGCAGTATACCTGCACCCAAGCCTGCATCCAATAACGGTGCAAAAGCATACAAAGATTAAAAAATATGTCCGCCCGTTTAAATTATCGCCACTGCAGTTAGGTTTCTTAATAATTCGACTTGACTAATGGTTTTTGGGGGAATTAAGGCTATGTACATCCCGCTTCGGGGAACAGTTTTAATACGTTCCGCGAATTTATGCAGGAACTAACGCTGCGGATCGTAAATTACATAGTTTTGAGCGCAAGGTAAAGTATCTAGTGGTTTTCGACCACGGGAGAAATGGTGTACAGTTGGGAAACAAACGCATTTAGGTAGGTACGTTAGGTACAGAAATAGTGCAAAAGTTTCTGAGCTTTAGCTTCTAGGGCAGGTATATTCTGCCTCTGATTGAAACAAGTGTAAACAAGCTTGTGGTAGAGGTGACAAAAGCGCATCTTCTTTAAGATTGGATCATTTGTATCATCGATTCTCAACTAGAGCAAAAAGTATATTCTTGCACCATTAAATTTAATAGGTACCACCTATCGCATTTAATTGACCTTTGTTAAGAATTTAATACTTATTATTTTTATCAAATAGAATGTGTTTGTTTGTTGGTTTGTCCTTCAATCACGCTGCAACAGAGCCAAGGATCAACTTTGTTTTGAAAAGAGCAACTGCTGAGTTTCTTGCCGGCATTGCTTGATTTTCGACTTGTCATAACAGCACAAGCTTTCCGCTTATTGGGAGGGGAGAGGAGAATATCAGTCAAGTTCAGCTTGGCTAATATTCTTTAAAAAAAAATTGAATTTTGAATATGTATATAGATAGTACGTAAACAATCCATGACTTTTCCCACTAATTAGAAGGCATACTCGTAACATGGGGATAACATATCAACACATGAAGCTCTATATCGGTGGCAAATGGCGTAACAGAAACTTGCTAACTTTGCAGATGAGTTTTGAGTCGTAAATGTTACGGAAGCGCGGATTTATGATTAGGAGGGGGGAAAGGGGGTGGCAGGAAAACTCCTTAACAACCGTTAAGGCTTTGACAGACCACTGCACTACGCTAACAAACTTATACACACACTTACGCATTTAAAGCTTTAAATAAGGAAAGACATAATAATTTATTAATATGATATGGAGTGTAGGTGCTACTGAATCTTGACGTCATGTTGCAACAGCGCTTTCTTTTTCTAATAGTAAACTTAAAAGCTATAATCTATATTTTCGAGACTAGTTAAGATATTAAAAAGAATGACATTGTGTTATTATATAACAAACTTTTATTTTATCTATCTAAATATATAAAAGGCAAAGGTGACTGACTGACTGATTGACTGACTGACTGACTGACTGACTGACTGACTGATCTATCAACGCACAGCTCTAACCACTGGACCGATTGAGTTGAAATTTGGCATACAGGTAAGTGTTAAGACGTAGGCATCCGCTAAGAAAGGATTTTGGAAAATTTCAACCCCAAGAGGGTTAAATAGGGGGTTAAAGTTTGTATGAAAGTCCGTCATTTTTCAAGTTATATTCATGAAACTTTGTATTTAGGCATTAGAATAAAAATAAAGAAATACGTGTTTCACAGATTTTGAAAAATCCACCCCCCAAGGGATCAAATAGGGGATGAATGTTAGTATGAAAGTTTTTCATTTTTAAAGTTGTATACACTTTGTATTTGGGCTTTCGATTAAAAATAAAGAAATACATGTTTCATCTAAATATATAAAAGGCAAAGGTGACTGACTGACTGATTGACTGACTGACTGATCTATCAACGCACAGCTCTAACCACTGGACCGATTGAGTTGAAATTTGGCATACAGGTAGCTGTTAGGACGTAAGTATCCGCTAAGAAAGGATTTTGGAAAATTTCAACCCCAAGAGGGTTAAATAGGGGGTTAAAGTTTGTATGAAAGTCCGTCATTTTTCAAGTTATATCCATGAAACTTTGTATTTAGACTTTAGAATAAAAATAAAGAAATACGTGTTTCACAGATTTTGAAAAATTCACCCCCCAAGGGATCAAATAGGGGATGAATGTTAGTATGAAAGTTTTTCATTTTTAAAGTTGTATAAACTTTGTATTTGGGCTTTCGATTAAAAATAAATAAAATACATGTGTCACAAGTTTTGAAAAATCTACCACAAAAGGCATCATCTAAATCTAAATATATAAAAGGCAAAGGTTACTGTCTGACTGACTGATTGATCTATCACCGCACAGCTTAAACCACTTTGCATACATATAGCTATGATGACGTAGTCATCCGCTACGAAAGGATTTTTCAAAATTCAACCCCGAAGGAGGTAAAATAGGAGTTTAAGAAATCGAACCTAACGTGAGCGAAGCCGCGGGTAAAAGCTAGTATATATATAAAATTTAAAGTGCTGACTGACTGACTGACTGAGATATCAACGTACAACCTAGACTACTGAAGTTAGAAACTTGAAATTTTTACAGTTGGTTCCTTTTATGACGTAGGCGCACACTAAGGAAGGTTTTTTGAAAATTCAACCCCTAAGGGGGTAAAATAGGGATTTGAAAAATCGAACTTAACGTGAGCAAAGCCGCGAGCAAAAGCTAGTGTATATATAAAAAAATTTGTCAAATACCTAATTAGCCTCCTCTCTGAAGGTGTCCAAAGAAAGCTATTTTTAACCGACTTCCAAAAAGGAGGAGGTTATCAATTCGGCCGGTATATTTTTTTTTTTTTTTTTTTTTTCTATGTATGTCCACCGATTACTCCGAGGTTTCTGGACCGATTCACGAGATTTTTTTTTTAATCGACAGAGGAAGCTCGCGAAATGGTCCCATAAAAATTTTTATCTTCAACTCCTCAAGCCTGATGCTGCAGGGGTATTTCCCCCCTAAATTATGGGATTTTAGGAACTGTCGTTTACGAATTGGTATGTTTGGCCTAAGCATATACTAGATCATAGAGCTCCAGGTCCTACTCTTCAATCCTGATGCTGCAGGGTACTGCCCACCTAAATTATAGGGATGTAGGAACTGCTAATCATGAATTGTTATTGTATGTAATAAGCATATACTACTCCATCGAGGTCTAGGTTCTAGCTCCTCAATCCTGATGCTGCAGGGTACTGCCCACTTAAACTGTGAAGATTTAGGAACTTTCGCTTGCGAATTGATATTGTTAGTATCAAGCATATTCTACATCGTGGAGCTCAAGGTCTTCGCTCTTCAATACTGATGCTGCAGGGGTACTGCCTACCTAAACTGTGAGGATTTAGGAACTGTCGTTTACGAATTGATATTGTTGGTACCAAGCATATACTATATCATAATGCTCAAGGTTCTAGCTCCTCAATCCTGATGCTGCAGAGTTGGAGGAATTACGAACTGACGCTTACGAATTGATATTGTTGGTACCAACCATGGACTACATCATGGAGCTCCTAGTCCCAGCTCTTGTGTATTGTTAATAAGTACTGTAGGTACCAAGTGTAGAACTACATTAGTACCGTAGCGTTGGAGGGAGGGGAGAAAGAGAGCAGGAACAAGCTACACTAAAAAGCTTAAAATAAAAATTCTTTTCAAAAAACCGACTTCAAACGCCACTACAAAGTATAAAAATAATTTTATTTTGTACACGTTTGTTGAAGTCGGGCGGGCTTAACTAGAAACGATGAAATCGATGCGCGACGCTTACCTTATGATGACATATGAAAGACACGCTTATTGAAATCAGGCGAGCATAGCGTATCGGATTCATCGTTTCTATTTAAGCCGCCCGACTTCAACAAACGTGTACAAAATAAAATTATTTTTATACTTTGTAGTGGCGTTTGAAGTCGGTTTTTTGAAAAGAATTTTTATTCGTCGAATAATGGTGGATGGTCCCTATTATTTAGTGTAAAGCTATTCCATATGAACTCATGTTTCACAACCTTACAAGTTACAAGAGATTGAACTCACACTAATATTATAAAGGCGAAAGTGTGTGTGTGTGTGTGTGTGTGTGTGTGTGTGTGTGTGTGTGTGTTTCTTACTCCTTCACGCTACAACGAACATATTCGGCTGAAATTTTGAATGGAGATTGGTCATATCCAGGATTGACACATACGATTTATCCCGAAAAATTAAAGATTTCCCGCGGGAATCGAGAAAGCCTTAATCCACGCGGACGAAGTCGCGGGCATCATCTAGTATTTCATATCACATTGTTTGTATTCTACCGTCGTTGGAGCCGCGTTGGATTCATGACGCGTTGTGTCTGCCCCAGGCTTTACAACTCTTACACAATATCTGCGCCGCTTGCTGAGATCTTCTTATTTGTTTCTCATTTACGTGTTTATATGTCTTAGTGCTCGCGGTAACATCTGTGAAATTGTTGGGGTTTGTTTGTGTTACTGTTGCCTACTTGCTTTGAACGAGTGTTCCTTCAGTAACTGCTTAATTATCACATCACACTAATATTATAAAGGAGAAACTGTTTCACATCACAAAGAATAAACTGATTTGGTTTGGGGATTTACACATAAATATATTAATATAGGTACTAATATTTACTTAATTATATTAATTTACTAGCTTTTGTTTGCGGCTTCGCTCGCGGCTTAAGTTCGATTTTTCAAATGTCTATTTTACCCCCTTAGGGGCTTAATTTTCAAAAATTCTTTCTTAGCGGATGCATACGTCATAATAGCTGTCTGGATGCCAAATTTCAGCCCGATCCGTCCAGCGGTTAGAGCTGTGCGTTGATAGATCAGTCAGTCAGTCAGTCAATCAGTCAGTCAGTCAGTCAGTCACTTTTGCCTTTTATATATTTAGATCACTAACATTAAAGTGGTTCCCATTAAACGACCTTGAATGTTTACTAATTAAGAAAATACTAGGTATAGTTCTTGCAATTCACGAGGGTGCGTGGCTCATGGTTGTGTGTGTATCGTATGAGTACTTATGTGAATAAGTGTGAGCGAGAGGTTGCTCGTGCCTGACCGCTCACACCTAGGTTCCTCACAGGCACGCACAATTACACAATGCGCATGTACACGAGGTAACCACAAGTAAAGCTCACGCGCCCTCGTGAATTGCAAGAACTATTGTATAATATTTTCTAATTATTTATTTATTTATACTATAGGATTTACTGATATTAGTTTATCAGTTTGCCTAATGTTAAAGTGGTACCCATTCAACGACCTTTAATATTTGCCAATTAAGAAAATACTACACCAATGCTGTTCCGATCCCGACTGTCAAACAACAATCGTTCCAATCAAAATGTTTGGTCGAAATGTAACGAGTAACGACAAATCAAGGCGTCGTAAGGGAAGATCGGGAGTCGATATAAAATGTTTATGAGCCAATCAAATGTTCGTAACGCGCAAATAACCAGCTGATATGGAGCTGATGGACGCTTTTCGCTATATTCGGCTGCCCCATTTCAAAACCTAGTAAGTGTGATTGACAAAATTTTACAGGAAACCAAAAAACATGTTTTGTAGACGGCTTAGCGAAGTAATAAATCTAAATATATAAAAGGCAAAGGTGACTGACTGACTGACTGATCTATCAACGCACAGCTCAAATCACTGGACGGATCAGTCTGAAATTTGGCGCACAGATAGCTATTATGATGTAGGCATCCGCTAAGAAAGGATTTTTAAAAATTCTACCCCTAAGGGGGTAATATAGGGGTTTGAAAATTCTAACTTTACGTGAGCGAAGCCGCGGATAAAAGCTAGTATCCAATAAAAGCTTTCAAAGTAGTTTATTTACAAAACATTAATTCATCAACAGATACTGAAGAGTTCAGAGTTCAGAAGGGCTACCACAAATACGTTTTTTGGTCTCGTGTAAAATTTTGTCAATCTCACTTACTAGGTTTTGAAATGGGGCAACCGTATTGTCTTCTAATAAATGATCTTATCCGTGACGAAGGACTTATATAAAAATACAAGAGAATGGAATAACTTTTACAGAGTGTTTATGAATCGTCAAGTGAATCTACCACTGGTTCGAAATGCCGTTCCAACCGAGAAGAACCAGCAAAAATCATGATAGTTGCACTGGTTGTTCTTTAAAAAAAAATTAATAACAATATTATGTTAAGTTATTGCAGTATCATGATTTGCTGGAGTGAGTTTAAATCAAGAGTGTATATCTTTTAGGCAAGCGCGCTTAACTTTAGGCTGCAGCTTCCCTTACTAGGAAAGATTGCAGTCAAGCGCTAGTCTATATACGTAAAAAAAGAGTTCCCCATGCCCACAAACGACTTTCTGACTTTCTTGAGGCGTAGCTGAAGAATTACGAGCCTATTTTGATTAAGAAAAAACCTATCACATGAGAATGTAGCTATTAACTGTGAAAGTAACGTATGAAATCTTCTAAGCCATTTAAGATTTTTTCGGTTCAGCGGATTTTATAGCAAAACTAAATAATGCCCGCGAAAATGTAGCCAATGTGTAAATCTTGGTTATGACCTATCTCCATTAAAAATTTCAGCCAAATATGTTCATTCGTTGTGGCGTGAAAGAGTAACAAACACACACACACGCAACCTTTCGCCTTTATAATATACCTATGTAAGTTCATTGTTCCTTTTAATAAATACGCAATCTTTTTCAATTCAAGTTAAATCAAGTAACCCGTAACCCCTAAAGTTACACACAACTTACAAGTTCACGCCCATCCTGCTTGCTTGTTGTTGTCGATAACAAACTTTGATTGGTTGCTGGGATTATTCGATGTTCCCTTAGACTTTTCGATTACGGACATAATGAGAAAAAAGGCAAAACCTTTTAGGATACATTTTTTGGTGGAACATAAGAGTATTTTCTTGTGTGTGTAAAGTCTTACTTCATTCGACACTTTAAACTGATATCTATTATGAAAACAAATTAGTTATATGCACTAAGCTTTTTTTGTCATTAATACAGTAAAAGCTCCTTATTCGCGCTTCCTTCATTCGCGGTTTCACTATTCGCGGATTAAAAAATTGTGACCCAATTCCTTTATTCGCGGCTAAAGATTTCTTTATTCGCGGATTTAGTCGGTACATAGTACATGCATATTAATAAAAAGATATTCCAATATGTATCCAACTCAATATTCCAATATGTATCCCAATGAAATAGGGCGAGATGGATTCGAACAGATAGAATCAAGTGACATTCAGGAGTTGCTTGAATCGCAAGATGAAGATTTGACTGAAACCGACTTGAAAGAAATGTTAAATTCACAGCCCATTGAAGAAGAGGCTTCAACAAGCACTGGAAATGTGACATTTAATCTGAAAAATCTTAGTGAAGGTTTAAGAATGGCAAATGAGCTGTGTGATTTCTTTATGAAAATTGATCCGTCCATGGAACGAAGTCTTATTTTTAAGAGGAAAATTGCTAATGCCACTGCTGAATATCAGTTTGAACTGAAGGAGCTTTTAAAAACTGCCAAGCAAGAAAAAATTACTAAGTTCTTTAAACCTTTGCTTAAGCCTGACGATAATAATTAATAAGTATGGTCAAAAACTTCAATTAAATTGTTATTTTTTTATATGTTTGTTTTTTATTTTGTCACCTAGGAACGTATCCCCTATAATCCCATACAAATTACCATTCTGTATTCACGGTTTCTGTATTCGCGGCATATTTACGGAACGTATACCCCGCGAATAAGGAGCTTTTACTGTACTAAAAAGCTGTAATTTGGTACAGTTCGGTGGCATATTAGTCACAAAGCTGAGAAATAAAATCTTGCACGAAACGGGTGGATGATTTTTCTTATCGTCTATTCCATGGTAATTGCGAAAGTGTTTTTGTTAGTTGGTTTGTCCTTCAATCACGCTGCAACAGAGTTACGGATCGACGTGATTTTTTGCATTGGTATAGTCGGGGACCTGCAGGGCGAGCATGGGCGGGAGAAGTTTTATCCCCGGGAAAAGGATAAAATGTTTATCCCCTTATCCACCCGTCGAGCATGGGCTCAGCGGTGGAAGAATATTGACAGTGGATAAAATGGGAGAAAATTATCCCCGCAATTATTGCCATTATAAGAAAATCATGGAAGTAGGAGGTACAAATACCACAATACTTCAAAATTTATGTCAATTCGATCTCAAAAAGTCATTATTTTTATCTATACTCGTGATTTTGACAGTTAATAGGTGGTTTTTGTTTTCGTTTGACCCTTTCAAAAGTCAAAAAAGGAAAAGTTTATCCCTTTCACTTGTCCCCATGCTCTATCCGGGGGAATTTGCTCCACTTTTAATGTCAAATAGGGATAAACTTCTCCTTTCCCCTGTCGCCATGCTCTAGCATAGGGAAAAGATAGGTTTATCCCCAGTCAGTGGATAAAATCGGGGGATAAAGCTTTTATATCCTGCCCATGCTCCCAGTGCTGGACACATGCTACTTTTTATCCCGGAAAATCAAAGAATTCCCGCGGGATTTTAAAAAGTTAATCCACGGGGACGAAGTCTCAGGCATCGGTAAATAAATAAATAAATGATTAATTAATGAATTTCCATTTTAATTCAGTCTTAATTTATGTTCTCTCTATCAAAAGACGATAAAATCTAAATCGGCTCGTGAGAGTGACACCATGCCGGGAGTAAAATGGAGAATCTAAGAGGCTCCCTGGCTGACGAATCGTAAAACAGCCTCTCTATGGCGGTCGTAAAAGCGTTCCCAAATGTCGAGCTGTCATAGGCGAAGAGCTTGTTATGTTGAATATTCGACCATTTAGCCAGGACTTGGCAAGCGCACGCATTCCCCTCTGCCGAAGTACATGTACAAACGTACGTGTCAGCTTGTAAGTGTGACGGCTTTTGAGTTAGTGTGCGTTCATAGAGACATTAAGTTTTTTACAAGAGTGTGCGGAAGTGAGTAAATGTGTGATGTACGTAGGCTGTACGTGATTACCTCACCTCCCGCAGAAAGTGGCAGAATATATTCAGTACTAATTCTGTGTAAAGGCTCGTCCCGGCTAAATGGTCGAAGTGTTGAATCTTCAATGATTTTTAAGCACGTTCTAGTTTATAAACTTGTAAAAACAACTTGAATGGGATATCACTTTTCTAAATATTTGCAATCTATGAGCAAATTATAAAATTACTAGAAGATGCCCGCGACTTCGTCCGCGTGAATTAAGGTTTTAAATCCCGCGAAAATTTAGGGGCGAAACGTGCCTCGAAAGTAGTATATGAAGTCTTGTATGGTAGCATTGCTTGCTTGGGAACTTTGCATTCTTGCTTGGTTGGGAAGGTAAGTGGTGCTTAGCTTGTAACTGCATGTTTGACGCAGGAACTCTTTAGTTTTCCAGGATAAAATGTAGCCTATGTGTTAATTCTACGCGTGAGCTATCTGCATTCCAAACTTCAGTCAAATCGGTTCATTCGTTGTAGCGTGAAGGGGTAACAAACATACACAAACACATACACACACCACACACACACACATACAAACAAACGTTTAACTTTATAATATTAGTGTAATAATGAAAGACCCGACTGCTTTAAGGAATATTAACTCAAAAATAGCAACGTCACTCGGGATTTTTTTTTTTTTTTTTTTTTTCAATAATATGAGTACACACTATTAACTAATATATACTCACTAAAATTACAATCTAGCCTATTAAACTGGCTAATGAGTAATTTTATTTTAACCTAAACTTATAAAATATCTTATATACTAAGAAGTAGTCCACTGACGTATCTTAGTCTTTTTTTATCAGTTTAAGACACTTTGTTCTTGTGTTCTTTGAAGGATGAAGGTCACTCGGGATGAAGTTTAGATTCCAACGATATGCCAAACGTTCAAATCTGCTTAGGCATTTAGGAATTATGGAGGAATGAACAAAACTCACATACGTACATACATGTGTCCTGAAAACATGACTCTCCTTTTTTGGGCAGTCGTGTAAATATACGTTTATTCAGAACGAGATAATACCCGCGACTTCATTCGCGTAGATTGAGGTTTTCTATTCCCGCGAAAACTCCCTTATTTTCCCGGATATAGCCTTTACCCTATTCCAGACTATAATCTATCTCTGTGCCAAATTTCAGCCAAATCGGTTCAGTCGTTGCGATGTGATTGAGTAACAAAGATACAAACTTTCGCATTCATAATATTATAATAGGATAATTGTATTTTTATACTTATGTTGAAATGTAAAGGTTTTAAACTTACGCATTTCATAGTGTAACGACTTATAATGTGTTAAATGGGTACGTGCCACGATAAATCTCGTCGTGACTGTAGTCCAAGCAACTGGATCAAATAGCGACAGTTCTAACTGAATCATTTATCGTGGTGCACACCCGTTTAGTACATTATATTTATAAAATGTTAAAATGTGATATATGCGGGATCATAAGTTAATATTTTTTTATTATTTTTTATAGTGAATAGGTACTTCTCAGATTAATTAGATTCGTAAACCACCAGGTCCCTCTACCTTTGAATATAAAACCTAATCTATGCATGAGCTAATGAATAATTTAATATTTAAAAGCTTTTATAAAGTACTCTAGCTGATAAGTACAGGCTGGTTATCGAGTTAGTACCACTTCAATTTTCAATGGCAAAATGTGTCGTGATCTTGCAAGCTTAGCGGTCACTGGCTCTTTGCCTATCGATAGACAAGTAAAGCGCTGTTCAGCTTGATCGATATCTATCCCGGAAACTGTCTCGTAAAACTGTATTGCTCGGTGTAATCATAATTTTTTACCAAATCCCATATATATTAATGGAGATATTTCTATTTTATTGTCCTATAGACTAAGATTTAGGTGAAACAGAGACGCTCAATGTGGTCAGAAAATGAAGCCAGTAAAAAGAAGCCGAGGTGTGGTAGTGATGTTTGTTTCTCTCGCTGTGCTTATGTCAATTGCACAGATGTACCGTACAATATGACATTGTACGGTGTGTACGACATTTGTTAGTTTTATGACATATATATATAATTTATAATGCAAAAATTAGCTTTACATGTTTTTTTAATGTTTTTGGGAGTTTTATTCCCAATCACTACTCAACCACCAAGTCAATATTCCTACTTTATTATCAATTTTTAACCGACTTCCAAAAAGCAGGAGGTTATCAATTCGGCCGGTATCTTTTTTTTTTTTTTTTTTCTATGTATGTCCACCGATTACTCCGAGGTTTCTGGACCGATTCACGAATTTTTTTTTTAATCGACAGAAGAAGCTCGCGAAATGGTCCCATAAAATTTTTTACCTTCAACTCCTCAAGCCTGATGCTGCAGGGATATTTTCCCCCTAAATTATGGGACCTTAGGAACCGTCGTTTACGAATTGGTATGCTTGGCCTAAGCATATGCTAGATCATAAAGCTCCAGGTCCTACTCCTCAATCCTGATGCTGCCCACCTTAATTATAGAGATTTAGGAACTGCTAATCATGAATTGTTATTGTATGTAATAAGCATATACTACACCATCGAGGTCTAGGTTCTAGCTCCTGAATCCTGATGCTGCAGGGTACTGCCCACTTAAACTGCGAGGATTTAGGAATTTTCGCTTGCGAATTGATATTGTTAGTATCAAGCATATTCTACATCGTGGAACTCAAGGTCCTAGCTCTTCAATACTGATGCTGCAGGGGTACTGCCTACCTAAACTGTGAGGATTTAGGAACTGTCGATTTTGAATTGATATTGTTGGTACCGAGCATATACTACATCATAATGCTCACGGTTCTAGCTCCTCAATCCTGATGCTGCAGTGTTGGAGGAATTACGAACTGACGCTTTCGAATTGATATTGTTGGTACCAACCATGGACTAAATCATGGAGCTCCTAGTCCTAGCTCTTTTGTATTGTTAATAAGTACTGTAGGTACCAAGTATAGAACTACATTAGTACCGTAGCGTTGGAGGGAGGGGAGAAAGAGAGCAGGAACAACCTACACTAAAAAGCTTAAAATAAAAATTCTTTTCAAAAAACCGACTTCAAACGCCACTACAAAGTATAAAAATAATTTTATTTTGTACACGTTTGTTGAAGTCGGGCGGGCTTAACTAGAAACGATGAAATCGATGCGCGACGCTTACCTTATGGTGACATATAAGAGACACGTTTATCAAAATCGGGCGAGCATCGCGTATCGGTTTCATCGTTTCTATTTAAGCCGCCCGACTTCAACAAACGTGTACAAAATAAAATTATTTTTATACTTTGTAGTGGCGTTTGAAGTCGGTTTTTTGAAAAGAATTTTTTATGGGCAAAGAAACACTTATACTATCTATTGTAACCTATTAGTGACCCTGAAGAGTAGCAATGTCGATTATGGAAAAGCTGCATCAATCATTGTTACAATCTCAATGAGATGTTTAGTAGATTCATTGACCATTCAAAAGTGCTTGTAAAAGTTTATTTGAATAAAAAATATTTCTATTTCTATTTCTATAGGGTGTTCTTTCTGCAATAAAAAAATGTTCCCCGATTAGGTACTCGAAGATGCCTGGACCAATTTGAAAAATTCTTTCTTTGTTTGAAAGGGTATTTATACTTCCCATTTAGTTATATGGTCATCGGATCAGGATGCGATGATGGGATCCTGGAGAAATCTATGGAACTTCAAATTTTATAGGCACACTGGATATTATTTGTAGTGGCGTTTGAAGTCGGTTTAAAAAATAGTTATGTTTATATTATTAAACATAACTATTTTTTTAAACCGCCACCGGTATTAACTGACCATGGAGTCTCCGTCTATTATTTACTATAGTCTGTGCTCATACGAACTGTGATCAAATCGAATGGTGCTAAAATTTTATCCCATCGGAATGTCGTTCACACTTTGTTATTTATTGCAACGATTTTTATATTTTAACTTTTTCGTGTTCGTCGTGCATTTTTACGGTAAAACTTTTTATTTCGCCGGTTTTATGGGACACTCATTCCACCCGCAGAATAGTTGAATCAAGTCACCCATATAAAATATGTTATGTCTTTTGTAAGATTAACATTACATCACACTAATATTATAAAGGCGAAAGTTTGTATGTGGTTGTAGTAACAAACACAACGATAGAACCGTTTTTGCTGCTCGGAATGGAGAAAGCTCATACCTTGGATATAACAAATAGGCTACATATTATCCTCCGGAACTAAAGAATTCCCGAGGGAATAAAAAAAACCTTAATCCACGCGGACGAAGTCGCCTGGCATCGTCCATTGTTTTTTTTATATTTTTTAATATAAAGACTAGCGTTTGGCTGCGATCACACCTGATGGTAAGTGAAGATGCAGCCTAAGATGGAACGCGCTTGCCTAGAAGATGCCTATTCACTCTTGATTTGAAGGTACCCAAATTGTAGTTAGAGGGAAAAACGGAAGCCGGAAGGGCATTCCAAATTTTAGCGGTGCGTATCAGGAACGAAGAAGCAAAGCGCTTAGTGCGCGTCCTTGGGATTACAATAAATATATTTAACTAGCTTTTTCCCGCGACTTCGCTCACGTTAAGTTCGATTTTTCAAACCCCTATTTTATCCCTTTACGGGTTGAATTTTGAAAAATCCTTTCTTAGCAGACACCTACGTTATAATAGCTATCTACATGCCAAATTTCAACCTGATCCGTCCAGTGGTTTGAGCTGTGCGTTGATAGATCAGTCAGTCAGTCAGTCAGTCAGTCAGTCAGTCACGCTTGCCTTTTATATATTTAGATAGATAAGTATATACAGTGTGACGAACTTGTATCGTATCAGGTACCGATCGCGATCACATCACGGTCAAGCCGCGACCTCGGTCCTCTGGGGACTGCCACAGAGTAGCGAGTGATTTACATACTTCGTTATTTCATCGTATGAAATAACGAAGTATGTACATCACTAATATGTAATCACTAGCTGATTCCCGCGACTTCGTCCGCGTGGAAAAGGTTTAGAGTGACGTGCTACTATCCGCGAGAAGTTATGTCCTCTATCTCCGAAAATATTTAGTTATTTTTTGGGTAACTTGAACCGTTTACGCAGCGCACGCAACGGAAGCCCTCAAATATGGATAATTTTCCCCGTTTTTGCAACATTTTTCACTGATGCTTCGCTCCTATTGGTCGCAGCGTGATGTTATATAGCCTAAAGCCTTCCTCGATAAATGGACTATCCAACACAAGAAGAATTTTTCAATTCGAACCAGTAGTTCCCGAGATTAGCGCAAACAAGCAAACTCTTCAGCTTTATAACATTAGTGTAGATAAGTAGGTATGTAATCACACAAATAATAAGTTTCATTCGAAGTTGGATTTTGAAAAAGAATTTTTATTTTTAAACTTTTTAGTGTAGATTTATAGAATCAATCTACATATTCTCTGATCTGAGGGTAGACTGGGCGGCAGCGATTGGCGTTTTCGCGTATTTTTAACCGACTTCACAAAAGGAGGTTCTCAATTCGTTGGCATCTTTTTTTTCTTTTTTTATGTTTGTTCCCCGATTACTCGAAGACGCCAGGACCGATTTGGAAAGTTCTTTTTTTGTTTAAAAGGGTATACTTCCCAGGTTGTTCCATAGCCATAAGATCAGGATCTGATGATGGGATCCTGGAGAAATCGAGGAAACTCTTCAAATTTTGTAGGCTCACTTAATACTTTGTAGTGGCGTTTGAAGTCGGTTTTGTAAAAAGGATTTTTAAGTTTGAATTATAGTCGCAGTGATCGAGTTGCGTATTTTTTATGCCGCTTAAAAAAGACGCTGATCGCTGCCGCTAAAAGATGCCAGTCTGCTTCCTCCCTTTTTATATGACTGCCTGAAAAAAGGAGTATATTGTTTTCAGGGTTCATGTATGTATGTATGTATGTGAGTTCCTATATTCCACCATAACTTCTATACGCCTGAACCGATTTTGATGAATGAGCTATCATTAGAATCCTTAGCTTATTCCGGGTGGCATAGGCTAGTAAAATTTAAAAAAAAAAACTGATGGTGTGACTATGGTCCCGCATTAAAGACTAAAGTTGAAAAAAAAAATCGAAAATAAGATTAAGTATATAATCATCATCTAGAAAATGATGAGTAGATTCCAAAAATATATAATATTAAACTTCAATATCCAGTGATTCACAAAACAAAATACCATTTATAAATGTGAATAAGATTCCAAAGGGCTGTGGTATTTAACTTTTTAGTTTCTTTTTTGGCTGGGCAGTCGTATTTTTAAATATTTTCAATTATAGCTAGTGAGCAACGTCGCCGAAAAAAAAAAGATTCCAACGAATTGAGAACCTCCTCCTCCTTCTTTTTTTAAAGTCGTTCAAAAATATGCAGCATCTGTATGTGTTTGCTCTGCGGTAGGGTGGGGCTGCGCGGGAGTAGCTCGTCGAGGCGTGACGTGGACGACAATGTCAAGGCCGCTTTTTTATAGCAGCAATATTAGGCTGCGACCACACTGTTCACGATGATCATTTATGTTAAAAATGTAACAGTTTTTCTGCAAATAAATTTTAATAGGCGCCACTAAAAATTTAGCCTGTAAGTTAATTGACATTTCAAGATAATGCACATAAGTGTTTCACCTATGTATGATGTAAAAATGTTTAAAGTGAATAAAGAATTTATAAAATCAGTCAATCAACACTGTTCACGAATGAACATAGGGTAATTAGGTACTTTATACCTATAGTTAATTAGTTCCTTTGGTGCACAGCTCACATTAGTAAAGAATAGGTACTAGTAATTTGTTAAAATCAAAAACGTACATTTGCAGCCATTGCCTTTAATAAATCCAATCGATAGCAGTGACAGTAGTGATGTGATAGTGAGTAGTGTTGTGACACTTTTACAATTCCAAAGACAAAGTAGTTTTAGCCCAAACAGATATTAATTAAATAAAATACAAAATTATTATAACTGCACTAAAATATGCACTGTAAATGAAATCGAAGCAAAATGATTATTATAACACTTATTACGGCCGATCGGACCGACACGCCGCAAGTAACTTCCTCCTTTGAAGGGGGGGGGATTCTACTAACTATTCAATATTCTTTACTAATGTGAGCTGTGCACCAAAGGAACTTCTTCACTAAAATAAGTAACATGAACACACACTGATTGTGGTAAGTTTTTTTAAGCGCTTGACCGCGATCATATCTGATGGTAAGTGACGTTTATAATATTAGTGTGACATGGGAGTGTCAATGATGTCAACGTGAATGTCAAGGTCGTATCACACAAATAGAGAGTCGGTCTGGAATAGCTCGGCTATTTGTAGCGCGCCGCGATGCGCATCGTTACCGAGTGAAACTTTGTTAAAGTTGAGCCTTGTGCTTAAAATAGTTGGACTTCCACAGCTTGAGCTGTGGTCTAAGTTACTCCTGAGGTGGTCAAGGTCGTAAAGATAAAATAAAATCGGTCAAACGCGAGCCGGACAGGGTTCCGTACCAAAAAATGACGAAAAAACACCTTTCAAAATGGCGTCAATCAAGTCCGAAATGGCGTCCACAAAACAAAAATGGCGTCAACCAAGTCCAAAATGGGGTCAATCGATTCCAAATTGGCGACAATCAAGTCCAAAATGGCGTCAACCAAGTCCAAAATGGCGTCAATCGATTCCAAATTGGCGACAATCAAGCCCAAAATGGCGTCAAGCGTCAACAAAGTCCAAAAGGGCGACAACCAAGTAGGTCCAAAATCAGACAGGACAGCAAGCTCTTCAGTGCTAATCATAGACTATTTATAGAGTTCAGAGTATGTGACTAGTGCTTAACAGTTCGCCTCTTCGTCCTTTTATAGATACTCTTATCGGAAGTCTGTCCCGGTCGGCACCGCAAATAGCGATGCAAAGCGCTTTAAATAAATACTTACGAGGCGAGCATTTTCATTGCTCTTTAGTACCTACGGCGCCGAATGCGCTTTTTTTGCAGCGAAACGGCGAAAATGCGAACCGTTTGTTTAAATTTTTAACAAGTTGACGTGAAAAAATTGTTGTGTGCCGGTTATAGTTAGCATAATTTTGTATTAAGCTATGCATAGCTTCTATCGCGGGCCTTGAGCGTGGAGACCGAATCCAGAAATTCCGTAACGAAAATAACCTGATACGGGACTCCGCTCACCGCTAGATGTCGTTGATAAAAAATGCTATGCAATAGCTTTACCGCGGCAGTCCACGAATGCCACACGTCTTTTTTTTTCTCAAAATCTTGTTTGTGAAAATATGCATGATATTGAACAAATATGTGTATTGAAATGAGCTACCTTTTTTTTTGCGATTTCTGGATGCAATAAGTAAGTAAAGCTCGCTGCATACATAACGTGCACGGGACGGGACGGGACGTGGACGGGACGGGACGTGGAGTTTTGGAAATATCGTTTCATAGAAAATGTATACGACTGTGCATACGTCACGGAGCACGGACGGGACGGGAACGTGCCACGCGCGGAACGGGAAAAATATCGTCGGCGCAATTAAAGCCAATTCTTCAAATGAAAAATCCATCTTTCCTTGTTCACATCACTAGCACGTTAGTTCTGAGTTATTGCCACGTTGCGTATGCATTAAAAATCCCCGTCCGTGTTTACTAACCACGTTCGGCCCCGTCCCGTCCACGTCCCGTCCCGTCCCGTGCACGTTACGTATGCAGCGGCCTTAAGTATATTATTGGTTTTCAACCGACAAAAAAAAGGAGGTTCTTAAGTAGGCGCGTATATTTTTTTTTTATCTATGACCACGCAAAACATTTCGTAGAGTCGTCCGATTTTGATGATTCTTTTTTTATTCGATAGGGTCAACCTATCATGTCGAGACCACGATTTTTGCATGTGGGCCTAAATGTTGACGTTTCCATCAAAAATACGTACAAAACAACATAAGTACAAAACGGGTAAGTATATATTAATTATAAAACATGTATACATATAAAAATGTACAAAACGGGTAGGTTTTGTACATTATAATTACATTTGTAGAGGTATTTCACTTGTACAGTGCAACCTCGATATAACAAATCGGAGGGGAACAAGAAAATATTCGTAATATCAAGGAGGAACTGAGGTTTGTTATGTTGAGGTTAGATTGGTCTAAAATTCGTTATAAAGAGGTTTCTGAGCCCTTTTAACTTAAATCTTTAACAATAGTGACGAGCAGAGGTGTTTACATTACTTTCCATCAAAACAACAATTTTTTTTTTTTTAAAAAAGAATATCAGCCAAGATGAACTTGACTGATGTTCTCCTCTCCCCTCCAAATAAGTGAAAACTTGTGTTAGGAGTGGGTACGACAATAGTGCAACGGGTGGGATTCGAACCTGTGTCCTTTCAGTCTTCAGTCCGCACCTTTAACCGTTGGGCTATTGAGGCTTCTAAAACAATGATTACTTTACAAACAAAAGCGTGTCGAAACATGTCGAGACATGAATCACATTATAAGATAGAGTTATATTATTGGTGGAAACTTTATATAAAGGTTTTGGGTTGGCAAAATTCGTTAATTAGAGGTATGAATACTTTTTCTTGATAGTTGAAAATTCGTTATTAAGAGGTTGTACGCAAAGAATGTTCGTAATGTAAAGGTATATTTTATATTGACTCTTATGGACAATTCAAGGGGATTACGAAAAATTTGTTAAATCGAGGAAGTCGTTATATTGAGGTACGTTATATTAAGGTTGCACTGTATTTCATGAAGTTTAATTAAATTCAATATCTCCTAACCGCCCCTTATTTGTTAACAACAGCCAAAGCAAGATATTATCACCCGCATTATAATAGCCTCCTAGCACACTAGTGCGATAAACCCGATATTATAATATCCCCCTATCACACTAAACACTAGTTTGTATCTATAATTAAAATGATATCCATCTCACGACGAGCACTGGAAAAACTATACTTACTTGACTACCGCACGCTACGAAAATGTACAATATAAACAAACAAGAAAACCTCCCTGGCACAGTGGTTAGCACTGTGTTATAAGCGGGAAGTCTCGGGTTCGATTCCCGGCAATGGCAATTTAGAAATTAATAATTTTTAAATTTTAAAGATTGTGTACAATATCTTCTTTATCAATCGATATACATTCACTGCTGGACATATTAGAGCTCTTGCATAGACTTCCACATTACTTGATCTTGCGCCGTCTGTATCCAGCGGCTCCCTGCGACTCGTTTGATATCGTCCATTCACATTTTTTTTTAATATATAGACTAGCGCTTGACTGCGATCTCACCTGTGGTAACTTGGTAAGTGAAGATGCAGCCTAAGATGGTGCGCGCTTGCCTAGAAGATGCCTATTCACTCTTGATTTAAAGATACATTTTACCCACATTATATCGAGATCGTGGATCACATAGTGGATCTGTCAAAACTATGCTTTTCAATAATGTACAAGATATTCAATAAATAAATAATTATTATTAATCACTGATAGTAATATGAATAACTGAAACCTGTAACTCATAATCACATTCAGCTCGTACTCAAGGTAGAGTTAAAACGAGACAGATTTATGTGAGGACGTATTTGCGTCTCATTTTAACTATGCCTCAAGTCCGAGCCAAGTCAGTCTGATTGATCGAGCCTATAGCAAATCTTTACCAAACAGTGCTAAGTGCCAGCTTATCCTTATTGCGTTCGTAATAAGAGCTATAACTAGGGTTGCCAGATTTTTTTCAGCCTATAAGGGACAAATGGTTAAATTGGCAAAAAAATACGAGATTTCCGTGTTTTACCCGGGACAAATGCGAAACAAAATTACTTAGTGTTATTTTTATTTTATTTTTATATTTTTCCGAGGATCGAGTCAGTTTTAACATTATCATTCTGACACTAACACTGTCATTGGTCGATGCGGGCTGCGAGTGCAAGTTACTTCACACTACAGTCGCTCGAGCCGAGCCGAGTCAGACAATGTAAACCGTACGTTTTACAAACGTTGCGTGTGTGAATACTTAGATCGATTTCATAATGAAAAACGAAGTACGGTTCAAATACGGGACAGAGTCAGTCCCGCCGGGACATTTTAAACTATGCCTAAAATACGGGATGTCCCGGGAAATACGGGACGTATGGCAACGCTAGCTATAACGTTCAAAGGCCGCCAGCACATTGGCGTGTTCTAGTTCACGTGTCAAAGACAATGCTCAGGCTTATGCGTTTGCATAATTATTGTGACGTTTCTACATTTTCCTTGTTTGGCCATGGCTATTTTTATCCACGACGATGGTATGATATTACTATGCGTTTAATGTTTGGTAAATAAGTAAGTCTAAGTCAGAATACGCACTGCTTAAATGCAGTAATGTATCCGACTAAAAACAAATATATTTTTAAGCTATTGCATAGCTTCTATCGCGGGCCTTGAGCGTGGAGACCGAATCCAGAAATTCCGTAACGAAAATAACCTGACACGGGACTCCTCTCACCGCTAGATGGCGTTGATAAAAAATGCTATGCAATAGCTTTACCGCGGCAGTCCCCGAGTGCCACACGCCTTTTTTTTTTTATTAGTCCACAAAACTGACTACAATTATTGCTTAAATCTATACTATTATAATAAAGAGAGAGCGCTAATTTTGTGAGTTTGTATGTATGTCCGGAGCAAACTTTGGAACCACCGCACCTATTTCAAAAATTCTTTCACCATTTCAAAGGTACATTATTCCAGATGGTTATAGGCTATATATTATGCACATAAATGTATTATGGCTACAAAATTTGAGTAAATTTGTTAAAGAAGTCGGAATTTTTTTTGACTTCTAAACGTTTTCAAGGCGTGCGCTGGGTCATATACTTTTATTGGATGAAAATGATGTATGGGTGAATTGTTCCTCTCAAAAAGTTCTAAAAAAAAGTCCGCGATAGCATATGTCTATCTTCTAAGGCTAACTTACAGTAACCATTTCTATCTTTCAAATTTTGATTAAAAATAATGAATTATTTTCGAAGCTTCTTTAACCAATATGATGTCGATCTATATCTAAATAAATATGTTTATTATCGTAAGTATTTAATTTAGAACATAATTGCCCTTTACACTATACAATTTAAATTAATATCTTAGGAGTTATCGGAAAATTAATATGTCCGCGCGACAAAATAATAAAATTTTGCCAGTCGGCGCGGCGCTGTGGGGCCGGTGGCAGGTATCGGCGCGGGAGATTCGTGTGGTTCCTGTGGTGGTCTTATTGAAAATCGTCTCCTATAAGAAGCTCTGTGTGGTCATTCCCATAAAAACAAATATTTAATTTTTCAACCCGGACGAAGTCGGCGCGGGCTTCTAGTTAGATTAATAAAGTAGGTTTATGACTGATAGGAAGATATACTTGAGTAGTGTTTTTTCAAAAGGATTTAATTCCACCTTAATAATTTTTTTGGGAAATTCAATAAAACTGATAAGTAACAATGTTAAATAAAATAGTAGAGTTTTTTAATTCTAATATTGTGCTTTAGACTTATTTTTTATTGACATTTTAGAAATAAGCACTTAAATGATGCAAACTTTTGGAATTAAACCTTTTTGAAAAGTTAAAAAGTACCTCTTAGAAATAAGCTGTTTTGATTAGTACCTTATAAAAATTAAACACTTTTGTACAGGTCTACTAATTATTCTTAATTTAAACTACAACTGGAAAGGTAAGTATTATTTACTTTTTATTATTGTCTTGTCTTATTTGTCTTATTGTCTCTCCATCGACACTCCCCGAAGTTTGACGACCTTCCTGTTACCATATAAAAAGATATTTGTTGAGGGAACCGTGTCCTGTAATCGTACTTTACTGTCTTTAGCAGTGCCGGCTTTACCTATGGTGCAGGGTGTGCAACGCACACGGGCGCAGGGTTGTAGGGGGCGCCGCGCCGAGTCGCGCTTGCTTGCTTCCCGACATCATTTAAAATTGCACCATTTTTTGCACCTGAATTTCCTTTCACTGGTGAAAATATAACTGTAAGCCAAACGGTATTCTTGTATTGTAAGTATTCCGTTTTGGCCGCGCGTCTACTAGAGGGCGCCAAGATATTGATTGCACACGGGCGCTACATGGGCTAGAGCCGCCTCTGGTCTTTAGCTTAGCAGTTTCGCTGTAAGGCGTTGTTTGGGGCAAGGTATAGCCTCCTTTGTTTGCCCGCCCGATAGGCCGGATTAGTTACATTTGGTATGCAAAAGCTTTCCGTTTATATGAATGTAAAAAGCAGCCAATTAAGTTCGGGCGCGCAGCCGCCCCGCATTTTGATTCATTCAAATCGTGTCCATTGTAGCGCGGTGCGATTGTGAGGTCTAATTTATTCTTGCATACATTTGTATAAAAATGTCAGCCATCCATTTATTGAGGAATCATAACTCTACCATTACAATCCTATTATCCTATCCTATCAATATTATAAATGCGAAAGTTCTGATTCGGCTAAAATTAACAGAGATAGATTATTTCATAGGCCACATTTTCCGGATAATAAGAGAGGAACGAAGTCGCGGGCATCGGTTAATCTAAACATAAAAATGGAAAAGGGGACTGACTGACTGACTGATCTATCAACGCACAGCTTAAATCACTGGATGGATCAGGCTGAAAGGCATACAGATAGGTATTGACGTAGGCATCCGCTAAGAAAGGATTTTGGAAAATTCAACCCCTAAGGGGGCAAAATAGGGGTTCGAAAAACCGAACATAACGTGAGCGAGGCTGCGGGTAAATTTATTTTTTTTAAATATACAGACTAGCGCTTGACTGCGATCTCACCTGTTGGTAAGTGAAAATGCAGCCTAAGATGATACGCGCTTGCCTAGAAGATGCCTATTCACTCTTGATTTAAAGACACCCACATTATAGTTAGTTGGAAAAACGGAAGCCGGAAGGGCATTCCAAATTTTTGCGTTGCGTATTAGGAACGAGGAAGCGAAGCGCTTAGTGCGGCATCGTGGAATTTCGACCACGTAGCGGTGCAGATTCGTGCGATGTCTCGCGGTTCGGTTATGCTAGTAATAATATAATACTACCTTTCTTTTTTTTTTCTTTTTAAATTATGCAAAACTGTGCGCACTGAAGCTTACAGTAGGTAGACTAAGTAAAGGCTTCGTTCAGCGGACGCGAATCGATTACGAGCGCGCTTAGAGCTAATCTGCATGAATGTCAACTTAGAAGCCTTAAAGGAGGCCTGCTCGTATGTCGATTATTTAAATATCATTTCAATGGTTACTTGTTATGACTATGAGGCTGAAACCGCACTTTCACTTAGCACAGACTTTTTTTTTATTCGGTGACAAGATAGTCCTTAACTGCGATCTCACCTGATGGTAAGTGACGATGCAGTCTATGGTAGCGGGCTAACTTGGAAGAGGTATGGCAGTGTAGATTTAACCCATACCCCTAATCTGTTTCTACAAGCCATCGTGCCGGAACGCTTGGTGGCACGTCTTTGACGTCTTTGACTGACGGTGGCACGACTCAGATTTATGTCAGAGCATATTTGTGTCTCATTTTAACCTCTATCTTGAGTCTGAGCTGAGTCAAAGCCTATAGATCACAGGCTGAAATCTATAGATAGCACTCACTCAGCTCAAGACTCAAGAAAGAGTTAAAACGAGACTGATTGACTCATTTGTCAAAATGTGGATTATTTTGACAATGAGTCAAATACCCAATTAAAAATCTCTTAAATTAAGCAAAAAAATTGTATATATAGCAGTAGATTAGTAGGTATATGGAAAGGATATATAAATAGAAACGTCTGTGCAGGTATATAGAATTATAGTTATTTTTAGGCTCTTAATGCTAGGGCGGATCATTAGTGAAAATCCCTTTAATTAAGCAAAATAATAATCTTTATTCTTTATCGCATTTTCCAATATTTCGTCGGAAATCACTAATAACTACGCGCAGTGACGAATTCCGGTAGCTCTAGAGCTGTTGTAAAATTTCCAGGTAGTGCTTGATAAAAGCTGAAGGTTAAGTCTAAGTTCCCTGAATAAGGCAAAATTGACTTAACATCCTACTCTACTCGCAAATTACCTTGAGACTTATACTTGGCAGAAGTGTTTGAATTGCTTTTCGAAAAGTACTAAAAATAGAACTAACAATTCTAACAGGTGCAGTTTTGTAGCTTTTATTATTTTTTCTCACAATTGCTTCTTTAAGTTAGATGACTTTATAATATATTTTTGTGGAAGGTTTTCAGTCGTGTCTGCTAGTGACGAATGATTTTAACAAAGTGATAAACGTTACATTTTTACATTACAGCACTTTTTCATATCAGAATACAATGGCATGGTATGGCACAAGCGATTCGAAATATACATAAGATAGCTTCTAAATCGCAAACCAACCAACGATCGATCCACATGTCTAATACTCAGAAGACTTAAGTAAACTTATCATAAACAACTTTAATACTGAGATTTCAACAGAAGTTTTATTTGAACTGAGATTTATAGAGCGTACATTGACTCAGCTCAGAGTTAAGATAGAGTTAAAACGAGACACGAATATAGTCTGATATAAATTTGTATTGCTTTAACTCTGTTTTGAGTCTGAGCTGAGTTAGTGCGGTCTGTAGATATCAAACTAAGCACTCAACAAGCACCTCTGCAGAGTTCACCACCAGTTCAGCGGCTAAAATTAACGAACTCGCGTAGGTATCATTGTAACGGTGAAAAAAATTGAAAATATCGCATTATTTCAGACGAGTGGACAGAAATAATTGAGTGTGCCGAGTCGAAGGGACGGGTAAGGTTGCCAGGGTTATTTTGGTGATGAAAGTATTACTTACATTTAACAGTAAAGGCCTGGACAGCGGCAGTAGCATGTCAGCACTTTATACGATTTTTAATACAAAAAAAAGACATAGAATTCTAATTATAAGATATTATCAGTAGGGTTAGTCTAAGTTTTAATTCAATTGATCGTATAAGAATTTGATGACTTTAGAGTTTAACTTTCGTTAAAGTAAAATGAATTGAATTGAATTACAGCTCAATTTCGTGTATGAATTCTTATACGTTAAATTAAAGTATACAATGCGCTCCAAATTAAAATCGGTTGTTCTGAACTTGTGACTTTAAACCAGTGACTAAAAAAAAGATCCCGACGAATTAATAACCTCCTCCTTTTTTAAAGTCGGTTAAAAAGATAAATTGAAATTAATAAAAAAAAAGTAATATTTTAGGAAAATTAGGATAGGTATTAGAAGGTTTAAAATTGTGATAAGTTTTTTGAAATAAATAAATAAAACAATCCAGCGGCGGTGCTTCAGCGATTTCGCTAAACTTTCGTTTTATATTTGGCAAGTGGCAACCCTGAAAGCTGAGTCGTACAAACGAAGGGTGGAGCAGGGTGTGGGGAGGGGGAGAACTCGTGTGTGATCGTTGCAAGCAATTTAAGAATGTCTACTACGAGTATACGGTACTTAATTGATAGAGAATTTTTTGTAATATAATATCTCTCATTTCCTTTTCATTTCAGTATGAAATTATAGAAAAATTTCTTATTCCGCTTACGAGTAGGTACCTATAGAATTTTGAGCAATTGATACATCTTGTATATGTATTGACTTAATATAGTAGGTAGCGTTCCATCCACGTTGGTAACTATTTTTCGTAACCAGCTACGAAATAAGAAAAATACTTCGTCTTTTCGTAACCGGTTATTAATCAAGAATATTTTATCCGGGTTCATAACTGTTTTGTAACCGGCTAACATGCTTTTCGTTTTATAATAAACGACCTTGACGACCTCCCTGGCGCAGTAGTGAGCGCTGTGGTCTTATAACTGGGAGGTCTCGGGTTCGATTCCCGGCGTTACCACATTACCGTCAAAGACGTGCCGCCAAGCGATTTAGCGTTCCGGCACGATGGCGTGTAGAAACCGATTAGGGGTATGGTTTGAATTTACACTGCTATAACCCTTCCAAGTTAGTCCGCTACCAGCTTAGACTGCATCGTCACTTACCATCAGGTGAGATTGCAGTCAAGGGCTATCATGTCATCGAATAAAAAAAATGGATAATATAACACCTGTCTGTATTAAATTCAAATTCAAAAGTATTTATTTCATGTAGGCCAACTTGTATAGCTCTTATCACACGTCATGGATCTACCACATGCATACAAGTGTAAATTGATATCTACATACTTACAAGTGTAAATTGAAAATATGTGAATCTATGGCGATACACCTGACATAAGCCCTTTTGGGGAAACTCAAAAGTGGTCAGTCATCTTGACGTCAAGATGGCTGACCACTTATTAAATTAAATTTCTCTGTTACTATTGAGGTACCAAATATTTAAACAAAGGTATTAAATAGTACTAAATACTAACTGCTGGAAAAATTTGACGCTGATCGGTCACTTTGGTCAGTCATCTTGACGTTTAACATCCTGTTACTCAGTTTTCTACTCCATCATCAAATCTTCCTCCTCGATTCTTTTGATGGCACATGAGAGACACGCTTGTTGAAGTTGGGCGAGCATCGCGTATCGGTTTCATCGTTTCTTTTTAAGTCCGCCCGACTTCAACAAACGTGGACGAACTAAAATTATTTTTGTACTCTGTAGTGACGTAAAAGGTCGGTTCTTTGAAAAGGATTTTTATCAATAATAAAGACATAATATATACGTAATTGAATATTGCTTCAGTTTGCAATTCGAAGCGCAAGGCTATTTGCTTCAGCGTAAACAGAAACCGAAGCTCAGCTTATGATTTTCATTGGAAGCGCAAATTCATTTTTCCATTCCGATTCTATATTTACATTGCGTCGTGGAACTCGCTTCTGCTTCGTGGAAATTCTGCTTCGATGGCTCGTTGCTTATATAATCTAAGGTCACTCGATATCATCTGAAGTTTATAGAATAGTAGATGTATAATATGTATAGGAATAAATCCTATTTTCATATTATAAATGCGAAAGTTTGGATATATTGTGTTTGTTACTCAATCACGTCGCAACGACTGAACGGATTTGGCTGAAAGACACAGAGATATTTTATAGTCTGGAATAGCATATAGGCTACTTTTTATCCTGGGAAATAAGAGAGTTCCCGCGGGAATAAAAAACCTCAATCCACGCGAGCGAAGTCGCGGGTATCAGCTAGTCCTACTAATATTATAAATGTGAAAGTGTGGATGTTTGGATGTTTGTTACTCAATCACGCAAAAACGGCTGAACGGATTTGGATGGACCTAACTTCGCGATTTTATTTTCCGAACAAATTTTATGTTTTTACTCAGTATTAGTCCCTTGGAAGTATGATGTAGTTTTTACCTGTTTTTTTTTTTTTCGGAAACTTAAAACTTGATCTACTGCTGAAAATCAAAACTGCATCTGAAGTTTTACCACTGCACGCGCTCTTAAACAGACACATATTAAATGTTAAAAAAAATGTTATGTTAAGTTTAGGACATAGGAGGGTAGAACAAACTGACCATGAAATAGGACGGTTAAGGCAGTTCGCTAAATACAGAAGTTTCCCTAATAAAGGGTCCCTTCCATTCGCGCGAATGCCCTCTCACTGGCATAGGTAATGTAAGAGAGCATAATGCAAAGCTCTTAGTTCCTACTGCGGACCCCGCCCTTCAATTACACTGGCCAATTTATTACGGCTTGTTGTTTTTGCGCCCACTAAGAAACGGAATTTATTGTGTTCCTTATCATCTTTTTTTTTGTTATAAAGAACTAGCTGATGCCCGCGACTGCGTCCGCGTGGATTTAGTTGGATTTAGTTAAAATTCCGCGGGAACTCTTTGATTTTCAGGGATAAAAAGGAGCCTATTTCGCGCTCCCGGCCCTCAACTACACCCATGCAAAAAATCATGTCGCTCTCTTGCAGCGTGATTGAAGGACAAACCAAAAAAACACTAACATTTATAATATTAGTAGGATATCATCCAAGCAGAACTTGACTGATGTTCTCCCCTCCAAATAAGTGAAAACTTGTATTAGAATTAGGTACGACAGTAGGTTTTTTAGGTTTTTTAATTAAAATGTAGCCTATGTGTTTTATTCCTGGGTATGATCTACCTCCATTTCAAATTTTAGCAAAATTGGTTCATTCGTTTTGATGATGATTCCCTACGTTCCCATAATCACTTCAGCTTTGCATCTTTTATTGAATGAACTAATTTCTGATTAAATCACGTTATGCTTTTTATTGCGAGATAGGCTTGCACTAAGCTTCTACTTGACGACAATCAATGAAGGGCACAGATGAGGTCTAGGTTGGAGCGCGCTTACTTAGAAGATGCCTATTCACTTTCGCCTTGAAGGTACTCGTATTTTACATGGCAGAAAACACGGACGCCGGAAGGAGGTTCCGCACTTTAGCGGTTCGTTTCAGAAACGTTGAACTAAAGCGTTTCGGGGTACTCCAATCATAGCTCTCTCTCCTAGACCCTCAGATAGATACCTATCTATTATGAAGGTATACCTATTTAGGTACGGGTAGATACATATTTACATAGCCAACACGGACGCTGATATTCTGATAACATCGTAAAGTAAATAGGTATCAGTATTTACTTTCTTGTTGGCTAGCGGTGATAAACACTATCGATAAACATAAAACACATTATACATACTTGTTATTTATACAATACATAAGTGAAATGTACTTTTCCTCGATACCTAGTGGTATTGTTGCTACGCCACTTAAGTTCCTAGTCGTTTGTCTCCACCTATCCTTTATGTTTACCTAGTTCAGTTGACCATTTATTTTGAATGGGGTTTTTCTTTTTTCACTAGTTCTGTAACTAGGGTTGCCAGGCATAGTTTAAAATGTCCCGGCGGGACTGACTCTGTCCCGTATTTGAACCGTACGTCGTTTTTCATTATGAAATCGATCTAAGTATTCACACACGCAGCGTTCGTAAAACGTACTCGTCTCGTTACTAACTTGCACTCGCAGCCCGCATCTACCAATGACAGTGTTAATGTCAGAATGACAACATTAAAACTGACTCGATCCTCGAAAAAATATAAAGAATAATAATAAATGACACTAAATAATTTTGTTTTTTATTTGTCCCGGGTAAAAAACTGAAATCCCGTATTTTTTTGCCCATTTAACCATTTGTCCCTTATAGGCTGAAAAAAAAGTCTGGCAACCCTATCTGTAACTAAATAAAAACTTTTTTTTAAAAAACCGACTTCAAACGCTACTTTAATTCAAACTACATACACAAACCGATGCACGACACTAGCCCGACTTCAACATACATGCACCATCGATGACGTGTACAAACTAAAATTATCTTTGTTTTTAGTATCGTTTGAAGTCGGTTTTTAAAAAGAATTTTTATTTATTTTTAATTTAAAATTTTTAGTGTAGCTGCCCAAGATCTACACTTTCTCTGACCGCGAGCGATTTGCTCTTATTAATTGAGGAGTTCCGTCCTCCATCTCCGAAGGTATTCATCAGGTCTTCACCATTTAAATGGAAGCAACCTGATGACACGTCCTTTTAAAATAAAAAAAGAAATCGGTCCATATTTGACGGACTTATAGAGCGTCGAATTTCGTAGTCGTCGGGTAATAATTTGAATTTCCTTACTAATAAATACCTTATCAATTTGTTTTCGCCTTTCGTTGCTCAAAGCGAAGAGCGAATTTGCTTTGAGCGTTGTCCCTCGTGAAAGAACTTTTCTTTCATTGTAAGTTCAAAACACTTATATTCATAAAACCTTTGATCTTAACGACTTTTTTTTAGAAAAGAAGTAGGTAGTTTTCTTGTTTGGTTGCGGACTCTATTTTCGTTTTGAACAAGTTCTGCCACATCTAGGGGCGATCTCAATCCGATCGCGCGGAGCCAAGGCCGCATGACGTCATCGCTGCCTACAACTAGGGCTGACAAATAAAATTGCTAAAAATCGTTTTTTTTTTATTGGACATTTTTAATCAAAGAATAACTCGATGTTGAGGAAATCGAAGAAAAAATTTATAACGCTCCTATTGATTTACTTTTAGAAGCACCTACTGAATAATTCTTTGATATGGAAAAGTATGTTCGGAATATAAATTCTTCTTCATAAACTTAACTTCTTCAACTTCATCAACTTATTGATAAAAGCTTGCTAAGCCTCAATGGCCCAATGGTTAAAGGTGTAGGCTACCACCGTCGTACCCACTCCTACCACAAGCTTTCCGCTTATTTGGAGGGGATAGAAGGATATTAGTCAACTTCAGCTTAGCTAATGATCTTTAAAAATAAATAAATATAAAACAAGGTAAGTATAGTAAATGCGTAATTTTTTTTGTTTTTTTTTTTTTTGAAAAAAATAGAGCTCCTCTATTTTTTTATTCACTTTATTGCACAAAAATAGTACAAAAGGTGGATTTATTAATGCCGAATTTTTCCGATTTTCATACAAACTAAACCCTTATTTAAAAGAAATTGCACCCCAAGAAGGTCCTTGGGGTGGAATTTCAAAAAATCCTTTTTTAGTGGGTGCCTACGTCATGAAGGGAACCTACTTTAAGCTTCTAACTCCAGTAGTTTAGGCTTGGCGTTGATATACACCTAAGTCAAGCAGTCATTAGTCAGTCAGGACTTTGAATTTTATGTATGAGTATTTTATTGTTATGTTGGTAGCCCTAAGTCGAACGTCGCGTGGCTGCAACAACGTAATGATATTGGAGCATTGAATAAATCTCCATTATATATTGCTTTCTTGTGCATAAAGTCAAGGCCGATCTAACTCTATACAATGTATCACTCTTCTTTTTTTAAATAACCGGCCTTGTGCGAGTTAAACTCGCGTATCTAGTGAGGGTTATATTAATTAGGTACTAAGTAGATGAATTATCAAAGTACCATGAATATGGCTACGAAATTACACTCAGTAATGGCGCTAGATGGCGCTGTTCTACAAATACCCAATTTTTACGTAATATTTCCTCACTGAGTTAAACTAGAAGCTTGATATTTTCACAGCATTAAAAGATTATTAACCTTTATATTGAGTATAAATTTCAACTTAGTACCTCAAGCCGTTACTGAGAAAAGGGGCTTTGACACATGTACCGACAGACGGACAACAGAGCGAGCCGATAAGGGTTCGGTTTTTTTCGGAACCCAAAAAACCCTTCGCCGTCCTTAATCTTATTTAAAAAACAAGTTTACTTACATGTAAACGTGGTAGGATGGTAAAAACACAGCCACAGGCTTTCACCAGATCAGACCAGAGATAATTTAGAATTTAGATAATACTAATTGATGCTCGCGACTTTATAATCGTGGATTGAGGTATTTTATTCTCGCGGGAACTCTCTTATTTTCCGGGAAAAATTGCCTATTGTGTTAGCCCAGACTGTAATATATCTTTGTACCAAACAGCCAAATCAGTTCATCGTTGCGGCGTGATTGAGTAACAAACATCCATCAATCCATACAAACTTTCGCATTTATAATACTAGACGATGCCCGCGACTTCGTACGCGTGGATAAAGGTTTTTTGATTGCCGCGGGAACTCTGTAATTTTCCGGGATAAAAATTAGCCTATGTTTTAATCCTGGGTATGAGCTATTTCCATTTCAAATTTCAGACAAATCGGTTCATTCCTTGTGGCGTGAAGGAGTAACAAACACACACACACACACACACACACACACACACACACACACACACACACACACGCACACACACACACATACACATACAAACTTTCGGCTTTATAATATTAGTGTGATTAGTAGGGTTATAAATTGCCCTTACCGAGGCTCGAACCCGAAACTTCAAACTTATATATCGTTCACCACTGTGCCAGGGAGATCGTGGAAATATTCGATCAATCTGGATTTTGTTTATATTTTCCGATTCAGAAGTCTGAATTCGTGAAATCCGCATGTTCACGTGGGTATGTTTTCAGTTACATGTTTGATAGAACGCTCTTTGAATGTTTTCTTACTGTTCTTTCTGAATTTTAATAAACGGAACAGACCCTTTTGATACGCATTACCGGTAACAAATACGCGGAAGAGTCGATGTTCAAAAGAATCAAGTTGTTCTCAAAAAAAATTTACAAAAACGAAGTAAAAAATAATATATTTTTGTGCACGCTACGTTTTTCGTTTTCACCTTTTTTTACGGCTTCTAGCAGTGTACAGCTCAAAGGCGAACAAGTTTAAAAAGATAAAAACAACGAAGTCTAAAAACTAGATAAAAATATTGCATTTCACAAACACACCAAGCCTTTATATCTGTGATATAAGGTCTATAAATAACATTTCGTTAGGCGCCCATCACACATACGTCGGTCGAGCGTTCTCATTTCATAATTCTGCGCGTAAAATGGGCTTTTTGTATATAATTAATTGTAATATTTTGTGTATAGCGATGGGGCTGACATGAGTTACTTTTAAAAGTCCCGTACAAAATGATGAGAATTTAAAAAATAAATAAAAATTGGCTTGAACTCTGCTGGTCGATTGGGAAAAAGCTGCATCAACTATTGCTTCAGTCTCAATCGGATAATTGACTGTTGTCAAAATTTAAGAGTAACATTTGTAAAAACAGTAAATAAGTCGGTCAAAAAACAATAAGTTATGAACAGTTTTACTGAGACTGTATTCGTCTCTTTCTAAAACGAAATTTTCTAATGGAGAGTATGTGGAGCTACTGGATCGTGACGTCATGATTTAATAACGTTTTCTTTGTCTAACAGCAAACTTGCCATTGTCTAACAGGAAAACTTTATATTTTCGTAACAAATCATAATAAATACGAAGGGTTCCCAATACCAAACCAAAAAAAACGCCGAAAAAGCACATTTCTAGTACCCCTACTAAGCCCTCCTTTAAATTTTCAATTGAATTTAATTTTTATTATTTGTTGTTATAACGGCAACAGAAATACATTCTGTGAAAATTTCAACTGTCCCCTATTACGGATCATGAGATCGCTGCTTCAATTCAAAACTAACATAAATCAAAAGTACAACTTTTTTCAGAAGAGCTAATAAAATCAAAATAAAGTATTTTTTTTTTGTCTAGTGCTTTCTTATTTTATGCCAAATATATGCTTATCGCATCATTAGAAGCGTATTTTTAAGCAGCATTAAATGTTTAGACTAATTTTTTAAGCTATTGCATAGCTTCTATCGCGGATCTTGAGCGTGGAGACCGAATCCAGAAATTCCGTAACGAAAATAACCTGACACGGGACTCCACTCAACGCTAGATGGCGTTGATAAAAAATTATATGCAATAGCTTTACCGCGGCAGTCCCCGAGTGCCACACGTCTTTTTTTTTTAGAATTTTTTTTTTTTGTAGAAATTTTCTACAATTTTTTTATTTGTGGTACTATTGAATTAAAGCAGCGAGATACAGACTTGTTTAAAGTATAGAAATGTACATACATTCGCTTCAATCATATGTATTCGCCTCAGCGACTGCGGCGACCGACACTGTACTTAGCCAGCAGTTTGTCGGGCGACAATTACCTAAGTGTGGCGTACCTCAAATATTCATCAAGCTTCCAGCTTTAAGGTCACTTGTCACTAGGGTTGCCAGCATTAAGTAAGCTGATTATAATATTTTTCTGAATAAGCTATACAAAAGTAAAAGATGTACACTACAAAAAATATACTTACGCCTTATTTATTAATTATTATTAATTTATTTCTTTAATTTTTATGAAAGCTATATTCCTGTACGCTCCTCTATGTTTACCTAAATCATATTGTAACCATTTTGATGTTTCATAAAATAGATTGATCCATCTAACTGATTTCTTGGGTTGTATAAATAATAATTTACCTATATGTACCTATTTCTTCGACAAGCCGCAGCAGGCTTGAATAACAGAACAATTAGGCATACTACCTAATGAAATAAATTGCGAAAGTGTTTTGCTTGTTGGTATCCTTCAGAGCAACAGATATACGTCATTTATACATTGAAATGGATATGTGGATACATTGAAAGATCTGTTCGGATACAGTTATGCTTATGCCAGGAAAACTATGGGACACGCAAGTAAAGTAAATAGTAAGAAAAAACCAATAGATAATAAAATATTAGAGTATAGTTGGCAACCCTACTTGTCACGCGTCATTCTAAGCTTACGTGACTCAAGCAGATATACAAATTATTTAAAAGTCACTCGTTAGCACAGATGTCTGTAGTGGCCTCGACATTGACATTGAAAACACGTCATCGTGTAGGTGTTATCAGTTATCACTCAACTCGATTTAATAATCGATAAAGTGATCAACGAAATCAAAAGGTAGCTTTTCAATGCGTTTTGTCCTTGTTTTGTCACCTTTTTGTTTGCGAGGAGAGTTTGAAAGGAGAGGAAATCCCGCAGAAATAAATAAGTTTCTTTTTTTTTTCTCAGAATAAAAAGCATCCTATTCTCTAGGTCCATGACTAGGTATATCCATGCAGACAATCAAAATTTTTTAATGAATATTATCCAAGCTGAACTTGACTTATCTTCTTCTCTCCCCTCCAAATAAGCGAAAAGCTTGTGCTAGGAGTGGGTACGACAATGGTGCAACGGGTGGGGTTCAAACCTGCGACATTTCAGTTTTCAATCCGCACCTTTAACCGTTGGGTTATTGAGGTAAGATGACCAGTTGCTAAGTGATTGAAGGAAAACCGAAAAACTAAACATACTTACGTATCCTTATATCCTTAATAATCCTTATCCTACATAATATTTAGGTATTATTTCGAATATGTCACTCGCTTGTACAGATTGCGATAATCGCCTCGACATTGACATTGACATTGAAAAAACCGTACTATTAATTATATTTTATCACACAACTCGATTAAATAATTTATAACGAGATTTGAAAAAAAAATACAAAATTAATCACACTTCACATCACACTAATATTATTGTGTGTGTGTGTGTGTGTATATGTGTATTTGTTGCTCTTTCACGCAAAAACTATTGGACTGATTTGGCTGAAATTTGGAATGGCGATAGGTCATGCACTGGATTAAAACATAGGCTACATTTTATCCCGAAAAATTAGTTTCCGCGGGTATTGAGTAATTGATAAAACAATGTTATTGTGCGAGTATTCACTTTAGACTTATGTGACAAAAAAATGACATCGAGAATATTCGTGTAGCTTAGCGTGACTAAAATTCTTATTCAAAATATTTGTCAAGTTTAGCATGGCAATTATTTTTGTTTTTTCCAAGAAAAAAAAAGATATATATCTCAAGTAGCTCTTCAGAACACTCCCCGTTGTATAGCCGAATAATATGTGAATCTTACGTAATTTTGATAAATTGGTCAATTAATCCGTAGTCACTCTATTCGCGTCTACGTATTTGTTGTTATCGTAAATGTATCCGTGCTAGCAATCGATCCGGTGGAACGCTATTCAATTACGGTCTTAAGGTACGGGCGTGTTTATGTTTAACAACTCGCTTGGCTATTTATAATCGCCATTCAAGCGAGTTTCCACAGTAGAGGTGCGTGTTTATTTTTACTGAGATTTGAAGTAGGTAGTATTTACGTTCATCATCGTTATGTAGATATGGTCGATGGTACTAACTCGTTGGTCTAGTGGTTAGTTCGACTGCGGATGACGAGGTTCCGGGTTCGATTCCCGGGTCGAGCCAAAAATGTATTGGGGTGTTCTGTCAAGAAATTCTCAGTACTAGCCTGGAGTTAGGAAGTTGGCGGTGAATCATCCCTGTGCCTCGGGGAGCACGCAAAGCCGTCGGTCCCGCGCCTGATCTCTCCGGTCATGTCGGATTTTCCGTCCCATCGGACTATGAGAGTGAGGGAATGGAGAGTGCATCTATGTTTGCACACACATTTGTGCACTATAATATCTCTCGCGCAGATGGTTAATCTCTGTGGAGATTGGCCGCCGTGGCCGAATTCGGTGGGGAGGAGTACTTGTCAAGACGAACTCAAACTCGATGGGGATGCTGGAAGGGAGTTTCACACTTTAGCCTGCTCTGAGTTTCTTGCCGGCTATTCTCAGCAGAATCTGCATTCCGAGCCGGTGGTAGATTTATGACATGTCATAAGAGCTACAAGTTATCCTACATGAAATAAATCTGTTGCTCCAGATCTTTTTTCCACGTACTACCAAATTGTGGAATGATCTCCCTTCGTCAGTGTTCCCACTTAATTACAATATGGGGTTATTCAAGGGGCGAACCAATAAGTTCCTGAAAAGCCGGCAACGCATCGGTGGTGCCTCTGGTACTACAAGTGTTCATGGGCGGCGGTAATCACTTTACATCAGGTACCCGCCAGCTCATTTGCCCGCTATTCATATATTAAAAAAAAATTGAATTTGAATTAGCGGTTAAATTATTAATCGTTTAGGTAGGTAGGTATATCTTGTAGTTAGCTTGTAGGTATTTAGTATGCAATAAAATTATGTAGTTGTTACCTACGTGCGCTGTGCAACGTTCGCGCCGGCAAATGCATTCAGCCGTCCTGTTTGTCGCGATAACCTGACCTTGTATAACATTGCCTAGTCTAGACTATTTAAAATGCTATTGAGTTATTTCGAACAGCTGATATTTAACTGCGTTTAAGTGCGTTTAAACAATACATACTAATATCCATACTACATCGTAAACATTATTCGTGTAGCAATAAAGAATTTTCTATCTATTTCTTTACTGATAGGTATTATGAACTAGTTTTTACCCGCGATTTCGTCTGCCTAGTCATTTTACAGTAGTAAAGGTAGTCCATGTTACTCTAAGTCCTCATTAATACCCATATAAACTACACTTAAACACTCCGAGATGTATAAAAGTTATTTAAAAAAAACTGTTATTTGTACACGTATACAAACTACTTTGAAGTGGCGCTTGAAGTCGGTTTTTTAAAAAGAATTTTTATTTCAAGCTTTTTAGTGTGGCTTTATATGATCAATCTATTCTCTGATCCTCTTCCTTTTTCAAAATCGGTTAAAAATAAGATGAATATAAGTTGGTAGCTACATATATTATATATATTTTTTTATATATAGACTAGCGCTTACCTGCGATCTCACCTGATGGTCAGTGATGATGCAGTCAAAGATGGTAGCGGACTAACTTGGAAGGGATATGGCAGTGTACATTTTACCCATTCACCCCTTATCGGCTTCTACATGCTAACGTGCCGGAACGCTAAATTGCTTAGCGGCACGTTAAATTTTTAATATTTGCTTGAAAACCTCTTGAAACTGTATCACAAAAAAATCCGCTTTGACAAAATATCTTCGAATATGGTCTCTACGAGTATTCTTATATAGAGTTCAGTTTCCTAAAAATCTTGCAGAGAATATTATAAAGGCGAAAGTTTGTATGTGTGTGTGTGTGTATGTTTGTTACTCTTTCACGCAAAAACTACTGGACGGATTTGGCTGAAATTTGGAATGGTGATAGTTCATAGCCTGAATTAAAACATAAGCTACATTTTATCCCGGGAAATCAAAGAGTTCCCGCGGGAATTAAACATTAATCCACGCGGACGAAGTCGCGGGCATCGTCTAGTAAATAAATAAAAATAAAAGGTAAAAAAATAATAAGTAGGTATACAGCCGTGATATTATTAATAAAACGCAAATAAGAGTCTACCTAATACCTACCTATTTTATCCCTATTCCCCCAGCCTCCGACGTAATTCCAGATAATCTCAAGTAACAATGATGCAATGTGACTCAGGCTCTATTCAAAATGCGCAAATCATCGTTACTCGAACATCAAAAGAGTACAAAGCGTTTATTTTCTGAATGAATAAACTTTTCCTTAAATGTAAATTACATAAGAAAACGTTGGTAGCTACATTACATATACATACGTGTTGGCAGCTAAAATTTGGAATGCCCATCCGGCTTCCGTTTTTCCCTGTAAATCAGTCTTTCTCAAAGTGGGCGATAACGCCCCCTTGTGGGCTTTGGAGACCTAGAGGGGGGTGTTAAGGGGACCAGAAAAAAATGGGGGGCGTTGGCGTGGTTTAGGGTGGCGATGGTTGATTTGTAATTTTATTTAGATTTACTTAGTTTATATTTTAAAATTTACTAAAATTAAAACCTACTTCTGTTTTTCAGTAAAATCGATATCAACAACCTTGTTTAATCATCATCAAATTCATCCATTTCATTAGATTAGTTTTAAAACTAAAATTGATTACCTATCTATATTGTTTCTTTTAATTTGATTAAGATATATTCTTAATATTATAAAGTTGCATAAATCTTGAGGATGTAACGTTGAAGTATAAGGTAAGTTTAAACACCAGAATCGACTAATAACAGACCATAACTAAATTAATTAAAGTAAATAAATTGTGGTTTTTAAGTTTTAGGAGTGTATAAAAAATTGGGGACGCTGAAAAATAATTGATTTTCAAAGGGGGCGGTAAAAGAAATAAGTTTGATAATCTCTGCTGTAAATAGAGAGAGCATTTTCTAGGCAAGCACGTTCCATCTTAGGCTGTTCGTTTCCATCTTCACTTACCATAAGATGTGATCGCAGCCAAGGACTATCTTGTTATCGAACAAAAAAAAAAAAATTAGTGGACACGAGTTTTTCGAGTATTGCTACACGAAACTATGACGTGTACAAAAGCTACACGTCATAAAGGAGTAACGCTCTGGACTGCAGCTAGAGCCACAGTGTTCGTATCGCAGATGTGCCCGGCGCTAAATTAATTTACCGGTAATAAATTCGTACCGGAATTATGAAGGCAGTATAAATTACACGGGCTTTGTCCAAGGTGAGATTAAGTTTGGAGGCAGATGAGTTATGGGTCGCTTTTTATTAGCCCCCGTCACGCTTTATGGGGTAAAGGCTGGGTAAAGGGCTCTCTGTTTTGTAAAGTTTTCTTTTTGTCCACAAAAAGGCAAAACAAAGTCTCTTGTGCGCTTAGTTCTTTTAAACTACGCCACGGACCACGCCGCGGGTAAAAACTAGTTAGTTTATATTTTCGCTTCGGTAAAACAGGTACCATACCAAAAGGGTAATATTTTGCAGTATTACATAAGGCTGGTCATATAATACCGGTAAGGACTACCGTCAAAGACGTGCCGCCAAGCGATTTAGCGTTCCGGCACGATGGCGTGTGGAAACCGATTAAGGGTATGGGTTGAATTTACACTGCTATACCCCTTCCAAGTTAGCCCGCTACCATCTTAGACTGCGTCTTCACTTACCATCAGGTGAGATCGCAGTCATGAGCTATCTTGTCATTGAATAAAAAAAGGTATTTTTAATATATTTTTTTTGACCAACAATAATGTTAATGACCAACTTAAAATTAAATCTACCGGGACTTCAAAGGCCCTCTTGTTTGAGAAACTCTCACAACTAGGTATTCTTTGAAATATCACACTTAAAGCCTCAATAACCCAACGGTTAAAGGGGCGGACTGAAAACTGAAAGGTCGCAGGTTCGAAATCCACCCGTTGCACTATTATATTGTCGTATCCACTTCTAGCACAAGCTTTCCGCTTATTTGAAGGGGTTAGGAGAATGTTACTCAACTTGAGCTTGGCTAATATTCTTGGCAGACCCTCGACAACAGCAGATGACTTGCAGGATACATGCGGCGCAAAATCGTGAAACGAGGAAGTCTACGTAAGAGAACTATGTCCAGCAGTGGACGTCTGTCTATTGATAAGGAACACTCATACCTCCTAAAAATGTTTAAAAATAACACCATCACATAATAGTAGGACCACCACACCCCTTCAATAATAAGTAATAAAAAAAATGCAAAAGGCAAAAGACATCGTAATACAAACAGACGGACCGACGTCAATGTTACTATTCATTACATTAGACAGATGAAGTCGTAAAACTTATGTCTTGAAACAACTAGAACTATTGTAGCTTTGTAAGGCGCCAAACGGATGGGACGGCGAAAAAAAAAAAAGTTTTGTCTGAATAAAGAAACTTTTGTGAATCATTTTTGTATTCTTCTGTTTCATAGGTATTTTAAAGTATTTAACTATTATAATAAGTTTAAGTAAAATTAAATTCAAAACATTTATGAACTATTTTATGAAATAGAAAAACCATGAGTGGTCGCGATTTTTTTTTTAACTAAAAGAAGCATTCTAAATTTTTGAAAATCTACGAAAACGAATTAGAACTGCCACTTTCTAGGATTAAGATCCGATTTAAGACACTAGAAATGATATTATTACCTACTCTTTATATTTACTCCTGGACAATAGTAGTGATTAACTCGCGAGTAGCGATTTTTTAAACAGATCAAGTCATCATGAGACGTAAATATAATTTACTATTGGAATAACTTCTAATGTACTCTCGAGTAAGATTTATTCCATGTTGGCGAAATTGCATCTTTATTGTTGCTTCACAATCTACCAATAAGAGCACACTTTCGCACTTATGATATTCGTATGATTATTACAAAGACTAGCGTTGTAGACGCCGTTAACTAAAGGAAGTTTTTATTAAGGACTCTTTCACTGAGTTAATTATTAGTTAAGTTTAGCTGCTTACACTTTTTTTCCGTTTTATTTGTTATTTTTCCAAAATTGTAATTAGGTGCATTAGGAATTAATTTTATATAGGTATAAAAGCGTCAGCTCGCCATCAAACTGGCTGTCCAGTTTGGCGAGATATTAATGTAAATGTAACAATAAATTAAAAAAAAAAACGAGCGTTTGTAACGCCTATTGAGTGCAAAGCCTATTCGTCAATCGTCATTGTTCCCAATCCATCACGTATTATGAAACTGCCGCCCGCCTAATACCGCCATTCCTATGTTGATATCGTTTACCAGATTTATTTATTCGGCGGGCCTTGTTTTTCTTCCATGGGGTAATGTAAAATTATAATAAAATTTACGACGTAGTACTGCTATGATTTTATTAGCTGTAAACTGAGATTTGTCTTCCGTGAATTGAGTTTACGATATATTTATTGCTGGCAATCGGCCGGGTCAATTGATGCTCAGTAAAAAATCTATGCCTTAGGCCCATATTACACTATACTACATAATAATACTAGCTTTTGCCCCCGCGACTTCGTTCGCGTGGAATTAGGTATTGGGGTGGAATTTTCAAAAACACGTGCACACGTACTTCTTTATTTTTAACTGAAAGCTCTAATACCAACTTTGATGGAAACAGCTTGAAAAATGACGGAGTTTCATATAAACTTCCATCCCCTATTTAAACCCCTTAGGGGTGGAATTTCCAATAATTCTTTCTTAGTGTGCGCCTACGTCATAAAAGGAACCAACTGTAAAAATTTCAAGTTTCTAACTTCAGTAGTTTAGGCTGTGCGTTGATATCTCAGTCAGTCAGTCAGTCAGGACTTTGAATTTTATATATTATATAGATAAGATCCTATTGCGTACCATATTATATTTTATATAGATCATCACATATATTTCCTAGGGTGATAATCTATGGTACGAAATAGGATAGGATAAATAGTATAGTGTAATATGGGCCTAAATGAATTTTTATATATTAATGTACCATAGCTTTTATTTGTAGCTTCGCTTCCGCCGTCTTATAAATTATGATCTATAGGATATAGGAAAATTACCAATTCTGATTTTTTCGATTTTCAGACTTTTCGAATTTTTTTTTGTTTTTAAATCTCCGTCGTAATTAAGGCGAAGGAGCGGTACTCAAAACAAATAAAAATTTATTGAAATCGATCAAGCCGTTTTGATATTTAATGAAGTCAGTTTAATTACTCTTAAATTGTAGATTTTTAGATAATGACTCATTAAATATAAATAAAAAGAATGTCGCGCTGAATGCGACAATTATGTAGATTTAAATCCTAATATACTAAATATATACATACATATTTCATTTAATTTAGAGAATAGCAGCCGTAAACACATTTCTAGTTGTACATCACGAGGTATTACCTCAGAAACAAGAAAAGGTGAGCGTGGAAGCGGAATATGCATCTCGTAATAAACCTCGCCCGACACCCCGACAATTCTATTTGTACCCCCAACAATAAACTTGAAAAGAATTTCATAATAGTAGACAACGTCACTCGCACCTGAAAAGGCGTTTTCCGCCGCGACTCCCACATTTTTCCCCAAGCGAGACACCGCTACCGCTGGGTACGGAATTTTAAAATATTCGCAATAGACATTGTGTCTTATATGTAATAGTTATCTATCCTATTTAATTTAATAACATTATAAATGCGAATGTTTGGATGTATGTGCCGACAATCTGTCTGACAGACAGAGCCCGCCCGAGGCAAAACGCGGGAAAATGATATAAAATGGAGAAAATCGCCAGTACGAGTTATAAAAACTTAAGGGGTAGGCTTTTTATAATTTGTACAATGCCTATCCTTAAGTTTTTTATAATTCGCACTGAAGATTTTTTCCATTTTGTATCATCTGCCTACCCTGTAGTACATCCTGTGCACGCCACAGCGGCGTAGGTTTCAAAGATAGGCAAGCCAGGGGCTTCCGTCTTCTTTTACTTATGTTGTCTTGGCGAGCTCAACAAAGCACACAGAAGGCATACTACTACTAGACAGAATTAAAACATGTCAGCAATGGCATATCTACTGTGGCTTTGAAAAAAATCGTGTTTCTTGAGTAGATGACTGCGCGATGTCTAAAAGTGTGCTGCTTTATGAAAGTATCAAAACAAAGTAATATTAAAAACAAATCCTATCCTATATTATAAATGAGAAAGTTTGGATGTATGGATGTTTTTTGAATTTTTTGAATCAAGCGAATTTTATAACTTCGCACCGGAAAGCGCAGTGTCAAAGCGCAATTTATGAAAATGACAAGAGCTCTCCTGTCATTTTCATACAAAATTTCTTGATGCGTTAACTTCACCTTTACTATTCGAAAGTTAAAATGTTCGTGCTTTAGCTACAGGATACATGCGGCGCAAAATCGAGACACAAGGACTCCACAAGAGACCTTTGTCCAGCAGAGGACATCTATCAGTCGATATAGAGGACACTTCTCAAAGATCTTTTAATTTGAGCATTTTTAACGGTAGAATATCTTGAGTGATGGGAACCAGCGGCGCACTCCCCTTATTTATACGTCAAATTGTTATTCCATTTCCTAAAGTACTGCAAAATCGCGTCGCGTTCCGGATTGTGATTGATCATTCACTTACCGACTAAGTGATCGTTCGTTCATTCCGTTCATTCGCTCATCCGGACGGCTCGAGCTTTTTATGATAAAGATTACCGGCAAACGGCTTAAAAAAGAAGAGTTGCGATTTTAGAAGCCTATGTTTTTGTATGTATGTGTCACGTAGCGCCTAAACTACTGAACCGATTTTGATAATAAGCTGTGCATGCATTAATTTTAAATGTCGAAAAAACAATTTTTTTTTAATAAGTATAATTTATTTTTATTTTTTATTGAAGTGTTAACATACACTTAAACGAAATAACATAATAGATATAAATAAAAAAAGACGTGTGGCACTCGGGGACTGCCGCGGTAAAGCTATTGCATAGCATTTTTTATCAACGCCATCTAGCGGTGAGAGGAGTCCGTGTTCCCGTCGAGCCTTAGGTTTTTTCGTTACGGAATTTCTGGATTCGGTCTCCACGCTCAAGGCCCGCGATAGAAGCTACGCAATAGCTTAAAATACATATCGAAAATTCCGAGGATTTTAAATCTATTAAGTATAAAAATATTTTGTTTGCTAACAGCCTGAATACCTAGTTTCCTTTAAAGCTCGATACAAACACCCTGTCAATAGCTATTCTTTACTTATCACGCGTTGTTTATCGACACCTACAACGTACGCACGAGAAAAAATATTTTCGAAATTTCCTTTCTCCCGCATTGGGGATAAAGCAAGCGCGATGTTGACGCAGGCATTACTTGAGCAAACGTGTCGCGGGGTTTTTTTATCTGTCCGTAACGCGAGAATACTCGTGCTTATCACGGATTGGTGTCTGTAAATACCGGGGGTTCGAAATGTTTTCACTCTCCAAAATAAAGTAGTTTGTTCACTGCCGCGAGACACGCGTGGGCAAAATGCATGTCTTAACTCTTAACCGACTGAGAAGATGCTAAAAGGAAGGAAATCTTAACTGTTCGGCTGCCCCATTTCAAAACCTAGTAAGTATGATTGACAAAATTTTACAGGGACCAAAAATACATGTTTTGTAGATGGCTTAGCGAAGTAATAAATATATCCAATAAAAGCTTTGAAAGTAGTTTATTTACGAAACATTAATTTACCAACAGATACTGAAGAGTTCAGAGTTCAGAAGGGCTACCACAAATATGTTTTTTGGTCTCCTTCAGTCTTTGTATGATGGTGTTTATTTGAGTATGTTCCACGCCTAGCGCCTAAACTATCGAACCGATTTTGATGAATGAGGCTTTCGCGTGATGCGCGCACAGACAGACAGACAGACAACAAATTCAAAAAAATTGTTTTGGGCTCAGTATTGATAATAAAGCATCCTCCAATTAAAATTTTTCAAAATATATTTAATGTAAAAAATTCGTCTCGTTATAGATTTATTTGTATTAGGGTGAAGCCTTAACCGCTATCACTCCTTATTGTGTCTGGTAACTATATTTAAATCCTTTGTTGGTTTGTCCTTCAATCACGCAGCAACGGAACAAAGGATCGACGTGATTTTTTGATTGCACTGATAAATAATTGAGGATTCAGAGAGTGAAATAGGCTTATTAATCTTATTACCCCGGAAAAATAGACGGATTCTTAAAAACCTACTCGTAAATCCATGCGGACGAAGCCGCGGGAGTTCGTCTACTATAAAATTAAAAATTCAAAATCCATTTATTTCATGTAGGCCAACTTGTAGCTCTTATGACACGTCATAAATCTACCACCGGTTCGGAATGCAGATTCTGCTGAGAAGAGCCGGTAAGAAACTCAGCAGTTGCTCTTTTCAAAAATTTTTTTACAAAACTATGCTATGTATACACATACAGTGCTTCCACAATGAAGCTTCAAAAATGCATACGTAGGTACACACAATCCAACGCATGTCAATACGGGCAGACAAAGCAGACCCATTCCCGTCGGTGGCACCCGTTCACGAGCATGACGCATGATCCAGCCGTTGCTTCGCTCAACAATATATTTACAGAAAGAAGTAATACACGTGTCGCAACAAATTCTTAGAACAGGACAACCGAAAAACTCACATACTGCATCAAATTCCATACTCGGTCTCCCTCGAAGTGTGCTCAAACGTTAAATGCATCGCAAATAATTCCACCAACTTCGCCCGGCTTACTCCGACTTACCCCAACTTATCCCAACTTACTCGAGCTTGCTCCTAGTACAGACAGCGTTCAGACGCTTAAATCACGGCAACTTCGCCCCTGTATAGAATAAGCGATCATCCCGAGTCAACTCCCCGGGGCATTTTGGATCGTTTGAAGTTTAAACTAAACTATGTACTTGGAAAAATAAACCCAAATTATAAGGACCACTATTTCTACATTGATTTAACAACACCAAAGATGAGAAAACAAGCATATTTTTATCAAGTACTTAACTAAAAGTAAAAAAAAAAAAAACTAGACGATGCCCGCGACTTCGTCCGCGTGGATCAAGGTTTTTCAATTCCCACGGGAACTCTGCAATTTTCCGGGATAAAATGTAGCCTATGTTTTAATCCTGGGTATGAGCTATCTCCATTTCAAATTTCAGCTAAATCGGTACATTCGTTGTGGCGTGAAGGAGTAACAAACATACACACAGACACACACACATACAAACTTTCGGCTTTATAATATTAGTGTGAAGTGTGATGTGATAGTGTGATGTGATGTGATGTGATGTGATAGTGTGATGTGAAGTGTGATAGTGTGACTAGCGGGCCGTCCCGGCTTCGCACGGGTGGACATGAGATTAGATATAGCCTATGTTACTCAGGGTGAATGTAGCTTTCCAATGGTGAAAGAATTTTTGAAATCGGTCCAGTAGTTTTTGAGTTTATTCATTACAATAAGTTACAAACATACAAAAATACATACATATCTTTCCTCTTTATAATAGTAGTGTAGATGTAGATAGATAATGTATTTGACTAAAAATGTATGTAACAATAATATGATTGTAATCTTGGGAATAAATGGCTATTTATTTATTTATTTTAGTTGACTAGCTGATTCCCGCGGCTTCGCTCGCGTCGAATTAGTTTTTTAAATCCCGTCCTTCAATTACGCCGCAACAAAGCAACGGATCGACGTCATTTTTTGCATGGGTATAGTTAAAAACCGGGAGAGTGACATAAGCTACTTTTAATCGCGGAAAATCAAAGAGTTCCCCCGGGATTTTAAAAACTAATTAACTAATAGCTAGCGAAGCCGCGGGCATCAACTAGTAATTAAATATATCGATTTCTATCATATAGACATTTTGTGGAGGCTGATTCTGTAACTCAGTGCCTATCAACGATGATAGCATTTTTTATACATTGAAGTTCTGTAGAGAAATGTCATTTACTATTTCATAGTAAACCTTCAATGGATAAAAAATATGTCAGTGGATACGAATAAATATTAAGTAAACAAGTCTAACTGCGTTAAAAAATGACCCCAACAAAAATTGCGCCAAAGTGGGTGGAGATTAAAATTAAGCCGTTAGAGGCGGTGATTAAAAACAAAAATAGTACGTCAACATTTGGTAATTTTTCTTGCACGTCAAATTTTCATAACATCGTCCAATGTCTCAGCTGTCACAGCAAACATAGCAGCACGCGCGCGAACCAACCATTGCTTTCGTTCTGAATTTGAACCGATCACCAAGCGTGTCTACCTGTAACCTCGAAAGTGATTCGTATGATTCGTGTTTTGAATCATACGTCGTTTTGGTTTGAAGTAGGGCCATTTTTGAGTGGTTTTTGTTCTGAATTAGACTTCCTTACTTATTATTTATTCGTAGGTCAGTGGCTTTCATTTTTTGATAGGCACTGAGTTACCAGTTACCGAATCAGGGGGCAGGTTTGGAATTACAACAAAATAATGTTGTTCTTCCTTGTGCAGCAACAAAAAAAGTGCAATAGGTAGGCATATTGCCTTTCAACGTTCCGTCTACGCGAGGGTACGGTGGTGAACACTCGTGGAAACGCGAAAAGCAATTAAAACACTGTAACAGTAGAAGCTTGTTAGTTGCCCGTGTTGTAACAACCTACAACCCCCCCTCCCTCCCTTCCACTTCCCCCTTCCACCGGGGAGACTTCCATATCAACAGAGTTCATTTAAAAATACCACTGTGCACGACGTAGCTACAATTATATTAAGGCCTTGACAGAGAAGGATAGCTTTATTTAGCACATTGACGGCATGTTGCCTGAATCAAAATCAAAAATTTTTTTTTTAAATAGGCAAATTCATATGCTCTTATGACAAGTCAAGAATCTATCACCGCGGTTGTAGAGTCTTAAATAGTTCGGAAAGTAAATTCTTCTGAAAACAGCCGGCAAGAAACTCAGCAGTTGCTCTTTTCAAATCAAACTAGCAAAATTGTTGTTGTTACAAATTGTATGAATTTTTTTGACAAATTCAAATTCAAAATTATTTATTTTATGTAGGCCAACTTTGTAGCTCTTATGACTATGATACGTCATGACTCTACCACCGGTTCGGAACGCAGATTTGCTGAGAAGAGCCTGCAAGAAACTTAGCAGTTGCTCTTTTCATAACAAGATATTACACTATTAATGTACAGCTACATAGGGTAAAGATGCCGAATATGAGATACCATTTACATATTCGGCCATAAAAAATAAATTACTGCACTAATGACAATGAAAATTATTTATATTCGATAAGTATTTAATGAAGTTTATCCTTGAAAGACCGTTTAGTGCTAGGTATAATAGATTTTTTGTTATATCAGATAATATTAGAAAAGTCAGAAATTACGTCTCAGGGAAATGGTCTCCTATTATGAGATACCAAGGGTTTTTAATATGAGATAGTATAGATTCAGAGAAAAAGGAAAGAAATCAATTCAAAAAACTTTTTATTGGCGATATTTATTAATCTACAACATCGTACTACTAAATAAAAAGGTTTTAGTAACAACTTAATAATATATTATCATGTGCTTGTGTCAAGTGCTTGATGTTCTTCAGATGTAGATGTAACCCATAAAATCGTTAGTCCAACTTTACAATATTTTTCTATTTTTGCTTCTAAATAGTCAGAAAAAGCTGGAGGTCATCCCATGAACCTGACAATACTTCTGCATTAGCATCTTTTTTGACATAACGTTCTAGAATACTCTTAAGAAACATCGAAAGTTTTTTACGCTATTAGGTAACATATTTGTTTGCTTCGCACTGCACTCACGGCCCTTATTATGGCATCGTGGTCTTAGGACTTCTTTGATCGACGGCATCTAGAAAAAGAGGTTTTTAAATAGTCGTATTTCTATACATCCTAATATGGGATATCTCATTTAAGGAGCCCCCACGTGTCTCATATTAGGAAAACACCCAAATTTAAAACACTAGGCTGCCTATTATTTCTTGACGAAGAAAATACAACTAAACTGCAAATGCATTGTAAAATTAATCATATAACTGATACAATGACTGTAAATTTAAATCATTTAGTGTGACTATAAAGTTGTAACATACCTCGTTAATATTTGGTGTCAAAAATCGGGTTTTGTGGTTTCGTAAAATCCGCACGTACACAACCTGACTTCGCCTCGAACTGGGAAGCACCAACACATGTTTCGGTCTGTTGCCACGCGGCTTCTGGTGACAGTATCGCCAAATAGCTGCGGCGATTAGTTTCGCCAAAACCTAACTATCTCATATTTGGCAACCATCTCATATTCGGCATCCTTACCCTAGTAATACAATGTAATAACGTATTACACTATCTTGTGGGTAGCTGGATGCTAAGCCGATTGATTCCATGCAACTTTGTCATTAAGAAAGTCACTAACTTTGTAATAACCACGACTTAACAAATGTGTCTTTAAGTATTGTTTAAAGTGCAAATAACAACGTTTCTAGGTAACGTATCTGAATTACAGATAGATTCAATAGAAACTGGAACCGACCATAGTTAACTGGTGTGATTTTAAATATTAACTACCCAACTATTTAAACTCAAATGCCCCCACGAAATTCGCAGACAGTCCACCATATTTAATACTAAAACCACAGAGTGACGACAGTGCTAGAAATAAGGTGCTAAAACTCAATTTGAAGGAGCATTTTTATAAAGTGATTTGCCCAAGCAAATAGAGATAGCTTAATAGCTATCTGTAATACTAACGTCATACGTAAGCACCCGCTTAGAAAAGATTTTTGAAAGTTCAACCCCTAAGCGGGATAAAATAGGGGTTTGAAAAATTGAACTTAACGCGAGCGAAGTTGCGAGCAGAAGCTACCATACCATAAGTTACCGTAGTTCTACCATTTAAGTTACTTCCGTTTTTTACTCAACATGCTAAAAGTATATCAATTATTCCTGCGTTTACAGACCAGAAGAAAGGAGTTTCTACAAAACAGTAGTATCCATCCACTTACTCGTATTGTAGCAATTGTGAATTAACTTTAAACAAGCCGTCTCGTTTCCTGTGAACATAGAATTCGTTGCTAGAACGCGAAAGCAATTAAAATACTGTAATAGTAAAAAGCTCGCCAGTTTGCTGTAATTGTAACTACCTACATACTGTGTTTATTCTAAATACCAAACAACGGGCACGACATCAGGATAATGAGGGTAGTAGTTCTATAAATGTTGAATGAACAGACTATTAAGTACCTATAGTCTTATAGTTCTTTCAACACACGAGGGCGCATGGCTCATGGTTGTGTGCGTGTCGTATCTGTATACTTATACAGACTTGCGTAAGTGTGCGTGCCTGTCGGGAGCCTAGGTGGGAGCGGTTAGGCGCGGGCAAGTTCTGGCTCACACTTACACAGACACACACACAACTATATAAGCAGCGTGCCCTCGTGAATTGAAAGAACGATAAGGGATTTTATTTAGAGGTTATATACGTAAAGAGGTTCTACTTAGGGGATGTTTTAGGTATCTATACAAATAAATAAAATTGAAGTGTCTGTTTGTAATATCAAAAGAAAAGCTTTTTACTAACTGCATACGAAAGTAAATACGGTACTTATAACAAGAAAACAATTTTTAAAATTTTTATCTGTCTGTCTGTCTGTTTGTTGCCGCTAATCTCGGGAACGGCTGGACCGATTTTAACGGGACTTTCACTGGTAGATTATTATGAATAGTTCCTTATTGTAGGTACCAAGTAAAGACTACATCATTAAATTACAGGACCCATCTCATCAATCCTGATGCTGCAGGGGTTCTGCCCACCTTAACTGTAGGGATTTAGGAACTGTGAATTGAAGACGCGGACGAAGTCGCGGGCGTCCGCTAGTAGGTAATAAGACTGCTGAAGTGTATGTTGTATGAGTGTCGGTACGTAAGGGCCATTAATACCTACTGTATACAGTAATCAAAGTAAAACCCATTACAGGCGTATCGTTTAAACGCAGCCGTTACTGAATATTTGATGCAAATCGTTTGGTACACGCGTGCGCCCGGATATGACGTGAATCGTGACGCGCTGATATAATGTTGCTTATACATTAGCCAGAATACCGCTGGAGACAGTTATAGTAGTAATGTCCTGTGTCACTTTCTAGGTCCTCAACTATACACATGCAAAAAACACAACAGTATGATTGAAGGACAAATCAACAAACAAATACGCTTTCTAGTAGCGGAGCTTCCCTACTAGAAACACTTCGGTGTTTTTTGGTACTGTATTGTTATTGTATTGTTTATTTCTTTGATTTTGACTGACAAAAGCGCTTACGAATGTCATAAATATTACATAAATTAAATTTAAAAATATCACACAAAATACAAAAATACATAATCTATCACGTACTTAAAAAATATAAAAAAATAATAATTTAATGTCAAAAAAATTAGGTACTACTTATGACAAGGGTCAAAATAAAATAATTCATTATTAAACAATATTTCACAATATGCTATGTAACTTTTCCAATGTACAAATCTACCATGAACATGATAATATGATTAATATGATGGATTGTTTCCTGTACAATTGGGAAGAGACTGACCCCCAAGACACGGGTCATCCTAGTTTGGGGGTTCAGAGCAATTTGAGCAAAATGTTATGTTATGTTCTATGATTTATGTATATTATTATTACTCTTTGTTGTGTGTTTTCTTTTTAAATAAAGTTATATTATTATTATATTATATACTTATCAATTTAATTCTTTTTAAGGATATTTTCCATGTAAAATGTAAAACAATAAAATTATATAATAAAATCATCGAAAAAGAAATAGGTACTCAAGTACCTAGGGTACTTAATTTTTATGTCAAAAACAAAGAAAAGATAGATACTATAGTACATAATACGGTACGGAACCCTTCGTATGCAAGTTCGACTCGCATTTGACCAATATTTTTTTTACAAAAAAAAAAATATGAAACCTCGATGATTATGTGTGTGAGAGATATGTTTATGTATATTGAGATTATTTTTCATTGAATAAGGGCCTTTATGTTAATCTCTCATGCTATACGTGGATAGTAAATTAGTGTTTGTTGTCCATACAGTCTATCAGCATTGTAGTACTTTTTAATTATAATTAAAATTGCTTGGCACTCATACTGAATAATGTACGCTGTCACTTTGCGCTGACATACAAAATTAAAATTGTATGTATTTGTATAAATACTACTAGCTGTTGCCCGCGACTTCGTCCGCGTCAATTTCTGTTATTATGATCGCGATTAAGAAGTTTTTATAAAAATATATTTTAAATATGGATAATTTTCCCCGTTTTTCACTGATGCTTCGCTCCTATTGGTCGCAGCGTGATGTTATATAGCCTAAAGCCTTCCTCGATAAATGGACTAACCAACACAAAAATAAAATTTTTCAATTCGAATCAGTAGTTCCTGAGATTAGCGCGATCAAACAAACAAACTCTTCAGCTTTATAACATTAGTATAGATTAGGGCGCCTACCACCAACGCTTAAAGTAGTATTAGTTCGACATTGCTTTGAGATGTCACATTTATAATACTAGCACGAAAAGGAAGGATGGATATTTATTCCTCTAATCATGCCCCAACAACTGAATCGAATTGGCTGAAAGAAACAGCTACAGTCTGAAATAACACATAATCTACTTTTTATCCCGGAAAACTAGAAATCGATTCGAATAAATCGATAGAAACCTTCGATCATTTCGATAGAAACCGATTAGGGGTGCGGGTTGAATGTACACCGCCATACCCCTTCCAAGTTAGCCCGCTACTATCTTAGTCTGAAATTTACAGACTGCATTCTCACTCAGCTCAGGCTCAAGACATAGGGTATAGTTGAAGACCGAGAGAGTGACATAGGCTACTTTTTATCCCGGACATTCAAATACATCCCGCGGGATTTTGAAAAACTAAATCAACTAGTAGAGACATAAATACATAATATACAGGGTGTCCCACGGCTATGCCACATGGAGGGGAAGTACCTTAAATATTGTAGATGGAACATTTTACTGAAAGAAGACTTCATTTTAATTTAAAAAACAATTTAAACTGCATTCATAGATTTTTAAATAATTGCCTGGTTGAACCGGGACTCGAACCCGCTATACGAGAAAAAAAATTAACCTGTATCTTTATCATACCAATCGGAAGGCTTCATCATAAGGATTATTTTTTGTTAAATAACATAGCATGAGAAATAAAAGGAAGACCATGAATTTTAGCCTTTGATGTAAAATTTTGTTCAGAAAAAATAATAATATAAAAAAATATTTTAAAAAAACCGACTTCAAACGCCACTTAAAAGTATAAAATAATTTTAGTTTGTACACGTATGTTGAAGTCGGGCCAGCGTCGCGCATCGGTTTCATCGTTTCTATTTAGGCCCGTCCGTCTCACGGGCTAATTCAACAAGTATACCGGCCTAATAGTATTTACGATTTAATAATTTTAGTTTGTACACGTATATTGAAGTCGGACGGGCTTAAAATATAGAAACGATGATACCATTGCGCAACGCTGGCCCGACTTCAACATACGTGTACAAACTAAAATTATTTTATACTTTTAAGTGGCGTTTGAAGTCGGTTTTTTTAAAATATTATTTTAAGCTTTTTAGTGTAGCTTCATGGGACCAATTCACTAGACCATTTGTTTTGCTCCTTAAAAAACGTATTGAAATATATTATTCCAAATAGAAATTTAGCATATGTATGTATGCTATGAAGTTTGCATGGTTAAAATCCTACACACACTCTGATCACGAGCGATTTGCTCTTATTCAATGAGGAGTTCCATCCTATATCTTCGAAGATATTCATCAGATCTTCACCAAACTTAAATGGGACCAACCTGACGATATGCCCTTTTAAATAAAATAAAAATATTGAAATCGGTTCAGATTTGACAGAGTTATAGAGTAACATCGTCAAAAATTCGGTTAAAAAAAATTATATTGAAATGCCGAATAGAAAAGCATTATGTATGTATGCTATGAAGAATGCATGGTTAAAATCCTACACATACTCTGATCACGAGCGATTTATTCTTATTCATCTCCGAAGATATTCATCAGATCTTCGCCAAACTTAAATGGGACCAACCTGACGATATGCCCTTTCAAATAAAAGAAAAATTATTAAAATCGGTTCAGATTTGACGGAGTTATGGAGTAACATCGCCAAAAAAAAAAAAAAAAAAAAACATACGCGTCGAATTGAGAACCTCTTCTTTTTTTTGAAGTCGGTTAAAAATGAAAAGCTGACATTGGCGTATCGACATACAACTGACATGAACTATTACTAATGAGTTCCACTTGAAAAGTACGCATCATTTCCCGATCCTTACTAATCCTTACTTATATTACCTATAAATGCGAAAGTGTGTTTGTTTGTTGATTTATTGGTTTGTCCTTCAATCCCGCTGCAACAGTTTGCAAGGGGTTTGAAGGACATGTCGATACGCCAATGTCAGCTTTTCATTTTTCTGAACAAAATTTTACATCAAAGGCTAAAATTCATGGTCTTCCTTTTATTTCTCATGCTATGTTATTTAACAAAAAATAATCCTTAGGATGAAGCCTTCCGATCGGTATGATAAAGATACAGGTTAATTTTTTTTTCTCGTATAGCGGGTTCGAGTCCCGGTTCAACCAGGCAATTATTTAAAAATCTATGAATGCAGTTTAAATTGTTTTGTAGCCTCCTCACTCACAATTATACCTACTTACACTTAAAACTACACATATAATACATACATATAATAATACACATTACATATTATAATTACATACATATACATTATATATTTACATATTTATATATCACGCGCATTTACTACGTATTTACATATCAACTACATATTTACAAGCTTATAATAATAAACGTTTACTATCTCGTACGATGGAAACGCGCGCGCGGCCGCTGCATCGAAAACCCGTTCCATGTACGAGATAGTAAAGATAACGCACACATGCATGCGCGTCTCGGACGACATCGTCGCCCGTTCGGGTTCATGTGTTCTGCGTCCACGCGGACTCAGTGCCCGCCCGGCCGCTGTCCACATCGCCCGTGTCATTTGTATAAGTTATCGTAATTAATGCTGTGACGTATGTGTGATACCTGAATAAATCAGTGATACCGGAGTCTGGCGAGTTTAAATCCCCTCAACCCACCAAAGTGGTGACCCCATTGGACACGTGGACATCATGAGTAAAGACGGAGGAAGTGACACTAGCTCCGACTCAGCTCAAACGATAAGCGAGCATCGGGGCGGTGTCACTCATCGAGCAAAAAAGGTGCGCGTGTCCGATGCACCGGAACGACAATCGTCCGACTTTTATCGGAAGGTGAATTTTAAAGTTCCGGCTTTTTCGCCGGACGATCCTGAGATTTGGTTTGCGTTGGTGGAAGGCCAATTTGATAATTTCGGAATAACTGAAGATGCCGTCAAATTCAACACGGTGATTGCAAATCTCGACATAGTCCACGCCAAGTCCGTAAAGGACATAATTGTCAACCCACCGACGCGGAATCGTTATAATAAAATCAAGACGGAACTAATAAAACGACTCACCGCCTCTCACGAAAAGAAGGTTCGGCAACTACTTACCCACGAGGAATTAGGTGACAGAAAACCGTCTCAGTTCCTTCGTCATCTACGAGACCTGGCTGGACCAAGCGTACCGGAAGAATTTTGCAGAGCATCTGGAGCAACCGCCTTCCCCAGTGTATCCAGACCGTGCTGGCATCACAGACGTCTCTTAAGCTGGAACAGCTGGCTGAACTAGCTGACCGTATACAGGAGATATCGACACCAGCAAATGTTGCGGCTACCTCAGTACCTAGTAATACACCTGGACCCAGCAGCAGCTCCTCTGGCGAGATCGCAGAATTGAAACGGATGGTCGAACGCTTGGCAATTAAGCTCGACGAGCACACACGTCCGTCTCGCCGCATGAGTCGTACTGATCATCACCGTCGTCGCTCAAATTCACGAAGCGCGAATAGATCAGCGTCCAGCTACAGAAAATACCCCATTTGCTGGTACCACGGGAAATTTGGATCAAGTGCACATAAATGTCAACGGCCCTGTGATTATAAGAAGTCGGGAAACCACGCGGGCAATCTTCAGTAATGGCGACAGACGATTGCCCTGCTTCACCTGGTCGCCTCTTCGTTACCGACCGGACATCGAAAACGCAGTTTTTAGTGGACACTGGTAGTGACCTCTGTGTTTTCCCCCGATCAGCACTACGAGAGCGACGAACAGCAACAGACTACACACTCGTCGCAGCCAACGGAACTACAATCAAAACTTATGGTTTTGCGTACTTGAACCTGGACATTGGACTCCGTCGTACATATCCGTGGCGTTTTGTGGTGGCGGACGTAAACAAACCCATTATTGGAGTGGACTTTTTAATTTATTATGGCATAATAGTGGACTGTAAGAATAGGAAATTAATAGATAGCTTAACTTCGGTCGCTACTTTAGCGTCCACTGCTATAAATTGTAATGTTGTGTCTATTAAGCTAGTTAGCGGAGAATCACGGTATCACAGTTTACTCTCCCGTGATTTTCAAGACATCACAACGACCAGCAGGTACACACCGAACCATACCACACAATACACAACATCACATAAGAACAACACCCGGTCCACCAGTCACGTGTCAACCCAGACGTCTTGCTCCCGACAAATTAAAGGTGGCAAAAGCGGAGTTCGAGGCGATGCTAGCCAACGGTACGGCGAGGCCTTCCGAAAGTCCGTGGTCATCCCCACTGCACCTCGCACCGAAAAAAGATAATGGCTGGCGACCCTGTGGAGACTACCGTCAACTCAACTCTCGAACCATTCCAGACAGGTATCCGATTCGCCACATCCACGACTTTGCACACAATATTGCAGGTTGTCGGATTTTCAGCACCATCGACCTCGTGAAAGCCTACAATCAAATACCAGTCTGTGCGGAGGATATACCGAAGACGGCCATCACTACTCCTTTCGGTATGTTCGAATTCCCCTTCATGACGTTTGGCCTCCGTAACGCCGGCCAAACGTTTCAAAGGTTCGTCGACGAGATGATGCGAGGCTTGGACTTCGTCTACTGTTACCTCGATGATTTTCTTATTTTCAGCAGAGACGAGGCTGAACACGAAAATCATCTGCGGCAGGTATTTACCAGACTTCGTGACTACGGAATGGTAATCAACGTGTCTAAATGTGTATTCGGAGCCCCCGAGGTAACTTTTCTGGGTTACCGGATTTCGGAAAGTGGCACCAAACCGTTAGACACCAAGATCCAAGCCATACGCGACTTTCCCCCTCCCAAGGACGTTAAGGCTCTTCGACGTTTTCTGGGCATGGCCAATTTTTATAGGCGATTCCTGCCTAACGCCGCCCAAATTCAAGCACCACTTAACGCCTTGCTCATGGGGGCAGTCAAAGGTTCCACACCTATCAATCTGACCGGCAAAGCTCTGGAGGCGTTCTCAGCTACCAAAGACAGTCTCTCCAAAGCAGCTTTGTTAGCACATCCCGATTGCCGGGCGAAGCTTGCATTGGTAACAGACGCTTCAGACGTGGCTATGGGTGCTGTTTTACAACAGCTGCAGGATGATGTGTGGCAACCACTGGCTTTCTTTTCCCGAAAGCTGAGTCCAGCCCAGCAGAAGTACTCACCGTATGATCGTGAGCTTCTCGCGATCTACGAGGGTATAAAGTACTTTCGGCATATGGTTGAGGCAAGACACTTCACGGTCTATACAGACCATAAACCACTTACTTTCGCCTTCCATGAAAGGAAGCAGAATTGTTCGCCGAGGCAGTTCCGACAGTTGGACTACATCTCTCAGTTTACGACCGATATAAGGCCATATATCCGGCAAAGATAATGTCGTTGCCGACACCTTATCCCGGGTCGAAAAACTGGATGCTCCAATCTGTCTCGAAGACCTCGCCGAAGCACAAGCTAAAGACCCCGAATTAGCTCAATACCTCAGTGACGATTCTTCTCTTCGTCTTAAGAAGATGAACTTCCCTGGAAGTCGCAAACCTCTGTACTGTGACGTCAGTACACCGACGCCCAGGCCATTCATCCCGAAGCACTTTCGCAGACAGGTCTTCCAAAGCCTGCACTCACTGAGCCATCCCGGCGCTTCCGCCTCTGCCAAACTGGTAGCCGAAAGGTTCGTGTGGCCCGGCGTAAGAAAGGACTGCCGTGAGTGGAGTCGAACTTGCCTTTCCTGCCAACGTGCTAAGGTTAGTCGACATGTGTCTGCACCTTTAGGCACTTTCGAGCTACCTCGCGCACGTTTCACGCAGGTCCACATCGACCTCATCGGCCCCCTCCCGGTTTCTCAAGGAAACAGGTATTGCCTGACGGCCATAGATCGCTTTACGCGATGGCCTGAAGTCATACCTATTCCCGATATCACTGCAGAGACCGTAGCCAAGGCGCTGATCTCTGGGTGGATATCCAGATTTGGAGCAATGACGAGCATTGTAACAGATCGCGGCCGTCAATTTGAGTCGGCACTGTTTCAATATCTCGCCAAGACCACTGGATTCCAGCACAAACGTACCACGGCCTATCACCCGGCATGCAATGGACTCGTGGAACGCTTCCACAGGCAACTCAAAGCCTCCATTACCTGCCATGCCGACCACAACTGGACGGAAATTTTGCCGTTAGTAATGCTTGGCATTCGTAGCGCGTTTAAAGAAGACTTACAAGCTTCTTCTGCCGAATTGCTGTATGGCGAGCCGCTGAGACTTCCCGGCGAATTTTTCGATTCAAGCACGCCCTGTACATCTGATATGTCAGATTTCACAGCGCGCCTCAGATCATTCGCCGAAAAGCTCAAGCCAGTCCCAGCATCGCGCCATAGCAAGCATAAAGTGTTCGTATTTAAAGAGCTCGCGACCACCGACCATGTCTTTCTTCGAGATGACGCTTCACGCGCTCCGTTTCAGCCAGCCTACACGGGGCCACATAAGATCATTCAGAGAGGTGACAAGTCATTTACTCTCCTCATAAAAGGGAAAAATGTCACCGTCTCCATTGATCGGCTCAAACCAGCGTACATACTCTCCGACGAAGAAGACCTATTAGGGAAAAAAGTGATTAGCACACCTAACAACTCACCTGTACCAGTTCCTCCGCCATCACACAACACTAATGTTGCTCCCAAGACCACACGCTCCGGGCGTCAGGTTCGTTTTCCAGACTATTATCGCCCGTAGTGACGGTCTTTGGAGGGGAGTGATGTAGCCTCCTCACTCACAATTATACCTACTTACACTTAAAACTACACATATAATACATACATATAATAATACACATTACATATTATAATTACATACATATACATTATATATTTACATATTTATATATCACGCGCATTTACTACGTATTTACATATCAACTACATATTTACAAGCTTATAATAATAAACGTTTACTATCTCGTACGATGGAAACGCGCGCGCGGCCGCTGCATCGAAAACCCGTTCCATGTACGAGATAGTAAAGATAACGCACACATGCATGCGCGTCTCGGACGACATCGTCGCCCGTTCGGGTTCATGTGTTCTGCGTCCACGCGGACTCAGTGCCCGCCCGGCCGCTGTCCACATCGCCCGTGTCATTTGTATAAGTTATCGTAATTAATGCTGTGACGTATGTGTGATACCTGAATAAATCAGTGATACCGGAGTCTGGCGAGTTTAAATCCCCTCAACCCGCCAAAGTTTTTTAAATTAAAATGAAGTCTTCTTTCAGTAAAATGTTCCATCTACAATATTTTAGGTACTTTCCCTCCATGTGGCATAGCCGTGGGACGCCCTGTATACATATACTGCTAAAAAGACGGGAAAAAAGCTGTTGCTAAAACCAGCTAAAACGAAATTAAAACGATACCAAGAGAAGGGCGAGTCGAGATAACATTTGCAGGGCGGCGCGAGCGAGCCTCTGCCAAACCATTTGCATAAACATGGCCGATAACTGTGCAAAGCGGCTACCATCAGTGTTCCAGCCGAGACTAGCTGAGCAGGCGCTGCAACTTGGCAGCCTCGCTTAAACATGCTAAGTGTGTCTCCATTTACTGAATTCTAGCACTGAAAAGATTTTTTCACCTCACTAGCTCAAAAAGGGCCCCTTTCAAATTCAAAATTTATTTATTTCATGTAGGCCAACTTGTAGCTCTTATGACACGTCATAAATTTACCACCGGTTCGGAATGCAGATTCTGCTGAGAAGAGTCGGCAAGAAACTCAGCAGTTGCTCTTTTCAAAAAAAAAAATGTTTACAATAGGTAACAAAACTATGCTATGTATACAGTGCTTCCACAATGAAGCTTCAAAAATGCATACGTAGGTACACAATCCAACGCATGTCAACACGGGCAGAAAAAGCAGACCCATTCCCGTTGGTGGCTTTCAAACTCAAACTCAAACTCATTTATTGCAAATTTGGGTTTACATCAGGTGTTATTGTAATACAGGCAAGTACATCCAAATGCCTTCAAAGGCATGAAATATCAATAATTTTTAATAATTATAATTGCTGTCTAAAACCAGTGAGCAAGTCTTTGTTGCTCACTCAGTGAGAAAAAGTGTTGAAATTTTCTTAAGACAATTTATTTACTCATTTATTCTGTACATTATAATCTTAAGAACTAGCTACTACTGGTGAGGGAATAGTTGTATGTATCACACGATAGCAAAGTTTTTGTTGCTTATGTCTTTGAATCCCTCACTACACTCAGGATTCTAACTTAGAATCACTCGCTACGCTCGTGATTCTATTATAGATTCCATCGCCCACTCGGGGTTCAAACTAGGCACTCGCAACAAAAATGAATTGCTATCTTGTTGAAAAAATATGTTCTTATTGAAAAAATGGAGTTCTAAAAAAGTCAGCTATACCTAACCCCACAAAAAAAATCAATCTTGGATAGAATCAGGCGTTACTTTGCGGAAGTTCATGATAAGCAAGAAAAGGTTAGAGTTATTTTGTTATAATGCGCCAACAGAAAAAATTTGGCTTTTTTGCTTGGTTGGGAAGGTAAGCGATGCATAGCTTAAAATTGCATGTTTGACCATACAGATTTTTTCTGTTGGCGGATTATAGCAAAATAACTCTAACCTTTTCTTGCTAAAAATCAATCTATAAACATCAAGTCTTAAGCATGCATAATGCTTGGAGGCGTTTTGATGAAGATAAATATTGGCGTAAACGTTCGCTTTCGAGATTCACGCTGACTAGCAGGTTTCACTTTGATGTCGGGAGCTGGAGAATGTATGCATTGGCTCTGTTATTTCGTTAAACATCTTTTGTTCAACCCTTGTTCAACCCTTATGATTGAGAGCTTTTTAACCACTACGTAAAAATAGGGGTGTTATAAGTTTTACGTGTGTACATACGTCACTCAATAAGTCTTTGGTCTAGCTAATGAAAACAATTTTTTTTTATAAATTCGACTTTATTCATCAACATAATCCCCCCCAAGACTGATACATTGATTCCAACGTTCCTCTAATTTTTCGATGCCTTTTTGGTAGAACGATTTGTCTTTACTTTGAAAATAGTCCTGAGTCTCAGCAGTCACTTCTTCATTGGAGCGGAATCTCTTTCCCTGAAGCATTTTTTTCAAATCTGCAAACAAATGGAAATCGCTGGGAGCTAGATCTGGAGAGTACGGTGGTTGGGGAAGCAGTTCAAGCCGCAAATCATTCAATTTAACCATCGTTTTCATCGACTTGTGACACGGGGCATTGTCTTGATGAAAAAGCACTTTTTTCTTCTGCATGTGGGGCCGTTTTTTCTTGATTTCTTCACTCAATCGGTCCAATAATGTCACGTAATATTCGCTATTGATAGTTTTACCTTTCTCAAGATAGTCGATAAATAAAATAACCATGCGCGTCCCAAAATACAGATGCCATGACTAACATACAAGATACCCAAATTGTAATTTACGGTTATATGCATTTAAATTTTGGAGATCGATTATAATTTCTGACGGGAATCCATCTATTCAAAAATCCTTATAAAGTAATTACAATTGTAGAGATCGATATTTTTATAAATTTTTCAAGTCCAAACCAATGCGAAAACGTGTTTGTTTGTTGGTTTGTCCTTCAATATCGTGGCAACAAAGCAACGGATCGACGTGATTTCTTGCATGGGTATATTTGAGGACCTGGAGAGTACCATTGCCTACTTTTTATCCCAGAAAATCATCCCGCGGGATTTTTAATATTCCTTCGAGACTTTTGCATTTATTCGACAGATTCCTAAAAAGCCGGCAACGCATTTGGTGGTGCCTCGGTGCTACAAATGTTCATGGGCGGCGGTAATCACTTAACACCAGGTGACCCGCCTGCTCGTGTGCTCGCTAAAAATATTAAAAAAAATTATAATATTAGTAAGGATATTAGTAAGGATAGTAAGAAAGTAAAGATGTAATGAACGCGGGTGAAGTCACGAGCATTATTATAAGAAATAATTGTACAAAAGGAGCTATAGGCGTCGTGGTGTCGAGACAATCGATGTACCCATACGTGGCTTAACTCCCTTCACCCTTCGACGAACATCAAAGCAAAACCGTCACAGGATGTTAGGGCTTTGTAAGGATTCAACTGAGTTAACATAACAATGTTGTGTATAAATTAGTAGTTTTAGGCAAAGTTTGCAAAAGCAGTATATGATTAGCTTCGACACAGAAAAATAAGATGATTAGCAATATTTACGACGACTTCCCTGGCGCAGCGGTGAGCGCTGTGGTCTTACAAATGGGAGGTCTCGGGTTCGATTCCCGGCGGGGGCAATTTGGGAATTTATAAGTTCTGAATTGTCTCTGGTCTAGTCTGGTGGGAGGCTTTGGCTTTTGGATTAAGCGTTCCGGCACGATGGCGTGTAGAAACAGATTAGGGGTATGGGCTACACTGCCAAACCCCTTCCAACTTAGACTACATCGTAACTTACCATCGGGTGAGATAGCAGTCAAGGATTATCTTGTCATTGAATAAAAAAAATCTACATAATAGGTATACCTCAATAGCCCAAAGGTTAAGGTGTGGACTGAAAACTGAAAGGTCGACGGTTCAATCCCCACCCATTGCCTTATTGCAAAAGCATCACGATTACGCAGCGCACTAATACTATAACTGTAATTATTGCTCTGTAATATGTAGAAAGACCTAATTAGGGCGATCCGAACTATACCATTATTGACATTTTTCTATGCATATATGAAGGGCTGCAACTTACTTAAAGTTAAATGTTTTTTTTTGTTCCAGGTAAGACTCTAAGCTTCCAAGAAATCAAAGGTACAAGTATCTACTAAAATTAAAAAAAAAAAAAATTTAAGACATGTTGAACGCACACCGCTGCAAGTGCTAGAGGCGCAAACGACGCAAGTGATGCATGCGGCGTAAAAGCAACTGCCAAATTAACCTTAGTACGATTTACCACATCTCACCAACATTGATGGATTTTGAGCCACGAAACACACACAACAAATGGACTGAAAGGTCCTACTTTTATACTGAGATCTATAGAGCGTGCTCTGGCTCAGCTCGGAATCAGAATAAGAGTTAAAACGAGACACAAATATGGTCCGACATAAATCTACCTCGTTTTGTCTCTGTTTTGACTCTGAGCAGGGTAAGAACTGAAATCTTTAGACCGCACGTATATAGATTTCAGCCTTAAAGTTTAGCATTTGTAAGTACTGGTTATGTTTACAAGGCAGCTTTATGTCGATATGTGAATGAACTTGAATCTTGAAACAAAACAGTCATCATCCCTATTACATTAACTAAAGTTTATAGGGTTTTGACACTCGTAATCTATCAACGTAGACTAGACTCTTACTACCAACAGTTACTCCTACAGTTTTTGATACAGGTCTACTCTTGTACTCTTTTTTATCTTTTCAAAGAATGCGCTGAATATGGCTGTTGCTGAACTTCCGGCCGTTTCGTAAACAAAATAGCTTTTACAACTTTTACATAGAAATATCAAAACTTAGAACTAAATTTCTTCTACTTACTTATTAAAGTTGACTAATAATTACAGTGCGTGGTAAGTATAATATTATTTCTGCAATAGGACCGCTTTCCGCGGTGAAAGCCTCTTCTCGTGATGTGCGAACACCATAAAATAAAAAATTAAATAAATTTCAAAAACTGCCGTGTCAACATTTTATCCTTTCGTGTATTTAATTATTCGCCAGTCCTCTACAAAAACTTCGAGTCACTTTTATTTCACTTGGAATTAAATAGGCTTCGCAAATAAAGCGAATTCACGACAGACGGACAGCTAATTTCCACTGGCTAGGTATTTTATTTAAACCTTTTTTACTGCACTCCGTAGATATACCAAAGCTGAGATATACTGAAATTAAAAAACTGCAGTTGCTTTGGTTTACAGGTTTTCGCATTAATACAATTCCATGTTTATTCAAGTGCATGCCACATTGCCAGTAGTTGGGTGTAAATGTACATTGTTTCTATACTGTAATGTAATTTTTTGCTATAATTTTAATATTTAATATAATATAATTATCTGTTGGCAAACAATAAAATTAAAATTAAAATATTTCCTCCTCCTGACCGATTAGGAAAAATCTTTTTTTGTTCGAAAGGGTATACTTCCCAGGTGGTCCCATTGTAACAGGTCAGGATTTGATGATAGGATCCTGGAGAAATCGAGGGAACTCTTCAAATTTTATAGGCAACAATTGATATATTTTGTAGTGGCGTTTGAAGTAGATTTTGTAAAAAGAATTTTTACGTTTATCTTGTATTATAAATATCAATACTACACCCTTTTAAACAACTTGGCACAGGCACAAGTACTTGAATAACATGGTTACTGCAGGGCTTCGCAGGTCCTTGCCAAGTTAGTGACCGGGATTGAACGTGGAAATCTTATTTTCAAGAATTTCAAGTTTGTTTTAGCAATAAATCTGTGAGACGATGACAGGTACTTTTTCTGTTAACTTTGTAATTTTTAATTCCTTCGCAAAAGAGATGTTTACGCGATAAAGAACCCTTTTTGGCTCGCAGCCATTTTGTGTTTGCAACCCTTTTGGTTGTAACAACCTCTGTGGCGCAATGGTGACATCCCAACCCATCACCTGCCCACTACTGGGCAAGGTTTTACAATTTTATAGCGAGCCTAGCTGATGCTCGCGACTTCGTGCGAGTTGAATTAACAGTGCGGAGAATGCCAGAAAAAAATCGCCGCGATACAAGAAATAAAACATAAGTACTATGCGGCAACAGAAATACACATTCTGCAAAAATTGCAAATGTCTACCTATTACGGATCATGAGATACAGCTCGCTAACAGACGGACGAACGGACACAGTCCCGTTACATACAGTCGAATTTTTTTTTTTAATGTGTTCCTCCCTTTTTTCCTCCGACAAGGTAATCGGAGACTGTTCTAGGTCGGTACTGAATATGGCTTTTTTTTTGACATATTTTCTTTTTGCTATACTTTCTGGTTAACTTACTACACATGGGTGCAGTTCGTATCTTAACAAATTTAACAAAGACTTTGATAAAATACCTATTCAGAGATTAAAACTTAAGTAACTTAAATGTTAGTAAAATACAGTACATATAGTCGAATTGAGAACCTCCTCCTTTTGAAATCGGTTAAAAAATCACGTCTCGATCCGTAGCTTCGTTGCGGCGTGGTAGAAAAAATGAAGGATAAATAAACAAACATACATTTCTTTTGTATTTAAAATACTAGTAAGGAAGTAAGGAAATAAGGATGTCACAACGGATTAAGTTGAAGTCCCCATAGTCTTCTCGATATAAAGACGCACAATTATAAAACACGACAGTGACATCCAACATGCCCCAGCATCCGATCCATACGATTTATCTAAACCGACCCAGATTAATTCCCCGGGGGTGTCAGAGGGGGGCTGCGCGGAGAGGGGGTAATCCCGGTTAGAAAATGTAAAGTCATCGCTAATCCGCTAATAAGACTGTACGACACTACTTTGTTTTCTCTCTCCGTGTGAGAGATTAGGCTGTTTGTCATGAGCTCTTAGGAGTTCATCATTTGGGATAATTCTGTTGTGCATAATCTCTAAACTAAATTGACAGGTCTATCTCGTGCTTTCATAATCATGACGACTTCTCTGGCGCAGTGGTGAGTGCTTTGGTTAAGTGGGAGATCTCGGGTTCGATTACCGGCGGAGCCGATTTGGAAATTTATGATTTCTGAATTGTCTCTGGTATGGTCTGGTAGGAGGCTTTGGCCGTGGCTAGTTACCAACCTACCGCCAAAGCGATTTAAAGGGGGGTTCCCATACAAAAAACGTTTTTTTTTTAAACTTAGCCCTTGACTGCGATCTCGCCTGATGGTATGTGACGATGCAGTTTAAGATGGTAGCGGGCTAACTTGGAATGATAACGGGTATGTCATTGTACATTAAACCCATACTCCTAGTCGGTTTCATACACGCCATCGTGCCGGAACGCTAAATCGCTTAGCGGCACGTCTTTGATAGTAGTGTGGTAACTAGCCACGGCCAAAGCCTCGCTGCAGACGAAACTTTATTCTTGCAGAGCTACATTCGTATCACAAGGCGAGATCTAGGGGAGTCGCGTCTAAATTGTGAAAGGGACGGAAATAACGGATGGTGAAATGGGCCGGATGTGATGTATTACACAAATATGACTTCTACGCTGCTCTTGGTAGGGGGGGGGGGGACCTCATGTAAACTGACTACCTACTTCTAAGATTTCCTTATTTTCCCCCGCGCATTTAACGAGTTTTTAAATATTTTTACCCTTAAAGTGATTAAAGGAGAAAGGAGTGATTTATTTCCAGCCAAGCTATATAAATAACTAGCTGATGCCCGCGACCTTACTAATATCCTTACTTCCTTACTAATATTATAATTAATGTGAAAGTGTGTTTGTTTGTTGGTTTTTCCCTCAATAACGCTGTAACAGAGCTGCGGATCAACTTGATTTTTGCACGGGTATAGTTGAGGACCTGTGACATAGCCTACTTTTTATCCCGGAAAATCAAAGAGTTTCCGCGGGATTTTAAAAACAAAATCCACGCAAACGAAGTCGAGAGCAAAAGCTCGTCTTATATGTTTAATTAGCTTCTGCCCGCGGCTTCGCTTGCGTTAAGTCTCATTTTTCAAACCCCAATTTTACCCCCTCAGGGGTTGAATTTTTAAAAATCCTTTCTTAGCAGATGCCTACGTGATTAGGGAATGCAAATCTCGCGAGATTGGGGCTCAAGCGAGATCTCGCGAGATTGTAAATTAAAATACTGCGAGATCTCGCCAATTTCGAGATCTCGCGAGATTGGCAATTTTGTGTGTTTTTTTTGCAAATAATCACAATATTTGAATAAATTAGAAAAAAAATAATAAAAATTATAAGTATTTAAGATAACATTTATTTTCCCGAATTTTTTCAATAGACTTTTATGCATCAAATTGTCTATAATTTTTTAATAAACTTCTAAGTAGACTTTGACGTACGTATCTATCAAATCACTGTGGAAGCACTGTATACATAGCACAGTTTGGTTACCTATTGTAAAAAAAAATATTTTTTATTTTTTGAAAAGCAACTGCTGAGTTTCTTGCCGGTTCTTCTCAGCAGAATCTGCATTCTGAACCGGTGGTAGATTTATGACGGGTCATAAGAGCTACAAGTTGGCCTACATGAAATAAATAAATTTTGAATTTGAATTTGAAATAACAAATGAAGAAAACAACCAGTCTTCTCTTCTAATATCAAACGAAAATTAGTAATTTAAAAATTAATTCGCGCACCGAACGAAACCGACTGGTCGCAACTCCGTCAGTGTCAGTCCGCGCTTCGAATAAGACTTTTTTATGCTCGAGTGCAATCTCGTTAATCTCGCGAGATCTCGCCCTTTTTTCGTCCGAGATCAATCTCGCTAAAAAAGGCCGAGATCTCGTTCTCGCGAGATCTCGGATTGCATTCCCTATACGTGATATAGCTATTATGTGTCTTAGCCCGATCCGTCCAATGGTTTGAGCTGTGCCTTGATAGGTCAGTCAGTCAGTCTCCTTTTATTCAGATGTCAGATTTGGCCACTCCACAATATACACGTATAAACGCAACGCATACTCGCATCTGAAAGGAATGCCAAAAATGCAACCGTAACAAAATACCTATTTCAGCCGCACTAAGCCCGGCGACAGATAAACCCTGCAGCCCGCGCTAGCAGCCCCCACGTGTCGCCGCCGCTGACCGCAGCACTGCCGCTGACCTTTTGTTTTTTATCCTCTGTGCAACTCCATGCGATTATGTGAGCCTAGTACCTTTTGTACGGAATTTATTCGGAAAGCTAACTTCAGCACTGCAGCATATTCACAGCATTACTTCAGCACTCCATCAGCATACCTATTTATAGCATTCAAAGATGTGCCACCTAGCAATTTAAAGTTCCGGTACGATTGGATTGGTTGGTAAATATCGTCATAAACTCATTAGGAGTATGTGTTGAGTGTATATACCATACCCCTAATACCATACCCCTTCCAAGTTAGCCCGCTAGTGGCATCATAGAAGGTAAAATCGCAGTCAAAGACTATTTTGTTATCAAATAAAAAATATGTACCTATGCCATACCCCGAATTGTCACTTTTTCGAGTAGCCATACTATGCAGTGTAACATACATACATAGACTGCTAAAATCATAATCCTTCCTCTTGGCTTTGTAGTCGTCGGGTAAATATTAAAAAAAATACATCAAAAAAAGAAAAGAAAAAGTTTAACTTTTCCCAATATACGCAACGAATACACGCAACCATTTTCGTTCTACATAGAATTTTGTCCACGCGAACTTTTGATTTAATTTAGTCCGTACATAGAGCGGTAAAAAAATAGCAAACAGTGGCCAGTGGCCTGTTTCCTGTTCAGTGTAGTCTGGCCACTGGCCGGGAGCAATCGCATCAAACATTAGATTGACACGAGTGTCAGTGAACCCGCGGCCTATCGATCTGAAACCGATATTTCGCTTCATATGGACGTGACAATGCCGGTCTTTACATTACGCGATTCTTTCAATTACCAATTATTTTAAGTTTAATTTTAATTATTATTTTAATTTAATTTTGGTCTGGTCTGGTGGTAAAATCGGTCGTGGCTAGTAACCGCTCTACCGTCAAAGACATGCCACCAAGCAACTTATATGTATAACTAGCAAACCCGGCGAACTCCGTTTCACCACCAGATGGCTTCGTTTTGGTTGGCGCTGTATGTGAAAAAAGATTTTCCCGCTTTTCTGTTGAAATTTTTCCTGAATTTTCTTTGCTATAAACCTCACGGAGCCCGAGACCTTTCTAACGAATGCAAAACCGTGGAAATCGGTTCGTGCGTTCTGGAGTTATAGCGTCAGGAAGGAAAACCCGACTTATTTTTATGTAGTAGATAAGTATACGTATAGAATAGTGCTTGACTGTGATCTCAACTGATGGTGAGCGAAGATGCAGCTTAAAATGGTGCGCACTTGCCTAGAAGATACCTATTCAACATTGATTTAAAGATACCCAAGCCATAGTTAATTGGAAAAACGAAGCCGGAAGGAATTCCAAATTTTTGCGGTGCATAAAGCAAAGCGCTTAGTGCGAGATCGTGGAATTTCAACCACCACGTAGCGCTGCAGATTTAAGCGATGTCTTGCGGTTCGGTGGTAGAAAGGTGATAGTGGAACCAAATTGAATAGTTCTTCAGCACACTCTCCGAAATATATCTCTCTCACTCCGAAATTAGCCAAAGTTGTAACAACGTTACTACGTCAATGGGTAGTAAAACAAGCAATCCGCTTATCGTACCGTATAGATATCGTATCGTATAGGTATCGTATCGTTCTCGTCTAATATAAACCCAAAGCCCGGCTGAGCGTTGTTCACCGCGTTACGCGAGCCCGGAATTTAAATCCACTCTAAATTTTGGATATTTACTACCGTCCAACTGCATACGAGTTTTTTATGCGGCACGGAAATTGGAATATTATTCATATTTACACTGAAAGAGCTACTTTTCCGTTGTTACCGACCGGGCCTTGTATAGGCTGGGAGATGGTGAAACATTTGGTAAAGTGGTTTATCATCGAATCGTTTAGAGTCGGTTTAGAGAGTGGCTGTACATGCTGAAGCTAGAGATGCGAAGTTTTAGAAGACGTGAGCCACGATTTTCGAGTCGAGGAATATTATAGTAAGTTATAGGATTTATGTTACATAATGCGAAATAAATATTTTACTGTTGACTGAAAGCGACTGAAAAAACGCAATTTTCAACATAACATTTTTTATTGGGCAGTTGTGTAAAAGTTAAATAGAGCATTCTTGATGATTGCTTACAGCTTTGCAAACTTTGTCGTAGTAATCTCGACGTAATTCTCTCTATGTTTCTCCATCTGATTTATAATTCTCAACGAATTTTTCATCGACCGTAGAAAATGTTTTAAAATTAAAACTGAAAAACACAGATAAAATCAAGTAATGGAATCACTTACACAACAGGAATGGTAGTGATTGTACATAAAATATATACGCGCAGAAAAGATTGTCACTATTTTTAGTTCTAGATTTAAGAGATTCCCAGTTTCAATAATGTAATAAAATTCATTCTCTATCTCTTAAACTATTGTCCTCAATCTGATTGAATATGCCGGAGGTGTTTTGTGAAAAAAAAGCGAATTCGCCATTTTTAGGACAATGTGTTTCGGCAATTTCCTGTTATTCCGATCATTTGTGTATTCCTTTGTTTGTTTTTTTTTTTTTTTTCAATATTTATATTTTACTAAAAACAAGCACTTTTCTGAAATCGTGATTTTCGGTTTTTTTTTTTACGATTATATTTTACGAGATACAGTGTATTTCCTTTTGAAGTTTGTTAGTATTTTTAAGACTTAATTGAAATAATTAAATGCTATTATATGTAAACATGTGCAAGGAACTCATTTATCGCTGTTACGATAAAACACTGTATCTGAAGATACAGTGTATTATTGTCTTAGCACGGCAGCCCGGCTTTGCACTGATGAAAACTAATTAATGAAGAATGATGATAATGATGAAAAATGAAGAAATTGAGAAGTACTTCTCGCGACTGATGCAAAAAAAGCAACAAAATTTCCTAGTTTTTCGGTGGATTTCTCGAAAATTTTCTTTTGTACCAGCCTTGTTCTGACTATGAACCATAAAAAAATAGCCAAATCGGTCGAGTAGTTTTCAAGTTATGTTTTCTCGCACCATTTAAGCAAGTGATATTAAAAAAAATAGGTACTTAAACACACATAACTCCGAAAACTCCCAGACGTGCCAGGGCACGAACCTGCGACCCTCGAATATATGACCGCGTTCCTAACCACTGGGCTATCACGGCTCTTCGAATTTTTGATATGTACCTATTTAAATATGTAAGTTATTAAGCAAGAATCGAGGCTTGTAACGAACTTATATGCAAGCGATAGTAAATCCACTTAATCCGACGAGTCACGCAGCACAAAGTTATTGACCCACTATGAGATGAAGCCTTCGTATTTTCGTAAGGTTGTATTACAACATCGCTTTGTTTACTATTTTATACACTACTAGCTTTTTCCCACGGCTTCGCTCACGTTAAGTTCGATTTTTCAGACCCCTATTTCTTCCCAAAAATCCTTTCTTAGCGGATGCCTACGGTATAATAGCTATCTGTATGCCGAATGTCAGCCTGATCCCTTCAGTGGTTTGAGCTGTGCGTTGATAGATCATTCAGTCAGTCTTTCAGTCTGTTAGTCAGTCAGTCACCTTTTCTCGCGGCTTCGCTCCCGCCATCTTTTAAAAGTAATCCGAAGTGGTGGCTTCTATATAAAATCAGCAATTACGAATTGTTCGATTTTCATCCGTTCTTTTGGGATTTTCCATATTTTATTTCTTTTGTTTTTATACCATCCCTGTATTAGGGCGAATATAACATAAAAAAATCAAATCGGTCAAGCCGTTTTTGTTAGGGGAACTTTTTGATTTCCCTGGTTAAAAGTAGCCTATGTCACTCTCCAGGTCAACCTATATACCCTCAGAAACTGATATATACATCAAGAACTGATGACAGGATCCTGGCGAAATCGATCTGAGGGAACTCTTGAAATTTTATACGCACAATTGATATACTTTGTAGTGGCGTTCGAAGTCCGTTTTGAAATAGTACATTGTTACCTTAGGGATGAAAGTAACTTATTTAGTCCCGAGACGGGGTTTGGCGCCCGAGCGTAGCGAGGGGGCCTATAGTTCGAGGGACTAAATAAGTCTTTATCCCGAGGTAAACACTGTGCTTTTCATTACGAATATAAGGAAAGTCAAAATAAAAATAGAAATTAGCTAAAGAAAATTGAGTGAACTTTCTTCTTCTTCTTCATCAACTAATGGACGTCCACTGCTGGACATAAGTCTCCTGCATGGACCTCCACAAGACTCGGTCTTGCGCCGCCTGAATCCAGCGGCTCCCTGCGACTCGTTTGATGTCGTCTGTCCACCTAGTGGGGGGTCTGCCAACACTGCGCTTCCCGGTGCGGGGTCGCCACTCCAGCACCTTGGGACCCCATCGACCATCAGCTCTTCGAACTATGTGCCCCGCCCATTTCCACTTCAGTTTCGCCACTCGCAGAGCTATGTCGGTGACTTTGGTTCTCCTACGGATCTCCTCATTTCTGATTTGATCTCGCAGGGATACTCCGAGCATAGCTCTCTCCATCGCCCGCTGAGTGATCCTGAGCCTTCTTATGAGGCCCATAGTTAGCGACCATGTTTCGGATCCGTAAGTCATCACTGGCAACACGCACTGTTCGAAGACTTTAGTCTTCAGGCACTGAGGAATTTTGGACGAAAAGACATCTCTAAGCTTCCCGAACGCTGCCCAGCCGAGTTGGATTCGGCGGTTGATCTCTTTCTCGAAATTGGACCTACCTAGCTGGACTGTGTGTCCCAGGTATATATACTCGTCTACAATTTCGAGTGCAGAGTTATCAACGATTACTGGGTGGAGCGGAGCATGAGCATTAGACATAATTTTCGTCTTGCTCATGTTCATTTTAAGGCCCACCTGTTGAGAAACCCTGCTGAGGTCATTGAGCATTGTATTGAGGTCTCCGAGAGTCTCTGCTATAATGACTATGTCATCGGCAAATCGAAGGTGAGTGATATACTCGCCGTTTATGTTGATGCCAAGTCCGTTCCAATCCAGAAGCTTAAAGACGTCCTCCAACGCAGCAGTAAAGAGCTTCGGGGAGATTACGTCTCCCTGCCGCACTCCACGCTGCAATTGGATTGGCCTTGTAGTCTGGTCCTGTATACGAACTGACATAGTGGCGTTTTCGTACAAGCACTTCAACACTTGAATGTACCGATAGTCGATACGGCATCTCTGCAGCGACCTCAATACAGCCCAGGTTTCCACCGAATCGAAGGCTTTCTCATAGTCCACAAACGCTAAGCAAAGTGGCCTGTTATACTCTTCCGTCTTCTGTATAACCTGCCGCAGCGTATGAATGTGGTCTATGGTGCTAAAGCCTTTTCGGAATCCGGCTTGTTCGGGAGGCTGGAAGTCGTCGAACCTACGGGCGAGACGATTCGTAATGACTCTCGAGAACAACTTATAAACATGACTCAGCAGCGAGATGGGTCTATAATTCTTCAACAAGGTGTTATCACCTTTTTTGAAGAACAGAACCACCACGCTCCTGTGCCATGCTTCCGGCGTTGTACCCTCGTGAATGACGGAATTGAACAATCGCTGAAAGATCTTTAAAACCGGTTTTCCACCCGCTTTCAGGAGTTCCGCCGTGATTCCGTCATCACCTGGCGCCTTGTTGTTCTTAAGTTGTTTGAGAGCCATACTAATCTCGTATAGGCTGACGTCCGGGATATCTTCGGTATAGTGTCGGGTCAGTTTGGCTCTAGGGTCTTTGGCCAAATCTTCAACAGGTTTCTGTGTCGTGGTATATAACTGTCCATAGAACTTCTCGACCTCTCCCAAGACCTCAGGACGAGAAGAGACGAGACGACCGTCGTCAGTTTTCAGCCGCGTCAGCTGGCTCTGTCCGATAGACAGATCTTTATTTTACATAAATCAACCCGCCTTTTTTTTTCTTTGGCCTAGCCGGCGGGCTATGCATTTAGCTTTTTAATAGTCAAGTATTGTCTATGATTGTCTATGAATGTCTATGAATCAGTTGTCTTTACTTTATGAATAAAGTCTATCTTTCTTCTTGTCTATGGATGCACTCGGGTATGTCGTGTTTCATTTGAATTCCAATAAAAATGTGACAACTAGTTTTTTTAATTATTTGACAGCTGTCAGTTGAAAACGATTCTCCCTAGGGCTGAAAAGTATTACTTTCAACCCGCTTCTCAGGCAACTTCAGACCTACTTTCCGTGTATGAGTAATGAAAAAAGAATTTTTACGTTTATTATTGCAAGTCATTGCACTAAAACAACCGGCTAGGGTTGCCGCGGGATTATTTCACCGCGAAATAGAAATTGTGACCTTTCTAAGATGCTCTGCGGTTATTAATGGTGCAAGAATGACGTCATTTTTCGTAAATATTATGTGTATTTCTCCCGCGTCACACTTCAGGATATAGGAGAATGTTATGATTAATTTTAGGATATTATGTATGGGAAATTTATTAATTTCACACATTATTTGCTTCAAATAAATGTAGAGTAATCATTAAACATGCACGTAATCGTTGCTATCCTTACTAATATTATAAAATATGCGAAAGTGTGTTTGTTTGTTGGTTTGTCCTTCAATCACGCCGCAACAAAGCAACGGGTCGACGTGATTTTTTCTATCGCTATAGTTGAGATACGGGAGAGTGACATAGGCTGCTTTTTATTTCGGAAAAATCAAAGAGTTCCCGCGGGATTTTAAAAACTAAATCCACGCGGATGAAGTCAGGGCATCAGCTAGTAGTCTATATATCTAAATTGAAAGCAATAAATCAGCCTTATGCTCGATGAAAATTGTTATTAAAAGTCACCAGTCGACGTAAGTATATCTTTGTCGTCGACCTAACGATACTCATATGGTAGAGATATAGGTATCGTAGGAAATTATATACATTTATTTCTCAACCCTGCTACCGTCTCTCAACTTCTGAGTGACTCTCAAAAAGCGTTCATAAAAAAATAATAGGAAAGCCTTTCTCGCGTTATGCCGCGTCATCGTTCCCACGATCGGTCAAATTATACGCACGGTAAGCCACAGGTTAGAATAAAACAAATAATAGGGTTGTACCGCCCAAATTATGTGTTTTTTTTTTGGCAGAAACAGTCACTACATAGAATAGAAATATTTTTTATTCAAATAAACTTTTACAAGTACTTTTGAATCGTTGATGAATCTACCACTGGTTCGGAATGCTCTTCCTGCCGAGAAGAGCCAGCAATAAACTCGGCGGTTGCTCTTTTCAAAAAAAAAAAATTTTTTTACAATAGGTAACACAACTATGCTATCTATACAGTGCACAGTGTATAGAAACTACTTAGTTAACTTAATTGCTAACTTATTAATAGATAAAACTTTGCTGAAAATGTTATAAAACCCTATTATCCTATTTCCTGTGAATATTATAAATGCGAAAGTTTGCATGTTTGTTACTCAATCACGTTGCAACGACTGAACCGATTTGGCTGAAATTTGACACAGAGATAGATTAGAGTCTGGAATAGGGCTTTTTGTCCTGGGAAATAAGAGAGTTCCCGCAGGAATAAAAAACCTCAATCCACGCGAACGAAGTCGCGGGTATCATCATATTATAGTCTAGTAATTTATAAAAGTTTAAGAGCACTGAGCAGAATAGTAACTAGATAGTAAATAAAGTATACAGGTAGCAGTTGTTAAACAGACAAATTATTTCAATTGTTTCGATCAAAAAAGTTTTTTATAAAGTGGTTTCTAACGAGATTTTGGAAATAGCCGTCGATGACTTGTGATGTGTAAATTAGGACTATATTAGGGGAATTTCTTTGAAAAAACTGAAAAAAAAAGAAGAACTCTAGCACACTGTATAAATAACAGTTAATTTGAATAAAACTTTCCTTCCTGTTCCATTATTTCTACACTTTGATGCCTACACGTTTGAAGCCAAAATTATTCAATTAACAAACTTGGGCCTTCAATTCAAATGTATAAGTCCAAGAAACTCCAGCTATTTTGGGCTTATTGTTTAATAATAGGGCCACCCATTTTGAGCAAATAATTCCTACCTCTAAGTTTCCTCCCCTTTATAATTATACAGTATACTACATCACGAGCAATTACGTTGTGATAATAAGAGACCTAACTTGGGCATGGTTTGGCTTTGTTTTAAACTAGGTATATCTCGAAATTATTCCTCGGTCAGATTCATTAGTGGAACATTTCCAAAATCAGGTGTTTTAGTTAAGTATGCAAAATGGATGCAAATTGAATAATCTTTCCGGAGCACTGACGGTACAAGTCTAATTTTGGTTCTAATTGATAGGAAACCACAGGAAACCACATAATTTTATTATCAACTAGCTTCAACCCGCGGCTTCGCTCACGTTAGGTTCGATTTTTTAACCCCCTATTTAACCCTCTTGGGGTTGAAATTTTCCAAAATCCTTTCTTAGCGGATGTCTACGTCCTAACAGCTACCTGTATACCAAATTTCAGCTTGATCGGTCCAGTGGTTAGAGCTGTGCGTTGATAGATCAGTCAGTCAGTCAGTCAGTCACCTTTGCCTTTTATATATTTAGATGCTCTGTATCTGTTTAAACAGACGGACCTTTTCTCGCCTAGACGTTTGGCAAGGAGATAACTTACATCCTGAGAAAGGACATAGGATACTTTTTATCCCGGAAAATTAAAAAGTTATCGGCTGAAGACACAGGTAGGCAATATAAAACCGCCCAATTACAACTTATCAAGAATAGATGTTTATCAACGTCCCCATCCAAACATTTAAGAAATTCCAACAAAAAAAAATTTTATCGTCCCTCTTCGGAACTCGTTCATCGAAGTGGATATTTAAAATTACTATTGAGACCTTTTTTGTAACGAAAACGTTTTTCTTAACTTTGTTTGGCCCCTTTGAAGTAATATTTTGTCGTTCAATTATTACTATTTTCGCCACTTTTGAAAAATTCTTTGGATATTAAAGAACATCTCCCTTCACAGTCTATACCTACGGGTAAGCTATGATATTCTTCTAGGGATGAGTTATATACTCACAAAACAAGCGAAAAAGTTGTTCCGAACGACAAAGAGTATAAAAGAGTAAGTACTTCATTGTTAACGACAAATAATTGCCGTTGCGCGCTTCATTTACCGCACGCTTGTAACATATCCACCTCTTTTTATATACAGGGTGTCCCACGGCGATGCCACATGGAGGGGAAGTACCTTAAATATTGTAGATGGAACATTTTACTGAAAGAAGACTTCATTTTAATTTAAAAAACAATTTAAACTGCATTCATAGATTTTTAAATAATTGCCTGGTTGAACCGGGACTCGAACCCGCTATACGAGAAAAAAAATTAACCTGTATCTTTATCATACCGATCGGAAGGCTTCATCATAAGGATTATTTTTTGTTAAATAACATAGCATGAGAAATAAAAGGAAGACCATGAATTTTAGCCTTTGATGTAAAATTTTCTTCAGAAAACAACTCCCAAACTTCAATCCCGCTGCAACAGAGCTTTGCAGCGGGATTGAAGGACAAACCAATAAATCAACAAACAAACACACTTTCGCATTTATAGGTAATATAAGTAAGGATTAGTAAGGATAGTAAGGATCGGGAAATGATGCGTACTTCTCAAGTGGGTACTCATTAGTAATAGTTCATGTCAGTTGTATGTTGATACGCCAATGTCAGATTTTCATTTTTCTGAACAAAATTTTACATCAAAGGCTAAAATTCATGGTCTTCCTTTTATTTCTCATGCTATGTTATTTAACAAAAAATAATCCTTATGATGAAGCCTTCCGATCGGTATGTTAAAGATACAGGTTAATTTTTTTTCTCGTATAGCGGGTTCGAGTCCCGGTTCAACCAGGCAATTATTTAAAAATCTATGAATGCAGTTTAAATTGTTTTTTAAATTAAAATGAAGTCTTCTTTCAGTAAAATGTTCCATCTACAATATTTAAGGTACTTCCCCTCCATGTGGCATCGCCGTGGGACACCCTGTATATTATACATATGTTTCTGTGGTGGTGTCGTGTGGTGCGGGTTGTTACGTTCCCTCAAATATGGTTGAGCGAAGCAATGGCTGGATCATGCGTCATGCTCGTGAACGGGTGCCACCAACGGGAATGGGTCTGCTTTTGCCTGCCTGTGTTGACATGTATTGAATCGTATTTATTTGTATTTGTATTGTATTTATTTTTACTTGTATTGTACTCAGGAAAATTCATCGTGGAAGCACTGAATACATAGCATAGTTTCAATAACAATTGTAAAATTTTTATTTTTTTGAAAAGAGCAACCGCCGAGTTTCTTGCTGGCTCTTCTCGGCAGGAAAGGCATTCCGAACCAGTGGTAGATTCATAGACGATTCAAAAGTGCTTGTAAAAGTTTATTTGAATAAAAAATATTTCTATTCTATTCTATTCTATATGCTATATCATAGCGTGTAAGTATAAATATTTTTAATAGGTAGATATATAGAGCAGCGTGCAATCATACCTGCTGTAGATTGTCTCCGATATCCTTTAGAAATTCCACTTCTCCAGCTCCTGAGTAGGGCACAGATGTCGCCCGATTTTAATTAGCCTCGTTTTATCTTCAGTATTAACTTTGTTAATTATGCTTTTGGTACACCCCCACGTCCCCTTGGCTTAATAAATATATTTATATACTAACTAGAGACTTTCTAATTAAAAAACTTTGATCAAGCCATGTGGTTCCGGTAGTTTAGCAACCTTAAATTTTTTTTTTTATTCGATGACAAGATAGCCCTTGACTGCGATCTCACCTGATGGTAAGTCACGATGCAGTCTAAGATGGTAGCGGGCTAACTTGGAAGGGGTATAGCAGTGTAAATTCAACCCATACCCCAAGTCGGTTTCTACACGCCATGGTGCCGGAACGCTAAATCGCTTGGCGGCACGTTTTTGACGGTAGGGTGGTAACTAGCCACGGCCAAAGCTTTCCACCAAACCAGAACAGAGACAATTTGGAAATTATAAATTCCTAAATTGCCTCCGCCGGGAATCGAACCCGAGACCTCCCAGTTATAAGACCACAGCGCTCACCACTGTGCCAGGGAGGTCGTCAAAACTTTTTAAATCAAATACCTGTGACTATAATACGTATTACTTTCAACCCCTGAGGTTAATTTTGAAAAATCCTTTCTTAGCGGATGCCTAGTCATAATAGCTATCTGTATGCCAAGTTTCAACCTGATCGGTCCAGTGGTTTGAGCTGTGCGTTGAAATATCTGTCAATTTGTAATTTTGAAATATCTGTCAATTGGTAATTTTGCATAGGAATCACCACTTGGCGGGAGCGAGGCCGCGGGTAAATGCTTAGTGTATACAATAAGAACAATTACAGTCTTTAAGGAATTAGTGCCCTATATGCACCACTAGCAGAAACCCGCGACTTTTCCGTTTTTTATTTCTCGCGGGAACTCTCTTATTTCCCGGGATAAAAAGTATAAGCCTATGTGTTATTCCAGATTAATCTATCTCTGCCTTTCAGACAAATCGGTTCGGTCGTTGTAGCGTGATTGAGGAACAAACATCCATACATCCAAACTTTCGCATCACTACATAGTATAAAACAAAGTCGCTTTCTCTGTCCCTATGTACGCTTAAATCTTTAAAACTGCGCAACGGATTTTGATGCGGTTTTTTTTAATAGATACAGTAATTGAAGAGGAAGGTTTATATGTATAATAACATCCATTAACAGTGAATGACATAGGCTATATATTTTATACCCGTGCGAAGCCGGAGCGGGCCGCTAGTTTATAATATTAAGTAGGATATGTGGTTCTAAAATTGGTATCGAACATAGATCTTAAAATGTACCTATAGATATTGCTGAGCTGTGAACTCATTCTGTTTGACATATATGTATAGCACTAGCACGCACAACAGTAGATATCCCCAAAAAAGAAAAGAACAAAACTCCGAAAGACAAATAACCACATAATCCTTTGTTAAATCTTGGTAAACAACTTATTGGATACAAGTTTGCGCGGCGCGCGGCCAACTCCCGGCGGGAAAGATAAATGTGCGGACTCGGTCAGCGGGATCACGCAGTTTTCTACCAAAATTCCAATTCTTTTTTTTTTTATTCAATGACAAGATAGCCCTTGACTGCGATCTCACCTGATGGTAAGTGACGATGCAGTCTAAGATGGTAGCGGGCTAACTTGGAAAGGGTACAGTGTAAATACAACCCATACCCCTAATCGGTTTCTACACACTATCGTGCCGGAACGCTAAATCGCTTGGCGGCACGTTTTTGACGGTAGGGTGGTAACCAGCCACGGCCAAAGCCTCCCACCAGACCAGACCAGAAACAATTTAGAAATTATAAATTCCTAAATTGCCCCCGCCGGGAATCGAACCCGAGACCTCCCAGTTATAAGACCACAGCGCTCACCACTGCGCCAGGGAGGTCGTCAGCTTCTTTGTAGAAATAGAAATATTTTTTATTCAAATAAACTTTTACAAGCACTTTTGAATCGTCAATGAATCTACCTCTGGTTCGGAATGCCTTTCTTGCCGAGAAGAGCCAGCAAGAAACTCGGCGGTTGCTCTTTTCAAAAAAAAAAAAAATTTTTACAATCGTTAATGAAACTATGCTATGTATACAGTGCCTCCACGATGAAGTTTCCTAAGTCCAATACAATACAAATACAAATAAATACAATCCAAACAATATGTAATAGGTATGATGACCAATTTTGAAAAACTGTTGGATGATGTTCGGAAATTAGTACTTCACTCCTCGAGTCCTTACATAATGTCCATTAAAATCTTCTTCTAAATATATAAAAGGTAAAGGTGACTGACTGACTGAGCTATCAACGCATAGCGCAAACCACTGGACGGATTGTGTAAACTTCTAATTTCATGCATGAAATTAATGCATGCATCATGAAATTAGAAGTTTACACGTGAAATTGTTGATGAAATTAATGTCTTGAAACTAATTTCATGCCACTAATTTCGCAGTGTAAATTCGGCTTTATATGTTTAATTGTTTATAATACGTAAAACCTATATCTACAGCTATTCAAAATAGATGGTGGGAATCTACCGTGCTAATATAAAAAAGGAGCAAAATGCCTATCCATTGCCTATCCACTGAGAAAAAGTTCTTTCACCGTTTTCTCACGCAGCTTTATTATGATTCCCAAGCGCATAACTTCTTACTATATGTACTAATTGTTGTTCTAACTTCTTTTAAACGTTATTTTTGTTAAGCACTTAAAATAAATCATTTCGATAACCCTAACGCCAAATACCTCTTCCCTAGGTACGGTTGATCACACACCATTGCTTAAATATGTAGTATTGCAACAAACTATTCTAGCACTTCACACAATGCAATACGAACTATTTTTACATGTAGTATTTCTTTTTACTTTCATGATATGGTTCTTCAAAGAAGGAAATATGTTTAAAATTAATTTAAGCTATTCTCGCACTTGCTGGTATTGTAATACAGGCTATTGTCCCGTGCAGTATTAAAAAGCTTGTTACAACAGTTGGTACTTGGTAGTATGTTACTTTGACTTTGAGATATACGGGAAGTGGCCGGGAGCTTGTTAAGGTCCTTAAATGACTCATTTGTACCAAGTGACAAATACCTAGTGGAGTTTTTTTACCAGACTGGTTTTCTCTTGTTGGTGACAGATTAGAGCTAGACTATCAGTGGAGCTACTAGTATGAGTTTTTTTCTAATTAAAGTTTACTCGCCAGTACCCGAGCTATATATTTGTAAGACAAATTATAATTTGCTACATAAACTCTAAGGTTAACTCGGCAGGTGTTTACAGTAAAGATATCGTTAAAGTTGAAGGCCACAAAAAAATGAAGTGGGTTGCGAAAGTCAGTTTTTCTTAAGACAGAGCCATTCTGAATTCGACAACTATTCCCCTCTCTCCTCCAAATAAACGTAAAGCTTGTGTTAAGAGTGGGTACGAAAATAGCGTAAGGGTTTGAACCGTCGACCTTTCAGGTTCAATCCGTACCTATTTTTGACCAAGGGCATTGAGATTTCTATTCCAGTATTCGTACTTCTATGGTTAAGTAAGTGTATGCAAGAGTCAAAGGTATCAAGTTAACGAATTTAGTGGGACTTTTTTCTTATTCTTCCTGGAAAGTTTTCAAACTCTTCCACTTCTGCATGACCGACCGATCCCAGTCAGTTGCTGTAGTTTGCTGGACACAAAGGCATCCAGCTGTTTGAGTGGCTGAAAGTTGGCAACACGCTATCTTACCCATAGAAGAGCAGATATTAATATTACTGTTTCTATTATCTTGTTTAGAATTCAGGGCATCAAGCTTTTAATTTTTTTTATATATATAAATAGCGGGCAAACGAGCAGGCGGGTCACCTGATGTTAAGCGATTACCGATTACCCATGAACACTTGTAGTACCAGAGGCACCACCAATGCGTTGCCGGCTTTTCAGGAATTTATTAGTCCGCCCCTTGAATAACCTCATATTGTAATTAAGTGGGAACACTGCCGAAGGAAGATGATTCCACAATTTGGTAGTACGTGGAAAAAAGATCTGGAGCAACGGATGGTCGAAGTGCTCCAGGCACCCAGGTGGTGAGGGTGAAAATGCGTTCGGTGGCGTGCGGTGTGGTTGTAGAAGGTTAGTGAAAATTTCATGCCTGTAAGCTCGCCATAATGTTCTCAAAAGTGAAATCTGCCAACGCACTTGGCTAGCTTAGTAAACTATTGCCTGAACCCTTCTAATTAGACCCTATAGTCGGCCGGCTTGAGACGAACTGAACTGAAGCCTTTACAATTTTAAATACCAATAACTCACAGCTCACGTGCCGGTTTCCGAACCACTTAAAGCGGTCTCATGCAGTAAACCACCGATAAATTCATCCAACGGCTGTTCACACTAGTCTGTCACCGAGGCTCGTAAATTAGACCTCCGTTCACCGCAGCGCGGAATTAACATAATAAAAAGGGCGCGCATTCATACACCCGGGCAATAAATAAAGTTTTATGGGTAACGCTCTAATGCGCCCGAAAATGTCGCGCGTAGGGACAGGCGACGACGTCGTGCGGTATTTCACACTGGCTCTTTGTGCGCGCGCTCGTATGTGCCGCGATCAGTGGGTCACAAAAGACGCACCCTCTATGGCCGTATCGATTAACTTCAGGACAAAGTTTTATGACTGAACTAGCGGACCCGACAGACGTTGTCCTGTCTTAAGTTTTTTTACATCCTCTTTGACGAAATTGGCAGCACGCATTCTGTCAATGTTATGTCAAACGCCATAAGGTTACATCAAAAAAGTTTGAATTGTAAAAACGGTTACATTAGAAATAATTTAATATGGTGGTTAATATTTCTTAAATTTTCTAATTTTCCGCGCAATTTTCTTAATTTTTTCTTTCATAAGAACCTTCTCCTAACAATAACAAACACAATAAAAAAAGAATTAGCGAAATCGGTCCAGCCGTTCACGCGTGATGCGATGACCAAGGAAATAGGGATTCATTTTTATATATATAAGATTTAGAGGATCTTTAAGGTGATCACTGATCATACGTACTCAATGGTAAGATTGGAACTGCAAGGTAAGGAAGTGGAAGCGAAGAAGACCTAACAAACCTTTCTATAGGAGACAACCACGAGACATCAATAGGTTTACGTTGGAACAAGCAGTGATATGTGTGTGAAGTGAATGTATGATAATGTAATGTATACTTATAATATAAACGTAAAAACTTTCTTTTTACAAAACTGACTTCAAACGCTACTACAAAGTACCTATATCGATTGTGCCTATAAAATTTGAAGAGTTCCCTCGATTTCTCTAGGATCCCATCATTAGATCCTGACCTGATGACAATGGGGCCACCTGGGCTGTATATTAAGTGGACAAATACGCGGGAATAAATACAGGTACACTTAGCCCTCAAGGATGTAATAGCCTTGTGAGGACATAGCCTGTCGAATTCAGGGAAATATAATAGCTGTAAGCTCTCTGTGGTATCAAAGGAATATGCCAGCGGCCACGAATGTATATATATAAAGGTACATATACTATATCAAGGCACCAGTATATAAACCCACGTTATAATGAAGTCACTTGTGGCTGGATATATTGCAGTGATATTCTAAAAGCCGTGATATTATATGTAATTTCACTAGTGACGTAACTAATGCATAATATTACGTATCAATAGATGTCAGTTAAATTATAATTTACTAGCTTTTGCCCGTGACTTTAACGGTTAGGAAACGAATTTTTTTATAAGTCCCGCGAGAATCCACTAATTTTCCGGGATAGAAGGTAACATATGTCACTCTCTAACTACCTATACTACATGTAAAAAATCACGTCGATTCGTTACTTCGTCCTACATGATTCAAGGAAAAACCAACAAACAAACACACGTGCATTAATAATATTAGTAAGGATTTCATTTTCCAGCTTATATTAGGATTTTAAAAATCAGGTGGGAATTGGAAATGTCATTGAGCAAGTCTTTAAATTATATCCATTCAAAAAATCAACTCAGCGCCTTGTTCCCTTGTTGCGTGATTGAAGGAAAACGCACTTTCGCATTTATAATTAATTATTGGTAGGGATATTATGAATCTACCACTCTATATTGTCTCTGTTATTGTGGAGATCACATCATGTCACATCACACTAATATTATAAAGGCGAAAGTTTGTATGTGTCTGTGGGTGTGTGTGTGTGTCGTTGTTTGACAACGAATGAACCGATTTGGGATAGCTCATACCCAGGATTAACACATAGGCTACATTTTATTCCGGAAAACTAAAGTGTTCCCGCGGGAAACAAAAACCTTAATCCACGCGGATGACGTCGCGGAAATCATCTAGTATTTAATATTTGGTTCTGGTAAAACTGATCTGAGCGGTAAAATAGTAGGTTTACAAGTTCCAGATCAATTCATGGAAGTGTCCCGGGGAGGCCGGGTCCGGGATTATCGCGGAATTATCCCGGCGACGGCACATCACTAATTGTGGAGCGTTCGATCGCTTCGCTCGTTATGACGCGGCTATATACAGGGTGGGACGATAAGTGTGCTCGGGCGATTATTTTCTCATTACAAGAGATAACCAAAAACTTAATACCGGTATTAAAACTATGTCGCCTGCTGAAGCGAATGACATACTTTTAAGAATTGTTATTTATGACGAGCTGACGCCTGAAATTATATTGCCGCTATAAGAAAAAAAAAAATAAAGCCCCCCCTCCCCCCTTTTTATTTGATCCCCAATGGGTCGCCAGACAAGAAACGTGATGTTTTCGGTGTTTTTTGCTCTACGTTAACAATCGCTGTTATGATGGTAAGGAACACTTCGTACGCGAGTCAGTAGTTAAGGCGCTACGGTGGAACATAGTCAAAATCACAAACATACATAGACATTTTAAAATCATAACCCTTTGATTTGGCTTTGCCGTAGGCGGGTAAAACAGACTACAATTTATTTTTCTTTCAATTCAAATTCAAATTCAAAATTTATTTATTTCATGTAGGCTACCTTGTAGCACTTATGACACGTCATAAATCTACCACCGGTTCGGAATGCAGATTCTGCTGAGAAGAACCGGCAAGAAACTCAGCAGTTGCTCTTTTCAAAAAATAAAATAAACTAATTTTACAATAAGTAACAAAACTAAGCTAAGTATACAGTGCTTCCACAGTGAAGCTTCAAAAATGCAATACATATAAACTAACACATGTCAACATGGGAAGACAAAGCAGACCCATTCCCATTGGTGGCACCCGTTCACGAGCACGACGCATGATCCAATGACAAGATAGTCCTTGACTGCGATTTCACCTGATGGTAAGTGACCCGGGTGGTCTTTCTGATGCTATAAGGATTCTTTGTAAGCCTTTATGTAAATAAATAAATAATTCCAAAGTGCTTTCGAATCGTCAAGTGAAACTACCACATACATAGTAATAAACACTCGGCACATCGCAAAGCGACAGTCATATAAATTTCATAAGACGTGATAACGTACACACAAGTATCAGTATCGTAAAGTACACGTTAATAGGCTTTATGATACGACCGCTGTCGCGAGATATCGCCTCTCGTGTACACAGATTATTACAAGCATAATATAAAAGGCTTAGTTAGCTACACTTAGTGTTTCGGCCAACTATTCGTCTTTATTGTTATTACATATTATTATTAAACTATCCAAAGTGATATTAGTGAGAACGTTTATTCGTCTTTATTGTTATTATATATTATTCTTCTTTTTTTTAAAGAGCAACCGTCGAGATTCTTGCTGGTTCTTCTCGGTTGGAACGGCATTCCGAATTAGTGTCTACCACCTGTGCAGTTTTTTTAAGAATATTTAATTGAACAGGACTAATATTCCAACCATTCCAACTAAGCGTAAAACTTGTTAAGAGTTGAGGCAAAAAAAAAAAGTGTAATGGATAGAGTTTGAACCAGCGACCTTTCGTTTTTTTTTTTCAGTTCGCGCCTGGAACCGTTATTATACTGGCTTATTATGTACTCCCCCACTATTCTTTATCATAATCACAGAGTAAAAAAATAAATTTAGAATGTAACAACAATGCACGAATGTAGTTGCCTGTTGAATTCAATTTGTGTCAAAATTCACATTCTACGGCCGTCCTCGTACGAATTCAGGCGGATTCTGCATTAGCAAGCGACACTTGCAATTTTATTACCCTCGTTGCACTAAACTCGTTGCACCATGTCTCATGAACTTCGCGAAAGAAGCAAGGGATTGACGTGATTTTTTGCATGGGGATAGACCAGTGGCGTGCATACAGGGTAGGCATTAAGGGCACGATCTTCGGCCGCTGTACCTTGCAAGCTAATTGAAGTGAGGTACACGAGCCACTTTGTTATAAAGAAAGTAAAACAGTCATAATAAAAAAAAGAAAACTTTTTAGAAAAAAATTAACGGTAAAATATTCTTCTAAAAGCTTTTGCCTATTTTTGACATTTTTCTTTTAGTTTAACTTATACTATAAATAAAACCTGAAAAACAATTAAAAACTACACTGTTTTCGGAATATTATTTGATCGAGTGAAGTTCAAAATATGGACTTTTGAACGGTAAAATAATTTAGAGCGTGTACTAAACTACAACATATATTTTTAACCTATCAAAACAAAGAATATTTGATTGTTTACTATTGAATCAAAAACAGGCTGTTTTCGGAGATCCTGCCGTTAAGCTGGCAGATGATATAAAATGGAGAAACTCTCCAGTACGAGCTATAAAAAGTTAAGGGTAGGTCACTCGTACTGGAGATTTATTCCATTTTATACCTTTCATCTGCCTACCCTGTTGTGCTGCGTATAGTTGAGGACCTGGAGAGTGCCATAGGCTTTTTATCCCAGAAAAAACGACGGGTTCCCAAGGGATTTTAAAAACCTAACTCCACCGAACGGAGTCGCAGGCATCAGCTAGTAAGTAAATAAATAGAACAACTTGAAACTTACACCATCGCAAAACACGTGAGCCCGCTTTAAAATGCGTTCTGAAGTCCGACATCGATCGAATAATTTATTTATTTAGCTCGCGTGCAAATCCGCAAGTCCGCGACGGATTAAACTACACAGTGGAAGATAGGAGGGGGGGAGTACCCACATGTAAGTGATGCCAATTAACAATATTGTTCTTTTTTTTATTCTAGAGTACTATGCACTATGAACCAGGAAGACATCGCTTCTTAGCGATAAGACCGCCATTTGTGCTCTCATTTATTAAGCTATTGCATAGCTTCTATCGCGGGCCTTGAACGTGGAGACCGAATCCAGAAATTCCGTAACGAAAATAACCTGACACGGGACTCCTCTCACCGCTAGATGGCGTTGATAAAAAATGCTATGCAATAGCTTTACCGTGGCAGTCCCCGAGTGCCACACGTCTTTTTTTTTTAAGTTTTATCTTTCTGTTTCTATGTATTTAATGTGGTGTACAATAAAGTGTATTCATTCACTATGGTAAATTTCAATTCCAAGATGGCCGCCACCACAACATGCCGAATTACATTTTTTTTTTCACATGTCGGAAATTTTTAATTTACATTTGTTTAAACTTCGGTTAGTTTTGGTTATATCGTAAGAGATACCCGTTTAGGGCAGTTTAGCGGCCATTATGTGAACACATTTAAGAGGTGGCGTAGGTAGGTATACCTACTGTCCGTCCCTGAGTACTCGTATGGATTAAAATTCGGCCCGGGCCGTAATGATTGCACGGGCCATTAGCACCGAGCATTAGTTGGTACGCAATTATTGCCGAGTTATGTGTGCCATTGGCGCGATATTCGTAATTATAGTTCTAATTGCTGTGTAGGACAACTTCGAAATTCAATATTTTACACGATTTCATGTTCGCCACTGAATCGGAGCTGAGAGCCTGTTTTTAAAGAATCGCACATCTAGTTTTAGGGATCTCCTCATTTCAAAATCATGTAGGCCAACTTGTAGCTCTTATGACACGTCATAAATCTACCACCGGTTCGGAATGCAGATTCTGCTGAGAAGAGCCGGCAAGAAACTTAGCTGTTGCTCTTTTCAAAAAAAAAATTTTTTTTTTCCAATAGGTAACAAAACTATGCTATGTATACAGTGTTTCCGCAATGAAGTTTCAAAAATGCATACCTACATACAATCCAATACATGTTTTAAGACGGGCAGACAGATAGTAGATCCATTCCCGTTGGTGGCACCCGTTCACGAGCATGACGCATGATCCAGCCGTTGCTTCACTCAGCCATATTTGAGGGAACGTAACAACCCGAAGTGGAGACGTTGTTTTTATAGAATCGCACATCTAGTTTTACGGATCCTCTCATTTCTGATTTGATCTCTGATACTCTAAGCTCTCTCCATCGTCCGCTGAGGAAAGCATTAACTTTAACGTAAAATTAAACCGCGTAACGATCCTAAAATCTCAATGAATTATAATTTTCACAATAATTTATTGCCGGATAGTAACCAGCCGGCTTAATGATCCGTGCCATCATTATGATTCCGGCCGAATTTTAATGTACGAGAGTACAGGGCGGGCCGGCTAAGTGTATACCGCCTAATGGATGCTAAACGGCCTAAGGAGCCTTTGCTAACGATGGGAAAATAATAGCCTTAGGGTACAAAGCAACATTTAGATACCATTTCTCGCTGGAAGAAACGCAAGGGTCTTAGCATAAAGCTGCGGGGTCCTTAATTGCTTTAAACGCACATAGCATAGTTCCGAAAAGGGATGAAAGATGTGTGTGCCTGAGATTCGAACCCCAGAGCCCCCGAAAAGGGGTAAAAGAGACGTGTGTGCCTGGGATTCCAACCCCGGAGCTCCTAAAAGGGTTGAAAGAGGTGTATGCCTGAGATTCGCACCCCAGAGCCCCTGAAAAGGTATAAAAGAGGTGTGTACCTGGGATTCCAACCCTGGAACCCCTAAAAGGGGTGAAAGAGGTGTATGCTAGGGATTCCAACCCTGGAGCCCCGAAAAGGGGTAAAAGAGGTGTGTGCCTGGGATTCAAACTCCGGACGCCCCAAAAAAGGATGAAAGAGGCGTGTGCTTCGGATTCGAACCCCGGAACCCACGAAAACTAGGCCAAAGTCCTAACCACTAGGCCGTACAGAATCCACGTATCACAGACTTTAATAACGAACCGATTGACAGCTCACTCATCAAAATCGGTTCAGAACTTTACACCGTTACACACTATAGCGAAGCATTCATACGCATAGGCTGCTGAAATCATAACCCTTACTTTCGGTTTTTTTTTATACTAAATAGGCTTGCGCTTGACGACAATCAATACTGGAAAGCACTGATGAGGTCTAGCGCGGTTGCCTAGAAGATGCCTATTCACTCTGGCTTTGCCATAGTCTAGTGTAGACACATAAAATTCATTCAACAAAGTTTAACTTCAGTCAAAAGGATCAGTGTACAGTGTAGGTACATAGAATATCAAAACGTGTTATGGAGAGTACAGGGAACGAGTGGAATATGTGGACAGACATACTTGACCACTCTCGAAACAGTTGGAACACTTCCCGGTGTGGTTGTTGCGCTGTAGCCTGTAGGGTTAATTTTGCACTTTCGACGCCCCTCGGTCTGTCATACAAATTGATATTGCCTACGGGGCTGCTTACTATTGTTTTTCCACATGAGAAAATATAGTCTGAGCGATATATAGCCTAGGTTAGGACTGTAGTCTCCTATTCGGGGGGTCGCAGGTTCGATCCTGAGCACTAACACACCTCTGTTTTTTTTTAAATATTTTTAGTGAGCAAACGAGCAGGCGGGTCAGCTGATGTAAAGTGAACCGCCCGTGAACATTTGTAGGACCTGAGGCATCACCAATGCGTTGCCGGGTTTTCTGAAAGTTGGTCCGTCCCTTGAATAACCCCATTTTCCCTTGGATTTTTTCAAACCTAATTTGGGACGAAGGTGAAAGTTGAAGCTAGGTAGTAGCCTAATAGGTTACTGGTTCTATTCTGCTTTCCGAACCGGTGGTAGAAACTTGACTTGTCAAGTTATGTAGCCACAAGTTGGTCTACATAAAATAAATTATTTTGAGTTTTTTTGGAATTTAGTTTTAAAGTAAGATTTAAAGTTCTTCCATCTTCTTCTCCACTTGTGGGAAAAGGCCAAAATCATTTAGACTCCTTCTTTTTTTTTTTTTTCGATGACAAGATAGCCCTTGACTGCGATCTCACCTGATGGTAAGTGATGATGCAGTCTAAGATGGTAGCGGGCTAACTTGGAAGGGGTATAGAGTATAGTGTAAATTCAACCCATACCCCTAATCGGTTTCTACACGCCATCGTACCGGAACGCTAAATCGCTTGGCGGCATGTCTTTGACGGTAGGGTGGTAACTAGCCTCGGCCAAAGCCTCCCACCAGACAATTTTGATGTTATGTACCTAATTGTATTAAAGAAACAAAAAACTTATATCAACATTTGTTAACAAGGTTAACTCCCAACGGGCCTTACCAAATTCTATTTAAGTAAAGGTAAACCCAATTTCCCAAAGTTTCCCGCGGAAGGGAAATAAGTTGATAATACCTGTAGAAAAGTTCCCTCTGCATTTCCTTCCTCAAAATCCATTACAGCACTCGATAATGATATCGATCTCTCAAACTTAACCTATCGATACTGAACTTTACTAATTACGATTGTTCACCCCCTCACACGTATGGGGTGTAATGAGGTGCGAGCAGGACGGGTGAAGTGAATTCGGGTCGATTGCATCAAACAACACATCCAAGAGTGGACATACATCATCAATTCACTATTTCATTAACTTTAAACCGCTCGAGCTGACTCGGCACGGCTGACACCATATCTAAAAATGAGTACTTTTTAATTTATGTGACTGTTAAAAAATATATGTATAACGTAATCCTTACTATCCTTACTAATATTATAAATGCGAAAGTTTGTTTATTCTTGATTTGTCCTTCAATCACTTCTCAACGGAACTACGGATTGTGTAGTCCCATGTCATTGTGACCCCGGAGAGTGAAATGGGTTACTTTTAATAAAGAAAATGAAACAGTTCCCGCGATATTTTTAAAAACTAAATCCACATAGACAAGGTCGAGGGTATCAGCTAGTATGTTATATAAGATACATTGAAAAACTACAGAGGTTTGATCTCACTACCGTCTGCACCTTACTTTACACTTATCTAAATAAAATTATATCTGTTTAATAAATATTAAGTTATTTTTACTTCTAGCGTACTATCCGACTTTTTGTTGCGGTTTCATGCAGAGTTTTCTTATTTCAATAGTAATCAGCACTTACTATTTATTGGACAAAACAATCAAAAGATAAACATTTGTACATGTAGCTAAAGCCTCAATATGTCACGGCAAATATTTAAATTAAACTTAATTTTAACTAAATTACGAATACTAGCATAGCTTTTAAGAATCAAGTTATGTATACTAACATTAGGGGCCAATGGTCTGAATTAAACGTTTGTTTTGTTTTGTTTTATTTATAAATACAAGAAGAACGAAAACTTTGACCGGCCCACTGGGTCAGGTACTTCAAGGTTGAAGGGTGTGTATGGAGCGTCTCCCCCGCCAGGGGAAGGCTTTTTGGGTCGATGGTATCTCGTTTACGCTCCATTACCCCCGCGACTCGACGCGATTATACGAGTTAGGTAAATGGTGCGAACATTGAACACACATGTACATTGCTGGTTGGTCGTTAATGTGTTCCCGCGTGACTTGTTTCCGGCGTGCAATGTATGCGGTACATGTTGAAGGTGCGGTGATGTGCGGTTGTAAATTAATAAGGTTGGTTTCGCGCGCGTTTTCAGCGCCATTTTCGATGTTTATTTTCGTGTTTATTTATTTTTAACTCGTTTTTGAAATTCGGTATTTTAAATATGAAAATGCTTCACATTTTACGCTGTAGATTAAATTACGTAAATAATTTTAAAGTAACGGTGACATAGCTTACGCCATAGAATAATAATATCGTAGAAACTGCACGCGCGTATATTATACCTACGCAAAAGGGTCAGAGAATAACTTATCTACGGTTCATATGCTGAGATCTATAGAGCGTGCTCTGACTCAGCTCTGACTCAAGATAGAGGTTAAAACGAGACACAAATATGCTCTGACATAAATCTGTCTCGTTTTAACACTGTCTTGAGTTTGAGCTGACCGAGAGTGTTGTCTATAGATTTCAGCCTTATAGCCTAAAACACATCGGAACTTTTATAAGTGGGTAGTCTAAAAATTTTATATAATTAAAAATCTTGAACAACTACCTCCCTGGCGCAGTGGTGAGCGCTGTGGTCTTATAACTGGGAGGTTTCGGGTTCGATTTCCGGCGGGGACAATTTAGGAATTTATAATTTATAAATTGTCTCTGGTCTGGTCTGGTGGGAGGCTTTGGCCGTGACTAGTTACCACCCTACCGTCAGAGACGTGCCGCCAAGCGATTTAGCGTTCCGGCAAGATGGCGTGTAGAAACCAATTAGGGGTATGGGTTGAATTTACACTGCTATATCCTTCCAAGTTAGCCCGCTACCATCTTAGACTGCATCGTCACTTACCATCAGGTGAGATCGCAGTCAAGGGCTATCTTGTCTTCGAATAAAAAAAAACTATAGTCTCGAGTAAAATAACTGTAACATACATACAGACTGAAGGGTATGAATGGCAGTGCTATAAATATTCTTTGTTTGACTGCGGCGCGCTGAGATTACAGAGAACTTTTTCATTTGACTAACGATTTGGTTGTCCGTACCTTTTGTTTCAAAATTACATTCAAAGCGGTCCATGCATCTTCGTGACATTAAATACCAGACAAAAGGAACTTAAGCGATTAATTCTGGGACTTAAACACAAAAGAAAACGATTAATATTAAACTAAGACATTGTGTTTTACAAGTGTGGGTCAAACAGCAAAAGTACAGAAAGCAAAAAAAAATTTGTAACTCAAAACTTATATTTTATTATTATAATTTGTTTCTGGTAGTTATGGTAGTATGGTAGTATTGCAATAAATTAAAATAAAAGTCCCAAAGGCTTAGTTTTTATTTTTAATTTTTTTTTTATTTAATTTTAGTGGAACGATTATTTTGCTATTTTTGTAAATAAGTGAAAAAACTCTACCATTTTGTACGCAATAAAGGTTCTTGAAGAAAAAAACCGCTTGCCAGCTGTATTTATTTGGGTTGAAGTTAGGCTCTAACTTCTCCAAATAAATAAGACTAAACACTAAAAAAAAAAAAGAAATTAAAAGAATAATGCGTATTATGGTTTTCCTATTCTTACAATCATTTAACACCCCATCAATTGGTACATTCAAGAAAAAATTTGGACACACCTTTTATATTTATACTTTTTAATTTAGATTAGTGATAGTTTAAAATAAATTACTTGTTGACGCTACCACATCCATAGCACAAAAAAACCTCTAGCCGACAGAGTCTCAAACCGTATAATCTCTTAACGATACCGGATACTAGGACGTGACTATAAGACTGTTATTAATATTAAGCTGCTCTATTCATTCTCTGTTATGTTATGGCTAATGTTCGACTCTACTCATAGTAACACAAACCGGCACGGCGTTGTAAATACTTTATTCTTGTGCTGAGATCTCTCTCTGACTTAGCTCTGACTTAAGATAGAATACAAATATTCTCACACATAAATCTGTCTCGTTTTAACTGTCTTGAGTCTTTACTTTAACCCCCGACGCAAAAACGACGGGTTGTTATAAGTTTGACTTGTCTGTTTGTGTGTGTGTGTGTGTGTGTCTGTCTGTGGCATCGTAGCTCCCGAACGGATGAACTGATTTTGATTTTGTTTTTTTATTTGAAAGAGTAATTAGTCGGTAGTGTTCTTAGCTATGTTTGACAAAAATCGGTCCAAGATGGCCGCCACCACAAAATGGCGGAATACATATTTTTATTTTAACGGTTACTGACTAGCGATTAGTAAATTGTAACATGTCGGGGGTGTTTTAAATTATTAATTTACACTTGTTAAGTACCTACTGTATGTGCAATGGAAAATCCAGTAATTCCTTCGGGATCATCATGCTAAAGCTATCCCATTTTGTATATAAATCCTTACTAATATAAACGCGAAAAATGTGTTTGTTGGTTTGTTAGTTTGTCCATCAATAACTCTGCAACAGAGCTACGGATCAACGTGACTTTTTGCATGGGTATATTTTAGAACATGGAGAGTGACATAGGGTACTTTTTATCCTTGAAAATCAAAGAGTTCCCGCGGAATTTTAAAAACTAAATCTACGCGAACGAAGTCGCGGGAATCAACTAGTATTATAATATAAGCGTACACTCAACCCCACGAAGGATTACAGTATTTTGGATGAAACCCTGTGAACAGGGTACTTCGGTCTTGACCCTGGCAAGTACGTAATATTGGAATTCAGTAAAGCCTTAAACCTCTCAGAGAATCGTTCAGAACAACCGCACAATGTTCGTGAAGTTAGGGATCTCAATAAACTTGCCGCCGGGATGACTGCCAGCTATTTCTAATATACTTAGCTTTGTGCAGCGATTGTGAGCGAATTAAGAAATTCTTTAACTTCAACAATTCAATTTCAGAGCCTCACTTAATCGTGACAATTCCGCTACAATATCTTAAGCAGATAGATCTCTTTGGGAAAGCAAGGAAGGGTCTCCTTTCGGTGCAGTATTTTTAACCGAAACGCTATATAACGGGGAGTGTTCTGAAGAGCTATTTGACCTTATTCCACCGTCTTTCTTCTACAACCGCACCGCTCGCCACCGAACACAATTTCACCCTCACCACCTGGGTGCCTGAAGCACTTCGACCACCCGGTGTGCTAGGTCTTTTTTCCACGTACTATTGAAACTGTGGAACCAACTTCCTGCGACGGTGTTCCCACTGAATTAACACATGGGGTTATTCAAGGAGCGGACCAACAAATCCCTAAAAAGCCGGCAACGCATTGGTGGTGCCTCAGGTGCTACAAATGTTCATGGGCGGCGGTAATCACTTAACATCAGGTGACCCGCCTGCTCGATTACTCGCTAAAAAAAAACTGACTTCAAAATAAGATGGAACCTCCCTCAAAAAGGTTAGCAGTTGCCATGCCCTCATGTCAATGCACTAGAAGCGGATAGAAACTACAAGTTTGCAAATAAATTGATTTAAGCTGAATCGAAGTTTGCGATCGGCTTTTCTACATGCAATCCGACGGCACCGATAGATACTAGTACGAAGTCTAAAGCAAACGATATCGGTTCGGACTATTTGCCCACGTGCTTCGAGGCAGTCACGAACAGTGGGGGCATGCTCAGAAATATGTATCAGCGCTTAGTGTTTATTTGTATCGCCATTTTGTGGATTTGGGTTGTCTATGCCCGGTTATTCGGAGGAGGAAGATTGGTATCTATTCTAATACAATAAAGTGCAAGAGTTTGTTTGTTTGAACGCACGAATCTCTGGAACTATCAGTCGGATTTGAAAAATTCTTTTTGTATCTGATAGCCCAATTCTTGAGGAAGGTTATAGGCTATTCAATATTTTGGTACGACTCTTAGAAGCCGAGCAAAAAGAAAAAATAGCGCGGGCGAACAATGCGATTAGGTAAGTCGGTGGACGAGGGCGGTCACCCGACGAGAACCGAACGAGAACCGAACCGAAGGCTATTTATTAATACGGAGATTGTTTGTTTGAACGCGCTAATCTCAGGAACTACTGATTCAAATTGAAAAATTATTTTTGTGTTGGATAGTCCATTTATCGAGGAAGGCTTTAGGCTATATAACATCACGCTGCGATCAATAAGAACGAAGCATCAGTGAAAAATGTTGCAAAAACGGGGAAAATTATCCATATTTGAGGCCTTCCGTTGCGTGCTGCGTAAACGGTTCAAGTTACCCAAAAAATATGTATGAAAGAATTATCACTCTTTAAATGATCTAAAATAAATGTATGTCTATTTTTTAAGATTGACTCATTATAACCTTTTTTATGGTAATCAAATATGGCCGAAATTAATGCATTATTGCCTTATTTGCCGAAGATTTTTATCAACTTAATCGCGATCATAATAACAGAAATTGACGCGGACGAAGTCGCGGGCAACAGCTAGTTATTATAATATAATCACGATTTCGATGTTATAAAGAATCACTGGCCCCGTATACTCTGATTTTTAATTCGGTGGAATTCTGACACTTGTCATTTTATAAATAGAGCGAGTTATTTGTATGAAAAACAGTATTACCACTTGTAGTTCGATTTTACCCCAAACTATCTGTCAGGCATTTGTCATAAATATCTATGTGCGGCAATTGATATTTATTGTTCTAAGTTTAAATTTGATATCTTTTTTGTGGGACTTTTTAAGTCTCTGGTAACATTAAGATACGTCAGAATTCCACGCAATTAAAAATCAGACATAGTTAATTTCTTACACGTTTTCTTCACTTGAACTCTGTTGCCAGGCAATTTAAATACAGCACGAATTGTGTAATTTTGCTGGAGAGATTATTACACCCTTACTGGGGTGAAGTGGGGAAATCGCTGCGCTGCCGCCATGGAAGGGTTAAAGCCAAGTGGTTCCGTATTTATTGCATTTAGGCAATTAAATATTTATTTAAAAAAATTGTCTTTTCGGTGAAGGAAAGTATCGTGACGATACCTGTATGCCTGGGAGTTGTGATATTCAACAGCATGTGACATATTCAAATTCAAAATCATTTATTTTATGTATGAAATGGCATAGTACAGGTCAAGACTCTGCCACCGGTTCGGAAAGGTTATTCTGCTGAGAAGACCCGGCAAGAAACTCAGCAGTTGCTCTTTTTAAAACAAAAATGTTACATTTAGTAGCTTGACAGCTGAAGCGAAGCAGATTGCTTCCAAGCAACTTCATCATTAAAGAATTCAGTAACTGTATAATAGCCTCTACTTATTAAACCTTAAACACTGTTTAAAGTGGCCGGCCTCGGAATTTTTGGTATGTATTTATAGATCTATTCGGATATTTCATTTAAGTGTAGGTTTAAGGTAGGTAAGGTAACACTTTAATAAAAAATAAAGAGGATTTAAAGTCTCTCAGCGAGCTGTGGAGAGGGCTATGTTAGGAGTTTCTCTGAAGGATAAAATTCGCAATAAAGAGATCAGTTGGGGAACCAGGGTCACTGAAATAGCTCAAACCATCAGTGCGCTGAAGTGGCAGTGGGCAGGCCATGCTTCGACAGTGTTCCCACTACAATATGGCGTTATTCAAGGGGCGAACCAATATGTTCCTGAAAAGCCGGCAACGCATTGGTGGTGCCTCTGGTACTACAAGTGTTTATGGGCCGGGCGGTGGTAATCACTTAACATCAGGTGACCCGCCAGCTCGTTTGCCCGCTATTCATATAAAAAAAATTGCTTGTTCAGGCGTTTTTCGCATTGCCCCGCGGAACCCTGCCCCCGAGAGTTGCAGCTGCACTTGAAGGCGAACTGTATGGTGTAAAACACATTTAATGAGTGACTTTCGAGTGCAGGGGTGCTTAACGAGTAACTAGCATTATGTAGAATGTTCTGGAACATGTATCTTTAGATACATCTACATATCTTTAGTAGCTTTATGAGAGAAGGGGCCAAAAGGGCTATGTTTGTGTGATCTAGAATCTAGATACTCGGTTTTTTCTGTCTCTCTTGAGACTGGAATAAACTCCGCTTATTTTTTTTTTTATATGAATAGCGGGCAAACGAGCTGGCGGGTCACCTGATGTAAAGTGATTACCGCCGCCCATGAAGTGAACACTTGTACAATCATACCGTGGCCTATTTTACTTCAAAAAAGGAGGAGGTTCTCAAGTCTTCGCAATCTTTTTTTATGTATGTTCCCCGATTACTCACGCCTGGACTAATTTGGAAAATTCTTTTGTTTGAAAGGATATACTTCCTAAGTAGTCCCATGATCATCTAGTTAAGATCTGATGATGGGATACTGGAGAAATCGAGGGAACTCTTCAAATTTTAAAGGCACACTTTGTAGTGGCGTTTGAAGTTGGTTTCTTAAAAAGAATTTTAAAGAGTTTTAAAAGAATTATGTTTTGACCGACTATTAATTAAACTTTATACTTCGGTTAAATAATACCTATTCGGGGATAGTGAAATTCCTTACCTTTCCATCCGTTACTGCCATATCTGTTTCAAGATTGCAAACTATTTAGGTACATTCTACGCTAGATTCCATTAAATTCAGGGAATTGAGTGATTTAAAGTAAACAAACGTCACAGACATTATAAGCATCCTTGCTAATATTAAATAATCCAAGTTAACCCGCTATCAACTTAGACTGCATCGTCACTTCCCATCAGGTGAGATCGCAGTCAAGGGCTATCTTGTCATCAAATAACAAAAAACTAGGACGCATCTGATCGTATACAATGCTGCGGTAATACCGACCGATAAAAAAGCACGTGTGTGGTAAGCTTAAACGTTATTCTGTTCTATAAGATAAATTGCTGTTCACTACGAGATAAATCACATATCATGACGTATCTATGTGAATTCATTTATTTGCTTCGCATACATCTGTCATGTTCTTACGTCATAAGCCGTCTCTAATGAACTCGCAACAATATAATGTGAATGAAAGCCCCAGCTTCTATTATCGCTTAGGACCTTTCACAAAGACAAGGTTTTGACGCGGCGTTAAAACACCAGCCGCTTGGTTGAATTTTCAACCAAGGTCAAGAGATCCAAGTGTTTCAGATGGTCTTAAAATATTATTTATTTGAGGATATATCTTATCACACTCAAAGGTATCTTAAGAACATTCTAGAGTAGATAATTGGCTATAATATGGTCATGGAGCCACTCGGTTTCGGTATATATCTAAAAAAAAGAGCAAATGTCAATAAATACCAAATATTTTTAACGTTTTTCTGACTGCAAATCAACACGTCATAGCCAATCCAAAAATATCTGTGTAAAGTGTCTACCAATTGTTTAAAAAGATTGTAATTTGGTCACGTGGATTCATTATTGATTCGCTTTGCGTCATAACTATTACAAATTTGGATTAAATAATCGACATAACTTTTAGATTTTGCATTATATACGAGTAGGCTATAAAAACGGACGTTAATCGGCTAAGGTTGCAGTTAAAAAGCTGAGCGTAACAAACGCGACGTCCGACGCGTTTTATGTGAAAACGTCTTCATAAGTTTTCATTATTGGTTCTTACGGGTGTAGGTATTTTAATGCGTGCTCTAATGTGCCTATAATAACCACGATTATGATGATATAAACTGTTTGACGGAGTATTTTGGAGACATTACTCTTATAGCCGCTTGATGGTTTTAACCTAGTTTAAGGCGAATACTACATAATAGAATCCCAAGTAAAGGTAGTCTTCTATATTTATAAAAAGACTAGCTTTAACCCGCGGCTTCGCTCACGTTAGGTTCGATTTTTTAACCCCCTATTTAACCCTCTTGGGGTTGAAATTTTCCAAAATCCTTTCTTAGCGGATGTCTACGTCCTAACAGCTACCTGTATGCCTTTCAGCTCGATCGGTCCAGTGGTTCGAGCTGTGCATTGATAGATCAGTCAGTCAGTCAGTCAGTCAGTCAGTCAGTCACTTTTGCCTTTTATATATTTAAGACTTGTCCTGACTGATCGATTGAGTGACTGATCTATCAACGCACAGTTTAAAGCACTGGAGTTAGAAGCTTGACATTTTCAATTTCAATTCAATTGTGCAAAAATTACATCTATCCGTAGCTGCAAACCCAGAGGCGGCTCTAACCCATGTAGCGCCCGTGTGCAATCAATATCTTGGCGCCCTCTAATAGACGCCCGGCCAAAATAGAATAATTACAATACAAGAATACCGTTAAACTTACAGTTATATTTTCACCAGTGAAAGGAAATTCAGGTGCAAAAAATGGTGCAATTTTAAATGATATCGGGAAGCAAGCAAGCGCGGTCGGCGCGGCGCCCCCTACAACCCTGCGCCCGTGTGCAACGCACACCCTGCACTATAGGTAAAGCCGGCACTGTGCAGACCTGTTTTGCAGCGTGATTAAATGACAAATCAACCTTGTTGGCTGATTCATAACGACAAACTTTCGAATTCATAATACATATTTGTATGGTTTCTTGCAAGGCAAGCGTGGGTGCGGCGCGTATGCAAAGTGCATCAAATGGCGCGTGCGAGCCGATTACGCGAGTTCGATTGATTCAATGCGACGGACTTGTAAGGCCTCTGATACGTAAAGCAGACGGCTGATACCTGACTTTTTACTCCACTATGTGTGCAATCCGAAAGGTCGCAGGTTCGAGCCCCACCCGTTGCACTATTGTCATACCCACTCCTAATACAAGCTTTTTGCTTATTTGGAGGAGAAAGGATAATATAAATCAATGTTTTTTTTATTTTACTTTTTTTTTAAGTAAAAAAACTATGTGTATACAATTAAGTAATATAAATAAGTATTTAAAAGCCTCAATAGCTCAATATTAAGTAAGTATTTAAACTTCAATAGCGCAATGGTTAAAGGTGCGGACTGAAAACTGAAGTTTGCAGGTCAAACCCCACCCGTTGCACTATTGTCGTACCCACTCCTAACACAAGCTTTAAGCTTATTTGGAGGGGATAGGAAGATATAAGTCAACTTCAGTTTGGCTGATATTCTTTAAAAAAAATCTATTTACGTATATAGTCGTCCTCCAGAGCTTTCCAGTTTCCTCTTTGTAGGGCTTTTTTGGGCGAGTCCTGGAGATACTAGTGGTTCGCCGCGAACTGAGACCTCGCGATATCCCATAATTCCCAAAAGTTTTAATTATATATTGTAATCATTTACTTTAAACATTAGACGCAATAAAAAAAATAATAGTTGACACAAAACTGTTTTACTGACACAGCGCCATCTATTAGCATTATTGTGAAGCTATTAGCATTTAAAATTAAATAATTTCGTTTCTTTATAATATTTATCTAATTTTAGTATTTGTTGTTCAAGTACAGGATATAACTGAATTTTCAACCAAGTTTCACGTTCTTATATTCAGTAAGAAGAATTCAGTAAAAATTTGAAAGCCCCCCATTTCGTCAATTTTAAGGGAAAAATTAAAAAAAAATATTTTTGTACTCTGATCAAAGTCATCTTTAAAAAGATATATTGCAAGTCTATGTAACGCAACAAACAAAATTTTACTTCAAACACGCTTCTATGAGAGCCCCCCTGAAATAAAGCTTTTTATATTTTTTTATACAATGTTCAGCTGAAGGCCATCAGTTTACATATTATATTTAAATTTGAAGTAATTACGTTCAGTAATTCAGAAGTTATAGGGCTCTGACAGACATTTGGACGTACACACTTCTCTGTCCAGTACAGACAAGCGCCCTAGTTGACTCAGAGAACTCGCTTCGCTCGTTCAATTATTATTATACTCTTTATTTGCACCACCCATAACAACAACAAAAAATATATATTTAAAAGAAACAATGACATAAGGTATGACACAAAAGGCGGCCTTATCGCTTAGTAGCGATCTCTACCAGACAACCTTGGGAATTGGAAAACTTATGGAAAAATGAACTGCATGTGGTCATCTGCCCATTTGTATTTGGGTCTCCCTGTTCTTCTTTCCTACAACAGTTACAACAGTCTCCTTCCTACAGCGCGTAGTTTAAAGTACATGCATGGAACAAGTAAAAAATTTGGCCCGTGTTTTAATAACGTTTTAAATAGGTGCCGCCTGAAAAGCCATCACACCAACGGGAAAAAAAGCTGAAACCTAGCCGTAATTAAAAACGACCGAATCAACTAAAGGCAACCTCGTTTCGTCGCCAAAAAAGCTGTGAGAAATATTAAGGTGGCGTGATTTTTGGCCTTTTTTTAAAAAAGGTCGCCATTAAAGGGTTGCTGAAATGTCGCTGTTAGGGCGGTCTCCCACGACGCTTAAATATAGTACGAACTGTAACGCTGACTTGATTGTTTCTTATTAGATGTCAAGATTAGGTGAGATCGCAGTCAAGAACTATTTTAAATATTGGATAGAATCAGGCGTTACTTTGCGGAAATTCATGATTAAAAAAAAACAGTTGTTGGCGGATTACAGCAATTATAATTCTAACATTTTTTTTTGTTAAGAACTGTTTTGTCATCAAATAAATCTTGTCTTGTCATAAGATAAGAATTAGCACATCTTCAAATACGCCACAACAGAGCTACGGATCGATTTCATTTTGTGCATTGCTATAATTGATCGCCTGGAGACATTATAGGCTATTTTTATCCCAGAGTTTTTCTGGGATAAAAAAACTCTGGGAATAGTTCCCATTTAATTTAAAAACCTAGCTTCACGTGGACGAAGTTAATGATGGGTGTACTAACCTGCCTTTGGAACTACTTAAGTACGCGGAAAGTCATTGAATGAACCTGTTTTATTCATTACTATCTGATGCCTATGACCTCGTCCGCGTGAATATAGTTTTTAAAATCTCGAGGGGACTCTTTGTTTTTCCGGAATAAAAAAGTAGCTTATGTCACCCTCCCGGCCCTTAACTATACCCACGCAAAAAATCATGTCGATCCGTAGCTCTATTGCAGCGTTATTGAAGGACAAAGCAACAAACAAACACATTTGCGCATTAATATATTAATAAGGATCAGGATTAATATTTATTTATTTTTGCCTTTGGTGTTTCATCTAGTTAGAATAAGTGGCACTTATGCCGTTCTAATTAGACAAATCAATAAACAAATAGCTCACGATATAGCAGCTGTTTTCTCCACGCTCCGTTAGAAGGCATCCTAATAGGGTCGGTTATTCAAGGATCCAGCTCCGTGCCGCGCCGCGCGTCTCCGGCCTATGATTAAAATAATATATTTAATGTACAGAATTCGTCCCATTACAGTTTTATTATAAGTATAGATTCTTTAATATTTATTTCATTTTTCTTGTGTTTCATCTAGTTAGTATTAGTGGCACTTATGCCGTTCTAATTAGACAAATCAATAGACAAATAACTCACGTTATAGCAGCTGTTTTTTCCACGCTCCGTTAGAAGGCATCCTAAGAGGGTCGGTTATTCAAGGATCCAGCTTTGCGCCGCGCCGCGCGTCGCCGGCCTAAGTGACTAAAAGACTAAAATAATAATATATTTAATGTACAGAATTCGTCCCATTACAGTTTTATTATAAGTATAGATTCTTTAATATTTATTTCTTTTTTCTTGTGTTTCATCTAGTTAGTATAAGTGGCACTTATGCCGTTCTAATTAGACAAATCAATAAAAAATAACTCACGTTATAGCAGCTGTTTTCTCCACGCTCCGTTAGAAGGCATCCTAAGAGGGTCGGTTATTCAAGGATCCAGCGTCGCGCCGCGCCGCGCGTCGCCGGCCTAAGTGATTAAAATCGCGATGTTGCGCCGAAACAAAGCCGGAGAAATGTCCCGATGAATTTAAATGGGGCTGGGGATAAAAGGCGGCGGGGGCGCAATCGTCTTGCCGAGTCGCGTCTACATCGGGGAAAAGTTTACTGTTTACATTATAAAGTGTAATTTATAATGCAAAGTTTATAAAACTTATACACTAAGTTATGTTAAGCCCTTTTGGGCACGCAAAATTCAGGCTTCTAGCTTTATCCAGAATGAAAGGGGGGGGGGGGGTCGATGACCTCCGTGGCGCAGTGGTGAGCGCTGTGGTCATCTAACTGGGTGGTCTCGGGTTCAATTCCCGGCGGGATCAATTTGGAAATTTATCATTTCTGAATTATCTCTGTTCGGGTCTGGTAGAAGGTTTTCGTCAGATTAGGGTTATGGGTTGAGTGTACACTGGCGTACCCCCTTCCAAGTTGACTCGCTACCATCTTAGACTGCATCGTCACTTATCATCAGGTGAGATCTCAATCAAGGACTATCTTGTCATCGAATAAAAAAAGGCTTCCAGAAAAGGATGTTAGTTGGTTTTGGCTTTATGATTTTGCATTTGTTTGCTCTACTTCAAGCTGACTTATATTCGACATCCCCAGAAGTACCTAAACAATTCCCTCAGTAGCAGTTTCCTCACGATATTTTCCTAAAGTAAGCAATATATAGTTCCTTAAAAGGCACGTACGAAAAGTCAGAAATGGAACCCCAGATCCTATTAGTTTCGGACTTGTTTTGCATCCGGCTAGTTACACAAAAGATAATCGTGAAAATAGCCCCACTGCTAAGTTTTCTTTCTTCACGTCTTTATCGGTAGAGCAGCTAGCTAATACAATACCTCCAACTAGAAAAATGTGTTGGAAGTAAAATATGCAGTCATTTGAACGTCACCGATGTGTATTCGGCGTAACGGGGTCACCCCGTCGCTTTCAGTGGGGCTCTTTGACTCGAGCTCGTTGCAAATCAGCTACAATACAAATTTCGGATTTTTGACGCATTTTAAGAATTAAAAAAATTACATAGGCTGCTAAAATCATAACCTTTTCTTTTACGAAGAAAAGAATTAGAAAAAGAAGAAAAAAAAATTACATAGGCTGCTAAAATCATAACCTTTTCTTTTGTTTTTGTCATAGTCGAGTAAAAAATGCCTTATCTCCTTCTATTTTAACCCCCTATCATCTTAGAATGCATCATCACTTGCAATCAGGTGAGATCGCAATCAAGGGTTATCTTGTCAAGAATAAAAAAATATAAAATTCTAGTTTAGCTTTTAGTAAAACTTGTTAGAGCTTAAAAAAAGAGTCACCCCGTCGCTTTCAGCACGGCTCATTGACGAGAGCTCATTGCGAATCAGCTACAATGTAAATTTCAGATTTTGGACGCATTTTCAAAATTATTAAAAAAAAATAGGCTACTTAAATCACAACCCTTCCATTTAGTTTTGGCATAGTCGGATAAAAACTGTCTTACCCCCTATTTTAACCTATCATCTTAGAATGCATCATTTGCGATCAGGTGAGATCGCAATCAAGGGCTATCTTGTCAAGAATAAAAAAATACCAAATTCTAGTTTAGTTTTTAGTTAAACTTGTTAGAGCTTAAAAAAAGAGTCATTTGAACTTCACCAATGTGTACTCAGCGTAACGGGGTCACCCCGTCGCTTTCAGCACGGCCCTTTGACGAGAGCTCATTGCGAATCAGCTACAATGTAAATTTCAGATTTTGGACGCATTTACAAAATTATTTAAAAAAAAATAGGCTACTTAAATCACAATCCTTCCATTTAGTTTTGGCACAGTCGGATAAAAACTGCCTTACCCCCTTCTATTTTAACCTATCATCTTAGAATGCATCATTTGCGATCAGGTGAGATCGTAATAAAGGGCTATCTTGTCAAGAATAAAAAAATACCAAATCCTAGTTTAGTTTTTAGTTAAACTTGTTGGAGCTAAAAAAAATAACATTTTTTTTTTTTTTTTTTTTTTTTTTATTTTTTTTTTTTTTTTGAACGTCACCAATGTGTACTCGGCGTAACGGGGTCACCCCGTCGCTTTCAGCACGGCCCTTTGACGAGAGCTCATTGCGAATCAGCTACAATGTAAATTTCAAATTTTGGACGCATTTTCAAAATTATTAAAAAAAATAGGTTACTTAAATCACAATCCTTCCATTTAGTTTTGGCACAGTTGGATAAAAACTGCCTTACCCCCTTCTATTTTAACCTATCATCTTAGAATGCATCATTTGCGATCAGGTGAGATCGTAATAAAGGGCTACCTTGTCAAGAATAAAGAAATACCCAATTCTAGTTTAGTTTTTAGTAAAACTTGTCGGAGCTAAAAAAAAAGTGTCATTTGAACGTCACCAATGTGTACTCGGCGTAACGGGGTCACCCCGTCGCATCGCTTTCAGTGCAGCCCTTTGACGTGAGCTCGTTGCAAATCAGCTACAATGCAAATTTCGCGGATTTTTGACGCTGCGTACGGAATTAGCCAACTTTTGATGACATGTCTCTGTGTAAGGGGGTGTACGATTTCACGCCACTCAAGTGTAGGCTATTTTCTGTGCAAGGGTTAATTTCTAATATGTAGATTTCTGTCGGCCAATCCAAATAACTATGGCCTTAACTCTTTTCATTTGAGAGGAGAACTGGGGTCCAACCACCAACTCTTAAAGCAGTATTACTTCAATATTGTTTTTTAATATACTAAGTAATTACGGAAATACATAAGTTTAAATTATCATTGTCTGACCTGATGGCTATGGGACCACCTGGGAAGTATACCCTTTCAAGCAAAAAAAGAATTTTCCAAATCGGTCCAGGCGTCTTCGAGTATTAAAAAAAAGATTCCGACGAATTGAGAACCTCCTTTTGTGAAGCCGGTTAAAAATTCGTGGTGCTTAAAGTACTAATCGCACCGATGCGAGCCGCTCCTACTTTCGAACTTTAATTACCGCCAGCCAATTTCGTAGACAGTTCATTACAATTTGAAAAAAAGAAATTCCCCGCCAAGAGATTTTGTTCCGAAAATCATTAGCACATTTTAGATTTATCTCTGAAGGCCGTTGGAGCAATTTGTTAAAACAAATTTAGTTCCCCGTCCGAGTTATCTTAATTAACGTTCAGCGTCCAGGGATTGGACCACCGCGTCCCCTGTCACACCGTTGTGTAAGGGGTTATAAAAAAATGGGTCGCGCACTTGTTTTTGACGAAATTATTCTCGCTCGCTGACGTCTTGTCACGGGCGGGACATGTTTGCTTATGAAATGAAATATGTTTTGAATATGATATTAAAATTCTTGGCACAATTCGGCGGTTTCGAATTATTAAAGGTTAATTTTTGGGAGGCGAAATTCCGCCAGTCAACTCAGATTATAAATCACGGGTGGCTGTGAGGACGATTTATTGGCAAACGAGTTTGTTTTGATGGAAAACTTACGTCGCTACAGTGATAGTAATTTTTTATAAAAGCGTCTCTGCTACATTTTCAGGGTTGGGAAAAAATAGCCCAAAGTCAAGTTTTTTTTGGAAATGTGGAAATGTAGAATATAATATAGTTATTATTATTTCAGTAATAGCAAGCGCCTTACTTCAAAACCATTTGTATCGGTAAAAGATATTTTTAGGTGTAATCTGGTAGAGTTTTCCGAGTGGCGGAACTAGATATTAAGATACTGAACCTAAACGTTATTCATCGCAAGGTTACGTTACAGTGTAACAGGCGGATTTACAAGACTGCGGCTGGTATATTTTTTAAATCTTCAATCTTTTGGGACTTTCGTACATATATCAAACATAGTATATTAAACATAGTATTTTATATTTCAATGTATAATTCTAAATCTTGCGTCTGTGGGTATAAGTAATAATTAGTTTTCTTTTAAAAATTATTTAGTGACGTCACTGACATAATATGTATCTTGTAAAATAATTTTTTTTTTTTAAATGTATAGACTAGCGCTTGGCTGCGATCACACCTTATGGTAAGTGAAGATGCGGCCTAAGATGGAACGCGCTTGCCTAGAAGATGCCTACTCACTCTTAATTTGAAGGTACCCAAATTGTAGTTAGAGGGAAATACGGAAGCCGGAAGGGCATTCCAAATTTTAGCGGTGCGTATTAGGAACGAAGAAGCAAAGCGCTTAGTGCGCGCTTATACTATGAAAATAAGCCGTAACTCTCTCTAACTCTCTCTCTTGTCGATTGTACCTGTAAATGAGCCCTTAGGATTCGAACCTTAGACCCCATGAAAAGTAATCCAAATTATTAATTACTAGGCTGTCACCGCTACCCCTACCCTACACTTTATGTGCTGCAATATTAGATTGTTGTTGGATCACTGAGAGCAAGAGACAAGACAAGACGAAAGTATCTCTAACCGACTTCAAGAGAAAGGAGGTTATCAATTCGACACGTATGTATGTTGCCCGCGGCTTCAATTGCGGTTTAAATTTTCAAAAATCGTAGCAGATGTCTACGCGATAGGTAACAGCTATCTGTTTGCCAAACAGCCCTATCCGTTCCGTGGTTTGAGCTGTGCATTGATAGATCAGTCAGTCAATCAGTCAGTCAATCACTTTTTCCTTAACTGCAAAATATTCACATAATATGAAAAATCTATTAGGGCTTCCAAACAAATAATCATATAGATGTATGTATGTATGTATGTTTGTCCGCGCATTTCTCGGAAACTATTAATCGGATTATGACCATTCTTTATTTACTTGCTTACATAAACTTAGGGAACAGTAAAGATTTCATCGGTAGAGTTTCAACATTTCCTCTTTCCTCTTTTCAGTTATTCTTTATTTCGGTATATTGAAGTCGGTTTATTTTTTCTTAAATTATACTCTTGTGTGTTTACATAATATCATCACGGTACAACGACGCCAGTACAGTGTACCGTGAACCAACCAGGGGCGTAAAGGTCGTCCCGAAATAGCATGCTCCTAAAATGATCAAAGCATTCAGGATAAAGGACGAGTTACTTGAGAGCGACAACATGTCCGATGTTAAAATGTCGTTGAGGAAAGTCCGTCGACATAGATACATAGACACGAGCACCAGCCGCCCTAGCCATATTTGACGACCTCTCCGGCGCAGTGGTGAGCGCTGTGGTCTTATAACTGGGAGGTCTCGGGTTCGATTCCCGGTGGGGGCAATTTGAGAATTTATATTTTCTAAATTATCTCTGATCTGGGCTGGTGGGAAGCTTTGGCCGTGGCTAGTTACCGTCAAAGACGTGCCGCCAAGCGATTTAGCGTTCCGGCACGATGGCGTGTAGAAACGTGTGTTTGTCGAATCTAAACCGAATTTGATAATTCTTTTTTTATTATAAATTGTATACTATTAGAAATATTTTGACAAATGGTGAAAATCTACTAAATATTATCGGAGATAGAGGACATAAACTTCTCGCGGATAGCAGCAAGTCACTCCAAACTTTTTCCACGCGGACGAAGTCGCGGGAATCAGCTAGTTAAATAGTAAGGCTAAATACCTACGCAGCTTCAACACCCGTCCATACATAAATGTTAACGACTATCCAAATCGATTAAACAGCAATAAAGACACGAAAATCTCGTAAATGGTGACTTTTGGAAACCATAAATATGGCATTATCACAAAGGCGCTATAACTGGCCAGCGGCGATCGGCCGTAATGCTACGCGTGAGCCGATTATGATAATCCACGATATATTATACTTTTACCAATAAAATGTATTTAATATAATAAGCCCGATAATGTGACGTCATGAGCTTAACTCGAACCGTAGTGCGAAAGTGACCTTACCTACTCATTGGAACCTATGTTAATTTTTTTTTTATACGAATAGCGGGTAAACGAGCAGGCGGGTCACCTGATGTTAAGTGATTACAGCCGCCCATGAACACTTGTAGTACCAGAGGCACCACCAATGCGTTGCCGGCCTTTCAGGAATTTATTGGTCCGCCGCTTGAATAACCCCATATTGTGATTAAGTGGGAACACTGTCGAAGAGGTGATTCCACAATTTGGTTGGAATTTTGAGCAACGGATGGTCGAAGTGCTCCAGGTACCCAGGTGGTGAGGGTATAATAATAAATAAATTATTTCATACCGATTATGTTTATTACAAGCTCTTGCCCGCGGCTTTGCTCACGTTAGATTCGATTTTCACACAAACAGAGCCCTATATAACCCCCTTAAGAGTTGAATTTTCAAAAATCCTTTCTTAGAGGATTCCTACATCATGATAGCTCATACTTTTGGTTACATCATAATAGATATGTGTCTCAAGTCGTTACCGTATTAAAGAATTCTTAAAATTGTTAGTTTTCTTTCTTCATAATCAATAGGTTATAGGCCCAGCACGCTTCCACATTGATATAAATTACCAAACTCTAATACTCCCTAATAACAATCCCTAATATTAATGTATAAAAACATTCTCCTTTTAAATACGAAATTACATAGTTTTTTTTTAAATAAAACAATTCAACGAGGTCTCACCTGAAGATGCATAAGACCTCTAACTTAATATACGAGTAAAATACTAAACTCTAATATAAGTTTCTAACTTAATTTCGAGCCGAGGCAGAATATGCTCAAACACTCAAAGGTATAAACTACAAACCTAAGAATTTTATACACAGAGTATTCTTTTGCCAAAATCTTCAGCGTATCGCATTGAATCCCATTTAGATGCTAATATACGAGAGCACGGCCCCTGAGTGGTCGTTAGGCAATTCGGTACGTGACTTCCCAGCTTCGATTCCCGCTCGAAACACTTGTTATCAGAAGTGCTTTGAGTGGCAGCTACGTGTGGCAGAAGTTTTGGTATTGCACTGTTCTCAGAGTGAATAGAAATTGTGTAATCTTGCACGTAAATGCCTAGTTACGAGATTATGAGAATATTGTTATTTTGAGAATTTTTGTCTTATTCAATGACAAGATAGTCCTTGACTGCAATCTCACCTGATGCTAAGTGACGATGCAGTCTAAGATGGTAGTGGACTAACTTGGAAGGGGTATGGCAGTGTTCAACCCATACCCCTAATCTGTTTCTACACGCTCATCGTGCGGGAACGCTTAATCGCTTGGCGGCACGTCTTTGACGGCAGGGTGGTAAATAGCCACGGCCAAAACCATCCACCAGACCAGACCGGAGACAATTCAGAAATTATAAATTTCCAAATTGCTCCCGCCGAGAATCGAACCCGAGACCTCCCAGTTATAAGACCACAGCACCTAGACCTAGCCTATATAAAATTATATTTCTTTTGTTTTTGTTTCAGGTACGCCTCGATGCCTTACATCTTGATTATCATGAAAAGAAAAAAAAGTCACAAGGTACATAATAAATACGGTAGCTTTTAGTCCAATTATAAACCATAAAAACATTTCACATTCAAGTGAAGCTTACATTAATAAAAATGTCTTCATATCGCTAAAGATCTTCATCTTCTTTTTGAATTTATAGACGTCCACTGCTGGACAGAGATCTTCTACTTGGACTTTCATAGGTCTGGGTCTTGCGCCATTTATATCCAACGGCTTCCCGCGACTTGTATGATGTCGTCGGTCCACCCAGTGAGGGTCTGCCAACACTACGCTTGCCCGTAAGGGGTCACCATTCCAGCATCTTGGGACCCCAATGACCATCAAGTTGTATCCCGCTCAATTCCATTCCAGTTTAACGACTTGCTGAGCTACGTCGGCAACTTTGGTTCAACCGCAAAACCTCATAAAGTATCAAACATCTAAAAATATATTATGGCTGGAAAACTTTCGCGATGATAAACATTTCGTGCGGCGAAATTAATTTATTACTTTCAAAAATCAAAATTATCACCAAGTTTAAATGAGAAACGGTTATAGTTGGAAAGCATTAAAAATTTTCGCAGTATTAAATATGGTGTAAGTACGTTTATCACATTTCCGAGCATCACAAATTGTTCCGAGCGAGCGCCTCGAGTTTAAATTTAAAGCGTCTGCGATCGTCCAATTACAGCGCGGTGTGAGTGGCGGCCGTTATCTCTTGCAGTCTCCTTGAACATAGACAAAATAGAGTAGGTCGTTGCCCGTTTCATTTTGATCGGTAGTTTTTTTTTAATTTGATGACAGATAGTCCTTGACTGCGATCTAGTCCTTGACTGCGATCTCACCTGATGGTAAGATGGTAGCGGTCTAACTTGGAAGGGGTATGGCAGTGTAGATTCAATCGATACCCCTAATCGGCTTTTACACGTCATCGTGCCGGAACGCTAAATTGCTTGGCGGCACGTCCTTGACTGTAGGGTGGTAACTAGCCACGGCCAAAGCCTCCCACCAGACAAATATTTAAAAAAACTTTCTGTGTAGGTAGGTAAAACAACGTGGTCAAAACAATCTTTATTGACCACCCCGTACCTACCTATCCGCCACAGAATTATTTATAAGGCAATAGAAATACAACGTAAAGAAATATGTATTTCACAGTTTTTAAAAATTCCACCCCCAAAATAAATAGGGTGAATGTTTAAATGAAAGTCTGTCATTTTTCAAGTTATATTATAAATATTGCTATTTTGCCTTTCGATTAAAAATAAAGAAGTACGTGTGTCACATTTTTTGAAAATTCCACCCCAAAACCTAATTCCACGCGGACGAAGTCGCGGGCACCCTCTAGTTGCAATAAAATGCATTGGTGTCTCACTATACATCGGCGCGTAGACAAAATCGCTCTCCTTTAATTAAAATTTCTGTAAATCCTCTGTGTTTTGTAACGTTTCATTAAAATTACACCGTTTACAAGCGCAGCTAAAAAGAGAACTCATTTTTCAGTATTGCGAAAGGTTGACCTTTTTTTACATTCACAAGGTATTAAAAATGTAAGTCAAAGCAAACTTTCCTTAGCCTTTAAGCTCTTGTACACCTTTACATAGTTTAACGTTAACTAACCCTTAATTTAAAACGGGAATTACAGACCTTCGCTTGAAAGTCTTGTAAAAAAACTCCTTTGTCCGTCGCCTCGTAATGAAATAAAGCGGGCTTTCGACTTTACGACAGAGGACTTCAGCCTTTGCCTCCGTCGACAGAGAACATAAAAATTGCGCCCTTTGTTACATTATCAGGTCTTCTAGGCCCAATTTCGTCTACTTGTCAGCGGATTTCAAAATAAAATCAAAAATAACCGAGTGAGGTCTAAGACTTCGTATAGTCAAAAAATATTACTTAACTTACCCATATTATAACAATTTAAGAAAAATTAAACCGATTTCAATATACCGAAATAAAGAATAATTGAAAATTCCCATTTTTAGGATTCCGTACACTTTTCCCTTTTTTGATTTGATTTGAACCTACTTTAACAGCCTCGCTTGTCTAGTGGTTAGCATGTTCGAGTGTGGAAGGTGAGGTCCCGGGTTCGATTCCCAGGTCGGGCCAATAAATGTGTTGGGGTTTTCCTGTCAAGAAATTCTCAGTTCTAGCCCGGAGTTAGGAAAATGGCGGCGTGTTATCCCCGTACCACCGAGAGCACGTAAAGCCGTCCTGCGACCTCTCACCAGTCGTGTCGGATTTCCGTTCCACTGGACTACGAGAGTGAGGGAATAGAGAGTGCACCTATGTTAGCGCACTTGTGCACTATAATATCTCCCGCGCAAATAGCTAATCTCTGAGGTTAATCGCCGTGACCGGATTCCAGTCGGGAGTACATTAATATCATTATTACTTGAACAGCCTTTCTGAACGAAATTAAATATTCGGAGCAAAGGAATTTTAATCAAAATTGCATCTTATATTAAAAAGAAATATCAAAGCGACGAAACGCCATTAAATGGCGCATAAATGACGTCAATGGTACTCTGCCCGTATTCATCATTCATTCATTCATAATTTCATTCCACGAGGCACCAGTCAAAGCAAACATTTCTTGCCTCAAGTATGTCTGTAAATAGTTTAACGTTAACTAAGTTCAAATATAAAGCCGTTATACGGAATGTTCGTGATGCCAGCTTTAAGCTAAGACTTTCTTGTGAGGAACTCTTTTGTCACCGTAATGAGATAAAACTGCGCATTAGACGTTGAGAATGAGGACGGGTTAGTCGAAAGAGAGAGATAAAATCTGCTTTACAGTCTCCAGGCCAGTAGCAGACCTCCACCGCGGAAAGTGAATCCGCCGAATTCCGGTATGATTTATGTGGCTAACTGCTTTCCAAAAAACTCACATCATTCAGTATTTTCGAGCTTGGTTTCGTGAATTTATCCTGCCAATTTTTTAAAAAGAGCACAAATACATTGAAAGTATGTGATAGTTTTTTCACTAGGTTTTGAAATTAAATTTTAGGAACTAGAATGTCAGAAAATGCACTAGATCTAATATCGAATGCAATGCAAGTTAGCAATATTGTACTTTACTTGTATCACAGAAGTTTAATAACCTGTTCTGAGGGTATACATCTATCACGTTACCAGGCAAGATCAGCGATACTCCACGCAAACTAACGCCGCAAAGCAAATGCACCGAAATCAACCCCAATGATATGATTATTATCTGTACTGTCTATATTTTTTGAGTACAGGGCCGAATTAGCGTGGAAAAAACAATTAGCATTAGAACAGTTTGGATTGCTTATGTTTCGCATGTCATACAATAGACAAGTTGGAGTCAGCGGTTTCGCGCAACTCTCTCTTGGTCGAGATGTTCTAAAGGCCTCAAAGAGCGCTTAGAATGAAGTTTTACTGTCTCTATTATCATACTTTAACTAAGCTACCTCGTTCCTGCGAAAAGTGAACGAGTATTTTAATTACTTATCTGTAATTCAAAATTTGCTGATTGAAGGTTGAAAATATAATCCAGATAATTATATGCAGTAATCCATGTCTATGAGAGGAGAATATATGTCAAGTTCGGTTCGGCTTTCATTTGAAATACTTTTATTCTTGACTAGCTGACGCCCGCGACTTCGTTCGCGTGGATTAAGGGTTTTTTTATTCCCGCGGGAACTCTCTTATTGCCCGGCTTAAAAAGTAGCCTATGTGTTATTCCAGACTATAGTCTATCTCTGTGCCAAACAGCCAGATCGGTTCAATTGTTGCGACGTGATTGAGTAACAAACATCCAAACTTTCGCATTTATAATATTAATAGGATTAAAAAAATAGATTGGATATAGGATATAGGTATATACTTTTGAATTAAACAAGTCCGTGTTTAATTCTTTTTGTTTATTGTTAAAGCTTGTTGGGCTCAATATTTTTTGACTCAAATCGTGTTAATTTTAACAAGTTCGCAGCGTTCGAAATATCTAATTCCTATTCAAGTCGAAAGCTTCGCAAAGAAAACATCGTTAGCTTTCTAAATTATTTTTATGAACTCGAATAATGCATTGCGTTTAAACAACAGATATCTAATTAAAATTCCGAACGATAGAGCTGTAAACAAAAACAATGGACGTTGTTATTAGAAGCAAAATTAATTGGCAATGCAACGCTTACCTTTTTTAAAACATAAAACTTTGTAGTAGATACTTGGGTAAGTACTTAAATAAATTCTCATAGCAAAGTGTCATCATGAAGAAATATCTCGCAAGCGACCAACTGTGGCGTGTTTTATGCCGTTTTATACTGTTTTATTGAAATGGATGCGCGTCCAGGCTCTAAGAGTAAAACTTGATACACAAGTACCGTAAGCGAGTTTAATATAAAGCTTTGGTCGAACAGAACGCGTGACGGCAACATGACAGGGCATTGCACTGAATTTTTTGACGCCGCGTCGGTAACGCGGAAGCAAAGCAACGACATCGCACCACACTGTGAAACAGTTAACCTAGTGGTTAAGAATGCGGTCTCCTATTTAGTCCCAGGTTCGATCCCAGACACGTACAAATAGAAATAGAAATAGAAATAAAAATTGTGAGGAAACCTGCACGCTTGAGAGTTCTTCATAATATTTTCATAGGTGTGTGAAATCTGCCAATTTGCATTGGACCAGCGTGCTAGACTATGGCCACTGGACATGTATGGACATGGACAGTGAGCCATTTTGCTATTGCTGTTATTGCAGCCAAGTTGCTAATGATGAAAGTCTTCATACGGATCGTTAATAGAACCGCGTCGCCCCGCGTTATGTATGCCCAATGCCTAATACTAGATACACAAGGGTCATAAGCGACTTTACAACAGATACTCGTATAATATACGACAGTCACAAACCACTCGGAACTAAAGTAATTCTGCCGGCGCAAAGAATGGAGTTTTAAAACAAAATATGGAGTCTGTATTAGAGTTTGAGAACTAAACAAAATACATATGGTTGCCTGGTAGAGATTGCTCTGTTAGCAATAAGGCCGCCTTTGCATGCGTAGTTTTAAGATGTATTCAGTTTTGTTTCTTTCTTGTGTGCAATAAGGTTTCTATCTAGGTTCCTATCTATCTATAATATGTAACAAAGAATACGTAGATACTCATCCTACATGATGTAAGGATTTTTTTTTTCTTTTATTCAATGAAAAGTTAGCCCTTAACACCGATCTCACGTGTTAAATGACGATACAGTCTAATATTTCTAAGGGTCAGTGCACACCGACACGCGACATAGATGCGACGCAACGATGCTCGTACTTTTGTCGATAGTGATATTAACATAAAACCTCTTTACTACACAATACGTTTTTTATTATTTTTGTAAGACTTTAATTTATTCTCTTTATGAATAATGTGCACCCTCAGTTTCATTCCTTTCATAATATCCACCATGCATCATGATTGCCTGGAAGAGATCGCTTATTAGCGATAAGGCCGCCATTTGTGCTCACATTCCTTTAATTAATTTAAGTTAATTTTATCTTTTGTTCCTATTATGTAATGTGGTGTACAATAAAGTGTATTCATTTCATTTCATTTCAATAAGGTACAAATTTTAGTGAGAGCGCGAAAGCGACCTATATACGTGTCGAAGTATGGCACGCTACGCCGCCCTACGCCGCGTTGCGTCGCGATGCTTTCGCGGCGCCTCTACGCAGCGCGGTCTCTCTTCAAGCATCTACGCGCCTCGTCGCGTCGCGTCGCGTCTCGGTGTGAGCTGACTCTAAGGCTGAAATCTATAGACATCTTACTCATGTCAGACTCAAGACAGAGTTAAAACGAAACAGACTTATATCAGAGCATATTTTTGTTTCATTTTAATCTGTATCTTGAATCTGAATTGAATCAGAGCACGCTCTATAGATCTCAGCATTAGACTTTTTATTTTTTCTGTCTAACTTTTTAAGTCTAAGACCTAGACTGTGGTTTTTATTACTAACGATATTTTAAACAATAAAGGACTGGGGTAGTTACGTCGACATTTCCCAGAAATATACCATATTAACTTCAAATATATGTTATTTTCCTAGGAAATGTCAACGTACCCTAGTCCTTTGCAGTTTGTAAAAAAAACTCAATTTAGGCAAAAATTTCGCTTACGATAAGTCGTCATGGCTCGACATGTATACTTGCTATACATGTATCTATACATGTATGTAACAGCAACCAAGTCAACTTGAGCAAGTGGCGGTATCGCTCTCGAGAGGAAATTCGTCTCGTTCGTTAAAACTCTCGCCAATTCATTAAACTCCAAGTACACACACTTGCTAGCTTAGCCCTGATACACAATAAGTGCGATACGACATCACTCATAGAGTTTGACTCTCTCTCTAGTTTTATATTTTTATTATTAAAGTTTTTCAAGATACGTCTCTTACAGTTGTTTAAACTAATTGAAGTACATAAGTGTATATCGCTAATGTCGGCGCTGATAGGTGGTCGAAACTGGCAGTAGCGTAAAGTTAACACACTCAGGGCGTAGTTCGTAAAATAGCCTTATCAATTTTGCACTGTATTTTTTTCTGAGTAGGATTTAAAAGATGTTGCTAATTAATCAAATCAGCATCTCTTTATGAAACGTCAAAATGAGTGCATAGTATGGGAGTTTGTATAAACTATGACGACATAAACAATATAATTAACACACATTTAATAACTCAATCAATAATTTAAAATGGTTGTTTTTAAAACTAACAGTGGTCGTATATTTCATTAATTTTGGGAGACTTTCTCTCTCTCTCTCTTTAATTTATTTTTAACATAGGCACACGAACACACGAATATCAAAAGAAGCATGTTGTCTTTACAAATCGTATGGCACGCAGTGGTTAATATCCCTAACATAATAACTCTCTGGATGGCTCTGCGAATGCTTATAAAGATTTAATGCCACACTTTGCGTTCAAGTTTTATAAGCTCCTATAAAGTAGGTATAAAGCGAATATACAAGCGTTTGTTTCGTATTCCACTTTAAAGATCTATTTTATACTTACCCTAGCTTTTGCCCCCGCGACTTCGTCCGCGTGGAATTAGATTTTGGGGTGGAATTTTCAAAAACTGTGACACACGTACTTCTTTATTTTTAACTGAAAGCTCTAATACCAACTTTGATGGAAACAGCTTAAAAAATGACGGAGTTTCATATAAACTTCCATCCCCTATTTAAACCCCTTAGGGGTGGAATTCCCAATAATCCTTTCTTAGTGTGCGCCTCTGTCATAAAAGGAACCAACTGTAAAAATTTCAAGTTTCTAACTTCAGTAGTTTAGGCTGTGCGTTGATATCTCAGTCAGTCAATCAGTCAGTCAGGACTTTGAATTTTATATATATATAGATAATATTTAAATAATAATATGTCGACCGTTCCGTAGAACAAAGTCTCATCTGCTAAATTTACAACTTAAAGTCACATCTGCAAGACTCAAATCTCAAGTTATGAATTTAGCAGATGAGACTTTGTTCTACGGAACGGTCGATGTAATCATTGTATCATCCTACTATCCTACTAATATTATAAATGCGAGAGAGATGGATGGATATTCATCCTCACAAACCATTATATTTTATGTAGGCGAAATTTTGGTTTTTAGGACAAGTCAAGACTCTACCACTGGTTAAGAAAGCAGCTTCTGCTGAGAAGATAGGGCAGCTGTTGCTCTTTCGAAAATATGATTTTAATGTTTACTAGATAGATCCGCGTGGATTAAGGTTTTTTAATTCCCGCGGGGAACTCTTTCATTTTTGGGGACAAAATATAGGCCAACTGACTGAAGACTGAACCGATTTTTCTGAAATTTGGTATAGAGATAGATTATAAATTATAATCTGGAATAACACATAGGCTATTTTATCTCGGAAAATAAGATAAATCCCGCGGGAACTAAAAACCTTAATCCACATCATCTAGTCATACATACTTACATAGACTGCTAAAATTATTACACTTCTTTTTGCATGGCCGTAGCCAGATAAAAACGAAAATCCAGCTTCAGTGTTGAAAAACGTCGTATGATACACGTCCTCGGCTATCTTAAGACCCTCACCTAACGGCTCGGGTCTCAATAACGCCTCAGTGGCAATCACCAACGTTTCACACTTGTACCATTATGAATTTGACTTGTACTAATAAATCAGAATTTGCAAATAACCATTTAAATACGAATAATATGCGAATAATACTGAAGGCAGTGACAATTCAAAGCAATGACAAAAGTCGATAACGTAATGCTTTATGACAGTTCGCATTACGGATGACATTCGCAAGCAATTGTGTGGAAACCATCCTAATCGCATGAGCTTTTCGCCACTGCCACATATTATGGCCACACCGTAATATGAACCTTAGAGAAAACGATTTAAAAGTGATATTAGAATAGCGTAGACAGTAAGTCGCCCACCGTACATGTGCCAATCACAATTTTGTGAACCGTTATATAAATTGAAATTGGTATACATATAACGCTGTATATTAGTATGCAATCTTTGTCGCGTATTTGAATAATAAAATTATGTTTTCTGGATTTTATATCTCGACTTTAACTTATCTATTAAACTCTAGGATTTTGTATAATATTAACTTACCCGGGGCTTCGTTCTCGCCATCTAATAAAAGTGGTGATTGCCATACGACATTAGTGCAACTGGTGGGGTTTGAATCATGGACCTTTCGTTTTCTGGTCCGCGTATTAAGCGTTGCGCTATTGAGGTTTGAAAATACAAATACCAGCCGTTCACTTCAAGTTGGCCGCTACCTCCCGTCGCGCTTCTCCGCACCGCGCCTCAAGTCAGATCCGCTTAGTATAAATACTCGTAGCAACGTACCGCTCGCGATGTTCACTACTGTTTTTTCGAACTGTTTTGTTACTTTTACGTTTTAATTTTTTTTTTTCGGTTAATTATTTATTTTATTACTTACTGTTTTGTTTAGTTGCCGTTTTCTGCAACGAGTCAAAAAGGAAAAGTTTTGCATAGTGCAGACTAACTACTTTAATCAATGCTTTTCTTTAAAGAGGATTAAAATAACATATTAACGATGACGTCTTTCGAAAATCAAGACGTCATTACTCATTACCGTGAAAAACACTAGCAGAAAAAAAAATTTGAAAAATACAATATTTTTTTTCAATGATACTAGGAGTTTTGCCTATGACCACATTTTGTAACTGTCGACGACGGCCAACTTGAAGTGAACGGTTAGTACAGTGTAGTAAGTAATAATACCTTAGCGTTAAAATCAATACCGGCGGTTACTGTTAAGTGGTTTCTGTTTACCCTGTGCGTACACAAACAACAACATTTAGATAAATGACACTTCGCGGCTTGAGCTTTTAATAATAAATGAGTGTACTCCGACTTACGCACCCATTTAAACTGATATGAACGTTAGTTTGTATAGAGGAATGTGTGTCATTCATAGCATACAAAATAATTCTTAAGTACCTATAGACTCTATCCTTAGTATCCTTAATATTATAAATGCGAAAGTGTGTTTGTTTGTTGGTTTGTCCTTCAATAACGCTGCAACAGAGCTACGGATCGATTTCGTGATTTTTTGTATGGGTATAGTTGAAGACCTGGAGAGGGACATAGGCTACTTTTTATCTCGGAAAATCAAAGAGTTCCCGTGGGATATTAAAAACTAAATCCAGGCGGACGAAGTCGCAGGTATCAGCTAGTATACCATAAAGGCTAGTGGCTACATTACATGGCGTTCTTTGTTAAAACCGCGTGTAGTGGTAATTTTTCAGATGCAGGTTCGATTTTTACAGCAGTAGACCAAGTTTTGACTATCCGAAAAAAAAAACAGACATAAATTACATCATATTTCCTAGGGACGATACTGAGTAGAAACGAAAAAAAAGAAATTTTTTCGACAAATATAAAAATCGCGAAGTTAGGTCTAATTTTTAACCAATTTGCATTTATTTTTAATGTGTTGCATATAACAGAGTCAAAATTTTTGTATAAAATTCCTATACATAATATGTACATACTTTTACGCCTTTTATTTTCTGCATTGATAGATCGTGCAGTCAACAACAACCAAAAAAACAACATCTTGGATTTTGTTTTTTTTTTTTTTTGTTTCTTTTTAAACAAAAAAGGCCTTAAAAGCCTTATTTTTTTAAAAAAACCGACTTAAACGCCCCTACAAAGTATAAAAAGCCCTCATCATTTTTGCTCAAGGGAACCATAAGCCAATAATTTTTTGTTTTTGTTGATTTTTTCAAAAAACGCTGAAGTTTCGATAAAAGAATCATCAAAACCAATTCATAAAATTGGCGAAATAATCGCGTAACCATCGAATACAAAAACATACAGTCGAATTGCGAACCTCCTCCTTTTTGAAGTCGGTTGATAATAATAACTAATATTATAAATACACTGAATATAGCTTTTTGTATCTCCGTGAAAAGTTTAAAGTCCGTATTTTATAATAAAGAGAGGAAAGAGAAAAATATAACCGAGAAAAAGAAACTCCAACAGTCAGCACGTCTTGTTAATTAAAGTTAATACTTCAAAGATAGGCGCCGTCGTCGGTTTCCCCCCTCCCCCCTCACCGTCCCGCCCCCTCCCTCCCCCCGGTAACCCTAATATTTCAATTTGTTTGACTCGTTGGCACTGAATCCAATTTCCTATGAAGTTAAATTAACGGAGCGGTCGGTATTGACCTTTGCGAAGTTAAACTGTGGTAATTCGCTAGTTGGCGGAAAATTCTGTACGTCGCTACGCTACGCTACGCTACGCTTGGAGGGAAAAATGTGCGCCACAGAGTAGGATTTCAAAAACCTATAGGAAAAATTTTGAATTAGTATGATAGAAGTTAGTTCGGTCGTGTCCGATTTCCGTCCCATTGGACTATGAGAGTGAGGGAATAGAGAGTGTACCTGTGTTTGCGCACACATTTGTACACTATAATATCTGCGCAGATGAGCGGATTCGGTCGGGAGGATATTATTATTTTTCAGCTTAATTATTTATTTATTTTTATGTACAGAAAAATAGAATTAGTTTTTAATCAAATGAACTTTTACAAAATGCTTTCAAGTGAATCTAACACTGCTTCGGAAGCCGTTACAACTGATAAGAACCAGCAAAAAAACTTTAACATCCCAGATGTTAAAAAGGCACGATGGCGTGTAGAAACAGATTAGGGGTATGGGTTGAATTTACACTGCCATACCCCTTCCAAGTTAGTCCGCAACCATCTTAGACTGTATCGTCACTTACCATCAGGTGAGATCGCAGTCAAGGACTATCTTGTCATTGAATAAAAAAGACGTGTGGCACTCGGGGACTCTCGCGGTAAAGCTATTGCGTAGCATTTTTTATCAACGCCATCTAGCGGTGAGAGGAGTACCGTATCAGGTTATTTTCGTAACGGAATTTCTGGATTCGGTCTCCACGCTCAAGGCCCGCGATAGAAGCTATGCAATAGCTTAAAAAAAACCCCTAAATAATAACTCTCAAATTCTGTGAAAAACTGAAAACCTAGTAAAATCTCACCGGTAACACTTATTCGTTTATTTTTCACGAGGCTGACGTTTCTAATCTGTGTCCCTCGCCAAAGGAAATGAGCTTTCGATATCCCTCCTGTCCAAATCAATCTCTCTTCAAACGAAAAACGCATCGCAAACAGTCGCCGGCGGATATTTCATTACGTGGTGAAAACGCGTAATTACTCTCGGAATTGGAGCACCCTGTAGCTTGTGCTGTGGCATTTGCGAGTAAATTATATTTGTGAGATAGTTTTCGGTGATTATTATTGAATGACTAGCTGTCGCCCGCGACTTCGTCTGCGTGGATTTAGTTTTTAACAATCCCGTGGGAACGCTTTGATCTTCCGGATTAATAAATAGCCTTCGGTTCGGTTCTTGTTCGGTTCTCGTCAGGTGACCGCCCTCGACCACCGACTTACCGCATCGCATTGTTCGCCCGCACTATTTTTTCTTTTTGCTCGGCTTCTAAGAGACATTGAATAGCCTATAACCTTCCTCAAAAATTGGGCTATCAGATACAAAAAGAATTTTTCAAATCCGACTGATAGTTCTAGAGATAGGCGCGTTCAAACAAACTCTTCCACTTTATTATATTAAGTATAGGCTATAGATATATACTTACTAGTTGTTCGTTTCGTTCGTTTATAATACTAAGCGATGCCCGCGACGTGGATTAAGGTTTTTCCAATTACCGCGGGAACTCTCTTATTTTCTGAGATAATAAGTAGCGCATGTGTTATTTCAGCCTATAATCAATCTCTGTGCTAAATTTCAACCAAATCGGTTCAGCCGTTGCGGCGTGTTTGAGTAACAAACATCCATCCATCCAAACTTTCGGCATTTATTATATGAATAGGACAATAAGATATGATGATATCTACCATAAAATACATATATACATTTTTTTTTATTTTTTTTATTTCCTACCATAAAGCACGGTGGCTTTATTTTATACTACCATCTAGCCTGTGGGCTAATAAGTAATATTACTTTAACTTAAACTTCTACTTATTATTAATTTCTATATCTAATTTACAGTCCAATAACTGTCCTTAGTTTATTCTAACGAGTTCACTATGAGTTCACTTTGAGTTCACTGTGAGTTCACTATAAGTTCACATATTTACATAGCATAAAACATACGAACTCAAACAACCAAAACTAAACTCAAATAAAAAATCACTCAGCGTTTTTCGCAGTCGTTTAACAACATGAAAGACTCCAAAGGTAAAGGATTTCAAACCTAAAATATAATAAGACGCCACAAACGATATGCCAGCAGCCCGCTATAGAAAACTACAGACAACAATACTAGGAATTTATCTAGAGAGAATAGTCGAGAAGCGAACAGCGAGCAAAGTTGCAGGGCTTTCGTTAAGTTAAGGCAACTCCGGTGACTTACCTTTTACCGCGTGCAAGTTTTTAAAGTTGGGCTAGTCCGTTCGAAAACTCTCCTCACAGTTTAGCTCATACTTCAGACAAGACTGCCTTAAGACATCGCCTTTGATCAAAATTCAAATTCAAATTCAAAATTAATTTATTTCATGTAGGCTAACTTGTAGCTCTTATGACACGTCATAAATCTACCACCGGTTCGGAATGCAGATTCTGCTGACAAGAGCCGGTAAGAAACTCAGCAGTTGCTCTTTTCAAAAAAAAATTTTTTTTTACAAAGCTATGCTATGTTTACAGTGCTTCCACAATAAAGCTTCAAAAATGCAAAAATGCATACATAGGTACACCAATCCAACGCATGTCAAGATGGGCAGTCAAAGCAGACCCATTCCCGTTGGTGGCACCCGTTCACGAGCATGACGCATGATCCAGCCATTGCTTCGCTCTCGTTCGACTCGATAACGTAGGACAACACCTAGCATATCTTTGTCTACTTTGCCAGATCTTGTGCATCCGCATCTATCTTCACGAAATTATTGAAAGAGCTCCTTTAGTCAAGGGTAAAAGTTTAAAAACTTGATTAAGGAAATTGGTTATTTTACTGTTGTCGAAATGTGGATATTCATTAATTATAATCGAAAATGTATACTAAGAATAACATTTGTAAAAACAGAAAATAAATCGGTCAAAAAACAAATAAGTTATAAGCTGTTTTATTGCGACTGTATCCGTCACTCTCTAAAACGATATTTTGTATGGACAGTGTATGTAGCTACTGAATTTGTGACGCCACATGTCAGTAGCGCTCTCTCTGTCTAACAGGATATTTTAAAGTTCTATATTTTCGAGACTAGTTAAGGTATTAAAAAAACAAAAATTGCTTTGTGTTTTAACATTAAAAAAAAAAAAACATTAAAAAACTTTATTTTAAGTATATAAAAAAAAAATAGTCAAATATCCAATTATATACTGTTTAAATTAATATATTATTAAGTCTACCAAACATGGACACTTGGACTATTTAACCTTCAGTTCTGGCTGATTTAATCCGTACCGTGTATGGATATTACGACTTCTGAAGATCTGCGCGCATCGGTCCGGAGTGACTGAAGCAATTCATAATTCACGACCACTACTTTCAGCAAATCGAAATGAACTGAGATTGTGTATTGTGGGAACACATCCGTGTGTTCTCTAAAAATGATTGCATCGTGTAACGATCGCAATGACCACTGATTGGCTGATATCCTCCCGCTATTGGTTAAAATGCATTGATGCAGCAAGAACGCCATAAATTCAGCCAATCAGAGGCCATTGCGATCGTTACACTGATGTAATCATTTTTAGAGAATCGACACACTAGTCAGGCTAAACTGACTCTGGTTTGGCTGTTAAGTTTGGCTTCTCGATGTATGGAAGACTTTAGAATTAGATGAAGTCGCGTCTCATGTCTAAGCTAAGCACTTTCCAGCAAGCTTGGAGTTTAAATTCAATTTAACCTTAAACAAGTACTGCGCCCCGAGTACTTAAAGGGCAGAGACAGTGGATAATGTGCCTGTAAGTATATTTTACTGAAGCTAAAGATTTCATTATGATCTAACTATGATGTTGTTTTGAACTCTTAACTTAAAGTGGAGATTTTATATGAAGACTCGCTTTTGCCCGCGATTTCATCCTTGTAGAGTGAGTTTTTAACCGACTTCAGAGAGAGAAATCGAGGAAACTCTTCAAATTTTATAGGCACACTTGTACTTTGTAGTGGCGTTCGAAGTTGGTTTTTTATAAAGAATTTTTATGTTTCTTTAAGCTGATGCCCGCGATTTCGTCCGCGTGGATTTAGTTTTTAAAATCCCGCGGGAACTCTTTAATATTCCGGGATAAAAAGTAGCCCTTGTCACTCTCCAGGGTGGTTAACATGCGCGCCACGAGAAAATCTTGTCTACGCGTAATCTCTATGGAGATTCACGAGTAAAGTGTAGATAAAATTTTCTCGTAACGCGCATGTTCGCTACAGGTCAACTATACCCATGCGAAAAAGCACATAATCCGTTACTCCGTTGCTACGTGATTGAAGGAAAAACAAACTTAAAATAATATACTTTCGCATTTATACTTTTAATAGGGATTATTTTATGAAACTGAAGTAAAACGTAACTTTAACGGGGATGAAATACATTTTATGTAATTGCACCTGAGGATGGTCCGAAATTGAATAAAACTCATTTAAGCTTATGTGCCCTCATTCAAAGGAAGATATAACTTTTTGGACTGAAATGCGAATAGTTTGAAAACTCGTTAAATTATACTCATGCTCATATGACATTAGTATCCATATATAATAATTATATAACCTATGATATTGTAAATGTATCATTATAAATAAATCACATCACATCACATCACACTAATATTATAAAGGCGAAAGTTTGTTTGTGTATGTGTGTTTGTGTGCATGTATGTTTGTTACTCCTTCACGCCACAACGAATGAACCGATTTGGCTGAAATTTGGAATGGAGATAGCTCATACTCAGGACTAAAACATAGGCTATTTTATCCCGGAAAATTACAGAGTTCCCAAGGGAATTGAAAAACCTTGATCCACGCAGACGAAGTCGCGGGCATCATCTAGTTATACCTATATAACGGTAAGTCTTCTTTATCAACCAATAGACGTCCACTTCTGGATAAAAATCCCTTGCATGAAGTCTCGGTCTTGCGCCGCTTGTATCGTAGCTTCCTGCAACTTGACTGATGTCTTCATTCTGGAGCCCCAACGACCTTCTTTTTTTAAAAAAAAAAAAGAATAACCTCCTATCCACTCCAAATAAGCGGAAAACTTGTGCTAGGAGTGGGTGCGACAATAGTGCAACGGGTGGGATTCGAACCTGCGGCCCTTCAATTTTGAGTCCGCACCTTTAACCGTTAAGAAGGCCTTCGAACTAAACTAAACAAAGCATAAATATCATATTCCTGAATAAGATAAATTTACCACGCAAGTGAAACCGAGAGCAAGAGCTATATAAATAAGTATATAATACACAGTCATCTCGAAATATAACTAACAATAAACCAAGTTATAAATCGCTGTACAAAACGCAGGTACATTTGTTTTATGAATTGTCACCTAAAAGTAAACAAGGGAATTGCCGCCATGAAAAATTCGCGGCCATTTTGCGTCGTTGCCATTTCAAAATGGTGCAATATAGTGAATTTTCTTAAAACACGTCGTAAATATACCGCTGCCACGGCTTTAGCACTTTAGTGTACGGAACCTAGTTGAAACGGTTTCTGGGGGTGTTAAACACTTGTAACACGTGATCTAAGTTTTCAACCGAATGGTAGAATTTTCTATGTAATCAACTAAGTATGTCTTTTATCATAGAGTAGAAAGACTCGCCATTTATATGCGGGAAATAAGCCATCTATTCACTAAGCAACAAATGCATGCAACATGCTGCTTAGCATAGAGCCCAGTATGTTGAACGATATCTGAAAGTTTTAATGTAACGCCTTTCTCTTGAAGCCTCCATAGCCCAACGGTTATAGGTGCGGACTAAAAACTTAAGGGTTGCAGGTTCGAACCCCACCCGTTGCACTATTGTCGTACCCACTCCTAACATAAGTTTTCACTTATTTGGAGGCGAGAGGAGAACATCAGGCAAGTCAACTTAGCTGATATTCTTTACAAAAAAAAAAAAAAGCCTATAGGCTCAATAGCCTAAACCTTAAAGAAAACTGAGAGGCCGCAGGTTCAATCCCCAGGCGAAGTCGCCGTACTTATGCGACAGTACTGTGGAGTCGGGTTCGATTCCCGGCGGGGGCAGTTTAGGAATTTATAATTTCTAAATTGTCTCTGGTCTGTTCTGGTGGGGAGGCTTTGGCCGTGGCTAGTTACCACCCTACCGTCAAAGACATGCCGCCAAGCGATTTAGCGTTCCGGCACGATGGCGTGTAGAAACCGATAAGGGGTATGGGTTGAATTTACACTGCTATACCCCTTCCAAGTAGCCCGCTACCATCTTGTCTAAGATCAAATCGCCACTTACCCTCAGGTGAGATCGCAGTCAAGGGCTATCTTGTCATCGAATAAAAAAAAAAAAGTCGGCCTTTAAAGGTTTACTTATATAAACGTAAAAATTCTTTTTACAAAACCGACTTCAAACGCCATTACGAAATAAAGTAAAGTATAGCAAGTATTGTGCCTATAAAATTTGAAGAGTTCCGTCGATTTCTCCAGGATCCAATCATCAGATCCTGACCTAATGACAATGGGACCACCTGGGAAGTATACTCTTTCAAACAAAAAAGAATTTTCCAAATCGGTCCACTCATCTTCGAGTAAACGCGGAACATGTTACGTAAAAAATAAAAAATAGAGTCCGATGAATTGAGAATCTCCTCCTTTTTTGGAAGTCGGTTAAAAAAGGCTTATCGACTATTGTACTTCTAAGTTCTAAGCATTATAGTTTCATGCTGCTACCTAAGAATTGTTAAGGCCTGTTAAGGTCATTATCATTTTTATTACTTTTGTATTGCACTCTGTTGTATGCTCGTGATATATTCGTTAATTATGCGCCTCATTTTAATTTAATGCTTTTAATAGTTGCCACGTGAAAAATGTGATTTTGAGTACAAAACTCTGGGAAATTATGTTAATTACATGTATTTAAATGTAACAGAAGCGGAATAATTGAGCATAGCCTCAATAGCCCAACGGTTAAAGGTGCAGACCGAAAACTGAAAAGTCGCAAGTTCGATCCCCACCGTTGCACTATTGTCGTACCCACTCCTTACACAAGTTTTCACTTATTTGGAGGGGAGAGGAGAATATCAGTCAAGTTCAGCTAGGCGAATAAATTTAAATTGTAGCACTTACAAACCAAAAGACTTTAAGGCTGAAATCTATAGACCGCACTCTCACTCTGCTTAGACTCAAGACAGAGTTGAAACGAGACAAAGCATATTTGTGTCTCGTTTTAACCTCTATCTTGAGTCATTGCTGTGTCAGAGCACGCTCTATAGATCTCAGCATAAGACTTTAGAATTTTAATTCTATTCTATTAAGGATACCTTGTCGAAAACCGACTAGCTACACGTTGGTCGGTTTTCGGCAAGTTTCTGTTTAAAAAATTAATTTATAACTTTTGTTCTCCCTTTCTGCTGCACCTGATTGTTGCGTTGTCAGATTAATGTAATCTATAAGTGTTATATAGTCTTTGGAAACTATTTAGGTTTAAGAATTATAAATCTGTTTTTAGATTTAAGACAATTAACACTGTATGTTTCCATAAAATAAATAAATAAATAAATAAATAAATACTACAAACTACGAAGAACGTATATCGTAGACGCTCTACGAAACCTACCGTTACGTGTTCTACGATCAAGGCTACGAGATAACATTACCTACTTTGAAGTTTGAGCTTCTAATTCCAACTGATAGATAGTTTTGATAAATAGCAGTGAATTCCCGCATTTAAACCGTTTTGTATTTAGATATACCATGATAAACCCTCAAATTAATTGCTTCTTTAGAATTTAAATTGGGAAAATATTATTCTGTTGTCATTAAATTTATTTATGCTTGACAAAATAGCCTTTGACTGCATCTCATCTAATTGTAAATGACGAGTCAGTTTAAGATCAGGAGCAACCCATTAACCTCTCAATACAGAGAAGGGTTATTAGAGTAAAAACATGCCGAAGATGCCTCACTGCGATACCTCGCGGTCGCGGTTTAGCTCGCTACCTCGATGTCACCTCCATTTAAAACAAATGTATGCAAACAGACGAGCACGAACATGTCGAAGATACCTCGCTGTACCACGATGTATCGCAGTGAGGTATCCTTCGATATGTTCGCGCTTATCTGTTTGCATACATTTGTTTTACATGGAGGTGACATCGAGGTAGCGAGCTAAACCGCGACCGCGGGATATCGCAGTGAGACATCTTTGGCATGCTTTTACTCTTAGGCCATAGTCCACCACGCTGGCCCAATCAAGCCTCAACAGCCCAACGGTTAAGGGTGCGGACTGAAAACTCTAAGGTCGCAGGTTCCAATCCCACTCGTTGCACTATTGTCGTACCCAATCCTAACACAAGCTTTCCGCTTACTTGGAGGGGATAGGAGGATATAAGTCAACTTCAAGTTGGCTAATATTCTTTCAGCACACTTCACACACTTTTGAAAGCATTATGAAGAACTCTCAAGCTTGCTAGTTTCTTCACGATATTACCTTCACCCTTGAAGCATATGATATTCAATTGCTTAAACGCGCATAATACCGAAAAGTCGGGGTTCGTGCCCGTGCATCGAACCTGCGATCCCCCGTTTAGGAGACCGTCCTAACCACAAGGCAATCACTGCTTCAGTGTAAGATTAACTGGTTAACTTAGAAAGGGGTAAGAGTTTAATTATAACTACCATACCCCTTCCAAATTAGCTTTCGTTTTGGGCCCCAAATAAATTCTACTTACTTACTGGTAGGAGGCTTTGGCCGTGGCTAGATATCGCCCTACCGTCAAAGACGTGCCGCCAAGCGATTTAGTGTTCCGGTACGATGGCGTGTAGAAACTTATGATTAGGGTTTGGGTTGAATCTACACTGCCATACCCCTTCCAAGTTAGTCCACTACCATCTTAGACTGTATCGTCACTTATCATCAGGTGAGATCGCAGTCAAGGACTATCTTGTCATCGAATTAAAAAAAATCTGGTAATTTTTTCCACGTCCATTTTGTACAAAGTATGGACTTTTATATCAAGTTTCAAAGCTCAATAATGTTTAAAATATGCATTCAATATTCAGTGTAAACTGATATTTTCCATCCATTTTTGAGTTAATAGCTGACAGACAGACACGCTGCTCACAACAATTCATATGCAAAACAGCTTCCATCACCCGCCACGTCGCCGTCGACGTCACTACTGTAGCGCCGCCATTGAATATCCCGCGAACGCATGTAATAATTCATGTATGCACAAATTATACTTTACTAGCTTTCGGTACACGGAAAAGTGAGAAAACGCGTGCCAACAATTGGGTATTTGACTAAATTGTTTTTATATACTCAAAGTAAGATTCAACGAGGGAATAGCGCCAGTGTTTTGGGCCCATGAGCACTTGGACGGCGTGTATTTTTTATAAATATAATTAGTAGTAGTTGTAATTTATTTAAGTTACTTTTTTACATTTTTAACCGACTTCCAAAAAGGAGGAGGTTATCAATTCGGCCGGTATCTTTTTTTTTTCTATGTATGCCCACCGATTACTCCGAGGTTTCTGGACCGATTCACGAGATTTTTTTTTTAATCGACAGAGGAAGCTCGCGAAATGGTCCCATAAAAATTTTTACCTTCAACTCCTCAAGCCTGATGCTGCAGGGGGAATTCCCCCCTAAATTATGGGACCTTAGGAACCGTCGTTTATGAATTAGTATGCTTGGCCTAAGCATATACTAGATCATAGAGCTCCAGGTCCTACTCCTCAATCCTGATGCTGTAGGGTACTGCCCACCTAAATTATAGGGATTTAGGAACTGCTTATCATGAATTGTTATTGTATGTAATAAGCATATACTACACCATCGAGGTCTAGGTTCTAGCTCCTGAATCCTGATGCTGCAGGGTACTGCCCACTTAAACTGTGAGGATTTAGGAACTGTCATTTACGAATTGATATTGTTGGTACCGAGCATATACTACATCATAATGCTCAAGGTTCTAGCTCCTCAATCCTGATGCTGCAGAGTTGGAGGAATTACGAACTGACGCTTTCGAATTGATATTGTTGGTATCAACCATGGACTACATCATGGAGCTCATAGTCCTAACTCTTTTGTATTGTTAATAAGTACTTTAGGTACCAAGTATAGAAATACATTAGTACCATACCGTTGGAGGGAGGGGAGAAAGAGAGCACGAACAAGCTACACTAAATAGCTTAAAATAAAAATTCTTTTCAAAAAACCGACTTCAAACGCCACTACAAAGATAAAAATAATTTTATTTTGTACACGTTTGTTGAAGTCGGGCGGGTTTAACTAGAAACGATGAAATCGATGCGCGACGCTTACCTTATGGTGACATATAAGAGACACGTTTATTGAAATCGGGCGAGCATCGCGTATCGGTTTCATCGTTTCTATTTAAGCCGCCCGACTTCAACAAACGTGTACAAAATAAAATTATTTTTATCTTTGTAGTGGCGTTTGAAGTCGGTTTTTTGAAAAGAATTTTTATTCATATTACTGTGAATAATAAAAATAAAATTTTATCACATAAATTATTAAAAAAAAGACGTGTGGCACTCGGGGACTGCCGCGATAAAGCTATTGCATAGCATTTTTTTATCAACGCCATCTAGCGCCATCTAGCGGCTCACCGTAGAGGAGTCCCTTGTCAGGTTATTTTCGTTACGGAATTTCTGGATTCGGTCTCCACGCTGGCCCGCGATAGAAGCTATGCTTCTAAAATAGCTTAAAAAGTTTTTAATATTATATTCCTGTGTTCTGTTTGTAATATTGATTTAAAGTCACAAATTCAGTACAACCGATTTTATTTTGGAGCGTATCCATATACCTAAACGTATAAGAATGCATGCTTTAAATTGAGCTCGAATTATGGTTCATTTTACTTTGACGTTAATGTCATCGAATTCGAATACGATCAATCGAATTAAATCTTACACTAACCCTCCGTAGCCGTGTCGTATTTGTAACGGTGTATGTGCTCGTTATCGCCCTCACTAACTTTTGTCCGAATTTTTTACGACCTACACGGCCTTACTGTTACTGGTTCGTGACAATAACAAATAAAATACATGCGCGTAGAATTAACGACATTACCCCCTTCCCCCCCTTTGTTATAAAAATAACTTTTGCCGGAAATTATAGTAACTACTCGTATAACCGGTATGTTTATGTGTGTAGTTAAAACGGGATTTCTAGTGCACCGGTATCAGCTTTGGTTCCTGATTCACTATGACTTTTAATGCAATACAATTTTTTTTTTGACGAAAACGCTATATGATGTCATCTCGACAGTAAACACACTGAGTAGTTAGTTTAGGTACCTACCTATCGCAGTGACAGATGACAATAACTAATAACATTAACTGACGAGGTCCTAAATGAAAGATTATTTATTTACAGACATTATGACGTAGTGTTAAGGCGGGTGCTGTTTCGCATATTTGAAGCACAGATTAAAAAAAGCGAAAACTTTGAAATAAAATATAATATTTGTAACAAGTATCCGAACGCGCGTTCGTCTCCCGCCTCTCCGATTGGTCGGACGGCCATCGGCCATTTTGTCTTGGTTGGGAAAAAGCGCTCTTGTCTTTCTGTGGTTAATTTTAATTCATAAAAAATCAAGTAAAGTTAATTCAATTGTGATTTCGTGACGCGACAAAGCATTGTGAAAATAATAATAATTATAAAGAGTAATCGATTAGCTCACATATTTATTTTAGGATTTTGTGTACTAACCCTTCCCGAATTGTAATTACCTAAACTATCTAATTTATATATTTTTAGATTATTTCTTAGCGGGAGTAAAATCGACCGTTCCGTAGAACAAAGTCTCTTTTTTTTTTATTCGATGACAAGATAGCCCTTGACTGCGAGCTCACCTGATGGTAAGTGACGATGCAGTCTAAGATGGTAGCGAGCTAACTTGGAAGGGGTATGGCAGTGCACTCATACCCCTAATCGGTTTCTACACGCCATCGTGCCGGAACGCTAAATCGCTTGGCGGCACGTCTTTGACGGTAGGGTGGTAACTAGCCACGGCCAAAGCCTCCCACCAGACCAGACCAGAGACAATTTAGAAATTATAAATTCCTAAATTGCCCCCGCCGGGAATCGAACCCGAGACCTCCCAGTTATAAGACCACAGCGCTCACCACTGCGCCAGGGAGGTCGTCTCATCTACTAAATTTCACAACTTGAGCCTTAAAAGTCACATCTGCAAGGCTCAAACCTCAAGTTATGAATTTAGCAGATGAGACTTTGTTCTACGGTACGATCGAAATACCCTATTCCCAAATAAACTATCCATCAGGCGTTACTCCTCGCCGCGGGCGCGTCGCTGCGTCACGTGCTGCAATTGCAATTAGCGATCTCATTCACCGACTAACTACCAATAAAACGCCCGCACAGCTGAAATACGTTATTTGGAATTAAACTCCAGTGAATTATATTGTGTGGCGTACGAAGCTACTACGCGAGCGCATGTACATATATGTTTTCTCTTAAATCTTCGTCTTAACCCAATGAAATCCTACTACTAATATTATAAAGGGGAAAGTTTGTATGTGTATGTGCGTGTGTGTGTGTGTGTTACCCAGAATTAACACAGGATACATTTTATCCCGGAAAATTAAAGAGTTCACGGAGGTAGGCATCAAAAAAAAGCTTTGAAGTTACTCACAAGTTTTAAACAGAACTGTGCACGCGTGAATCGTTTTTTTTTTTGATATCAATCATATAGACATCTTTAAAGCTGTAAAATTCTAAGTTAAAATTATATTAATTTTTTTTGTTCTGAATTTTTAAAATTGCTTTGAATCTCTTACAATAAATGAGATTATGCCAGACCCATAATATCTAATTTAAAAATTCTTAATATTAGATTATAAAGAGGTCTAAAAGAGAAAACAGAATCAAAATTAGCTGATTAAACTATTTTCGAAGTTTACCAAATAATAATTAATCGAATTTAAATCAAACCACCTTAAAAGTTTATAACTTTCAATTTGAAGAAAATTTTAATGCTATTCATTAAGGAGAACTTTTGAAAATCTAATCATGGTCCGTGAAAGCATGAATAGCAAAGAACGAAAAGACATAGTTGGCCTCTCTGTTGAACGCACTATTGAAATTTCTTGTGTGGAGCTGGAGCGTTTTATTATAGTCTGTGTATACCGGCCCCCCTCAGGTGATTATAATCAATTTGAGGATATAATGGAGGATGTGTTGAAGCGATTGTGTGTACCCACAAAAAAGATTATAGTCTGTGGTGATTTCAATGTAAATATTCTCCTGGAGAACTCCATCACTGTTAGGCTGCTAAACTTATTTAAATGTTTTAACTTAAGGACGGGATTTCGCAAAGAGTAGGTATAAAAACGCACTTCTACACATGCACCGTTCACACGCACACACAGGCGCGGGCGAGCTGCGTTAAAAATGAGTGAATTAACTTGTTTTGATACTTGGATATAAATTGTTTATGTTTTATTTTTTTATTTTTTATTTTCGTCCGGACTTGCTGTACACTAAGTTAGACTTAGATTTAGTCTTAGTCTTAGACTTAGATTTAGACTTTTTTAAGCCACTGGGAAATGCATTAGACTAAGACTAAGTCTCTTTAAGTCTAAGCCTAAGTCTAACACTAAGACTAAGACTTAGACTTAGTCTTAGACTTAGACTAAGACTAAGTCTCTTTAAGTCTGAGTCTAAGTCTAAGCTAAGTCTAAGTCTAACACTAAGACTAAGATATAGACTTAGACTTAGTATTAGTCTAAGACTTAGTCTTAGTGTTAGACTTAGGCTTAGATTTGAACTCAGACTTAGTCTAAGTCTAAGTTTAATTCTAAATCTAAGTCTAAGTTGAGCAAACCAAATTGATAATATATTTTGAAAAGAAGAAACTAAGTACTAGGTACCTATGGTACCTTCAATATAATAGCATTATTTTATTATTTGATAGAATTTCGAAATTTCTTGCAAAGTTACATTCCCCGAATGTAGTACTGACCTGCATGTATACCTCGAAAACTTCTATTGGAACTCCTAGATCTTTAGAGTTAGTTGTATTGAGTTTGGGCTCGTTTTGTAAGTTATGATGAGATCTTACCACTGGCCTTATTGGAGTGACCTGATGGTATACTTCGAAGACTACTACTGGATCTTCTAGACAGCTACAGCTAGTTATATCGAGTTTGGGCTCGTTTTGTAAGTAATGATGAGATCTTACCACTGGACTTGTTGGAGTGACTTGGTGGTATACCTCGAAGACTTCTATTGGAACTCCTAGATCTTTACAGCTAGTTATATCGAGTTTGGGCTCGTTTTGTAAGTAATGATGAGATCTTACCACTGGACTTGTTGGAGTGACTTGGTGGTATACCTCGAAGACTTCTATTGGAACTCCTAGATCTTTACAGCTAGTTATATCGAGTTTGGGCTCGTTTTGTAAGTAATGATGAGATCTTACCACTGGACTTGTTGGAGTGACTTGGTGGTATACCTCGAAGACTTCTATTGGAACTCCTAGATCTTTACAGCTAGTTATATCGAGTTTGGGCTCGTTTTGTAAGTAATGATGAGATCTTACCACTGGACTTGTTGGAGTGACTTGGTGGTATACCTCGAAGACTTCTATTGGAACTCCTAGATCTTTACAGCTAGTTATATCGAGTTTGGGCTCGTTTTGTAAGTTATGATGAGATCTTACCACTGGACTTCTTGGAGTGACCTGATGGTATACTTCGAAGACTACTACTGGATCTTCTAGACAGCTACAGCTAGTTATATCGAGTTTGGGCTCGTTTTGTAAGTAATGATGAGATCTTACCACTGGACTTGTTGGAGTGACTTGGTGGTATACCTCGAAGACTTCTATTGGAACTCCTAGATCTTTACAGCTAGTTATATCGAGTTTGGGCTCGTTTTGTAAGTAATGATGAGATCTTACCACTGGACTTGTTGGAGTGACTTGGTGGTATACCTCGAAGACTTCTATTGGAACTCCTAGATCTTTACAGCTAGTTATATCGAGTTTGGGCTCGTTTTGTAAGTTATGATGAGATCTTACCACTGGACTTCTTGGAGTGACCTGATGGTATACTTCAAAGACTACTACTGGATCTTCTAGACGGCTACAGCTAGTTATATCGAGTTTGGGCTCGTTTTGTAAGTAATGATGAGATCTTACCACTGGACTTGTTGGAGTGACCTGATGGTATATCTCGAAGACTTCTATTGGAACTCCAAGATCTAATCTTCATAACTTACAAAACGAGCCCAAACTCAATACAACTAACTCTAAAGATCTAGGAGTTCCAATAGAAGTCTTCGAGGTATACCATCAGGTCACTCCAACAAGTCCAGTGGTAAGATCTCATCATAACTTACAAAACGAGCCCAAACTCGATATAACTAGCTGTAAAGATCTAGGAGTTCCAATAGAAGTCTTCGAGGTATACCACCAAGTCACTCCAACAAGTCCAGTGGTAAGATCTCATCATTACTTACAAAACGAGCCCAAACTCGATATAACTAGCTGTAGCCGTCTGGAAGATCCAGTAGTAGTCTTCAAAGTATACCATCAGGTCACTCCAACAAGTCCAGTGGTAAGATCTCATCATTACTTACAAAACGAGCCCAAACTCGCTATAACTAGCTGTAGCCGTCTAGAAGATCCAGTAGTAGTCTTCGAAGTATACCATCAGGTCACTCCAACAAGTCTAGTGGTAAGATCTCATCATTACTTACAAAACGAGCCCAAACTCGATATAACTAGCTGTAGCCGTCTAGAAGATCCAGTAGTAGTCTTCGAAGTATACCATCAGGTCACTCCAACAAGTCCAGTGGTAAGATCTCATCATAACTTACAAAACGAGCCCAAACTCGATATAACTAGCTGTAAAGATCTAGGAGTTCCAATAGAAGTCTTCGAGGTATACCACCAAGTCACTCCAACAAGTCCAGTGGTAAGATCTCATCATTACTTACAAAACGAGCCCAAACTCGATATAACTAGCTGTAGCCGTCTGGAAGATCCAGTAGTAGTCTTCAAAGTATACCATCAGGTCACTCCAACAAGTCCAGTGGTAAGATCTCATCATTACTTACAAAACGAGCCCAAACTCGCTATAACTAGCTGTAGCCGTCTAGAAGATCCAGTAGTAGTCTTCGAAGTATACCATCAGGTCACTCCAACAAGTCCAGTGGTAAGATCTCATCGTAACTTTCAAAACGAGCCCAAACTCGATACAACTAACTCTGAAGATCTAGGAGTTCCAATAGAAGTCTTCGAGGTATACCACCAAGTCACTCCAACAAGTCCAGTGGTAAGATCTCATCATTACTTACAAAACGAGCCCAAACTCGATATAACTAGCTGTAGCCGTCTAGAAGATCCAGTAGTAGTCTTCGAAGTATACCATCAGGTCACTCCAACAAGTCCAGTGGTAAGATCTCATCGTAACTTTCAAATCGAGCCCAAACTCGATACAACTAACTCTGAAGATCTAGGAGTTCCAATAGAAGTCTTTGAGGTATACCATCAGGTCACTCCAACAAGTCCAGTGGTAAGATCTCATCATTACTTACAAAACGAGCCCAAACTCGATATAACTAGCTGTAGCCGTCTAGAAGATCCAGTAGTAGTCTTCGAAGTATACCATCAGGTCACTCTAACAAGTCCAGTGGTAAGATCTCATCATTACTTACAAAACGAGCCCAAACTCGCTATAACTAGCTGTAGCCGTCTAGAAGATCCAGTAGTAGTCTTCGGAGTATACCATCAGGTCACTCCAACAAGTCCAGTGGTAAGATCTCATTGTAACTTTCAAAACGAGCCCAAACTCGATACAACTAACTCTGAAGATCTAGGAGTTCCAATAGAAGTCTTCGAGGTATACCACCAAGTCACTCCAACAAGTCCAGTGGTAAGATCTCATCATTACTTACAAAACGAGCCCAAACTCGATATAACTAGCTGTAAAGATCTAGGAGTTCCAATAGAAGTCTTCGAGGTATACCACCAAGTCGCTCCAACAATTCCAGTGGTAAGATCTCATCATTACTTACAAAACGAGCCCAAACTCGATATAACTAGCTGTAGCCGTCTAGAAGATCCAGTAGTAGTCTTCGAAGTATACCATCAGGTCACTCCAACAAGTCCAGTGGTAAGATCTCATCATTACTTACAAAACGAGCCCAAACTCGCTATAACTAGCTGTAGCCGTCTAGAAGATCCAGTAGTAGTCTTCGAAGTATACCATCAGGTCACTCCAACAAGTCAAGTGGTAAGATCTCATCATTACTTACAAAACGAGCCCAAACTCGATATAACTAGCTGTAGCCGTCTAGAAGATCCAGTAGTAGTCTTCGAAGTATACCATCAGGTCACTCCAACAAGTCCAGTGGTAAGATCTCATCATAACTTACAAAACGAGCCCAAACTCGATACAATTAACTCTAAAGATCTAGGAGTTCCAATAGAAGTTTTCGAGGTATACATGCAGGTCAGTACTACATTCGGGGAATATAACTTTGCAAGAAATTTCGAAATTCTATCAAATAATAAAATAATGCTATTATATTGAAGGTACCACAGGTACCTAGTACTTAGTTACTTACCTTTCTTTTCAAAATATATAAAGTATCAATTTGGTTTGCTATGAACTATTTCGTGTTCGTACAGCGATGTTTTTCGATACCAGCATCTGCTTACAACCAGCGCAGCCTCCACTCAGAAAGGCGGTCAAACGCCGACTGATTGATATTTGAATTTCGAATTTTGAAATGAAATCAAACCAGAGACCGAGTAAAATCAAAATAAGCCTTATTGCACACTATTTTAAGGTTCGGTTTAAACGAAAATATGTGAAAAAAGTACACGCGATGCTATATTTTATTTTTTATACTATTTGTAATATTTTTGATATTTTTCTCTCCAAGATTTTGAGTTGAACATATCTGCTAACAGATAGTATTTTTTAATTACATAAAACGGGTATATTATATACAAGAAATGTACCTAAAGTCACCCCAAAATCGTGAATTTTGTGTGAAGAGGTGACGGAAAATAATTTTTATAGTACTAAAAATTGAGATTTTGAACAAAATCAACTCCCAAGATTTGGAGATTAAGGACCAATCTATGTGTAGCAATTTTTATTTCCATCTTATTTGGTTTAACTTAGTCACAATATGTACCGAAAGTCACCCGATATGCGGAAACGCACTCTTAAATAACGCGTTCTGTGAACCAACTAGAATCACAGAAATTTCAGCCACTTGCTTGGATAATATTTTTTGCAGCAGAGATATTATTGTCATTGATAAATCTATAATTAATAAATTAAGGTCGGACCACTGCGGGCAACGAATAACAATCTCAAGCAATATAAACAAAGACAAAAGAATTATAAAATGTAGGCCAGTAACGGAAAATAAATTGACCCGATTTAAATGTCAAATATCTTCCAGACTTCCTACTCTTAAATATGAAGTTGGTAACCCAGACAATCTTTATACTGGTCTTTTCAAAACAATAGACACTGAATTTAATAAAATTTTTAATGTGAAGCAAATACATGTAAATGCGAAATTAAAATTCAGTGAGTGGGCTACTGTAGGTATTTACAAAAGCAGAGATAGGATGTACGAGTTGTATGAAGAGAAAAAATATAATCGGTCCCCAAGTTTTGCTGAAAGCGTGAAAACATACTCTAAAATATTTAAAAAGGTATGCATTCATGCAAAAGCACTACACATTAAAGAAAGAATCATGAAATCTGATAATAAAATAAAAACCACGTGGAATATAGTAAACGAAGAAACTGGCAAAACTAAATCACGTGATACTAACTTTGAAATTATTGTCAATAATGATAAAATAACGTCTGATGAGGAAGTTGCAAGTACTTTCGAAAACTATTTCCAGAACATTCCTATTCTGCTAACTAATTCCTTAAACTCTTCACCTACTGTAGCTCAGGATTTATTGAGGGGCAACGTTAAAGAGTGCAATGTTTTGTTTGAATTCGAACCAATCACTGCATCTGAGGTAGTTAAAAATTTTAAGATGTTAAAAATGAAAAAAACTGGTGATCTGTGGGGTATGTCTGTGAAGATTATATCTAACATAATCAACGACATTGCTCCTTACTTAGCCGTAATTTTTAATGAATGTGTTGCCTCGGGTACCTTTCCTAATTTGATGAAACATGGTAAGCTAATACCTCTATTTAAGTCAGGCAATAAAACCGACCTTAATAATTACAGACCTGTTTCAATCTTGCCGACTCTTAGTAAGATATTTGAAAAAATAATACTCAATCAATTGATGAAACATTTTAATGAAAATAATTTACTACATCCCGAACAATACGGCTTCACAAAAGGTCGTAGCACAACTGATGCAGGTGCTAAACTTCTAAATCATATTTACGACGCTTGGAATCATTCGCAAAATGCTATTGGGATCTTTTGCGACCTATCCAAGGCATTCGATTGCGTTGAGCACCAAACTCTTTTACTGAAACTTAGCCACTATGGCATCAAAAACGTTGCACTTGATCTCATTGCCTCTTACCTTAGTGATCGTACTCAAAGTGTATGCGTAGGTGACGTGAAATCGCGGGGTTCATCTGCTCTATTGGGTGTTCCACAAGGCTCGATCTTGGGTCCTTTTTTGTTTTTGGTCTATATTAATGATTTACCATATCATGTTCGCGATGCTTGTGATATTGTGCTGTTTGCAGATGATACTTCTCTTATATTTAAAACTGACAGGAAGAAAGTAAATTTTGACGATATAAACAGTACGTTATCACAAATATCGCTCTGGTTTACAGCTAATAACTTGCTTTTAAACGCAAAAAAAACTAAATGTTTAGAATTTGCTTTACCAAATGTAAGAAAAATTGATAAAACAATAAAAATAAACGGAGAAGGACTTAAGATTGAGAACTCCACAGTTTTTCTGGGGGTGACCTTGGATGACAAGCTTCAGTGGGACGCTCACATAGAGACACTAGCAGGCAAACTAAGTTCAGCTGCCTATGCTGTTAGGAAAATTAGGCAGTTTACCGATGAGGAAACTGCTAGACTTGTGTACTTCGCCTACTTCCATAGTGTGATGTCTTATGGAATCTTGTTGTGGGGCGGAGCAGCTGATATTGAAACTATTTTTATATTGCAAAAAAGAGCCATCCGTTCAATTTACAATCTCGGATCGCGTCAATCTCTACGTGAAAAATTTAAAGAGATTGGTATACTTACGGTAGCTTCACAGTATATTTATAATAATATTGTCCTTGTGAGACAAAACATTCATCTTCATAAACAAAGAGGAGATACACACAGTCGACTTCTTAGAAACCGTCATAAACTAGAAACGCCGTGGTGTCGCCTGCGCAAAGTTCAGAAATCCTTTGTGGGGTTGAGTGTACGCTTATATAATATGGTCCCGAAGGAATTACTGGATTTTCCATTGCACAGATTTAAACAATGCGTAAAGAAACATTTGTTAAGTCGTGGTTATTACAAAGTTAGTGATTTTCTCAATGATAAAGTTGCATGGAATCAATCGGCTTGGCATCCAGCTACCCAATAGATAGTGTAATAAGTTATTACATTGTAATTTATATTTGTGAGAATGGGCGTGACAGTCTACAATGGAATTCCACAGTCGATCTTAGACTTGCATATACACAAGTTTAAGAAATCTATTAAATCTGCTCTCATGGAAAAAACATATTATACAATAATTGAAGACTATATAATGATAAAAAAAGCGTGAATATAATTCGCTCCATTCATGAGACAGTAATAACTATCCTGTGTAACATGATTCTATTGTATTCTGTTCTACAGTGTTTCCACTTTGTTTGTGTCTCAGTTATGTCTTAAAATGAGTATCTTAATATTAATATTTAATTCGATGCCTTAACATGGGTAGCCTAAGTATGTCATGCTCACTTAAACATTTCTGTGGTGGTGTCGTGTGGTGCGGGTTGTTACGTTCCCTCAAATATGGTTGAGCGAGGCAATGGCTGGATCATGCGTCATGCTCGTGAACGGGTGCCGCCAACGGGAATGGGTCTGCTTTGTGTCTACCCATGTTAACATGTCTTTGGTTGCGGTAGGCGTACATTTTTGAAACTTCTGTGTGGAAACATTGTGTGCATAGCCTAGTTCTTTTTAACAATTGTAAAAAAAAAAAAATTTTTTTTTTTTTTGAAAAGAGCAACTGCTGAGTTTCTTGCCGGCTCTTCTCAGCAGAATCTGCATTCCGAACCGGTGGTAGATTTTTGACGTTTCATAAGAGCTACAAGTTGGCCTACATGAAATAAATAAATTTTGATTTTGATTTGATTTGAAAAGAGTCGACCCTTAACCTAACTTGACCAATGAGTCAGAAATATTTCAAGATATAATGGAAAAGTTCACAGGGCACGCCTGCCAACAATTTTGAATATAGTACAACAGTTTTCAAATAAAATAAAAATATATAAAGCCTCGAAAATACTACACCACCCCTTATTGAACAAACAAAAGCTAGGAAGTTAATCTCAAACAATATAACTCAAACTATATTGATTTTATTTTCAACAAAAACAATATATATTTCAACGCACGGGTGCCGCGGTGTTTTCCAAAAATAAGCATACCTAAATTGCAAAACAGTATTACTGACTAATAACTGTTCTATCTAGATTAATGCATCAATTCCTGGTAAAATAGTGGTAATACAGTTAGTACCTAGTAGAAGTAGTAGTTTTAGTCCGTGACAGCGATCTCACCTGATGGTAAGTGACGATGCAGTCTAAGATGGTAGCGGGCTAACTTGGAAGGGGTATGGCAGTGTATATTCAACCCATACGCCTAATCTGTTTCTAGTTTTCTACACGCCATCGTGCCGGAACGTTAAATCGCTTATCGGCACGTCTTTGACGGTAGGGTGGTAATTGTAGCCACGGCTAAAGACCAGAGACAATTCAGAAATTATAAATTCCCAAATTGTCTCTACCGGGACTCGAACCCGAGACCTCCCAGTTACAAGACCACTGCGCTCACCACTACACCAGGAAGGTCGCCAGGCTATTGATCTATTTCGACATATTTTTGTGACCAGTGCCATCAAAATAAGCTTGAAAATCTGCTGATAGAGACAATTCGGGAGCGGGGGCGAAGCAAGCCAGTAGCCGCCCTAATTACGTCGATTGGCAGTATTATCATAGAGAAGCGCGCCCAATTTACGTTTGACGACTTTTTTACGAGTTTTCCACTCGTACGTAATTTACGAGGATCGTAAACCGCGGCGGCTCTCTGATAACAATATACCCTGTATAATTCCGAGGTACGAATGTGCGCTTAAACGTTTAAAATGCTTACCTGACTGGACCCTACTTAATGCTGTTTTGACTCGACTTTGGAAATGCCAAAAGATATATGTACCTACTAGCTTTACCCCGCGGCTTCGCTCACGTTAAGTTCGATTATTCCAACCCCTATTTTATCCGCTTAGGGGTTGAATTTTCGAAAATCCTTTCTTAGCAGACACCTACGTTATAATAGCTATCTACATGCAAAATTTCAGCCTGATCCATCCAGTGGTTTCAGCTGTGCGTTGATAGATCAGTCAGTCAGTCAGTCAGTCAGTCAGTCAGTCAGTCAGTCAGTCAGTCACTTTTGCCTTTTATATATTTAGATTAGTCCATACTAACGGGTGCCACCAACGAGAATGGGTCTACTTTATGGCTACCCGTCTCACAGGGATTGTAACATGAAGATGTAGGAATGCATTTTTGAAATTTCATTGTGAAAACACTGTATACATAGCATAGTTTTGTTACCTATTGTAAAAAAAAATTTGAAAAGAGCAACCGCCGAGTTTATTGCTGGCTCTTCTCGGCAGAAAGGGCATTCCGAACCAGTGGTAGATTCATCGACGATTCAAAAGCACTTCTATTCTTACAAGTATTAAAAAAAAATCTTTTTACAAACTGACTTCAAACGCCACTACCAAGTATATCATTTGTGCCTACAAAATTTGAAGTGTTCCCTCGATTTCTCCAGGATCCCATCATCAGATCCTAACCTGATGACAATGGGACCATTTGGAAAGTATATCCTTTCAAACAAAAAAAGAATTTTCCAAATCGGTCTAGAGTCTAGACGTCTCCCACCAGACAAAATATAATAATCTTGAAATATTGAATAATATTGAGATAATATTGAAATTATCTTTTTATTAATTTTCACCGCACTTTTTTTCCAATCGTCTGGAACTCGTGGCCAAAAGCTAGTAGGTATAAGTTAATCTGGTATCATATAGATTGCAGAAAAACCCTTCGACAAAAACTACATTTCAAATGATATATCAGCGAAAAATCCCATTAAGACGTGATCAGTGTTTTCTGCGCCACTCGACAGACGAAATAAAAAATAAGCAAGTAATTTTTCTCTGCGGCTAAGAGAAAAGAAAACCAGCTCGGCAATTTATCACTTTTTTGTGCTTTTAGCGAAGAAACTCCTTTGGCTGTTTCGGTACTTGGGATCTCGCGGCTGCAGCGCGGCTGGCTGCTTAGACGCTGATTCTCAATTAAAATTCTGTGATTAAGTGTGGATTTCACGAACGTCAAGTAAGATTTAACCGTGGAATAAATTTGATATTTTGGCAGATTTTTAAAACAAAAACTGTCGGAATGCCCGATTTCAGCCTTGGTTTAACGTCACTCGATTTTGCTGAAATGGGCACGAGATGTAATAAAAATAACCTGTTTAACTTTACCTTTTCTTATTCATCAATGAGATCTTCCTTCAACCTAGTGCAAAATTTCGTTTTTTGGTATAAAAGAAATGTGTCACATAAAATTTTTTCTCAAAAACCACTTCAAACGCCACTACAAAGTGAAGAAATAATTTTAGTTCAACTTCAACACGTTTGTTAAAGTCGGGCGGGCTTACATAGAAACGATGAAACCGATGCGCGCCTTCGATGAAACAATATGAGAGACACGTTTATTGAAATCAAAAAAGGGCGGTCCAAAGCTACTTCATCCATGTGGATTTACGTATTTTAAGAATCCCGTGCAGTCTTTGATTTTCTTGGATAAAAAGTATCTTATATATTTCCTAAGGATGGAATTCCTTTCGAATTTTATCGAAAGTTCATCAGGCCACACGTAAAACATAAAAGGTGGACAGAGTTTCTTTCGCATTTATAATATTACTGTATGGATATTAGAGAATATAAGCTTTGTAAGTAAGCTATATCCTTTGAGTATATAACCAACGGTATATCATTAAAACTTACGAATGTACACTTTTAGAAGATCGTTAATTCTTTGCGATGTTATTTCGGGACTCAGAGACAAGGGGAAAGGAGAAATATTAATCGCGGAAAAAAAGAACAAGAAACGAACACGGCAAGGTGAGCCAGACGAAGGAAAAACCCGCGCTTCCTACAAAAATTGTATAAACAGAATAAAGTACGCCCGTTGCCTGTTATGCTTTTATAAAGGTGCTTCCAATTGTGCGAGAGCGCGTGGGTAATTTTTAGTAGATGCTTGATAAACAATATGGGTGGTTAGATCACACTGAACGTGTGACAAGATATATTGCGAAACATATTATGTAGTTATAACTGCCTCGTTGGTCAAGTGATTAGCAAGTTCGACTGCAGACGATGAGGTCCCGAGCCTGATTCCCGGGTCGGGCCATAAAATGTATTGGGTTTTTCTATCAAGAAATTCTCAGTACTAGCCCGAAGTAGTAAGGAAGTTGGCAGTGAATAACCCCCGTGTCTAGGAGAGCACGTAAAGCTGTCGGTCCTGCGCCTGATCTCTCTCCGGTCGTGTCGGATTTCCGTCCCATCGGACTATGAGAGTAAGGGAATAGAGAGTGCACCTGTTTTTGCGCACACACTTGTGCACTATAATATCTCCCGCGCAGATGGCAATTGGGAAGACATTATGTAGTTCTGGAAAGAGTTCGAACCGCAACGCGCTCTAAATGTAAGCAACACTTTTTTTTAATAAAAACTTTACAGTATACAGTGTGTATTTTTGTTAATATACTAGTTGATGCCATTAGGTTTATCAAAAAACTTGAGTCTAATTAATTATTTCACTCGATAAAAGTAGCCCAGGTGCATTTCGAGGATGCGGTCTATCTCTGCCCTAAATTAGATTGACTTATATTTTTTCTAAGATTTAAATAATGTTATTCAATTTTAAATTAATTTTTATAATTAGGTTTAAAAATTTAAGTCTACCTACACCTTTTCTTATTACTTAACTTGGTTTATACGAGACTTTAAAATATTTCATCCAAGGATACTAATGCTGAGATCTATAGAGCGTGCATTGGCTTAGCTCGGACTCAGGATAAGAGTAAAAATGAGACACAAATATACTCTGACATAAATCTGTCTCGTTTTATCTCTGTCTTGAGTCGTGAAAGTGCGGTCTATAAATATAAACGATGTTTTTATGCAATCAAAATTTCATCTTTTATATCAAGTACCTCCTCAAGATTTTCCACCAACTCTATATCTATTTTATAAAGGTGCTTCTAACAAATTGAATTAATAAGTATATCGCTAATTGGTGGAATTAAATGAGTTCTTCCCGGAGTGAAATACGGCTTTTCACAATTAGTAAGAATTAAGTTTTCCCGAGGATGCTAATATTTTGTTATTACAAAATTCCCGAATGGAATTTTCTTTTATCTTTGTTTATTGCCTTTATAAGAGGAAGTTATTTTTGGAGGATAATTATAGAAGTTATGTAATATAATTAATATAAAAATAATATAATTATAAATAATTGAGGATAATTATAAAAGTTTATACAGTAATTTTGAAACCTAGATAGTGCAGACTGAAAACTAAAAGAGCGATAGTTCAATCTCCATCTGTTATACTACTGTCGTACCTACTCCTTACAGGAGAGGGGAGGGGGAGAAGGCAGCATAGCTAATATTATATATTCTTGTGAAAAAAAAAAATTCTCCCTGAAATCCAATGATTAGATCATTCAAAAGCTTTTCAAAAGACAGTCACAAAATGAATAATTTTTCTGAAATTTTGAATAGACATACACTACATTTTATTCCGGAAAATTCAAAAGTTCCCGCGAGAATCTAAAACCCTTACCCGAACGTACGAAGTCGCGGACATTAGCTAGTATAGTAAGTATATTATATTTTTTTAGGATAAGAATCTTCTACAAAAGAGTATATTGTAGTAATGATTGGGAATAAATGGCATTATTATAAATTAGTCAGTATCGAAGTAAGCCGTATTGTGCGCTCTGTTCGCTAACAAAGCTTATTAGTTTACCATTGGTTCTCGAACGGAGTTTCTCTCTTATAGCTGAACTCTCAATCAAACCATGTAGCATTTTAGTAGATGCAGCGATGCTCGAAAATCGAGACCTAGAACGAAAATTGGATGGTAAAGTTCTCCTTCCTTTTCATGTCCATACGGAATGGCCTTTGAATTAACTTAACTTGACTTAAGCACAGTCAGAGTAAACTTGAAAGTTACACCATACCCTAATAGTTATATCTATAACCCTAGATAGGAAATTATTATTCTGAGACCATAATAGGGATTTTGCCAACAAATCAAAGCAGCAACTCTTTATCACACGTCGAAATTACTTAGGATCACTTAGGATCGGAGCTTGTATGAAATAGTACCGATTTAGGGGTATGGGTTGAATGTACACTGGCATACCCCTTCCAAGTTAGCCCGCTACCATCTTAGGCTGCATCGTCAAGTGGTCAAGCGTGTGCCTATAATCAGTGCCGGCTTTACCTATGGTGCAGGGTGTGCAACGCACACGGGCGCAGGATTTTAGGGGGCGCTGCGCCGCTGCACTTGCTTGCTTCCCGACATCATTTAAAATTGCACCATTCTTTGCACCTGAATTTCCTTTCACTGGTGAAAATAAAAGTGTGAGTCAAACGGTATTCTTGTATTGTAAGTATTACATTTTGGCCGCGCGTCTGCTAGAGATCGCCAAGATATTGATTGCACGCGGGCGCTACATGGGCTAGAGCCGCCTCTGCCTATAATGTATTAAAAAAGGCAACATTCCAATTCGTTAAGTTAGTAGGGGTCACAACTCACAGTAACAAATTGCGGCTGTGCGCGTTTCGTTGAGCCGACCGCCCTTTACGGGAACGAAGCTCCGTACGTGTCCGTACGCCCGAATAATTGCTGACTACCCGCTGTATCAGACGAACGAGTAACATAATATGATGCTTACTGTGCACTAGTCTAATGCTGAGATCTATAGAGCGAGCTCTGGCTCAGCTCAAACCTAAGATAGAGGTTAAAACGAGAGACAAATATCATCATCATCATCAGCCCACATGCATCCACTGTTGGCCTCTTTTAAATAGCGTCATCGTTGCCTCTTTTTATTGTTGTGGTACTCATAAGGAATTTATGCCCTTTTTTTTTAACGAGGGGGAAATCTTCTTTAAAGATACCCGAAAACGTGGGGTAGGGTCCCGGGTTATGTGGGAATTTTACCCACTAAAACCCCCTCCATAGCCACCCTCAGCGCATAATGGAAGGCTCCGAGATCTCCTAAGAACACAACCGGAGCCTTCCAGGCGCGACGCCCATTGGGCTCGTCTCTAAGGATCCAGCTTCCCAGGGTCATGTGCAGGATGGAAAAATAAACGACTGGAGCCCCAATACCAGCCGCTTATGACTCCAAGGTCCCTACAGACTGGACTATTGGACCGACACATTGGGGTGGTGGTCAAGGAATTTATGTCCTAATCGCCACGCTGGGCAAGCGGGTTGGCGATCGCAGGGCTAGACTTTTGCACCGATGTCGCTGCTGTATACATTGTATGGGACACAAATAGGCTTGGATATAAATCTGTCTCGTTTTAACTCTGTCTTGAGTCTGAGCTGAGTGCATCAAGCCTAACAACTGAGCAAATGGCCGCAAACTCAGCTTTATGCTGGGCATTGATTATACCCAGCGCTGATTTTCAGTTTGCTCCTATTTGGACACTTAATATTTCAGTATGACGCGTCGCCCATCACGCACCCAGAAAATAACAAAATAAAAAATATAATTATGTTACCCAAAAGAAAACAAACAACGTCCGCTCCTCTTCCTGTAAGTCAAAACAAAAATTAATTAAGTATTTGCCGGACTATTTTGTCCGGATAAAGCCGGATACATTCAGGCTTTTATCAGCGTGTGCTGCTTTTGTTAGGCATTTTAAATTCGATCATTTATTTACATTTTTGACATGTGTTTTTTAATTATTAAAATAAATATTGTAATGAATACTGAATGATTAATATTAAAGACTGATTAATTCAATTTTATTGTTGTTTCATTGGAACTTAAGAAGACTTAAGGGTAAAAAATGTAAAAAAACCTTCTTTACTTAAAAAAAATTATCGTGTATATACTAAGACTAAAAAATTAAGGGTGACCAGCTAGACTGGCTGGTCTGTCCGGCTTTTCGGTTTTAAGACCTGGCCTGGATAACCCTAGTGATAACAAAAAAAACGCTGAAACCCTACCTAAAGCCGTCTCCACCACCCCCTTATAACGGCTTAGGTCAGGGACCTAATCTAATCAATTTAACCACAACACGTCAGACAAACCACCACCTGAACGTTAGGGTAATTATCAAACATATCAAAGTATTATTGAATCAATTACACTCAACTAAACCTCAAGGCAATATTTACTCGATTAGGGCGCGATTGCTATCGCAACCCGTCAATCAAATACAACCTAGACGCGGAAGCATCTAATAGCCGAATGAGTCTCTGGAAGAGACTTAATTCGTAGTGTCCAATCCACCGTATTTATACCGTTGAAGTCAGCATCAGTCGGGTGCGCTAGACGGGCGCCTACGTCGTCAACAAAATCAAATATCGAGATTTTATCAAACTAGCTTCAATACATTAAAGTCGTATATCTTTACTATTTCAATATTTCGCTAACACTAGTTGTGTCGCGTCGAGAAGTTTCTCTTGTAATCCGTTTGTCTGTTTGTTACAGAAGAGCACACCTCAGAAGTTGCCTGGAGAAGCTAAAGGACATGGTACCCCTCGGCCCCGAAGCGTCACGACACACCACATTAGGATTATTAACAAAAGCCAAAAGGTTTATAAAGGTAAGTGCGCGTGTTTTACTGAGCATAACTTTAACTTATAATAGCGGCCAATGTAATATATCACTTTTACTTATACTAGCATTTAACGAGCACAAGTAGACTATAAGTAGATTATAAGATCGTTATAGAAATAAATGCTCCTGTAACTACGCTCAAATCCACCTTATTTATAGTATGCTACAAGTTTTTTTAAGTGGAAAAAAAAGAAAGAGAAAAAAGAACATTTTGCTAGTTGGGATATCCTGCGTGGTTGTTACCGAAAATTAGTTCTGAAGATTAATAGGTACTTATTTCAGTATCTAATACGAACTATACCCATTTTTTTCACGGATTCTATACTAAAGAAAAGTAGTCCAATTATAGTTGAAAGTTCATTATAAGTGTGTGTCAATAGTAGCAAGATCTAACGAGGGGCAGGCGAGGCGGGGGAGGGGGATGTGAGGGGGGGGGCGAGGCGAAGGAAGTGGCGTCCGGAAACGACGCCGGCCGGAAGCGCAGGACCCCTTTCCCGCGCTTTGTTTGCCAAAGGTTCCCCATTCCCTGATCTGACTCCACGCTGATATGACGATGAGCCTTTCTTATCACTTTGAAAAATTACTTACTTTTTTTGTCAATGACAAGATAGTCCTTCACTGCGATCTCACCTGATGGTAAGTGACAGTGCAGTCTAAGATAGTAGCGGGCTAACTTGGAAGGGGTATGGCTAGATGGTTTCTAGACGTCATTGGAACACTAAATCGCTTGGCGGCACGTCTTTGACGGTAGGATGGTAACTAGCCACGGTCAAGCCTCCCACCAGACCAGACCAGACCAGAGGCAATTCAGAAATTATAAATTGGGGAACATACATAAAATAAAAATAAAAAGATTCCGACGAATTGAGAACCTCCTTCTTTTCTGGAAGTTGGTTAGAAAGCCTAAATAAATAATGCAATAATATAAATTTGCTTGTCTGTGATGGGCCCAAGGTCGTATAGACAAAGGGCAATCTCCTTTAAACTACGTGCGGCGTAATAAATTGTTAATATTCGCACACGAGTCAAGTCGTATGTAATTCAACTCCGTCGGCTTTTTGGGTCATTTATAAAGCGTTCCGAGCTCAAAATATTAAGTTCCACAATGTTCGGTCATAAAGTCCGAATATAGCTGTACGAAATACACCGGCAGAGGGCGTCCGTGGCATGAATGATGGCCGGACACAGGATACGACGGCATTCGTCACCGCTTTGTGAAGCGGACTGTGCGAGCGGCATCACGGCTGTATAGCCGGCGGAACATCAACACCCCTGCACTCGACTCTCACCCGTACATATTCATAGATTGGAGCTAAAACAGCATACAGTTTACACACACTTTCAGTAGGCTTCAAGTGGTTGGGTGTACCTGTAAACTCTCATAGTATTTACCTTTGTGCGCCGTACGCTTTATACTGTATAGTGAACGCGTCAAAGACTATATTTGTTCGTCCTCTCTAGGGCCATATGAAAGGTAGGACATAGAGCGCTTTGGAACGGGGTATGTTTGTCGACAGCGGTATTATGGACCTGGATCTTTGTGCGGTTTAATTACACACAAAATATAAAAGGTGAGGTTAAATATTCACAAGGGTTTAGGTTACTTTGTGAATTTGTTGTGGAGAAGATCTAGGCTGGTCTAATGGTCTCTTGGTAAATATTAATTTATTAACTGCGAAGCAATAAGCCCCCGTTTAAAGTTTAGCCGCTTTTTTAGGGTTCCACACCCGAAGGGTAACCAACGGGACCCTATCACTAAGACTCCGCTGTCCGTCCGTCTGTCTGTCAGCGGGCTGTATCTCATGATCTGTAATAGGTTTTGTCTGGTGGGAGGCTTTGGTCGTGGCTAGTTACCACCCTACCGTCAAAGACGTGCCGCCAAGCGATTTAGCGTTCCGGCACGATGGCGTGTAGAAACCGACTAGGGGTATGGATTGAATTTATACTGCCATACCTCTTCCAAGTTAGCCTGCTACAATCTTAGACTACATCATCACTTACCATCAGGTGAGATCGCAGTCAAGGGCTATCTTGTCATCGAATAAAAAAAGGTAGACAGTTGAAATTTTCAGAGGATGTGTATTTCTGTTGCCGCTCTAACAACAAATAATAAAAATAAAAATTAATTAAAAATTTAACGACCCCCCTACTAGAAACGTGTTTTTTCGGCATCTTTCGGTACGGAACTCTTCGTATGCGAGTTCGACTCACATTTAACCGGTTATTTTATATAAACGTGACGGGTGGGGACCGAACAGTTAACCTTTCAGTTTTCAGGCCACACCTTTAGTCGTTGGACCAGTGAGGCTTTGTCTATTCGTAACGTCTTTTACCACCACTTTTCTTATAATTATTATAGCCTCAATTGCATACATACATGGACTGCTAAAATCACAACCCTTCTTTTTGCCTTTGCCGCAGTCAAAGAACAACGCCGAGTGTCTTGCTAGACTTCGGTCGAAACGGCATTCGGAACCAGTGGTTGATTTGTAAAAGTTTATTTGTTGCATAGAATCAGGCGTTACTTTGTGGAAGTTCATGATTAGAAAGAAATGGTTAGAATTATTTTGCTATAATCCGCCAACAGAAAAAATCTGCCTCACCACTCACATGCGCCACCACGCAAAACTTTTATACTACTCTCGACGTACGATTCGTTAAAAGTCTTGTGTGGTGGTGCATGTGAGTGGCGGTGGCATTGCTTGCTTGGGAACTTGGCTTTCTTGCTTGGTTGGCGAGGTAAGCGGTGCTTAGCTTGTAGCTGCATGTTTGATCATACAGATTTTTTCTGTTGGCGGATTATAGCAAAATAATTCTAACCTTTTCTTTCTAAAGTTTATTTGAATAAAAACTATCCTATTCTATTCTAATTACTATGAGTTCTATCCTGGGTTCACAGTAAGGAATTAATTAATTAATTAATGTTATAAACAAAAGTTGGAATTAGCCGTATGCAATACTCATCTGTATACAGCTCTGCGGTGAAGTTCCAACAACTTGTGCAAAGAGGATTAGAACTGTGGTGGCGTTTAGTTTTAGCGAACTTGTCGGAACAAGTTATGGCTGAGGGGTTGCCGTACTGTGAACTTCAGACTTGCACCTATTTGTTAATTAAATAAGATATTCATTCAAATTATAACTATTTGAAAATATCCAATATCTCTACCCTACTAATATCTATACTAATATTATTAAGCTGAAGAGTTTGTTTGTTTGAACGCGCTAATCTCAGGTACTACTGGTTCAAATTGAAAAATTCTTTTTATGTTAGATAGTCCATTTATCGGGGAAGGCTTTAGGCTATATAACATCACGCTGCGACCAATAGGAGCGAAGCATCAGCGAAAAATGTTGCAAAAACGAGGAAAATTATTCATATTTAAAATAGGGATATAATAAGTCGACCAACAAAATTTATTTTTTGGCATCAAAACCTAGCTTCTAATTTAATAACTCAGCAACGGGAAAATGATTAAGCTTCTAATATACTAACTCGGCTTCTTCACAATGGCCACAAAATATTCCAAAGAAAGCATCAAATAAAGAGCCACTATTTTTATTATTGTCCACTGCCACTGCACGATTTGGTGCGAGTGAGATGGATACGACTGACCATTTGCACGATCTCGTTGGTGCGAGTGAGACGGATGCGACTGGCAATTTGCAGGATCTCGTTGGTTATGGCTATTTGCACCAATCAGAGAGCGCCATTCAAAACATGCATTTGTTTTTTTTGTTGTTCTGTTGTTAGTGTGTTAATATTGCAATTATTTTTGTATAATATTTTCTTTAAACTAAAGTTAGGTTAGGTTAGGGTTATACATGAATATTCTGGTGCCCGGCCGAAGGCCGGGCACTTAGGTTCTGTTGGGATCGTAAACCTACCTAAAACTAAAAAAAAAGTTGAAAAAATTTTTGATTTTTTTTTTTCAAAAATGTTATAATTTTATGTGTAGGTCTTGAGTTAAATTTAAAAACAATCATTTTTTTAATTTCATTTTATCAAAAAAAAAACGTTTTTTTATTTAGTTAGAAACATTTTTTAATTTCATTTTTCTCACAAAAAAAAAAGTTAAAAATGTGGTTGAAGATTTGGTGTATTATTTGATGCTAATATTTAAGTATTTTAGGAGTTCACGGTTTGAAGCTAAGTTATAAATATAGATGCTAAAATTATATTTTTTAGAGGCTCACTAGTTGAAGCTGACTTAGTAATTTAGAAGCCAATAATGGTATTAAATAGAAGCTCGTTTAATTACATGCCTTTAAAATATATCTTTTTAAAAACTTCTTAATCGCGATCATAATAACAGAAATTGACGCGGATGAAGTCGCGGGCAACAGCTAGTTATACGTATAAATGCGAAAGTTAGGATGTATGGATGAATGGATGGATGAATGAATGGATGATTCTTTGTTACTCAATCACTCCGCAACGATTGGACCGATTTGGCTGTGTGGCACAGAGGTAGATTATAGGTGGATATAGTCTAGAATAACACATTGTTTTATGCAAGATAGTTGAGGGTTAATTTCCTATGTTCAAGTAAACTTTAACTGACGAATCAAATTGGCGTTTTGACAGATTGCCCATACAAAAACTGTCAAAACATCAACGTTGAAAATGATATAGTTTTCATTATATTTCCATATAAGTCATAATCAGCTTGATAAATGATGACGCAGTCAACGTCATGCAATACAGAATGTTTAATTGTTCGGAAGCTAATGAGCACACGCTTATCAGATGTCGCCGGTGCGCTGTTTCATAGTAATTAAACATTTTATTTAGTGGTTATGAAGCTTTTATGAAGACATTCATTTAGGTAAACATGACGTTATTGTATAATGGGAAACTTTCACGCAAATCATAATAAAAAGAAAATACACAATTGCGAAATAACTGGCTTGTTGGTTTGATCTAAGGTATAGTTTATCTCACGAAGTTACGGGCGCTTTACTAATGGTTACGTCGTGCACATGCACAATGCGTGCCTGTCAGGAGCCTAAGTGGAAGCGGTCAGGCACGAGCAAGCTCTCGCTTACACTTATACAGATACGACACACACAACCATGAGCCACGAGCCGTCGTGATATGAAAGAACTATACGTGTGGTCTAGTTGTGACAGCGCATATCAAGCGATCACGCTGGTTAAGCAACGTTGACTCCGATCGTTAACCGGATGAGTGACCGACGCACAGTGAATCGCCTAGAACAAGCTAGGTGGACAAAACTCAACTCAAAGAATGAGTTAATTGATGGTTACATATCACTAATGACAACCCAGGGACCACTAATCCAGGTAAGAATTAAAGCACACATTCCATAACGATGAGTTATATGGAGTTAAAGTCAGGTGATAAGGTAATTACATTTACGTAAACAATTTAGTTGCAATTGTGCACTGCTTTCGACAACCCATAAAAAATTTGTGCTCAATATTACAAGTATTTACTGTGATGTATTTTACTCTAGAGGGTATGTCTTTTCTTATTTTACTTCAAATAGATGGTAATAATAGATAATGTGTGGTCTAAGAACTTTTGAACATACAGTCCAAAAAATGACGACTTTTTTCAAATATCTTTACTTTCAAGGAATGTAACTTTTTTTATCCAGAGATATCCAGTCTACTTTTTTTATATTATATAGCTATTACTTTTAACTTTAATATAACAAATATTTGATTACTACAACGAATCCATTTCCTTTTAATTAATTTTTTACAGAACACGTGCATTCTGTTTCGAAAATGAAATTTTTCGAAGAGTGGCGAAAACATGCCAAATGCTTGTCTAATGAGTTTTATTACGCAAAAATTTTCTATTGCTAATATGACTCTTGACTCACAGAAGAGTATTCAGTTACAAATAGTAAGTATTTCAGCAAAATTAGCTGAAAAGTGGGCTTCATCAAAAATGGTACTGGATCGTTTTTTTCTCAAAAATAAAAGCTGATGCGAGGGGGCATACATAAAGTTTAAAGTTTGCATACATCAGCCTTGTTCTTCCTCATCATCAAAAAGAAATAACCCTCAAGGGTGACCTTAAAAAAATTTCGAAGACTCATCCTTCAAAACAAAAAAACGCAGGGTTGACGATTTAGTGTAATCGTGCAGTGCTAGTGATTTAACCACAGCTGCAGAAGTTGCACATCGTTTGTCGAGTCACAGAAACATTGCTTTTTTAATAAGAAGTTCTGAATCTTTGGAAAAAATTAAGTCTGGTGCTGATGTTTGTATTGGTAGGCTACTATCTATATACTATTTAGTGACTTGTCACTAATCATAATAGGCTAATGCCTTGGCATTAGCTTATTATGTAGTTGCTAAGTGCACCAGTCACTCCTATAAACAGACGCGAAAGTGGTCATTGAAGGCGGGACATCAAGTTTTTGCATCTTTTCATAGTGTCCGTAAGTCTAAAAAATCATGCTATCCTTCTGAGGAAGACATTTCTGTGACTGAAACGCACGCTGATATTATGCTTGCCTGTTACTGTACACAGAATCCTTGTACATAGTACAGAGATTATCAAAACTTCCATAGTTTCAATTGAGCAGTTCTCGGAAGAGTCTCAAGAGGCTCGAAACAAAGACTGCCGTAGATTTCGTGAGCACCACGCTAGAAAACAGTCACGTAGGTATTTCTACGAATACAGACTTGTTGAATATGCTCTTGATAACGTTCGATCCTGCAATAAACTCACTCAGAGAATTGCCGAGAAAGAAGACTGAGCAATTACCGGTAGAACTCCTGAATTTGATTGTCCCTCCTTCAATACCAATACACCAGGTAACAGATTAAAATGGTTACCTGGCCAGGTATTACCTGCTGTATTTGTGATTCGTCTGATCGTCAAGTGATGAGTCTTCTGGTGAGGGTTATTTAAGTAAAGTATTTATTAATATTAACATAGTTATTAATTATTATAGAATTGATATTCTTTTTAAGTTTTTGACATTATATTTAAGTTTTGTTTAATATAAATTAGGTTTAAGTGTTTTTAACTGGTATTTTATGTTGTCTTGTATTTTCTTCTTGAACTTTTGTAACGATATTACTGATTTTAACATATTTTTTTCATTTATATATACATATTTTTTATTTCCAATTTGACTTTTTATTTAAAAAAATCCCTGAAGGCTTTAAATAATTAATTATTGATAATTTATACAGTTTCACAACAAAATACATATCATAGTTCTTAGCTATAAAAATTAGAATGCACAAAAAAATGTTTTTGTCCACCTAGCTTGTTCTAGGCGATTCACTGTGCGACGTTGGGTGTCCAAATTTGACCATTTTGATCCGTGCCTCAGAGAGCACGTTAAGCCGTCGTTTCTAATTATTCTAACAATAACCGTTAAACTGACTTGAAATTTCGTTTTTTAGACCGCATTCTCACTCTGCTCAGACTCAAGACAGAGTTAAAGCGAGACAGATTTATGTCAGGGCATAGGTATTTGTATCTCGTTGTAACTCTATCATAAGTCCGAGCTAAGTCAGAGCATGTTCTATGTATTAGTCGAACCGTTTGTGACATGGATCTGGCAACCCACCACATTATTAGATATCTCGAATACCTTCACACCTGACAGTTCTCCATACATGTTCATACATGAACAGACATGTTCTTAAAGATGTTTGAAGTCTGCCAATCCACACTTGGCCAGTGTATTTTTTATTTATTGGAATTGGAATTAATGTTTTAAACCTAGGTATCAGTTATCTCCCTTCTAAACAGCCAATCGGTTCATTCGTTGTGGTGTGAAGGAGTTACAACCACACAAACACACACACGCACACACACACACAGAGCAGAGAGACAGAGAGAGAAAGATACACACACACACCCACACAAACTTAGGCGTTTATAATATTAGCGTGATAAGGTAAGAAACGAAGGGAAAAAGAAAGAAATACACACACATCCTGTGTTGCGTCAGCAATAATATGACGTACAAAGGGTATTGCCGCGTTATTTATATAAAACCTACTGTGCAATATCACGCGGTAAGCGTATAACAGAATTAATGGGTTTCGTACCGAAATGCTATTATGTATTATTGTTAATGTAGGAAACCAGCATTTTTGCTGATGATTTAGGGGCAGTGATACATCACATATCGAAGAACTATGGACGTTAGAGTTAGAGATACTATATTGGCGACCCTGTACCGAGTAGCGCAGTTTTGGTAAACCTCAAATTAGATGGACCTTGGACCGACGATATCTGGTGAGTTGCAGGGAGTCGCTGGATATAGACGGCATAAGACTGAGAACTGTAGGGTTAATGCAAGATTTAATTCGATTGATCGTATTCGATGACGTATTCGTATTCGATGGCGTCAAAGTAAAATGAACCATAACAGCATTGAATTAGAGCTCAATTTCGTACGTGTTCTCATACGGTTACGCTCCAAATTAAAAGGTTCGACTGAATTTGTGATTTTAAATCAATACTGTTAACGTTCATTTTACTTTGACGCTAATATCATCGTATACGATAAATCTAATCAAATCTTACACTAACTCTATACTATAGACGTCCTCAAAAAATGTCTATCGGTGAATAATGAAGAATTCTCCCTGATTTTACTAATATTTAGGATAGTGTCCTAAAACGTTAAAAATCCTTGACTGCAACCCAAATAGCTGTTTTTGGTGGATAATTAAATTATTACTTTAACGGCCATTACATTTTAACCACGTGATGTGCAACCGGTCCTTAAACTTCCCTATTTTAAAGTCTAAGTTAATAGCTTGGTGATACTTTGCTAAGGCCAAGCCAGCCACCGGAACTCGTGTTAGCTTATGTTGTAACTTGGGAAAGTATAAGCCCTACCAATAATTAAACTAGAGACCTCTTCAAACATTCATAAATGCAAGGAGTTAGGTACTTAGTAGCTTAGCTTTCCGATCATCACCCCCTCTCCCTCTACCCACCCCTTGCTCTACCCCAGAGGTAGGTACACGGGTGAGGAAATAGTAAATCTTGCTTCTACGAGAATTTATTAGCAGTTTGCACTAAAGGGCCCAAGATTTATAATTATTTTTGTTAACCGACAGCGCGCCCCGCTGGTTAACGATTACCTGGTTTGCTACACAAAAATATTGTGGCCGTTACATAGCTATATTTATACATATACAACCTCCCTGACGCCTTGACAACCTTCCTGGTGCAGTGGTGAGCGCTGTGGTCTTATAACTGGGAGGTGTCGGGTTCGATTCCCGGCGGGGTCAAGTTGGGAATTTATAATTTCTGAATTGTCTCTGGTCTGGTCTGGTGGGAGCTTTGGCTAGCTACCATCCTACCGTCGAAGACGTGCCGCCAAGCGATTTAGCGTTGCGGCACGATGGCGTGTAGAAACCGATCAGGGGTATGGGTTGAATGTACACTGCCATACCCCTTCCAAGTTATCCCGGTACCATCTTAGACTGCATCGTCACTTACGATCGACGGTGAGATCGCAGTCAAAGACTAATTTGTCATTGAATGAAAAAAAAACTTTTCCGCTTATTTATACATTTATAAATCCCTGTGGATTCCAAAAAGGGTGAGATCGCAGTCAAGTTCAGTTTGGGTATTCTTTAAAAAAAGTGACAATTTTACAATCTCATTCAACCTCAACAAAAAAAAAACCGAGAATTTCCATAAATAAGCCACAGAATTTCAGGTATAACCCTTTCAGCCAACGTTAATTAGCCTAATGAGAGCACGCGAGGAGGCGGCAGCAGTCCGGACGTCCGGCCGGTTTTAGCTGAAATCCAATATGTCACGGCGCTATGCGCCTTTAATTGAACGCGACGTATGCTCCGTGCGAGCTTGAAATCGAAACCGATTTGACTGGGTGCATGTACTCGTAATGTATACGAGAAACAATCTAATTAACTCACGTTCACTCAGCGAGCCATCACCCTCTAATCTATTAATGCGTAATGCAAACAAACCTTAACAGTTCAGATGCACATTGGAAAGGAAATGCTGTCAACGCGAACAATAAGGGCGGTTTCAGATAAGCATTATAGGAGTATGGGTTGAATGTACACTGCCATACCCCTTCCAAGTTAGCCCGTTACCATTTTAGACTGTATCGTTACTTTTTCGGCGCGTCCTATACAAAAGCGTGTTCTATGCAACACACGCATCATTGATGTGCGTCAAAAAGCAATTTTTGTTCGTTGGCATTCTTGAATCCATATTGCTAATGACTGACCCATCAGTTCCAGCGAACACGCCGGAATAAACGCGTGTATGTGCGTTCGGTTTATCGATACGAGCTTTTACGCGCAAAAAATACGCTAGTCTAAAACCACACTGATGCAATATTTTCAAAATCAAATGTTTCGTTATGTTTTGAATTAAAAGAATACGACATGCGCATACAAACAAAAAATTTGATTACTCCATGTACGCATAGGACATATGGAGGAATCAAATTATTTGATGGGGCACCACACCCTCGATACAAAAACTTTTGTCTACTCGATATTTTTTAACGTTTTCGAGATGTGCAAACTCGTACTAAGGGCTTATCACAGCTTATTTCAGCAAGTAATCAATAGCGTCCAACTGAGCCAACCGATTGGCAGCAAAAACGCTTTTCAGCAATGCGGGGTCGTTATGTTCCCGGCCTCTAATTGCGTCCGGATGATGTTTATAGCGAGCACAGGTCTAACTACACTCGAGAGGACCCCCTGAAGGTTAATTAGCCATGGCTTTGTTACTACGCAGACTAGTGCCTCACTAGTGAAGTTCAGAAATAAACAAAACTCGTCAACTCGTATGCCGAACTGTGTTTTAAACCATGTTACTAAAGACAAAAGGTACTAGTGACGTTAAGAAATAAAGCGCTAGCGGGCTAACTTGGAAGGGGTATGATAGTGTACACTCAACCCACTCCTGATTGGTTTCTACATGCCATCGTGCAGGAACGCTAAATCTTTGACGATAGGGTGGTAGCTAGCCACGGCCAAACCCTCCCACCAAACCAGACCAGAGACAATTCAGAAATTATCCAAATTGCCCCCGCCGGGAATTGAACCCAAGACCTCCCAGTTATAAGACCACAGCGCCCACCACTGCGCGAGGGAGGTCGCCAGGATATTCGTTGAAGCAAAAACGAATAGAAAAGCAGCGTTAGGCAACAAGGTCATTTCTTTCCCCGGCCTCTAATTACGCGGCATGATATTTATTGCCGGCAGAGCTCTGTAGGCCGGTGGCTGGAGGAGGCTGGTACACGGAACTGGCCTGGGGTTAATTATACGAGTGATTAATAAGACGAGAGGGCGTGGTTTTGACTCGGACTGAAGTAGGTATAGGAGGAGACAAAGATGTTTCATTGATAGATAATAATGGCCCGGGAGCCGGTCACATTGAAGCAGAGGCGGCTCTAGCCCATGTAGCGCCCGTGTGCAATCAATATCTTGGCGCCCTCTAGTAGACGCGCGGCCAAAATGGAATACTTACAATACAAGAATACTGTTTGGCTTACAGTTATATTTTCACCAGTGAAAGGAAATTCAGGTGCAAAAAATGGTGCAATTTTAAATAATGTCGGGAAGCAAGCAAGCGTGGCTCCCTGCGCCCGTATGCGTTGCACACCCTGCACCATAGGTAAAGCCAGTACTGCATTGATGTATACCTATTTACTACCCGTCCACGTCAAAATATCCTCTGCGTAGTTGGCTAATTTTCAGTCAAGCCGACATTCAGTTATGAGTTTTTTTCTTACCTTGGTCATGGTCACATCTATGGTCTAGTTTATGGTTGCGTTTACAACAACCTGATGGTAAGGAACGATGCAGTCTAAGATGGTAGCGGGCAAACTTGGTAGGGGTATAACTGTGTACATTCAACCCAAACCCCTGATCTGTTTCTACGCGCCTCATGCCGGAACGCTAAATCGCTTGGCGGCACGTCTTTGACGGTAGGGTGTTAACTAGCCACGGTCAAAGCCTCCCACCAGACCAGAGGAAATTCAGAAACTATAAATTCCCAAATTGCCCCCGCCAGGAATCGAACTCGTCTCTTCTCCCTGCTGGCCACCAGCCTGATACACTCGTGTAATGACCACCCACAGCAGACTTAATTTAGTCGGTCAATCGCATGGGTGAATTTTCTTAAGCACTGGTGCCCTCAGAAATTCTTACATAAAAAAATCTTAAAGATGTCGAGAGGTAGGGTTGGTAAAATATAGTCTTGATGAAACCTTATTCCTTCACGCTTCTTGGAATAAGAGATCCTTGAAGGTCACGGAAAAATAGTAATTGAATAAGATATTTCAGAAAAGGCCAATTATTTCTCCGCGAAGAAATAAATAACAATAAGTCACAATAATTTGTTTTCATATAAAGTTATAACCGTCACAAAAGATTGCTTTATCTCGAAACATATTTATTTTATTTTTCCTATTTTTCCTGCATGTTATTGTATTATTTGTAACTAGTTGACGCTTGTAACTACCACCATCTCTTACAGAATTCCCGAATTTCTGAGATATTGAGAGCCTATTTGAGATACATCCTATCAACTTACCTAATCCTAAAAACCTGACTGCGTAAATAAAAACTGAAAAAGAAAATTTAAAATTAAAAGTCTAGATCGGTTCAAATCTTCCCAATTAGGGGTCCTGACTTTGTTTTTTCCTTTTCAGTTTTTATTTACGCAATCGGGTTTTTGATTCTTTAAAAATATTTTATTTAACCAGAAACCCTGACAATATAACTTAGATTACTCTTATAAAATCCTCTATCTGTGAAAGCCCCTTCAAAATTTGTTCAGTTAATCGGAAGATAGACCGTACAAACAGACAAACTACTAAATTAATTCATCACAGACCGTCCAATTACCTACGATATTATTATTTTTGTACCTAAGTATAAATAGAGAACTTATTCGGTCGTACATGTCTCAGTAAGAAGAGATTGGCATTATGTCCACTAATAACGTAGTTATTTCAGCGTGAGTTGCCTCTATTACTACGGGAATATTATGCTTGTTATTGATAAATTACGTCTACTTATTTTTTTTTTCTTTTAATACGCATACACCCCTGCGTGAGGGAGGTCGCAGGCATTGGCTGGTTCTTGTATATGAAATGAAAGCATCATTAACCAGCTCGGTTTTATTTGATAAGTTTAAGCCCCTATAGCCCAACGGTTGAAGGTGCGGACTACGGACTGTATTAATGGTAGTTTGTTCGGTCTTAATCAGCTTTAATGCAGCTCTTAATAAGCCTAAGCTGTTTAAATATCACTGACAGCTATTATGCAGCTGTAGGATCACCAGTGTACTCTTAAAAGAGTCTTAATACGCATAGAGTTTCAAATAGGTCTAAAAGTGAGTATTTATACAGCTATCTGTGCTACTTGGGCCGTTTAGACCTCGCAGGTTCGAGCCCCACCCGTTGCACTATTGTCGTACCCACTCCTAGCACAAGCTTTTCGCTTTTTTGGAGGGGAGAGGAGAATATAAGTCAAGAAGTTCTTGTTTAATAATTTTTTTTTTTATAAAGAATATTAGCCAAGCTGAAGTTGACTAATATCCTCCTGTCCCCTCCAAATAAGCGGAAAGCTTGTGCTAGGAGTGGGTACGACAATAGTGCGACGGGTGGGGCTCGAACCTGCGAGGTCTAAGCGGGTCTGACTTGAAGTGCGGTGCGGGGAAGCGCGAGGCGAGGTAGCGGCCAACTTGACGTGGACGGGTAGTATTAGTAAAAACACTGGCTATTGATGTCCCCGGCCTCTAATAGTCCAGTCAAAAAACCTCAAAAAATGACCCAACCTCTGGAAAATTGCGAAAGTTTTGAAACTTTGCACATCGAATCATGGGTACCTAGGGATGAATATACCAAAAGTCCTCATGCGTACGAGGCGAGCTCTAGCGGCAATTAGCGGAAACAGGACCCTTTTTTTGGGTTTTTGTTAATATCTCGAGAACCTTTGGTCAGAGGTAAAAGTTTACTGCTACATAATTAAAGCTTATTAAATTTGCAATATTAATGATTATATACATTTTTCTTGAATTCCTAGTAATTACCGAGTTTTAGGCCACTAAAAGATAGCTTTTTCGAAAAATCACGCTAGCGGCGCCCGGTACAATATGGCATTTGTAATAATATTTGACAACCATAGTTTATCATTTTTTTTTGGGTACCAAGGGTGATTCAGAAAATAAACTTCACAGTTATGTACAAAAAAAAGACATATTGTTTATTAAACAACTAGCTTTTGCCCGCGGCTTCGCTCACGTTAAATTAAATTTTTCAAACCCCTATTTTACCCGTTGTACCCCCTTAGGGGTCGAATTTTCAAAAATCCTTTCGTAGATGATAACTACGGCCTAATAGCTACCTGTATGCCAAATTTCAACCTGATCGGTCCAGTGGTTTAAGCTGTGCGTGGATAGATCAGTCAGACTGTCTGTCACCTTTGCGTTTTAAATCTTTAGATGAAATACAGTAACAATAAAAAATGCTATCAACGCACAGCTTAAGCCACCGGACCGATCAGGTTGAAATTTGGCATACAGGTAGCTATTAGGCCGTAGTTATCCTCTACGAAAGGATTTTTGAAAATTCGACCCCTAATGGGATACAACGGGTAAAATAGGAGTTTGAAAAATTTAACTTAACGTGAGCGAAGCCGCGGGCAAAAGCTAGTTGTTTAATAAACAATATGTCTTTTTTTGTACATAACTGTGAAGTTTATTTCCTGAATCACCCTTGGTACCCAAAAAAAAAATGATAAACCATGATTGTCAAATATTATTACAAATGCCATATCGTACCGGGCGCCGCTAGTGTGAATTTTCGAAAAAGCTATCTTTTAGTGGCCTAAAACTCGGTAATTATTAGGAATTCAAGAAAAATGTATATAATCATTATTATTGCAAATTTAATAAGCTTCAATTATGTAGTAGTAAACTTTTACCTCTGACCAAAGGTTCTCGAGATATTAACAAAAAACCAAAAAAAGGGTCCTGTTTCCGCCAATTGCCGCTAGAGCTCGCCTCGTACGCATGAGGACTTTTGGTATATTCATCCCTAGGTACCCATAATTCGATGTGCAAAGTTTCAAAACTTTCGCAATTTTCCAGAGGTTAAACCTTGTTTTGACTGGACTATAATTATGGCGGAACGATGTATATCGCACGGTGAAGGGTGAAGCGGTGGGTGCGGGGCCGCCTGAGGGTTAATTATGGGGGTCATTAATTACGGGATCAATTCGACAGACCACCAGACTGATTTGCGGGTAGGGTTGAAGAATTTTTCTTTTTTAGTCAGTATAATTTTGTTTTTCCAGACTATCTTAATTTCTCTAATAATATATAATAGTCAATGTGCATCCTAAATTTTCAACTTGCAGATTTTTCTGGAAATTTTACTCTGCATTCGGGTGCCCATGTTCATTTAGTTTCTATTTGTGAAAACCTATTATTAGCTATTAGTAACTTAATTTTAAGTCTATGTAGTATTACAAGCTGTTGGTTTTCCAAAATAACTAAAATAATTTATTTTTTGATATTTAGGATTTGGTTTTAATTTAGAATTTAGTTATGTACAATGTACTATGTACATATTATTTGATGTCATTGTTACTTTTCGAAATCTTATCCTACTATGTAATATTATATGCGAAAGTTTGGATGTATGGATGGATGTTTGTTACGCAATCACGCCGCAACGACTGAACCGATTTGGCTGAAATTTGGCACAGAGATAGTCTGTAATAACACACAGACCACTTTTTATCCCGGAAAATAAGAGAGTTCCCGCGGGAATTACAAAACCTCAATCGCGGGCATCAATTAGTATAATAGCGGGTAATAATAAATAAAATACCGATGTACTACTTTTACTAATAACACATACTTATTACGTAAATTATACCTACTTGTATTTACCAAATTCACAACAAATGCCAGCGCGCTATACCAGGATTAAAATGTCAACACTAATTAGCCGCAAATTCGGCTCCATTCTTGGAATATTGAATTTCAGCCGAAATTCCCCCATTCACAAACTAATTATATCTATTAATACCTTTAATATGAACACCCTTTGATGACATTGGTTTACAATTCTGTGAAATACAAATGTAAATCCAATAACTGGGCACGGGTTTCCTCTCAAAATGGGAAAGGATTAAGCCAATGTCCAATACACAAACCTAATGCGGTTTGACAGAATTCGCACACGTTTCAAAACATTATGCAGAACTTCCAGGTATACAAAGAAAATATCGTGAGGAAATCACGATGGTTTTACCATTTTATTCACATTAAATCAACGAGAGATAATATGTTAAAACTTCTTTAAAAAAAAACTACTGCGATGTCATCGCTAACGTGTGTAGTTCTCGCAATTCGCGAGGGCGCGTGGCTCATGGTTGTGTGTGTATCGTATCTGTATAAGTGCACAGTGTACACTTATGCAATTTGCATGTATACGTAAACACAAGTAAAGCCCACGCGCCCTCGTGAATTGCAAGAACTATTATTTAAAACTTACACATTGACAATATGCGTTGGATTGGTGTACCTACGTATGCATTTTTGAAGTTTTATTGTGGAAGCACTGTATACATAGCATAGCTTTGTAAAAAAAAAAATTTTGTTTTGAAAAGAGCAACTGCTGAGTTTCTTGCCGGCTCTTCTCAGCAGAATCTGCATTCCGAACCGGTGGTAGATTTATGACGTGTCATAAGAGCTACGAGTTAGCCTACATGAAATAAATAAATTTTGAATTTTAAATACATAGATCAAACGATTAAAAAAAATGCTTCTACTACTTCTTCTACTGAAACTTAAAGAGCTCACCTAAGTGGCCACTATAGAACGACTGGCAAAATTATTTATTAAAAACTAGCTGATGCTCGCGACTTCGTCCGCGTGGATTTAGGTTTTAAAATCTCGCGGGAACTCTTTGATTTTCCGGGATAAAAAGTAGCCTATGTCGCTCTCCAAGTCCTCAACTATACCCAAGCAAAAAATCACGTTGATCCGTATCTCTGTTGCAGCGTTATTGAAGGACAAACCAACACACTTTCGCATATATTGATAAGAATAGTTATTTTTTTTATTTAGTTTTTATTATATGTTGTTATAGCGGCAACAGAAAAACACATTTTGTGATAAATTTCTTCCTATTACGCTTCGTGAGATACAGCACTGACAGACGGATAGACGGACAGCGCAGGTTTAGTAATAGAGTCCCGTTGGCAATCTTTGGAGACGAAACCTAAATTTTCTTTTCTTTGGACATCAAATTACCTAAATTTTCCTTTGACCTTTAGCTAGTCATTGACTGAATTGCGCGAGATAAATAAATTTTGAGTAAGAAAAGTTGATTTATTACTGGACTGAGTTAGGTAAGATAAGAAAATTTGAGAGCAAAAAGTTGCTCGACAGTTTGTAAAATGTGATAAAGAGTAGGTAACTGAATAGGGAATATTGCTGGTGGATAACTCACCACTTTCAATTTTATGGAACCCGTTATGGAAAAGACGAATACCATTTTGAAACTTGTCAATTTACTTGAGAAATAAATGCCAACTTCTCGATATAAACAAAACCTATATTATGAAATACCTTAATTGAACCTCCCAAGATTTAGATCGTAAAATATCGATTGAAAAGCGATAGAAGCCAGAATAAGTCGGACAAAGCCAAGGGTTATCAAAAAGTTTTTGACGCTCTAATACTTGTTAGTAGAACATGTAGCAGAAAACTGAGTCTTTTTTTCACACCTGATGGTAAGTGAAGATGTGCGCTTGCCTAGAAAATTCCTATTCACTCTTGATTTAAAGAAACCCAGATTATAGTTAGTTGGAAAAACGGCATTCCGAATTTTTGCGGTGCGTATTAGGAACGGGGAAGCAAAGCGCTTAGTGCGAGATCGTGGAATTAAGACCACGTAGCGGTGCAGATTCGTATGATGTACGATATACAAATAAATAAAATTGAAGGACCTAGAACAAAATCATTCGCTATAGCAGCGTATTATGTAAGGTATCAACGATACACTAATCGCGCGCGACAACCTACAGCTAGCGCCATCTATTTCAACTTGCGACATTACGAATGGTAGTGTTGTGTTACTTCAAACTAAGTGCGAGATCGTGGAAGTACAGTCCATTCACATTTATTTTACCTCTAGCTATAAAATTGGCTAACCTGAGGTCTGTGTTGTCACATGAGTTATTCTGGAACTCAAATATGCATTTAATCTATTCTATACGAGATGACAAATTTAAAAAAAAACAAAACAATTTTTAAAGCTTTTATTTACTTTATATAGGGGTAATCTATGTGGATGACTAACGTGGTTAAGTTGCTAGTATTCAAGCATAGCTTGACAGGAAATGATGCCAACCTAGTGGAAAATACAATGACAGATATCAGAGGTAAAATAACTATGAACGGGCTGTAGATCGTGTATTTTCTTCAAGCTGGCAACCCTGTTTAGTTCGTGATGTTTACGAGGTGCGTTCGCCGATAACTATCGATGAAAATTTATGACGAGTCGCGGATAGATAATAAATTTTGGACCCACTTGTTAGACGTGCCGCGAATCGGTTTAGTATCGATACTCGGAGGCTTGAGATGTTAGAGATTAATCTATTAATAGGTGTTGGGGAAGTGTTATGTTTGTTTTGAAATAAAGTAATAGATAGATAGATTATTTATTCACCAAATTGCACGTAAAATGCGATGGAATATGGAAAATTGAGCCTAATAGCCAGGACTGGTGTGTGAATAAACAGACAGCAATAGCTAAAGGTGTTCGCACATTCACGTATAGTGTATACGCTATGTCACATGCACCAAGGAATCCCTTTAATTAAAAGATCACAATATATTTTTCAGTAATACAGCTTGCAAGTTATTATCATTGATTTTGGTCAAGCGCAAGAATATTTTGTGATAAAAAAACCCCCATCCAACTAGCTTGGTTTTTAAAAAATGAAATACATATATATTATTATTATATGTCAGTAGCTATTATATTCAAGTATTTTTTTTTTTTCATTTTTATAACTGATTTGATTCTGTTTTAAACGTATATGTATTCACGACCTTTAGTATACTCGGTATATTTAGAATTTACATATACTTATATATTTTTTCTGTGATCTTTTATGATAATGCGCTTAAAGTATTTTTTGATGGCGATTAATAAAAATACAAAGTGTTTTTTAGGGTTCCGAAAAAAACTTCGGAACCCTTATAGGATCACTTCGTTGTCCGTCTGTCTGTCAGTGTGTCACCACCGTTTTTCTCGAAAACGGCTTATGATCCGAAGTCGAAATTTATACTGAATATAAAGTTCAATGGTCTCGTAGTGTTTTAAGAATATCAAGCTTATAGCTTAACTCAGTAAAAAGTTACAGCTTGAAAACCACGGTTTTCTCATTATTAAAACAAATTAAGGCACATCTTCAAAAATCGTTTTTTTCCATACCGAATTCTTAGTTTCATAGTAAGTCCCGTTATATTTTACAAACACCAGCCTTAAAATCTTACAAATTACGGATATTTTGATACCTCTAAACCTTATAATAGTACCTAAAACAGCCAAAAAAACCAAAAAAAACCGATATCTTACTGTGAATTACAACTATTGCTACGCTTCTTTAGTGACGCGTGACGTAGACAGATTATAATGGTGCGGCCACATTATGGTAAACGTCAATGTCGATCATCTCAACTATTATCGTGGTTATTTCCGACAATATTAAACGCGACAAACTGAGTGCTCACACTTCGTCAACGTCAACGCAAATTTAATTGGCGATAACGCAATAATTCTGTATTAATTTTTTAATGATGTATTTATTAATCCTGTATTAATTCATTGGCGATAACGCAATGTGAATGCAGCAGCGTCAGCGTCCATCTTGAATCAAGACATTTTATCGTCATTATCGGGCATTGACGTTGACCGTTCAAGTGTTTCCGCTCAATTTTTCGCATTAAATATTGGGGGAAGCTGCCGTGTTAATAGCGGCAACGTTAACCCTCTAATGTGGCTAGCTCATAAAGCTAAAACGACTAAAGTGAGAAGACATTATGTCAAAATATGTATGTAGGAGCAGGACAACGCATTGTGTTTCTATTTGGTACCTATCAATTGACGTGTAGAGCTGTCTCTATCTAGAGAGCCATGAAGTAGAAGCATAGAGAAGGATGTATATATAGACTCAAGACTGTAGAAGACTGGCAACCTCGCAAGGTAGTGCGTCCGTGTTATTTTGTTTTGTATATAAATCATAATTATTTAATAAAAGTTACAATAAATTTAATGTACGGTTTCAGTCCAGGTGCATAGAAACCTAAAAATACATCAGTTACGACGAGATAAATCCATGTTTCGTACCTACCTATATGTATAATGTATATCGACTGCAAAGTGCAAACAAAATTGCAAAGGTAAAAAGCTATGTTTATTACTAACTGGCTAATACTGTCAATATATTTTGGTGTAACAAATGAAGATATTTTCGTTTAAAGATGTTTAGTAACAAGGTACATAGTAACTTACAATTAAGTGCCAGACTCATAATTTAAATAAGTAAGTAATAAGTATCTAGGTTTGAAAACATAACCTACAAAACAAATACTTATATTTCATTTTGTTTATGATAATAAAAGTTATTTTAACTGTTTTAGATGCCAAGAAAATGCTGTGTGCCCGAATGCAAATCAAATTACGACAGTGTTATCAGCATTGAAGGAGCTAAAAGTACATTTTCTTTCCCGAAAGATGCTCATATCTCTCAAGCGTAGCAACCATTTTTCAAGAAGAAATAATCATTGGACGTGATGGACAGAACAGCAATTTATAAATTTTTAGAGTGACATAATAACATCATTCGCAGACTTATAATAGTGTATAAATTCCAAGAAAATTTAAGAGACTAAATGGTTGTATCAAGTGATACCTAATAAGAGGCTATATTTCTATTTGTTAAATCTTGATATTGAAAGTGATAATGGTGACAGCAATGTAATAGTGTGTTAATAGTGTGTTGGTGGTTGAAAATCTAAGCATTCAGGTATATGTAAAAGGACATTTAATGCATCATGAAGATTTGAGCTGGATATTACCTAGTGAACTTAAGCTTAGCAGATGGTCACAGCTTGAAAATATACTATCTTGTTATTATAACAATAGTTGTGAACCAACAAAGTCATTTGACAAGACAATAGTCTTGATAGGTCTATTGAGTACTTGAATGAAGCAGTTAATCTTGAAAATGGTAATTTTGCTGCAGAGCTTGTTCTAGACCAAATGAAATTGCTAAAAAATAAGCAACGTAGATGTAGTGTTGAGACATCTCTATGAGACGGCTATGTGTATAGTATGTTAATGTTGGTATCGGATTTTTGTAGTGCTGCCAGGGATCGCAACTTATGGGGGTTTCTCCCCAAATTAAGGGAGTAAACAAGTGAAATGGGATTATTTAGGGGCTTTATATTTTAAGAGGTAGGTAGGAACGAAATTGCCGAATGAAATCAACCAAAAAAACGAGAGTATACAATCAAAGAAAAAAACCTTTCATGGGCAGGTAGCTAGTAAAACAACTAGTTTTATTTACTCGCATAAAGTATGTTAATCAAAGATTTATATAATAAAGGTCTCATTCTATACTATACCGGTGAAACACCAGAGAAAAACTGGTGTTTTACCGGTTATTATTGAATCATAACTCAAGTAATTTTATTTAAATAAAAAGAAGTTTGATGATCAACATTGTTCATTACTTAATAACATTTTTTCAAATACAATTACTTTATCATTATTTAAATTCAAGATCAGTCAAATTTTATTTTATTTTGTAAAAGAAATATTATAATAATTTGTGACCATGTATACTTACTAGTGTTTAGATTCGTTATAAGATGTCATTCTGTATTGGTTAACTTAAGATGTATTAAGTATGTATGAAAACTGTATTGTTTAACTTAGGTGTATTAGTGTTGAGAAGGTATGCGAGGAAGTATGAATATGGTAAAGATGTATAAACGGAGAAGGTATGTCTGTGCAGGATGACAGAATGTGGGAAAGGGAATGTAAGTGTATGACAGGGATGGATGTATGCGATAGAGAGAGTGGGAAGATATGGAGATAAAAAAGATTGGCAAGATGGCATATGGAGTTAAGACATGCTAAGGAGTGCTAAAAGTAGTTTAAATAAAAGAAGTTAATATATATTTAGTGTTTTTACTTTGAGCTATTCCCACATTTATTAGAACATACAATACTATTACTTGCTTGTTTAGACATGAAAAGGGTCACAAAGAAAATTCTATCAAACATAGAGAACCTTTTGATTGACTATCTCGAATGCTTTAAAGACAGCTTAGACTTCGTTTTACAGGTTATACATTGTCTTATGGAAGTAACTCAAAGAAACAAATAATGGGATGAAAGATGGATAGTGGGAACTGTGAGAAAACTACACAACCCCATTGAGTTTGGGCTTGTTTGATTCATCTTGACAGTACTCTAGTCCTAGATGATATGCAGGGTCTGATGATGAGACCGGAAGGCGTCTATAGGAACTGCAATAACACTGCGCACTTAAGTTGTCATCTAGTAGGTACCTAATTAATCCTAACTAATACAATGGTCAAGAGTTTCGGAACCCTCAGTGCGCGAGTATGACTCGCACTTGACCGGTTTTTATTTATTTCATACTTTCGCAGAGCTATAATTTCAAATGCTTTTTAGAATTTTGAATATACTTTACAACATTAAAAATCCATAGTAGGTACTGTAGAGTGCATGACATAATTTGTGTGTTACTCACTTTACACGTCGGTTAAAAATCACAACCATTCCTTTTGGCTTTACCGTAATAGTTTAAAAACATAGAAACATGGACCGCTGGTAAGTATCGTACTGTGGGTACAGTGGCGTGCAGTTCATAGAGACAAAAAAGCATTGCCTACTTTAACAAAAACACCTCTTTCGAATACCTACTTATTTTCCGCACGGTGCGGCGCGGGCGTAACCGATGGGCAATCTACGCCATTTATCGCTACAGACTAGCAATTACTTAGCGACTTAACTTTTCATTTTACCTAATGTATGACGTATACGTGCGTGCCCTAATGCCTACCCTAAGCCGAAACCCTGTGCACGCCACTACGTGGGTAATGAACAGTACCCGAACAAATATCGAGAAAAAAGTAGAGCGAAGAAATTGTTCTATCAAGAGTGTATAAAAAGTATTGAGCCGGCTATTCCTGCACTGCTCACCGGGGAATAATATAAAACAAACACTATCCATTGTCTGCGCTCAGTAAATTAATATCAACACAATGGCGATACCGTCATTAATATCCAGGGGAAATCGCCCTATCTGTAGGGCCGCCATGCGTTCTCGCTCAAGTGGGACAATTCCTTGATAAGTATTTTGAAAAAATTTGTTGTTTTCTCAATTCTAAATTATTCATCTTTAATATGATAATGATGATATTAATAACTAGATGATGCCCGCGACTTCGTCCGCGTGGATAAAGTTTTTTAATTCCCGCGGAAACTTTAATTTTCCGGGATAAAATATAGCTTATGGCTTATTCCTGGGTATGAGCTATCTCAAAAAACAAATAAGTCATAAACTATTTCTAAAATGAAATTTTGTATAGCGAGTGTATGGACTATGGAGCCACTGAATCGTGCCGTCATGTTGCAATAGCGCTCTCGTTTTCTTACAGGAAACTTAAAAGCTCTATATTTTCGAGGCTATAAAGTACTAGTGGTTCGCCCCGAACTGAGACCTCGCGATATCCCATAATTCCCAAAAGTTTTAATTATATATTGTAATAATTAACTTTTAACATAAGACGCAATAAAAAAAATAATAGTTGACATAAAACTGTTTTACTGACACAGCGCCATCTATAGTGAAGCATTATAGTGAAGCATTATAGTGAAGCTATTAGCTTCACAATAATGCTAATAGATGGCGCATTAAAATTAAATAATTTCGTTTCTTTATAACATTTATCTAATTTTAGTATTTGTTGTTGAAGTACAGGGTATAACTGAATTTTCAACCAAGTTTCACGTTCTAATATTCAGTAATTCTTGACATATGGCTCAAATTAAAATCTCCACTTTGAAACCCCCCATTTGGTCAATTTTTAGGGAAAAATTAAAAAAAATATATTTTTGTACTCTGTTCAAAGTCGTCTTTAAAAAGATATATCGCAAGTCTATGTAGAGCAACAAACAAGATTTTACTTCAAATACGCTTCTATGAGAGCCCCCCTGAAATAAAGCTTTTTATATTTTTTTATACAATGTTCGGCTGAAGGCCATCATTTTACATATTATATTTAAATTTGAAGTAATTACGTTCAGTAATTCAGAAGTTATAGGGCTCTGACAGACATTTAGACGAACACACTTCTCTGTCTAGTAGGCAAGCGCCCGAGTTGACTCAGAGAACTTCGCTTCGCTCGTTCAATTAAAAAAGAAATTGACTGAATTGTATTGAAATTGAGACATTGTGTTATAATATTAAAAACCTTTAAGTATGTAGGGACACATGCATAGCGCAACACAACTCCACTCAGTGATACAGCGAGTTGGACCGCCGCGATTTTGTTAAATAGGATAAATTATATTACAAGTAGAGTGAGTTATCCGCCACTGTATCATACACACGTGTGGACACGCGAAATAAAGACTACAGCAGGGGAATAAGATAGTATTATTTTCCACCTCCGCGGCAAGAGTCTCTAAAAGTATTTTAAAAAATGTTTGTCAAATACCCAATTTTGACATCCCATCCATTTCACGAACGTGTCCCGGATAACACACAAACGATTGTCACCCCACAAGCATTGCCGCTATCGTGCTACTTGTGAATTGTAGCCATAAACGCTCCGTCGCTGAGAAATCGCAATTAAACCCATTGTTATTATTGAAGATAGCGATACACCGCACCCATACAGAGTGTTAATGTGGAAACACTTCCAATGCGCCTGTGTGTTAGTTCAAGTAATGGCTGCTATCACTTCACAATTCACATCCATACCAATGTTTATTTTATTTTATTTTAAAAGAAAACTTACAGCTTATTAGAAAAATTAGTCCATAAATACAGAAGAAGAATTTATTTATTTATTTATGTGACACACAACAGATAATGACAATACAAAACATCGGAAAAAAAGTTGTTTATTTTGCCAAATTTGAGTAAAAGTAGTAGGTACAATGCAATGATTTCTACTATAGATGAGTTATATACTCACAAAATAACCGAAAAAATTGTGCCGAACGACGAAGAGTATAATAGAGTACCTACTTCATTGTTAAATGGCATGACAAATTACGACAAATATCTTCCATTACGCGCTTCATTTACCGCACGCTTGTAACATATCCACCTCTTTTTATACATATACAATATATATATTCATAGGTACAATGGTGGAGAATAGTACATATTAAAATATAGTCTCACATTTTACCATAAATGTATGGCGTGCAAAATTGCAGTCGAATTATCTGCTGTTACTATAAAAACTAGCGGACCCGACAGACGTTGTCCTGTCTTAACTATGAATATTGAAACTCCCCTTTTTACCCCCTTGGGGAGAGAATTTTCAAAAAATGTAAAATACGTAATTCTTTATTTTTGATCAAGAGCCAAAATATCAAGTTTCATAAACATAACTTGAAAAATAACTTGAAGAACGAAGGACTATCATACAAACATTCAACCCCTATTTAATCCCTTAGGGGGTAGAATTTTTAAAAACTGTGAAACACCTACTTTTTTGTTTTCAATTTAAAGCCTAAGTACCGAATTTTATGGGTATAGCTTGAAAAATAACGGAGTTTCATACAAACTTTAACCCCCCTTTTTACCCCCTTGGGGGGAGAATTTTCGAAATATGTAAAATACGTAATTCTTTATTTTTGATCAAGAGCCAAAATATCAAGTTTCATAAACATAACTTGAAAAATAACTTGAAGAACGAAGGACTATCATACAAACATTCAACCCCTATTTAACCCCTTAGGGGGTAGAATTTTTTAAAAGTGTGAAACACTTACTTTTTTGTTTTCAATTTAAAGCCTAAATACCGAATTTTATGGGTATAGCTTGAAAAATGACGGAGTTTCATACAAACTTTAACCCCCCTTTTTACCCCCTTGGGGGGAGAATTTAAAAAAAATGTAAAATACGTAATTCTTTATTTTTAATCAAGAGCCAAAATATCAAGTTTCATAAACGTAACTTGAAAAATAACTTGAAGAACGAAGGACTATTATACAAACATTCAACCCCTATTTAACCCCTTAGGGGGTAGAATTTTTAAAAACTGTGAAACACGTACTTTTTTGTTTTCAATTTAAAGCCTAAATACCGAATTTCATGAGTATAACTCGAAAAATGACGGAGTTTCATACAAACTTTAACCCCCCTTTTTACCCCCTTGGGGGGCGAATTTCGAAAAATCCTTTCTTAGTGCTCGCCTACGTCATAAAAGGAACCTACTGTCAAAATTTCAAGTTTCTAACTTCAGTGGTTTAGGCTGTGCGTTGATCGTCAGTCAGTCAGTCAGTCAGTCAGTCAGTCAGTCAGTCAGGACAAGCCTTTTTATATAATTATAGATTACAAACGATGTCAATAGTAAAATGTCACAATTAATTGAAATAAAAAATGGCATAGATATACGAAAGTGTTGTTACGCGATCATGGCAAAGTCAAAAAGAAGGGTTATGATTTTAGCTGTCTATTTATGTATGTAAATACTAGCTGAAGCCCGCGACTGCCCGCGACTTCGTACGTGCAGATTAATATTTTTTGATTGCAGCGGGAACTGTCAGTTTTTTTTTTAAAACAACACATAAAATAGTTTCAAAAAAGAGCCATTCTTTTAATTTATAATCTCGGATCGCGCGAATTTCTTCGTGAAAAATTTAAAGAGATTGGTATATTTATTAAATATATGTACTTTCTTATGTTGGTTGTTGGTTAAATATATGTAGTCCCGGCGTGTTAAAAGTGCGTGTCAGGCATAAACTTCGTTATTATAGCAAGTTGTTCGCAAAACTAACAGTAGCTACTTCAGGTAGCTTCAGCAAAATAAACAACCAGAGCAAACACCCGTTATCAGACATGATCAAGCCCTAATCCAATTTCTGGTCCAAAACACAAATCCATCTAACAAGTGTTAGCTTTTTTTTATAAATAAGTTATGAATTTTAGATACCTTACAATCATTACGGAAGTTTGTATAAAAATGCTGATTATTCGAACTGTTAGATTCATGTTTAAGATTGATATTTTTGAAGGTAGTTACTGAAATCAATATTTGACTTGTTGAAAGTGAGGGCACGCCAATGGCGTGCCATCTTGAATTATTAGTATGTCAGAGATTAAGATTAAAGTCGTTATTATTTAAAGCGCCATCTAGTGACGATAGTCTTATAAGGTTTATTGACGGTAGTCTTGTGAGTTTAATGACGGTAGTTTTATAACGTTGGTATCATTGTTTCATGGGCGTTCCGTCATTGCTCCCCACTTGTTCGGTTGATAAAAACGAGACTCACAGCGTGTGTCGAGCTGAGTCATCTGTCATTAGTTGTCGGTCGTCACCGCTAGTCATGAGCGGTCGGTTTAGCGTTATAGTGGTTATTCTGATGGTTCAATGTTGTTGTGATCAAGTGATTGGTAATAGTGCTGTTGGTGTCAATCTGGTTTGGCCTTTGAATCGCAGTTATTTGGTGAGTTCGTTCTATTGTTTAATCATGTTACGTTACTGTGATTTCCCTATAGTGTTGTTGCCCATTCGTGGCTTATAGTGGTTAAAATAGACGTTGGCTAGGTTCTTCTATCATGGTGTGTGACGAGACGGCTATGGGGAAGGTGGAGGCCGTAACTAGCCTAGGTTAGTTAGCCAAGTTTATCTAAGACGTGGAAATGTTGGGTTCCATGTTAGTTATTAAATTATTCCAATATAACCTTATTGTGAGTAGTTATTTGTATTAAGATAGTCTGATTCCCTTTATTAGTCGCTTGGCAAGTGTATCTTCACACTTTTATGAGACAATTACGGTGAACGAAACTGTTCATTGCCGTAAGGTTAATAGTTAATTTTACCCGCTTCGTTAAGTATAAATACGTCAGATTTGACGCTACGAATCCAGCCTCTGCCAAAGACTCATTCGGCTATTTGATGCTCCTGCGTCTAGGTCGTTGTATTTGATTAAGAAATGGCGATAGCAATCGCATCCTAATCGAATAAATATTGCCAGTGGGTTTAAGTGGGTGTAATTGGTTAAATTATAATACTTTGATATTTTCGATAACTACCCTCACGTAGATGGTGGTTTGTCTGTCGTGTTGTGGTTAAATTAATTAGACGTGGGTCATGGGGCCGCTAAAGGGGCGAGTGGAAGCGGCTTTAGGTAGCATTTCCGCGTGTTAAGAGATAGGTTCTCTTAAGGCGTGATTAGTTAAGAGTGCGTTTCCGCATATCGGGTGACTTTCGGTACATATTGTGACTAAGTTAAACCAAATAAGATGGAAATAAAAATTGCTACACATAGATTGGTCCTTAATCTCCAAATCTTGGGAGTTGATTTTGTTCAAAATCTCAATTTTTAGTACTATAAAAATTATTTTCCGTCACCTCTTCACACAAAATTCACGATTTTGGGGTGACTTTAGGTACATTTCTTGTATATAATATACCCGTTTTATGTAATTAAAAAATACTATCTGTTAGCAGATATGTTCAACTCAAAATCTTGGAGAGAAAAATATCAAAAATATTACAAATAGTATAAAAAATAAAATATAGCATCGCGTGTACTTTTTTCACATATTTTCGTTTAAACCGAACCTTAAAATAGTGTGCAATAAGGCTTATTTTGATTTTACTCGGTCTCTGGTTTGATTTCATTTCAAAATTCGAAATTCAAATATCAATCAGTCGGCGTTTGACCGCCTTTCTGAGTGGAGGCTGCGCTGGTTGTAAGCAGATGCTGGTATCGAAAAACATCGCTGTACGAACACGAAATAGTTCATAGCAAACCAAATTGATACTTTATATATTTTGAAAAGAAAGGTAAGTAACTAAGTACTAGGTACCTGTGGTACCTTCAATATAATAGCATTTTTATTATTTGATAGAATTTCGAAATTTCTTGCAAAGTTATATTCCCCGAATGTAGTACTGACCTGCATGTATACCTCGAAAACTTCTATTGGAACTCCTAGATCTTTAGAGTTAATTGTATCGAGTTTGGGCTCGTTTTGTAAGTTATGATGAGATCTTACCACTGGACTTGTTGGAGTGACCTGATGGTATACTTCGAAGACTACTACTGGATCTTCTAGACGGCTACAGCTAGTTATATCGAGTTTGGGCTCGTTTTGTAAGTAATGATGAGATCTTACCACTTGACTTGTTGGAGTGACCTGATGGTATACTTCGAAGACTACTACTGGATCTTCTAGACGGCTACAGCTAGTTATAGCGAGTTTGGGCTCGTTTTGTAAGTAATGATGAGATCTTACCACTAGACTTGTTGGAGTGACCTGATGGTATACTTCGAAGACTACTACTGGATCTTCTAGACGGCTACAGCTAGTTATATCGAGTTTGGGCTCGTTTTGTAAGTAATGATGAGATCTTACCACTGGACTTGTTGGAGTGACCTGATGGTATACTTCGAAGACTACTACTGGATCTTCTAGACGGCTACAGCTAGTTATATCGAATTTGGGCTCGTTTTGTAAGTAACGATGAGATCTTACCACTGGACTTGTTGGAGTGACTTGGTGGTATACCTCGAAGACTTCTATTGGAACTCCTAGATCTTTACAGCTAGTTATATCGAGTTTGGGCTCGTTTTGTAAGTTATGATGAGATCTTACCACTGGACTTGTTGGAGTGACCTGATGGTATACCTCGAAGACTTCTATTGGAACTCCTAGATCTTTAGAGTTAGTTGTATTGAGTTTGGGCTCGTTTTGTAAGTTATGATGATTAGATCTTGGAGTTCCAATAGAAGTCTTCTATTAGTCTTCGAGATATACCATCAGGTCACTCCAACAAGTCCAGTGGTAAGATCTCATCATTACTTACAAAACGAGCCCAAACTCGATATAACTAGCTGTAGCCGTCTAGAAGATCCAGTAGTAGTCTTTGAAGTATACCATCAGGTCACTCCAACAAGTCCAGTGGTAAGATCTCATCATAACTTACAAAACGAGCCCAAACTCGATATAACTAGCTGTAAAGATCTAGGAGTTCCAATAGAAGTCTTCGAGGTATACCACCAAGTCACTCCAACAAGTCCAGTGGTAAGATCTCATCATTACTTACAAAACGAGCCCAAACTCGATATAACTAGCTGTAAAGATCTAGGAGTTCCAATAGAAGTCTTCGAGGTATACCACCAAGTCACTCCAACAAGTCCAGTGGTAAGATCTCATCATTACTTACAAAACGAGCCCAAACTCGATATAACTAGCTGTAGCTGTCTAGAAGATCCAGTAGTATAGTCTTCGAAGTATACCATCAGGTCACTCCAACAAGTCCAGTGGTAAGATCTCATCATTACTTACAAAACGAGCCCAAACTCGATAAAACTAGCTGTAGCTGTCTAGAAGATCCAGTAGTAGTCTTCGAAGTATACCATCAGGTCACTCCAACAAGTCCAGTGGTAAGATCTCATCATTACTTACAAAACGAGCCCAAACTCGATATAACTAGCTGTAGCCGTCTAGAAGATCCAGTAGTAGTCTTCGAAGTATACCATCAGGTCACTCCAACAAGTCCAGTGGTAAGATCTCATCCTAACTTACAAAACGAGCCCAAACTCGATATAACTAGCTGTAAAGATCTAGGAGTTCCAATAGAAGTCTTCGAGGTATACCACCAAGTCACTCCAACAAGTCCAGTGGTAAGATCTCATCATTACTTACAAAACGAGCCCAAACTCGATATAACTAGCTGTAGCTGTCTAGAAGATCCAGTAGTAGTCTTCGAAGTATACCATCAGGTCACTCCAATAAGGCCAGTGGTAAGATCTCATCATAACTTACAAAACGAGCCCAAACTCAATACAACTAACTCTAAAGATCTAGGAGTTCCAATAGAAGTTTTCGAGGTATACATGCAGGTCAGTACTACATTCGGGGAATGTAACTTTGCAAGAAATTTCGAAATTCTATCAAATAATAAAATAATGCTATTATATTGAAGGTACCATAGGTACCTAGTACTTAGTTTCTTCTTTTCAAAATATATTATCAATTTGGTTTGCTCAACTTAGACTTAGATTTAGAATTAAACTTAGACTTAGACTAAGTCTGAGTTCAAATCTAAGCCTAAGTCTAACACTAAGACTAAGTCTTAGAACAATACTAAGTCTAAGTCTATATCTTAGTCTTAGTGTTAGACTTAGACTTAGCTTAGACTTAGACTCAGACTTAAAGAGACTTAGTCTTAGTCTAAGTCTAAGACTAAGTCTAAGTCTTAGTCTTAGTGTTAGACTTAGGCTTAGACTTAAAGAGACTTAGTCTTAGTCTAATGCATTTCCCAGTGGCTTAAAAAAGTCTAAATCTAAGTCTAAGACTAAGACTAAATCTAAGTCTAACTTAGTGTACAGCAAGTCCGGACGAAAATAAAAAATAAAAAAATAAAACATAAACAATTTATATCCAAGTATCAAAACAAGTTAATTCACTCATTTTTAACGCAGCTTGCCCGCGCCTGTGTGTGCGTGTGAACGGTGCATGTGTAGAAGTGCGTTTTTATACCTACTCTTTGCGAAATCCCGTCCTTAAAGAGTTCCAATACCCGTTTCTGGAGTGTGAGCTAACACAAGGGGCGTCCGAAACAAGTGACACACTACAGAGTAAACTTGTGCATATAACGCAAATAAATACGCTAAATAATGTACCTTAGCGTATTGTGATGTGTGGCACAATTTCTTAAATAAATGCTTTTTCTTTCTTTCTTTCTATAAATGTTGCTGTTTCAGCTGCCCTTTAATAGTAAATAGTATAATAGTAGTTTAATAATAGGGTTCCGTCAAATATATTTGATGATGGTATAGACCATCATCAAATGTATTTGAAGGAACCCTGTATCAAAACATGTTACATTTCTATGTGCAATACATAGAAAGAAGAAAGACACGTGAACAATTTACGTGAAATTATAAAGAAGCTCTTGTATGGATGAAGGTATAATACTCCAACAGAACGTAGCATCTTTAAATATTTACAGACGTAGTTTTGAGCCTCCTGTCAACTTCATTTACAATTTCGTTGTGAAGTTAGCTGTCTCGAGACTTGTTTACGTGCATTTTAATATGGAAGTATTGTCGTACATAATCCTATCTCAAGTTTGGCGCTTATTTGAAGGAAATGGTGTATAATTTGGCATGCCTAGTATTGTTGTAACACAATAAAAAGCAGAGTATTTTTCCTTGACCCATCGGTCGCGTACTTTATTAAAGACGTTTATTTGAGGTATAGCTTCTCCCTCTTACAGAGAGGGGGTTGTTTTTTGAGTGTCCATCAACCGCAAATCATGCCCCGGCAGTTCACGACTCTCTTATCCCTAGTTACGTAATAAAAAAGTTTTCGCATTAAAAAACTCTCAAACGAATCTTAAAAAAAAAAAAACAACATTTCGGGAACTTTGTCGAGTTGCTTGTTTTATCGTCACTCCAGATTCTATTGCTCGTTCCTTCGTTTCAACTGCCTCGTTGATCTAGTGGTTAGCAAGTTCGACTGCGGATGACGAGGTCCCGGGTTCGGGAATCGAACCCGGGACCTCGTTATTGTTTTTTCTTTTTCATAGAATTTACATATGAAAAAGAAAAAACACTCAACTGGGAGAAAGAAAAATAATAAGGAATACAGGGAAAAAATTGTAAAGAATAGAAAAAATAAATCAATAAAAAGCTAAACAATGAGGGGTAAAAAGAGCAAAATTCGAAAAGCGACCAACGAGTTTCTTAACGAGGTTAACGAATTATTTATGATGAAGCGTTAAAGAATTCGTTTGTTATAAAATAAATGTCTGGTGGGAGGCTTTGGCCGTGGCTTGTTACCACCCTACCGTCGAAGACGTACCGCCAAGCGATTTAGCGTTCCGGCACGATGGCGTGTAGAAACCGATTAGGGGTATGGGTTGAATACCCCTGCTATACCCCTACCAAGTTAGCCCGCTACCATCTTAGACTGCATCGTCACTTATCAGGTGAGATCGCAGTCAAGGGCTATCTTGTCATCGAATTAAAAAAGACGTGTGGCACTCGGGGACTGCCGCGGTAAAGCTATTGCATAGCATTTTTTATCAACGCCATCTAGCGGTGAGAGGAGTCCCGTGTCAGGTTATTTTCGTTACGGAATTTCTGGATTCGGTCTCCACGCTCAAGGCCCGCGATAGAATCTATGCAATAGCCTAAAAAAAAAGTAACGCTTAATTCTATCCAATAAATAGTTTGGTAAACCGAAATTGCGACACAGAATTTACCAGTCGCGTGCTTATCTCCTTGTTCGGTTCGCGAAAATTATTTGCGCCGTGTCGCCTCGCATCGCATAGATTCAAAGGCTATTTGCATGCGCATTTCACACGACACAATGCAGCGGGGTTCGGAATAGATTGCCAATAGGAATCAACGTCTCGGTGCTCGTTGCCTTTCCGCTTGCTGCCTGCCGCCTTCCGCCGGTCGCATCTGACGTGACGCTGTGCTGTGCTGCTCTCTGAGAGAATTGGTTTAAATCTATATATACTAGTGGTTCGCCCCGAACTGAGACCTCGCGATATCTCATAATTCCCAAAAGTTTTAATTATATATTGTAATAATTAACTTTTAACATTAGACGCAATAAAAAAAATAATAGTTGACATAAAACTGTTTTACTGACACAGCGCCATCTATTAGCATTATAGTGAAGCTATTAGCTTCACAATAATGCTAATAGATGGCGCATTAAAATTAAATAATTTCGTTTCTTTATAACATTTATCTAATTTTAGTATTTGTTGTTCAAGTACAGGATATAACTGAATTTTCAACCAAGTTTCACGTTCTAATATTCAATAATTCAGAAGTTATAGGGCTCTGACAGACATTTATAGGGACACACTTCTCTGTCTAGTAGGCAAGCGCCCTAGTTGACTCAGAGAACTCGCTTCGCTCGTTCAATAAAATTCAAAGTCTTGACTGACTGACTGACTGACTGACTGACTGACTGACTGACTGACTGACTGACTGACTGACTGACTGAGATATCAACGCACAGCCTAAACTACTGAAGTTAGAAACTTGAAATTTTTACAGTTGGTTCCTTTTATGACGTAGGCGAACACTAAGAAAGGATTATTGGGAATTCCACCCCTAAGGAGTTTAAATAGGGGATGGAAGTTTATATGAAACTCCGTCATTTTTCAAGCTATTTCCATGAAAGTTGGTATTAGAGCTTTCAGTTAAAAATAAAGAAGTACGTGTGTCACAGTTTTTGAAAATTCCACCCCAATACCTAATTCCACGCGGACGAAGTCGCGGGGGCAAAAGCTAGTACTGAATAGAATCAGGCGTTACTTTGCGGAAGTTCGTGATTAACAAGAAAAGGTTAGAGTTATTTTGCTATAATCCGCCAACAGAAAAAATCTGTTTGGTCAAACATGCAGTTAAAAGCTAAGCACCGCTTACCTTCCCGACCAAGCAAAAAAGCCTGTGTTTTGTTTAAAACTCCTTCTTTTACCATAGGTTGCCTGGAAGAGATCGCTTTTTTGCGATAAGGTCGCCTATTGTACTCTGTGTTTTTTTATGTAGATATATATTACATCTTTGGTGTACAATAAAGAATATTTTCATCTCATTTTCATTTTACCTATCCACATATGCGTATCACACCCACCTAGCGGGACAACGCTTAGTCGAAGATTGAGAAGAAGATATAAGATTGATGGTATCGCGAACGATAGTGTGTTTATTTGTTGGTTTGTCTTTCAATCACGCCGCATTGGAGCTACGCTTTACCGATCGACGCAATTTTTTGCATGGATATATTATATAATCAAAATAATATTTATTGAGTCAAAAAAATACTAATAAACAAATCACAAACACACAAACATAATTAAAAAACAATTTACAATAACATTGTAAATTGTTTTTTAAATTAAGCCTCAATAGCCCAACGGTTAAAGGTGCGGACTGAAAACTGTAAGGTCGTAGGTTCGAATCCCACCCGTTGCACTATTGTCGTACCCACTCCTAACACAAGCTTTCCGCTTATTTAGAGGGGATAGGAGGATATTAGTCAACTTCAGGTTGGCTAATATTCTTATTAAAAAAAAATAAAATAAAATAAATAAAATAAAATAAAATTGTGCACCTGTTTTCCGAACTAACGAATATGAGGAGATGGAAACTGACATAGACTACTTTACTCTCATGGGATTTCAAAAAACTATACACAGACGAAGTCGCGGGCATCAGCTAGTGTCTTATATATCTTCACGAGTAATTCATCCGTTTGCTTATAAAGTTATTTTGTATTCATAGCAATAATCCCGTTTGCTACGGCGGCGTCGGTAAGCTGCGATGTATAAAGACAATATTTCGCAATCTGCGCTGGAAAAATACATTATGTTTTTCCTCCATCAGTCGGATATTGACGTGGTGATTTATTTTTGTTTTCATGGAGGCGAATTTGGCGGAATTATAAGGCTGGGGCAAGTTATGGGGCAATAAACAGCGTAATGGGCTCGGGTGGGTGTTTTCGAAAAAGTTGCATGTATTTTAGCGGCCGCGAACGTTAAAAGCCAGTTTAAATAAATAAATAAACATTTATTCAGCTCACACAAATAAAAAGATACAAAATTTGAGTAACACTAAGTGAAATCTACAGACTGCACACCTACTCCACCCAGCCCCACGACAGAGCTAAAACGACACTTAGACCATCATCAACTATCGAGCATGGATAAACTATTGAGAGCCATCTAGCACAATTTACTTATCATTCCGCCGGCACTCGTGCCATCATCAACTATTGATAGTTATCTTGCACTATTTACTGATCATCTCGCCAGCACTTGGGGCATCATCAACTATCGAGCATGGATAAACTATTGAGAGCTATCTAGCACAATTTACTTATCATTCCGCCGGCACTCGTGCCATCGTCAACTATTGATAGTTATCTTGCACTATTTACTGACCATCTCGCCAGCACTTGGGGCATCATCAACTATCGAGCATGGATAAACTATTGAGAGCTATCTTGCACAATTTACTTATCATTTCGCCGGCACTAGTGCCATCATCAACTATTGAGAGTTATCTTACACTATTTACTTATCACCTCGCCAACGCTTGGGCCATGATCAACAATCGAGCATGGATAAACTATTGAGAACTATCTTGCACAATTAACTTATCATTCCGCCGGCACTCGTGCCATAATCTACTATTGAGGGGTATCTTGCACAATTTACTGATCATCTCGCCAGCACTTGGGACATCATCAACTATCGAGCATGGATAAACTATTGAGAGCTATCTAGCACAATTTACTTATCATTCCGCCGGCACTCGTGCCATCGTCAACTATTAAAAATTATCTTCCACTATTCACTTATCATCTAGACAGCTTTCTATACAGGTCAAATCATGTGAGAAAAACACAAGTAAAAACAAAGAATGTTTCCGTGAGCCTCCAGCCAGTATGTGGGAGTCATTTCCCTCCACTCGCCGGGACCGTAAAGGGCTGCGTCCCACGAAATTGCCTCGACGCGAGTTATTACGTATTCTATCAAATTGACTAGCGCATTAGCGATTTATCGCGTGCTTTTTCGCTCAGAAACATCAGGGGCTCGAACTGTGAGGGCTACGCACTTTAACAATCTTACCTTCTTCAACTGCCTATTTGTTAACCGACTTCCAAAAAGGAGGAGGTTATCAATTCGGCCGGTATATTTTTTTTTTTTTTCTATGTATGTCCACCGATTACTCCGGGGTTTCTAGACCGATTCACGCGATTTTTTTTTTATCGACAGAAGAAGCTCGCGAAATGGTCCCATAATTTTTTTTACCTTCAACTCCTCAAGCCTGATGCTGCAGAGGTACTTTCCCCCTAAATTATGGGATTTTAGGAACTGTCATTTACGAATTGGTATGCTTGACCTACGCATATACTAGATCTTAGAGTTCCAGGTCCTACTCCTCAATCCTGATGCTGCAGGGTACTGCCCATCTAAACTATGAGACCTTAGGAACTTTCGCTTGCAAATTGATATTATTAGTATTAAGCATAGTCTACATCGTGGAGCTCAAGGTCCTAGCTCTTCAATCCTGATGCTGCAGGGTACTGCCCACCTAAACTGTGAGGATTTAGGAACTTTCACTTTCGAATTGATATTGTTAGTATTAAGCATAGTCTACATCGTGGAGCTCAAGGTCCTAGCTCTTCACTCCTGATGCTGCAGGGTACTGTTCACATAAACTGTGAGGATTTAGGAACTTTCGCTTGCGTATTGATATTGTTAGTATTAAGCATAGTCTACATCGTGGAGCTCAAGGTCCTAGCTCTTCAATACTGATGCTGCAGGGGTACTGCCTACCTAATCTGTGAGGATTTAGGAACTGTCGCTTACGAATTGATATTGCTGGTACCAAGCATATACTACATCATGGACCTCCTGGTTCTAGCTCTTTAGAAATTGTGTGTGTTAATAAGTACTGTAGGTACCAAGTATAGATTACTTAAGTACCGTAGTGTTGGAGGGAGGGGAGAAAGAGAGCAGAAACAAGCTACACTAAAAAGCTTAAAATAAAAATTCTTTTTAAAAAACCGACTTCAAACGCCACTACAAAGTATAAAAATAATTTTATTTTGTACACGTTTGTTGAAGTCGGGCGGCTTAACTAGAAACGATGAAATCGATGCGCGACGCTTACCTTAAGGTCACCTATAAGAGACACGCTTATTGAAATCGGGTGAGCATCGCGTATCGGTTTCATCGTTTCTATTTAAGCCGCCCGACTTCAACAAACGTGTACAAAATAAAATTATTTTTATACTTTGTAGTGGCGTTTGAAGTCGGTTTTTTGAAAAGAATTTTTATTGTAGAAAACTATGTATATAGGTAGGTAACCTTGTTTGCAGCTTTATTTGCTGTCGAAAAACAGCTTTGAAGCTTCATTGTAGAAGCACTGTATACATAGCATAGTTTTGTTACCTATTGGAATTTTTTTTTTTAAAGAGCAACTGCTGAGTTTCTTGCCGGCTCTTCTCAGCAGAATCTGCATTCTGAACCGGTGGTAGATTTATGACGTGTCAAAAGAACTATAAGTTGGCCTACATGAAATAAATAAATTTTGAATTTGAATTTAAAAATAACTTACCGAGCAAATCCTACAGTTGAAAAAAGTTGAATGAGTCGATTTCGAAATCTAAACCTGTTTTTTGGCAAATTGGCTACCGTATTCTTAGGCTGAAATCTATAGACCGCACTCTCATTTAGCTCAGATTCAAGACAGAGTTAAAACGAGACAGATTTATGTCAGATCATATTTGTATCTCGTTTTAACCTCTATCTTAAGTCCGAGCTACGTCAGAGCATCGCTCTTTAAATCTCAGCATAAGAGTCCGAAAAGATAATCGTCGCTTTCCTCAAAACCTTCTAGGTTAGGTCGTTAGTATCTAACCACTAATATACAAGAGACATCAACATAAAATAACACAAATGCATCTCTGCTCTGAACCCTTCAGCCATGATTAAAATATGCCAAAATAAGCGTAAAGTAACACCATAAATCGATAGCGCATCAAGTACAAAAAGTAATGCAATGGGCCCTGCCTACATCGCCAGAGGGTGAGTCGAGGCAAGGGGGGGATATCCCCGATATCGCGGCGGATCCGGGGGGTAAGGGAGGTCCGAGGATGAAATATCCCCCCATAAATCTGCCACGACTCACCGCCACGGACGATCGTCCTCTGTCTCTATTTTGTCCCACTCGGAAAATTATTTCGAGGCAGCCCTGAAAAAATAATGTGCCACATTTATCATCTAATGGTAGCGAATACTCACGTGTATATCATAATAATATTCGAGAGAGAGAATCACTGGTTTTTCCTGTGAATCAGGGTTGGAATATAAGGAAAAATCATCAGTTTTTATCGAAATAAAAAGACATATTCTGACAATGGCGATTGACTAGTAAAATCATACTTCCTCTTCTTCTTTATCAACTGATAGACGTCCACTGGTTGAGCATAAGTCACTTGCATGGACCTCCACAGGCTTCGGTCTTGCGCCGCCTGAATCCAGCGGCTCCCTATGACTGTTTGATGTCGTCGGTCTATCTAGAGGGGGGTCTGCCAACACTGCGCTTCCCGGTGCGGGGTCGCCACTCCAGCACCTTGGGATCCCATCGACCATCCAGCTCTTCGAACTATGTGCCCCGCCCATTTCCATTTCAGTTTCACAACTCGGAGAGCTATGTTTTATTAAAAGTGAAAATTATAAATACATACATTGTCTGTCTTGTCTTATATAATATTTATTGAGTGCTCTCAACTAATAAGTTAAGTTTAAATCAAACAAAACCTAGAATCTGCGAACTCCGCAAACTTAGTTACAATAAAATGCAAATTCGTGATGAATTTTAAACATTGTATCTGAATTCTTGAGACAAGATTGGTTATGACTTACTTAATTGGCTATTTCAAGTTTCCAATCTGCATCGGATTTGTTCAGTTATTTTTTTTATTCTTCAACAAGTTAACTTATGAGACTTGACTGCGATAGCCTATAGGTAAATCATGAGTTAATTTTTTTTATTCGATGACAAGATAGTCCTTAACTGCGATCTCACCTGATGGTAAATACGATGCAGTCTAAGATGGTAGCGGGCTAACTTGGAAGGGGGTATGGCAGTGTACTCATACCCCTAATCGGTTTATACACGCCATTGTGCCGGGACGCTAAATCGCTTGGCGGCACGTCTTTGACGGTAAAGTGGTAACTAGCCACGGCCAACGCCAACCAGACCAAACCAACAATTGATTTTTCCAACAATTGATGGAAATTTCTGGAAATAGTTGTTAATACAAATTATATTTTAAACAACTTTCCCTAAGGTACATAGGTCGAAATGTGAAAAAAAATGTGGACCTCCCATACAAAATTGTCGATCAGCTGATTGATTTACTATGGGAGGTAAAATTTTTTTTTTTACATATTTCGACCTATGTTCCTTGGGGTAAGTTGTTCAGTTTCATGAGCATATACACCTCCTTCAGGGTTATTTCACACTTTTGTTACACGTTGCATATTACAGACACATAAAATACATCAGAAATCCATACTCAAATGTGCAACCATCTACACACTCGTACGTTTAAAAACCATGAAAATATCCGGCCATGTTATACAGGATGTACTCAACTTAATAAACGCCGTGTAGCATTTTATTTAACATCGCGCCGGGAGGAAAATTCGATGCTCGCCGATGCATCTATATGCAAAAATGTGAAAAACATCGTCGCGCCGATGTCCGATCAGCGATCCAGACACGGGGAGCGGTTTAAATACAATTTTTTCCACGCGACCGACCGCCGTGACATGTGATGGGGGATTCATAATTTTATAACACCCTGTACTTACCCACGGAGCTAGTTCATGGAGCAACAGACATGTTTTTTTTATTCGATGACTAGATTGACTGCGATCTGACCTGGTGGTAAGTGACGATGCAGTCTAAGATGGTAGCGGGCTAACTTGGAAGGGGTATAGCAGTATACATTTACAGAGCTCATTTACATTAATTTTCTTCATATTATGTCACTTTAAGGTGTACAAGAAACTATATTTTATTTAACTTTTACCTTTTGCTTAGTCATAACTATGTAATAACTTGTAATCATACTCGAATACCTTTCAGACGTAATAGGCAATATTTCGTACGAATTTTCGTACAAAGACCTTTCCTTTACCAGTAAAGGAATTCTTTTAAGAAAATGAACTTATACATTTTCCCGTTTATTTAATACATTAAAGTAAGCTCAGACGGCCTGTTTTTATAAACCGACATCTGCAGATTTTAGTTCCGGTTTCCGGTTTTAGTCCCATTCAACGTCGTCTTCTCAAAGGACTACACTAATATAATAAAGTTTTTTTTTTAACAAGCGAAGCTGTACGTACTTGATTAATATTGTCCTCTCACCTCCAAATAAGCGGAAAGCTTGTATTAGGAGTGGATACGACAATAGTGTAACGGATCGGGATCGAGCCTCAAGGACGTTTTAGTTTTCGATCTTTCAGTTTTCAATTTTAACCTGTAACTAGTTGGACTATTAAGACTTTAAAATGCTTTTAAATGCAACTAATTTGCTCAGAATCAGTAACCACCTTCCACTTTTCCACTTTTCGTCATCACACAGGTCAGCTTTTCTATTAAAAAAGATTTATACAGTATGGAGCATATATTATACTAGTATTATATACCACAACAATAACTCAACATTCAATTATTACACAAAAATTCAGCCTTCAGTCGCAAACAGATCAACAATGCTATCCTACTTCCTACTAATATTATAAATGCGAAGTTTTTGAGGATGGATGTATGGGTGGATACAGGGTGATTGTTTCTTACTCGTTCAAGCAACAAAGAATGAACCTATTTGGCTGAAATTTGGAACGGAGCTCATACCCAGGATTTGCCATATAGGCTACATTTTATTCCGGAAAATTAAAGAGTTCCCACAGGAATTAAAAACCTCAATCCACGCGAAGCATCAGCTACTAATTTATACTTTGACTTTGTTAAATTCCACGATAAACATTACTTTTACGTTTTTTTCTATTCAACATAACATTTGTTCAATTTGGGTTAATTTTTACCGGATCGACTATTATCGGTCGTCTGCGAAGGGCATAAACAAAACATGAAAGAGATCGGTGGAGACAGCGGGAGGCATATTATAAATTGTAATACAGTGCCTCCTTTGGCATACCTTTAATATTAACGTCTTTGTTTATATCGCTAGGAAGTGTACTCAAGGATAATACATTGAAAGCACTTTTTTTTCGATAAACAGTATTTACACGCATTAATAATATTGTTTATTTTTTTATCAAAAGATTATTTATTTATGGTTATAATTTTGTAAATAGACCTCGCAAAACCTCCCTTTACTCTCTTCGCCCATCTGTTCGTCAACTGGATTTTTTTAGAAATTATCACAGTAATATTATAAAGGCGAAAGTTTGTATGTATGTGTGTATGTTTGTTACTCCTTCACTCAACAACGAATAAAGGACTTCACACACGGCAGCTATAATGTATATTAATGTATATTACATCCCGGGATGTATAGCTTTACATTATCTTAACCTATCACACACGGAGCAGGTAATGTAATATATCTTTCCCTTCATTCCATTGGTATACGTCTCGACTGACGCACTTCCCAGCTACTAAAGTGCTATACAGGGTGTTATTATTTTTAATATGGATCTGTCAAGTTATTTATTACTAGATTTACTAGATAGTTCATCAGAAGATGATTCAGATTGTGATTATGATGCGGGTATTGCCATATGTGCCAAAAATAGAACAATTTTCAGCGAGGAATACGCGTGGCAATATTTGATCTACCTTAAAATACAAACCTACTATAAATTAATGATAAAATTATTCCTACATACGATTTAATATATATAAAAAATAATATAGTTACCTAAATGTTAATTTTTACATGTTCGATCTATTTCAATTCAGAAACGATTTTCGATAGTCTGTGGTTGTTCGATACGCATGGTAGGTACTTTACTAAGTGGTCGGTTCCCATCAATGAAGTACCACATTCTGTATTACATTTTACCGGAAAAAAAAACGAAACTTCCTGAACGTAATCTGCCAAAATTATCATCCTAAAGGGGATTGGGTAACTTTGTATGGACCAGTGGCATGATTTTTTTTCTTAGCGGCCACTAATTTAATTGTTGCTAACATATCGGGTATTAACTAGTAATAACAGATCAAAAAAGAATTTTGCCGTAAGTGATATCGGAGCTGAGATATCTGATGTTGAAGTTGTAGAATTATGAGAGTTTTGTCATCAATTTAAAGTAAACTATCATATACTTTATTGTTAAAACCATTTATAGCGTTCTTTTTCTTCGTCTTTATCAACTTATCGATGTCCACTGCTGGACGTAGGTCTCTTGCATAGACCTCCACAAGCCTCGGTCTTGCGCCGCCTGAATCCAGCGGCTCCCTGCGACTCGTTTGATGTCGTCGGTCCACCTAGTGGGGGGTCTGCCAACACTGCACTTCCCGGTGCGGGATCGCCACTCCAGCAAATTCGGATCCCATCGACCATCAGCTCTTCGAACTATGTACACCACCCATTTTCACTTCAGTTTCGCAATTCGCACAGCTATGTCGGTGACTTTGGTTCTGCTATGGATCTCCTCATTCCTGATTTGATCTCACAGGGTTACTCCGAGCATAGTTTTCTCCATCGCCCGCTGAGTGTTCCTGAGCCTTCTTATGAGGCCCATAGTCAGCGACCATGTTTCGGATCCATATGTCATCACTAGCAGCACGCACTGTTCGAAGACTTAAGTCTTCAGGCACTGAGGAATTTTGGACGAGAAGACATCTCGAAGTTTCCCGAACGCTGCCCAGTGAGTTGGATTCGGCGGGTGACCCCTTTCTCGAAATTGGATCTACCTAGCTGGACTGTGTGTCCCAGGTCTACAATTTCGAGTGCAGAGCTCTCAACAATTACTGGGTGGAGCGGAACATGAGCATTAGATATCATTTTCATCTTGCTCATGTTCATTTTCAGGCCCACCTGTTGAGAGACTCTGCTGAGGTCATTGAGCATTGTATTAAAGTCTCTGAGAGTCTCTGCCATAATGACTATGTCATCGGCAAATCGAAGGTGAGTGATGTACTCGTCGTTTATGTTGATGCCAAGTCCATTCCAATCTAGTAGCTTAAGGACGTCCTCTAACGCAGCAGAAAAGAGCTTCGGGGAGATTACATCTCCTTGTCGCACTCCACGCTGCAATGTATTGGCCTTGTTGTCTGGTCCTGTATAAGTACTGACATAGTGGCGTTTTCGTACAAGCACTTCAACTCTTCAATGTACCAATAGTTGATGCGGCATCTCTGCAGCGACCTCAATACAGCCCAAGTTTCCACTGAATCGAAGGCTTTCTCATAGTCCACAAATGCTAAACAAAGTGGCCTGTTATATCCTTCTATCTTCTGTATAACCTGCCGCAGCGTATGATTTGGTCTATGGTGCTAAAGCCTCTTCGAAATCCGGCTTGTTCGGGAGGCTGAAAGTCGTCGAACCTACGGGCGAGACGATTCGTATTGACTCTCGAGAAGAACTTATAAACATGGCTCAGCAGCGAGATAGGTCTATAATTCTTCAACAAAGTGTTATCACCTTTTTTGAAGAACAAAACCACCACGCTCCTTTGCCATGCTTTCGGCGTTGTACCCTCGTGAATGACGGAATTGAACAAACTCTGAAAGGTCTTTAGAAACGGTTTTCCACCCGCTTTCAGGAGTTCCGCTGTGATTCCGTCATCACCTGGCGCCTTGTTGTTCTTGAGTTGTTTGAGAGCCATACTAATCTCGTATAGCCTGACGTCCGGAATATCTTCGGTATAGTGTCGGGTCAGTATGGCTCTGGGGTCTTTGGTCAAATCTTCAACAGGTTTCTGTGTTCTGGTATATAACAGTCCATAGAACTTCTCGAGCTCTACCAAGACCTCAGCTCGAGAAGAAACGAGACGATCGTCGTCAGTTTGCAGTCGCGTCAGCTGGCTCTGTCCGATCGACAGATCTCTCGCGAACACTTTGGAGCCTCGGTTCCGCTCGATGGTATCTTTAATGCACTCGGTATTAAAGTTCCGAAGGTCGCGAGTTTTTGTCTTAGATATCTGCCTATTATTCTGCCGGTAGCCATTTATAGCGTTATGGATAGAATATTAAAAAATAAACAAAAATATTTAAAATCACTTTTTTATACTTATAGATATATGATGAGAGAAACGACAGACTAACGACCAAACAAACCATTAGTCCCAGTGATTGTAGGAGTGAGATTACATCGTAATTGTCACTGAACTAACGTGGAAGCCAACATTTCTATGCCTAAACTAGACAACCAGGCTAACTAGCCTAGCCTAACTACGGTGTCCACCTCCCCTTATAGCCGTCCGTCACCAACCACGAAAGAAGACCCTAACAAATCTCCTTTCTAACTACATAAGCCATACATAGGCAACGACACTAAATGCAGAATCCAAACCAATACTGTAAATGACTAATCCTAACACTGACAGCGCTACACGCCACCGTACCGCCTGCGACCAAAGTCCAGTAAGGCAAGCTAAGTCGTGTGATTAAAATACATGCTGGGTTCATCTTCGTGGCGTCGTGGACCGGCGTACCAGACGCGGTCGAACGCCTTCTCCATGTCGAGAAATACTACGACTAACTGCTCTCGCGTGTTATAGGCGGAAGCGAAGTATGTGATTAAAAACAATAGAAACAGAAACACTCGACACTAGTCACCAACTAACTCGGAGAGACGAGTGAAGTACGGTGCGCGGTGCGCCGGAGTTGATGCGCGGCTCAGGTAACCAAATCCTGTGCTATGATTGGTCGAGGCGATCACGCTCAGTTTTTGGGCTCATTAGAGGCTCCTTTGTTGTTGTTTATGACTAAAAGAAAAATAACAGGGAACCATCAAATATAATAAATAAAATAGACACAAAGTACCTAAGTGGCAACATGATTTTATGTATTTTTCATGTTAAAATATCTCAGCTCCGATACATTTTAGAAAGAAACTTTAATAAAATAAAATGTATGTATTATTGTGTACTTTCTAATAAAATAATTTTCATAAGTGGCCGCAAGAAAAAAAAATCATGCCACTTTTACCCAAACCCCTTTGAGAAAGTATAATGGTTTGCACCGGAGCAGTGATCACCGGAAAATCACCGGTGATTCTCCGTAGAAAGTAATCAATTGAAAACACCGGAGAAACACCGGTGTGTCACCGGTGATTATTGGATCATAATTTAAAGGTATGCGGCATGCGCCATCAGTACAGAGTACGTTTATTCACGAATGCATTTCGTTACTCGCATATTTCGTATTTTCGTACTGATTAAAACTAACGATTTAACTATTTATGTTTTGCAACGACCACCTCTATTTTTGAACACCCTTGCTATTGAGTGAATATACGGAAATATGTAAAGATGTATTGAGATGTATCGAGATGTATCGAGATGTATCGAGATATAAATGTATATTTTCATACCGCTCGGTATCTTAAGATACGAAGATGTAAAAATATACATTATAGCTGTCGTGTGTGGTCTCCTGTCAATTTATATGGAAAGATGTAATGAGATGTATCGAGATGTATCGTGCTATAATATACATCTTTACATTATAGCTGCCGTGTGTGAAGTCCTTAAACCGATTTGGCAGGGAATAGAGACAGCTCATACCGAGAATTAAAATAAGCTACATTTTATCCCGAAAAATAAATTAAAGCGTTCCAGCGGGAATTAAAAAAATATTAGCAGGAATAGGTTAGAATTATTTTGCTACTAGATGATGCTCGCGACTTCGTCCGTATAGATTAAGATTCCCGCGGGATCACTTTGATTTCCCGGGATAAAACTAAGCCTATGTTTTAATCCAGGGCATGAACTACTCTCCATTCCCAGCCAAAAATCTAAAATTGTAGAAAAGTGGTGTCTGTACAATGGAAATATATAAAAAAAAGTAGCAGGGGTTGTTATTATATCGATGCCGAACCCGAAATTGTAATTAATTTTTTATTTGTCTGTTTGTCTGTGTGTTTGTGCACGCTAATATCAGAAATGGCTTATTCGATTTAGATACGGTTTTCACTAATATATTGTAGTAAGCTTCACTTAACATTTAGTGTTTATTTCATGTCAATCGGTTCATAAATAAAAAAGTTATGTCAATTTAAAGAATCACGGCGAACATTTTTAACGTACAGAGTACGTACTACACGCCTCGCGCCTGAGCGTCGACGCGACGGTATATGTAATTCAAAATATGCTGCCCGAAAAGTCACTATTCCACGCGAACGAAGTCGCGGGCACAGCTAGTTCTAAATATTTGTAGCTACCACTAGGCACTTACGTAAAATGTTCGTTTGTTGATTTCGAACTTCGATATGTGATGTGTAGTTTCAGTGGATGTATGGGCATACCGGCAGAGAGCGATCGGTCAATACAGCTGATGTACCTATGATGTTTGTTATGACTGCGAACCTAATTGCTATCTCTCGTCTCTCGCTATAACGGCATCCAAACTGTAGAGTTACAATTAAGCTGTAATATGAGGAAAGTTATTGTATGGTGTGTACATGGATATCGTATTTCGCAATACATATTCCTACTAATATTCTAAATGCGAAAGTGTGTTTGTATCTTGGTTTGTTAATTTCTGGATGAGGGCGGTCTATGGGAATGTAGCCAAGCGCGTATCTATTAATGTTGTAAATGTGAAAATTTGTGAGGATGGATATATGAAAGGTTGTTTGTTTTATTTATTTAAAGTCTATAACAACAAAATGATGCGAGAACAAATTAGAAGGATGATCCCGCAGAAGTATAAACTGTGTTGTTGTTTGTTACTCCTCACGCCACAACGAATGAATCGATTTGGCTGAAAGGAGGTGGGTTGATAAGGCCCAATTACCGCCCCTCATACACTCGAAAAAAAAGTTCCAGATTCCGGCAAATTGTAAATGCATTTATATACTTGAAGATATAAACTTTATTTTAATATAAAGTTTAGGTGATATAAAAATAGTAAGTTACAGAAAATATTACCCAAAAAGAGAGTGTTTCGGCTTTTTCATACATTTTAGTCGTTTTTTTAAGCTTTGATTTAATATTTTAGAATAAAGCAAAGCGAAGAAGAATATCTTCAAGTATATAAGTACATTTACAATTTGTCGGAATCTGCAACTTCTTTTTTTCGAGTGTATGAGGGGCGGAAATTGGGCCTTATCAACCCACCTCCTTTGGAATGATTCCATTCCAAATTGGAATAATTGGAAATTGGAAAATGGAAATTGGAATACCCAGGATTAGCACAAAGGACAAATAAATTTTATCGCGGAAAATTAAAGAGTTCCCGTGGATGAAATCACGGGCACCTAGTAGAAACATAAGCTGATAAGGAAATTGCCTTTACCGGGAATCAAACCTCCTTTTAAGACCACAGTGCAGGGTTGGTTTAATTATTCAGCATAATTCAAATTCAAATTCAAAATTTATTTATTTCATGTAGGCTAACTTGTAGCTCTTATGACACGTCATAAATCTACCACCGGTTCGGAATGCAGATTCTGCTGAGAAGAGCCGGCAAGAAACTCAGCAGTTGCTCTTTTCAAAAAAAATTTTTTTTTACAAAGCTATGCTATGTATACAGTGCTTCAATAAAGCTTCAAACATGCAAAAATGCATTTTTGAACCCTGAAATTATATTTTATTAATTAACATCGAGCCGACATGAACTATTTGCGAAAAAACCGCACCATTACACGGTATTTGAAACCGATGTGTAATTAAACATGAAAACTGAATTCCGCACATAATCAATCCGGTTATTGAAGCCGTAGGCCGCCGCTGCCTTTATGCCTGCGTTCAAATCGAAATCGGAAATGTTCATTAAAGTTTGTAAGGGCTGGTTTAATATTACTGAAGTACTCCGCTATTAATTGCGGTTTTCATTTAAGGGATTTATAACGATCCTTATGTCAGTCAAGAAAGCAGACCAATTAATTTTTTTAAGCTTTGATTCGACCTCGTAGTGTCTTCGTACTTTTAAAGAATTCCTAATTACCTAGTTTTATAAGAGGTAACTCTTATATTTTCACCGAGTCTGTCCGTCTGTCCACGGTTTAATTCGGAGACTACTAAAGAAGAAGACGGTACTAAAGAACTGTGGCATGTGGCACAAAATATTGGGAGTATTTACTCACAATATTTTTGAAGAACATTTTTGCGAAATATTAAGCATCCAAGTTCTTATTTTTGTTCTACTTCTTCTTGTAATGCCGTCTCCTATCGGAGGTTTTCAACCAAAGGCTATCTGCACATTGGACGCTGCTGCACGGAACAAGGATCGCGTACATTTTCCATACCACTGGCGCAGGTTCTTAAGCCACGATGATTTTTGTCAGCCAAGCATATGTAACATTTTCTAATGAAAACTACATACTCTTTTTTTTATTTTTTTATTTAAAGACTTAAAAAAAGTGAACACAATTTACACCATAATTTATAGACCAAAGCATTAGACTAAAACTTGTGGCTGGTGATTGCAATTGGCAGCCCAATTAGACCGTAGCCTGTGCTAGGGCTGTCCAAATATCCTCGGCCCAATAGTATTAAATTTTTGATCTAAGTACGCATTCTCCCATCTAAGTACGTATTATGACATAATGCGTACGTGATGAGCAAATGCGGAACTCTACAATGCGCGTGGCCTGTTTTTTTTTTCATCAACGGGTATTCCGTTGTTCCAGAGCCTGGAAGAGCGGGAAAAGAGGCATTCGAGTCACAAAGAGCAGCTCGCGCGGGAGCAGCGGTACCTGCGGCGGCGGCTGGCGCAGCTGCGCGCCAGCCGCGACGCGCGCTCGCTGTCCGAGAGCTCGCTGCCGGCCGCGCACGCCACGCGCGCCGACTCCCTCTCCTCGCTGGAGTCCTCCTCCGGCGTGTCCACGGCCGAGCGGTCGCCCTCCTCCGTGTCCGAGAGCGGTGAGTCGCATCCGAGTCACAAAGAGCAGCGGTACCAACATTTGGCCAAATACGATTTTTTAATGTTATCTTACTTATAGTTAATTCTCTATCGATCCATCGAAGCGGTATTCTCCTTATTGCTGTAGTTTACAATTTAAAAAACGTCGTTTTTTAGCTATCAAAAAGCGTCATTTCTTTACAAATTGCCGCTTTTTGGATCATAGGTCGAAATATGATCTTGGCAGTTAACGACGTTATAACTTGAGGACGGCAGTAGAACTGTACCTACCTACATGTAAACCCATCTATGCCAAAGGTACAGTCGGCAGCTTAGGTATTCAATCCTACGAGAAATCAAACACAATCGTAATCAAGCGACCTCATCTTGATCCGCTAAGATAAGACGTCAACCCGAGACAATGCCCATAATTACTTGATGAATGATGACAATCAACGCACATTAACTTGATGACGACTATGTAATTCCAGTATCAACTGGCCAAATTCCATCTATTGTTTGGAACATGCTCCAAGGGATAATGGATTGGATCCCAATTGTTTACCGTATTTGCTAAGGCTACTCCAATCAAGGGGAATAGTTACAGGAGACGGGACAATACGACTTACAAGTGTCTCAGTAAACTATTGAATTGAAAACAGAAAGCTATCACTGTGAAATTTTCCTCAGTATAACCTAACCTAGGTTTAGGTTATACTATCCAATTATTGTAATTGTTACCCCAATTTTAAGTCTGCTATCAAAGAATAACCCCATTGTATTCTTAACAAAGATTAATTTTTAACCGATTTCCAAAAAAGGAGGTGTTCCGCGATAACTCGAAGACACCTGGGCCGATTTGGAAAATTCTTCTTTTTTTGTTTGAAAGGGTATACTTCCCAAGTGGTCCCATTGTTATCAGGTCAGGATCTGATGATGGGATCCTGGTGAAATCGAGGGAACTTTTAGAATTTTATAGGCAAAATTGATATACTTTCTAGTGGCGTTTGAATTCGGTGTTGTAAAAAGAATTTTTCGTTTATCTTGTTTTGTTTTTGTATTTGTATTTGTCGTTGTTTTCGTGCTTACGAAATGATTTCACTTTAAATTTTTCACGTGGGCAAAATGACTTTCATTTAAGTGCATAAAAATGGGAATACTATGTTTATGTTTAAGTGTGTGAGTAGTAAAAAAATTTGAAATTACTCAGGCTCAAACATTTGTATCGCGGCAATCATACAATTCCGCTATCAACAAGCTTACAACAATATACATACCCTGTCCAAATCCATCTGTATAGGAGTAGGTACGTTGGAGTGGATGCATTGTCCCCGTATTGTTTGTATCGTGGATGGTATTCCGGGGGAAAATGAATGGCCCCCAATTGTTCTGTCGGCTTTGCGACACGGCGCTCCTGAAAGCTAATTGGATAATAGTTTCAGGCTTTCAGGGATTCTGAATCATAAGGTGCGGTATTAAATCCTCCTCTAACCTTTTAGAGTTAAGCGCGTTTTATGTTTTTTATCCGCAACTCCATCCACGTGTAGGATAGGCTTTTTAAATTAAAAAAAAGAATCTTTCGTTTTTTGGAATAGAAAGAAACCTATGTCACTCTCCATGTTCTTATCTATACCTACGCAAAAAATCGTGTCAATTCGATGCTCCGTCACTGTATGATAGAAGGACAAATGGACGCATACATACAATAAAGAGTCAACCTACACAACTTATCGACTGAAAAAAAAAGAAAAACTTTATTCCTTTACATTGTGTATGTATTTAATTTGACATAGGTTTGTGGGTTGAAGTGTATGGGCGTCCAAAACGAACAAAAAAACAAACACACTTTCTTTTAAACATACTATCTTTTAAATCTTTATCGTAAGAATATAATTAAGCAGCCATCTTTACGCAAATATAATATAGTACATTTATAAAATAAATTCAAAAAAATCTTTCTATTCAGTTTACTTTTGTTCAAATTCAAACTCAAAATTATTTATTTCATGTAAGCCAACTTGTGGCTCTTATGACACGTCATAAATCTACCACCAGTTCGGAATGCTGATTCTGCTGAGAAGAGCCGGCAAGAAACTCAGCAGTTGCTCTTTTCAAAACAAAAAATGTTACAATATGTAGCTTATCTATCTTATGAACAGCTGAAGCAAAACAGCAACTTTATCATTAAGGAATTTATTAACTGTGTAACAACCTCTACTTATTAAATGTGTTTTTACACACTGTTCATCAACCTTAATCCATTTCCCAAACTGAATAAAATTGAAAACATCATAGTTCCTCGTATATCTAACGTAGCATCGTGCATAAAATTAAATGCTACACATTTTGCCTAATGTAGCATCCTAAGTGAAATTTAATTCAGCCGTCATGTAGCTTTAACAAATAATTTCCAAAACAAATGTACCGCTTTTATTCCCCGCATATTGCCTTCAACCCTCGAGAGGGTTTCAGCTATCGAGCAATACGTGTAAGAGAAGACGTAGCCACGAACATTTTAACTTTCGAATAGTAAAGGTGAAGTTAACGCCAATGTATGAAAATGGCAGGATCGCTCCTGTTATTTTCATACTAAATTTCTTGCTGGCGTTAACTTTAAGTTCCTTGATTTAGTAGTCACTGTTCTTTTTAAAATTACCTACTTAGCTGTTTCTAAATGTTAATTTAGTTACGTTTGACAGTTATGTTAAAGGAAGATTTTTCGTCATTTATTCCTATAACCGATTGACTGCCTGTCCTAGAAATCCCGTAAGACCCTCCACACGCCGCCCTCTTGAACAACTTGTATCTACATAGCTAGCAACTTATGTGATGCCCCGTCCACCTATTCAGAGCTCACTTCCAATACCTGACTTGGGATCCAAATCTCGGTCAGTTCTTCGAACTCCCAAACTTTGAAGATGCTTAGTAATCTAAAAACATATTTCCTAATGTTAATTTTATTGTTACTTTGTAAGTTAATTGAACATATTTTTTGGACCCAGTGGTCCTGTACCATCGCAGAGGGGCGTGTTGCGCATAGCTTCTCCCACTAGGGAGGTAATAGCTCTGTGGTTCTTCCACTCACATGCAGACACCCGTCAGAAGCAAGTAGGTATTATTTGACGATCCTCCCTGCAGACGCTTCACGGCGTTTTAAGTTATTGCTCCAGCGAAACGAATACTACATAAATTATACTATCTTTGTTCGTAAATACGGTCTCTTTACTTAGTTCTACCTCCCACTTTATAGAAGAGCCTCACTTTGCTCTATACTCTATGGCCGTTCTCTCTTTTGTGTTCTTAGTCATTTAACTTATTAAACTGCTCTCTTGGTTTTTGGACTTTTAAAGAAAGTTAAGTATAAAAATAATACTAATTACCTTCAAAAATTAAAACTTAAATAAAAGTAGCGTGGTATATCAAAACGTGGACACCAATTAGCGACAATTTAGGGGCAAGATTTAGCGTTTCGGTACGATGGCTTGTAGAAACGATATGATATGGATTTAATGAACACTGTTTTCCAAGTTAGCCCGCTATCATTTTAGACTGCATCGATACTTACCATGAATTGAGATCGCAGCCAAGGGCTATTTTGTAATCGATATAAATATTTAAACAAGCAATTAAAAGAGAAATCAACCGAAAATTTATACCTTTAAATTGACATAGATCGTAAATGATTATTCAATGATACACCACTTTCATTTTTTATGGTGGTCACCATATTGAATTTTGAGTACTGTCTTGACGTAAGAATAATCAAAATCGATCCACACGTTTAGTCTCCAGAGCGCCACATACATACATACACTGATAAACACCCCCCTTTGCCTGTCGCAGTCGGGTAAAAAATATCAAATAAAAAAAAATCTTAAGCCACAATGAAATGAAATCTGAACGTTTATCAAAAGTTGGTACATGCCCTGATCTTTTGGTTAAAAAAAAAGTTTCGGAACCCCCGAAACAGTAACGTAATACTGGAATAAAGGCTTTAATCCGACGGACGCTCAGATCCATTGTTACAAAGGCTGTATTGTTGCCTTTTATTTATGCATTAACTTTCGCAATTCAACTGTCGGACGCACGGACAAACCGAAAAACTTCCTACGCTCTTACTCGTATATTGGATACTGTAAATAAGGTTCTGTAGTGGCGCATTAAGGCTTCAACACACACAATGCGCGCCGCAAATCTGTCTGACGCGGAGCGGGATCGCTTCTGATTTTCGACCTTTATCATCTGGTCCCATTATCATCCCTTTCAAACAAAAAAAGCTTTTTTCCAAATCGGTCCAGGAGTCTTCGACTAATCGGGGAACATACTAACATAAAAAAAAAAAGATTCCGATGAATTGAGATTGAGAAAAAGGATTTTTGGAAGTCGGTCAGAAATTTGGCACAATTTCTGCTGTATTAATAATTTGCTAAGCATTCCTCGTGACTGAAGGAAATACAGAATCAAATTCAAAATTATTTATTTCATATAGGCCAACTTGTAACAAGTCGGGAATCTACCACCGGTTCGGAATGCTGATTCTGCGGATAAGAGCCGGCAAGAAACTCAACAGTTCGACCCCTCCGTAGAACAAAGTCTCATCTGCTAAATTCACAACTTGAAATTTGAGCCTTAAAAGTCACATTTTCAAGGCTCAAATCTCATGTTATGAATTTAGCAGATGAGACTTTGTTCTACGGACGGGTCGAGTTGCTCTTTTCAAAACAAAAAATGTTACAAAATGTAGCTTATCTATCTTGTGGATAACTGAAGCAAAGCAGATTGGTTCCGAGCAACTTTGTCATTATTGTCATATCGTCTGACGACAGCTGAAAATACTAGTAGCTATATCGGATACTGTAAATAAGGCTCTATAGAGGGTATAAATAGTTGGGCGATAAAATGTAGAGATAAATGGGCGGACGCGCTGGGCGTTATAAAATTATCTCGAGGCTGTATTTGTGAGGGTTTTCGTACCTTTTTCCTCAAATATAATGGACACTTATTATTTAATTTGTAAAAGAGTTTCTATTTTAATTATAAAATAACTATATGATGCCCGCGAATTCGTCTGCTTGGATTGAGATTTTTTGTTCCCGTGGGAACTCTTACATTTTCCGGGGGAAAAAAAGATACCGGCCGAATTGATAACCCCGTCTTTTTGGAAGTAATTTAAAAAGATTAAAAAGTATCAACCGAAAAAGTGGAGTATAAAGCCAGAAAATCATGAAAATTAATAGATTTGATAATTTTTTCGTCTTATTGGAACGAAGTTCCTTATCGCGCGTTGTGAAAGGGGGCTAGACGGAAAAAATTCTTACTAAAAGTTGTCACGACACTTTTTGCTATAGTAAGCTATTGTAAGCTGTGCGGCGTCGCATGTTTCTCTGTCTGTCTGTCTCTCTCTCTCTTATAGAAAGCAAGCCAGATATTTTCATTTCTATTTCGCATTGAACTTCGTTCCATCCGGGTGTCCCTTGACACCTCTCAAGTTTTTTTGTTTTTTATACTCTACTACTTTTGCCTGCGACTTCGTCCACGCGGAAGTAGGTTTAAAAAATCCTCCGGGAACTCTTTGCTTTTAATGAGAAAATTAAAAATTAAAGATTCCGTAGAGCCGTATAGGTTAGTTAGGCAATGGTTAGGCACCTACTCGACCAATGAGTTACATACTGTAACGTAAAAGTAAACAATCTCTGTTGTAGTTGGTACTTTGTATGCTCTGTGTTGGACGTTAAAAGAGAAGATTATCTCTTCCACAAAAACGAATCATAAAGGTGGGGCTACACTCGCATTGTTTTTACGTATTTCCAGCGACGACGGCGCGCACGGCAGATGCGGGCGTAAAAAGAAATATTTGCATATCAATTGCACGGGGACGCTGCTGTTTGGTTTTGATACTCTTTTTTATCGAGATTTTGCGTTTCTATGTGGTGGCGTAACTTTTTTTTTTAAATCCCATGCCATGCTTTACTTGAATAATATTCCCCTGTGCGCTTCAAATAAGCGTAAAGCTTGTGTTAGGAGTGAGTACGACAATGGTGCAAAGAGTGGGGAGTGAACCTTTGACCTTTCAATCTTAAGTCCTGACCTCCAACAGTTAGGCATTGAGGTGTTAAGACGTTTTACGTAATGTACGGTGACCAAATCGTAGCAAAAGGAAAGTCTTTACTTGGGCAGCCCTGGCGTACTCCGCAGTAAACTGCGGAGCTACAAATACATGACATACCCCTTCGAAGGGCCTAAATTCAGAGAGCGCGAAGGGATAAGAGTTACGTGACAGAAAGAGAGAAAAGTCTAGGTGAATAAGACGGTAGGTAAGTAGAGCTGTGTCAACCTGAATTGCACTTTATTGTGTAGTAACAACAGTCGCTATTTATTTAAATCATTTTGCGGAGTGAATCTTCTGTACCTTAAGATACTATTAGGTATTCTGTGACCTGGGCTAGTGTTACGTCCGGGGACAAAGTTAGGCCATTCATTTTACTGATAACTTATGGATTGGAAACAGTCACTATGTACTTCATCAGAAGGCTCAAGTTCGGTAAATGGAGAAACAGAGAGAGAGAGAGAGATGCTCAGAGTAACCCTGCGCGGTCAGGGAAGACAGCATTGAAAAAATCCTTAGGAGAACAAGAGAGTTACTGGCATAGCTCATAGAGCCCCACTCTATGAGCTATGAGCAATTCAGCAGGGCTAGCATAGGCGGGAGAGATTTTATCCCCAGGAAAAGGATAAAATGTTTATCCCCTCGCTTAGTTTATCCACCCGTCGAACATGGGTACATCGGTGGAAATAACACTCAGTGGATATACTTCGCCTTCTCCGCTGTCGTCATGCTTTAGCATAGGGAGAAGATAATTTTATCCCCTGTCGGTGGATAAAATCGGGGGATAAAATTTTTATCTCCTGCCCATGCTAGCTATGCAGGCGTAGTTATATCAGATGTTTCGTGAAACTTGATTACGAGCCCAACAAAGTCTACAAAATTAATTGAACTGGTAACCGAAGGACGGAATTTAATTTTCGATGATTATCCACAAATAGATTATAACCCGGTTATGAGCTAACTGCATTTGGCGAAGTAATTACATTCCGCGACGCGCGCTAACCGCGTTACGGCCAAATCGTGCGAATAAACGGTTAAAAACGTCCAAATCAAACGTTGCCAGGGTTGTCACCCGTAAAAAATATTTAATATTAAACAAACTGATTTTGACAAATATTTTCCTCTCCCCTCCGCGAAAAGCTTGTGTTAAGAGTGCGTATGACAATAGTGCAAAAGGTGGGAACCTAACCACCGACTTTTCAGTTTAACCATTCATCTATCGAGCTATTAACTTTTCATTCAGCTTCATTCAAACATTCATTCATTGATATGTTGACTTCAAATAAGGTTCGTAGGTCCGTAGTATTTTTTTATTCGATGACAAGATAATCTTTGACTGCGATCTCACCTGATGGTAAGTGACGATGCAGTCTAAGATGATAGCGGGCTGACTTGAAAGGGGGATGGCAGTGTACATTCAACCCATACCCCTAATCTGCTTCTAAACGCCATCGTGACGGAACGCTAAACCGCTTGGCGGCAAAACGGTACGTAGTACCGCTAACAGTTAGTAAGTACTCTTCGGTATAGGTATAGCCACTTCTTATCTTGTAAAATGTTACTTGTTTGATCTTATATAAGTCTTCACAAACTTTTTTGCGTAGTGTAACTAACTACCTACACGTAGCGTCATCGAAAGCAATCTGCTTGTGAATAAAACAAGCAAAGAAAGCACCTAATTTGGCATATTTCGCGTAGAAGGCCAGAAAGGAAAATCCAGTTTTCCATTTTATGAATATAACTTATTATACACGAAAGTCAACGATGTAAAGAAGAAAGGATGGATATCGAACAGTCCCAAAGTATTATTTTAGTAAACAAATAAAAAGCTACGTTTGCTTGTCAGCTCCTTGTTAAGTTGGTAACAAAATAATTATGGCAACACATTTACTACCAACATCAAAGAAGTTAAAAGTAAACGATGGCATCGATTTTCAAAGTATAATTTTTTTAGTTTTGATATAGGTACTAGAAAATATGCCATAATAACTATTTTACAAAATAAGCACTTTATCACAAGAAGTCTTTGAGCATTAAACTTGGCTGAGTTGACTTAATACTCAAAGCATGAAGTGGTGATTGCTATAAAAAATTACCAATTTTTATATTTTAGATTTTTTTTTAAACCCTCCAAGAACGCTTTTCTTTTCCCTGTGTTTTGCCTGCATGGAGTTAGTTTTTTTTTTAATCCTACAAGAACTCTTTTCATTTCCCTGTGTTTTGCCTGCATGGAGTTAGTTTTTTTTTTAAATCCTACAAGAACTCTTTTCTTTTCCCTGATTTTTGAGTGCATGGAGTTAGTTTTTTTTTAAATCCTGCAAGAACTCTTTTCTTTTCCCTGTGTTTTGCCTGCATGGAGTTAGTTTTTTTTTTTTAATCCTACAAGAACTCTTTTCTTTTCCCTGTACAAATTACTCAGACACATTACAGGTCTTTAATTACGAGTATACCTATCCATGCAAAAAAATCTTGCTCCACCCGCACCTCTTCGCGATTTCTAGAGAAACGAACACACTTTCGCATAAAATAAATCATTCAGTGTGATCTCGGGTTTCATATATCAATGAAGAAAATATAACAAAAGGATGCCACTGTGTACGGCAAACAAATGTGTGTTTTACGATGCGTTAAAGGTTTTTATTGTAGTTATAAATCAGGAGTCGAAAGCGAGTCGCGAGCGGCGCCTTCAGCCTTCCAATTAACCTAAAAGCATTGCCTCTGGTTGTTTTTGAAAGTCTTTAGCTTAAAAGCGAATTGTCTTCAAGACAATGGAGCCTCCAGAACAAATATATTATTAGATTTTCACTTGCGCAAAGTAAGATATCTGTTTCAAAATTATTATTGCGCGCTTTTCTGATGCTACCCTAAAAGCATTGTATGTTGGGTGAAAAGACGTTTAATTTTATAAGAACAAAAAGTTTTTTAAAATGTAAAGGTAAATTTTTGTGTTAAATAATATAAACTAGGGTTATCTAGCGCATAGTAGGTAAGTCCATTTTAATTTTGGTATGCCCATTAAAATTATTTCTGACTAGCTTTTTCTAAAAAAGGAGGTGGTTCACAATTGAGAAAGAAAAAAAAAGATTCCGACGAATTCATCGGAATCTTTTTTTTTTCTTTATGTATGTGCTTCAGGAGCGAGTAGTGACCCCGCACTGGGAAGCGCAATCCCCACTAAGTTGGCTGACGACATCAGACGAGTCGCAGGGAACCGCTGGATACAGGCGGCGCAAGACCGAGATCCCGGGAAGTCATGCTATATCTTTGTTCAGCAGTGAACGTCTATCGGTTCATAAAAAAGAAGAAGAATTTGAACGCGCCCTAAGTCTAAAATCTTTAATCCCTATGCTGATTTTCACGAAACACAGAAAGATTAACCCGGTTATATATTGCTGGTGGGCGTTGATAAGCCTTCCGTGCTTCGCTGTTATCAAGGAAGTGGGGGGAAGGGGGGGACTGCTCTAATTACTTCACCACTATCAAAGTTTAATTAGAGCAGAGTTAGTATGATGCAAGTGGTGGAATGGTCAATGGAGGATGTGTCTTAAAACCTTAAGTTTTTTTTGCGAGATGCTCATAAAACTCCATAAAACTTTGGATTCCAACTCTTCAATCCTGATGCTGCATACTATCATCACTATACTGCCCCCATAAACTGTGGGGATTTAGAAACTGCCGATTATGAATAGTTATTGTAGGTACCAAGTAAAGACTACATCGTTGAATTCCAGGAGCCAAATCTTCAATCCTGATGCTGCAGGGATACTGCCCCCTAAACCGTGTGGAATGTCGATTGTGAATTGGAGAAGCGGATGGAATCGCGGGCATCCGATATTAGCTGTTGCCCGCGACTTCGTCCGCGTCAATTTTTGTTATTATGATCGCTATTAAGAAGTTTTTAAAAGAATTTATTTTAAATATGGATAATTTTCCCCGTTTTTGCAACATTTTTCACTGATGCTTCGCTCCTATTGGTCGCAGCCTGATGTTATATAGCCTAAAGCCTTTCTTGATAAATGGACTATCCAACACAAAAAGAATTTTTCAATTCGAACCAGTAGTTCCTGAGATTAGCGCGTTCAAACAAACAAACTCTTCAGCTTTATAATATTAGTATAGATTATAATAACCTGCTGATAAGCTATTTAAAAAAGGTCAAAGTTCTTAAATTTCGTAAACCGATGAGCGAGCGCTACACCACTTTGCATAATATCCATTTTTAGGCAAAAATCCTGCTTTCATAAGCCATAAGCTGAGCATCTTCAAAAAACATGGAAATAAGGCTGTTAAAAATCCATACCTTCCTTAAACGCATTTATAATATTAGTAAAGATTTTAGGAAGAACTATATTATTAGGTACTTCATTAAAACTTTGTTGAACGTATGCAAATAAAGAATTTCTATTTCTATTAAAAAAATATTAAACAAACTAGCCTTAACCCGCGGCTTCGCTCACGTTAGGTTCGATTTTTTAACCCCCTATTTAACCCTCTTGGGGTTGGAATTTTCCAAAATCCTTTCTTAGCGGATGTCTACGTCCTAACAGCTACCTGTATACCAAATTTCAGCTCGATCGGTCCAGTGGTTAGAGCTGTGCGTTGATAGATCAGTCAGTCAGTCAGTCAATCAGTCACCTTTGCCTTTTATATATTTAGATAATCGCCGAATAAAGTGTTGTGTAAAGACAGATTAAAATAATTGTTATCGATAGGAAATGGCGGAGAAGCAGAAGAGCAGAGGGTAATCTTGCTAAAATCCGAATCTCATAAGACATTTGACGCGTGAAGAAATTCAATTCCGTTCAAATTGGAAGGCAAATTAGATTCTCTATGGGTTACCGTTACGATAACGAAGGATAGTGGAAAAATAAGAGAAAAACGAAACGTGAATACATTTGGTAATTTTCTTTCGCAGATTTTATCCAAAAGACCAGCTTGTACCCACAATTTTGTCCGCTGGATTTAAGTTTAAAAAAAATGGTATTTTTACACGTTTTTATTTACAATTTAAGTTCTTTACTGTTTTGTATCACGGACGGTGTCAGTAAAGCTTTATGGTAAGTGATGATGCAGTCTAAGATGGTAGCGGACTAACTTGGAACGGATATGGCAGTGTACATTCAACCCAAACAACCATAATCGATTTCTACACGTCATAGCTAACTAGCTACGACCAAAGCCTCCCACCAGACCAGACCAGAGACAATTCAGAAATTAAAAATTCTTAAATTGCCCCCGCCGGGAATCGAACCCGAGACCTCCCAGTTATAAGACTACAGCCCTCACCACTGCGCCCGGTCGTCGAAAATATGGAGTTTGACAGTTCATTTATAAAAAACAAATGGCGCCCTCTAGGTGGAAATTGATAGTATTCTTCCCCATTAGGTTGAAACAACTACTGTTGGCAATGACTCTACCGTCCGATTTTCTAGCTGCGAATTGCTACTAATCAGACAAACAAACAAATGGTATCTCGAAGCCATGCTTAAAAATACAGCTCGTAGTTCTGCTTTTAAAAAAGTTTGTTATCGATTCAAAATAAGTTACCTACTTACATTAGTTTAGCAGCTTAGTAAGACTAGATATCAAATTCTAATTTCAAAACAAATTCTAATTTATTTATTTATAATAATAATATTTATTTCATAATCAAGGTAGGTACATACTTAGACTTAGACCTAATAACAATAAATGCATAAACACTTATACTATTAGGATCAAAGCTATCCTTGCTAGATTTTATTTTATTTTATAGATAGATTTATAATTTATTTTTCCATTTTTAGTTGCTTCTATCGACGGTTCAATTTTTTGTAAAAAGTCGTCACGATATTTGTCTCGTATAAAGGTACAAGATTCATTCAGTTAGATAGGTCATAGTTGCGACAAACTAATAAATCTTAGGTTCTGCCATTTGGCAAAAGTGTGCCAGAGTGCAGACGATACGTGACCCCTATAAATCCATAGACAAGCTATCCGAGATCGAACTACGATTGAGGGAGGCTGTATCTCATCATATAATATATCGCTCAATTGCGGCAACACTGTTTTATAATACCTCAAGTACTATCCCGATATTTTTTTAAAATGTGTCTAAAGTTTTGTTAAATGACAAAATCTTATTTTTGGAATTTTTAGTAGTCTTCTCTGGGTGTTCATAGAGCAAGAATAGCAATTTTTGTACATTACCTACTAGTTAAAAGCATTACTTTTTCACATAAAATAAAAGATAGACAAGCAAAAAGCCAAAGAAAGATAATCTTTCTTTGTCTTTTTGCTACTTTTTGATGACTGGACGGAACTGTGGTGAGTTTCTAAAAAATAATATTTTTTTCTTAATAAAACGTAAAAAAAAATCTTTTTTTTACGTTTTTAGCCAAGTTAAAGTTGACTAATATTCTCCTATATCCTCCGAATAAGCGGAAAGCTTGTGCTAGGAGTGGGTACGACAATAGTGCAACGGGTGGGGTTCGAACCTGCGACCTTTCAATTTTTAGTCCGCACCCTTTATTAAGGCTTAATAAAGGTGTTGATTGGACCGGACCTAACTTTTAGTTTTAAATTAAACTGTTTATTTTTCTTCTTAAAAGTTCAACGTCCTAAACATGGGAAGTTAACGAACCTATTATTTCTTTAATTTCCGTGACTGGTTGTCGTTAACTAATTATAAGTTGATGTCAAAACCTAAAACATTAGTTATCCAAATTAAAAAAGCCCAATAATTCCTGCATGGAAATTCATTTTTAAGAATTTTTTAACACATAATTTACCTCGACAAAGATTAATTCTAACAAAAATTGCAGGCAATATTCAAGTCAGATCGATAAACAACACCCGGATTCTTCCGAAGGAAGAAGGTATAAGCAAAGATTCTGTCTGCTTTAATACGACCACTGGGTCCAAAAATAAGTAAACATATTTACGCGCGAAAAATCCAAAATCTTTAATCTGCGCGACTTATTACACGCAGATTAAGGGTTTTGGATTGCCGCGGGAACTCTATAATTTTATTTTCCGGGATAAAATATAGCCTATGTGTTAATCCTGAGTATGAGCTGTCTCCACAGCCAAATCGGATCATTCGTTGCGGTCTGAAGGAGTAACAAACATGCATCCATACATCCATCCTCACAAACATTCGCATTTATAATAGGAGGTTATGTGAAACGTTTATGTCAAGCGTGATGCATCATACGTCATCGTCGTTAAATTGGGGTTAATATTTGCGACTAGTCAATAGTGTGTGTGTGTGCTCCTCACACTCCTAAAAGAAAACTTATGCTGAGATCTATAGAGCGTGCTCTGACTCAGCTCAGACTCAATATAGAGGTTAAAACGAGACACAAATATGCTCTGACATAAATTTTGTCTCGTATTAATTCTGTCTTGAGTCTAAGCCGAGTGAGAGTGCGGTCTATACATTTCAGCCTTAAAGTCTTCTCTTAGGAGTGTTGCTTGACGCAAGAAGATAACATCCTAATTTACGACCATCTCGATTAATTATCACCAATACTAATGGCGCATAACAATTTCATTCACACGTAGATAATTTGCGAGAGGAAAAACAAATAAATTATGGAGTTTGGGAGATTTAGTGGAAGTAGGTGATAAACAGACAAGGGTCTTGGGGATGTGACGTCACCAGGAAGCTCCGGGATTTATGGGACGGAGGTATGAAAAAATGTAAGATCCGCTCGCTAAGATGGGAATACCAATGAAGGGAGTGCCTATGGATTTATTAATAATTTTTTGACTGTGTCGATTTTTTAATGCGATCATAAGGTTATTTTGACATTGGAGAAACGCAATTTTTTCGAGTTCGAGCTTCCAGTTTTTTTTTTTTATTATAATTTGTTTGCTTAGAAGCTATAAGTATTCGGTAAAACTTTCAACAACTAATTATATATTACGGTTGACAATCGAGGCTTAATAATGGGGTCACGGTTATTTATTTATTTATTTATTTAGGCAATCCAAACAGATAAATATCCATTATGGTTAGCGTCCTTTGGTTACGGAACCCTAAAAAATGGTAAAGATATTAATATTAGAATACCAAAAATTGAGCATTTCTTACTTAATATTCTGCTCGACACTCCATTGCGTGGAAGTCCTAAATTTTCAAGTTGAGATTTATTAGGCCTCCCCACATCAGGTGCGTCGCCTCCCGCCAACTGTAAAGGACTATCCACATTCAACGCACAACCAGTGTTGCCACCTCGAAAATTATCTTGTCACTAGATTCAATGTAAAATATCACCAGATTTTAAAAAAATTGGATGAAAAAAAAACACCAGAAGTCGCTAATTATTTTATAAGTACTAAATAAGTATGAATAAAAAACTCACTGTCAAGATTTTAGAAACGTCATAATTACGTTGATCTGTAACCTCCTCAAGATCAACTCATAAATTACGTGACCATGGAAAAACTCTGAGATCAATTTACACCTTAAATTTTGATGATACTTGTACAATATATATGTGCATATAAATGTATAATTATAATTAAAAAATAAATATAATTATGAAGATAATTTTGCCGCAGTTGCTAACAAGTTGTCCTAAATTACGTTACGTAGTATGTATTACTTCTATGAGAAAGAACATAGAATAAAGAAAAGTTATTTAGAAAACGAGCAAACTTGACTATGACATTGACAGATTAATGTCATAATCAAGGTGGTTGGTTGGGTATTGCATTTCTGCGTCATTACCTACACACAACAAAGCATTTTTTTAAAACGCTTTTAAGGTTCTTCCCACTGAAATAAGTATTGCCAGATGCTGTATCAAAAATCGCCAAAAAACACTAAAAATAAATTGTCGCTAAATGATGAAAAATTATCGCTATAAGCTCTGAAAAATCACCAGATCTAGTGACAAAATCGCTAAGGTGGCAACACTGCGCACAACCGTCTGCGGCTTACGGTACAGTCAATGAAATAATAATCTACATATTATTTATAAAAATACAAAAATACGAATACGATCAATCGAATTAAACCTGATACTAACCTTACTGATGATAAAACAGATGTAGTCTAATAATAAATAAAAATAAACAAATAAAATTATTTATTTGCCAGAATAGTATGCGAATAGGACACAAACTATTATAAAATTAAAGTAATTAAATTAAGTGAAATTATTAGACAATTATAATTATAGATTCAAATTAATAAGTCAAACTTATAGTAATAATAGTCAAATAGAATTAAATTTCAAAATATCAATATTTATATTTTACCGGTACCTAACTATTACACTAAATATTCTTTTATATTGTAATAACTTTTCTCCAGTAGCCATTTGTTAATTTGAAGATGGTAAGCCTAAGATGGTATAGTTCTTACAATTTACGAGGGCGCGTGAGCTTACTTGTGGTTACGTCGTGTTCATGCATATTGCGTAAGTGTGCGTGCTTGTCAGGAACCTACGTGGGAGCGGTCAGGCGCGAGCAAGCTCTCGCTCACACTTATACAGATACGACACACACAACCATGAGCCACGCGCCCTCGTGAATTGCAAGAACTATGACGGGTTAACTTGTAAACGGTTGTGTGTGGACAGTGCTTTAAAAAGTGTGCCATAAATAATTCACACCTCCATATTTTAATCCCGACTAAAAGGTGGATGCCGGCAGCATCACCAATTCAATTTGTTTGAGAGATTTAATTGGATAGAAAAACAATTGGATCTGCTATGAGGAAACTGGGCTAGTAAATTGGTAATACTGACAGTGTTCCAGCTGCTTCCATCGATGTATTTTATCAAGGAGACCAATCTATATTAGCTTTGTAGGTGCTATAGTATGTAAATATGATAGAAACAATCTTAAAATTAAAGTGGTTAAATTAAGTGAAATTATTAGACAATTATAATTATAGATTCAAAATAAATCAAAATTAATAAATCAAGATTAAAATAATAATAGTCAAATAGAATTTTTGTAAATGTCAATATTTATCTTTTATCGCTTTCATCGTTAATTAATATTCTTTTATGTAATAATATCTTTCCACCAGTAGCCATTTGTTAAGTTGTAGATGGTAAGTTAAGATGGTAGCGGGCTAACTTGTACACTATTGTGTGTGGATAGTGTTTTAAAAAGTGCGCCATAAATATTTTCATCCCGACTAACGTTTTCAAACCCCTATTTTACCCCCTTAGAGATTTAATTTTCAAAAATTCTTTCTTAGCGGATGCCTACATGATAATAGCTTCTGCATACTTTCAGCGCGATCCATCCAGCGGTTAGAGCTGTGCGTTGATAGATCAGTCAGTCAGTTAGTCAGTCACTTTTGCCTTTTATATATTTAGAAGATTTAGATTAGATCTGCGAATAAATAATAAGTAACGGCCGGTTTCTGAATTGAGAATTTCATGCTGAGTCCGTCTCAAACTATACTTAAGTACTACTCAAGCTAATTTTTGTTTCTGAATTGATATTGAGTACAGTTTGAGAATTAGAGCTTGAGAATTCTCAAATTTTGACATTTCGAAACTTAAGTTCATGCTTAACAGCAAATTTCAGCAAATTTGCATTTCACAACGCATTTGACAGTGCTCAAAGCTCTCTTTTCTCAAAATTGAGTACGTGATTTTTAAGTAATGGATTTCGGCTACTTAAAACTATACTCAAGTTTTCAATTTATTGGATTTTATCGGAATTAAACAGACTCTTTGTGAAAAATCCAGCTTTTGCACAATGTCTAGTGAAGATTCTTCGTTGTCATCTTTGGAGGACCCTGAGGTACAACAAAGGCAACCCCACAGGCGACAAGTTGTAAGAAATCGGCCAAATTTTTTTGAAATTCTCAGCGAAGAACAATTCAAGGACAGATTTCGCTTTTCTAAAGAATCTGTTAGATTCATCTTCAATAAAATAAAGACCAAATTACCAGCTAGAATTCAAAGGCGGGACTGTATTTCACCAATGTTACAACTATTAATAGCATTGCGATATTACGCAACGGGCAGCTTCCAGGCCGTAGTAGGAGACACTGCGAATGTAAGCAAGGCAACAGTATGTCGGGTGATTGGGAGAATCTCCAGTGCTATTGCAATGCTAAGGCCGCAATATGTGCAAATGCCTTCTGCTCTAGAGCGACCAACAGTGGCTGCAGGATTTTTTGATATAGCAGGATTTCCTAGAGTCATTGGTGCAGTAGACTGCACTCACATTAAAATTGATTCTCCTGGTGGGAACAGGGCAGAATTATACAGAAATAGAAAAGGGTACTTTTCTGTAAACACTCAAGCTATATGTGATGCTAATTTGAAGATAAGAAGTATTATTGCCCGTTGGCCAGGTTCTGTCCATGATACAACAATTTGGAATGACTCTCCGCTTGCTGCTGAGTTTGAAAATGGAAGATTTGGGTCTTATATTATTTTAGGAGACAGTGGATACCCATGCCTAAGGTACCTCATGACGCCATTTTTAAATCCCACTACTTCAGCACAAGAAGCATATAACAGAGCACATATTACTACTAGAAATACAATTGAAAGATGCTTTGGAGTTCTTAAGAGGCGTTTTCCCTGTCTTCATTCTGGAATGCAGATTAAATTAGGCAAGGCATACAAGGTTATTGTAGCATGTACAGTTTTACATAACATGGCCTTAGATCTTGATGACAATATAGTTCAAGAAGATGAACTTGCTATTTTTCAGCAAAATGATGTTATACCAAGCCAACACCAAGCTGAACAAGCTCAAAATTTTGCGGTAAGATCAGCAATAGTGCAAAGTCATTTTACAAATGTATAATGATAAGTCCCTGTCAGTGTAGGAATATATAGTGTCGACTCCGCACCGGGAAGCGCAGTGTTGGCAGACCCCCCACCAGGTGGACCAACAACATTAAACGAGTCGCAGGGAGCCGCTGAAATTCAGGCGGCGCAAGACGGAGGCCATACAAGAAGTCCATACAAGATGTGTGTAAAAATAAATGAAAGAAAAAATCCCTGTAATCATATTTTGTTAGAAATAAGAAACTCTTTGTGGATGTAAATAAAAGTTTTGTTTTTTATAATTATATGTTGTTTAATTTAAAACTTTATTCTTTTACAGGGTCATTAAAATTAAACCATTGTCTTTATAATATTTTAATAGAATTACGAATTAAAATATGAACTATCCTAAATTAAATTATTACTTATATTAAGAAACAATAAAAAAAACATCCATACTAGTCCATACTAGTATTATAAATGCGAAAGTGTATCTGTCTATCTGTTTGTCTGCTTCGTTTTAATGCCCCATCTCTTCCACCGATTATGATCAAATTTGACACAGAGGTAATTTAATTCCGGGGGAGGATATAGGCTTTTCCCGGAAAATTAAGGAGTTCCCGTGGGAATTAAAAAACCTTAATCCACGCGGACAAAGTCGCGGCCATCATCTAGTTTACAACAATTCTCTCTGCGCCTTTTCTAACTTTTTTTTTTAAATTTGCATCTCCATCTCATGTCTTTGTTTCTCATTTCTAAATTTTAACATTTCATTTTTTTTTTGATAGAATGTTAATTCTATTTTTTTCTTAAAATAAATTTTTTTTAGCATCTCTGCAGATTTTTTCATGTATCCATTGCCTACATTATTCTTTGGATTTTTTTTTGTCTTCATGCTGCAACGCTGATTATTTAACAATTTTCTTTTTGGCATTATATTTTTAGGTGAACACTCGTGCACTGGAGGTTCCGTTAATTCTTGAATTGAGTCTTCTGTAAAGAAAATGTTAAATTACAAAATACATGCATAAAATTGAAAATTGAAATTGGCAGACAGATAGATCACATTTGAGACTACGTAATAAGGATCTGTTTTGGGGTACAGAATCCTAGAAGTACTTATGTAGTACATGGCACTTTTCTATCTTTCATCAAACAATATAGATATAGATACAACTTTTACATGGTTTTCAAGTCAGATTACATGCAAAACAGTAGACTATAAATACTTACTAAAATATTCAGCTGCTTCATCAAATGGATTCTCATCAGGATGTATTTGGTCATCTAAAATTGCTAAAACTTGGTGATCAGCATCTGTTAGTATTGGATTGTAGGATCCACCCCCAGTTTTCTTTATATTTTTCTGAAATATACAAAAATATTTATAATCTACATGTTGATTTATTAACATGATCAACAATCAGGCTATTAAATATCATTGCAATAATATCTAATGGTGAGTACATTTTAAAAAATAAATAGATACCTTGTCATCAGTCCAAATCCTTTTTAAATCTTTAATTGAACTTTCATCTAAAATAATTATCTGAAAAGATTTTATTAAAATAAGTATGATTCTAGAATAATATACAGAATCTTACTTCCTACTAATATATATAATAACATAGCCCGACTTAACACATAAGCACATTTTATCCTAGAAAATTAAAGTTCCCGCGAGTACAAAAAAACCTCAATCCACGTGGACGAAGTCGCGGGCATCAGCTATTAGGTATATTACAATCTTTCTGTTAGTATATTATAATATTATAGTAAAGTTAGTAGTTATTACATCATGGTCAGTTTTGGCGATATCTGAAGATTCACCCAGCAGCTTTTCGTCACTTTGGTCCTGAAATAATAAATTTCATCACACTAATATTATAAAGCCGAAAGTTTGTATATGTGTGTGTATGTTTGTTACTCTTTCACGCAAAAACTACTGGACCGATTTGGCTGAAATTTAAAACAGAGATAGATTATACCTTGGATTAAAACATAGGCTACTTTTTATCCCGGAAAATCAAAGAGTTCCCGCAGGATTTTAAAAACTAATTTCACGCGGACGAAGTCGCGGGCATCATCTAGTTTTTAATAACTATGATCTTGAGGTTATATACTTACATAGGTATCAACTTACACTTTTATCATCTCTAGAGACTATTTCTGAATTTACAGAAAGTTCTTCTAGATATCTTTGTTTCTGGAAAAAAAAACAGTTATGTGTAACAATAGTTAAGAATAATAATGTATGATGATAATAATAATTCTTCGTAAATTCACATTTTCATTGGCAGAAACTTTTCGTGCACGATGCTTAACGTTATTGTAAAAATGTTTTAGCATTTCACAGTCTCTGGGCCCTGTGGTATTTATGCTATTAAATTGTTTCGTTATAGCCATCCACGCTTCCTTCTTTCTTTGCAAATGCAATCCTCCTGTCCTTTTGCATTCAATCACGTCTTGAAATCTGTGAAGAGAACATATTTTAATATCACTTTAATAAATAGACTAGTTAGTCTTGTGACTAGACGAATATAATACTCGACGAATGTTACGAATTACGATGTCGTTATCTAATTATTCACTATAATAACTATACTTTTTTGTTACTTACTTGAATAGAGATATTGTTGGCTTTTCAATTCAAAATTAGGTAGGTACGTATAAAGTTTTATCTCATAACTAGCGCCCGCCAGGCCGCTAGCAAATGCCATGCCACACTAGTGTTCGGAATTCAGTGAAACTCATTTGAACGTGGTAAGTGTTCGTAACCATAAATCTAGTAGGTACTACATATATATCGGTGCATACTAACTATTACTTAATAGTAACCAATAGGAGAAAAACTGACCTACGAGTTATGAGCTACAAGCAAGCGTAAAGAAAATGTGAAAAAGATTAGGTACTTACTTTGCAACGAGTGCGAGAAGCGTTTCTTTCTCCTCGTTGGTGAAATTTGGGGATCTTTTTTTCTTCTCTTTTTCCATAATTGTGAGATATTATTTTGAAATTGAAACAAAAAAAAATAAGATTTGTAAAAAACCGACGTTTCTTTGATGTACGCTATTTGAACCGTTTACCATTGTCATGTACGTTCCATTCTCTGTCACGGTAATTTAACATCAAAAACTTATAAACGAGTTTTGCGAGATAAAAGTATAAAATATTTAAAATTCATAATTCATTAAATAAAATTGAACAAAATGTACTTTTTAAATTATTTTTCATAATAAAATTTAACAAAATCAGAAATAAATATTGCTATCGGTACTTATTCGGTAAATACCGGTTTTTGTACTTGTAACGAAACGTAAAGACAATATTTGAGTATACTCAGTGAAATACTTATCTGATTACCGTTTGAGAAATTCTAATTTTATGGTGTGAAACACAAAAAACTTAAGTCTTAATCAAATATTTGAGCAAAACTTAGTTAAGTTTTTGTTGAATGCTTAATTCAGAAATCGGCCGTAAGGAAGTCTAATTCAGAACAAAATCCACTCAAAAAATGGCCCTACTTCAGACCAAAACGACGTATGATTTAAAATACGAATCATACGAATCACTTCCGAGTTTACAGGTAGACATGCTCGGTTCAAATTCAGAACGGAAGCAATGATTGGTTCGCGCGCATGCTGCTATGTTTGCTATGACAGCTGAGTCATTGGACGACGTTATGGAAATTTGACGTGCAAGAAAAATGACCAACTGTTGACGTGCTATTTTTGTTTTTAATCCCCGCCTCTAGCGGCTTAAATTTAATTTTTGTTGAGGTCATTTTTTTAACGCATAACTGCGTTACGGAAGTCTACCGACTTCCTTACTTATTATTTATTCGTATTATTAGATGCTCGAATACGAGTGCCGAAAATTTTGCTCGCATTCGAGAAACTGTCCTCGTTTGACTGAGCCATTATTGAACAGACTCTCCTTATCAGGGAACCACTTACGAACAATCGTGTTGGGGTAGTTACCTCCCCGACTAATTATTACACAAACTGCACCCAGCGTTGGATTGCGATCGCGTCGCGCGCCAATTTCCTGTTATACATGTTAAATGGCCGCCCGTCTGCCCTCTTCATTCCACCCCCTCCACCCCCTCCATTCTCCGCACTACAATTCAATTGTCTATCGAAATTTGATGAACTAATTCTCAAATTATTGCTGGAGAGACTATATGATCGTGATGTAACATAATCATCACAAATTAATATTAATTTATATTATTCTAATAATATTGTTACAAGCGTGTGTTAAATGAAGCGTGTAATTGCAGATATTTGTCGTAATTTGTCATATCATTTGACATTGAAGTACTGTATTATAACTCTCCGTCGTTCGACACAATTTTTTTCATTGTTTTGTGAGTATATAACTCATCCCTAGTAGAAATCATTGATATTATAATATATCCTATTATTATTATAAATGCGAAAGTTTGGATGGATGGATGCATATTTGTTACTCAATCTGTCTCAACGACTGAACCGATTTGGCTGAAATTTGACACAGAGATAAAATATAGTCTGGAATAACACATAGGCTACTTTTTTCAAATTCAAATTCAAATTCAAAATTAATTTATTTCATGTAGGCTAACTTGTAGCTCTTATGACACGTCATAAATTTACCACCGGTTCGGAATGCAGATTCTGCTGAGAAGAGCCGGTAAGAAACTCAGCAGTTGCTCTTTTCAAAAATTTTTTTTTTACAAAGCTATGCTATGTATACAGTGCTTCCACAATAAAGCTTCAAAAATGCAAAAATGCATACATAGGTACACCAATCCAACGCATGTCAAGATGGGCAGCCAAAGCAGACCCATTTCCGTTGGTGGTTGGTTTATCCCGGAAACTAAGACAGTTCCCACGGTAATAAAAAAAACCTTAATCCACGCGAACGAAATCGCGAGCATCAACTAGTCACAAATAATTTAGTCGACTAACGCGCTTCTAAGGGTTATAGTTCGATGCAAAAAACCTTGAATAAAATCAAAGATATCCCGCCATATACGATAGCTGGATCTAGAATATATGGCGAAAGTGATTGAAGTGTATTCATGCGAGAGCGAACGAATAACTACTTTATTGTGAACAAATAGCTATTTATTATTATTACATTTGATTTTATTCGAATGAACAAAATCTTAATTTATCGATCGAGTGAGTTTTTCACAGGTGAAATGAATCCTGAAGAAAATTGCTTTTCAAAGCAAATGTTTGTGAAATGCCACATACGAGGTTCCATTTTACAAGCGTCAATAGTTCAACAGGCGAGAGAAATCCGGACTGAAATCCGAAAGATCGACGGTTCAAACCCGACCGAGCCGATTATTCTATAATAGTTGATGCGTGCGTTTACGTGATTAAGATTTTTAATTCTCTTATTTTTCCGGGATAAAAAGTAGCCTATGTGTTTATTATAGACTATAATCTATCTCTGTGCCTTTCAGCCAAATTGGTTGGTAAAGGCAAGTCTAAAATTGACTATGAAAATCCTTACTAATTAATATTATAAATGCATTTCTTTCTTGGTTTGTTGGTTTGTCGTTCAGTCACGCATGCTCCATCGCTGCGTGATTGAAGAATAAACCAACAAACAATACACTTTTGCATTTATAATACTAGTAAGGATGTCACGTCCATTCCTAAAACGACTTTCGGACTTTCTTGTATGAACTTGATGGCTTGCTGTCTTTATAACTGGGAGGTCTCGGGTTCGATTCCCAGCGGGGGCATTTTAGGAATTTATAATTTCTAAATTGTCTCTGGTCTGGTCTGGTGCGAGGCTTTGGGCGTAGCTAGTTACCACCTTATCGTCGAAGACGTGCTGCCAAGCGATTTATCGTTTCGACACGATGGCGTGTAGAAACAGATTAGGGGTATGGGATGTACACTGTCATATCCCTTCCAAGTTAGCCCGCTACCATCTTAGACTACATCGTCACTTACTATCAGGTGAGATCGCAGTTAAGGACTATCTTGTCATCGAATAAAAAAAACGGGTGGAGCTGTGTCGGTGCACACGGCCGTTGGTTTTAACGTGAAACGTCGCTTTTATTTAATTTTTTACACATATTGCTTATTTTAAACTACAAATATCGTCCAAGTCACATTTGTTATAATTTAAATCGATTGGAACTCTATAAATCCAGAAAGAACTGAATAGAAATCAGCGACAACGCCGGTTTCGGTTATTCTACGCAGCGCCCCTCCCCCGCCGCCCCGCCCGGCCCGATGCAAACTCAAGGTCTTAGCACTGAAATGACTATAATATACTCTAAATAATGACATTGGAGTCATGTTTCTAAGACTAGTTTTGTAGTTATTAAGGTAAGACGATATAGACCTTTTAGTTACGGACTACGGTACATTTTTCGATACCCAGATGTTTTGGTCACAGGTTTTGGTGTGATTTTAAGGACGTTTCACGTCAAAATATTGACCTTACTCGATAGGCAAACAGTGTGATAGCGTTGACCCATTTAGCTCCCTACAGTTGGCGACACCACGTCTTGTCCGAGATGCATAAATTTCATCTCGGGATGCGTCCCGGTGCATGCATGGCTTGAGACTCAGTCGACGGTGAAAATTGTACTCTCGCGTAATGCAATGAGTTTAGAACTGTTATTTTGGTGACTTTGGTGACTGCCACTGACATAATAATACTTGGACTTCGGTCAGCGCTAAAAATTGTCCGAACCGAAAGAGATCCAAAACGCGAAAAATGTTTCCAATCGACCGTCAGTTGAAGCAAATTATTGCAAGCAAAATTAGGACGTATAATAATGGTTTACGACATAAATTACAATGTATTGTAAAAATACTACCATATATATTAGTATATATTAGTTATATAGTATATATTAGTAATATATATTAGTTTGTTTATAAAAATACACTCGTATATAGTATAGGTTTTCTAGGGACACTTTTTTCGTGAATTGACTGCATCGTTACTTACCATCAGGTGAGATCGCAGTCAAGGGCTATCTTGTCATCGAATAAATAATAATAAAAAAAAATGTTTTAATAAATATTTTTCTTACATCTTGTATTTTTTCGCTATTGAGGTGAAAAGTTGTATGTATCACACGATAGCAAAGTTTTTGTTTCTTGTGCCTTTGAATCCCTCACTACTCTCAGGATTCTAACTTAGAATCCTTCGCTCGCTCGGGATTCAAACTAGTCACTCGCAAGAAAAAAAAACTTTGCTATCTTGTTGAACAAATAACTTGGTGGGTTTTATTCCACCGAACGAATTTACCATGTAACCGCGGGGTTGTGAGTCCCACGGTAGGTCGCTGGTTTTGGAATGTTTAGTGGGCTGTATATGTTGATGTTATGATTTCGATAGCTTCCTATTTCACCATCAATCGGCGGGAACGAAATTAAAAAATCCACTCACCTCTTGATGCCGTCGGTCCGCCTGGCCGAAGATGTTGGTTGGCCTTTGTCCCGCTAGATAGTTTGGTTAGGAATGCAAAATCTTGAGTTCCATTAGTTCGGCACACACACACTTCACTAGGCAGCTGCCATTTACGTGAATTTAGAGTTCGAACCGACGAGAAGACGATGATGAGCTGATGGACACGATGTCCAGCTTTTCGAGGGGCACTCGACAGCGAACGGGCGTTACTGGCGCGGCGTCTTGCGAAGAACTAACTGTCGGCCGCTTGCGATGGCGGACGCGAATGATCGACGAAGAGGGTGGATCGATAAAATCGAACCCACCGAATTGACAATGACCCACAGTTTGCCCAGATTGTCTAAATCTATGACGACCTCCCTGGCGCAGTGGTGAGCGCTGTGGTCTTATAACTGGGAGGTCTCGGGTTCGATTCCCGGCGGGGGCAATTTAGTAATTTATTATTTCTAAATTGTCTCTGGTCTGGTCTGGTGGGAGGCTTTGGCCGTGGCTAGATACCACCCTACCGTCAAAAACGTGCCGCCAAGCGATTTAGCGTTCCGGCACGATGGCGTGTAGAAACCGATTAGGGGTATGGGTTGAATTTACACTGCTATACCCCTTTCAAGTTAGCCCGCTACCGTCTTAGACTGCATCGTCACTTACCATCAGGTGAGATCGCAGTCAAGGGCTATCTTGTCATCGAATAAAAAAATAAAAAAAATCTATCAAAACAAAACATCATCATATTTCTGAACATAACTATTTACAAAAAATTGAACCGACGATAAAACTTACTAACTAGACTCCTAAACTAATGTAACTAATTTTGAGTTGGCGACAAACTTTTTTAAAAGCTATCTCGCAGCCATGCTTAATAATACAGCTCGTAATTAGTAATCTGCTATGCTTAAAAAAATTTGAAGTATGGCTTTATTTACACTACTGTACCTTTCTAAGTTACCCAGCTACCATTTTAGACTGTATCGTCACTTACCATCAAGTGAGATCGCAGTTCCTGTGAGATTCTTAAAACCGAAACCGCGGGTAAAGCTAGTAGCATAATAAATTCCTAAAAAGAGCTGCTTTGAAAAATTTTTAGTGCTATAAAATATTCATATATTATTATGAAATCACAAATTTCATATTCCCTTCAATCTCCGAGGCAGATGATATTTAATTTTTGTCATCTGAACGGCCTTGCACGCTTGCCGCCGCTCGTGGCAGTATTTTCTTTCCATTATAACCTCTATATTTACTGGGCATAGGTATTACATTTGTATACACGAATTTTGTTGTACTATCCTTGAATAAGTTCGGATGGAAATTTGATTTCAGAGACAGATAATAACACAGGTCTACAAAAAATGAAAAACTTTTTTTGCTAGCAATCCTATTATATGATTTGATGAATGACTTGATAATTAGTCGTACAGAAGTTTTTCAAGGTCAAAACTACGTGTAGTTTTTGAACTACCCTCATCGGAAAAAAATACCCATTTTGCTATGTTTAATGTGTTCGTATTCCGCCAATTTGTGTGATTATCCGATAATATCATTATGTCGTCATATAGGAGGAGTTGATTAAATAATTCGAATACATTTTGTAACATTTTTGGTGAACATGTAGTGAAAAAACTCAGAAAACCTATAACGGCCTTCATAAAAAGAGCGTATTTTGACTCGTTTAAGATCGAGATCAAGGCCTTTAACCATCCCTGGGTACAAAATATCATGTGCAAATTGTGTATTGAATATTCGAGTCAGTGGTCGAGTGGTAAACGAGCACAATTGAGGTTCGGTGTACCTATGATTTGATCAGAACCAAAAAACTATTTTGACGATTTTAATTTTTGTTTAATCAAATTGCATGAGGTAAATTGAAAAAAAATGACATAGCCAGACCTATCGTCTGCTAGACGGCCTTTACCACTCTCAGACGATACTATGAGGGCAGCACCATCGGATTCGTCGGAGACAGATATGATGGAGGTCTCTTCAAATGAACGAGACAGTGATCTTGAATCATCAGCGGCGCCCATATTCTTTACTCAGTACTTTACGTATTTACCATTGCAAAGAGAGGTCTGAGACTAGCATCGAGACTTAAAGAAAGGAATTTAATTGCTACAGGCACGAAAGTCTCATTTTGTCGTGAGCATGACAGAGAAAAAATTTTCAAAAATATCTTAGGTAATGAAAGGCAAAAAATGACGTGGAATTAGTTCAGGACCTTCTAGATAACTTTAAAAAGGTTTGCTGTAGCATTAGCATACAAGTGCACGACCTGCACAGCCACTTGGACAAGTTTCATGAAAATCTTGGCTCTTACAACAAAGAACGAGGAGAGCGCTTCCATCAGGATCTAAAACTGACGGAAAATAGGTACCAAGATCGTTGGGATGAGCATATGATGGCAGATTATTGTTGGAGTATCACATGGGACAATCATAGCAATGAACATTTAAAAAAATCTGAATAAGAAGCTTCCTAGCTGTAAAATAATGTAATTAAATGTTTAAAATTGGCCTATTTTGTGTTTTTTAGACATACCTCGTATCTCGAAAACTACACGTAGCATTAAAAAAATAAGTATGCAGTTGTAATCCGGGTACCCAATATTCTAAAAAACAGTTATAGTTTTGGCTGCAACATTTTCACTGTAGACCTGTGTAATAGATATCTTTTTTATGATTGAACTATGTTATGTATGTGTTACTGTTGTATCTTCTTTATCAACAAATAGACGTCCACAGCTGGACAAAGCTCTCTTGCGTGGACTTCCACAGGCCTCGGTCTTGCGTCGCCTAGCTAGCTAGACGACTCGTTCTAACTATGTGCCCCCGCCTAAATCCAGCGGCTCCCTGCCAACTATGTGCCCCACCCAATTCCACTTCAGTTTCGCGACACGCTGAGCTATGTCGGTGAATTTGTTTCTCCTACAATTAAACCTTTGGTTGTTACATAAACAACAACAAATAAACAATTGTTCTCAAATATGGTTGAGCGAAGCAATGGCTGGATCATGCGTCATGCTCGTGAACGGATGCTACCAACGGGAATGGGTCTGCTTTGACTGCCCATCTTGACATGCGTTGGATTGGTGTACCTACGTATGCATTTTTGCATTTTTGAAGCTTTATTGTGGTAGCACTGTATATACATAGCATAGCTTTGTAAAAAAAATTTTTTTTTGAATATAGCAACTGCTGAGTTTCTTACCGGCTCTTCTCAGCAGAATCTGCATTCCAAACCGGTGGTAGATTTATGACGTGTCATAAGAGCTACAAGTTAGCCTACATGAAATAAATTAATTTTGAATTTGAATTTGTTGTATGTACATTGTACAATAAGAAATTCATTGATTCATATGTACGTCCAACTCAAAATTAGGTTTTTTCTCTTAAAGGCCTTGTCATCGTACCTACGGCAGAATATACTCGTATCGTCCGATTGAGTTCGCTGGGAAAAGTTCAGCGGGTTGTTTCGAAGTTGGTACTAACTCACAGCGTAAGGTATTCAGATTGACCGAATAGTATGTGTTCGCCCGCCTACAGCCTACCAGAGTTACTAGATCTCGAAGTTTCGAGTTAGAACCTACGTTTTGTGCTTTTAAAAAAACTTTTTAACCGACTTCAAAAAAAAGGCGGAAGTTTTTAATTCGATTTCAAATTTTTTTTTTTATTACTTTTACGATACTACTACGATTTATATTACTTTCTTTGAAAGGACGTACCTTTCAAATAAAGTATCTAATATAAATCGTAAGGTTGGTCCCATTTAAAGAAGATCTAATGAATATCTTTTTTTTTTTTTTAAATTATTGTAAAGCCCTCCGACAGGAGACGGAGACCTTGGCTACAGGATTTTTGTTTATGTTTCTTGTGTGTTATTATTTTTCTATTTGTTTATTGTTTTGTTATAGTCTATTCTTTCATGCTAATGAATATCTTTGAAGCCACTGGTAAAGTCTTGACTTGTCATAAGAGCCACAAGTTCACCTACATTTGGTCTGGTGGCTTTGGCTGTGGCTAGTTACCACCCTACCGTCAAAAACGTGCCGCCATGCGGTTTAGCGTTCCGGCACGATGGTGCGTAGCAACCGATTAGGGGTATGAGTACACTGCCATACCCTTTCCAAGTTAGCCCGCTACCATCTTAGACTGCATCCAACCAACGGGAATGGGTCTACTTTTTGCCTGCCTGTCTTAACATGCATTGGATTGTTTTGCATTTTTGAAACTTTATTGTGGAAACACTGTATACATAGCATAGTTTTGTTACCTATTGTAAATTTTTTTTTTGAAAACACTAACCGCCGAGTTTATTGCTGGCTCTTCCCGGCAGGAACGGCATTCCGAACCAGTGGTAGATTCATTGACGATTCAAAAGTACTTGTAAAAGTTTATTTGAATAAAAAATATTTCTATTTCTATCTTCACTTATCATCAGGTGTCCCTTACACCCTGTATAACTCCTTAAATATTTCCGCATTCTCTTGGAGTATTTGCAGTCTGTAAGTTACAAGTTTCGCTAGGACTAGGTGTATGTCGGGATTGTCAATTTGTCTCGACTCGACTCAACTTGGCAACAAAGTAAAGTTCCTGTCTATCGCTGTAAGTGTTTGCAATTTCTTCAGCTATTCAACAATGCCTGTGAATATGCCAAGGAATATGCATTTTCGCGATCCAATATTTTATAGCGACTGACTTCCGGCGCTCCGTTTCTACTCTCGATTTAGGAAATAGATCTTCTCTTTCTAGTATCCAAGGAAATGACGTCTTATTTCATTCTTTCATCTCAACTTCAGACTCTAAAATATAGAGTCTAAATATATTTAGTTAGTGACTTTCTTAATGACAAAGTTGCATGGAATCAATCGGCTTGGCATCCAGCTACCCACAAGATAGTGTAATAAGTAGGCCATAAGTGGCCATAATAGGCCAACTTTTAGCTCTTATGACACGTCATGACTCTACCACCGGTTCGGAATGTAGATTCTGCTGAGAAGAGCCGGCAAGAAACTTATTAGTTGCTGTTTTAAAAAACACAATCCACGCATACGAAGTCGCGGGTATAAACCAGTTGTTCCATTTATTTTTGTACCAGAAAATATCGTCTCACTGAATTTAATACGTTAATACACTCCAAGCGGCTGCAGAGGCTGCTTTCCCATTCAAATTCAGTTGGAAATAAATTTTCCGATGAAATGTAGTTTGGGAACTGTGAGTCGGTAAAGGTTTTTTTAACGAGCGGCACGCGCTATACAAGCGGAATATCTTTCTGTGGTCAAAAATATTTATGGCACTAAGAGGTGTGAAATGCCTAAATTCTACACAAATACTATATATATTATACATTTAATTCAAAATCACATTTTTTTTGTAACATTTTAATAGTTTTTAATATTTAAATAAAAAGTAAATAAATAATAGTGGACTACTAAATCACATCACACTTCACACTAATATATTAGTTGTAAAGGCGAAAGTTTATATGTGTATTGTGTATGTATGTGTGCGTGTGCATGTTTGTTACTCTTTCACGCAAAACTACTGGACGAATTTGGAATGGAGATAGCTCATAAGTACCTAAGATGAACATATAGCCTACATTTTATCTCAGAAAATCAAAGAGATCCCGCGGAAATTAAAAAACCTCAATCTACGTGGACGAAGTCGCGGGCATCGTCTAGTATCAACATAATTGTTGATTTAAGCCGTAAAGAAAAAATATTAAATGAAAGATAAAGATTCAATAAATGTTTTTTATGCAACAAAATTTAAATAAATTAATTAAGCCCATACCCATAATCGGGTTCTAACTTTCTACACACCATCGCATTGGAACGCTTAGTCGCTTGGTAGCACGTCTTTGTGGTAAGGATGGTAAGTAGGCACGACCGAAACCTCCCACCAGACAACATGCTTATGTAGGAGCGAGTTGTATCCACGCTTTTTTATCATTCCTGTAATCTTCAGTTGTGTAACCATCAGACAAATAGGTACTCTATTACATAATACAGATATGAGTACTTGGCCTTTAGGATTATATACGCTATCGATTCAGTTCTCGGAACTTTGCAAGCGGATAACGTTGTATCACGTCTAGATTTATATACATAATCCTGGCATTTCGGTGAAATACGAGAAATTTTACACTGAATCGATACAGCTTTGCGGTATGATGAGAGAAATCCTTTGTACGACGGTTTCGCGGCTTTCCTTCAGTCTATTAAAAAGCTTTTACAAAGATTTTTAATAGACTGAACTGTTTTAAACATTATAGGCACACGCTTGACCACTATCACACCTGATGGAAAGTGATGATGTGGTCTAAGGTGTAATGCGTTTGCCTAGAAGATGCCTGTTGTCTTATATTCTCCTCTCCCCTCCAAATAAGCGGAAAGCTTGCAGTGGGTGCGACAATAGTGCAACGTGTGAGGCTCAAACCTGCCAAACCAAAAACCGTTCAGTTTTCAATCCGCACCTTTAACCGTTGGGCTATTGAGGCTTCACGGCACTTGACCAGTGTGTATGACTATGGCCTTATCGTTTTTCATTCTGAGAAGAGATTATCCCAACAGTGGGCCGGCGATGATGATTAAATCATCATCAACGCATTTTGTCATGCAAGAATCAGTATATTTACCTATAATTTATAAAACTTATTTTTAAAACCGACTTCAAACACCTCTGCAACTTTTGCTGAAAGGAACCACAAACTAAAACGTCATCTGTCGAAGTATATATATATTAATAATTTTTTTTTTTTAAATTTCAGTAAAATTTATATGGGACCACCTCTAAAGACCTACCAAACAAAAAGAACCAACAAAATCAATTCATAATTGGCGGAATAAAGGCAAACGTACAATCGAATTGACCTCCTCCATTTTGAAGTCGGTTGAAAACCATACTGTACCTAAAAAAAAGATATTTTAATAATATTTACCCTGCCTTAAATAAAAAAAAGCAACACATATTTTCGTAGCAATATTAGATACATGAAAATGTTATAAGCTTCATGAAAGATTTGCATTTTATGATATGATCGGTTCGGAGTAGAATCGAATCATCTCTCAGGTTACACTGAGCACAGACGCTGTACTCCAGAGGGATTCGCTATCGATCCCATCTGGGGTTGCCAACCATACTATAAATAATATAAACGTAATTTTCTTCTTAAGCTATTGCATAGCTTCTATCGCGGGCCTTGAGCGTGGAGACCGAATCCAGAAATTCCGTAACGAAAATAAGCTGACACGGGACTCCTCTCACCGCTAGATGGCGTTGATAAAAAATGCTATGCAATAGCTTTACCGCGGCAGTCCCCGAGTGCCACACGTCTTTTTTTACAAAACCAACTTCAAACGTTACTACAAAGTATATCAATTGTATCTATAAAATTTGAAGAGCTCCCTCGATTTCTCCTGGATCTTAGATCATCAGATCATAATGACAATGGGACCACCTGGGAAGTATAGGGTATACTTTCAAACAAAAAAAGAATTTTCCAAATCGGTCCGGGCATCTTCGCGTAATCGGGGAACATTTATTAAAAAAACAAAGACGTGTGGCACTCGGGGACCGCCGCGGTAAAGCTATTGCATAGCATTTTTGAAATGCGCCATCTAGCGGCTCACCGTAGAGGAGTCCCGTGTCAGGTTATTTTCGTTACGGAATTTCTGGATTCGGTCTCCACGCTGGCCCGCGATAGAAGCTATGCAATAGCTTAAAAGATTCCGATGAATTAAAAACCTCCTCCTTTTTGGAAGTCGGTTAAAAACACTCGATGCCTATAATGAAATTAGAAATCGACGATTAACCACCAAGACCAAGCCAAGACCTAACTCAAAATGTCAAAAGTTTACACAAGGCACAAAAAACATTCTAAATTTTTTGTTTGAGTGCAGACGTATGATTAAAACAAAAATATAGTTCGTTTAAATATTTACAATATTTTATTTTTGTGTTAAAAACAGGCAACCCTGATCCCATCATGCCGAAGTGTAGGATAACGCCGTACCCTAGATTTATGCAGATAACCTAGACCGACCACATAAATGTATATGAAAATACGATATAATCTTAACCGGAAATTATGTTAACTTCGTAAATACATAACCTGTTTTTTGGTAAAAGATTCTTGGTGGTATATGAAAGGTACCTTTTTAGAAAGCCAGTCTCACAACACTTCCGCAGACGGATAAAAATAAATAATATAGTTAAAGTGCGCGCACACGAGCAATTTTCGTGTTAAGCAATTTATTGCAGATACAAAAGATATGTGTAGGTATTTAAAATTGAAATGACTGGAAGAAAAATAAACTTTTCCACTCATAGTTATGATTGCTACCATATTAAAAGAAAAGTTTAAAAACTACTATGTATTAAAGTTTTGTCACTTCTTTCTCCAGAAATAGGAAGACTGTTAAAAAGAAAAAGAATTACACTAATTTCCTAGTTATACGAGTATAACAATACCTAATTATGTAACTGATTACTTATGGCTATTTTATCTTTATTTCCAGATGAAGTGGACGTGATTGGTTACACGTCGAACCAGAGCGACAGTGAGTCGCTAGTGTCAGGACACAGCGGCGACAGCGGGGTCGGTGTCGCACGCGGCCGGTCGCGGTACTGTAGCAAGCCTGCGCGCGCGCGGTATACTAGGGTCTAGGTAAGGAAGTATAGTTGAACGACAATGAGTCACTAGTGTCGGAACACAGCGTAGACAGCGGGGACAGCGGGGCAAGCGTCGCACTCGACCGGTCCGGTAGGTAAGGGAGTATAGTTGAGTGACAGTGAGTCGCTAGTGGCGGGACACAGCGGGGTCAGCGTCGCACGCAGCTAGTTGCAGTACTGCAGCGCGCGGTATAATTTATTGCTAGGGTAAGGAGATATTGTTGACAATAGTCATAACATGTGTAATCACACGTCTAACCAGAGCGACAGTGAGTGGCTAGTCTCGGGACACAGCGACGACAGCGGGGTCGGCGTCGCACGCAGTCAGTCGTGTCACTATAGCAGGCTTCCGCGCGCAGTATAATACGGTCTAAATAAGGAGACATAGTTGACTATTACACGTCAAACCAGAGTGACAGTATACTAGGGGGTACAACGAAATTTTGAAAATTTTTTAAAATTGTTATTGTACTGTGAAGATAGAAAAAATTCACAATAATTTTAAAATAATTATTGTTCTTATTTAAACCAAAAAAATGAACTTTTGCATTCCAGGTGGGAGGTGCGCGGCGCGCGACTATCTTCGTATAAAACAAAACAATCGTAGGACATTTTGTTGGTACATGTACCGAGGCGAAAGTTGTTCGTGAGTGGCCGCAGCGTCCGCGCCGCACCGACACCGCACTCACACACACACACACACTCCGCGACCATTACCGAGTACAAAATTGCCAAAAAAATTGTAAAAAAAAAATCAACTTTATTTTTCTTCTCTTCTCTTACAAATTATACATTAGATTCTTTTGGTGTTATTAAAACTAAAGTTGGACTTTGTGTTTTAAAAGACGTCACTCGCTTTTGAAATTCCACGAAATCATCACAAAAGGGGCTTTAAATATATTAGACATTTAAATGAAATGAAAGTTTTTGCGAAAATGTGGTTTCTGCCCCGAAAAATTTTAAGCAAAATATTATCACATTTTTAAATTATTCCTTTACTATGTTTATGTATATTATTTTTATAGTTGGAAGATTGTACGGGTGACCTGCACCTCGATGCATTTAGGGGGAATGGAATTGCGAAGGGGTAGAGGAAAGATAATTCTAGGGGTAAGGTCATTAGGAAACGATTGAGCCCAGTGAACAATTTCAAAAAAAAATTATCTACTTGGGTCAGTCTAACAACATTTTTCTAAAGAATTAAGAAAATTGATAAGAAAAATAAAATAAATACTTAAATATTAAATTTCTTAAAAAAATTGTCATGCTCAATAAATCATCGAGGACTGTTCGAAAAAATGTAATGCAAAAAAAAACACTTCCACTTCTTTTTCATTTGTCTAAAAAAGTAAGAAAAAAATTTTTAAGGCTTCTTTCTAAAAATTTATAAAACAAAAAAAAGATGATTGACAAAGAAACATCTTATTTACTCGTATATTGAAATCTCTGCCGGAGACCCTTGGAAGATGTAGTTATGTTAAAAGTTTTGCACATATTTTGAAAAAAGAATGCAATCAAATGTTCTAGCCGCGTCTAGTAAATGAACGTCAATTTTGTTACCTCATGCTGGAGTAGCATTTCCATCAAAAATACCCAATATCCTAAGTATTTTAACGTTTCAAAAGCAACCATTTTAAAGAAAAAAATCTAGCTTATTAATGATGCCCACATTTTTAGTTGCAATGCAACAAGAACTTTTATGTTGTTAAAAAAATTAAACTCGAATTATTAGAATAAAAACTTATGGAAATTCCAAATTCAATGATAACTACCCTTCACCGACAAGTTGGCCGTCGTCTGTGCTATGCAAAACTTTTCTTTTTTTCTCATGGTAGAAAATGATACGCTAACAATACCAATGATACCAAACAAAAATAAATAACTAATTTAAAGTTAACAAAAACATTCAAAACGTACCAATAACAAAACTTTGAATAAATTTGGTAGTGACAATCGCGAGCGGTATGTTGCTATCTGTACTAAGAGGGTCTGACTTGAGGTGCGGTGCGGGAAAGCGCGAGGCGAGGTAGCGGCCAACTTGAACTGAACCGGTAGTACTTTTCCCCCTCATTGACTGGTGGATTTTGATTGGTTTCTAATGACTCCCTGAAAACCCTTACCCCCTTAAAATACATCGAGTTTCAGGTCACCCTATATTATTATGGTTTAAAATTAAAATTTCTTATTAGGTACTTATTGTTACTACTGATTATCACACACAAAAAAAAAAACAAATAATAAATGATAATAATTATTGTCGCTTTATAGCGAATGTTGTATAGATATCAATTTTATATTTTGTATATAATTTTAATTATTCTTGTCTTGTATAATTTAATCAAATAGTTTTAGATCTGTGCGTGTTGGGCGGTAAATCTGACCGCGCTGTCAAATTATTATTTTTTAATATTTTGTTTGGGTTATGGATAACCCAGCAAAGAAAGTTGTAACTTGTGACATCTAAAAAAACGTACCTAAGTATACTAAAAAAAGTGCGGCTATGATTTTTTATGTAACAAATCGCATAGATCGCTTATTATTTTATTTTTCTGTATCTCTTATTTTAATATTATTGTGTTGCTATATCTGAAGATTTCGTGAACGCCGTTTTAAACTACGGGCTCAAAGCGGCTTAGAACTCAAAGCCAGTAAAAGCAGTTAAAAAAAAAAACACAAAACTTCAAAATGGCGTTAACGATTTCCAAAGAATAAGTAACATACAGATCGCAAACACGGAACTAGCGGGTCCGAAAATTCAAAATGGCGGACGAAATCACGCGGGAATTTCTCCAGTTGCGTGTGTGCGTCTGTAATACTCGTATATCCAACATCGCTGACTAACACTGTATTGTTAAGTATTAATATTCAATGTTTTATGATCTCACTTCATTATCACAGGCCATTGCGAGTGATGTGTCATGTTAATTTTTTTCTGACATTTAACACATTAATTAAGTAGTGCATCTTAATTTTTGAACCAAGGCCAGTAATTACTTAATACAAACACTGCGACTTCGTGCAATCATATTATGAGAAAGAGTTGCCGTGACAATTAGAGTTCCCACTTACCAGAAATATGCAAAAATTCATACACTTTTCCACGACCAACAGCTTATCAACAAATACTCGTACCTACTAGATACGTTATTGATTGAAGACTATATAAATGACCAACGAATTATAAATCCCATGGGAACTCTGAATTTGCAGGATAAAACTTTGAACGCCAGTAAAGACGCAATTGCGTATACAATGTTAGCATGAAAATAAAGGTTTTTAAGTACTACCTACTCTTCAGTTAGGAAAATCAAATATCATTAATATTTTCATTGGCACAATTGCTCGCATGGTTTGTTATTTATGTGGACATTCACATACCAAAAATAATATTATAATATGGAATGAAAAGCTGGACAATACACTGTGTTGATAAAAACAAATGCTCGATACAGGGCGCGGCACTGAAGTTGAAAATGCGCGCGATATGGACGGAGGCTCTGCCGCCCTAGCCATATTACAAACGTGTTGTCTCTTTCTACCATCGCTCACGCTAAAGCAGGGGCTCCCAAAGTTTTTTTATCGCACATCCTTTCAGAAGGGAAGCGTGATAAAAAGGCTTTTTCCCAAATGTATAATCCATACTATTTTACTCACTCAAGAGGTCCAGTTGTGTGGACTACTTTCTCATTCAAGAGGTCCAGTTGCGTGGACCGGTGGTTGAAATTGAAATGAATTAATACCTAAAACGACAGATTGAACTGAAATGGCTCTGGATATGCTGTAATTTAAGGAAAAATTATCATGCTCGCTTGATTCGTGCTTAAGTTGTAAGCGCTTAGAAGAAAATATTGTGCTCGCTTCGCACGCGATATTCAGTTCAGGATGGTTCTTCTGCTCACTTTCATTATCATAAGCAAGTAAGCATTGTTTGTTTTAAAATCTCTTTCGAATCTAATGAGTTCTAATACTCACTTTAGATATCGCGCTGGTGATAAAATTCGGTATCTTGATTTCCTTTTTTTAAGATATCAGCATCGATGCATTACAATTAACACGAAATTTTGTAGCTCGCTTCGCTCGCAAGCAGTGTTTACAAGTTCGGCCACGTCCACTGGAACCATTTTTAGCGCATTTTTAACTTCCGTGGCGAAGACTGTACCATCAAGAGAGGATTACACAATATATTTTTGTTATGACTATTGTATCTTATAATAATAAATTGTTAATTCATTTTATGATGTGTGACTGGTTTCATTGTATATTGTTTAAAAAAAATTAAGAAACATATTCTTTTTTAAAGTGGCCCCGTACCATATGCTCGATACCAATCTCAACTGCTTCCTTGGTTGTTTTGTATTCTGATTACGCAGCCTTTGGTGGTTGCAATCATTATGATCGCAATATTTCATTGGTTACACTGATCCAACCTGATTGTAGAGATGTCAATGATGCAACTATACATAATACTTACGCCGCAATTTTATTGAAAGAAAGAAAATACATTTATTCTTGACTAGCTTTCGCCTGCTGATAGAGCATTGCTAGAGTGTGACCATTGTTATCACATCTGATTGGTTGACAGTCACTCGTTGTGCTAAAATGCTCAATTGCAGCAAAAATATTGTTTTAGTTAATCAAATTACGGCGGTAGGGACTATCGCAATCACCTTTGATAGGCTAACCCTTTCTCACTATTGGCTTAAATTCATAGTTGCAATAAAAATATAATAATTCAGCCAATCACTAAAATCCAGATATTAGAAAAAAATATAAATAAACCTAACTTTTCGCTAAGAGCGCAGAGAAATATGTTTATGTTACATAACATTAACAGTTAGGTAATTCTCCTTCTCTGCATTTAGCGTTATAATAATCAATCTCTGCAGATGGTTGTGACCCCTTTCACAAAATGGTATAAGGTCACCGATCGGAGCAATTTCGTATTGCGATCATTGCAATTGGCACCATCGAAAGCTACGTAATAACGGCATTAATGTTCTTTTTTTAAAAATTCACACTGTAAATTGTTTTTAAGGTATGGATGTTGTAATAAGTATAGTTATAAACGTATGATTATTGAAATGACAGTCTGATCTCTTAAGATAATGCGTTATCGATAGCGGCTGAGCCGTATGTGTCCGTCGGGCGCCTCTGACATTCTTAATTTAAAATCTTAAATATTACGTTTGAAATTCGCGCCAAAATTAACTTTCTTCATAATGTTTTTTTTCCTCGCGGATTTGAGTTCCATTGGTGTTGCCACACAACAATAATATTTTAAGCGTTTCCATATTTATTTAGAAATAAATTAAAACAATATGTCAATAACATCTAAATAATAATTCGTTTATTATTATTTGATCTCAGAATGATTGTATTTTAGGAAGTCACAAGGCTTAAAATCGACATCAGTTGCAATCAATCTCCTCCCATTCGGTCAGCCTTTACTTTATTGTGTTGATAATGCTGAGATCCGTAGAGCTCGAAGTCTCAAGCGATAATGACTTGAGGAGTACCGGCCGCCCGCTTTTAAGTAAAGTAGGTTTTTCATTGAGGGTAGTTACGTTTTCGCGTCAACATTATAGTTATAATATAAAATAATTCCAATTTTTAAGTTTTTGTATCGAGTAAATCTAGTCTAAAGTATACTTCAAAAAGTTTCTTTAAGGTTTTGGCGCGTTTTAAACGTAATATTTATAGTTCGAGCCCGATGCTTACGTCATCATTTTGCGAGCTTTGGCTTTTGATCAATCAACTCTAAAATGTTACATTGTTAAAAATGTGTTGGGCCAGTAAATACCGTGACACTACGCGCGTTTATACCGATTTGTGATCCGAATAGTTGATTTGTATCTGACTTTTGCTTAGCTTGGCGCCAAAGTTATGATTCCAAGATTATAACTGGGAGGTTTCGGGTTCGATTCCCGGCTCGGTCAATTTGGGAATTTATAATTTCTGAACTGTTTTTGGTCTGGTCTGCGTGGTGCGCCGCGGCAGCGGTCTATGTCATCCTTTCTCGGGCTTTAGGAAAGAAGAAAACCTATTCTAGAACACATTCTCTTCTCAATAGGCAATCAAAGTTTGGCGCTAAGGATCTACTGCCTAATGCACTGACCTCTATAGTTAATCTATGATTAACACGGACCACAGACAAAAGTTATATGTATGTGACACGGACCTACCTAATTGACGCCATTTTGGCGCTGTTAACAGTTACGAGTGTCCCAGGAACTAAAAATAGCGAGGGCACTAGTTGACAACTGATAGTTAATACTTTTGGCACTTCCTGCTTCTCTATATTATTATTTCCAGACACCATTATGTCAATTATGGCACTTCTAAAGGGGCCCATACACGGTCATACATGTTTGTCAAACACGTAAAATTTTTAAGTACATGTTTTTATTTGAACAAGGTCATCAAACGCCAGCGCACTCAATCAAACACCTCCGTTTCCGTTTGTCAAACACGTAGTTTTTTTGACAAAGACGTAAAATTTGACAAACATGTTTGACCCTTTACGGTCCCTCTTATTGATCCATTTTTTACCCTGTCCTTTGTCAACAACCGGTCCAGTGTTAATCATAGATTAATTATAGAGGTCAGTGGTCTAATCTATATCATAAATCGATAAAACGCATTTTGCACTGGGAGTTTGATAATCGATCGCCTTAACTGCGTCCGTCATATCCTGCCTCGACTATGTCAATAAAAAAAATGTATATTTTATTTATTTCGAAAATTATTACCTATTTAATGTTTCACAAATACTTTTTCATCTAATTTATTTATGGGCAGTGCTCTGTCGATTTTTATTCGAACCGTACCTACCAATGTTTCGCTTCAGGCCTCATTCATACTCCGATACAGTAGACATATAAAGGTGTTAAGTTATTTATAACATTATGGAATAGAAAATGAAAATGCAAGAAAATCATCCTTATTGCCCTCTATTGGATTACAACAAAATAAGTAATAACACCTTGTATAACCCAACCAGCTGTGCGATTGTCTAAAAATGGTTCCGTCATATTGACGATCATAATCGCCTCTGATTGGCCGAATTTACGGCGTTCTCGCGGCATCAATTTTAACCAATAGCGGGAGAGTGTCAGCCAATCAGATGTGATTGTGATTGTCACAATGATGGAATCATTGTTAGAGTCGAAGCCGAATTGATCAATCAGCCTCCGCGATATTTTGTTTCGCAACTGTCAAAATGGCTAGAAGCGGCGACGGGACGCTTTAAGAGTACAAATTCTGTGTAAGCCCCTACTTGAAAGTTAATTCTAAACGTTAATTTTAATCACGAAACAGGGAGAAGGTATCGTTAAATCTGGGTATCGACTATGTAACCCAATCTGTCGTTTGCAAACAATTAAGTTAAAGGACAACTTCGAATTCAGTACTTTGACCTTTCAAGTACTAATTGACTGGCCTAATTTTTTTTAATGAATGTAACTGTATGACGTATACAACCGCCTTTGATTGGCCGATACTCACTAATTGTTGGCTAAAATGCAGAAAGAACGCGATATATTCAGCCAATCACCATAATTGAGACTGTCGCAATGATTGATGCAGTTTTTCCGCAATCGACCAGCCGGCAAAATTCCAAAGTCGCTGTCAAAAATCGACCCCGAAGGTGTTGGCATTTCTACATTGTACGAATCCACTGATGAATGTTGGGCACAAGCGCTTTAATATGCCCGTTCCTGGCCAGCGGTCTCGAGGCCGGCCGAGAAAACGGTGGGTTGACATCGTCCAGGCAGATGCACGTGTCAACGGTCTTCAAAGGGATCTTCTTCGAAGAGGTCTTCAGGAAACCCTGGCGTAAGCCGGGGCAAACGCTAAGAGGAAGTAGACGAATCCACTGATGAAATCCACCATTACATTTCCCCCAAAAGTGACATGACATGGTTAAGCGAAACGCGAAATCAAAGTGGAAATGGGTGGGGCACATAGTTTAAAGAGCTGACGGTCGTTGGGGTTCCAAGGTGCTGGAGTGGCGACCCCGCACCAGGAAGCACAGTGTTGCAGACCACCCACTTGGTGGACCGATGACATCAAAAAACTTGCAGAGAGCCGACTGGATGCAGGCGGCGCAAGACCGAGACTTGTTGAAGTCTATGCAAGAGACCTTTGTCCAATAGAGGTCGTCTATCGTTACGATCGTGACTCCAAACTTTTTGAAAGAACATTAGCCATGCTTCACATAACTACTAGTTATTACCCTAGTCTCCCGTCCAACTAAGCGTAGGTAAATCTTTTAAAGAAATGGGTGGATTTTCAGGACCATTTCATCATAATTGCACGAAATACTATAAAATTAACCGAGTGTTATTAAAATTAACGCAGTGCTTGGCCAACATAGTAGATACCCAGTTTCAAAGTACTAAGTAATGTAATTACATATTACGGTATTACGTAACCTAGTGTAAAAAAAAAGTAATTGAAAAGCGCGCGGGCGACGGTCGTAGCCTACGGTGCAGCTCTGCCTTTGGTGTTGTCTCTTCCTTAACTAAATTATCTGTATCCTATTGCTACAGTGCGTTTGATTTGCGATATCTTCCGACTACCCTCCTTTCGTAGAAATACAATATAATACAGGTGTACCACTGTAACGATAGGGTATTAGAGATGGTGCGACGCTCTGTATAGGCGCGCACCTCATTAGATAAGAAAAATGTTATTATAACCGGAGAGCCGGTGGGAAATTTTAAGGGGGTATTTGACCAAAGCTGAAATCAATTCTGTATGTCTATAGGTACTGTTGATGGACCTGTAGCCTATTTGTGACAGCGCAATTTGATTGACTTTAGAGGTTCTAATTTTACCATTTCACTTCCAAAAAGAACATTGCCTCGGAGAACATGTGAAGCCACTCTTTCCGGTTACATCTAATGGTAATTTTTAAACTCAGAGTCAAAATCATACTCTTAGTTGAGGAATATGGGAACCTATCGCACCTTGTTATTTTAAGAAAACCAGAAAAATTATGTGTTTAATGAAAACGGGGGCCCTAAGCAATAAGTTCGAGGGACGTTTCCATCTAGGCTTCACTGGAAAGTTTAAATAGCTAATGAAAGGTAGTCAGAGATAACTGAAAATTTTCAGCTTTTATCAAGCACCTCCTCAAAACTTTCCAAGTGCTCTTGAACCATTAGCAACAAATTGCAATAACTGCCGGCCCCTGCCGCCGCTCCGCACCTAGCTCAACTTAGTCGGTGTAAATTGTAAAATTAGTCCGGTATTGTAAAAAAAATATATCACCGATTGTAAATATTTGGAGCCAAAATTTTTATACAAATTCATAGATTATATTCTTGGACCAAGTTGGCTGGGGAGCGGCGGGAGCAGTCGGAAAGACTGCGCGGTATGCCACAGATCACCTAGGAACTCTATTACTCTATGCGCCGAATAAAAAAAAAGAAAAACTTTAATATCACGTATTTTCATCTTTGTAGTTGGTAATACTTGTCACAAAATTTAAAAAAAAAGGCATTTATGCAATGTTTCTTATATAAAAACATATTCTCACGCTCGCATAAAGGCTTTTATTGTCCGTGTGAGCGATTACGAGCAAGTTTTTTAAACTTTCTATAAAATTAAAAATATTGTCTATCGCCATTTTAGACGAAACATATGTACGTACTTACTACAAAAACGAAAGGCTGCACGATACGTGTTAACGTCTTTGGCCTTTCTATTCGACGCTTAGGTGTAAACGCTCATCCAAAAAGAGTATTTTTATAGCTATCTACTTTAATTGAAAAATAAACGCATTTTTAGTGGCCCAAAAGATTTCATGGATGTAAGAATGACCTTGATTATGAAGTAATTATATCTCCTTGTGTATCTTTTAACACTCAAACCATAAAGTTATTTTTGTCGAATTATACTTTTTTTCATAAACAAGGGAATTCTGGCGCAAACAGTTTGCTTTTATTTTTTAATTTCTCTATATTAGCTACAGAACAACTTTTTTATTTTTTTTAGTGGCAACCCCGCAGTCAATCGTTGTCTGGTTGTACTCGTAGAGGCAAACATTAGGTTCTATATTGACTACTGCTGAGTGATTTGGCAGCATTATTCTATGTATTTGACGAAAAAGCACACATATAATTTACTATATGTAAAAAAAGTTATAGAATTAATTTAATAAAATTATAAATAAAAAAATTCTTGTGTATCATTGGCAATCCCTAGATATAGAGCTACTAAAGGTTTGGTTGCATAACCACATGAGCCACGCGCCCTCGTGAATTCAAAGACCTACACCTATATCCACCAGTAGACGTTTATCGGTTGAAAAAAAAGATGGGAAATAGATTTTCAACAAAAACAACCATTATAATATCATTTTCATTTATTTCCATACACATTTTGTTACAATACAAGTCATCGACCAGCGATGGCCAGCAAAAGACAACAAAAACAACATTGCGTGGTTGGATCAAGTGAAAATCAAAATTACGCTGGACCGACTGCTTTTCTAAACGGCCTATTCAATGCTCTGAAGATAGTGAGAACTTTATTTAACACTAGTTCACCGGCCCCGGCTTCGCACGGGTAATTTACAAAACAAACCCAACGGTAATAACTAGAGCCTGGAATTCGTGATATATTTGGCAATATCAATTATAGTTCTTTCAATACACGCGCCTTCGTGAATTGCAAGAACTATAGTCTGATTTTTAATTGCATGGAATTCTGACGTATCTTAATGTTACCAGAGATAAAAAAACCCACAAAAAAGGTAATAAAAAACTTATAAAAATAAAAAACATTTGCCGCACATAGATATATGACAAATGCCTGACGGATAGTTTGGGGTAAAATCGAACTAATCGGCAATCCTATTTTTCAAACAAATAACTCACTTTATTTATAAAATGTCAAGTGTCAGAATTTCACCGAATAAAAAATCAGACTATATATAAAATAAGTTCGTTCTCACCAACACCGCCAACACCGTGCTACAAAGATAAAACTATAAACTACATTGATAGGTCTTGTGCTATCTCTTTTAAAATGCTCACCGCAGAAAAAGATAGCACTACATTTGGATCGATTCAATTTAGAAATTGCAACAGAATCAGCCACATTAGGAGCCATTGTTTCTAAATTATGCTGATCAATTGATTCCAACCACTTTTACAATATACATACATACGAGTACCTACTAATATGATACATAAAAGTTTTCTTTGGTACACATGTAATTTAATTACTAAGTCGAGGTCTAGACGAATGTCGGGCACGTGGCTACCACAATAAACTTCACCAATAATTAATATTTAGTGTATTTTTAAATTTACTCGCACGATAGTTCTATACTAGTATCTCTTGACTGCGATCTCACCTGATGGTAAGTGATGAAGGAGTCTAAGATGGCAGCGGATTAAATTAGAGCAATATGCCGCCCCCACCCACCAGGTTAGACCATAGACAATTCAGAATTATAAATACCCAAATTGCCCCTGCTGGGAATCAAACCTAAGACCTCCCTACAAGACCACAGCACTACGAATACTTCGTAGGGTCTCCTCAATGATTTCTCAATAACCGAGGGAAACCCAAGGAACTTTTTAAAGAAGAAGGAACCAATTATTTGGCACAATCAGCCAACGCCATCAGACCTCGACTGTACAAGGGAATGTACAAATGGCACATACCACAGGTAAAGATTTTTTTTTTCTATAAATACGATAACTATTATTTTCGTGTACCACCACTCCCAAAGCGGAACTGTTTGAATACAATTAAAGTAATTTGATATACTATATTACTCAATAATAAAACAGAAAAGGGCAAATAAATTCTAGAGTTTTACGACATCTGCAATAGTTTTATGAAATATATTATATTTTCTTTTAATTAATTAAGTACGTTAGCTTTGCCAGCCTTCTTAGTTAGGTTTTAAGTGTCCTATGCATCAATGTATATGGATAGGCTTCTAGTGGAAAAAAACGCCCTTAAAAAGACAAGAGAATCTCTTGTCTTAAAAAAACTTAGAAGTTAAAAAAAAAGTATTAATGTTCTTCATTCCATTTTTTGTTCTGGTTACTATTAACCAGTACAATTTGATAGGTAATAGGAATTCATTCTTTTTTTCGAATCTGTCCTAATATTCCTAAGAAATAAGTTATTTTTTTCTCTCAAATATTTTCTGCTTAACCAAGACTTAATAAAACTCATGGAGAATTTCGTGTGACATCTAAACAAAGAAATTTATCGCTAAAATTACCAAGTAAGTAAACAAAAGTTCCGCCATTTTTTTTTTACATTTTTTTATAAGTGAACCACTACGAAATATTTGTGCTTTTTTATTTTATTATTTTTTACCATAATCCTATATCAATCGCCCTATCACTAAAAATGAGTATTAATTTAAAATATCAACAAATTATTTTATAATTATTGTAACATAAATCTTTACATAATCACAATATTTTTTTTAATTTTGCTCTCTAAGCTCGCGTTAAACCACGTAGGTACTTAGGTAGGTTGATTTATGGTCTGTGGTCATTTACATAATATTTGATTCAATTATTTAAAATTAACTAACGTAATTGGTAAAATTTATATTATTTTTAAAATAACTAAAACAATTTGATAGAATTTACATTATTATTTAGAACAATTCTAAATGAATTTAATACAATTTACATCTAAAAATAAGAAGCCGCCATTCGGTGGTTTTTTAATAAGAACCTTAGATTTATAAAATAACCTGCAATTCGAGGGTCATAAATAAGAAAATACTTTTTAATTGTAAAATGTACGAGTATTACTTTCACTTACCTCCATAATTAATCTATGATTAACGCTGTCATCCATCTTTTCTTGGACATAATTGATTGACGCCATTTTGGCGCTGTAAACAGTAACGAGTGTCCAAGGAACTAAAATTAGTGAGGTCACTAGTGGACAACTGATAGTAGATACTTTTTCGTACTTCCTGCAACCCTATCATTAGTTCCAAAGACACTTGAACGTCAAATGCGGCGCTTAAAATTGATCCATAATTTAAACTGTCATTTGTATAGTGAACAGCCACTCCAGTGTTAATCATAGATTAATTATAGAGGTCAGTGATGACTTTCGACAGATTTTTATTATTCTGTGTACCTACTCTATTACTTAACTATGAGGTCTGGTGTAAGTTTTCAAGTTAACAATACAGCACGGAAATTTAGTATGGGAGGAAAAAGGATGGAAAATATCTGTCCCTTTCCCGTCCGTACTAAATGACAGATTTACGCAAAGTCAACGTTAAATTAAAAACTTACACATTTTCCACAGAACTATAGGTCCTTTTCCATAGAGAAGATTGTGAAAAGGATGGCATTACAATTTTACGTTAAAGTTTATTACTTAATGCACTCAGCTATTTTTAGTGACCCCTACACATTCTCTACGAATTTAGGAATTATTAACATTAGGATGAGCATTTAGGAATGTGTGCGTGTAAATCCTTGTAGCTTTTACACTTATACTTTATCTACATATTGCGATACATATAATATTTTCATAAAATGGAAATAAAGTTGAATTAATAAACCAACAGTTAAAATTATTAATAATATTAAAATAACTTTGTAATGTTAATATTTATTAACGTTTTCACACTTATATTTCAGACAAAATTCAATTCCTTTAGCCTAGATCTCTTTAATTCCGACAAAAGATTTAAAAAAAAAAATTTTGCATGCCAATTGCCTACGACTAATTTGGCGCCATAACCTTTTAAATATGCTAAAGTAAGCTTTAAAAATGGCGATAACGTGTCATCGATTTTGATAGTACTTTTAATAACACCTATCCAATATTATCATCTAATTAGACCAAATAAATAATTACTTTCAGTATTTACCCATGTTATAATGGAAATAACAATAAACCACAATGTATCTGAGATTTGAAACAACGCGCAGAAATAGAAAATGCGATTCTTATCTAGATACATATTGCTGAATACTAATTCTATTCTACACCATCTTTAAGCTAAACTAAATTGACAATATCTATCCTGTTCTAACGTTGTCTTAACTTTTATCCGATTTTTTTATTCATTGTCAAGATAGTCCTTGACTATGATCTCACCTGATGGTAAGTGACGATGCAGTCTAAGATGGTAGCGGATTAATTTGGAAGGGGTATAGCAGTGTTCAACCCATACCCCTAATCTGTCTACACGTCATCGTGCCGGAACGCTTAATCGCTTGGGGGCACGTCTTTAACGGTAGGGTGGTAACTAGCTACGGCCAAAGCCTCCCACCAGACCAAACCAGAGACAATTCACAAATTATAAATTCCCAAATTGTCTCCACCGGGAATCGAACCCGAGACCTTCCAGTTATAAGACGACAGTGCTCACCTCTGCGCCAGGGAGATCGTCAAAAATTAGATTTGGATCTGTCAATTTGGTCAAGATATTTGGTACAACAGAATTAGCATCATCCTTTAAGTTACTTATATCGCTCGTTTAGCGATCTTTTCTGTAATTAGTATCACGATTTTATTTTGAACGAATCTTATAATCATTTAATTATTTATTATTTATACTTATAATACTAATGTTAAAATTACAATCTCTCTTAGGTTGAAATCACATCGATTCTCATTTCATCCTGTGAAAAATATCTATTTATATACAGATTATGTACGTATCTATTCTTCTTTTTTTGATACGCATCTTCATACAAAATAGATACTTATTTGTAATAGATGAAATGCGAATTGATGCTGACAGGTGTGATTCCACTCTTAAGTATCATTCGAATATCTTGGCTAAATAAAAGAAACATTTATAATAACAGTTCAAATAATGTTCATTAACTTTTAGCCTACAATAGACATAATAATTTATAACTAGCCTAGGACTTAAAAACAACATAATCTGTGTTAAAACTAAAAGATGTAACAACAAAATATTAATATAACAAAATTGATTGCACCAATTTGACAAAATATCTAAGTACTTGATAATATTTCTTCAGCAAAATTCTACAGCGCCTGATAATGAAATTTCTACTTGCAAGATTAAGATGTATATTTGTTTCACTGCGAAAATTTTATTTCCAAATGATTCATGAGAAAAATTTTACAGCCTGTCCTGTCAATCAAAACACGAATTCTATATACTCGCTTGTGATCTAGGACAAAAATTCTACTTATGTTTAGAATTCTACTTGCTTATGTTGTAAGACAAGAATTCTACTTTCAAATATGTCATGAGTAGAACAAGAATTCTTCTTGTTAGATGTTTAGAATCCTACTTGCTTATTTGTGATCTAGGATAAGAATTCTACTTGCAAATGTGTCAGCAGTGGGACAGGATTTTTTTTGTTCGATTTTTAGAATATACATTCTAATGCTATGGCAACATTTATGCTGCAAAAATTCTTCTTGCAAGGATTTCTTTACAAAATATTTACTTGCAAGTGTTACAATGCAAGAAGTAGCTGTCGCGGATTCGCGCGTGTAGAACGAATTCTATATGCAAGTGTTCAGCATCGAAAAATCTCTTAAAAGTATTTCAAGCTTGATGACTGTTCTGTGACAAGAATGCTACTTGCAATTGCAAGTGTCTTGCGTCCAGAATTCTACTTGCATTGGTGTTTATGGAAAATCGTATATATATAGCAAGCAATGCATTGCTTATTTATCGTCTTGAACCAATTTGACGCTGTCCTCTTCGCGGCGGCTGTTAGGTCGCCTCAGAGGTCGCGGGTGCTGAAGAATGGAGAACCTTTCTGTTTGTTGCGCGCACGGCTTTTTACTGAGAGCTGTGCGTAGGTGGCTCTCACCTGGAATATAATTTTATATATATAAAACTAGCTGATACCAGCGACTTCGTCCGCGTGGATTGAGGTTTTTTATTCCTCCGAAGGAACTCTCTTATTTCCCGGGATAAAAAGTAGCTTATCTCCTATTCCAGACCATAATCTATCTCCGTGCCAAATTTCAGCCAAATCGGTTCAGTCGTTGCGGCGTGATTGAGTAACAAACATACAAACTTTCGAATTTATAATAGGATTTAAATACTTCTTTATCGACCCATAGACGGCTACTGCTGGACAAAGATCTCCTGCCTAGACTTCCACTATATATTCCAATATATATTCACAGGCAGGTCTTGTGCAGCCTGTATCCAGTGGCAACCAGATACTCTGTGATAGGAGAACCAACACCACCTAGTAGGGATCCGCCAGCCCTGCGCGTTCCGGTGCAAGGAATTCGTTCCAGCACCTTGAGATCCCAACAACTATCCATTCTTCAAATCTTCTTCTTCTTTTTTGCCCCGCTCACTTGGAGTATCTTTGCTTTGAAGTAGATTCAGCAAAGATACTCCAAGCATAGCTCCTCCATCTTCTAAAGTCGCCTGACTTTATTAGATGGAGGAGCTATGCTTGGAGTATCTTTCTCTTCTATCTTTGGTGTCTATAAAAAACGTGGAAAATACAACTTACCTGGCAAGGACAAAGGTCGTCCACATAAGCTCAAATCATGAGACCTCGGAGACACTGATCTGGAAGACCTGGGTCTGTTTGGAGTGTTGTTATTTTTGCTCTCTTCGTTCCTGTTACCTCGTCTCGGAGTCCGGACCGGAAGTAGTTCCTGTATTTAAGGGATCTTTTTTATTTATCCACTAATTTACACTATTTTATTTATCCACTAAGGAATACTTACAAATACTATTTAAAAGCAAATTACGGTCACCTTTTTTTATTCGATGACGAGATAGCCCTTGGCTGCGATCTCACTGCGAGTCTAAGATGGTAGCGGGCTGACTTGGAAGGAGTATGGCAGTGTACATTCAACCCATACCTCTAATCTGTTTCTACACGCCATCGTACCGGATCGCTAAATTGCTTGGCGGCAAGTCTTTGACGGTAGCCTCCCACCAGACCAGACCGAGACAATTCAGAAATTATAAATTCCCAAATCACCCCAACCGGGAATCGATCCGGAGATCTCCCAGTTATAAGACCACAGCACTCACCACTGCGCCAGGGAGCTCGTCAAAAATACTTGAAATAGTGAAGTCATACATTAAAACAAACCTCACGTAACTAGATATTTTTTTATTTTATTTAATGACAAGATAGTCCTTGACTGCGATCTCACTTGATGGTAAGTGACGATGCAAAGATCTAAGATGGAAGCGGACTAACTTTGATTTTAGTGCTACCGGAATACACTAGAACTACGTGCACACTCAAAAAAATTGCTATTTTTATAGGTACATTGAATATTTCAAAATAATAAATAAAATTCTAAAATACCAACACCAAATAAGTAATTATAAAAGCCCCAACACCCAAACTAAACTCTAAATAAATAAAATATATATATATAATTCTTTATACGAGGAACCTCAAAAGAGACTTAAGCCCATTTTCACCAAAGTTCCCTAATTTTTACGGGCTACCTAAGCTAGGTTAGGTGACGCTTAGGTGATGATTTAAGTATTGGTGAAAACAGGCACCAAAGTAATAAAAGGGGCTCTTCACGTTATAAGAAAATTTTATAAAGGGTGGAAACGAAAGGTGCTAAAGGATAATTTTCTTAATACTAGACATACAAAAAATAAAACATAAATCAAAAACGCGGACTGCAAAGACAAAATTGTAGAGACTCGTAAATACTTGTTTGTTTATAGAATTTATTAATTTTTCTTTGTTTTTTTTTTAATCTCATTTTGCAAAACAAGTGTAAATTTTTTTATACAAGCTTTTATGATTGTGTTTTTTCATTACAAAGTTCCTATAACAGAATTTAATTTTTTAATTAATTTGAATAAAAAATTATTCTATTCCATTCTAATATTAGCCTCCATGCACCCTTATCATTTCCACTCTATATTATATATTTAAGATATTACTCAAAATGTACTCTATCAATTACATTGAACGCCGTAGAATATATGTAGTAGTGAGAGGAAATGCGGCTGGCCTTTTCTCTATACAAACGCTCTCGCCCTTTATGGTTTATGATCTAAAAGCAGTGATTTTTTTCCTCCTCCTCGGATACTCGACTTTTGAATGTGCTTTATGATCAACTGCAGGGCGACAAAGATAGTTCCAAAAAAGGAGGAGGTTCTTAATTCGTCGGAATCTTTTTTTTTTTTTATGTTTGTTCCCCGATTACTCAAAGACACCTGGACTGATTTGAAAAATTCTTTTTTTGTTTGAAAGGGTATACTTCCCAGGTGGTCCCATTGTCATCAGGTCACGATCTGATACTGGGATCCTGGAGAAATCGAGGGCATTCTGCAAGTTTTATAGGTACAATTGATATACTTTGGAGTGGCGTTTGAAGTCGGTTTTGTAAAAAGAATTTTTACTTTTATACTTATGTGACCTTATCTTTAATTATTTATTTTTATAGGGTTGCTTTATCGCGTTACAATTATTCCTCGATTTTATAATAATGAGGGTAAAGTTAAACAGGAAAGAACACAATATGAGAACGCTTCAGTCACCACGAACCAAGACAAAATGGCCGATGGCCAACGAACCAATCGGCAAGAGGCGAGGCGAGAGGCGAGCGGCGAGAGGCAAGCGGCGCGCGTTCGGATACTGTTTTACTTCTTTCCAACCGCATTTCCTCTTAAGTTCTTAGAATGTAAAAGAGCTACAGGACGACACAGGAATAAATAAAGACATGTTAGTAACCTTTTCATGTGAATTGACCGAGTAAGCGCTATAGGAGACGGGCGCGTCAGCGGTGAAGTCGAACGCGCTTGACGCGCGGTACGACACAGAGTCTGCGGCCGAGCGGCAGAGAAATGTTAATATGCTTTAGATTCATGTTAATACGCTTGAAATTCAGTTAATATGCTGTTGACGTGTTCACACTGAGCTCACAGTGGCGTAGGCGTATAACAAGTCGCAAATCAGAGAGAGAGAGAGCATCACGAGTTGTGAGCGTAATGTGAACATGCCCTTAGACCTTCCCCACATAGACTGTAAGTTATTGCATCCTGCGATATTTCAATGCATCCCTATCACACTATAATATTATAAAGGTTTTTATGTGTGTGTGTATGTTTGTTACTCTTTCACGCAAAAACTACTGGACGGATTTGACTGAAATTTGGAATGAAGATAATTCATACCCTGGAGTTAAAACGTAGGCCACATTTTATCTCGGGAAATCAGGATTCCCGCGGGAATTAACAAATCTTAATCCACGCGGACGAAGTCGCGGGCATCGTGTTGTCTTTTTTATAATTCTTCTGTATGTCTGTATTCCACTGAACTCCTAAACCCTCCTAAACCTAAACCGCGGGACCCGATTTTGAAGAAATTTTTTAAGTGGGCCCCTGGATGGTTTACTTTAGAACTTTAGATTTACAATCGGAGCCTGCTGGTAGCAATGCGATAGGGTTCCAGGTATTTTTTTTTTGACGTTCGGAAAGTGGAGTACTTTCTTTTTTTGAGTCATCTAATTTTAAATCTTAAATGTTATAATAATTTGTACCACGAAGGATGCAATAATAAGTACAGCTACAATACTACGATAATATGTATCAGAACAAAGCATTGCGAGTTTAACCACCTCTGTGGAGAAGGCTTGAAATTAATGCGAGATGTAGGACAGCTTCTATATTAATATTGCATATGCATACAGGATCTCTAAACTTTGTTTTTTTTTTAAGCTACCAATAATTTCTTTATACTTAGTAATAAAATTAATTAACAAGTGAGATTAGTAAGTCGTCAGTAATTTGAATTAGAGACAAAAAATGTTTATTTTATATGTTATGAACAATGCACGAAGTATTTAAATTAAGGGCCGATTTCACCAACATAAAATAAATCTTTTTTTTTATTCGATCTTGACTGCAATCCAACAATAGAGATTTTCCCTGGTTTAGCGAGTTATAGCAAAAGAATTTTGTTTTTCCTTGAATATCAAAGTAACCTCTATCCAATATTTGTATGGAATTTTGTTCTTATAGTAATTTAAGCTAGTATATCCTATACATACCATGTGGCCAACAACTTGTTGGTGGAGGGGATCTAATCAGATGTTCATGGACTTCTTTAAGAGTCATCGGATCATCCTCTACAAAGCTTAACGCAGTGCTACCGAATTCCTGAAAAATTATAGACTAGAATTAAGTTCAACCTGACGAAAAGTACTATATGTCAGGTCTTAAACTATACCCATCCAAAAAATCTAGTTGATCTATTGCTCTGTTGCAGTGTGATTGTCGATCAATCACAATAGCAATTTATTTATATAGTAATAAATACACTTTCACTTTTATAATATCAGTAGGGTTATTGCTATAAGAAGGAAGTATTTATTCAGTCTTTTATGGAGAACAGGATGGCACTAGTTGCTTCTGTCTGAGCAGAAAATCAAATTTTAAGAAATGGAATAACTAGCTGATGCCCACACGTTTTTCATTTACCGCAGGAACTTTTTAATTTTCCGGAATAAAATGTGGCCTATGTGCTATGCCTGGGTATGATCTATCTTCATTCCAAATTTCATCAAATCGGTTCATTTGTTGTGACATGAAGGAGTAACCAACATACACACACATATACACGCACACACACACATACAAACTTTCGCCTTTATAATATTAGCGGATATTAAAAACTTATATGTAGAAAATTACCTGCGACATTAATATGGTATCATCAGATTCACATTCATCAGCGTGACTGTCTATCAAACTTTCCCTGCTCGCCATCACTTGCTGCAACGATTATATCACTAGTTAATAACCATATATTGTACCTATACAATCATAAATTGCTTTCATAAGGTATTTGATGTACTTACTTGTAAATACGGATTATCTTGCCTCGAGAGCCGTAGCGCTTCCATATCCTGGGCTATGTTCCTCGTACGACCTGGTGTCAGTAAAACAGCTGGCGACCCACTCATACTCGGGCCCAAAACTGAAACATAATAGCTACCTTAATACTATACGTCGGTAATCACGATTTTCTTGCAAATTATATTAAAATCTACAAACGTACCAGACAGGGAATCGTTACTGCCCTGCATTTTACACTTTAAGCTTCCTATATCAATTTTAAACACGCGAAATTCATTAAAGCACCTCGGAAATAAGTTTTCGCTTTGTAGTTATGATTATCTCACTGCTGTACCAAGAATTACGACGTTTTCTTTATAAATGCACTTGTTATGTAAATAAAAATTTGCTTTCGATTGCGGAAAATAGTTTTATCGTATTTTTATGACCGAATACATGAACGAAAATTGCAAAAAATGTGCGAAAAACCACAGAAAAACGATAAGCAACTGACAGTGACAGTCCTGACGGCTGACATCCATGATACAGATATAATGCAGAACAGGACAGACAGCAAAGAAAAGATAGATCTTAGAATAGGTATGTAATAGAATCGTAATGCGTAAATGACAGACTAGATAGATTTTTATCAGACCGTTCGACAACTTCAATTAAAGTGGGATTTGAATAAAGATATTTTTTATTCAAATCCCACTTGCTTGCACAATAAATGCTAATTTTGGCGTGGGGCCAAAAGCCACCCTTCAAACTGTGTAGCGTGGGGATAAAACCAACGACCTTTACAAATTTTACTATATTTAGTACATAGATTTTTGAAACAATTGGTGAATTTTTGGACACCAACAGCCAAAAAATCTGTGCAAAAAATTATCTTGCTAGAGGTGGGTCTAGGTATGCAGATTTATGCAAACTTTATACTATCCACACATTTCCAGGTTTTTTAATTCCCGCAGGAACTCGGAACGGGAATAAAGTAGTTCAAATCGGTAGTCGTTGCGGCTTGATTCAGTGGCAACCATCCATCCATCCATCCCTACATCAAAACTTTCGCATTTATAAATAGAAATAAAAATAAATGAAACAACTTCTTGTTATATAGTATATGAATTTATTTAACCTGAACAAAGGCACTACCTTATATGAGAAGGCCTCTCTATGCTGATATTGGTTCGATGCGACAACAATATTGTAAATAATACCTTCAGCTAAAACTTTAACAAATTTATCAAAGCAAACGTCTCTATTTACATCATTACAATTCACGAGATCTGCGTCAGTAATATTTTTATAACAATTGCATACAGTGCTAAGAGTAAAGTCGTCCATATTGCAAATATTATACGTGAAATACGTGAACAATTACATTTATAATTAATTTTTGTTAATCTAGCATTATTTTAATTCGTTTCTTATAGTTCGTTGTCAGTGAGGACGTACTGCACGGCGCTCCCGTAGTCCAGGATTCGATTCTTGATCTCCTTCAGTTTGGCGATGTAGTGTTTGTGTATCTTCGTATTGGTTCTGGTGTATCGGAGGGCCGTTATCATCTTATCCACTGTGTAGTGCAGCCACAGTATGTTTGTATAGGGCTCGAAATTCTTCCAGTCGTTTCTGGAACAAAATAAAAATAAATTAGCCTTCCTTCCGTCAAGTCAGCCTTTGGACAGGATATAAATTTCTACTTTACTAGTGAGATTCAGAATGGTATGAAATTTTGAGATTATTGAACTCTGTGAGACACTTAATCGTTCAGGGCCCCAAGGCTGCTATTTTACATGTCATTGTCATTGAACCGCAATACAATTACAATTCAATTATCATTGGTCCAAAATTTCGTAGTCTACTAAATTCACAATGGCCGTTCGATTTCTTATAATTGGATTGGAATTCAATGATACCTCGGTATTGCCATTAGCTTAAAAAGCGTTTGCCGAAATGATTTTCAAAAAAAACTACATATTAAAAACGTTTATTTAAGCTAGATTCAAAGCTAGATGTGTCAGTGGCAAACCATCGGAAAACAATTGTGACGCCATTAAATTAGTAGACTACCAAAATTGCTAAAAGTAGCAATTAGGATGTCATTGATAGACAATTGAACTACAATTGCAATAGCAGACTTGAGCCCCTGATTTCTATTTTAATAACTAAAACGCACATAACTCTAAAATCAGAGTTATTGTGCCCTGCATGGAATCTGCATCACCACAGTCCGAACAACTAACTCACTCACTGCTGGCGGTTCGATAATGTAAAACATTACGTTAGATCTAATACTCAACAAACATTTAGGCATAAGTTACGTTAGATTTAATATTCAACAAACATCTTTTGTCGACGGCGCTGTGGTGTACAGTAAAACACTTTGGAGTTTATGATTACACCACAGTACTATCAAATACCAATGTAATTTTAAGTACATGTATAAATAAATAAATAAAAAATAAAAAATAGCCTTTATTCTCTGATCTCTTATATGGGTAGTTCTACGATAAGAGGTAACTTGTGCGGCAATCAGTTTAAAATAAAAATTTTACTTTATATGTTGTTATTTTTTGCAATGAAACACATCACCTAAATGTACTTTATTAAATAACATCACGATTCAATGCCTAATTAAAGTATATTTTTCTGAAATTCCTTATAAAGCCTAAAAATGTCTCTAACCTGGCCTGTCCCTCTGTCGTTTTCAGTTTAATTTGAAACGATACATATTTTTTTTGTATCAGTTATTAAACTAAAGTATGTTAAACACAAATTTCAATAAATGTATTTAAATATTGTTAAGGAAAAATAGAAAAATATTTATTTATTTGCAATATATTTTACACTTTACTTTTGTCCCACTGTTTTTGGGTATCTACTCTAGAAAATTTCATTCCGCTACTACAAACACTAATATAAAACGGCCATATTCCAAAAATTGCTCAAAATCATCTACGGACGTGAAGTTAGTAATGCAAAACACGTGAGCCGTTAAGAGCGCCGTCATTTGTTAGTTGTTGCGACCGTTGATTCGAAGTAGTCGTTTCGCGAGGTCATTGTGTCTCTCACCTGGCAAGTCATAAAAGTTATATTATTCATTCAATTTATTTGCATTTACTGGTCTAATTTAATAATGATGGACTAGTGAAAGTGTGATACATAATGTACCGAAAAACTTCTTATGTCAATTAAAATAATACAATTTATCATGAAAACGTCTCTCACCTGCCATATTTCACCTGGCAAGATAAATGTCAGGAGAGAAACTTGTTGACCAGGGGAGATAAGGTTAGTGCAAACAAACAAAGTCAATAAAGTCAACAAAGACAAAAAGTCAAAAAAAGTCAAAAAAGTAAAAAAAAAGTAAAAAAAAGTCAAAAAGTCAAAAACCGTCAAAAATGTCAAAAAAGTCTTTTTTGACTTTTTTTGAATTTTTTGAATTTTTTGAATTTTTTGAATTTTTTGATTTTTTTGATTTTTTAATAAAATATGCATAAAGTGACTTGCCCTTACTGAACAGATAAATAAATCGGACAAAAATCGTAATATAAGTGTTTAATGAAAAAACAGCTACTTTTCTCCGTAGCCGTATTCTCTATGGACTTAGGACCTCTTATCGTAGAATCACCCATATACTAATTACAACTAACATTATTACTACTCCTATGTCTAATATTAATAATAATTGGTTCATTTTCCTTATATATATATCCTAGGAATCGTAACCCCAGCATTACGGATCAGGTTGTCCTTTGATATAGGCCTCCTCTAGAAATTTCCATTTGTCCCTATCGTGTGCTAATCTGCGCCACGATAAATAAATAAATAAAATAAAAGTTTTGTTTAGCGTGCATCGCTCACCCCAGCTTGTCCCTCATGAGTCGGTAAACCTGGAACTGGTAGTCGCCCACGGCGTCGAACAGGCCGTCGTCGTGCGCGAGGTCGTTGTACAGCGCCGCGGTGTCGGCGGCGGGCAGGCGCAGCGACAGGCGCGACAGCGAGTAGTCGATGATGGTGGCGGCCACACCGCGACGCGCCACGCGGTGCGTGCGCCCGCGGAGCACGAACGTCGCGTACTGGAACGGGCACATTTTACTTATAACCTCAATAGCCCAATGGTGAAACTCAAAGGTCAAAATAGTTCAATCCCCACACATTATACTATTGTCATTGCACATGTTTTCTGCTTAAATAAACAGAAAACTTGTGTTGTAATATTTTTTCATAATATATCAAAATATAAATAGAAAATAAATAGTTCAGCTTGTCTGATATTCAGAATTAGAAGATAGCCATTAGGAATGGTAATTACCATCCCTACTGATAAACATAAATGAATTATTTACATGTGTGTAGTTGAAGATGTTGTGGAGTTTGTATAACCTTACTTTATGTAGGCAAACTAATGGACAAAAGCTGGTGACTAAAATTATTATTAATATAGTAATATGAAGAAGTAATCTTCTGAAGAAGATAGTAATATGAATAAAATGTTACCTTCTGATCTGTTGGCGCTATGAGCACGTTTCCCCAGTGAAGATCGCGATGCTCGAACTGAAAAGCCTCTTCGGCGACCGCTAGCCCGAATGCCACCTGCCAATCACACAAACATACTTATACATTTTTGACGACCTCATCTCAGGTTCGATTCCCAGCGGGGACAATTTGGGAATTTATAATTTCTGAATTGTCTCCGTTCAGCGGGGCGATTCAGACCTGTTCGATAACATACTGTGTCGATACGGTTAGATATCGATCTCTTTTTGTCGTGTGGATTCAGAGCGAGCTAAATATATGTTAACAAACCGAATCGATCGACAAATAAGTTATCGGAAGGGTCTGAATGGGGGGGCTGGTCTGGTGGGAGGCTTTGGCTGTGCCTGGTCACCACCCTACCGTCAAAGACGTGGTATTAAGCGATTTAGCGTTCCGGCACGATGGCGTGTAGAAACAGATGGGTTGAATGTACACTGCCATATCCCTTCCAAGTTAGTCCACTACCATCTTAGACTGCATCGTCATTTACCATCAGGTGAGATCAAGGACTATATACCTTTTCATACCTTAACCCATTGCCGGCCCACTCCTGGGCAAGGGTCTTTAATCTAAGTGTGAGATTTAAAGAGTCCATCATTATGAGTAACTTACAGGCATGCAGGCTTATGACATGCCCCTTTTCACTGCAACGTTTTTAAACCGAGTATACCTCTCAAACTAAGTCACTATCTTTTTTTTTTTTTTTAAATATATAGACTAGCGCTACCTTGTCTAGTCTTGGCCTACCAGCTTCTACCTTTAGACTTTTAGAGCATGTGCCAATGTAGCGTTTAAACAGAGTTAACCACGCTAGGTACCTACTAGACACATTTAAAACGAACAGGCTTTTTAGTTGTTTCCAGAACTGGCCAGCGCCATAACAATTTTTTTTTTTATATAAATAAAATCAGTTAACATGGATAACAAAAAAATACACACACAAAAACACAGAAAGGGTACACATGCTAAAAAAAAAAAGAAAAAATAAACAAAACACACTCGAACACTGAAAGCAGGGCGTGACAACCGCGAAGGATAAGTGAAAATCTAGTCAAGAATTTGGAACTTGACACTAGAGATCCACTCATCCTGCGAAGCCGTCCACAAACTGTCTGTCATGCAGGTAATGTGCTGAAATAAAAACTAATTAGAAACAAGCAAAAATAATAAAGGGGTTTAATATTTTAGTATGGAGCCCTCTATGGGATAGTCTACTATCGAATCCATACTCCTAAGTAGAACTACGCTCGGAGTATCCCTACGATATCAAATCACGATAATCCCAAGTAGAACTATGCTTAGAGTAATATATCAGAAATGAGATCCGTGGGACTAAAGTCACCGACATAGCTCAACTAGTCGTGAAACTGAATTGGAAATGGACGAGCACATAATTGATAGTTTGAAGAACTGATGGTCTTTGGGTTCCCAAGGTGCTGGAATGGCTACCCAGCACTAGTAAACGCAGTGTTGGCGTACCCCTATGAGGTGAACCGACAACATCAAACGATTCGCAGAGAGCCGCTAGATACAGGCAGTGCAAGACCGAGGCCTGTGAAAGTCCATGCAAGAGACCTTTGTTCAGCAGTGGACGTCAATCGGTTGATAACAGATGACAGATGGAATTTAAATCAATATCAATCTATAGTCTGATTTTTAATTGCGTGCAATTCTGACGTATCTTAATGTTACCAGAGATTTAAAAAATCTCACAAAAAAGATATCAAATTTAAACTTAGAAAAATAAATATCAATTGCCGCACATAGATATTTATGACAAATGCCTGACAGATAGTTTGGGGTAAACTCCAACTACAGGTGGTAATACTGTTTTTCATACAAATAACTCGCTCGATTTATAAAATGACAACTGTCAGAATTCCACCAAATTAAAAATCAGACTATAGTCACTGTTTATTTTATTTTTTGTGTACATATAAAAATTTACAAGACAACATATATTAGAAGAAGTAGACATAGGTGAAGCTTATCTCTAAAAAAAAGAAATTATAGAGTGGTATAGGATTTACCTGCTTAAAGAGTGCGTACGCCTGTTCAGCGTTGTTGAACTGATAGCTCTCCAGATCCTGGCCCGCGTTGGCTAACTCCAGCACCATATACTGCTGATCCACGGGCAGTATGGCCGGGTTGTCGTTGTCCGAGCCCTTGGTCTCGTCGTACAGCTCCCAAAGGTCGAGCAAGCGGGACGGGTAGCTACCGTATACACAGCGTACTGCTAGAACCTGCAATGAGAAACAATATTAATATTAATCGAATATACCAGTACTTCTTAACATACTCATATCTCTAGGCAAGAATAAAGAAGTTTATTTTTAGTCGTTTTAAAATGCTCATACATAATATTTTAAAAGAGAAACGATCAAATATCTTGCTTGTTTTCAGTTGGAATGGCATTCCACACCAGTAGTAGATTCCCTTGATTCGAAAGCACTTTGTAAACGTTTATTGGAATAAAAAATTACTCTATTCTATACATCCATACTTTCATAACTATAAAACAAAAATTATGTGATCAAACTTCAACACTAAATACAAAAACAATTTTTTTGATATTTTAATTTGTATTTTTATAGAAAATCAACAAAAATATAAGAATTTCGAAAAATATTTGCAGTACAAACATAATGTTTGTAATTAGGGTTGCCAGCTCTTTGAACCAAAAAGCCGGGCAGGCCAGCCAGTTTAGCCGGACATTTGTGTAAAAAGGCCGGATACCCTTAATTTTTTAGACTTAGTACAAAACGGAAGATTTTTTTAAAAGCTCGCTTGCGCTAGCGTAGCGATACAAGGTGAAGCGAACGGAGCGGAAACCAACACATGACGAATATTTAAAAAATGGTCAAACTCGAACAGGCCGGACACGCAACCAAAAAGCCTGACTGTCTGTGTTAAAGTACATGTTTCAGATTTTTCAAATATCGCTATGGTTTACACCATCGCTCTTATTATTATTAGTATTAATAAAATATTAAGTGGGTACATGAGGAATTTCATATTTGTCAAGTGACTTGTTCAATGACATTTTCCATCAGAGAGTCACACCCTTGTCACAGCCAAACAGTCTAACAATCTCCAGTCTAGACTGTATGTATATTATTTATTTTTTGTTATCTTTATTTGCTTTAAGACATATCTATTTCATCAGTTATCTATTCTTTAAATCTAAACAAATAAATACAGCACGACACCCCCTACTCGCACGAAAATTTTAACTTTAAGGCTTAGTATTTCGCCCTAAATCGTAACATGACGTATATTCAATTCTTTAGAGTAAAAAAAAATAACTTCCCCCCTTTACGTGTAGGAGCTGGGGAGGTACAAAAAATAATAGTTGTTTTTTTTTTCCAAGATTCTATCGTACAACTCTGTCGGCGTAATTAATATGTCTAACATTGACAATTACATCTCTTTAGCAACAATAGTCTGCACACAGACGGACGTTATTGGATAAACTATAATAGTTATTATGAGGCATTTATACAAAAAGATAACAGAACAACACGTTTTCAAATGACTCATAGCAATTCTTGTTTCACATGTAGATGATAATATGCGTCATCAATACTGTAGGAAAAATTATAATACGTGCGTAATTAATATATGATAATTTATACATATTATATATAATATTTTATGACTGTGTCTTACGTATATTTACCGTGCCTTAGTAACATATTTACAATAACACGCATGTAACTTTTATCCTAGTAGGTGTAATTACCCACAATACCTAATTTTGCGAATATCATGCTTATAAAATTCGCATGATTTTCGCAAATGTTGTTTTGGCATTAAAATCTATTCAACACATTTTATTCTAAAAATTATGATAGTTTAAGTGTAAAAGAGATGCAGCTATGTGAAAATGCAAGAGAAAAAACAGTAGGTACTTTATCTGCATCTGTACTTAGATTGCAATGCTGTTTTTAAAACATCTGAATATATCAAATCAAAAAAAAAATCAAAAATATTTATTTCAGTAACAATGTTAAATATTACATAGTAATTGGAACCATCCCAGTAAGTGGTATACCTATTAATGCACAGCTCATATTAATGAATGAATGAGGCTGAAATTTGGCATATAGATAGCTATTACAAAGTAGGCATCCGCTAAAAAAGAAGCTAAGAAAAGGTTTTTGATTCACCCCCTAAGGGGGTAAAATATGGGTTTAAAAAATCGAACTTAAAGTGAGTGAATGCCGCGGGAAAAGCTAGTCATAGCATAGTTATAGCATAATATTATAAAAGTGAAAGTGTGTTTGTTTGTTGGCTTGTCGTTTAATCATGCAGTAATGAAGGTTTTTGCCCAGTGATTGAAGGACAAACCAATAAACAAATACACTTTCAAGTTTCGCATTTATAATATTAATAAGGATTTCCATAAGTATAAATAAATCCAAACATATATTATGTACCTACACACCTTATTATATTTTATTACTTATTTATTTGTTTGAGGAGTTTTCCCCTCATTATGTTTTTTTTACAGTTAAGTGATAATTCTAATAGAACGAACATGCTTGTAGTGAATGCAAAAGTGTTGTTAAATACAAGATGTTACGATTAGATAAAATAATCTTGCTCAAATTAAAAAGATAAAGCAGGTTTTCTTCTATGTAGTCATGTTGTTAAAATTCCTTTTAATTATTATTGAATCATTTTAACCACCAACAAAAAAACAGAGATGTTATAAGTTTGACATGTGTATTTATGTATCTGTCCGTTCCCTCGTAGTTCCCTAACGAATTTACGAATTTTTATGTTTGTATATTTTTCTTATTCGATAGCTGACATAGTCAAGGTTGAAATGTCTTTGTTATATATGTATGCCTTTCAGTCCGATCCGTCCAGTGATTGAAGAATTGCATTGATATATCAATCAGTCAATCAGTCAGTCAGAGCTTTTCCTCTTTTATATATTTAGATTACATAGTATGGATTTGCAACAAAGACGCAGGAACAAGTTTGTCATAAGGAAGTTGAAACAGAAAATTACATTCAAATCATATTCAGTTGGCAACATTAACAATTTCTCAGCTGCACTTCCTCAAATGACGATTCTGCAAATATCCATTTGGAATTCCAATTCATATATGTAAATGCAATGACAGGAAATTGATTAGCAAAAGGCTTTTGAACTTTTATCAAAAAATTTTGGAATTAATAATCATGTCAACCGATAGATAGAATAGAATAGAATAATTTTTTATTGACATAAACTTTTACAAAATAATTTCGAATCGTCAAGTGAATCTACCACTGGTTTGGAATTCCAATCGAGAAGAACCAGCAAATGACTTGGAAGTTGCTCTTTTTAAAATATATTGTACACAGGTTAGTTATCACTGTCTCATGAATTGCTGGATATATGCTTTCATCTAGAGAATAAACTTGCATAAAGGCAAGTCTGAAATAGTCTGTGAAATTTTATTATAGAACAGCACGCCCATTCCTACTAACAACTTTTGAACTTTCTTGAGGCGTAGTTGAGCAATCAAAAGCTCGAAAGATAGAGCTTCGATAAAAGACAGCAGAGGAGTCTGATAGTGATATAATTGATAGGATATAATGACTTACCTCATTAAACACATCTGTAGCATTCTCTACAGAATGTAAATCCAAAGTTTCGACACCCTGCCCTTCATCTAAATGTTTTTCAATGTCTACTATGGGAGCGCGTAGGGCGCTCAATTCCCTGAAAGAAGGAAATATAATTATTACAGCTTTGTTTCACACCACAATTAAATTCTGTGGTACAGAGTAGTCTGTACCACAGAATACTTGATAGAAACTAAAGGTACAGAAGATTCACTCCGCAAAATGATTTAAATAAATAGGGACTTGTGTTACCACGCAATAAAGTGCAATTCAGGTTGACACAGCGGTACTTACCTACCATCTTATTCACCTAGACTTTTCTCTCTTTCTATCACGTAACTCTTATCCCTTCGCACTCTCTGAGCTTAGACTCTTGGAAGAGGTATGCCAAGTAAAATTTTACTATATTTAAAGTCATCAAACACCAGTGAGGTCGATACCATATAAAAGCTTTATCAGTATATTAAGATATACAAACAAAGCGTTATTGTAAACATATACAGATAAGGAATGGAACAGGCAAACTTTTCAGTGAATAAGACTAAAATAATAATGTCATTGTCTTCTTATAAACTTCTTAATAATAATCAATATTATTGATAAAATAATTAAAAAGAACAAGAATTGTTTTTATTAGTTGGATTCTAGCTGAAGCTGATATGCCAGTGAATTTGATTGTATGGATATTTGAATTTTTATAATTCAAATGCCAAAACAAAATATATCAATTGTGCCTATAAAATTTGAAGTTTCCTCGATTTCTCCAGGATCCCATCATCAGATCCTGATGACTATGAGACCTGATGACTATGGGACCGCCTGGAAAGTATACCCTATCAAACAAAAAAGAATTTTCCAAATCGGTTCGAGCCTCTTCGAGTAATCAGGGAACATACACAAAAAAAAAGATTCCGAAAAATTGAGAACCGGCTCCTTTTTTGAAGTTGGTTAAAAATAGTCTTTGATTTTCTGGGATCATCAATCATATCCTATGTACTTCTCAAACTGGGAACCAACATTGGCAACCACTTGGCACAAAAATAGCTTGCAAGCCTAATTGCTGTGCCAAATGTTAAGATCATTTCAGCTGTTGAGCTGTGAAAAAATTGCTGGCAGATAGGAACTGGTCAGATTAAGTAGGGCTTAATTGATAGGTTTTCATAAACACACTGTCTTGCAAGCATAATAAGTAATTGTGTAGTGTAAACTTTATTTTAGGCATTTTTAATTTTTATTCTAGACTTATTTTGGTCTGGAACTTTAATTAGGTTAGGCTTTTAAAAATCCCAAGGGAATCCTCTGTTTACCTACATAAAAGGTAGGCTATATCACTCCCAAGTCAACTATATCCAATCAAAAATTAAGTCAATCTTTTGCTGCACGATTGAAGGTCAAACAAAAAAACTTTCACATTTATAATATTAGTAGGGATGCCTGAAAACTTCTAAAACTCTAATAGCAAGTGCAAAGTACTCACATAGCAATCACAATTTCGGATATAACCTCGTGGTAGTCCTTCTGGTTCTCCCCATTGACCTTGGTGTCGCCGGCTATAGGCACGATCTTCAGCACGCGCGCACGGCCATCTCTCGCACGCCACAGGAACACCTCGCCGTATACACCCTCGCCGATCTTGCGGCAGTTCTTCAGAACTCTGTCACAAAAGATGGTGCTTTGCAATTATGCCTCTTTTAAGCTCGTACAAATTCAAATTCCATTTATTTTATGTAGGCCAAGTTGTGGCTCTTATGACACGTCATAAATCTACCACGGGTTCAAAATGCAGATTCTGCTGAGAACAGCCGATAAAAAACTCAGCAGTTGCTCTTTTAAAAGAAAAATGCTATTTATACACATAGAGCTTCAACAATGAAGCTTCAAAAATGCATACGTAGGTACACACAATCCAACGCATGTCAAATTGGGCAGACAAAGCAGACCCATTCCCGTTGGTGGCATTCCGGTGGCGCACAATTACAAAAACGCCTTTATAATATTAGTGTGATTAGTTGACAATGCCAATGACCACCAACCATTCCTGTGTGGGGTAAGACTAGCAAAATACTGATAAACCCAATGTAATTATTAAGTAAACAAATTTCATTTTTACCCTTCATTTTGGATACAAAATGTAATATGTAGGTATCATCATATTTACCATTAGATACTGCAATATTTATATTTTAAATGCTTAAGTTTTAAATAATACCTTTCATCAAAATCAGGCCAAGGATATACCACTCAATAATTATAAATAATTATTATAATAATTGTATGCTATTTATTAAGCTCTTTGTGTCTGTTTTATAATATGTGTGGTGTACAATAAAAGTATATTCATTCATTCATTCATTCATTATACAACTTACAATCAAAATTTTACAGAGGTTAAGTTGACTAGTAAAGTATTTCATTAAGTAAATGAGTTATTACTTAATGAAAAAAATTTGAATTACATTGTTTCAAGTAAAATTTGTTAGTTTTGGAAGCTTGTGATTTACAAATAACCATCATTAAGCAGTTAAACAATAGGCACCTAATTAACCATGACCTCACAAATATTAACTATAAGAAAATAAACAAAGAAAAAAAAGCATGTGTTTAACCACCATCTTGCTTTTGACATGACCCATTATTACTGACAACCATACAACTCAAAGTGTTACAAGGTGATGTACACTAAAGCGTAAAAATTATGCGTAAATAAAGAGAGATTATCACTCACGTATCTGGATAGCATTCATCAAACAGTATAACGTCCGTTTGATTGCAGCGTCGCAGGACGTAATCACGCGCTGTGGTTATACGATTCGAAGTATCATTAAACTTGTCTAGCACAGTGACCTCGTGCTCAGAGTCGATGATCGAGAGTTTCGATAACTCGACCAGCGTATCATCACAGTCTTCAGACAAAAATCCTGAAAACAAATCATCCGCGTTCACATAATGACAATACAGCAGTAGGAAGTGAATGACGACACGAACTTTCCCCTTTATGAGTAATCGGATTACGTAGAAACGCGACTACGCAAGCAAAAAAAATACTCAAGATCGCCAAATAATTGTTACTTTTCGGCAAAACTAACCTGTGTATTGCAGGGAAAGATGCATGCACTCTGCTTTAGACACTTTTGTTGGAACAAAGGCGAGTCGAAACCAAGCTATTATCCCGTTAGGGATAACGAATGGCAGTCAAAAGTTCAAGTCAATCACAAGGTTTTACACAATGTAAAATTGTCCTACTATTGCTTTTACAATAGCAGCAGTTAAAAACACTTTTAAATGTAGTTATACAATAATAACTATTTTACTAACAAAAAATAAAAATTAAGGACAATGATGCGACACTAACGATAGCGTCCGCTTCCGCGAATTGAAAAAGTTGTACTGCGTCACAGAGTAAAAAACTTGCGTTGCAAAATAGGAACGTGGTATTAAAATTGGGGTTGCCATATTAAATTTTGATTTCTACCAAAAACTATCTTCAACTTCATTTTTATGACGTTAATTTGTAATTTAACAATTATTTGCACAGTTAATTTAATTTAAATTTGCAAGTAAACAAATTATAGCTTGTTTTGACAACCAGATAAAACACTTACCTAAGTCTTCAGAAGCTGATGTGGACGATAAACTAATCCTGGATGCATTGGGTTCCTGGAACAAAAAATTAATAATTATTATTATGTAGGTTGTATATCTAAATATTTTTTCTTGTATATTGTTCCTGAATATAATAATAATCAGTTAAAACTTGTGTAAATTCTTACTAAAATAATTTTATAAAATAGATCATATTATTACATTGGTAATTCACCACTTAAAAATAAAGTGAATTTAGAAGATTTCCAAGCTGAACTCTCTTTATTATGCTACTGCATTAATGTTAGTGTTAATGGCGCACAAATTGCCTTAACACATTTAAAGCATTAAAATATTGGCCCCATCTGCATAATGCCTTTATTATCGTGTTAATTTACGCGTTACGGCACAAGGTGGAACAGGAGCATTAGACAATCTAGAATCTAGATTTTAGATGAACTCAATTTTTAACTTATAACGACAGACTTACTTGTATACTTAAAATTAAAAATTTCCATTTCTAACTCTGAAAACAAACTTACCCTCAAAATTTTTATTGTTGACCTGCTAGGTTTAGAAAAAAGATTACTTCTGCGGCTTTTAACTGAATCATTGTGTAGTGACACTGAAAGAGGAAGAAATTAATTAATATTTAATTTAAATTAAAACATTATAAAAATAACTTAAATAATAACCTGACATTACACTGAAACTTTGATTGATGTTGTCAAATAGGCTCGACAATTGTTGTTCTTCATTCCTTATTATTATAATAACAAAGTTAACTAAAGAGTTTTTAATCTTAACATTGATATCACTTTCTGAACCTATGGTAGATTTATAAGCAATCTTTGATGATTTAAAAACAATTTTTATAAAAAGGTACTTATTTGAATAAAAAATTGTTATTTAAGAAAATTTTTTCATCTCATTTGCAATTTAATAACATATTGTTTCATATTAATGTTTTGTTTGATTCATTGATACAAAATTTCAAAATTCTTTTTTGATAGTTTTAGTTTATGTACCTACATTTTTTCTTCGTCTCTTTCTTTGTCAACAGACAGACATCCACAGAACATAAGTCTCTTGTAGGTTGCCTCGACCTTGTGCCGCTTATATACCGGTCCAAAAATATGTCAACACTCCAACACCTTGGGACCATCGGTTTACGAACTATGTGACTTACTCCATGTACATTAATTTAAAATGTAATATTTATTACCTGAAATATCCTGCATGCCCATAGTATTGATGACACTTTGGCGATACTTCCTGCCTTTCGTATTTAATTGTTCATCATCCAACATTGTCTGGTCAAAATGATCACCCATTGTGGTCACCCTCCGGTATATACTGAGAGACCTTTCCCATCTCTTTCCAGGCTCGAGAACTATGCCTGGTTTTATTTCTGAGATATCATTAGCTTTGGAAGGATATGGTTCATTAGAGCATTTTGATGGTGCTACATTTTGAGCTATAGGTTTTGAAGAAACACTTTTCTCATCTATTCTAGAATTTTTTGTTGCTATATTCGTGAGAGGTATGAAACTATTTCTTGATTTACAATCATTAATTTCTGTAAGAGATTCTCTACCAATATCATGTGTAGATAACTTGGAACCTTTTCTAATTGAAACAGAACTCTTATTAGACAGTGCAGTATTTTTTGAAGATAAATCATTTTCTTTAGTAACAGATTTTCTGTTTACATTTTCTGCTGATAGCTTGGAACTTCTATTTTTTATAATACTCTTTTTCGATGCTATACTTGATCTTTTTATTTTTTGTAATGGCAATAATTCAGTTTCAATAATCATATTTTCGTTTTGTAATAAATCATTATAAATTTTGCTATTATCTGCTATTTCCACATTGACTTGAGCATCATTTGTTAGAATGATATCATTATTTCCTTTTAAATTATCTACACTATGTTTATTATTACTAAGTACATTTTCGGTTGATGGCTTGGAACTTCTAGTTTTTATAACACTCTTTTTAGACGCTACACTGAATCTTTTTATTTTTGGCAGTGGGGATAGTTCAGTTTCAGTAATAGTGTTTTCATTTTGTAATAATGATGTATCATTAAAGATTTTTTTATTATCTGCTATTTCTAGATTGTTTTCTTGTTGAGTATAATTTGTTAGAGTGAGATCATTATTTGCTTTTGAACTATTTACACTGTGTTTAATACTACTAAGTACAGTCTTGTCAAATTCGCTACTACTTGTACTAATGAGAGAATTCTCGAAAGATAATATGAATGAATCTCTTGTTATTTCATTTTTTCTTCTTGTTGTAACAAAACTAATAAAATTCTCATCGTCTGATGATTTATTATTTTCATAGCTTGAATTATCATTGTGGTCAGTATTTGATATATTCCTTCCGTCTTTTAGGTGATTATCATCATATTCATAAATTGTTGATGCGCTTTCCGAAAGCGTGTCATTTTCATTTACACTATTACAGCTACCACTACTAATTTCACTAGAGTACGAATCATCATTTCTTTCGACGCTTTGAGATAAATCACAAGTCATTTCAGTGTCTTTTTTATAATATTTCTCAAACACTGAGTCATTAAGTCGTTTAATCACAACTATCAGTTCTTTGTCATTTTTTTCAAACATTTCATTCTCACTGTTACAAGATTCATAAAGAGATTCACTATCTATACTACTATTAGATGTGCTTTTTTCAATGAGATTATGCTCACCATCGAAAGTACTATTTTCCTTCGTATTAGTTTGACTTGGTTCCCAAGTATCATCTTCGTTTTCTCCTTCTGAAGTATTTATTTCAAATAAACTACGATCATTTTCAAATGTGCTATTGTTTTTTGAATGTATTTGATTTTGTTCCAAACTATTTTGTAGAATATCTTCTGTAGTATTTTCTTCATTTAAGGTGTGTTTATTTTCGATATGGCTTTTTTCCTCTAAGTCTGTATGACTTGAATCTAAAGTATTTTCATTGTTCAAACTATGATCATTTTCACTAGTGCTAACATTCTCTGAATATGTTTGACTTCTTTTTGACACTTCATTTAAAATAAATTCATTTTCAACTATATCATTATTCTTTGAATATAAGATTGGCATAGGTCCAAAAGTATTTTCATTATACAAACTATATTCATGAACCATCATATTATTTTTCTCCAAATATGTTTGACTTAGTACTCCTTCATGAGATTTATTATCATTACCTTGTCCTATTTTTTGTTCCTTGTATTGATCTGTTACAATGTCATATTTTGAACTATGGTTTTCTAAAGATTTTACTATTACTGATTGGTTTTCTAATGTAGTACTTGGATATGAACTTGCATTGTTGTCATCTTTATTATTTGAATACTGATTATCCTTGTTGTCTACGATGCTGTGTGTGTTGTCACTAGTAGTGCTAGTGAAATCTAAAAATTGATTTTGTTGTAGATCTTCAAGTGTCTTTTCCTTCATTTCTAAATATTTATTACTGACTACTTGTAAATTAATTTTATGAGCACTTGATGCATTGTTCAATGGGAAGCCTAGGAGTGGTACTTCTTCACTGGTTTCAAGTAAAGATAGTTCTTTAGTTATTGGGTGATGGTGTTTAATCATTTCTTTTGTCATTGTGTTGTATCTCGTTTGTATGTTTGTATATTTTGTTTCATTTTTATCAGTAACATTTCGACATGCGAATATTGGAGAACCAATGATATCGTAATCTACACCTTTATTAGAAGATACATGTTGTGTGGTTACATTTTGAACACTATTTACTTCCTTTTCTATATTATCCTTAAGATTTTCAGTGATAGAATAATGCTTATAATCATCAACATTTATAGAAATAGGTGAGAACTTGAAAATAGATTTACCTCTATATTTTTCATGAAAGGGTGTGCTGCATAATGGAGATTTTTGAACTGATGACATACTTAATTTGTCTTTTATAGTTGATGATGGACTTACAGAGGTTAAATTCTGTATATTCTTTAATAAAGATAAATCAGAAATTATATTAACAATAGATTCATCAATATCTTTTGCAGTAATATTGTTCTCTTTTTCTATTTGGAGTTTGTGACTGAGAACATTAGATAGATCTTGGGTTTCATTACTTTTGCTATAGCTATTTGAATTTTCTTTACCTGAATCTAAAAATGTCCAATATAATTATTCAAAAATTTGTCTTACACTTAATGTCATGAAGTAAATTTATATTAATAAATCTCTCACCAGTACTGTCATTAGAGTAGTTAAATTTTTTCTTGCGTGGTGCCTTCTTTCTGTATGTTTTTTCTTTCCTTAAATTAAAACATCTATTAAGAAATTAAGGAACTATGAAAATGACAATAAACACATTATGTATGTATGTTATGTACAGAGAGATACTTAAGCCTGGTATACATTAATTGCAGCTTATTACATGCAGCTTATTGTTATGGAAAAGCCCTGGGAAGAGCAGTTTCTAATTAAATGGTGCAGGACAACAAAATGGCAGTTATTAGAGTTGAACAAAAACAAAAAGAAGTTACTCAGAAAGAAGAAATGAACCTGCAGCCTAAGTGTTGCATTTTGTATTCGAATTATCTTCAGATTTGAAAATTTACAATTACTAACCCTCTAGTAAGCAGTGGATTATAAACATTATTCACTACTTGTGAATTTACTTCATTAATTGGCGAAGAGTTCAGAAGCAGGTCAAAAGGATCTAGCGCTCTTTTTAAATGTATAGACTTGTCCGGCGTTAAATATCCAGATCTTGAGGTGGATTCTCTAGAGTCTCGTGTAATAGGTTCTTGGTCTTTTAGCCGTTTCACATATTTCTTCTTACGGACTTTATTCGAAGCGGCGAACATCGATGCACCAACAGACAATTCCTTCTTGGTTTGTTTGATGTTTTGTATATAGAATGCGTCAAAAGCAGAACTCTTCTCGTCCATTGCGAGCACAATATCACGCCGATCCAGCCCATCGCCTGTTTCTTTTTTAGATCTGTATGTCCTCCTCATAATTATTTAATAATAAAAACATTAAAGTTAAAAGGAATTAGGAATACAATATTAGAATTGGATTGTGTTCCACTAACTTTTAAAAACAAACGTTCGAAAATGGCGACCACAGACCAGAAAAGATGGCGACCAACTTTTGACACTTGTGACACTGACAGCATTGTGGCAGTTGATATCTTTTAAGTTATGGAAGTAGGAAGTAGGTATAAAGCTATAGGTAGGTACCTGAAATTGATTTCCATGATAAGGGCCTATTCTTTATTTTTGTCATTTTCAGTCGTTTTCAGTGTGTTTTCAGTGGCCAGCCAGTTGAAAATGATAATCATCCTTCATGAAAATAATAGAAGTGTCCCACTAACTATAAACCGTTTAAACCCGTATTTCTTCATACATATTCCATGATTGACAATTTTAGTTGGCAACTTAACGATAGACATAGCTTAGGCCATAACAATCGGTCAAATACGAATCGGACTTGCATACGGAGGGTTCCGTACCAAAAACACCGAAAAAAAGAGAGCACCTTTAATTTATTTTTATTATTTGTTCTTATTCTCTGAAAATTTCAACTCTACCTATAACAGATCATGAGATATAGCCCGCTGACATTTCCATTTCTTATTTGTATTTTGGCCTATTTGTGACCATGTAGTGAATGATGTTAAAATTAAAAAGAAAAACTTCAGTAAATTACTGTACACTTAAATTTATTTTAAAATACACTTCCTGTAATAATAGATACACGGTTGAATGTAGCGACTTAATTCTATACTATGTTAACCATTAAATAATTTGTAATAAGTAATAATAATAATTATGACAAAGACAAAGATCAGGAATCTTTGGCATAATAATTGTTTTAAAGGTTTTAACTTTGAATAGTATTTAAAAAATATTTTTTAGGAGAGTACTTAATAACTTTATTTAAGTCGATCGCACAGCTGCAACACGCACGTATCGTAACGCATTTTTTGCAATCAGAAATTGTAATGAAGGCCAGTAGGGTTAGTATAAGATTTAATTAGATTGATCGTATTCAAATTCGACGAGATTAGCGTCAAAGTAAAATGAACCTTAACCATTACTGTAAAGTCACAAATTCAGTATACAGTTCAGACTCCTTAGTCGTGTGGTTAGCGTGGTCGAATAGGATGACGAGGTCCCGGGAACGATTCCCGGGTCACGCCAACAGTGTACCTAAATGTCTGTGTATTGTTTTTCTGTCAAGAAATTCAAGTTGGCAATATGTCACGGCCGTGCCTCGAAGAGCACGTAAAGCCGTCAGTGATGCGCCTAATCTCTCCAATCGTGTCGGATTTCCGCTTTATCGGATATTTAAGAGGGTGGGATGGGAATGAAAATTGGAGGACATTATATAATGGCGTCAGGTAAAAGGAACTCTGAACTTCAATCTGTGCTGTAGGATTTATCGACTCGTGAATTTGGTCGTTTTGTTTTGCGATTCCATAGAATCGCACCGCACGCTTTGCAAAGTTGACCATAACAAATGATTTATGTGCTTTATATTATAACAAAACATTTTTAATAACAAAAAAAAAACAAAATAAATGCTCGTGTACCTTCAACTTATAATAATAAGACATGTAAGACATTAATATTTCCTAATTAATCATTTTTTACATTAGCTGTTGCAGCTTACCCTTTTAAAAAAAAATTACGAATCCCTTAAAAATAAATAACGATTGTATTAAAAACGAATAGACTAAGTAATAGATTGGTTTTGAATTAAGAATTTATCAACTTAAGTCATGGCATAAAAATGAGTTAAAGATAGCAGTTAACAAGCTGGTGGCATCAGCCTTAAATATTACTATTTGTACATGGTTATGGAAAATTATATTTTTTTTTAGATATAATAAGGCGGCTAAATAATATAATTTTTATACATAGTATCTAAAACTCAATTCAAAACCAATAAATAACTAAAGGAATGGCCATAACATGTTTTAATATAAAACTTAGATACAAAAATAACATATTTTTATACGTAGTAAAGTAAGGTTACAGTAAGATTAAAATAATAAAAATATAAACGTTTGAAGTTTATAACAATTTATACTTCTATATAATAGTTGATATTAAAAGAACTGTTAACTTTAAAACTTCGGAATAATATGTAAACAGTCACGGTAATGTTTCAAATTACCATCACCATTTACGTAATTGAATAAACTCCACATTCAAGCGCAATCTTGACTTCAATGAATTAAAAAAAAAAAAAACTCCTCCTTTTAAACAAAAATTAAAAAAAAAAACTTTCAGACCTCTAAAGGTCTGAAAAATCTTTTTACGGAATATAGAGTTGTCGATTTTTCGTCTTATGCGAGTTAAAACTTAAAAGTATGTTTCCACCCTAACTTAACATTTATATTCACAAATGCTGATTAAATTTTAACATTATCTTAAAACTAATGGTCAATGAGTTTTGTGCAGATAAATATCACATCGATTTTTTAAATTCGGCTGTCCCAGACTAATAGAGAAAGGTAATTAACAACACCACGCAAGAATATGAAGACGACGCGGATAAGCTGTTCATCATATCGCTCATTTGCGACAAAGGTGACACAAATCACCAATTTTAGTGTTGAAAATTTATACTTTTTGCTACAAAAACGACATTACGCTAAGCACAAAAAAATAAGTGCGAGAGAGGTTGTGATTTTATGCTCTGTCGCACTTTGGTGGCTGCGTTGTTTCGAGATCGCAGCATCCACAGAACATAACACTCTCTAACGAGAGAATTCTCTCGTCGTCGAATTTGAATTATGTCACCCATGTAGCAAATGAGTGATATTATTATACCCAATGCAATTAAACATAGTGCCGCGAAATTCTGCTCGGAAATTGCTGAATAAGAGGTTTGGTCACATTTTTACACAATATTAATCATACCAGTCGAATTCCAATGTAATCACTGTTGTTTCGCCGCAACGCACCGTCTTACCTTAATTATAATCACAAATACCTTAAATAATTAACACATGATTATGAGAACACATCAATGGGACGAGGTGAGAGGGCAGCCAAGCTGGCATGTGTAGGGCTTGCTAATGGATCTGCTCTTGGTTCTATACTCTTCGCCTCGATCGTTGCTTGTTTGACAGCCTCCTTGTATGGACCTCTTTTCTTTTTGTTGAAGCGTATCTGAAATTAATTCATATTGATGACTATTGTTTGTTATTGAAGGACAAATCATATTATAACATTGGTAAGTATCAAGACTGTATGAATTGATTCACTTCGACTGATTCCTATAACACATTCCTATTTTTCTTCATCAAAAAGTGGCAACCCAGTCAGTTTACTGCATCTAATTAAAAGTCTGAGTATTAATAATAGAAAAACATAGAGGACAAAGTATTCACCAGATAAAAGTGTAAATCACCTTATAGTCTTCTAGGAAAGGACTCAAGCTGTCGCATGGCATTAATGAGGATGTGGTAGAAGCGTACCATGCCACATGGGCTCTAGAAGTTGGTGTCACACTTAACACCCTTCCTGGCCACCAGGGAAACCCCACTACCTAAACAAAAAAAAAGAATTAAGCACTATGCTAATATACATAATATTTTATATGCATACTTTCTAAATTTTACTGGATTGGATTCACTGGCCTCTCCTAATCATAACCTAATCAATTAGCTTTTCTCCAGCTATCTTCAACAACAGCAGCTTGTTTTTTCAAATCTGGTGCCTGTGACTTCATTTGCATTGATTTAGTCCAGACTCGCTGATTGACTGATCTATCAACATCCAACATAAAGCTCAAATCACTGGACAGCTGTTTGGCATACACAGATAGATATTATGATATAGGTGGGATGCCTATATTATAACATAGCATCTACTAAGAAAGGTTTTTTAAGTCCAACCCCTAAGGGGTTACAAACCCCTAATTACAAACCAAAATTCTTAGCATTAGCGAAGCCACGGGCAAAAGCTAGTTTTAAGGATAATAAAATTACCTTGCCCCAAACAATATCTCCCGGTGAAACCCTCAGTAATCTTCCCCCAACACCCTCCGAGCTGTTTGCAGGGAAATCCGGAACTGTTTCACCTTCATCGGAAACATCCTCGCCATTCCTACGCTCATATGAGTTACTGCTTAGTCTACGCAAACTGATTGACAGTTTCTGCTTTAAACAATCATTTTTAATATCCCCAAAATATTCACCGTCACTTTCACATTTTGATGTGTTTTCATCACGCTGCTTTTGTAGTTTATGCTTCTTTTTGTGCTTCACCTTATGTTTATGCTTCTTTTCTAGTAGATTTATAGTTGGGCAGGTTTTAGATAGGTTGTTGCGAGGTGACAGAGCTCCCAAGTGTTTTGGAGACTGACCTATCCATATATCAACAGTTTTTTCTATGTTACTGTTTTTCCTTGCTTGCTTCTTAGCTTTCTTTAATGCTTTTTTCACAGCTTTTGAGTCAGGTTTCGTAGGTTTAGACATATCACAGGAGACACCGGAGTCTTCGTTAAAATCACCAGTTAAAGGGGGTATTTTGACAACTGTACCTTCACCCTCACCAAAACATATTTTAAGTGTCCTTGCATTTGAAAATAAATTACTGAATGAGTTGTCACTGTCTTTAACATCTTCTTTATCACATAAATCACTATTTTCCGACACACTGACGAAAGCTACTTCCCTGGTAGCTTTTTCACCGTCGTCACATTCGGTTTTCACATTTTTCACACTTTTACTTTTGTCAATTGGTTTTGGTACACTTTTAGATTTTATTGCACTTGAGATCTCACTTGGCTGCAGCCTCGCCAGCTTAGGAATCAACATACTACCCATTAGATATTTTTTTTCAAGCTTCGATGACTCAGACCCGTCCTTGGGCGTATCGTCATCGGAATCTAATTTGCGTTTCTTGGACACGTCTACATTTTCGCTGTTTTCATTGCAAATCCCCTGACAATTGGAACACAACACTTTTCTAGGCCTCAACCTCACTGTCATCTTTTGCCGTGGCTGGGGTTTCGCCTTGGTAGTTGCCTTTTTCGTTTTTTGTGGGCCTTCCAAAGCGTATTGAGGCTCTTGATATGTGAACCTTTGACTGACGGAATGTAGTTTATCGTCTTTAGTATCTGCATTTTCCGCCTGTTTCGAGAAAGCTGGGTGAAGGCTGTACACTCCGAATGGTAAATTACTGCAAAACAAAATCAAAATAGCTCTTAAATGGTGTTGTTGAGAATTAATCGATAACAATGTTAAATAACTGGTAGGGCAATACGAACCCCTTGTTTGAGTCCAAAAGTACACCTTGGAATTTTTTATCTTCCGTAGAATATGACACAACTATTAAGTCTTCTAAAGCTTCCTCAACATTTACTAAAATCTGCGAATTCTTATGAATCGTCATATCGGCTGTTGCAACGACAGCCGCCATATTATTATTCTTTGACTGTCATAGACAAAATTTTTCTTTCTTTATTGAAATGTTGCTATTTGCATTGTTTACAAAAATGATTTAGGGGAAAATATCCTGTGTAGCAATAGCACAAACATATTAATATAAGTAGGGTGACCAACCCAATTGCTAGCACTGCACCAGTTTATTCGCACCTTGGCAAAAAACATTAAAATATAAGTTTCTGATTGTGGTTTTTAAATTTTCAGATTAAAAATATTTAGGGGAATTCATATTTTTCACAATCGCAACCTTTCTAATCTGGAATGTTTTAATATGACGTCAGCATCGTAGTTGAAAGATATCGTTCTGGGGCCCAAGTCTGCTATTGCAATTGTAGTTACATTGCCTATCAATGACATCCCAATTGCTACTTTTAGCAATTTTGGTAGTCTACTAATTCAATGGCGTCACAATTGTTTTCCGATGGTTTGCCACTGACACATTTAGCTTTGAATCTAGCTTAAATAAACGTTTTTAATATGTAGTTTTTTTTGAAACTCATTTCGGCAAACGCTTTTTAAGCTAATAGCAATACCGAGGTATGATTGAATTACAATCCAATTATAAAAAATCAAACGACCATTGTGAATTTAGTAGACTACGAAATTTTGGACCATGATAATTGTATTGTAATTGTATTGCGGATCAATGACAATGACATGTAAAATAGCAGACTTGGGGCCCTGGAGTTCCCGAAGATTTTCGGCCATTTTGACTGATCGACGTTAAGGGTCAGTACTTACTTAATTATGATTTAACTATAGTTTTATCTGAGTTTTAATAATATAATAGTTTTCAATTCATTTTCTAAGTATTATTAGTTACTAATTCAAAAAGTAAATGAAACTTACCCGTTATTTCATTGCAAAACAAGGGATGTCAGTATCTGGTTACAAAATTTGGAGATTTTTCTGTTTATCAACACTCCGAACCGATTCGATTCCCTAGCAGACTGGAAGTCTGTAGACGATCTTAACAAGTGTGTGTAAACTGTCCATATTGTGGAGTCTAAATTCTTTAAGACTCATCACACGAAAAGGACCAAGAAGTTCTCTGACCATACTCTCAAACTGATGGAAGACAGACAAGAGACGAGACTTCAGTCGTCAGCAGACGTGGATGCTTACTGGTAGGTTAATAGGCAGATCTCTAAGGCAAGAACTCGCGACCTGCGGGCCTTGAATACCAAATGTATTAAAGATACCATCTAGTGGAACAGAAGTTCCATTCCAAAGTGTCCGTGAGAGATCTATCTATCGGACAGAGCCAGCTGACGCGGCTGAAAACTGACGAATGCTGTCACGTTTCTTCTCCACCTGAGGTATGGAGAGAGATTGAGAAGTTCTATGGGCAGTTATATATCACGAAACAAAAATCATTCAGCGGACGATGGAGAGAGCTATGCTCGGAGTATCCCTGCGAGATCATATCAGAAATGAGGATATCCGTAAGAGAACCAAAGTCACGGACATAGCTCAGCGAAACTGAAGTGGAAATGGGCGGGTATATAGTTCGAAGAGCTGATGGTCGATGGGATCCCATGGTGCTGGAGTAGCGACCCCGTACCGGGAAGCTAGGTGGAACGATGACATCAAACGAGTCGCAGGGAGCCGATGGATTCAGGTGGCGTAAGAGCGAGGCCTGTGGAAGTCCATGCAAGAGACCTTTGTCCAGCAGTGGACGTCTATCGTTTGATAAAGACTATGTTTTTTTTTTCTTATTAAATAATATGTAAGTGTGTTTGTTTTAAATATAATAAATATAAAAAAATTAAGTCACCTACAGTTACTATAATACTTTCCTTATATTATTTCGTAATAAAATCTATATTCTAAAAGACTTAGGTAGGTAGCCTAGCCTTTTATTTCCCTTAAACCCTATTAAAATCTGAGTGTTGATAATTGGATAATTTTGTGCCCATAACTGGTAACAAATGTGCGAATAATTGGGGAATGGGTCATTTTTCAATCTTATTTAAAATTCTAGTTGATTTAAACAAAAATATTTCAATATCTTCTTTAATTATATATTTTGTTAAACAAGTAACCTTATGACAACAGTGATTTATAGGATTTGGTTAAATTTTTATTTAAAAAACATATTTGAAGTTAGATAAACTCTTAAAGTGCCCATAATTGGGTCTGCCACCCTACTCTTATATGTTTGTGAGCAATAGGCATAGGCCATAGATATATGTGTAGGCGAATAATTCGGATCTCCACGGACACGCGAGTGAAGTGAACGAGCCATTACATCCAGAAACATTTAATGTATCTCATGGATAGTGTATTTTTCTCGATTATTATATTCACGGAAGAATTATTTACTACTAGTTGATGCCTGCGATTTCGTCCGCGTGGTTTTTGGAACGAAGTTCCTTATCGCGCGTTGTGAAAGGGGGCTAGACGGAAAAAATTCTTACGAAAAGTTGTCACGACACTTCTTGCTATAGTTCTCTCTCATGTTTCTCTGTCTGTCTCTCTCTCTCTTATAGAAAGCGAGCCAGGTATTTTCATTTCTATTTCGCATTGAACTTCGTTCCATCCGGGTGTCCCTTGACACCTCTCAAGTTTTTTTTAATTAAATTAAAGGTGTGAGAAGTCTTCCAATCTGCATTTGGCCAGCATGTTGGACTGCGGCCTAAAATTTTGCGTTCCGTGCCACAGCCCACAGAGTACTTTTATATTATGTTCCGTGCCTAGTAGTAGCCCACAATTGGGTACGGGCCAACGGCCAGGTGATGGGTATAATATACCCATCACCCATAATGATGATGACTTAGGGAGTTTTTAAGCTATTGCATAGCTTTTATTGCGGGCCTTGAGCGTGGAGACCGAATCCAGAAATTCTGTAACGAAAATAACCTGACACGGGACTCTTCTCACCGCTAGATGGCGTTGATAAAAAATGCTATGCAATAGCTTTACCGCGGCAGTCCCCGAGTGGCACACGTCTTTTTTTTTATTTTCAACGGGTTGACCATAAGGTTGACTTCTAAAGTTACTCCCTTTGACTGTATTCGTTTGAAGTCAATTTGAAGTTGAGTTTGACATTTGTCATTTGATATGATTGACATAATGACATTTCGAAATTCGAACGTGTTTTGAACACCGTCGTAAGAGATATTTCGATTTATTCTTTTCGCATTTAATTATTTTACAATTTCAAATATTGTGAATTAACTTATCTGTTTAAATAAGTAAGTATTTACCTTTGTATTTCTATTGATAGTAACAACTGTTATATTTATATCAGCTGAGATATTTAATGCTAAAGTGAGCTTACATAATATATTGGGTGTAAATGGGTCTAATACATACAAATAAGAGTTTTCGTCTAATTATATTACATAGCCCACGAGTCTCGTGAGAGTCAAGGACGTAGAAGGGTAAATACTAGACACAAATGCCGTTAATATTAATTGCGGAAAATTGTTTATGCAATTCAATACCTATACGTAGTTTGGATTTGAAAAGGAACAAGTACTGCACAATTGTTTACGTAGGAATACGATAATCTACGACAGTCCTAAATAATAATTAAATATCAATTTTATTTCTGTAGAATAACTCTGTTAAAAATGCTATAGTTAAATACTTAAAATTTGTGTATTTCATCAATGTATGTATTAGTTTTGTTATTGTTTATAATTTCGAATGTTTTATTTTTTATTAGATCATGTCTGAGAAAAGGATTGATATAACCCAGCCTCTATGGGACCAGAGTACATTTGTCGGCAGATTCAGGCATTTTGCTTTCATTTCCAACCCTTTGCTGTCGTTAGTGTCAGAGAAAGAACTATATGAGGCAAAGGACCTGTACATTAAGTATAAGTAAGTATATCTGCCTTGTTGACCTAGCAGTTAGCATGTTCTACTGCAGATGACGAGTTCTTGAGTTGGATTCCTAGATCGAGTTAAAAATTATTGGATTTTCTGTCAAAAAATTCTCAGTATTAGCACAGAATTAGGAAGTTGGTAGTGTGGCATCTGCAAGTCTCAGATGTGTATGGAAAAGCATTACATGACTACTGGTAAATTGGAAGGGGGTATTGTTAAATTGGAAAGGGGATTGGTAAATTATAAGGGGGTATGGCAGTTTTAATGAAACATGTGTCGGAATGTAATTTAGACCCGGATTAGACCAGACTAGAGTTGTTTAAGAAATTATAAATTTCTAAATTATCCCTGCCAGGAATCATCTGTGACATCTCACTACTGTGCCAGAGAGGTCAAATCGGACTTTTTTTATTCTTTATCTTTTATCTTTTCAGAGAAGGCAAAGAGCCAGAAGGCACTCCTCTATCTAAAGTGGTGCGAGCAAAACAACTGTATGAATCTGCCTTCCACCCTGACAGTGGCGAGTTGCAGAATGTGTTTGGCAGAATGTCCTTCCAAATGCCTGGAGGATGTCTGATCACTGGGGCGATGTTACAGTGGTATAGGTATATGATTTAAGATATATTACTTATTAATTATTATTATTACTAATATTATGAATGCAAAAGTGTGTTGGTTTGATGGTTTGTCCTTCAATCACGTCCAGTTGGGGACCTGGTGAGCGACATATTCTACTTTTTCTCCCGGAAAGTTAAAGACTTCCCGCATGATTTTAAAAAATAAATCCACACTGACGAAGTCATGAGCATCAGCAAGTAACATAAGTTACTATATAATCCAATATAAAATAGTAAATATCTCCTAATAATAAATCTCAGGATGAAGAAAAGTTACAATAAATATTATATAATAACAATATCATATTGTGTACAATTTACAATTAATATTCCTGTTAAATGCTTATGTGTTGCTGGAGGGAGTCATATCCATGCTTTTCTATCATTTATATCAGTGAAAACAATCAGTGTTCTGTGGACAAATCTTACTAAAATAAAAGCGCCAATTGATTAATTTCTACGATAAAAGATCTTAAGTGTTTAGAGCAAATCCTTAAAGCCTACTCTTACCAAATATTTTATGATCTAACGAAATTAAGTTTACCAAATTGATTGCCGGTTTCTATTCAAAATCAATTGCTATTTCATTGAGTGGAATCAGTAAAAACTACCAATTCTAACATAAAGTACACAACATTAAAGTCCTTACAACATGGATAAAAGTATGGAACTGCTGTTTTCAAGATTAGAAGAGAAACTTAACCAGCAGACTTTGACAATATCAGCTGAAGTTACTAAAAATGTAATGCAGGCGTTAGATGAGAAAATGAGCGCGCTTATAGAGGAAAATAATGTTTTGAAAACAAGAATTATAACGTTGGAACAAAAGATTGGTTTTATGGAAAAAGATAAAAGGAAAAACAACTTAATATTCTTCGGAATAGAGGAGAAAGGGAAAAGTGAAGGCGAACTAGTCGATCACTTAAAAGAAAATATAGTGGATATGGGACTACACCTCGAAAGCCATGAAATAGCTAATGTATACAGAATTGGACAAAATTCAAATAAAAACCGGCCAGTAGTGGTGACCTTTACATCTACTTGGAAAAAACATCTCGTGATGAAGAACAAATCCAATCTTCCACAAGGCATCTATGTGAAAGAAGACTACCCCAGAGAAGTGCTCGAAATACGTAAGAAACTTCAACCCAAATTGGAGGAAGAACGGAAGAAGGGTAATATAGCATATTTGAAATATGACAAGTTAGTAGTGAAGACACCAAACGATACTAATCGAGAAAAGCGGAAGAGGGGAAAGACAGAATCACCAGTTGAAACTAATCACACCAAAAAGCAGTTCACCAATAGTAACATAAACCAACCCAACGAATCACCTGTAAATATAACGAAGAGTGTACTAAAGCCAAACTTACTTAATTACGTAGCTCGAGGAAGAACATTGTCAACGCAGGAGCAAGCAAAAAACTAACCAGCACCCCGAACCCAAACAAAACTGACCGTAAACCATTGCCAAGTAATACAAACATAAATTGCACCCCAAGCCGGCTGGTCACCGTGGGGGAAGATGACCGCTACCCTCCATCAAATAAAAATAAAAACAAACAAAATACAATAAAATCTGAACTAATTAACAACAAAGCCAAAAGAGAACAAAGCCTCAAAATTTGCACATACAATGTAAGATCTCTATCGACAACAACAAGAATGTTAGAATTTGATAATGCAATAAACAAAATAAACTGGGACATAATAGGTCTAGCAGAAGTTAGAAAAATGGGATGCACTATAGAAGAACACAAAGATTATATCTTTTGCTACATAGGCGAGACAGCTGGTCTACATGGAGTCGGTTTTATAGTAAAGAAAGCATTTAAGGCCAACATTATGAGTTTTTTAGGCATATCAGAGAGAGTCGCTTTACTAAAACTTAAATTTGGGGATATGCTGCTATCTTTGATACAAGTCTATTCTCCTACCGAGAGCTCAAGCGAAGAAGAAATCACAAAGTTTTACAACAACTTAGCAAAAGCGCATGAGCTAGCAGATAAGACTTTATTGGTCATGGGAGATTTCAATGCAAAGATTGGTTACCGGAAACCTCATGAGAATATAATACTGGGCAACTATGGATATGGGAAGCGGAACTCCCGGGGCGAGCGTCTAATACAGTATGCATATGAAAATAAACTATCAGTGATGAACACTTATTTTAAGAAAAAACAATCTCGGAAGTGGACCTGGCTATCTCCAGATCACAAAACAAAAAACGAAATTGATTTTATATTGAGCCACAACCCAAAATCTGTGATAAATGTAGAGGTAATCAATAAAATAAATTTTTCATCTGACCATAGAATGGTAAGATGCTTTCTGAAAATACAACCGCTCAAAACGAGTCGAAGAACATTCAAAGCACTACCTAATATGCTAAAGTCTCCTTTGGAGAAAAATAACTATTCACAGAATTTGAGAGAGAATTCCACAACACTAAACAAAGCTATGAAAAACATTGAAGACATACAAAAACTTAGTGACTTATTAGAAGAAACAATTATAAGAAGCCTTAAACCAGACAAAAGTTTCATGAATAGCAACAAAAAACACAAAATACTCAGCGATCAAACATTAAATCTAATTTCTAAAAGAACTGAATTGCTGACCACAAAAAGAAAAACTAAAGAAATGAAAGATGAACTAAAACAGCTATTTAAAAAGACTAACAAAGAAATCAGAAACGATTATGATATCTATAGAAGAACAGTCATAGAAAGAAATATGCTAACATTCCGAAGTTCTAAAAGAGCCTACAAGGATCTATCAACTCATAAAAATTGGATACAGTGTTTAAATGATGGAACAAAGGAAGTTAGAGATAGGAAAGATATAATAAAATGTACAACAGCCTTTTATTCAGACCTATACAAAAAACCACCACAAGAAATAACACAAGAAGAACAAAATAACACAAATACTAAAGACAGTTCAACAAAAATAGCTGTGGACCCAATAAATGAAAGGGAGATAATAAGACATATCAAGAAACTTAAATCCGAAAGGAGCCCAGGACCAGACAATATAACAAATGAAGCATTAAAAATCGGAGCATCTATTCTAGTCGAATACTTAACAAACCTCTTTAACCTAGTACTAGAAAAGGAACAAGTACCAATGCAATGGTGCAAATCAAATATAACATTACTCTACAAGAAAGGAAACCCGCTCGACATCAGCAATTACAGGCCCATCAGCTTATTATCCACAATTTATAAACTCTTCTCATCAATCATTCTGAGTAGAATAGCTCCAGAAATTGACATACATCAACCTATCGAACAGGCAGGCTTCCGACCAAATTTCTCCACAATTGACCACATACATGCTCTGGAACAAATAATAGAAAAATTCAAAGAGTTTAATAGACCACTATACATAGCATTCGTAGACTACTCCAAAGCATTTGACAGCATAACACATTCATCTATATGGAATGCTTTAAAGAGTAACAATATAAACGAAAAATACATAAACATAATAAAGAACATATATAACAGGAGTGTAAGTCGGGTGAATCTAGAAATGCCAGGAGAAGAGTTCAAAATTGAAAGAGGGGTGAGACAGGGAGACCCTCTCTCTCCCAAACTATTTATAGTGGTTCTGGAGGATGTCTTTAAAAGCATAGATTGGAGCAATAAAGGCATAAGGATATTAAATAAAAGGTTGACTCATTTAAGGTTCGCGGACGACATAGCTCTATTTGGAGAATCTGCTTCAGACTTGGAAGAAATGTTGCAAAGATTAGACTCAGAAAGTCAGAAAGTTGGTCTACACATGAATACTTCCAAAACAAAAATCATTACAAACAATCATAAGAGAGAAATCAAAATAGAGGGAAAGTCGATAGACTATGTGGATGAGTATGTGTACTTAGGTAAACTAGTATCTCTAAGTGCAAATAGTAATGAAAATGAAATTGACAGAAGAATAAATATAACATGGAAGAAATATTGGGCGCATAAGGAAATTCTAAAAGGGAACTACCATCCAAAAATAAAAAAGATAATAATGGATTCCTCTATTCTCCCTAGCCTAACTTACGCAAGCCAAACATGGGTATACACTGAAAAAGTAAAGAACAAAATCATGTCCTGTCAACATGCAATGGAAAGAAGCATGCTGAAGTTAAAAAGAATCCAAAAGATAAGAAACGTAGAAATTCGTAAGAAAACCAAGCTAACAGATGCGCTTCAGTATGCTCTAGCACAGAAATGGAAGTGGGCAGGACATGTAGCAAGATATAAAGATAAGAGGTGGACCCATCAAACCACAAAATGGCTAGGTCCAGCAGGCAAAAGGCGCGTGGGAAGGCAAAGGAAAAAATGGACTGATGACATCATACACATAGCGGGGAAGGATTGGATGTGTATTGCCCAAGATAGAAAAAAATGGCAAAAGATGGAGGAGGCTTTTACCCATACGGGACCACACACAAAGAATAGATCAAGCTTACAAACCTAAAGATTAACTGTTAAGATTTTGTGTGTAGGATAAATAAAGCTTAATAATAATAATAATAATAATTGTATAATATGCCTTGTTCAATAGAATACCCTTCATAGATTTCTTGAACTTGTGAAAAGGCACGTCTAAGACTGAAATCTAGACCGCACCCTCACTCAGACTCAAGATGTAGATAAAACGAGACAGATTTATGTTGGAGCATATTTGTGTCTCGTTTTAACTTGTGTCTTGAGTCCCAGCTAAGCCAGAGCACGCTTTATAGATCTCAGTGTAAAGTAAATGGTTGAGCGAAGCAACGGCTGGATCATGCGTCATGCTCGTGAACGGGTGCCGCCATCGGGAATGGGTCTGTTTTGTCTGCCCATCTTGACATGCTTTAGATTGTGTGTACCTATGGTTGCATTTTTGAAGCTTCATTGTGGAAGCCTTTCCAATCCTTTTTTGTAAAGAGAACTGCTGAGTTTCTTACCGGCTCTTCTCAGCAGAATCTGCATTCCGAACCGGTGGTAGATTTATGACGTATCATAAGAGCTACAAGTTGCCCTACGTGAAATAAATAAATTTTGAATTTGAATTTGAATTTGAAATCTGTTTCCCAGAACAACGACGGCGGTAGTGTTCTGGCAATGGGTGAACCAGTCGTTCAACGCGTTGGTCAACTACACCAACCGCAACGCCGCGTCGCCGCTGAGCACCACGCAGATGGGCGTGGCCTATGTGTCCGCCACTACCGCCGCCATGGCAACGGCCTTCACCTTCAAGTTCGGCATCCAGAAGCGCGCCACCAGCCCCATTCTAGCGGTAAACTGACTGACACTTGTAAATAGCAATCATCATCACAATCATTATTATCATCACCATTATCATTATCATCACACGCACACACACACACACATCACACATTCATCGTAGTCATCATAATCAACAACATTATGATCATCATAGTCACCACAATCGTCAATTATCATTATAATCACATTCATCATAGTCATCATTATGATCATCGTCATTATTATCATTATCACCATCATCATTATCATCATCATCATCATTACAGTCCACTGCCGAACTATGTGTGCGTTTACTGAAAATACTGAAAATACTTTAAAATACCAAGAACCTCTACAGAAAACGTTAGAAGGGTTTAGATTTAGGCCATAATTCACGACACTGGCCAAATTGGCAGATTTCACACACATTTGAGAACATTATGGAGAATTCCCAGGCAAATTCTTCTTGAAAATCAGACACCGACAGAATTTCCTTTTTGGAACTTTGTTAAAAAATCCAAAAGTACATAATATTATGTTGACTTTTGTACAAATAAAAATATTGAAATACAACGGACGACAAACTGATTTTTTTAATCGCACTGTTAGAAGACCCATTAGTATTAGCCATCCCATCACCATTCAAGCATTTTAGGACCCCTTAAAATTACTGGTAAACGCTGAGTATGTTTCAAAAAATTTTTTATTATGTCTAGAGATTCGTGCCATTCGCTGCAGTGGCGGCCGCCAACTGGGTCAACATTCCACTAATGCGGCAAAACGAAATACTGCTAGGTAAATATACCTTAAGGCTATGCCACATCGTGCGGTGCGATACCGCAACAGCTAATAAAATCCGCGCGGTTTTTTTTTTTCGCAATTCTGTAACACTTGTAATCATATGAAGATACCCATACGCATTTGCGTTTTAAAAACCACGTGAAATTTTTACCGCGCGAAAAAAATTCGTGTTTTTTTTCGCAGTGGGAAGTGTCACTTGTCAAGATAAAATTTTTAAATACAGAGGTACAGAGGTGATGGCTGAAAAAATTATTTCAATTAGTTCACATGCTAGAAGTTGATTGTTTTGCTAAATTATATTATTTGCCATGTTAAAAAATAATATTCCCGCTCCGTTTTTAAATAATTCACTAAATAATAATTTGTACTACAGGTTTGGATGTAATGGATGAAAACGGTAAAATAATTGGGAAGTCGCAGCTGGCGCCCGTCAAAGGAATATCTCAAGTTGTTACGTCTAGGTAAGTTAAAGTAGAATCTTAACTTGTATATAATAGCATTAACTATATTAATCTACATAATTAGTACTTTAATATAATTTTATTTAAATAATAACAAGTTGAATCCGAACAAAAGGTTTATTAATGTATTTCCGAATCCGTCCGACCGATCCGACGTCTTCAAATTAATATAAAGTTACACATCATCTTTTTTTGATTTCATTCCGACACAAATTAGGAGTCCAACAATGATCAACATAAATCACCCATGTTACGTTGACAGCCGTCCTGGGAATCAAGCTATATTTTATAAACTCTAAACATATATATCTTATTAGCTGTAGTTATTACTACAGTCTACAGCTAATGTATATTATTGTATATGTTTCTGTATATAGGATAGTGATGTGCGCGCCGGGCATGTTGCTGCTGCCGTTTATCATGGAGAGGTTGGAACCCAAGGCGTGGATGCAGCGGATAAAGTGGGCGCACATCGGCATACAGACCGGCATCGTCGGCATGTTGTGAGTATTACACATGCTGCTGTATAGGGGATAGTGATATGTACGCGAGCATGTTGCTGCTGCCGTTCATCATGGAGAGGTTGGAACCATACAGATCGGCATCGTCGGCATGTTGTGAGTATTACACATGCTGCTGTATAGAGGATAGTGACGTGCGCACCGGGCATGTTGCTACTACCGTTCATCGTGGAGAGGTTGGAACCATACAGACCGGCATCGTCGGCATGTTGTGAGTATTACACATGCTGCTGTATAGAGGATAGTGATGTGCGCGCCGGGCATGTTGCTGTTGCTGTTCATTATGGAGAGGTTGGAGCCATACAGACCGGCATCGTCGGCATGTTGTGAGTATTACACATGCTGCTGTATAGACGATAGTGATATGTACGAGGGCACGTTGCTGCTACCGTTCATCATGGAGAGGTTGGATCCATACAGACAGGCATCGTCGGCATGTTGTGAGTATTACACATGCTGCTGTATAGCGGATAGTGATATGTACGAGGGCATGTTGCTGCTGCCGTTCATTATGGAGAGGTTGGAACCATACAGACCGGCATCGTCAGCATGTTGTGAGTATTACACATGCTGCTGTATAGACGATAGTGATATGGACGCGGGCATGTTGCTGCTGCCGTACATTATGGAGAGGTTGGAACCATACAGACCGGCATCGTCGGCATGTTGTGAGTATTACATATGCTGCTGTATAGCGGATAGTGATGTGCGCGCCGGGCATGTTGCTGCTGTTCATCATTGAGAGTTTGTGAAACAGTGATCATTATCACTGTTACTATTACCAAAGACCTGATTTCTACCAGTTTCTTCTGCTTTATCAACCTATAGACACGACTCCTTGATCTCGGTTTCTTATATGAACTTTCTTCTTATATCTAGCAACTTCCTGCGATTTGTGAGTGGTTTTCCATCCCGTAATAGGGCAAAGAGGAGTCCCGAGATCGAGGCATTTGAAAGCTTATACAAGAAGCAAAAGAAGTGGTGTAACTTCGTAGATAAAAAAATACTGTTTATAATCATTCTTAATGTTAATCCATGTTCATAGCCTATTAAAGATAAGATACGTGAAGATTGGCGTCAATAAGACTTAATATTAAGTATTTTAATCGTTTAAAGTACTTATAGTTTTAATTACAATATGGGGTTATTCAAGGGGCGAACCAATAAGTTCCTGAAAAGCTGACAACGCATTGGTGGTGCCTCTGGTATCTATAAGTGTTCATGGGCGGCGGTAATCACTTTACATCAGGTGACTCGTTTGCCCGCTATTCATATTTAAAAAAAAATTATATTCACTCACATACTACATTTAAATGAACAGAAAATTAAATTACGCCTAATTTGTATTCCAGCCTTACTTTCATGGTGCCAACAGCTTGCGCGATATTCCCACAAAAATGGTGAGTTTTGGTTTTATTAGTAACTGATCAGTTGATTACGGTAAAATATTTAAATACCATTTTTAATTTTTTATTTAAGTGTTAACCTACACTTAAAGGAAATAACCTAATAGATTTATAAATACATATCAAAAATTCCGAGGCCGGCGGGATTCGAACCCACGAACCCCGCCGGCCTCGGAATTTTTGATATGTATTTATAAATCTATTAGGTTATTTAAATACCTATTATAAATCCTTACTAATATTATAAATGCGAAAGTGAAAGTGTGCCAAGCTGAAGTTGACTAATATCCTCCTATCCCCTCCAAATATGCAGAAAGCTTGTGTTGGGAGTGGGCACGACAATATTGCAACGGGTGGGGTTTGAACCTGCGACCTTTCGGTTTTCAGCCTTAACCGTTGGGTTATTGCGGCTTTTGCTCACTCAATGGCTCAGATATTTACATAAAAATCTTTGAGCCAGTGTTACTTTGAAACTTAATATTATTATGTTTTTATTTGCTGCTCTCTATGATTGCAGCTGCTAGTTTGACGCTTTTTAACCGACGAAAAAAAGGAGGTTCTAAATTCGTGTGTATTTTTTTTTTTAATGATAAAACTTTCCTTAATTTCAGTAAACTCTCAATCGACACCATAAAGCGTTTCGAAAAGGACAGATACGAAGAAATACTGAAAAACACAGACGGAAAACCGCCTGAATATGTCTACTTCAACAAAGGATTGTAAATATGTAGATAAGTGTAGCTTTAAGTAAACAAATCAATGTAGTTTGATTATCAAGATTAATTGATAAGAGAAATTAGGTTTATACTATAGCAAATGTTAGCGTGGAAAATGTAACTTAAAAGCGATTAAGCGAGTTAGGTTGACCGAGGAATAGGTTTGATGTTTTGGCAGATTTTTAATACAAAAACTGTCAGAACGTCCGATTTATTCCTCGGTTAAACGTTATATTGACACTAAGGCTGATCTATAGACAGCAATCTCGCTCAACTCAGACTCAAGACAGAGTTAAAACGAGACTGATTTATGTCAGAGCATATTTGCACGCACATATCGTTCATTTGCGACAAGGGTGACATAATTCAAAATTCACCAATTTTAGTGTCGAAAATTTATACTTTTTGCTATAAAAACAATAATATAAAAACAATATATAAATAACTTCGAACTTGAGTCTGAGCTGAGTCAAAGCACGCTCTATAGATCTCAGCATAAGTTACTCATATTCTGGTGCTGCGAATGTATGTAGTAGGAGTGCATGATATAAACTTATGCGTCGACCGAATCCATAATGAATTGATGCCAATTCAGATTCACATGTTATTACTGTATGATTATTAAAAAAACCGCGTGCGTAAGTTTCCGCTGTAGTTAAAAAAAAAAAACGCGGAACCGCGTTTGAATATGTATGCTTATGTAGGGATTTTTACATCAATCAAAACTAGATGTCGCTACACGATCTTCAATCTCGCTATAAGAGTTTTCTGCTAGTCCCAAACTTACATCGACCCTACTTTATCGAGTATCCTCTGTGTAAAAATATTTTTTACAGTACAATTTAACAAAACGGGCTAGGACAAAGTATATAATCAAAAATTAAGTGAAAAAGTGGATTTAAAAAGTCTATTGCTGAGTTTTTGATATTTTCTTAGCTGTTCTTACTCGGAGAATCTTCAGGTGGGAGGCTTTGGCCGTGGCTAGTTACCACCCTACCGTCAGAGATATGCCGCTAAGCAATATCGCATTCCGGCACGATGGCGTGTAGAAACCGATTAGGGATATGGGTTGACTGTTCCAAGCTAGCCCGCTTAGACTTAGACTGCATTGTCACTTGCCATCAGGTGAGATCGCAGTCAAGGACTATTTTATAATTGAATAAAAAAAAAGGTCTAGTTCATAACCAAACCGCCCAAGTAGATACAGTGGGGATAGGATTTGCAAATTGTGATCAGTTATAAGTTTTTTTGTACCAGCTTTATTTCCTTACGTAACCACTATGGTTACATCTTTTTTTTTATTTTACCATCTATATATATATAAAATTCAAAGTCCTGACTGACTGACTGACTGAGATATCAACGCACAGCCTAAACTACTGAAGTTAGAAACTTGAAACTTTTACAGTTGGTGCCTTTTATGACGTAGGCGCACACTAAGAAAGGATTTTTGAAAATTCAACCCTTAAGGGGGTAAAATAGGGGTTTGAAAAATCGAACTTAACGTGAGCAAAGCCACGAGCAAAAGCTAGTTATATACTATATGCAATGGACATCGAGGTTCTGCTGATTGTGAGCAGATTTCTGTACTAGTCTTATGTACCGGACATATTCCATTCCATTTTAATGGTAAGGATATTTTATTTGTTACTTATCTATTTTTTGAAAGACAAGAAATTCCGCTAAGTAACTCCAATTTCTCAAATAATTAAGTAATAAAAAATTTTTATTGTGCACATTCCACTTAACATCTTTTTAAATAAATAATAATAATTTACATTAACATTAATTTACATGAATGTTTTATGTAATGATAATTTGTTAGTTAAAGATTTTATGTGCCATTTCAAAGAATTTCATATTTTATTTATTCGTTTGATATGTTTCTTTTTATATTGGGCTTTAGATCTTTTAATTCAGTATTCATTTATGGTTAAGTATAAATATTTATACATATTATAATTTACATTTACTTTAGAAATATCTTCATATTGGTTAATATTTTGTTTTATAAGCTTAAAATTTATTCTCTCTGCGATATGAAAATATCATAGGTATTAAAAAAGTTATTTAAGGTTTTTTTTTGCAGGTAATGTAATCTGCTTTTTTTTTATTTTTTTTTTATTTGGAATATTTAGAACTAGATAAGCAGCTACTCATAATTGCCCATTTCCTGCAATACTGTTCTATCTCAAGAATACAGATTAATAAAAATATGTCTAAAGGTTTTACCTTTGGCGATACCTTTTTTTACTACATTACTAGTAAAAAATCACCATTTTCTCGAGGTAAAACATTGTTGCAGTATATGAGCGATTATTTTTATTATCGCTTGTTATCTTCTCCCAAAACGTGAATAGTTTGTTTGCAAAAAAATAAAATTCTTAAAGCTATTAAAATGTAACTTGAGATTTTTAGAAATACTTGTAGATAATTTGTATTGTTTGAATTTCTATATTGCAAAACCTAATAACGCTTAACCGAGACAATAAAGAATAGTAACTCTTATAAATTTGTTTTCTTGGAACCTTCATATTTTTTTTTTATCAACGTAACGAACTTGTCTAAAACTCAATTTCTTTGAACTCAACATAAGTAACTGAACAAAATCGCGAGCCGTAGTATTAAATGGCATTTCTGGTAAGCATAAAAAATTAAATAATATTAAAAGTATTTAATATTTATGAGAAAACGGATCATCGAACGACTCAATTTCTGACGGGTTTTTATCTTGAATTAAAGAGAAAAAGTGAGTACTGAGTAAGTACCTACTTGAGGGCGTAAACTGACAGGTGCTAATGTCACTTTGTAAAATAATGTTGCCATATTATGCAGTTATGTTCCAGTTCAGTAGTAATTCAGCTCACTTGCACAAAGTTGATGGGAATATATCTAATACAAGTCGAATAAGTAGATTATATTTAAGTGTTAATAGATAATTACTATAAGTAAATAACTATTAAGCACTAATACTTGTTTTGAATATCTCAGTATATAAACATTGGCAAGCAATTCTAAGAGGAGTTGAGATGATGATTGACTTAATAATAATTAGGTATTTTATAAATAAAAAACATAAAATAATAAGTAATTTGTTTATTTCATATTCGACGAATGATTCTTACAAAAGAGAATTAAACATTTGAACTGCAGCGTCGCTCACTAAACGAATAATTAAAGATAATATAAATTACAGTGTTAAATGTACAGTTAGTCGTGTATAATACATAAGGCACCGGTTAAGTATTTTATGAGTATATCTTAAATCAGTTCTGACTTTTGCAACCCTGTCTCTGATATAGTCTATACTTTGAGAACTGTCAATGTGACAATCGCATTCCTTCAGATTGGCTGTTATTCTTCCATGATTGGCTAAAACAACGGTTTAAGCAAAAAATAGCCAATCACAATGATTGCGATGATCGCATTGCAATAGCTTGGCAAACCATCAGTTTTGTACAAGTTTGGTGATGAGAGCTGACTTTAATGGCACCGAACTTGCCGTTTCTAAGTTTTCTATACTTTAAACAGGAAATCGATAATTTCATTTTTTCTCGTACCTAGTCATTTTGGCTGATGACAAAAATATTGTGCAAGAATTTGGCAAGAATTTTGATGCTTCATTTTTTTAATATTTTACTGTATCGAAAGTATACATTCAAATAATTATGTTATGAAAACTATCTCCAAAATTAATTTAGTGTTTAATAAATTAAGTATAATTAATTTCAAATAAAATAAACAAAGACATGCCAATTCATTTGCACTGCTTTTTTTTCATATTTTTCTATTACTGGTGCCTAGCTTAAATAAATCTTACAAATATTAGAATATCCTACTTACGTCAATTTGTGTGCGTGTTCTTTTCTTCTACTAAATAAAAGTTAGTAACTTGTAAATTATTTTCTAATCGAATTTTAAGTTAAAGGCGATTTCTGCTGTGTTTAGTGGAAATTCATTGAATTAAATGACAGAAAATGGCAAAATTTTTTGCCATTTTCTGTCATATTCTATTATATTTTATTATATTCAATATCTCTTGTTTTATCGGTAAAGGATTATTTTTATTATAGCAATATTGCATCGCATGTTCTCAAAGTAAAGTCAGCCAATCCCTTAGCTAAATCTAAGCTAAATCCGCACTTGGTTAGTAATCCTAAATGTAAATCCTCATCGAGAGTAGATCTGTGCCCAGTACTTAATTGATATTTTAAAAAAAAAAGTAAAAATGATAACTTTGCTTTTAAAAATAAAAAACACGCACTTACAAATTATTCGAATAAAGCTCTATGAAATGTATTGGATTCAATACACCACTGACATATAAGGAGACAATAGGTAGGTAGGTATACCTACTATAAAAACTACTGATATATAAGTAATTCGAGTCTCTACAAGAAATTTTTTATAACATCATAATTATTAAAAAAAAATCTAGTCTAAACGTGCAGGTGTCCGATTTTGACCGATCGAGTATACTGCAACCGATTTTTCCTCAAAAATCAGTTACAATCCATAGACCAAATCATTGCCTATTTTAATATAATTAATCGGTTTGAAAGTTATATTAATTAATATAAAAAAAAATTATTAGTTTTTGACTACATTTTATTTTTATTTCAAGTATTCAGCACGTCTAAACAGCTCAAGTACCTACCTATATTGTTATATTATGATTATCATAAAAGTATTCGCGTCTCTATCCATTATATGGCGTTTTCCCTCTCGCACTTAAAGTTTATATAACATTGGCTTTCTCGAGTAACACCGACGCGTCACACATAGCTTTAGCCGTAGAACGCACTAGGAACATCAAATGCAGTTGTTCGAAAACGTTCAGTTGTACCCTAGTTCTAACTAAGCCATGTAACACTGTGGCCCTCTCAAGGTCTAACCACCTCTGTAAGGATAACTCCCTCTCCTCTACTGGCACTCCCTGCACTACGTCGAAAGGTCCCCAGAGCATGAACTCTAGAACAGATTTCGCTTGGTTCAAGGAGACCGCACGCTCTTCTAGAAGGATCTCTTTTATGAGAGGCGTCAGTTTGTCTTCTGGTAGGAGTGTTTCGGTGGCTTTCGTGGCACACTTGCAGAGGGAACTGAGGTCTTCGTCGGTGGATTTGCTGCAGTTCATGTCGTCGGTTAATCTGGAAAGAAATATGAAGGTAAAGGTCTATTTTTCCTTAGCTGTATTAAAAGGTAACTAAATCGCACATCATTGCAAAATAATGACGAAACAAATCGGTCCGGATATCTCATTAATCTAAATCGGATCAGTAGTCCAGGCGCTGCGGTGGAATATACGTAAATAGACACATACATTCATATATATCTACATAACATAATAATGACGTAGAGTGCTAAAATCAAAATCATATGGCCGGCCATACATGGAACCGCTCGCGCAGTTCAGACTGCTTCGGGCAGTTGGCAGCACGGTGTATCGTGCCGTCAAGCAGTTACCAGGCATACAGCCATACACTGACTGCTCTCGCGCTGTTACCTCCCCCATGTTGCTACTAATTTGAATGAAATTGAAATTGTGGCTTGTTGAGTAGTTGATACCAACTGCTCCAGTTACCAATGGTAGCCTCAAGCTGTTGACTAATGCTGAGATCTATAGAGCGTTCTCTGACTTACCTCGGCCAAAGATAGAGTTAAAACGAGTCACAAATGTGAACTGAGATAAATTTGTCGCATTTTAATTCAGTCTTGAGTCTAAGCAGAGTGAGAATGTGGTTTATAGATTTTAGCCTGTGACTGCAAAAGTGGCTAACTGCTCGAGCAGTGTACGGCCGGCCTAAACCTCCCTTTAGGCTTTTCCCGTGGCTTTTTTAGTCGAGTAATAAAAATCCTCACCCTTGCAATATACACAGCCGCCCGTAACAGTTGGTCTTTGGCGCTGACAGCGAGCTCAGCCTATCGTCGGGCGACGGCAGGTTCATCGTACTCCCGTGGGTGGGCTGCACCTCCCTGAGCACGATGAATGACGTCAGACTCTCCGGGATCTCCTCAACTCCTCGCGCCTGCAGACACTTCAGCCCGTTGATGAGTTGCAGCATTATGAATATGGCTTCGTGCATCTGGTCGGTCTGAAGCTGCAGGTCTTTCGTGGCTTCGCAGGAGTGGAGGGTTTCGCCGTATGACTGGATTGTGTCCACTTGAGCGTGCGCCAGGACCACTATTGTGGCTGGAAAGAACGGGGATTTATATTAGGCTTCGAATAAACAAGCAAGGCAACCAGAAACAAGCTAGCTACGCAAGATATACAACGTGTAACAAAAGTGTGAAATAACCCTGCACTCTCTATTTCTTCACTGTCATAGTCAGATGTACCTAATCAAAGGTCAGATGGTTAGGGATTAGGAACAAAACCTACGTCTTTAAGAACTCTCTGAGATATAGGTAATGGTAGGTAAAGGTGTAGCCTATTTTAAATTCAGATAATATGAAAGTATCGAAATTAAATGATTAATTAAGGGCGACCTCCCCACGGCGACTTTTTGTAGCGATTCGATAGAAACCCGACGCAGCATCGATTCAGTCGTGTGAAGTCACTACACATGAACGACTGTTCTTCTTTTACCTGATGTCGTCCGAAAACAGTCGCGCGTCAGTAGCGATGCAGAAATGATGCTAAATCAGTACTATGCAATTGCAGCAATTGTAGCTCTATTGAATCGCTTCTGTCTCACTCTAGTATTGCAAATGCGACGAACCGCCAAAAGTAGCAATCAACGAAACGCGCTACTGAATGGCTGTAAAAAGTCGCCGTGGGCAATCTCCCTAGCCGTCGTGCGTCGGTTGCTATAACCGCTAATAAAATAGCTAGGTACTGCTGATTAAAACATATGTCAATGTAAATATTAGAATGGACAGCTTTTTTAATAACAATTAAGTATCACGCGGCTAAATAAAAACAAAACAAGTTGGTGATTTTGGATTTATCGCAGAAATGGAACAATATTACTTAATACTGTAATCATAAATCCTCACCTTGCACCAAATCTTCACCCTCTTCCCCAAACTGCTGCATAGGCACTAAGTCACAGAACTCCGTTATGGCGTTCAGGCTTAGTGTGGTTGGCTGCACCGACTGGCATACCATCTGCGAGACCATCTGCTCCTTGTACAGCATCAGGGTCACGTTGACTGGACCCTGGTTGGACCTCCATAGCGCTGGGTAGAAGAACCTCTTGCCGGCTTTGGTGAAGGTCTTGTTCTGTTGGATGGAGAAGTCGCTCCAGCGCAAGTTGGTGCTCGCCTTGAGGCCCCGGAGCGAGGGTTGCATGGCTGCACTCTGTTGGACCTGGAAATGAGATTATACTTATCAATGCTCGTGAACGGGTGCCACCAACGGGAATTGGTCTGCTTTTGCCTGCCTGTCTTAACATGCATTGGATTATTTTGCATTTTTGAAAATTTATTGTGGAAACACTGTATACATGTTTAAAATGCATAAAAATTTTTTTTTTTGAAAAGAGCAACCGCCGAGTTTATTGCTCTTCTCGGCAGGAACGGGATTCCCAACCAGTGGTAAATTCATTGACGATTCAAAAGTACTTGTAAAAGTTTATTTGAATAAAAAATATTTCTAATTCTAATTCTAATGCACTTTGTAAAAGCTTATTTGGATAAAAGAATTATTCTATTCTATTCTAATGATAAAGTACCTATGTACGTGAAGGGGGTGAAAAATGAAAGGTAGGATTGTAGTCAAGTGTGAATTTTAATTAAAATGTAAAATATACAGTTCTTGCAATTCACAAGGGCGCGTAGCTCATGGTTGTGTGTGTATGTCGTATCTATACATATATGTGGGAGCGAGAGCTTGCTCGCGCCTGACCGCTCCCACCTAGGCTCCGGAAAGGCACGCATGCTTACGTAATGTGCATGTACACGACGTGAAGCTCACGCGCCCTCGTGAGTTGAAAGAACTATAGAAAAATCCAAATGTTTAATTTTTAAAAACCTATAACGCTGATTGTGGTCGAAAGAATCATTAATGCTGTGGAATCGTTTAAAAAATATGATTGCATCTGCTCTGTATGACAATCACAATCATCTCTGATTGGCTGATACTCTCTCGCTACATGTTAAAATGCATTGATGCAGCAAGAACGTCATCAATTCAGCCATCTAAAGTAAACCCAATTGCGATCGTCATAATATGCATTATATATGTATTTAGATATGTAAGAAAATCCCATAGTTGATTTACTATTATAAATATAATCTCATACTTGGTTTACTATTATAATTAAGTACCTGACTACCCTGTTAATTTAAATTTTTCATTTCAAAACCTTAAACTACTTAATTATACCAACGCGGCTATAGGCAGTGGGCAATTGCGTTCTAACCAAAGCCAAGCAAAGTGATTTACGTAAAGCCGATTTCCCAAGTACGCCGTAGGGCACGAAGCAATTTACCTGTTCTAAAACCTGCGCCAGCGCCTCGTGATTTGCGATAACGACCGCGCCGTAATTATCCTCCAGATTCTTGTGAACTACACTCCTTCCTTTCCTAACTCTGAGTTTGTTTGTAGTATTTTTCGGAGTCATATCATTTTGGTAGTCGTCGTTCGTGGAACTGTCTATGTTATCTGTGCTATAGAAACTGTACGGGGAATAAATTTCCGATTCGGTTTCGCTACCGCAGTAAGGGAGTGAAGATCTGAAATTGTATTTCGGAAATTCAGCGGTGTCCTCAGGCTTTCGTTCCGTCCGTTCTTCTGCCCTGGTTTTAATCCCGGCATCGCATTCTGGGGAGCTAGATCTCGCGTGGTGTACATATTCGTAGTCGCTATCACTATTTTTGGCTGAATCACAATTCTCTTCGTCGTATTTCCCGTTATTGTAAACATCGTCGTAGCTGTGTATCACTGGGTCGTTGGTGGCTTGTACGAGCTCTTGCGGGTCGTCTGCGTCATCTTTTTCGTCGTCCAGTGAAGTTCTACGCTTGACTAATTCAAGATGTGACTCGCGTTCGCGCATGCTCGCCGTCCGTTCTGGTTTTCTTGGCGCCAGCGCCGATCGGATCTCTCCTGAAACCAGTGAATCAGATCTATAACTTACCTATTTACTGCTTTGTAACGTTCATTTAAAAGATTTTGATCTACAGGAGTTATTTTATATTAGGAGTTTATTATCACTCACAACTTGGGTTTGCGTTAAATAGTTGGACACGTTTAGCAAACATCAATATAATATGTAGAATTTTTACGTTAAAGATTGCGTAAGTTTGTCACAAAATGAAATTCATATTACGTAAGCTTCGGTCCTAATATTGTTGTGAGTAGAAATTTCGTGTAGATAATTTAAAACCAGAGTTCAACTTACGTTTCTGCTACTTTAAATGAAATACTCGTAAAGCATTAGAATAGAATATTAATTAGAGAAGCATCGCTGTCTGTGAATATTGATTTGTGAGGAAATGGGCAATTGAAGTTTTATTTGTACTACAAATTGCTACGGACAAACAAAGTGACTCAAGTATGAGTTGTATGTTTAAAACATTTTTCTGAATAAATTGAGAAAAGTCCAAAGAATGTTTGATTTACAGTCTACATACCTACACACTTTCAAAAATTCTATTGCAACTAAAATACAACGATTTGTATAGTACTAAGTGACTACCAATATGAAAGTGAAAAATTGATTTCAGTCTTACCTAAATTAGCATAAATGTTGTCATCCTGCTTTGGTGCATTCGACCACGCTTGTTGTTTTTGTTTCTTTTGCAAAGCTATAGATTTCGGTGGAGGCGGTCTTGCAGGCTTTGGCACACTGGATGCAGACTTATAATCCTCGCTGGATATCCTCGGAGGAGGAGGCGGTTTGTTGACCACCCTCGGCGGTGTGTCATCCGTTGCAGAACTACTCCCACTGTATATCGACGAAACATCCTCGTGACTCAAGCGGCGTAAGGTCTCGGAAATTTCACAATTCGATTTCACAACTTCAACACTTGATCCGTTGATGTCTAAAGGATGAATGATGACGAGACGCGGTTTAGGTTTCGGAGTTAAATCATATATTTCTTCAGTTTTAGCGGAAACTTTTGTGACAGTGGCGATGCTTAACTCTTTCTTGTCTAAATCCTTTGATGATCCAATACGGAGCAGTTTTTTAATAGAAAATTTCAGCTTCCCCTTCCGTTTCTCGTCTAAAAGTAGATTGTCGTGTGACAGGGAAATGTTTCTTCTGGGCGCCGGTTCGGGTATAATTTCAGACTTTTTAATATCATCATCTAAGGTTCTCATTTTTGGTAATGAAGACATCACAGCTCTCTCGCGTTTCTCTAATTCTCTTACAACAGGTGAGTCTGATTTCATAAATCCATTTGGATTTCTTTGGTATAAGTTACTCGAGTATTCTTCGGCAGGAGACAGAGGTGGCGTCGGCGCCTTGCGCTTACATAGGCTGTTCAAGGATGTATCGCTATCCTGTTTTGTGAGCACTGGTTTCGCGTAGTAAACAGGATCTGACCGGTATTCGTTAATTTCACTTTTTGTATGATCATTTGAGTACTTAACAGCATTTTCTTCCTCCTCTTTTTTCGATATTTGCACGTGCATAACCTGTGGTGGTGACGTAACGTTCTTCTTATTTTGTTTCATAACTGGTTTGACGGGGAGTTTTGGCTTTTCTGGGGGGACCGGTTTTATAGGTATTATATCTGTGATCATTCCGTGTAAAAATGATGGTCGCGGATCCATTGTAGGAACGGGACTGCTAGGTAAGGCAGGCGCTTCACTCGTATCGTCAGGGTCTGCCCTACCATCCGGCTCACCCGCCAACTCGCGACTGGCTTCCGCAGAGAATACAGTTTCCGGCTGTTTGGGAATGATCGGCGGCATGTCAATGATCGGACTTTGGAATGTGGAATATCCGTTACTTGCTTGTCCGTCCACTTTTCGTAGTTGGCCGATGGGGGACATTTTAATGTTTTTATCTTCATTAAAGACTTTTATTTTTACGGTTTCTTCAATCTTATGACCTTCTGAGAAATGCCCGCTGTCATCGTTGTCGGAATCTGCACGTCCACTAAAGCTTTCATCATCCGAAGTCAGCGAGTTGTTTGCAGTTGAATTAAGCGTATCTACTGCAGAATCAACACTACTATTTTCAATGTTTATTTTACAAAATTTGAACTCTGAACGACTTAGATTTACTTTTGGCCTTTCTTGGGTTTTATTTAATGGCGATTTTCTTACAATACTGTTCTTTTTCGTTTCAGACATCTCTTTTCTTTCGCATTCATCTTGCATACTTTGTTTCATCTTACCTTCTACGATTGAAGGCTTACTAGATTGGCTTTGAACTAAATTTGACTCAGTACCACTTATCCTATTTTGCTGTAAAGTCTCCGATATTTCTTCAAGCAAGGATTTTTCTGTACATAAAATACCATTTGGTGGCTTCGAACCTTCTGTTGTAATAATTGTTTCAGATTCTTTTATGTACGTCGACAATATAATATTTGTTTTGTAACTGGAAGATTCTTCTGTTTGTTCAGCTAAATTAATAACAGCAGGTTTTCGAGTATGTGTTTTGACATTTGGGCTTTTACCATTATTCTCCTGACCAAAAGGGGTAACTGATACCATTAAGGTCTTCTTTTTCCCATCGGAATCTGTTTGAACTTTCCCTAATAATAACGAGGTGTAAGACTTTGTCAGAGATTCGCCGAGTAAGTTAGCTTTGACTGTATTGAAGTCCGTGTTAGATTTCGTTATTCTGTGTAGTTCTCTTTCTTCCTCTGTGTCTGGGAACGTGTCTTCTTCGTCGTTATCTTCTGAAACTTCGAACTCTTCGCCATCAGACCAATCATCACCCCCATATCCTATAACACTACATACTTCTTCGGGAAAACGCACGTTTCGTTTGCCTTTTTTCTTTGGATGTATTTTCAGGATACTGGGAGGAGTTTTCTTGAAGAAGGTGCTTCTGTTCTGGAACGGGGTCACTAAGTATTTGCTGCCATCCGTCGTCCTCTCCTGCTTGGCGTGTTCTTCGCGCGATTTGAAACAGTTCGAGCAGAAGTCCTTCTTCCACGCATTCTGTACGAAGTTGTGGCAGACTGGTGACATCTTGCTCTTTGTGTAGCGTCGGTTGATTACATAACTGGCATCCTGAAAAGAGAAAAAAAATCATTATTACTAAATATAGCCTTGCAAGCTCAAGGGAATAAGAAAGAGGTACATATTTTCAGGTTCGGTACAAAAGTTAATAATGTAAGATAGTATTGCTCAGGTTAGAGTTGTAGAGACTAGGGCTCTCTCAATCTGCTCGACTCAAGATTTACAACGAAACATAATATGTATTTGCGCCTCATTTTAACTCTAATCTTGAAATCTATAGACAGCACTCTCACTCAGCTCAGACTCAAAACAGAGTTAAAACGAGACAGATTTATGTCAGAGCATTTTTGTGTCTCGTTTTAACCTCTATCTTGAGACGGAACTGAGTTAGAGCACATGCTAAAGATCTCAACATAAGAGCCAAGCTCTTCAGATTTCAGTCTAGATTCAATTCTGTAGTTTCACTTTTTTTGGCGCGATTAAATTTTATTTTTATTTATTTATTTAAATCATAATAAATATACCTAAGACCTTAAAGTATGGTATAGCTAAATATTATTTACTTGTATTAGTAAAACTAATTGAACTAAATTAAAGTAAAATCCACTAAAAAACCTAAATTAAATATCCACATATTTGTTTAGTAAATAATATTTAAGACTTAACAAAGCTAACACATTGTAATCGAAACCCCAATAAAATTGATGAACCATAAACACGATCATGTAATGTTTAATTAGAGAAATGTTACGATCGATAATAAATAATTTAACGCCATTCGTTTTTTTATCTTCCATTGCGCTTGTTTGTATTGGCAGTTGTTATCTAGTTGTCCATATTATGGATCTACTTGTTTTTTGTAATATAAAGCTGGTTACACATTTTTCACTATCAACGCGTTTCATGAATCTTTTTGAATTTATTCGTAACTAGCTTCACACATTGCCATCACAACATCCACGTGGAGTTAGATATTAAAAAATCCGTGGGATTTAGTTTTCCCTGGATAAAAAGTATCCTACTGTCTTAAACTATATCCATACAAATAATAATTTCGATACTAATAATTATCTGAGTACTGGCTAGTGTCACAGACAATTATTAATGTCACCTAAGCATAATTATTTTGTGTTTGTTTATAACACCATTACTGAATAAATGTGTTTTCTTTCTTCGTTTATCGATAATTTATTCTATGTGAACACAAATGTTGCATGTATGCAACGCATATTTGCATATATAATTCCATGCAATGTATGCGCAAATTATTTTAAATTGCATGCTGCACGTACGGAGTAGTTAAATAAGGTAGGTATGCGATCATCTTTATTATATTCCCTCGGTATTTAAAAAAAAATTTAGTACTTAAGTGTTATGTAATTGCGTGTAGGTATAACTTCATAATCTTACATAAATCAATTAGTGTTCATTCATTCAACTGGTTGGATCGAATCTGAACTTTATCGCTAACCGTTAGTTTAACGCTAAACACACGGAAGCCTGTATCGTATAATCTGGTTTTGCAGTTGGTTGCAAGTTGCAACTGCTTTTGTGTGGGGAGTACGTAATAGTTCGTGTCGACTCTGTTTTGTTTAGTAATAGGGGTGCCAACTAATTGAAAGCAACTCTTTAACAAACGTTAAAATTGGCATAGTAAAGTGCGTGATACACATGCTTGTTACTCGCACAAAAGCATGCCAGTCACAAGCAAAAATGAACTACTCCCATGTGTATCGAGATTCTACCAGTAATTCACATGCCAGTACAAAGCATACGAGTAGATCGCTAGCCGTTGATTGCGATCCACTCGTGCGAGTAGCTCATTTTTGCTTGTGACTGGCATGCTTTTGTGCGAGTAACAAGCATGTGTATCACAGACATATCTATGGCAGATTGTATGGAATAGTGAACTGTGACGTCGTAACATTTGACGCACTTTTTGTTTTAATTGATATTTCAAAACAGTTATCACACTCAAAGCTACCAGCGGAAGTGTACCTAGTTTACTTATTTCGGAAAACATTCTACAATAAATCTGTAAAAATAATTTGTTTTTAACTCGCCTTTTCCTTCAGCTATCCCGTCTATAAGTAGATTACGTTTTTGTTTATATTATGTAGAGATAACGTTCTATCAATTTTATTCATAAAAAAAATTGCCTATATTCTTACCCAAGCAGATATTATACTAAAAGGAGATCACCATTTTTATTTCATTGTTGTGTATAATATTGTAATTTAGTAAATTCACAAAAAAAAATCTAGCTTATGATTGAGAATCTGAAGATATAAAACTATATTCTTATTCTTTTCACAATCATTCGTCGCTGAGTCATCGTTGAAATCGAGACTTCGCAATGTGCAAAAGCAATTTACTGTACACTGTGGAACGGGTATATTACTTACCACTATATGGAAATGTGTACCACAAGGTCATAGTCAGTAGTACAAGAGTTCGTTTCATGTAAAAAGAGCTGATCTTTCGTGTCTATGACAGTGCGGGATTGGCTCGGCACGGGCGCCAGATAGGTTCGTATTGTGAACCATATTTTAAAAAGAACAACCGCCGAGTTTCTTGCTGGTTCTTCTCGGTTCGAACATTATTTCGAAGAACCAGTGGTAGATTCACTTGACGATTCTAAAGAACTTTGTAAGAGTTTATTAAAAAAAAAAAGACCTGTGGCACTCGGGGACTGCCGCGGTAAAGCATAGCAAGCATTAGCATTTTTTATCAACGCCATCTAGCGGTGAGAGGAGTCCCGTGTCAGGTTATTTTCGTTACGGAATTTCTGGATTCGGTCTCCACGCTCAAGGCCCGCGATAGAAGCTATGCAATAGCTTAATAATCTATTCTCTTCTATAGCTAAGTAGAGATAGATCCTATATTGCACTGGCAGATCGCTCGGTTTGGTTCGATATACCTACCTATTAGTTCTAAATATCACCTCGCGGTTTTAACTTGCTCGAGTCTGTTAACCTCGAGCTCTTTTTACTTGAAAGCAACTAGTAGTAGGTGCGGGGTGCCTAATGAAGATATTTGCACACCTTGCGTTCTTTGTTAGCGCGTGCGGAGGTCAACGTACTGTATCCTTGGTCAAACTGGTTAGCATGAAAGTAAGCTACTAGAACAGTAGTCTAGCTTCGGGCTTTTTTTTGCAGTTTGGGGCTCAATACCACGCAGGTATCTCTGACTTCGGAGTAAAGTAAAACATCGATCGTCAGGAAATCTGGATGCCTAAGAGTTCCATCCGCATTTGGTCAGCATTGTGGACTATGGCCTAAACCTTTCTCATTCTATTGGAGGTCTGTGTGTAGGAGTAACAGAAGCGTTTATCATTGTTCCAGTAGCTGGAAGTCCTTATTTTAGGCAAGGATAATGTATAACGTATTAAAATTCAAAAAAATTCAAAATTATTTATTTCATGTAGGCCAAATTTAAATAAAGGAGGTACCTACTTACTCAACAGTAAATATCTAAATATATAAAAGGAAAATGTGACTGACTGACTGATCTATCAACGCACAGCTCAAACTAATGGATGGATCAGGTGGAAATTTGGCATGCAGACAGCTATTATAATGTAACGATCCGTTAAGAAAGAATTTTTGAATTCAACCCCTAAAGGGATAAAATAAGCGTTTGAAAAATCGAACTTAGCGTGAGCGAAGCCGCGGGCATAAGCTCGTTACAATACACAATTCAGATGTGATCAGGTGAAACCACAGCAGATTCTGCTGGTTTCGCAGAGCGTTGTGTTTGAACTAAACTGAGAATTAGTTTATTTTACTAGTACTATTATTTAGTCTGTGCTGGTGTCTACTGCTTACGTACCTGTAATAACTATAACCTGCGGGCAAATAGGTTTGTTATTTGATTTTTCTTAACTTTTAATATTAAGTTTGGTTGAGTAGGTATACAAAAACAAGTGGGACAGTAAAAGCCTCGGGGCATTGTGTAGTTCGCAAGTATTTGGGTCGGCGTGACACCTGGCTCCGGCTTGGTGAAATTGAGGCGATATATGCAAATTACTTATCGTCTGAGAGCCAGTTGTCAAAATATGTAGGTGCCTACTACGGAATTCTGAAACTTTTTAACAACTTTGAAGCCTCAAAGCTGGAGCCGGAAAGTTCTGGAGTGGAGAGCGAACAAGCAAGCGTAATGTGGGGTGCCCTCCAGCAAGATGGACCGACGATATAAAAAGAGTGGCGGGAAATGGCTGGATGAGAAGAGCTGAGGACCGGGTGTGGTGGCGCTGTTTGGGAAAGGCCTATGTTCAGCAGTGGACGTCCGCAGGCTGAAATGATGATGATGAAGCCTCAACAGCCCAATTATCTAAGGTTACATACCTAAATATCTACATTAAACTAAAAGGTCGATGCTTTGATCCCCATCCGATGCACTATTGTCCTATCCAATCCTAACACAAGCTTTCCGCTTATTTGGAGGATAGATACAGCTTGCTATTCTTTTTATTTTAAAGTAAGTATTTTATCTACTTGGATTTTCAAGCTAGGTAGGATTTAGATATCACTTTTAATTTTAACAGCGCAGTTTTCACAATTGAAGTCAATATTTTCTTTAACCATATATTCTTTTACAATAATAATACGAGCAATCTGTTGAATTTGAGAAGAGAATTCGGATTATTATCTTAACTTACTTTTAAGTCTTTTAAGGTACTCTGCCGCAAAATATTTATAAAGTTTAAACCATAAATAGATTTGACGTTTGACAGATTATGTATATTATCATAGATAAATCTATCAGTACGTATAAAATTCTCATTTCGTTGTGGTTTTTTTAGAACGTAATACATTTTATTTTTGTACTTACTTAGTCTTATTTTACAGTGGCCCAAGTAACATTTCAGTGAATTTTAATGCACTGTTTTGTGACGACCGTATCTTAGATTATTATGGTACGATATGTAAGTAGTATGTGTTTTCTATGGGACCTAGATGTATTGTGCTGTATCAACAAGTCATTTTATATTGTAAGGTATTGTTTATGACGTATCAATAGCAATGTGGAGCGTGTGGAGCACAGGTCTTGTTTAAATTCGGTCAATAACGTTTGTTATACATATTTATTTACTGTGCCGTGTTCGAATTAATGATGTTGGTTCGTTGAACGCAATTATTGTAACTTAAATAAACACGTTTTAACGAGACGTAGAAGTATTGAGAATTTATGCGATTTTTGGTAAGTACGTGATTATTTTTTTATTAATTACTTACACTGATGAGGATTAGGTTGGAGCGCGCTTGCCTAGAAGATGCCTATTCACTCTCTCCTTGAAGGTACTCAAATTCATTCATTCATCTAACTGCACCGCCAGCTCATTTTAGTGCACAGGTACTCCTCTCGAATGAGAAGGTTTTAGGCAATAGTCCGTTACGTTGGCCAAATAGACCAGTAAGTGGACCAAATAGGCCAATAGTATTGGGAGACTTCACAGTTCACACGCCACTGGGAAAATTATGGAGAACTCACAGGCACGCAGGTTTCCTCACGATGTTTTTACTTTTTGCTCACCGATAAAGCAAGTGATATAATTAATTGTTTAAAATGCACATAAGTAACTGAAAAGCCAGAGGATTGAACCTTGGACAGTCCGAAACGAAGACTGATGTCTCTACCACTAGACGCATCGCGTTACAATATTATACCTATTATTTATATGTATTTTGACTCTCACACCCGCGTACAAAATAAAAACATATACAGCCAAAGAGTTATATAATAAACATAATTATTATTTTTTAGTATGGCTTAATTATTTAAAGACAGAATTCTTGTTCTGACATCATCATGATCGCAGGTAAAATTAAATAGTGGATTGTAAAATAAAAAAAATATCAAAGCTTCCACATTGAGACGACCAAAATGATGTCATAATCAGAATGTCTGAGTTCAAGGCGAGTTTTTAATGTTATCCTTATGATTTTTTCGAATATTTGCATAGCCCCTACGCTTTTATAATTTAAAACAAAGATGGTCACGCAAAATATTATCAACCTTTCAATAGTTTGAAAGTTTTAGCAAAACTTTGCTTTGAGCTGAGCAAACTAGTCTCCACTATTATGGGGAACTCTCAGGGATTGAACTCCCAAAAAATATGCCGAAACTAGCTAGGCTATCGTTTATAAAAACACCGATAGATAAAAAAATCCTCTCAAAAGTATTACCTAGACAAGTATAGTACCTAATCGTATTAAGTATAGGTAGTACCTATATAAATCACATTTATCTATAATGCGTTTCAAATGACAATAGGAATGGGAAGCCGCCATTTTCTGTTTCTATCTCACTCAGTGTAAACCTCATATGAGCAGGACAGAAATATAAAATGGCTGTTTGACAGTCCTATTCTCATTTGAAACGCATTATACTTTGCGACTACAACACGTTAAAAGAGAGTTCAACTATGCTGTATTCATAAGAATAACACGCACGAAAGTGTAGCGCAGGTATGCAATTACATAAAGAAAAAACTTAAATTGATTTCAAATACTGACACACCTATTTATTTTAGATATTCCGTGGCATGTATTCTGTGGTAGCTTTACGCATAATATTTGTCGACTTTTATCGCCTTTCTCTTTACATAACAGTTCGTTTATGATAAAGGACTGTGAAAGGCATTTGAATGTGAGGAGTGAAGTAAAAAAGTGTTACGACTACATAATTAAGTTGGTAATAATATGATGATGTCATTTTTCTCATAAATAAAACTTGATAAACTTAGTCTCTTATACCGCGATGGGAACCGCATTCAAAATAATTAAGAACTTTGTGTACAGAATGAGAATTAAGTACCTCCGAGTATTTAATTGCACTTTCATAAGATAAAAACAGAATTGGCAGGTTGGATCTGCTCTATCATTTTATCATCCTCATACATCATTTCAACCTATCGCCCACCTGATCTGAGAGAAAACCTCAGTACCCACTACTCGGCACAGCTCTTCTCTCGAACGAAAAGGCTTTAGGGCTGTGAGTATGTATTACAGTGTGTAAAGACATTTGATAAGTAGAAGTTATTACACAGTTAATGAATTCCTTAATGACAAAGTTGCTTGGAACCAATTTTCTTTGCTTCAGTTGTCCACAAGATAGATAAGCTACATACGCTTAATATTGTTTTGTTTTGAAAAGAGCAACTGCTGAGTTTCTTGCCGGCTCTTCGAATATTGCTTCGAATATTCGTATTCGATGAAACTGCAATACAATGCATGCACGAAATTGAGCTCTTTATACAGTTATGGTTCATTTTACTTTGTCGCTAATGTCATCAAATACGATCAAACGAATAATCTTATACTAACTCCACAGGTTTACTCACAATGTTTACCTCTCCTCACTTTTTTCCGCTTATTTGGAGTGGAGAGGAGAACATATTATTCAAATTCACCTGGCTAATACATATTAAAAAATAAGTAGGTATTAATGGAACCCTCGCCTTATCAGACTAGGCTGAGTTAATTACCTAATCAATTATTGCATTAAAGATTTTGGAACATAATAAACGATGCCTCACGACTCTATAATGACTGGCTTTAGTAAGCGTTACTCATACGATAAATAATAACTTAATTAGCGTCTAAAATTAATTACGTTAACACCGTTTGACAAGTGATTTACTTATACTAACCTATATTACTGGTGATATTGGTGTTTGTGAAGATTAGCCCATACAAATAAACAAATAGATTTTTTTTAGATGTATGTTTTGTTTAAAGTTTTGTTCTAAATAATCTTAATACGTAAATTATTATTAGCTTAAGAAGAGGCTTTTATTTTGAAATCACAGATAGACACTGCAATTTTAAATATTTATGGTAATATCTGCCACTTGAATAGTCTTTAGTTTACAAAGGTTACTTGTAGGTATTTTATAAAAGAAAGAACGAAATCATACACGTTCTGAGGAAGTCATAAAGCTATAAATAATAAGCTAAACCTTCCTAAATTGAACTTATATCCTTTTCTAACTAACTACCATATGAAGTAGGTACCTAACTGGTTTGAGAAATAGATAAAATTTTATGTTTCCTCAAAGGTCGTTACACGGTAGCGTTTTACGTGAAAGGGCAAGTTTTCCCAGAAATGTAATTGTCAGAGCGTGCTTTCATTCCCACGGACTTTTGAGATTAAGCTCATTGTATTACACATTTTAACATTTAACTAGTTAATGTTAAAGTTACATTCTACATGAATTGGACAAAAAAAACTTTTGAAAAAAAATCACGAAACTTCGAAAGTGAGAGCGAAAAGTTATCAAACGAAATAATCTCTGCGCTATGCTGCAGACAGACGAACAGACGGATAGACGGACAGACCGACGGACCTGCTGAAACTATAAGGTTTCCTTGTAGTTTTACTACGGAACCCTAAAAATTGACATATTATTATGAATTTTTTTACTCAATGACAAGATAGTCCTTGACTGCGATCTCATCAGATGGTGGATGACGATGCAGTCTAAGATGCTAGCGGGCTAACTTGAAAGGGATCTGACAGTGTACATTCAACCCATACCCCTAATCGGTTTCTAGACGCCATCGTGCCTCTGGTAGGGTGGTAACTAGCCTCGGCCAAAACCTCCCACCAGACAAAATATCACCTTATATAACAACTAGCTTTTGCCCCCGCGACTTTGTCCGCGTGGAATTAGATTTTGGGGTAGAATTTTCAAAAACTGTGAGACACGTACTTTTTTATTTTTAACTCAAAGCTCAAATACCAACTTTGATGGAAACAGCTTGAAAAATGACGGAGTTTCATATAAACTTCCATCCCCTATTTAAACCCCTTAGGGGTGGAATTTCCAATAATCCTTTCTTAGTGTGCGCCTCCGTCATAAAAGGAACCAACTGTAAAAATTTCAAGTTTCTAACTTCAGTAGTTTAGGCTGTCCGTTGATATCTCAGTCAGTCAGTCAGTCAGGACTTTGAATTTTATATATATAGATTTGTTTGAATGTTCAAGGATTTTACACTTTTTGTTATCTTTTTGCATTTAAAGCTGAGCTAACAAAATAATAAATTTCCCTTAAAAACAAACAATGCAACCGTACTAAAAAAAGAGAATATTGTATTTCACACCTGTCATGTTCATTTTTGTTTACTGTTTGGCCTCGTTTCAATTAAGTAACGTTGCAATTGTTATGGTGTAACTTAATCTACATTTTCATAATAATGTACCTAACGGAGACATAATAGAAGTAAGTACCTACTGTAAATATTAAACACGAGTCTGTGGAAGTTAAATGTTTGATTTTGGCTTTTACGTATGACTTGATGTTTTCTAAAGTGAAAATTAACACACCCATAGTTATTCTGTTCAGAGCACAGAATTCAGAATAAGCATAGAAGTGATATAGGAACGTGAGCTTGTTGCTTCGCAGATAAAAACATATTTTAAAATACCAGCAGGGCTAGCATAGGCGGGAGAAATTTTATCCCCGGGAAAAGCCTACATCGCCTTCTCCTCTGTCGCCATACTTTAGCATAGGGAAAAGATAATTTATCCCCTGTCAGTGGATAAAATCGGGGATAAAATTTTTATCTCCTGCCCATGCTAGTGCTGTGAGTGTTATTTTAAAACCCGATTGGTTCTTAATGCAACCGCCTAGTGCTTTTTGCATACAATTTAATTTTAGTTGTTTAGGGCCTATTTCAATATCTCCAAGTAAACTTTAAACTAATAAATCAAAGACGTTCTGTCTGATTGCCAATACCAAAACTGTCAAAACGTCGCATTTATTCTTCGGTTAAAGTTTACTTGATAAAATAGGCCCTTAGCATACTAAGGAGGGGTGTAGACTGAGATCTATAGAGCGCGCTCTGACTTACCTCGGACTTGAGATAGAGTTAAAACGAGACATAACCATGCTTTAACATAAATCTGTTTTGTTTTAACTCTGTCTTGAGTCTGAGCTGAGTGAGAGTGCGGTCTATAAATTTCAGTCTTAGATTTTGTGTAAAAAAAAGACGTGTGGCACTCGGGGACTGCCGCGGTAAAGCTATTGCATAGCATTTTTTATCAACGCCATCTAGCGGTGAGAGGAGTCCCGTGTTAGGTTATTTTCGTTACAGAATTTCTGGATTCGGTCTCCACGCTCAAGGCCCGCGATAGAAGCTATGCAATAGCTTAAAAAAGTACTAAGTAGGTATGTAAGCTCAAAATCAACGACATCACTGCCTTTGTAATAAAGAATACCTATCCTACATATCATTTCTATAATCTTATCAAAAATTCTGTGTTTCAGAGACTGGAATCTTATGCAAATTGCGTGAAACCTCGCTAAAGTCATAGCGGGTACCTAGCTTCAACATTACGCATGGCAAAATAAACTTTTACTCGAGCAAAAACGCGTGCAAAAGCCACTCTTCTACAGAAATGTAAAAGCTGTCACATCATGACAACTCGTTCTGCTACATATATACGTGTGGTACAAGAATACCCGTCTTGGAATGTGGTAAAAAAACTACATTTTCCAGGGGAAAGTTTCCGGCCAGCGCAAATATGGCGAGAAAAATGAAGCGGTCTACCTTTATATGGGCAACTTGGAAGGCTATTTTCATTCGTTTTCCTGTAAGTTATAGGTACTTTTTTTTAATTTATTACAGCTTTCCTCTTTTATTCGATATATCGCGAACGTATCTAGAGATAGTTATTCCAAGTTTAATTGGGAACCGGTTCACAGCAATGACATTGGTATGGAATTCAATATAAAAAACCGGCCAAGTGCGAGTCGTACTCGCGCACTGAGGGTTCCGTACGTTGTGAAGATCATGTTAATTACTAGACTAAATGCTAAAAAAGATAAGTGGCAAAATGTAAGACATAACGTCACTGGAACTTTTGTATGAAAATACGCTTTGAAAAGCTGTAACTTTTTATTGAGTCGAACTAGAAACTTGAAATTTTTACAGCACTAAGGGACCATTGACATTTGTATTCAATATAAATTTCAACTTAGTATCTCAAGCCGTTTTTGAGAAAAAGAGCCTCGATAGATGGACAACAAAGTGATCCTATAAGGATTCCGTTTTTCTTTTCGAACCCCTAACCATTTACAATACACAGCCAGATTCTCACAATGAAAATCCTTACTAATATTATAAATTCGAAAGTGTATTTGTTTGTTGGTTTGTCCTTCAATCACGCAGCAACGTTGCAACGGATTGACGTGATTTTTTGCATGGATAAGTATAGCGAGGACTAGGTGAGTAATATAAGCTACTTTTTAATCTGGAAAAACAAAGAGTTCCCGCGGGATTTTCAAAACTAAATACACGCGGATAAAGTCGCGGGCACCAGCTAGTATTTTATAAGTGTTTCAGCTAGAAATTATGTTGTAAAATTAAATAGTCTTCCGATACGATATCGAAACGGTTGTGAAACGGTGTGGGAATGAATCTCTGAAGATCGCTTTCGTAATTGATGTTGTAGGCTTTCAAATAGTGTAATTAAATTAGTAATGAGCAAGTTGATCGATTAACAAGGTTCTTTTCATGGTAAAGATTGCCTAGCTACAGATAACCACAGTTTTATTAGGTACCTACGTGATTTAAGATGATTTTATTTTTACTAGTTTTTGCCCGCTTTCGTCCGTTAGGTTTTTAAAAATACCGCGGGAACCCTCTGTTTTTTCGGCATAAAAGGTAGCCTATGAGTATATCTATGAAAATAATCTAAATAAATAAATTTCTTTTTTTAAAGAACAGACCAAACGCTACTACAGAGTACAAGTAGCCAAGTGTGAAGAGGTCTCTCGATTTCTCCAGGATCCCATCATCAGATCCTGATCTGATGACCATGGGACCACCTGGGAAGTATAACCCTTCAAACAGAAGAAGAATTTTCAAAATCGGTCCAGGCGTCTTTGAGTAATCGGGGAACATACATAAATAAAAGATTCCGACAAATTGAGAACCACCTCCTTTTTTTGTTGTTCCGTTGCTGCGTGATTGTAGGACAAACTTTCGCATTTATAATAGGTACTAATAAAGATTTACTAGGTACTTCAACTAATAATAATAGAAATAATCTTTGAACTCGCCCACCCTATGCAGGTCGTTCGTTAATCATCGATCAGTGAATCACTGTGACTCACTATTTACTTGTTACGTAATAAGTTAAGACAGGTTAAAAGTAACCTGTCGATGAGCCTATAATAAATTATCCCATACTAGCTGATGCTAGTACTTCTACGTGACTTCGTCAACGTGGATTTAGTTTTTTAAATCCCGCGGGAACTTTTTGATTTTTCGTGGTGGTTGTGGACCAACGATGGATCGAGATGAAGAAGATAAGCACATTAGGATCCGGTATGTCGTCGTATCAGACATAGGTGCAAAACATACCTATATCCTACACTCCAATACACAAACATTTCATTTCCATTCCAGTAAAAAAAATGGCATACGCAAGTTTTTCTCATAGTAAACTATTTTTAAGCTATCGCATAGCTTCTTTTTTTTTTTTTTTTTATTTATTTTATTAAACAGTTGACAATATTTCTATACTAAACTAAATGCTCCCGTCAAACTGCAGGACAGTTTGTTGACGGTCGATGCTCTCACATTTAAACTTTAAAATTCAATAGCCATACAATTAATAATATCTATATATACTTACAAAGAAAACTAGTTATACTAATAAATATAATATACTTATACGATTACTTATATTTAAACAAAAGACGTAACTACTTATACTAATACTTATAACATATACTTTATAAATATATCTTTTAGCTTTTTTTTAAATAATCTTTTATTATTGTTATTGCCTACTGAATTCAAGGACACAAGTTGTGAAACATTTGTGCCTATGAATTCAGCAGGCAACTCATTTAATAGGCTAGGAACAAGAAATTTGGTTGTCCAGCTACCGAAGTAGTTCTCTTTACTAGGTACTATAAATTTTTTGTCCAACCTCCTTCTTGCTCCCGGCTCGCTCTGCTTGCTTTCTTTAAGGTTATCAAAAAACATTTTTTGCTCTGATAGTAAAAGTAATTTAAACTTAAATTCAATAGGTAATATCTTACAAATCTTAAATAATTTTTCATAATCCCCTTTACAGTTATTTTTAACATCTAAACTAACCAAATATTTTAAAAATCTAACTTGGATCTCCTTAATTTTATTTAAATTTGTTTTAAATGTCCTCCCATATGTACTAAGGCCATATGTCATTAGCGATTCCACAAGTGCATAATATAATGTATATAAGGTGCCTGTGCCAACTACACCTTGGAGATGATAGAATTGACCAAGTACTGATCTTAATCTGTTGCATACGTCGTCAATATGATACTTCCATGTCATTTTTGAATCTACAGTTAAGCCCAAATACCTATACCGATCTACTATTTCTATGTTTGAGCAGCTACAATTTGTGATGTCATTGTGTAAACACGAATAATCATGACCAACAATACTTATATTAGAACGATTAATACTACGATTATATGGTGAATATATGCGCATGCACTTCGTTTTATTAATGTTTATTATTATGCCATTGTCATGGGACCACTTTATTATGTTTATAAGATCACACTGTATTTGTTTCTCTATACATTTAATTTCTTTATCTGCATAAAGCAAACATGTGTCATCCGCATACATATATATACGACATTGTTTGACTACGTTAGATATAGAATTTACATGCATTACATAGCCCAAGGGTCCGAATACAGAGCCGGTCGGAACACCAGACAACACATCTGCAGCTGTCCCAGCAACGCCATCAACAATAGTCTTAATTTTCCTGTTTTTTAGATATCCCTGAAACCAATTATTCAACGGGCCTCTGACGCCACATTCATCCATCGCTTGTATTAATTGATTAAAATCTAAGGTGTCAAATGCTTTTTTGAAGTCAATAAATACCACTACCACCTGCTTTCTTTCATTCAGACTATTGTTGACGTCATCCACAAACTGTGTTAAGGCAGTAGATGTATTACGTCCCTTTCGAAAACCATGTTGTGCTGACGATAGAATATCATGTTTTTCTAAAAAATACGATAACTGTGATACTACAACTTTTTCCATTATTTTATTAATAACAGACAAAATTGCAATTGGCCTGTAATTTGTACACTCATAGTGGCTGCCTTGCTTATATATTGGACGAATATACTTAATATCTATAACCCTTATTTTGTCTGCCCCAGGGGCCTTGTTGTCGCTCAGTGCACCTATAATCTTTTCTACCTCCTTTGGAGTAGTATTTATATATCTAATTGACACATTGCTAGGTATTACATATGCTGATCTGTCTAAGAATTTTGTGTTACATTGGTGCTTAATATTCTGGATTTCTTCCGTAAATGTTTTGGCAAATTGATTACAAATATTCTCTATACTATTATTTTGGCCCATATACTTCAAAATTACCGAGTCAAGGCTGTTCTTTTTCCTACCTAACCATCTGTTAATACATTCCCACATTTTTCTAATATTATTAGTGCACTTAGCGATTTCACTTTTCCTATGGGCATCTTTAGCGGCACTTATACATTTATTAACCTTATTTCTATACTTTGTATAATCTAACCTATAATTCATGTTATTAGGACTTGCTTTCCAAATTTTAAATAACTTATCCCTGTGTCTTATCATGTTGATCAATTTTATAGTAATCCATGGTTTTGAGGTTCTTTTATTTTGGGTATTTTGTTTACATCGTGATTTGTCATAAATATCACCAAAAATGGAATGTAATCTTTCGTACAATTTAATTGGACAGTCAATATTTTCTAACTCATTCCAGTTGAAGGTATCTAAGCCTTCTCTGACTAACTTGTTACATAATGTATATAACTCACTATTATTTTGTCTCCTCTCCACGCAAGCGTTAATAGGTATCGTAGTTCCAATCATATAATGGTCAGATAACTTACATTTATGAATGTGCGCATTCGTCAGCTGCCGCTTAGTACGAATCCAGACGTGGTCGATACAGGACGTCACAATCTTACCACTTAATATTTCCTCTCGCGTGTTATTCCGAATAGCACACATAAGCCCACATTCATGCAGCACGTTCTCATACTGCATTACAGCTCTGTTTCTCCCTACATCCATCAAGTTAATATTTGTATCACCTATCAACACAATATCGCAACACTTAGGAATATTTTTAACACAATTTTTTAATTCTTGCACAAATAATATTTTGTTTGTTTTTGGGGGTCTGTACACAGCCAATAAGTGGATTTCGGATGAAAATGAATCCTCCTTTTTAATTACACCGTAAATTAATTCCATTGTATTTTGTATTAGGTATTTCTCACTGAAAATAATATTTTTTTTAGTATACAATATTATTCCGCCCCCTCGATAATTTTCTCTAGTCGTACTATACATTTCATACTCATCTATTTTGTATAATGGTAATTCCTCACGTTTTATATTGATCTCTGAAAGTATTATAATGTCTAAATGTTTGTAACAGCTGTTTATCATCACTAAGAATTCATTAAAATGTTTACGCAGAGAGCGAATATTCAAATAAACAATATTTAAACCTTGTTTTGTTTTGTTGATATTACAAGACCACTCCTGCGTACTTTCATAGATAAAACACTGTATATCATTTTGTATTGCTTGTTCCATTATGAGATAAGGTGTAGGATAATCACGTATTTTTACCATATTACTTCTGAGTGGTTTGTATATTGCCAGATTTTAATTTTTTTAAAAACTCTTCGGAACGAACTGTATATATTTTTCTTTCCAAATCCCCTTTTCTTACTAATATTTTGCCGTTTTGTACCCATATATATTTATAAATCCCATTCAACTCTTGTTTAGTGGTCCAGAGCAGCTGCCTCACAGTCTTTGGAAGTAGTTCATTTATATATACGAGTTTGCTGTTTCCATTATTATAAATGTCATTATTAGTTATTTGATGTTTTCTTTTTGAAATCCATTGATTACGTGCTGTTCTAGTTTTCATCGTTACGATAACTGGACTCGGCTGCGCACTGTTCTGTTTATTATCCATCCTCTGTACTAATTCTATGCTTTCGGGATCCAGATCTAATTTCTTTGCAATGCTAATCACTGTTTTTTCTATATTTTCATCTACTTGTTTATCCAACCCTGCAATCTCCACTTTATTCTCGTATTCTTTGGCCTCAAGCTCCGCGATTCGTTCTTCCAGGGATTTTGCATATTTTTCTAAATAAATATTTTTTTGTTCTATAGATGTTACTTTCTTTTCTGCTTTCTCCTGTTTTTCTACGAGTTCTTGGTATTTTTCAGCATAAAAGTCAACAGATTCCACCAAGTCATCAAGTGTTTTTTTCATAGTACTCATAATATCCAGTTTTTTATTTATTTCCGCCAACACTGTTCCTGCATCGATTTGGACGGTGCCGGCTGTGCCGGTGCTCATTGTTGACGATTCCCGGCTCACTGCAGAATTTTGTGCGCACTCTCCACACTGTCCTTTATCTAAAAGCATCTTTTTTGCACACTTTTTGTGGTAGTATGCTCCACATGTTCCCTTACACCTAATCATATCATTCTTTACTTTCGATACAAACGTTTTACACTTTTGACAAATCGCCATTTTGCAGGCGTCAACTCCGCTCCGCTCTAATACAAAAACATTAAAACGTCCGTGCACTGAGAGCGCGGCGCACTGACTGACTTCTATCGCGGGCCTTGAGCGTGGAGACCGAATCCAGAAATTCCGTAACGAAAATAACCTGACACGGGACTCCTCTCACCGCTAGATGGCGTTGATAAAAATTGCTATGCAATAGCTTTACCGCGGCAGTCCCCGAGTGCCACACGTCTTTTTTTAATATAAATAACGGGCAAACGAGCAGACGGTTCACCTGATGTTAAGTTAATTACCGCCGCCCATGAACACTTCTAGTACCAGAGACACCACCAATGCGTTGCCCGGCTTTTCAGGAATTTATTGGTCCGCCCCTTGAATAACCCCATATTGTAATTAAGTGGGAACACTTACACAAAGTTACATTTAGGTAGGCGAGTAGGATTAGAGTGATTATTGTTCAAGGCGCCATCTAGTGACGGTAGTCTTGTAACGTTTCATGACGGTAGTCTTGTAACGTTTCATGACGGTAGTTTTGTAACGTTGGTATCGTTGTTCGCTCCCCACTCGTTCGGTCCATAAAAAGGACGCGTACAGCGTGTATTGAGTCATTCGTCATTCTTCATTCGTGAGTCGTGGTTGTTCGTTATTCTGATTCGGTAGAGAGTTGGATTAGTGGTCAGTTAATGTGGACTGAGTGTTTTAAGGTTACTATGGTAGTGTGACGATTGAGTGATTATTGAAAGTGTTATCAAGGTTATCCTGATTTGGTTTCTGGTGAGTTGGTTCCAATGTTTAATCATGTTGTGTTACTGTGAGATCCCTGTAGTGTTCTCGCCCATTCGTGGCTTGTAGTGGTTAGAATAGACGTTGGCTAGGTTCTTCTATCATGGTGTGTGATGAGACGGCTATGGGGATGGTGGAGGCCGTAACTAGGCTAGGTTAGTTAGCCGCTCGGTAAGAAGTGTGTCTTCACTCTAATGAGATAATCACAATGAATAATGCTCGGTCATGGTCGTAAGACTGTTAGTTTAGTTTAGTTCCGTTTCACTTCTGATGCCTGGTGATGCGCCTCAGCGTGTGCCTACATGATTCGTTCACTATTTTTACTAGGCATGTAATTAAACGAGCTTCTATTTAATACCATTATTGGCTTCTAAATTACTAAGTCAGCTTCAACTAGTGAGCCTCTAAAAAATATAATTTTAGCATCTATATTTATAACTTAGCTTCAAACCGTGAACTCCTAAAATACTTAAATATTAGCATCAAATAATACACCAAATCTTCAACCACATTTTTAATTTTTTTTTTGTGAGAAAAATGAAATAAAAAAATGTTTCTAACTAAATAAAAAAAAGTTTTTTTTTTTGATAAAATGAAATTAAAAAAATGATTGTTTTTAAATTTAACTCAAGATAAATACCTACACATAACATTATAACATTTTTGAAAAAAAAAATCAAAATTTTTTCAACTTTTTTTTTTAGTTTTAGGTAGGTTTACGATCCCAACAGAACCTAAGTGCCCGGCCTTCGGCCGGGCACCTGAATATTCATGTATAACCTTAACCTAACCTAACTTTGGTTTAAAGAAAAAATTATACAAAAATAATTGCAATATTAACACACTAACAACAAAACAACAAAAAAAACAAATGCATGTTTTGAATGGCGCTCTCTGATTGGTGCAAATAGCCATAACCAACGAGATCGTGCAAATTGCCAGTCGCATCCGTCTCACTCGCACCAACGAGATCGTGCAAATGGCCAGTCGTATCCATCTCACTCGCACCAAATCGTGCAGTGACAGTGGACAATAATAAAAATAGTGGCTCTTTATTTGATGCTTTCTTTGGAATATTTTGTGGCCATTGTGAAGAAGCCGAGTTAGTATATTAGAAGCTTCATCATTTTCCCGTTGCTGAGTTATTAAATTAGAAGCTAGGTTTTGATGCCAAAAAATAAATTTTGTTGGTCGACTTATTATATCCCTTTTTACTATGCAATGCAGCAGGATCTTGTCTCCTTATAAACAAAAAACAGCTATTCTGATACTAGTCACGTAGTCACGTATCTCCGTAGTCGACGGCTATAAAACTTACATAAAAAACTATTAAATAATATTCTTTATATCGAGTGTTTTTCATAGTTCACTGGACTGACCAAAAATAACGCCTACGTTTAAGATATTAACTAATTTACATAGTTGGCTATTTCCGTGGTGATTTCCTAATTACAATGATTTTCTTGCTTCTTTTCTTTTTTTTCTTGCTTTTTTTCTTTTTCTTATTAATATTCAATTAACAGCTCTACATGTATGTAATGCTACTTATTTGTTTCAGCAGGGAATATAGTGAAAAGGGCAGTATTTTTAGGCATGTAAATATTTATTTTAGAGTTTAGTTTACAAATATATTTGACTAAAACTTGAACTAAATTTTAGTTCAATTTAGTTCTAGAATCATTCAACCGATTAGCACTAACTATAATGTTGAAATTATAAAAAGTTAACAGCTATAAATAAAACTGTCTGTCAACAGAAACAATGCATCCATCACTTTCCTTTACTAAAACTATATACGTACCTATTGTATCAGTAAGTTATGAATTATTAATACAATACTTGTATATTAGTTCTTGCTTTAAACATCAACAGACGAGCCAACAAGATCACTGCCGACACTCTAACTTGAGTATTGATTCATGACATTGCCCTTTTGAGCCCTGAATCAAAATGTTCAAATCTTTGAACCGATTTTATTTTTAAAGTACGAGTATATTTTAGATTAATCGGACTACAGAATTTACTTGACTTTTTCATCCAATAATTAACAATAATCAAATTTTGCGATAAGGCGATTCTTTTCTGTATTTTGCGTCGTAAAACCTAAGACATCCTTACTTTTCTTTACTATGTTTACTTATATTATAAATGCAAAAAGTGTTTAGTTTGTCCTTCAATCACACAGCAACGTAGCAACGGATTGACGTGATTTTTTGCACGGATATATTAGAGGACCTGGAAAAACAATGAGTTCCTGAGGGATTTTAAAAACCAAACTCCACGCGAACGAAGTAACGGATATCATTAATATAATAACTAGGCATTTAATTTTATGTACTATAATCGTTATACATACTTCATATACAAGTTCAATGTCGTAGCAAATAAAGCCTGTAAAATAACGTTTTTTACAGGTTGGGTTTAGAAGTCCTCCACCCTAACTAACCTGTAAGTAGGTAGTCAGCAAAATAAACTAAAATGTTAACTAAAGAGTTGGCCTGTATGTAGATGTTCTTCGGCAGTTGGACAATAGTGTGTATAATGTATATGTTTGAAACATTTGAAGCATAATATACTATTGTTTCGACAGACAACTTTGTATTCATTCATCGATTAATTTTCTAAGAAGCTTATTAAAGTCATCGGTAGCGAATCACAAGGTTTTCTTTCGAGACTAAGTGCATTATTACGCTTTGGTTCTTTATGTAGTGGGTATATTAAAATAGCTCAAAACTCCTGATAACGACTGAGGATAATCACAAACAAAATCTTAAGAAGACTCGTTCTAGAAGGTGACTAATCCAAAATTTAACATACAGCAAGAAATATAAAGTCATATTATTGTTTTATTATTAATATCTTAAAGAAACAAAATAGTCAGAAATTAACTGAAATCTCTATGAGCTATCTGCATATCACGCCATTCGTTGTGGCGTGAAATAGTCACAACCATTCATCCATCCATACATCCATCCTCAAAAACTTTCGCATTTATGATGTAGGATTAAATGAAACAATTTATTTAGGAAAAAATAACAATCCTGACTTTAAAGCCAAATAAAATAAAATGAAATTACCGGTTTTTGGTGTAACTTAACAAAATATTCAGCTCAAGGTTGGCAACACGTCTAAATAATATTCTGACGGCAATTCGGCAACTTAGCCTTCTAGATTTTACGTGTGATAATGACCTTTATAAATGTTTTTCGGAGAAATATGTACCTACTTACTTAATATAAAATAACTTTGAGAAAATTAACTTTTATTTATTGGAGCAAATTTTTTTAATACAAATAAACTTTTAACATTAACCGGTCTAAAAGTAATGCTTTTTCAAAATATTCTCCGGTATAAAAGAACCCCATGTTATATTATTATAATAGTCTAGTATTAGTTTTGTTCATTTCCGTTAAATTATAGTTTAGATTTACTTAGTTTAGTTTAAGTGCTTAGTTCAATTAACATTATTGTGAACATTATGGTTGAACATATTTATTATAAAATATAAGTAAGTAATATTTATGTCATTGATTATGTTTAAAAAAAATTAGTTTAAGTATGTTATATTTAGTTTAAGACGCTGTTTTAAAGTTTGAAAAGCTGTTTTGCTCCTCAGACAGGTGCTTTTTATTGAAGCTGTTCGTGGCTGTATACAAACATCATGACATCATGGTGTAAAAACTGTGGAGGCAAGGTCAGCGCACTTTTTACAACTTGATACAGCCGATCGGCCAGAACTTTGTGACATTCGTTCCGCCAAGTTGCACTAATACTGTTTTTCTTTATTTGAAATATTTTGAATTAGATCCGCTTGAACTGAAGCTATCGATCGAATTTTAGTTTTATTACTTAGCTATTTTTTTCCAGGCTTATCAAATAAGTAAACTTAATTTTTTTTTTTTTTTTTTATTGAAATTTATTTTATTTTCATTAACATTAAAATAACAACCGAAATATTATAAAACTTAAATAAATCAAAACTACTACTTAAATAATACTAATTCTAAATTAAAACTAACATACAAAAATATAAAACTAAATTCTAAATTAAAACAATTAAAATAAGAAACAAAATCTTATAATAAAACATTAAAATAATTATATTAACAAAAAATGTCAGAGTTATTTTGCTGTAATCCGCCAACAGAAAAAAATCTGTATGGTCAAACATGCAGTTATAAGCTAAGCACCGCTTACCTCCCAAACCAAGCAATAAAGCAAAGTTCCCAAGCAAGCAATGCCACCACCACTCACATGCACCACCACACAAGACTTTAATACTACTCTCGACGCACGTTTCGCCCCGACACCGGAGCATCCTCAGGAGATATCGACTTTACAATGCTGTATTGTCTAGTGACGTGTGTGTGAAATGTGCGGTATTATATACTATTTTTATCCCCGCTACTGTTGCCCCGCCCACTACCCCCCGAACTCCCCTCGGACCCCCCCGGATTCGCCCCTTCGAATAAACGGAGTAACGGTGAATTTGAAACATTGATTTGTTCGTTTAGTAATTCAACCTTATTATTTTTATTATGCTTGATTATTTCTAATTGTTCTAACATGCTCAGTCGAAAACCTTTATCGCAAGTGTGTAGGATTTTATATGTATGGTTGGATGAATTACTAAACGAACAAATCAATGTTTCAAATTCACCGTTACTCCGTTTATTCGAAGGGGCGAATCCGGGGGGGTCCGAGGGGAGTTCGGGGGGTAGTGGGCGGGGCAACAGTAGCGGGGATAAAAATAGTATATAATACCGCACATTTCACACACACGTCACTAGACAATACAGCATTGTAAAGTCGATATCTCCTGAGGATGCTCCGGTGTCGGGGCGAAACGTGCGTCGAGAGTAGTATTAAAGTCTTGTGTGGTGGTGCATGTGAGTGGTGGTGGCATTGCTTGCTTGGGAACTTTGCTTTATTGCTTGGTTTGGGAGGTAAGCGGTGCTTAGCTTATAACTGCATGTTTGACCATACAGATTTTTTTCTGTTGGCGGATTACAGCAAAATAACTCTAACATTTTTTGTTAATCATGAACTTCCGCAAAGTAACGCCTGACTCTATCCAATAATTATATTATTTATTTTATTATTTATATTATTTTTAGGGGTATGGGTTGAGGTCTATACTGCAATACCCCTTCCAAGTTAGCCTGCTACCATTTTTGACTGCATCGTCACTTAGGTACCATCAGGTGAGATCGCAGTCAAAGACTATCTTGTCATCGGATAAAAAAAAACATTGGATAGGGGATGATATTTAGGGGCTACCTACGTAAAGAAACTTCTACTTAGGGGATGATTTTTCATCATAAAATATGATAAATTATGTATACGTACCTAAATAAATCTCTTTAACAAAAGGCTATTTTATTTACAAAGATACCAAAATCACCAGCAACGATTAGATCTCTAGCAACTTTAGAGCTGAGTAAACCAGTTGTGATGTAGTCTTGTGTGGTAAATGTACTGTGTACTATTAAGAATGAATCCCTGACACTGAACTAGAACGAACGATTCCGTATGCATAATAATAGTAGGTAGATACATCGTTCTTGTAGCACTTCATTCACATACCTACCTTTAAGAACAACCGGGTATTTGATTGTTGTCAAAATGTTGATATTCATTAATTAAAATCGAAAATATAACATGTAAGAATAACATTTGTAAAAACAGAAAATAAATCGGCCAAAAAACAATAAGTTATAAGCTGTTTTACTGCGACTGTATTAGTCTCTTTCTAAAACAAAGTGTTGTATGGAGAGTGTATGAAGCTACTGAATCGTGACGTCATGTTGCAATAGCGCTCTATTTTTCTAACAAAAAACTTAAAAGCTCTATATTTTCGAGAATAGTTAGGATATTAAAAAAACAAATATGAAATTGTGTTATAATAAGCCTTTTTTTAAGTTTATAAAATTTATTCAAATAGTAGGTATTTATCGTTCATTCAGTACTTAGTTCTTTGTGCGCCTACTTAGTCTGTAATTTTATCTCTTGGCTCGGAACTATTGCACTAGAAGCCCGAACTAGTACAGTCTTTTGAATGTACTAGTACCGAGCGCTCCTTTTAGTGACAGAGCAAGAGCAAGTCTATTGTGATGTAAAGCAATAGCCTGATATAAAATCTAGCCGGATCGGGTTGCACAGTCGACCGTCGAGACGATAACGGCAAACTACAAACTGGTTGAGAGTTCTGTCGACCTATTTGATTTCGAATCTCATGCCACATGCGCCTGCGCCGCGCCGCGCCGATCAGACCGCACCTTATAAAGCTTAGTTGCCCAAGTTTCGTTTTATAATCGTATTTTATTACATCTCTTGTGAGTTCCGTGTCCAAAGGTCAAAACGGAGCTCGAATAATATCGCTCATTTGCAACAAGAGTGACATAATTCAAATTCGACGACGAGAGAATTCTCTCGCTAGAGAGTAATGTTTTGTGGATGCTAATGGTCTCGAAACAACGCAGTGGCCAGAGTGCGACATAAGCTCACAAACTCTCTCGCTTTTATTTTTTGTGCTTAGCGTAATATTATTTTTATAGCAAAAAATATAAATTTTCGACACTAAAATTGGTGAATTTTGGATTATGTCACTCTTGTCGCAAATGAGCGATATTACTCTGCTCTGTCTGTATGTCCGTAGGTATGTAGAGATTCGTGTAGTCTGTAGTTCATAGACGGGATGAGTTAAGTATGGACCTGTGATATTTGGTGTATTATTTTTATGCCCCACATGCCAGGGTATCATGCATATCATTAATTAGAACTGATAGAGATAATTTTATGTATTTTTATTCTTTTTATCTCCAAAACAAAGTAGGTAATGGTTACCGTCAAAGTGGTGAGTTTAAAGACTCCCTATTTCATGTTATACGAGGATTGTCTCAAAAAATAAATTGGTTAAGGATTTGGAATTTCTCTATACTTATTATGTACCCAAGTCATAGAGGTACATTAAACAAAAAATAATGAAAATACCGATTCATAATATTGTGGTCTGTACTAAGCTGTGTTCAAAGACAATCCATTTTTTCGTTTTTTAAGCTATTGCATAGCTTCTATCGCGGGCCTTGAGCGTGGAGACCGAATCCAGAAATTCCGTAATGAAAATAACCTGACACGGGACTCCTCTCACCGCTAGATGGCGTTGATAAAAAATGCTATGCAATAGCTTTACCGCGGCAGTCCCCGAGTGCCACACGTCTTTTTTTTCTTCAACGAGATGTTGCGATCTCGTAAAAGAGAATTGCTCTTATGTGTGGTGGAGATGTAGAAGATTGTGTACCAATGTGACAGTTTCTGGCACGTTGAGGAAATAATAGTTGAGCACTTCCCATAACGACATAACAGAAACAGTCATAATGACACTATAGGCAGGTATATCTCTACTTGCGATGCCTACTTCCTACGGAAAACACATTTAAAACAGTTGCATAAAACTCTTGCTTATAACATAGGTATAGAGTTAACACATTATAAAACTTTTCCTGTTTATATTTTACAAAGGTCCTATTACTCACAATTCCAAAACAGTTTCCTATTAAAGCCATATTTCGCAGATTACTTAACACCACTTTAAGTAATTTTTGTCTTTTGTCTTGCTGTCGTTACAAAAACGAAAAATCACAGTTTTGTTTTTTTTTAAATCACAGTTTTTTTTTTTAAGTTAATACACGGTAAGTACTTTTCAAAATAAGTAACATTAACCTACATATGCACAAATATGAACTTTACTTTGATTTTTTGGATTGATTTAGACACATTGATTTTAAAACTTTGTATATTTTACTTTTAACTACGCAAAAAACAATTGTCCACTGCGAATGTGCTTTGTTAACTCATACAAAGTGAATCGATAGATAATTATTAATTACTTCATCGGTGATTACAGCAGTGAGTCACGGGTGTCGCTCGAAATGATTACGATTTCTTGAAGACATCACGTTTCCGCTATACATCATAGTTGTGATTTGTACAGTTGTAAAGTCATACCTTTTTCAATCTTATACAGATTTTCATCACAACTACTAAGTGCATTACTTTTGGCTCTACAAGATTTTGTGAATATTGGCCTGATACCTAGAGTTTTAAGCTATTGCATAATATGTAGCTTCTATCGCGGGCCAGCGTGAAGACCGAATCCAGAAATTCCGTAACGAAAATAACCTGACACGGGACTCCTCTACGCTGAGCCGCTTGATGGCGCATTTTTTATCAACGCCATCTAGCGGCTCACCGCTAGATGGCGTTGATAAAAAATGCTATGCAATAGCTTTACCGCGGCAGTCCCCGAGTGCCACACGTCTTTTTTTTTAATTAATCGAGAACAAAATAGCTTTGAATGCTATTTAACTGGTTAGTGACGACTGCATAGTCGAAGATGGTAGTGGGCTGACTTGGAAGTGGGTATATCAGTTTTTTCTTTGTTTTCACTCATGCATATGCGTTACATGCATACACGCACATGCGTAACATTACACATGGAACATGCGTTAAAAGCGTCTTCAGTTAAAATAAAATATTATATTAAATAGGTACTACACACGCGATTGCGTTAGCCAAATCGTTGTGACTGATAAAATATTCCAAATAACACTTGCTTGTATGTTTAAACACGATTATCTTATGAATAAGTATTAGATTCTTGATAAAATGCAATCAGATTGGAAGTGCATGTACCTACGTATTGTACGTAATGTTCTAGTTACAAAGTATTATGTCGAAAACGCAATCAAAAGTTTAATAATAATCGAAAAAAAAAATGACTATTACATGTTCACCAATTTGTAAGACCACACGAAACACACACTGGGAGCGTGACCAAAACGCTAGCATCTTTATGACTTTTAGAACAACTTTATGACTTTTAGAACAACTTTATGACTTCTAGAACAACTCTATGACTTTTAGAACAACTTTATGACTTCTAGAACAAGTTTATGACATTTTTAAAGTACCTAGCCCATCACTCTCCGTTCCGAACTATACCCATGCACAAAATTACGTCGATCAATAGCTCTGTTGCAGCGTTATTGAAGGACAAACCAACAAACAAACACACTTTACATTTATACATAGTATTAGTAAGGCTTTAAAAAAAATCGTACGACAGTTGGCAGCCCTACCGCCCACCGAAACTGCCGAGCGACTATTTATAAATACCTAGCACATAAACTATAATTAGACGGGAGTTATTGACCCCTTCCCCACATATCAGAACCACTAAATACACAATATTGAGTTCTGTTCCCGGTTAACTTTATTGTGTACTGATTTCCGTCTAAAACGGATCACACATTTTAGGTAGGTTTAGCACGCGTTGAACACGATCTTCGGCCGCAGTACCTTGCGAACTATTGAAGTGAGGTGCACGAGCCACTTTGTTATAAAGAAAGTAAAACAGTCATGATAAAAAAAAAGAAAACATTTTAGAAAAAAATTAACGGTAAAATATTATTCTAAAAGCTTTTGCCTATTTTTTGAAGTTTTTTTTTAGTTTAACTTTAATATACTATAAATAAAACCTGAAAAACAATTAAAAACTACACTGTTTTAGGAATATTATTTGATCGAGTGAAGTTCAAAATATGGACTTTTGAACGGTAAAATAATTTAGAACATGTATTGAACTACAACATATATTTTTAACCTATCAAAACAAAGAATATTTTATTGTTTACTATTGAATCAAAAACAGGCTGTTTTCGGAGATCCTGCCGTTAATGATGCTATAGACATAGGTAGGTACCTATTAACATTGAATGCGCTGAAATAGACGTATACTTTTGACTTAATTTAAGAATTTTTTGTCGCACACACTAATTTCGACTCTTTTAGAGGTTCAGATGGGAGGCCCATATTCATTATTTATTTTGCTAGTTTTTGTGAAGTCAAACTTGTATTTCCGAGCTCAATAGATCGATCAACTTGTTGCAGGATCTTAGGGATCTAAATAACCACAACGACAAGATAACAAAAAAGAAAGACGATAAATTGATGTGCTTAAATAGCTATCTCCTACTTCCATAACGTATTTAGTCAGATCATGTAAGAAATCTGCTTTATTACAATTTATCTGAAGACAACTTTAGAAAATCAGTAAGACATTCAAACGGTAGCAGATATGATTTGAATATCACAAGGAACGACGTCCCTATCACAGGAAATGTAAATAAGTCACGTACGGCGCATGCTGACAGATGTGCGAATATCTTTATATTAAGTAGGTATGTACTTACTCAATATTGAGTTGGTTCCCTGTAAACTTTATACCTCCTTATTGTATTAACTTCCGTCTCATGACTGCGTGTAATGAATGTGTTTCGATAAAAACCTCTTAAACATCAATCAGTATTGTAAAAGTGGGTTACCGTTCTTTATGAGAATTTCTCGTTAATGAATCAGAGCTTTATATTATGACTAAAAAAGTATAGAAGATAATTGGGTACAACAGAGTATCGGAGTTAATATATTTTTGTATCATAAAGCTATAAAATATACCGGTCTTGTAAATTTAACTTAATTAAAAATAGTTTGATTAAAATGTGTACTTAGAAAGGACTTATTAAGTACATATTTTAATCAAACTAGTTTTAAGAATAATTTCAGTAAGTACTACTTACTGAAATTTTTCTAACAAACTTCTATACAACTTTCTGTTAATTTAATAGCATGCATGATGTCGAATGCACATCATTCAAGTCTAATTTGCATATTTCTGCCCCTTCTCTTGATCGGTAGGCAAAAAACGCTGCGCTCCATTATGATGAGGAGACAAGAGAAAGAAAAAGATGAAAAGAGGAAGATGGTGAATAAATAGAATAAATAACGATAAACAATTGACAGGAAGAAATTCTATGTGGTGGTGGTTGTGGTGCCATGCCACTATTAGCCCCTGTAAGGATTGATTTTACCAACGTAAAATAAAAATAAATCTTGGCAGCTTTCAAATCAAAATTGTCAAAATATCAAAGGATAATGGGTAATTTTGCATGGGCCGCGTACCAAAGACTGTAGAACTAGACTGTTTACTGTTGTAGGCTGTTTGCGAACTATGTCGGTTCTTGTTGCCCTAGTCTGAGTTAACTTGGAGAAAAAAAATCTATGTTCATTAGAAGAACTGATTTTTCCTAACAATCAATTCATTTAATAAAATTAGTGTAAATTATTATTTTTTTCGACGAATCATCGCTGTCGTTGAGCGTTGTGTCTGGCTTACAATCAGTACCTGCCTGATGAGTTATTTTGTTTTGACTGCATCTTTACTAAATTACATTTTAATGGATCACAGAGACGCCATTAGCTGTGGCAGTAGGTACTAACCGTTGGATAACCATCCACAAGTAGGTTAACGATGTAAACAACGTTATGGGTGTAACTTTTTGCAGACTCGCGAGTAAGTGTCTTAGTTAAGTTTCACCTTTTCCCTACCTTTTCCTCATTCCATTTTGTGTACGAGTATCAAACGGAAGCCTTTATCACTACCACACATTCACTTCAAGTTGGCCGTCGTCGACCGTTACATAATGACGTCATACTGGTACCGTTGACAAAGAATATAATTGTATATTTTACTGTAATCGTGGCTGTGACGGAAGTTTTCTCATCTGGCAATGCGATGACTCGCTTTTTAATTTCTTAAGTAAGTACCTACCTACCTAATAAATAGTCTGCGCTACACAAAACTTTTCCTTGACTTCTTTCTCGGTAACGAGCTAACTTGGAAGGGTTATGGCAGTGTGCATTCAACCCATACCCCTAATCGGTTTCTACATGCCATCGTGTCAGAACGCTAATCGCTTGGCGGCACGGCTTTGACGGTAGCGTGGTAACTAGCCACGGCCAAAGCCACCAGACCAGATCAGAGACAATTCAGAAATTATAAGACCCGAGACCTTCCAGGAGGTCGTCAAAGGAACTCGTCGGTGGGTGGTGGTTATTCTTTTTAAAAGTTTATTGAATAGGTATTGCTTCATCCAAGTTCAAATGGAACATTACTGTACCGCTCTTGAACTCAGAATCGAAGCATGTCGCAGTAGGCTTGTTACATGGAGAGGCGAGACAATGGTATCACGTCATTGGACCCTTGTTGTCTCGGACAATGGGGCTGCGACAATGCATGGGAATTGACGAACGAAATTACATAGCGTAGGTGTATGTATGCCTTACATGTTTGCAATAACTAATAACATGCCACTGTGCTCGGTAGTAAAATAACGTTGAGAATGCACAATTGCGCATACTTTACTCTACATTTTAAACTTTTTTTGTTGCTTAAGTATTATTATTCTTATTAGGGAAGTCTCCCTCACAGATACAGATTTTACCCCAAGTATTCTGATTACCGACGAAACAATTTACTTAACCGACAGAAACAAAAACAAATTCAAATTCAAAATCATTTATTTCATGTAGGCCAAAATGTATGAGGAACACTTGCAAACGATAAATAAATTAACAAAGCAGTTAACTAGGTACAGCCATTGTTCGTTATTTTAATTTTGATTAAGAATTTTGTTGGTAAAAATGGCAGTCTGGTTCCTTGGGGTAAAAAAGAACTCTACCCTATTCCGAACAAACAATTTACTTAGCCGACAAATACAATAACGTGTGAGGAACACTTGCAAACAATAAATAAACTAACACAGCAGTTAACTACAGCCGTTGTTCGTTATACTTTTTTTTACTAAGAATTTTGTTGGTAAAAGTGGCAGTCTGGGGTAGAGACGGACCCTACCTCAAGTAAGTAAGCGTTCCAACGAAACAATTTTAAGCTGACAAAAAGGTGCGAGGAACACTTGCGAACGATAAATAAACTAAGAAACACCCGTCGATCGTTTTATGTTTTTTTATTTGTTTTTGTATCACGCTGGGAAGTCGGGACTTCGCATCACGTGGTGGCAACGAGACTTGCGTCGAAAAGCGATGATAGATGAATGCCCCAAATGAGTTTAGGGTTTAGGAAAGACGTTTCGACATTTCCGCTTGTTTTGAGGTAAGGAGTCGCTTTGTAATGAGATACTTATTTTACGATCGCCGAGTGATGTTTTACCAACGAGTGAAGTTGACGTTTTAACAGTTTTTGTTTTGGTAATCTTTCTAGATAATTATATCAATTTTGGCCAGTTAAAGTTAATTTTTATAAGCTAATTAGAGTTTTTAATTAGATGCCCAAAATTGACCGGCAGGCAAATTAAATCAAGCAGTGGTTTTTCAACGTGTGTTTGAAATAGTAATGTTTCACTCATTTTGTGCATAATCTTTTGTCTAATCACAAAATGAGTACCTTATCATCTAAAATGATTGATAAGGGACCAAAAACATACAAAATATACTTACTTAGCTACTTTTTTAATTGTGTAAACAATGCTGGACCAAGGTCTATTGCATGGACTTCCACAGGTCTCGGTTTTGCACCGCCTGAATCCATCTTCCTTCGACTCGCTTGATGTCGTCGGTTCATCTAGTGGGAAATCTACCAACACTGCACCAGGGTGGGGTCACCACTCCAGCACCTTGGGACCCCAACGATCAACTCTTCAAATTATGTAAAATTACCTACCTATAAACATGACATGGCCTAATCAGTTTCTACATGCCATCGTACTGGAACGCTACATCGCATGACAGCACAGTAAAGTATTGTTTGTTAACTAGCCTGCCAAAGCCTCCCATCCGACTAGACCATCATAAATTTCGAAAGTACCCCAGCTGGGAATCGAACCCAAGACCGCCTACTTTAAGACAGCAGCGCTCACCACTGCGCTACGGAGGTCGTCTATATTTATTTATGCTGAGCAATTCAAAATATTGCATGCCACGTCATAAAGACATAAAGATGCCACGTCATAAAGACATGAATGCTTTCTCAGTCACCATCTGTATCGGCAATCGGCATTCTTAACCCTCGGGTCAACCATTGATCTTTAGAACAGGAAATGGTTGGTACGCCTGCTATACGACATACAACGACAGTATTAATAGTAGGTATTGCATTAATTATTAATCAACTACAAAGTATATCAATTATGCCTATAGAAGAGTTCCCTCGATTTCTCCAGGATCAGATCCTGATCTGATGACCATGGGACCACCTGTGAAGTTATACCCTTTTAAGCAACAGAAGAATTTTCCAAATCAGTCCAGGCGGCTTTGAGAAATCGGGGAACATACGATGATACGAGTACATAAAAAATAAAAAATATAATTTAAAAAAAAAATTTCGATGAATTGAGAACCTCCTCCTTTTTTGAAGTCGGTTAAAGATATCACAGCATTTTCACAAATACATACAATGTTTGTTCAGCACTACAGGGGAAAAAGGTTTGGAAAGATCGTGTCAGATAAAAACATTATCTGCGATATAAATATGAGAGCAAATACATAGATCATCTAGATATCGTGTTGGAATGTTTTAGAGATAACTAGTACAATATGTCATTTGGTACAGTCGACTTAAAATTCTAATTTAATTTTAATTTAATTAAATAAGACAATTCTAATAGTGGACATTGATGGGATTATTCTATATTGGCCAAAAAATGTAGAATTAGCTAAAGATACCGTCATCATTAAACAATAAAATAATATTCTTTGATTTTTAATTTCAAAAAGTGTAATTGCTTAAAACTTTAAATAAAATATTTGACAATGACTTTGAAAATGTTGATAGACGAGACGATTGACATTTAAGTTTCGAATCCTCTTCGAATTCGGTCTCGACTCGCGAATAGGTACCTAACAGGCCTGTCGCACTCCGCAGTAAACTGCGGAGCTACAACAAACATGGCGCACTTCTTCTAAGAGCCTAAATTCAGTGAATGCAAAGGGATAAGAGTTACGTGTTAGAAAGAGAGAAAAGTGTAGGTTAATCAGATGGTAGGTAGTAGTAGAGAAATGTAGGGAACTCTTCTTTTATAGGCACACTTGAAGCGATTTGACTGTTTTTTTTATAGTAAGCCGTGCATTTACTTTTGTACTTTGTAATGGCGTTTCAAGTCGATTTTTTAATTTTTTTTCATAGGATAAGGAAGGCTGAAGACAGTGATGATGTTAATTGGGGAAGGCTTAATAATGTCACAGGCTCAAATGATGACGTCATAGCATAGGCATGCGTAGCGTAACAGAAGTGAAAGACATTCCGTAGAATGATTGATTTAAAAAAAAAGAACAAGCATTAGGGTGAATATTCAGTTTGGACGATATTTGCGCATTTTTTTAGGAACAAGCATAATTTCATTTTTTTTAATATTTGATAGTATTATACTGTTTGGTGCTATTTCATTAAATACACAAGTGAAAGGCACGTATATATTTCAAATATTCAAAGAGTTATTGCCACTAGAAATTTATGTCAAGCTACGGTAATGAACCCTGTATACGGTAATGAATTTTTATGTATACTTTTGGCAGAATTTCTTATGAATTCTCTATTTGAATAAACTTGTACGAATAAAAGCAAGTGCCCACCCATGCACAGGGAATTGGTAATTCACTCGTCGACCGAGAACCTTGTTGGGCCCGTCACTGCTTGGAGTAAGATCGTTTCAAATAACAAAATATCAAGCAGTTCTTCCATAACTTAATAGACTTCCTCTATATTGGACCTCTTCCTTACCACTCACCCTACCGGCTACCAGGTAACAGTCGATGCTCCCCTAGGAACATTTAACCCCTGCCTAGTACAGACTTCCGTGCCACTTCCATCCTCTGTTCGCACGCGTAATACCGGTAGCCTCATATCCGTGGGCACATCTTTGTTTTTCAACAAACGACCTTAACACCTGTGCTGAAGCAGTTGCTGATGCCATACTCCAAGGTATGGACTGCTATATTCCAAACTCCCTCATACCTTTTGGGAAGCGCGCGCAGAAATGGTTCAACGGGATCTGTAATAAGGCTGCTATACTTAAACAAAACTCCTACCAGTCCTGGCTCTCTGCACATTGCACCAATGATCCCAATGCTGCAAATGTTAAGAAAATCTTTAACATTGCGTCCAGAGCCTACAAAAATGCCATTGCCAGGGCAAAATTTGAGCACATCGACAGAATTGGGCAGAGACTAGTCTCACTGCCTTCTGGTTCCCGTGCTTTCTGATTTCTGTTGAAAGCCATGTAAGGCAACTTCTGTCGTTCCTCGTTTCCACCTTTAAGCAAACCGGATGATACACTGGCCTACACTGCCAAAGAGAAAGCCGAAATTCTGGGCACTCTCTTTGCTGCCAACTCTACGCTTGATGATGGTGGGAAAACACCGCTGACCATCCCGCGGTGTCAAAACTCCTTGCGTGATATACGGGGTACATTGGGGATATATTGACAGTAAGGGGGAAGCCCTAGCGGTCAGCCTCGACATCGCTAAAGCCTTTGATCGGGTTTGGCATAGGGCTTGGCTATCGAAGCTGCTATCTTACGGACTTCCTGCGAAGCTGTGCCATTGGGTCGCTAGCTTTCTTCATGGGCGCAGCATCAAGGTCGCTGTCGACGGTTATTGCTCTCAACCTAAGCCCATCAATGCTGGCATTCCACAGGGCTCAGTGCTATCGCCTACTTTGTTCATTCTGCATATCAATGATATGTTGCATAACAGCAGCATATATTGTTATGCGGATGACAGTACTTCTGATGCCCTTTACAAAGGCCATGCACAGTTCTCTCGCTCAGTGCTGGAGGAGAATAGAGCCAAACTTGTGTCGGACATTGAGACTTCTCTCTAGAAAGTGTCCGTATGGGGTTCACAAAATCTTGTTCAATTTAACCCTTCAAAAACACAAGTTTGTGCGTTTACCGCAAAAAAGGCCCCTTTTACCACGCCTCTTCTCTTTCAGAACACTTCCCTTACTCCTACCAACAGCATTGGGATTCAAAAGAGGGCACTTCGGTTTGTGGACAATCCCAAATTAACCTACTCGCTGGAAAGCTTGGAACACCGCAGATGTAAGCTCGCTTTGTGTGCTCTATCGGCTATATAACGGGGAGCCCTCTAACTTCTACAACCGCACCGCACGCCACCGAACGCAATTTCACCCCCACCACCTGGGTGCCTGGAGCACTTCAACCATCAGGTGCTCCAGATCTTTTTTTCCATGTACTACCAAATTGTAGAATCATCTCCCTTCGAAAGTATTCCTGTATATAATGTAGTTTCAGTAAAAATCATCAAATGAACTTCAAAAAGGTTACGGTAAACGACGGTAATGAAGGACACGGTAATGACAAATATGCACTTTTAATTTATTATTAATTTTTCTATAAGCAGTATATGCTATCTAATCATTTAAAAATTAAACTAGACGAGAACTTGATGTATTGTTATCGCAATAAAATTCCAATTTTAAATATTTATCAAAATATAAGCGGACTGGTAATGAAACATAAACTGTGACAAAACATTATAATACACTTTCAGTTGTAATTTTTTGCGCGAGTTCGTGCGTACGTCTTCCTTCTGCTACGTTTTCCGGTCGACTGAGGTCTGAGGTGCGGGACGCCGAGAGCTCACTATGTAGCGGCAAGATTTTGTCACGAAAAAACATGTTTCCCGTGATGATTCCGGAGGGTTCCGGTAATGAACTTTGCATCGTAACAAAACTTTAAAAACATATTTGACCATATATTTCTTTGTAAAATTAATTTTAAATTATGAAGAAGTAATAAAAAATTACTTAATTATTCGGCACAGTAGCCAAATTAACATTATTTTTGTGCTAGGTTTACTAAATATTATTAAATATAAAATATCTAGTAATAAAACAGGTGCCGGTAATGAATTTTAATGTTATTTTCACTAAAAATCTGAGTGATTTACATAGAAATTTCAATAAACACACCATGTGCACGATAAAGTATGTAGGTGTGCATGATAAACGTATATTAAATGGAGTCTAAACTTAAGTTTCAATTTTTTATTCACTGAAATACGTAATTTTCATTACTTTGAATATTCACCCATTATTTAATAAAATGGCTTGTTATTTACTATTACATCAGAAGCAGAAAACCAGGCAAGTAAGTAGGCTGGTAGTAGGCATATAATTAAAAGTTTTACTTTTTCACTTTTTACGGTTAATTGCTTTTTTGGGGTTCCGTCTCCGAAGGGTACCATACAAACGAAACCCTAAACCTACCTAAGCTATATTCTGTACTTTTGTCTAATGCAGGGAATGCAATCGTATCTAACGGCAAGTAAAGATACAGTTTATTATATTAGTGCTTTAACTTGGAGAGTTTTAACAGTTTTATTGTTTGAGCCCTAAATCGGTTTCTATACGCTTTCGTGCCGGAACGCTAAATTGCTTAGCGGTACGTATTTGACGGCAGGGTGGTAACTAACCGCGGCCAAACCCTTCCACCAGATGAACTTAACACTTACTTAGCTCACGTATTTATTTTGGCTCTACCTTAAGACCTAAAATAAAGTAAGTTTGTAGTAAGTATTTGCACTACCTAGAAGCTACATAGTTAAATAACAAGTAATAAAAATTACGTAAATAATAATTAGAGGGTGCCGATTTCGTTTTGTAGTAATGCCGCATTATTTCACATCTACATGTAGCTAATTGCTAGATAAAAAGAATTTGTGTTTTCCTACGGAACTCTTTGAGCGAGAGTCCGTCCCTAACTTGGCCCGTTTTATTTTTATAATAAATATAATCAAACATGACGGGTTCATAAAAAGTAGGACATCTGCTTTAGTGGTATGTCTGGATCAATTAAAAATTAAAATACTCATTAATGAAGAACTTCCTTTAAGCTCTAGGAACCCTACCTATTTTTTATGGAGACATCAATTATTTATACTGTTTATACATATGACATTTCCAATAATATGATGTATTATTAGAAATGTTAAATAAAAAAAACATAATTGAAAGAAGTAAAGTAGCACACCTTTCCACATTTCGAGGACTTTCTAGGACGATTATTTTTAGGAATAAATACGTTTGACATATTTGATATTTTTAAAGATATGTTTTTATTTAATAATTTATTTATCTACCGAACAATTTAATCGTAGGCAATATTAATATTATGGCACCTATCTACCTATCTATATTAATACATAATTAATGCTGACTGTACGTACGCGATAGATATTGTTATCGAGGAGAAAAACACTTTTACGTTGCACGGTCGCGAAATGCGAGCATTATTAATGATTCGTGATTTTTATTCACTAGTTTCATTGCAATATAAAACCATGTAATTTTTATTCGATGATCGGTTTCTAGAGAAGAATCTTGATGCCTAGCCATTTATGGCAAATCACTTTTCATTTGTATGTTTTTTTGTTCTTGCTATTAAACGATAATGAGATAAATACTTAATTAGGTGCCCATTGTGTATGATACCTTACATTATGACAATTTCTACAGCGCAGTATGAAATTTATATTTTTGAATATTCTTTTTGAGTACCTTTCTATAATATCATTATGTAGTCATAAAATGTATTTCTAAGGAGTGTAGGTTCAGGGATCGTTGAGATGATTCTATTTTTAACTGGCTTCAAAAATAAAGAGTCTAATCTGACATTTAACGAAAACATGATTAATGTTTTTGAAATTATTATAATAATACAAACATATTAATAAATATCTGCATATCATTTATGTGGCTAAACATGTATTTTAACTTTTTCCTATTTAAACAAATAAATCCTGAGGTAGGTACTGAATTCACTTCTCTCGTTCGTGATGGTGCATTACCTTTTTCAATGGGTGTTTAATTAAAATACTAATTTTGATTCATATTTATGTAGAAATATTGACTACACCATCTATTTTATCTTTGAGGAGAGATAGATAGCTACCTAACGGCATAGCAGTCTTAGATGAACATAAACTGATCCAACCGGTAATCAAACGTGGGAATATTTACTTGTGAGTCGAGTGTTTGTATCGTTGCATTGGTCGAGAGATAGGAAGACCTCTCATTAGTTTAAGCACACACCACTTTTTACTTTGGTTAATTCGACAGCATTTTACAATCCCGTAAAGAGAGGTGAACCTTCTCGATATTAATGTGGTCCTTTATGAACTACCAAAACGACGAAACGAGATATTTAATATATCACAAATTCTATTAATTGATAAGAATTAAAATATTTTTTCTCTCTGAAAAGTAAGAATTTCTGCCGCATAAAAACAATGACAGGGCAATAAGCGACGACAACAATCGATCTCTCCATATCGTCTCTATGACATCTTATATGGTAACGTAATTTCTAATTAGACCTACATATTCACCTTAACACAGTCCGCATTCCTGTGCCATCCTTATAGTAATAAGAAGCTCCGAATGAATATTTTAAAAACTTTCAGTCCAGTGAAAGTATCCTCGGTGGTTCTCGTTTTACACTTATAACACTTCACTTCACCAGAACACAGATTTGTTTCGGCTGTGACGTCACTTTAAATTATTAACACCATAATGGTTGTGGATTTGGGGATAGGTTGGGATTGGCCGTCACGTTACCGATGTATTGTGTTATTGACTCGCGTAAACACACGGCCGCCTCAATTCGATGCGCATACGCGAATGATACAAAGTACAAACGAATGAAGTACTAGGTTAGTGAGCGGTGCAGACGCAGCTGAGAAAAAGTATTACCAGCTCTTATTTCAAATCCCCCAAAATATGTGTAGATTTCTACTTCGATTGATTTTAATTTTTCTAACTTTATTGCTTAAATTGTAAAGGAGAACATTGTAACTGGCATACCTGAAACTTTTCTATAATGTCATAGGTCTAATTTTTCCACCACGCTGGAAAAATTAGACCTATGAGACCTATGAGACCATTGCCTCCTTCACATTCTTCACATTTTGAGAAAATAGGTTGAGATGATGATAATACCTTCTAACTTTACATCATAATAAGATGTCCCACGAGGAACATGAAACTCTGAATATTTAGTGCTCCCTGTGAGACTTTTGAATTTGATTTTAGTTTTCAGAATGAGGGCACAGTAATATTCCAAAAAATTCTGCGACCTTGATTTCGGACACCCTTAGACCGAGAAAAACCAGGGCTGTAACTGTTTTTGTTCTGTTTTCTTTATGACGATGCACGATGTGTTATCAGTAATTCCAATTATTATTTGGTTGCATTTAAAGTTATTAAACACTTTGATTGAATTTATGATTTAAAACTTTTAACAATAATATTTATTATTTTTATAAAAGTAACCTTCAACTTTATGGGAGGTCAAAAGGTCACAGGCTAGCAACTCAGCGGCTGCGCGAGCGCATGCAGCGGCGTGCCCGTCGGAATGCAATCCATCGCTCTTATTCCAACACATGTAGGTTTCACCATTTCCATCTCTTTCATACGTACTTATGAATGGCTGCGGTTATGTTATACAGTTGTTCTCAGTATAACGACTTTACTTATGTCTTATTGGGACCTTTTTGCCTCTGGTCCGTATAAAGGTTCACTGTTTATTTTAACGATTGCGGTGATATGACATTATAAAGATATTTTTTTAAGAAAAGTATATAGAGCACGTAACTGCTTGGTTGACCTTTGTATAAGAAATTCTTGCATCTAAGATTTGAAAATTTTGTTGGTAATGAAAGTGAGAAAACACACTGCCAAAAAGTTTGGAGTAATATCACATCACATCACACTATCACACTAATAAAGTATTATAAAGCCGAAAGTTTGTATGTGTGTGTGTGTGTGTGTGTGTGTGTGTGTATGTTTGTTACTCCTTCACGCCACAACGAATGAACCGATTTGGCTGAAATTTGAAATGGAGATAGCTCATACCCAGGATTAAAACATAGGCTACATTTTATCCCGGAACATTACAGAGTTCCCGCAGGAATCAAAAACCTTTATCCACGCGTACGAAGTCGCGGGCATCGTCTAGTTTTCCTATATTTATTTGTTCTCTAAATCAAGTTTATTTCATGAGCTTAGTTATTATTTCAGTAAAGTTAACAACTTCCAAACCATTTAAATAATAATTTTTATTTATAAAGCCGAAAGTTTGTATGTGTGTGTGTGTGTGTGTGTGTGTGTGTGTATGTTTGTTACTCCTTCACGCCACAACGAATGAACCGATTTGGCTGAAATTTGAAATGGAGATAGCTCATACCCAGGATTAAAACATAGGCTACATTTTATCCCGGAACATTACAGAGTTCCCGCAGGAATCAAAAACCTTTATCCACGCGTACGAAGTCGCGGGCATCGTCTAGTTTTCCTATATTTATTTGTTCTCTAAATCAAGTTTATTTCATGAGCTTAGTTATTATTTCAGTAAAGTTAACAACTTCCAAACCATTTAAATAATTTTTATTTTACTATTTCACTGAGAGTCTGCCAATTAGTAGGTAGAACGCTTTAGAGATGAGGTAGCGATTACGTTTTGACTTTCAGAATTAAAATTTCATTTTCTAAAACGCCAATTTCTCAAAAATACTAGTCTTCAACCGCATAAAGTTTAGATCAAGCTGCTCCTCAATTATTTAGTGGACATTTTATATTAAATTAGTGTTCAAGTCTAATGCTTTTGAAAGTTTCATTTCAGATTCAGAGGTTCTCTGGAGTGATGTGAGTTACACAAACAAATAAATAGACAATTTTGAATCAGAATCTGTAACTAATTTGCTCTTATCGTATAAAACCAAAACAGCCAAGCTCATAAGTCATCAATTGCATTCAGTTCAATGCCAGAGTCGATTAAACTGACGATAATCTCGCACATGTTCAGGACAAGCAGAGGAAGTTGCGAGTGAGGCTTGCTCAACAGATGTGAAATGTGAATACACAATGCTCCGATGTTCATTTTGTGTGTGTTTTGCAAGCAGAGCAAGTTATTTTGTATTACCAAAGTCATGGTATAGAAGGAAAATTTTAATTTATTAAATCTCTTTGTTGGTCCGACCTGAAATACAAAGCTTAGGGAAAAGTAAAATTAATAAAAATCACATTGGGAAGAACAAAGAGTTTACTGATTCGATAAACAAACATTTTATTTCCTTTACGAAGTAACGACGTTAATTTTAAGCTATTATTCTCTATTTGATTCAATATTTCTTTGAAACTGAGCACTGAGAAAGTTTAAAACTACGTTCAATTATTTCCTGTTTCTATTAATAAATTATTACCTTCATTTCCTTCCTCAATAGAGCTAAAATGACACAGCAACCAATTTCTGGATATTTATGGTTTTATTTTTAAACGCTTCAATAAATAAGGATTACATCACTGATTTACTGTAAATACTGTATTGACTGAAATAAAAGGCTATAAATTTTCTGAATATCTACTATATATTTTGTCTAAAGAAATATATGTGAGGATTAGAGCGTGTCTAGTGCGTGAAATATCGCTTCGCTAAATTCTTTAACGATTCATCACCAGTACTCGAAACTCGTAGGTTTTCGGAAAAAATTACTCAAGTCGTAATAAGCCGTAGTCATTTTGTTAATACAAGCTTACTCACTGCAAAGCTGAAGCTCAGGTTTCAATGAATATTTGTACAGCTTTCGAAGAATAAGCGTAGAACCCGACACCGAGCGACGGGCCTCGCAGAGCGAAACGATTTGTTTACAATGGCCAAGCATGTGTAGTCAACGAGGGTGCAAAAAGCTAAAAGGCATCCATCCTATTAATAACTAGTAGGGCGCGTGGGTGCGCGGCTCGCTAAAGCGAACCGCGGTTTTTCTGTCCACCAAGTAGACCTTCGGGTCTCGATCATCTTTGTCCAAGGAATTACTCTTCCATCTTTCATAGTCTCTGAGATATACACCGACGAAATTTGTATGACCGCCACCTTGAATCCGCCATTTTGGTGTTTTTTTTTTTCAGCATTGCCAATTGGATGAGATTTCGAGTGATTTTTGTTTGGGCACCCTCAACCTATCTTCAATACCCTGACCGTGCTCCTCATACGTCTCCGAAATCCTCAATCATCAGCTCCCTCTATATTTTTCATCCAAATGAATTTTTGTTCTCTATACAAAACCATCAGCGGAAAAGAACGTATCAAAGTCTTGCATACATTTTATATGAAAAAAAAATCCGCCATCTTGAATTTTTTTCTATTCATCACGTGGACCATCGGGTCCTGATTATCTTTTCCCAAGAAACCACTCTTCCATCTTTCAGTCTCCGAGATAGACATCGACGAAATTTGTATGGGCGCCATCTTGAATCCTCCATTTTTAATTTTTTTTCGGCTCCCTGCCAATTGGATGAGGTTTCGAGTGACTTTTGTTTGAACACTCCCCACCTATCTTTGATATCCTGGACGTGCTCCTCACCCGTCTCCGAAATCCTCAACCATCAGCTATCTTCATATTTTTCCTCCAAATGAATTTTTGTCTTCTATACGAAACCATCAGAAATTTTGAAAAGGAACCGTATAAAGTCTTGCATATATTTTGTATGGAAAAAATTTAATTCCGCCATCTTGAATTTTTTTTCTATTCATCAAGTAGACCTTCGGGTCCTGATCATCTTTTTCCAAGAAACCACTCTTCCATCTCTTATAGTCTCCGAGATAGACACCGACGAAATTTGTATGGCCGCCATCTTGAATCCGCCATTTTGGAATGTTTTTTCGGCTCTCTGCCAACTGGATGAAGTTTCGAGTGACATTTGGTTGAACACCCCCCACCTATCTTCGATACCCTGGCCGGTGCTCCTCACCCGTCTCCGAAATCCTCAATCATCAGCTCTCTCCATATTTTTGTTCCGAATGAATTTTTGTCCTCTATACGAAACCATGAGTGAAAAAAAATTTTTCCATACAAAATTTTACAGGAGAGGTGATCAATGAGTCAGTGAGTCAGTCAGTCAATCAGTGAATCAGCACGAGTAGCTATATATATATTAATATAAATGGGAAAGTTTGGATGTATGGATGTTCGTTACTCAATCACGCCGCAACCACTGAAATGATTTGGCCTCTATAATTTATACCGTATCCCGTGTATGGGTCTCTATAACTGCTATGACTTCTCCAGATATAGTATATTATTTTTCATCATGATTAACTATAAGTCTAAGATGATATTTTAATGACTAATGGCAATAGAGTAGGCGCATCAGATCGTGTTCTGTTGCAATCCTTTCAAGCTCTTAACTAATAATTCTAGCACCATCATGTAACAATTGCCCTCCAATTAAAGAGAACTCGATTTCTACCAAGCGCTTTATAGTTAACATTAAATAACCTCGGTTAAAAGCAACTAAATGGCAATTACTCCGGCACGCAGGGTTCACATCAATTTGTCCACTTTTGATAGGGTATCCATGACAATAGGATGTGGTAATGAGATGAACAATGTATATGTATATAAGCCATAAACCACTCATGTGGTTCAGAGATTACTTGTACAGAATAATTTTTTAATATTTTACATGACTAATCAACCTACCTACCAACTAAGCGTGAAGTTTTTGATAGGAGTAGGTTGGTACGACAATAGTGAAATGGGGTTTGAACCATGGATCCCTAACCTTGCGCTACTGAATTGTAGTAATTGAATTTAATAAAAGTTAAAATCATCAAGTAGAATTACTTAAAAATAATTTTAATACATGTTTGTATTGTATCAATGAAATTTAAAAAATTATGTCGTGAAACTTGACAATGCTTTGGCATGGCAATATTTTTGATTACCTTTGTATTGCCAATGATTTTCGAAGTGATACAATAATCCTTTTTTTTTTAAATAAAATATCGTCATACTGATATATCATGGTTATGGTAGTTAATGAGTGCTTTTTAATTTATCTATAGAAAATAGGACAGTCCTAGAAAATTGAGTAAGTTGGTACACCCTACACCGGAGTCCCTTTGGTCGTTTCTATAAATTAGACAATTGATAGAGACGAATGACCTTTTATGGTTTCACAGAAATTCGTCTGCTCGATCCAAGATATTTAAAAGGGATAATCTTCTAATTTAAAACCCCGTCGAGGAGCCTATCAACATATACTTACATGAAATAGCCTAAATGCACTAAAAAAATCAAGTCCATAATCCAGATAAATTCTTTCTGAATTAATTTTCTTAGTTGATTTTTTAGTGCATTCATAAAAAAAGATAATAGATTTATAAATACATAACAAAAATTCCGAGGCCGGGGGGATTCGAACTCATATCTCAATCAAATCATTGTTTCAAAATAAATCTTAATAATAAAAGTTTGTGCAAACGGAACGTGTAGAAGTAGATTTAGTGAGCGCAAACAGAGAAGTTTACGACGAAATTTTAGTAATTTGGCTAATTTAAATAACCCTGGTTGGTCCCTATGAAGTAGCCTAAAAAGCGACCAGTCGCCTTTCGGATTTTTTCGTCGCCGATTCTTGTGCTCAGTAGCCTAAATGGCGATAAATCGACTACGTTGGCCACACTGTGTACAATATTTGTTTGTATTTCTGTATTCAATGTTGGATGCACTGGACGCAAACTAGCCACCACATTCAATAGATCAGCAAAACAAACAGTTTATTAGCACGTCCCCGGTTGCTCTTGCACGAATCTCGCAATTCTGTTTCACATATAAGTGGGTTAATACGCATACAGTTAAGCAGAAGTAGGGTTGGCACACGCTGCGAAAATAATTCGATTCGATTAAAATATTAAGACTTTATTTTATCTTTTCTGGACACGAGGTAACAAAGAAATTAACTATTGTAGAGAAAACTTTAAAAGAATGATGATATAATATATCAGTGCTTAAAATGTAGGTATAACCTATGAGTCTCTATACCATTATTTATTTTTTAGGCGCAAGGCCTACTAACGACACTTCGTTAGCACCACTGTGCTAAAAAAACGTATGTTTTTTTATTCGACGACAAGATAACCCTTGACTGCGATGTCACCTAATGGTAAGTGACGATGCAATCTAAGATAGTAGCGGGCTAACTTGAAAAAGGTATAGGCAATGTAGATTCAACCCATACCCCTATATAACATAGGGACGTTCAAATGAAATAAAATACTAATTAAGTACGATTGTTTTAACAATAGATTGCCAATTGCCAACCCTAAGTTTTATATCTTATAATATGCGGCTATGTACCTACCTATGCTCTTACCATTTTAAGTTACCAATAAATACATCGGGTGAAGCACATTCAATACATTGCGTTGAATCTTTAATTTAATTTCTACGTTTATCTCTCTATTGACCTACTTTAATTATGGCGTTTTGCGAAACGGTTTTTAGTTGGAAGAGTTTTTATTACTTATACAAAGTATCTAAAGCACAAAGTAACTTGTGTTTACTATGTTGTGTTGTTATTTGAAATTTAAAAGTAATTTACATTTTAAAACTTGACACTGAGAATTTAATTCCTAAATACATTGCAAATATGATTTAGGGATTTGTTACACGTACAATACATATGTATACAATCAATATGTAATATCAAAAGTATCTATGAAATTTAAATTATTAAAAACCTAATTAAAAGTGTTTAAAAATTTAAATTTCTTGAATTTTTTATTTTGGCAATACTTTCAAGTTAATCAAAACCGATTTCGTAATTGGTAGGAACTTTAATTAACTATAACGCTTAATATGTATTTCACGCAATATTACCACATGAACAATTCTTACGCAATTGCTTTCGACCTAAAAGCATTTTTATTTGTTCTACGTGTTTTTAAATATCAAATCGGAAGTCCTACATCCGAGATACAATCATTAATTATTTTCAACCTGTTCATGAATGACTGATAAAATCCGGTTATAAAATAAAATTAAACATAAGAGGAGGTATTGTTAATGCAGTTGTACCAGATTCATTAACAATTGCATAATCGCAGTTCAGTGCACAACGGACATGCTGTCGTAAAGTGACAATTAATATTCTCGTGAGCTCCAACGGACGTTTATTGAGACAAGTGTGTTTAACTTATAGATAAAGCCCGTATTAAATAATAAATAATGTAAAGTATACTTACATTATACTATACTAGCTTTTGCCTCCGCGACTTCGTCCGCGTTGAATTAGATTTTGGGGTGGAATTTTCAAAAACTGTGACACACGTACTTTTTTATTTTTAACTGAAAGCTCAAATACCAACTTTGATGGAAACAGCTTGAAAAATGACGCAGTTTCATATAAACTTCCATCCCCTATTTAAACCTCTTAGGGGTGGAATTTCCAATAATCCTTTCTTAGTGTGCGCCTACGTCATAAAAGGAACCAACTGTAAAAATTTCAAGTTTCTAACTTCAGTAGTTTAGGCTGTGCGTTGATATCTCAGTCAGTCAGTCAGTCAGGACTTTGAATTTAATATATATAGATACTAAAATGCAATAGTACAATGATATCTACCTAATAGGTCAGTTAACTGCCTCGTTGGTCTAGTGGTTAGCAAGTTCGACTGCGCATGACAAGGTCCCGGGTTCAATTCCCCGGTCAGGCTAAAATATGTACCTACTTATTGGGGTTTTCTGTCAGTAGTAGCTCGGTTTCAAGAAGTTATCAATGAGTCACCCCTGTGCCTCGGAAAGCACGTAAATCCGTCGGTCCTGCGCCTGATCTCTCTACGGTCGTGTCGGATTTTCTGTCCCATCGGAGTTGAGAGTGAGGGAATACAGAGTGATAATGTAATAATAATTTTCATAAAGCCATGAAACGGTATTTTTTTCAAAGTATTAATTTATTCAATTGATATGTGCCTATTACATTTTTGTGATAAACTTTGTTGCGGCAAAAAGCGATTTATCCTTGCAACGACAATAGTACTTTAGTTTAGTACATAATAATTCAATGCAATAGTAGACAATAAAATTGTGTCTAGCTTTGAATTCTCAAGTAGAAAACTAGAGTTCGGGCATCGGGTTCAAACACCTAATGCGATATATTTAGCGTTTAGTATTTGTATTTTGTAGTCATGGGAATAACGGGAAACGCGGATATTGTACCTATGTGCACACTGGTCCCGCATGTAAATAATTTGGACAAAAATACATGGTTGCTTATCATTTAGTTCCTAATCATTTAAATTATGCTTTGGGACAAATAGGTACAGTCTGTAATGTAAACCTTATGTCTAAAATAAAAGAAAGAGCTATGTTAACAACTTTGTAAGCTTTTCCATGTACCTACTCATTACTATTTCAGATGCAACTACATCCCTAAAACAGATTTACCAGCCAATTCAACTGAATTGGCTGGTAAGGCTGTTTTGGTCAGAAGAACATAAACCATAAATTAACCCTTCCCCGAATTATGTGATATAATGGAAAATTAATATTGTGCTTTTGTTGAAATATAGAGTGTGATTGCATATATTCTTCTGCACTATAATATTTCGTACGTAGTTGTTTATATACTCTCCATTAAGATTGTCATCTTCAAAATTGTAAAGGAGAAAATTATTGATGTACCGTCAATTTACTCAAGACAGTGAAACTCTCCTCTTTAGCCTGGCAATACACGTCCGATTTTGTTTCCGATTGTCTGATCAGGCTACCGGATCGTATTTACTCGATACACATCCGATTTTTCCATCAGGCTTTTTCTGAACTCAGTCGTTCCCGAGCTATCATCCCGAGTGCTTGCGTTTGGAGCAAAGCAGAAAAAAAGAAGATGGATGACGAGTTAATAAAAATAGAAATATTTTTTATTCAAATAAACTTTTACAAGTCCTTTTGAATCGTCAATGAATCTACCACTGGTTCGGAATGCCGTTCCTGCCGAGAAGAGCCAGCAATAAACTCGGCGGTCGCTCTTTTCAAAAAAAATTTTTTTTACAATAGGTAACAAAACTATGCTATGTATACAGTGTTTCCACAATAAAGTTTCAAAAATGCAAAACAATCCAATGCATGTTAAGACAGGCAGGCAAAAGCAGACTCATTCCCGTTGGTGGCACCCGTTCACGAGTATGACGCAGGATCCAGCCATTGCTTCGCTCAACCATATTTGAGGGAACGTAACAACCCGCACCACACGACACCACCACAGAAATTTTAAAGAGAGGAAAGAGAAAGAAGAAAAAACGTCGCTATTTTGGATTCATCCAATCTATTTGACAAGACTTACTGAGAGTCATTTCTATTTAAAACATCCAAAATAATTCATACTAATAATAATTTTATTATTATGAATTATTTTTTTTTTTTTTTTTCATAATTTTCGCCCATTATTCGAACCACAACGATGCGTCCACACAGTGTCAGCGCTAGATTTTTTGGGTCCTAAAAAATCCCAATAAGCAAAATTCCGCCCTAAATTTAGGGCTAAAAGCCCTAAGTTGGGAACCCTGACTGGCAAAATCGGAAGGAGTAACCGGATGTCTATTTTGTCTCATACTAGAAGTATGTAGACCGCGCCTTCAGACAATCGGACCGACAGTAAAATCGGAAACGCCTCGCACCCGTTTCCGACTCGGACGTCCGATCCGGCCACCGGATCGGACGTGTATTGACTGTTCATACAAAGTAATAGCTTCAATGCCTTCCGGTAGCCTGATCAGGCTACCGGATCAGACTATCGGATGAAAAAACCTTACGTATATTTCCAGGCTTATTCAGAATTTAAAAAGAAAGGGACTTTAGCTGAAAAATAATTTATTTTGCTATGCTTTATAGAAAACATTTAACATTATATAAACACAACGCTAACGATGCAATTAAGCTAGGTTAAAAAAAGCCATGACACAAGGTTACTTTTACAGTGTCTATAAAACATACCGACCGTTCACCTCCACACAGGTACAAATATGTTTACTTGTTTAGTTGTACTTGTACGTATCTAGATTTGCTTACGACTATTACGTTATACCCAATATGGAGAGACAGGTCTGCAGACAGGATCTTGATGGCAATTGTATAAGAAACACGTTAAGATTAAAAAGGGCGCGTGTAAGAAGTAACTTAGAATGATACACCAATAAAACAGTTTTATAAATAAACTTAAATTTATGAAAATAAATAGTTAATAAGTATCGATATAGGGATTTAAATTTTTGACTGGGAAAAACACAGGGTTTCTGAGGGAATTTTGAATTCTTAATTGTACGCAGACAAAAGCTTATTTATAATATTAGGAAGGATTTGTTACTATTTGAAATCCTAGTAGCAATTTTAATATAAATTTTTTTAACGATCATCAAGTAAGGCTTAAAGAAGGTGATCCTGCAGCAAAAGCTAGTCTAAGCAATGAAATACAAGGAGGTACTTATTACCTAAATAAAGGCATACAATTGGCTGTTATCACATTGATTATTCTTTTGTCCAACTGAATGGGTATTGTGTCCCACTGGGCACTCAAAACTGAATGAGTAAGCCTGGAAATACACGTCAGGTTTTTTCATCCGATAGTCTGATCCGGTAGCCTGATCAGGCTACCGGAAGGCGTTGAAGCCATTACTTTGTATGAACAGTCAATACACGTCCGATCCGGTGGCCGGATCGGACGTCCGAGTCGGAAACGGGCGCGAGGCGTTTCCGATTTTACTGTCGGTCCGATTGTCTGAAGGCGCGGTCTACATACATCTAGTATGAGACAAAATAGACATCCGGTTACTCCTTCCGATTTTGCCAGTCAGGGTTCCCAACTTAGGGCTTTTAGTCCCAAATTTAGGGCGGAATTTTGCTTATTGGGATATTTTAGGGCCCAAAAAATCTAGCGCTGACACTGTGTGGACGCATCGTTGTGGTTCGAATAATGGGCAAAAATTATGAAAAAAAAAAAAAAATTCATAATAATAAAATTATTATTATTATGAATTATTTTGGATGTTTTAAATAGAAATGACTCTCAGTAAGTCTTGTCAAATTGATTGGATGAATCCAATAGCGACGTTTTTTCTTCTTTCTCTTTCCTCTCTTTAAAATTTCTGTGGTGGTGTCGTGTTGTTACGTTCCCTCAAATATGGTTGAGCGAAGCAATGGCTGGATCCTGCGTCATGCTCGTGAACGGGTGCCGCCAACGGGAATGGGTCTGCTTTTGCCTGCCTGTCTTAACATGCATTGGATTGTTTTGCATTTTTGAAACTTTATTGTGGAAACACTGTATACATAGCATAGTTTTGTTACCTATTGTAAAAAATTTTTTTTTGAAAAGAGCGACCGCCGAGTTTATTGCTGGCTCTTCTCGGCAGGAATGGCATTCCGAACCGAACCAGTGGTAGATTCATTGACGATTCAAAAGTACTTGTAAAAGTTTATTTGAATAAAAAATATTTCTATTTCTATTAACTCGTCATCCATCTTCTTTTCTTCTGCTTTGCTCCAAACGCAAGCACTCGGGATGATAGCTCGAGAACGACTGAGTTCAGAAAAAGCCTGACGGAAAAATCGGATGTGTATCGAGTAAATACGATCCGGTAGCCTGATCAGACAATCGGAAACAAAATCGGACGTGTATTGCCAGGGTACGACCGACGCAATACTACTTGGCACGGTTTCAATCACAATCTGATTCATGAATGACATAGAAATACCAGGAAATGTTTGTATACTAGCCGAAAAAGTTTCAACATTCCAAGTCCTATCAACATTTCTGAATACCCTTGAAACAAAGAAAAGAGAAAGAAAACCCATTTATTTAAAAGTTGTGCCACTCATCTTGCTCCGGCGCTTCCACCTCCTGAATTAATTATTAATTATATTACCTTTATTGATCAATTTGAAGCGCCACATTTGAGATACGAGTGTCTCTGGAACTAATAATATTGCAAATGGCGCACCGACCTCTATAATTAATCTATGGTTTCATATGAAATCATAGATAAATTATAGAGGTAGATGCGCCATTTGTATTATTATTAGTTCCAGACACACTCATATCTACGCTTGCAACGTCAATATGGTGTCATTCAAATCCAAGATGGCGTCAATCTCTCTCTCTCTCTCTCGCTGCGTCGTGTTCCCCATTACTGAGGGACGTGACACCTTTCACGAAGGACTCTTTTATAGATGATGTAGCGTCAAGTAGGTATAAAAAAGAAATAAATGTTAATCTTAGATTAAAGGTATAGGTCAGTGAGTCTGCCCATTTGCATTGGGTTCTTCTCTTAGAGGAGATCTGCGCTCAGTATTGAGTCGTTGATGAGTTGCTGACTGTTGCTGACTGTTGCTGATGATGATCTTTTTAACAAAGACAAATTAAATCAAAACTCACATCATAAATCAAGAAAAGCTTCAAGAATCATAACAAAACGGCTCGAACGTGCCGATTGTATAAACAAGATTACACAATGAAGATAGATAGATGGAGGGTTACGTAAATTTCTTCTTTCTTGCGTAAATTACTTAATTACACTTGCAAATATTGCTTTACATTCAGTCGACCGCGATGCGCGTTTACTTGATATGAATTCGAAATAATTACGCTTTAAACGGTTATTAGACTATCAATCCATCATAAATCTAGAATTAAATCGATCTTGGTCAGATAAATGGGTTGATAGATTGATAGAATACATTATCAACTGTTCATAATGTTCTTGAAGGTGTTTAAAGTCTGCCAATTTGTTTTCTTATATTTTTAAGCGAGCAAGCGAGCAGGCGGGTCACCTGATGTTAAGTGATTACCGCCGCCCAAGAACATTTGTAGCACCTGATACACCACCAATGCGTTGGCGGTTTTTGAGGATTTTGTTGGTCCGCCCCTTGAATAACTCCATGTTTGGGCCAGAATGGTAGCCTATAACCATTCACTAAGAGGAGAACTGCGCTCATCAGAAAGTCGTTGATGGGTTGCTGATGAATTATGATGATGAATATCAGCTAGATGCCGGCCAGTACTTCATTCAGGCAAAGTTACTTTTCTCAAAATTACGTTTTTTTAGTTCCTGATATCAACGCTTTTATTTTCTACGAAGTAAGAAACCCTAAGTATTTCTGGTTTTCTGGGATGATATACTTTAAACGTAGAAATTATTACAAAGTTACAAAACCCACTTAAAAGTATACCAATTGTGCCTATAAAATTTGAAGAGTTCCCTCGATTTCTCCAGGATCCCATCATCAGATCTTGACCTTATGACTATGGGACCACCCTTTCAAACAAAAAAAGATTTTCCTAATCCGTCCAGGCGTCTTCGAGTAATCGGGGAACATACAAAAAAAATAGAAACGAAAAAAAAATGATTCCGAAGAATTGAGACCTCCTTCTTTTTTGGAAATCTGTTAAAAATGTAGCCTAGCTCGTTGTACCATTTTGTACCTGTGGATACACTGTGCATGCAAACTCCGTCAAAATCGATGTAGCCGTTCTGTTTTTCCGTTTTCAGTTTAGTAAGTACCAAAAGTTTCTACGTCATCTTTATCAAGACCTATCAATCTATGGCTTTAATTGAACTGACACTAGATTGAGTGTTTAATAGCCGCCTTAAAAATTAGTTTTAAAGTGTTTTTACAAAATATTTAGTTAATTAAATTTTTGTGCAAAATTAAGCGACGTTCATTTGCCTAATCTACGCATACAAAACTGTAGTTGCACTGCATGTTGGCAACTGTAGTGCTTGCTGTAGTGTTACTATTTTACTAATCAAGGATTTTGTCATAATAATTATGTGTTACCTAGTACTTAGGTGTTATACAGGCAGCCAGAGAGTTCCTTACCTGAAACAAAATTGGTTTGATTAAGTAAATACATTTTGATAAAAAATCAAAATTAAATATACAGTAAGAAAGACTGTTTTACACGATATGAGGTATATGATGGTTTCAATACAATTTTCAAAAGCTTTCTTTACGCTTTATCTTTCAACTTGCGCTCAAGTCTAATTTAATAATCATTAGTAGTTACGAAACTATAATGTCTTCTTATAATAATAATTTACAGTCTATTGATGCAAGATTGGTGCTGGTTAGACAGGTCTCCGGTTCATTGAACTCAGGACCATCCGGTCTCTTGCCTCCTCTTGTACATATGAGAATACCTACATGTGAATTACTTCAAATACAAAATTACGTTCATACAAAATAATATTATACATACATAAAATATAATCATTTAAAGGCGAGTGGAAAATTGTTCGAGAGGTCAAAAAATGATTTTCGTTTTACATAGGCCATGGTTGACCATGATATTTTCTAGTAAAATATTAAATTTAAAAAATCAAAAACCCGACTGCTGCGTAAAAATTGGATTTTAAATAAAAAATGAAAAGGAAAATAAGTCCAGTAATCTAGAATTCTGTTAAATAATATTGACTTCAATTGAAACGGTCGGGACCCATTATTGGGAAGATTTGAACCGATCTAGGTTGGTGAGCGTTGCGCCTAACCATTTCACTATAATCTTTATAGTGTATCCTTTACGAGGAACAGACCCTAAGAACGTCCGATGCCCCGTGGATCCACCGGCTTTTCCCACTAGTGGGTCTACATTCGTATTTCCCCATAGAACCACTGCGTTAGGGTAGGAATTAAATGTAAAAAAATCTACAAATAGGTCTGAAGTCTGAAGCCACTTTACCAAGATGGTTTTGGAACGAAGTTCCTTATCGCGCGTTGTGAAAGGGGGCTAGACGGAAAAAATTCTTACGAAAAGTTGTCACGACACTTTTTGCTATGTTCGTCGCATGTTTCTCTGTCTCTCTCTATTATAGAAAGCAAGCCAGATATTTTCATTTCTATTTCGCATTGAACTTCGTTCCATCCGGGTGTCCCTTGACACCTCTCAAGTTTTTTTTAATGGTAATTCAACGTAACTACCGTAAGAAATGCTAGGATGTGGGCGTGGGATACTTACTCACGTGGAACCCGGATCAGTGAGCCGTCACGGGCCGCTGGGCAGCGCTCCTTAGGTTGTCTCTGTCTCGGAATTACACCGAATGACCCGCCAATTCGGAGAGGACAAACCAGACTTATAGGATCTTTTGAATTGAATTCCTTTAAAAGAATTTTATTTCACTTAGGATTTTAGAGCAATTTAGAGTTCATTTTAAAATCATACTTTGGATCTTTTTTCTTCTCAGTTGGAACGACACTCCGAACCAGTGTGCAGTGGTAGATTCATTTGATAGCACTTTGTAAAAGTTTATTTGAATAAAAAATTAGTCTATTTCTTTTTATATTCAGAGCTCATTCAGAGCAATTTAGAGTTCACTTTGAAATAAATTGCTAAATTGCTCTAAAGATTCAAAGTAAATTAAATGGAACGCTCTTCCAGCTTCGGTTTTTCCAGCTAACTAGAACTTAGACAGGAACCTTTAAATCAAGAAACAGACATCATCTAGACAAGTGTGCTCATCTTAGGCCCAACGTTACACGTCCACTAGTACAGAAAGGTCTCTTGCATGGACTCCCACAGATCACGCTCTGGCGCCGCCTGTATCCAGCTCCTTGCGACTCATCTGATGTTGTCGGTCAACCTAGTGGAGACCTTGGAGGGTCTGCCAAAACTGCGCTTGCTGATCTTGCGGAGTCATCTATCAGTGATGACTACGACTATGTATCTAATGTCTTGCCTGGATGCACCCTGGATTGCAGCCGGGGGTCTTGGAAGCAGTGAATCGTTACGCTCCTTAGTTTACGCGAAACTACGCTCCGTTACATGTAAGGATTTATACATCACCTCAAATATTTGACTTGCAACTTTAATGTTATCCCTACAGTTCTTGTCTAGTTCCTTCACAAACGAAATCGACCTACGTTCAGTATGGATCAACGCGTGCGTAGACAAGATTATATTATATACCTAGATCAGAGAATCAGACATTCCTAGTATCTACTACATTGATAAGTATCCGCTTGATACACCTATCGCTACTAAGTATTCCTACTGGTTTAGTGTCTAGATACTTCTTCTTCTTCTTCTTCATCAACCGATAGACATCCACTGCTGGACATAGGTCTCTTGCATGGACCTCCACAGGCTTCGGTCTTGACCCGCCTGAATCCAGCGGCTCCCTGCGATTCGATTAATGTAGTCGGTCCACCTAGTGGGTGGGTCTGCCAACACTGCGCTTCCCGGTGCGGGGTCATCACTCCAGCACCTTGGTACCCCATCGACCATCAGCTCTTCGAACTATGTATCTAGATACTACTGTAATACAAAAAAAGTGATCGTACTTAGGCCTCATTCTCTGCGTAAGCACTTCCCAATATTCGGAATTATGTGCGTTTAAAGCAATTAAAAATATCACTTGCTTTAAAGTACCGTGATGAAACCTGCATGCCTGAGAAACATCGATGCTGAGAATTCTCCAAAATGTTGTCAAAAGTGACATTTGTCATCCGACCATTGTACCTACTTGGCCCGCGTGGTGGACTATGGCATAAAGCATCTCATTCTGAGAATCCTGAGAGACTGAGAGTTGGATTGAGATGAATGAATATACTATCTTCTTTTTCCTTCTCACTCTTCCACGCTTCAAAGAATTCAGCCTTAGTTTCTAAGCCAGGTCACTTGTCAATGTCAAAATACTTGCATTCAAGTTCCGTTCTCACGTCTATTTTATTTATTCAACATCACTCAAGCCTAAATTGTGTTCTAAAAACACGCCAGTGTTACCTTACAGCTTACAGCGAGTAAAATAAGATCGTTTTTGTCTACATTCTTTGGCTACAACCTTCTAACTAAGCCGGTTTAATGAAGCGTGACCGGTAGCTGCATATTTATACGTATAAAAAGACAGACGCAAAGACATTTCCTTCAAACAACGGTAGAGTGACTATGAGGACAATTTAAAAAAAAAAAAAAAAAGAATATTAGTCAAGCTGAAGTTGACTTTTATCCTCCTATCCCCTCCAAATAAGCGGAAGCTTATGCTACGTGTGGGAACGGCAATAGTGCAACGAGTGGGGTTCGAACTTGCGACCTTTCAGTTTTCAGTCCGCACCTTTAACCGCTGGCCTTAGAACAATTTCATAGATAATTTTTATGATTTTGTGTAAGCCAAAAGAATGGGGGTCCATTGCACGAGTGTCGAGTTTACCACGGCTGTCGGCCAGCATAATATATTTTAAGTGTGGTGCGGGTTGTTACGTTCCCTCAAATATGGTTGAGCGAAACAACGGCTGGATCATGCGTCATGCTCGTGAACGGGTGCCACCAACGGGAATGGGTCTGCTTTGACTGCCCATCTTGACATGCGTTGGATTGGTGTACGTACGTATGCATTTTTGCATTTTGAAGCTTTATTGTGGAAGCACTGTATACATAGCATAGCTTTGTAAAAAAAAAATTTTTTTTTGAAAAGAGCAACTGCTGAGTTTCTTACCGGCTCTTCTCAGCAGAAACTGCATTCCGGATCGGTGGTAGATTTATGACGTGTCATAAGAGCTACAAGTTAGCCTACATGAAATAAATTAATTTTGAATTTTGAATTTAAAGAAAAAGTGTATGGTAGAGGGCTATAACCGTTACATCCTACCAAAAACCATCAGAATGTAGTAAGTGCATTCATTACTGATTAGTTAACACAGTACAACAGTTCGGGTTCCATTGATCCACATTACCGAAACTTAATTAGTAACTTCCCTTTGTTTGTCTTCACCATCTGTTTTCTTTCAAAAGCATTTCATTCACGGCCGCTGAGCTATCGCTAGCACCTATTTTTAAGTACACTCAAATTGGTTCTTCCTTTTGGTAAGACGAAACTTCGTGTACATAAATTACTGTAGTATTTTTAGATTTTTCGTTTCATTCGAGTGTTTCAAATTAAGATTTTTCAGAGATACACTTCAGAGCAGGCTCTTAAATATATTTTAAGGTTAAAGACCACCAGGTACTTTAAGTTTTTTTTTTAAATTTTATCTCTTACTAGCTTATTAACTATTTTACCCCCTTAGGGATTGAATTTTCAAAAATCCTTTCTTAGTGGATGCCTATCTGCTATCTTTACGCTTTTCAACCCGATCCGTCGAGTGGTTTGAGCTGTGCGTTGATAAATCTGTCAGTCAGTTAGTCAGTCACTTTTTCCTTTTATATATTTAGATTACACAGCTAACTTCTTTCCCTAAGTTAAGTATATTTGATGCTAATGGGGTCAAAATACAATGGACATCACGTCACTCATTATTAGGTACTAAATTTAAATCAGACTAATTTATTACCATAAATAAATCCATCAAATGAAACAGAAAACAGCACTCAAAGCGAAATACATACAAGTAAATATGGTACGTATTTTGAAATACTTGAGGACTACTTTCGTATGAATGTTGATTACGTATTTGGAGTGTATTTTAATGGTGCTACTTGTACTTTTATCTTTACCAATGATCTCTTTTATGCGAAGGATGTCCGTATCCCCCTAATTGGAATTAACTAGCTCATCAAAAATAAACGCAATGATGAATGGGAACTTGGTTTTATTTTTATTATTATTAAAATACCACCTAGTATAATTACTGTACTTTAAGAATACTTTTATATCTTTATTTTTTTTAGGTATGTAAGTATAGAAAAGTGCACCTATGAGTATTTGTGATAATATTAATCTTATATTGTCGACATAAAGCCTGTTTTTGGATAAAATAAAACTGGATAAAAATATTATTAGAATAAGTAATAATAATTCTTATAAACTTTTTTTTTATTTCTTATTAAAAATTACTATTATAATTTGGATACTGCATTTTAATTTCGATAAATTATACAAGTACGTACCACGATAATTGTTTTAGTTGGAATTGTCGATATTTCGATCCAGTTGCATGAACCGTGGTCACGAGGGGGCTGCGGTGTTGCGAGACGTCAAGTTGAAGCTGTCATGGGTAGAATCTAAAACAATTACCGTGGTACGTACTCGTATAGTTTTATCACAATTATGTTATTAAACCATGAATCAAGTGTAATGTCTTCAATAAATTATGATTTTGACATTTTGTAAACCCACAGATGCCTTCACTTATCCGCCTGTGCACGAGATGATGTAATGATCTTGCGCACATAATGCAATGGTTTAGAAGGGATCACGGTTGATAATAAATAATTAATTCGCGAAGGCGAACTTCTAAGGATCTTGACAGAGATTAATAATTCCAACGCCTTTTGTGGCGTTTTATTTCCTTTTCATAATACACACTTAATTAATTTACTAAGTAGGTAGATAATGGTAATGAAAATGATATTTGATTTCTTACAACACACATAGGGGAACTATTATAGTAAAGATATTAGTCAGTAAGTAGTAAGCTACCGTTAGACATTATTAAAAAAAAAATTAAACGTATGGATAAAAAATAATTTTGAATTATACTATGTACTTACTTATATTAATGTATTTAAATAAAATCAATACAAAAACTGAAATATCAAAACAGCTTTTCGGCTGTCGGTTTGTCGGCTTTTTGTCGAAACTTCCTAACAGTCAATATTCTTGTGTTGTGTTGCCATTAATATGTTTTTGAATTTAACATGTAATAATAAGATTTACTACATTTTCAATAACAATGTTTAAATGGCTAATAACTATATGGGGGCCAATAATTATGCACCGGTTTATTAAATATGCAAATTTTAGATGAGATGCGCTTTAGATTCGAACCACGAACAAACCGAAAAAAAGGCGAAGCCGTAACCACCAAATTATATTTTTATCTGTGTGCAAAGAGGCTCTCTCTCTTTGCATTGTGCTCACCATTGTTGCGGGTCGAGACCCGTGTCCATTATCATATAAGTATTTATTTTCTTAGGATAATACTGCGTTGGGTTCCCAGATCCTTCCCAACATTCAATTTTTCAATATTGGATAGAATCAGCACTGGTAGCATGGGCGGAAGAAATTTTATCCCCGGGGAAAGGATAAAATGTTTATCCCCTCGCTCTCTTTTATCCACCTGTCGAGCATGAGCAAAACGGTGGAAATAATATCCACAGTGGATATTCTTATAGGAATATACTTTTCCTTTCCCCTGTCGCCATGCTTTAGCATAGGAAAAGATAATTTTATCCCCTGTCAGTGGATAAAATCAGGGGATAAATTTTTTATCTCCTGCCCATGCTACCAGTGCAGGCGTTACTTTGCGAAAGTTCATGATTAGCAAGAAAACTTTAACAAGAAAAGGTTAGTTATTTTGCTATCTGTTGGCATCATCATCATGTGCCTTCTTCGAGGTGAAGTTTGGCGGTCAGCATCCGAAAAGCTTCTCTTCGTAGGGCCGCTTCCTTCAGTGTAGGATAGCTAAGCCCAGTCCACTCCCTCACATCGTCCAACCACTTGTGTCTTTGGCGACCTGGTGCTCTCCTGCCTGCAATTCTTCCTTCCATCACCAATCTCGGGAATAAGAATTGGGCTCTCCGCTGCAAGTGGCCAAAGAAAGCGAGTTTTCTCCGCATAATGGTTGACATGAGTTCTCTCTTTTTGCTAACTAATTCGAGTACCTTCGCATTCGATGTGAAGCTGTTCCAGGGAATCTTGAGCATTCTGCGATATATCCACATTTCGAATGCTTTCAATCGACTAGTTGCTTCTTTTTTGAGAACCCATGTTTCGCAGCCATACAAGAGAGTGGACCAGACATAGCATTTCATGAGACGGCATCTTAGTTCGAGCTGTAGTTTTTTAATCTGTTGGCGGATTATAGCAAACTAACTCTAACCTTTTCTTGCTATTCAATTTTTTGTCCAGCTTAAAACTACGCTGGCTCTGGTAGATGTATTCCCGTACCTCATTTTCCACACCAAGGTTAGGAAGGGACCTTACTCAAAGTCATCTGTAGGATCAATCAATGGGAATTACATACTTACAGCCTCTTTGTCTCAATGATTGACGTGCATTGTCGAGCATTGTATCAGTAATTGATGCTATTTTGAATCGGCGGCGTTTAGCGTTCGGACTTCTCTAGGTCATGGAATTTTTGCTGTTCCAAGGTCAAGTACGTAGGTGGTAACTGGTATGTATGTAGCCATAAAACAAAAAATACGCATATGTACGGAATAAGTATTAAGTCCTACCTAGTCCTAATTTTTATCGCGTTAAATTAATTTTTTTTTACTAATGTAAATTCAAAAGTATTTTTATTAGTAATTAGTTATAACTTTTTTATTATTATTTTGTACCAATTAGATTTTGTTTTTTTTGTATTTTTGTGTGATTTAATTTTATTATGTTTTGCGCTTTTGTAAGTCAGAATTGAAGAAATATAAAATACCTATTTTTAATACAATCCTCTTCATATTTAGGAAACTATAGTGTTTCAGGAATTTGAAAATTTTTACTCTATTTCACGAAATTCCACTAAGTACTTTTTAAAATACACTTTGTAACCCTGCTTGTAGCTTACTTATAAAAAAAAATAAAAAAATATACATGACCAATTGAGAAGCTCCTTTTTTTCGTCCATTAAAAATTACAACAAAATGCTTATTTAAGTATATATAAAGCCTATAAAACCTAATGCAACAAAAAGGAAAAAAAAACCAGTGTCATATTAATTAAACACAGCAATCTATTGAAATAAGTGAACCAATTAATTAATCTGAGAAATCCGGTTGCCGCATTCCAATACAAAAGCCTACATTATGAATAAACAATTATTAACTTAACCTACATTTTTTACAATACACATACAATTTGAATTAACAGTACAATTAAATAAAATTAAGTGTGTCTGTTTTTGGTTATTTGAACGAAAGAATAATCTACTACATTATCTTTTTAAAATTTTTGTCTCTGTCTGTTTGTATGGGCTGATCTTTGGAATGGCTGAACCGATTTTAATGAAAAGACGACTTGTCGGACCATAGCCAAGTGAGTTGACTGTCATTTTCGATACGAATAGGTTGGATATGTATACGGCCCCGGCGACATCACCAGGACATCCCAGTGTCTTATGCTGAGATCTATAGAGCGTGCTCTGTCTCATCTCAGACTCAAGATAGAGGTTAAAACGAGACACAAATATGCTCTGACATAAATCTGTCTCGTTTTAATTCTGTCTTGAGACTGAGCGTAGTGAGAGTGCTGCCTATAGATTTCAGACTTAGCGCTCTAAGTAACTACGTTTATAATCCGTAATGCATGGTAATTTAATTACAACGCCTTTTACTTTTGATATACTAATTTCACAGCAATGAGAAATGTTAATTACATACTTATTGCTGTGAAATTCTGAGTTTGAACAATGTGTCATGTTTGCCCAAATGTGGCATTAATGGAGAAATGCCTATTAGGGTAGCCCGAATCTAGATAAAGGTATAAATGTACACAACGAATTTTTTTCACAGTTTGTACACATGTGGCATAGGTAGTTGTCACAAGTTTGTATTTACTGCTTTTTTTAACAAAACACTGAATACGAGTATATCAACATTTATAATATACCATTTATATTTATAATTTTTATCCCGGTAAATAGTACCGGCATCAGGCTCGCGTCTTCGTCCGCGTGAATTCTTTGATTTACCGGGATAAAAAGTAGCCTATGTCACTCTCCAGGTCCTCAACTATACTCATGCGAAAAATCACGACGATCCGTAGCTCTGTTGCAACGTTATTGAAGGATAAACCAACAAACAAACACACTGTCGCATATAAAGTATAGTGCATCAGTTATTTAGTATAGAATTTTATCTATTTGAGATTATTTAGATAAAATGTAAAGATTTTACTTCCCACGAACGAGATAACTGATAACGATATCGATAACAGAGAATAACCTGTCTCTAGATTTTCTTAATATTATTTTTTCTTTATAAACTGTTATTTACTCCTTTACCTAAGCTTTTTTGGAGGGGAAAGGGAAATAGTTTTTTAAAGAATATTAGAGAAGCTGAACTTGACTAATACTCTCGTCTCCCCTCCAAAAAAGCGGAAAGCTTGTGTTAGGAGTGGGTACGACAATAGTGCAACAGGTGTGGATCTTCGAGCTTACAGTTTTCAGACCACACCTTTAACCGTTGGGCTATTGAGTTTTGTTATAGGAGGTCTACCTGGTTAATATTACAGTAAAGTGTTTCACAAAGAAGTTTTGTAACGTTTACTAACATTCTCGTACCTAATATTTATGACGAAAACCAGATTTCCATGCGGGCTGATGTAACGCGCAATGTCAGTGCAGCAGTTTTCCATTGTTCGATAGTCGGTACCATCATCTTGTACATTGCCTACTACTTGACTTGAAGTTGACGATTGTGAAGTGCAACTTGTACTAATATCTTAAGAGTAATACTTATTTATATTTATGTTGGTGTAATATAGGTTAATGACATTTATTTGTACTGATGATGTAACGAATGTTGGATTTTCACCTTCGCGAATTCGAATGCGAATAATTAACTCCAACATGTATGTGGAATACGAATATATATAGGTAGGTACATACTACGCCTAAATAGAATATTTCTGAATTACCCAAAAAATTTTTCACTGAGATGTTTATGTAGTCCTTGCAAAATTTTAACTTTAGTTTAAAGCACTGGAACGAATTCTATTCTATAATTTCACTCTAGGAGTTTAGTTTAGTTTAGCTTAGCATATACAGTGCAACCTCGATATAACAAATCGGAGGGGAACAAGAAAATATTCGTAATATCAAGTAATTCGTTGAACTGAGGTTTGTTATGTTGAGGTTAGATTGGTCTAAAATTCGTTATAAAGAGGTAAAAGTTTTATTCACCTCAATATTACGTACTTATCTTGTTATAGCGAACAACTTCTGATTAACGAACAACAATGATTACTTTACAAACAAAAGCGTGTCGAAACATGTCGAGACATGAATCACATTATAAGATTAAGAGTTATATTATTGGTGGAAACTTTATATAAAGGTTTTGGGTTGGCAAAATTCGTTAATTAGAGGTATGAATACTTTTTCTTGATAGTTGAAAATTCGTTATTAAGAGGTTGTACGCAAAGAATGTTCGCAATGTAAAGGTATATTTTATATTGACTCTTATGGACAATTCAAGGGGATTACGAAAAATTTGTTAAATCGAGGAAGTCGTTATATTGAGGTACGTTATATTAAGGTTGCACTGTAATATGTCATATGTTCCACAGGGAACACTGTAAAGGATAGACTTTTTTTAGACCTGTCATCTTAGTTTAGAGATTGTTTAGATTATACCTACGGAATACCCCTGGTTTTATTTGATCCGGATAATCGGGATTCTACTGTATTAAGTATTATTATTACTTATTTATTTTATTTACAGTAAGTATAGTATAGAGAATGAAATAAAGAGCTTTTTAAATAGCAAGCTTGTTAACGCTTGTGGTATTGAAAGTGAAATAAAAATTAATTATAATTTTGCATAATCGAATTCGTTATCGCACGCCGGTCGGTGCGGTAAAGTGTTGCACCCCATTTATTTGCTTTGATCAACATCTAAACGTTACGGTACGCTTTCTTTCCGGGTGGACCGTGGTTTCCTGGACCACTGAACTATTGTAACACGTAATATTAAACGGCAGCGCTTTATTTGCGTATTGATTCTATTTGCAGCACCAGGAACAGCTAGGATCAGCCCCCTGATTCTGTAATGAGTTACAGTGCCTATCAACGATGATAAGCATTTTTTATCCAATGAAGGTTTGAAGGGAGAAATGTCATTTACAATTTTTTTTAATATGTTTTAGCGAGCAATCGAGAGGGCGGGTCACCTGATGTTAAGTGATTACCGCCGCCCATGGACATTTATAGCACCTGAGGCACCACCAATGCGTTGCCGGCTTTTTAGGAATTTGTTGGCCCGCCCCTTGAATAACCCCATGTTGTAATTCAGTGGGAACACCGTCGCAGGAAGTTGGTTCCACAGTTTCTAAGTATGTACGTGGAAAACAAGCTATAATTAAAAATATTAAAAAATACGACTGCCCAACCAAATGTCATATGTTCCACATAATATTAAATGGCAGCGCTTTATTTGCGTATTGATTCTATTTGCAGCACCAGGAACAGCTAGGATCAGCCCCCTGATTCTGTAACTCAGTGTCTATAAAAAAATGAAAGCCACTGACATGTATTTTTTATCCATTGAAGGTTTACTATGAAATACACTTCGAACATCCGGTGGGCCAGATCTTTTTTCCACGTACTTTGAAACTGTGGAACCAACTTCCTGTGACGGTGTTCCCACTGCATTACAACACGGCGGACCAATAAATTCCTAAAAAGCCGGCAACGCATTGGTAGTGCCTCAGGTGCTACAAATGTTCATGGGCGACGGTAATCACTTAACATCAGGTGACCTGGCTGTTCGTTTGCTCGCTAAAAATAGTAAATGACATTTCTCTCTTCAAACCTTCATTAGATAAAAAATGCCTATCGTCGTTGATAGGCACTGAGTTACAGAATCAGGGGGCAGGAAGTCAAAACTCAAAACTCTTTTCTTTTCCGTCCACTGTACGTCGATCATAGTTTACCCACTTACCTACAGTTATCCTTACCACGAGTAATATTATAATACGAGGGTGTTTGCTTGTTAGTTAGTCCTTCAATCAGGAGTCAAGGAATAACAGATCGACATGATTCTTTGCATAAGTGTAGTTGAGAACCCGGGTTACAGCTTTTTATCCCGGAAAAACAGGGTTTCCGCCGCGGGGCTTCTAAAAACCTAACTTCACGTGGACCAAGACGTAGGCAAAAGCTAGTAGATACCTAACCTTATAAGGTAGGTAAGTACCTAACTTAGATAAATAGTAAATTCATAACTACTCTTTTCTTTTGATCTTTTTTGATTTGGCCAAACTAATTCTTAAACCAAGATAGATTCGATAACCTTTTTTGAAAGTTCTAGTAATACAATTCAAGTAAATTAGATAACGAAATAAATATATGTAATATGTATCTACTTATTTACGTAGGTAAAGTAAACGTAAAGCTATAAAATAAATACGAATGGATGGTGCGAAGGTCACCAAGTAGTCTTGTAAGCAGTGTCGATTGCGTTCATTGCAGTTATTTATTGTAGATTTATAGGTCACATAAAAACTAAATCGTCAATAGAGTGTAAATTATCCAAGGTTTGTTTGATTTTTAAAACAAGCGACCCGCCCCGGCTTCGCACGGGTGCAATGAATTATATTATTGGCCCTAATATGTTAAACAGTTTTTTTCTACTTCATATATTTTTTATTATTGTCGTAATTGAATGCGTTTTAATTTAAAAATTAATTTTGTGATGCTTATATTATTTAAATAATTTAAAAATAAATTTAAATCTAAATTAAAAAAATACTTAATTAAAACACAATCGAAGTCTTAAAAACTAGTAAATTAAAGTTCGGATTTGAATGAACCTTTTTTTAATCGATACAAAATCTTTGCGAGATGCTCCCATAAAAACTTCAATCTCAATTCTGATGCTGCAGGGGTACCTATTGGCCCCATAAACTGTGGGGATTTAGGAACTTTCGATTATGAATACTTATTGTAGGTACCAAGTAAAGACTACATCGTTGAATTCAAGGACCCAACTCCTCAATCCTGATGCTGCAAGGTTCTGCCCACCTAAACTGTGGGGATTTAGGAAGTCGCGGGCGTCCGCTAGTATCCAGAATAAAATGTTACTTAGAACTTTTTTATTTATTCTCAACTAATCTATGCAAATTTTTAACGTTGAAATCATCTCAGCATTTCTGAAGTACAAACAGACAGACAGATAAAAATGTGTGACTGGATCACTTCGGTTTTAAGAGGCAGTTATTTCGAAATTACAGACATAATCCGTCGGTATTTGGTTGGTTATGGATTTAGGATTCGGGCGGTCTAACGACTGATTAAACAAGGTTATTTATACAGGTTATTTATAACATAAAATAAGTAAATACCTACTTCAGAATTTGTACTACGTGCGACTTAGTTTTAAGGAAAACAATACTTACAACGTGTTAATTGTAGTAGGTATGGGTGTTCTTATATTTTATAGTTTCGAGCACGAAGCACGATATTTTCAGTAAACAATGCTCATTCATTGGACAATACAATAGCAATCGGAATTACAACAAAACTGGATAGATATCAACTTGTTGTATCTACTTAATTGAAAGTGTTTTAACAAATTGAGTAACTTACATCTGCGATACCTACGTAGGTACCTGTCAGTATAGTAGGTATAGACTATAGAGTAACCTTACTCAACATCCTAACCTAACCCAAGCATCAATTTAAATTTTAAATATAATCATCGATCATCATCTAAACTGATAAACGTCCACAGCTGGGCATAGGTCACTTGAAAGGGATCGTCACAGAACAAGACCTTGTGCCACTTGTATCCAGCGGCTGCCAGTGACTCGACTGATATCGTACGTCCACTTAGGAGGAGGAGGAGGAAGAGAGGGTCTACCAAGGCTGCGCCGGACCGGAGTCGCAGTCAGCGTTGGTTTAATTAAGTCCTATGTCCCTCAATAGGTACTACAAACACGACTACTATGCGTAGAAACGAACCACTAATTAATTACAATAACTTTCTACACCTAAAAAAATATCAAAGTTAAGTCTTCATTCCTAATTCACACGGCTACACGCTCTTCCCAGATCTATCTTTCCTAACACGTATAACAAACTGAGAGAATATAGGTATCTTCTAGGCAAACACGTTATACCGTAGGTCACATCATCACTTTCCATCAAGTGTGACATTGGCCAAGCGTGTGCCTAAAATATATAAAAAAAGATTTCATGAACATCCGTGATTATATTCACAAAACAATCAAAAAACTTACCTCATTGTTTGACTCAAAAAACGGCCAGAATCAACAATCCTCAAAAGAAAAGAAAAACGCAAACAACACTGCACAAAAACTGTCACCAAATACAATTTTCGCTAATTTACCATTAGGCACGGATTCGAAAATTCTGAACGCGGTTTTGGGGCGTAAAGTGACGTAGAAACTTTTTAAAAAGCGACACGCAAACTGGCAAAACGACGCGCTCCGGTGGCGCGCTCAGAAACACTGAGTCTGGCTCTGAGAGGCGTTTAATATTTTCAAGGCAGTTTGCAACGAAGATTACAGGCTACAGCCTGGCTGTAGGAAATGCATACGAGACTCGAGAGGCCGTTAAATAATTTTTATAAGCAATCGGGTCGGTAACCTGAGAACTTTGATTATCTGAAGGAACTTAACAGTGTTATCGACATACGAGTAGCTCAGCGGGTCGTACAGCTGAAAAGGAAGTAGCACTAGGTGTAGCGTTAGGTAGTAGTAGTAGTAGTAGTAGGTAGTAAAGTTGGTCGTGATGGTCATTTGGGTCCCAAGGCGTTGGAGTGGCCACCTTGTACGAGAAAGCGCAGTGTTGGCAGACCCTCCACTAGGTAGACCAACGACATAAGACGAGTCGCAAGGAGCAACTGGATACAGGCGACGCAAGACTGAAACTTGGAAGTTCATGCAAGAGAACTATGTCCAGCAGTGAACGTCTATTGCTTGTCAAAGAAGTAAAAGAAGAGAAGGGAAAGGAATTCAAACATCAAATTCGTAACAATAATAAACAATTGACTAAATGAGAGGTAAGGTATAAAAGTTTTGTCAAAGCAGAGGAATCACCAAGACTACCGTGGATTATGACTCTACTATTGATTCAAAAGGCTGATAATCCATAGCGAAAAGAAGAGTAACAGGTAACAAATACAAGAAGACAGTACAGTAATAGAGTACCTACTTATAAAGTTATCAAATCGATTCTTAACTTCTATAAGAAGCGTCTAAAGAAGTAGCATTAGTATAATATTATTTGCAACTTTACCATTGGGTTCAGGTTTTTGATCCCAGAAAATAATTATTTCGATAACTCATAAATAATAATCTGTCAGATCGGCGTTTTTGATCAAAACTTCCTGATCCAGATAATTCAAGTGAAAACCTGCGGTAAGTTCCTTAGCCGCTAGCCATGAGTAAATTAACTTTACTTGGGAACTCGATCCAAATATCACTTTCTAATAACGCCAAAGCTTCCATAAGGGACCAGTTTTCTTGCACCCGAAGCCATTAGCCTAAGTAAAACATCAATACCATTGCCAGCGGTCGAGAGTTCGCTGTTCAGAATTCTACGTTGACTGTAATATTTAACAAGTAATCTTTAACTTCGACTTTTAGTTGTCCGCGAAATTTCTTTATTTATAAGTATTTGGCTTCAATATCTTATGTTTGTAAGTAACGATGCTGTCAGATGGAAGCGCATAATCTTAGGAAAGGTATGGCTGTTTTAATTATTATGGGTACCTACATCCCTAACTGATAATAGAGGTGATAATCTACTAATTATTTCTGAGAGGAAAACCATGTCGAGTAGCGGATAAGCGATAAGCTAAGATGGTGAAGATACCAGAAACGCTAAATCGCTTATCTAGTTATGTGCTATTTGGAAACTAGCCAAGACCAAAGGCTTCCAGACATAAGATTCATATTAAACGTTAAATAAAAAATGAAGATAATAAATCTATCTTTGATATTAATCGTGAAGTTTTCTGGCAAGTTGATTTCCATGCACAGTTACAAAAGTTAATTTGAAAAGTAACACTCAAAGCACTCGAGTCTCAGAACTCTGCACGCAAAATTATAGAGCTTTAGCTGACCGGAGTGTATGGAAAACTAACGGATCCGGTTACATTGATTATTCTATAACTTAACTACTAAGTAAGTACATAAGCAAAAGCAACATTCTAGGCCACAACTTCTTGGAAGTAGTTGATCGCATTGACAGAAATACAGCAGAATTCCTTTCATTTTTAACCGACATAAAAACACGAGGAAGGTCAACTTCTGATTGGTTCTAATACGTTTAGTTACCTGCTGTTACGCCTGATATTAATTATGTACTTAATACTTCATTTTATTTTTAGTAAGCGGGAAAGGGTTTAAGGCTGAAATCTATAGACCGCACTCTCACTCAGCTCAGACTCAGAGTTAAAACGAGACCGATTTATGTCAGAGTATATTTGTGTCTCGTTTTAACCTATATCTCGACTCTGAATTGAGTCAGAGCACGCTTTATAGATCTCAGCGTAACATTCCAAGTTAGATCGATCTTCACCCATCTGCTTATCTGACTTCATCGACGTACAGGTAGATATTTAAAAATCTCACGAGAACCCTCTGTTTTTTTTGGGATAGAAGTAATCGCTCTACCACCAATTCCCTGTGGAGAGCATGCATGGAGGGCGACGAGACATCGGAACAACTACTGCTTAATGCAGGGGTGTTTCCGACCAACGACAACAACACGTTGGCTCTCCAGCTCTCTTTAAAGTCTTCGCTGACATCGCTGGCCAGCTTGGATTTTGGAGTGAGCACCGCTGGCTAGAATGATCTTACGGGGAGCTGTACCAGTGGAATCACGCAAAATCGGCGGACGGAAACAATTGCTTGGTATTTCGATGGCTATAGGATGAAGTTAAAAAGAGCTACTATAAAATAAACGAAGTTCTACGGCACATGTAACATGTAACGGCATAGATTAAGTCAGTCTCCAGTCTCTAACGCTGGATGTGATTGTAATGTGTACGCGAGTATTGTACAGTTATACAGTTAGGAATTTCGTGATCGCTTCCAATACATTGCATCACGGAGATGATAACGGATGCGCGCACGACCTGGTTTTTGCATTCATAAAGACGTTGATCTATGTAGAGTTTCCTCTTTGTTCTATGTACCTATCCTATCTTGTCATTGAATTGCACTAATATTGTTGAGAGTTTGTTACTCCTATACGCCACAACGAATGACCCGATTTGGCTGTTTGAAATTGACATTGCTCATACTCAAGATTAGGCTACATTATATCCCGGAAAATTAAAGAGTTCTCGCAAACCACACGAACGAAGTTGTGGGCATCAGCTAGTGAAAAATGAAACTTGAGCTATAGTCATAATAATGTTGTTTACCGTTTGATAGACTTGAAAAGGATGACTGTTTGTATTTGGAACACGTATTTATCTCATTCAACTCAATTCTTAATTCATCCCTTTTCTGAGCACAGTTGAAAAGGTTTTTGGATCACCACCAAAAACCAGACTGGCAGACTTCAGAAACCTTTGAAAATATAATGCAGAATTCTCAGGCATGCAGGTATCCTCAGGCTTTCTTCGAAAGCCTGGGATTGAACTCCGAACCTCCCCAAAAGGACGCTTAAGTCTGAACCACTAGGCCATCACTGCTTTTTACACGTACCTACATAAATAACAGGTATGAGTAGAGGTAGTTAAGACAAAGTTTAGCAGTTTAGTCGTTGAGTCGTAAATGACTAATATTAGGTGCCTTCCGCTCTTGCGGCACTTGGCTGGTATGCTGGGGAATTAACACTTTGCTAGGAGGTTAAGTTTGTTATTACTGTAATTTGAATAGTTAACATTTTATTAGGTACTTATTTAGTGTTTAACATAACTTAAAAATAATTACCTATACGTTTGATTTCCTGTGTCGATAACTCGATAGTTGACTCAACGTCTAGTTGTAGATTCGTCAAACAAGAAAGCCCTAACGGTATTTCACCATGTTGCCTTGATTCAGGTACATACGTTTACGATGCAAGCTGTCTTCATGCCAAATGTTGATGATTCGGCGGTTTATGCGTGAAAAAGTGACAGATAGACGGATTTTCTATCATAAAGTAGACGAACTTAGCTTACATAAAATGCATCCTAGATCCCTACTTTAAAAATAAAACACACTAAAACTTACTCCAAAACATAACTTTTGCTACGTAAGTAACAGTAATTCATACAGTTAAAACTTCTTGCCTAACAGTCAACAGATTTCGCAACGGTTCAAGGTGAAAAGGACAAAACATAGCAAATCCGTCAAGAGGATGAGGGACAAAAATATTTTTAGGAAATACAGACTCTAACGAGCTGTTTGATGCTTTCTCACGATAATGAAAATGGAGGACATAGCACAATCAAAATTTAAGCACAGTAAGCTAGTTACAATCGAGATAAATAAAATTTATGATGATTATAAGGAAGTGTTTTATTCGGATACACCTCTGTCGACCATGCCTGCATGCCTGAGAGTACTCCATAATTTATTCTCTGTGTGTAAAGTCTGCCAATTTTTCGCTTATTTGGAGGGGAGAGGAGAATCAAGAGAAGAAGTCAAGTTTAGCTTGTCTAATATTTTTTAAGCTATTGCATAGCTTCTATCGCGGGCCTTGAGCGTGGAGACCGAATCCAGAAATTCCGTAACGAAAATAACCTGACACGGGACTTCTCCCAATGCTAGATGGCGTTGATAAAAAATGCTATGCAATAGCTTTACGGCGGCAGTCCCCGAGTGCCACACGTCTTTTTTTTGAAAGGAGACGTAGATGCCAGTAGTGGGCAGACGATGAGTTGTGATGATGAAATGAAACCCCTTCACCACACTGCATAGTCACTTACCGTCAGGTGAGATCGGAATGCGAAAGTGTGTTTGCATGTTGGTTTGTCCTTCAGACACGCAGCAACGGAGAAACGGATCGACGTGATTTTTTGCATGGTTATTGTTGAGGACTTAGAGAGTGACATAGGCTATTTTTTATCCCGGAAAAACAGGGAGTTCCCGCGGGATTTTAAAACCTAAATCCACGTGGATAAAGTTGTGGGCAAAAGCTAGTGATTGATAAAGTTTCGTCACAAAGAGGCTCTGTCTTATTTCAATCAAACCAAGCAATTACTCTATTCAATATCAAAACCAAACAAGCATGGCTGTTAAATTAAATTTTACACCAATCAAACATTTTATTTACCGTAAAACGTATTTATACATGCTTTTATATTTATAGCCTTTTTTTGTTTCATTTATTTTTATTTTATTATGTAAACTATTATGTAGGCAACTTTACTTAGTATATTTTACGTGCTAACTTTCTTTTTGGCATGTTAAACTGCACATTAATTATGTTTATGAATATGTAAATAATTATTGCCTAATAGGCGGCCTTGTTGTGTACCTCCTAGTAAATTCGCATAGCAAAATTACTGGGTTCGATTCTCGGTTCGTATATTTTGGGCCATGACGACGTTTAGCAAATGCGGACTATAACTTTTGGGTTTGATCGAGCGCGGCATATTTTTATTTTATTTTATTTTTAATTTAATTTAACTTTTAAAATTTTAATTTACAATTAATTAATTAATTAATTTTGCATACATGGGTTTTTCTTTTTACCTCAAATAAAGAAATTATTATATGTGACATCACGCGCCCGTTTTATGACCAATTATGCCAATTATGCCCACTTGTTTATTTGCCCATATTATGCTCATCAGCCGAGTGGCGTGTTTAGAGATAATTAATTGTTTATGGTTTAGCTTCAACATAAGTAAGCATTGCTTAATTTAACTAATAAAAATATGAATATCTGCCTATAGCTCTTGTGTTTATAGAGATTTAACTTTTTATAAATTAAATCTCTAAGTTTTTATTTTTTCTTATCTATTAAAAATAATCAATCAGTGAACAGATAATACATAAATAATAATTAATCAATCTGAAGCACGCGAAGTACCTAGCTATTGCGCGAGATGGTATAATTTTCGACACCAAAATAAATAAAGATTTATTATTTGATGCGTTAATAATTTAATGCACACCGTGCCCGAGTGATAAAGTGAAAACATCACTTTCACTTGATTGTTTTTGTAACCGATCCGTTCCGATACTGAGCCTGAGCTAAGGTATGCGGCAAGTTTTTGGGAAGGAATAATGAGACATAGTTAACGGTGTTTTAGCCCTTGCCTTTAGCCCTGTAGGTATAAAAAGTTGAATTTCTTTACTAACTCTTTCTCCTTTGAATGAGAACGTTGTGGATAGTTCACTACGATGTACCACTTCCAAGTGCGGAGTCTTACGCGGAAATTCAAAAATGGTCAACCATCTTGACGTCAGAAAGACTGACCACTTATTAAATTGAATGTTAATAATTTTTTTGACGACCTCCCTGGCGCAGTGGTGAGCGCTGTGGTCTTATAACTGGGAGGTCTCGGGTTCGATTCCCGGCGGGGGCAATTTAGGAATTTATAATTTCTAAATTGTTTCTGGTCTGGTCTGGTGGGAGGCTTTGGCCGTGGCTAGTTACCACCCTACCGTGAAAGATGTGCCGCCAAGTGATTTAGCGTTCCGGCACGATGGCGTGTAGACCGATTAGGGGTATGGGTTGAATTTACACTGCTATACCCCTTCCAAGTTAGCCCGCTACCATCTTAGACTGCATCGTCACTTACCATCAGGTGAGATCGCAGTCAAGGGCTATCTTGTCATCGAATAAAAAAAATTAGGTACCAAATATTTAAACAAAAAAAAGTATTAATTAATGGTATTAAATAGGTACTAAATGCTGGAGAAATTTAACACTGATCGGTGACTTTGGTCAGTCATTTTGACGCACACTTTGAGAACTTTACGGAGAGCTGGGAATCCACCGCATTATTATACCACGAAAACTCCTATCACTATAATGTACAGGGGTCACGAGCCTCAACAATGAGGACTACTAAGCAGAGAGAGAGGAAGAGAGAGAGAGTAAAAGTAGGTAAGCTGTCCATGAACATGTGTGAGTATCATATGGTTCAAAGTTGACTGACTGGTCATCTTTATAGCCTTAATAAATGATGATGACTTTCAGACGTAGATAGATATGCTTACATAATAAATATTAATTATCTCCTAAAGGGAAAGTTACATAAGCATTATATAGCTGTGTTTTGATAAAAGGCACAATACAAAAATCGTTTAGTCACCTGTCTTTGCCGTAGTCGAAAGAGAAATCTAAAATATTTATTAGTAACTTGATATAACCAAACGTGATACTATTCGACCTCCCGCAAAACGGTGCAAGTTATAGGTGGAAAGCGGGTAGGTTAGCGGGCGAGTGAGCGGGAAATGTCTGATTGGACATTGTTGTTATGTACGCATGCTGCTCTGTGTGGCAGATTGAAGAACTATAGATTGTTTTATGATGAGATCTGTAGTGTGTGTGAGTGCTTACTAGCTGTGAGGACTTAGCTAAGACTTAGATAGAGGTTAAAACGAGACACAAATATGCTCTGACATAAATCTGTCTCGTTTCAACTCTGTCTTGAGTCTAAGCTGAGTGAGAGTGCGGTCTATACATTTCAGTCTAAGACTTTTTATACTCAATCTTTGCGAATAAATTTAATTGAATTGAAAAAATCAATTTTACTATTACACACGATAACATCTTTCTGCTTTCATATAATTTTAGTATGTTCGTATATTTTACAGATATTATGGTTAAATCAAGTAGACTACTCCACCAACTTTCGCTTTCCAACTTCTTTCCTTTCGCATATAAAAAAGACGTGTGGCACTCGGGGACTGCCGCGGTAAAGCTATTGCATAGCATTTTTCATCAACGCCATCTAGCGGCTCACAGTAGAGGAGTCCCGTGTCAGGTTATTTTCGTTACGGAATTTCTGGATTCGGTCTCCACGCTGGCCCGCGATAGAAGCTATGCAATAGCTTAAAAAGATTGAAACATCAAAATTACAGTCAGGAATAACAAAGTAGGCGCTAGGTCACTAAATCAACCTAAATAAATAACATACTAAAATTAAAACGCTACCTGTTTCTTACTTAACCCACAATGTAAACCTATTGCGTAAACCATCACCTTTTTCTCACAACTTTTAATTTATATTTTCAAATCAATTTATACTAGGTTCTATAAGCTATAAGCTGCACTATAAGACCTTCTGTGATAATTAATCACACTATCACACTTCACACTATAATATTATTAAGCCGAAAATTTGTATGTGTATGTATGTGTGTATGTTTGTTACTCCTTCAGGCCACAACGAATGAACCGATTGGGCTGAAATTTGAAATGGAGATAGCTCATACCCAGGATTAAAACATAGGTTACATTTTATCCCGGAAAATTACAGAGTTCCCATGGGAATTGTAAAAGCTTAAAATACGCGGACGAAGTCGCGGGCATCGTCTAGTTAGACATAAAGTTAAAAGTCGCCGAAAAACAAGTTTAGATTTAGATTAAATTGATACCTCATACCTCATATACGTGAGGTATATGAGGTATGAGATATAATAGTAAAAGCTAGTAAAAGAATTTCAAATTTTGCAAATTGCACAATACATGTGGAGACTAATTAGATAATTAGGTACTTATGTCCAATCATGAAGATTTATTTTTAACACGCTTTTTTGGATTTGGAAGTTGAAGTGATAAATGCATTGAGGCTGAAATGAAATGAAAATGAAAATATTCTTTAGGCTGCGCAGTGGACCAAGTTTTTGCAATAGACGCCAAGCTGCATACATAGGCTGATAAATTATACATTGATCTTTTGAATGAATGCTATTGATTGTTTTAGAACGGTTGTCATCAATCCGTTTGCGTGTGATTAAACCGCGTACTAGAGCGTAACGGCCCCGTTGCGTAACAGTGCACGCCGTAACAGAACCGTTTCTGTGACATTCTGCTGTAAAAGGAGATGCCTTTACCTGATTCAGCGGAGCAAAAAAGGGTAACACTTCATATCAACACAATCGAGAGATCTGCGTGACTTACTAATTGACAGAGATACAATCTAAAATGGACCTATTGTGAGATAATATTACTTAGGTAGGCATTATATTAACCACAAAATCAAAATCAAAATTTATTTATCTCATGTAGGTCAACTTGTAGCTAAGAGAAGAGCCGGCAAGAAACTCAGCAGTTGCTCTTTTCAAAAAAAAAAATTACAATAGGTAACAAAACTATACAGTGTTTCCGCAATGAAGTTTCAAAAATGCAAACGTAGGTACATACTTCAATACATGTTAAGACGGGCAGACAAAGCAGACCCATTCCCGTTGGTGGCACCCGTTCACGAGCATGACGCATGATCCAGCCGTTGCTTCGCTCAACCATATTTGAGGGAACGTAATAACCCGCACCACACGACACCACCACAGAAATGTTTAACAACACACTAAGCACTGATAGATAGTTAATCTATGATTAACACTGGATTTGCTAATCCTACGCAAATGGCAGCTTATTTATAGATCAATTTGAAGCGCCACATTTGACATACCTACGAGTGTCTCTGGAACTAATTTTTTTTAATTCGATATCAAGTTAGTCCTTGACTGCGATCTTACCTGATGGTAAGTGATGATGCAGTCTAAGATGGTAGCGGACTAACTTGGAAGGGATATGGCAGTGTACATTCAACCCATGCACCCAAACCCCTAATCGGTTTCTACACGCCATCGTCCCGAAACGCTAAATCGCTTAGCGGCGCGTTTGTGACGGTAGGGTAGTAACTAGCCACGGCCAAAGCCTCCCACCAGAGGCTTAAACTTGTTTGTATTTCTAAAGCCGGCTAGGCAGCACCCATCATACACTATTTTGATTGTATGATTATTCGTGTTATATTTACAGCCACATAATAATTAATTAATAGGCCTATGCTCAATAGGTAATACAGTATCGGGGACGGGGTTTCGTAAGCCATTTCTCACGCTTTGCCGAACAGTACGTGTTTCACTGACAATTAATCACGTCTTGCACCTGACTTCCATGCTTCTACTCTATTCTTGACAAATACATCAGGTATTTGATATAGAACAGGACAGATAACAGCTACTAACGAGAAATCTCTATGCTAAACGACAGATTCAAAGATTCAAACTTCTGATTCGTACCTAACTTCAGAGTAGGAACTTGAAAACTTTGAAAACTCTAAGCTTTTCTTGCTAATCATGAACTTCCGCAAAGTAACGCCTGATCCTATCCAACTTTGAAAACTTTATACGCTAGAGTATAAATGTGAATAGTAATAGAGTGTGAATTCGTTATAATTAAAATCTGTGGTGATTGGCTGAATTTATCGCGTTCTTTCTGCAACAATGCATTTTAGCCAATAGCGAGTGGGTATCGGCCAATCAGAAACGATTGCAATCGTCACACTACGTAGCAATAATTTTAAGAGAATTTTCCAAATTTAAATCATTTAGAAACTCTCAAAACTAGGTCCTCTGAGCTTTATATAATACGACATGGTTTTGTTACTTTCCTATGCAAATTCCTATGTAACGTGTTTACATTCGCTTTAATTATGAAAATCGATATATTACATAAATATTTATCAAACAGTTTTTTATTGGAACAGAAATGTTAACAGATTAAACTGTTAGAAAATATATAGGTAAGTGTTAAAAACTTATATCCTGCGAAATTTCCCTAAAGAATATTTAAAATTTTCTAGTTAAATATACTAAATAAGTAAAGTGCATTAAAGTAAGTGACACGAAACACAGGAAATTGCTAAACGTTCTCCAATAAGTAGGCAGAGAAGCGGTTTTAACCAAAACTATTCGAAAAATTGAATACTGAATATAAAATTGCTCAATTCTGCAAGATTTATAACCTAAACCAGTTGTAATTTCCGTTTTATATGCAACTTAGATATTTTATACTTACAGCTACACTATCTAAGTAACTGCATAGTTATCCTTACAGAGTATTAACTACGGATAGGTAGGTAGTAGATACCACCATCGCAATTCACAATCACCTCTAATTGGCGAATTTATGACGAGCTGTTTGATCTATACTTAGTAAGTAATACGGGAGATTTTTTTGGTCGTTCTGGTAGTAGTACGTACTATAGGCAATCAGAGTTACCAGAGTCCGGAAACGTCGGAAGTACCAGTACTAGGTACAGGTAATTCGGTCTCATCATCGTGAGGTGCCATCTTCAATTCGGCGGTCAGTATGTTTAAACCTTTCCGCTCCTATGCCAACTTCTTCCATTCAGAGTAACTATGCTTGGTCCACTCCTTTATGTCCTCCATCCACTTTTTCCTCTGTCTTCTAGGTGTTCTTTTTCCGGGAATCTTGTACTACAAATCTTGTAGGGAGGATCCCTGTATGAATCCCTTTGCAGATGCCCGAAAAAAGCTACCTTTCTCTGTGCGACGGTCGCCAACAGCTGTCGGTTGCACTTTGCTCTTTTTAGTACCGCCGTATTTGAGATGAAGTGGTGCCAAGAGATCTTCAACATTCAAATGCTTGCAACCAACGAAGATCTTTCTTTAAGACCCATGTTGCTCAGCCATATAAAAGAGTAGACCAGATGTAACACTTGAGAACGCGGGATCTTAGGGTGCCCCAATACTTCCGACATTTTGTAAAAATGTAATTCGGTCTGTGAAAGAATCGATGTAAGTCTAGACACTACAAAAGTTTGCCAGACTTATTATTCAAACGACTTGTTATCATACGTATACTAGCACTAGCCGGATGTAAATACAAATCAGATGTAAAAACACCAGTTTGTTTGGTATTATGTAAAACCCATGTAATGGTTTGATAGCTTTCACATCAACTTCAACGATTTGTTGACATTTTTGCTTGTAATGTAGTGATAGTGTTGGAGAATTTCTATTAGTTTTTTTTTTTGTTTATAGGTATTAATCTATAGACCGCAATCTCACTCTGCTCTGACTCAAGACAGAGTTAAAACGAGACAGATTTATGTCAGAGCATATGTGTGTCTCGTTTTAACCTCTACCTTGAGTCTGAGCTGAGCCAGAGCACGCTCTATAGATCTCAGCATTAGGTTACATCCATGAACATCGTTATCGTAGTTTTTAACTATACATAAATTATATTTTCTTCTTTTTGAACCGATAAACGCCACTGCGGGACACAGGTCTCTTGCATGGACTTCCACAGCTCTCGATCTTGCTCCGCTTGTATCCAGCGGCTTCGTCTTTCTGTCTGTTTGTGCATACCTACTACATACCTATCTTAGCTATGGCATGGCTGAACCGATTTCGCCGAAACTTTCACAGGCAATTAAAGCATAAATAAGGAGCGATTTAGGCTACTTTTTATTCCACAAAGTTAAGGATTTTTTATGGGATTTTTAAAAATCTTCTTTGCTTCAGCCTTTCGGTTCAATTTCCAAAAACGACCATACCAAAACAATACAACCTTTAGTTAGGTACGTAGGTAGGTACTTAAAATACATTCACAATCCCTATAAAGACCAGCACCATGCGCTATAGAACTTATCCAAATAATGTAACCTTTTGAATGACCTTTAAAATACAAAGACATTATGGTATAATAGTCTATAATCTATGGGTCGCGAGCGATAGTGAAAGTCACTTACCTCGTAATTGCCAGGGTCTCGCACAACCATAACTTTTTTGAAGAAAATCTGCGGCATAATGTCACCATTGACCTCTGCACTTTTATTTAAAAAAAAAAATATTAATTCACCCTTCGTTTATTTTACTTAACTGTCACTTTTTAGGCAGACTGACACATGTCATGGCCACACTTTTAAGTTTTAAATGTCATTTTTTGGCGCGTATTTTAATTTTAATTAACACACATAAATGTAATTAATTTTAAAATCTTTTGCACAGACGAAATATTTGATTAAAAAAATAAAATTTATTTGGCTTATAATTTTTGTTTTAATTTAACACTAAATATTTTTGTTCGTTATATTATTATATTTTATGTACAGAACTTTGCGTTCTAACTCTGTGCAGTGAACTAAGCAGCCAAACCAGTATAATGTTTATAAGTATGAAACATTGACTTGCACGAGAACTTGCTGTCGCAATGGTTGATTTCCTACCACTTTTTGGTCACTAACATTAACTTATATACGGTTCAAAATAGCTTGGCCATTGCAAAATATACATTGATTACCATTTGGCCTACGTACAGTGCAATATAAAGTACCTATGCGGTTCGAGATCCAATCTTGATTAATTTACTTGTAAAACTATAGCTTATTTTCCACTTTAATAAGTTTGTTGCGTGTTTTTTATCCGACGGAAAAGTCAAAAGGAAGAGTTTAGCAGTCTATGTATGTATGTTTTTTATATTACAGTTGTAGTAAACTATTAACTACCTACTAGTAATTATAGTCCGGCTAACACATATTACATAGGTAGGTACATTTTAAACTGACTTCCAAAAAGAAGGAGGTTCTCAATTCGTCGGAATCTTTTTTTTTATGGATGTTCCCCGAACCTACTCGAAGATTCCTGGACCGATTTGGAAAATTCTTTTTTTGTTTGAAAGGGTAGGTTCCCAAGTGGTCCCATAGTCATCAGGTCAGGATTTGATCATGGGATCCCGGAGAAATCAAGGGAACACTTCAAATTTAATACGCAAAATTGATATAGGTACTTTGCAGTGACGTTTAAAGTCGGTTTTGTAAAAAAAAAAATTTTACGTTTAAATTATATACGAACAAAATTATTATTAAGTATCAGTAGATATATTTGTTACTCCTTCACGCTACAAAGAATGAACCGATTTGACTGAAATTTGGAATGAAGATAGCTCATCCCCCAGGATTGACACATAGACTACTACATTTTATCCCGGAAAAATAAAGAGTTCCCGCGGGAATTAAAAACCTTTATCCACGCGGAAGAAGTCGGGGGCTTCATCTAGTAGGTTTTATAAAGTAAACGGCACAAGATAAATGTAGGTAGGTAACCGATAGCGCCTGGTGACTGCAAGCAGTAAAATTTAACGCAAATCAATTAAATGCGTCGCGACGCACTAAATAAGGAACTGACAGACAGACAATATACGATGTGACCGCACGCTCGCTATTTATCAATTTGTCATCAATATATAATCAATTTTATTTGCTGTGGACGCCTTAAAGGTCAATGCTAGATTATAAGTTCGTTAGGGCAACTCAATAATATCATTATTTTATTGTCATCTCATTAAAATCACAAAATACCTACATACAGAAACTATTTATATTCTTATTCTATTTATATTTCCGGCGTTTATGTAAATTATTTAGAGATTAATTTATAAAATTTACAATGTATTATACCTAATTATAATTATTTAGTTAAGTAGGTAGCTTATAAACTTAGTATTATAAATGCGAAAGTTTGTGACGCGATGGATGGATGGATGTATGGATGGTTTCTCCTTCACGCCACAAAGAATGAACCGATTTGGCTGAAATCCGGAATGGAGATTGTTCATACCCAGGGTTAACACATAGGCTACATTTTATCCCGGAAAATTAAATTTTCAGCGGGAATCAAAAACTTAATCCATGCGAATGTAGTCGCGGGCCTCATCTAGTTATCAATAATCGGAAAATTTCCGGAAAACTCTTACTTTATTTTGGGATATACCTACTCTCTATTTTTTGTGCTCTTTGATGAAAGTATGGCCTATAAAAATACACTGACACATAGTTCGTGAAAAAATGCAATATAATACATAGCATGTTGATAAAATAAGACATTACAGTTTTATCGTAACTTATATAACTCTGTAGCTGGTTCGTAATTAACTTATGGAGATAGTTATAATGAATAGGTGCACGGTATAATACCTAATAGGTAGGTAAATAAGTAAGTATATATCGCACCTTTAGAATTAAAGTGACCTAATTCAAAAATTTCAACCTGTGGGTAATGAGCAAAAAATAATTCAGAAGAGTATATTGTTGAGTTTTAAATGTATCTTTGCCGTGTTTTAATAGAAAACGTGTTTTTTTTTTTGCAGATTTTTATATATTAATCTTTTATACTATATGGATATTATATGTATTTAAATGGATTTAAACCGAAGTTACATGAATTTTTAGTTAGGGCACTATAATTCTAAAGGATGTTCTTATGGGTAAGTATGGCAATACTTATGGGTTAGGTACACTGGGCTATATTTAAGACTAGTTGATCCGCCCCGGCTTTTCATGGGTAAGCTACAAAACAATCCCAACTAACTGTACAAACAGCTGGAGCCTGGAGTTCAAGATATTTTTTTTAAATTTGATCCACACAAAAATAAAAGAAGATATATTTGGCAATCAATATATCAATTTGAAGAGTTAACTTAAAAATAAATAAAGAAACAGAATGGTATACTTTCGAAAACGTTTCCCAATAAAATAAACACTTTGCAAGTTCATAAGTTTGCTGTAGATATGACGATATTGTTAAGAGCGCATGCAATGGTAAATCTTCAGATGCAGATTTAATTTTTACAGCAGTAGATCAAGTTTTGATTATCCGAAGAAAAACCAGGCAAAAATTACATCATATTTCCTACGGAAGATATTGAGTAGAAACATAAAATAAGGGTTCGACAAAAAAAAATCGCGAGTTAGGTCTAATTTTTAACCAATTTGCATTTATTTTTAATGTGTTGTACTCATCGATGTAAAAAAAATCTACTTATATTACGAGCCAGAATATTTATATAAAATTCCTATATATATTTTACTAAGAGACGATACAACTATAAAAAAATGAATGTGATTAGAATACATGATGTATTTGGACAAACAGAAGAACGGAACAAATAACAAAAATTAAAAAAAAAAAAATACCTAGCCACATACCGAAAACGTGAATTTTTCGGCATTTTTGCTCACCTTAGTGTTAAATCTTGTAAGTATGGAACCTGAAAATGTGCTAGTCCGACTTGTGCTTGGCCGGTTTTTTTATACCTACTCGTTCTAGCTTCAAACCTTTCAGATTTAATAAGTAACTTAATAAAAAAGCCTTGACCCCGTAAGCGCATACGGAGTGAAATGAATCTTGATCAATGAATCCAATATAAGGAATATAATATAATCTTAGATCGCCATTTATAGACTTAATTGCAATGAATGTCTGCGAAGCGATGTTGAATGCAACATAAATAGCAAACGCCTGTTGTTTATTTGTGGCAAGAGGCAACCGACTTACTTTGTATGTTGTATTTAAAGTAGGCGATACGAATTCTTAGACCTACTCCAGCAGAGTGAACATGGGCAGGCATTGACATAATAAGTATTATTTATTATGTCAATGTGGGCGGGAGACAAAAATTTTATCACGACAAGAGATAAAATTATCTTCACCCTATGCTAAAGCATGGCGATAGACCGTTTTGCTCATGCTCCACGGGTGGATAAACATTTTATTCTTACCCCGTGGATAATATGTCCCCTGCCCATGATTACCCTGCTGGTAGAGAAGCCGATGGGACCACGGGGCATCGGCCCCTAGGCCCTATTATCTGTGCTGATGTTTTACAAGTTAGCCTACACGAATAAATAATTTTGAATTTGAATTTTAACTCCCGAAGCAATTTAATTTACATTGAAAATTAAACTGAATTCTATATGAACATGGCAGAATAAAACTACCTTCCCAGCTAGCTTTTTCCCGCGGCTTCGCTCACGTTATGTTCGATTTTTATACACATTTCAAAGCCCTATTTTACAACCTTAGGGGTTGAACTTTTAAAAATCTTTTAGCGGATGCCTTCGTCATATCCATTTAATAGCTATCTTTATGCCTTTCTCTGTACGCCCAGCCCGATCCGTTAAGTGATTTGGGCTATGCGTTGATAGATCAGTCAGTCAGTCATCAGCAAGACCTTTTCCTTTTTTATATTTGGATTAGATAGATAAGTGACTGACATCGGATATAATGATATCTATTATCCCAATTTGTGATTAAAACACCATTTTGTGATTAAAGGAAAGGCGTCATGACTTTCAGCAATAAGGAATACAACGTATAGAGAGATTTAGAGTTCCGCGGTACACTACAGACCATCTCGTAACTAGTAAGTAGGTATGCAAATTGGCTTAATAAGGAAGCGTTTTGTCACGCACCAGCGCGGCCGGCTAAACGTGGTGAACCCGAATTCGGAGCCACTGTATGCTTTATGTTAACACGGGTGAAAGTGAATACTCGCTTAGAATACCTACCGAGGTAGATACGTACGTCTAATCAACGGGTTTCATCTCTTTGTAACAAAAATGCTGGACCGTAACACTCTAGTAGGCGGCTATAAGGTATTATGTACCTATATCTAACTATATCTTCTTCTTCTAAATATATAAAAGGCAAAGGTGACTGACTGACTGACTGACTGACTGACTGACTGACTGACTGACTGACTGATCTATCAACGCACAGCTCTAACCACTGGACCGATCGAGCTGAAATTTTGCATACAGGTAACTATTAGGACGTAAGCATCCGCTAAGAAAGAATTTTTAAAAATTTCAACCCCAAGAGGGTTAAATAGGGGGTTAAAAAATCGAACCTAACGTGAGCGAAGCCGTGGGTTAAAGCTAGTTTATTATAAATAGTGAACAAACGAGCACGCGGGTCTCCTGATGTAAAGTGATTACCGCTGTCAATGAACATTAGGAGCATCAAAGGTACCGCCAATGTGTTACCAGCTTTTCAGGATTTTGTTGATAAGCGTCTTGAATAACCCCATGTTGAATTTCAGTGGGAATACCGCCGAAGGAAGTTCGTGGTTTGTCCTTTAATAACGCCTCAAGGCCGCAACAGAGCTACATATTGTTTTTCTGTAGTTAAAGCACTGGAGAGTGACGTAGGCTGCGTTTTGTTATGGAAAGTGGGAAAATCAAACAATTTCCGCAAGTTTTTTAAGAACCTAACAAACGCGGACAAAGACGCGGGCAAGAGCGAGTAACTAATAAAAATGTTCTCTTGACCGAATTTCGCGAGTTTCATTGGAGGTACCTACTGCCAATTACGCAGGAGATGTACCTACCTATTTAGAAGTGTACGTAACGTCAGACAGGACTACGATATTGAGAAAAATCTCAGGTGCTTTTTTCATGCCTCAACCATGCCATAGATAAATGAATAATGTTCTTTTCTCTATGACCATGCAAAGATACTGAACAGCGTCTTACATTTTCATACTGGGTATCCCAGATATGAAATAATATAAGAGAGCAAAGTTAGCCAGTAAAGACTACCGTCATTTGTTAATTTTGTTCCATTTTTTAGGTATAGGTATGCTTTCTACAAGATGTTCCTGCTGGTGTCTGTTATTATGGGTAGGAATTGGTCAAGATAATCGACAGCAGTTAATACCTACTTCGACGCTCTCGGCATTCCTGAGAATTACCCAGACTAATCGCGTTGCGCCTGAGTTAGGCTTTGGCCTACAACATAGACGCAAAACTTACAATGGAGACGTTTTTTAGTTGGAAATTTCTGAACAATCAAGGTTTAGTATTATAATTACTACTTACATTTAAGTCGTATCCGGTGCTTAACCACAAATGTTTGGTGAGGAGGCCTCCAACGTATTTCCTTCTCCATCGTGCTAGCATACCATCATTGCTCTTCCTACGTTTAGAATGCCGGTTCACTACATATCGGTCCATTGTCCAAAAAAAAAAAGAAAAACAACCAACCGGTACAAAAAACTCACTCCACGAAAAAAAAAAACACGATATCTACGCCTCACGGATGTGTTAAAACTAAATGCATTTAGAAAAACAAATCATTAGCACCGAGGCACGCTTATTTTAAAAGAAAAAATCGTAACGCGTATATTAATTACACCTTTCTGAATAATTAATTAAACAAATATCTTGATCATTGCCGAATTTTATTATATAATTAGAAAGCTTTGATTTGTCTATAGGTATGGTAAATTCTAACAAAAAAAAATTGCGCGCCAATTTTTATTTACTTACTAGAGATGTTCGATGAATTTAAATTAAAAAGTATGGCGCGCGCTTTCCAGGAGCAACGTTCTGAAATCAGAGGCGTCGTCCTGTGACTAAACGTTCACGGACAATAATATCGTTCAGAAATCACTTACCTACTCTTTATTGTTACCTTATTTGTGTTACGGTATGTTGGAACGAATACATGCGCGTGATACGAATGCGTTGGGCGTATGTTTTTGACTGTAGCACCATATAAATCGGACAATAGACACTCGATATGCGTCGCATAATGTGCCCTCCATGTAAGTAGGTTTTCCTAACCTAAATACTTGATCAAGGACGTATTTTGTGTGGGAATTGGGAATTGACTAGATAAGTATGGGCAGAAAATATAACGGCTCATTGAAGTCCCATTGCTGAGCAAAGGCTTTCTATGTGAAAAGAAAGAAATGTAGCTCAGCCGCTGATGTAGAGTTTCTTGACATGATTAACTAATTAAGAAATGAGGAGATTCATAGACCATTGAAAATGGTAGGTAAGTACCAGCAAGTACGTGTGAAGAATAAGTAACTATAGCCTTACAATTTTTTTGAAAGCGCAATCTTTTCATCACTGCGCCAAAGAGGTTCTAAAGTTTATTACGAAATAAAAAAAATGTTGAATAACGAATATGGATATAAATCATTCAAGAAATATGTTTAAGTGTAACTTAATAAAATTATACTAACACATTCGCAAACTTTTTTATTGTACTTAATAAAATTTGAGAAAATGTGTTTGTATAGTTAAGTGCGTTTGTCCTCATCAACCACTTCTCACAGCGACGAAGCAACGTTGACATTTCGACTTTATTCTTTGCTTGCATAAAAAGATGCAGAGATGAGAGAGTGTCGCAAGATACGTCTTCATATTTAAGGAAAACAAAGGGTTCCCGATATATTTTTACTCGTAAAAACTTACTCCACGCAAACAAAGTCGCGGACAAAAACTAGAAAATACTATTAATAAGCTATTAATAAGTAGGTATGTCCTTCATTCGTGTTCACTCTCTCGAATTAAAATAATATTATGAATAGTGAAACTTGTTAGCTTTTCTGCGAGTTCAATTAGCCTAAATACCCATTGCCTGTGTAGAAACCTACTTGCGGTGTTATGGGTAGTTAGTAGGTATAGTGCCTACTGAGTTACTGACCATAATGCCCGGGATACACGAGGCTAGTTTTTCAAGCTAGGGTAGCAAGCTAGTTCTTTTTTAAAACTGTGTCGGCTAGCTGACCTGGCTTGGAATATGCTAGTTCTGTTTACATGAGGCTATATTATTTTAAGCTAGTATTATTGCTGTGACCAAGGTGACCACACGTCCAAAATGAACTGCACGCGAAAAAAAAACACTATTCGACTGAAACAGTTACTTCGAAAACTGTGCCAATTCGCACTAGACGAACTAGAAGATGAATTACAAAAACGGGTGTGGACAAGACCGTGGATTTTAAGGAGAGAAGAACGTGGATCATCTGCTTTACTTTTGGAAGAATTTCGCAACGAAGATTTAGGCGAATAAAAGAGTATTTTGCGAATGACGCCTGATTTGTTTGATATTCTGTTGAGTCTTGTGACGCCAAAAATACAACGAATGGATACAATTATGAGAGAGTCCCTACCAGCAAAAGTAAAACTGGAGATCACACTAGATTTTCTATCGTCCGGCATTAGTTACAGGAGGCTCAGTCACTTTTATCGAGTGGCAAGATGTTCCATATCAAAATTTATACCAGAAGTCTGTGTTGAAATCTACAAGGCATTGAAAAAATACATTGAGGTTTGTATTACGTTTATTATACCTAATATCAAGCATCATCATTAGACAAGTAACACGTAAGCAAAATGAAAATTCTTATTCAAAGAGGCCAATCGGCATAATTAAGCATTTTTGAATGCTGTGGTAATCATATCAAAGTCATCCGCAGAAGCTTCTTGTACGTCATATTCGGTTGTTGTAAAATTCGTGTTATTTTGAACTGTTTGTATACTACTACCAATTGTCGTGTTTGAAGAGTCTTCGTGACTAGGTGTCTGGTAAGAAAATGTTGTAGTACTCAAATTTAAATCAGCCATTCGACAACGAGATAATACACTATTGATTCCGTCCCGAGCAATAATAGCCTGTAGAGGTGATAATATTTTAAGTTGGCTAGCTACAAATGCTCCAAAAATATCATTCTCATTTTGTTGTGACACTGAACCACATGTGGGTGCACTATTTAAATCATTCGTGATCGACCGAATTTCGTTGACCAATGTTGCTACTTGGGTAATTTTTTTCTTTTTTGGAGCTGGTGCACTAGATATTTCGGTAGACAGTTTTGCCGATGGTGCTGTAGTTTTTGCGGATATTGCCTCAGACTCGTTGCGTTGCATCATATCATTTGATGTAGTCGTAGATGGTTGTGTTGATAAATCAGAATTTTCAACATTATCATCATTGTTAACGTTATCAATATTCTCTTTATTGTTGTCAATAATATCACCAGTATTTTCAGTATTGGTTTGTTCTTCTGATTCTTGACTGTCCTAAAAGAAAATAACAATCATTTGACTTATTATATAAACAACATATTTTTATTTTTTAATTATTTATATATTATTACAGGTCCCGACTAATGATGAAGACTGGAGGAAAATAGAAAATGGATTTAAAAACAGATGGAACTTTCCATTTTGCTACGGTGCCATTGATGGCAAGCATATTCAAGTTGTAGCACCTGGTAACAGTGGAACTATGTATTTCAATTATAAAAAAGTATTCAGTATTGTGCTTATGGCAATAGTGGATCACGACTATTGCTTTCGATACATAGATGTCGGAGCTTGTGGAATGTCATCAGATGGAAGTGTATTTAGAAATTGCTCCATGTACAATAAACTGGAAAATAACCTTTTACCACATGGTGGAGTCATTGTTGCTGATGCCGCATTTCCTTTAAAACCGTACCTTTTAAAACCTTATCCAGGTGACAATTTAGAATGGTCCCAGAAAGTCTTCAATTACCGACTATCTAGAGCCAGACGTGTAGTGGAGAATGCCTTTGGGATATTGGCTAGCCGATTTCGCGTATTTCAAAAACCAATAGCAGCTAACGTAAATACAGTGGATAAAGTTGTATTAGCAACATGTGCTTTGCATAATTGGTTGAGAAGTGAAAATCGAAAAACTTATATAACCAGCTCTGATATAGACCGTGAAGATATCGATACAGGAAATGTCTATTCTGGTTCCTGTAGAACAGAAACTAGAGGTTTACAAAGTTTATGTCACCAAGGAAGTAACCATTCTTCGGTTTCAGCAATCCAGAAACGAGAAACCCTTAAGAACTACTTTAACAATGAAGGTGCTGTGCCTTGGCAATCGAGAATGATTTCATAATTACTGCAAGTCTTCTGAATGTTGGGATCTTAATACAAATGTAGTAAAAACCAATTTTATACTTTAAAAAAACGGACAGACAGACTGACGCGGACGGATCATAGACACGCACACACACACGCGGTACTTTTTTTAATTAGGTACCTACCTACTTAAATATAAAAGAAAAATGTAGGTACCTACTTCTAAAAGTAATTGTATGTACCTACATTTTTATTTTATATTCATATGTAAATATTTTTTACAGCGGTGACACCATTGCATTGTTTACATTAATATTTTCTTATTCGAAACTTAAAACTATATAATAAACGATTGCAAATATCTTACCGTTGTTTTTCTCTTCATGGGTACATTTTTAATAAAACTGTGCATTTCCTGGAACCAATGCAGCTTCGACTTATATTCTTCTTGAGAACCTGCTCCAGACCGGGTTGATTTATCAATTTTTGTCAGTTCTTGAGAATACGTTGCTCTTAAATTTTTAATTTTACTTTTGACCTCTTTGGTAGTCATATCAATACCAATCGTCTTTAATTCGACACACATTTTTTGTAGCGCTGAATCACGTTTACACTTGTCTTTATAACTTGGAAGGGTGGAGTTCCACAGACATTCATGGTCACGGTACAGTTGTACGAACTTTAAATTAATCTCCGTACTTAGTTTGGGCATCTTAAATCTCAAAAACACGTCGCGGAGAAAAACAAACGCGTGGTTACTGCTTACGAGTCAACTGAAAACTAGCTTCGCCGGCCACATGAAGCTAGTACACAAGCCAGGATAGTAAAATCAGTGGTGGGGGGCGCTACTTACCTAAAAATAGAACTCCATCCTATTAAAAACTGTCCTGGCTTGTCAACTAGCTTACTAGTTTACTAGCTTAGAAATGAAGCTAGTTTTGTCTACACGAAGCCAGAAGTACTAGCTTGCTAGCTTACTGACACTAGCTTGCTATCCTAGCTTGAAAAACTAGCCTCGTGTATCCCGGGCATTAGGCATAGTTAGGTAGATAGTTGGAAAAACGGAAGTCGCAAGGCATTATGATATTTCCCGCGCAGATATCTAATCTCCGTAGAAATAAGTGAGCGGTGCTGGATTCGGTCAATTCGGACTGTCAGTATAATTGTGGGAGGAATATGTTAATAATAAGTATTTAAATTGTTAATGTATGGTCATAATAATATAGCTTTAACGTACCTACCCTCCATTTTATCTGTACTAATAATAATAAATATTATACATGATACATCCTCAAAATATACAAGTGGGTGGTGGGCGGTAACTTTAGAACAGAACAAGAGATCGAAGCTCCATGTTATTACCCACCTCCATTCATATAGCACTTAATCACGACGGGCCGGTTGCCTGAGTGGCCGGCACGGTTACGTTACGGCTAAGTTAAGTTTAAAGCTAAATGTGACAGCCGAAACAAGCAAATCGCGTTGCACGAGTCCTTTTTTAGTTAACTTTTGACTTTAACTTTAGCCTTAAACCTTACCGGCCGAATGCGAGGGTTTACGGTCAAGTTAACCTCAAAATAAAACTTCAATGGACATTTATCAATATTTTTGATGGATTGTGACAGTTTGTTATTTTGTTAAAAGTACAAATAAAATAAGTAATCTTATCTACGAGTATTTTCCGAAGTATTTATTCGCAAAATAAATTGAAGATGAGAGTTCCAGTGATGAAGAAAATATAATGGGTAGAATACCTTTTCCAAGGAAAAAAATCATTACACAAATAAATCAATGTCCGTAGCAGATCAAGTAAAACAGAGCAGCAGGAGCAAATGCAGAGTTTCTTGTCGACTCTTCACCAGAAATCGTCGATTTCAATGTGGTGCAGAAACGGCTCGAGGGATTAATGATGTGTATGGTGGCGGTGTCGCAAAAGAAAACACAGTGCGTTTTTGGTTCCAACGTTTTCGTTCTGGAAATTTCGACCTGCAGAACAAGCTCCGTGGACAGCCGGAGATTAAAGTTGATAATGAAGAATTGAAGGCTCTTGTGGAAGCGGATCGCAAACCACGTCCGAGCTAGCTGCTCGTCGGCTGTAGTGTTAGTGATAAAACTGTTAATGTGTGTTGTGTAACGGGACGAATTCCATACATTAAATATATTTTGAAAATTTTATTCGGAGGATGCTTTAATTATAGTATCGATACTGAGCACAAAACAATTTTTTTTGAATTTTTTGTCTGTCTATATGTGCGCGCATCACGCGAAAACTACTGAACAGATTTAAATGAAATTTGGTATAGGTAGTGATAGCTGATACTCCGGATCAACATATACTTAGCATACTTTTTATCCTGATAAACGAAAGGGTTTATCCGGGATAGGGGATAAAAGTTTTCGTTGATTTTGCTCCATAACTTTGTCCACTGTAGACTGAATTTGATATTTCTTTTTTTAATATAATGTGTGTACTATTAGAAGTATTTTTTTCAATTTTGGTGAAGGTCTAATAAGTATTATCGGAGATAGAGAACATAACTTCTCGTGGAGTTGCAAGTCACTCTATAAACATTTTCCACGTGGACGAAGTCGCGGGAATTAGCTAGATATTACATATTTTAATTAACAACAGCTCTTTAGATATTGTCAATAAGTTATGTACTTAAAGCTATTGAATATCTAGTTAAATTATAACATTGTATCAGTATTGTAAATAGTTAGAATATGTTTTTTAATAAAAGAAAAACCTCTATTTAAAATCTTTTATTTAGCTTACAATGTATGTATGTACAACAAAGTACCAAAAAATGGTTTATTTCCTTACTATTTCTGTATTATTGTTAATAAATGTGACTTCCTGACTTTCTTTTAAGTCTGAATATTCAGTTCCAATTGACTCCTCAGTCACCTGTAAAAATAAATAATTACAAACCAGCTTTTGCCTGCACCTTCGCTCACATCAAGTTAATTTTTTTAAAACTCTATTTTCCCTCTTTAAGGGTTGAATTATCAAAACCCCTTTTTTTAGCAGATGCCTACTTCATAATAGCTATACATATCTGTATGCCAATCGGTATGATCCGTCCAGTGTTTTGAGTCGTCAATGATTTACAGTCTTGATTTTGGTATGGTATTTTATTCATAATTACTAGACTTGCAACGAATATTCGGTTACTATTCGGTATTCGGCCTATTCGGCTGCTTTTATTATATTCGGCCGAATACCGAATATCTACATATTATTCGGCCGAATACCGAATACTTAAATAATACATTTTGTCATAGAGAAATAATTGGTAAAATGAAAAATTAAAATCGATTGATTATTATTATATATTACCATTTACATCATCCTCGAAGTATTCCCATATAGGTGATTTTTTTTTAAGGCCATAATCGATTTTTTTATTATTAAGGTACGTTCGTAATTATTTAATTGTTTATTTGTTAAATTTCACACTATTACAAGAGCACCAGCGGGCGCGCGGGCGATGAGTACATTAGACCAAAACAAAGGAGCGCGAAACAATCACGTCTGTATAAGTTTTTGGCGCTAAAATCCAGCCGAATACTTTTGCCTAATATTCGGCTATTCGGTCAGGGGCCTCGCCGAATATTCGGTATTCGGTATACTGCCGAATATACTATTCGTTGCAAGTCTAATAATTACCATTAATTACCATAAAATATTTGGTAGGCATATTGATTTTGTTTGTGTATAATGTAACCTGTGTCACCTGGACCAACCTGGACTGAATCGATTGATACCTCATTCATTAAAATCGGCTCAGTAGTTAACTCATTTTTATCCCGGAAAATGAGAGCTCCTGCGAAAATTAAAAACCTTTAATCCACACGGACGAAGTTCCGAGATAGTCTAGTTAAAATATAAACAGGTACTCACAGTTTGTGGTTTAAAATCATCATTTATTGATATATTTATAAAATGATCCTTCACATGCTCTTTGGGGCACATGTTAATAAGTATAGTTGGGACCAGTGTGTCTGAACGCTTTTTAATAATACTGTGAAAAATCCCTTTTTCCGTGATCAGTGTCACTTACTTTGCATTAACATGCATTTTATTTTTCTTTGTAATAAAACTAAATAAAATGACTATTTCGACAAAAATCTTTTAGTTGACAATCCAAGAGAATGTAATCACTCCGTGTTGACAATCAACAAACACAGATGAAAAGACAACTATCACATAATCACAGACTAGAACACTGACTGTTATTTCAGCATAATGTTGCATGTTGATAAAATAATTCAACATAATAAGACTAAAAAACCGAGAAGGGAATCATTATTTACTGGCAGCTCCATTAGCTGAAGTTAATTTTGACGGGGGTCAAAATTGGCGTTGTGCAACGCCTATAATGGAGTTCAGAGCTCGGTTACGGAAAAAGTTAAAGTTAAATGTAGCCGCGGTTACAACTTTAACTTAACTTTAAACGGCCACTCAGGCAACCGGCCCTTAATCACTACGTTTTTGTAAGTGGGCAACATTATTCAAAATGTCAGACTTATTTACTTGTCAGTTGTCAACTTGTCAAAGATGTCAAAGTCAGAAAGTAGTGATGGTTTTCAACTTGTTTCATCGAAAAAATCCTCAAAAAAGAAAACTATAGTCCCTAATGAACTGAAATTTCAGAAAAGCGAAATTAAAATAGATATCGAGAAATCATACACGTAATGCCCTTTTTAAGGAATTTTTAAATAAATGTTGAGGTTATGTATGAAGTTATTTTGATCCGATTTTATTATTTTTCAGACGAATTCAAACTGCTGTGGATGAACTAGAGACATCGGAATATTTGAAAAGTGTAATTAGAGCTGTAAGTAATGTTTTAATTGATAAAAACATTATAGAAATCCTATGTTTCGGTCTTGGTCATATTGGCGAATGCAATGTTTCAAGATACCAACTAGCCCTCTTACTGTGCTTAAAGAAAAATTTTGAACCTCAAAAAGTATTTGTGCATGACCCGATATTCTATACAGATGAATGCGAACTTATAAAAAAGTTAAATTTAACTCTTATTGAAGAAAATACAGAAGGCAGTTACATAATATCAAACAAAGGAATTTCTGTAATATACCTACCACACTGTCCGAAACAGCTAACTAATAATTTCCTTTGGAGTAATTGGGGTTTGAATTTGGAAAATTGCATTCTTCTTGGAAACAGTTTTACTTCAATCATAGATAATAATTCAGATAGAATATTGTCTAACACTGTACCATTCATATATAGAATACGTCCTTTAACAAATGAAGTGTTTTTAGATAACAATTTTACATATAAAGATATCTTTAACGATACATCTATCCATTACTTTTGTAAAGAAAAACTTGAGTCAGTATCATCAGATTTTTGGATTGATAAAGAAAAGCCACAGTATACAAACACTGTTGAGTTCATAACATCACTAATGGTTGATAAGTTGACAGTTTGAATTTGTTTGAAGGTCTGAAAATGGCATCAATAACTGGGAAACCAGCTCTGATAACATTAAGGCAGTTGCTCTCGGAATTAAGAAAGCAGAGTTCGACTAACAAGCTTACAGAGAACCAAATGGCAAAATATATTTTGGATCAGTATAGAAAATATCAGACTACAGATCAACAACTTTGTAAAGCAGCAGACGAGATGCACTTTAAAGCCAAGACTTATAATGATTACCTCCATTTTTCGAGACGGTACAAAGAACTTAACACAGAGTACAAAGGAAAAGGGGAAAGGAGCATAGAAGATACAGCAAAAATGGTTGGGTTTAAACTACCACATGATCCCAAATAAGTAAACAGTCATTTAATTGTAAAAGTTGTAATTTCTCATAATTTCAATTCATATTTTAGTTACAAAATTAGATGTGAAAGTGTAAAAACTAAAATTACATTGTAATCTGTTTTTATATTAGCATAGAAAGTACAAACATTTTATTTATAGTGATAGTAGATTTAGAATAAAGATTCAAAATGAAAAAATGTTTTATAAATCTTATTTACAATAACAATTTACAATATCAAAATAAGTAATCCTATACAAATACATTTTGTTTTGTATAATCCAAATATGGCTACATACAAAATATATTATTCATTTTTAAGAATAAAAGGTGTCATATTAATGGATGGATATACTGCCAAAGCAAAAGGCAGTATTATTTCAATTTTGTTTTGATATCTCATCTCAAAACTAAGTATTGTTTTGATTTAGTTTTTAGTGCTTTATATAAATGTTCAAGCTGTTGGTAAACCAAAAAATAAAAGCAATTGAAATAAAAATATGGTTGGTTTGGTTCATAAAGATAGTATTCTTTACTACAAGAATACTATGTTTATGTTTTTGTTTAATTGGTTGATGTTGTATGACGTGTCAAAACAACATTATGATTTTAAAATTTTACTCTTTTTTTTTGCTACCAAAGTTTCCAAGTCCTAATTAATTGATATTCGTTTTTGTAATTCTAATATGCTCAGGATATAGAATTAAATCGAAAATTGACAAAATTAACAATTAATATTAAAATATCAACAGATGCAGGTTTTTAAGCCTCTAGAAATATGACAACTTAAAAAAAATAGACTAGATAAAATATGTGAATAGACAAACAGATTCTGTAACAATTAATAAATTTCATAAATGCTTATAACCCTGGTCAGTGTTGCCATGTCTTCTAAAGTTACAACTACTGAGTGTATTCCTTCTCAATGAGTTTGGCTATGGTCTGCAACTGCATGTTGCTGGTGCCTTCATAAATGGTGCCGATCTTTGCATCGCGGAAGAACTTCTCTTGAGGGAAATCTCTCGTGAAACCCACTCCTCCCATGAAGTCGATGCATTTTGATGTTAGGGTTTGTGCTATTTCTGTAACAAGGAAAGAATATTATTTATTAGACGATGCCCGCGACTTCGTCCGCGTGGATTTGGTGGATTCTTGAAGGTTTTTTTAATGCCCGCGGGAACTTCAGCGGGAAAGTCACTGACAAAGGGCTTAATCCAACAATTTAAAGTCGCTCAGCGAGCTATGGAGAGGACTATGTTAGGAGTTTCTCTGAAAGATAAAATTCTCTATGAATTCTTCTCTAAAAATTCATAGAGAAAAAGAGATCCGTAGGAGAACCAGGGCCACTGACATAGGCCAAACCATCAGTAAGCTGAAGTGGCAGTGGGCAGGCCATGCTTGTCGCAGGAGCGATGGCCGCTGGAGCCGGAAAGTTCTGGAGTGGAGACCGCGAACAAGCGTAGTGCGGGGCGCCCTCCAGCATGATGGACCGACGACATAAAGAGAGTGGCGGGAAGTGGCTGGATGAGAACAGCTGAGGACCGGGTGTGTATTGTAATTCGTATCTATACTAAGAAGAATAACATAATTATCTTATTACCTGAAGCATAGTATTTTGCCATTGCAGCTTCCTTGACGAATTCAAGCCCGTTCTCTTTCAATCTAGCCGCGTTGTAGGTGAGCAGTCTCGCCGCTTCCAGTTGAGTTTGGAGGTGTGCGATCTGGTAGCTGATACCCTGAGGAGGAAAATATTCTAAGGCTGAGCTCTATGGCGTGTGTTTTGACTTGAGACAGAGTTAAAAAACGACACTCATAATTATGTCCTAACTCCTAACATAAATCTGTCTCGCTTTAGCACAATCTTAAGTCTTTCCAGAGATTCAAATTTTAATCTCGCAGTAAAAAAGTACAGAACTCTCGGTTTCTCTAAGCATTCTCCTAGATAGATAGAAAATTCTGTATTACTACACGAAGTTTATAATAGTACATATATAGAGTTAGGTAATTAATGAACACAGGTGCGCAAAGGCTGTCTTATCGCTTTGTATTATCATCTTACTTAAGAGTGCGTTTCCGCATATCGGGTGACTTTCGGTACATATTGTGACTAAGTTAAACCAAATAAGATGGAAATAAAAATTGCTACACATAGATTGGTCCTTAATCTCCAAATCTTGGGAGTTGATTTTGTTCAAAATCTCAATTTTTAGTACTATAAAAATTATTTTCCGTCACCTCTTCACACAAAATTCACGATTTTGGGGTGACTTTAGGTACATTTCTTGTATATAATATACCCGTTTTATGTAATTAAAAAATACTATCTGTTAGCAGATATGTTCAACTCAAAATCTTGGAGAGAAAAATATCAAAAATATTACAAATAGTATAAAAAATAAAATATAGCATCGCGTGTACTTTTTTCACATATTTTCGTTTAAACCGAACCTTAAAATAGTGTGCAATAAGGCTTATTTTGATTTTACTCGGTCTCTGGTTTGATTTCATTTCAAAATTCGAAATTCAAATATCAATCAGTCGGCGTTTGACCGCCTTTCTGAGTGGAGGCTGCGCTGGTTGTAAGCAGATGCTGGTATCGAAAAACATCGCTGTACGAACACGAAATAGTTCATAGCAAACCAAATTGATACTTTATATATTTTGAAAAGAAAGGTAAGTAACTAAGTACTAGGTACCTGTGGTACCTTCAATATAATAGCATTATTTTATTATTTGATAGAATTTCGAAATTTCTTGCAAAGTTATATTCCCCGAATGTAGTACTGACCTGCATGTATACCTCGAAAACTTCTATTGGAACTCCTAGATCTTTAGAGTTAATTGTATCGAGTTTGGGCTCGTTTTGTAAGTTATGATGAGATCTTACCACTGGACTTGTTGGAGTGACCTGATGGTATACTTCGAAGACTACTACTGGATCTTCTAGACGGCTACAGCTAGTTATATCGAGTTTGGGCTCGTTTTGTAAGTAATGATGAGATCTTACCACTTGACTTGTTGGAGTGACCTGATGGTATACTTCGAAGACTACTACTGGATCTTCTAGACGGCTACAGCTAGTTATAGCGAGTTTGGGCTCGTTTTGTAAGTAATGATGAGATCTTACCACTGGACTTGTTGGAGTGACCTGATGGTATACTTCGAAGACTACTACTGGATCTTCTAGACGGCTACAGCTAGTTATATCGAGTTTGGGCTCGTTTTGTAAGTAATGATGAGATCTTACCACTGGAATTGTTGGAGCGACTTGGTGGTATACCTCGAAGACTTCTATTGGAACTCCTAGATCTTTACAGCTAGTTATATCGAGTTTGGGCTCGTTTTGTAAGTAATGATGAGATCTTACCACTGGACTTGTTGGAGTGACTTGGTGGTATACCTCGAAGACTTCTATTGGAACTCCTAGATCTTCAGAGTTAGTTGTATCGAGTTTGGGCTCGTTTTGAAAGTTACGATGAGATCTTACCACTGGACTTGTTGGAGTGACCTGATGGTATACTTCGAAGACTACTACTGGATCTTCTAGACGGCTACAGCTAGTTATAGCGAGTTTGGGCTCGTTTTGTAAGTAATGATGAGATCTTACCACTGGACTTGTTAGAGTGACCTGATGGTATACTTCGAAGACTACTACTGGATCTTCTAGACGGCTACAGCTAGTTATATCGAGTTTGGGCTCGTTTTGTAAGTAATGATGAGATCTTACCACTGGACTTGTTGGAGTGACCTGATGGTATACCTCAAAGACTTCTATTGGAACTCCTAGATCTTCAGAGTTAGTTGTATCGAGTTTGGGCTCGTTTTGAAAGTTACGATGAGATCTTACCACTGGACTTGTTGGAGTGACCTGATGGTATACTTCGAAGACTACTACTGGATCTTCTAGACGGCTACAGCTAGTTATATCGAGTTTGGGCTCGTTTTGTAAGTAACGATGAGATCTTACCACTGGACTTGTTGGAGTGACTTGGTGGTATACCTCGAAGACTTCTATTGGAACTCCTAGATCTTTACAGCTAGTTATATCGAGTTTGGGCTCGTTTTGAAAGTTACGATGAGATCTTACCACTGAACTTGTTGGAGTGACCTGATGGTATACTTCGAAGACTACTACTGGATCTTCTAGACGGCTACAGCTAGTTATATCGAGTTTGGGCTCGTTTTGTAAGTAATGATGAGATCTTACCACTGGACTTGTTGGAGTGACCTGATGGTATACTTCGAAGACTACTACTGGATCTTCTAGACGGCTACAGCTAGTTATATCGAGTTTGGGCTCGTTTTGTAAGTTATGATGAGATCTTACCACTGGACTTGTTGGAGTGACCCGATGGTATACTTCGAAGACTACTACTGGATCTTCCAGACGGCTACAGCTAGTTATATCGAGTTTGGGCTCGTTTTGTAAGTAATGATGAGATCTTACCACTGGACTTGTTGGAGTGACTTGGTGGTATACCTCGAAGACTTCTATTGGAACTCCTAGATCTTTACAGCTAGTTATATCGAGTTTGGGCTCGTTTTGTAAGTTATGATGAGATCTTACCACTGGACTTGTTGGAGTGACCTGATGGTATACTTCGAAGACTACTACTGGATCTTCTAGACGGCTACAGCTAGTTATATCGAGTTTGGGCTCGTTTTGTAAGTAATGATGAGATCTTACCACTAGACTTGTTGGAGTGACCTGATGGTATACTTCGAAGACTACTACTGGATCTTCTAGACGGCTACAGCTAGTTATATCGAGTTTGGGCTCGTTTTGTAAGTAATGATGAGATCTTACCACTGGACTTGTTGGAGTGACCTGATGGTATACTTCGAAGACTACTACTGGATCTTCTAGACGGCTACAGCTAGTTATATCGAATTTGGGCTCGTTTTGTAAGTAACGATGAGATCTTACCACTGGACTTGTTGGAGTGACTTGGTGGTATACCTCGAAGACTTCTATTGGAACTCCTAGATCTTTACAGCTAGTTATATCGAGTTTGGGCTCGTTTTGTAAGTTATGATGAAATCTTACCACTGGACTTGTTGGAGTGACCTGATGGTATACCTCGAAGACTTCTATTGGAACTCCTAGATCTTTAGAGTTAGTTGTATTGAGTTTGGGCTCGTTTTGTAAGTTATGATGATTAGATCTTGGAGTTCCAATAGAAGTCTTCTATTAGTCTTCGAGATATACCATCAGGTCACTCCAACAAGTCCAGTGGTAAGATCTCATCATTACTTACAAAACGAGCCCAAACTCGATATAACTAGCTGTAGCCGTCTAGAAGATCCAGTAGTAGTCTTTGAAGTATACCATCAGGTCACTCCAACAAGTCCAGTGGTAAGATCTCATCATAACTTACAAAACGAGCCCAAACTCGATATAACTAGCTGTAAAGGTCTAGGAGTTCCAATAGAAGTCTTCGAGGTATACCACCAAGTCACTCCAACAAGTCCAGTGGTAAGATCTCATCATTACTTACAAAACGAGCCCAAACTCGATATAACTAGCTGTAAAGATCTAGGAGTTCCAATAGAAGTCTTCGAGGTATACCACCAAGTCACTCCAACAAGTCCAGTGGTAAGATCTCATCATTACTTACAAAACGAGCTCAAACTCGATATAACTAGCTGTAGCTGTCTAGAAGATCCAGTAGTATAGTCTTCGAAGTATACCATCAGGTCACTCCAACAAGTCTAGTGGTAAGATCTCATCATTACTTACAAAACGAGCCCAAACTCGATATAACTAGCTGTAGCTGTCTAGAAGATCCAGTAGTAGTCTTCGAAGTATACCATCAGGTCACTCCAACAAGTCCAGTGGTAAGATCTCATCATTACTTACAAAACGAGCCCAAACTCGATATAACTAGCTGTAGCCGTCTAGAAGATCCAGTAGTAGTCTTCGAAGTATACCATCAGGTCACTCCAACAAGTCCAGTGGTAAGATCTCATCCTAACTTACAAAACGAGCCCAAACTCGATATAACTAGCTGTAAAGATCTAGGAGTTCCAATAGAAGTCTTCGAGGTATACCACCAAGTCACTCCAACAAGTCCAGTGGTAAGATCTCATCATTACTTACAAAACGAGCCCAAACTCGATATAACTAGCTGTAGCTGTCTAGAAGATCCAGTAGTAGTCTTCGAAGTATACCATCAGGTCACTCCAATAAGGCCAGTGGTAAGATCTCATCATAACTTACAAAACGAGCCCAAACTCAATACAACTAACTCTAAAGATCTAGGAGTTCCAATAGAAGTTTTCGAGGTATACATGCAGGTCAGTACTACATTCGGGGAATGTAACTTTGCAAGAAATTTCGAAATTCTATCAAATAATAAAATAATGCTATTATATTGAAGGTACCATAGGTACCTAGTACTTAGTTTCTTCTTTTCAAAATATATTATCAATTTGGTTTGCTCAACTTAGACTTAGATTTAGAATTAAACTTAGATTTAGACTAAGTCTGAGTTCAAATCTAAGCCTAAGTCTAACACTAAGACTAAGTCTTAGACTAATACTAAGTCTAAGTCTATATCTTAGTCTTAGTGTTAGACTTAGACTTAGCTTAGACTTAGACTCAGACTTAAAGAGACTTAGTCTTAGTCTAAGTCTAAGACTAAGACTAAATCTAAGTCTAACTTAGTGTACAGCAAGTCCGGACGAAAATAAAAAATAAAAAAATAAAACATAAACAATTTATATCCAAGTATCAAAACAAGTTAATTCACTCATTTTTAACGCAGCTTGCCCGCGCCTGTGTGTGCGTGTGAACGGTGCATGTGTAGAAGTGCGTTTTTATACCTACTCTTTGCGAAATCCCGTCCTTAAGCACACTGAATTGGATGGTTCAAGTCTGAATCAAAAAGACTATATGTACCTAGTCAGGTTCGGGTATATTATTACCTGAAAAGAGTATATCTTCTTGCCAAATTGCTTCCTGTCTAGCGTGTAAGGGATGGTGGCATCCATACAACCCTGACACAGCCCAATCATCTGCGCCGCGATGCCGATGCGACCCTCGTTGAGGAAGCCAGCTGCGTATTTGTAACTGAAGACAATGACAATACGACGATCGTGTAACAAAATATTTTTGTTAGATTCAAAGTTTATCACGATTACAATTACAAGAATTGACCTACGCAACCTACAGTTCTGCGTTTATATCATGGAGTTCCATAAGGTTTTTCAATGTTATGGAATTGAGGTAAAAGATACTAAGTACAAGCCATTTTTTATCTTGCCTGTTGCTCCATCTTTTTTAGTGACAAATGGTAGCAGGCTAACTTGGAAGGGGTATAGCAGTGTACATTCAGTTGGATGTACATTGCTATACCCCTTCCAAATACACCTAATCTGTTTCTACACGCTATCGTGCCGGAACACTAAATCGCTTGGCAGCACGTCTTTGACGGTAGGGTGGGTAAAGCCTCCCACCAGACCAGACCAGAGACCATTCAGAAATTATAAATTCCCAAATTGCCCCCGCCGGGAATCGAACCTTTGACCTCTCAGTTATAAGACTACAGCGCTACCACTACGTCACGTCAGGGAGGTCGTCTTTTGTTTATGTCCAAATCCATTAAGTGGGTTCTCGTGTTTCCGCAAGATTTCGCTTCCTAACATTTCAAACAGGAACATAAATATCGTAATATGGTCACATTAACCAAATATTTAAAGACAAATGTACCTAGGCCTACTTATGAAGTAAAAAGTATAGCAAAAATGGTGTTTTTGGAGTAAGTTTTATGCTTCCGAGCCACATAACTTACCCTTTCCCATATTCTCCCAGGATATTCTCCTCGGGCACTCGCACGTTGTCGAAATGGACCATGCAAGTCCCGGAGGCGCGAATGCCGAGTTTGTTCTCCGGTTTGGCCACTGTAAGGCCGGGCGTGTCACGCTCTGCTATGAAACAGGTGATGCCTTTGTAGCCCTGCAAAACAGAAAGTTCCATATGAAAAGTGTTTTTTTACGGTTCCCCTTATTGATTACTAGTACCTCCTCTATAAGCACTTTAAGACTTATAGAGTAGGTAGATCTATAGAAAATGTTGAACAAGTATATTTTTCGCAGGATTCTTCTTTTCTTTCAGGATTTTCGCAGGAGTTGATACATTGGCCATATCATAATTCAAGGAAAATTAACCAATAGGAATCCAACTGGTCGGAGGCTGAATATGATTGATGCATCAAAAGTTCAATATTGCAATACCTAGCTACTTAATCTGTGAGCTACCTGATTAAGATACAAGGCCTTACGTAATAATTTGTATTCATCGTTAACAAAGCGAGATCAACTCAATAATTGCATCATTGAAGTCCGTGATAACATAATGGGTCAGTTATATTACGTACGTACTTAAAACTGATAAGTGCCAGTTTATTATTATTTACGTATTCAACATCGAACGACTTAACGATTTTAAGGCGTTCTTTTTGTTACAGTTTTAGCCTATTTTATGGTTTCTATATCTTGGCGACATAACTTTTATTAATTTTTAACATCTAATTACACGATTCCATTACCTTTGATGGATCAGCATTAGCCATAATGAGGAATACGCCAGCGACATCCGAGTTAGAGATCCACATCTTGGAGCCATTGATGACGTAATCCTTGCCGTCCTTCTTTGCCACGGTTTTCAGCGCAAAAGCATCCGAACCAGATGATGGTTCAGTCAAACAGAAACTGCCAGCCTGAAAACGGAAAAATTTAAATGTTATCTATCTATAGGTACCTAAGTACCTACTTATAATAAAACTGTGACGGGAGGAATTCTGTACATTAAATATATTTTGAAAATTTTAATCGGAGAATGCTGTATTATCGATACTGAGCCATTACTGAGCCTAAAACAATTTTTTTTTGAATTTTTGTCTGTGCGTCTGTCCGTCTGTCTGTCTGTCTGTCTGTCTGTGCGCGCATCACGCTGTGTGCAGGGAATCAGCTAGTAGATATTATATATTTATAGCTCTATATTCAAGCATTAAAAAAGGTAAGTACCGTATTAGTACTTTAGTGAAATTTTAGCCGTTCACAAGTTTCAACAATATCTTTCGCTCGTATTGGGATTTGGAAATCTTCGGGAGTTCTCAGAATTTTTTTTTTTCACTGGCATTTTCCAGGTCCTTAAATAATACCTCAAAATCGTTGATTTATTGCTCCGTTATGAAAGGACAAACAAATAGGTACACTTTTGCGTTTATGATTTTCAAGGGATTAAAACTTACGTATTCCGTGCACAGTTTCGTCAAGTACTTCTTCTTCTGTTCCGCTGTGCCCAACTTCATGAACAAAGAGTTGACCAGTGTGTTGTGGATGTCGACGTACGCGGCCACCGCCGGGTCCACCCTCGACAGCTCTTCCACAACCAGCATCATCGTGAGGAACCCGCAGCCAGATCCGCTGTATTCTGCTGGCGTTTCTATGCCCATTAACTGGAAGATTAAAGGCGATGTAAGCTGTTTTAACCTTCTACTGCGTTAATATTTCCTGCTGGACTTAAGTTTGATAAACTGTATAAGATTTTCGAAATAACAACCAGTTGTAATGTACGGCAATGCTTAAATATGCACTTCACACAAAGAATTCCAATATAATCAAAGACTTCACATATGGAAGAGGCTTAAACGTGCCTATATTGTCTATGGTCTTTTAATAAATGTCCTTCTTGTCTACGCCACCGACACGGCAATATCTTTGATTTCTCCGGAGTCCCGAAACCTTAATTTGAATCCAGATCAATCCCACTTCTGACACCATGTTATGATCCCAGATTTTTGAATGTGGGATTAATCTGGATTCAGATTAAGGTTTCGGGATGCGGGAGAAGTTTTTTGTTTGTTGTTTTAGGTCCCTCAAGTACTTACACCATTATCGAACAGCATTTGTCTGATGCCTTCGTCAATTTTGTGTTCGTCTTCCATTTTTTTCACCAGCGGTGCTATCTGTTCTGTGGCCAGTTTTCTAACTGGAAAAAAGGGTACAATAATAATATGGCGATATCAAGATTGTGGTTTGTCATACGAAGCCTTCATGAGTAAACTGATATCTTAGCATTAAGTGGCACCTGTAACAACGGCAACTTCGAACAGAATAATTCAAAGTTCAAATCTTTAAATACCTACCTTTTTTAAAAGAATTGATCAAAATTATCATGTTTATCAGTTATCATCATGTTGTTAAGTTCATATGACTGTATTTGCTAACGTTATCAATATAATACGTAGGCTTCGAGCATAAGTATGTAGGTACGTAGGTATAATTGGATACCTAACATATCATAAATAGGTAGATACGTTTATCATACTTCATAATATTTTAATGACTTGCAAACAATCGGGTTTTCTTCTGTTTTATCTGATCTGTGAAATTTGTTTTATAATTCGTTCTCATTCTGTAGGTCCTCTTTAAATATTTTAATTATGTAGGTTATTTGGCTGCAGTCACACCTGATGGTAAGTGAAGAGCCTAAGATGGAACGCGCAGCCAAGCTGAAGTTGACTAATATCCTCCTATCCCCTCCAAATAAGCGGAAAGCTTGTGCTAGGAGTGGGTACGACAATAGTGCAACGGGTGGGATTCGAACCTGCGAGCTTTCAGTTTTGAGTACCTTTAACCGTTGGGCTATTGAGGCTATAAATTCTACTTTTATCAATACCATTTAAATAGGTACCTATTGGTAGGTATGTGTAGACTCTAGGTCAATAATGGTTGCCTTATTGGACCACGGAGTTCAAGCTATATGCTATGCACGGAGTTGCTAAAGAAGATATGCTTACTTACCTACCTTGTTTCAAAGTCTTAGTACTTAGGTCAAAACCTAAGTAGGTACATAATTACTACATAATATGAACACAAGTAGGATTATAGAAAAGAATATTATGTAGGTACTTGTTTCTTTCATAGCTAATTCATCGTCAGTCAGCATGGTCAAAGGCCTAGGGGCTTCTGTACTGAAATTCTTCGTTTTCGCAGCGACCACGATCGGTGCCCGCCATTGCTCCAAGATCTGTGAACGAGATTTTCCAAATTCGAATCTTTTTTTTAAACCACTTTTTTATTTATTTATCAAGGACAAAGGTCAATCACAATACAGCCATTTCTATCGTAAAATAATAGATTTGTTTTGAACACACCTTGCAGCCGACACGACGCAAAGGAAACATTTTTATGTTCTTATTTATTATTTTTTGCAATGCGAGCACGCAGCAGTCGCTGACCGAACCGGAATATAAACTGGTTAAACGCTGATACGAATTTAATATTAGCTTATTTAGTCGTCATTGGCAGTTAGCATTTGTTATCTCACTCACACAGATATAACATGTGTTTTTCTCAATTTAAAACTATTACATAGTACTATAGAACGAAATTAATAATGATTTAAAAGATGATACGTACCTACATATTTTACGAAAAATAGAATGTGCACATTAGTCAGTTACTGGCGCTTCGTGTTGACTAGTATTTTTAGAGCAGTAAGGGGTTTAGGAGGACTAACTATTTATATTAGACTTGATGCAGTTTTAGACGTTGGGAAGTGTGCCTTATAAAGTTAAAAAGTAAAAACAAATATTTAAATCATGTTAAAAATATATTCAAGAAAATTGAAGGATGATCGCTGTCCTTCGATCGAGCGATGCCACACATGGTGGCTCGATACGGTGTCGCTTCCATGACGCTTCGTTTCGTGCTTAACTGTAACAATTACATTATATTTAGTTAACTAACACACATTACACACATACACATTATACACATTTATCAAATTACCAAATCTCGTGGAATACCTACCTACCGGGCTCAGGGCTTCCGATTAGAAGTTTCTGCGCCTGTTGAAATCTTAGAACTATTTATCATTACAGACTTTTTTAGCCGCAAGTTTGTCGCAGTAATTCTTTGCTTGTTTATAATTCATAGGCGTTTTAAATAATATGTCATTAAAATTAATATAATTTTTTGTTTTTATTAAAATTATTAAAATGTAACTTTATTATATAATTATTATTTATTATACAATTAAAATTATTTTTATAGATCTATTGATGTACCGGATGTACCAGTTTCTTAAGTATGTGCTTCATTTTTTTGTTAGTACGTCACTTGCGTAAAATGAAACTCTATAATATCCGGATAAAGTTGTTAGGTTGGCTATATGTTTCTAGAAACTTATAGAAAATACCAAAAATGTTACCATGCTATAAACATGTCCTAGCAAAGCGGCAGATTATTTCATTGTAATAAAACTTACGGTGGAAACTGAAGTGGCAATGGACGGGGAGCGTAGTTGTAAGAATGGAATAGTGACCACGCACCCGAAAAGCTCAGTGTTAGTAGACCTGGCACTAAGGGTCCCCTATGAGCCCATGACATGAGATAACACCGAAAATTTAAGGTTTTAAATATACACGAGTATACAATAATAAAATATAGAAGAAATAGCTACCTTTTTAAGGTTCTGTAGTGGAATATTTCAGTTTTGTCCAGTCCATCTGTCAGTTTGTATGTCATAGCCAGTGTTTTCAGAAACTATCAAAACTACAAAGTTGACAATTTGGCAAGTTATCAAAACTTGTATTATGATGATACAGAGGTTTGCACTCAAACTTTGAAAAAATAAAAATGATGAATGATCTCAATATTTTCATCATGAACCTTCCTTGAATCCTTTGAAATATTAAGCTATCACAAAATTCTTTATAAAATTTTAAATAAGTATATTTAATATTATGAACTACTAAAGGTCCTAATGATATTGATGTAGAAATCAAATTAACAAATATAAATATTTATTTAATTAAAAAAAATACAAGCTTTTATGGTTGTGTTGTTTTATTACAGAGTTCCCATAGCAGACTTCCAAGGTACTACCTTTTGGCTCCATCATCAGACCCTGGATATCATCTAGAATTAGAGTATTTGTCAAGAAAAATCAAATGAGTCCAAACTCAATGGGGTTACTTTATTATAGAGTTCCTATAGCCATCTTCCGGCTCCATCATCAGATCAGCTCCATATCACTATAATATTGCATTGTCATCCGATTTAGATATATGTACATGCAAAATTTCAGCTCAGTCGAAAATCGGGAATATATTTTTTGCAAGATTTGACATAAACAAACATACGTACTTTGCAAGTTAAATGATAAAGAGATATCTAGTTCATGCGCATTTTGGGCAGAAAGTCTTTCTAACTACGGCAACGTTATTTACAGCTGTCACTGTCAGCTGTCAGCTCAACTGCCATTACTTTGCAAAGCACGACGTTTCTCGAATATTACGAATGCGATTTGCAATTAAATTCCTCTGACGAGCGAAATTCTAAGAGAATTCCTTAGTGGTAAGATTATCTTTGCGAAGCCAACAAAATTTAAGAATAATAAGAAGTGGTAAAAGTGTTTGTCGTGTACTCATTCTGTGTTTAGTTTGTAACATCAGGTTAATTTTGAGTGGATCGAAAATTTAGATTTCTTAGAACCTCGTGTGTGATATTAAGCTGGAATTATGGCTAAATGGGGAGAAGGAGACCCTCGGTGGATTGTTGAAGAGCGTCCAGACGCTACAAATGTAAATAACTGGCACTGGACGGAGAAAAACGCTGGCCCTTGGTCTCAGGAGCGTTTGAAGGAGTTGCTGAATAATTTAAAAATTGCCCAAAATGGGATAGACTGCAAGATCACAGAGGTTGAGAAGATAGATGGGGAGGCGACTGCGAACAATAGGAAAGGGAAGTTGATATTTTTCTATGAGTGGGACATTAAGTTGAAGTGGGAAGGGCTGCTGGCTGGGGGCTCTGATAAGGTTAAAGGGGAAGTGCATATCCCGAATTTGTCTGAGGAGAATGATGTCAGTGAGGTTGATGTAAGTATATCCACATTATTCAGATGTGGTGTGTTATGGTGATGGCTAATATATTTGTGTCAAAAAAATTCCTAAGTACTACTACAACTAATATTTGGAAAATTTTTTGGTTTCTTAAAAAAATAATAATAAATTAATTAAGCATATTTTTTTATTTTATAAATAATAAATATGTTACTCATTATAAAATTATTATTCTTCAGATGACTGTCACAATCAAAGGCAGTGGTGATGAAGCACAGAGGGTTAAAGCCTTCATGCACAATGTTGGAAAAGCAGAAATTCGAAAGCAGCTCTCAGAATACATCAGAAGCTTGAAAGAGGAATTCTCTAAAGGTAATTAACGTACATGTGCCGTATATTACTGGCCGACTAGCCGATTAATTGGTTGTAAAGAGACCTACTTAAAACTTCCCTAGTTAGTAATTATTGCTAAATCAATTGAAGGGCTATAAAATTGTGTGCATGTGAAACAATTATGCTATTGCATATGGAAGCAAACATGGACGTTGGGAGAGTGTTTCACAATTTACCAGTTCATTTCAGAAACGTAATAATTTTGATTAATTGATTGATAAACTCTGTTAACCGTAGGTCTGATTCTGCCCAAGAAAGGGGAAGAAAATGTGAAACCAGATAACGTTTCCACTATAACCAGTGGTTTCAACAAGAAAATCAACATGGAACCTGTACTTTCAAAGCAAAAGAAGCAGATTGGCTGTAAACTAGATACAAAAAATATAGAATTGACTGAGACCTTCCAGTGTAGGGCGCAGGAGTTCTATGATGCTATGACTCGGATAGAAATGGTTACAGCTTTTACTCAAGGTATTTTATATTTGACTAAATTAGTTACTAAACTAGACCTAACTAAACCCACCTTCAAGGACTGTCAAGGTGTGAAGAAACTGAATAAAGTTACTGATTGAGTGTACTCCTTCCAAGTTAACCTGCACCTCATCTGCCTGATATCTTAGACTGCATTGTCACATACCATCAAGTGAGATCTTGCCATCAAATTGAATAAAAAAAAAATCAATATGAATTTTTTGACTTTGTAGCAGAAACTGGCGACATTCTTCATTTCAGAGAGTTTACTTGGATGTCCTCTGGGCGGTTTATAATGACGTCACAAACGATCTAATATAGCAGATATATAAAAAAATATATTTTATTTTCGATAGTTTTAAAATTCAATTATTGAGTTTGGTGTCTATTTAAAAAAAAAATATATTTTTGTGTTCTTTCAATTTTGATTTTAAGTTCATGTATGTTTTGTTTTTTATAGGTCATGTGAAAATGGAGGCTGAGAAAGGGGGCAAGTTTTGTCTTTTCGGTGGCAACGTGACCGGAGAATTTCGTGAGCTAGTGCCAGGGAAGAAGATCGTACAGTACTGGAGATACAAGCAGTGGCCGGACCAGCACTTCTCCGAAGTCACATTTACTATTGATGAGAAAGTAGGTTTATCACAATATTGTCGGTCAACTCGGTAGTCGGTAACTTAAAGGTTTTTTTTAAATAGAATATTAGGCAAGCTGAACTTGACTTATATTCTCCTATCCCCTCGTCTTCGTTTCCTGGGAATCTTTTCCGCAAGTAGGCGTCGATTCGCCCGTTTTGCGTGCTCCTATCCCCTCTTAATAAGCGAAAAACTTGTGCTAGGAGTGGGTACGACAATAGTGCAACGGGTGGGGTCAAACTTGTAACCTTTCAGTTTTGAGTCTGCACCTTTAACCGTTGAGCTATTAGAATAGAATAGAATAGAAATATTTTTAGAATAGAAATATTTTTTATTCAAATAAACTTTTACAAGTGGTTTTGAATAGTCGTGAATCTACCACTGGTCCGGAATGCCCTTCCTGCTGAGAAGAGCCAGCAATAAACTCGGCGGTTACTCTTTAAAAAAAAAATTTTATACCATAGGAAACAAAACTTTGCTATGTATACACAGTGGCGTGCACAGATGTACTTACAGGGTAGGCAGATGATACAAAATGGAAAAAATCTTCAGTGCGAATTTAAAAAAAACTTAAGGGTAGACATTGTACAAATTATAAAAAGCCTACCCTTAAGTTTTTATAACTCGTACTGGTGATTTTCTCCATTTTATATCATTTTTCCGCATTATGCCTACCCTGTGTGCGTATACAGTGTTTCCACAATAAAGTTTCAAAAATGCAAAACACGTTAAGACAGGCAGACAAAAGCAGACCCATTCTCGTTGGTATTATTATATACTTAATAATTTTTGTTAATTCAGGACGACCACACGCTAGTGACCCTGAAGCAGGAGCTGGTGCCGACTGCGGAGGTGGAGCAGACCCGGGAGAACTGGAAACGCTACTACTTCGACAGCATCAAGCGGGCTTTTGGCTTCGGAGCCTTCCTGTGATCCACGCCTGCCTTAGACTAATATTAGGTAAGCTAATATAACTGCTGATACATTTGCCTGTCTTAGATATAGTTTTAGGATTAGACAGTTTTTAAGATTACTAATATTAGTTTAAATGTGTGTTTTCCGTACTAACAAATATGATCTCATGGTCGAATTAAATGATTTTTATTTTTTTATTTTATAACTAAATGTCCATATCGCTCATTAAATACTTTTTCTTTTTTTTTTAAATGAAAGAATATAAGCCAAGCTGAAGTTCTGCCTCTCCCCTCCAAATAAGCGAAAAGCTTGTGCTAGTGGGTACGACAATAGTGCAACGGGTGGGGTTCGAACCTGCGACCTTTCAGTTTTCAGTCAACACGTTTAACCGTTGGGCTATTGAGGCTTTAATAGGGCCACAAATCAAAAAGTCTAAGTCTTATAATAAATCATATCGGATGAATGCAGGACAAAATACCGCATCTGATAATGTGTGAACTTAACATTTATTGAATAAAAACATAGAAAAAAATCATGTTTTCAGTTTTCTTTTGATAGTTGGACTATGAGAGTGAGGGATTAGACAATGTGCCGTGTTTGCACACACACGTGTACATTATAAAATCTCCCGCGCAAATGTCTTACCTCTTTGGAGATTGGCCCTTCTTAGTAAATCCATCTTAGACTGCATTGTTATTTACCATCTGGTGAAATGACCAGGATGTCTAGGTTATCTTGTCGAGAATTAAAATTTTTTTTTTTGATTAACCTAAATCTGTTAGGCCACGTCTAGGCAGCCGCAGGCGTTATCTATTAATACATGTTTTATTGTAAACTTAAAAAGTTCGTAAATATTGTGTAATTTTTTTGCAGGTTCAATTCTACCAACATTAAGAATAATGAAGTTTGGCACCAGTTTGCAGAAGTTATTTTAACGGACTGCGCGATCTGTGATTGCTCGAAACCTTAATGTATCTCATACAAGCACGCGTCACGAATGTTGAAACACTTAACAAAGAACAACTGGCATGTTATTTATGTAAGTGTACTTATGAAATCTAGAATTTGTATGAAATTCATAGAAAATGTTTACCCAGCAATGTAGTGCTCAGCCAAGTTAGGAAATGTGTTCAACAAATCGTCAGACAAAATTCATTAATGGTACAATTCAAAATATAGAGTTTCGAGTAATTGAGAGTCAACGTCAGTCAGTAGTTTTAAGTCGACAGCTAAAATAAATATTTCTCTAGCAGATTGTATGGTTTCCTGTCAATTAGAACGAAAATTTGACTTGTTCCGTTAGTGCTTTGGAAAGATTATTCAATTTCCAACCATTTTGCATAATTAACTCAAAATACCTGTTTTTGGATATGTTCCACTAATGAATTTGACCCACGAAATTGTCGAGGTATTTGAAAAGGTGTCCTAGCCATCGTATGCAATTACTAAATGATACTAGCCAATGTAAAAAATGTAATACGTTTTTTTTACAAAAATATTTCTAAGAAGTTGTATAAATATACAACTCCTTAGAAATATTTGTAACACTTTCCTGTTTATTTTAGTCATTGTATAAAATTCATAGGATTTCTATATAATTACATACATACTGCATAGCATCATCAGCGGATTGGATTGCAGAGACATCGGTTCGAAAATGGAATTTTTCAAAAAAAAAATAAAAAGTACCCTCTAGTGAGGGCATAAATATGTTGCATGGCAAATATGACTTTCAAACTATACATTGGGCATAAATATGTTACATGGCAAATATGACTTTCTAACTATACATTGGGACGACCTCCCTGGCGCAGTGGTGAGCGCTTATAACTGGGAGGTCTCGGGTTCGATTCCCGGCGGTGCCAATTAAGGAATTTATAATTTCTAAATTGTCTCTGGTCTGGTCTGGTGGGAGGCTTGGGTAGTTACCACCCTACCGTCAAAGACTTGCCGCCAAGCGATTTAGCATTCCGGCACGATGCCGTGTAGAAACCGATTAGGGGTATGGGTTGAATTTACACTGCTATACCCCTTCCAAGTTAGCCCGCTACCATCTTAGACTGCATCGTCACTTACCATCAGGTGAGATCGCAGTCAAGGGCTATCTTGTCATCGAATAAAAAAAATATGTAAATTTTCTTGCCGATGTCGCTGCAGTCCCATGCGCTTCGTCAGATATGAATCATACTTTATGGTACCTTTGATGAACTATAGTGATAGTGAATACTTCCAGTAAGGCGATTCTATGAAACATATCTCACCCCATAGATAAGATCGTTTCATTAAATGTCCCAACCGGGAAACGTCTGATTGTTTCAACTTTCGTGGCGCGTACTATAAGGCGTCAGTTATACAAGAAGAGTTTAGAATGCGAGCGGCAAGAAATAGTTCGCAATTATCCTATGCGAATACTTTGCATACAATTTTCGCCCGCGATTATACATTACACTATAATGACATGATGACAAAAACTCGTATCACTTCAGCAACGCTCACATGTGAGTGCCGAAAATTTCGCTCGCATTCGAGAAACTTTCCATGTGTGACTGAGCCTAAAGCTTACGAACTCACGGAGCGGTTTTTACGAGCGCGTGTAGCGGTGTATATATAATAAGTCTGATCAAAAACAGATAAATTCCTTTTTTTTTATCTCCACAGATACCGAACTCACTACTATGACATTTAGGTTTCGAAACATTGCTGCCAACACCAATATATCTAAATATATAAAAGGCAAAGGTGACTGACTGACTGACTGACTGACTGACTGACTGACTGACTGACTGACTGACTGACTGACTGATCTATCAACGCACAGCTCTAACCACTGGATGGATCGAGCTGAAATTTGGCATACAGGTAGCTGTTAGGACGTAGACATCCGCTAAGAAAGGATTTTGGAAAATTCCAACCCCAAGAGGGTTAAATAGGGGGTTAAAAAATCGAACCTAACGTGAGCGAAGCCGCGGGTTAAAGCTAGTTAATAAATATTGTTCATCTTTAAATTAAAACGCCATAGACTTAGACACATTTTTTCAATTTCCCAAAAAAAATTCTGATGTGATTTATCGGTTTTTGTTCCGGCCCTCCTCAATTCAGATATGTATGGAAAATTACTTGCGGGATACAAGTAGGACCGCGCGGGACGCGGTCACCCGCGTATTCTGCGATCGGTTCGCGGTTGTAAATAACCGCCCAGTTTACGATCAATTTATGAAATCAATTTGTTAATTTGTCAAAAAAATTCAATTAGTTGTTAGTTTTTAGATGATTGTTTTAAATTTAATTAAATTATATATTTTTTTATTTTTTACTATTTCCGTGGCGTCACCCTAATTTAGGTCCTGGCTGAAAATCAGCGCTGCATACTTTTGTTAAAGGTATTTTCTTAAATAAATGCTTTTTCTTTCTTTCTTTCTTTTTTTCAATTTTTACGATCGTCTACTGAGTTTGCGGTCCTGTCCCGCAACCGCGGCGACTGTGACCGCATAAACCTGCGGTGTCCTGAATTTTGAAATATAATATCTGTAGGGTTAGTATAAGATTCAATTTGATTGACTGTATTCGTATTATGACATAAACGGCAAAGTAAAATGAACCTTACCTGTGTCGATTTAAAGTCGCAAATTCAGTGCCACCGATTTTAATTTTTTCTGAGCATATCCGTATACGTAAACGTACAAGAATGCTTACGCGAACTTGAGCTCTAAGTCAATGTTGTTATGGTTCAATTTACTTTAGACAGTAGTATCGCGCGGGTGAGAACCGCTTCGTGAGGACTGGCCCTTAGTTGGCTACTTAAGTTGTATCGACATGCTTAGTGTCCACGAATTTTGTAATTTAATTAATTCGCAATTTATAAATTGAGCAATATGTTTATTAATAACGCTTTTCGTAGCTTATCTTGTGTAAAACTGTTAATTTATGGACATTTCCAATAAATTATGTTAGGAATTATTCGCGGGTTTTATTTGACAAATGCATGCACTTATATTAGACTATGTTCTTAGGCTAGTAGTACATTTCACGCGGAACCCTAAATTGCTTGCCGGCACAGACATGCCAAAATTTTTTATTTTTTTATTCGATGACAAGATGGCCCTTGACTGCGATCTCACCTGATGGTAAGTAATGATGCAATCTAAGATGGTAGCGGGCTAACTTGGGAGGGGTATGGTAGTAAAGTCAACCCATACCCCTAATCTGTTTTTACACGACCGGAGAGAGATCAGGCCAGAACCGACAGCTTTACGTGCTCTCCGAGGCACGGGGGTGACTCACCGCCAACTTCCTTACTCCGGGCTAGTACTGAAAATTTCTTGACAGAAAAATCCAATACATTTTAGGGTCCGATCCGGGAATTGAACCCGGGACCTCGTCATTTGCAGTCGAACTTGCTAATCACTAGACCAACGGTGCAGTTAGCAGTCTACACTTCATATAAATCTCTTATCTCATGTTATCTTATCTCTGGTACCGGAAAAATCGGACATCAGTCCCTATCAGTGATAGATTCATTTGACAATTCGAAAGCACTTTGTAAAAGTTTATTTGAATGAAAAAATATTCTATTCTATTAGAGTGCATTTTGTGAAATTCTAGTAAATAAGTCCTACACTGCCAGAATATAAAAAGAATCTGCCAGTTATCAGTTGACCCTAGCATAAGTAGATACTAAGATCAAGGCATTTCGCTTTATCTGTTGTAACAATAACAATTAACATTAGTTGATTCTACGCCATAGGAATGATGCGACGCCTGTGCATCTATATTTTGTGCTTGCAAGTGGTAAGTTATTTCCTTCATTTATTTATCTATTTCTACATAAGTAGATATAAAAATAATAATTACAAAAATAGTTTAGTTGTAATAAATGATTCCTAAGCTGTCCATATTTTATTGGTAAATTTTTTATTACTGTGATATTAACGATCGGGACCAATTAGTTAATGGAAGATTTGACCCGTTCATTTTTTTAATGGGTCCCGACTGTTTAAGTTTACTTTACTTTTTATTTAGATAACTATTGTTACTGTTAAATTATAATTAAGAATAATAATAATTAATATCAATGATCATTGACTTGCAACGCCCTGACCGGGCATCATGTTTATATGAATGATTGTCATTATTTGTATAATATGATAGCAAATAAAGAATAAAGAATAAAAAAAATGGTTAATGATGACTAAATGTTTATAACTGAGTAGGTAGGTATCTAGATCTCTCGATGTTTATATCCAGAGTTCAATTAAATGATAATGATGCTTTGTTCAAGTTTAAACCTTTGTGAGACAATAATAAAATTGCTAATAGTTTTTGCATTCTTAACTTGTGGAGATTTTGCTCGTAGGTACCTAGTTATGATATAATATATAAAATTTTGAATGAAAAATTATTACCCATATCCATCTCAAGTTGGCCGTCGTCTACCGTTACAAAATGACGTCATAGCGTACCGTTGACAAGAAAGTAATATATTTTTTACTGTAACCACAACTATGACGGAAGTTTTCTTCTCTAGTATTTCTTTTCAAGACAATGACATCTTGAAAGTCTAAAGGATGCAGTCAAGATCTTGCCATCGAATTAAAAAAAAACTTAGTAATCATAACTTACATTCAAGGTGTCAGCGCGCGCAGCTTTCGGAGGCTATTATGGAAATTTCAGTGTGGTAAGTAAGGAAACGGTTACTTAGTTTGTATATACACTAGAGATGAAACGGATATCCGGTAACTATCCGGTATCCGGCCTATCCGGCTCAAATTTTAAATCCGGCCGAATACCGGATATTAAACGAGTATCCGGCCGGATACCGGATTTCAAATAAATACATACGACATAAAGATTAAAGGCACTTTAATCTTTATTTAACATAGAGAATCATGAATTTTCAACAAAAGAACAAAAAATTAACACTTAAACTGCACTAAGTGCAAATTATGATGAATAAAAAAAGTAAAGCGCTAATTTCACACATAAACAAAAGGGTCCAAAATCATCCGAGTCCACCCGATCGCTTCACTCGTGTAACGAGACGATTCGTTACACGAATGTGAGTGAAGCGATCGATGTTTGACTCGACTATGTTCGGCCGGATACTCGGTGGCCGGATATTCGGCTATTCGGCTTAGGTTGTAAGAATATTCGGTATCCGATATCCGGCCAAACCACTATCCATTTCATCTCTAATAAGTATACACAATTACACATACATTCATCTCAAGGCTTCCACGCTCACTACTGGTCAATCAAGCTTCAATAGCCCAACGGTTAAAGGTGCGGACTGAAAACTGAAAGGTCGCAGGTTCGGATCCCACCCGTTGCACTATTGTCGTACCCACTCCTAACACAAGTTTTCACTTATTTGGAGGGGAGAGGAGAACATCAGTCAAGCTCAGCTTGGCTGATATAAAAAAAAAAAACTATAGACCGCAGTCTCACTCAGCTCAGACTCAACACAGAGTTAAAACGAGACAGATTTATATCAGTGCATATTTGCGTCTTGTTTCAACTCTATCTTAAGTCTGAGCTGAGACAGATTACGCTCGATCGATCTCAGCATTAGTCCACGCTGGCCAAGTGCGAGTTAGCAGATTTCACTTACCTTGGCTTTGGCCGTGACTAGTTACCACCCTACCGTCAAAGACGTGCCGCCAAGCGATTTAGCGTTCCTGTACAGCGATAGCGTGTAGAAACCGATTAGTCGTTAGGGGTATGAGAACACTGCCATACGCCTTCCAAGTTAGACTGCATCGTCACTTACCATCAGGTGAGATTGCAGTCAAGGACTATCTCGTCATCGAATAAAAAAATTTAGGTCTTACTTGTACTTTAATTTTACTAAATTTCCGTTTCTCCGTCAACAGTGTGATCAATGGAAATGCCTGAACAGGAAATTAAATTTCACTGATGTCTTACCCCCAAAAGAAGAGTACAGTGACGTCATCAGGGGTCTCCTTCCAGCCACGTGGCACGGGCACGCGGTTACCGCGGTGGACTTGTGCTATGAGTTTCGTGCTATGGAGAAATACACCAATACATGCACTGGTCAGGGCTTGATGCATTGCGTTGTGGACAAATTGATTCAGGTACTACCTATGCAATACTATAGAAATAGAAGAAATAGAATAATAATGGACAGAAATAGAATAGAATATTTTTTTATTCAAATAAACTTTTAAAAAGGGCTTTCGAATCGTCTAATGAATTTACCACTGGTTCAGAATGCCGTTCCAACCGAGAAGAACCAGCAAGAAACTCGGCGGTTGCTCTTTTAAAAATAAAATAATATGTAGTAACAATTTTATGTTATGTACAATTTACGGGTTAATTATGCTCATGCATTGCTGAAAAATAATTGCTGAAAAAAAAGTTTTTAATCAAATAAACTTTTACAAAGTTCTTTTGAATCATCATGTGAATCATTCTTTCGGAATGCCGATCCAACCGAGAAATTCAGAAAGAAACTCGGTTATTCTTTTTAAAATATTAGGTAGGTACCATTACCTATAGGTACCCAATACCTATTACGATACAATTAGAAATACATGGTGCGTTGCTTGGATCTTTTTCTTTCTTCGTATTTCTCATTTATGAGAGACATGTGATAGTTATAGTTAATCGTAGACGCTTTTTAGGCTAATAACACGATGGGCTTCCAGATCTTTCCGCTAGGATCTCTACAACGCAAGTTTTGAAAAAACTTTTTGATTTTCATAGGGCTGCCCAACAGAGTATTGGCAGCAAGGCAACCGCTGCGCTCCTGTGGCGTCCCTCGCTAGAAACAATTATATGTTTTCTCAAAGGTATACCTCATAAACTTTAAAAAGAATCGCAGAATACATAGATAGGTACTTACATCATTAAATCGTATATTTTCAATATTCATACAATAAAAAGATACAAAACACTTGATTACCAAACTCGCCACATTACCAGTTTGGCTATACTTATGATTGTTATCAAAATGTGGATCATTGATTACAATCGAAAATGTAACATGTAAAAAAACATCTGTAAAAACAGAAAATGAATCGGTAAAAAAAAACAAATTAGTTATAAGCTGTTTTAATGCGATTGTATCCTTCTCTTTCTAAAACGAAATTTTTGATAGAGAGTATACGGAGCTACTCGCTCGTGATGTCATAATTTAATAGCGCTCTCTTTGTTTAACAGGAAACTTAAAAGCTTACTTACTTTCGAGACTAGTTAAGATATTAAAAAAAGAAAAATGGAATTGTGTTATAAGATTAAAAGCCTTTATTACTTAAAAGTATAATAAAATTTAGTCAAATACCCAATTATCAAATTGCGCCATATTGGATTTTTCATGACGTCTATTACGTACATAAACATATAAATTGAATTGAATAATTTTTTGCAGCCGGTATAAAAATCATCAGGAGAATAAGCCGTTAGAAAGTCGACCAGCTCGGTTCTTAGAAAGCGTAAGTTTAGTTTTAGTAAAAGTAATTGGTATACATAGATTTCTACACTTCTAAAGTGCGTTTATTTGTTGGTTTGTCCTTCAATCGCCCAGCAAGAGAGAAATGGATCAACGTGATTTTTTAAACTTCTTGGAGAATGAAGTACCTACTCAAGCATATTTTTTTTTTTGTGTTTCTTTCTTTGTTCCGCCGACAAGGTAATCGGAGACTGTTCTAGGTCGATACTCTCTCTCTGCTTCATGTTCCCCATTAGTAAGGGTCGTGATCCCTTCCACCAAGGACTCTTTTGTAGATGATGTAGCGCCATGTGCCTCGGTTTTTTGCGACAGGCAATGCTTCTTTTTTTGCAGGTCGGTACTAAATATGGCTTTTTTTAAGCATTCATTCATTGGTTTAGTATTTCAGATCCAAATGCTGCGACCTGCCGTCGCTTTTCAGTGCGGGCGCGCTCGCGGAGTGCGGTTTTACTGAAATGCTGCACTACATCGACCGCGAGCCGCAATTCAGCACTGCCTTTAGAAATGGACCCAGTTTACAGGTATCACTCCTTACTATCCTTACTAATAGAATAGAATAGAAATATTTTTTATTCAAATAAACTTTTACAAGTGCTTTTGAACCGTCGAAGGATCTACCATTGGTTCGGAATGCCTTTCCTGCAGAGAAGAGCCAGCAATAAACTCGGCGGTAGCTCTTTTCAAAAAAATTTTTTTTTTAAATAGGTAACATAACTAATATCCTTACTAATCCTTACTTATAAATGCGAAAGTGTGTTTGTTTGTCCTTCAATCTCGCTGCAATAACGCAACGGATCGACCTGATTTTTTGCATGGGTATAGTTGAGGACCGGGAGAGTGACATACTTTTTATCCCGGAAAATCAATGAGATCCCGCGGGATTTTTAAAAAACTAAATCACGCACGCATCAACAAGCAAATAAACAAAAAAAATAATAAGGATAGGATATTTTACATAAATAATAATTATTTAATAATTTGAAATTAAGCTAAAATGATGTGTGTTTCAGGATGTAACATCAAAAAGGACTGAAAACAACGTGGTTAAAGAAGTTTATAATTTTAATTTGGTAAGAATAGAATTTTTTTTTTATTCAAATAAACTTTAACAAAGTCCTTTCGAATCGTCAAATGAATCTACCACTGGTTCGGAATGCCGTAACTTATATTCCTCCTTTAACTCCGAGTAGAAAACGGCCTCGACGCAAGTCTGGTGGTCAATTCTTATAGTATTTACGAAGACGTATTGAAGAGCCATCTCATTTCGTATCATATACCCAGTGAGAGGTGGAAGGAACTTGCGTTGCAGAGGTAAGAGTGGCGCAAATGAGTAGATAAAAAGGCTGTAGCGTTCTTTGAGGAGCATCAGCTGAAAGACATCGACGCCAAGCGCCTTATCAAAAAAACCCAGCCGAGAACCTCCTACCTCTATACTTATAATGCACTAGCTGTTGCCCGCGACTTCGTCCGCTTCAATTTCTGTTATTATGATCGCGATTAAGAAGTTTTTAAAAGAAAATATTTTAAATATGGATAATTTTCCCCGTTTTTGCAACATTTTTCACTGATGCTTCGCTCCTATTGGTCGCAGCGTGATGTTATATAGCCTAAAGCCTTCCTCGATAAATGGACTATCCGACACAAAAAGAATTTTCAATTCGAACCAATAGTTCCTGAGATTAGCGCGTTCAAACAAACAAACTCTTCAGCTTTGTAATATTAGTAAGATATTAGGTCAGCTACACTGTGAGCCGTTCAAAAGGATTTTTCAAACCACTTTAATTCTAAAGGTGCGATTGTTAGATTTCAAATTAGTTTGTATTGTAGTTTTTAAGAAAAAAAAAGTTGTTAAAAAGCAATAATGGAGAGCGGGCCGCTTTATCTGGTTATTAATGTTTGACTTTTGCTTCCTTTTCAGTTACCTGAAAGTACAACGGCATCAAGCTTTGATTATACAACGTTGCCTGATGAGGGTGACCAGGATGATGGGAATGAGGAAGTGAGTGTCACACAGGATGAAGGAGACATCACATGCATATAGTCCATATGTCATTTTCTTTTTTTTTTATAAATATTTTAACAAAAAAAGAAAAAAAAAAGAAAAAAAAAAAAAGAAAAAAAGTCCTTATTAATCCTTACTAAATATTGTAAATGCGAAAGTGCGTTTGTTTATGGTTTGCTAGCTCACGCCTTGCCAGAGGAGAGAGTAACAGGCTACTTTTTATTCCGGAAAAATCCTAACGGAAGCTCCTACGGGGTTTTTAAAAATTAAATTCAGGCGGACGAAGGGCCTTTGCATACCACGTTTTTTAAGCGCCGTCGATGCGTGTTTCGAAAACGCGCGTCGATGGCGCGCTTTTTTGTCATACAGAACAGTTTGTTGTCCTTTGTATCGATCCACACGCGCGTTAGCATCGCGTTTGTATCGCTACAAACGCGCGTCGACGGCGCGCTTAAAAATCGTAGTGTGCAAAGGCCCGAAGTTGCAACTTGCAAGCACCATCTACTTTTTAATTTTTTTTTTACAGATTCAGGACGCATTGGATTGCTGCGGTCAGATAGACGACTTTATATATCCTGACTGGAGGCATGAATGCGATTTCAAATTGAAATGGGATTCCAAACACCGACTTACAAGCAGTAACTACACTGAAGCGATATCAGGGAATACTACCAAACAGGTGAGGAAAAGTTTTTTTTTATTTGACTATGAATCTTTTTTTTTTCTTGAGAAGAATATATAGAATTAATTAATTCTTGCACACAAAAAAAGGTCTTGAAAATAGTAATATTTTTACTTGAGAGTTTTATTGTTATTCCATACTAGCTTTAACCCGCGGCTTCGCTCACGTTAGGTTCGATTTTTTAACTCCCTATTTAACCCTTTTGGGGTTAAAATTTTCCAAAATCCTTTCTTAGCGGATGTCTACGTCCTAACAGCTACCTGTATACCAAATTTCAGCTCGATCGGTCCAGTGGTTAGAGCTGTGCGTTGATAGATCAGTCAGTCAGTCTTTTATATATTTAGATTACATTCGAGTAAAGTAATTTTTCCCCCGAAATTCACCTAAATCTGCGCGAGCGTGCCTGCTCGGTCGCCCTGTTTTGCCGTCAAACTCATTCACGCTTCTTAAGGCCTTAAAAGTGCTGAATGCTGAATTGATTCCCAGTGTGAAGACCTAACGGCCTCTACGTCTTGCGTCCTGAACAAGATGAACATCCTCAACCAGTGGGGATTTATCGACCAATTCCGGATGAAGAGCAAAATCCGCGAGTACTCCAACTACAAGCCGTCGTACCTGTACGAAGTGTTCAACAGCGCGTTCCTCTACGTCCCAAATTACGAGGACCTTTGCGAATCTCCGAGGAAACTCTTCAATCTTCTCGACGCTATGTTGTTGGTGAGTTCTCTTTCGATTTCTTTTGAAAATACTTATTTCTTTTACAGAATTCTCTTCTAGAATTGAAAATGAGAGTGCGGTCTATAGATTTCAGCCTAACACTTTTGTCATAGAGATAACTTTGTATAGTTCTAGCAATTCACGAGGGCGTGTGGCTCATGGTTGTGTGTGTGTCGTATCTGTACAAGTGTGAGCGAGAGCTTGCTCGCGCCTGACCGCTCCCACCTTTTTTTTTTTTTTATTCTATGACAAGATAGCCCTTTACTGCGATCTCACCTGATGGTAAGTGACGATGCAGTCTAAGATGGTAGCGGGCTAACTTGGAAGGGGTATAGCAGTGTAAATTCAACCCATACCCCTAATCGGTTTCTACACGCCATCGTGCCGGAACGCTAAATCGCTTGGCGGCACGTTTTTGACGGTAGGGTGGTAACTAGCCACGGCCAAAGGCTCCCACCAGACCAGACCAGAGACAATTTAGAAATAATAAATTCCTAAATTGCCCCCGCCGGGAATCGAACCCGAGACCTCCCAGTTATAAGATCACAGCGCTCACCACTGCGCCAGGGAGGTCGTCGGTCTTCGTACCTAGGCTCCTGACAGGCACGCACACTTACGCAATGTGCATATACACGACGTAACCACAAGTTAAGCGCGTGGTGAAATCATACGCTAAATTAATAATGTGTATTTACAGATTTGCAAATCTTCAAAGCGTCGCACGACCCGTCAATGCAACAGAATGTTCGCAGAAATGAGAAACTCCATGTCGGATAAATCGAGAGAAGTTTTGGACGAACTACAGAAACAGTCACACCAAATGTCTGGATACCACTATCGCACTGGTTCTTTTCGGACAAAAGACCTCTTGAAAGACCAAAATTTATACTTCCCGAGACCAAACCCGTGTAATAATAGAAATAGAGAAACACTCAATTTTACTACAGATAAAACGTATGAGCGGTATGATTTTGGTGTATTAGGTTTATTAGGTACCCCGCCGCCAGTGGTTACTCTCGATTTGAAACCCAAAAATAAAACCTTAGTTCTATTACCGGTTTATCAAAGGACGCCGAAAAATGATCCTTTGGCTATAAATTCTCTGCATGGCTATGGTGTTTTCAGAGGTTAAAATTCAATAAAGATGTTCTTATTAGGCAAATCACGTTTCTTGTATGGGGAACGCCCTTTATGTTTTATTTTATTTTACAAAAAATAAAAATCTTCTATACTAATATTATAAAGCTGAAGAGTTTGTTTGTTTGAACGCGCTAATCTCAGGAACTACTGGTTCGAATTGAAAAATTCTTTTTGTGTTGGATAGTCCATTTATTGAAGAAGGCTTTAGACTATATAACATCACTCTGTGACCAATAGGAGCGAAGCATCAGTGAAAAATGTTGCAAAAACGGGGAAAATTATCCATATTTAAAATATATTCTTTTAAAAACTTCTTAATCGCGGTCATAAGAACAGAAATTGACGCGGACGAAGTCGCAGGCAACAGCTAGTAAATAATAATGATAAACAGCAATAGATATACACATTTTGTGAAAATTTCAAGTAGGTACATATACCTATTAGGGTTCATGAGATTCAGCACGCTGACAGACAGACGAATGGACGGAGGGACGGACGGGTAGCGGAGGCTTAATAATAGGGCCCCGTTGGTACCCTTTGGGAATCCATATATTATACGTTACGTTCCCTCAAATATGGTTGAGCGAAGCAGTGGCTGGATCATGCGTCATGCTCGTGAACGGGTGCCACCAACGGGAATGGGTCTGCTTTGATTGCCCATCTTAACATGCGTTGGATTGGTGTACCTACGTATGCATTTTTGCATTTTTGAAGCTTTATTGTGGAAGCACTGTATACATAGTATAGCTTTGTAAAAAAAATTTTTTTTTTTTTTTAAAAGAGCAACTGCTGAGTTTCTTACCGGCTCTTCTCAGCAGAATATGCATTCCGAACCGGTGGTAGATTTATGACGTATCATAAGAGCTACAAGTTAGCCTACATGAAATAAATAAATTTTGAATTGAATTGAATATAATTGAATATAAATTAATAAATAAAACAAAAAATATGAAGCAATATGTGTATTTATAATTATAATTATATACTCTCTCACAGAACTATTGTACTTATAAAATAAATCTAATCATTCCGTACTTTTTATACAGTTTCATGTTCAGATGGATGCATATCAAAATTTCAGTCTTACAAATAATAATTTGTCGAATAATTTTATCTATTGCGAAATAAAATTCCGTAAACAAGCGAAACGTCTTTTCAAAAATGTTGCAAAGTAAAACTACACTTTATCTTAACTGTAATTATTATTATATTAACTTTAATATTTAGTTAAGGTGTGTGAAATATTGTATTGGAGGCACGAAAACGCGCATTTTCTGGAAACTTGTTTCTCAGAAATGACGCAAAAATTCGCTTATAAGATCACAAATGTGTACATTGTACATGCGCGTACAGTTGAGTGTGTACAGGATATAATGTCGTACTTTAAAAAAGTTTTAGCATATTTTGAATCGAATCTATTCTTTATTTTAAATTTTAAATAAATAAAACACGCTAAAATAATAGTTTACATTTAAAACCACACTAAATAGTCAAATTTTCGAATTTTGATAGTAATACATTCTCAAATGTTACGATTCCGTCTCTAGATATAGGTTTTAAACTATAAAATAAGTAAGTAAGTAATTGTAATAAATTAAAATAAAGCAAGAGAACGGGCATGTGAGTTTAACTCAAAAAAAAAAAAATTTTTTAACAATAACAACGATGAAAAATCTATCTGAAATTTTCACTTTCTGCCCTATGACCTATCTAACACAGGAAATATAGAAAAGAATTACTTATAGTCATTTTGTTGTCGCAACAAAAAATTGTCGGTTTGTTGCTGACAACAATTCGTAAAGGCAAGAGTTATTGTTTTAAAAGAGTTAAAAATTATTTAGTACTTCCTAATTGTGACGTTTTTAAGTTCATTAGGTCCAAAAAGTTGTAAAAGAAAAAGTTAAAGCTTCAAAAAAGTAATATAATATAAATGGCAAGTGAAAAAGAAAACATAAAAAAAACATATTAATAATGTTCGAGTTACATAATTATTACTTATATAAAACTAGAATTCTTAAAAACCACTAGGTATAGTATATTTCCATGTATTATATAGAACGAAATACTTATTTACAGAAATGTCATTTGATCACAAGGAATCTGTAAAAACTAGCTATAGCTTATTCTACCAGTTGAAATATCAACACTATTTAATTGATATTTCATTATAATTAAAAAAATCAAAAACAACCTTCATTAATTCATTATAATACGTAATTGCTAAGAATAAGGAATAAGAATTTTTTATATTAATGTGCCAGCACTAAAAATAATATATATAAGTAGGTATGTACTTAATTATAAAATGATAAAATAAATTGCCACATACATTTACACAAAACAATTTCATATTAAGCAATTTAATAATAAAAGTGTCTTAATTAATAAGGGGAAATGTATTATTTCATACCAATTCCACTCGATAACATCATAATTTAGTCAATAATATTGTATTCACAAAAATTTCAATATTTTTGTATTTTTTTTTCATTTTTAACACCACAACAAAACCTAAATGCAACAATCACAATTTTTTTCCACAATCTTTGACGAGAAACCATAATTTTTTTGCCCTATTTGTTTATTACCAGAATATTAAACACTGCAGGCTCTGAAGGATAGAAATCTCTGGTCTCTAATAAAGTCATAAATATATATATTTTTAATTTTGAGTTTCTATTTAATAATAATTATATCCTATGATCAAAAGAATAACATTCGTAAAAACAGAAAAAAAATCGGTCAAAAAACAAATAAGTTATAAGCTGTTTTACTGCGACAGTATCCATCTCTTTCTAAAACGAAATTTTGTATGGAGAGTGTATGGAGCTATTGAACCGAGACGTCTTGTTGTAATAGCGCTCTCTTTTTCTAACAGGAAACCCAAAAGAATATTAAACACCGCTCTGTATATTTTCGAGACTAGCTAAGATATTAAAATAAAAGACGTGTGGCACTCGGGGACTGCCGCAGTAAAGCTATTGCATAGCATTTTTTATCAACGCCATCTAGCGGCTCACCGTAGAGGAGTCCCGTGTCAGGTTATTTTCGTTACGGAATTTCTGGATTCGGTCTCCACGCTGGCCCGCGATAGAAGCTATGCAATAGCTTAAAAAGAAAAATGACATTGTGTTATAATATTAAAAACCTTTATTTTAAGTATATAAAGAACATTTAGTCAAATTCCTAATTTAGCAGTAGGTACTCTGCTGTATAGCGTAGTCCGAACTTCGCTTATCAAAAATCTTATCAAAAAATATTTACAATTAGAAAGAAATAATTCTTTCGATTCTCATGCTGAGATCTATATAGCGTGCTCTGACTTAGCTCGGACTTAGATAAGAGTTAAAACGAGATACAAATATGCTCTGACATAAATCTGTCTCGTTTTATCTCTGTCTTGAGTCTGAGCAGAGTGTGAGTGCAGTCTATAGATTTCAGCCTTATAGCTTATTATGGAGTGAACATTAAAACACGTAAGTGTAGTTAAACGTGAAATAAATAGGGCATACAAGGAACATAAGAGCCAATAATATATTATTACAACATATTATGTATGTATATATCGTACTTACAAAATTATGAATAATAATTTACAAAACCAAAAGAGCTCAAAGTTTCTAAGTAAAAGAATGATATAACTACCAAGTGACCATTAAGCTATAATCCTACTAGTTGATGCCCGCGACTTCGTTCGTGTGTGTAATGTTTTTAAATTCCCGCGGGAACTTTCTTTATTTTTTTCGGTATAAAAAGTAGCCTATGTTTTTACAGACTATAACTATTCAATCTCCGTGTCAAATTTCATCCAAATCGGTTCAGTCGTTGCGGCATGATTGAGTAACAAACATACATCCATCCATCCAAACTTTCGCATTTATAATATTAATAGGATAATAGGATTCTTTATTAATACTATAAATGCGAACGTGTTTGTTTGTCCTACAATCACGCAGCAACAGAGCAACAGATCGACGTGATTTTTCCATCGTATAGTGAGTGACATAGGCTAACTACTTTTTATTCCGGTAAAATTCCCGCAGATTGTTTAAAAAAAAAAGCTACACGTGGACGAAGTCACGGGCAATAGCTAGGAATATTATAATTCATGTGAAAATTGCAAAGATGCTTAGAGTTTAGTGTTTTGGTGCACTTAAGGCATGTTTAGACTGATGCAGCTCATCATAGTTTAACGAACCGCATTTCACCGTTTAAACTCTTTAATGTTTAACACTCAGTTATTTTACCTTTTTAATTTTGATTCTTGTAAGGCCTAAGGCATGTTCAGACTGATGCTGTCATAGTTTCTCATGGACCGCGTATCGCCGTTTAAACTATGGGTCCCAGTGTTGATCCTTGTCAAGATCTCTTGTTGTAAGGCCTTCAGCGTCCTCATGGCGGATAGATCAGTAGCGGGTGCTAGGAGTAAAGCCCTCCTGCAGTGGGGGAGAGCGTCGGAAGGTTTGTTCAAGGCGAGTATAGCTCGTGACATTGCATATGCACATTCAAAGGCGTTGGGGCGCAGGACAGAAGCGCGAGCGGCCAAGTCGAATGCTTCTGATGGTTCCTGGAATATAATTTTTATGTATGGTTAATGTAAAAGAAGTCTTATGGTGATTTATATTGAGCTCAGTTTTGGGTATCGTCAATTTGGGAATAGTCGCTCTTTATCTCCTAAATATAATATGGATGCAATGAAAATTGCAATTGCCATTTTGAATTACTAAACTAACCTTAGTAGATAATTTAGTTTACTTTTATTATTGATGTTAGACTGCCGAGTGCCGTTTGAATAAATATGGCTACAGATAAGTACATTCGAGACTCATAATATAGTGCATGCATCTAAGTTGTTATATTTGATTAAGGGCTTAAGATAGCATTCGGACCCTAATCGAATAAATATTGCCATTAGACTTAGGCGAGTATAATTAATTAATTAGATGTGTGCTTTGGGATTGCCAAAAGAGAGCTGAATGCGATAGTATTATGTTTTAAAAGATTCGTTCGTAAGTTAGTTTGATACTATTTGATTCCTCTGGAACCGGTGCCTTTCGCGTGTCATTAAAAACTCCATTATAATGCCTGGCTAATAATGTAAAGGGACTATCCATGATCCTCAAAAGTAAATATAAGATAGACTAGCGCTTGACTGTGCTCACACCTGATGGTAATTGCAGTACATATTGAGATGAATAGAATGGAATAGAAATATTTTTGGAATAGAATAGAAATTTTATTCAAATAAACTTTGAATTTTTTATTCAAATAAACTTTTACAAGTGCTTTCAATCGTCGATGAATCTACCACTGGTTCGGAAAGCCCTTCCTGCCGAGAAGAGTCAGCAATAAACTCGGCGGTTGCTCTTTTAAAAAAAAAAAATTTTTTTTAGAATAGCCAACAAAAGTATGCTATGTATACAGAGTTTCCGGAATGAAGTTTCAAAAATATACACAATCAGACATAAAGTAGACCCATTCCCGCTGGTGGCACCCGTTCACGAGCATGACGCATGATCCAGCCGTTGCTTCGCTCAACCATATTTGAGGGAACGTAACAACACGCACCACACGACACCATAGAAATGTTTAAAGAGAGCATGACATACTTAGATGAAGACGTTATTCGCTCTTGATTTTTAAGTTAAGACTTGTATCTTACATTCAGTTTCCTCTTGCATCGAGACAAGTTGAGCAGCAGGTTTGTCTTGAGCTGCACGAACGCAGACACGTGTTCGTGGGGCACGGGCTGCGTGGAGGGCGTGGTGAGACCCTCGTCGCTGATGAGGGGGTTGATCTTCTTCAGTGCGTACTGGTAGCGGTGCGCGGCCTCCGATGGCCGGTTCTTGCGGTACAGGAGGTTCCCGTCTTCGAGCAACTTGTTTAGGAGTATTAGCCTGGTGGTTAAAAGTTAATTTTAGCTCGAGGATTGAGGCTGCAATGCTGTAATACTGAAAAATGTATGGCTCGGACTCGAGACCTTGTAACGAGACATAAATCTGAGTGCAAGTAGGGTGATGGTGGTTCTAGCGGTGGCGCCGAGGAAGAATACGATACAAATCATTTACATCGATGAATGTAACCGAAAAAATGTTTGCATCAAATACTTTCGTATGAGAGCGTTTGGTAATTGGTATTATAGATTGCAAATAGATCGAATACAGAAACTGGGGATTACAATAAAATTAATTGTAGCGAACGGATTCCCAAAATGTACATGATATTTTTAATAGTGTAACAAATCACTGAAATAATTTTAAATTTAAAATATATTGAACACTTACATAAATTCTGGTTTGCCTGACGCCATAACCCACGTCGTGGGGCCTAATTTAGCCCCTTTTCTCAAAAAGCAATTCACCACCTGGAGAGGAAAAATAGCAAAATGTTTATGGATGATGGAAAAATACACATTTGGAGTACCTAATAGCAGTATAAAATACTAGGCTAATACTAATATACTAGGCTTACAAAATCATTGTTTAACCTGTCTAGGTAATGCGGTAGGTATCTACCAAGTAAACTCTGAAAACTCCTGAAATGCCGGCAAAGCATTGGTGCCTCTGGTGCTACAAGTGTTCACGGGTGGCGGTAAGCACTTAGCATTAGGTGACCCGCCTGCTCACTATACATATAAAAACAAAACAAAGAGTTAGACGACGATTGACGTCACTTCAGTCCAGCAGCCACGACCACTTTGTCAAGACTGAGCGATTGACAAAAAAGTGTATTTCAATGTTACTTACGGGAACATTCCGCTGCCCAATAGCCCTGTCCAGAGGCCTCAGCCCGCTATGGTCCACCCTCTCCAGCGACGCCCCTCGCTCCAGCAGCAGCTCCACAAGCTCTGCCGGCCCTCCGCAGGCCAACCCCAGTGGCGTTCTACCGCTGCCGTCCGGTTGATCTACAACAAAGTCATATGGTATTTGTGGCCAGAAATAAACATCGTAGAAAAAAGGCAAACACGTGTTATCTTAGGCCTCTTCATCACTTTCCATCAGGTATTATAGTGGTTATAAAAAAATAATTTTGGAACACTCGCACTGCGTTACATTTTCGACTACTCGTCGGCTTTAGTTACTCTCGCTCACTCATATTTCGCCTTTTCGTTCCTTTGCACTTACTTTCCCGGTTCCATTCCTATAGTATGATAGAAAGTTATCCACTGCTTTTAACTAGTTTCTTAACGAATAACCTATTAAAGCATATAGTAGGCATTTACAGCAGGCATTAGGCAGCATTTGGTTTGATTCGGAGTAAAAATTGGTCTAATCTGATAGATACAAAGATATAGATTGCTATCCAAAAACTTACCGATTATAGCGCCTTTATCTAGAAGTACTACTATGGTTGGTATTCTGGAACGAAGGGCGGCCCAACCAAGCGGCGTAATACCATCTGCATCCACGGAGCTGGGGTCAGCACCTGCAACAATAGGATTTGGTCACTAGAATGTAGCATTAGGATTGTTTCTAACTTTCAAAGCAAATAAATAATAATTCAGAGAAATTAAACCTGGATAGATGAAATGGAAGCTCCATTATTCTGATAAATTGATTAATTTCATGCTAGCTGAGCTATGACTAATAATAATGTCTTAAATGAACTGCAGCTACAGTAGCCAATAAGAGATTTTGTGACTATACACTTCCGTGTTTCCGTTTAATGACATCTACTGAAACTAACCCAATGAGGCAATGTACGAGTGGGTACATTCACAAAACCACGTTATAGTTTACGAAGTTAGAAACTCACCATGATCTAACAGCATTTCAACAACCTCAGCATGACCCTCGGCTGCAGCAAGGATCAAAGGATTCTTTCCACCAGATCCCATCACATCCGCTCCGGAATCCAAAAGTCGTAACACTAATGCTGTTCTACCGTTCTTAGCCGCTAGGGCTAATGGGGACATTTGTCTTGCATTGAGGGAATACGGTGTAGCTCCTCTGATGAGTAAAGCGTCGGCTATGGCAGCATTTCCAGTTGAACAGGCAGCTGTGAGCGCAGTTTCTCCCGTTACGGGACATATTCCATCGGGCTGTGGAGGATAAATTGATATAAATATTGTAGATGGGGTGGGCGGAGGGGAAGAATTTGTTTAGATCTGATAGGACTACCTGTTGACAGTATAAAATTCTTAATTAAAGCAGTATCTATGAGGCGAAAGGTTTTGCTTTCGAATACTTAAAACTAATCTAGCGACTAATAGCTCGTGGGGTTTTATGGTTTGGCCCCAAAATTTTATTCCACAGTCTATTTGCATCATAGCCGTCACTTCACCTGACATTATTTAAAATTATCTACGTTGCATTTTCTCTGATGATAGATTCTGATCTAGGTTGGATTATCTCATTAAAAGAATTAGTGTTGACCTAAGATATGGAAGTATTTCATTTTTGATGGATACTCACGATTAACTCAGCGGTATCCAACAGATATTCAACAATATCCAAATGACCGTTTTGTGCTGCACCTATCAAGGCATGTCTCGAACCAGGAACTAACTGTTCAATGTTACACTCGTCGATGTCCAAGGAATTCCTGTCATCTTTGCCGGTTTGACATCCCAGGAGGTATATCACGGTATCTCGGTGACCATTTTTAGCTGCGTGGACTAGTGGTGTTTGTTCAGCGGTGTCAGTGTGACTTAGTGATGCACCTGTAAGGATATTATAGGGTTGATAAAATAATATAACCCGAAAAATTAAAACTTGTATGTCCTTGTTAACTACTGACACAATGGACTGCGTCATGTAAAACGGTGTGGTATAAAGACCAATTTACATTATATAAAACATGTGAGGAAAAGAGCATATTTTGTGTAAATCAGAACATAACATTTAAACAGACCAAGTAATACACGAAAAAAATTAATTTTCCATAGTATTATCAGCTAACACAGTTTATGATTTCTGTTTCATCTGCTATAACTCATAGAAAGGAAACTCTGTTAGGGAATAATATCTCGTCCCAGGGCAACTACTAAATATAGTAGCTTTACCTGATGCTATCAACATCCTGGCGACATCTGTGTGTCCTCTCTGGCATGCCAGTGACAAAGCTGAGCATCCTTGTGAATTTGTCATTTCAAGGTCCGCCCCAAATTCTATCAGCAATCCAACCATTGCGATGATCCCTTGATATGCGTACATGCACAGTAACGGAGCATTCCCAAGACAATCAGTAATTTGGTTAGGAGAGCCTCCTGCTAGCAGCATTAACCTTGAAACTTTAACATTAGGAGTGTAAATGTTCCTCAAATTGGCAACAGCTTCGCCGACATTTGCAGCGCTTGATGCAACCATCATTGCTTGTAAATCTCTTGGACATAATCCTAACTGAGCAGGTCCCATATTTCTGTACATATGAGCCTTAAGAATGTGATGCCCCAACTCCATTGATTTTTCTGGATCCAAAGGCGACTGTACTCTGGATAATCTGAATGCAATACCACAGTGTCCAGCTCTCAAATCACACAGAAACTTCGGACTTTCATTATCATCGCGACGTATTAACCATTCTCTGAACGATGGATGGAAGAACATGTACGTGTTGTCGATTCGCTTGACAAGGAAATCTGTTAAACTGTCGAATCTGTGACAGAACTCGTCCCAAGGTAAGAAAGTATCGACCAACAAAGAGTTGACTGAATAGTAAATTTCTACCAAAGTGAGAGGGTACAACGCTGCGAGGCAAACGCTCAAAATGTGTGTGACTTTTTCAAAAGATTGCACGGTGGGGAATTTTAAATTAAACTGTAATAAAAATATTTGTGCCAAAGAAATTGGTACCACTTTGTAGTTAGTCGATTTAACAACAATGTGACTCCGTTCGAGGAGATCTAGTATAAGTTTTAGGAACAGGAATGAGCCTTGGCTCAAGTGTAGAACATATTGTGCGAATTTCATAACGGAATTGTGCATGCCTTCTGTTTTGCCTGTGGAACTTTTGATATTAGTTTCTATAATGGGAGCCGTTTGAACTCTGGCGTTGAAATATTCGAGTAAATCTTTATGAACGTTATCCGAGTCATCTAAGCTCAACCTCGTGTAAGGTAATTGTTTAGTTAGTTCGAGGAATTGCGTCCTAATAGTTGCGACAACTTTAAGCCACGACGGCATTTCTGGGACGTGTCTTGCTAGGAATGAAGCGATTGTGTAACCGTGATCGGGCCTATGATACTCAGCTTCGCAGAGCCCATCAACTAGAATTATACTATTAGTTGAATCTATGCTTCCGTTCCTCCTTAAAATAACAAGGGGTTCTATGATTCCTCTCATGAACGCTAAGTCTGGATCTGCTATGCATTCTTTTAGAGATAGGCAAGACAAAAGATGCGGTTCGCTCAGTAAATATTCTCTGTAGGCCTGTAGCCTTGGAGCTTGACAGAGTTGTGCTGCGAGTGAGTGAACGAATTCTCCTACAAGACACGTGCTGTTGTTGTCCGCCTACAACAAAGAAATTTAGTGTTAAAAATGAAATATATGCTTCCTTTTTCAATTTGTTTCAAAATCGTTATAGATCCATTTATGTAAGGTATCAAATTTTTTATTACAAAAAATTGAAAATAAATAATTCTTACTTGGCAAAAATGATATGCCACGACTTGTGATGCAAGATTCGTGACCATTCCCGCGGTAATTTCTTCCGGTAACACTTCCCTTATATCGGATTGTTCTCTTAATTCCTCGTATTCAAAGTTCCTCTTGCGACCAAAACAAGAATAATCTACTAGTTGCAGTATTAATGCTGTTTTTCCCGTGCCTGGACATCCGGAGATCATTATACCTGAAAGATATAAAAAATAATTGAGACACTTTTTTTTCTGTACTTGATCGTTAATAAAAATATGATCACAAATATTTAGTAAAACAAACACGTCTATAACAGATTTTACAAAGATGAATGAAAAGAAATTAATGCTAATAGGTACGACTATCAGAGCAACTAAGTAGTAATTGGGATGTAAAATGAAAAGAATGAAATTGGAACAGAAATATTCTCACCAGAAGAACTAGACTCTAAGGCTTTCTCCATGTCCCTCATCAGCCATTGTCTGCCAGAAAAGCAAGCTTCACTCTCAGTGGAAGGTACTTCAAAGAACAATGGCCGTAGCGTAAGTTGAGGTGTAGGATGAACTACAAATAAATAAAATGACACAACATGTAAGAATAAATAAATTACTAGACAACTTTATGGCAAGTTACACGATTATAAATTAGAAAAAAACTATTGAAAATAATAAAGTTACAAAAAAGTTGTTTTTAAGTTCTGAATAATTACAACAAATATTAAAGTTGATTCAAAGCAAAAATAATTACTTATTAATTTGACTGTACCGTTATTCGAAGCTTAATTACTTGGAGATAGGCACTACGTTTCCCGCCGTTACACATCTGTCTCTATGCGTCACATTGCCGCCCCTCTCTAAGCCCCCACCACCAGGTAGTGGGAAGAGCGCTTAGCTCGGCGATAGCGCTCGCCATTTTGATCATTGGCGTTTTGTTTCCCGCCGTGAACAGTTGTGCTTGCTTGGACGCTAGCACTAAGATACCTAGATATATATTATATATATCTGACATATATATATAGAAAATACATTTATTATTATTATTATTAGGTATTAGATACCTATACAAGGTATCTTGCAGAATATATATTACGGATCACGTGAGATATTTTTTCTTTATTTTATTTCTTTAAATAGAAATTAAATATTAATAATAACTGTTTTTGTTGCTAATGCATACAATTATTAGCTATTTAATAACACTTCTTTTCAGTGAAGTTCCTCCGTAATTGGAGGCTATAATTTACATTATAACTAATGTTTACCTATTTAATTCTTTTATTTCTATGGAAATATTGAAGGTGTTTGCAGGTGCAAATTTTCAGATGATTGCAAGTTTTGTTTGCAAGTGAAGGTGGTTTTATGGTTCAAACAGAGAGATGTGAATATTAAAATAATATTTAAAGGTTTTTATGGCGTGGGTGTCGTTCTACTCTTTGTTTAAAGGTTTAAATACAGAGACAAAGGAAGTTCATGAGCGTATTATGCCTGTGCCATCAAATTCTAAAAGATGTAGAAAAATTAAAGTAAGTACCAGTTCTGGCAGTAGTAGTTCTTCAACTACCAGTCCTTCGTCGTGCTCAGGGTTGCCGAATTGATGTCCTTATAGCCCTATAGAGCAAAGGGGTGACGAAATGAAGCATATAATGGACGGAGTTTCCGCTAACTACCGAAGAAAGTGTGATATTTTTTCTCTCTCTGCCTACTTTATGAATTTAATCTTTATTATTCTAAAGGGCCTGGCTGCATATTAAAGTATATGACAGTCCTGACGTACTCGTATCATATACCTTCTAATGAACAATTAGTGTTTGAGCATACGAGTTTTTTCCAGGACATTAATTTGTGCATGTTAGAAATTTACCTCTAGTTATTTCTAGTTATTCAGTGGCAAATTGATCGCATATTTCTTCCCGTATCTTAAGGTGTTAAAAGGCGTATCGTAAGTATCTTAAGGTGTTAAAAGATATGCGATCATCGTGCTGAAATGCTTGAAAATTGATGAAATGAGTCAACGAGCACGGAACTGTTCTACACAAATCAAGGCTATAATGGAGTCTGAAAATAGTTGATTAATAAAATCAGATTTATTCCCGCCTCGCAGGCGTGGTCTTTAAAGCCCGAGTGTCTGGCGCGATAAACACCCGCAAGGGATGAGCAATTGCGTTCTCGTGCTCTAATCTATGCACTCATGCCGTGATAACCTACCCTCGTGGGGTGGTAGCACAATTGCAACAACAATTCGTTCGGTCGTGCCGAATTTATTTTTCAGTCATTACGGCCTTGTCAAAGTATGCAATGAAATGAATGAAATGAAATGAAGGATAAAGTACGCTGAAAAATATCCAGTGTTCAGCACTAATGTATTTTGCTCTTGCGTTTTGACGTACCCTCGCGGGGTGTGTACAGCGGTGCGCGTGCTCCAATGCATTATGATTCTTGCATTGTAAAGTACCCTCGCAGGGTGACTACCAGAGACAAAGTCTTCATGTGGTCGGACCGAATAGTTATAAATATTTCGCGGTCGTTCCTCGCAACTTTGTCGAAATATTCAAATAAATAATCTTTTACAAGTCTGCTCCAAGTCTGGTTGGAGACCTTACTCCTTCAGCAAAAATGACTCGAGTTGAGAACAAATGGTATTTAAATGCAACGAAATATAAAATATGTAAGAGGGTGCACCAAGAATAGCATTCACCACAATGCTCCTCTAATAAGGCCGGATAATTGTGTCAACTGCCATTGTAAAGTCTGTACTCGCGACTGCCATAAACCAAGGCTGCAAAGCTGTGTTTAAGATTCCTGTAGTGGGTCTTTCTGGAGCTCTAGTCAAAGGCTGTGCAAGGCCTATACTCAAATCTAGAAGCTTTGAAAAAATATGAAAATTCTATAGTCTGGCAGATTCAAACTTTTGAATTTTTGGCGTAAATGAAAAATAGCCTTTGTGAGGTAATTATCAGAAAGCCCTGTCTATAATCAGGCTTATTTTTACGTTCTTGTTGCTCGTAGAAATTTATTGGGAGTTCCTTAACAGAAAGAACTCGTAAAAACATGTTTATCCTTTGGACTGAGCTCTGCGCTGAAGTCCTTTGCAATTCTTCAAAAACCAACTGGTTTGCACAAATGCTCGAAGAGCAAAAGGGTCAGAGTGTGTGATAATACTTAAATAGTGGTGTTTTAATTGTTAGAAGCGCTTGATTGGATGGTCAATTATGAGAAGTTTTATCTCAGACCAACAAAGATGCTCTGTGGTGATCCTTTGACCAATCAAGTGTGGATCTTGCTGTCAGCGTTTCACGATTTTGATGCAGAGACTACACCAATTTCTAAGATCTCTAGTCGTAGAGACCAGGACTCTCGTTTTTGTCTGTTGGCAGTGGACCTAATTATTGGTACTTGTTGAAAAACAATTGTAAAAAACAAACACTGTGGTGGTCGGAATCGCCTATGTGCCATTTACATGGTTAGTCGGCGTATTTCCTGAAGTTCTACTTGTTTGCTTTGCAACCAAAAAGGCAATTCTAGCAGTTTTTCAAGCACATTAGCAGCTCTGCATTTGCAACCATATTTATAAACTTTCGAAATGAAAGTCGGTTGAAATCTATTCCCATCATCGAACTGACAAGCTGAGTTTGTCAAATCTTGGATCAAAATCAAATCCATTTGCAGACCTTTCACTACCCTAAACATAAAATGGCCATGCCAGCTATGAAGATTGTCTGTTTAGGCAGACAATGGTGCGAAAGATTTAATCTTGTTCGGTTCCGTTAATGAATGTCAAGTGAATAATGTGAACAAATACTTGGCTTGGAGAAACGCCTGTTTTGTTTTCACTAGCAATTACTGCATATCCGATAGTGGTATCAAAGGATTGATAGGTGTTCTCGGCCTTTGCGCTGAAACAAAGATACTGTCTCAAGCACAGCGGTTTTGTTTGCTAACGGCATTTATGGATTCTTAATCTGCATGCAGCCCCGCTCATGCAGCAGTAGATTTCTGTTCGGTCAATATGAAATTTCCCATGACGATGGGTCTTTCTTCCACTTTGTCTAATTCCTTGCGGTGTCATTTCAATCCATCTCTGGTTTCTGTACCTTAGTGGTGTAACACTAGATAAACTTAATGGTGAACCGATCTTAAAGCACGTCTCCTCCGTAAAGGGAAAGTCTTCTCATGCAGCCATGTCTGCAGCTCATGTCTGCAGCTGCATTGTCAGAGTTCGGCGAACATTAGCGCTATCGTGACAAGTGTGGCCAAGTAGTTCATGGAACTACAATGTATTCGAGTGAAGACGAATCTTTATCATGGCATTCTCTGTGATGTTAATTACAAGTTGACCACTTATGTTATATGACAAGAAAATGTTATGTAAGTAAATACATCACGTATGACTGAACACAATAAGTTATTGCCACAACGCGAATGAATTTCCGTACGATAATGTAGCCGTGTGTCATGCCCGTTTTTCCCCCTCGGAACGTATAAAGCAAGGTGAGGTTAAAGTGTGGAGTTCTGTTACGTCTCCTAAAGAAAATGGCATACCAAGTCGAAACGGCATAAGCTTTATTTGCAAAATCCAGAAAGTCAAGATCTGCTCTTTTTATATCAGATCTATGCTTATTGCCTAAAACGTCCTGTGATACATTTTGCATAAATCAGTAGTAAATCCTCATAACGTTGATAAATCTGATCGAAGGTTTGGCCTTAATTCAGCCGAGCAGACGTAGGCTTAAAATGAAAAATGGGCTTTCTGGTCACGGTGTGGATAGCACTGAGTATAATACTTGTAATCTTTTCGTTTTAAGTTGTATGTTTTTCCACGTTCAGGGGCACTCTCCGATACTTTTAGAGCTGTGGCTGGGCGGAGAATTTAATATTTGAAATTACTTTAAGGAGCGCTGAGTACCATGTCCTGTCTGACAATAACCCATTTTCGGTTCAAAATCTGATTCAGTTGGCGATGTGTAATCTGTTTTGAAATTAAATTACAAAACTTGATACTTAATAATAAATAGTATAATTAAGTTCTATTGGATTATTAGAATTTTTGATGATTTGCCGCGGAATAGTCTATAAATGGTACCTACATTGTGACGATCTCAATCATCTCTGATTGGAAGACACGCTCGCCAACGACTAAAATGCAATTTTGCAATCACCGATGAACAATAACTGGAGATATTATAGCCATTGATTCATACGATTTATCAGCAATCTACCAGCTGTTTTTCCTTTTAGACTGCAGGAACCTAATTAAGTGTTCTATCGAGTATTATTTCGGGGTTATAAGATACTTGCTTAAGGATGCTGCTATATTTGCAATACACTATTTTTGTTTTGGCTGGCAAACTTGAGCCGGTGTTACCCTTTGGAAAACACACCTTCTTATAAGTGATTGTTAGCGTTCGCACACGCCCTCTGTAACGCATTATTTTAATCCTATCTATAACCTGGTTATACTTTCAAAATATAACCAATTTTTCGAAGACTGGTCGAAATTATTACTGCTTTAATGCATTGAAATCATCTGACGGATTATATTATTTTATTTTTGTGTTTCACACAAATAATGTGCTGATCCTATTATTTAACGGTTAGTTGTGATAGTTGGTGGTATTTTTCTTTTAGATTAAGTGTTCTATTCACAGCACAATAGCTGTTGTTACGCAACCGCTCAGTAAAGAGCGAAACAACTGAGAAAACTGATGTGGTCAGTTTTTATTCATACAAATTATTATAATTTATTCGAAATCATATTTTGAATAAATGTATTACTCAATATTAAATTTCATTGTTCGTTTCTCTCTGCAATTATTACCATTACGTCACATTGGCGCAGTTACCACCACCACCAGGCGATAACAAACACGTCTCAAGTAATTAAGCTTCGAATAACGGTACAGTCAAATTAATGAAAGCGTTTTACCTACCAATAAAACGCTTATTAATTTACTTACCTTATTCGAAGCTTAACTTTAAACACTGCCTGGTGATTTTCGACGCAATGATCAAAATGGCGAGCGCTATCGCCGAGCTAAGCGCTCTTCCCACTACCTGGTGGTGGGGGCTTAGAGAGGGGCGGCAATGTGACGCATAGAGACAGATGTGTAACGGCGGGAAACGTAGTGCCTATCTCCAAGTAATTAAGCTTCGAATAAGGTAAGTAAATTAATAAGCGTTTTATTGGTAGGTAAAACGCTTTCAATAAATATTTTTTACTTTTTGGATTAATTATTACCAAAATTCTAAAATAATATTTAGCTTGATATAAAGTTAAAAAGTTGATGAAATCAGTTTTTGATTATTTTACCTTGAAGTAACATACCTTTTTTAAGTTCTGATGATGAAGTGGATTGCTTACTGCTGACGCGAGCCGATCGCCTCGCTGCTGTTTTTCTAGTTTTGAAGAACCCACTCGACATTCGTGTTAATTCTTCTCTGCCATTTTGTAATGCTATAAGCAAAAAAAACTTAAGTTATAATAATAATTTTAATCGATCACTTCAATTTTAAGGCGCAGTTTTTTAAATGTTCTTAGACCTATGGGGTAATTCGTATTTAATACATTTCATGAATATCATGATTTTCATCTACACTCGTAATTTCTGTACTATTATTTTGTTTTCTGTGAATGTACAGGACGTGATATTCTGTTAAAATATCGTTGTTTATGGTTAGGAATTCGACTCTAGATAAAAATCCTTGTTATTTGTTCATATGAAAGTTACATTTTAATTGCCCCGAATTTAAGTTAAATGAAGTATGTTCAAAAATTTGATTAGATAGTTTTGAAAAGAAATAGGCGTTACTTTACGAAAGTTCACGAATACACAAGAAACAAATTCTAGTATTACAATAATACCAATAAAACACTATAGCATTCTAATGCTATAATTAACGTTGTACTAAGCAAAAAGGTATGATAAACACATCCCGATATAGTATAGAAAGTAATAGTCAAAACAGGTTGGCAATTAAGAAAAACAAGCAAGTGTTTCTACTTACCGGTAACAGAATGCCGCCTGCTGCCCGGACTGGATGACGAACAATTGCTGGCTGCAGACAGAGACATAGAAGCCAGAGATCCTAATGAATCTCGACCCAACGGGGTGGCCGCGTCTACTTCCGAAGAACCAGTTAATGTTGAAACCTGAAAAAAAGAGTGAGCAATGAAAATTGGAGACCAAGAAAACGGATTAGTCGATGATTAAAATAGAGAATGGCTAAAAAATTGTTAACGAAAAGAAAAAGAAGGAATTAAGTAATACTCAGACTTAATTGAGAATTGAAGTGCAAGGAAGATTAAAATATAATTTTTAAAAATCTCATGAGTTAAATCTTTCATATGGGTAAAGCTGTAAAATAAACCAAAAATACATATTTCAACAACATACAAGTGCAATCTAGTTAAAAATCTCTTCCTTAAGAATATTTTTTACAAAGCAATAAATTGATAATTTTGTATGTAGTAAATAGAATGTGGGAGCTATTATACCGCCTAGGGGCATGCCCAGAGTGGTAACGCTAATTGCTATTCAATTAAGTAACCAGTACCTACAGTGCAGTGCGAGGAAACGTTCTATCGTACGTACCACTCGTCCACCCACGCTCTTTAAATTCATTCATTCATTCATAAGAGGTCAGTTACCAAGTCAATGGCTTTCGCAAGTTCTATGAAAACAGACCCACACCTATGAAACTGACGTCAGGCACTTACGTCAAGCTTCCAACTTGAGGTTAGGTATTTGAATAAACAAATTACAAAACGGAATTGTGTACCTTTAAACAAATCGCTCATTTTATTTTATGTGTAAGATGTTTTTATAATAGGTAATTATTTTAATGGCCTGTGTTTGTGCGCTACAGCATTTCCTGTTAGTCTCGGACTTGATTGGAAATTCGTTCAGGAGAGAATTAATATTCTTACCCATATTTTTTGACAGCCTGCCAGTTTTTATGATGCGATTGCCATCTGACCTTACTTCTTAAGGATAAACGATACACGTACGGACTTAGAATAATTCCCACCTAAGGTTACCATCATCAGATCGAAATGATAAAAATCGGGGTCGAGCGCAGCTAGAATTTCGAAAACCTATTACAACGACGCGACATTTGATGGCACCGTGTTCAAATCGTCAACATAATAGTTATTATATTACGTATTACTGTAAGGTTCAGTTTGACTGCTCGAAATTGTAGTTTATAAGGAACCAGTAGCGTTGAGTTAGGTATTTAAATTTTTTTATGGAAACTCTTCAGTATTTCCGGAATAGAAATGCCTAGGTCACTCTCTAGATCCACAACTAGGTATACCCGTGAAAAAAATCCGTTGCTGCGTGATTGAAGGACAAACCATACAACAACACTCTTTCGCATTTATATGATGATACCTACGACTTCGTCCGCATCATCTTTGATTCTCTTTAACGAAAATTACCTAACTTAAGACTCCGCGATACAAACTTTTTCTGCGCAAATTTTAGGCCATGACTATGAACAGATACTCGTAATAGACTGATAGAAAGGTAGGAGTGAACTTTTTTTTCACTGATTTCATCAGTAGGTATAACATATTCTAATACAAATACATAATTATTGAACGAAGAGATCTAAAAACATCGTGTTAGTTACTAACCGGACTAGTATTGTGCGAGGCTAAGGTGTGAGCGTCCAACGAGGCCAACGAAGTACAGCTGTCCCTGGATTTATTCCTGGACCCTCGTCTCTCCCCCAGGAGCAACCCAAGTCGCATGTACAAGTCATTCTGCCTCCTCGACTCGTACCCTTGCTTGATGTGACCTCCTTCGTCATCTGGAAAGAGGTTTAAAGTTAGATATAGGTTTACTTCTTCTAAAGGTCACACTGCCACAATAAGCACGAGAGCTACAAGACATTTATCAGTACTGAAATTGTGTATGTTAGCAGAACGAGTCCGCTGCATAAGCGAGTCAGCAGGCGTCATCCTTAGATACGCTTGACTACGTCATTCAAGTTGCTCATTTTGTGAATGACGTCAGCAGAACGTTCAGCCGCACTTGCCACTGCAGGCACTCCTGAATTTTCAGTACTAAAAAATGCGTTGCGTAAGTCTCTTGCGGGTCGTATGCTATCGCCTTTAAAAGATCATGCATCATTGATCAGAATCACACTCATTCCATGCTTGTGCTACGTATTTATATAGTGTACACATAAAAATTATTAACAATAATGAATTAGGTTTGAATCAAGTATGAAAATAATATCAACAAAATTTTAGAATCTCTAAAATAAGACATCTCTAAGCGTATATCGAAAATATTTATACAAAACTCAACGTCTCTATAATACAGGTTCAAAAATACCTTTCCGCACGAAATATTTAAATGCAACTATACGCAGAAAATCACAAAATGTATTTCTTATTTAACCAAATATATGATGATGATAATTCAACTAAATGTAAACAATTATGATTATATTTGAATACAACATGCTAAAAAATCCCACCACACAATTAAATCCAACAATCGAAACACATGCACATAAAGATGTGCTAACTAAACAATCGGTATAACTTACAAACAAAATCTCATACTTAATTTAAAAGGTAAATAAAAATAAAATAAAACAACAGTCACGCACACATTTTCAAAATAATGACGAGAATAATTTTCTTCCGGAAACTAGAATGGAGCTTCTCCCTTGATTGTTACTGATGATACAGCATAAAAAATTAAGATAACGCTTTTGATAACCTGCGTAAATAGTGTCTTACAGAAAAATCTGTAGTGCCTATTGTAATGACTCCGGAAAAGAAAGATTAACACGTAATTTTCGCAATCACAAAAAGTCTGAACAAGATGAGTTTCTCACATGGATAACAAGAAACTAAAAGCTCCTAAGCGATGTTTCACACACTTGATATTAAAATATGCTTACTTTCTTATCCATGAACTAGGAATCCATGAGATTAGAATTCTATTGTTCGCTAAGGAGATAATTGATGGCCGAGAGAACATCGTAACTTAATACAATACTAGAAATTATCGTTCCCATAGAATATTATCCTACTACGCATAAATATACAAGTATGTTTGTTTGTAGATTTGTCCTTTAATGATGCCGTAAAAGAGCTACGGAGTGACATAATTTTTTTTATAGTTATGAACCTGGAAAGGGACATAAGATAGGTACTTTTATTTCGGAAAAACAGACTTCCCGCAGGGTATTCCAAACACCTAACACCACGCGAGCGAAGTCGCGGGCAAAAGCTAGTTATTCTGTATTGTATATAAGTATACAGAACTCTTTAGACTACTTTTTACCTCTTTTACGAATGTGAAGATACAGTCAAATTCGAGTTCACAACATGAACAATAAGCAGATTAGTTTTGTCACGGAACGCGCCTTGAATCTGAGAATACATTCATATACCTACATATACTGTCTTTAGGTAAAATGAGAAATGCACCTGTGCGTGGGAAATGAACACGATTCCGTGGTTTCAAGTGATACCAGTGAGAGCCAGGATATATACGATTTCACGAGCGGCTTGCAAATGTTTCGATAATATTCCTAACTACCGTACCTTTTTAAAACTTATTTAAATTACGCATTTTAACTGTTTTACAGAAAGTTCAAATACATAGTAATTTTCACGCGATGTAAATTTTAAAAAATACGAAATTTCATGCCATCATGGCTACTTATATATAAAAGAAATAATAATATAATAGGTTATGGGCACAGAGCGTCACGTTTTAAGTTTAACATATTTTAAAATAGTAAAAGTAAAGTCACGCCGCGTATAATTAAATTAGTAAAATATCAAAAGAGAAAACCCCAAGCAAACTTTCATCTAGGAACTGTCCCCGTGCAATTATTATTTTAATTATACATTAAATTCAAATCATGACTCCGCAATCTGTTGTCTTGGTTCACGAAAACCATAAATTAGGTAGGCCATTTCTCAAGTCTGTCTCACGACCTGTGCTCTCTCCGACTTATTAGATGTAATCGTATTTTATATAAATGTAAACAAAAGGACACTTTTCTACGCTAGAAACGCGAAATACCACTCACTGACTGATCACGAAATCTTACAACAATGAGTAACTTCCATAACTACTGCATACAAGGCTACACGAAATTACAGCTGTAATTTCGGTTCATTAAAATTATGAGTCCAACGTAGTGAGTTTTCCGATTCTACTTGAGTAAATTTGCACTGTCTGTCTCTTCATATGAGTTCTTTTAAGAGCCTTACTTCTTCTGAATGAGTTGAGAGGATATTTTAAAAAGAATTTTTATTTATTTTATTTTAAGCTTTCACTGTAGCGCCATAAAATCAAATTCTGTAGTCGCGAGCGATTTGCTCTTATTCATTGAGGAGTTCCGTCCTCCATCACCGAAGATATTCATCAGATCTTCACTAAATTTAAATGGGACCAATTTGACGGTAACATGTCCTTTCGAAAAAGAAATTATCGAAATCAATTCAGATTTGACGGAGTTATGGAGTAACATCGACAAAAAAAAGAATACGCGTCGAATTGAGAATCTTTTCTTTTTTTAAGTCGGTTAAAAATAAGACCTCTGGACTCAGTTATGTAACATTCATAGCTTCATACGTAATCACAATAATTGTACACCATTGCCAACAGCCTTGACTATGATAGGGGTGTAACTCTGCGTACGTGTTTATTAAACCATTGAGCTTTTAGAATAAAGATACAATGCTGAAAGTTAAGATAGAGGTTAAAACGAGACACAAATATGCTCCGATATAAATCCATCCCGTTTTAACTCTGTCTTGAGTCCGAGACGAGTGAGAGTACGGCCTATAGATTCAGGAAGCGGCCAGGTCAGCTTAGGACCTATTTCTCAATCTTCAAGCTAACTTTAAAACAATGAATAGGTATACCGATATCCTTTGAAAGATTTTCAATAAAAAAATTCGACCGTAGCAATTAACATAGTCGCATGTGAAAAACCACTACTCCAGGGCACGGCCGCTCAAAGCTTCAAATATGTGAAAAGTGAAAAACAGTCAACATATCCAACCCTTGCACTTGCAAAAACCAAAGATGGTTGGTTGATTCCAAAAGTTTCACAATTGGTGGGGGCATTGCTATCCCCATTCTAAGACCCTTAATGCAACAAAACGAAAATCGCCAAAATGTAGATCCGACACTGTTAATTGCTACGGTCGAATTATTCGGCAGAACATCTTTATTCGTTGCTTACATGGTGATGGTGAAATTGGCCGTTAGAGTAACGAATAAATAATCAGGTAAAGAAAAAATCAACCCTTCAGATATATTTATATTTGCATGGACAGTTTTTCTCCTGTGCTCTTCAAATACAAATAATACAGATAGCTAGGTTTTAGGTAGAAAAATATAAATCATATAATTTCACGTAACACTTGAATATAGGTGGTCCAAGAGCTGTCCATATTCTATAAGAAAATAAAATTGAAATCAATTTATAATCAAATTAGATACTACGAACAAGCAATATCCCACGACCGCCCGAAACTCAACAGATTGAATTAACACATTACTGTAATCCGTTGATAAACGCTCGGCCATTATGCTCGTAAGTCGTAACGTTAATATACAAATAAATGGCTTACATTATGTAGGTCATAGTTAGTTCGTGACCAAGACAGGTGCCCGGGCTAAGCGTCAACCTGCGTAAATGCGATCGCGATAGAGCCAATGCGACAAAGTATGACATTTGAGCAAACTGTGATGTTGTTGTTTGGCTAGGTTGAAAACTACAGATCTATGTTCCGGAGGATGTGGTAACTGGAAAGGATTGTTACAAAAAGCTCTCCCACGCCTTACGAGCAGGTTCCCAATACCTCTAGTGTTATTGGCACTTCATATTATTGGACATTGTATACAAAAAACAACAGACGGTTCCATTTTATAATTGGATTTTCGAGACGTATTCAAATATTAGTAAGCGTGTCAAACGAAATGAGACAGAAAATGCCCTTAAAAAATCAAAGCAAAAAAGTAATATAGTTACTAATCCTATAGAGATTAATCTTGCGAAAATCCAACCTTCTTCAAAGCGAAAAACGTACTAATAAGAACTCTTCTAAGGATAATTTTAAAGTTACTACAGCTTAAAGCTCAGCTCCATATAATTTATATTGATCTTAGTCCGCAGATAGGCCTGATCTATCTTTAATTAAAACAAACAAAACGTTGTTTATTTTACTCATACTTAGTGTTATTTTACGTACCATGATTATGTAATCAGACATCAAAACCACATTCACCAAAACTGAAGACATAATAAGGTCGTCTAACCACCAGATTGGACGTGATAGAGAAGGGCCCACTTCAGATCGCGTTTAACGATTCAATTGCCAACAACAAATGTTATACAATGGATACAGCTACGGATGACACTGTCAAGGCCTCCAAACCTCACAATTCGACACGCTTGACGTGAAACGATGGTATTGTGGTATTGTTTCCAAAGGTCGTAGAAAGTATCGAATTCTGTGCAACACTGTCATCATAGATTTGGGACAACAGATAATATTTATTATGTGTACCTAATGTACCTATGCTTTGTTTGTCGCCTACCAATGATTGGTTCAATATTTTCGATTTCTTCATAGAGATGTATCGCTCTTACGTTTGTTTCTATTACACAACTCTCGTTGAATGCTTTACATGTGTGTTATAAATGAAGACTGTAATCTATCGGGGAAATGTTTAGTGCATTTATGTTTATTATATCTACAATCTACATAATAACATGACCTTTTACTGACATGTTCTAGGAAAATGCTACGTACAATAATTTTTTCTCTGCAGTTTTCTTTGTTGTATTCTAGGTATTCAATAGCTGTCAATTTAGTTACGATATCAACTAATGTATCAATCCTTGAAGCTCTTTCATGTTTCTACCTTCCGCTCTTGGTAGGTGAAATTAAAGTTTAGCGCATATCTATTGACAAAAAATACAGGGTATCGGTATTTCGTATCACAATGAATGTATTCAATTGGAACAATATCCGGTCACTTCAATCTCACGGGTTACAAGGTCTTGTCATGTCTGTACCAGTGAAATGTGTCTGTATCTACAGTTGTTTGACGTGATGTTCAACTCGAAGTTTTCTAACCTACGACTTGATGTCGTTCACATGGTCTAAGAGATAGCCAGTTAAATCAGCAGATCATTTTACAGCGTCTACTACTTTATCTAAACTTTTTTTAAATATTCGATGAGAAGATAGACCAAACTGTGATCTTACCCGATGGTAAATGATGATGCAGACTAAGTAGGTAACGGGTTAACTCGGAAAGGATGTGTCAATGTAATTTTAATCAATACCCTTAATCGGTTTCTACACACCATCTTACCTAAGCTACGTACTAACGTTTTGAGCTTTGGGTTTTCGAGCGAGTCATGAAGCGGGTGATGAAAAAAGCTGTGCTCAGAGTTTTCTATGTGATTATAAAATCAGAAGTAAAAAGATCTGTAGAAGTACTAGGGTCAACAGAATACGAAGCTGAAGTGGCAATGGATGGGGTATGCCCCGTGTAAGCCGAAGAACTGACAGAAATTTTGGTCCCAAACATTTGATATTTGGGACCACAATTTCTCAGGAATTTCATCAGGAATGGCCAGCTCACAGTGGAAAGCGTAGTGTTTGCAGACTGGGTGGATATAATTAATACAATCCTATTTACATTTAAATTATGAAATTTTATTATGAAGCTAATAAAATTAAATATAAGGAGCAACTGAATAATTATAATATAAAAACATTGTAAAATTTATAAAATAAGCACTAATTAATTGGGTCTATCAACAACGACGCCATCAATCATCATATCAACACAATCATCCTATTGATGTTTAGAGCCCTACGCATATCTATTAAGTATATCGCAAGAATGATTTCATTCTGATATAACCTATGTAACAATAATAGCTTCGTTTGACGTTTCTATAATACATAATAGCTGAGCGATTTCGTCATCACATTGTCAATCCATGCAGGCGGTTTTCACCTTGTTCTATATTGTGGAAACGACAAAGCCTACACAGCCGCCGACAGTCGGTCCGTGCAGCCTTCGCCCACAATGCTGTGCTGTTGGTCGACAATTTGTCAGATTAACTGATTAAATACTCAAGTTGAATAACTAGAGTGAACTAGACGTTATAATTGTTGATCAGAAGATCAGAGCGGATGTTTAATCTCTCTTTTTAGCAGTTGGATGTCTGATTTTTTAGCAGCTGAGGTTGGACTGGGGCGTCGCGTTGTAATGGAAACATTCGAGTATTTCATACATAGAGTCTGTTCAAAAAAATAATCGTCGTGGCCAAATAGTGAACTAACGCTATTTATTACACTTCTAGCGGACGCCAACTTCGTCCGTTTCTTCGATTCACAGTCGACAGTTCCTAAATCTACAGACTGTTTAGGTGGGCAAAACCTCTGCAGCATCAGGATTGAGGAGTTGGATACTTGAATTCAACGATGTAGTCTGTACTCGGTACCTACAATAACTATTCATAATCTTTATTATTTTGAGAAAGTAACAAAAAATCAACTGATCCGAAGCCATTCTAATGCGACATAAGGTTTCGGTTTATTTTGTGGTTTCAGACCAGTGTCTACAGCCCGTAGTTCTCAAAAAGTACCCGATTATTACGAGCATTTATTTTAGAGAGTTTATTTTTGTTTACACTTTTTTTTCGTTTTTCTTGTTCTTTTTTCAAAATTGTAATTAGGTGCATTAGGTTTTACTTCTGTGTATAAAAGCGCCAGCTCGCCATCAAACTGGCTGTCCAGTTTGGCGAGATATTAATTTTAAGCTTATTTGTGCATCTAAATGTAACAATAAAAAAATTGTCAAAACCCTACTGTCTCAGATAAGCTGTTAAAATTCATTTAACATACTATCAGATGCGATCATGGGAAAAAGTGGTGTTATGTTGTAGTGTAAACAGAAGGAAGTAATATATCTTTTAAAAGATACGAATGCGAGGTGATTGTTGCACACCAATAAACAACGCGTACATCAATAAAGATATATTGAGTTCACGCTTCAATGAAGAAACGATTCAAATCATTACCGACATGCCTTATGTCGATGTGCCAGTGCGGGAATGAATAAATTTATCAATCAAAATATGAATTTTGATTGATTTTTATCTGTGAAATATTTATTTTAATGACATTTTTCTTAATTTATCTGGGTATAAACTTAAGCTCGCTGCATACGTAACGTGCACGGGACGGGACGGGACGTGGACGGGACGTGGCCCGGACGCGGTTAGTAAACACGGACGGGAATTTTTAATGCATACGCAACGTGGCAATAACTCAGAACTAACGTGCTAGTGATGTGAACAAGGAAAGATGGATTTTTCTAAGATTGTAGCGAGCTAACTTGGAAGGGGTATAGCAGTGTAAATACAACCCATACCCCTAATCGGTTTTTACACGCCATCGTGTCGAAACGTTAAATCGCTTGGCGGCACGTCTTTGACGGTAGGGTGGTAACTAGCCACGGCCAAAGCTTCCCACCAGGCCAGACCAGAGACAATTTAGAAATTATAAATTCCTAAATTGCCCCCGCCGGGAATCGAACCCGAGACCTCTCAGTTATAAGACCACAGCGCTCACCACTGCGCCAGGGAGGTCGTCAAAGGTTGATACTATATACCTATTGATTTGAGCATAAAAAGTTCAACTGTAATTATTATTACATATTAAAATATAAGTAGAGATACCAATGCAATAAATTAATAAAATAAATCTGACCGTTTTCAGTGAGAGATAGTTCGACTGCAATTTTACGCCACAGATAATTTTTATATTTGGTGTCTAAATACTTTCAATGATCGTACACACTCAATTAGTTTTTCCATTCGTCCATTTTTGCTTCGTAGGTAAATACACAAACATCACTACTTAGATCTCCGGAGCGAACGGGGCGACTGTGCATACGCAGCGGAATCACGCACGGGACGGGGCACGTACGGGACGGGACGTGCTAAACATCGTCGCCGACGATATTTTTCCCGTTCCGCGCGTGGCACGTTCCCGTCCCGTCCGTGCTCCGTGACGTATGCACAGTCGCTTACATTTTCTATGAAACGATGTTTCCAAAACTCCACGTCCCGTCCCGTCCACGTCCCGTCCCGTCCCGTGCACGTTATGTATGCAGCGGCCTTTAATCTTGATAAAAAGTTTAAGCTACTTTTAATGAAAAATAACATAGTGTTTCCTGGTAACTCGCTGAAAATTGTAACTTAACCTAAAAATTCGCACATTTCTTTGTATCAAACTTGGAACACGTATACTTTATGAAAGTTAATAGTGTTATAAATATTTATACTGCAATACAAGTAACTATTGTTTCGAATTACAAATGAAAACTTAAGACTAAAACTAGGAGAGTTCCTAACACGCCTTAGACCATAAAAATCCCATAAGAAAGTCATGCGGAGTAACTCTGACTGGGGTAAAAAGATTCTGTTAAAAATGTAACGTAGTATGTGCAAGTTAAGACATGTCGATGGTTAACATATCATGAAACATAAGTTAACAGATAACATCGAGTTGTGGTCGAATTTCTGAATGTATCTTGATAAAGATAACAATCTATATTTTGGAAAAAATGCGATCACTTACGACTAAGTTATGCGATAAAGGTACAGATTTAAGTAAACTATACACAAAAATCTAGATAGGTGAGTGTGATAGTGTCCTAATTCAAAACACCATCTCGATTAATAGTCTCACAGAGTTAACAACTAACATATTGTATGCTAAAACATGACTAAATTGGGTTGAAAAGGACTTAGAAAGGCAACTAAAGCACAATTTTCAAGTGGACAGGTGATCTTCGCAAGCGATAAGTTATAAACGCTAAAGGTAATACATGGCTACTAACGGCTTACGCATTATTTAAGATTGTCTTAAGATTTATTAAAGGATTTGAAATTTATATTATACTACACTCAAATCTTGAAAGGCAAAAGCTGTTTAGATTATAAAATCAGGACATTTTATAACATTGCTGTTTCGTTGAGTACAGTAACAATATGAATAATAATTAATAGCAAAATAATTTTGCTATACCTACTATAACAACTTCAGACAACTTTTATCTTAGACACGGTGCTAATCTTATAAATCTGTTATCTTGATCCTAAAGCATCGTATTCAGCTGAATATAATACGTGTTATACAATATATTTGTCTCCGATGCTTTATCGATTATAACATCATTTGTCCGGTTGTCATCTCTCATACAATTGCTCGAGTCATGCGGGGAACAATCAAATCGACCTATACGTAGAATAGAGTTATATATGATTATGGCACAAAAATTTTTTATTGCATTTTTAAGCCTAAAAAGATCTCTAATATTTATTAGTGAAATCAAAATTTTAAAAAGTTATGTAGATCCAAAGATACCAGTCGAATAAAGGTACATGTAGTTTATTTTCCCCAAAGAAGAAGGGCCCGACAGCACAAGTGTCAGTATTCACTGTCCTGATCAGCGCGAACGGAGGGTCACATCTGCAGTTGTATTCATGTTCTCCGAAATGATAGTGTGCACACGCTCGCACTTTTATCTGCTATTTTCGTGTTAATTTTGTTATTATTTTTTACTATATGTGCTCAAAATTAAAAATACACGCTCAAAACATATGATCTTCCCTTCGTTAAAGCCAAAAAAAATTGAATATAGTAATACGACAAATGCCGTGGAGATAAAAAAAATGGAAAAATGGATGTTCCAGGTAAGTGAATGGAATTTTCTTTCTTCAGCTTTGTAATTATAATACATAGATTGCTCTTAGATAGTTGTATATAATAATTTTTACATATATATATTTTTAAAGCTAAATAATTAAGTTAAACGGTTCCACATTCATATAGAACATTATACCTCGGAATGTTAGATTTTACTACAAAAACCAATCAAAAAAAGAAATATCAATTCATTACACCTATTAAACATTAATTCATACATTTTAATAAGTAATCATTAATATTAATTATTTTACCATGCTACTTTATTATTCGGAAATCATGTAAAATATATCGGGACAATGTGCACAAGTTACTTTGTTCGAGGGAAATTATTTTGAAATTATGAGGTATATGTGTAAATGTTCTTTTATTCTTGGTTTGACATTGAGATATATATCCTTTTTCAACTGAAAACTACCATAAAAGTCTAAAATTAATATTTTTTTTTATGTTAAGTATTTATAAAAAAACTACATAAAACTATTTAGACCTGTTTTCTGTAGTTAATTGCTTTAACGTTTTAATGATGTTAATTTTTGTTTTCAGAAAATGGCAGTGTCAATAGTGGAGCTTGTACAATAACAGCACTACCACAGGGAGCTGAAAAAATTAGGCAAGAGGTCTCTGATATATGGGAAGATTGATATATCAGATGGAACTGTAAGAGAAAGTCGATTATCTATACTGCAGCCGGCATATAATGATAAATACCAGTTTTTGCTACTGACAAAACTAGCCATAAGGCTGCACCATGTTGCTGAAAATTCTATAAAAGATAATAAATAATGTCTACCGTCGCCTGCAATTGCAACAACTAGACCTAACACTTTTAACTCGGTCCAACTTTGAAAATTCCCCTGCTGTTAGCTTTGGGAATTTGTCTTGAATATCATCACCAAAATGTGTACCGACTCCCATGCCTTCTCCGTTAAATACGCATAAATTGTCGTGATGCCTTTTATTCTAACCACTATGATGATCACTGGACGCAATCACCATCTACAACTAACTCTTACAGTGCGCCTAACGACTCTAGAGATGATGATGTGCCACATCTTCTTTACAAATTCATTATTTTGATTGATTTAAAATTTTCATTTTGCGCGGTACCCAGTGGATCTCTGCCACCACAATATTATTTTCTTCGTGATTTAAAATATCTATTCAATTAAAATATTAATAATATGGACATAAATAACTTAGATATGTTACACGTTGCGATCGGCAACGCAACAAATCACATCCACGGCAGGCTCAGTGTCCGTGACATCGAAGATAAGCTGCAAGAAGTCCATCTAAGATGGTATGGTCATGTAGCACGGAAACTACAAAGCTACGTCGGTAATAGATGTCTTAACATCGCCGTCCCTGGAGCTAAATCTCGCGACCGTCCAAGAAAGCGCTGGCTGGATCTCGTAGGCGCCGATATGAGAGCCAATAAATTAAGAAAATTGGATGCACAAGACCGGGCAAAGTGGGCAAAAGCATGCCGGAAAGCGGAACCCACCTAGTGGGATAACGCTCAGTCGAAGAAGAACTTAGATATGATTGATTTCTTATTGATTGCCAATAATAAATCGCACAGAAAAATTGTGGAAAATAGAGAAAATGTTTTTAAATCTTTTTGTTTGCCAATATTCGGTTGTACTATTTTTAAAACTTCTGAAAGAACTTATATTATATTGTCCTTGTAGCAATTTTATTTCGTTGGTTTTATTCGAGTTTTCTATAATAGGATTATTATTAATGCTAAATAATAGTTCCTAATACGTTATTTATGTTTATGTTTTATGTTAGTTATTTATTAGTTTCATTTTGAGGTTTCTATAGTAGGATTATTAATACATTCTACTTACATATTTACATAATAGTTCCTAAATTTAATTTCCTAAATATATAAAAGGATAAGGTGACTGATTGACTGACTGACTCATCATCATCACATTGCTCAAAACACTGGATGGATCGGGCTGAAAGACATACAGATAGCTATTATGACGTAGGCATCCGCTAAGAAAGAATTTTTGAAAATTCAACCCCTAAGGGGGTAAAATAGGGGATTGAAAAATCGAACTTAATGTGAGCAAAGTTGCAGGCAAAAGCTAGTATTACCTATATAAAATACAAAGTACTTTCAGTTATTTTATTATTATTTTTTACATTTTTTTGTAAGACAATTTTATAGTAGGTACATGCTTAGTAATTAAAAAAATTAGTCAAATTATGTTGAATTTTTTTTACTAATAAATGTGTTATTATGAAATAAGAAACACTGTTTATTTTGTATTTATATTTCATCCTTTACAGCAAATAAGACCGGTTGAAGATTAGTATTTCCATAAAAAAAAGTTATATACAGACATGGTACGAACACTTTTCCCAAGTATAAGGTTACATATACATATAGAACATGGAGACATCCGTAAAAAATCGTCACATATGCATATAGAACCTCCTAAATTCCAAATTATGGGTTTTGCATTGAGTTTATTGATAGTAATCAATGCATAATAATGTTCCAAAAGTATAAGTACTATGAGAATCAATTCTCTAGAAAAATAACGAAAAAAGTTACAGGCAAGACAAACTTCAAATCGCTCTCCTGTAAAGTAGGGATTTTGCAGAAGTAACTCTATTCTGCGCATAGGTCGAAATGCTTTCTAGTGTTCCATAACTTGACAAGCGAATGATAAAAGTCGCTGATTCACTCCACTAAAATTGTTGATGGGTAATTAATTATATGGATGTGTTAACAGATAAGATGAATAAATTAGCATTCGCAGATGATACTGAGATATAAGCTCAAAAACACGCAAATTAAACACACATGTAAACTCAAAATAAAAAATAACTGGTTCCGATAAAAAAGCTGTGCATCAAATAGCCGACTGGCCAATGCAAACAGGCAAAAAGATGTGCAAAAATCGAGCGGCCGTGCCCGATTGGGCTTGAAGGAATGTTGATCGAATACCGGCTGAGGTATTTGTTTAGGCTTGAATTAGAACCTTGAAATGTTCTACGTTGACGCTACAATATGTCTTGTTTGTTACTCACAACATATTACAAAAAAAATAATACCAAACAAAAAGGCAATCATCTAGCCGAAGACATTTAGGTGAGAGCATGTCTTGGGATCCCATCAACATTTCTTCTGAATAGAACAAAATCCGTGCCTGCAAATTGGTTGAGTCCCTGTGGAACGGATGAGTAAGTGGACCACAGCGATCTTATTTTATTAAACACGAGGCTCGGCCAAGCCGCAGTCCTTGGACCCTCCTCCGGCAGTCCTGTTAAAATATTGCTATCAAAATAACGCATCGATCCAAACGGTTTCTGCTCTGCAAAATTTTGTACGCAGTTTTGTTAACCGTATTTTATGCATTGTGTACATATCAACAACAATAATAATTATTATAAACGACAATAATATCAATCAACAAATAATAAAGGACAATGTTATTCAAGTTTCAGAGATAGAAACGTTATGCCATTGATTAAGTACGGTAGCAATCTAGTAAGTGTTATGTTGAATTGAAACTAGTAATTTATTAGGAAACGCAGCTGTGATCTTACTGCTTTATATTTCGACGTGAACTAGAATGATGTAATTAATGGAAATAGAAAATGAACCAGATAGCGAGATAACGTTCGCCGGCCCGCTGTCTGCGCGGGCAGCGTTGCAAAAGTCTGTTCTGTACCCAGACTAATAAATACGTGGCAGACAACCGGTCCTTGCAGAACCCCTACGTACATCCGGCGGGAGCGCGTGGGCTTGGCGACTGTCACTCACTATTATTTACGATGGGAGGCATCCTTGTTGGGATGCTCATAAAAGAATCTAGTCGGAAAGTGAGAGGCTCGTGAATGAAAATTAAACAGCCCGAGTTATCAATGGGGTAAGCGCATTGCGTGTGCAGTGTTTACGCAACGCAATGCAAACCGGAGGCCACCGCGGTCCCACAGGTATGCAAATGTTGAGATGTCGTGCGATAAGGGCTTACCAGATAGAGGCACGTGGTTCTCGTGAGAATGGCGACTGCTCCGTTGGCCGAACGGACTCCGCAGAGACTTGGGGCTTAGAAAGAATCTTCTCCTCGTGTGAGGCGGTGTGGGGCAACTTTGAGCAAGACTTGAAGGCTGTTTTGGTGGTTTCGGAAGTCGATGCGGGGACTGCCATTCCCGGTCGGCCTGCTGTTGCGGTGAGGGCGTATATCTTTCCATGACCTGTCTCCTGCCTTGGCTTTTCCTTGCGCATATGGGGCACGCTTCGTTTCTGAACATGCAGGAGTAGCACCGCTCATGACCGCACGTATCGATAAGCTTTCTCTTTTTACCCTTATCAAAGGGCATGTTACAACTCGGACAAGTTGTGCCTCCTGTTTCGCTGTCCAACAGTTGTCTCAACGCAGCTAAATCTGAAACAAAAATAAATGCATGTGAATTCGCCGTTTACGTTAAACATGAAGACGTTTATGGTACATTAAATGCGCTTGTTGTATTTTGCATGATCGATTTATTTAAACGTCAATACCCTGGTAGTTAGCCCGCGGAATATAATTAAACAATCCATTTTATGCGAGAATGTAGTACAAGCAATTACATATAAATGAACACGTTGATTTAAATGTAGGTGAGTTAAGGTTGGTCAATATCACTGTAAGTAAAGGACTCGTAATTTATATCTGGAATCTGCAAGATATAGCTACATTGTATAAATCTGAGACGTCGGTAGTTTTTAATTAATTCTGATTTATAGTGCGCCTGATTGCAGGGGATTCCGAAAAATGTTTCATAAAAAGATTTATATCAACGCTTTAAATTAAGCGATCCGTTAATCAACTGTCTTTGAGCGCGGTAATTAAATTCCGATGTCGCGAAGTCGCAAAACAAAATCAAACTTTCTCCGTCATACTACAAGACGCAAGTTTAGTGTTCTTTTAAACAGCAGCGACAAATGACACTGCCTAAAGATTGACCGCCGCTTGCGCATACTTTAAAGTCCACAAGTCCTTTTAAGTCGATTTAATCTTTTTTTAACTTTACAGTACCTATCGCCGTATTGACGCATACATAAGATTTTATGGCTCGAATTATAGGAGCTAAAATTTAATAATCGTGCATTAAGGGTTGCCGCACATTGGCTGTCATTGCATGAGGAACTGGCTGCTCCACTTGCTCAGCATTATGTTAACTTCTTAAAGCTTCCATCCAAGTTATTTCTTACAGCGTTCGCGTATTATGTGTTAAAATGTGTGTGTTATCGATCTCTTGAACTTGATGATTTCTATACATTTTTAATATAATATTTTGAAAAACTCCTATATTTAACGGTTATTTTTTGTAGATCACACGCAATCACAGTAATAGTTTGGTTAATTGTAGATATTTAATAATTTCATGTATTTAAGACTTATTACATAAAATGTCTCTAGTTCGATACATAGTATACACATTCTATGAAGCCTACTCTATGCGAAGCCGGGGCAGGTCAACTTGTTCTTAATTAATACATACTAACACAACACAAGTGAGTATTTCTCAAGCGTCAGTAGTCAATGTGCCGTGTGCCTTAATATTTCTGCGTCTGGTGAACTTCTTGTAAACAAACTTGTGCGTGGCAGCCTCTGAACTTGTTTTATTTGCCCCAGGCGAGCTTTCCTTTTCTGACCTTTATGTAGGTACTCCTTTTACACGAGCATTAATCTGAGATAATAAAACATGAGGTCGGGTTTCGCGTACATAATTATTATGATATTAATCAAAGACGCAAGATGGATCAAGTTATAAAATCTGATGGCTATAATTATTACAAAAACAAATACTCAATTAAATCTTTGGGATTGTTCGAAGATTAACATTTCAATATTACGTCGGCTGTGACATGATTAAAAGATGTTGTTCAAACCAAATGTAAAGTTAATGAACCCTTCATTTAAAAAACTTTACTTAATGCTAAATGTAATTAATATAAAAATTCTGAAGATATTCTGTTAAACAATATGTCAACATATTAAATGTCAACATGTCTCTGCGCCATCTCATACTTTTACAGACAGCAGTATAATAACTGGATCATTATCATCTATATATATAAAATTCAAAGTCCTGACTGACTGACTGACTGACTGACTGACTGACTGAGATATCAACGCACAGCCTAAACTACTGAAGTGAGAAACTTGAAATTTTTACAGTTAGTTCCTTTTATGACGTAGGCGCACACTAAGAAAGGATTATCGGAAATTCCACCCCTAAGGGGCTTAAATAGGGGATGGAAGTTTATATGAAAGTCCGTCATTTTTCAAGCTTTTTCCATCAAAGTTGGTATTTGAGCTTTCAGTTAAAAATAAAGAAGTACGTGTGTCACAGTTTTAGAAAATTCCACCCCAAAATCTAATTCCACGGGAAGAAGTCGCGGGGGCAAAAGCTAGTTTTAAAGATAAAATTACAAAACTATGTTAATTTTTGTTCTTAATAATTACAATAATTTTTTCATCAAGAATCTTATCTGCAGATATTCATTGATTTCATGTAGGTCAAATTGTATTTCAATTTCGGAATGGAAAACTACATATCTAAATATGCACAAGGAAAAGGTGACTGACTGACTTACTGACTGATCTATCAATGCCCAGTTTAAATTACTGGACGGATCAGTGTGAAATTTGGCATCCAGATAGCTATTATGACGTAGGCATTCGTTAACAAAGACTTTGAAAAATTCAATCTCTAAGAAGGTAAAATACGGGTCTGAAATCGAACTTAACGCGGGCAAAAGCTTGTAAGTAATATTTTGTTGTGTTGCACAAATATGTCTGACAGTCTCTGCAGTACATGTACGTTCGTCTTTAAGAATAATAAGAGATACGATTCCATAAAGACATTACCCTCCTTAGCAGTTGGTTAATTAACATTATTCATCCCACTATATTCACTTTATGAATCGTTTATGGGGCACTATGTAAGCCTACGTATCAACTATAAACATGTCCAAAATACTAAGTACCAGTTAATGTAACTTGATAACGGTTATTCCGTGGAATTAAACTTTGCGACTCGCAATTAACTATGCAACTACAGTTAAAAGCCGTACTTTATTGAGTTATCACATTTTTTTCATTTATCTGTGTAATTTTGTGAACTTTACAAAAATTACCTCTCATTAGGTCTGCGTAATCACTTATAATTATTATTTTTTCTGGCGATATAGCACTTGGTTATTGTTGAGCTTGAAAGAAATATTGACATAAAGCTATGGAATAGGGAATGATTTCGATTTATTTATATAAAAAGTTTTGAAAAAATAATGTTCAAGAGTCTGTTTTACGTATTACACGAAAGCTTCTAAATAATAATTAAAAAAAAAAAAAACAAAACTAAAAAGGTACAAAAGTTTTTATTTTAGTTTATTGTATTTATTAATTATTATAAGTAAAAAAATACAGTAATAGGTACTTAAGTTCGATGTAAACAAACTCGTTAGAGTTTTTCAATATACATTTTTATAATAATGATGTTCTGTAACATATATATCAACATAATTACAATTCCTATCTTAAACTCGACAGTCTACATTAATCCTATCTAGATCTTGTTTAATAATAGGACTCTCCGGGAAGATTGGATACAGCTATCTCTTTCGATTGTCCTAAAGACAAAAAGAGAGGTGTAATTTCGTCTGTAATGGGATAGCACGCAAACTTAGATTATCTAGATGCCGCCTCACGCAATGAGCGATGCGACAAAAACAGGCCAGCGTTCATGAGCGCGTATGCGTGAGGCACGCACACACGCTTAGCAATGCCTATGTCTTACGCTAGCGTCATTTGTATCTTGGAGTTACCAGCTAATGAATCTATCCCGATAAAATGGGGAAAAACTGTAATATTATGTTAATAATATAATAATATAAATTATAATATTTTACTATGGTGCTTTCAATTGTGTGTTAATATGTCTGTTGTGTTGTGTTAGAATATTAAAATGAATTTTTTTTTTTTACTTTATTGTAATGTATAGAAAAATATTATCAAATAAAAGCCAATAACGTATTTACAAAATATATTTTATTATTTAATTTATGGTGTCGACTTATAAAAATACTAGGGTTAAGAGGTGGCTCACCTTCTTTTATGTTTTTTAAATTTAATTGTCGAATAATATTTTACAGCTACTATAAAGACAACTTTAGAAGAAGCAATTGACATTTTTAAGACTACATCGCGCTTTCCCAACTCAAACGTGTTCGATACTAGATACTGAAAGTAGCGAAAGTCAGCGTTTTTTTGACTGCATCGCGTTTTGGCAATTTCTGGTCGCAAAAATATCAAATCGCGAGATTAAGCGTTTTTACGACTTTCGATCATAGATTTCAGAGTTTTATCTATTTGCATGATCTAAAGTTAAAATTATAAAAGTATAAAAGGACGACCCCTTCGGTCGTCCCTCGGGCCATAAAATGGTTGAAAAAAATTTTAAAAGTCTTCGCTACATTGGAATTCGTTGTTATTGGACCGATTTCGTTCAAAATCGATATTTAGACTTCCCTGGGGTCAAGAAAGAGGAAATGGTTGCCAAAATTTTAAAAAGCCACCGCCATATTGGAATTCTTTGCTATTAGACCGATTTCGTTCAAAATCGATATTTAGACTTTCCTGGGGCCTAGAAAGAGGAAATGGTTGCCAAAATTTTAAAAAGTCACCGCCATATTGGAATTCTTTGATATTGGACCGATTTCGTTCAAAATCGATATTTAGGCTTCCCTGTGGTCAAGAAAGAAGAAATGGTTGCCGAAATTTTAAAAAGCCGCCGCCATATTGGAATTCTTTGTTATTGGACTGATTTCGTTCAAAATCGATATTTAGGCTTCCTTGGGGTTAAAAAAGAGGAAATGGTTGCCAAAATTTTAAAAAGTCGCCGCCATATTGCAATTCTTTGTTATTGGACAGATTTCGTTCAAAATCGATATTTAAGCTTCCCTGGGGTCAAGAAAGAGGACATGGTTGCCGAAATTTTAAAAAGTCGCCGCCATATTGGAATTCTTTGTTATTGGACCGATTTCGTTCAAAATCGATATTTAAGCTTCCCTGGGGTCAAGAAAGAGGACATGGTTGCCAAAATTTTAAAAAGTTGCCGCCATATTGGAATTCTTTGTTATTGGACCGATTTCGTTCAAAATCGATATTTAGGCTTCCCTGGCGTCAAGAAAGAGGAAATAGTTGCCAAAATTTTAAAAAGTCACCGCCATATTGGAATTCTTTGTTATTGGACCGATTTCGTTCAAAATCGATATTTAAGCTTCCCTGGGGTCAAGAAAGAGGACATGGTTGCCAAAATTTTAAAAAGTCACCGCCATATTGGAATTCTTTGTTATTGGACCGATTTCGTTCAAAATCGATATTTAGGGTTCCTTGGCGTCAAGAAAGAGGAAATGGTTGCCAAATTTTAAAAAGTCACCGCCATATTGGAATTCGTTGTTATTGGACCGATTTCGTTCAAAATCGATATTTAGGCTTCCCTGACGTCAAGAAAGAGGAAATGGTTGCTAAAATTTTAAAAAGTTACCGCCAATGGCTCATACAAAATAGCTTCAACGAGATAGATGAGCTATTTCAAAACTAGCAGTAGGTAGTAGGTACTCTTAAGCCTCAATTGCACTTCCGGCTACGGTATATATTGCACAACAGGTTATAAACCGAAATGTACATGACTAAGAAATATACTAATTGCATTGCACTATTTAATCTAAATATATAAAAGGCAAAGGTGACTGACTGACTGACTGACTGATCTATCAACGCACAGCTCTAACCACTGGACCGATCGAGCTGAAATTTGGTATACAGGTAGCTTTTAGGACGTAGACATTCGCTAAGAAAGGATTTTGGAAAATTTCAACCCCATGAGGGTTAAATAGGGGGTTAAAAAATCGAACCTAACGTGAGCGAAGCCGCGGGTTAAAGCTAGTTGAACATTAAAAATGTAAAAGGACTATACTTTTGACTAATGACTTAATATGACCATAGCTTATAAATACACATTGAGTGACATATTGAATTGATTATTATTATATTATTACTTGACATTCAAATTGTGAACCATTAATTGGATATGAAATTTATGATTATTTAAAGTAACTTTGCAACGCCCTGACGGAGCTTAATGTAATCTTACTCACAATTGAACATGTAAGACATCATGAATTAGACATGTTATACATGAATGCAAATAAATAAATGAAATAAAATGAAATAAAAATCAATATTTATGGTTTCCTGGGGCCAAGAAAGAGGAAATGGTTGACAAAATTTTAAAAAGTGACCGCCTTGTTAGAATTCTTTTTTATTGGATCGATTTCGTTCAAAATCGATATTATGAACGAAACTTTTGACTTTTTAAAATTTCGGCAACCATGTCCTCTTTCTTGACCCCAGGGAAGCCTAAATATCGATTTTGAACGAAATCGGTCCAATAACAAAGAATTCCAATATGACGGCGGCTTTTTAAAATTTCGGCTACCATGTCCTCTTTCTTGACCCCAGGGAAGCTTAAATATCGATTTTGAACGAAATCGGTCCAATAACAAAGAATTCCAATATTTCGGCGACTTTTTAAAATTTTGGCAACCATGTCCTCTTTCTTGACCCCAGGAAAGCTTAAATATCGATTTTGAACGAAATCGGTCCAATAACAAAGAATTCCAATATGGCGGTGGCTTTTTAAAATTTCGGCTACCATGTCCTCTTTCTTGACCCCAGGGAAGCTTAAATATCGATTTTGAACGAAATCGGTCCAATAACAAAGAATTCCAATATGGCGGTGACTTTTTAAAATTTCGGCAACCATGTCCTCTTTCTTGACCCCAGGGAAGCTTAAATATCGATTTTGAACGAAATCGGTCCAATAACAAAGAATTCCAATATGGCGGCGGCTTTTTAAAATTTCGGCTACCATGTCCTCTTTCTTGACCCCAGGGAAGCTTAAATATCGATTTTGAACGAAATCGGTCCAATAACAAAGAATTCCAATATGGCGGCGGCTTTTTAAAATTTCGGCTACCATGTCCTCTTTCTTGACCCCAGGGAAGCTTAAATATCGATTTTGAACGAAATCGGTCCAATAACAAAGAATTCCAATATGGCGGCGACTTTTTAAAATTTTGGCAACCATTTCCTCTTTCTTGACCCCAGGGAAGCTTAAATATCGATTTTGAACGAAATCGGTCCAATAACAAAGAATTCCAATATGGCGGTGACTTTTTAAAATTTTGGCAACCATTTCCTCTTTCTTGGCCCCAGGAAAGCCTAAATATCGATTTTGAACGAAATCGAGCCAATAAGAAAGAATTTCAACATGGCGGAATAGTGCACCTGTGTTTGTGTTTGCACACATACTTGAGCACTATAATAGATTGGTTGCCGTTGCCGAAATTGTTTGGGAGGACATTATTATTATTAACTTAGCGGCATTTGAATATGATTGGAGTGTTGCATTCAACCCCTGTACAGAGCTTCACAAATCGCAAAACCCCGATGCTTAAAATCGCGAAAATAATAATAATAAAAAACGCCGATGTTAAAAAATGCAACATTCTGCTGGTGCAGTCGGGTAAAAAATTAACATACAACGGCTTTAAAGACAACTATACCAGGAAATTTCCAATCCAAGACTGGCAACACCACAAAATGACGCGATGGCCTTGTGAAAAAAAGTATCAAATTATTAGTTTTGCTTTCGTATAAAAGTATTAGTTTTTAGTTACTTACGTGTGGTAGGAGATTTTTATTAGTTGATTTTAACCGTCCTTTGTAATTTCTGCAAACTTTGATAACACAACTTGCCATTTTCAGCAAAATAACCTATCGCAAAAAATAAGCCGCACGTTCGTATCACTTGACGTTAGAATTGATACTGAGGTGCGGTGAACGCTTTTAGGGATAAAAGTTCTCCTTAATTTTTATCGACGCTTTTGCGCCGCCGTTACTCTATCTAGAGAGTTTATAATCAAAGCACGCAAATATTACGGACGTCTGGCTGGGCAGACGATGAATCACGGAATGTTTCAAGGTAACGAACCACTGGAGGGAATCTTTGATAGAGTGCCTATTTGGGTCACTGTTTTAAATTCAAACTAATGAATTAGTCAATGAACATACCGTATTTTTTCTTTAAATACTATGTTTATAGCCACGTTTTTACATAAACAATATTTAGGAAGAAAAGAATAAAATATTGGCCTTAAAAATTCAAAATTATTTATTTTATGTAGGTATGCCCACCTGTGGTTCGTTGTGACAAGTCGAGATTTTACTACCAGCACCGGCAGAAATCTTAACAGTGTTGCTCTTTTCCAAACTCGAAGTGTTATATTTTATTTTTATTACAGCTATGTAACGTACAACATTTTATGCTGATTAATTATAGGCAATGGGATGCCTAGCCGATTTGTTTATATAAGCAATTTTATCATTATTAATCGACTTCCAAAAAAGTAGGAGGTTCTCAATTCTTTTTTTTTATGCATGTTCTCTACTCGAAGACGCCTGGACCGATTTGGAAAATTCTTTTTTTGTTAGTAAGGGTATACTTCCCAGGTGGTCCTATTGTCATCAGGTCAGGATCTGATGATGGGATCCTGGAGAAATCGAGGGACTTCTTCAAATTTTATAGGCCCAGTTGATACCTATACCTACTTTGTAGCGGCGTTTGAAGTCGGTTTTGTAAAAAGAACTCTCAGGCATGCAAGTTTCTCTCGTGACTTTTAATGGCTCAAAAAGCACAAAGCTTCGAAAAGTTAAAGTCATAATATCGATTGTCATTGCGCAGCAAATAATCTTTGAATCCAACCTGTACAGTGGCTATTTATTAACTTTAAACTAATCACTAAAGTAAGTATTAGAAGTGAGTAAGCAATAAGTTATTAAAGCAACAGTTTTGTCATTGAGCTGCTCGTGTATGTAGCTAGGGCCTGGAACCGTCAGTTAGCATTTTAGGACTCGGTTAGAATTTACTCAATATGAACTCACAAAAGATGTTGAGCCTTCTATGCTACGTTCTGGTACCTAGAGCAAGAAAATACAAACATCAGATTTATTTCCTTATCAGATTAGCAGAGTTATTTCCTCAGGATCTCTGCTCAGAATTCAAATGCGCTTTCAAAATTTCGAATATTTCGAAAGTCGGACCATAATGTCCTCCCGACTGAATTCGGCCACGGCGGCCAATCTCCACAGAGATTAGCCATCTGCGCGAGAGATATTAAAGTGCACAAGTGTGTGCGCAAACACAGGTGTACTCTCTATTCCCTTGCTCTCATAGTCCGATGGGACGGAAAATCCAACACGACCGGAGAGAGATCAGGCGAAAGACCGACGGCTTCGTCGGACCATAAATAATTAATCGATTGATATTTCGTTCATCGAAATCGCCTCAGTAGTTTAGGCGTTACTGCGGAACATACTTGAATAAACACATACACACATGTACTGCTAAAATCACAAACCTTAATTTAGACGTTGCCGCAGTTAGTTAATCCACAAGATACACCATGAATTTAATATCTAGGTCTTTCAACCCGTGTCGGTGTGCAACCGAGTTACCTGACCTATGACCTAGTGTTGGTATTTGTTGGTGTTGCTGAATTATGCTCAACTATGAGACTTCGTGTCTAGATCCTTCGCTGATAACGAAACATATCCAGATCAGATAACTTAGGCTAGAATTATACCGATAAGGTGTGTTTTTGATGAGAAGATCGCGACCTAATAGTACATTACTGCCGCGACCAGCAAAAGAGGCATTGATGGACGAACGTGTAAATGTGGGCCGAGGCGATGCCGAGGCACACATATGTAAGTCCATCAACGCCTAGTTGTGGCTAAGGCTTGTATAGTATTTTTCTCAAATAATGCGCGGAAGTTAAAACTAAGCAGTACCTAGGCAGAATTGAACAAAATTTTCATAGGTTTTCAAATATTTTTCTTTCGATTTTAGCGGTAAAAAGTTTTCTATTACGGCTCTTGCCGCCAGATATTTTACATAGTAAACTCACTATGTAACTTATTTGGCCGCTAAACCAGGCCCGCAATGGATTTTGCCAGTACAGCAATTTCGATTGATCTCGAAGAAGGTTGTCAAAATAATGCTCACATTTCCAAGCATATTTGAAAAAATGTAATTTACATTACGCCCTTTTATACGCCGGGGGTTAAAAATATTTTAATGCAAACCTGAAGAAGAAGCACATTTTATAAGTATCGTCTTGTCTCAAAGCCATTAAAAGTGATCACGATCTGCAATCGATATGGGGATCGATTCATAAGGATCGAGTGAGAATCTGTTAATGCAGCGTGATAGGGCACTCTGTACCCATCTCTTAATTCATTGCAAGCCAACATATTGCATTTGTCGACGTCCCTGGCACAGTGGTAAGCGCTGTGGTCTTATACAATAGAATAGAATAGAATAGAAATATTTTTTATTCAAATAAACTTTTACAAGTGCTTTTGAATCGTCGATGAATCTACCACAGGTTCCGAATACCTTTCCTGCCGAGAAGAGCCAGCAATAATTAACTCGGCGGTTGCTCTTTTCAAAAAAATTTTTTTTTAACTTTTAATTGGTAATGAAACTATGCTATGCATACAGTGCTTCCACGATGAAGTTTCCTAAGTCCAGTACAATACAAATACAAATAAATACCTTCATATTAATGATTCAATTTCAATTTATGTCATAAATAATGTTGTAAAATGTGACTTAAAATAAAATTGAGTTTCATAATTTAATTAACAAAACAATCAGAAAGACTTTTTTTTCGTCTAGGGAACAGAGGCCTTTTTGAGTCGTCTCCCTTTTGATCTAGACGTGCGATGTATATGTAAAGCTTGGCGCGCATTTCACTTATTCCGAAGTCCGAACGTGATCAGGATCGCGAGTCCGCGATTGGAATTAAGTTGGGATTTACGATAGCCGGTGAGTGCGACTGCGAAATGTTGGACGTCGGACGCCGTGCAATTGGGCATTCCCTTGAACACGGTTTAGCTATCATGCAGTTGGGCAACGCTTTTCGTAATTGGTCCTTGCCACTTGTCACTGTCATTACAGCATTTAATCCCATGGTTGTAGCCACTGCTTGATGTTCCCGATTAAATCACGAATATCCATAATGGTTTGCAATAAAGGCCAAAATAGATAGATGTCTTTGCTAACGATGACCTTTATCTCGTATAGATTGTGTTTATAAATCATTGACTTTGGTTAATATTCGCAAATATGGAGTGCTTTTGACAGAAACTTACTTGATTTGTTTACAACAATCATAGGGGCTCTGGCGCAAATGTCCTACAGATTGAGCGAGTATTTGTTTTTCCAGTTTTTTTTCTTTTCTTTTTAATTTTCGTCTAATTAGTATAGTATAAATAGTATTTAAGCAGTTTTAATATTTTTAAACTTAAATGTATAGTATATCTATTTGCTGTAGTACCAAGGTGAACTTGCCATCATCACCATAAGCGTAAAGTCTCCTAGAAGATGGCTGATAAAATAGTTAAAAATGTGTTTGTGATATAGTTTTGATCAATAAAAAAAAACAAAAGAAATGCTTCCCTTGTTTCCTGCGAAGGTAACACGGTGTTTTATCAAGTGCATTTGCCGCCCAACTGTATGATAGCTAGATGATGTAATTTATGTGGCTGCGACTATAAACTGTATCCTTGGGTCTCGTAAAGTGTTTGCATCTGATTGCTGTGGTAATTGGGAGCAGGGCTGCAGGTGTCGGCTGCATTATGTATGGGACCGCACACGATTATATTCCATCATAAATTCATAACTTATGTTGAAACAAAATCACACTAATACATATTATAAAGGCGAAAGTTTGTATGTGTGTGTGTATGTTTGTTACTCCTGCACGCAATAACGAATGAACCAATTTGGCTGTTTGATTTCCAGGCATACCCAGGATTAACACATAGGCTAAATATATATTATCCCGGAAAATTAAAGAGTTTCCGCAGGATTCACAATCTTAATCAACGCGGACGAAGTCACGGGCATCGTCCAGTATTATATACTAGCATTTGCCCGCGACATCGCTCAAGTTAAGTTAGATTTTTCAAATCCCTCTTTTAAGCCCTCAGGGGTTGAATTTTCAAAAATCTTTTCTTACCGAATGCTTACGTCATAATAGCTATTCTGTATGCTTTTCAACTCGATCCGTCCAGTGATTTGAGCTGGGCTTGGATAGATCAGTCAGTAAGTCAGTCACCTTTTCCAACGTGAGAGAAGCCACGGGTACAAGCTAGTATATAATAATCCTAAAACACTAAAAATCGACAGATCATTAGTCTTATCAGAATAACTAGGTATGTAAGAGAGATCTAAGTAACCTTTCTCTATCCATTAATGCTAAGCTACTCACTACAGTTGAATTAATCAATTTCCTCAGATTGCTATCGAGATGTCTGCGATGATAGTCGGGGTCAGAGTTTAATATGCTCTCGCCAAGGTATGGGGAAGATGGAAATGTTGAATATTGATTGACTTTGGCTATGAACAATGCTCACTTGCAGTGGTTTCTCTTATGCTACGTTTACATGCTTGCCGGTGTTTTTTTTTTTATTAAATCCTTATTAAAGGAAAACAGTGACTGACTTGATCAGAGTCGTTTTTAATTAAAATGCTTATTGCCGTTGTTTGTTTATTTATTTGTTGTAAGAAGGAATAAAACCAGGAGTGTCTATAATTATAACTCTTCATATTCAACAATATAAATTATATAACTATCTTTACTACCTTGTTTTATTCCTTCTTATTGCGGCTTTCCCTATTTTGCGACAGTATTTTAGGAACACCTGCCTAGTCTCTTTATTCGAGAGTATGTCATTGAGATTCATTTGCAGTTCTTGTTGGAGATCCTCACGTGCTGCTTCATGCTGGGGGCAATCCATCAGGAGAGGAATCACCGTCTCATCGATGTCATTGTCGCACTCACAGCTTGGATTGTCCTTGCATTTGAACCTATCTAGGTACCCCGCAACCCGCCGTGTCCCGTGAACATGTGGGTCATCACTGGATTAACTTCCAGGCTTTCTTGGCAAGCGTTCACAAGCTCCAAGCCTTTAAAAACGCCCGACATTAGCCCGGCAGGGCTATTACGTATCTCACAACAGTGGGGTTAGTATAAGATTTAATTCGATTGATCGTATTCGTATCGAGGACATTAGCGTCAAAGTAAATTGAACCATAACTATATTGAATTAGAGCTCAATTTCGTGCATGCATTCTTATACTTCTTCGTATATGGATATTGCAAACTAAAATCGGTTGTACGGAATTTGTGACTTTAAATCAATGATGGTTCATAATAATAATTTCTTATGAAAAGAATTTAAAAAGAAATTAAATTAATATTAATTAATAAGAAAGAAATTATTAGTTAAGTTCATCTTGGCTGATTTATTCTTTAAAAAATTTTATTCACATAGCTTACCTACGTTACTAATTTAAAAGCTGTATTTTAAATCAAGAACAGTACCACCATAATTTTGTCGCAAGTAGCTAATAACTGCTTCTATTCATCATTCATAATTTATAAGTACTACTTATTTATATTGCTCGTATTTCTAAGTACGTACTACATTAGAGTGATTTATCCAAGTTGTTACAAAAAGTAACAAACATCATTATTTATTTCCGAGATTGTTATATAAATCTTTATTTTTCCTAGACTAATAATGTCAGATATTGATAAATTAGGACTTCTATTAAAGTTGTTTCTACAAGTCAACGAGAAACTGTTTTAAGGAATATAATATGTACCTACTTGGAGTTATATAAGGGAAGTTATGAAATCAACGTATGTTCTGTAGACATTAAAGGTATCTAGTTATAGCATTACGAAATATTTTAACATGTCAATAGAATCACCCACAGCCAGTTTTATACAGACGGTTAATGTTACATTAAGGTTAGCGTTAAAGTTGTTTTTGTTCACTTATCTCTATTTTTTGATAGACATAGTATGACATATACTATACAACCTTCACCTTCAGGGAAACGTTCTGTATATGAAAGCGAAAATCGTATCAAAATCAGTTGTGTAATTAAGAAAAACTAAGCGTCAAAAGCTGTATAGTTTTGTTTTACAAATCTGTTTGCCTCCTCGCTGTCCTATATATCGGGAGCTGGTAGAATAGATTAGAACAATTTTTTACACACATGTCTCAAAGTACTAATGGGCATTGGGGTCCCAAGGTGCTAGAATGGCGACCACACACGAAGAAGCGAGGCGCTGCCAGCCGCTGAATGCGTGCGGCGCGGGCTCGTGCTCTGTGGCGATCATCTCAAGAGACCTATTTCCAGCAGTGGACCTCTATCGGTTCAGATTTTGATGACGACCAACTTTACGTTTCAATTTAAGTTCCAATAGTGCATGAAGCAGTTTACCACGAGCGGTTAAACGTTTTCACTTTCTATCACGCAACGGGGCGTTCACTATTAAATTATGGAAACTGGGCTTCCTCAACTGGTGCGGTGTGTGGCGCTCGTAAACAATAGTTCTGTGGAACTGGGCGCGTATTCCTGCGAGATGGTATCGGCCGATCGTGACGCCAATACGAACGTTCGCACGAGTCGTTGTGAAAACCTCGTGATGAGACGTAGAGGCGATATGATCTTCGTCTACGGTGCCGGCCGCGTTCGCGTTTTCTTCTATTTTCTAATAATTTAAACTTAAAATTTTTTTGACGTGATACGCCTTTAAAATCACACCATACTAACATACGGGTACCAGTCAGAAAAATGTACCGTAACGAAAAGGTCTCTATCGTCTTACCAAAACTATAAGTCTTAGAAACATGAATCCAATGTCATTATTTAGTTCCCTCGATTTCTCCAGGATCCCATAAAAAAAATTTTCAAATTGGGCCAGTCGTCTTCGAGTAAACGGGGAACATAAGTACATAAAAAATAAAAAGATTTCGACGAATTGAGAACCTCCTCCTTTTTTGGAAGTCGGTTAAAAATTTTTTTTTTTTTATTAAAAAAAAAAAAATAGCCGAGCTAAGCTTGAGGTTATATTCTCCTCTCCCCACTAGATAAGCAGAAAGGTTGTATAATATTAATCGGCCCATTAATTAGGCACCTATGACCCTATGAGGGATCAAACAGACACACAGATACACAGACACACAGAGCACACCTCTCAATTTCCATCAGGGGTTAATAATAATCAAAGGGGTGGAGATCGAATAGTTGACCTTTCAGTTTTCCGGCGGTAGTCCACACCTTATTACATCGATGGTTAATCTTAACTGCGGTAGGTTTAGAAGACTATTGGGACTTCAAATAAAGAATTTGATTAAAAAAATCAATAAAACTTTGTTTCTATTTAGCCTTATTTAGCTGAAATATAAAGAAGGTTGTATAGAGACAACACTTTCAATTACAGAGTATCGATGAATTTGACAAGCGATGCGATGTAGACGTAGAGAGAGAAGACATAGAGTCAGTGACGATTTCTTTCTCACTCACACTAAAAAGAGAGCAGAGATAAAGTTATTAATGTGATAAACAGAGACGCAGCTACCCAATTTTTTGTCCCTCATCGTGTAACCAGTTTTTTTCAAGGTCGACACACTTTTGTGCCCAACAAACTGACAGTTAATAAGAAAATTTAGTATCTATGTGTGTTGCCAGCTTTAGGTACCTATACAATGTCCCGATTTTCCCTATCCTACTTATATTATAAATGTGAAAGTTTGAATGTATGTAGGGCCATCCATACATACATCCAAATTTCAGCCATATCGGTTTAGTGTGGCGTGATTGAGTAACAAACATATGGATGTTTGTTACTCAATACGCCACACTAAACCGATATGGCTGAAATTTGGCACGGAGATAGGTTTTTTTTAGTAATGTCCTCTGACATACCGTAACGGCGGGTTACTTTGGCTACTTTTTCAATTTTTTTTTTTAATTTTTGTTGAAACAAAATAAAGTCGTGATGGAAGAAATGAATATTATGAGAAAAGAAAAGAAAGATGATGGATACTAGAATATAATATATGTCGGCGATGATTAAAGTGTATTCAGTTAGATAGTGTCGGTTACTGTTCTGAATCATCCTGAAGTTTCGTTCGAATGTCCAACAACCAGTCGAGAACTGTTGGCGATCTTAAGAATTATTTTATTTACAAAGTTCTTAATTTTTAAAGCCATTTTTAAATAGCTAGAGGCAGACTTTTAATGTTTTTTTTAAATAATTATTAACTTAAACTATGAAGAGTTGCAGTTTTATACGACTGCCTGAAAAAAGGAATATACTGTTAATTTCATTAATGATGATTTTGATGACTAAATATACAATTTTTGTTGCTTTTAATTCAATAGCATTACTCGATCGAAGGAAAATTTTAACTGTTCATTACAAATTATTTTGTGTAACATTCTTACTAGTAACGAAAAAAAATTTTCCTTTGTGTTACATACATCTTTTTTCAAAGTGACTCACATATGCTAAATTTCTATTCGGCATTTCAATATTTTTTTTAAGGAGCAAATAATTATCTAGTGAATTGGTCCTATGAAAGTACATTAAAAAACTTTAGTATAAAAAAAAATATTTTTAAAAAACCGACTTACGTGTACAAACTAAAATTATTTTATACTTTTAAGTGGTGGTTGAAGTTAATATTGTGTGCAATAAAGAATAATAAATTCTTTATTGCACACAATATTAAGATATATGTAAAAAATAGAAGCTTACCCTAATAGGTATGTCTCTCCCAGACAACCTTATATGTGTAGGTATGTTATTTAAAAAATAAAACAGTTCAGCATCTGTTTTGTCGTTTTATTTAAAAATCCTGGGAAGAATTTTCCATCTAATTTGGGGTACTAGGGGAGTGCAGTTATTGTGGCAACATTAAACTCGAACTTGTCATGTGACGTCATCGTTACGTCATGTTATCTCTATTTCAGTCGCGGTTACACAGTACCTTGGTCTATTGCCTTCTCTGTCTACGGATGTAGACAAATAGATGAAAACCAGTTTAAAATTTAGGCGCTTAATACTAATATCACGCTTGTTGTCAATGTATGAATGGATAAACAATTGCTAAGTATTTGTTGAAGATCTTGATCAGTATTGTTCATACTGTGTAGTATAAAGAAGAATGGTGCTAATCTGGCTGTAGATAAAACATAATCTAAAGTGACAGGATTTAACGCAGCCATCTTTTTTTTTTCATCAAGTTTTTATTTAGATCTGTCGATATGAATGAAAATGTGTATGAATGAAATAGTGTGTCTTTCGGAGCGCTGTTAATTTTTTAACTGGGAGTTTTGGATTCGATTCCCGTTCGGGACAATTTGGGAATTTATATTTTCTGAATTGTCTCTGGTCTGGTGGGAGGCTTTGGCCGTAGCTAGTTACCACCCTACTGTCAAAGACGTGCCGCCAAGCGATTTAGCGTTCCGGCACGATGGCATGTAGAAACAGATTAGGGGTATGGGTTGAATTTACACTGCTTCCAAGTTAGCCCGCTACAATCTTAGACTGCATCGTCACTTACCATCAGATGAATCAAGGGCTATCTTGTCATCGAATAAAAATAACCATTTGGGTTGAATGGTGTAACGATAATCTATTTTATAGTTACTTACATATTATATAAATGACACTAAAGCAATAGATCAGACCAATTATACAACACTTGTTAATACAAAACTAGGTTTGAAATATGTTAAGCTTGGTAAGTTACAGCAGAAATATGAGGCGTAAACAGCAATTATACGTAATCTAAACAGTTATTACTAATGCGATATAAATATAACGTAAATTGTACCAGAACGTGCTCGTATCTCTTTAAAATTGCTAATGTAACTCAGATATTATGACACATTTATAAAGTAGGCCTATTAGTCAAAAGGGGAATTCATTCTAAGGTCTCTATTAGAATTAAATGTTATGGGGCGACAAAATGCAAGGTTTTGGCAAAAACCGGTGAAAATAAATAGTCAACTACGCGTCAAGCCACGCGGTGTAGGATTTTATTATTGCCCATCACTATATGTATACTTAAAAGGGAGTACACAATATTAATAAAATTATATAATTTTTGTCATAAAATGCTCCTAGATTTAAATTAACAACAAAAACGTAATTGGAAATTTTGTTTTAAGTACTCTTTGAAAAGCTGTAACTTTTCATTGAGTTAAACTAGAAACTTGAAATTTTCACAGCAGACTTTGTTTCCACTATAAATTTCAACTTAGCACTTATCTCAAGCCATTTCTGAGAAAAAGGGCCTTGACACACGGACAGACAGACGGACAACGGAGGGAACTAAATTTTCGGGTATGTATGTTCAAAAATTTCAAAACATAGATATTAATCATCACAGTAATTTGTTTCTCATATACTAGTGGTTCGGCCCGAACTGAGACCTCGCGGTATCCCATAATTCCCAAAAGATAGTTTTAATTATATATTGTAATAATTACTTTTAACATTAGACGCAATAAAAAATAATAATAGTTGACGCAAAACTGTTTTACTGATACAGCGCCATCTATTAGCATTATTGTGAAGCTATTAGCATTAAAAATTAAATAATTTCGTTTCTTTATAATATTTATCTAATTTTAGTATTTGTTGTTCAAGTACAGGATATAACTGAATTTTCAACAAAGTTTCAGGTTCTAATATGCAATACTTTTTGACATATGGCTCAAATTAAATCTCAACTTAAAAGTTAAATAATTTCGTTTCTTTATAATATTTATCTAATTTTAGTATTTGTTGTTCAAGTACAAGATATAACTGAATTTTCAACAAAGTTTCAGGTTCTAGTATGCAATACTGTTTGACATATGGCTCAAATTAAAATCTCCACTTTGAAAGCCCCCCATTTAGTCAATTTTAAGGGAAAAATTAAAAAAAATATATTTTTGTACTCTGTTCAAAGTCGTCTTTAAAAAAATATATCGCAAATCTATGTAACGCAACAAACAAAATTTTACTTCAAACACGCTTCTATGAGAGCCCCCCTGAAATAAAGCTTTTTATATTTTTTTATACAATGTTCGGCTGAAGGCCATCAGTTTACATATTATATTTAAAGAAGTAATTACGTTCAGTAATTCAGAAGTTATAGGGCTCTGACAGACATTTGGACGTACACACTTCTCTGCCCAGTACAGACAAGCGCCCTAGTTGACTTAGAGAACTCGCTTCGCTCGTTCAATTATAGTAGCATGAATGACATAGACTTGACAAAAGTGAAATTGCATGAATGGCATAGGCTTCACAAAAGTGAAAATTAAAAAAAAAAAAAAGATATAGGAAGCATAAATAAAGAAGGGTTTTAAAATGCTCTAAGGTTTGGACTAAAGATCATTAAAATTGTGTGTCGTATCACACCCAAACAACTTGAAGGAAGCTCGATGTTTAGAATTGACCGTATTATACGAGTATCTACTAAAGGCGTTGAATACACCATTAGAGCAAAAATACAGTGCTTTACACAAGTAACAAGTTAGGTTTGAATAGAATTAACGATATCCTTACGCCCTATTACAATATACATTGGGTTTAATATGGGATATCATGATTGTGAAAATGTTGGCCAGGTTACAATGAAAGCCAGCTTGATTCTTCGCTTGGCATCTTTATTTGAATTTACAGCTGTCTACGATAATGAGGCGAAGATACTACTTCCACTTTAGGATAAATAATATACATATATACTACAACTTTTACTAAGCAGTAAAAGTTACACACAAATAACAATTTTTGTTCTTGTATATTTTTGCATTTTGTATAATATACATATATTATATATACTGGTTCCTGTTATTATCACTAACATAGTGAAGTTGAAGACTCACCGCATTATTATCTTAAAACCCCCTACCATTATTTATCATATTATTTGATCAATGGAAAAGGATCATGACCAGAGCAAAGAGTACAAAGAGATTATAAATATTATATGTGATTGATGATCGAGTAGTATTAATGAAAGGAGGGAGTAACCCGAAATGTTTTCATAAGGAAGTAAATAGCTTTAAAGATATTAGCGGTATGCTAAGAGGGCTGAAAACAAATCTTATGCAGTTTTCAGATTACATTTTTGCGTGTTTTTTTTGCATTTTATGCTCTAAAAATAAAGCTTAAAACTTGCGCTAGTATAGCCAAATATACATACATGTTAAACAGTTATAATTAACTCAACAAAAGATCAAAACTATGGGCTATCAATATAGACATCTGATTGGCACATTTGTAAAATTGTCTTTTTTAATTGGTTCAAGTCTACTTGTTATAAATACCATGCCATTTAAATGCACTTCTAGTATAACCAAATAAGCAAATCCATTTACACTTAATAATGTTGTCGCAAGCCTCAATCAAATCAAAATGGCTTCATTTAAATCGCTCGCTTCACGCGTCACGTAAATTGATATCTTGTTTAGTTAAATGGATTTTATTAATATGGATTTCCGCCATTATCGTGCTCTTTACGTATTCATGGCAACTATTGCTTTTCCTTGTTATGTTTTTAAGTGATGCATTCATTATATGATGCGGAAAAAATTACAGTTGCAGTCGATTCCTCAGTCTCACCTAGAGACTACTAGAGAATCACTAGATTATGCAAGAAGATCGCTTCAGATGTTAACATTTAATCTGTCTTTATTATTAGAACAAACCACTAACCAAACACACTCTTGCTTTTTTAATATTTGTAAGAATTAAGATTAAAAGACTTTCCAAATTCGGATTTATTTTTGTAACACTAATTTTATAACAAATGAGTTTTTAAATATTTATAGTGAGCAAACGAGCAGACGAGATACCTGGTATTTTTTTTTTTTAGGTGATTACTGCCGCCCATAAACATTTGTAGCACCTGAGGCACCACCGTACCAATGCAATGCCTTGCCGGCTTTTCATGAATTTGTTGGTCCACCCTTGTATAAATAACCCCATGTTGTAATTTAGCGGGAACACCGCTATTGCTCCCAACTTTTTAATCCCATCCGTGATATGTCTTGGCCCCGGTATGGGTGTAACATGAATCAACCTTAACACCATTATGGCGCAATAAGACGGCTTGTCTTAAATGGCGAGCCGTCCAGTCCACCATAACTCTATAATTATGCAAAATCTGAATTTGACACTCTGCCACAAAACACTTCAAACCATAATCATTAACAATTATTAAATTATCGTGTTTCATATAGTTATTACTTCGCTCGATTACGAGAAGGTCTAATATTTTATCATTGTAAGTGATTGCAACATCGTTTAGCTGAGCTTAACTCCATTAACAGCTGTTAGACAGGAGACTGTTGGACAGCACTAACTAGTCTTACATTTATTTATCTCAGTGTCTCTAATGAGCTCCAAGTACTATGGTACATAAGGTGGTGGGAAATTTTTATGAGCGACTTGATATTTGAAAGTTTGTAATTAATAGTTGGCCCTCTGACGTTTGAATTTACAATTCTTTGTTATTAAGGAAAGAAACGTATTCATTATTACATTTATGTAAACGGGTAATATTATATAAAAATAATCTGTAATCGAATGTAAAGAAATGCTTCAAAGTAGGTATGCCAGAAGGTAGAAAGTAGAAGGAAGAACTTTTAAGATCAAGGAGATAATGAAGCGGCGGAAGAGTAATGTAATGGACCGTGTTTGTTTTGGCGTCTCAAAAAGGCGGACAGTCCAAACAGACCACAAGTATTGGCTCTGTGACCAGGCCAACGTTGTCTTAATCAAAAACAAGATTATGTGCCAAACTGTTATCAAGTGTGAATGATTTGGAACTAATTTTACATTTGATTCATCATCGGTGAGTGATAAACTAGTTTTCAATTTTATTGAGGAGATACCTCGACATTTTTCACCAGCTCATCGGCTATTAGCGGAAGTCTAGGCTATCTAGACTAGATACAATACTAGAATGACGTGTTCCTTATAAGTGAGTGGAGGGTAAACAAGAAAGTAATTGATAGCTACTGCGGGGGACTTGTTAAACTGTCAGCTTTTTGTGTTCAAGCGATGTAAGTAAAAAAAACATCCGAGATTGATGTAATTTTTCTCCGGATAATTCTACTGTTCAGTAGTTTATGACTTGACAGAAGAATTAAATGGATACTTAATGGAGAATCACGCTTTTAATAAAAAGGTAAGTTAAGTTTTAGAAAAAATTGAACGCAAAGAAGTACTTGCGAAAAGAAATTTTAATCTCTTAAAAAAATAACAAAAGAAACTGGTTGAAGCAAGTGACTTCTGTGTTGATTTAGGTGTTTTAAGAATCTCGTATAAAATTTTTGATTTTTAGCACAATAAGATATTCAATGCCCATCTTCAGACTGTACTATTCCTGTGTCAAACGTTAAGATCGATTTAATGGTCAGACCGTGTTTAAATAACAAACAGATAGATTGTGTTACTTTCGTTATGTATGAAACTGCTAGTAATGTTAATTTTCTACGTATTTTTTTCACCATTACTTAATTTAACGTTAAAGGTAAAAAAACAGCACACGGAAATCTGCATGCCCAAGAGTTCTCCATAATGTTTTCAAAGGTATATAAAATTTGAAAATTCGGACTAGGCCAGCGTGGCCTAAACTCTTCACATTCGATAGGATACGAGTTACGACGCGATGTATAAATGAAAAAAATAATATTATCCCTATACTAAACCTTCTCCTTCTCACCATTCAGATTGAAGTGCTGACGAACCAAAGAAATCTTTACCTGTTAACAAAAGAAAAAAAACACGTAAGTGAAAACGTATTGAATGAACGAAATCAGACATTTAAATAATTAATTAAAATGTAATGTAAAAACACTACTTCAATGGAGACCCGATTTGTGTTTAATATACATAATATTTTGAACACATAATTTGAACTCAACTTTTACCCCCTACCGGTCACTTTCTCCAATTACTAACTAGTTCATAAAACTCTGTAATTAAAACAATAATGACTTTAATCAGTTCTCAAGAAAGTACTTCTTATTTTGATGTTTTTGATAAAGAATTATATTTTGTTTTTGCTGCATCCTTATTGCCTTTCATAAAGCTTTCAAAAACTCGCAAGAATTTTTTTGTCGTATTAAGCAAAATTACTTTAATTCCCAAAATTGATAAAATTGTCTCAATGCATTTTTTTGAAGTCTTTTCCGCTATATTGAATTATTTTTAATGATGATGCTTCCTTTATCGAAATTTAATCTGATATTTGGAAATACACTGAGAATACATGTACACATATATAAAATAATCAGAATAGATTTGTGTGCGTGATAGATTGAAGATGCAGCCTAAGATGGCAGTGTACCTACATTCTACTACAGTGTACTCTAGTCAGTTTCTAAACGAAATCGAACGGGTCGCTAAATCGTGGCACATCTTTGAAGTTCAGATGGTAAGTACGGTAACTAGACCCGGGCAAGGCCTCCTACCAGACCAGATTAGAGACAATTAAGAAATTATAAATCCCCAAATTGCTCCTGGTATATCCGGGTATCAAACAACTTATTAGATAATGATCGTACAGACAGTGAGACAGACAGACTGTGCCGAAGACTTTTTTTTTTTTTTATTCGATGACAAGATAGCCCTTGACTGCGATCTCACCTGATGGTAAGTGACGATGCAGTCTAAGATGGTAGCGGGCTAACTTGGAAGGGATATAGCAGTGTAAATTCAACCCATACCCCTAATCGGTTTCTACACGCCATCCTGCCGGAACGCTAAATCGCTTGGCGGCACGTCTTTGACGGTAGGGTGGTAACTAGCCACGGCCAAAGCCTCCCACCAGAAAAACTTGTCAAAATAAAAACAAATACTTTGTCAGTAGGATATTCTGACACAATATTTCTTGCAATAATTCTTCGTGCTAATTCAGCAGGTACTCCATTTTCATTATTGACAATTGCATTCTGAATTGGTTCATATATATCATTCAATTCAATGTACCATTCATTCGCTCTGTCTGTGAAGGCTTATGATTTATTAACTCGGTGACTGACATACAAGTAACTAATGTTACTAGCACCGAAAGATCTTCTACCGCAGATAGTTGAGTACTGTTACTCTAATAAGGTGATTGAAGATAAAAAGGATTAGGATGCAGGAGATAGAAAAGATATTCGTAATGTGAAGAATATAATTGCGGAAATTCTTATATCGGGATTATACTAGCAACGTATCATTCTTCCAGTGTCCTGTAATTATGAACATTCAAGTATGTACCGATACTTTTATAAGAACCTTTATGTTATGAAGTTGTGATAGACGGACAACGAACAAATTCAACCTACCTTTAATATTTTGTTATGTAATCCTAAATAAAAAAGACCGAATCGAGAACCTTCTCCTTTTTTGAAAGTCGATTAAAAAAAAGTAGTTATGACGAAGAAGCAAAAGACCACTGTCCAGTACAACAATTAAAATTCAAATTGAAATTGAAGATAATTTGTGTTATAGCTTTTGCAAAACTCAAAGTAGCTCCTCTGTACAAAACTAAACCGAAATTCATCCCACACATATACTAAAGTGGCAATAGTTCTGGTATTCTGGCAATAAAACCACGATTGACGCGCATTAAACTGAGATTTGTCAACAATTTACTACGTATTGACGAGTTAACCAGCGGTTAACGTAATTTAAGATAGAAAGTGGAACGGATATAATTTATGTTTCTTGCATTGCAGACATTTAGAATAGATGAGAAATAAATCGAAACATAAATACACAACTTTCTCCCCTATAACGAAGTATGTGGCTGAACATGCGAGCTATGTTAGTACATTTGTTACTACGCCCGTAAATTCGCACGGGCAATCTTCTTTGACCTACCATATCCATGGTGCTTAATCAAGATTCGCAGTAATAGTATTCTATTTCATAGGCATGTACTCGTAAGTTAGATTCACACAGCCTTAATTGGTTGCAGTCATGTTTTATTCAAAAAATATTAAATATAATTGGTCGAGTGAACTGAGTTTGTTGTCCGTCTGTCAGAGCCTTATAACTCTTGTGAACATAATTACTTTAAATTCACGAGAAATATGTAAATCTATGTCCAAAATGAAACTAATATATAAGTAGTAATATAAAGTTTTAGTTTAGGTAGCGATGACAGAAGTGAATCGCGACAAAAAAAAAACGTTTTTCTATAATTTTATTTCAAAAATTGACGATCTTTTATTAAACCTCTTTTGTCCCAAGGTCAATCTCAAAAACAATTTGTATCATCAAAAGCTGTAATTTATACATACGAGTATATGCAATGTCAGTCTTATCCGTAGATAAACTAATCATTGAACCATCACAGATTTTATCGAGATGGTTCTATTCGGAGACTGATGGGCTATAATACCAACCATTATTCTAAGTTTTGACTGTATTTTCAGGCCCATAACCTGTTATTTCAATGGGTAAATTGTATAATTTCGTATTGTTTCGTCGAATAGGAAGTATTGGTATTTCATTTAACGTACTCGCAGAAAGTATTCGTTATAAATCACTTGGATATTCTCACTTTCCTGTCTTGGATTGATTCCCGCAAAGGATGGAGTGGTAACCCACAACGGTTATTGCCCTTAGCTGATTTGTAGCCGGTTTATTTTGATTGGGACCTACAGTTCCTGAGTTATTGATGATTTCTTTATGGATTTTTAATTCAAGTCTTATGAAATCTATGGTCATGCACACATATGGAGTTTATATAAGATAGTTAAAATGCTGGATGAATTTGTGTGACGTTACTTACGTAACAGTTCTTTTATTAGATTGTCACTAAAGGGTAAGTTAATTACTCATCCTTCAATTGCCTAAAATCTTTTGTCTATGAAAGAGATTCAGCAGATCAAAATGGGGCGTGAATCGTTAGAATCACCATACAAAGGTATACATTTGTTTTTTATTATTAGGACAAGCTCAATTGTAAGTTATTTTCCCTAAGCTATATATATTATAAAAGAAGTGTTTGTTTATCCTTTAATTACACAGCAACGGATGAACGGATTGACTTTTTTCATGAGTTTGAGAACTTAGAGAGTGCCATATATATTTAACATTTCGGAAAAACGGGATTTCACGGGATTTTTGAAAACCTAACTCCGCGCGAACGAAGTTGTGGGCAAAAGCTAGTAATAACTATATTTTAACGAATTTCTGAGCGCTATCGGGTCTAAGTACAGATTTCGATCGCTGCGCCAGCGTCTCCCACGCTAATAGACGTCGTATTTTAAACGCACTGACACCCGACAAGCAACAAACTGTATTAAAAAGCAACCTGTTTGTTTTGTGGACCTTTGCTTATTGTATGTAGCTGTGATGTCACCATCGGTAGTATTTTTTTTAAAATCCGAAATAGGCTTGCGCTTGACGACACTCAATACTGGATAGCACTGATGAGGTCTAGGTTGGAGCACGCTTGCCTAGAAGATGCCTATTCACTCTCGCCTTGAAGGTACTCAAATTATAAGTGCCAGCAAACACGCATGACGCTGGAAGAGTGTTCCACACCTTAGCGGTTCTTATCAGAAACGTTGAAATAAATAGTAGAAATAGATATGTTAGTTGGTGATCTATATAGGTTTACTGACGATGCACGATGTAAAAAAATTATTTTTTTAATAGCACATAGCTTGCACGAGATCTACGAATAATATGTGTACATGGCAAGTCAATTAATTGCGATACTGACGGCTAGGTATAAGTTTTATAAATACGTGGGAAATGGAATGTAAGAGTATGTGAAAGGGATAAATGTATGGGAAAGAGAGTAGGGAGATAGAATAAAGATGGCGGATCGGTGTGAGCTTAGTTAAATAAAAGTTGCTTAAAATATACGGTGTTTACTTTGAACTTATTCCCACAAATTGGTGTCTACATAATAGTTTTTTTTTTAAGTTTTGGACTACCAAAACTTTAAAAAAAACCTATAACTATACCTACTAAGGTATGGCTAAAGATAGGGGACTTAATATCCCTTATCTCTGGTATCCATCCATGGATTTTCTAGAACAATCGCATGGCTGATTTAGGTAAACATCAGGGGCCCAAGTCTGCTATTGCAATTGTAGTTCAATAGTCTATCAATGACATCCCAATTGCTACTTTTAGCAATTTTGGTAGTCTAAGACTAAGACTAAGACTACCAAAATTGCTAAAAGTAGCAATTGGGATATCATTGATAGACAATTGAGCTACAATTGCAATAGCAGACTTGGGCCCCTGTTTGGTCCTGATACGTGATAAGTACCAGATCATTAATAAAGCTTTTCATACTTTAATATGTATTTGATTTCACAATAATCATGTGCGTACGCCCCTGTTACTACCATTATTCATCCATCTATTACTTTACTAATCTCCATTTCACAGTAAACCTCACGATTCAAATAAATGAGAAACTCAATAATCAGCATCCGTTATTCATGACACCCTTCAGAGGGTCTATGGATTATAAATTATAATGGAAATGATGAGATTTTGAAATATTGTATTTTTGATGTCTACATCTGTCGCATATAAGAAGCTGTCTTTTACTGTATTGTAACGTTTGTATTGCTATAAAGAAGAGCAGCTGGTGAGTTTTGTGCCAGATCAACAGAATCGTAGTCTTGACGACTTCCCTGGCGCAGTGGTGAGCGCTGTGGTCTTATAACTGGGAGGTCTGGGGTTCGATTCCCGGCGGGAGCAATTAAGGAATTTATTTTACAGTCTCTGGTCTGGTCTGATGGGAGACTTTGGTCGTGGCTAGTTACCACCCTACAGTCAAAGACGTGCCGCCAAGCGATTTAGCGTTCCGGCACGATGGCGTGTAGAAACCGATTAGGTGTATAGGTTGAATTTACACTGCTATATCCCTTCCAAGTTAGCCCGCTACCATTTTAGACTACATCATCACTTACCATCAGGTGATATCGCAGTCAAGGGCTATCTTGTCATCGAATAAAAAAAACTTGTCTTAACTTAGTGTGTCTCTTTGTCTATCTGTCTGTCTGTCTGCCTCATCTGTTCAAGGTTCAACCGCAGAATCGATCTTGACGGGGATGGAAATAGCTTCCTTGACTTGACTGAGGATAGAATACGCACACTTATTATCCTTTTTCGATTGAGAAAAAATAATCGCGTTTTAAATATGTATGTACCTTTATATTCGTAACTACATTATAATTTTTTATGAAATTAAGAAAAAAATAAAAAAAAATTTGAATGGCTTAAAAATGAGTCACGATTTCAATTATACTGTTAACTTAAAAAAATAGCATTATTTTATTCAAAAATCTTGATAAAATTATTAAATAGGCAATACAACAATGATGAATGAAAATTTGAATTTTTATTAACAGTTATTCAGTGATAAAAAATTCCATATACAGAACCTCAGCCAAATAATAAGGCGCTAGAAGTTTGTCAATTTCTTTTTTACGACCGTTTGCTTTTAAGGAAAATTGTGTAGGATTTTTATATTCTTGATAATAGGTATAGACCAGGGTAGATCCCTATAAAAATAATAAAAAGTGAAAAAAAATAGTAGTAGGATGAAACCCATTAGAAAAGGAGGGGAATATTATAAAAATGAAAGGAAAAATAATTTACGGGCGATCTGAGGTCGGGAAGGGGTGGGGGTGAGTTTTTAAGGGGAAAAAACGGTTTTTCTCGATTTCCGGCAAAACTAAAAGTCCCATCGAAAAAAGTCAAATGGCAAAGTTGTAGGTAATAAAAAGATCTAAAACTTTTGTATTTACACTTTTTTCACATAATCTCAAAATTTATGTGAAAAATTCAAAAAACCAAGTTTTTGGTTTTTTATTTTTATCTTTTACAAAAATTATTTTTTTTTAACGAAATTTGGTGAAAACTTACCTTTTTATGTTCCAAATACGCTGTAATTTATTTGATTAAAAATATTTATTTTTTCACCTTATTTTGAATTAATATCGAAAAAAACACCCTAATTTTCAATCGAAAAGTCACCCGTCAAAATATCAGCTTTTTTCAAAAAGTTAGTATGTTTTCTGTTCGTTGAAATCTCTACTTTCCGATGGTGAAAAAAAAAAAAATATGTTACTACAGTAAATCTTCTCAGAAAATAATTTCAATCTTTAGGTTATGTTACGTTAAGCATACTATTTTTTAAAGAAAATATTAGATTTTAATGTTTGAGTTGATTGATACAGATAAAAATTTTTGTTTTATTTTTTTAAGTAAACTTGTCACAATTATCTTCAAGAAAATCAACTCAAACATTAAAATCTAATATTTTCTTTAAAAAATAGTATGCTTAACGTAACATAACCTAAAGATTGAAATTATTTTCTGAGAAGATTTACTGTAGTAACATATATTTTTTTTTTCACCATCGGAAAGTAGAGATTTCAATGAACAGAAAACATACTAACTTTTTGAAAAAAGCTGATATTTTGACGGGTGACTTTTCGATTGAAAATTAGGGTGTTTTTTTCGATATTAATTCAAAATAAGGTGAAAAAATAAATATTTTTAATCAAATAAATTACAGCGTATTTGGAACATAAAAAGGTAAGTTTTCACCAAATTTCGTTAAAAAAAAATAATTTTTGTAAAAGATAAAAATAAAAAACCAAAAACTTGGTTTTTTGAATTTTTCACATAAATTTTGAGGTTATGTGAAAAAAGTGTAAATACAAAAGTTTTAGATCTTTTTATTACCTACAACGTTGCCATTTGACTTTTTTCGATAGGACTTTTAGTTTTGCCGGAAATCGAGAAAAACCGTTTTTCCCCCTTAAAAACTCACCCCCACCCCTTCCCGACCTCAGATCGCCCGTAAATTATTTTTCCTTTCATCTTTATAATATTCCCCTCCTTTTCTAATGGGTTTCATCCTACTACTATTTTGTTTCGTTTTAAAAATTATCTACACTGGTCTAGTAATATTGTGGTATTGTTTAGAAATTTTTAATAGGTGCTAGTTGAGTCGCCCAAATTTCGCACGGGTGGTTTAGTTTATGTGAGTCCAAACTTTTGCTTTGTACTGCCAAATTTTCCACTCCAGAATAACGATTAACTGAGTGATAAATATATTGAAGTTTTGACAGATTTTCAATACAAAAACTGTCAAATCGTCCACTTTATTCCTCGGTTAAAAATTACTCTGCGTTGATGAAATTATTTCGACAATCTCCCTGGAGCAATGGTGAACGCTGTGGTCTTATGACTGGGAGGTCTCGGGTTCAATTCCCGGCGGTGGCAATTTGGAAATTTATAATATTTGAATTGTCTCTGGTCTGGTCTGGTGGGAGGCTTTGACCGTGGCTACCCAAGTAACAATTTCTTGTCCTATAGCAGCCCATAGAACGTTTCCTCTAACACCACTTAAGCACTGTAAAAGCAATAAGAAGGTCGTATAACGCTGATTTGGCGCAGTTATATCTCTATTTAGAGACATAGCGAAACTATAGCAGTTGTGCTTGGGACTTTTTTTTTCTATAAATTTGATATATTGGTGCCTTGTATGACAATTTGTTGACATACGAGGCACAATAAAGCTTTTATAGTTCTTTTTTATTCTGTAGCAGCGTTCGTAATTCCATTATAGTGCTATTATACTCTATAGAAAAGTACGTGATTCTTTTACTACGCTTTTCATTTTAATTTTTCACGGCAAGGTGGTCTACGTGTGTTTATACATAAACAAAAAAATAAAAGGGATAAGGATTCCATCTTGGTGAGTTTAATGTCATCTTTTATTTAGACATGGATAAATTCGACCAATACTATAAAAACCACTTGGAACCAAAGTTTTACTGATAGAATAGCATTAGTTTTACTTATTATTTTCAATGCGCCCTAAATTAATTGAGTTTTTTAATTAAAATATTAATAAAAATAAATAAAATTAACCGTAGTTTCTGCTACACAGCCAAAAAGCTAATTTGGTTCTCTTTTAGGTTAACTATAGCACAAGTGACAAAAAATCTGCCGCCATTGACGTAAAATTAGGGTTCCTTACGACTAGTCTTGTCCCACATACTTAATTTTTGAATACATTTTTGTATCCAAGGAAGAAATAAAATAGGTAGGTAATCGTTGCTCATGATTGGTTTTCTTTCTCAGGTAGGGGAGAGTGGGGGAAACACGAACGCGGGGTAATCCCGAATCCAATGGTTCTAATGTGTTACAAAGATGTAGCCATATTTTACTTGTCGCCATTTCGGAGATGACGTTACCACTAGTACCAGTCAATAACACGGGAGATGTGGACGCACGTACTTGTCAAGGTATGCATTTTTCAATGTTTTGCATGTTTTTGATGTAATTTTTTTGGTAAATTCAAGTTGGTGTTGCTTTATTTCTATCTACAATAGTAATTTAACTTTTACATAGTGGAATGCTCACATAATAATTAGCTAAATGACAATGAAGCAATTGGCAAAAGAGATACCTATATAGAACCTATTTTTTTCCATTTTATTCTTTTCGATCCAGCGGGGTAAAAGCGAACACTCCATGTGGGGCAATCTTGAACGTTCGGCATTACCCCCCTACCTTTTGTTGGTTCCACGTTCATCTTTTTTTTTTATTAATTTTTCAGATGCCTCGTAATTACAAAAGAAAGACCAAATCGAAGTATAGTCTTGAAGATCTCAAAACGGCTATAGACGATGTTAAAACCAAAAAACTCAACATCGGCAGAGCAGTAGAAACTTAAAATGTTTCTAAAACAACCATTTTTGACCACCTAAAGAAAGCAGTGATAAATCAGCCAAGGTCTGGACGAAAACCTTTATTTACAGACGAGCAGGAAACGCAACTTGTGGAAGTGCAGTAAAATCTATTATGACCTAACCATAAAAAAAGATCGCCAAATTGCATAACAATATGCAGAGAAGAAATTATTAATGTTAGTACGTAATTACCCCACTTAGTGTTCGTGTTTACCCAACTAATGTCGGGTAAAGCCGAACACTAAGGGGTTTGGTTTTTTTTTCTCATATTGTTACAATTTATTAAAAATATAAATTTTGATTAGTGAATTCGTTAGACAGATAAGTTAACTTTATAATTAAAAAATAAAGAAACTCTTGTGATCAAATTCCACTGTTTTATTTAAGTTTTCCCTTAGGTGTTCGTATTTCCCCCACTTTCCCCTACTTATAATAAATATGCCCCTAGTAATGGATATTGATAAATTTCTAAAATTTGTTCTATAAGGAAAAAATTTGATATATAAGGAAATAAAGCAATTAGCTATATATCGCTGTTGTCTTAAAACAGAACAACCAAAACCATAATAGAAAACTTTGGTCATGTAATAGAGTCATGGTGACTTCTTCTTCAATGAGACTATAATAAACCCAACAAAGATAATTAAAACACTTTTTATTGTTATAAAAATGTCCCGAAAATCGTTTATAAAGCAAAACCGCTCTATAACAGTGTTGTTATGAGTAATTATGTACCATGTACTATAGCAGTGTTTTGTGGGACCACAATAGCGTCAAATTATTGTATTGTTGTGTCCTTCATCACTGCTAAAACGCCATACTTATAGCGGTTACCAGGAAAACTTTATAGTACTAATGGGGTACATAGTAGTCAATTCAAACGCTGTTATACATTAATATAGCGCTATATTGTCTAAATTCGAGGTTTTTATAGAACTTGCCTATAACGGCTCTACAAAACGGTTTTGTAAACATTTACATCCCCTGCTAAAAGGATACTTTGGCTATATAAGCTTATAGAGCAAAAAAGTCATAGCAAATGCTTTTATATAACGGGTGGTTATCGCTACAACCTTTACACGATGTTAACTCAACCTTTTCGTGATGAATTCTTAAATTATAGTACCAAAATGTTACTTGGGTAGTTACCACCCTACCGTCAAAGACGTGCCGCCAAGCGATTTAGCGTTCCGGCACGATGGCGTGTAGAAACCGATTAGGGGTATGGGTTGAAGTGCACCGCCATACCCGTTCCAAGTTAGCCCGCTACGATCCTAGACTGTATCGTCACTTATCATATGGTGAGATCTCAGTCAAGGGCTATCTTGTCATCGAAAAAAAAAGAAAAGTGTTGGGATAATGTATCTTAGTGTATCGTGATGTGTGGCACAATTTCTTAACTAAATGCTTTTTCTTTCTTTCTTTCAACAATGAGCCACGCGCCCTCGTGAATTGCTACTCGTATAAGAAAGTACTATACCTTCATTTCATTTATTTAGAACATTTGCACGTAGTATTATAGTTATAGTAAGTTGTATCAGAAGGAAGCTACGTTTAGTTCGTGAGTCATGATGCTCTCGTTTCGTGACATTCACAATTCTTATAATCACCTCGTCAGTCTTCTTAGGTTCAGTTGGGTAGCTTTGGTTAATGTTTCCGACCTATGTGACGCAGTGGCGATGTGGTCTTGTAAGTGGTAGGGCGTGAGTTCGATTCTCGGCGAATCCTTACTCCTTCTTCTTCTTCTTCTTCAACTTATGGACGTCCACTGCTGGACATAAGTGTCTTGCATGGACCTCCACAGACCTCGGTCTTGCGCCGCCTGAATCCAGCGACTCCCTGCGACTCGTTTGATGTCCTTACTAATATATAAATGCGAAAGTGTGTTTGTTTGTATTTCAATAACGCTGCAACAGATCTACGGATCGACCTGTTTTTTGCACGGGTATAGTTGAGGACCTGGAGAGTGACATAGGCTACTTTTTATCCCGGAAAATCAAAGACTTCCCGCGGGATTTTGAAAACTAAATCCATGCGGATGAAGTCGCGGCCAACAGCTAATAAGAAAATATATTTTTACTCGATTGCCCATAAAGGAGTGTAAGGTTTTCAGCGTTCATGTATACCTACTATGTCAGTTTCTTTATAACACCATAACTTCTAAAGGCCAGGGTAGATACGGTGCTTTAAGCAGCGGTGATTGGCATTCTTACGCTCGTACGCGGCATCGAGTTTCCAAAAAGCGACTAAAATTCGCAAAAACGCCGATCGCAACTACTAAAAGCTTCGTGTGTGCCCTGGCCCTTAATTCTTAAACAGATTTGGATGTGTGGGGTACCGTTAAAATCCTTACGTCATCTTTAACTTGCCTAAATTGTCTCTGTTCTGGTCTGGTGAGAAACTGCAGCCACGTTGAAGCGTTGAATTATTAAAACTATGCTTACCCTTATAATCGGTTCCTATACGGTATCGTGCCGGTACCTCCTACCAAACCAGACTAAGAGATAATTTAGAAATTATAAGTTTTGAAATTGTCCCCGCCGTGAAACGAACCCGATGCCATCCACTTTAAGGCAGCGCACACCACTACGCCAGGGGGTTGTAAAGAGATTTTTTTTTAAATATCAGTCAATTGAACTTGAGTAATATTCTCCTTTCCTCTCCAAATAAGAGTATACTTGTGTTTGGAGTGGGTACGACAACAGTGCAATGGGTGGGCATCGAACCCCCGACCTGTCAGTTTTCAGTCCGCACCTTTTAACCGTTGGGCCACTGAGGCTTCAACAGCTCAGGTAGATACATACAATTAGTCTTGTTCTGGATAATGACCAATAATTACTATATTTATCATAGTTGTCGCAAATTGCATGCCATATGTGGTCACCAGAAAATATGTGGCGAAACTGTAATAAAGCGCTTTAGATTATATCCAGGGTTGCCACTTACCACTTACAGAGATATTAATTTACAGTCATAAATAAATTTAAATGTGATACACACCTATACAGGTAAATTATGTAAATATTAGATGTTATCTATAAAAATATTGTTATTTATGTTTCTAAAGACAAACTACTGACATATTTATATTTACAAGCCTTCCTGAGAGCTAACTTACATACAATATGCGTAACTTATTAAATATTTATAATACACATTAATGAATTTTTAATGATAACGGCCCAACAAAGTAATTACTTATCTATTCTACCAATATAAAAATTTATAAGATTAAAATCTTTAATTAACCATAATTTTCTTTTATTATACATACTTATTATAGATTATTAACAGTAATATAATCAACAAACTTAAAATAATATAAAATTAAACTCTAAATTATAATAATATTATACTACAACTATTTCTAAAATTAAAACTATTAATAATAATAATTATAGATTATTATATTTATTATAGATTGTTTTTTTTTTTTAAATACAAGTAAGTAAAATAAAAATAAAATAGTACACGAACGTAACTTAGTTTAAAGAAAGAGAGTAGCAACCCTATTTAGAGTCAACTTTGTCTGTCTAACACGTTAGTAGAGGACTGTAATCTAAATTATAGAGTTAGTTTATTTGTCTATTAAAAAAAACTTGAAAAAGAGACGTCAATATAATCAAGTAATAAAAAGAAAAATAAAAACCAAAAAGAGAAATTCTTCTGGAGGTGCTGGGATTTGAACCCAGGACTTTCAGCATGCGAAGCAGACACTCTACCACTGAGTTACACCCCCGGTTGTTATACCAATTAAAATTTTGCATCTAGTTCAAATTACAGAGACTGAGTCATATTGTTTTTTTAGCCGACTTCCAAAAAGAAGGAGGTTATATTATTTCAGGTTCGCAAAATATATTTATATTTTAGCAATTGCAATTCGGATCAGTCATATTATTATACCAGGGCCTATAGTACGGTAATACCAATGGATAAAGCAGATATTTCGATCAGTGAAACAGTTTTATTGCCCGTCCTTAGGAAAACGAAAATTCCGACGTTTTGACAGATTTTCAATACAAATGTAAAAAAAAATGTCGGTACGTCAATGTTATTCCTCGTGACTGGATTTACTCGATGGTGACATTGATTGGTTCCAAACCGAATAAATAAATGAACAGCAGGTTTAGTATAAGATTTGATTCGACTGATCGTATTCTTATTCGATAACATTAGCGTCAAAGTAAATTAAATCATAACGTGATTGAATTAGAGCTCGATTTCGTGTATGGATTCTTATAAGTTTACGTATAAGCATACGCTCCAAATTAAAATCGGTTGTACTGAATTTGTGGCTTTAACTTAATAGATTTATAAATACATATTAAAAATTGTGGCTTTAAATCTTTTTCTTCCTCCTAGCGTTGGGCTAGGGTCCGCTTACGGGGAATTTGTGGTTTTAAATGAATAAAGTTAAGGTTCATTTTGCTTTGACCCTAATGTGATCGAATACGAATACGATCAATTGTATTAAATCTTATACTAACCCTACTGCGTACATAAATCGAAGTTACGTGCACGTATTTGAAATATGTGAAGATAGGATCAAAACAAAACCTGTCTAAATAAGCCCGTTGTCCTTCCCAAGTTCACATTCTGTAGGGCATAGCCCAAACAATCGGGGTCCTTCGAATAATTGTCGTAATCAATAATACATTCCATGTTTTGTTCTTAGGAATGACAAGAATGGAACGTAGCTAAGTTTAGATTTTGACTGCGCGTGCGCATGTATTCGTATTGAATACGAAAAACATAAGCCGGAATAGTTCTACTGGTTCATACTAGGGTAGGTAGGTCAATCTCTAAAGTCTAAAAGACAATTTAAATTTCTTTTTGGGGCTACTTATTTTTATTATATTTTCCGTAGTAGGTATTTAAATTATTTAGAATCCGGTTTTTCAGAAATATTGCGAAATTACAATATGTACTTAGGTAGTTTAAGTTACGTCTTGTCTCTATCTCTCTGCGTCGTGTTCCCCATTACTGCGGGTCGTGACCCCTTACATCAAGGACTCTTTTGTAGACGATATTGCGCCATGTGCCTCCGTTTTTTGCGACATGCATGGACCTTACTATCGAGAGTGGTGCGGATTTGGTCTGACCAACGCATCGGGCTACGTCCCGAGGTCTCTTTCCGTCCACTTTGCCAGTAATCACAATCTGTTCTAGATTGTGTTCTGACTTCTGGCAATTTGGGCGTCTTGTATAACTCTTATATTAACCCGAATAAATGAAAGACAGATAGTGAAACAATACAAAAACAACAAATTAAAAAGACATGTGGCACTCGGGGACTGCCGCGGTAAAGCTATTGCATAGCATTTTTTATCAACGCCATCTAGCGGCTCAACGCTAGATGACGTTGATAAAAAATGTGCCATCTAGCGGCTCACCGTAGAGGAGTCCCGTGTCAGGTTATTTTCGTTACGGTATTTCTGGATTCGGTCTCCACGCTGGCCCGCGATAGAAGCTATGCAATAGCTTAAAAATGTTTTGGTTGATGTCATTGTTCTAATAATTGTAATCATTTGAGCTTATTAAGAGATAGTAATTTCAAAATCGCAAATACGTATTAATGTACTTAGTTAAATTTTATTTATTAGTATAGGTACGAGTATGTGTGATGTGATTTAACGAGCCTCCAAGTCTACTAAATCTTAAGATTGCATCGCCAATTATACCCGTAAGTACTATGTAATGTAACTTATGTAAGTTTAATTAGCGAACCTAATTAATCTTACCTATTCTAATTAAAATAATTATTTAACATTTTTCAACTTTTATAAATCCTGTAATAAATCAACCCGACAAGGCGTCATGCTGATATATGGAACGGATATAGTAAATATATTAGGTATTTAGCACTAATACGGAGTTAATTATTTTATTCAAATAGGTATGCTAACTAGCGAAGAATTTAGAATCTTGCGCGTTCAAGTCAATTAGACCAGTCGTAAATTTTCTTTTTCTGCGTCGTTGTCGTTACTAATTATGTATTATTATTATTATTAAGCCTTTGTTATAATTCCATTCGTGGGTAAATTAGCTTAAGCTTAGCGATCTAAGTTTTTTTTTAAAGAATATTAGCCTACCTAAAGTTGACTAATATTCCCCTGTCCCCTCCAAATAAGCGGAAAGCTTGTGTTAGGAGTGGATACGACAATAGTGCATCGGGTGGATTCGAACCTGCGACCTTACAGTTTTCAGTTCACACCTTTAACCGTTGGGCTATTGAGGCTTTGAAGTTAACTATTTATTATTGAGACTTGAGAGTACCACCTCGCCAACAAACTGACCTACCAGTATAATAAATAAGTAGATACTAACTAGTGAATAATTTGTGAATTTTTGAACAAATAAGTAAATAAAACTTATCTCCTGAATGAACATTTAAATGTTTGTAACACTAAACAAGAATAAATGTATTTTCTTTCTTTCCTTTTTCGAAATCGGTTAAGAGGTTAAGGCTTGAAATGACAACAGACAGAGTATTAGTATACGCGTTAGACATATAATATGTTGAACATACGATGTTCATTGTACATATTTTCGTAAGAAGCTGTAGACAGTCTTCTTTTATTTTATAAAGGTGTCTTCATTTAAGAGATTACTCGAACATGGTAATAGGATTTAAGTAGGTACATAGAAAATTAAATACATTTAGCCCACAGCAAATAGCAATATTTGGACAAAATAATTGCTATTTCGCACGGTGGCAATAAATCCTTTGATAGCATCTACTCCGGAATTCTTATAATAATATCTCTATGATATATCTTGTATTCGAAAGTAGGTATTATTTGTAGAAAATTTGCCTCGAGCGAAATATCAATTTTTGGTAGCGTATAATTTTCATTAATTGCCATAATGTAAATATGATAACATCTTGAAATTGATTTAAAAGACATCGCAATTATTTTATACGTACTTACTATAATACATACCTAATACTTATCTGGACACTTTAATCTGAGCTGCTTTTTCTACTCATTTCTTTAAAGAAATTCGCTCGTTTAATGGCAAAACAATCTTCTTAGTTATTATATGGAATAAATATCAAACAACCAACACATAGTACGGCAGATATCATTGTAGTAAACACTTTATAAATGACGAGTAAATTCTGATAGATGTCAAAAAAATGACAAAACGTCTTTAATCATTGGTGAAAAATTTGGCAATGGTGAGAATGCCCTTAAAGATTGAGATATATTTTAAGATACGTTTCAGTAATCATCCGTTAAAAACATTAAAATATCTTGAAGGAAATGAATACATACATCCAAAACGTATGAAATTTATCAAAAAACACGTACAAAGCTCCCGCAAGGCCATATGTCAACGGGAAATTTCATACCGTGCCGTCCGCACTTGCAAGATACGAATAAACCTGATACTCGATCGCGAAGATAACCTAAGATTTGCGTTCCCAAGCGGTGCCAAGTTGTCCCATATAGCGAAGCCTCTAGACCTGAGACACCATTCAACGACCGCGCGTAACTATACACCAGTAGTGATGTGCAGTTTAAAACGGACGTAAAATATATATCGATAAAAAATAAAGTTCAAATATAAGTGCCGCCCTAGCCATATTACAAATGTATAGTCTCTTTCTACGATAGATTACGCTAAAACAGGTGTTCCCAAAGTTTTTTTTATCACGCTTCCCTTCTGAAAGGATAAGACGTGCGATAAACAAACCTTGGGAGCCACTGCTTTAGCGTAATGGGTTGTAGAAAGAGACAGCACGTTTGCAATATGGCTGGGGGCGGCAAATGTGTTTAACGTTAAACGGAGCAGGACAGGCATGAGTGGCAGTTTCTAGTGTCGGCGATCTAAATCCTCTTTGGGCTACTGAGCCAGCGAAGTATGTAAGTTAAATATACAAATTAGTATAAACAGAACTGTTATTACAAGCGAAAGAAAAAAATGGGAATGAATAACGTATAGTCATAATTAGTTCGTACATTGATTAGATACACTGACGTAGCCAGATTCAATATTATATAGAAGAGAATTACAGTGCAGCCTGCACTAATAAATAATAACCTATGTATTCTTTAACCAATAAATAAGAATAATTCTTCCAAGTCATATTCATAGCAAACACGATTATTACTGTCAATTGATCATTTCAAGACGTCTGACAATCCCATTACCGTCGAAACTGTCATTGTGTGTCAACGTCGAGATTGTTTATCGATAACTTAAACGCGTCACTAGCTGCCAGACGGGTATTATTAGGTCTTCCTGCAGCCTTAGTGCAAGTTTTCATATCTCGAAAACGATATTATTAGACGCTGAATATTGAATATGTCCTTTGTTCTGAAGTCATACATTCAGTGCTATCATTTACCTTTGATGGAACGAAAAAAGTTAAATGCGTATAATATGGTGTTTTGCAATTAGTTTAACTATAATTTCTTTGAAAAACTAATCAATTAATGTCATGTTATATTATTGTAAAGTATTTCACTAAGTTTCCACTTTGAGCGCCGCCGAGCTGTAGATGTAGTGGACGAACTTAAACTTAATTTTATTTTGGTGGTATCGACGTATTTCGATACTCGAAATCTATCAAAGCTGTCGAGACGTTTAAACTTATACTTAAGGACCTGCTCTCGATTCGCCACCACGGCTAGCTTGCATACAGAATTACAGACAGGTATATTTTCGCAGAATAACTCACAAAAATAACCGTTTAATTTTTTTTATTTTTGTCATAAAGAACTTTGCCAGTTGTCTGTTGCTTGTGTAATAACTGCCAATGACTTTTAAACATTTTGTATTTTTTAAAAGAGTGTTACTTATATCTGTTTTAAAACATACTTGGAAGGAGATATTATTTCCTTTTCCCTTCCTACTACGAGTCTTTTCGAGTTAGTTTCCTCGACTACGCCTCAAGAAAGATCGAAGTTTGTGGGAATGGGCGTGACGTTCTTTAATTTTGAATTTTATTCATATTTATACTAAACTTTTCACCGTGCATAATCAAAAAACCTACACAAAATTCCTTTCGTTATACTTTACTCGTAGTCAGCACTTATCTGTAATAAGACAGCGCCAGTCATAAAAATACAGTTCCTCAATCTGCAAAAACGATTAGACTTCGCGCTTTAAAATCTTGTTTTTATGAAGCGTATAGTTTATGATAGGATTTAATTACATCTAACTACACTTAAATGTTAAATTAAGTATTAGAATTTCATGGTTAAATCGCTTCATCGACTTTGACTTCGAAATTCGCAATTTATAAAATTCTCCTAAATTAATTCAACTCACCGTTGCGCCATTGAAGTCGTTAAAAAAAATAAAAAAAAAATAGTAAGGGATAAAAGTTAGTTAAAATAAAACGTTTTAGTGACCTATCCTTATGACAAGACCGATCGTAAGATAAAAAGAAGTAGACTTTTAAGTATATTTTTTCATGTTAGTGTTTAGTGCAAGAGTCCACAGAGCGACCCCGCTAGCTGCTTATTAAATCAAGAACGCATGACTGGGCATAATGAACGTGACATACAACTTGTTAGAAATTAAATCATACTTGTAGTTTGTTTAATTAAAATGTTGTTACAATCTGTAAGTGATTTTTATCCCTTACTAGCTGATGCTCGCAATTTCGTACGCGTGGATTAAGATTTACAGCCAAAGGTTCATTTGCTGTGGCATTAAAGAGTAACAAACACACACACTCACACACATACAAACTTTTGCCTTTATAATATTAGTGTTTTTTCATTTTATGAACAGATTTATTTTTTAATTTATGAATTTGCAATAAGTATGTTCAATATATTCTAATAAGGTGCAACATGATGTGATTACGTTAGAGTTATGATATTAAAACAAATACATATAATAACTAGCAAGAAAGATTTTAGCAAGCGAAAATCTGCAAATAAAAAATAAATTACTGTCATAAAAATATTATAGGTACTAGAAAAGTCTAAGTTATGCAATCTGTCCTAAAAATAAAGATTTAAAAAAGTATTCAAATAAAATGAAGCAAGTCGATGCGAAAAGCACACTAACCATTATATAAATAGAATTAAAACTAAAATAAAAAAAGCAAATCATTCGCCACGGATAATTAATTTATATGACACTCGTTTTAATTGAACGTTTTTATGTGAGTTTGCATTTACCTAGCCAATTAGCGTGGTCGAATAAACGATATAACTGTCAGTTACTTTATAGACTAAGAGATAATAAACGGCCTATTGAAAGTGTTTTATATCGGTCCAAAACTATAAACCTATTTATAGTTCAGGTAGAAATATTAGTACTGTTATTCAGCGCGCAACATGAACTGAAGGCAAAATTTATACAACTCCTTTTTTAAGACAACGTATTTTGGAAAAGGTAAAAGTTAAGATACAATCTTTGTTCTTAGGGTATCTCTACTACTGATTTAATATTAAGTAGCTGTCTGCAATTTTTATAAGCTCATGATAATATAACGGTCATTTTTGTTTGTTTCTTTGTCCAGGTTAATTTTTGAAATGGCTCAACCAATATTTTATTTAAATAAACTTTAAAAAGTGCTTTTGAGTCGTCTAATGAATCTACCACTAGTTCGGATTGCCGATCCAATCGAGAAAAACCAGCAAGAAATTGTAGTTTGCTCTCAAATAAAGGTTAAACGATCTTAAAGGATAAAGGCTGTATGAAGCTTAAGGCAAATATTTTAACAGATATTAAACCGTTTGAGGCTTCGTTGCGGACACATACCATTTGCTAAATTCGCATTCTTATTGAAAAAGTTGTTTCACCTAATTGTCTTGATTGTGACAAGCCCGAGGACGTTACTCATATCTTACTGAAATGTGTCCGCAACGAAGCCGAGAGATGGGACACTTTTGTCCAGTTTCCAATGCTCCGGCAGATCGGCAGCTGTAACAGCGCTCTGGCCCAGCCTCTGTCAGATGAGGCTAGAACACTGGTGCAGCTGTATAGAAAGTGTAGTAGGCGAACTGTATAAAATTCAAACAAAATTAAATGTCAAAGGAAGTGACGTTGTCCATAAGGACCAATCTCCTAAAATAAAAAATTACAAAAAAAGCCCTTTGATTAAATCGACCACTGACTCTCAGTGAATTACACGGAAGCTGGTTGAACAGCGTTATAAACAAATATGGTTACGAGTTCTGTTGAACTAAGACCAGTGACTTTGTATTCATTAAACGAGTTCTCTTTATTTGAGTTTACTTTAAGTTTTTACGGTCAGGTTGTTCAACTACTCTTTACTCTTTGATTATTTTGTACAAAAAAAAAATTATCGATATCATTCACGTGAAAATTTTTTCCCATCTCTATTTTTGGTATATTTACGCCGACATTAGCAGATAGAACAATGAAAGAATCTATATCATTATTTTGCATTATAATATGTACATAGACAAACTCACTAATGCACACACACATTCACACGCTCATACTCACACAGATACACACACACACACACACATTATGTTTGATAATACTATATAATATTTAACTTGTCAAAATAAAATAGAGACGTTAATAACTTTTTTCCTGTAGGTTTCAGGACGTGGTATTTATTTTAACCGACCATGAGTCGAGAGAGCGCAGCTTTTATACCAGAACACCAGTTAGATTAGCTGTAAAACATAATATTGAAGAGCCTGTCTAAAAGAAATTTACTTAGACTGGAAACACGTACAAATAAATATACAAACTCATACGCCAAACGACGTACATCATCTCTGTACTGTCTTAGATGATAAAAATCTAAATTAAATAAGTAGGTATTTCGTCTAAGTGCCGCTGAATCATTCGAAGTCTAGACCGCTATAGAGGTAAAGAAAAACCAAACAAAAACGCATCGTTAAGTCTCAGATTACATTCCATTCCTAAGTATCACGTGTGACACACGGTTCGGAAAAATGACTAACATACGAGTATCATGCAATTATTTGTTCAGTTTCAAAATTGGAATGTGCAATTTCCGAATAAGTAAATTTTAGAAAATTTTCATACAATTCTAAATGAAATCTGATTCTGAGTATGTAAGTACATACTACCTACTTACTTTTCACATGTCGCCAAACTTCAATACGAGGAAAGCAATGATGATGATGAAGTAGGTAATAATAAAGTTAAACTACTTTTGGGATTTTTTCCCAATCCATGATCCAATTAAAACTTACAGAAATAATCCTCCCCATTTGATATTTTAATAATAATAATTAATTTATTGATTGTAATCTACATTAACTCTAAAATTAAAACTAAATAAAAATTTAGTCTAGCTAATTTTAATGTACTCAATTTAAGGCGTAATTATGATCATCTTACTAGATAAGACAAATTAATCAGATTTTTGTACGTAGATCTAAACAAGGAGGATTTGAATTTCCAAAGCAGCTGTTTAATGTTTCAAATTAGCTAGCAAGAAAAACTCATGCAGCATAAGCTGGGATCTAAAACCGTGTTCACATTTTTATCAAATTACGTTGTGCGTAGACAAAAATTATGCTATCAAGGTACTTTTCATTGAGGTCTTTCTATAGATTTATTTAGGGCGAAGGAAGGCGTATCGTTTCGAATTAGACGTTGTTTCATACACGACGCAATTTTTTGAGCATCTCTCTATGCCTTTAGCAAGCTCCGCAAAATATATCTGTCCAGTTACTAGTAGGTAGCTACTAGAGAACTGTAATAAAAAATAGGGACTCCAATTCATCTAGAAAAAGCAGATAAAGTATAACGGATCGCGATCATAAATACTCATCAAACACGACATCGTTGTGTGCAAGAAAAGAACAAAAACAAAGTTGGTTAGATATATCTAGTGTAACACCAAATGCACTTATATTCCTGTATTGTGTTACTCTAGATTCAAGTCCTTTCACCGGAGGTAGAACTTTTTCTTTGCGAAAAAACACTTCACTAACCGTTAAGGTTTTTTGTCATAACTACGTCTAATTCATAACTTTGTCTTCTGCCTTTATCGATTTGATTTAATAGTCATACTATAATAACTATATTATATAATTCTCATTAGGATTTTTAAAATCTACGAGTATGTATAGTTTTAGCGTTCAATTAATTTAGTTTAGCTATAAGTTTTGTTGTAACATTTTATTTTTGTACCAATTTCTAACCAAAGATTACTTAAGTATATGTAAAAAAGTATAGACAAGTTATGAAATTATCATAATATTAATTTAATATAAAACAAAATGTCATAGAACTCTTTGTAAATGTATAAATCACATATCCTAACATCATGGCATCATAATGCAGCATTAAATGTAGCTATAAGAGCTAAAAGACACAATTATTTCTGCTACCGTGGATGTTCAAGGCTATACCATTTTTGGAATGAGGCCGGTATTTAAGATTTATGTTGGTCATTAAATTGTTTGCTAAATTGAGAGTATATTTTAAAGAGTACATATTTAAAATTCTCTAAAATCTTTCCATGATTGTTAATTAACATTCTTTTCTTATAAATAATAACAATAATAATCTTGATGTGGAGTAAACTTATTAAAAATAATGACGCTATCATTTCATAAAATATTTTGCACATACAGCACATTACATCTGTTTTGTCAATTAATATTTCTTCACAGAAATAGTGTGAAGTGCAAGATCATCATTATTAATTTTCCACATAGAATTATATCACTTGATTTATCTTTGGATTTACAATTCGCGATTATATGAAGTCATTAATCATATTATTTTCAGCTTACTACAACGCACTTCTTTCTGTATAGCTTTTTCAACAAGTACTTATTACATCTAGACTATTTTTAATTAATTTCAAAAAGGGAGTTTCTCCTCTCCATAAGTACGTCAAAATTTCATTAATTCTTGTTTTCATTTGAAATCATTATATATCATGCAAAGGTATACATATATTTGATTAAAATAAACGGAGATAAAGGGAATTAACAAATTGCTGATTTCATTGCTATATTTTATAATGGAACATAAGTTAACGTTACGTTCTTAATACTTTCAAATACATATTAAACGTAATATAAAACGTACGTAATAAATTGAAATAGTTTTTTTTAAATTCCAATTATTACCAGCATTATAATTATTATTCAATGCTGACTCTACAAAAGCATTCAGATTTTCAATTAAAGCATCGGCTTCGAGATCATTAGTAGAACTTTTCATCGGCTATGTTATTTCCTATTGTAAAGTATCGAATTTTATTAGATGTCGGGAATGTGTAGGTGTAAATGAACAAATTGTTTTTAATGATTTCCTCTTCGGGCTATCAATAATGATAGTTATCATCACGTGACTCGAATGCTCGGGTTTTTATTAAAGTTTTCGGTTTCTTTCTCTCGAATGCCTTAAAAGTTATTAATGATATTAGATGAAAGATAATCTAAGATAGTGGACTAATAAAAATTGTTTTAAAAGAACGTGGAATGAAGAAGTATGCCGCCTCTTAATTATTAAAAATTGTTTGAGTTAATATTTCGTTTATCAAAAGCTGCAATCGGCGGTTAGTTTTCAAGAAGATTATTGAAAGTCCAAAAAGTACCTTTTATTCTTATTAATCATTGATTTAATAACTAATTTTATAAATGCGAAAGTGTGTTTGTTTGTTTGTTGATTTGTCCTTCAATCACGCCAAAACAGTCGTAGCTCGACTCGACGTGATTTTTTGCATGGGTACGAGTATAGTTGAAGACCCAGAGAGTGACAAAGGCTATTTATCCCGAAATGTCAAAGATTTCCCGCGGGAGTTTTAAAAACTAAATTTTTACTACTAACTAAACTAAATGTTACTATTAACTAGACTAAATCAACGCAGACGAAGTCGCGGGCATAACAAAAAATAATATTAAAAGTACAGAGTTTGGGAGCTCGATATAAAGGGGTTGGAAACATTTGCGAAAAATTCTCAGGTGTCAAAAGAGAGGTGGCGGCAAAAGTGAAAAAAGACATGGTGTCAACTAATTATTATAATTACAGTCCTTGTTATTCTGATACGGCTCATTTTCTGTGGTTTCCGAGACTTCAACAATTTGACAGATTCATTTTTGGTGCGGCGAGTAAAGAGAGTGCGAAAAGCAATGTTAATCATTATGTACAGGATCTTATTATACAGTCGTCTTGAACATGTCTTGAACGTAGGATATCTTCGGCACTCATGCCGATTGGCTGTAGTCGACCATTACAAAATGACGAAATAGGCAAAATTAGTAGTATCGTTGACAAAAAAAAAATATACTGTAACTGCGATTGTGCTTTTGTGAACTTGACTTTTTTCTGGCAATGTTTTTCACAGCAATGACGCTTTCAAAGGGCGTGATCGTTAACTTCTTATTTTTATCCACTTCACAGAAAGTCATTAATTAAAGTAGTAAGTAAATAGTCCACGCTATGCAATTTTTTTTTCTAGAAATCGACAAGCGAACAACAGAAATAAAACAACAATAAATAACACATTAAAACTTAACAAAAACAAAAGTTTTAAAAATTATGGTAGTGACAATCGCGAGCGGTTTGTCTCTATCTGGCTACCTGCTATTATCTTATCGAATGAAAAAATCTAGATGCAGTCTAGTGTTCTATTCTAGCACTACAGAAATGCTTTTATCCGACTACGAAAGAAGCAAAAAGGAAGGGTTATGATTTTGGCAGTCTATAATAATATGTATTTTTGATTTTACGCGTGTTATATCGTAGCGCCTGAATATGAGTTAAAATGAATGATTTTGATGAATGAGGTGTCAATCAATTCGTTATTATGGTCTGAGTGAATTAAGCTACATTTTATACGAACAAAATAAATATTGACGACGTTACATCCAATTTTCCGTAAGTCTGGTGCCAGTTTTATACTTGTTCCTTAGAACATGAGTTTATTACACAATGTTACTGCTTTAACTTGCTCTGCCTTTTTAACATTCGTGTTTTTGGTGAAATAATATTGCAAACGCAATTTTAAAACGTGAACACATTGATAAAATAATAACATGTCATTTTCATACGAAAACGTATTATCATGAATCGTAACCAGAGTTATGTTTTACGGTTGTGGGGAATAATTAAGAGAAAACGTTTAGCATTACGAAAAACAATTATGTTTCATTATTGCACGAACCTCCGTTATAATTGTGAAATTAAGCGCATGCGGTTTAAATGTTTAAATTATACGTTTGGTCGAGATGTTCTGGTAATTGTTGATGCTGTGAGAGCTTTAAGATCATCTTCTTCTCGTGCCTCTCCAATGTTGGAGGTTGACCGTCATCTCCTCATACAACATCCTGTTCTTTGCCAATCGAATAAGCTATTCAGCGTTGGATATTGCTGAACATCCACAGATGTTTCTTTGCCAAGACTCTTTTCTTCTACCAACGCAAAATTGAGGGCAAGAAGCCCTCAATTTTGCACGCCATGTTGACTTGAAAGAGACAGTCATGTCTGAGAATATTGACCTATTTGGTCAATATTCTCAGATATGACTGATCTTTCTGAATTTGATAGGAATACACACAAAACTATTGGTCAGATATGCCAAACAAGTTCTGAGATAGAGAGTTCTTCAATAGAGTTAGTATTAATGTAGAGTACCTACTTAATTTCAGCCAAATAAATCACGCGGAGAAATTAAAGAAATGAATTTATCGTTGTTTATCGGTAATTATGTAAAATGCACATTATTAATTTTTCCGAAATTATCTTCGAATAGTTAGAAACTAACATTAAAAATAGTTGTAAAATCAGATTATTCGATTCTTATATTTAACGTGAACTCAAGTCCTTTGATTAACTTTTTGATTTAGAATTTGTGTGAATATTGGAGATTTTTTAGAACATGATATAAACCTACCTTTATTTTTTAAATGACTATTTTTAATAATTTGCAAGATCACACTTGTCTTTTTAAAACATTTTGATATTTTGTGTGGTTGTAAGAATTAATTAGAAAGGAGTAAAAAACACGCTCTCAAGTTGCAAAGAGTAATTAAACTAAAAATACGCTAAATGTACCCTGAATGTGCGCTGCATATTTTAAACTATACTTGTTAAAATAACGCAATCTGGTACGCATTTGCTTTTAAGATATCCAAGATAAGTAAGCTTAGTTTATTTCACATTTTACGCATGCAATTAAACTATATCTGCGGTTTAAATATTTTAATCTAGTCTCGTTTACGAGGATACTTAAAGTTATATTAGGTAAACTAAGTGACTGGCTTTTACTTGCGACTTCGTGGTTATGTCATAAAAATCGGACACTGGAATCTGGATACAATTTAAATGCTAAGGTATATTAAAGTACCAATTATCAAGTGAAATATTATATTAACTTCAAAAATTGTTTTCACAATTATGAATTACTAGCTTTTGCCTGTGGCTTCGCTCACGTTAAGTTCGATATTTCAAACCCCTATTTTACCCCCTTAGGGGTTGAATTTTTAAAAATCATTTCGTAGTGCATGCCTATGTTACAATAGCTATCTGTATGCCTTTGGAATGCCCTTCCGGCTTCCGTTTTTCCCTATAACTATAATTTGGGTACCCTCAAATCAAGAGTGAATAGGCATTTTCTAAGCAAGCACGTTCCATCTTAGGCTGCATCTTCACTTACCATCAGGTGTGATCGCAGCCAAGTGCTAATATTTTAAAAAAAATAGCAAACCCGAACTTAGCTAATATTCTACTCTCCCCTCGAAATAAAGCTTGTGTTAGGAGTGGTTACGACAATATTGCAACTAGTGGGGATCAAACTGGCGATCTGTCAGTTTTCAGTTCGCACTTTTAACCGTTGCGTTATAGAGGCTTCAATTTTGAAACAGAACTACAAGTTTATTATGGATATGAATACCAGTAATTAAACAATCTATTTTCTATTACATCTTATGAACTCTTAGGTTAGGTCTCGTCCTAAGAAAGACCTATGTACAAACTTAAGCCCGTTTATACACCGTACAGTACACACTTTCACTTGCCAATGTAGGCCAGGCTTATTTACCCAACTTGTTCGGCTCGCCACTTTCTGAGAATTACACGCTCTTTAGCCGTTTATATAGTTTATCAATACTCGCCTGCAGCTTCCGAACACGTTTTCATGTTATTGGCATCTTCTCTATACTTTGTACCTTTTTTAACTGCCTCGTTGGTCGAGTGGTTAGCAAGATCAACTGCGGATGACGAGGTCCCGGGTTCGATTCCCGGGTCGGGCCATAATTGAACGAGCGAAGCGAGTTCTCTGAGTCAACTAGGGCGCTTGCCTACTAGACAGAGAAGTGTGTCCGTCTAAATGTCTGTCAGAGCCCTATAACTTCTGAATTACTGAATATTAGAACGTGAAACTTGGTTGAAAATTCAGTTATATCCTGTACTTGAACAACAAATACTAAAATTAGATAAATGTTATAAAGAAACGAAATTATTTAATTTTAATGGCGCATTATTGTGAAGCTAATAGCTTCACTATAATGCTAATAGATGGCGCTGTGTCAGTAAAACAGTTTTATGTCAACTATTATTTTTTTTATTGCGTCTAATGTTAAAAGTTAATTATTACAATATATAATTAAAACTTTTGGGAATTATGGGATATCGCGAGGTCTCAGTTCGGGGCGAACCACTAGTATTATGTATTAGATTTTTCTGTCAAGAAATTCTCAGTACTAGCCCGCAGTTAGGAAGTTGGAGGTGAGTCACCCCCGTGTCTCGGAGAGCACGTAAAGCTGTCGGTCCTGCGCCTGATCTCTCTCGGGTCGTGTCGGATTTCCGTCCCATCGGACTATGAGAGTAAGGGAATACAGAGTGCACCTGTGTTTGCGCATACACTTGTGCACTATAATATCTCCCGCGCAGATGGCTAATCTCTGTGGAGATTGGCCGCCGTGGCCGGATTCGGTCGGGAGGGCATTATTTTTATTATTATACTTTGTACCGTGGATCGCAGATTAAATTATTTAGTAGGTAGAGGCTGAATTTTATCGTTTAATTAATTATTATTTAATCATTTTTTAAACGTTCGATTTATATATGTATTTCCTTCGGCCAGATTGTATCGGATAAAATATGACAGTTTCAAAGAAATGCAAGCGAAGCAAGCGCAAATTTTTCGATAATTGCAATGGTCAAATATGGAGGTATATTGTTAAATTATAGATGTAAAGAATTTATGAAACACAACTAATTGATCCTTAATTATAATATTATATAGAAACATACTCATAGACATAACATTAAAAAAAATCGTAAACATCAGAAGGTACTTAATATTGTGAAGATAATCCTGTAAATACCTGAAACAAAAAAAACAAGCCATTTTATTAATTGTTCAGGCTACATGTATTGCGGAATCAAAATCAAATCAAAAAATTTTCTGAAAACTTTAACTTGGACTGTTTATATCTCATTATTTTTGACAGATATAAAAAAAATACACTGATATATAACTCAATCCTATAATATCAACACGGTGAAACTCCTCCATTTAAAAGCGATTGTTTACGTTTACGACGCGAACATTTGCACCACAACGGTTGTGGTTGCATAAATTTAGGTTTCATCGTTCATTTTGTCACATAATTCATATTTGGCGAGTCGTTTTGTATCTGCGTTCAAATGACTTGAGGACGAAATGATTGTGCCAAAAATAAACATTTGGAACGTTAAGGTAGATGCTTACTTAATACGTAAGGACGCCGCGTTTAGCATGAACAGCCGTGTGACAGAATCACGGCATACCGTCATCATAATGATTGCAATTGTTTTTAAAGGCTGTCAACGTTGTCCGTATGGAGTGAGTTTTTTATGAATCCCGTGGGAACCCTCTATTCTTCCTCTCTTTGAGATAAAAAGTAGCCTATGCCACTCTCCAAGTCTTCAATTAACCATGCAAAAATAATTACATTGACCCGTTCATCATTCGCAAGACACACACAAAGACACTTTCGCATTTATAATATTAAGTAGATAAGGATTTTTGTAGCGGTGATTGTAATTGGATTTGAACATCGATGTGATTTGAAACAAAAATGGTAAGATCCTGGTTAGATGCCATTAGCATACTAAAATGGATAAGCGTTCAACATAGATAGTGTGTTTCTACTCCAACCTACAAAGCGCATCATAACTCTGCCTTAACCGACCTTTTATCAAACGGAGTTTAATTCTAATGGGCCAAAGAATTACTGCGGAGGATACATGCTTTATGATATGTCGTTAATCATGGTTTAAAAATAAAGGTCCAGACACACCATGTGCATTCTTTGAAGCTATTTATGGCTACTAAACGTTTAGTATAAAAAGGTTATATTACTTTAACATCTGCTTATACAAGTAAGTTGTGATTATAATAATGTTGTATCTGTTATATATTTATAGAATTATTTACTTAATTGCAGAGAAAAACATTTATGATAAAAAAACAGCCTTTAATGGCTGTTTTTTAGGGTTAAGATCGCCTTCTGATGGCATATTAGATACACATTTTTAAAGTCGGGTGAGCATCGCGTATCGGTTTCATCGTTTCTTTTTAAGCCCGCCCGACTTCAATAAACGTGTACAAACTGAACTTATTTTTATATTTTGTAGTGGCGTAAGAAGTCGGTTTTTTGATTTTTTTTTTAATAATATACTAGCGGCTATCCGCGTATTCTGCCTTGGGAATTTAGGTTTTTTATAAATCTAGTAACTCCTTGATATTCTGGGATTAAAGTATCATTTGTCCTTTCTCGGGATACAAGCTGTTTGCCGCATTTTGCTGAAATCGATTCAGCGTTTGCAACGCAACAGACAGACAGACAGAGTAACTGCCGTTGTCCATGATATGAATCGTATTATGGATTGTAAGTAGCTACAAGATAGTTAAATTGCACATTCAACTTGAAAAAGTAGTGTTTCTTAACATTCGTCCTTGTATCAGGTGATTAAGGTACACTTTTGTCTAACTTTTCAAGATTGCTTACCAAGTTAACACTTAAATCAAGATTACTTTGTTTGCAAGTAGATTCACTAAAAAGCTTAATTAAGGTTAAATGGATTAACAATTAGCGGATTTGTAAGTTCGTTGGGTGTGAAAAAAGCTGTTTAAAAGACTTTGTTTGAGGTCGGATGCACATCGGTGATTTTCTGTCACGAAAGATGTTATGCTTTATGAACTTGAGAATGATGGTGAGACTTCTATGTTCTCAAGTTATTTTGGTAAGAATTAGAATCAGAATTTAAATATTGCCTTACATTTCATTAATTAATTGAATTTATTTATTGCATTGCATTTTTCTTTTATCATTACTAACACACATTATGATCCTAGTTGGTCGAAATAAAATATTTTTATTTTATTTTATTTAATTAAATACTTGTAGCATGTGGTGGTTGATACAATAGATTGTAGGTCATAGTGTACCTATTACCAATATTACAGAGTGCAATAACAAAAAAAAAATATATATATAAAATTAAAAAATTAAACGTTTAACACACGTTTAAGTATATTGATCACAGTTATCGATAGTAAAATAATATAATAAATAGTATGTCAACCCAAATGTTTATTAAATCCAGAAGTTAATTTTTGTAATGTTTTTTTTTGTTGTGATGAGAAATAAAAGGCCTTTTTATTTTTAGTTCAATGTGAAACAGCTTTAGAGAAATCATTGTCAAGATAATATTATACTAAAAGTAAATCCGAAACTACCTAAGCACTAAAATTTTAATTGCGGAACGGGAAATGTTTTGTTGAAAGATTTATATTTTTTGTAAGTACCTGTTTCAACTTACTTTCATAAAAATTAGAATTCTTAGCTTTTACTTTCATTAAATTTTGATATTATAATATTAAATATACGTTTAAAGTTTAGTATCATTTTTGAAGTTTAATAAATAGAGCTGGTATGTTTAAAGAATTAATTTAATTAGGTAGATATAAATATAAAAGTAGGCATACATTTTTGCATGCACAAAAAACTGTATCTAAGCATTTAAAAAAATGTTGGAAGAATGCTAGGTAATTGTTAAAATTTTAGTGTATTATTCTTTAAAAAAGTGTCTATTTATATCATGTAAATGTAAATGTATTAACATTTACATTAAACAAATAAGAGCAAATGCCCGCAACTTGGATTAATCAGGATTTCTTTGTTTTCCCAGGACAAAAAATATCCAATCAGTTATTAGGATGCAAACTATTTTTGTGCATAACTTGTCATGATCCTGTTCGAGATACAATTTTTTTAATTTTCACGTTTTCAAAGTAGGTTTCTTACAATACCTACATTTTTTCCGGGAAAGTTCGAAACAAATCGAAATATTTTACTCGTTCATATAAACTACACATTTAAGTAGCAGATACACGAAATTATTTGCGTACCTGTCGAAGAACGATATCAAATTACAACTTAACACTTGCTTCTCTTAAAAGCGCATAACTTACAAAACTGTTGACAGGTTATCAGTTTCACATCTTTATTGCTCTCTCTTAACGATATCGTTTTTGAAATTTTTATAAACGAAACCAGGTTATTTTCTTATAAATTCTTATAGACATCAGTGGACACGAATAGGCTCTAACGCGATTTTAAATTATAATCGAAGGATAAAAACAAAAAAAAAAAGATGTGTGGCACTCGGTGACTGCCGCGGTAAAGCTAGCGGCTCACCGCTAGATGTCGTTGATAAAAAATGCGCCATCTAGCGGAGATCACCGTAGAGGAGTCCCGTGTCAGGTTATTTTCGTTACGGAATTTCTGGATTCGGTCTCCACGCTGGCCCACGATAGAAGCTATGCAATAGCTTAAAAATTGAAAAGTCTTTTAAATAAGTGCACCAGGATATTATTCATCTAATGTAAACCTTCCCCGCACTGGGAAGTGCAGTGTTGGTGGACAACAACATTAGCGGATCGCAGGGAGCCGCTGGATTCAGGCAGCGCAAGACCGAGGCCTGTGGTAGTTCATTCAAGAGACCTTTGTTCAGCAGTGGACATCTCCGATGAATTGACAACCTCTTTCTTTTTTGGAAGTTTGTAAGAAATAGCGAGCATAATTAGAACAGGTTTGCACCTGAGCAATAACTAATGCTTCGGAAAAGTCAGTCATTATACGTCAACCTTTTCATTATTTCTCATGAATCTGACAAATGACTATTTAAAACTTAACCAAGTAACTTAAAATGTAATCAATTAAAGTTAAACCAGACGGACAGGCAATAAATCTTGTTATGGGTGTATTGACGGTCCATCTTATTAACGACAAAGTATTGGCACCAGCAAATTACATGATGCAAGAAACGATTAAACATATCTTGTCCGTCACGAGGCCTTCGAGTCTAACCAAAGTCACAGACTAGCGAAAACATATAGACAAACATTCCGTCCTAAGTTACAGTCCTAGAAAAGCTAATGCCATGACGCTCGCGTTTGAAAGAACACGTACGTAGAGTTCTTCTCACGAGGGCGCGCGAGCTTTACTTGTGGTTACGTCGTGTACATGCACATTGCTTAAGTATGCATGCCTGTCAGGAGCCTAGGTGGGAGCGGTCAGGCGCGAGCAAGTTCTCGCTCACACTTATACAGATTTGACACGCACACAACCATGAGCCTCGCGCCCTCGTGAGTTGAAAGAACTATACTGTAGGGGCACACAGTAATTCAATAAACCTGATTAAGAAAGCGAACTTACTTGTCAATATTATTTCAAATAAGGGATTATTTGATAAAATTGATAACACAGAATAAGATGATAGAGAATGGATATTCACTTCTATTTCGTATTATAACTATTTTAGCATTTTTTAATTATTCCTGAGTTTGCTTTCGAAGTAAGTTTGTATTTTACTGAATAGCGCTGCTGAGACTTTTGGCGAACGCAAAATTGCAATTCCATTCATTTTATTCATTATAAATTCGTATACTTAAGCTATTGGAATTCCGTATAATAATAAATTTTTAAGTAACTTTACTTCAAAAATTCACGTGCATTTAATTTCGTAGGCACTTTTATCCTTTAACTTAGACTTTAACGCAAAGCATGCTGCAAGGATATTATGTACGTGTCAGTCACAACTGACTTCACTTTTGACGGGATTTTTCGTGAGGTCTTCGTCCATATTTTTACAATATTCTGAGACACAACATCCTTATATGTACATAATCGTTTCACACCTAAAAACACTGAAAATGTTCAAGCTATAAACACCTTTAATAGTTATATTTAAGAGTCAAAACAGGGTGAATAAGTTACAATCTGTGAACATATCTGTAAGGTTGAACTCGGTGTCAGGTTATTATTATGAACTACTACAGTTGCGTAAGAAAGCCTTTTGACGCCTTAGGTATTTATTCTGGAGATAAAATTGATGGAATTACTTAGATCATTATAAAATCAATAATAACGAACTCCAAAAAGGAGCCGTTTTTAGGTGCTAGTTAGTACCACGAGATGAGGTTGCAGTCAAGAGCAAGAATAAAAAAATTCCGAAACGTTCTTTAGTTGAATGAATTTCACAGCCTCGTTTGGAGCTCCCCGGTATAAAAAGAAGATCTGCCTTAGCGAAAAAAGTTCCAATCAAAATCGAACTCGAGACCTAGATGGCTTTAGAATATTACTAAGCGCTGCGTCGGAAGAGGTTATAATAAACGAGACCGCTTTTTTAATATTATAATTGTGTGTGTATTATAATTTATTTGGTGGTGAGTCAGCCCCGTGCCTCGGAGAGCACGTAAAGCCGTCGGTTCTGCGCCTGATCTCTTTCCGGTCCTGTCGGATTTTCCGTCCAATGGGGCTATGAGAGTGAGGGAATAGAGAGTGCACCTGTGTTTTCGCACACACTTGTGCACTATAATATCTCCCGCGCAGATGGCTAATCTCTGTGGAGATTGGCCGCCGTGGCCGGATTCGGTCGGGAGGACATTATTATTATAATTTAATTAATTTTAATCATTTGTACCACGGAGCAGATAATTTCTTGTGCCATAAAGTGTTATACATTATTATGTTTGCATTTACAAATTAATATGTGAATATCGAGTGCAGATTTGCATACCGTGTAGATACAAGTAATTACAAGCGGTTGCAAAGTATGTACTTGGTGTGTATCGAAAGTGTCACATATGGCATTCGACCATTTAGCTTTCCAAAGAACTGACAGCTGGAACCTGAATATGATAAAGTATTCTACATGCGTAACATCAGGTTTTTTTTAAATTATGGATTTACTTTTAAAAAGTGTATACGATAATTATGTTCTGAAAGGGGTCTGAAGTCTTCCAGTCGGCTCTTGATCAGCTGGTGGACTCTGGCCTACATCCGTTACATGCGAAAGAAGATTTGAAGATATTTTTTTAAAGAATATTAGCCAAGTGGACTAATATTCTCTCCTCTTCCCTCCGAATAAGCGGAAAGTTTTAATCAGGAGTAGGCACGACAATAGTTTAACAGGTGGGGATCAAATCTGTGACCTTTCAGTTTTCAGTTTAAACCTTTAACTGTTGGGCTATTAAGGCTTATAATATATGGCTGTAATATTATATGAGGCTATAATGAACCGTGTGTTGTTTTGGATCCATATAAGTTTTTTTTCTATGCAGTATTCAGTTATTAGGAAGGATACAGGAAGTTTGTTTTTCCTTCCAAAGTTCCTATTTAATCCAGATATTATGTAAAGTGAAAATACTACACATTGCTACCTCAATTAGATAAATTGATTAGTTATTATGACTAGCTTTACTAGTTATCTAGATTAAATTCCGTTAATTTGTAAATTTAATAATTTTATACCAATATTTTGGGATTTTCCTTAAAATTCAGTGAAAATCTCTTAGTGCCATACTACACGGGCGGTTCTCCCGCTGCGGGAATCCGCTCGACAAAGCTGCCGCAGACCATCAAACTACACGGGACGCGGTTAACCGCTGTCTTTTGTTCATTTCAACATGGATCCGGCATTGATAACTGCGCTTGCAGCTCTTGTTTTAATAGAATTATTAATGGCGTAATCCTTCGACTGCACATCATACAAAGCTGGTCGATCTTGTATTTCTACAATAAAACGCTCCGTATCGAACATTTTGACGCGACACTAGCCAGTAGCCAGTAGCCACGCAAGCGCACGAACGACCAGCGAGCGCCAAGATCCCGCGCAGAATGACGTAATAGCGGGAAACCGCCCGTGTAGTTTAAAACGGCGGTTATCCGCGGCGGTTTGACGCTGCATGCGGCGGTCGTATTTCGCCCGCCTGCAAACCGCGGCGGGAAACCGCGCCGTGTAGTATGCACCATACAACTTTCATATTAAATTGTGACTAGAGCGGTTCAGAAGCGGTTTCCCGCGGCGGGAGAACCGCCCGTGTAGTATGGCACTTAGATATAAGTAGCGCCGTTTTGTTTTAAATTTATTGTTACATTTAGATGCACAAATAAGCTTAAAATTAATATCTCTTCAAACTGGACAGCCAGTTTGTTGGCGAAAATACAATATTATATAAGTACAATCCGAATTTCATATCCAAAGATGAGATTGCGAGGTTGAGATTTATCACACACACAAAACTTACACTCACACATTACACACATACACCCACACGCACAAATGCTCAAAACTCATCGGTTTACTGATTAATATTATTTGTATATTTATATTTCATTTTGTTTATTTAATAATTATTGTTAATTTATTAATTACTTTTGATAATTTTTTTTTTTTTTTTATAATCACCACCAATCACTTTGTTAATTTAATTTTGTGTTAATATTTATTATTATTTTAGAATATGGATTGATCGAATTGTTAGTTAAGTACGTGTTCATGGTTTTGTCTAATTGTGTATACTTACTAGGGTTGGGTGATAAAACTGCGACACAGTGTTACACTAATGCAGTTTTATCGACACTTGTTTATGTATGATGTATCTTTTTGTATTAAATAAATAAATTAATTAATAAAATCATGGAGGACTTTTTATTTTTCAGCGAAAGCCGTGGTAACGGAGCAAACTAGCATGTTTACCCAATAAACTCTAAACTGTTTGTCTGTGCATTCCTCGCTGTTTGCTCTACATACGCAGGCTATCATTGGGCTAACGTAGCCAGCAATGATCATCAATCTAGCGAATAGCCCGGAGCGGACCACCCGATAGCCCATTATTTTTGTTGACCCACTTTTTATATACATGGTACGATAGACCGCTTTATTACAGCGGACTGTTGGACTATAATTTACGAAACTCTTAATAATCTTAATCTATATGGTAATTTAGTATTTATTTATAGACAAAATGGCAATAAAAAGAAATTAATCCGCGAATGTTGCGAAAGCAACATACGATAAAAATTGGCATATTGAAATTGGTATTTTGAAATGTTTTTTTTTTTTTTATATGATTTTCAGTTTAATCAAATCAAATACTGGTTTAATTATATAGCTTATATCTACCTATTAATAAAATTAATACGGATTATGAAAATGATAATAAAAAAGAGACTTTTACAAAGAGATCGCTAATCTCTTAATTGAGACGAACGTTGACGTTGGCGTGTAGAAACCGCTTAGGGGTATGGGTTGAATTTACACTGCTATACCCCTCCAAGTTAGCCCGCTACCATCTTAGACTGCATTGTCACTTACCATCAGGTGAGATCGCAGTCAAGGGCTATCTTGTCATCGAATAAAATAAAAAAACTAAGTTTTTTTTAAAAAGAATATTAGCCGAACTGAAGTTGACTAATATTCTCCTATCCCCTTCAAATAAGCGTAAAGCTTGTGCGAGGCACTCCTAGCACAAGCTTTACGCTTCAAGTTCGATATTAGTCAACTTCAGTTTGGCTAATATTCTTTTTTAAAAAAATTTAGTTCATCTCAATTAAGAGATTAGCAATCTCTCTGTAAAAGTCTCTTTTTTTATTATCATTATCATAATCGGTATTAATTTTCACCACATGCACGCTGAGCTACAAATATGTCCAAAATAGTAAGCACGAGCGGAACGAAAGCAAAAGTCATGGCGACTTATTTGGTGTTCGCCCACTTTGTCTGGCCTGCCCATTCATACCTACGTTAATTATAACGCTAAGTACCATGTTACATTGGTAAAGAGCGGCGGTTTTAGTTTGAATATAGCGACTCAGCGATAAGCGATTTTATTTTGCGTGCACTTCGTCCGCCAGGTTTTATGCAATCTTGCGAGAACTTTTTGTGTATCCAATATAAAAAGTATCCTGTGTGCACTATATGTCACTCTCCACGTCCTCAACTATACCCGAAAAAAATCACGTCAATCCGTAGCCTTGTTGCGGCGTGATTGAAGTATAAACCAACAAACTAACACATACACTGTGATTTTAAAATTCTAACAAGTATGTAGGCAACATATAGTATTAATTATAGTATTATGTTAGCGTTCTCAAAACTCAATTTTGCACTATTCTGATACTTTGGCTTTTTACTTTCCAGATAAGGGTTGACTGGAAGAGATTACTTATATTAAGGCTACCTTTGGACGTTTCAATACTTTCCTTTACGTTTTTCTTACTAAATATTGTTTGGGAAACCCAAAATGAGAATTTTTTTTTAGCACGCAGAACTTAGAGATTTTTTTTTACTCGCTCCTCTTATGAGTAATCGTGTCACTATGCCCTCATTCTAAAACCGCTCATAGCAAGTCAGGCGTGAGCGTCACACATAAAAATTAGCATTTCCGCTATTGCGTCGGCTCATGATTGTTAGAATTAGTGTGGGCCCAAGGCTGAGTGTAGGTACCCTGTTCTGATCCCGTGACGATATGCAGGACCTATTGATATATCTACCTAAGTAACGTACACTTGGAGCGCGGAGTGTGGAGGTCTCTAGTATAGTGGTATGGGTTGAATGTATACTGCCGTACCTACCCCTTCCAAAATAGCCCGTTTCCATCTTTGACTGCATCGTCACTTACCATCAGCTGAGATCGCAGTCAAGGAATATCTTGTCATCGAATAAAAAAAAATTTATGTCAATTCATATTCCTCAATAGTGTTCAAGGAATCGTGTGAAGTGATACCAAAACAATGTGATTGTGAAAACGTTGTCATGAAAAATTCATGTTAATTCAATGATGGAAGAGAATATTTTCAAGAATTGATCCGATTTCCGCATAATGCCGCAACAGATTGTCACTCGCGCGAGCTATTTTTTCATCCGATAATCCGATTACGAATACCACGGCGCCGATTGCCTTGGCTTTAAACGGATGAAGCCAATAAACTGACGTATCCGATTTGCTAGCGTTGCGTAATAAAAATAATCAGGTAAGTAGTGAAACAGGTCAGGAAAAACAACGGATGAAACACTGGCGCTTACCATAATGATACATGGTAATTTGGGGACTTACAAGATCAAGATTACATAATACACTCGCAATCATTGATTTTGACTGCATTTTTTATGTAAAGTGAATTAATAAGAGGATGAGAGTTATCAATACAACTCAAAGAATTAATAGAATAGGCACGCAATTATAGAACTAGGGGAATACAGCGTTGAGCGAGATAGCCCGCTCTGCGAGAAAAAATCGCGTGAATTTTTTTCGTGCGGTAAAAAATTTGTAGTACGGTACCACGCGATTTTTAAATGGCATATGTGGGTATCTCCATATAATTGCAAATGTTACAAAATTGCGAAAATTTGTGGACCTGGTGGAGGGGTTCCGAAACGAGCGTCAATATTTCTTTAAAAGTAAAAATGTAGTCTGACTCGCTTTGCGGAAAGGCAGACATCCTTCTACTTCTTCATCTACCGATATAGCTCTCTTGCATGGACCTCCACAGGCCTCGGTCTTGCGCGGGCTGTATCCAGCGGCTACGAGTCGCAAGGAGCTGCTGGATTCAGGCCGACATTAACCAAAATATTTTTTTAATCAAATGTTTATAGTGTGACTAGCTTTAACCCGCGGCTTCGCTCACGATAGGTTCGATTTTTTAACCCCCTATTTAACCCTCTTGGAGTTGAAATTTTCCAAAATCCTTTCTTAGCGGATGAACGTCCTAACAGCTACCTGTATGCCAAATTTCAGCTCGATCGGTTCAGTGGTTAGAGCTGTGCGTTGATAGATCAGTCAGTCAGTCAGTCAGTCACCTTTGCCTTTTATATATTTAGATTCTGATATACCACGATTTTAGCTATGACGTGGCATTCGCCGGTCGTTCGCGTGGTATAGGTATACTCTGCCCAAACTAGGTCGCGTCATAAGAGTAATGGACAAAAGTACGCCAAATTACAGAACCGTCAAGTCCTCCTACATACGTGCAGTAACAATGAGCGCACAGCATGTCACCTGAGCCGGCGCTGAGACAGTGAGTCACCAGGTGGCGCCAACGACGTCACCCGCCCGTGTGCCCACTGTCAATGTGTACAGCCCACCACGCAGCTTCCTCGATGCGACAGGAGATGAGATAACCTCTCTAATTTGTTCTATTTTTTTTCATTTTTTTTTTTAAATATATTTAGCGAGCAAACGAGCAGGTGGGTCACCTGTGTGATTACCGCCGCCCATGAACATTTGTAGCACCTGAGGTACCACCAATGCGTTGCCGGCTTTTTAGGAATTTATTGGTCCGCCTCTTGAATAACACCATTTATGACAAGGCTGCGATCTCACCTTTATTGAAAGTGACGATGCAGTCTAAGATGGGACGAGGTAGCTTGGAGGGCGTAGGAAAATACTTCCCAGGTAGTTACATAGTCATCAGGTCAGGATCTGATGATGGGATCCTGGAGATATCGAAGGAAATCTTCAAATTTTATAGGCACAATTGATATACTTTGTAGTGGCGTTTGAAGTCGGTTTTGTAAAAAGAATTTCTACGTTTAAATTGTTCGATAGCCACGAGATTTAGTTCGAGAGAAGACGGTTTTGTGCAATCTGTTACCGACGTAGCTTTGTGGTTTTCGTGTTACATGACCGTGCCATCTTAACTTAATGCTTCCAACTTAATATTGGACACTAAGTCTGCCGCGGACAACGTATACGTATCTACTTAACAATGAAAAAGTCGATAATTAGTCGATTAATTGGATAGATTGACTTTGATCCAAATTGTCCTTTGGTCATTTTCATACTGACTAACTTTGTAGACTGAGGGGAATTTTACAAAAGATTCAGCAAAAACATTTAAGCTGTAAAAAAAATGACCGAAATCTACTTTTTTCTAGAACAAAACCTGTGTTGCACGTTGCGCAGCGAGTGTTGCATCCGCGATTTGGCGTATTTTTTTAAATTACAGATTTACATCAGGTGTGAATGCAGCAGTGAGTTTATTCGTGTCGTAAAATAAAACCAGATGTAATTATGTTGCTTTTAAGGCTGTCCAGTTACATGATTGATCTCAGGGTCTTGTGCGAGTGAATTTTTTATTGTTTACCGGTTTCTGTCGCCCTAGCCATATCACAAACGTGTCGTCTCTTTCTACAATCGCTCACGCTAAAGCGGGCTTATCACGCTTCCCTTCTAAAAGGTTCAGTCTATATCAATATATATCTATACTAGCTTTTGCCCCCGCGACTTCGTCCGCGTGGAATTAGATTTTGGGGTGGAATTTTCAAAAACTGTGACACACGTACTTCTTTATTTTTAACTGAAAGCTCTAATACCAACTTTGATGGAAACTTTGATGGAACAAACTATTTAAACCCCTTAGGGGTGGAATTTCCAATAATCCTTTCTTAGTGTGCGCCTACGTCATAAAAGGAACCAACTGTAAAAATTTCAAGTTTCTAACTTCAGTAGTTTAGGCTGTGCGTTGATATCTCAGTCAGTCAGTCAGTCAGTCAGGACTTTGAATTTTATATATATAGATTGTATTTAAGTTATCTGAATCTGCTAACTTTAACGATTTCCAAACAGATTATCCTTATTTCTTTAAAAAGAATTTCTGACAATTCAACCCCTGATTTTCATTGAGGAGGTTCGAAAAATCGAACTCTTTCTTTTAATGTACCTATACAGTTCAGAACTTGGAGAGTGTCATAGGCTACCTTGTATTCCGAAAAAATAGAGGGTTCTCAAGGGATTTTGTAGTACTAAATATACGCGGACGAATTCACTGGCATCAGCTAGTTAAAGATAAATCTTTAATGGCCTTATGGCGAAGACATAACAACTTGTTTTCCTCTTGGGTTTTGATGTGTTTCGTAGAGGCCAGATTGATTAGTTTATAATATTACAAAGCTTTTGATTAAGGTCGCTGGCTGTTGAGATGGCATCGAATATCGTTTTCGATAACTGTAAAATCTTAAACGAGGGACTAGATCCACGTTTAGTTAAAATAACTTAGTGCCGCAATGAGAGACATTCTTTAAATGCCATTTAGTAAGTCGTCAACTAATTATCATTAAATATCTTAATAAGCTGTCATTTGTATGTGCTAATGAAGCGTTAAGATGCCTCAAAGATTGAACGTTTTTAAACGGTGCGGGTTGTTACGTTCCCTCAAATATGGTTGAGCGAAGCAATGGCTGGATCATGCGTCGTGCTCGTGAACGGGTGCCGCCAACGGGAATGGGTCTGCTTTGACTTCCCATGCTGACATGTGTTAGATTATATTTATTGTATTTTTGAAGCTTCACTGTGGAAGCACTGTATACTTAGCTTAGTTTTATTACTTATTGTAAAATTAGTTTATTTTATTTTTTGAAAAGAGCAACTGCTGAGTTTCTTGCCGGTTCTTCTCAGCAGAATCTGCATTCCGAACCGGTGGTAGATTTTTGACTTATCATAAGTGCTACAGGGTAGCCTACATGAAATAAATAAATTTTGAATTTTGAATTTTGAATTTTGAATTTTGAAAATCATCGAACGATAACGCATAGAACAGAAGGTTAAAAAAAGTTTCGCTCCAAATGTAGTCTCAAAACCATCCTAATTCTAATATCCTAATCCTAATATAATATTATAAAGGCGAAAGTTTGTATGTGTATATGTGTGTGTGTATGTTTGTTACTCCTTCACGCCACAACGAATTAACCAATTTGGCTGTGGAATGGAGGCAGCACACATCCAGAATGAAAACATAGGCTACATTTTATCCTGGAAAATTAAAGAGTCCCTACGGGAATTAAAAAAACCTTAATCCACGCAGACGAAGTAGCGGGCATCATCTAGTTTTTTAATAATTTTCTGCGAGCTCGTCATATCTACTAAGACCGAGCACGATAATTTTATGGCGACAACGCGATACGAATTTTCGCACGATAATGTCGCCGCAGCATAATACAAACAGTCCCATCATTTAAATACAAACAGTTTAGAAGATAATATACAAATTCCATTCTACAGAAAACCGTAATGAAGTTTCTATAGGTATCTAATATTGGTTTTCTAAAGTCATTACCATTGATTTATTACAAGTTATTTTTATGTTACCAATAAATTAATCCAGGATACAATATCACATTGGAATAAATTAAAAAGATAATGCTCCATGTTATTAATTCCTTGGAATAATTTATTGGAGTGTTTCATGTTTAGATTGTATGTTTTATCCTGCAGGCTAATTAATATAGCCGATAGCTGTACAAAGTTCGAAGTACCAACGTTGGGGTCCCAGGGTTCTGGAATGGTGACCTAGCAGCGGAAAGCGCATCGTTGGCAGACCCCCATTAGGAGTTATTATAATACATGATGTATTTGGCGCTTATTACACTCCTATTCCGTGCAATACGCTAGCGCCTATCGCGTTATGTATACAAGGTTTCGGGCATGTTTTATCTCATCGCTTAGCCCCGATCGCGTGGGTGAAATCTGATTTTTTTTTGGTATTCTGCGCAGTCTTATTGATGCATTCTGCTTTAGTAGGATCAAGAATGAAAGTGGTCGGCCCATTAGCAGTGGTAATTAGCTACTGACTAATTTAAATATCCAAACAATGGCATTCATTACCTCGGCGGAATGCTGAGAAGCAGACATATGGCGGTTGTAAGATCGAGTGCAGTTCTCTGTTCGCTTTCTCTTTCTATTGTAATGACCATCCCTTTCACATTGCACATAACGGTCGATAAGTGCACTTATTAACTTGGTATGTGATTTTTTCGAATTGGACTTGATAGATGCCTGCTTCAATTGAAAGTCAATGTGTGAAACGTGGTGAGGTTAATGTATATGATTATGTTACCCTTCAGATTTTTTTTTCTAAATGTACATGCGATCAAGATCCAAAATTATTTCTGAAACACCTCCAAGTAATTCCGGAGAAAGTAGACATAAAGACTTAATGCGAAGTTGATAAAGCCATCAAAAATCAAACCTCTACAGGCATCAAGCAATACATTAAGGAGAGTCTTGGCCAATTTTTTTTGACATAGATTCCCAAAGTCGTCAAATAACGACCTTTTTTAGTGGTTGAGGTCCTAAGGTGAACGCATCAGGCGATCAGAAAACGCAGCTTTGGAAGAGGCTCCCACAGATAAAATGGAGTTTCTGGCAATCGTTGGCTACTAGGAACACTAATTAACTGACAACTGTGGTATTCCTTGCAAGATGTATACACAGCTTCTGGTCATGGAAAATACTCCTCCCGATTTTAGATATATTATTGTTATGTTATCTGTTTTAATGTGTGTGGTATACAATAAACGTAGATAGGTATATTCATTCATCCGTTATACTTAAATGGGAGAAGTATATTAAAATTGGACTTTAGCTAATTAATTACATGATACGTCCTTACAGAAACATAATGCAAATAAAATAGAAAACGTTCTCTTCTCTTTTCTCTCTTCCTTAATTTATGATCCAGTGGTCTTGTACTTTGGCATTGGGAAATTGGAAACATAAAATACCGTCTTGCATTCCACAGAACTTTTGGGCATGACTCGATATTTTTCGGAAGCTTTTATTAATTTAATTCATACACTTTAGCCGCGAACTGTTTTTACCAACGCAGGTACAGTTACAACGAAGTGTTCACAGTTTTTATAGAAGGCTTGATTCTAATGACACGTAATTTGGTACCTAATGGTCCAAAGTGAAATAGTTAGACTGTCCGTTCCCACGTTTTGTTGTTGCGCCGAGACTTACTTTGAAAAATTATCCTACTAATATTATAAATGCGAAAGTTTGGATGTATGGATGGATGGACGTATGGATGGACGGGTGGATGGATGGATGTTTGTATGTTGACGGGTAGATGTTTGTTAATTAATCACGCCGCAACAACTGAACCAATTTGGCTGAAAGGCACAGAGATAGATTATAGTCTGAAGTAACTTTTTATCTCGAAAAATAAGAGTTTCCGCGGAAATTAAAAAACGTCAATAGACGCGTGCGAAGTCCCGGGTAGCGTTGCCAGGCGTCCGGATAAAGCCGGACACAGTCAGGCTTTTTGGTTGAGTGTCCGGCCAAATTAGACGGTGTCCGGCCTATCCGACTTTTGCTAAGCTTTTTAAGTTTAACCATTTTTTTTATATATTTGTCATGTGTTGGTTTCCGCTCCGCTCGCCTTATCTTGTATCGCTACGCTTGCGCAAACGAGCTTTTAAAAATTGCCATTTTGCGCTAGGTCTAAAAAATAAGGGTACGGCCTTTGTACCCAAATGTCCGGCTAAACTGGCTGGCCTGTCCGACTTTTCAGTTTGAAGACCTGGCAACCCTAGTCCCGGGCATCAGCTAGTAGGTAAATCATAAATCTCCGACGGATGATATTGTTTAAGATAAAGTGAATCCTGAATTTCTTGACAAAGGTAAGTAAGCATCACAGCATATTTGAAGATCAACTTATAATGTGCAACAGCTAAGTGTTACTATTATACTAAGCTATTAGAGAACAGAAGTAAATTTTTTTTAGTAGATAGACCTTGACTGCAATCTCACCTGATGGTAAGTGACGATGCAGTCTAAGATAGTAGCAGGCTAACTTGGAAGGGGTATGGCAGTGTACATTAAACCCAAACATTACACATGATATAGGTACATTGAGGCCTGAAAGAGACAGTTAGCTTCGTAGAATGACGTCTCTGTCATTTATACCTGGGTGAAATGTACCTGTTCAATCTCAAGGTCGCTAATATTTATTCTGAGCTATCCTTTAAAAGTTCAATCTTGGAATAAATATTTCACTTTACTTCGATAGTTATGCACTAACGAAGTAATAAATGACAGCTCATTATGAGATTTAATGTTAATTAGTTAATGACTCATTAAATATATTTAAATGAGTGTCTCTGAGTGCGCCAGTTACGCAACGACACTTAATATTGAGTTCTTGATGTGAATGAATTTTAATTAAGCCCCCAATTAGTCGATAAAAGCTCGTATTATAGGCGCCCACACGAAAATTACCAAATTGCCAAATCGAGATACTCGTATAAGTTCTTTCATTTTACGAAGGCTCGTGGCTCATGGTTGTGTGTGTGTCGTATCTGCATAAGTGTGAGCGAGAGCTTGCTTGCGCATGACCGCTCCCACCTAGGCTCCTGACAGGCACGCACACTTACGCAATGTGCATGTACACGACGTAACCACAAGTAAAGCGCCCGTAACCTCGTGAGATAAACGTACTACTTTTTTTAATCCGATGTCAAGATGAACCTACAGACCTGAAATTGTGATTAGCATAATAGTCTCAATAGTCCAATAGTTAAAGGTGCGGACTGAAAACTGAAAGGTTCGGAGTTCGAACTCCACCCGTTTTACTATTGTCGTACTTATTCATAACACAAGCTTTCCGCTTATTTGGAAGGGAGAGGAGAATATTAGGAAAGTTCAGCTTAAAAAAAATTGCTGTCACCATTTTCACCACATTTTCAAAAATTTAAATTACGGATAAACTTTTTTTGGAAGCAATTAAAATTGTCAACCATTTAAATGTTGATTTGAAACTGGCTAAAGGTCAATATTCAAAAAAAAATTGCTGTCACCATTTTCACAATAGTTTCAAAAGTTTGGCAGCAATTAAAATTGTCAACCATTTTAACGTCGATTCAAAAATGGTTAAAGGTATATTATTTTGTATATGTTTAATACTAAAACGCATTAACATAAACTTGCAAGATAGAGGTACCCGACGCTAGATTCGAGTGGAGAAAATTTAAATTTGAATTATCATAGAGCCTCTCAAAATACATGGCCCTTAATTAAAATCGGTGTAAAATGCAATTAATTTTGTACACCGTAGGTACGGTGTTACAATGTTAACATGTATGAAGAAAGTTTACACACCCTGTGTGTCCGTACATTACTTACATCTTCGCAAAGTTCAAACCTTTAACCCTTCCTATAACAAGCTAGGCGATTGAAGATATTAGAAAATTACTTTTGTGACAGATAGGATAACGTGATAAAAGTTATAAGCTGAGAATAACAGGCCATTTGGATTCTTTTCAAAGCTCAAGCTAAGAATAAGAGGACATTATACTTGTATTTATAGTTTTGATTGCCTTCTTAAATACTTATCTACGACATTCCATACCAATGGTAGATTAACTTGACTATTCAAAGGCATTTTGTAAAAGTTTATTTGATTAAAAACATTTCCTATTGTATAGAACGTTTAGTGTAAGATGGCTCTGATCCTTTACGTTTATAGCATCAATAACATTAACTTACGAACAGCTTTGTAACGTAAGATTTATGATTAACCTCTCTTATAGCATACGAAAGGAAAAGTACCTATCACTCCATTATCTATAGTGGGATTTCAAAAATATGACACCAAGTTGTCATAAAATATGCTATTCTTTGAGTTTCAATAGCTGCTCTAACTTTTAGGTAAATCTCTTTGTGTGTGATGAAATTAACCTTCCAATGTTATTGGGATTTTCAAATGATTCTAGCACTTACCAGACAAGTAATAGAGTTCAGTTGGTAATGTTTTAACAATATGTATGATGGAAATAGCTACGTTTGATTTAGTATACAGATTGCTAATTGAAAGGTTATTTTGTGCCGATAACAATAAATAATTACTCAATTAAATTGATTTGTTCTTCAAAATATAGAAATAACTATGTAAACTACAGAAGCAATGCTTAGTTAATAAATAATTTGTAAGAATATCTAATTAAAGTTGATTGCACATTAAACCACACACAAAGTACCTATATCCCGTTTTACGCGCCGCAAATACCATGTCGCCGCAAAAAGTGATGCCATGCCACATTGTAAGATAGTGTGCCGCTGTTAAAAAGTGATTTTTTCGGATTGTATTGTACGAAAATTGTATCGTGCCAAATAACATTTCGTAGCACTTTGTGTTGTATATAACACAAACCAAATATATAATTTGTGTTATATATAGCCTTGGTATACTAAGACTTTTTAAAAGCATAAACGCAGGAACCTGTGAACGTGGTGCATCCTGTTGTATACCCTGAATATTTCTATTTAGAATGCAGCAACGGCAGCATAAAAGCAACTTGGGGAAACCGCACCGCGTTATTTATGGCTTCGATTTACGTCATTTGCGTTTTCAATATTGAAAAGCTCGCTGATTAGCGTGTGCGGCTTTTCGGCGCGCGGTTTTCGACTTCAATGTGCGATCAGATTTGGAATTCCAGTTTCGTTATGAATTTGTTTTACAGCTTCAGTGAGACCCATTATTAATTATGAATTACATTGTATTAGATAAGTGGGACTTACAATTACGATATTGCCGTGTCGCTATGGCACATTATAGCCAAAAAATCGGATTGATTTCATTACCTGAAAAGAAAACAAAGTCATTATTGAATTAATTGCATCGATTCAGTATCTACAATAAATGGTATCGAAATAAGCTTCGGTGTAATAATGAATATTATTTTTTATATCTATTAAGAAGATCGAGGTAAGGTCATAGAATTGCGAAAGGTATTTTAACAAAATGTAATGGATATTAACTGTTAAAACAAAAGGGTAAGGATATTAGTAAAATTCTTGTCGATTCCATTAAAGTAGGTGGTCCAAATCTGTAAAATAATCAAGTTGGTAAATCCCTGAAGGTATTTAAAAAAATAAGCGACATTTTTCATACAATAATTAAATTAAGATCCTTGTTGTGTCAACTTGTCGCTTTTCGGTATTCATAAAAAGATTTAACATGACATTAACATTCTTTGTCTCTTTGGTAATGGATTACTTTGATAAACCTAAAGCCTTTAGGACATCTTCGCCGCAAAACCGTAGCAGCGGAACCGCTGCAATTCCAGCATACATGCAAAACAGAACCGAAAATGCCTATTAAAACAGACAGTTTATATGCTATGCGTATTTTGTCATACCAGCCACAAGTTAGACTACGATATATTATTATTACAAAAATAAATAAAATTTTGCATTTGAATATAATTTGAATATCTTTTTCCCATGTGACTTCCTCTCCTGCTTCGCCTTGCTTGTTTAGCGGCGAAAATGTTGAACTCTATCTCTTCCCCAACAACATCCTTGGTTGGTGCGAAAGTGAATAGAATAGATCCCTATCTATTCTAATCTCTATTAGGGAGATATTATTGTTGCGTTAAACTCAGAATACGCTGCTGTCATCCAAAAGGTAAGTTGTTACATATTTGTACGTATTAGGTCCATAACGGAGGAGGTATGCTAGAGACCTAAATCAGTCAACTATAATATAAGGAATTCAAAAGCATTTTTGCTGTATCGTTTGGTAAATTTTCCTTGCAATTTAAATGCAAACCTCTCCTTTTATCTCTGTTAATACTCTCTCTCAGAGAAAGGATGCAGTAATGCATAATGATGCGTTCTTTGACTGATTATTATAGCATCCTTTCTCTATGCGACGAATATGTTTAAAACATGTCTGAAGTTGTTTGGATAGGGAAGTAGTTTGAACACCGAGTGGGCAGTGGATGAAAGCGTAAAAATACACACACAGTGTACCTACCTACCTACTCTGGGTGTCTATGCTAAGGGACTAGTAGTTGTGTATTTTTAACGACCTTTAACAAGCAAGTTTTCAAACCCTCGGCGTGTTTGGGCCCTTTTGGTTGGTTGGTATCTGCCTTATCAATTTTCAATTCGAGAAAATTGAAAAAAAAAGGTGTAAATCTATTTAGTTATCTATTTCTTAAAATTACAATACAAAAATGTATTCAGTGTACAAACTTTAAGTATACTCTAAACATGCTCTATACATTACATTTGAAAGTCAATCAATTTTTTATGGAAGTAAGGTGACAGTGAAGTCCGCAATGCCATTTTCAGGACAATTTTTTTTTACTTACTCTTACTCTTAAGTATCTACCTATCTATCTCTGTTCTTGATACATTTCTATTCTAGGTATAACAATCGGGCAAAACCCAATCGCTCTAGTAGACAAGTCAAGTAGACAATTTATAGGCATTCCAATGTCCATTCCATACACTCGTAATACGTATCGCGAGGTTCCAATAAAATCAATTAGATGCACAACGATTGCCTCAAGTGCGATCACTTTATACCAATTACTGCACACGTACAGTGTAGACGCTATCAGTGTACCAATTATAACGCCGCGAAAGGAATCCAAGCGACTAAGTACTTACGAGTAATATACATATCTAGACACGCATGTAGAGTACGAAATCTAAATCTAAATATGTAAGAGAAAAAGCTGACTGACTGACTGACTGATTTATTAACGGATAGCTCAAACCACTGGACGGATCGGGCTGTTTGGCGTACAGTTAGCTATTAGGATGCAGGTGTCCGCTAAGAAAGGATTTTTGAAAATTCAATCCCTAAGAGGGTAAAATAGGGTATTAATGTTCTTAAAGATGTGTGAGGCACATACCCATTTGGCGAGCATGATGGACTTTGGTCTAAACCTTTTTCTTTCTTAGATGGCGATGATGATGAATTTAAATGCCTTTTTTCGCAAAAAAAAAAACCGGTTATCGATTTTCTAGGCTGTGTTATCACACAGAAAACACACACACATGATATCTCATGAAACGTCAAACAAATCGATTTGTAGAGTACCTACAACTGAAAATTCTTATACAAATACAAAGTGCATTGTATTATACAAATATGCTTAAATGTGTCTCAAATCCCATATAAAGGGTAAGCTACTTAAAAAATATAGTAGGTAATAAAGTAAGTACTAAGAAATAAGGTAGCTTGTCTAATTCGTATGGCAGTTACCGGCCAATGTGTCAACACTATTTGCAAAGATGTTTGTAAGAAAATTTTGTGATTTTGTAAAAAAATCTACAAAACTTGGTAAGCCGGTAAACGCTGAATACATTCGACATAATAATGTAGGTCAAGTGATCGAGTGCGTCGGACAAATGAGTTCAAGGCTCTTTAGTAGGGTTGAAGTAATCTGAAACGCTTCACCAATTATTCCGAACACATTGGGTCACTCAGATGCAGAGCTTACGCTGGCATTTTTTTAAAATAATATCAGCTACCTAAGCTGAATTTGGCTAACACATCTCTCTCTAAATAAGTAAAAGTTTATGTTAGGAGTGGCTAAAGGGATAATTAAAATGAACAGAATAGTTTGTTTTATTTGCAGTTAGTCTAAGAGCTACACGACAAATTCAGTTTTATTTATCCTGTGCACTGTAAATTTTTTAAATGTCAAATAAAGTGATGATGATAATAAAATTATTTACGACAATTTAAACTTACGCTATGATTGAAACATTTAAACAAATCATTCAGAATAAAAGATAAACTGCAGATTAAATACCTCTAACATTGAAAAGATTAGGTACCTATGCAAATATTCTAAAGATTCTAACACTGTAAAAGTTCACACCAAGGTCAGTGCTAATATGAAAGAACGATTTATAAGACAGAAATGACCCGGAGAAGGCTTATCTGTCATCACTAAAATCTCAATTAAAACGATATATGTGAATGTCACGACCTTACGAAACAAGTTACACTATGGAGCAACTGTTGAATGGCCCCTAATAACTCTAATAAGTTATTTGATAGGAATGGACAGCCCGTGATTTATTGTTAGAAATGCAATAAGAATAACTCTACAGAGTAATATTTATTTACCATTGCCAGGGTTATTGTGTTTAATAAAGCAATTACTTACTAAGTTTGTGTGTGGGTTAAGTGACGTGATGTTCTAAAAGAGAGAAAGATATTTTTTCTCTATGGTTCACAAACAAATAAACAAGCTTCGACATTTTACATATCTTTTATCTAAATCGGTTCAGTAGTTTGTTACATACATACATACATAGATTGCTAAAATCCCTTAAAATTCAAAATTCAAAATTTATTTATTTCATGTAGGCTAACTTGTAGCTCTTATGACACGTCATAAATCCATTCCGGTTCGAAATGCAGATTCTGCTGAGAAGAGCCGGTAAGAAACTCAGCAGTTGATCTTTTAAACAAAAAAAAAAATAAAAATTTTACAATAAGTAACAAAACTATGCTATGTATACAGTGTTTCCACAATGAAGTTTCAAAAATGCAAAACAATCCAATACGTCATGTTAAGACAGGCAAGCAAAAGCAGACCCATTCCCGTTGGTGGCACCCGTTCACGAGCATGACGCATGATCCAGCCATTGCTTCGCTCAACCATATTTGAGGGAACCGTTTCATAGTCGAGTAAAAAGTGGATGATAATATTATGGATGTAGCTATGACAATCAATTTTCTTGTCGGCACTATAAAGTGATATTTACCGCGTGATAAGCGAGTGATAGGGCGTAATTCGTGGCTGATAGGGATATAATTCGTCACTGTGGGGAGAGCGGTTAGCATGTTTGGTCGGTTTATCAAACAGATGCCGTATCCGGTCCGACTGTTTTATTGGGGGATTAGGGCTTCCGAAACATTGTTTATGTTTATGTTGAAAGGTGCATTTGTTTATGTTCACGTTGCAATGTCTGTGGAAAGTTGAAAAGGTATGAAAGCTTGTTCTTAGTATTTTGTCAAGGTCTGCTTATTCTTAGCATTCTTTAGATATAATTGTATGTACCTACCTAGTTACTACTAGACGATGCGTCCGAATTCACCGCCTCCCGCGCGATGTTCTTCCACTTTTGGCGGTTTGTGGCATTGCGGGAGCACTCCACCACAGTTGTCTGGGTCACCGTTTTAATTAAGTCTGTCCATCGTGTGGGGGAGCGTCCTCTCGCTCTTTTCCCCTCCACCTGGCCCTGCACTACCAACCGCTCAATTGATCCTTCATTTCTGGAGATGTGGCCAAAGAACTTCAGAATTCGTAATTGCGCAGTCGACGATAGCCTTTCCTTTATCTTCAGTTCTTTCAAGATGGAATTGTTGGTTCGGAAAGCCGTTCAAGGGATCTTCAGGAGTCGCCTCCAACACCACATCTCTAAGGCATCAATTTTGCAGCGGTCTTGCAGTCTGGATATAATAAGCTATCTCCATTCCAAATTTCAGCCAAATCAGTTTAGCTGTTGTAGCGTGAAGGAATAAATTAAAAACACCATTGTTAATTACACCTGATGGTGTTTCAATGCCTTGTTAAAGTAGACCAATAAATAAAATTAGGTTTTAGCATCTGTAAGGGCGCCATTATTGTGCCGATCTTTAAAGAAAAGTAAGATTTCCACAATCTTGTAGAGCCACATCAAAGTTTGCCACATCTTTATGTGACATAACAACTTATTATAGTTAAACCATAAACCAATTATAATGAGAGACACAAAATAATATAGTTTCCCACTAACAAAGTCGTATGTTTCTATAAACTGTGTCCATTTCTTGTCACACTGTTGTATTTGTCCTGTATCTCACCTATCAAAACCCGACAAGTGATACGTAACTTTATGACTAAGTGGATAGAGTATAAATTTGGTTGTGACGTGAGTTATAAATAATGGATTTCAATTACGTATTTACAGGATATTGAATTGGGTTTCGATATAGATTAATATTGGATAGAATTCGTTTGCGTCATTCCGAGATGGTAATTAATGGTCGAATGTAGGTGGTTGGTAGGTGGGATCTAAAACAAGCAATTAAAACCCTTAATTAATTGCGATAATGGTCAAATTCGTTTAAATTATAATTGGTATTGTTGGTAATATTCATTCATGCCCAATATTAATGGTAACTTAATTATTATAGATTTAATTCATTTTGTTCGCTTAATTAATAAAATTGAAACACTGCACTAAATGCGGTTTGTGAATTCAAGTGACAGCTTTTCATGCATGAACGACGGCTGAACTGATTTTGACGGGATTTTCACAGATATATTTAGGGTTACTCAGTGAAATAAAAACTGTTGGTATTAGGGACAATAATACGATCTAAATGCTCGACTGATCTTGACGAAACTTGCTATAAAGATAGCTTGCATCTAAGAGACATATCAGATGGATGGATGAATGTTTGTTACTCAATCACGCCGTAACAATTGAACCGATTTGGCTGGAATTTGGCGTAGAGATAGATTAAAGTCAATCCATACGAAAGAAGTCGCGGGTATCAGTTAATATGACCATAAAATAATAAGTATTTCAAGAAATTTTTGACGACTTGTCCACATAGACAGACTGACTACATTTATGAGAATTATCAAGTTGTTGAACAAGAGTTTAAACATACTCTTTGTAAGTAGGTACAAAAGCTATGTTATACTACTAGAACATGAACTTAGCACGTGCCCTTAGGACCAAACATAGCGTGTGGAAAATAAGCTAGACCCAAGTTAAGACATTATCTAAAGAGACCTCAAAACACTTCCGATTGGCTTGTCTTCGTGTCGAAACGATTGACGTGTGATGTTATTAAGGGACGCCCGTGTCGAGAGTAACTTTCTCTAAAATTAGGGCCTTATACATACCTCTGCGTGAAGTTAGGAGGATGTGTAAATCTGATGATTTTTTAACTACCTCCCTGGCGTAGTGGTGAGCGTTGTGGTCTTATAACTGGGAGGTCTCGGGTTCGATTCCCGGTGGAGATTTGGGAATTTATAATTTCTGAATTATCTCTGGTCTGGTCTGTTGGGAGGCTTTGCCGTGGCTAGTTACCACTCCACTGTCAAAGACGTGTCGCCAAGCGATTTAGCGTTCCGGCACGATGGCGTGTAGAAACAGATTCGGGGTATGGGTTGAATTTGCACTGCTATTACCCCTTCCAAGTTAGCCCGCTACCATCTTAGACTGCATCGTCACTTACCATCAGGTGAGATCGCAGTCTTGTCATCAAATTTTTACTTTTTTTTTTAAGAATATTAGTCAAGCTGAAGTTGACTACTATTCTCCAAATAAGCGGAAAACTTGTGCTAGAAGTGGGTACGACAATAGTGCAACGGGTGGGGTTGAAGTTGCGACCTTTCAGTTTTCAGTCCGCACCTTTAACCGTTGAGCTATTGAGGCTTACTTAAGTTTAACATGAAGCTTTGATTCTAAACAAACACCATCACTCACCAGGTGAACGCACGATCGATTTCCGCTCATAAAGAACAAGCAAAGCTTAATCATAATTCCAAGTAAACGCATAAACTCCAGTCAACATTTCAGCTCCTAAAACAAATCCAGAACAAGAAAAATAATAAAACTACAAAGAAACGGCAGAAATACCTTCAACAAACAGTGCAGGGACTGTTTACATTGGGTGCGCCTGCGGAAGGTTTTAGGAGTCTGCTGATATAATATAAAAACGTACTTATCACATCCAACTACAATGCTTAGAACCGCAATAATCGCCGCGGTGATAACTATGATATAGTATATGTATAAAAAGAGGTGGATATGTTACAAGCGTGCGGTAAATGAAGCGCATTCGCAGACTTTGCGCAGCGCAAGTCATTTAACAATGAAGTATCTACTCTATTATACTCTTCGTCATTCGGAACAATTTTTTCGCTTGTTTTCCCTAGTAGAATATCATAGGGTATTAAGCTAGTTTTAGTAAGCCTGTAAAGGCCGACTACGTTGCGTTATTACGTCGAAGTCGCAGAAAATTATTAAAAAATTACGTACTGTACTGTGAAAGGGTGTCACAGTTCGTCACAATAACCATCAAAACCATAATTATCAGTACCAGTACAAAAAATAATTACACAATACACAGCACTCACACACTCATTGGTTTTTTTGAGCCTACGTTTGAAGCGGAACTTTGTTAAAAACTTCTGTTCGACACCTTATAGTTCAATGAAATAACTCATTATAATATTTTTTCTTCGACTAGAGGCTTAAGCTTGAAGCTAGACACAAGTCATGCGTAATTTTTTTAATGTAAAGTTAGCTATTATTTATTGGAAAAATGTGGAAATGAAGCCAACATTACTATTTTGTGATTTTTAAGTAAATAAGTGATTTAATTTAATATAGACTATACTCTTGTACTTAAATATTAAAAATGGTGCTGTTTTTTTTATTTCTTTTGTTTCATATTCAAATGATCTCAATGTTAATATGTAAATCTGTACCTACATGTTTTTTGCTACAATTTTCTATATACTACTAATCTTCAATGCCATATCAAGAGTTGATAAATTAAGTTAAGAAAGTAAATATATCTGTCGCATTGAAACAAAATATATATAATATACGGAACCAATTTTTCTATGACGACTCGTTCGCAAGTAAGTAAAGCATATTTTTGTAGCCTTCAACAGGTCTAAGAAACGCAGTACCGTATAAATAACGATTATGCGTCGAACAGAGATATCTGCGCGGAATAAATTGTAATTATAAGATAAAATATACCCATTATCAATTATTATTCAGTACGGTTGATATTGTGCTTTATTATTGAATAGATATCCTGTTTAATAAGGTATAAAATGTGAACCTAGGATCGGTAAAATTGAGATTTATTTTATGTTTGCACTGAGACATACAGTCTGGTATTGGATAAGGTAGAATTGCCAAATGAATACGATTTTCTTAATAAATTGCATGGCTAAATGTTAGTCACTTAGCATTGTAAAAAACTTATTTTTAACTAGCGTGGATTTAGTTTTAAAAATCCCGCGGGAACTTTTTTATTTTCCCCAATTAAAACCTATGACATTCTCCAGGTCCTCAACTATTACAAAAATATTGATGATCCGTAGCTCTGTTGCAACGTGATTGAAAGAACAACAAATCAAAAAACAAACACACTTTTTCATTCATAATATTAGTAGGGATTATTTCTGATAGCTGATAAAAAAAAATTGCGACAGTCACTTTAGTTACTTGAAACACAAAGTTTAAGTTGCCTGAAGTGGTAAATGACCCATTTCAAATTATTACCCTGTAAGCAATAAAATATATGAAAGGGGACATTTTCAAGCACGCACGCTTAGTACCTCATTGGGCACAGCTTTCTCTACCCGATAACCACAAGCGAAGATAACTATGAGATTTATGAACATCCTTATCTCGTGCACGTATCATCATGACTAGCTACGTATATACTCGTAAGAGGTACCTCTTTGATGGCGCATCTTCGTACGTCGTAGCTAAGTAGCAATAATTTTACTATCATAGTCTCCTCTAGCGGTGATAACGTAGTGGTTGAGAGGTCACCTGTTCAGAAGTCGGGGGTTTAAATCCCAGTCCCTCTAACTTTTCGAAGTTAAAGCAGCGGCTTTAACGGTGAGGGAAATCAACGCGAGAAATCCTGCATCATGTTCTTTCGGGTGCGAAATCTGCCATACTTGTCCAGCTGGTGGACTATGTAATTGCTTTCTCGAACTCCTTAGATAGTTTCTATGCTAGCTCAGCTTCTTAAACTCGACAAATTCTATCGATACCTAAAAAACTTTGGTTGAATAAAATTCAAGGACCAACAAACGTTGGGCTTGTTCAGCCCTCGAATTTGACATTGAGTCAAGTTCTAATCCTCTAAAATTAATTGCATCAGTGTAATGATCCCAATGACCTCTGATTGGCTGGTGTTCTCTCGCTGTTGGTTGAAATATATTGCTGTAGTAAGAACACCATAAATTCAGCCAATCAGAGGTCATTGCGATAGTTACACTGATTCAATCAATTTTAGAGAATACCACAGAAGACATGCTTAAAGACAAGTTTCTGAGGGCTCTCTTTACCCCTTACTGGTGCTTGATCTCCATTTAATCACATTGGGATCCCAGCTTTTACTAACTAGAAACGTGTGCGACTCGTTAAGACACCATAGTTAATCAGGTTATCCTATGGATCTCCTTATTTGCTGTATCCATTACATAGGTACAGGATACAAAGAGCATAGCTTATCTCTATCGCTCGGTGATTCTGAGGTTTTCTTTCAAACCTAACAGATACTGAGAGAAGTCGTCTAATGCTGAGATCTATAGAGCGTGCTCTGACTCAGCTCAGACTCAAGATAGAGGTTAAAAAGAGACACAAATATGCTCTGACATAAATCTGTCTCGTTTTAACTCTGTCATGCGTCTGAGCGGAGTGAGAGAGCTGTCTATAGATTTCAGCCTAACAGAATAAAATTCTCAAATAGGAAATAAAAAAACCGGCTGCCGGCTCATATGTTTTTTATCACGTCGCTACAATAACAATGCTAGACGTATGATAATGACCTGGCTATTATACAAGTAGCCTTGAGTTTGAATAGTGCAATACCGGTCTGAGGCACGCGGGTACAAGGTTGATTAATAAGATATCTACGCATCTAGCTTTCGCAAGGCGACACGGGCGCCGCATCAATTTTACTAACAACGAGCTTTGCCTTTACTGGTATTCCCCTTTTTCCTCCAAGGAAGAGTAAAACTAGATGTGTCGTGTGGTGCGGGTTGTTACGTTCCCTCAAATATGGTTGAGCGAAGCAATGGCTGGATCATGCGTCATGCTCGTGAACGGGTGCCACCAACGGGAATGGGTCTGCTTTTGCCTGCTTGTCTTAACATGCATTGGATTGTTTTGCATTTTTGAAACTTTATTGTGGAAACACTGTATACATGACATAGTTTTGTTACCTTTCGTAAAAAAAATTTTTTTTTTGAAAAGAGCAACCGCCGAGTTTATTGCTGGCTCTTCTCGGCAGGAACGGCATTCCGAACCAGTGGTAGATTCATTGACGATTCAAAAGTACTTGTAAAAGTTTATTTGAATAAAAAATATTTCTATTTCTAGATGAGATTCAAGTACCTACCAGTAGTAGGTACCTACCAGATTTAAAGAACTACAATATATATTTTTTAATGTTATCTTGATTTCCTCACGGTGGTCATGTTATTGTAGGTAAGTACGCAGACGTACGTCAGTCATAAATCGTCTTGATAAATAATAAATAATTAATAATAATTAATTGTTGCATAGCGTACGTAGAATCTTAATAGGTATGTATCAGGATGTGATAAATAATAATCAATAAAAATAATTAATTTTTGCATAACATATGTAGAATCTTAATATCAATATCTATAGACTCGAGACGGAGTTAACACGAGGCAGAATTGTGTCGGGACATATTTTTGTCAGGACATATTTTGTCAGGACATATGTGTCAGGACCAGTGGCGTAACTATACCGTTTGAGGCCAGTGGCAAATTCATCGGATGGGGCCCTCCCTCCCCCAATAAAAAGAAGCTCAACCAATGAGATAGGCCCTTCAGGCTGGGGGCCCGTGGCATTTTGTCGTCTTGCCACCCTATTGTTACGCCACTGGTCAGGACATATTAGTGTCGGGACTTATTTGTGTCTTGTTTTAATGAAACTCTGTCTTAAGTCATTTTTCATCCTTAATGCAGTGAATTCAGCTTTTCAAGACTTTATAGGCATTAACGAAGTGCGTAGGTTTCGTTTGGTGAATTGGTGACACAGGTTTTAAAGTCAACCATCGCGCATGAGTGCCGAGATCAGAATCTTTGAGTAATAAACATCACGATTTTATTACTGGGAAGAATATATAAACTGTATTGGGTACGTTTAAATATTGGGAGCCTCTGCGTTAGCGATCTTAGAAAGAGACTTCTTCTTCTTCTTCAACTAATGGACGTCCACTGCTGGACATAAGTCTCCTGCATGGACCTCCACAAGCCTCGGTCTTGCGCCGCCTGAATCCAGCGGCTCCCCGAAAGAGACTACACGTTTGTAATACACACGTCCTATCCTTTCTTTAGAAAGCTAAGTGACCTTATTCCATCCTCTGTCTTCTACAACCACACCGCAGGCCACCGAACGCAATTTCACCCTCACCACCTGGGTGCCTAGAGCACTTCGACCTTTGTCTGGTGGGAGGCTTTGGCCGTGGCTAGTTACCACCTTACTGTCAAAGACGTGCCGCTAAGCGATTTAGCGTTCCGGCACGATGGCGAGTAGAAACCGATTAGGGGTATGGGTTGAATTTACACTGCTATACCCCTTCCAAGGTAGCCCCGCTACCATCTTAGACTGCATCATAACTTACCATCAGTTGAGATCGCAGTCAAGGTCTGAGTATCTTGTCATCGAATAAAAAGTCTTTTTTTCCACGTATGTACTTTAAAACTGTGGAATCTACTTCTTGCGACGGGGTTCCCACTAAATTACCTACAACATAGGGTTATTCAAGGAGCGGTTCAACAAATTCCTGAAAAGCCGGCAACGCATTGGTGGTGCCTCTGGTGCTACAAGTGTTCATGGGCGGCGGTAATCACTTAACATTAGGCGACTGGCCTGCTAGTTTGTTCGCATCATATAAAAACGCTCACGACCTCGAGGACTTTGCAAGTCATCGCACCATGATACGTACCTATTGGAAAATAGATTTGTCGTGTTTAACTAATAGGCAAACTTGACCAGTCCAGAGCACCGTGTAGAACCACCTTCCATAAGGGAAGGCGACAGTTAGGCCTAATTAATCGATTACTGTACACTTGTAACTGGTTTGAATTATTCATTTATGGACTTCGAAAGCGCAAACGAGGCAGGTATCAGGCTCTGGTTTTAATCCGAGCCAAAGAATTAGGTGTAGTGAAAAGTTACGACGTAAAATATTGTAAAGAGATACGCACAAATCAAGTTAAGAACAAGAAAAAAGTTTGAAAACTGTCGCCCCATTTCTTAAAATTGGATATAACCATGGATATAGTATATACCTTGAGATACATAGACGAGAACCTCAACACAAAAAGAGCCACCTCCTTTTGTGTTCTGAGGTTCTACTAACACTCTCTTTTTGGGTAATATTTTCTGTAACTTACTATTTTTTTTATCACCTAAACTTTATATTAAAATAAAGTTTATATCTTCGAGTATATAAATACATTTACAATTTGTCGGAATCTGGAACTTTTTTTTTTCGAGTGTATGAGGGGCGGATTTTGGGCCTTATCAACCCACCTCCTTTGTACATCGCGCTGAAGATGTCGTTGTCTAATTATTCACTAAATCGACTATACTTTTCTGTTACTTACTCGATTATAGGTAGTGTTGGCTTTTCAATTCAAAATTAGCTGCTTAAAAAGTTTTTATCGCGTAGGTAGCGCCCCGTTGAAATAGAAATAGAAATAGAAATAGAAATATTTTTTATTCAAATAAACTTTTTACAAGCACTTTTGAATCGTCAATGAATCTACCACTGGTTCGGAATGCCTTTCCTGCCGAGAAGAGCCAGCAAGAAACTCGGCGGTTGCTCTTTTCAAAAAAATAAAATTTTTTACAATTGTTATTGAAACTATGCTATGTATTCAGTGCTTCCACGATGAATTTTCCTGAGTACAATACAAGTAAAAATAAATACAATACAAATACAAATAAATACAATTCAATACATGTCAACACAGGCAGGCAAAAGCAGACCCATTCCCGTTGGTGGCACCCGTTCACGAGCATGACGCATGATCCAGCCATTGCTTCGCTCAACCATATTTGACCCCGTTCGACCCGACCCGACCACGTTCGTACCCACATCGCCAATGCTCATGCCACACAACTAATGCACGGTCGACTGTGCAACTCAGTTGAACAAGGTGAATGTTCGGAACACCATATCTAGTAGGCAGTACATTTATATCGATGGATGTAATGTATAACGTCATATTGATTATGTTCGTACAAAATGTAAATAATTCGACTCTAGCGCCACTGACTCACGCGTCACTGACGCACAGATGCACGCGTCAGTGTCACTAGGACTCTTTTTTTCTCTCTTAGGACTCGCGACTGCTATTTGGAACCAGGCCTGGTGCACTCCGCAGTAAACTACGCAGCTACAAGTGCACGGCGTTACCTCTTCAAAGAGCCTAAATTTAAAGAGTGCGAAGGGATAAGAGTTACGTGATAGAAAGAGAGAAAAGTCTAGGTGAATAAGACGGTAAGTAAGTAGCGCTGTGTCGATCTGAATTGCACTTTATTGTGTGGTAACAAGAGTCGCTATTTATTGAACGAGCGAAGCGAGTTCTCTGAGTCAACTAGGGCGCTTGCCTACTAGACAGAGAAGTGTGTCCATCTAAATGTCTGTCAGAGCCCTATAACTTCTGAATTACTGAATATTAGAACGTGAAACTTGGTTGAAAATTCAGTTATATCCTGTACTTGAACAACAAATACTAAAATTAGATAAATGTTATAAAGAAACGAAATTATTTAATTTTAATGCGCCATCTATTAGCATTATTGTGAAGCTAATAGCTTCACTATAATGCTAATAGATGGCGCTGTGTCAGTAAAACAGTTTTATGTCAACTATTATTTTTTTATTGCGTCTAATGTTAAAAGTTAATTATTACAATATATAATTAAAACTTTTGGGAATTATGGGATATCGCGAGGTCTCAGTTCGGGGCGAACCACTAGTTTAAATCATTTCGCGGAGTGAATCTTCTGTACCTTTAGGTATTCTGTACCTCTACGTTACGTGCGGTTCCTCGAACTATCGATTCGATAAAATCTAATCTGACCCTTTTAATTTTAACGGTGATCTTTCCAATTGAAAGGAGGGACATGCAATATGCTTATGTTATGTCACTTTCGATTTCATTTATCGATGGTTGTCGAGATTGGACGTGTCGACAGAAAGAAAGCTATAGATCATGAATGGCAAGCGAGATTTATCACGTTTAACCATTACTTTCTATAAGTGCACTTAAAAGAGGCGAGTAACTCACTCGCACAGGCAATACTGGCATTAAACACGATCTTGATCTTGAGGGGTCGAGTGGGTACCGTACCTAGTTAAAGGTTTGGACGCACAGAAAGCGAGGCGGCAGCGTCAAGCGATATAAGCATAATTGGACGCAGATACGCAATATAGAATCAACCCACACAAATTATCAATTGAAATTAATTTGACAAAGATTTGTGGGTTGAATCGTTATTTTATTATACAACTTTTACAAAAAAAATTGTATTTGTTAAATAAAAATTATTGTTAATGTTATAATATTGTTACAGGTAGTTGAACAAATAAACTTCTTTTATCTTATCTACGAGAATATACTTGTGTTTGTGTGCTTGTGTCTGTCTGTCTATTCCATTACACGGCTCGCACGGAAAAATATTCAAATTCAAATTCAAAATTTATTTATTTCATGTAGGCTACCTTGTAGCTCTTATGACACGTCATAAATCTACCACCGGTTCGGAATGCAGATTCTGCTGAGAAAAACCGGCAAGAAACTCAGCAGTTGCTCTTTTCAAAAAATAAAATAATTTTACAATAAGTAACCAAACTAAGCTATGTATACAGTGCTTCCACAGTGAAGCTTCAAAAATGTAATACATATAATCCAACACATGTCAACATGGGAAGACAAAGCAGACCCATTCCCGTTGGTGGCACCCGTTCACGAGCACGACGCATGATCCAGCCATTGCTTCGCTCAACCATATTTGAGGAAACGTATAGGATACGAATAGGAGTAAGTATCAGCATAATTTTGCACGAAAAATAACGCGAAGTGAAAGCCTTAACTTTATCTAATCTTTAACACTTAACACTTTTTTTGTATTTGCACATCACAAACGACGCGTGTTGCGTGCGCCCATAGCCTTAATGGTTATGACACTTAGGCCGGCTCAACCATGTTGGTTCCAACTTTAACACCAAAGTTGGCGCGAGTGTAATACTCGTAGTTTGCGCTATTCGTCTATTCAATACATGTTAGGCGAACAATATTGGGGCCAACGTTGGAGCAAACGTTTGGAGGCGGGGTGATGATAATCGAATATGAGTGACTGAATACATTATAAACACTTTCCTCTCCCTTTTGTTATAGCCACTTTGTTAATTAGAATAAGTGTCCAGCGATCGTATATTGGCGATAGACAGTTGAAGAGAAATCTTTTCTTTTTAGAGTTCCGTATCCGAAGGGTGCCAACATAACCCTATTACTAAGCTTCCGCTGGCCATCCGTCCGTCTATCTGTCAGAGGGCTCTATCACATGAACCATAATAGGTTAATATATTTAAAATTTTCAAAGAATGTGTATTACACAATAGTAATGTATCACAGAATGTATATTGCCACTATATAACAACAAATAATTAAAAAAAAGTTGAGTTAAAATTAAAGAGATCAAGGAAAACAAAAGTTTATTGCATGGAGACCGCATACAGTAAACTTCTGTTTTTGCTCGATCTTAATTTTAATAATCTCGTACCTACGTTGGTACGGAACCCTTCGTGTGCAGGTCCGACTCGCACTTGGCCAGTTTATTAAAAGAACGAAAATGGATCGTGATATATTACCTACTAGTAACCTTGTACTAACTTAACTATCTTATACATGTTATAACTGCATCAATAAAAGAAAAAGTCCCTAATACATCAATATACATAAAAAATGGATTTTCGCTCCGCCACGGCCCATCGCAACTTTCTACATGAAACTGCTTCAACGTTCAACAACCGCTTCTAATTAAGCTTACAGATTGTTAATTTTTCTCAGTGCCCTAGCCTTAAAGCTGGTGGAAGATTTTGTGCACTGCTCTCGACTCCAAAGAATTGCTGGTATAGTTCTTGCAATTCACGAGGGCGCGCAGCTCATGGTTGTGAGTTTCGTATCTGTATAAGTGTGAGCGAGAGCTTGCTCGCGCCTGACCGCTTCCACTTAGGCAATGTGCATGTACACAACGTGACCACAAGTAAAGCACACGCGCCCTCGTGAATTGCAAGAAGTATAATAGTGTAGAACGAATCTTTTCTATCCTTATCCTAACTAACACTGTCCTTACTTTGTGCAACATTATAAATTGCAAGGATAATATGTTGTTTGTTGGTTTGTTTTTCAATTTCAAAGTGGTGCGGCTTGACGTGATTTTTTGCATGAGTATACTTGAAGACTGGAAAAGTGACATAGGCTACCTTTTATCCCGTAAAACAGAGGATTCCCTCGGCATTTTTAAAAACCTAACTTCACGCAGATGCAATCTTGGGCAAAAGTTTGTTGCATCATATGTTTAGGGTCGTGACTCTTTCGACTTTCTTCCTAACAGTGTAAATGGATGTATAGATTTTCCTGGTTGGGTCGATTTAAGCTTTTCAATCTTCTTATTCTTATTAATGTATAAAAAAAAAAATAGGTAAGTACCTAACAAATACCTGTAATAGTAGCTCTACTTTTTAAAGCACTACAGTCGATTTCGAAATGTATCAACATTACATACAATCAGCACTTATTTGTATTTTTGTCATCTTTTAATTTTATTTTTGCTGAATTTTATGGCTTGTCAATCTGTTAAGTCGTGAATTACCACGCCATCTTTGCAATACAGGGAAAGTACAACCTTGTAGATTTTATCGCATCAATCGATAAATTTTTCCACCAGCTCTTGAAATATTATAGCGTCGTTATCGCTTTTGTTTATTGATTCATCTGATTTTACTAGCGGAGAGAAGTTTGTGAAACTGTATGCGCAACGAAATTTATAACGTCTAACGAGTCAATTGACTTTTTGGTTTAACGGATATATCGCTTTCCTTATGGTTTTCTTATTTTTACGTAAAGCTAAGATTTCACATATTGGCTTTTCAGCAAATTTTTAACTGCCCAGGTATGTTTAATTTAAGCTTTTATAGACTTTAATAGTTTCATATTTTTAAAAAGAAATATTTCGTTACTAGTTTTTGGACGCGACTTCCTCCGCGAGGAACTCTGTTTTTCTTGGATGGAAGTTGGCTTATGTCACTTTAGCTTTTATGTCACTTTGGCATATAATAATACAACAAATAATGTTTAAGTATATTTTTTTGTAAGGTAAAAAATATATTGAATATTAAGATTAAAGAGTTCCTAGTAATAAAGATATAGGTAACTTGAAAGTAGACTTTATAACTTATGCCCGAACTTAAGCGACGTTTTGAAAAAAAAAACAAATTACGATGAGCGGAGGTCAAGGCTCCAAATGACGATGATTGATGTGTTCCAACGGAAGAGCCGTGAGGAATTACAGCACAATTACAGAGCGAGGCGATACTGTAATAAATTACACTGGGCACGGCTGGACGTAAGTCGTGTCTATACAGGGCACTCTGCCTCGCGCAGCTTTCCCAGTAACGGCGAGGAGTGTCACAAACATCGAGCCCTTTTGATACGAGTGCGTTAAACTAGCTATTGATAACGTGACAGTGAAGCTATTGGACTATCATTAATTTGGCATTAATTTTTATCAAAAGCGAGGGTGAAATTCCAAGGAAGAAATAACAATTGCCGCCGCAAATAAGGCCGCCTTTGCATGCGTAGTTTTAAGATGTATTCAATTTTGTTCTTTCTTGTGTGCAATACAGTTTTTATCTATCTATCTAACAATTGTGATAATTTGTAATGGGGAAAGACAAATTCAGTACCTTCAGTGTGGCGCTCTGAAATGACATAGGAATCAGCCAGCTGTCATTTTGTATAGAATTTAACACACAGTCTATCTAATGTAATTGTATTAATAGACATCAAAGGATGAAAGAGAAATTCATTATGAAAGTATCAAAAGATGATGGTTTATCTTTTACAAGTTTTTTGTTAGCATACTTTATGTTGGGGTTGGAGCTATGTACATAAACTTCTTGACGATATATTATGCTAGAGAAACATGTTTGGTTGATGACAACAGCATCACGATGGAGATTTATTCTTACACTAGCTTTTGCCCACGGCTTGGCTCGATTTTTCAAACACCTATTTTACCCTCTTAGCGGTTGAATTTTCAAATATCCTTTCGTAATTAATGTCTATGTTATAATAGTCGTCTGTATGCTAAATTTCAGCCCGATCCATCCAGGCCTTTGAGGTGTGCGTTGATAAATCAGTCAGGCAGTCAATCAGTCATCTTTTCCTTTTATATATTTAGATGTCGCCTCGAAGTAGGCTCGGTCTATGCAAGGCGCTCCTGAAAACATCCAAGTAATTGCGCTTGCTATGGACCCTGCTTAATAAATAACGCTGTGCACGGCTGGACGTCATTAGAGTCACGAATAGTGTTAAAACCCTTCTCTAGGAAGATTTATGGTTACGCTTCTATCACTTGGACTTATTAGAGGCTGTGTATGTAAAGGGTAATTGAATGGAAGTCTAGAACTAGTCTATTTTCAATGTTACCGGATCGTGACTGTATCTAAATAATTACTATGTTTGAAACTTTAGAAACAGCTTGAAACTGTAGCATGTAGAGTGAAACTATTTTTTTAATAAGTTAAATCCGTCGCAGGTTTCTCAGGAATGAAATCAAATAAATGGCTGTAATTAATTAGATGATATTCTTACCATTTTTTCAAAAACCAAAGAGTTTCAAAGCCGGATTTGCATCGTAGAAATACCGATAGGAAACTTACCTGAAATATAAAAAAAATACTCTGTTAGCGTCTGACTGAATTAATTGGGTTCTTTTCAGGTTAGGTCGTTAATTCAATTAATCTTATTTTTTGTGAATTTTTTCACTTACTCGACCATCGTCGGTTTTAATAAGTGCCCCGTCCCATGACCCACAGGAAAAAAGACACCTATATCCCCGTTTCATATATTTAAAATATCCTATTTCCTATTATTTATTTATATTATATTATTATATAATATTATAAATGCGAAAGTTTGTATGTTTGTTACTTAATCACGTCCCAACGACTGAACCGATTTGGCTGAAATTTGGCACAGAGATAGATTATAATTATAATCTGGAATAGGATATAGGCTACTTTCTATCCCGGTTATACTTGATTTGGAATTAGATTAAATAGGATTCTAACGAATCCAAAAAAAATAGCATTAACTATTAATAAACTCCTCAAACTGTCCGTCATCATCAATTTCCAGCTAAAACGGAACTACAGTTACGGAATTGGATTGGATTCGCCATTCGTTATTTTTAATGAACCGAGCGAGTTTCCGTGCTGTATCTATTGTATTGTGTTGTTACAATTACTCGCCTCCAGGTCCTAGGTTTGAAATTAATTTAGAGTTATAGACCAAAGGTAACTTATAGTTGAGGACCTGGAGAGTGACATAGGCTACTTTTTATCCCGGAAACCCAAAGAGTTTCCACGGGATTTTCGAAAACAAAAGTCGCGGGCATCGGCTAATAATGATATATTTTTTAAAGAAAATTAGTCATTCTGAACGTGACTAATATGCCCCTTTCCCCTCTAGTTTAAAATCTAACGCTTACTCTAAAAGGCTGATCTATAGACCGCACCCTAGCTCTACTCAGACTCAAGACAGAGATAAAACGAGACAGACTTATGTCAAAGCATATTTGTGTCAATTTTAATTCTATCTTAAGCCTGAGCTAAGTCAGAGCACGCGCTTAGATCTCAGCATAAGTGTCGGTATAGCAAAAGTGCAACAGCTGGGCTTTGAACCTTCGACCTTTCGGTGTTCAGTCAACACCTGCTATGATGCCTATGATGGGATTGGAAAGTAATTACAAAGTTACTATCAAAGATTTCCACTAAGTAACCTCTCTAATGGCGGATATTAAATTATTTTCCTATCGCACAAAATGCGAGCCGTAAAATGTTATTATCTTCTTCGTTAAGCACAAGTTTAAGTTTAGTTGTATTCGTAAATGCAACATAACTGATATCAGTTAAAGTTAACTGGTGAGTGGTAAGTAATGGTTAAACTCGCCAGTTATCATGTAACACATTAGTGCTAGGTGATAACAGAGTTCAGCTACATTTTAACTTTAATACCACATACGTATAGCCCCTACCTATGTATTTAGTTTTTTTTTTTCAAATTCCATTACAAGATAGTCATTGACTGTGATCTCACCTGATGGTAAGTGTAAAGTGACGATGCGGTCGAAGATGGTAGCGGGCTAACTTGGAAGGAGTATGGCAGTGCACGTTCAACCCATATCCCTAATCGGTTTCTACACGACATCGTGCCGGAACGCTAAATCGCTTGGCGGCACGTCTTTGACGGTAGGGTGGTAACTAGCCAAGCCTTCCACAAGACTATTGTTGAATTATCTAAGGGATTCTAGCAGAGTTTAGACATTTGGCCTAGTTATGTCAAGGATAAAAATCGCTTATGCATGGTAAGCTACATTGAGCGAAGTCAGTAACTGGATGGGTGAATATTTACCAAAACAAATGTTATCTATTTAATGTTGCCTATTACGAAAAGCAAATATTTAATTAATTACTAAAGAAAAATTCAATTATTTTCATTGGTCTTACCTTATCTATTAAATAATGTAATGGATGTAATTAGTATTGTTACAAAAGGTTAAGAAATATAATTAAAGGTCAAGCATAATGTAAGTATTAGCTATTCTACTCGTACTGTGTGAAACACCAATTATTAAAGTTTTAACTAGCCGTTAAAATAAGGGCCAACAATCAAACAAAAAGTAAAAATTCCCTTGACATTTCAGTCAAAACAATACTCTTTTTTACAGCTACCGTGGCAGTTGAAAGTAATAATGGGAAAGACATGAATGAATTGAACTTTGTAGAGTTCAATATCCGCTTAAGAAGGAAATTCTAAGACTAAAACTAAAACTGATCCTGATCACACTGAATCTTCCTATTATGTCCTTACTCCTGACACCTTGGTATGATACAAAAACATTGTTATTGAAACAGGAACAGATATAACTGTAGCGTATTGGCCATAGATGTGGGTAGGCGAATAATGTACAGCTGTCACGATGTATGTTCAGGCAGTCTGATGTCGGATCTCCGCGGGTGCGGACGCGTGAGTGAATTGTAACATAATTTTTTTTTTTTTTAATCTTAAATATTTATCGAGGGTTTGTACAAATTGTAACATAATGGTTATGTAAAACATAACCATTGTATTGGTTTTCTGGTACTGGACGAGCCAGTACGATAAGTATAGATGTTGGTACATATCATCCTGCTTCTTCTCCTCGAATCGAGGTTTAGCGGCCATCACGCGAAAAGCTTCTTTGTTTATAGGCGGATCTTTTAATTTTGGGAACCAAGCTCTGCCTAAAGTAGGTAAGGTCCAAGACGCAAGAAGGGTCTTGCGTCTTGGGTCCTCTATTGGTCTTGGACCAAAAGCTCTTAACCTTTATTGGTCATAAGCTATTGAGTTAACCATAGATAGATAGATTCGTCGCAGTCTTGCCTCTTATCACGTGAGCGACAAAATATATCGCGGCAAAGAGGAAGGTGACTTTTCAAATATTTGCATAGCCTATCCTATACAGCTGTTTAACATTACGAAAAACAAAACGCAACGTAGGCAAGATTCCATTACAAGAGTACGTAGGCGCCGGCGTCGATATTTTAACCCAACACTATTTATGGCAAGGAATGTCTTAAGACAACACATTGTACAGATAACAATTAAAACTAAACCTTATTACTTCTTCGCAAAACACATTTCCTATTAACACATCGACAGTGCAAAGTGGCTTCATTTGAGACCCGGTAGCGGATTCTTTATACGCGAATTCGCGATTTTATTGCTTTGTATAAGTTTTTTATGAATTCGGTTTTTAATTTACATGATTTTAGTCAAGTGTTTTAAATTCAATTCCAGATTTTTATAGTATCCTTACTAATATTATAAATGCGAAAGTGTGTTTGTTTGTAGCTTAGTCCTTCAATCACGCCGCAACAAAGCAACCGATCGACGTGATTTTTTGCATGGGTATAGTTGAGGACCGGGAGAGTGACATGAGCTACTTTTTATCCTGGAAAATCAGAGTTTCTGCGGGATCCTTAAAAACTAAATTCACGCGAGCGAAGCCGCAGGCATCAACTAGTATATGACTTCTAAATTGCCAAATAAATGAGCACATTTGATTGGCGTCATTTTTTATTATTAAATGTTACAAAACGATAAAATTCTTTATCAAATAATAGTCATACACTCACGTTATCTCTTTATTTGGATTTAATAAAAATATACTTTATCAATATATTGATTTCAATCTTACAAGTAATCATCATTATGATTTTACATAGGTTAAGTGCCATATATTGGTTTTCAACAATCGATTTATATGTACGAGCAGAGCTACCTAATATTTTTCAAAAATTGAATACATATCAGAGAAGTATCTGTCACTAGAGTGCGCAATTTTTTTTTTAATAAAAAGAATATTAACCAAGATGATCTTTACTAATATTCTCCTCTCCCCACCAAATAAGCAGAAAGCTTGTGTTATGAGTGGGTACGACATTAGTGCAACGGGTCACGGGTGGGATCGAACCTGCGACCTTTCAGTTTTCAGTCCATATGTTTAACCGTTGGGTAATCAGGGTAATCTTCTAGGCAAGCGCGCTCCAACCTGACCTCATCAGTGCTATACCGGTTGAAATTTTAATGGTTGTACTCCCTGAAAGAGGTGAATGTGCTCATGAAACTGAACAACTTTCCCCAGGGAACATAGGTCAAAATATGAAAAAAAAATTGGACCCTCCATACAAACTTGACGATCAGCTGATTGATTTACTATGGGAGGTCCAAATTTTTTTTTCATATTTCGACCTATGTTCCTTGGGGAAAGTTGTTCAGTTTCATGAGCACATTCACCTCTTTCAGGGAGTACAACCAATGAAATTTCACCGTGTATATGATTGTCGTCAAGTGCAAGCTTATTCCGGATTTAAAAAAAGTATTGTAATACAATGAAATAACCAATTACAATGTTCCGTATTATTATCGTAAATTCAGGATAAATAAATTTTATGAGGGAATCCTAAAAGTGCTGGCGCCACCGGGACGATTGACCGCCAATTGGTACCGATAATAATATAACGATAACGTTTTCTGTTATCGTTATCAAGTTATCAACAAGAAGTAAATTCATGTAGCGATACGTAAGGTTGCGTTATTGTTTTATGACAAAAAATCATTCTTGGACAGACTTATCTAGTTTTATTACACAAGTTTCGAGTGTACCTATCTAGTGTGTGTACATACTACTCTATTTTTAGTATACACACATGTGTATACTTAAAATAGGATAATAAAGCTAAATAATACAGTCTCCGATTGATTTTTGATGCCATTAAACAGTACGCGCGTGGCTCATAGATGTGTGTGTGTCGTATCTACACATACAACATGTATTGAAACTCCGAAATAATACTGAAGGAGGTGAATGTGCTCATGAAACTGAACAACTTTCTCCAAGGAACCTAGGTCGAAATATGAAAAAAAAAAATGTTTACCTCCCATAGTAAATCAATCAGCTGATCGTCAATTTTGTATGGGCGGTCCAAATTTTTTTTTCACATGTTCCTTGAGGAAAGTTGTTCAGCTTTATGAGCACATTCACCTCCTTCAGTATTAATTCGGAGTTTCAATACACGTTGTATAAATGTGAGCCAGAGCTTGCTCGCGCCTGACCGCTCCCACCTAGGCTCTTGACACGCACGCACACTTACGCAATGTGCATGTACACGACGTAAGCACAAGTTTAACTCACGCGCCCTCGTGAATAGCAAGAAATATACATAAAACTCATGCTTTTCAAAGATATAAAGATTGTATGCAGGCGCTAGTAGGCAAACTAACTTATTAAGTTCATAGTAGCTTTATAAGTGATGCTATAACTTGGAAATTATGAAATGATCGAAGTGCCTGTTCAAATACATATTAACAGAAACTTGTACATACATTTCAAGATTACTTAAAGTGAAAATTACACATGCACGATTATTACTACCATCTATAATATTAGCAATAATGGAAATTGTGATTTTATTACAAATAAATACATTTCGTTATAGTTTCTAAAACCACCTAACTGAATTAAACGCGCTTCCAATTTCAACCAATAGGATAAAGTATAACATAAACACGGGTTTCTAATGGGTCTCTTAACGGAATTAGTGGCGCATTTCACATTACAAGCGGGGGATAAGTGATACGGAAATAATCTAGTTTATTTTATACTTCATTAAAATGGAATTCTTGAAAACGAACCGCAGAAGGTTCGGAAGACATTGACTATAGAATGGCTTTAGCAATTTATGTGCACACTAAGAGCCCCAGATAGAGACAATTGGCTAATCTTGTCGAATTTATTTATTTAAGTTATTTATTTAAATAAATAAATTAATAATATAGAAGCTTTGTGTTAACAGTTTAATATTTCAAATAAATCATTTTCATTATATATTTTTTTTAATTTCACATGTCGGGGGTGTTGTAAATTTTCAATTTACATTTGATACATAATAATTATTTATATCCGTGAAATGAATAAATTCGTATGAGAACGGGTTGGGTAAGACACAATAATAAATAATTAATTAATATCAATATTGTTTATTGAACACTGCAGTTAATATGAACGTTATTTGCGTCCATCAATGAGCATGGACGTCAAACAGTGATCGATTTGTATCTTGAATTGGTATCATTAATGTGTGGCAATATCGTGGTTGTTTATAAATGATTAATTATTTATTTTTTTGTTCTGATTAGGCATTTTAATATCCTCGTTCTTCCTTTCCTCATCCTCCTCCACCAACGGGAATGGATCTACTTTGTCTACTCATCTTAACGTAACGCATGTGCCTACGTATGCATTTTTGAAACTTCGTCCGCGTTTTCAATTCACAATCGACAGTTCCTAAATCCCTGTTTTTGAGCTTGACAATTTAGTTGAGCTTTTGCCCAACTAAACTGTAGGGAACCCCTGCAACATCAAGATTGAGGAGTTGAGTCCTGGAATTTAACGATATAGTCTTTGCTAGGTATCAACCTACCCCCATTCATAATCATCGGTTCCTAAATGCCCACAGTTTAGGTGGGCAATTCCCCTGAAGCATTAGGATTGATAGTGGTATTGATATTGGTAACACTTTTTAAGGAAAAGCTAACAATAACAACAAAATACTAAGGGTTTTGTGTAACAGTACAACACCGGCAGTTACTCGTATCAGCCGATATCACTGATAGCGCCACAGACCCGTGGCCTCCTTAGATAAGAGTTATCAAACGTTCTTGGTATTTCACAAGTTTTCCTTTCGGTTGTTGACAAGAATTCGTATATTTGTGAACGTATTTTTAACAGGTCTGATTTGGTTAGTACGAGTATCTTGTTTGGTGATGCCTTAGATGTAACGTTGATTACTTGTGGGTGCTGATTAGATTTCGATTCAAGTCTAGCCTCTCGAAATTGCTGCGAGATAGAGACTTTGCCAATAGAGCGGTAACTTATTAGCCGTGCGCAGAAAGTTTGCCGATGACTACTAGTTCCATCTACGCTGGTCGCAACCCCACGCTTAGTGCGTAGACGTGCGCGGAAGTAGTATAGCGCCTAAGTATTCTATCAGGTGCGCCGGAGCCAATTAAAAAAAATCATTTCTGGATTTCTGGACTTGACTGCGAAATCACATCAGAAATGAGGAGATCCGAAGAACCAAAACCGACATAGCTCATCAAGTCGTGGAGCTGAACTGGCAATACGCGAGCTTTCGAAGCATTGATGGTGCTGGCAGTATATCCCAAGGCGATGAAGTGTCATTCTCGCACCCGAAATGACAGTATTGGTAGACCTACTGTGCAGGACGGTAGTCCACTAGATGGCCCAACAAAATCGGACGAGTTGCAGTGATCTGATATATACCGGCGGTAAATGATCAAGGCAGGTGAAAATCCATACAAAACACCTATGCTTAGCGATGGACGTCTATTGGCTGATAAAGAAGAAGAAGGATTTGAATGGATTTTACTGAAAGTTATAGTTAACATATTCTAGATTTCCCATCGCATATAGAATATTCAAGGGTATTTAATTGACTAAAGTTTCAAAGCTAAGTATCTAGAGTTTCTTTAACGAAGTATAATGTACCAACGCACTTAACTCATTCAATAATTAATTAGACACCTCTACGTTATTGCAAATAAGCTTTTACAATCACTTCTAAAGTTTCTTCAAGCATTGTTTCCCATTATCATTACACGAGTTGTCTTAGCGGGTATCAATAAATAAATAAATCAAATCTTCAAAGACAAGACTGTATATTGTACGGTATCGACACTGCATGCAGATCTAAATTAATTTATAAACAACGCGAAATGCTTGCTGTTCTCATTTCAATCAATTGCTCTTGTAAAATCTGGAACATTTATCTCTAAGATATTTTTGTTTAAGCTTTCATCGTTTATATTTTTAACGAAGCATTATACTGTAGAGTCTTAATATGAATGTTATCATTAAAATTAACAATTCAATTAATGTCAAGTGTTAACAACATCTTGGTCAGATTGCTGATTGCATTTAGCAGACTATGCCAAGTTAATTTTAAATTATACAGATTGGCAATAAAAAATATATTATATCGTGTAAATATATTATGTCGTATGTGTAATTCAGTGCATGTGAAAAATCTCTTCTAACTAGATGTTCAGTGTCAGTCTGACTATTCAATTATGTCTAGGTATATATCTTCTGTGATTTACTTTGTCTATGCATACATAGACAAAGCAAATCACAGAAGATATAGTAATTTTTATTGCTCTAAAATATTCAAACAGTTAGTACAAATTAACATTTTAATTTGATGACAGCTTAATTAGTTTACTTGAATCTTCTTGTAATCAAGTAGGTAACTAATTAAGTAGGTAACTAAATTTTATCAAAAATAAACTGTTCATTTCCAAATAAGCCGAGATTTACAAAACAACTCACCGATATGACCCCTTTCTTGCTTATTATATTTCTTTTTTAAAGTCTTTAATGTTTAATAATGTCGATACAGGTACACAGTACGTTCGCAAAAGTTTTAAAAACACTATAAATATTAAACCGCCAGCTATCATTTAATTAATCTTAGTAATATACGAAGCTATCGACAAGATATATGTGGGGAACTAATTATAATTACTCCTTTAGTGTTGTACTGATTTCATGGGTATCAGTATCTTTATGGCTTTGTAATACAGGTTAGTTTTCGGTACAGTTCAAAGTTATCGCACTCAATATTGGACCTTTTCTTTTATTTACTACTTTCTTATTATGTACCTACTGCTTAATTTAGACAAAAAATTTGCGTGAGAAATTCCTTAATTTCATTTTTATTTCCTTTTTTTCGTTTTTCGTTAATATTCTTTCTATATCATTCATTCTCATTTATCTTAACTTATCACCATCCAACTACTGATTACAGGTCTTCTCTTAAAGGAGGAGTTAGGCTAAAGTCTACCAAGCGGGTTCAGTGCGGATTGGTAGACTTCACACGCCTTTGAGAACATTATGGAGAATTCTAAGAGAAGTTCCCTCAAGATGTTTTCCTTCACGATGTTTTTGTCAATATAAAATAATTCCTGGAATATGTTCTACTTATTCATAAATATAGACACTTCAATTTCAAACATTATTTTCACTGGGAAATTATTTAAACGTTATCCATTCCAGAATGCTACTAGATTCATTGTCCTCATTTATCATCAGGTCATACAGGGAGAGCCATTTTAATTGTTTAAGTGTCTATAATTATAAACTCGACGAAATGACTCATAAAATTATAACGTCCAGCGATTTCCCCGCGTCTCGACTAATTACACACATTATGGGCGTGTACATAAACGTCAGCAGGGTTTTCTTTTACAATTTATAGGGTTTTTATGGTAATTTTCATTTCCACAAATTTTCGTTAATTATAAGCATTTTTACTAATGCCAATATAAAATTTAATATTTTTGTCACTCATTGCGTTTATGAATTCTAATTTCTTATGTATATTAGTGACATTTAACAGACAGCTTTTGTCCAGAATCTACTGGCAAGAATTTCAACTGAGTTTTGATATATTATCTTGATTGTACTCTATCTAGCGATTTTTTGGTAAGATTCTGCAGAGAACTTATTACAACTAATTATTCACCTTAAACGCGTTTTGAATCATCATTCTATTACAATTACCTGATAAACTCATAATTCGTATTACATATTCTATCAATTCTACTGATCTTACAAATACCTTTCTAATTAGAATTTTTAATATCTTGAAACTGCCCGAGACTTACAGCATTCAATTAAAAAGTAAACAAATAATAAACCAACTATATACTTACACCAATACAAGCTAATCGTTTATAAAGGTACTGCTATAGATAAAGACAGAACGTAATTTGTTGCTGCCTCGAGGGAACTTATCACAGCTTTCCAGACCGAATTAGACTGTAGAAAGTTCTGTTACTGCATATCAAATGCATTTTGTTGCGCAACATTCATTTATGCTGGAAACGGACTCATTGCTTCAGGCTACAGGCTGAAGTGTGAAAAGGGATCTGGGAACTTATCACAGATAATAACTTATCAAAGATTCGATATAATAGTTATTCTGTTTACGTAAATAGGTCTCAATAGCGCTGACGAAAAATTAAAGATTAAAAAAAGAATCATGGCATAATATTAAAGTTTTACTCCAGCGTAAGTTGTAAGCAATAAATAATCGTTGAGTTATTAAGGATTAAGAACTATTAGATATTAAAATATTACTATTAATCAAATAGATCTATTGCCAATGATCCTTCATGCTTTTGGAGAATGTTGGCTTTTTCAAAAAGTTTTTGTGAGAAGAGAGGAGTACGAGATTTTTGAAGCGAGTCATAATGTAGTTTAAAGAACTTGTGTTTATTAACATTACTTTAATGCAGTTCCATTTTTAAAATGTTCATTTATGTCGCGATCATTTATCCATGTGGCCATTGTCCCTTATTGAAAAGAATCGTTTATTTTAGTCTCGCTTTATGCAAATCCAGCGCGTTGGTGGTTATGGAAAAATGACTTCAATCACGATGGAGTTGATTCGGTTATTGATTAACCCACATATGGATGAGAGGACTTTAAAATAAGAGTAAATGGAAAACAATGTGTAAATAAACGACAACGCGATGCAAAAGTGGTCGGACATTACGTAACAGGCGATCTTGCAAACTGTAACTGGGTTGCACAATTGGTACTGCTGATATAATCTTATCGTACTTGTTTTGTTGCTTCGAGTTTTAGGGTTAATGAGGAAGGTACACTAGCTGATAATATAACATATTTGCAAAATAAAACTTGGATGTATAATGCAATATTTATTTGCTAGCAATTAATATTTGCACAATCAAATTATAACTTGTACTAATGATACAAAAATATTGATTTGCGAAAAAGATTAAACCTTTTTATTTAGTGTAATACAAATATCAATGTAATACAACCTGGCGTATTACATGACGATACAACTGTAAATTGCCATAGGAGAAGGCTTATCGACAGAAAATCACTAGTTCAGACTAAACTCCAGCATATTCAACATCAGTACAAAGTGTGCCTGTCGGTTTTCTTATCACAGCCTATCTATCGCAGTGTGTTGTTGAGAAGTTGCTGTTATGTTCAGTAGTTACGTTATCTTGTTCCTTCTTTATCCCATCATTGAGTTACTAGGCGCTGTTAAGTTTAACACCCTTATCTGTACGTTGAAGTTTCACATACAAAACTCGCTTTACTGGGCATTAAAGTCTTATGTTAGGATCTATTAGGCCTTATGTTAGCCTTTGATTCGTAGCTTTCAGGTGAGACTATTTATTTAATATTAATTATTGCTAATACCTTCATCCACGGCAATTTTTAAAAATCCAGTGAGAAAACTTAATTTTTTTAGGGTTGAAAAGCAACCTATATCCGTCTCCAGAATATTTACATGCCTTTTGGTTAAGGTGGCAATAGATAGAGCTGCTTCCGAATTTATAATAAAGTTTAGAAAACACCAAGGAGATAGATACTGTAGAAGCTGTGGATCCAATAGGTTAATTTTGAATATTAGCATTTAGTTATAATTTTAATCACCTTTCCAATTAGCTGTTTATATAATAAACAAAGACTACGTACGACTTTTGTATAAGCGATTAAAGCCTTAATCTGGGACCGTAGACCATTCAAACTGGGACGAATAATATTACAATGATCGCAGTAATGATACCTAAGAGGAAGTCGAACTAAAATAAAACACACCAGGCTACGTACGTATCTAGTAGGTATACCTATATGATCTAAAAATATCGCATGAGTCACGTTATGAAAAAATGCACACATTTTCGCGAATAATGGCTTCCGATTCAATTCAACCTTGTTTTGCACAGGATACGGTACAATACCACATCGGATGTTGTCGTGTACAGTAATTTTTCACATTGTTTTGTCGGAACTATATGTATGGATACCCACGCGAAGCATTTCATTCATATTGCACATATTGTAAAAAATTGCAAAACTTGTATGTACCTGTTCTTGTTTAACCTTTGGATTAAGCCAACCGTGTGCTTCCATAAATGAATGCATTATTAATTTTGACTCCGATATGAATTAAAGTTTCTTTACCACGGCCTTTGTTCAATATTTATATACGAGTATATTCTGTCTTCTCATGGGAGTGCGAAGAACTAAGATATTTTTTCCTGCTATAATCAGAATCTGGATGGTGGCTATCTCTAGAATTCAGAATTAAATTCTGTGCAAATTTTATTAAACTCATGATTTTTTATTGGTTTCCAGTTGAACAAAGAGGAAAAATTAAAAGCTTTCACAGCTACAATTATTGGATACCGATTCTAAAGATAAAACCAGTAGCAATCTAAACGGAATGAGGAATATTAATCAACATAATCAACTCAGGGAACTTTCTCTTAATATTAATACCAAAATAAATCAAGTGGAGTTACTTGTCTAGTCGCTCATTTATTACAATATAACTATCGCTATTTTAATCAACGTTCACTTTGGCCATTTCGAAGAGTGGCCAAAACAAGTGTAACGTTTTCTAGGAAGGAATTTTATTATATCACTTGATGATGCCATCTATGATAATAAACTGGATTACGAATGTTAATGGCTCATGTCTACTCATGCAACAACATTGTTATGTTGTGTCGAATATGTCACTTGTTTCGTCCACTTGAAACGCGCTCTTGATCTGTGATCACAAAATTACTTTGCTTTATAATGTCTTTTTTCTCTTTCTTTATTGTTATTATTACTCTGCTAAAATTACATAATATTTTCGTTGCGTTTGTTATAATAATTTCATCATCTTCTTCTTTATCAACTTAAAGACGTCCACTGCTGGACATAGGTCTCTTTCATGGACTTCCACAGGCAATAATTTCATATGGAACTTTATTTGCCCACGGCATAATATAAAATACTCGTAACAAATTCCGAATTTGGAAATTATGGTGTTAGACTAATCTTGTTTTTATGAAATAAAACTTTCTACAATCATTCATACTTTACAATTTTCAAGACGCTTTTCTTGTATCTCTTAAACTCAAAAACTAGGTAACTTAATTTATAAAATTGAGTGAACGTTAATTTGTTAGTAACCTACTTTATATCATGATAGTGTTAACATTGGCCTTTATATAATTGCAAAGACTAGTATTTCGTAAATAATCACAGTCGGTTTCACAACACATCATTCGAATTCCTTCTCAGATTCATTTTTCGTTTCATTAAGTTCATAATGTTTATTTAATTAAAACAACATTCACTACGGCAAAGCTAAATAGAAGGAATGTTTGTATTTACTTATTTTCCACAGCGCCTAAAGCCCTACTGACTGACTGAATATTATAACAAAAAAAAGGCATATTCAGTACCGACCTAAAACAGTCTCCGATTGCCTTGTCGGAGGAAAAAAGGGACGAACACAAAAAAAGCCCTACTGAAATCTAAACCACTGAATCGATTTTGATAAACGAGGTGTCAATCGATCCGTTCTTATGGTTCGTTAGACGTAGGCTAAATTTTATATGACCTACTAAATCAATATGAATGACGGATGCTACATTCTTTTTCCGTAGTCGGTTTTAGTTTAGGTTTAAATTTTTTGTTTTTACTCTTATAAAGGAAACAGGTTCTGAGTGGATTTAAATAACTCTATTTTTCTTAGACTGGTAATTTGTAAACTATCTTGAGTATAAAAACGGTTATTATTTAAGAGAGCAACAAAAGTAGCGCGGGCTTTAATCGCTTCAATCTGGCCCGCTGTCGGCGTTTCCAGATCAAGCGAGCCTACGATATTATCGCGGTGCGCACACGCAACAGCCGTTTTTGAGGCCTGTAGCAGACCTCCGTGAAAGAAATATTTTATAAAACCGCTAAAACTCCGGTATCAGTTGTCTGCAGGACGGTAGAAGCATTACCAAGTAATTTATTAAGCTATTGCATAGCTTCTATCGCGGGCCAGCGTGGAGACCGAATGCAGAAATTCCGTAACTCCTCTACGGTGAGCCGCTAGATGGCGTTGATAAAAAGTGCTATGCAATAGCTTTACCGCGGCAGTCCCCGAGTGCCACACGTCTTTTTTTATTTTTATTTATTATGTAAGTATTTATTTATTTATTTATTTATTTATTGTCCAGAACATGGTACATTATAATATACATTACATAATATTATAGGTGTTACATTAGCATAGTAGGTAAGATCTGCATGTTCTACCGTTGCCGGTGTACAATATTCAAGCTTCTGTTTATTACTAGATTATAGGCACACATTACATAACCAATGCTTATTATTTATTATTATAACCTAATTATTTTATAATACATATAAAGAATTACAAGAATTACAAGACAAGAAAATATATTAGAAGAAGTAGATACAGGTAGATGTATATAGCATGGTAAGTATTTATGCAATGTAATAAAAGTGGCCAGACGTCGTATAAAAGAAATAATTAAAATGGTCAAAACAATTCCATTCACTTAATTTAAATAAAGAGATAACCACAGTTACTCTTATTGCAATAATTGTCACTCAACAAAGTACATGGAATCAAAAACTTCCATGTCTACCTAGACAGAATTGGGTAACAAACCTAGCCTAGGTACAGCACCAACAAAAAAGATCCCTCCAAATCCTCTCTCTAACTCATTTTAGGCCACACATAAGGCATCAAATTACTAAGGTAGATATCCCAATAACCTCATTATATTATACGATACAAATGCTAAATAAATAATCCAGGAAGCCTCCTTTGACAATTGCTTAATGCCTACAATATACCATCATTTCACTCGTAATCAAATCTCTACGTTAGAATAGGAGTTCCACTTATATTTCGCATGACATAAATAACGGATAGAATTTATGAATTCGCGGCGGAAATGTTCTAAGGGCCTAAATTTCTACGCGATTTTCTAGCAATTCCGCCACTGTCTTATAAAACAAGTTTGTACCTGATTTACTGATGTGGTGTTTTATGTGTGGTTTATTATGATGTTTTACTATTTTATCACTGTTTGGAAGGATTTGCTTGTTTATATGCTTGCATGCATTATTCCTAACTAATAATGTTAAGTTTTCTCCATTATTTTAGTCCACCGCTTAAACTATTAAGAGAGTTTATCTGTGACATAAATTTCTATGTTTCTATGTATCTGGGTTTCGTGAGCGGTTTTCATAGTTATCTTATTGATAAAGATACAATCTATAAGGTCGCCGAGTTCACACTATTGTTTGTATTTGAACCTTTAGTTTAATTTATTGAAATATCCAGCCATTGTCGGTTTTATTGCCTTATTGAAATTGTTGTTAAGGAATGTTAGCGTTTATGATGGAGTTTAGAAAGGGAATTATTATGTCACTTAAGAAGTTACTTTTATCATATTTTATTCTATAAAGATTTCTTTACCCCGTATGTGATATTGTCAGTCGTTTTTGAAAATAGATTCGTTTCTTCGGTGTGACTTTAAGTGCCGTTTTTACCAACGTCTAGTGACGTTTAACCAAGGAATAAATTGGGCGTTCTGACAGTTTTTGTATTGAAAATCTGTCAAAGTATCAAAAGGCTCGGATAAGACTTATTTTACGTTGGTGAAATCGTCAACAGGTTCAAAGTTTGGATAAAAATAAATGATTATTATTAACATATTTGTTTATTATCGAAACTAATTAGTAGGTATATAGGGTCTATTTCTTAATCGTCTAGTAAACTTATACATACGAATAAAACCACTCACATGTTGACAGTTTTTGTACAGGTAATCTGTCAATATAACGAATTTATAGACCCTTAACCTACTTAATACTTGGTTTTTATCATATTCCCTTATCCTGTCTAAAATAAGCACGCTCGGCGCGCGGCGTTCGCCACCCTCTAAGTAGGTAATAGCTTACTTCCTTCCTGCACATATGTTCCTAAGTGGATACCTCAAATGATTCTACTGGCTACCGTTGTGATGTTTTTATAAAGGCGCAAGCTTTCCTTGCAGTTTCGCCTGCGTGAGTCGTAATTTTGGATAATTTATGTGCAACAAAGCAACTTGACGTTGGGAAGACAGTTGGTCTCCCACGATCCAGTTCTTTCTTCTTCGACTAAGCAATATCCCACTAGGTGGGGTCCGCTTCCAGACATACTCTTGCCTACACTTGCCTAATTTGCCCGAACTTGTGCATCCGATTGTTTCAGTTATTGGCTCCCACATCAGCACTTATGAGATCTAGTCAACGGCACTTTCTATGACGGCAGCGACTTATTGCTCCAAGTAAGTGACGATGACCCACTAGGTGGACAGACGACATCAAACGAGTCGTAGGGAGCCGCTGGATTCAGGCGGCGCAAGACCGAGGCTTGTGGAGGTCCATGCAGGAGACTTATGTCCAGCAGTGGACGTCCATTAGTTGATAAAGAAGAAGAAGAAGAAGTGACGATGTAATCTAAGGATGGTAGCGGGCTAACTTGGAAGGGGTATGGCAGTGTAGGTTCAACATACCCCTAATCGGTTTCTACACACCGGAACGCTAAATCACTTGGCGGCACGTCTTTGACGGTAGGGTGGTAACTAGCCACGGCCAAAGCCTCCAACCAGATGACGCTAACACCAAAACTTGTAATTTTTTAGCATTGTTTTTGAACCGTTAGTAACGTACCTATCTAATAATAGGTATAACACGTGAGGTCTTAGTTCCTGGCGAGCCAGTAGTTTAATTTCGGCCATTTTGTAATTAGACCGACATAAATTGGATCGACATTTAGGGAGCATGCATTCGAATTTTAAAAATAGTCATTGTGTAACCATCGAGCCAAGTTCAACGGCCGAATTGAGCATGCCTCCCGCGGCATCGTCCGCACTATTTGCACAGATGTCAAGTTTTGTTTTAACGACTCGCCATTTTTTGTCGCAAAGCTTAGTGCACAATGTGGTTAACTGGATATTTGAAAAAATCATGTTATGACATGTTCTTAATAAGAGTGGTAAAGTTTGGTCTTTGACTGGGGTCAAAATGTGGATATTCATTAATTACAATCGAAAATGTAACATGCAAGAGTAACATTTGTAAAAACAGAAAATAAATCCGCCAAAAACGAAAAAGTTGTACCTGTCTCTTTCTAAAAAGAAATTTTCTATGGAGAGTATATGAAGCTACTCGCTCGAGATGTCATGATTTAGTAGCGCTCTCTTTGTCTAACAGGAAACTTTAAAGCTCTATATTTTCGAGATTAGTTAAGATATTAAAAAAAGAAAAATGGCATTGTGTTAAATACATTAAAACCTTTATTTTCGGTAAGTTTTGAGCTTTGAGTGTTGGTTATATACTCAAAGGTTTTGAGTATAATATAAAAAAGTTTAGTCAAACACTCAATTATTCCCTAGTCCCTATTTAATGCGTATCCAAATAACACAACACGCTTTTAGATAGAGATCATGCTCAACCAACAAGAATATTAGCCATGCTGAATTTCACTAATATTCCCCTCTTTCCTCCAAATAAGCGTAAAGCTTGTGTAGAAGTGGGTACAGCAAGCTCAGATTTAAGATACAATTAAAACGAGATACAAATATGCTCCGACATATATCTGTCTCATTTTAACGCTATCTTGAGTCTGAGCAGAGTGAGAGTGCGGTCTATAGATTTCAGAATAAGACAAGCTTACAACCTTCCTATTCAATAAAATTCCTGGACTTATCCATTCAAGAAGTGTAACAAAAGTTTCAATTTCCACCTTTCTGTAGAAAAGCAACAATGGTGTTGTACATCAAGCGATGTTTCTGTAGAAATCCTTGAAGTGCGGCGTGAAATAAACAACGTAACTCTAGAAGCCTGTTCCCCGGACAACCTCCTTGCTACTCGCTAGTAAATCTTTCTGGGAACAACACTAACGAACTGTGAATTTCGATCCTTAGTGAAAAGCTTTGTTCACAATATCACTTACAACCTTACCTGCACTATGGTAAAAGTATGTTTGTTTGTTGGTTTGTTCTTCAATCACGCCGCAACGGATTGACATGATTTTTTGCATGGCTATAGCTGATGAGGAAATGCAGGGTGACAAAGGCTGCTTTTTACACTAAAACTTTCGTCAACAAGTTATGGTAATTTAGGTCATTGAAGTTGAAAAAGCGCGGAAACATTGACGTCTATTTTTTTTAATACAGATTGTGATCTCACCTGATGGTAAGTCTAAGATGGTGCGTGCTTGCCTAGAAGATGCCTATTCACTCTAGATTTAAAGGCACCCATTATAGTTAGTTGGAAAAACGGAAGCCGGAAGGGCAATCCAAATGTTTGCGGTGCGTATTAGGAACGAGGAAGCAAAGCGCTTATTGCAAGATCGTGGAATTTCAACCACGTAGCGGTACAAATTCGTACGATGCCTTGCGGTCCGGTGGTAGAACGGTGATGGAGGAACTAAACTGAATAGTTCTTGGGCACACTCTCCGAAATATATCTTGTAGAACACCGACAGATAGGCAACCTTGCGACGAAGATTGTGTGTATGAAGGAATGTGACGTTACCTACGCAAGTTGGTATATTCTAGTCCATCGTCCTGTGATTTAAAGGCTAAAGGTATTTAGGCCTATAACTACTGTGTTTATAATAGACCCCTTTAAATGTCAAATCGTAAATGTAATGAGAAATATAAAACTTATTATTTTACAACACTCCCAAATTACACATACACACTTAAAGAATTAAATAACTACACTGTTATTGCTTTGCTAATAAAAGTAAGTAATAAATGTTACAATAAAAGCAATTAATTATGAGAAGATAAATTTATACAGGGTATACAGTGAAGAAAAATATTATGAGGAAACCTGAGTGTTCTCCAAAATCTTCTTAATAGTATGTAGAGTTTGCCTATCCACAGTTTGTTAGTATAGACGACTATGGCATAAAGTTTAGGTCATACGCCTTGCTCATTCTAATGCTGAGATCTATAGAGTGTGCTCTGACTTAGCTCGGACTTAAGATAGAGTTAAAATGAGACACAAATATGCTCTGACATAAATCTGTCTCATTTTAACTCAGTCTTGAGTCTGAGCAGAGTGAGAGTGCATTCTATAGATTTCAAACTAAAAAGACACCCGTGCCCAGTAGTGTGAAGTGACTAAACCGATTTGGCTGAAATTTGGCCCAGAGATAGATTATAGTCTAGAATAAAATATAGGCTGTTTTTATCCCGGAAACCTCAAGCCATGTGAACGAAGTCGTGGGCATCAGCTAGTTATTATAAATGCGAAAGTTTGTGAGGATGGCCGTACCGATGGGATGGATTTTTGTTGCTACCCCATGCTACAGATAATGAACCGATTTGGCTGAAATTTGGAATAGATATAACTCATACCCAGGATTAACACATCGGCCACATTATATTCCGGAAAATTAAATAGTTCCTGCGGGAATTAAAAAACTTAATTCACGCAGACGAAGTCGCGGGCATCTTCTAGCTATAAATGCAGACATAGACAATGTCTAAGACTTAGCTGTAGTCAAGTAGCACAAACATATAAGAGTAAGCAGACCTAACATAAGAAAAAATTGGCGTTCCAATTACGCCTACATACAAATCTCACGCACACATTGACAGTAAACAGAGCCGGACTTCGAAAAGCGAGGTTCAGCGAGGTTGAAGGGACTGGAGAGTATTTAATATCTGTAATTTGAAATAATATGGAAACTACGGAAAGTTGCCATCAAATTGTAGGTTAAACCCTTATTTTACATTCTGTAAACTTAATTCTATAAATTAATTCTTAATTATGAAAATGGATTCTAATGTGCTAAGTTTCGCGGTTTTGTAATCAAACAAGTAATAATGTTACAAAATAATATTTAATAAAATCAAAACAAAACATGATTTACAAAATCTACCCAAAAGATATATCTATTAGATAAATAAAACAAAATCAAAAAGCAACTTTTTCTCTAATATCTTTTAGAAATACAAACATTGACAATACGATAACATCAACAGTAGTTTAATTAACTCTTACATTCTATTCAGCCTGTATCACTCATTTCAATAACCTTATTAGAATAGTATTACACATTTTAAACTTATAAAAATAACAAAATAAACCATATAATAGTATTACTCTATACTCTTTATTAATAGTATTACTAGGCTGTAAATTTTGCAAGTCCATCAAAACTTGATCTCCAGCAGCTTTTCTTTCTACTGGACCTTTTACTGATGATGTAGACATATGCTGAAAACAAGAGTAATAAATTATCAGTTGTCTAGTATTAACAATTTAATAGGTAATACAAATAGGTACACAGCTATATATATATATGGGTATAGCTGTCAATATTTACGTTTAAATGGCAAGATGTTTTGGGTTGGTACCTAAATATAAGAACAACTAGAAACTTACTTGTAATGATGAATCAAAAATCATTGGGATTGCATTAGAAGTAAGGACGGTACGAAAACCACTGCAATCCACTAAATGTGCTTCAAAATGTTCAGAACATAGCACACTCGATGTTTTGTGCTGCCAATTTTTTTTATTCGTCTGCATCAACCAGGCATTTTTTATATTTTCATCCTTTGGAAAGCTAAAAAATGATTTAATTTTATAATTTATCCTTACTTTTATAGAAATAGAAATAGAAATATTTTATTTCAAATAAACTTTCACAAGCACTTTTGAATCGTCAATGAATCTACCACTGGTTCGGAATGCCTTTCCCGCCGAGAAGAGCCAGCAAGAAACTCGGCGGTCGCTCTTTTCAAAAAAAAGTAAAAATTTTACAATATTTAATGAAACTATGCTATGTATTGCTTCCACGATTAATTTTCCTAAGTCCAATACAATACAAATAAAAATTAATACAATCCAATACATCTTAAAACAGGCAGGCAAAAACAGACTAATTATTTAATCAAAATATACCCACTAAACAAAACTTGCGCCTGAATACGGCCCTGTCAAATTGTACAAGTATATGAAACGACAAACAAGATCCTGATATTAATTAATTGATAAATATTGCAACAGGAATATACTAGAACCAAAATTACTATAACTGTCTACGAGTTTTGCGTATATAATAATTAGGGACTGCTTCTAAAATGCCGAGTAAGCATATAACCAAATTACGAGTCTATAGCACATCAAAACTTACCGATGAAAAGTAATTGCAGGTGTTTTCCTATACGGAGAATTGCCACACAGAGGTGCACAACACTTCACCATTTTATTTCAGAATTTTTGATTCTTTAGACTCGATTTTAAAGCAAATTTAAAAGAATAAACAACTCGCAGGTTATGTTGTTGTTTTTGACAAATTGACATATTCCACCATACTTCTCTTATTTGTAGCTTACGAATTGCCTCAAGCTCAATTATGTCTATGAGTGCGTAAGTGTTGCAACAACAGAAGTAAAAGAGATAGAATCATATATTTTTTGTTGGAGAGAAGCAAGCGAAGATATTATTTATTCGTTTAGATGTAGTTGTGAAAATTATGTTAGGTCTGCTTACTCTTATATGTTTGTGTCAAGTAGCAATATAAACTTTTTAATAATATGATAATAAAACCATGAAGTTTTTTACGACCTCAATTACGTACAAAATATACGAGCAACACGTATTACGGTCAGTAAATTAAATTGAAGAAAAAGTAAAGTGAAGAAAATGATTTTAAGACGGTACTCTAGTCCCAAGGAATTTGAAAAATAGGTATTTGAAGAAAATATCGCCGTCGCGCTGCGTCCGACCAACAGGAGTTATTCATGTGTACGAGTAGTGTATTTGTGTGCGCGAGCCCTCGCCCCTCCCATGCCCGTAACATTCACCCGCCGGCCGCCTGCGGGTGAATAAATATATTTTGAAACTTTGAATCGGATGATGCTTTACTATTGATACTGAGCCCAAAACAATTTTTTTTTTTAATTTTTCGTCTGTCTGTATCTTGGCCGCGCATGACACTGAAACTACTGGACGGATTTAAATGAAACGTAACATGATTTAAGTTCATACTACGAGGTAAAATATAGGATACTTTTTATCCCGAAATTCAGCACGGTTCCCTTGGGAGAGGGGATGAAAGTGAAAATGTGTATTTCATTGTAATTCATTAACGTGTACTCCGATTTCATTCATTCATTTTTTATTAGAAAGAACATACTGCAATGATTGTTCTGTAATTATTTCAAGGTCGTCAGTTTAGTAGTTCAGAAATTATAGCCTTCACAATGCTCAGTAATAGGTCCAAATAACTTGAACCCCGGTACGTACAGGAAACTTTGAATGTAAGGCTCATTTTAAGCTGGCATAACACACTATCGTAAACCATAATGGATAGCCCTATTTTGAACCGACCTTCAAAAAGGAGGAGGTTATCAATTCGGTCGATATCTTTTTTTTTCTATGTAGGTATGTCCATCGATTACTCCGGGGTTTCTGGACCGATTCACGCGATTTTTTTTAATGGGCCCTTAAAAAATTTTACCTTCAACTCCTCAAACCTGATGCTGCAAGGGTACTTTCTCCCTAAAAGCTTTAGGAACTGTCGTTTACGAATTGGTTTGCTTGCTACTAGATCATAGAGCTCCAGGTCATCCTCCTCAATCCTGTAGGGTGATATCATTTTTTTCTAAACTGAATAGTTTGCGCGAGAGACACTTCCAAAGTGGTAAAATGTGTGTCGTTGCCCCCCCACCCCCCTGTAACTTCTAAAATAAGAGAATGATAAAACTAAAAAAAATATATGATGTACATTACCATGCAAACTTCCACCGAAAATTAGTTTGAACGAGATCTAGTAAGTAGTTTTTTTTAATACGTCATAAATCGTAAACCGCAATTGCTGCTACGGAACCCTTCATCGGCGAGTCCGACTCGCACTTGGCCGCTTTTTACTAACTGCATACGAAAGTAAATACGGTACTTATACCAAGACAACAATTTTTAAAATTGTTGTCTGTTTGTTGCCACTAATCTTGGGACTGGCCGAACCGATTTTGACGGGACTTTCACTGGTAGATAGCTGATATTATCGGGCATGGTATAGGCTACTTTTTTAACCGACTTTCGAAAAAGGAGGAGGAGTTGTGTTTTTCTACCTCTGTATATCGATATCTCCGTGATTTCTTAACCGATTTGCGTGAATCTTTTTTTAATCGACACAAAAACTTTGCGAGATGGTCCCATAAGAACTTCGGGTTCCAACTCTTTAATCCTGATGCTGCTGGGGTACTGCTTCCCTAAACTGTGGGGATTGAGGAATTGTTGATTATTATGAATAGTTATTGTAGGGACCAAGTAAAGACATCGTTAAATTCCAGTATCCAACTCCTTAATCCTGATGCTGAAGGGGTGCTGCCTAAACTGTGGTGATTTAGGAACGCGGATGAAGTCACGGGTGTCCGCTAGTAATAAATAAAATAATCATTGTATAGTGTAAATATCGACATCCGAGCACATCACTAGAGTATCGATAAAAATATCGACAATTGTCACTTCCCTATTAGTGTACATGTAAGCCTTACCCTCCCTCACCTCCACCCTACCCCCGTAAAGTACGAAAGGGACAACTGCAGCTCGGGCTGATTTTTACCTACAAAAACCTTGACCAAAAGACGTCTCGTATTCTGCTGTTTCCTTCTTCAAAACTGGACAAATCTCAAATATTCTTATATCAAAATTTAGAGGAAGAGTATATCTATGCTTCTATGTTTTTCTTTTTTGTTAAAAACTTATCAAATTTGTCTGATAGTCGTTTGAACATGGCGGTAAAATCGAGGATTTTTTTCGGGTTTTTGGATTGTCATATTTTTTTTAATGATAATGTTTTGGAAAAAAGAAAAACATAGAGGCACGTATTAATTAGACCTAGATTTTTTGGAAAAAAATCATTGCTCTAGAGGCATTATCCACGAAGAAAACAGCAGAATACGTTTGTATGGAGAAAGGCCCACTAGAGTACCCTCTTAAGTGGCCCAAAAAAGTTCCAAGTCCATTCATGAACGTCGAGGTAAGTGTTTCTGTGGAGAGTTACATGTGAAATATGGACTATAAAAATTTGAAACCTTTAATGAAAAGAATACAGTACGTAGATATTCACTTTAGAGAAAACTTTCCTTAACATCAGTAACGTAGACAGATAAATAAGAAAACAATGTACGGAAAGGTTAACCTTTTAAAAACATTCATAACAACTTTGCATAAAATAATGGAAAATGCAATATGAATTTTGTTGTCATTTACTCAGCCCAAAAAGAAAAAAAAAACAGGCAATGTTTTCGTTTTGAGACGCTTTTCGAATTCGAATTGCGTTTCGTGAATGTAATAATGATAATGTTGTAAAATGTTACTCTGACAGGTAAAGTGGTAGGGAGAAGAGCAATTGCAAATAGTATCTAACTAAGCTAAGAAACCAACAGTTTAATCTTTTAAAAGTCTTAATTGAAATGCCCTCACGATTCCAAACGGCTCACGATCGATGTGTTTTTCGCAAAAACAGGGTTCCCTCACTGCCGTATCGTGGGGCATAAATATAACTTGCGTAATAGAGTTCGCTTGTTTCGTGTTAAATGACTATTTGCTTTGCAATTGCCAGAGCCCAGTCGCCAATGTGTTTAGTGACATAATTATTGCAGTCTTTGTATAGGTAAATTGGGCTTAAAGTTGCTTAAATTCTCGTCAAAATCGGATTACGTCAGCTATTGGTTCTGAGTGATTAGCTTCATAATTAACACTATCTTACAAATTATATATGCAAGAAGCTTTTAATAAGCTTCTTATTTATAAGATTATTATGATCTCACAAGTTTGTAACACTCGAAAATTGTTACTTCTCAATTAAGATACAAAATTGCATATTTGTAGTCTTTTCCTGGTTTCAGAAAAACTCTGGAGTATGCTCACAAAATCTTACTATCTACTATGTACAAAAAAAACTAAGGATTCATTGTATGCCTTTTTCTAGGCAAAAGCCGTCCGTGTTGTTTTTGTTGTTTCTCTGTGAAAGAAAAGACTTCTTTTTGAGATTAACTTCCAAACTTTTATTTCTGATGAGGAATAGTGTAACATAGAACTTTCATGGGTTTTTTTTAGTTAACTTTTCCCTTCTTCCTTGATAATTTATCATTTCAAATCTGTGCTATGTGCATTACTAAAATCAAACAATTACACAAAGTATAAGACGCATGGACGTGTACACAGTGTTATTCTTTTAATTGGTTTTGACTTTCGAACATGAATTCAACGAAAGCACAGCTTGAGCGTGTGTTGCTGGTTAGTATATTCCTGTACATAAATCAGTATTTTGAGAAAAATTCAGTCTTTATCTATGAATCTGAAGTGCATTTTTAAGCGTCAAGTTCGCGAGGCGGCACCATTAAATACACTTTTCCATTAGGGCGAGTTAAGATAAAGGACATTATAAACTACATTAATTACGTACAGTAATGGTGCCACCGTTTTAATTTTATCTACCATTCTCTTTCGACCACCCAAGGTACAGTCGGTAACAAAAGTTTTGATTTAATGAATAAATAATAATTTAAAGTTTATTGGAATCACAAGAGTTCTTACGATAGGTTCATATAAGGTAAAAATAAAATTAAAATAAAGCTATACTCAAATGTTGACATGGCCATACAGATGAAGTCATGCCTATTCCTACCGTTATTTAGAGTAGGGCCTTCAAAATTATTTTAGAATGAACTGATACGTTCAACTGAAACTTTTTAACAATTTTATCATAGCGAAAGAATTCCCTTTTATGGCACATTTTCTAACAAAAATGGAACTGAAATTATAAACACATACCTCTCACCCGCCTCAACATGGTATTTGTTATGCATCGAGTTTTTGCTACAAAAGTAGCTGCGTATCCTTAATTTTAAACGCTCTACATTTTTGAATCGACTTCCAAAAAAGGAGGTTCGTTGGAATCTTTTTTTTATTTTTATGTAGGTATGTTCCCCGATTAATCGAAGACGCCTGGACCGATTTGGAAAATTCTTTTTTTGTTTCAAAGTGTACACTTCCCAAGTGATCCAATAGTCATCAGGTCAGGATCTGATAATGGGATCCTGGAGAAATCGAGGGACTTCTTCAAATTTTATAGGCAAAATTGATATACCCTGTAGTGGCGTTTGAAATCGGTTTTGTAAAAAGAGTTTTTAAGTTTAAAATATTCGGTCTCGGTTCGGTGACATTTAACATTTAAAAATTGTGACAGATAAATAATCCATTGATATCGAAAGCGCATGTAATTAGTGGGCAGTTAAGCGATTGACATTTAAACTGGTTTCATAACCACTTTTACCGGGTAACTGTCTCAATGTGGCGTAACAGAGGGTTTAGGGCGTACATGCAGTCACGACGGAGTGGTTTAATCAGGGATACTGGAGTAAATTTCTTACTTCTTACGTGTACATACTTAGGAATGTAGGGCTATTAGACTTAAGAAGCTTTTCTTAGTGGTTAAATGAAGATGAAGATAAGGATAAAATACTCTATCATGAGAGTTCACTACAATAGAATAGAATAGAATATAAATATTTTTTATTCAAATAAAGTTTTACAAGTGCTTTTGAATCGTCAAAGGAGTTAAATAGTTGGCGATAGTTTGTATGAAAGTCCATCACTTTTCAAGTTATATCCACGAAACTTTGTATTTGTAAAGTGAGAAAATACGTGTTTCACAATTTTTGGAAGTTCCATCCCAAAAGCGCTAAATAGGGGATGAAAGTTGAATAATAATTCGTCATTTTTCAAGTTATATTCATCCGTGAATTATTTCAAATTAAAAATAAAGAAGTATCCCAAAGGCGTTAAATAAGGGATGAAAGATGAATAAAAATTCGTTATTTTTCAAGTTATATCCATGAATTATTTCAAGAAATAGTTCGTGGATATAACTTGAAAAATGACACTAGAGATAAAGAAGTACGTATTCGGTCGCGGGGGAAAACTGTAACATAAAAACAAATCTAAATTCAACAATAATAATTTAAAATAGCACATAATATACAAATTCTGAGAACATAAACGGGAATTAGATATCGGATATCAAGGAACAATGGGCCATTTGCCGGCATACGCCGCAAACAATGGCAACCTGGTCATCTAATAGAAATGTTTGCATCAATTGTTTATGCTTAGATAACTCTTAACATTTTCACATATCGAAAGAAAGTAACGGTTATGTAAAAGACTGTATCTGTATCTGTAAGTAAAAGATAAATCCTATAAATATGAGAAAGTTTGTGAGGATGGATGGGTGGATGGATGGATGGATGTTGGTTACTCCTTCACGTCACAACGAATGAACCGATTTGGTTGGGAATGAATGAAATTCATACCCAGGATCAACACATAGGCGACATCATCTAGTTTTACATAAAATGATATACATGTAGACCTAGGCTTCTGGAGAGAGCTGGGATGGTTGGAGTAAAGAACATTGAAAGGATTGGGTGACATAGTATAAGGTGACATATTTGTAACATCTTAAGGATTGGTATATCACAACAGACCATAACTGGTTTAAGTGTGGAAACCAGCCCAGCTTGAAGAAAGAAGAAAAATACATATAGAGCAATGTGCCTATCGAAACGTTGCTTGATGAAATTATATTGTAAATTGTATGTCATAACAGATGAGGCGATTCTTTCCCAATTAAATAATTGGATGGTGAAATACACCATTGCCAAGTTAACTTTATCAAAATATCTTTAACCGTCGGTTAAAACAAATTAAAAAACCCATGTCTAACTGCAATATTGTGAATCAACATGGATTGCTATACAAATCAGTACAGTGCACTTTAGTGCTATTTCCGTAAACATTTTAGTCCCTTCATAATTTTAACACAGTTCTTTTTTCTAATATTTAAATTCCGCGATTACCTTTGTTTTCCTACGATAAAAAGTAACCTATACCGCTTTCCAATTTCTGAATACCCATGCCAAAAATCATGTCTATCTTTTTTTGTTAATGGCTAAACCAAGAAACAAACAAACTTTTATTATAAAAACAGTTTATTACTCACATAGTTTTAAACAATTTTCTTAGTTATGTAAATAAAAAGATATACCTGTTTCATGTGTGGCCAATACATACTACTCAACCGACTCGCTAAGCTAAGAAGTACCTACCAAGACACTCGACAGATGTCTATTCATTTACTAAGTGGATGTTAACACGAGTCTATGTACAAAATTAATTAGTGGCTTCCCGTGTTCAGTGAAAACGGTACGGGCACAACGGATTGTATTAATTAACTGGCAATTTAGTGGAATCCGTCATCTATAATCCGGACCGTTATGCGTGGGTATAGTTTCCCAATCCATGAATGAATTGAGTCGAAGCGGTTCGCCCACGCGCCGTATCAATGAAAATGTACTAACGCCGTTCTGTCTGCGAATCAAAATGTGCTCCTAGATTTTCTAAGGAAATACTAAAGTAATCTGTTGTTCGGTTAACTGTTGCTCAGGAACTTTTTTTTTTTAACTTAGTTCCTTTACCATTCTACCATCGAAATATAAGGCATCGAATAGTTCTGAACCGTTACGTGGTTGACATCCCACGGTCGCGCGCTAAGCACTTTGCTTCCTTGTTCTTGATTAAGTTTTCAAGCTTAAGTTTTTCCAAGTATCTACAATTTAGGTATCCCAAGAGTGAATAGAGGCATATTCTAGGTAAGCGCGCTCGACCTTAGACTGGATCTTCACCTACCATCAGGTGAGACTGAAGTCAGTGCAGTTCATGTTGCACGCTACTTAATCTCGCCGAAAATGTTTGTTTTTCCGGAACAGTAATCTGTCAATTTCCATGTCCTCAACTAAACCCGGTCAAAAAATGAAAAAAAAAAAATAAAAATAAGTACATCCATTGTTTCGATTCCGCCTGATTTAAGAACAAACTTTCGCAATAATAAGTAATAGATATTAGCACGGGTTCCCTTAAGAAAGAGAACGACTAACCAAAATACAACAATAATATCGTTTTTCTCCAAAAATAATAATAAAAAAATTGTTTTTTTCCCCAAAAAAATTAAAAAAAATTTTTTTTGGGGTAAAACGAAATTATTGTTGTGTTTTGGTCAGTCGTTCTCTTTCGTAAGGAAATATAAAATACTAGTAGGGCGCGTGGGTGCGCGGCTCGCTAAAGCGAACCGCGGTTTTTGTGCCCACCAAGTAGACCTTCGGGTCTTGATCATCTTTTTCCAAGGAATTACTCTTCCATCTTTTATACTCTCCGAGATAGACACCGACGGAATTTATATAACCACCATCTTGAATTTTGGAGTTTTTTTCAGCTCACTGCCAATTGGATGAGGTTTCGAGTGGCTTTTGTTTGAGCACCCTCAACCTATCTTCAATACCCTGACCGTGCTCCTCACCCGTCTCTGAAATCCTCAATCATCGGCTCCCTCCATATTTTTCCTCCAAATGAATTTTTGTAGAAATTTTGAAAAGGAACCCTGTCAAAGTCTTGAATATATTTTGTATGAAAAAAAAAATCCGCCATCTTGAATTTTTTTTTCTATTCATCACGTAGACCATCGGCTTCTGATAATCTTTTTCGAAAAAACCACTCTTCCATCTCTTATAGTCTCCGAGATAGGCACCGACGAAATTTGTATGGTCGCCATCTTGAATTCGCTATTTTGGATTTTTTTGTACTTTCTGCCAATTGCATGAGGTTTCGAGTGACTTTTGTTTGAATACCCTCCATTTATCTTCGATATCCTGGCCGTGCTCCTCACCAGTCTCCGAAATCCTCAAACATCAGCTCTTTCCATATTTTTCCTCCAAATTAGTTTTTGTCCTCTATACGAAACCATCAGAAATTTGGAAAAGAACCGTATTAAAGTCTTACATATATTTTGTATGGAAAAAAATTAATTCCGCCATCTTGAATTTTTTTTCTTTTCATCAAATAGACCTTTGGGTCCTGATCATCTTTTTCCAAGAAACCACTATTCCATCTCTTATAGTCTCCGAGATAGACACCGACGAAATTTGTATGGCCGCCATCTTGAATCCGCCATTTTGGAGTTTTTTTTCGGCTCTCTGCCAATTGGATGAGGTTTCGAGTGACATTTGTTTGAACACCCCCCACCTATCTTCGATACCCTGGGCGGTGCTCCTCATCCGTCTCCGAAATCCTCAATCATCAGCTCTCGCCATATTTTTGTTCCTAATGAATTTTTGCCCTCTATACGAAACCGTGAGTGAAAAAAAAATTTTCCATACAAAATTTTACAGGAGAGGTGATCAATGAGTCAATCAGTCAGTGAATCAGTGAATCAGCACGAGTAGCTATATATATTTTAACTAGTAGGGCGCGTGGGTGCGCGGCCCGCTGCAGCGGACCGCGGTTTTTCTGCTCTTAGACTTTCAGGGCCTGATCATTTTCTACCACAAAACCACTATTCCATCTTGTACACTCTTTAAGATAGACATCGACGAAATTTGTGTGGCCGCCATCTTGAATCCACCATTTTGGTGTTTTTTTTCAGCTCATTGCCAATTGGATAAGGTTTCGAGTAATTTTTGTTTGGGCATCCTCAACTTATCTTCAATACCCTGACCGTGCTCCTCACTCATCTCCGAAATCCTCAATCATCAGCTCTTTCCATATTTTTCCTCCAAATGAATTTATGTCCTCTATACAAAACCGTCAGAAAATTTGAAAAGGAACCCTATCAAAGTCTTGCATATATTTTGTATGAAAAAATAAAAATCCGCCATCTTTAATTTTTTTCTACTCATCAAGTAGATCTTTGGGTCTTGATCATCTTTTTCCAAGAAACCACTTTTCCGTCTTTTGTAGACTCCGAGATAGACACCATAGAAATTTGTATGGCCGCCATCTTGAATCCGCCATTTTGGAGTTTTTTTCAGCTTTCTGCCAATTGGGTGAGGTTTCGAGTGACATTTGGTTGAACACCCCTCACCTATCTTCGATACCCTGGCCGGTGCTCCTCACCTGTCTCCGAAATCCTCAATCATCAGCTCTCTCCATATTTTTCTTCTGAATGAATTTTCGTCCTCTCTACGAAACCATTAGAAATTTTGAACAGGAACCTATTAAAGTCTTGCATAGATTTTGTATGGAAAAAAATAAATTCCGCCATCTTGAATTTTTTTTCTATTCATCAAGTAGACCTTCGAGTCCTGATCATCCTTTTCCAAGAAACGACTATTCCATCTTTTATAGTTTCCGAGATAGACACCGGTGAAATTTGTATGGCCGCCATCTTGAATCCGCCATTTTGGAGTTTTTTTTCAGCTCTTTGCCAATTGGATGAGGTTTCGAGTGACATTTGGTCGAACACCCCCCACCTATCTTCGATACCCTGGCCAGTGCTCCTCATCCGTCTCCGAAATCCTCAATCATCAGCTCTCCCCATATTTTTGTTCCGAATGAATTTTTGTCCTCTATACGAAACCTTTAGAAATTTTGAAAAGGAACCTATTAAAGTCTTGCATATATTTTGTATGGAAAAAAAAATTTCCGCCATCTTGAATTTTTTTTCTATTCATCAAGTAGACCTTCGGGTCCTGATCATCTTTTTCCAAGAAATCACTCTTCCATCTCTTATAGTCTCCGAGATAGACACCGACGAAATTTGTATGGCCGCCATCTTGAATCCGCCATTTTGGAGTTTTTTTTCGGCTCCTTGCCAATTGGATGAGGTTTCGAGTGACATTTGGTTGAATACCCCCCACCTATCTTCGATACCCTGGCCGGTGCTCCTCACCCGTCTCCGAAATCCTCAATCATCAGCTCTCTCCATATTTTTGTTCCGAATGAATTTTTATCCTCTATACGAAACCGTGAGTGAAAAAAAATTTTTACATACAAAATTTTACAGGAGAGGTGATCAATCAGTCAGTCAGTCAGTCAGTGAATCAGCACGAGTAGCTATATATATAGTAACTAGTAGGGCGCGTGGGTGCGCGGCTCGCTAAAGCGAACCGCGGTTTTTCTGTTCACCAAATAGATCTTCGGGATTGGTCTCTTTTTAGAAATTTGTATGGCCGCCATCTTGAATCCGCCATTTTGAATTTTTTTTCAGCTCTCTACCAATTGAATGAGGTTTCTGGTGATTTTTGTTTGAGCACCCCCCACCTAACTTCAATCCCCTGGCCGTGCTCCTCACCCGTCTCCGAAATCCTCAATCGGCAGCTCTCTCCATATTTTTCCTCCAAATGAATTCATGTCCTCGATACGAAACCATTTGAAAAGGACCCGTATTAAAGTCTTGCATATATTTTGCATGAAAAAATAAAAATCCGCCATCTTGATTTTTTTTTCTATTCATCAAGTAGACCTTCGAATCCTGATCATCTTTTTCTAAGAAACCACTCTTCCATATTTTATAATCTCCGAGATAGACGCCGACGGAATTTGTATGGCCACCATCTTGAATCCGCCATTTTGATTTTTTTTCAGCTCCCTGCCAATTGGATGAGGTTTCGAGTAACTTTTGTTTGAACACTTCCCACCTATCTTCGATACCCTGGCCGTGCTCCTCACCCGTCTCCGAAATCCTCAACCATCAGCTCTCTCCATATTTTTCCTCCATATGAATTTTTGTCCTTTATATGAAACCATTAGAAATTTTGAAAAGGAGCCGCATAAAGTCTTGCATATATTTTGTATGGAAAAAAATAAATTCCGCCATCTTGAATTTTTTTTCTGTTCATCAAGTGGATCTTCGGCTCCTGATCATCTTTTGCCAAAAAACCACTCTTCCATCTCTAATACTCTCCGAGATAGACACAAACAAAATTTGTATGGCCGCCATCTTGAATCCGCCATTTTGGAGTTTTTTTTCGGCTCTCTGCCAATTGGATGAAGATTCGAGTGACATTTGGTTGAACACCCCCCACCTCTCTTCGATACCCTGGCCGGTGCTCCTCACCCGTCTCCGAAATCCTCAATCATCAGCTCTCTCCATATTTTTCCTCCGAATGAATTTTTCCCCTCTGTACGAAACCGTGAGTGAAAAAAAATTTTTCCATACAAAATTTTACAGGAGAGGTGATCAATGAGTGAGTGAGTGAGTCAATCAGTGAATCAGCACGAGTAGCTATATATATAGTAACTAGTAAGGCGCGTGGGTGCGCGGCTCGCTAAAGCGAACCGCGGTTTTTCTGTCCACCAAGTAGACCTTCGGGTCTTGATCATATTTTTCCAAGGAACTACTCTTCCATCTTTCATAGTCTCTGAGATATACATCGACGAAATTTGTATGACCGCCACCTTGAATCCGCCATTTTGGTATTTTTTTTCAGCTCATTGCCAATTGGATGAGGTTTCGAGTGATTTTTGTTTGGGCACCCTCAACCTATCTTCAATACCCTGACCGTGCTCCTCATCCGTCTCCGAAATCCTCAACACTCAGCTCCCTCCGTATTTTTCATCCAAATGAAATTCTGTCCTCTATACGAAACCATCGGCGGAAAGGAACGTATCAAAGTCTTGCATACATTTTATATGAAAAAAAAAATCCGCCTGAATTTTTTTCTATTCATCACGTAGACCATCGGGTTCTGATCATTTTTTTCCAAAAAAACTACTCTTCCATCTTTCATAGTCTCCGAGATAGACACCGACGAAATTTGTATGGCAGCCATCTTGAATCCGCCATTTTGAAGTTTTTCTCAGCTCCCTGCTAATTGGATGAGGTTTCGAGTGTCTTTTGTTTGAACACTCCCCACCTATCTTCGATACCCTGGCCGTGCTCCTCACCCGTCTCCGAAATCCTCAACCATCAGCTCTCTCCATATTTTTCCTCCACATGAATTTTTGTCTTCTATACGAAACCATCAAAATTTTGAAAAGGAACCGTATTAAAGTCTTGCATATATTTTGTATGGAAAAAAATAAATTCCGCCATCTTGAATTTTTTTTCTATTCATCAAGTAGACCTTCGGGTCCTGTTCATCTTTTTCCAAGAAACCACTCTTCCACCTTTTATAGTCTCCGAGATAGACACTGACGAAATTTGTATGGCCGCCATCTTGAATCCACCATTTTGGAGTTTTTTTTCGGCTCCCTGCCAATTGGATGAGGTTTCGAGTGACATTTGGTTGAACACCCTCCACCTATCTTCGATACCCTGGCCGGTGCTCCTCACCCGTCTCCGAAATCCTCAATCATCAGCTCTCTCCATATTTTTCCTCCGAATGAATTTTTGTCCTCTATACGAAACCATGCTTGAAAAAATTTTTTTTCATACAAAATTTTACAGGAGAGGTGATCAATGAGTGAGTGAGTGAGTGTGTCAGTGAATCAGCACGAGTAGCTATATATATAGTAACTAGTAGGGCGCGTGGGTGCGCGGCTCGCTAAAGCGAACCGCGGTTTTTCTGGCCACCAAGTAGACCTTCGGGTCTTGATTATCTTTTTTCTAAAAAACCACTCTTCCATCTTTTATACTCTCTGAGATAGACACCGTCGAAATTTGTATGGCCGCCATCTTGAATCCGCCATTTTGAATTTTTTTAAGCTCCCTGCCAATTGGATGAGGTTTCGAATGATTTTTGTTTGGGCACCCTCAACCTATCTTCAATACCCTGACCGTGCTCCTCATCAGTCTCCGAAATCCTCAATCATCAGCTCCCTCCATATTTTTCATCCAAATGAATTTTTGTTCTCTATACGAACCTCAGCGGAAAGGAACGTATCAAAGTCTTGCATACATTTTATATGAAAAAAATAAATTCCGCCATCTTTAATTTTTTTTATTCATCAAGTAGACCTTCGGGTCCTGATCACCTTTTTCCAAGAAATCACTCTTCCATCTCTTATAGTCTCCGAGATAGACACCGACGAAATTTGTATGGCCGCCATCTTGAATCCGCCATTTTGGAATTTTTTTTTGGCTCTCTGCCAATTGGATGAGGTTTCGAGTGACTTTTGTTTGAATACCCTCCACTTATCTTCGATATCCTGGCCGTGCTCCTCACCCGTCTCTGAAATCCTCAATCATCAGCTCCCTCCATATTTTTCATCCAAATGAATTTTTGTGCTCTATACGAAAGCATCAGAAATTTTGGAAAGGAACGTATCAAAGTCTTGCATACATTTTGTATGGAAAAAAATTAATTCCGCCATCTTGAATTTTTTTTCTATTCATCAAGTAGACCATCGGGTCCTGATCATCTTTTTCCAAAAAACCACTCTTCCATCTCTTATAGTCTCCGAGATAGACACCGACGAAATTTATATGGCCGCCATCTTGAATCCGCCATTTTGGAGTTTTTTTTCGGCTCTCTGCCAATTGGATGAGGTTTCGAGTGACATTTGGTTGAACACCCCCCACCTATCTTCGATACCCTGGCCGGTGCTCCTCACCCGTCTCCGAAATCCTCAATCATCAGCTCTCTCCATATTTTTGTTCCGAATGAATTTTTGTCCTCCATACGCAACCGTGAGTGAAAAAAAATTTTTTCATACAAAATTTTACAGGAGAGGTGATCAATGAGTCAGTCAGTGAGTCAGTGAATCAGCACGAGTAGCTATATATATATTAATAAGGCATTGCTGTTACTCTTTATTACCTCAATGTACAAATGAGGCTCGAGATAACGAACTTTGTAAGCATTTTAGGTATATAACTTACAAAGTTTATAGGTAGTAGGTTAGGTAAGTACCTATGATTCCAGTCCCTATTAATATGCACTTGTTACTTTATTTTATAAGCGTAGGTGTCTGAAGTTATTAGGCACTTGTACTTTATTGCGGACAAGATTACCATAACATTATGTATGGAAACTTCTTGAAAATCTCACCGCAGTTATTACGAAGTGTGGTTTAGTAGCTTACCTGTAACAAAAAAAGGAAACGAATTAATTGGGTTATATTTGATACAACAATTTTAATTTAAGTACTCCAATTTTATTTAAAGTTTAAATGGTTTGCTGAATGCTGGCTTAAACCTATTTTTAGGGTTACGAACTGAAATATTAAAATGAAAAAAAAAAAAAATAAGCACTACGCGGTGACTTGAGAACCTCTTTCTTCGTCTGTTCCACGGTTCGGTCAGTTCGGTTTGGTCAGTGAACCTCTTTCTACGTCTGTTCCACGGTTCGGTCAGTTCGGTTCGGTTGGTGAACCTCCTTATTCGTCTGTTCCACGGTTCGGTCAGTTCGGATCGGTCGGTAAACCTCCTTCCTCGTCGTCTCCTTGGTTCAGTCGATTTGGTTTGGTCGGTTTTTCGTTAGTTGAAAAAGGAATTGTTTGGTGCCTCTGTCTGTCAGACGAGTATTCTTCGGGAACTCTGATTTTTTTTTCGGGAATGGTTGGTCTCTAGTAGTTGAAGGAGTGTTATACTTTTTAATCCGGAAGGATAAAGCGTGCCCGTTTTTGAATAGCCCAATTATTATACGCGCGCGAATTCGCAGGCAAATGCTATTAGGTTATAATTATATTAGTGATACAACAATGCGGCTGCCCCATTTCAAAACCTAGTAAGTGTGATTGACAAAATTTTACAGGAGACTAAAAAAAACATATTTTTGGTAGCCCGTCTGAACTCTTCAGTATCTTTTGATGAATTAATGTTTCGTAAATGAACTACTTTTCATTGGATATATTTATTACTTCGTTAAGCCATCTACCATGAAACATGTTTTGTCAATCACACTTACTAGGTTTTGAAATGGGGCAGCCGAATGGCTTTTATGAAAATTAGGCTCCTAACTTATTAATTTACAAGTTTCGTAACGTTGTCATTACAAACAAGAGCTGCGTGCATCAGCAACTTTCTCAGCGGGCCTCAAGCCTCAAGTGGCAGCCAATCACCGGCATTGATCAAATGGGCCGAGGTGTTAATCATTTTATAGCTCGCTGCAAGCGGCCTAACTGTACTGCGGAACTTTGAGATACCGTGTCCTAATTTGCAGCGAAATAGTAAGTACTTTTATGATTACGAAAGTAATATTTAATTTAACCACTGTAGAGTGTAGGCAGATACGACTTAGTACAAAGTAACTAGACGAAAGGAACGGTAATAAGTAGGTTAATATGATTATGTCCTCAAGCGGCCAGACTCAATGGAGGCCGTTATAAAGCCAACAGGATGTATTATAGTGCACAAGTCTCTATTTTTTCACTGGCGAATGACTGACGGCTTTACTTTCATCTCCAACTTATGTAAAAAAAAAATGCAGTAATGTTGTCCGCAATGTCGTAAAACATTTTGTAAAAAAAATATATACTTTTTGGTTTTTTAAAGTACCGGCTTATTTTGTTCGTCTAATTTTTAACTATTAATTGACATTAAAAAAATTCATCACACATGACTTGGCTTTTTATGTTACCGGCTCCTGGACTATTAGGTTTCTTACTGGCCCAAAAGAACAAGAGTCTCAACGTATTAAAACTCTGAACAAGTGTCTTAGGCAGAAATCTATAGACCACACTCTCACTCCGCTCAGACTCAAGACAAAGATAGAACAAGACAGATTTATGTTAGAGCCTCATTCTCTCATATATGTGTCTCATTTTAACTCTTATCTTGAGTTCGAGCTAAGCCAGAGCACGCTCTATAGATCTCAGCATTAAAGTATGAACCAGTTCTTTCAAAATTGATGTTTAGGATTCTAACTAGTAAGACCATCTTACCTTAAATGTCCATTTTGAAACGTTCATTTATTTAACATCAAAATTGTATTGCAACATATATTGCTAAATATAGTGCGCTAATTTTAAACAATAAAATAACTCGTGATACCTCTACCAATTGTGAAGATCATTAAAAAAAATTGAAAAAGAAAAAGCATACCTCATTGTAGATGAGTCATTCACCATCGCTCACGTTCTAAAATCATCAAGACCTGCCACTTTACATCTTATCGATAGAAATAAATAAAACATTCAATAGAATTGATAGGCCTTTTCGATGGAAATGGAACGTCTGGTCTGTTACCTGATTTCACGATACTCTCTTTTGTGCTGATGTACGCGATATAGTAACAAGAAATCATTATTGATGAAGAGATAGTTTGCGATAGAAATGACACCAATTTAAATGGTAAAAAAGTTGATTACAAAATAAAAGAACAACGAAACGAGCCATCTGCAATTATTCAACAAAATCAAGAAAGTATGAAGATGTATTTAGAGCTAGGTCCCTAATTTTTAGCAGATTTCCAAAAAAAAAATGAGAATAGGTAACACTTGTGTTCTCGCAAGTTTATATTCCTAGTCTCATACACATAATATACACACAGAGCTAACCACTACAGTCAAATTGCACTACAAAAAGTTAATTACAGAGTTAAAGCAAATGAAAGATAACGTATAAGATAAAAGTAAATAATAAACTTTTTACTTTTCAATCAATTTAATGAAACCAACCAGTGAGCCAATAATTTCAGAGTTAAGCAATAATAACAATTAATAAAGATATTAAAATTTGTCAGTGACCCTTATTGAGGAGATAAATTCATTCACGAATTGTTTTGATACAGCAATTAAGTCACAAATCGTGACTTATTACCGTCTATTTGTGTTTCCGAAGTTATAAGCCTCAGGCATTTTATTTCATAAACAATTTACCTGCCGATGGTGGTGATAGCTAAGTAGGTCTTAAAATTACTTTCAAAATTGTTAGTAAATAATGGAATCGAACTGCCGATAGAATTTAAAATGTTTTAATCTATTACCCCAAAACTGCAAATGAGTACTTTGTTAATGATACAGGATAAACATAAATAAGATAATAAGGAGTTGTAAAATAAAAAAGATAAATGTCCAATAAAACAAAACGTGAGTAAAGATCGGGTATATACAAGCTATGTTTGACGAACAGCAGGATACACCGACATCCTGACAGGGTTAGGGAGAAATTTCTAGATAAAGAGAGCAGAAAACCAGTGTAATAGATACATGCTATAAGCTGAAAGGATATAAGCTATGCTCATTGCAAATTTCTGAAGTACATTAAAATAAGTAATAATAAGTTCATTAAAGCCTTAAGCAAAGCCCTCGTTATTAAAACAAGTGAGTGATTTTCCTTATCAACGGTATCAAAAGACATTATTATTAAACTATATTTATTATTATTAATATTGTGATTTACGACCATAGCAACTACCAAAATACCCTTGTAACATTTTTCAGCACAAAAACGCAGCAAGTGTACCTAACAACTTGATTGAAATTCCGATACAAAAACACAAAAACGCCAGTGTACAGACATGTGTGTAGGTGGATAAAAACTTATAAATATTAATGTTAACAACTGATATTACGTAAGCCGACATGGCATTGGTTGTAATTAGGATCATGACTAGTTTTTTGGTAACAGGTTTGTAACTATACTAGAACACGATCATACCCATCTGATGGGTAATAAAGGCGATCACATGGACGTGAGATAGTCTTGACTCATCGTAAGACCCACTGGCCTACATGAAATAAATAATATTGAATTTGAATTTTTAGATTTACGTATATTGTTATTGAGACGATTACAGTAATTAATCCCTAGTATACTTATTTTAGACTCTTATGTTGCAGAAACAATTACATATGTATAAGAATTATCAATTATCCTTAATTTAATAAAGTATATAAAGTGATGACAAATCAAATAATCAATACATGTCATAAAACTGAGAAATTAGTGATAAGCGATTTCTTTTTAAAGTCAAATACATAATTCAGTGATAAAAGTGTTGATTTCAAACTTGATAAGTACTCATATTATCTGCTTGTATGTTTAGAAATAATGGTGTTCTATTTTAAATAGTCAAAGGTTTAAACATTTCCTAAGACGTCAAGAATTCCACCTGGAGAATTACACAGAAGCTTTTTATCAATGGATAAAACATTTTATCTGATCGGCATCGAAATGTTAAAATGGATAAATAAATTCCTTTTCAAGTCAACTAGCTGCAGTCTCATCTATTTTCGGTCCAGACTTCGGCCTTTTTGCTAAGAATTTTTGAAGTACGGCAACTTTTTTGTTTTTTAGTCTCTGAATCGACGGCCTTTGTTTACTTTTTGGCCGCGTGGATACCAAGGGCTGCATTTTCGGAATCACTTTCCGATAACCATGTACGGAATTGAATGCCTCATGAATTATCCGCTTGGGTGATTTCTTTTCACTACATTGATTTGTCATGATTATGACTTTAGTGTACTGCCATGATTTAAAGCAGATCGTTTGATTCGGTATAAAGATTGTAGTAAAACGTAACGGTTATTTGTGAGATAATGCAAAAATAATGTCCGCAACGCAACGGGATGAATCACCGCTAACACAGAATTTAAGGATTCCTTTAAAAAGAAACGGAATTGCAAGATATGCGTTTTGCATTTCAATAAGGTCCGTGAACTCCGAAAGTGTCTAAGGATGAATCAACTAAGAGTATACTCACTCTCTTACAGTCTAACTTATACAGTAAACAAAAAAAAATTAAAAAGATAAGGACTATTATTATTTTTGAAATTCGGCTGTATCTATTTTGCAGCTGAAATAAAACTCAGACTGATTATAATTCTCATTGAACAATTGGTATAAATATAGTCAAATTCTTAAACAGATACTTAAAAACTACTCGTTTTAAGAAGGTGGAAAGCAGGTACTTTTGTGTGTTATTTTTTCACAGCTAAGACATATTAGACGGCTGCACCTATCTTGATGACATTTCACAAATAGATAGGTTCTTATCTGGGAAAGGAGATGTAAGAATGATAATATTCAAGTCTTATTATGATGTGGCTAACATCAACAGCAAATAAAGTATCAGAATACGTTTTGTTTTAAAGGAGCTAATGAGAATTTGATTACAATCGATCGGTGAAAGGGGAAGTTAATCTTAATATAATATAAATTTTGCCTGCCAGATAAGAATTCGCCAGACAAATTCAATAGATTCCCACGACGTGCAATCTCGTTTATCACAATCAGCGGTCAATCTAATTAACTTGCTTGGTGCTTGCTTATAATTAAATCTGGCTCCGATTCAATGGCTGATCAGTATGTAAAGGTAAATTGATTAAGTGGAGAAACTGCGAGATTGTCGTGTCTACCTGATAATTTTGGTTTGGCATTTGAATTGGTATTTGCTGCTACTGAATCGCTCGCAGCACTAGTGAATTTAATTTCCTTATCAATTACTTTACTTTCTCATGCGGCTTAACTTTTTGAGATTGATATCATACAAATCTGCCTATTTATTACTTTAATTAGTGGTTTTAACTGTTGGGCTATACGGCATTATATCATTTATCTTTCTGATTACCCTTATTACCTCTTTCATCCCTTCGTTTTTTTCAATTTTAAACCAAAATTTAGCTAAAAATTCTAAGCCGAATTGATGAATCTAAATATTATGAGCGCAAGGTCTATCACAAATCCCTCTTTATCTAGCTATCTTAAATAACTGGTCGAGTAGAATCATTCTCGGCCATTTTTACCTAGGTATTCTCATTAAAATAGTTAAAAGTTATAGATCTACACAGATTCTGTGTAGATCTCTGAATCTGTGTAGATCTATAACTTTTAACTATTTTAATAATAATATATTCCTAATTAGATATAAATAATATATTCCTAATTAGATATAAGTATTTTATTTTATATTAATATTAGTAATAAATAAATGATTGGAACAGATGAATGAATCTATCAACCGTGAAGAACTTATTCACAGCCAACAATCAATCTTCATCACAGAGTCACAAAAGAAAAAAATTATGTTATGAGTAGTTACAACCCAATAACTATTCATAATACAAAGGTTAGTGTGTTAATTACCAAAATTATAATGCATCGACCGAATAGCTTTAATGATGAAGGCTTTAATGCTCATTTAGGAAGTCATAAAAATAATAAAGCGTGGGTGAACATAATAAAAAGAGTTCTCTTGTCGGAAATACTTTCCCAATTATAAAATTCAAAGTTAGCGGTAAACGTAGAGAGTCCACACTAAGTAATAAATGATGTTAAATTAACGAATTAAATACTCTAATCAAATTTTTAGGTCCAGAGAAATTTCGATTTGTAACTGATCAGTGGATTTCCCTTTTTAATTAAAATCTTACTATTCTTGTCATATAAACGTCTTATGCGTACGAGTGGAATGAAGCTAAGAATAATGATGGTATTAACATTATGAACAGTCAGAATTTTTTTCCAGTCATGAGCTAGTAACCTTGCATCATATACACCCTTCGAGCACTTGAACACGCTAAATCGCTTGGTGGCACGTCTTTGGCGTTAGAGTTGTAACTAGCCACGTCCAAAGCCTCCCACCAGACGAGGCCAGAGACAATTCAGTAATTATAAATTACCAAATTGCGCTCGCCGGGAATCGTACCCGAGACCTGCCAGTAATAAGACCACAGCGCTCATCACTGCGCCAAGGAGGTTGTCAACGAACTTTTCAGAGTTATGTGCGTTGAAGCAATTAAATATATTACAATATTCTTCCTTGGTAAAGGAAAATATCATGACGGAACCTGCATGCCATGAGTCTGCTTATCCATACTTGGACAGCGTGGTGAACTAAGACCTAAATGATAAATCCTTTTTATTCGAGAATGTCATTATAAAACATTTAAATACTGGACTTGTACAAACATTTTCTCAAACACATTGTAATCTAGAGGAACTCCACAAGTGCGTTAATGCAGAAGTCTTGTTAATTGCACAATTGAACTCAACGTCGGTATATGGCAGCTATAAAAAGAACTATTTATGTACCATAAAACTTACATATACCTTTTATGGCTCACACCCAAAACCACGATGTTTATGTGGATGTTACTACTGCTATCAAAAATATTGATGCTGTATGTTGTTTCAGGCGTGGATAGTTCTTAGATCTATTTCACACTAAACCACTAATGTTATTAATATCGTAAATAAGCCCAAATGAGGGTAGAATAAAATCTATAATGTCGTAAAAGATCATGCAAATCATCCATTGGCTTATTTATCCGTTTGGTAGGTACTTTATTAGATGATAAATAATGCTTAATATTCTTATAAAACTTTCTTTGTATTTAGGGTTGCGTATAAGGGTGCCAATGGGACTCCTATTACTTTTTTCGTCCATTCTTCCGTCCGTCCGTCTGCGGGCTGTATCTCATGAACCGTAATAGCTAGATACGTGAAATATAGAGTGTGTATTGTGTGTGTATAACAAAAAAAATTAAATAAAAAAGTCGTTTTTTGCTCGACCTTAACAATAGCTGTTACGTTGGTACGGAACCCTTCCTGAGCAAGTCCAACTCGCATTTAGCCGGTTTTTTACCTTTTTTACTCTAAACAATTAAGCCATTCTCATAGAACAGGTAAGGCACATACCTAGCTGTTTTTTTCACGTAACGAAACGTTTCATACGAGTTCATATTAAAAAGTCATCTATGACCAAAAAAAAATTTAATCTAATAAAAATTTTATTTATAAAACACTGTGTGACCTAATTTAAATAATGCTTATCCATGTAAAAGTGTACCATTTTTAAACGCATAAAACTTTTCCCACTGCAATTGATTACAAAATCCATCACTTTAAGAAGCAGACATTGAAATAGATTAAGATGTCAAAACAGTCTTAGACGTAGGTAACATACATGATTCTGTTTGAATTGGGATATTATGTATTATGGTTCTTATTTCTACAGCGTTAAAGTCTTCGAATTTCGTTCATACCTGTACTCACATAAGCCTAGCAACGATACAGATTGCATCAACTTGATCGTAAGCTTCACTATCATGCCCTTAAATAGATAAGTACAGGAAATTAAACATCGAAGCCATGATAAGAAGGTTCAATATGAAAGCATGTTTGTGGATATAGGCCAATTTATTTATGATGTTCTGTGCGCGCTGGTAATACACACTACACATTAGTGTGTATACAATATATTCATTTTTCAGGCAGTCGTATAAGAAGTTGACAGATGATGCTACACTGTGAAATTGGTAATGGAAATTATTGACAAATCTTATGAAAACCATCAAAGTTTTCATCATATTATGCAGTGTCTGATAGACTAGAATTCTATTGTAGTAGTTCGAGTAGAGACTACACAAAGATTAATTAATTATTCATAAATATTTGACACAATATAAACTTACATAAAACATTTAAGTTCTATATATAAATTAAAAGTGTGGACTAGATCTTAATCTATTATTTTAACATCAATTAAGATGATGATAATTTAATCTGTAAAATACAAAATGAATTTAAATTAGGGTTAGAACAATATAAATAAATAATAACCCTTTAAAAAATAATAGCTATCCAAAATGAAGTTCGAAATTTTTTATAATAAAATTAATATTTAAAATTGTACATAAAAGAATCAACTTAAAGCTTACTCAGTTAAGTAACGTTCAATTAAAATTCAGGTCACATTTCACAACCAAAGGTGTTCAACTCTCACATCCATTCAAAAATTACAACTGGCTGACTTCTTAACCTACTGAAGTAGATTGGGGGTCTAAAAAGTTTTCAAAAATCATGGACACATTCCAGTAGGTTAGTTAACTACTCGCAATACAAAACACCATCGTACTTTGAAAGGCAGATTATTTTTAACAAAAAAAATATATATCTATATTTTTATCTTGAGTTTTTTTATTTTAAGTAATAATTAACAATTAATAATTAAAGTGCTTTACTTAATGAATTATAATTAACAATTAATAATTATTAATTGTTAATTAGAATTCATTAAGTAAAGCACTATGTTGAAAAACTAAAAAATATTTTTAACTTCTTATCGGTGAAAGGCTGGCGCGAGCTTACAAAAATTCGAGAGCACGAGTTCAAGAAGGTTAAAACATATGACTAACTTGCAGTTATCTAAGTAAAGATAAGTGAAGAAATACTGAATGCTAAAGCTCAAGAACGACATGAATAAAATGGAAGAAAGTGGTACAGTTTAGAAGAGCTTAGAAAATTGTAAGACGAACAAGCAAAGCACAATTATGTTAATAGCAACAAGCAAACCTCGGGCGGTTTCAAAGTAAAAGATTCCTATTTAGATAGAACTTTACGCAATAAGTCAGTGAAAGCAAGGCGAAATGAAGGGTTTGAGATGTTTAATACTTTATACTTATTACTTAGATTTCTCTAGTAAAGGTCTGGGAAAATAATTTATTTTGAATAACGATAAAGGACCTTCCACACGAATACTTGGTCGTGGGGAGGCAATGAAACTTGATATCACGCTTGTTAGAAACAAACATGACAACACGAGTCTGCGAACGTCATATAACAGGCATTAAGAATATATTAAAACCATTTTCATTGCATAGTTACGGAGCTTCGTTAAAAGACGACTCCATTCCTTTTCAAGCTATTTCACTTTACTATATTACTTTTCTGCGTTCATTCAAAATTTATTAGTATCAAGTAGAGTAAACCTTCCGTCTATATGAAAGTGCTAATTTTACACATGAAGTTTTCACACGAATAAATTGTCAATCTAGGAAAATGTATCGTGAGAAACCAGAACAGCTAGACAGTTAACTTTAATAGATAAGTTGGTTCTTTCACCAAGAAATTTACGCAGTGTATGTAAATCCTTATAAGATAAAGTAAAAACACGTAAAGTCTTCCAAACTCATTCCTAAGATAAATGCTTCAATTCAATACTTGGAATAGAGTCAGTGAAAGCCTTGTAAATCTACAATCTTATTAGACTTAACTAAGCGAAGACGTGGACATTTCTGGGACAACGATTTAATTTCTACACATCTCAATGGACAGGCAGAGTTACTATTGAAAGGGATTCAGATGGAAGTAAATTGGAAATCCACAGGATTTTGATTAAGATATGCACAATTAACTTAATTTTATTGAATTTTCTACAATCACAGAATACATTTTGGTACTAAGGGTACTACAATTGGAAACTGTTTATGACCTATATATGATTTCTTGTTATTAGCCGATTAGCATATTGGCGATTAACAAAGATCTGCTTTTTAACACTAAAGCCAAGCGGTAACTATTTAACCTCAGAAACTTATATTAATAACAATTCAGAGCATTTAGTTTAGTAAAGATGTAGTCCAAGATGTATTAGTTGTTTCTTAAATGATTCCAAGTATTTCTGTTGAATTGTATTTATGTGTTCTATTAACAAATTTATACTTTTATGATGCTAATCTATCCTATCATCGTTCCCAGTGGAAAAGGATGGCAATACTTTTAGGTGATCAATCTGGCTTGTTGGACTTCATGATAACGAAATTTCACCTGGATCAGAGAGTCAAGGTGATAAAAGTAATCATAAGTGTTGTTAAAAGTAATCATGCTGCATCTAATAAACGCTGCAGACACGTCCTACTGTGTGAAAGAGCCCATGCCATTCTATTATTCGTTAACGGTGCATACGTTCAATGCAATGTCGGCAGTCAATTTATTACGCAAAGGTATCGGGAGCCCATCTGGACTTGCTATACGAAGTACAAATGGAGACTTGTGAGACTATCTATTGTTGGTACCAGTTCGAAATACAATGGATACTTTGATGATACCGTACGAATGATACTCTATCAAGAGTATGCGGCGAATTGTGTAATGAATTTAGAATTCTGAAAATATAAAACTATAGGAAAACATAATCATCCAGAATGCATAGGATAGCAATATAGGTAATACTTGATTACAGATAAATAATTGTAAAACATTCAATGTCACATAAATTAAGTACATCGTAGGAGTTCTTCTAATAAAAAAACGTTAGAGTATCTTCTAGTAAAAAAAAGTTAAAGACACGTGTTTACATTGTAGACAATGTTTGAAAAGATCTGCTAGTGAAACTTCTGTTACGGACTTCCAGGAAAGATAGTAAGACATGTCTATATCAGAGCAAATATTTAAGGCATACTTAAAGTACGCTTAGAAACTGGATTTAATTCAACCATTATAAAAAAAGAGATTAAAGAAAGAGATTCAGGCGGAGATGATACATTTGATATACTTGACCAAGATTATCATGAAGTGAAAGAGCTATAAAAAATAACGGCAATAAAAAACGAAAGCAAAAGATCAAAATCATTATGATCTTACTAACTTTTACACTCCAAGTGTAAGTTCATACTTAATCAGATGGCATTATTTCTTTTTGATCACGTTTGAGGTCAAGTCGTGAAAGACGCCGCCAATAATCTTTGAGGAGGCCTTGTTGAGAACAAATTTATTAGCTACAATATAGCCTTTTAACTGCCACGTACCGTGAAATGAAATAATGGATGGACGCACGCATCCACCGTAGAAACCTAAGGCAATTTATAACAGTATACGGCGCCATGGAGAAATAAAGTAACCGAGTGTAGTACTATCCGATGTACTAACGGAATGTTAGAAAATTTACATCTTCACCTTCGATCGTATATTAATGCACCTTGGCACTTCGCAGTTAATACTCCTGCTTATGATAATAAAATATTGAGAGATATATTAAATACATAAAATTATTAATTGCTTTTGTATTTGTTTTACATAGATTAGTAGCTTAAGGGACGAAATACGGACTATTATTGGAATTCAAACTAACGTACATCGTTAAATAAGTAATTATTCGTGCATTAGATTCTCAAATCAAATAGATCCTCAATAGCATAGCAGTCAGGGTGCCGCGGTCTGAATGTCGAAAAATCAAATCAAATCTTACTCATTTCACCATTGCCGTACCTACTCCTAGGACATCTTTACGCTTATTTGGAGCGAAAATACAATCATACAAATGATGTCTTGCATGACTAATATTCTTAAAAAATCTGATTCCTTTTCTCAAAGTCAAAACATTAAATAAAAAATTGCAAAATCTATCAGCTACAAAAATTTTCTCAGCTCTGTAGGTTTCGGTACAATAATATAATCTTGTACGTGTCCCCTAAATATGTAAACGAGGGTGAAATAATAATTATTATGCTTCGCTGTCGGAGTAATGAAATGAATTCAACGAATTATTAAGTCCCCTTCTCGACTCGAAAACTGAAATGTCAAAGGTTGTTTACGTAACACGTAATTATATTTCACTTTCAATGGAAGAAAAAATTGTGACCTTTAATATTTGGACGTTACGGCCGGAAATTGAATAACAAAATATTTTTTTTTTAATTCTACCAAAATATGATATAGTTTCGTCACAACTTTGGAATACCTGTTACATTACATCATATTAAGGGGTGGCTCTTTTTTAAATTTTTTGCATTGAAAACTTCCTTAGATTCTAATAAATGATTTTTAACCGACTTCTAAAAAAGGAGGAGGATCTCAATTCGTCGAAATCTTTTTTTATTTTTTTTATGCATGTTCTCCGATTACTCGAAGATGCCTGGACCGATTGGGAAAATTCTTTTTTTGTTTGAAAGGGTGTACACCCTTCCCAGGTGGTTACATTGTCAACAAGTCAGGATCTGATGATGGGATCCTGGAGAAATCGAGGGAATATTTTTTAGACAGATACACCATGACACTTATAAAAAATAACTTCAATTGGCATCCCTACGTCATTAATATCAGGTTAATTTCACTTCTTTCAAGTGCAGTTTATCAATTTACAACACCTAATTATCTCCTGTCATGACAGTTGCACCACTTAATCACAGTGTACCTACTACATTACAATATTTCCATTAATGTTATGATAATGAGCTTTTTATTTTCATACCAACGAGATTTAATTTACAGTACAATTTTTAGGTACATGTATTAATTGTTTTTTTATAACAATCAATTCAATATTTATTAAATTGTGAGATTGTTGCAACAATCGAAACTGCATTTTTCGATTCTGCTTATATAAATTGGAGTACTTCAAACCTAAATTTACTTTAGCTACATACATGACATTCTTAGGCTGAGATCTAAAGCGCGTATTATGACTTAAGAAAGAGTCAAAACGAGACAAAAATCTGTTCTGACATATAATGTTATACTGAGCTTCGAAAATATTCTCCGACATGATTGTCATTATTTAAATATTACTTGCTGGGAACCCTCTGAATAAGAAAAATGACTGTTTCTTACATTTAAATAAAGGTATAAGAAAGGGAACTTTTCGTGACACGCGGAAATAAACATTACCATAAGATAGTAGAAGTAATAGACAGATCAAAATGGACAAAATTAAGTTTCATTAAACCATACTAAAAGCAAAGGCTTCGAAAGGCAATCAGTGGTTAATTGTCTTTACCATAAATCTTTTAGATGCACAACTTATAGCTGGACAAATTGCTTCAGATTTGTTAAAGGAAAGTAAACTTTCAAGACAAGGTAGTAAAATTGTATTTAGTTATAATAACAAAGTGGATACTGAGATTAGAGTTAATTCTACAACTTTAATGCTCTTCAAATTACATTTAAAATTCACAATTAAAATTATTGTACTGTTCAAGACTCAATTTCTCAAGATGAAACGCGGAAGGATTATATTGTAAAATAACTGTAACTCTTGATTAAACTAATTTTATATCAGGGCTTTTGAACGTTATTGTTTTGAACATATAGTGTGAATGAGATAAAAATATTAATGTACCTCAAAATGGTGACGAGATTGCAATTCCTACAGCTAACTTTTCGTTGATTTTTAAGAAAACAAAACTGAAAATATATAGACAGACGCTATTTAACGATTGGCTAGAAGTATTATTGGTAGTTATCGGCTTCTTTTAGAAATTACTAGTTCACATTGAAGCTGATGTAGAAATTCATAGAACAAACCGATGTCTAGCAGTTGACGTTCATAAGTTGAATTTACGACAACTATTAGAAGGAAATAGGTAAACTGTCCAAACCTATTTTTTACTGCAACCAAAAACAAATCTTGTTTTTGTTTTGTTGCAAATTCAATATGTGTGTTCCAATGTTATTTGTAATAAGGACTTTTTTTCTATCGCCGAGGAGAATAACTGAGGTGTAAATTAGACGTCCTGACAGTTTTGTATTGAGAATTTGTCAAAAAATCAAAATTAGTTAGTTAAACGTTTACTCGGCGAGATTTATATTGTAACTTGCCTTTTATATTATGTATTACCAGGGTTTAAAATTCCCCTCAGCATTCTGAGCGGAGACCCTGTGTTCAGCAAATGACCAATTATGGGTTCAGATTAATAAGATTTTAAATGGTTACTCCTCGCTGATCTTTGACTTAGGCAATAGTTAATCAACAGCCAATTAAGTTGACTATAACATTAGTGGATACCTATTACTGAGCACAAATATATGATGAATGATATTATCTTCTTTTTTTGGCCAGTGGTTTTTGTCATGTCTTTACGGCAAAACGTTTATTATACGTTCATCTTCAATTATCATCTCAACTTAGATAACACTAATGAGAATATTATAGATAACTCTCAGACTTAGGCATGCACTCTTATGAGGTATTTCTTCAGCGTTAAAGCAAGCGACATTTAATTGCTTAAAAGTTAAAATGCTCATAAATCCGAAAAGAAAGTGATTCATGCCTGGAATTCGAATTCCAGACTATAAGAAATGGATGCTGTAGTCCTAATTATTGGACTGTCACCGGTATTTTTTGCTTTATATTTTAACACAACGAAAACAATTATTTAACACATCTTTACTTTCGGATTTGCTAATCTTATTTATTAATTCTTGCTAATTTAACCAAAATGTTTATTAGTTAGAACTTAGTTGTTCATTGCAATGATTTATTAATATTCTATAAAACTTTTCACGAATATTAACTGTGGATCTTCTATCTAAAGCCTTCCTGAAACTCGTTTCAACGTAATTACTTGAACGATTAATATAAATTTGAAAACGTAGACTATAAACTTTAAAATTTAATCAACTGTGTAAAGTTTTCAAGATACAGATTAAATTAAATGTGAAGGAATTTGAGAAGAATTAATTAAAAATTAAAGAAATAATGAAACTCATTTCATAGCAATGATAGTTAAAACAGAATAAAAACAATTTCAATTAGCGTGGGATCTCAAAGCTGTAACGGAGATATTTAATTTTGACTGTGAGACGACAGATGCTTTTATCACACATTTTAACCATTTTATTTTAGATCTTATTTCCACGTTCTAAAGTTGAATATGGTTTATAAGGTAATTGTTAACTCATCTTTATACGGGGTCCTTTTTTATAACATCAACAGGTAGTAATTCGTCTGATGCAACCAGTATATTTTGAACAGTATTGTAGTCTTTTTCATCATTTCGTAGAGGCAGAAAAGTTTTTATCCCTTTTGTTATGACTTCTTATGTGATGTGTACAATACCTCCCGTTATTTCGCATTGATTTTTATATTTAAAAAGTACTTACTTCATTAGTATACCATTGCCATTTCATATATCTTTACATTACTTGAATAACGATTTAAGTATTAGCCATAATATAATACATTTACAACTATAATAATAAAGTCATCGGCTTCAAATTGCTAAATTAAAATCAACTGTATGACACAATTTTTCCACATACCTTACAAAAGTCTGTAAAACCCTTGGGTAAATGCAGTAGTGTTTTATCTTGCTCTACATAATTATGAGTGAAAGAGAAAAATATTATTCAACGCCCACTATAATAGTTTCTGCTCTTGTATCCCGCTGTTGAAACGTGATTTGATTTTAATTAATAACATAAAAGTTGAACAAAATAATATGTGTCTGTTGCAATTTAGACTCCATTTGATACTGTATTATTTAATCAATAGTTTTGGATAACTTTTTATTTGTACATATATAATATGAAATATATCTAATATGAAATATACTCGTTTATATGATATGAGGTGAAATTAAGAACAAAGAGGTAAAAATTTAAAAGGCCTGTCTAAAGTTATGAACATTTTAGAATTAATAGTTTGATTTCGATTATTAAAAATTAAATAATCGAGAATATTGTAATATTTACTATATTTAGAACTAAAATAAATTAACTATCACAACAAACGCACACAAGTATTCTATATAATAAAAAGAAAAAGGGTGGAGAGAATCCATAAAAAGATCGAACAATCGACGATCGATAAGCAAAAAATACAGCAGACGCAAAAGCAAACACCTGTCTCAACGAACCCCTCCTATTGACCCTTTACATATACGAGTATAACAAAAAATGTATACTGAAGCCAGAATACAGGCTATCCAGCTGATATGGTATGACTCAACATCGTTTATGGATATTAAGTTGTATGATTTAGATTGTGTTCGTATAATTTTTTTCTCTTACAGGGGAATATAGTATAGATAGTTTTCAAATAATAGAATAGATTAGTTCCTACAAGGGACCAAAAAATACATTAAATGGAGCCTTGGTACTTCTCTAGCGTCTACATAAAGGCGCTTACCAAAAAAAAAACTGAGGATAGATATTTATGATAGCTAAAGCCACGAGGGTTCTAAGGCGTACTAGTCTACAATAAAGAAAAAGAGATCCCAGGCATTCATAAATAAGATGAACCGGTTAAATAATACACAAAAGTATATCCTGTAATAAACATAATATTGCTTTAAATAAAGAAAAACATAATGCATGATCGTAGTGTAGAAGGTCTATATCCTGTAATTCACTCTACATTTATAGCTTTGACCGGTATTACTGGTACGTCTTTGAAAAAAATATACCATAAGGCAGCAATATGTTCAAAGTTCAGAAACATGTACCTGTTAGAAACAACAAAAGAAATGAGCTCTTCAGCGCCAAACCAGGATTCCTACACTATGAGAACAAACCGGCACACCACTACAATTAACACCAGAAACTATAAATGGTGTAATTACACCCACCTGGAGATATAGTGGTTTGTTCGCTAAATTAGCGTGGAGTTGAACGAACTTGAACTTGTTGCGTTTTGTTGAACTCTTGTTCTGTGTGAAAGATTTTTTGTAATCTACGATTGGACACGAGAAAATTTAGTTAATTTAGTTTTTGTGCCGATCGCGTTTTGTGCGATACCTTTTCAGTTTATCTTTGAAGACTTTAAAATCTCCAAAGATAGTAGCGATAAAATTAAGTTTTTGAGCTGTTGCCAATAAAATACATTGGTTAATTTTTGTTAATAGCACATCATTTTAACTTTCTGATATAAACGAGTAGGCATTTATTTAGTATTTGTATTTATCGAAAGATTAGGAGTTCGAATGGCTTACTTATTACTGAAATCAAACAAAACCTGTTAATTATTAATTTTATTATCAAGTCAAGGCTTAGGGTATAAGTTGTAAGGCTCAGAGTAGTAGATTTTGTGGGTAATGAGAAAATATAATAATATACCTAATATTGGTTGCATTATGATTTTCTGAGGTGAATGATATACAATAAGTAACTGAATATTTTGGAGCCCTTTATTTTCATTTTAGATTGTATTTTAATCAAGTCTTTTTAATTACTATGAGATTCACTACTCGTAAGTAGCTATCGTGTAAAAGATAAAATAAATATCTATATTATTATAATGATTTTATCTAAACAATTGTTCGAAAAGCTTTTATCTTGTCTTATTTAAACTAATGTCTAAAAAGCTTAGTCAATATTACGGGAACAAATTAGTGAACGTGTACCATTTCCAACTTCATGGTTTTGTTTATATTTATTTAGGTTCGACGTCTTAATGCATTGTCTTTAGGCCAACTGTTGGCTTCTTTATTAAAATATTGTCTATGTTTCCTTTGACAGCGACTTGCTTTAAAGTAATTTCATATACGGCATATAATAAATGTATACTTGTCCCAGCTGATTACTTATTTTTTAAATTAAAATTGTACGATAAAAGCTAACCTAACCTAATCTAATTACTATTTGTACGAGCTAATTTAATTGTTCATATAATTTTCTACCTATATCAGATAATGTGTGAAAAATTTGGTGAAAAGTTATTAGAGCAAACATTTTCAACATTACCTGTTTTGCAGCCAAGTAACAAAAAAAAAGTTCGCATGCTGCTGATTTAGATTTTAGTTTGAATTTGTTTGAACAATGATGCTGTTACTAAGATTAGTAGGTATGAACTAACAAACATCTGTCCAATGCCTTAAACAAAACTATAGGGATATTTCTATGACATTATGTTCCGAATAATCTTCGTCAATATTACTGTACAACAAAACATTGTTATCCTTAATAACTACTACAATTAATGTAGCCAGACTTTTCACAGAATCATTTTCAAGAGCTTAGCAATAAAATTTAGTCCAATAGATTCACGATTCGATATTCTATTTCCTGTTCACAGATTCAACGACAATTTCCTTTCTATCAACGAGCACATCTCTATACTTATCTGATAAGTGTTTAACTATGCTATCAATCGTTTTATCGATCGAAGCCTATGATCGTAAAGTTACCTTTCATCTAGCCGCCTTATAACTGCTTTTAGCGTTTGACAGTTTTACAATCAGACTGTTGCATATATCTTGCCTACCATCTTGCTAAATTATGCACCGCCCGCATTGAACCGTTGGGGTTAATAGTCTACCCATCCTGCTTACGTATACGTATTACCTGACCTTTAATTTTAGCTAGAATCTACTAAATAACTAATTATTATTTATTTCCATCATGGTCATTTATAGATTTGGATTTTTGATTGAATGATCAAAGGGATTTTCCCGCAAATTTAGTTAGTAGAATTTGCTTTCCAATCACTAAGATCAGGCAAGGTTTTGAAAAAGGTTATTAAATAGGGCTACTATTAAACATTTAACTTGTATGCACAAAATCTATTGACCTAAAGACTATGCTAAAGACACTATGGAAGCCGCTGCAGGTTGCCATACTATTCGACATACAGTCACGATACTCTGTTCTACCTCGTATCATGTCATCATCTCAAACTATAGAGGTCTACAACTGAATGTAGATCTCTTACAAGGATTACCACGGAAAAACACGATCTTGTGTCGTTTGTATCCAAAAGCTGTTTGCCAATGCGAGGTCGCCATTTGAGCATCTTGGGACTCCATTGTTTATCGAATCTTTACGGTAAGTACGTCGCCATTGCTACTTCATTTTCACGACTTGCTATACTACTTCGTACCTCTGGCTCTCTTGCGGATCTCCTTATTTCAGATTTGCAGGAATACTCCGAACAGAGCTCTCACCATCGTCCATTGAGTGTCCCTAAGCCTTCTTATGATGCCCATAGCTAATAACTATGGATCTCTAGATTATTATTATGGGTAGTAGATATAAGATCTTCCAGGTTATTTGCAAGATCTTCATCATATTATTTTTAGTAATCAAAAACCAGAAATGATTAATAATTTAATAAATCTCATATCTATCAGAATAACCGACAAAACACGTTTTGACGGCATCATCATTTACTATCAATACAAATCATTGTATAGTATAAATTAAAACCCGTTATAGATGAGAAAAAACAAATGAATTCTTATAATAATATGAGATCTAATGAGCCTTAGAACATTCGCATATTTTATTATTCGACGATAAGCTGGCCTTTTGAGTCATCAACGATTAAGTCCATATGCTATTTATTAGTTTATACTATGCTAGTCAAGAACAAACAAGTACAATGAAACTACATCATATTATAATGACCATAGTTTCTTACATTTCAAGAGCAATGAGGTAAGACATACCGAAGCATGTCTTATCATTCGAATGCTTGAACTCGTTTTAAGATAAGACGGATAATATCTTGAAGGTCTCATAAGACATTATCAATCTATTCGATCTTAATAAACGAACACATTATTTCAATAAACAAAAAATTAATTATCGTCATTGATATGTTAATGATATAGGTAGGCGGCGATAATCTCAATAAAGAAGCAATAAAGATTATTAAAATGTTTGGAAAAAGTCAAAATACAGTAATACTTAAGCACTTAAGGATGAAAACATAAAGATACAACATTTATACATTGTGTAAAAAAGGAATATAAAGAACTCCATAATTCTGGGAAACATAACGTCTTCTCCATTTTAGCTTGAAAGAAATTAAAAAGTAATAAAAATAAGGATTTGGATCAGTGTAGTAAAACTTTCTAAACATTTATCAGTTTCAAGAGGCTTTAAGTATGAAAATTTCATATTAAAGTCTATATTGTTATTGTAACTTTTTGATTACGGCTTGCAAAAATTGTATAAATTCTCAATATGTCCAATTTAAATGTTAAGCAGCGCTATTCAAAAGCAATGTGTAAGACTGCAAGTTACTACACTAAGGTAGTTCCTGAATTAAGGCTTGGTTATTCGAACGGTGAACTAAATAAAATAATCAGAAACGTTATCTGTGACATGATCATACAAATATACTGAATTATTGACACAGTTATGGGAGTAGCACCACACGATCGTGCCAGTCGTGAGCGTTGGTTTAGACAAAAAACATTTGAACAAATAGACGGCCATAGAATGCCACTTCCAAGTTCCAACTCACTCGAAGTCGGCCGTCTCGCATTCAAAAGATATGGAATCGACAATAAAGTTTCTCTTTAAGGACCGGAAACCACAATTGACATTTGTAAGTGTAAATTCACCAGATGAGTAAAAAGCTTTTCATATATTGTTATTAGAAAGGAAAGTTATTAATGGTAATAAAAAAAGATAAACGTAAAAGATACACGTCAAATCGAGAACCTCCTACATTATTTGATGCTAAAAAATTTTTTGAATTAAGTCTTTTAAAACCACTTTGTCATCCATAACAAAAATATTATGGTAATCTGTCGAAAGTACTTATGGATAACTACACAACGTTAACTTAATATAATGTTAACACATTTCTATGAATGTCCAAATATTACACTATTACCCGGAACATTGTATCGATTTATTGAAACTAAACAAGTGAAATAATAGTGCTGGGCTTTCTGTTCGACAACATTATCTTACATGATCTTGTTTCAGCCATAACTATCAATAGCTTACTTATGCTTAACTAGTCAACAGATTTAGTTACTTTTTCTTGTTCAAAATATTATGTAATACACGCGCGTAAATACTCACCGTAAGTTCGATTTTTCAAACCCCCTTAAGAGTTGAATTTTCAAAAATCCCTTCTTAGCAGATACTTATGTTATAATAGCTATCTGTGTATAATAAAATGAATGTACCATTAAATGTACGAGTACAATACAGATCATGATCTATCTGATCAATGTGTTTTTTCATTTCATTTCAGTGCAACAAAAGCTCATTTGAACTGTTTTGAGGATAATGTTTCAAACTACGGTAATTTAGTTGCAGTTTATCTTGCTTCGGTTAATCAAACGCATAAAATACATTTATTGACAGCGGTATTTCGAAATCTTGACAAAAGATTGTCGAGTGTACTTACTGGAGTGGAAAAAGGTTTTAAATTAATCTTACTTTATGGTTTACACCCACACGTGGTCGAGAATGTTTTGTGACTGCTGTTAAATTAAAGTACCTACTTAACTTAAACATTACAAATGTTTTCCAATAAAACACTCCAAAAATGAAAACAGAATTCCAAAAAGTTATTCGATCACCGAAATATAAAAGTTTGACGTTGTTCTAATTTAAAAAAAAATCGTAGGAGAATAGTTTGAGATCTTTTTGATTTGTATTTTTGTTGGTGTTGTGGAAAACAGTGACATTCTATATTAGTCAACAGCAAATCCTGACTTCATCATCATCATGGTTTCAGTTTCATTCGCACAGGCCTGAACATAGGCATTTCCCAAACAGCGTCACCACACCCCGTTTCTTCTCAGCTCTTCTCATCCAGCCATTGACTGACTTGCTTTAAATGAATTCTGCAGCGGGATTGTCTAAAATTGATTACTGCAATATGACAATTGCAGCCACCTCTTATTGGTCGACTTCTACACTCTCCCATTATTGGCTGAAATACATTGTTACAGTGAGAATGCTATCTATAAACTCAGTCAATAACTACAATTGAGACTATAGCAATGATTGATGCAGCTTTTGCACTATCGACAAGCTGAATTCACAATTGTGACATCTGTATCAAGTTTAAAGTATTTTTCCAAATAGCACAAAATAATATAAAAGATAAAAATATATACTACAATAGTAATACTGATAACAGATAAATAAACACAAACATAGAGGTGGTTTTAGGGCCTATTGTAGATACATAACTTGAAAGTAGTCCAAAGAAAAATCACATTAACGCGACGTATCTAAAAGGGCAAAAAGGGTAAAAGGCGTGAAAACGGTCCAAATTTGGTACACAGAAGCAAATAAAACTCAAAGATTCAAGTAAATAAAAACAAGCGTTTCCAATACGGATAAATAAAACTATTTAGGGAAATCGGGCTATCTATTATTGTCATGAATCGTCTAACAAACAAAAAGGTGGAAACAGTTACAATAGAAACTGGCAATCAGCATTGGTTTTATCAATGCAGTGCTTGATTATTTTATTTGAGTTTATACGACTGAATTACTAGGTCATATAAAATGACATGATACATTAAATAACTTACTTCCTGGAGTTATTGGGGATTGGCCTTGTTATTTAATCAGCATAAAAAATAAACCAATTGGTGTAATAACAAATACTTATGACAGAATGTGACATTTAACAAGTACGATTTTGTGAGACGTGATTTTATTTGATGTGTAGCATGTTCTTAACAAAGCAATGGCAAAAAATCGTCGCATATTTCTTTAGTCATAATAATCTTATCTTAATAATTCAATTAATTAACAATTAATTAAATTTCAATAATTGGCATTGAGTCGCGACTCACGAGCCTGAAGTGGTATTTTTTTTATTATCAACTTACAAAAAATGTTTCTTATTAGGTAGTACACGAGAAACCACTAAGACTTTATCGTGAATTTGTTTTACTTTGCAATCCTTAAATATTATGTACTTAAGTATATTTTTCATCAGGTTTTCAAAAATTTTAAGAAAGGTCATTAACGATTGAATTCGTTGACGGATGTATGAGATGATGTTAGAAGGAATGTAAGCCGTATTTAGGTCATTCAGTGAACGCGTGAAGAATTGTGGCCTTAATTGGAGAAACCCATTAGAAGGATCGGATTAATAAGCGAATGAATGACACCTCTTAATTATTACAATCATGATAAACAATCAGTTTTAATAACAAAATGCTACCATCTTAGACCGTATCGTCACTTACCGTCAGGCGAGATCTGAGGCTGAAATCTATAGACTGTACTCTGACTGTACTAGTTAAAACGAGACAGATTTATGTCAAGGCATATTTTGTGTCTCGTTTTAACTCTAACTTAAGTCTAAGCTGAGCCACAGTATAAGGAGGAGATAGAGCAATCTTGTCATAAAAAAAAAATTAGAAATGTCATAAGAATCATAATTCGTTAATTTTTTGCTTTTTGTTAGTTTGGGATTCTTAATGATGGTAAACTTATGATATTTGAGTGCCAAAGAAGAGAATAACAACATTTTTCATATTTACGAAAACGAAACTACTAAAAATTAAAACTAAAATTAAATCTAAATTAAATCTGAAATCTGAAATATAAATTCTACGTGAAGTAAAATCTAATTGTGATAAATCATACGAGTACATACCACGATAATTCTTTTATTTGGAATTGTCGATAGGTATTTCCTTTTCCATGGACCATGGTCCCCGGAACAATGTATAATTTATCACAATTACGTTAAATTAAACCACGAATCGAGTCTAAAATCTTTAGTAAAATCTAAATTAAAACAAAATACTTACATAGAACAGTGTAGAAATTTTAAAAGATTAGTTGCAAGAGGAAATCATCTATGCAGGTAGAGTTCTATGAACGCCGACAAAACTCACACATTGCCAGCATAATGACTTTAGCGTACCCTTTCTGAAGCTTCACTTTAGACAGAGATAGCTATACAGGTCCTTTTTAGCCTCGGGGCAAGGCATGAAGATTTGTGCTTAAAGCTTTTTATGTGAGATTTCTTGTTTATTATTAGATTATTGCTTATTATGTTCAAGAGACTATTGATAGTTAATATGAATAATATTTTACCTTTTTGTGGGCATAAATTATTTTTCTTACTTATTAAAGTCCATTCTACATACCTATTATGTCATTAATTTATCATTCATTCATTCTCGGTCACTTTTAAATGTTTTAATTTTTATCACACAGCAATCATTTTATATTTTTAGACCAAATGAATTGAATAACAAATAATTTATTAATTATGATATTACCTTAACTTACTCGAATGTTTAAAAAATTAGAGTAGGAAGGTTGCATTGGTTAACCTACTTTATACGAAATTGTATGACCTTGTGAATCAGAGAAAAAAATTGCAAACTCTTACTCATAGTACATCCCACGTGTTGTTAAATCACCTCTTATTGCGATATCAGGTGAAATTAATATAATCGAATGATGCATAAAAGAATTGCATAAAAACAGGCAATTATTTGCTTATTTTTAATTTTTTATTATTATTTAAATTCATGTTTGCATTGAATTAATTAAAAGATAAAAAGTAGTAAAAGTTTTACACATTTATGCTTTTAAAGCAATATTTAATCCAACAATATTTGTAAATATATTATTATTCTGTATTGTAATTTAAATCGCTATTTTGTTTTCAGTGTTAAGATTTAATGTTACCATTATTAATTGTATTAAGAATCTATCTATAGGAACATTTTATCGGGGCATCGATGAACTTTATTTGTCACTTATTAATAGCTGTCTGGACTCTCGCGACATCTTATCATTTGAGGCACGTAGCTTCCTTGATATTCCTATCAACTATGCACAAACGATGTAAACACTACTAAAATAAAAAACAATTAACATTCTTGGATACAAATTCACAATAATTAGCACAAAAAGCTCACCTAGACAACTGAGATTAATTTTCTCATCCACGGAGTCATCGTCGTTAAAGTATTCCAACTTTTTAGAATTCATGTTTTTACTTTATCACTGAACAAGTTTCATCCACATCGGCTCACACACTTAGTCTAGCACAACACTTGCACTTATGGAAACAATTCGAGTTTTTTGAAATTGGAATCGGTTAAATCACAACGATTTTAAATAAGTGTCCGGGGCATCGGCGCGCGCGCTGTCGACCGATTTGGACCGAGTCAACGACGCGAATGGTTGGATTGGAACTTGAAGTGAACTGAATGAGTGACGCATGACGCTACACACACTTGCAACGGAGCGATAATCTGATTAGTGCCCTTTGCGATTATTGTTCTATTTTCTATAATGCCTTTGTGAATGAAACCATTTATTGTTTTCCGTGTTTAGCGCGGTCGGACGTTGCATTGTTTTCGCAAAACATGGGTATATTTTTTTAACAGCAGCAGCAAAAATATACCTACCAGTACCACCTACCTATTATGTGTTTCATAATGAAGGTATGATAAACGTATTGTTGTGAATTCTTTATATAGATGAGATTGAATTAATATACCGTTTAAAAATTATATTTATAGACAGCTAGTTTAGAATTCTCGATAGGCAGACGACTAGACGCATATCAGCTCTACCTAGTTGAAAAATATATAAAATGAGGTAAAAGATGGGTAAAAGAATCTGTAAAATACAGTAGATTTGAAACTTAGAACCAGTAACCAGTTGCATGCCAGGAACGTAGGTAGGTACCTGCCTACTCTAGACACATAAAACCATAAATTCTACATGTCGTACAAAATTTACTTTTGAATGAATGATTGAACGAATGAATGCACTTTATTTTACACTAATTAAAAAAATTTATATTTAAAATTAACAAAAAGGTACAACGTGGGTACAACTGTCGTTCTTAGCCGTAAGAAGCGACAGCTTCTTTGATTTGTAGATATTATTAATTTTACTTATGTATTCGGTTTTTTTTCAAATAATTTACTTTTTTTATTAAAGTGTTACCTACACTTAAAGGAAATATCCCAATATGTTTAATGCCCAGGTTATTAAACCGGATTGGAAGATTCTGAAGTGCGACATTTTTGCATTTAGTAAGTAGGTAATAGGTACCTACTTATAAAATACGGATAGACCCACACCTATCTTAAGAATATGTTAGAAATTAGAATAGCAAATCTATACAGGAAAGCGCGGCATTGAAAGACTCATATTAGGTAGAGAGACGATCTTTAGTGAGTTTCTAGCGCCTGGCAGCCCCTGGATACAGGCGGCACAAGATCTTGTTTTGTGGCGTTCCTTTCAGAGGTGCTTTATGTCTAGCACGTTCGAGATAATGATGGCCATGATAAAATTATAATTCCATTAGTCTCATCTGATCTCTATGTCAGAGAACGTGTGAAAGTTTTGGGTGTATAGAACAGAAATTAACCATTATTGTTACTATAAAATAACTTGTAGAGAAAAATACCCCGTTTTACAAAACAATCTTTAACAACATTGAAATAAAGGCTACAATTGATTTAATATTTGCAATAAGCACGTTGAGGTTCTTCAATCTTCACACTCACAAGAATACTTCGGTCTTCGGTTCGATTTCATCCGATAGTTAGAAATTCTAGTCGTTTGTGAACAGGAAGAAGTACCTAGCTGTCGGCACTTGTCAAGTAACAGTATGTAATTAAAAGAGTCTAAAAATACAGACTGCAACAAAAAACTAATAAATGCATAAAATAAGTAAGTAGAATTACCTATCTACTTACTAGATATCTGTGACGATTCTTGAATAAAATAAAATAAAATTATTCAAATTGATATTAAATGAAAAATTTTATCAATCAATCAATCAATTTCTTTATTGTGAATTTGGGTAATATACAGGTGTTGCAAATAAAATAAATGGCCAACCAAACTCTGCTTAAATACAGCATGCAACATTAAAAGTTAGCTTAAAATCTATTTCATTACATTATTATTAATTTATTACATATACCTACATTATTATTACATATACATTTCATTACATTACTATTAATTTATTACAATACATTATTATTAGTTTATTTAAGTTATAGAAGCTTTGTGTATCTTTATTTTTACATGAAATCCTATAATTACATCGAATTTGGTTTAGCGCTGGATGGATAACTCATCGAGTGATCAGCTCTCACAAAAAATCTAAAAAATTACCAATCGCTTAGGTACTTACACTTTACTTTTTATGCGCTATATAATTTGTCTCCTCTAAAAGTTGACCCATTGGTCTGGTCCTTGGAATATCTTTTACATTGACTCCCCAAAAAGGGACGGGGTTTTTTCGCTTGCAGGGATGCTTTTCTGAATGCGATGCCGCACGTTCGAAGAACAATGGGTCAGGCTTAGATCTATATCAGTCGCTACGGCCCCTATTTTCCTGGTATTAAGAGTTATTTTGGAATATTGAATCAATGTTAGGGTCGAGCCCTTTCGCACGTTATAATTTGCGACTCACATTTGCACGCAATCATTTTGACGTTAGCGCGTAATTTTAAACTGTATAGGTAGAAGTTACAACTTTATTACGTTTGTAGAGTTATGAATTTTATAGCGATGTAGCGAGCGAAGCGATAGCGTAAAATTGATCTTGATACTGAATTATAGCTTACTAACCCAAGCGAAGTGAGCGCGGGAATTTGAAAATAAATCAAAAAGGTACATATTACATACAAATTCAAAGTCAAAATTATTTATTTCATGTAGGCCAACTTCTAGCTCTTATGACCCACAGTCAAGACTACCACCGGAATGCAGATTCTGCTAAGAAGAGCCGACAAGAAACTCAGCAGTAGCGTTTTTCATAACAAAATAATACAATATTAATATCCAATATTATGTATAGCCACATAATATTGGAATTTCTCCAAATCTATTCTGTGTTATTCATTATTTCAAATTAATTAAATCTTAAGTCATTGTCATGGAAAAAGGAATACGATATCAGAAATTGATTGGATATCGCGTTGTTAATACATTAACAGCTGCCATAAAAATTTGATCGGTCGACAGGGCCTCCTCCTTTGCCGCGGTACTGATCCCTTTTACACTATACGACCAATTTATGTAGTCGTACGACTTGTCGTGTCCAAAGCAACCGAAGCACTATTATCGTAGCTACACCAACTTTACGCTTGCTTGCAAAGGAAAAAGGAATATTAGTCAAGTTCAGCATGGTTAATATTCTTTTTATTGGATTTCCAAATTGGCCCACTTGACACTGTCATCAGATCTCTGGCTTCATCGTTCAAGTAAGCCAGATTTCTCACTCATTTAAAGTTTAAGAATAGGTTGAGGTAGTTTCGGACCCGATGACTCGAACCAGATACTAGATGGTTTGATGAGTGTTGCTGTAGTTTGTGCGGTTTTTAAATGCATATAATTATTAGCATTATCATCAGCAATCTATCAACAGCTCACAATACAGATACACACGCAGCTGTCCTCTCAAGGAAGGATTATTATAGGCCATAGTCCACGCTGGCGGCTCAATGCAAATTGATAGACTTTACGTTTGAGAACGTTACGGAGAAATCTCAGGCGTGCAGGTATCCTTATAATGTTTCCTAACAGCGTTGAAACAAGTGATACTTATCAAGTAGGTATATAGTTATTGTTGCCTTTAGTAAATAAATATTTCTTCTTTTTGTTGTTTTCCTAAAAAAATAATTGGCGATGTTTATTAAAAATTATACAGGTCTTTATGTCTAGTTGTCTAGTTTTGATTGAAGTCATTGTCGTATCGGTGTCGTCTACAAGAAAGTTACCCACACTCTAAAGTTCAAAAGAGAGTAAAAACCACGGATAAAGCGGTCCGGTTCCCACACGAGGCTCTTGTTTTTATAAACTCCGAAATGGCCACGGACCCCCTGTTTCCCGAACCAATTTCAGCGGGAACCACCATATAATTTGGCGCTCCATCAATCTTCCGTAGTTCGGAAATGACAAACCACAGTATTACGTTACGGGTGAAAACTATATTTAAGTTATGCCTGGATTTGTTTACGAGGATTTTATTGGCTTATTGGGGTCTTCAATTTATCTTAATTTTTTGGGTTATCTTTTTACCGTATGGCTTAAGAAGATTATGTTTTTAAAAATTTAAAAGCTGGCGCCTGACTCAACAAATGACGAAAATTGAACGATGCCGGGTGTGCCCCAATAAAATGCTTTTAAAATGTTATTATCAAGGTAACATTCGAGAAGAAAAATGTGGATTGTGAAATTAAATGTAAGTAAGTACCGGTGCGTATTAATTAATATAATATTTGGAGATGTCTCTGGAATAGATGGTAAAGAAGAATTGAAGACTTATTGAGTTGCTGAGCTAGGAGCACAGAATACATAGCACTGCAGGTACTATGAGTACAGAGAGATCAGCAAAGAAGATTTTATTAGGTACGTACTTTAGAGTAGTTGTTTACCTAATTAGGAAATTTAAATTCACTGACAGTAGGTAGACGTAGCCACAAAAAATATTTTAGAAAATATCGGTGCGTAGTTAATATAATATAACATGGTGATATCTGGAAAATAGACGGTAAAGAGCTATTGCATGAAGATTGAAGGGATATCACCGAAGAAGACTTTCTTATCTACCTACTTCAGTAGGGCTAACATGTGCACCACGCGAAAACGTTGTCTACAGGTTTACTCGTAATCTCTATGTGAATCTCTATAGAGATTCTCGAGTAAACGTGTAGACAAAATTTTCTCGTGGCGCGCATGTGCGCATGTTAGCCCTGCTGAATAGTTCTTTGTAACGAAGAAATAAAAGCTTGTTGTTTGCAGCTAGTCCATAAAAAAAAGTTTATTTTCGTTGCCATTGCAGTAATGCCTAAAAATTAATTATTCATTCGCACCTAATCGTAAATGTGCTTTTTCATCGACTCGTCACCTGTAATATCATCTGAGACGCCTTAATGATTACGCTGGTTTTCCAAGAAATTCAACTTTAAATCTCCAAACTATAATAAAAAGACATCCGGCAACGAAAATCTTTTAGTACATAATAATATGTAGGTGGCATCACCATACCATTACATTAAAAGTGTACTGATGTCAATGTTGGTAGGTACTTTCAGTGTTTTTGGAACCTCAGATTTTATTTTTGATATTTAGGGCCTATTTCACCATCCTCTTCTTCGTCTTCTTCTTGTCTCTCTCTCTCCACTCCAGAAGGTTGATTGTCATGTCATTATTATTATAATACTCTCTGTCTTTCACCAAACGAAAACGCAACGTATATATATGGCTATACCAGCCACCCTAGTTAGTACTCTACGATCGCTACTTTACTTCAGCATACGTTAGCGATATCGATCTACGATCGATAACGCTAAAGTAGGGGCTTCCAAAGTTTTTTCACCACGTTTCTCTTCTGGAAGGATAGAACGTGCGTTAAAAATCTTTGGGAGGCCTTGATTTAGCAGCCAAAAGTGTCGCTTCAAATTAATCTATAATTTAAGCTGTCATTTTTATAGAAATAGCCAGTCCAGTGTTAATCATAGATTAATTATAGAGATCAGTGCATTTTAGCCTCGCAACTCGCAACCAGTACATATGCGAAAGGTAAATACATAAATAATAAATATTTAAAGTTTTTTCACACAAACAAAGCCACATTCCTCAACTAGTCTAAAAGATAAGACTATTGAATATGACAAGAGAAATTATTTTCGTTAATAAACAAAGTGGTGGGATGACAAATTGTCGATGCAGGCGCACCCCGATCTGATAACCGAGAGCTGGTGGAAAAACTTGAGGAGATACTCGATAATATTAAAGAGCGTGGATATAATTCGCTCCAGCAATACATAAGTATGTAATGGGAAAACTGTAAATTGTACACAAAATGATATTGTAATTAGTTTCTTGCTGGTTCTTCTCGGTTGGAATGGCAATCAGTAGTAGATTCATTGGACGATTCGAAAGCACTTTGTAAAAGTTTATTTGAATGAAAAATTATTCTATTCTATTCTAAATACTTGCGAATCTACCAGGGAACGACAGATGTTTGGTCAGGTTTGTAATAAATTCTAAAATATGAATAAAACCAAAATAAGAATGAATAAGAATGAATGTGTCGAACTTTTAATTGGAATTGTCATCTTTTGTTACACACACATTACGCAAATAAAGAATTCTATTCTATTTTATTCTATTCTAAGGTAAAGTTTTTTGAAACCAGAAGAAAATTTTACAATAAATTAATGAAATATTTACTACAGAGGAACCTACTCGTAATATTTTGTACTAGCGTGTGTATTGGGCGCTAATTAGTTCCTGCCTCTACAAAAGTGAAATATATAACCTACCGTGGGAATTCTTTAACCTTCATGAGTCAATAGCGAGCTTGAGCTGAATATGAGTATAAATCCCCTCTCCTCTAAGGTTATAATAGGAGTGGATGCGACAATAATTCAAACGACTTCAAAATAATTAAAAGTAATTCAATCCTTTGAATTCCTTGGAAAGATCGAACTGTCAACTTGGTGGTTTGTGATCAAATTAGGAGTTTCAGTTCGGGCCTTACAGTTGCTCTATTGTATTGAGGCTTACCTGCTTAAGCACCTCTTCTTTCTCCCAAACTCTTAGACTAGCATGGTTTCTTTACGGTCAATCTGATTAACCGAAAGCTTGTCTTTCACGATCCTCTGCTTTATGATCGTTGTACGTAATATCGTTGTAATTAATGTTCAAACCTGCACCTGTATTACGTAACTTGTGATTGAGTATCGCGACTGTTGCAATTATAAAAGCTTCAATCGCTCATTAATCCGATTAATTTATTTATCTGTCTTTCGAATCATACGTATGTTATACTAGTTTTAACATATTGTGAACTTATCCGTTAAGATTCTCATTGTCTGTGAACGATAAGTGAAATCTGCTTTGTTAAGAACGTATAGTTCTTGTAATTCACGAGGGTGCGTGGCATGGTAGTGTGTGTCGTATTTATAAAAGTGGGAGCGAGAGCTTGCTCGCGCCTGACCGCTCCCACCTAGGCTCCTGACAGGCACGCACACTTGCGCAATGTGCATGTACACGACGTAACCACAAGTAAAAATCACGCGCCCTCGTGAATTGTAAGAACTATACTATAATAAGTCAAAAGCTGTGATTGTAGGCTTTACGACAGACATCGATTGGAGTCAATATAATGATTGGTCTCCACGTGTTAATGGGCCTTGTTGCGTTGCTTTTTAATTATGTTACGAATAATTATAAGGGCTTGCACACACTTCTGTATATTTTTGTACTTCATATAGCTATATTTTCAGGGATGAAAATTAGCTTAATTAGGTATAAAAACTTTCCAGGTATTAAACTACATATACCCATGTAATAAATCACGTCGACCCATTGCTCCGTTGCTACATGATTGAAGGACAAACTGACGAACTTACAAACAAACACATTCGAATTTACAATATTAGCTGGAATCAAAAGGGATATTCTAAGGTACAGATTTCGATTTCGGGTCGATCCCCATTCCCCACCCATTACTCTATTGTCGTACTCATTCCTAACCAAGTATATTAGGAGTAGGTATTTATATTCAACTTGGCTAATATACCTAATAAAACAAGTGTAAATTGAAAATTTAAAACACCTTCGATATGTGAAATTAAAAAAAAATGTAATTCGCCATTTTGTGGTGGCCACCATCTTGAACATAGTGTATAATATTCTACTAGTCAAGCCCTTTCATTTGATACCCATATTGAGGGAGTTGTGAAAAACTATGTAATCCGTCATTTTGTAGCGGCGGCCATCTTGGACCGATTTTCAACAAACATAACTAAGAACACTCTCGACTAATTCACCTTTCAAACAAAAAAACCAAAATCAAAATCGGTTCATCCGTTCGGCTGCTACGATGCCACAGATAGATCCACACACATACACACATACACACATACACACACACACACACACATACACACACGCACGCATACACACGCAGACACCTCAAACATAACGACAGGGTGTCGTTTTTGCGTCGGGGGTTAAAAAGAAAGAATGAATGATCCTAAAGCAAAAATATTTTGCTTTTTTATGAAGATTACTGTGTCGAAGCTTTACGATATCGCCTTGATTCTCGATATCGTTGCAAATAAGTCGACCCACTTCGCTGACAGGTGCGTAATGGGTCCAAAGAGATAATTATTATTATTATGTGCAAAAAGTTTATTAATAATGTAAAAAGGATGTGATAGTTTTTAATGAAATTGGCCCCTGCTTGTAAATAATTACACACATGATGTACCTAGGTTTTTATTTTTATGCCTGTTCGTACCTACCTACCTACTATGCACTACTTATATAAAAGCGTGTGTACATTTTAATAAGAAGAGAAGTAACAGCCTCGTTGGTTCTACTGCGGATAAAGAATTCCCGGGTTCGATTCCAAGATCAGTGAGGTCAAAAAAGTTTTGGGATTTTCTGTCATTTTAAATAAATTTATTTTTACCATTGTGTACGTGGTAGATATTGTCCTGTTTTATTTAATTTATGTAAAATTTTTGACATTCGTAAGCACTTTTGTAAGTCAGGATCGAAGAAAAATAAACAGTACAATACAATACAATAAAAAATTCTCAGTAGGACCAATTAGGTCTTTGTTAGGACTACTAGCTCAAAGATACGAAATTGGCGGTGTGTCACGCCAGTGCCTCGCAGAGCACGTAAAGCCTTCGGTCTTGTCTCTGACCCTTCTCCGTTCGTGTTGGATTTTCGTCCCATCGGGAATAGAGAGTCCACCTGTGTTTGCACCACAGGTTTGCACATACACTTGTGCACTATAATATCTCCCGCGCAGACGGTTAATATCTGTGGAGTCTGATCGAACTTCGTTTGTATGGGGCGTGCTTGAGAACTTTAATTATTACTCGTCATCCAATGATTTCTACATAAATATCGTCACGGTCATCACTGAAACACAGTAAAACAGCGAAACGCGTAAGTATCTGCCTAAAAAGCGGTTTTTAGGGGAAAATAAAACAATAAAAACTATGGGAAAGGTCCGAGAAGTGAACGCCTAAAAATGTCCGACGCGTTCATCCGGACGGGAGCGGAATTTTAAACAGACCCCTATAAAAGGAGAGATCGGGATGCTTCGGATGTATCGAAAAACTCCCAGCTTTGGAATACGGCCGTCCTTTCGACCTTTGAATAGCTGTGTTTTGTCCACGAGGACGATCAACTTTGTTTTGATTTTAAATTCAAACTAGTTTTATCTGTTGCTATGCGGTATCAAACCCGACTACCGTATAAAAGTTTTTTTTTTATTCGATGACAAGATAGCCCTTGACTGCGATCTCACCTGAGGGTAAGTGACGATGCAGTCTAAGATGGTAGCGGGCTAACTTGGAAGGGATATAGCAGTGTAAACTCAACCCATATCCCTAATCGGTTTCTACAAGCCATCGTGCCGGAACGCTAAATTGCTTGGCGACACGTCTTTGACGGTAGGGTGGTAACTAGCCACGGCCAAAGCCTCCTACCAGTCAGACCAGAGACAATTTAGAAATTATAAATTCCTAAATTGCCCCCGCCGGGAATCGAACCCGAGACCTCCCAGTTATAAGACCACAGCGCTCACCACTGCGCCAGGGAGGTCGTCGAAAAAAGTACGTTAAAAAGTGCGGTTAAAGGTGCGGACTGAACACTGAAAAGTCGTAGGTTCGAGCCCCGCCCGTTGCACTATTGTCGTACCTACTCCTAGCACAAGCTTTTCGCTTATTTGGACGGGGTAGGCGAATATAAGTCAATTTCTGCTTGTCTTATATTCTTTAAAAAAAAAAGCGATTTTGGCGTTCCGGCACGATGGCGCGGGCGTGTAGAAACCGATTAGGGGGTAGGTTCGGGTTGAATCTACACTGCCATACTCGTTCCATGTTAGCCCGCTACCATCTTAGACTACATCGTCACTTACCATCAGGTGAGATCGCAGTCAAGGACTGTCTACAAATAAAAAAAAAACATTATTTTGGCTGTAAGGTGCTCCGAATATTATCTGTGATCATAAATTGATCCGTGCTTTTTAATCGAGGCTATGCTAAAAAGACCATCCTAAAATCAAGGATTAAAAAAACGAAGAGAATCCACCGTTTTTTTTCTCCAGTTTGTTTTATAAATATCTTTATATCAAAAAAGGGGTTCTCGATGGGTTAATTTTTATAGATCTAAAATTTCTCATCCCGTGAAGTGATACATGATAGGGATCTCTTAGTTTTATGACGTCATCTTTTACGTTTTTTTCTCGCTGCCGCTTGGTCATTTCAGATAAATTGGCACGATTGTGACACTCCAAACATGTGATCTGAATATAAAATATAAACAATGAACGTTTAAAGCGTATGTTGATGTAGGCGACTTTGCTTGGGTGATGCAAGTCAATATAATAGGTACATAATAATATTTTTGTATCTTTTGTACCTACTTATCTTCTTAAGTTAACCACTATGTGCTTATAATTTTATTTGATCCAATTAGGAAGAAATCAAACTCCTTAAACGCAAGGGGATTAAAATAAGAATGAAAGTTTGTATTAAATTCCGTCATTTTTTTAAGGTATCCACGCGAACTCGTGGGCTAGTAGGTATTGATTTATTTTTATTTAAAGAAATAGCTCAATATAATTTCTACGTAAAAAAAGACTTGTATTATGTACGCATGATTTCTTTCACACTTTTAATTTTTATACATATAACCAAATACAAGCTTGTACTGTTAGCAAAGGGTAACATTAAAAATGTCAGACATTAAGTGGACCGGGTCGTGCCTTGAATTTGAAATAAATAAAAAAGAACAGCTAATAAAGGGAGATAAATTTTGGAACAAGACGATCGATGCGGGGATACGGTGTTTTGTGGTCGATGACACGTTTTAAGTATGATCCTGACGGTATAGTGATTTTTCATGTCAGCTTTTATTCTAGCGAAATAAGACCTATGTACTGAAGAACATATTATTTAATAACTAGATGATGCCCGCGATTTCGTCTGTTTTTTGATCCCGCGAGAACTCTTTAATTTTCCGGAATAAAAAATGGCCTTCGTGTTATTCCAGATAATAATTTATCTCTGGGCCTTTCAGCCAAATCGGCTCAGTCGTTGCAGCGTGATTGAGTAGTAAACGTTAAAACTTTCGCATTTAAAATATTAATAGGAAATAGGATTATGTAACAATGTGTCAACGCTTTAGGTTATTTGTTTAGGTTATTTCTATGTGAACCTTGAAGGATATACAAGATGTCAACACATCATAATTTCAACACATTATAATTTTTAAATTTTGGTGCAATTTAATTCTTTCAAGATACTTACCAATTTTCAGTAGGTAGGTACGGATTTCGAAACTTCGGCGATGAAAACTTATGTATTCCTACTAGTAATCTAACATTTTTTCTCTTTAATTTTATAGTATTCTTACTGTTACAATGCATTTTAGCGAGAGAGTGTCAGCCAATCAAAGATGATTGCGATCGGCGTACATTATAAATAAAATTATATTTAGACAATTTCAGAGCCGGTATAAAATTATGGTAGTGCAAGAGAATGCAAGCTAAATAAAATAAAAAGAAGTGTGTACGATTTCCAGTTGTGAAGTTTGAAATGTCAGTGTTGTTATTGAGTTTATGTCCGACGTTTGTTTATCATTTTACTGCAATAGCTCTGGGAGGCTGTACTGTACGCTGTGAAGGCTGGATTTTGAAAAAAAGGCCCATCAGCACGCGGTCCGGCGAGCGTTGACTTTGTGACTCATCCGTCGCGCACGCAAAAAGCCGGCCACCAGGGACGATAAGACGTCACTTTCGTAAAATTCTAAATGTAGGTTAAACTAGACGATGCCCGCGACTTCGTCCGCGTGGATCAAGGTTTTTAAAATCCCGCGGGAACTCTTTGATTTTCCGGGATAAAATGTAGCCTATGTTTTAATCCAAGGTATAATCTATCTCCATTTTAAATTTCAGCCAAATCGGTCCAGTAGTTTTTGCGTGAAAGAGTAACAAACATACACACACACACACACACATACAAACTTTCGGCTTTATAATATTAGTGTGATATTAGTGTGATAGTGTGATACTCTGTATCGTCGTTACAAATTTAAAACCTCCTAAGTGTCTTGTGGTCTAAAGGTGTTTTGTAAATAGATGAAAAGCGTTTTCTAAGATTTACATACTGAAAAATTCTCATATACGTACGTACCTACTTATGATTTTTTTTAAAGATACAACGTACATAGGTACTTACATATTTTTTTTTTTTTCAGAAAATTTGTTTTTCTATGATAATGATATATCACATGGGAGATACCTATTAAATTTTCAACGACGACATTTAAAATCCTTACTAATATTATAAATGCGAATGTGTGTTTGTTTGTTGGTTTGTCCTTCAATCTTGTCGTAACAAAGCAACGGATCGACGAGATTTTTTTTATGGGTATAGTTGAGGACCGGGAAAGTGACATAGGCTATTTTTTATCCCGGAAAATCAAATAAATCCCGCGGGGTGTTTAAAAACCAAATCCCCGCGAGCTAATCCGTAATTAACTGCGGTTAGCTTAATCAAAAACACTGTGACTAAACCACGATTAAAAACTCATAACTGTGGGTCTTTAAACCTGCATTTGACGTGCTATGCAAGTCTTAAAAACATTACGTAAATCTACTGCTTACACTATTAAACCTAAGGTATTCTAGAAACATCATTCCCACGTTTTTTGCTCATTAATCAATATTAGGTTTTGTCACATAGTAAAGGTATTTTAATATAGCTAATCAGCAGAATGGCGAGAATCATTATTGCCAGGAACAGAACAAACGATAGAGATGCATAGTGTCTCTCGTATCGTCAGCATACATAGATGGCACTTGCATATAAATCGCTTTGTTCTGTTCCTCGTAATTAGCGTTGCCAGACGTCCCGTATTTCCCGGGACATCCCGTATTTTAGGCATAGTTTAAAATGTCCCGGCGGGACTGACTCTGTCCCGTATTTGAACCGTACGTCGTTTTTCATAATGAAATCGATCTAAGTATCCACACACGCAACGTTCGTAAAACGTACTCGTCTCGATACTAACTTGCACTCGCAGCCCACATCGACCAATGACAATGTTAGTGTCAGAATGAAAATGTTAAAACTGACTCGATCCTCGGAAAAATATAAAAATGACACTAAATAATTTTGTTTTTTATTTGTGCCGGGTAAAAAACTAAAATTTTTTCCTCCGAAACAATCTTCTATTCTGCTATTCCGTACTCCGAGCTTCGAAGAATGACCACACTTTATTACTTACTTATGTTTTAAATTATGAAAAATAATGATTATAAATTATGGCAAAATTCAAACCTATTTTAAATAGACAAAAATTAAAATTTAGTAAATAGTTCAATATGCAAAATAAAATCCCTTTTTATGAAAGGGACACCCTGAAAAAAATATATATATAGCTAATCGGACGGCAGAAATGATGTCATTTTAGGCGCCACATTTTTCTGTGCGTCTAATAAGTGAATTGTTCGCTATAAACGGCCTGCAACCTGTTTTCATTGTTATTCTCTGGGGAGAGAAAATGCATGTCGGTACACGGGGCCGCTTGATTTGTGCCAATGGAGCTGTCACTTTAGTATGTGGGATTGTTTTGGAAATAAACTTTTATAGAGCCGCTCTTTTTATTGCAGTTTTGTAGCACGGTTGCTACAAAACTTTATGTTTATTTTGAAGCTATGACAGGACCATCAAGTGATAGACGTCCACAGCTGAACGTAGTTCTCTTGAAAAGATCGTCACAGAATACGATCTTTTGCTGCTTGTATCTACAACGTGTAACAAAAGGGGGGTATCAACCCTGAAGGAGGTGAGTGTGCTCATGAAACTGAACAACTTTCTTCATGGAACATAGGTCGTAATATGAAAAAAATTTAGGACCTCCCATAGTAAATCAATCAGCGGATCGTCAATTTTGTATGGGAGGTCCACATTTTTTTTAATATTTCGACCTATGTTCCTTGGTTGTTCAGTTTCATAATATGATAAGGTATAAGGTGATTGCCAGCGATTCGCTTGAGATCGAGAGAATGAGCAAAAACTGATCTGGAAAAGGCATTGGAATCTCATATAGGTTCTAAAAACCTATTATTTTACATGGTTTATATTAGAACGCTCACGCTAAAGCTACTGGATTAAGCGTGTTACTGGTAGCCATAGAAAAATTAAGGTGGTAATCTTAATAGGTTTCGACCACTAGAAGAGATGGAGAAAGTTCTCCAAAGACGCTAGACTCATTTGAATATTGAAACATTTGTTTGTTAGACGAATTAAATAGGTGCCTCCTATAGGAGCTAGAAACTTTTTTTCTAAAGATTTAAAACTTATTTCGTGGTTGAATGACATAATTATGATTTACTGATGCTAGCGATTTCGCCAACGTGAAATTAAATTTAAAAAATCATTGAGAACTCTTTGATCTTCCGGGATAAATAGTGTAACTTTCTAGGTTCTCAACGATACTTACCCATGAAAAACTCACGTCGACCCGCAGCTCTATTGCGGCGTGAATGAAGGAAAAATCAACAAATAAAAATATTTCCGCATTTACAGTACAGTAAGGATTATATGATTAGGTAGGTATGTACCACGATAAAAGTTTTAGTTGGAACTGTTGATATTTTGATCCAGTTACTTTGGATCCGTCGTGACCACGACCCATATTTATTCTGGTACGTACTCTTAGGTATAAAACAATATCATAGCTTTTTCTGTTCGGTTATTCACCTATTCAGTGATGGTGCTTTGTGTCTGTGCAAGCCTGCGGGCTAAAAGCCAGATGCGTTACAAGGAAGGGCGCCGTAAATATTTATAATTTTTAGTTCGCTTCCGTAATACAGGGCACAGAAATAGAAGGCATTCGATTACGATTAGAATTAAGACTACAGGAAGGTAGAGACGTTTCATTTGAAGTTCTTTGTTTCCTGATACAGTAGTCGTACAGTTAGTCGTGATATTCCAAGGCAAAATAACGTTACTAAAAGCTCAAATACCGAGTTTTATGGGTATAACTTGAAAAGTGAAGTTTCATACAAAGTTTTATGCCCTATTTAACCCTCTTTGGGGTGGTATGACGTAGGCACCACAATCCTGATTTTTATCCGGAGCGGTAAACCGAATCTTAGGACTATACAGCTATTGCTACTGTTCCATTGACATCGGGTGTAGAACAGAGAACGTATTTCTTCAGGATTTCATAATATACTTGATCTGAGCTGACGACGCGGATAGATTCGTAAGGTAATCGGAGGCAGGCGAGTGCTGGAGATTTCATAAGTATTTTGGAAGTATTCTTTATGTATCCATAGTTTTTTTTAGACTTAAAGACACCCACATTATAGTTAGTTGGAAAAACGGAAGCCAGAAGGGCAATCCAAATTTTTGCGGTGCGTATTAGGAACGAGGAAGCAAAGCGCTTAGTGCGAGATCGTGGAATTTCGACCAACTAGCGGTGCAGATTCGTACGATGCCTTGCGGTTCGGTGGTAGAATGGTGATGGAGGAACTAGTACATTGCATTTTTCACCAAGTTTTTCTAGTTCCTCCGTTCAAAAGGGCGAAGACGTCGACACTGCCTTTTTACGAGGCTTCCATGAAAACCTATTGATGTCACAGCATGGACCCTGTCCTATTACGAAGTGGGTTGGGACTCATTCCGCCGCGTTGTGGCGCTACGGGTGGCGAGTAAAAACTATTGCAATAGGTCTTTATAGGTGCTCAATTTTCTGCCACTTACGCTATGTATACGGCAATTTTTAGGGTTCCGTACCGAAGGTACCAACAGAACTGTATTACTAAGCCTCCGCTGTCTGTTTGCCCGTCTGTCTGTTCTCATGAACCGTAATAGGACTTGAAATTTTCATAGAATGTGTATCTCTATTGCCGCTATAACAACAAATTATAAAAAACAAAGGGGGTCCCCATACAAGATACGTGATTTTTTCGGCGTTTTTGCTTGGCCTTAACAATCGCTGTTACGAAGATACGTACCTTCTGATTAGTAGGTATGTTGCAAGCTTAATTGCAAGTGCAACTCTCATCACCAGGCAACTACAGTGATCCGTTGATCGGTTGCTGCGTGATTGAAGGACAAACGGACAAACAAGCCAATACTACTGATTATAGTTTTTCAAAGCTACCTAAAAAGAGGTACCTACCTAAAGGTAAACACGATTTTTTCACTTAGCGGGACCAAACTGTCTAACATGACTCGACTTTTTGTCTGTAGTGACAATCTAATGCTAATGAGATCTATAGAGCGTCCTCTGACTTAGCTCGGACTTAAGATAGCGTTAAAACGAGACACAAATATGCTCCGACATAAATCTGTCTCGTTTTAACTCTGTCTTGAGTCTGAGCAGAGTGAGAGAGTGGACTATAGGTTTCAGCTTTACAACATATTACAATGTGTTGGTCCATAAACACTCAAATAACTCAACAGTTTTATAGTTTTTAAAACTACGCAATGCCATTACCGCCCATTAGGTAAGCATACTCAGCAATATAAAGGAAAGCTTTAAACGTAATTCATTTTTAACAATACTTTAATGTGTATTAAAAATGTAGGCCGCTTTTAATGGAAGACCTTAGTCTAAATATTATATTAGAAATGTGTTAAAGTGTTATGTAGTTATGTTTATGTTGTCATGTCGTAACTTTTAGCCAGGCAATACACGTCAGGTTTTTTCATCCGATTGTCTGATCCGGTAGCCTGATCAGGCTACCGGAAGGCGTTGAAGCCATTACTTTGTATGAACAGTCAATACACGTCCGATCCGGTGGCCGGATCGGACGTCCGAGTCGGAAACGGGCGCGAGGCGTTTCCGATTTTACTGTCGGTCCGATTGTCTGAAGGCGCGGTCTACATACTTCTAGTATGAGGCAAAATAGACATCCGGTTACTTCTTCCGATTTTGCCAGTCAGGGTTCTCAACTTAGGGCTTTTAGCCCCAAATTTAGGGCGGAATTTTGCTTATTGGTATTTTTTTAGGGTTCAAAAAAATTTAGGGCTATTTTTAGGGGCATAAATAAATTTTCAAGCGTCACATAATTGACTGACCAAAACGAGTAAATAAAGTAAAACGTCTACGGTATTCCGGAATAATATGCTTAAAATCGTTTTATAGCTAAAGTGTTTTGAAAATATTTCAATACATTAGCGTTGAACACGCTTTTTCGATATATACCTAATTCCTTTTTCATTTTAAAACGTGATGGTGGATCTTGCGTTACTTTTACTCCATCTCCAAAAAATGTTACAGTTATAATGTAAACATATTGTATGACTATAAGAATTCCGAATAATGTAATTAAAATTAAGTTATATTATTTTTATTTACCTCAATAAAACGGGAAACTCATTTAAACATTAGCCTTGAATGGTAACAAGATACAGGGGTTTTATTGGGGCTTTTGAATATTGCATTTAGGGTTATTTCATGTTGATGTTAGGGCTAATTTTTTTTAGGAGTTGGTAACCCTGTTGCCAGTTGAATCTAGCGCTGACACTGTGTGGACGCATCGTTGTGGTTCGAATAATGGGCGAAAATTATGAACAAAAAATAAAAAAAAATAATTCATAATAATAAAATTATTATTAAGTTGTTAGATGTTTTAAATAGAAATGACTCTCAGTGAGTCTTGTCAAATTGATTAGATGAATCCAATAGCGACGTTTTTACTTCTTTCTCTTTCCTCTCTTTAAAATTTCTGTGGTGGTGTCGTGTGGTGCGGGTTGTTACGTTCCCTCAAATATGGTTGAGCGAAGCAATGGCTGGATCCTACGTCATGCTCGTGAACGGGTGCCACCAACGGGAATGGGTCTGCTTTTGCCTGCCTGTCTTAACATGCATTGGATTGTTTTGCATTTTTGAAACTTTATTGTGGAAACACTGTATACATAGCATAGTTTTGTTACCTATTGTAAAAAAATTTTTTTTTGAAAAGAGCGACCGCCGAGTTTATTGCTGGCTCTTCTTGGCAGGAACGGCATTCCGAACCAGCGGTAGATTCATTGACGATTCAAAAGTACTTGTAAAAGTTTATTTGAATAAAAAATATTTCTATTTCTATTAACTCGTCATCCATCTTCTTTTCTTCTGCTTTGCTCCAAACGCAAGCACTCGGGATGATAGCTCGGGAACGACTGAGTTCAGAAAAAGCCTGACGGAAAAATCGGATGTGTATCGAGTAAATACGATCCGGTTGCCTGATCAGACAATCGGAAACAAAATCGGACGTCTATTGCCAGGCTTAACATCCATTAGTATGAATAAATACACTGTATGGAAGCAATTGTTTCTTGAGTGATTTCTGAACAGTACAGCACAGATAAAATTCATAACGATTTTGAAAATTGTAATTCTAATCTACAAAAAATTATATTATTACCGTTTTCGATCACCAAAAAAATATTTTTGTTTAAAATAAGTTTTTGTCGAGAAAATTGTTTCCAAATAGGTATCAACTATCAATTTTCTTGTGGGCTTGGCCGTGGTTAGTTACCACCCTACCGTCAAAGTCGTGCCGCCAAGCGATTTAGCGAAACCGATAAGGGGTATGGGTTGAATGCACACTGCCATACCCCTTCCAAGTAGCCTGCTGCCATCATAGACTGCATCGTCACTTACCATCAGGTGAGATCGCAGTCAAGGCCTATCTTGTTATGAAATAAAAAAGTAAATAAATTTCAAAGTAACTTAAACCCAAAAAGTATAAATGCTTACTACATAATATTATCAATGCGAGCTGAAGTTAGAAATGCCATGCTCAAGCCATTGTTGCCAATGAACGGCCGGCCTAAGCCAGAGACTATCGCTCGCCAACATAGTACCAAATGAAGCGATAAAATCGGCGTGGTTAATTAGTGAAATCAAAATAAAAAGCGTTGAGACTTTGAGAACTTTCACATCGCGAATCAATCTTGCACGAACGATACCTAATTCTTTTATTATCTTAGGCCCAGTTGCATATCAGGCGGTTAAAGTCAGGTTACCGTTAAAGTTTATTTTGATGTATCCTAATCTATCTAATAACCGTAGGTCATACATGCCCGCATGAAATGTCAAAAATATCGGCTGCGTTTCCGCACTGGACAGCCAAATTGAGATAGAATGAGTCAACCAGTCAACCCTTCAGTCAGCGGATGAGTCAATTAGCCACCTTAAAATTCTATTACCTAACACTCATGCTAATCTATAGCGTGCTCTGACTTAGTTCGGACATAAGGAAAGATTGGCTGCATTACTATAGACCGCACTCTAATTCTGCCCAGACTTAAGACAGAGTTAAAACGAGACAGGTTTATGTCAGAGTATATTTGTGTCTCGTTTAGATAGAGCTACTATGTTAAGTCTGAGCTAAGTCAGAGCACGATTTATAGATCTCAGTATGAGACTCCATTCAGACTCTATTATAGGGAACAGAACAAAATCATCATACATTAAAAGCACCAAAGCTATTGACAAACGTAAAAAAACTTCCTCGAGTTGCAAAAATCAACATTCATTAATTTAGTCTAAAATTTTATTCGTGTTATACGAACTTATGTAATGCTCTGTATTTATTAATGTATTAAAAATAAATAAAAAGATTTTTGGTGGTTATATTTAACTTTAACGGTTAGCTAACCTTCACCAAAGTATGTGCAACACGCCCTTAGTAATTAGTTTTGATCACGGGTAATAAATTGGTTTATTCGAGAGAATGTATCTGAGCAAACAAAATAGGTTAACGTTCATTTTGAGAGAGGCATCAAATCTATAATAATATAAGATTCAGCGACAGATGGTACGCTTTGTTTATACAAAAGGAACTTTCTTAGTTTTCAAGTAATTATTTCGATATATCTATAGTCTCTACAACTATAGTGGTACAATCAAGACATGCGGTAGCTTGTCAAGCCAAGTTCAAGCTAAAAGAAATCTTGTTTGCCAGGATCCAGTACAAAGAATCGCCAGGAACTGCATGTCAGAAAATTATATAATGCCCTCAAAGGTGTATAAATTGAGATGGTGATTGAACCCGGTGATGGGTTGAAATGGATGAGTTCAGTAGAAGTATTACGATTTTCGGTGCGTGGTTGCCTTAAGACCCGGTTTTAGCCGTTCTACCACGTTTTACTACGTTTCAAGACCAATAGATATATACCGTTCATCCGGGGATAGAAATACTCCCAAAATAGCCATCAGACCGATTTGTCAGCACATAAACCATATTACAGTGGTTCAAGTTGATACTGACAATCGATCCTGTCAGCAAATGCCCTCAGGGCGCTATTGGAGCTGACCCGAACTCTGCGTAACAAGCATGTCCATTGTCCACCGCTTTCGCAGAGTGATGTAGAAATGACTCATCTCCTTTTTCTTTAGCGCCACAGCTTTGTAAGTTATAACATACAGGTCTTATTTATACAACTTGTTTAAATAGCGCCAGCTCGTGCTATTTTAACTGTAATTAACTCGTAATTACTATGAAAGTGGTCATGGCGTAGGACACATTTTTATAATTGTCACTAAGGCTCGCTGTAGGCGATAGACAAAATAAAATTTCCTTTTTGAATTATACAGCTCTAACGTACCAGTAATTGTTTATTCCTAACTGCTTAAAAGTATTGCCCTATTTGCTTTTTTAACGTCATCGTATGTATCAATACGAATAATAATTTAATAAAAAATTATATTCAAAATCTATCTTTATAAGTGTAAAATTCAGTAAATGGGATTCATGTTTACTTTTTACCTTTAGAGGTGAAAATATATTACCTTCAAGTTCGGACCAACGCGTCGAGAAATAATAAAGAATCATTAAAATCAGTTTACAATCATTTCACATTTCTGGCTGTCTTAGCTGAAGATTTTGATGATGATGAATAAATATGTAGCAGCAAGACCACCATTGGTAAAATCGAGCTTGTTTGTCGATGGATCTCGTCACACATTCAATAGAAACAAGGTCTATCGGGTAAGAAACTCGAACAAAAGACTAGAGCCAAAGATTTCGCTACAAATAAAAAAAAATATCAATAACGAAATTAATTTAGTTTTGTCTTAAGACTGTATAGTGAGTGTGCAAGGCCTAAGATGCCTTGTTAGAAAGTTGATACGTATTTATTTAACGTGAACCGTGCGAACGTTATTATTTATAGTAATATGTGTTGGAAAGCCGAGGAAAGCGCGTCTGTCGGTTTATCACGGTCAGGTAATAGGTGTTTGTGAGGTGATTAGCTATACTCGAGTCTCGCGATCGGTTAATAGCAACTGCCGTCAAATTATCTTCAATGACAAGACATGGTCCACTGTAACATAGTATGAAATATACAAAGGCTTTTGAATATTTGAGATTAAGTTGCATTAGACGAGGTTTTACAATCTATTGATACATAAGTCTTTACTATAGTATACCTCTAATAACAAAAAGTGAGTAGTGAGCCATTGATGGGTTTCTGATGATGATGATGATGGATGATGAATGATGTCACGGCGGCCAATCTCCACAGAGATTAGCCATCTGAGCAGGAGATATTATAGTGCACAAGTGTGTGCAAAAATACAAGTGCACTCTCTATTCCCTCACTCTCATAGTCCGATGGGATGGAAATCCGATACGACCGGATAGAGATCAGGCGCAGGACCAACTGATTTACGTGCTCTCCGAGGCACGGGGGTGACACACCGCCTACTTCTTAACTCCGTGACTTAACTTCCTAACTGAGAATTTCTTGACAGAAAAACTCAATACGTTTTTCTTTTGCCTGACCCGGGAATCGAACTCGAGACTTCATCATCCGCGGTCGAATTTGCTAACCACTAAACCAACGAGGCACTGAATAGATAGCTAATCTAGGCTAATCTAGGTATGCAAACTTAAAAGATGATAACACCCAATCTATCACATAATACAAAACTTGTTTGCTTGTCGTTCCTGTAAGGTGGTAACTCACGAAAAACAAACTAAATACCAAATCAAACTCAAAAAACCTAAACCTGTTTAGTCCATTATAAAGGACAAGTTCCCGATTATCATTACAAGCGCGATTATCAAGTCAAGGCGCGTTAGCTTAAACAGTTTTTTATCTTCCTAATGGTGGAAGCAGCGCTGTAAATCAGCGGCTGCTGTTGGATTAGCGGCCTCATTTTCCCCGCATTTGCATATAGAGTACCTACCGACGGGTACGTACTTTGTAATAGTTTAGGGAGATGGTCCTATCTATAGGACATTGCGTTTAGAGTGACTCTGTCAGATTACCACCTCTCTATTAACATTTCCAAAGTTTCCAAAGTGTAGAGGGATTTCGAGAATGGAATTTCGCAGTAATGTATCATAGGGAATAGTAATGTACTCGTATCAAGTTTGCATGATACTTAGGGATTCAAAAAAGGATCGATACCTGAGTAGCATCGATACTTTTGGTTCGATACCTAGAAAAGCTCCCGAAAGCTGTACCACTCCATCGAAAAAGATAACGCTATACATCAGAAAGAGAATATAGTATAGACAATGCTTACTTACGGTACTTTCCCATTTACTCGGTATTTTTATCTTATCACTAGATTTCACACATCAAACAGCAATTTAATTTTCAGTCAAACCGGTTCAGACATTGCGGCGTGATTGAGTAACAAACATCCATCCATCCATACATACATCCAAACTTTCGCACTTGTAACATTAAAAGGATTTACCATTAACCAGTTTAACGCTCACTGCGCTCATGTTATTTGTCCTTTTCCATATTTCTTCTTACTCGATGATAGTATTTCTTGCAAACCTCTTATGCCTCACTCCCAATAAGTCAATAGACTAGACTAGACGCGGTAATGACGTCAGCCCACTTGTAGGTTGGAGCGGGCATTCGTGCCACTTCGATCACTATCGTTCGGTTACCATTTAACGTATACTCAGCTTCAATGATATTAATAGATGAAATGATTCAGATAATGATTTTATAGACCTACCCGTATGAGTTCTATTCGATTATAGGGTATGCCAATTCCGTCAATAGAGAGTGATGAGTGATGACCAATTGATGGGCAAAAACTGTTCCAGATAGGTACTTTTTGGTGCTTGGTTGATAGGACACCGATATTAAAAAAGTGGCTGTACCCAACTGGATACTGAAAGCAAGATATAGACAGCAATGGGTTTTTCTGGAGGAGGCCTTGAATTGAAAAGGATTCCTCATGGATTTTAAATTAATAAAATGTAATAAGTAGTTAAAGACCCATCCTTTCAGAAGGGAAGCGTGATAAAAAAACTTTGGAAACCCCTGCTTTAGTGTGAGCGATCGTAGAAAGAGACGACACGGATGTGGCTTATCATATGGCTAGGACAACTGGTTTTCTTAATTCATAAGTACCTTACATAATAATATGTCATTGATTCTTAACTTTAAAACTTTAAGCATGGACATACCAAAAATAATGAAGTAAGGTCATCTATATATATAAAATTCAAAGTCCTGACTGACTGACTGAGATATTAACGCACAGCCTAAACTACTGAAGTTAGAAACTTGAAATTTTTACAGTTGGTTCCTTTTATGACGTAGGCGCACACTAAGAAAGGATTATTGGAAACTCCACCCCTAAGGGGTTTAAATAGGGGATGGAAGTTTATATGAAACTCCGTCATTTTCAAGCTGTTTCCATCAAAGTTGGTATTTGAGCTTTCAGTTAAAAATAAAGAATTACGTGTGTCACAGTTTTTGAAAATTCCACCCCAAAATCTAATTCCACGCGGACGAAGTCACGGGGGCAAAAGCTAGTACGGCTATAAGGGCGGCTGGAATTTTTAATTCATACCCTACATAATAATATGTCATTGATTCTTAGCTTTAAAACTTTTAACATGGACATACCTATGTAGAAGGTACATCAAACTGCCGATTGCTTTTAATGAAATAAAGGGCATACTTCAAGTTCATTGTCTCATTAGACGCTCCTCCATTATCTAGAAACGATTACCAGTAGAGTCCGTTCCAATTACTTTTTTCCGTAACAATATAGTGTGGATTGAAAGCTCGTGTGTCGTGACACTTAGATTGCGAGCGATTTCTTTCGCTGCTATTAGTTATAGATCAAACTTTTTGCTATGATTGGTGCTAGGGATGTTATAAGGCTTAGTAGACTCTAAAGTCGAACTTTTTGTGGAAACGACACATAGACGTACGACACTGAACGATTAATATCCCAAAAAAGACGTGTGGCACTCGGGGACTGTCGCGGTAAAGCTATTGCATAGCATTTTTTATCAACGCCATCTAGCGGCTCACCGTAGAGGAGTCCCGTGTCAGGTTATTTTCGTTACGGAATTTCTGGATTCGGTCTCCACGCTGGCCCGCGACAGAAGCTGGGTAAGGCCGTAGATTTTGCCACTTTGTAACATAGAGTAACATAGACACTCCTATGTTACGGTAACGTAGAAGTAACGTAAAAGTAACACAGTGTTTGTAAGGCTGATTACATAACGTACTTATTTTAACCGACTTCAAAAAAGAAGGAGATTTTTGTAATAAACTTGTAAGTATAGAATTTTTTATAATCGCCGATCATTCAGAGATAAGAGAGAGAATTCAGTAATAGGAAAAATATATTTTTTTAAACTATCATCAATGGAATTTAGTAACCAAAACTCTCTGGCTGTTTATCTAATAAAGGTACATTATTCTGATTATTACGAAGATGAGTTTCAATTAACTCATCTTCTTTTAAACTCATTCTTTATTTAAAATAACTATTTGAAAAATCCGCTTCTGGCAGAATATGTACACTAACCTTTACAACACTTCAACGTTACTAAATAACAATCAACGTTACCAGTAACATAGAAGTCACATAAAAGTAACGTCGAAGCGTAATTTTTGAAGTTTTAAACAGGAATAATTACTAAATGCGAGCCGATTTTAGTCAAATACACATTATCATGTTTTTATAAATCACTTGAGCTTAGTATAACACATACATGTGTGCAATAAAAACTGTTATTTACCTTTAAAATCACCAAAATTCACAAAAAAAAGCTGCTGACGAAACACACGCGCACACCTTTGATAAAATTCCACAGGCTAGAAAATGGCGGTTTCTTTTTTTTTATTTCGTTGCCGGAATCTTTAGTGTGGCCAGTGCCATTATAAAATACTACCCTAAAGTTATTGAATATTTAGATGCCCAATTTTGGTAACATACAGAATAGTAACGTAATAAGTGAAAATAAGGAGACAACATTTTGAATTGCGATAAAACATTTAAAAACGCATATTTAAGTACATGGAACCCAGGATGTAATTGCTTAATCTATTCACATTTCAGATATTCGTAGTGAATTAGGACTTTAAATAGAAATAATGTAGTTATATCGAGCCAAATATTTGACTGGATCAAAAAGACAGCTTATTTTGGGCAAAATTTCGGGGTAAGGTCGGTTTCAAGTCATTGTATTTTTTTAAATATACGACATACATTCAATTTAAGAATGCGCTATAGGAGTTTAAGAACTACCTAACCTAATTAGGATACTTGCATAACAATTTACGCAGTACTTCGATTTTTAATACGCATGTCAAGTTAAGGGACATTTTCTTTTTACAAAAAGTGGCAAAATCTACGGCCTTACCCAGCTATGCAATAACTTAAAAATTGATTGCGATTGATCAGAATCAGCATTCAGAACCGGTGGTAGATTCTCGAATTGTCATAAGAGCCATAAGTTGGCCTACATGAAATAAATAATTTTGAATTTGAATTTAGTCATAATGTTCTTAAGGGTGTGCGGAGTCTGCCTACTTGTATTAGGCAAGCATGGTGGACAATAGTTTTTAACTTTTCTCTGAGATGAGAACTGCTTTCAGTGAGTCATTGATGTATTGCTGATGATGTTGAGTTGATTAGTTAACCAGCCAGTAGGGCTGTATTTAAGTTCGTGGGCTGGTTTTCTTTCCCCGCTGCGGTCTGATCGAATGCTTGGATCAATAATTATTTACCTATTATTAATAATCGACTACGATTGCCGACGACAACGACAGAATCTCCGACTACGACTGCGATTAAACTTTATATAACATCCCTAGTCATAAGCGGCCCACCATTGCATTGGAAGGGTAATTTATTGGCACGTGATGGAATTGTTCTCTTAGAACTAAGTAATTGTAATCAACTAGTTACTTGTACTATACTGAATGCCAGGCATAAAGGGAATTTTATTAGTAGGTATTTTATGTTTAGGAATATGAATAATGTGGCTCATTACCAGTGGTAGAGTATTGATCTACCAAAAGCTTTGTAAAGCAGACTTAAGCTGAAATCTATAGACCGCACTATCACTCAGCTCAGTCTCAAGACAGAGTTAAAACGAGACAGATTTATGTCAGAGCATATTTGTGTCTCGTTTTAACCTCTATCTTGAGTCTAAGCTAAGTCAGAGCACGCTCTATAGATCTCAACATTAGTCTAGCTATAGACGTCGACTGCTCGACATAAATTACTTGTAGAGACGTAACTAATTATAACTTGGGTGTCTTTAAATCAAGAGTGAATAGGCATCTTCTAGACAAGCGCACACCATTTTAGGCTGCGTCTTCACTTACCATCAGGTGAGATCGCAGTCAAGCGCTAGTCTATTTAAAAGAAACTTCCACACTTCGCGATTTTGCGCTGCATGTATCCAGTGTCTCTCCTGCGACTTGCTTGATGTCTGCCCACCTATAAATAATTAATGTGACCTATACCTAGGAATCCCAACGTGATACCACTCAATTCAGTAGTCAGTAATATAATCGTAAATCAAAAGGCCCAATAAATCCTATTTAACCTTTATAAGGTTAACGTTTAAGTAAAAATGCCTATAGTTACCCGCTATAAAGATATTTCAAACCGAACCGGCCATTTGTAGGACATTTAACGTGGGAAGTGATTATGTAAATTGGTAAGTTCATTCATTGATCATTGATTTGTGATCATCGGTTATAACGACCGGTTTTGAATTTGTTACCGGTGTAATTTAACCTGTGTTCAACTGTGGAGATGTTATCATTAAGAGGGCAGGTAGGAAGGCTGTTTAGGTTTTGAAGGCTCGGACAAACATTAAGGCAATATCGAACTATATGATATTGTTTAGTTCAGTTTCAAAAAAGGGCAGAAATAAAAAAAAACTTCCAGAAATATTCAGTGGATTGGTGCAACTGGACGTAAGCATCTCGGTAAATAGTAAATAAATATTTAAATAATTCACTTATCTCTTCTTTACATGTTGTGTCGTATATCCAAAGATAATCTGATAGTATAATTATTATTAGACTTGCAACGAATATTCGGTTACTATTCGGTATTCGGCCTATTCGGCTGCTTTTATTATATTCGGCCGAATACCGAATATCTACATATTATTCGGCCGAATACCGAATACTTAAATACATAATATATTTTGTCATAGATAAATAATTGGTAAAATGAAAAATTAAAATCGATTGATTACGTATATATTCATATTTTCATTTCTGTTATAATCATTTAAGTAGTCATTGGTGCATAGCACAGCTACATAATCATCTTCTGAATTGGAAAAATGGAGGATTGAAAAATTTCACACTATCACACTTACAAACAGATCAAAACTAAGAGAGCACAATAAACTGTACCGATATCCACGAAATGAACTTGTCGAAACATGCAGTGCGTTAGCAATATACCGCGCAGAGCAACAGCGGGCGCGCGTGCGATGAGTAGGGACATTAGAACAAAACAAAGGAGCGCGAAACAATCACGTCTGTACAAGTTTTTGGCGCTAAAATCCAGCCGAATACTTCTGCCTAATATTCGGCTATTCGGTCAGAGACCTCGCCGCATATTCGGTATTCGGTATACTGCCGAATATACTATTCGTTGCAAGTCTAATTATTATGTTATTAAATAATTTTGTGATTGTCTATTTGTTTTAATATAAGTTTGGGGGTGTTAATTGTCCTATAAAATTTTTGATCAAAAAATTTACAAAATAGCAAATAAAAATCAAATTCATTAATGGTACAATTCAAAATATACAGTTTCGAGTAATTGAGAGTCAAAGTTTTGAGTTCACGGCTAAAATCAATATTACTCTAGCAGATTATGTGGTTTCGTGTCAATTAGAGCCAAAATTTGACTTGTACCGTTGCTTCGGAAAGAGTATTCAATTTCCAACCATTTTGCATAGGGTGATTTCGGGGGTTACGCGACCGGGGTCAGTTAGCCGACCACTAACAGGTCCTACGGCATTAAAACGAAAATAATAACAATTCTATTCTTCTTTTCCAAATGAAATTCACTTAAGTAAAGAGGGGGATAGACCTATTAGCTTTACCTACAATAGTTGGCAGCTTTGTGTTTACCCGAAAGCAAACAAATCTTAGTTCAATCCGCCGCTCATACTTTCGGCGCGTACACGTTTCCAAAACAACGAAAAAAATAGTGAGTAAGTGAAGCGTTCGAGGTAAGCAGATCGTGATGTATTTATTTGAGTCAATTTTTTAATGTTCTATTAAGTGGATATACATATGTTTTACGTTATTTGTACATTTATTACATGTAATATACAAAATCAGGTAAAAAAATTGAATGGTCGCTAACTGAAATTGGAATTATCCAATAACTTCAGTTGGCGACCACCTGGCCGCCAATAGACATTTAGAAAGAAAAACATTTATTTTTATTTTTTATAGACTATAAATCTAATTCGGAATTTAATCACTTTCAATTTAATTTGTTTATTTTTATCCGTGTATCTTTTAGTTTACGACCACCAAATTATTATTATAAAACATCTTAAAATGTATGGGTATCAAGTGGTCGCCAACTAAAAATGAGCAAATTAATATGTTGGTTTACGACCATTTTCAATCACTACTTATAATCTTATCTGTTTTTTGCATAATGTATGTGTTTAATATATAAAATTTTCATTACAGATGTCCTCCACAAACCGTATTAGAAAATAACACCGGCTTATTCCCAAAGAGATCTGGAATGTGCTTTAAAAATATAAGAGAAGGAGGACACGGTATTAGAAAAAAATGTAAAATGTATAACATCCCGAGATCTGATGATCTGATGATTTGATTCTAAACTTTTGTAATTGTTGTTTAAAGTGATATTTTTAATTTTGTACTTGTGTAGGAAAATGTATTATACTTGCTAAGATTCATTTAAGCTTAAGCTTGAATATTAAAGTGTACCTTTGATCTCATGAAAAAATGTGTTTTAATAATTTATTAAATGTATGAATAATAAAGCATGAATAATAATTATTTTTTAAACATTAACACGTTCATATTTTTTATTTTTAATTAATCAAATTTAGTTTTCCCTAGCAAATCGAGAGGTCGCCAACTAGATAAGGGGGCAGTCGTCAACTAGCAAAAGTGGTCGCCAACTAGCATTTCACATAGTTTTTAAGATTTATTCAATTTAAAATGTTTTCACAACTGTAATTCTTATTTTTTTACTTTTAAATATAACTTGACAATATCTAGGACCCCGTCATATAACTTTAATACATGTGCTATGGGTGCAATATACTTAAATATTGACGTAAAGTTGAATATCCCGCTAATCGGTCGCCAACCGGCGAAATCACCCTACATAACTCAAAACACCTGATTTTGGAAATGTTCCACTTATTAATCGGACCGAGGATATACCTATATGAAGTTGGTTCCTATAAAGTAAGTAGGATAGTGTGAAGCTGGAACCTAAAATAGCGAGATAAAAGAATGATTTGGTACCTAGGAGTTAAATCTAAGCTTACCTTGATTCCAAGCAGAGGTGATATTCTCATGGTAGAAATACTCGTTTTCCTCTTCATCCGACCACAGCACGCCCTCGATGCTCGACGTAAAACCCTGCCCCTCCGCACCGTCCACCAAAGACCTCCTCGACAGCTGATCGTAGCATGGAGGACCCGCTAAGGAATACGCGGATATATCGGCTAAGGACGACCTAAAGTTCTTTACACTACGACTATCTATAGGACGATAGTATCGCAAAGATCGAGTATCCTCAGATTTTACTGATCGAAGTGACCTACAATCGTAGTTGGGGCCATCGTTCGTAATGTCTCCTAAGGAAACCTTGAAGTTATTAGACCCTATGTCCCCTAGAGGGACTTCGCAAGACCGTCTTTTCATACAAGTTTTTTGCGATGGCGTCTCCCCCGTAGCTTGCATATGGCGGCTTACGCCCGCGCTGTGTAGGAATTCGTTCGAACTATACATTTTTTTTTATCTAACTTAATTGCTAAGCTTTAGGAACTTAATGATTGACTACATGTGGAATTATTCGTTCGTTCGCGCCTAGAGTGATGCATGGTATCTGAAACAATAAAAAGAATAATGTTAATAATAAAATTATGAGGGGTATGAAATTATTGAAATTGCCGTTTATAACATTCAAACAAAAAAGGGAAGTATAAGCGCCATCTATGTAACGTTTTACGTAAAAAATAAATTCAAACAGTGCCATCTAGTACAAAACGCTCATACTACCAATCCATGAACACGACCCAAACGTCAACAACAGCTTTAATTTTTTGGTGCGTGATGTTGATGAAGTAGTTCTTGAGTTGCGCAATAGATGGCAGTGTATTATTTATAACCTTTTTAAATCCTTGGACCTGTGCCTTGGACCTACTCGAAAGTCATAAATAAAATTATTTTTATTATTTTGTGTATTATGATTTGTAATTTGTATTATGTAGTCACAAACGGGAGCAAGCGATGACCGCGAAAAATAGAAAACAAAAAAGCGCTATGAACACGTAGAACCCATTGTCCTTTACTATAAATATTTGAAAAGGATTTCAGGCCTTCTCCTGCTCGCGGGCAATTGCTCGCGGGCAACTAAAAAATGCTGTACGACGCCGGAATCCGTGTTCAGTAATATGACATGACATACAATACAATACCATAAAATATATTGACGCGCTGCTACGCGCCTAATATTGGGGCAGTTGGTAGCGGTACCCGGGTCTTCTCCGTTAGCGGTAAGACTAATAGTAATAATTGAAGCCTAGGTACATCCAGGCGTTACCTTTTTACCCGGATGGGGTGGAGGGAACATACACTTCCCTGGTGATTAACCTTTTAACCGGAACTATATGCCAATTAAGGGTCCGATCACTTAAGAGTAAAACATGTTTATAGTTTATAATATTTTAACTAGCTATTAGGCATTTCAATATGCATTTTGGGTGTTTTATCTAAATTCTTTTTCCAACATTTCGATATTTGAATTTTCATCGTAAATGATAATTATTGATTTCTGTACTTATAATCTTCCTATTTTTTTTGTCAATTGTTAAAGATAAGCTCTAACTCAGTCGCAGTCACATCGCAGTCTATTTGCATTTGTAGACCTTTCGGTACACGGCAGTATACAATTTTATCCTTCTCACATTTTACGCTGAAAATCAGGACGTTTGTTGCCCTATATAATACTAGATTGCCCAGAACCCAACCGCATTGCATCAATGTACAAACGGCCAAAGTTAGCGCGCTAAAAGTTCAGAAAGCGTAAAAATTTCAAAGCGCACGCCAGCGACAATTATCAGGGGGCCACGGGGCGCTGGCTGAAAGTTTCAGTTTCAAATTGTGGCTGGCGTTAGTTGCCAAACTCTGTAGTTGGCCGCTAGTTACGATTTATCCCCCGGGCGGCAAACATGTAATATAAAAACATATCAGCAATGGTTTTCGTTGACAGTTATTTGTGCTGAATAAAAACCTAGGACAGAGCACTAATTTAGGGCTGAAATATATTTAAAATAATAATCTCCCATCGACAATGTTCCCATAATTACAATATGGGGTTATACAAGAGGGGCGGACCAATAAATTCCTGAAAAGCCGGCAACGCATTGGTGGTATGTGTATCCTTAATTCCTTGCTAATATCCTTACTTCCTTACTAATGAGAAAGTGTGTTTGTTTGTTGGTTTTTTGGTTTGTCTTTCAATAACGCTGCAACAGAGCTAGGGATCGACGTGTTTTTTTGCATGGGGTATAGTTGAGGACCTGGAGAGTGACATAGGCTATTTTTTATCCCGGAAAATCAAAGAGTTCCCGCGGGATTTTATAAACTAATTCCACGCGGACGAAGTCGCGAGCATCCGCTAGTAATATGATAAATGTGGTGGTGAATGATTTGATATAACTGATCTCTGGTGATAGTTAGTTGGTTACGGACAGACAATATAGTGGTTGGAGTGGCCTATTACATTACAACTCCACTTTTCCATTTCCCGGAATTGAAATTTTACTTAGTGACCTCTCGCCAGCAAACGACTTTTATGAAAAGTGCTTTTATGACATCTGATATGAGTTGCATAAAATCGGTGAGATCACGGAGTGGCAAATTTTATCCTAATAACTAGATTTTGCCCGCGTGACTTAGGTTACTGTTTTTCCAGGGTAAAAGGTCACTCTCCTTGCCATCAAAAAACCCGTCCAATACAAATGTATGAGAAAGTGAAATTATTTCATATTTTTTTTATTCGTGATTTTTCCGATATTTTAATAGTTATTTTGCTATTCGGGACGGAGACAAATACAACAAATCAAAACCCATAAAAATCGGTCCAATCTGGAGCCCAGCAAAGGCGACCTTAGTCTTTAACCACTATTTTATCACCGGTTATAAACTCTTCCTCTCTATATTTATCTATCCTCACGTACAAACTTTTGCTAACGCTATCACGCAAAAGTTGCATTTTGCCCCGAGGCGCTGTTATTGATGAGCGATAACTCCCAGCCAATCAAAGGCAAAGTTGGACACCAACTGTCATGACTGCACGGAAGTTTTAATGTGCAACTACCCGCAACTGATGTCTAAAACAGATTACTTACTCGAACCTCAATAGATAAGCATACATTGAAACTGGTGTGCGTACAAACTATTTTTGAAAGTATTATAAGTTGTATCTTTTTGACAACCCTCCTGGCGCAGTTGTGAGCGCTGTGGTCTTATAACTGGGAGATCTCGGGTTCGATTCCCGGCGGGGGCAATTTGGGCTAATTTCTAAATTGTTTCTGGTTTGGTCTGGTGTGAGGCTCCGTTACTAGACCACCGTGAAAGACATGCCGCCAAGCGATTTACCGTTCCGGCACGATGGCGTGTAGAAACCGATTAGGGGGTATAGATTTAATCTACACTGCCATACCCGTTCCAAGTAAGCTCGCTACCATCTTAGACTGCATCGTTACTTACCATCAGGTGAGATCGCAGTCAAGGACTATCTTGTCAACGAATAAAAACAACTCTTATTAATCTTACTAATTCAATGCAAAATTGTTCGTTTGTTGGTTTGTCCTTCAATTATGCAATTAAGGATCGACGTGATGTTTTTACGTGGATATAGTTGAATTTGAGGACCTGTAGGAATAGCATTCGCGGCATTATGTCTACCCATCTCCTAGCGAATCTATATAAGTATATAAAATTCAAAGTCCTGACTGACTGACTGACTGACTGACTGAGATATCAACGCACAGCCTAAACTACTGAAGTTAGAAACTTGAAATTTTTACAGTTGATTCCTTTTATGACGTAGGCGCACACTAAGGAAGGATTTTTGAAAATTCAACCCTTAGGCCGGGCTCACTTTGGATACGAATTTGTATCGTACGTAAACGTATAATCGTGGTCGTACGAATTAAGTGCACACATTGAATACGTCTTTCTCCGTCAAGCAGGTAGTTTTCCAGTGTTTAATGTTTCCAGACGCACGAACGCGTTTAAAATCCCAACAAGTTGAGATTGATTTCTGACGTCGGAACTACACGCGCGTATACGTACGACTAACTCGCGCCCAGTCTAAGCGCTCCCATAGTACTTGAAAGGTTGGGATCATTCGCGCGTGTTGGTACGTGTTCGCGCGAGTAAAATTCGGACGAAAACGTATCCAAAGTGAGCGCGGCCCTAAGGTGGTAAAATAGGGGTTTGAAAAATCGAACTTTACGTGAGCAAAGCCGCGAGCAAAAGCTAGTCGAAGATAAATCACGAGAAAAGGTAATTTAGGTAGACAAAACTCGTCGTGGAGAGTGACGTCTAATCTAATTCCATACGAACGAAGTAGCAGACAAAAGCTAGTAAAAGTAATATTCTATTAAAGATTGCTTGTAGATCGCCACAAGGATAAAGCCGCCTTTGTGCAAGTTACGTTTGTTTCTTTTTACTTTTTTTTAAAGAATATCAGCCAAGCTGAAGTTGGTTACTAATAGCCTCCTATCCCCTCCAAATAAGCGGAAAGCTTGTGCTAGGAGTGGGCACGAATTGTCGTGCCCACTCCTAGCACAAGCTTTCCGTGCAACAAGTGCAACGGGTGGGGTTCGAACCTGCGACTTTTCATTTTTCAGTCCCCACTTTTAACCGTTGGGCTATTGAGGCTTTAAAAGTTGTAGCAATGTTGTAGCAATCTATCTACCTGTCTATACTCGTATTACTATGCGGGTAGTAACTTAATTTGGCACTCGTGGCATATATATTCGAGTTCACTGTACTTCTGCCGTAAAGCGAATCTGCCGTAAAGCGAATCTGCCGTAAAGCGAATCTGTCGTAAAGCGAATCTGTCCTAAAGAGAACAAGCGCTATCGTTGTTCTTGATTTGTTCAAGCAAAGGCTAAGTCAAACGACAAGCACAGGTTTGACATCAAAGGCCTTTGTGCTTAGACAATTATAAATTAGATTCACGTTCCCTAGACAATCTAGATTAGATACTGTATTGTATTTCTAAGGTTCAAAGCCCTTCAAAGTAAATAAAGATATTTACATCGTTATCAATTTAAGAAGCGTGCTTTGGCGATTTTTTTTTCTCGTAAGAACTATGACTACAATCTATGCATAAGTACCTATATAAATAACATGGCGTAGTATATTGTTAGAGCTGATGGCCGATGGGATCCCAAAGTGCTGGAGTGGCGACCCCGCACCGGGAAGCGCAGTGCTGGCAGACCCCCCACTAGGTGGACCGACGACATCAAACGAGTCGCAGGAAGTCGCTGGATTCAGGTGGCGCAAGACCGAGATCTGTGGAGGTCCATGCAAGAGACTTATGTCCAGCAGTGGACGTCTATAAGTTGAAAAGAAGAAGAAGAAGTATGTTTGTTGGTTGGTTTATCCTTCAATCACCACTCCGGCGTGCAGGGTTGCCACTCCAGCAACTTGGGACCCCATCGACCATCAGCTCTTCGAACTATGTGCCCCGCCAATTTCCATTTCAGTTTCGCGACTCGCTGAGCTATGTCGGTGACTTTGGTTCTCCTACGGATCCCCTCATTTCGTATTTGATCTCGCAGGGACGCTCCGTCTAATCCATCTGATACTAACCTGCCCATAGGTAAATCTCGTTGCCCCAGAATGAAAATAATTAATGAACTCACTAAATAACCCCTTCAGGTATGCTGGCAGCGACCGAATTCCTATAAATTAAATAGCACACCAAATAATGAAGTGGGCTCGGAAAACTTTTGGGCTAACCCCCTGACTTATCGTCGAACATAAATTACCCCAAGTTTTGACAATAAATTTTACTGGCCTATCTGTGAGTATATATTTTATGGAAGTGGCAAAAATTGACTAAATCTATCTCCTTTTTTAACCGACTTTCAATAAGGAGGAGGTTATCAATTCGGCCGGTATCTTTTTTTTATGTATGTCTACCGATTTTTCTGGGATTTCTGGTCCAATTCATGTGATTAAATCAAAATCAAAATCAAAATTTATTTATTTCATGTAGGCCAACTTGTAGCGCCTATGAAACGTCACAAATTTACCACCGGTTCGGAATGCAGATTCTGCTGAGAAGAGCCGGCAAGAAACTCAGCAGTTGCTCTTTTCAAAAAAAATTTTTTTTTTTTTTTTTACAATTGTTAAAAAAAACTAGGCTATGCACACAATGTTTCCACACAGAAGTTTCAAAAATGCACACCTACCACAACCTAACACAATATGTTAACATGGGTAGTCACAAAGCAGACCCATTCCCGTTGGCGGCACTTGTTCACGAGCATGACGCATGATCCAGCCATTGCTTCGCTCAACCATATTTGAGGGAACGTAACAACCCGCACCACACAACACCACCACAGAAATGTTTAAGTGAGCATGACATACTTAGGCTACCCATGTTAAGGCATCGAATTAAATACTAATACTAATTTGATTAATTTGATAAGATTTATTGAACTATAATGAAACGTAAAATCTTCCTATCAGTGTTTGCCTATAGGCTATAAAATAAGACTGCAATTATTTTGCGAAAGGATCTAGGAGCCAAATGCATAGTTTTTACAAGAAATGAACTACCAGTATGTAATTAATGAATCAGGTCGCGACTCTCAACAATGAACAATACAACGCAGTGAAAAAGAGACAGTTTATCAATGGATAACTAAATGGATTTGATTCAGTTTTGAATACTCAATCTTTCTTTCTTAGCTTCACCTGTCTGCATTTCTTGTAATAATATTCTCTTGTAACTGTTTATATGTATATAAATAATTATAAAATACAAATCTGGTCCAAGACTTCAACCACACGACCTCTGACACGGCACTCTTCCCTGCGCAAAAAGTGCCAAAAATATTCCCGAATATTTTACCTCTTCTAGTATGAACCCTGCATCTGTGTATTTCGGTGGTTATGGCAAACAATCGACAAAGCTGAAGTGTGAATGTGGAGGCACGTCTGAGAGCATTTAAACTTTCGACTGGAAAGGGATAAATAGATTAAGTAGCATTATGTTTATGTGAGCAAAATATACGAGCTCTGTAGTATACTTTGCAAGCCTCAATAGCCTAACGGTTAAAGGTGTGGACTGAAAACTGAAAGGTCGACGGTTCGATACCTACCCGATGCACTACTGTCGTACCCACTGCTAAAAGCCTTCCGCTTTTTGGACGCAAGAGAAGTAAAGTTCAATTTGGCTAATATTGAAAAAAGAAAATACTGACACCCAGACACGAGATCAAATAGAAATGAGGAGATCCGTAGGAGAACCAAAGTAATCGACATAACTCAATGAGTCGCAAAATTGATGTGAAAATGGGCGGGGCACATAGTTCGAAGAGCTTATGGCCGTTGGGGTCGCAAGGTGCTGGAGTGGCGACTCCACATCGAGAAGTGCAGTTATAGCCACTAGGGGGACTGACGACATCAGATGAGTCCCATCTTGCCTACAACTATAATCTTTCCCAGGTTACTAGGGAGGCGTCGGACAATACGACCAAAATAAGAACCGCTAAGGTGTGGAACACTCTGCCAGCATCTGTGTTTCCAGCCACCTATAATTTGAATACCTTCAAGGCAATGGATGAATAGGCATCTTTCAAGGCAAGCGCGCTCCAACCTAGACCTCATCAGTGCTATCCAGTACTGATTGTCGTCACGCGTAAGCCTAAAAAAAATAGCTAATAATTTTTTGGAAGCATAATGTGGAAAGTATGACGTCAACACGAAGCTGCTCCAGAATTGATCTATTGGTTTGCATCGTGGTCCATGGTATTTGAAGCATCCTTCTCCAACACCACATTTCAAAAGCATCAATTCTCTTTCTATCCGCTAAGAGTTCTCAATACTTAAGTCTGCCATTCTGCACTTGCCCAGCGTGGATGGTGTATGACCTAAATCTTTCTTATGCGAGAGGAAACCTGAGCCCAATAGTACTCGTAGGCCAGTAATGAGTTGAGATGAGAGCCTGTAAGATTGTAAGTTTTTGTTGGAAACTCAAACCCAGGCCTTCAGAAAAGGCTGAAGTTTTAACCACTAGGTATCGCCGCTACTTACAAATAAGTGCTTGGTAACTGGCAGGTAGCGTCTTGAGCCGTAAAATCCAATATTACAATATTTGCCCAAACCGAATCGTTATTAAATTAAACTCGGCGCAATATTCGCCACAAATCACAGCTGCGTGGTTAAATTTCCGTTTCGTAATAATTTAGTGGCAGTTCGCTGTAACAGGTAGGTAGGTACTGGAGATATTGCTTTATTTGCTCATAAATCGTGATTTAAAACATACTATAGGTAATAGGAGCGTGTTGACACCAGTCACTACAATAAAAAAAAATTGTTTTTTTTTTTTTCAGGTTTTACAACAAATATACCTACGTACATACCTACTGTGCGTACCTAGCTATGCATCTTACGAACCCACAAGGCTCAAAAAAATTACAAAGAAGAAGAAATAGATTCGTTTATATTGGATAGAATCAGGCGTTACTTTGCGGAAGTCAAGTTCATGATTAGCAAGAAAAGGTTAGAGTTATTTTGCTATAATCCGCCAACAGAAAAAATCTGTATGGTCAAACATGCAGTTAAAAGCTAAAGTAATAGTAAAGTTAAAAGTTAAAGGTCGAGAGTAGTATAAAAGTTTTGTGTGGTGGTGCATGTGAGTGGGGGTGGCATTGCTTCCTTGGGAACTTGGCTTTTTTGCTTGGTTGGGGAGGTAAGCGGTGCTTAGCTTTTAACTGCATGTTTGATAATATAGATTTTTTCTGTTGGCGGATTATAGCAAAATAACTCTAAAATTTTCTTGCAGATTCGTTTATGTTTTAGTAAAAGCTTTGGTATAAAATTAATACATAAATAAATTAAAACCGATATAAAATTAGCAAAACATGTCGTAAAATCTCGTATTTCCATCCTTTATTTATTATTGTATTTCTTGTAAATGCGCGCGTCGTCGCCGCGGAGACGACATTTCATTAAATTCCACCAGACACGTCTCTCGAACCTCGAGGGCGCTAAGTGCTTCTTTATTATTCATCGTGCTTTTACCTCTGTATGTCTTGTTATTTATGTTTATTTCATGATTTAGTATACAAAAAGTAGTAGTTGTTATAATCTACTTTTAGTAACAAGCAAATCTAAATATATAAAAGGCAAAGGTGACTGACTGACTGACTGACTGATCTATCAACGCACAGCTCTAACCACTGGACCGATTGAGCTGAAATTTGGCATACAGGTAGCTGTTAGGACGTGGACATCCGCTAAGAAAGGATTTTGGAAAATTTCAACCCCAAGAGGGTTAAATAGGGGGTTAAAAAATCGAACCTAACGTGAGCGAAGCCGCGGGTTAAAGCTAGTTTTTAAAATACGTACAATAAAAACCCGACTGATTTAAAGAATATCAACTAAAAAATAACTTTAAACTATCATAAATGAACCTTTGAAAGGCTCGAGCTCCTAATCACTAGGATATTAGTGCTCTTTATGACATGATCTGTTTGGATAGCTAGTTCTATATTATTATTAAACCCGCACAAAATTCTCCCTTTAGCCTATCCAGTAGGTACCTAACTACCTTTTACATTTTGATTTCGGTCCAAAATCTCTCCCAAAATAAATACGTACAGTATCTACGGTAAAAATTCCCACAAAATTTGCTTATAAATCTCGCTAAATTTTCCAGTGCAATTTAGACAAACTTCGTCAGAAAATTTTCACTTACACAAGATTTCCGAGGCGCACATAACTCCACAAACTTCACGCCTCTAAAGGACAAATTGTGGTACAAGGCGCGGAATGTACGAAATCTTGAGGGTTAGGTATCCCAGGAATGCTATATATACGGCGGTTGCTCTAGGAATATTTGCATTCCTCTGTCGGGGAATTTAAATAATGCCTATCCTTTAGGCTAAGGCCTGAGTTAGGCGTGTTTTGTTTTTAGTAAAGCATACTCAAAGCGGTATAATATAATATAAGCTGTGGCCGTTTGAATTATCGCTCCTTAAAAACCTGGCCTGTCTAAGGTCGAGGCAGTTTGAGGCATAGTCGCATACTAATGGACTAAATAAGAAATCTGAAATTCACTCAAAAAACTACATTAAATAGTTAATCTGCGTGAACAAATCAAAGCCTCTTAGTGGCGATATTATATAGTATAAATTCCCAAATTGTCTCCGCCGGGAATCGAAGCCGAGACCTCGTAGTTATAAAGACCACAGCGCTCACCACTGCGCCAGGGAGGTCGTCAAAATAGTGGGTAGACGATTTAAAACGAGTTTCAGCGACCCGTTCATAACCGTAGTGAGGAAGTGTCTAGAAATAGATGAAAGGAATCTTTATCGAGATCAGCGTCAATCAGTTAAGATGAAAATGGAGAGACTTTTACAGCGTGAAAAGTAAGTTCTTGAAAATACTGAAGGGACACATATGCCCTTGAAATTTTTAGTCGTTCTTTACACGCTGCACAAAGGATCATAATAAGCTTCGTAGAACACACGTCACTCAAACCTAGGTTTATCCTTTACTTAACAACAAGGGTTAAGGGATAGATGTGATATAGGTCTACGCCTTGCAGGGTCAGATCTCTTGGGGGCAGCGAACCGAATATCTACATAATATGACGACATATAATCATAATCTCAAGTCTCAACCAATAGACCTCCTTGTTGAATAAGTTTGTAGATTAGTAGTAGATAGTATGGAATACAGATTCCGTATTCGCTCTTCAAACTACAGGCCATATATAAAGTAAATGTTAAAATTAAACATCAGTTTAAGTTACTTAAGGTAACCTGCTCCTATCAGCCATCGAGCTGTAATAGAATCGCAGCAAGTAGTACGTCTCAAAGAAGACATAGTTATTACAACCAGCTGGTCGATTACGGAAAAGCTGCATCAATCATTGCTACAGTCGTAATTGTAGAGTATTCAGAGTATTCATTATTGCTGCAGCAATGCATTTAGCCAATAGTAAGATAGTATCGGCCAATCAGAGGTGATTGCGATGGTCAGACTTTAGCCACGACTTTACCTTATTGTCTGACCTAAAAAATCTATAATTTAATTGGAAATGAAAATGGCTCTCAATATGTACATTACATTTAGTTAGTACGCGAATATTTTGCCATCGTTGATAAATTATGCGCTTCGAAACACAAAAACGTCATAGTGAAATGGATCTAAGCACATTCTCAACTCAAATAGAGTGTTTGTCGGCTTGTCGCAAGTCAGTGCGGTGGAATTATACGATTTCACTTAAAAATAGACAAGCATAATACATAGATGTGCTTGTTTTAACCTTGCGCATTTAGTGTTACCGATTTTTATTGCTCTCAAATATATTAACTACAATGACATGTTGATTTACTAATCTTAACGCCTCAAAAACCTACAACTTTATTGTCAATTATTTTAGACTTCTATTTTTAAATGGTGCGTCATAATCATACCGCAAGACAGGGAACTTGATATAAATAGAATAACACATTTTTATATGACCCAGCGGTCTAAAATTTTGATAAAGTGGTGCGTTTAACATAGCGTCTTTCTTCAAGGGGACGAGCCTCGTCGCTTTTTGTAGAATTGGCTCGTAGTGTGCACTGGAGCGGGTAATGACCCTGTAAATCAATTTAACCAATACTTTTAACCGGCTTCCCGCGGAAATTTAGCTGTAACTAACTTGAAAATTTAGCTTCGCGAAATACGTTGGAGCTGATATTTATCTTTGGAATTATCGTTTGTGATACAAATTCGGAAATCTTTCAGCTTTACAGCTCTTGCAAGTACAAACATAGAATTTTAGAGTTTAGCTCTAAATATTATCTTCTTCTAACACGTAGCAGTTCAAGATTTTTAAATGTGGGTTTTTACATAGGAATTCAGAGTGAATTAGCAGCTATTTGAAGAATAAAATATATTTACATTTCACCATAGCCTAATCTGTGTTTAAAATCGCTACTTGCGAGTATAACACTATTTAGTCCCGGAGTTTACTCCGGTATGTTGATTCCGTAAAAATGATGGCATCAGTGTAACGATCGCAATGGTCTCTGATTGGCTGAATTTATGGCATTCTTGCTGCATCAATGCATTTTAACCAATAACGGGAAGGTACAAGCCAATCAGAGGCCATTGCGATCGTTACACTGATGCAATCATTTTTACGGAATTCTTGCATGCAAGATAATATATTATATCGGGAACAATAGTAGTGATGTATACCATATTTATAATATGTTCTATATTTATATGTAACTTACAAGTTACAACCCAATAATGAGTTACCTACCCAATAGTGCTACGGGCGATTTGATTTTAATCCGAACATCTCTGGCGGGTGGTAACCCTAAATCTGCTATACTTTTATATTTAATAGTGAAGCTTTCAGCAACACTAAAGTATTCATTGAGGCTGCAGTGTAAGGCAGGTGTTTTCGCTGCAGATACTAGGTACGACATAACTTTGGGATGTGCTGTTATAAGCACACTTTTGGGACGTTGGAGCATACGTTTGACTGTTATAGTCAGCTATGGCTTTATGTTTGCAAAAGTTGGGTAAAAAAAATGATTTTTTTTCTACTTTATGTATAGTTCTTGCATTTCACGAGGGCGCGTGAGCTTTACTGGTTACGTCGTGTACAAGCACATTGCGTAAGTGTGCGTGACTGTCAGGTGCCTAGGTGAGAGCTGTCAGGCGCGTAGGCGCGCGGGTTCGTAGAGCGCATAAAGATGCTAAAAATAGTTGACGTCATTACTACCTATATTTCTTTCCATTCACGAGGGCGCGTGGTTGTGTGTATGTGTGTGTCGTATTTGTATAAGTGTGAGCGAGAGCTTGCTCGCGCCTGACCGCTCCCACCTAGGCTCCTTACAGGCACGCACGTAACCACAAGTAAAGCGTCCGTAACTTCGTGAGATAAACGTACCTACTTACTATAACTATAACGTTCAGTTAATTAGTTCGCGGTGTGATATAGGAACAATTTCTAGGGATAATCTTAATGATCTTAATTCATTCATCTGAAACTCATACTAGAAATTAGGTTTCGCAAAATTTGCACACTTGCTTTATGCTTGGTTGGTTTGACTTCATAAACCTCGTTATAATAATATTGAAGGGTAATAGACTAATAGTGTAAACTTTGTATGACGTACATTAGCTATAGTCTGCCTTATTTGGTACTAATGCTTTAAAGCCGATGTGAAAAGCCAATTTTCGCTGACTTGCAGTTGCTTCTCAAGACAGAAATCCAGTACCTTAGTAGTAGTAGTACCTACAACTATGGTCGTGGCTTTTAAGCTATTGCATAGCTTCTATCGCGGGCCTTGAGCGTGGAGACCGAAACCACAAATTCCGTAACGAAAATAACCTGACACCCCACGGACACGGACTCCTCTCACCGCTAGATGGCGTTGATAGAAAATGCTATGCAATAGCTTTACCGCGGTAGTCCTCGAGTGCCACACGTCTTTTTTTTTATTATGAGATAGGCGGTCTAGGTTGGAAGGCGCTTGCCTAGAAAATGCCTATTTACTCTTGTCTTGAAGGTAATCAAATTATACGACGCCGGAAACACAGACGCTGGAAGACGTTTCACACCTTGACGTGTCTGTGTGTGGCTTGCGCTTGACGGCAATTAATACTGGATAGCACTGATGAGGTTTAGGTTGGAGCGCGCTTGCCTAGAAGATGCCTCTTCACCCTTGCCTTGAAGGTACTCAAATTATAGGTGGCAGGAAACACGGATGCTGGAAGACAGTTCCACACCTTAGCGGTTCTTATCAGAAACCTTGAATTGAAGCGTTTCGTTCGAATAGGTTGGATTGATTTGTATATTATGTTACCGGCCAAACCCGATTTTCAGGACAAACTAGTTTTGCCTAGGCTAAACTAGTTCGTCCTATACGCGATAACTGATATAGGTCGAACATTACCTAAAAACGAAATGCAAACGCCCCGACTCCAAGCAGTCCTATCTGCCCTGCCCCTAGGGTGTTTTTTTAAGCGCGTAGACAGAAGCTGAACGAAGGGGCGACGGAGCGAGTCTTCTGTCGTAGCCCATTTGGTTTGTTAATTACTATTTAAAAAATGGTTCATCCTATCCTATCGCGTATAGGAAGAACTAGTTTAGCCTAGGCAAAACTAGTTTGCCCTGAAATCGGGTTTGGCCGGTAACATATATAAATCAACTATCTAACTTTTTGAGAAGATTAAAAATACACTGCGAAATCTCGGTTGCCCGTAGATTTGCTCGTAGTCACAATATGGTGCGAATATTTGTTTTGGAAAATTGGAAATACGGCTTACTGTGTGCCCGTAATAGGAAATTATTTGCCGATAATACACCCCATCTTCCGACGTTATCTGCTACCATGACAACTCGATTGTAAACAATTTCTATTGATATTCGAGTATTCACTGATCGAGATTTTTTCGCTACAAAAAACATGCGTAACTTGGTCCGTCGTCTATGCCTGTTAACTTGCTGGATTATTTTATCCGACTAATACCAAAGCCAAAAGAAAAGGTTATGATTTTAGCAGCCTATGTTTGTTGATTATGACTATTTACGAATGTTAAAAAAAGCAATAAGGGCGCCTTTGCATGCGTAGCTATTCAATTTTGTTTCTTTTTTGTGGAAAATAAAGCTTTTATCTATCTACTAGCTTTTGCCCCCGCGACTTCGTCCGCGTGGAATTAGATTTTGGGGTGGAATTTTCAAAAACTGTGACACACGTACTTTTTTATTTTTAACTTAAAGCTCAAATACCAACTTTGTTGGAAACAGCTTGAAAAATGACGGAGTTTCATATAAACTTCCATCCCCTATTTAAACCCCTTAGGGGTGGAATTTCCAATAATCCTTTCTTAGTGTGCGTCTACGTCATAAAACGAACCAACTGTAAAAATTTCAAGTTTCTAACTGCAGTAGTTTAGGCTGTGCGTTGATATCTCAGTCAGTCAGTCAGTCAGGACTTTGAATTTTATATATATAGAAGATTTATTTTTATGATAGTAGGGGCGTTGAAATTGATTCGGTTTGGTAATGCCGCTGACAGACTCTCCATCACGCCCGATGCTTCCTTCGCATAATTTCCCCGGCTCGGACAAATAACGTTAAAAATCAACTTTTATTCCAGTGGAATAATCTACCTCGTCTACATCACTACCGACGTGAGACGGGATTTTATGCGGGGCTTGACTTGATGTGGTTTAACGTATTATGCCAGTACTTTTTATTACATTTAATAGCTTTTGCCCGCGGCTTCGTTCATGTTAAGTTCGATTTTTCAAACCCCTATTTTATCCCCTTAGGGGTTGAATTTTCAACGGATGCCTACATCTTAATATGATAGCTATTATCTGTATGCCAAACAAATCGATCCGTCAAATGTTTTGAGCTGTGCGTTGATAGATCAGTCAATCGGTCAACAATCAGTCACCTTTTTCTATTATAATATAATAATTTTAAGATTATAAGATAATATTTTTGGTTGAACCCGGGACCTTTTGATATCTGACTCAAAAAAGCTAGCCAATAGACTAACGAGTAACGGGGTAGTACTTGCTAACAGTTGCTTTTTACTTTAAACATAGCAGTATTCTCTATTTGGAATGGAGGTAAACGGAAAAACTCGGGAACGAAACAATCTGTCAACTGCTTCGTTACAAAAGGATTACTGAGGTTGGAACTTTGAGGATTGTAGCACATATTACGTATCTTGATAGCGACTACTGAATCAATGGCTTTAACCCTCACTAGTTCAACGGACTCAAACCGCACTGGTTGCACTATTGTCGAGCCTACTCCTACAATAAGCTTTACATTTACTTTGGAGAGGAACGTAGAATACTAGTAATTTTTAACATGTCATAACATTTTTTTTTGTTTTTTTTAAATGAACTAGCTTTTGCCCCCGGGACTTCGAAGGTTTGGGATGGAATTTTCAAAGAACTGTGAAATTCTTCATTTTAATTGAAAGCCCAAATACCAAGTTTCATGGATATAACTTGAAAACTGACGGACTTTCATATAAACTTTCATCCCCGAGGAGTGGAATTTCAAAAAATGATTTCTTAGTGGATGCCTTCGTTATAAAAGAAACCTACTGGCAAAATGTTAAGTTTTTAACTCCAGTAATTAGGCTGTTCGTTGATAGATCAGTCAGTCAGTCAGGACCAGTCTTTTTATTTAGAAGTAAGATTACAATCACTTAAAAAAAATTGAATTGAAAATATAATAATTATTATATTTTCATTATTGTTGCGTTGTACAAACTATGTAGGTATATTTCGAAACATCTTCAGGATATTCAACATATCTTCAGGACTGCTTTGTAGTTGTGTAGTATAGATACACAACACACGCAGTGTATTTGGTTCATGTGGTGTTTCGTTGTTCATAATCTTTGAGCATGTTCTAAGTGCACAATATTATTTATTGCGCTGGAAGAGCGACAGTGCGTAGCTTTAGCAGCACTTTGACCTATATAGATTATTTCTGGTTAGGCGGATAGAAGCAAAAGAAGCTTGTTGTTTCTTGTGGGATCTTTCACGAGCGACCATAGCTGAGGAATTGAGAATTTTTAACAATTTCCCCTGTTAAGAAGCAGACCAGTCGCTATGAGCGTACGTAATAAGTGCACTATTTCTATTGGCACGCGACTTAGTGCAAGACCGACAAATTTTGTCGACAACTTCAAATCCTGTGCGGGACTTTTCAGTATTTCATGTTGTACATTCATGTGACTTTTTGCTATTTCAAGTCACAATTTACACGTTCATAAGCTGTGCTAGTGTCGTGGTTAGCACTTCGGCCTCTCTTTTCGGGGTTCCGGAGTTCGATTTCAGGTAGGTACATATCTCTGATTTTGTGAACCTATGTGGTTTTAAGCAAAGAAACTTGAAAAGATCATGAGAAAATCTACAAGCCAGAGTGTGTCATTTCATCATCATCATTTCAGCTTACGGATATCCAATGCTGAACATAGCTCTTTCCCAAACAGCGCCACCACACCCGGTTCTCAGCCCTTCTCATCCAGCCACTTCCCGCCACTCTCTTTATGTCGTCGGTCCATCTTGCTGGAGGGCGCCCCAAACTACACTTACTTGTTCGCGGTCTTCACTTCAGAACTTTCCGACTCCAGCGGCCATCGCTTGATGCCATGCTCCATGGAGCGATGGCTGCGGGAAGTGTGTGTGTGTATCGTTGCCTTTTTGTTTCAGTTTAGCGGGAAGTGTGTGGGGTTTGTCAATACACACTAGCGCCAGCATGGTGAACTATGACTTAAATCCGTCTCAATCGAAAGGAGACTTTACCCAGTAGCGGACTTAAATTTTTGTTCAGGACTTGTAGAGGTTACTTTTTATTCCGGAAAATCAAATGGTTCTTGCGGGATTTTTAAACAAACCAACTCCTCGCGGACAAAGTGAGAGGGAAAAGATAGTATTAAAATAATAATACAGAAATAATAACGCTCAAAATACGTTCAATTATTCTTAGCTCATGATGTTTATCTTCATAAGATAAACATATTCATGAATAACATGACTAATAAGTAGGGTTATCTTCCAGTTATTCAACCAACATCTGTTCAGATAAAGGCGGTATTCCACGTGCTAAGTTAACCTCTATCGCCTGATTGATGCGCTGATGTATAAATGGTTAACAGATGCTCAAGATTTTGAAATGCTTTTTTGAAAGGGGTGTGATGGTTTACACTTGGGCACGAGTCAGGATAGCACGGGGTCGGGACTCAAGACCCTGTTTTACCCTTTTTTTTTTCTAGGGTAGACTGGTTGTAAGATTGGTAGTAACACGTGCAACGAATGGTAATTGTTTGGCATGCTTTGTAGTCTAAATGGGTTGAGGAAAATTCTTTTAAAAATCCGATTGCAAACGCCACTACAAAGTATAAAATAATTTTCATACTAATAAATAGACAGGATGAAATTGATGCGCGACGCTAGCCCGCTAGCTAGGTTTTTTAAAAACAACTTTTATTTATTTTTTACTAACTGATACCAGTGACTTCGTCCGCGTGGATTTAGATTTTAAAATCCCGCGAGAACTCTTTGATTTTCCGGGATAAAAAGTAGCCTATGTCACTCTCCAGATCCTCAACTATACCCATGCAATAATGATTTATTGCATGGGTATAGTTGAGAATCCGTAGCTCTGTTGCAGCGTGATTGAAGGACAAACCAATAAACCAACAAACAAACACACTTTCGCATTTATAATATTAGTAAGAATTTTAAGCTTTTTAGTGTAGCTACATAGGATCAATCCACACATTTTCAGACCGCGAGTAATTCGCTCTTACTCATTGATTTTCACCTTTAAATGGGACCAACCTAACGATACGATGTTACATGACGGTTGGTCATGTCGCGTGACAGGGGCCACGCTCTACGCAGCCGAAAGCTCGACGTGTGATATTTCCTGGCGCGTGCTGTATCACGTCACATAACGCCCTTCGTAGTTCGACGTTAGTTGGGGCTATTTGCGTCGCGGTATTTTTGGATCGGATACAGCCCATCCGTTTGCTGGGGGTCGGCCGTTGCCTTTAATGGTTTTAAATGCATATCTGCGGGGTTTGCTCGCTTCCATACAACGCGGGCACTAATTGAGTACGCAGTTTATAAGTTTGCTACTTTTTATATTCAACACTAGCGGCCCGTCCCGTCTACGCACGGGTGGACATAAGATTTTTTATATATTTTTACCTTTAATTATTGTGACATAACGATAATTGTTGGACATATAGTATAGCGAAGTTTTTTTGTAGATATTGATAATATTGTAGAACATACTTTTGTTCTATCATCAATAGTTTCCGCAACGCATGCGACGAAAGACGTTTTAGGGCACTTTTTTACACCTTGGATTACGTTAAGTTTTAGTAAGGATCCCTAATCTTTTCTAGCAATAAATATATAGCATAGCCTATGTTACTCAGGGTGAATGTAGCTTTCCAATGGTGAAATAATTTTTGAAATTGGCACAGTAGTTTTTGAGTTTATTCATTACAAACATACACACAAAAATATCTTTTCTCAAATCTTTTCTCTTTATAATTAATAGTAGTGGAGATGTAGATAGTGTAGATTAGATGCGATGCACGTGACTTATTCGGCGTGGATTAAGCGCGAACGCGCGGGAACTATTTAATTTTTTGGGATAAAATGTAACCTATGTGTTAATTCTTGATTTGAGCTATTTAATCACCAAATTTCAGCCAAATCGGTTCAGTCGTTGTGCCGTAAAGGAGCAACAAACCTTATTAGCCCAACGGTTTAAGGTGCGGACTGAAAACTGAAAGGTTGCAGGTTCGAATCCCACCCGCTGCATTATTGTCGTATCCACTCCTAACACAAGTTTTCACTTATTTGGAGGAGAGAAAGAGAACATCAGTCAAGTTTAGCTTGGCTGATATTCTTTTAAAAAAAAAAAATACATGCATCCATCCATTATTTTTTATTCGACAAAGATAGGTAATCCTTGGATATGTTCTAAATGGAATATTGTAAATGCGAAAGTGCGTTTGTGAGTCACTTGGTTTGTCCTTCAATCACGTTGCAATGGAGCAATGGATCGACGTGATTTTTTGCATGTCTATAGTTGAGGACACGGAGAGTGACCGGAAAAGCCACGATAGAGATGTCGTCAAAATATAGCTTCTAAATAATATGTACCTAATTGCAAAGTTGTAAATTATTTCGTACGTTTTATGAAACCCTGGTACACGCGGTTCAAATGTAGTCCATCTGTTCAAACTCTAGGACTAGGACACCAAGAATTTAATGCTTACCAAGGCTATTTAAGGCTATATTGAAGTAACTCCGGCTAAATACCGCAAAATGTCTATGTCAAAGACATGAGAATGCCCAAATTACTAGCTTAAAGTGGTAAAGCTTTTCGCAAAGACATTTTAACATCCTTTCTAAAGGATGTAGAATTTATATTAAGTACAAAGTGATAGTAAATAGAACCACACTGTTTCTCTAAAACATACATAATTGGGTAAGTATTTGACAATTTTGTTATATACTAAAAATAAAGGTTTTTAATATTATAACACAATGCCATTTTTCTTTTTCTTAATATTTTAAGTAGTTTCGAAAATATGAGCTTTTAAGTTTCCTATAATCCTATTAGACAAGGAGTAGCACACAATTAAATCATGACGTCACGTTTTAAGGCAGTAATAAGGTTTAAGTTGCGTAATGAAGTAAAAAAAGGCATAAATGTGTATTCCAATTCCAAATGAGGAATTACCAATCGTTTATAGCTGGTGGTTTTCAATTTGCTTCCAATTTTGAAATACTGATCAAGTTTGCGCGAGCAAATGAGTGAGGAAGCGTGGCGGGCCCGCTTCCGCCGCCTCGGTTCCGGTGACGTCAGCGTCTGCAAAGTCTACACTCTATGGCGGCCTCGCTCACACCGAGGAGAACTAGCGTTTCCGCTTTTCCCGCTTGATGGTGCAATCAACAATGTTCAACGTATAATATCCAAGTTTGCGCGGACAAGTGAGGGAGAAATCGGGGAGGTAAAGCTTCCACGTGCCGCACCATAGATAAATGAATACAATTATCTATGGCCGCACGCCTCCCTTCCTGTGAGGTCATCCTCTGCAGGGCATACACGCACGCTCCAGAACGGTCTCGCTCACAGCATGAGGAAATCGCGTTTTTCTGTTATTCCGCTTGATATTGATACACTACTTTTTGATGAAGTCAAATACTTCATAAGCTTGTTCTTCCTTAAGTGTTATGGGTACCACAGAAGAAGTGGTGTTCGTCCATTTGGAATAAATGATAATTATTTATAGCAAATATTGTAAAAAATAGATCAGATACTACTTTAAGCGTTTTCGTTTTTCCACTTCACATTGATGCACCGTTTTCTGGTGGAGTCAACAACTTCAAAATAGCTCGGTTATATAAAAGTCCAAACTGAAATGGTAAGGTAAGTCACACTTGTCGAAAGAGCTTTGATCTTTGTAACAGAAATCCTATTATGCTATTATAAAATTGAGTATTAAGTAGAGAGAAAGTCGTTCTAGTTCGGTTCGGTGTAATACGAGGCCAGATTCGCAGCCGAGGGTACAAGCAATCAGATTTGCTTTTTTTTAAAGAATTCGCTGCAAATATTTTTTCAGTGAATTTTTTCTCTTTCCACCGAAGAGTTAATTTGAAAATATTTTTATCACTTTTTTATTGAATAGAGGACTGAAATAAATTGACTAGTTTATGGATGAATGGGTGCAGATTTTATATATTTTTTTAAGCATTGACCACACAACGCGTGTAGGCAGCGTGTATGATGGCTCCATGGAACAAGATCCTATTGGATAGTGTCCAGTGGGCATAGGCTAACTTTATCTGTTAAAAGATATAATTAAATAATTATACTACACACTACTAGCTAATGCCCGCGACTTTGTACGCGTGGATTAAGGGTTTAACTCCGGGAGAACTCTATAATTTTCCGGGATTAAAATGTAGCCTAAGTGTTTATCCTGGGTATGAGCTATGTCCATTATTTTCAGCCCAATCGGTTCATTTGTTGTGGAGTGAAGGAATAACACCCATCCATATATCCAAACTTTCGCATTTATAGTAGGTATTAGTAGGATAAGATAATTTGCAGAAGCATTGATTCAGAAATTATACGGCTCTTGCAAAAATTCAGACAGACAGACAGACAGACAAGAGCAAAATTGACTCAGGCTGAAATCTATGGTCAAACTCAAGATAAAGTTGTGTCTCGTTTTAGTTCTATCTTAAGCCCGAGCTAAGTCAGAGCCCGCTCTATAGGCCTCAGCCCTCACCATAAGAGTCCTCGCTTCTCTCGATCAAATACCTATTGCATGTCCATTTTTTTTTTAATAAAGAATATCAGCCAAGCTGAACTTGACTGATATTCTCCTCTCCCCTCCAAATAAGTGAAAACTTGTGTGTACGACAGGAGTGGGTACGACAATAGTGCAACGGGTGGGGTCGAACCTGCGACCTTTTAATTTCAGTCCGCACCTTTAACCGTTGGGCTATTGAGGCTTCAACTATACACACTATACTATATTACACTATATTCAACTATAGACTATATAGTTGCAGCAATTTTTGTAGCCCGTTTTCAAGCCACTCTAGACAATACAGTAACTCTCGATCGGCCGTCACTTTGGTCATTGCCTGCACCTGCCCCCAACTCATGTTTTTATCGTTACCAAGTTTATACAAGCTCCCAACGGGCTAACGACCTGGATCACAAAAAGGCAAAGTTCCTAACTACAAAAAGATGTCACAAAAATGGCGACCAATTTGTCATCGTTTAATCGTCTATGTATAAACCTTTTTCTATTTCGGCGAAAAAGAACCTTTTTTATATTTTTATATTCAGTTGAAATTGGATTAGGTTCTTATTCGTTCGGCCACAACTTTTGAAGCCGATATTATTCAAAGCTTCTTTAGAAGTTTGCTCTCTTCATTGCATGTTTTTTTTAGATTAGCGCTTGGCTGCGATCACACCTGATGGTAAGTGAAGATGCAGCTTAAGATGGAACGCGCTTGCCTAGAAAATGCCTATTCACATCATGATTTGAAGGTACCCAAATTGTAGTCATAGGGTCATGTCACGTGATTGTGCCTGACGTGAGAGAATGCTATTTCAATATGTGTGAAGGGATAAATGTTACGCGACAGAAAGAGGGGCAACTTCTAGGCAAATATCACCGTAGGTAAGTTAGCGCTGTGCAACTTGAATGCACTTTGTTGTGTGATAGCAACAGTCGCTATTTATTTACATGATTTTGTGGATTGAATCTTCTGTACCTATACTATTTTGTGTACTGTGGCTTAGCTTCAAAACCTTTTCAGGAAGATAGGCCTTAGAAAAGAAGATAACCCTTTAACCGAGACGTAGAAAAATAAAAACCTCAGTAAAGATAACAGGCAAAAAGGGTTTATCAGTACAAGATACGGCAGCCGCGTGCCGCGCGCTCAGTGATTGGATGCTGGCGCTATCGGCGCAGGGATCAAGTGGGAAGCGTAAATTTGCTACGTGCGCCCATAACGCCATACGCTTTTATTTTTTCTTAATTTTGGGTTCCGCAGTTTTTAAGCTATTGCATAGCTTCTATCGCGGGCCTTGAGCGTGGAGACCGAATCCAGAAATTCCGTAACGAAAATAACCTAACACCCCCCACTCCGACCGGCACAGCGGTGATACTTTGACTTGGGTGTCGCGACAGGCTCGACGGGAACACGGACTCCTCTCACCGCTAGATGGCATTGTAAAATATGTTTAATCAAAGAAAAAAAAATACTGCATAAATAAAATAAATAAATAATTATAATTGCATAAGTTGTTAAAAAATGCTATGCAATAGCTTTACCGCGGCAGTCCCCGAGTGCCACACGTCTTTTTTTTTTAAAGAATATTAGTCAAGGTGTTTTCCCCCACCTGTCTGGTCTGGAGCACTTCGACCATCCGATGTGCCAGATCTTTTTCCCACGTTGAAACTGCGGAATCAACTTCCTGAGACGGTATTCCCACTAAATTACAATTTGGAGTTATTCAAGGGGCGGATCAACAAATTCCTAAAAAGCCGGCAACGCATTGGTGGTGCCTCTGGTGCTACAAATGTTCATGGGCGGTGGTAATCACTTGTACATGTACCATAGGTACCCATACCAATATACTTTTCCACAAGAATTTATTTGTTCTATTACCCCGAAACAACAAACTTTTACCTGGAACCACAGATTAGAGTCTGGAACTTTTAAAAAACCTTATCTACTCCACGCGGTCGAAGTGTACAAAAGCTAGAAAAAATATCAAAATATCACGAAAATAAAGTCCTAATACATTCGTATATGTTTGTCAAATAGGTATAAGTTGCTTTTTACTTTTTTAGACATAAAAAAAAAGAAATACAGAACACTGAAACAAAATAAATCTGCGTACTTTTCGGTTTATTTAAAAACAGACTTCACTTGTTTTGAATTGAATACAGCCCGTGAATATTAAAGAGGCCTGAGTGCTTGCGACTGAGAGTTCGGGAAGGAAAAATTTTCATCAAAATAGTTTACCAATTCTGGTACAGTTGAGATTTTTTCCAGAGGAGTGGAAAAATTAATGTCAGACGTCGCAATAATTACTCATCTCACTGATGAATGAGTTTTTTTACAAGCTATTTGCGAGTTATTTTTTTTTTAAAGAATATTAGCCAAGCTGAAGTTGACTAATATCCTCCTATTCCCTCCAAATAAGCGGAAAGCTTGTGCTAGGAGTGGGTAAATACTAAATAGGTGGGTAGACAATAGTGCAACGGATTGGATTCAAACCTGCAACCTTTCAGTTTTGACTTTTTGAGTTCCGCTCCTTTAACCGTTGGGCAATTGAGGCTTAAAGTTTGTTTTGTGCGTATGTTGTTTCATTTGAAATTGGTAACTGATTTTTAAAAATAAATTATACATGCTTGTAGTTCGGACAAAAATTTAACATAGGGTAGGTTGCATGTATGTATTTTTTAAATTACATACTACTAATATTATAAATGCGTATGTTTGAATGTATGGCTGGATGTAAGGATGGATGAATGTTTGTTACTCAATAACGCCGCAACGACTGAACCGATTTGGCTGAAATCTATATATATAAAATTCAAAGTCCTGACTGACTGATTGACTGACTGAGATATCAACGCACAGCCTAAACTACTGAAGTTAGAAACTTGAAATTTTTACAGTTGGTTTCTTTTATGACGTAGGCGCACAGTAAGAAAGGATTATTGGAAATTCCACCCCTAAGGGGTTTAAATAGGGGATGGAAGTTTATATGAAACTCCGTCATTTTTCAAGCTGTTTCCATCAAAGTTGGTATTTGAGCTTTCAGTTAAAAATAAAAAAGTACGTGTGTCATAGTTTTTGAAAATTCCACCCCAAAATCTAATTCCACGCGGACGTAGTCGCGGGGGCAAAAGCTAGTTTGGTATAAAGATAGATTATACTTTGGAATAACACAGAGACTACTTTTTATAGTAGGAAATATATTATAACTTGCTGATACCTGCGATACGTATGCGTGGATTGAGGTTTTTTTAGTTCTGGGGGAACTCTCCTATTTACCGGGGTAAGACATATAAGATATAATAAACTGTGTAATGACAAGTCCGAAGTATATATATTTTTATATTCATAATATATACATTACTATATATATAGCTACTCGTGCTGATTCACTGACACACTCACTCACTCACTCACTCACTCATTGATCACCTCTCCTGTAAAATTTTGTATGAAAAAAAATTTTTTCACGCATGGTTTCCTATAGAGGACAAAAATTCATTCGGAGGAAAAATATGGAGACAGCTGATGATTGAGGATTTCGGAGTCGGATGAGGAGCACCGGCCAGGGTATCGAAGATAGGTGGGGGGTGTTCAACCAAATGTCACTCGAAACCTCATCCAATTGGCAGAGAGCCGAAAAAAAACTCCAAAATGGCGGATTCAAGATGGCGGCCATACAAATTTCGTCAGTGTCTATCTCGGAAACTATAAAACATGGAAGAGTGGTTTCTTGGAAAAGGATGATCAGGACTCAAAGGTCTACTTGATGAATAGAAAAAAAATTCAAGATGGCGGAATTATTTTTTTTCCATACAAAATATATGCAAGACTTTATGCGGCGCCTTTTCAAAATTTCTGATGGTTTCGTATAGAAGACAAAAATTTATTTGGAGGAAAAATATGGAGAGAGCTGATGGTTGAGGATTTCAGAGACGGGTGAGGAGCACGGCCAGGATATCGAAGATTGGTGGGGAGTGTTCAAACAAAAGTCATTTGAAACCTCATCCAATTGGCAGGGAGCTGAAAAAAAATCCAAAATGGCGGATTCAAGATGGCGGCCATACAGATTTCGTCGGTGTCTATCTCGGAGACTATACAAGGTGGAAGAGTAGTTTCTTGGAAAAAGATGATCAAGACTCGAAGGTCTACTTGATGAATAGAAAAAAAATTCAAGATGGCGGATTTTTCTTTTCATACAAAATATATGGCGAATTGGGAATTTTCATATGTTCGTTTTCAAAATTTCTGATGGTTCAGGGAAAAATATGGAGAGAGCTGATGATTGAGGATTTCGGAGACGAGTGAGGAGCACGGCCAGGGGATTGTAGTTAAGTGGGGGGTGCTCAAACAAAAATCACCAGAAACCTCATTCAATTGGCAGAGAGCTGAAAAAAATTCAAAATGGCGGATTCAAGATGGCGGCCATACAAATTTCTAAAAAGATGACCAATCCCGAATATCTATTTGGTGAACAGAAACACCGCGGTTCGCTTTAGCGAGCCGCGCACCCACGCGCCCTACTAGTACATATTATATACATACATAGTATATGTATATTGTATATATTCAGCGGTGGAAAACTGTACGAAAATCGCTAAGAAATCTATCGCCCGCCCTTGCCAACAGCGGAATAATTATCGAATTGTTTTTAAGTTCGAATACAGGGTAGGTACCTATCGGGAAAACTGGAAACATTTCTACATAAAAGCGACTAATATAAACTTGAACACTCTAAGCCTTTTGTGTATTGTTTACCTAAAATGTAACTTCATTAATAACAACAGACAAGAAGTTATGATTTTCTCAAAAGCTTTTATTGTACGTTTGAGGTTGAAATAATTTCATCATTGTTATTAATTACGAAGTTTAAGCGTTCTCAAATTATCCGATTAAATGTCGATAGGTATAATAAATAATACACGCACATAAAATATAAAATTATGAAGCGACGTGGATAGATCCGGGAGCTTTGGGATTTTCGGGAAAACTCCCAAATGAATCCCCGGGAATAGGTATCACGATTTTATTAGAGAGAGGAAAATGTAAAAGAGAGAATATCATACTCAATAAGAGCGCCTTAAAATTAGATGCGTAATGAAAACACTGCAGTGGCGCCACTGTGGTCTGCTAGCCGCGCCAATTATAGGTTCTTAAAAATAATGTCCTCCCGACCGAATTCGGCCACGGCGGCCAATCCCCACAGATATGAGCCATCTGCGGGGGAGATATTATAGTGCACAAGTGTGTGTGCAAACACAAGTGCACTCTCTATTCCCTCACTCTCATAGCCCGATTGGAAAGAAATCTGACACGACCTGAAAGAGATCAGGCAGGACCGACGGCTTTACGTGCTCACCGAGGCACGGGGGTGACTCACCACCGACTTCCTAACTCCGGGCTAGTACTGATACGAGTAACAGAAAACCCAATACATTTTTGGCCCGACCCGGGAATCGAACCCGGCACCTCGTCATCCGTAGTCGAACTTGCTTACCACTAGACCAACGAGGCAGTTCTAATAGTTTCATACTATCGGTCACCTGCGATTTCGTCCGCGTTTCCAATTCATCGACAGTTCCTAAATAACTTCGGTTTAGGAGTGCAGTTTGTTCGGCGTTTTTTGCTCGATGCAAATCGTTGTTACGATGATACGGAACCCTTTGTGTGTGAGCCCAACTCGCACTTCCCTGGTTTTTTATTTAGTGCAGATACATGTGTAAACACTTTATTTTCCATGGCGCGTGGAAGGATTTGTATCTGTAGCTATCTAACTTTGTATCTAATCCTTTAAATCTAATACAGCATAATAAGCTATTTAATATGTTTATGTAATTAAACTAATATAATTCACAAGTGTTTCCACTAATAAGACATAATTATCGAACGCAGATTGGGCATGTAATTAATTAGGTATGCTGTAATATATGCACATAATTTATATGTTCATTAGTTAAGTATGTACACGTATTAACTGTATGTCTGCGTGCAAGGCTATAATCAACACAATGTCTTAATTATAGCGTTAGGTTATTAAGGACCTACTAATTAATAGCTTTTAGCTAAGAACATATCGCACGCTTAATAAAAAAAAGATGTAACTCAAAATTTGTAAGTTTGTAGATATTATGTCAATCGAAATAGAATCTATGCCATAAATTAAGTTACATTTTTCAGAAAAAAGAAATCAAAAAAGAAAGAAAGCAAGAGGCGACCTCTTGAAAAAAAAAAAGAAAATTATTTCCCCTCGATGCATCCAAGTGGGGGCTTCAAAAAGGAGTATTCCATTTCAACGTAAATCCGATGGTTGTAAGGTATCAAGCAATGATCGGAATATTGCAATTTTGCGGGATTTCATGACGTTATCGAAATGTGGATACACCATTAAATCCCACTAGGGTGGGATGAATAAATTCTTTTGTTGTTAAAGGATTCCAATAATATCGGAATAAATAAAATTGACTATTTAAAGTTTTAAGCTTAAAATATATTAATTAAATAAAGACTTTCTTTAAGATGTTAGACCTTTGGAAATATTATTCCTGGTTTGGTTCAACTGGTTGGTAAATTTAAAAATCATCCTGCAACTTGCATTTTTTTTAAATATTTTTAGTGAGCAAACGGGACATGGAACAGGCGGGTCATCTGATGTTAAGTGATTACCGCCGCCCATGGACATTTGTAGCACCTGAAGCAGAACCAAAGCATTGCCGGCTTTTCAGGAATTTGTTGGTTCGCCCCTTGAATAACCTCATGTTGTAATTTAGTAGGAACACCTTCGCAGGAAGTTGGTTCTACAGTTTCAAAGTACGCGGAAAAAAGATTCGGCACAACGGATGGCTGAAGTGCTCCAGGCACCCAAGATCAATCTTCAATCTAAATATATAAAAGGCAAAGGTGACTGACTGATCTATCAACGCACAGCTGAAACCACTGGATGGATCAGGCTGTAATTTTGCATGTAGATAGCTATTATAAAGTAGGTGTCCGCTAAGAAAGGATGTTTGAAAATTCAACCCCTAAAGGGATAAAATAGGGGTTGGAATATTCGAACTTAACGTGAGCGAAGCCGCGGGGTAATGCTAGTGATAAATATGGCATCATATTCCCACAATCCCGTAATCCCGCAACAGTACCCATACTAATGATAATATTTGAGGTCGTTGACCCCAAATTGCACAACCTATTCCGATCATTGCTTATAAGTGATCTCCAGCTAACCCCATCTCGGAGGCTGAAGGTCGATAACCCGTATTAATGCAGCACGGATGGGAGAGGGTAAACAAAGGGCCCGATCCATCCATATGCGGGATGAGAAGCGATGAGATGAGAATAGATTTCCATTTTCAAAGCTTAAGGGAGCTTTCCAGTGTGACAGCCCGAAAAATCGATGTTTTTCGCGATTTTTTTTTTTAAAGAAAAAATAATCTAATCGGTCTGGTTTTTTTTTTGTATATTAATTGGGTATTGAAGAATACAAAACAATTTTTTAAAGGTCGATTTATTTATTAATTAATATCTATAAAAATGATGAAACAATTGTTGCAGAAAATGCACTTGGATGTGGTGTCCACGTTGGGGGTCACAAATTTGATCTGAAACAAAAAACATAAAAAGATTATTGATCGGTATATAATTGGCTTTCGTGCTATGGAGGCTTTTTTTTTTATTATTTTTTTTGCAAAAATGGCGCCGGTTTGAACAAAAAGTATCGATTTTAGCATTTTTTTTTTGCAGTTTTTTTACAAAAAAATAGGAAGATGTCAAAAAAAAAAAAAAGCTTCCATAGCACGATAAACAATGACGTTAAGAATATTGTGTAAAAAATTCAACTCGATAACTTTAAAACTCTGCCCTCCAAGTTGGACACCGTTTTGAAAAATGATGTTCCGATAAAAACGCGTTCAAAGTTTCAAGTGAGGAAATTTTAGGTAAATCGTTTACTTACGGTCAATCAGCATGCCAGGTCCATACAATATCCCTTCTGCTTCTTCGAAAAAGCAAAAAAAAAAATAATCTATTTTTTAAAAATTCACACTGGAAAGCTCCCTTAAAGCATAATACCTGTTTGATCTGTACGTAGGTATTGCAGGTTAGGTTTCTTTATTACCCGACTAGTTTAGTAGTTTTAGTTTTTAAAATCCCGCGGGAACTCTTTAACTTTCCGAGATAAAAAATAGCCTATGTCAGTCTCCCGGTCTTCAACTAAAAAAAAAAATCACGTCTTGCCAAAATCACGTCCGATCCGTTGCTTTTTTGCGACGTGATTAAAAGATAATCTAACAGACCAAAAAACAAACACTTTCGCATTTATAATATTAGTAAGGATTATGTCATAGCCAAAAGGGAGAGTTATCATTTTAGCAGTCTATGGATGTCATGACCACGATCCATGCAACGGGATCGAAATATCGACAATTTCAACTAAAACAATTATTGTGGTATATACTCCTATAAATTATGGCACAATTATAGCATTAAACCACGAATCAAGTCTAAAATCTTTACTTTACTCTAATTTGGAGGGGTTAGGGGAATATTAAACAAGTACAGCTAAAAAACCGCTAGCACCCGGGCGCGCTAACTATTCGGAAATATTTCAACATAATATACGAGTTTAATGAATAGAACATAGTTTAGACTCTAAAATATGTACATTGTGATATGAATTTTCTTCTCTATACCGTATCATAACGTAACAAAATTCGTTCAAAGCCCGCCGAGGCGTGTACGATGAGCTTATCCATATTTTTCAAGATTTTGAGGACTTAATGCCGCGGGCAACCGTTCGTGCATATCGGGGTTTCCCCGCCATTGAGTTTAACTGCGGGACAAGGGCGCACGCTCGATTTGGAATCAATTGCCTTCAAATAAATATAAAATTATATTTTTCAATACACTCTATCTAGTTTTTGTTGGATATTCTGTTCTTATTTATAACTAGCTGATGCCCGCGACTTCTTTCGCGTGGATTGAAGTTTTCTTGGATTCCCGCGGGACTCTCTTATTTTCGAGGGTAAAAAGGCCTATATGCTAATTTTTTTTCTAAATCACAATATATACATGGGTTCTTTCTCATGAGTTGGTGAGGCGCTGCACACTCCTATTCTTCCAGTTTATATAAAATCTATCTCTGTGCCAAATTTCAGCCAAATCGGTTCAGTCGTTGCGGTGTGACTGAGTAACAAACATCCATCCATCCATCCATCCATACTTTCGCATTTATAATACTAGTAGGATTAGTGGGATAGGATATTTTTTTTTTTGTTTTTAGTACAAAAGACATAAAAACAACAAATACTAGTGGGCACAATTTATTATTATTTTGTTTATTGCGCCAGAAGAAACCTTCAGTTCATTCTCGAGATGCGAGGTGGTACTCCCATAAACATTCGGACTTGTGTTAGCCTCTACAGAGATGTGGAGATAATGGAAGAGGCTTTTATTGTACGAAGTTGCGTCATAATCCTTACTAATATTCTAAATGGGAAAGTATTTGCTTGTTAGTTTTTCCTTAAATCGCGCCACATCAGAGCTACGAATATATGTAGTTGAAGACTCAGCGAGTGATATAGGCTACTTTTTATCGAAAAATCAAAGAGTTTTCGCGGAATTTTAAAAAGTCCACGTGCTCAAGTCGCGGGCTGTTTTTATAAACAAATTAAGATTTCTTAGCAATTTTTTTTTTAAAAGAATATTAGCCAAGCTGTAATTAACTAATATCCTTCTTTCCCCTCCAAATAAGCGGAAAGCTTGCGCTAGGAGTGGGTACGACAATAGTGCAATGTGTGCGATTCGATCCTGCGACCTTTCAGTTTTCAGTCCGCACCTTTAACCGTTTGGCTATTGAGGCTATAAGCTTGACTTTCTATTTTGTACTTTGTAGGATTGGGCTTTAGTGTTTGCAGAACTTTCCTATTTCCAAGCATGACAACTAGAATATTCTAAACTAGAGAGAGATTTTACTATTTTTTACTACTTTGGTCTGGCGAGAGGCTTTGGTCGTGGCTAGTTACCACCCTACTGTCGAAGACGTAGTAATTTTGCATTCCAGCACGATGGCGTGTAGAACCAAAAGGTAGAATACTTATTACCTTGTCAGGTATGCTCATAAAGCTGTACATATTATGTTCGTGTACGTACCAGAAGTAAAAATGTCAACTATACGACATTTTTAGGGACACTTCTAGCTAATAAGACATCTAAGTTATTAGAGTACACACCCCCCTAGCAGTATACTGTTATTAAAGGGCGCATTATTTATGTGGACTGCCCTTGCATTTCGTATTTAATTTTCCACCTCCGCACCTGTGGCTTTGTTTATTTTGCAAAATTCGCAACTCTGAATGAATGTAGGTAAGTTTCCTGCCTGTCTGAATTGTTTAGGATGGGAAATTATACCCGCTTAGGTATAGAAATGAAAGCGGTAGACTTATGTTAACACGCTCGCGCCGATTTCACCAACGTGAAATAAAGATGGCAGATTTTAAATACTGTCAAAATTTTACTCTCGGAAAAAACTTATTTCACTTTACGTTTCGTTTTAATTACGACCTTTAAAAGAAGAACTTTTTATTCATTCATTTTAGTATAGAAATGAAAATGGTAGAGTTATATTAAAATACGCTCGGGCCGATTTCACCAACGTGAAATAAAGATGGCAGATTTTCAATACAAAAACTGTCAAAATAAATGTACTCTCGGATAAAACTTATTTCACTTTACGTTTCGTTTTAATTACGACCTTTAAAAAAAGAACTTTTTATTTATTTATTTTACTAGCTGATAGTTCCATAATTCCTTTATCTGTGTTGCAAAAACTATTAAAAAAACCAGTTTTTTTTCTTAGTTTTTTACTAGAGTTACTAGTCACTCGAGCCTCGTCTGTTATCTTCCTATAGGTACTTTTAGATGTAATACTTTATATTACACTTTAACTACTAATGCGTTTATGCATTCCTCAAGAACGCATTAGTGTAAAAAATTGACAGTAGTTTTTGAAGGGAGCGTGGATACAAAATTAAAAGGCAGGTCGTATTGAGGAGACTGCGGTTGTTGAGTTCTTTGCAAGCTTTACCAACAACGTTAGGATAGTAGCGTCAACAAAAAAGGCGTGAATAACCTGTTTATTTTGGTTGATAGTCGAAATAATAGCTATTATTATTTGACTATAGTTAATAGTATTGAATTCAAATAATAACTTATAAGATGATGCGCGTGACTTCGTAAGTGTGCATTAAAGTTTTTTAATTCCCGCAGTGCTCATTAACTTTCCGGGATGAAATGTGTTACTCCTTGAAATGAGCTTCATTTGGTTCATTCGTTTTGGCGTGAAGGAAACATCCATCCAATCCTCACAAAGTTTCGCATTTATAATAAGTATTAGTAGGATATTATATGTAGTATTTTTCCACTATTTTGTATCTACATACGAAATAGTGTATTTTTTCAATATTTACCATCTAAAAGCCTTTTAGATGGTAAATATTGAAAAAATGATTAGTAAAACTAGTTTAAAAAATGAAATTATAATTCAAATTCTAAATTCAAATTCCATTGTTAGTTTTTATCACTGCTGAGCGGCTATTATAAAGAAATAACGCAAATAAATCTTTATCTTTTATTCTTATCTAAGAATCACTAAATATTTCATCATATACGTATCATTGGCTTATATCTCCATTCAATTAACTATGTTAAACAAATAAAATAAAACAGTAGGTACCCCGAAGAAAATTGAGCTTTTAGAAAAAAATGCATACATTTATTTAGCTCTTTCAAGAATTATTTGCGAATGTGTACGCTATACTGTACTGTTCCAATAAATAAATAAAAATGTTTACAAAACCAGCTCTTCATATAGGTACTCGTATGGTGTTTGTGGTTTAAAATATAAACAGAAACAAAATGCAGCGTTGAAAGGAAACGTAATATTTTTCTGTTGACTCTACAAAGACAGTCTTTTACACGCCTTTTACAAATGGGAATTTTCCATTGGAAATTCTATTTTTGCTTATGGCAAGGCTAGGTTTGTGATGCATGCTTTGATTAAAAATATTTTCTTTGATATTTTTATTCTGTGCTGGTACGGTAAATGTTTGTAATGGTAAGGTGGATGATAGATCAAACGCGAAGTTTTTCAAAAATATTGTAAAGACTAGTGTGGGTTTCCTTTTATTAAAACTTTTTTGAAAAACAAATATTAAATCCTTTCCTGCATTCATTTTTCCTGATATTTCTCAACAAAGTTTCTCAACTAATTATATTTTCGCTTACATTCTCAAAGATTCAAGATGTTCCAAAATTGAACCCGTTGTGTTTCGGAGCATCACCGTGGACTCACCTATTGTGAATCTTCAAAACGATATTATGTGAACAAGTTATGCAAGAAATTTGCAAAGATTTTGAATGTGCATATTATTTAGTGATAACTGATAATTATGGTACGAGTAAGTTTGCGTACCTACTACCTACCATAATTTTAAATAATTTTAGTCTCTACCGCCATTTTGTATTTTACTGCCGCCATTTCGGTTTCACAGTTTATAAAAATAATCATTTACATTACAAAAGAATATAAATACAAGATTTTCTTAATCGCACTGTGAAATTTTCCTGAAGTATAAAAAATATTACGTATTTCTTAAACGCATTGAAAATCTAGGCAAAAAATAGTGCGTAATCCTAGACAATAGAAGCGACTACATTTTCCGGCCAATGAACTCTTGTAATTAGGTCTAAAAGAGTCGCAATCACTTTAATGTTGAGCACATCAGCGTAAATTACTAGTATTCAAACAGACTTCTAACCGAATCGATTTTGAACTGTATCACATGCAAAATAAAGTTGATACTCTTTCGGGTCGCTTTATAAGGTTCGTTACACAAGAGATTAGCAAACATTGACGTCTCATTAATGCTATTGATATTCAAGAGTGTCGTGAGGACACGAGACCTATTAAGGACACGGGTTGAAAACGGTTCAAAGACTTAGAATAATCAGAAGTTTGGACGACGTGCTTAAAGATGATACTAGATAGATTTAACTTTATTGCTTCTATAGCCGCACAAATGCAATTTAAATTTGAAACCTTAAAAGTCCAAATCTTACCTATTAAGACTAATAGTTTGCACAGCTGATGGTTTAACTTCGGTTTTGCTTTTAGCTTTGCATCCAGCTCACAAAATAGTATAATAAATAATTTGATAAGCTGCGGCTACATTATCGTGCGAAAATTCTTGTCGCGTTGTCGCGATAAAATTATCGTGTTCGGTTTCACGCGATGTTCTTGTCTACATTAGCAGTCATGAGTCAATGGTTATTTACATTTCAATCATCCAAATAGATCGCTATTGAAAGATCTTTACTAAAATTATAAATGAGAAAATGTGTCTGTTGGTTGGTTTGTCCTTCAATCACGCAGCAAAGGAGCAACGGATTAACTTGATTTTATTTAATTTATCCCGGAAAAACGGAAGGTTACTGCTGTATTTTTAAAATCCAACTCCACGCGGACGAAGTTACGGGCAAATGCTAGTAATTATTGTTATTTAGGGACTTGGGACTCAAAAATGAAAAAAAATAATTGGACCCTCCATACAAAATTGACGATTAGCTGATTGATTTACTATCGGAGGTCCAAAATTTTTTTTTATATTTCGACCTATGTTACTTGGGGAAAGTTGTTCAGTTTCATGAGTAAATTCACCTCCTTCAGGGTTTACGGGGAATAAAATAACACCGTGTATATTAATTCCAAAAGCAGCTCAAAATACCTCGGTTAATACGAACCAAGCACGAGAAATCTCGGCAAAGAGTTGCCTAACTTTTGCAACTCGTTAAAAACTTCTGCACGCGTGTTTGTTTGAGTCAGGTTGAAATTAAAATGTGGTTTTAGTCATTATCGTTAAGTAAGCATAGACAGTTAAATAATTATACTTACCATACTATTATAATTTTTAATTTTAGAACTTATTGACTGACTGAGAACTGACTGATGACTAACTGACTGATTAGATGTCTGACTGATTAACTGATCTATCAACGCACTGCTCAAATCACTGGACGAATCGGGCGTTTTTACGTAAAGATAGCTATTATGACGTAGTAACTACTAACTAGTAACATCCGCTAAGAAAGGTTTTTGGAAAGTTCAACACTAGGGGGTAAAAATAGGGATGAGCGAAGCCGCGGGAAAAAGCTAATTTATAAAATATGTGTTTGTGCTCGTACGGCATACCTGAAATACGAATTAATGTTTGGTTTGTTCTTTTAGAAAATTAAAATAAAAAAATACATCTAAATCACTGGAACTTTTATTGTAAAAATATTGTAGCGGCCATATATTTATTTATTTATTTATTTATTTTTATTTTTTATGTACACATAAAAATTTTCAAGACAACATATATTAGAAGAAGTAGACATAGGTAGGTACGTTGTTTAGAGAAAAATAACAACCAAAATTTCAAAATTCAAAGAAGTTTTGTTCATTTCTTTATAGTTACTGCTAAAATGTAGTAGTAACAAAAAGTACAGAGTTCAATATCGAATAGCTCGGACAATTCAAACAGAGAAGATTTGCAAACCAATTCACAAAACATTACCCCAGGCTAGGGGAAATCTCGCAGTTTATATTCGGGACCATTGCTGCCCGTCTGTAGTATACCTACTGGGATAGAAATTTTAGGGTTCCCCGAGAGTTTTTTGGGTCATTAAACTGGTCTCCAATAATTATTTTTTAAGCTATTGCATAGCTTTTTTCACGGGCCAGCGTGGAGACCGAATCCAGAAATTCCGTAACGAAAATAACCTGACACGGGACTCCTCTACGGTGAGCCGCTAGATGGCGCATTTTTTATCAACGCCATCTAGCCATCTATGCAATAGCTTTACCGTGGTAGTCCCCGAGTGCCACACGTCTTTTTATAAATATCTTACAATATATATAACAAGTTACATAAAATACGTATGACTGCAACCTTCTGTAAATAACCGCAGCATACAATTCAGAAAAACTAAAGCTAAATACAAATTAAAATACAAAAGCAAAAATACCTACAAAATTCAAAATTATTTATTTCATGTAAGCCGACTCGTAACCCTTATGACACATAGGTAGAGTCTCGACTCTACCTAATCTACTACAATATTGACATAAGCTAATCTATACTAATATTATAAAGCTGAAGAGTTTGTTTGTTTGAACGCGCTAATCTCAGGAACTACTCGATCGAATTGAAAAATTCTTTTTGTGTTGGATAGTCCATTTATCGAAGAAGGCTTTAGGCTATATAACATCACGTTGCGATCAATAGGAGCGAAGCATCAAATGGATGGGAAAATTATCCATATTCAAAATATATTCTTTTAAAAACTTCTTAATGCGATCATAATAACAGAAATTGACGCGGACGAAGTCGCAGGTAACAGCTAGTAATAATAATAAGAAACAATCAAATAATTTAATAATGTGTGCTACTGAAGAGGGAAATTACAACTAATTTTTTTAAAGGAGGTCAAAGTATCTGTAAATATGTCGCTGTTGCTGATGATGATTTTGGTGACGATTACGTATTTTTTTGCTGAAGAGAAATGGTAGTTTAATAAGGTAAAATAAATGGGCTACCAGTTCAAAAGTAAAATATTTGCATCCTATGGGAAACCAGTACTAAAACTTTCAACTCTAGCTTGACCATTATTTTATCTGATGCTTTGTGATTCTAGTCTTGCGTAATATAAAAAACGTTTTTGCGGGTCGGGTAGGTAGGTACGTGGGTAAATACACTTGGAAAAAAACTGGTGAAGGTGGGATCTTATCGTATAGATCGAATTGGTAGTTGGTGGTAAGCCACTTTTTTTTATTCGATGACAAGCCCTTGTAGAGCTGCTCATCTTATCCATCTGCTCTCATGATTCTGTAAAAGCTGCAACAATTGATGCGATGGAGAATAGATACCAATTAGGGGTATGGTTTGAATGTACACTGCTATACCCCTTCCAAGTTAGCCCGCTACCATCTTACACTACATCGTCACTCAAGGACTATATTGTCATCGAATAAAAAAAATCATTTTTACAGTCTCAATTATTGTAGTAATTGGATAAGGGACAATGCAGTCTAAGATATTAGTGGGATAACTTGGAAGGAGTAAGGCATTGTAAATTAAACCTAAATGGATGCGACTATGGAAGTCCTCGATTCTTATCATTTTTATCTTCTTGCATTCTTATCTTTGAAAACTATATCTAAGTCAATAAAAGAAAAAAATATACCCAATACGCACACGCATACACACACATATATGCACACTTTACCTATAATATGCTGTAGAATATAAATAGATGTTTTAACTTTGTTTCAAGAATGAAACTAAACCGATATAAGCAGTGGATAAGACCCGCTATAACAGATAGAGATCTTATCCCAAAGACAAACAGTAACAAAACAGAAATTCCACAGTACAATGTGGTACAATAGGTCCGTTTTACGAACTGGGTCAGAAATTACGCGACTCGCGCCGAAATTAGTTTATTTTGAAGCGGTTTGTTGTATACCGCCTACGATAGTCGTACTACTTTCGAACTGTGTCAATTGGCTAGCGAAAAAAACGGCGGCCGCTGCCAAGTTTGCGAACATTTTTTTCCCATTTTTCCGCACAGCTAGACTTGTATTAGACAATCTAGCGATATAATCTGAATTGGATCAAGGTTGTTCGTTTAGTCGATGTTGAGCTTCACTGCGATAAAAGCTATGTTTGACTACGAACTCTCTTAGATAGTGTTGATGTAGTTTTTAGATGAAAGCCTACGGTAAAATGTAGGAAATGCTGCATGTGATTAATAAGTTATTTTACCGAATCACAAAAATTCAAATTCAAATTCAAAATTTATTTATTTCATATAGGCCACCTTGTAGCTCTTATGACACATCATAAATCTACCACCGGTTCGGAATGTAGATTCTGCTGAGAAGAACCGGCAAGAAACTCAGCAGTTGCTCTTTTCAAAAAATAAAATAATTTTACAATAAGTAACCAAACTAAACTATGTATACAGTGCTTCCACAGTGAAGCTTCAAAAATGCAATACATATAATCCAACACGTCATGTCAACATGGGAAGACAAAGCAGACCCATTCCCGTTGGTGGCACCGTTGACGAGCACGACGCATGATCCAGCCGTTGCTTCGGCTAAACTTAGCTAATGTATATATATATAATAGTAATACTTAGCTAAACAAATCGAAATACTATACAAATCATGCCCACGTGAAATGGTGCCAGGAATACAGTCAGCATTTCCGCACCGGACAGCCAGACATGAGCCAGAGATGCTTTGCGCAATAATGAGTCAGCCCTTCTGTCACCAGATGAGGCAATTAACCGCGGTGAAATGTCTCATAATTTTTTTTTGCACTGAGTCTATTATTTTAAATTGTTAACATTCATAAGCTGCTGATGTGATGATGATAAAACGGATATACCTTTAAGTGATAATATTTTTAAGCTATTGCATAGCTTCTATCGCGGGCCTTGAGCGTGGAAACCGAATCCAGAAATTCCGTAACGAAAATAACCTGACACGGGACTCCTCTCACCCCTAGATGGCGTTGATAAAAAATGCTATGCAATAGCTTTACCGCGGCAGTCCCTGAGTGTCACGCGTCTTTTTTTTTTGAAAAGAATATTATTCAAGCTGAAGTTGACTACCAATATCCTCCTATCTTCTCCAAATAAGCGGAAAGCTTGTGCTAGGAGTGGGTACGACAATAGTGCAACGGGTGGGACTCGAACCTGCGACCTTCCAGTTTTGAGTCCGCATCTATAACCGTTGGGCTATTGAGGCTTAGTTACTTAGTTTTACTGTAAAAAAACGTCCATAAACCTGCTTTTGAAAGCATCGAGCTCTGGAACCGAATTACCAGATCCATGAGCACCTCATTATTATTCCTTCTGAACCATAGCGATCCGCCCCTTTGGATTTCACTCATTTTACGGTTTCCAGGCCGTATATAACACCGTAACGTAACCGAAAATGTTTTAGATTCTGTACCAATAGGGTTAGTTAAAGTTAGCCTCAATAGCCCAACGGTTAAAGGTGCGGACTGAAAGCTGAAAGGTCGCAGGTTCGAGCCCCGCCCGTTGCACTTTTGTCGTACCCACTCCTAGCACAAGCTTTTCGCTTATTTGGAGAGGAGAGGAGAATATAAGTCAAGTTTATATTAAAAAAAAATCGTTGATTGTATTCGTATTCCATGTTGTTAGCGTCACAGTAAAATGAACCATAACTTATACGTAAGATTTGCTTTCTCCTACTCCGTACAATAGTTAAAACTCCTTTCTTTTTTTTCCCCATAATATTTTCTCAATTGACTTCTAAAAAGGAGGAGGTTCTCAATTCGACTCGCTTTTGGGGTTCCGTACCTAAAAGGTGGCAACGAGACCCTATTACTATGCCTCCGCAGCCTCCGCTCCATCCGTCCGTCCCGGATCTGTTTGTCAACGGACTGTATCTCATGAACCGTAATAGCTAGATATTTGAAACTTTCACAGAATGTGTAGATTATCTGTTGCCGTTATAACAACAAATAATAAATCACATCACACTATCACACTAATATTATAAAGGCGAAAGTTTGTATGTCTGTGTGTGTGTGTGTGGGTGTGTGTGTGTGTGTGTACGTTTGTTACTCCTTCACGCCACAACGAATGAACCGAATAAAAAAAAACATAGGCTACATTTTGTCCCGGAAAATTACAGAGTTCCCACGGGAATTGAAAAACCCTTGATCCACGCGGACGAAGTCGCGGGCACCGTCTAGTATAAAATAAAACATAAACGTGATTTTTTCGGCGTTTTTTGCCAATCACTGTTACCTATGGTACGGAACTATTCGTGTGCGAGTCCAATTCGCATTTGGCGACTTTTTTTATTCTTTGTCGCCGTGAACGTAACGGTGTGACGGTCACTCTTTGTTACGTGGATCAAGAGCGCGTAAACGAGATACGGTCCGTGTTTTACGGGAGGCTTTACGTTTTTACGAGATCTCTCATTCCTTGAATAGCTTTATAGCCTTAGTAATATCTGTATTTTAATTATAATCAAATTCTTAACGTGTTACCTGTAGTATTATAGAATCGAAGTGCGAATTATTATTTTTATGAAGGAATGGGCTTTAGGATAATTAATCAAGGTGAAAATCACTGACGAGGAGCCCAATAGTATCTTGAGGATGCTTCTCTCTATGTGTCTCGTGTCTCTCTCACTCTTAGTTCCTTTCAACTAAGAGAGACAGAGAGAGAGACACGAGTTATTATTTAAGTTCAACACACATACGCATAGCACACACAAATACAAATGAATTGTGTACAATGAATATGACACAGTAATTTATGTTCTGTCTTGCTCGTCTTTTTAGGTAGAATTATGATTTTATACTTATTTCTTCCAAATACATGCAACTTAGTCTTAAAGTTTTTGATTGTCTAGTGTTTTCGCTTTTTTGTGTAAAATAATATGTTAACTAAAAGTCTGCATTACTATTATTAACGATATTGTTAAAAAAGTGCATGTTGAACCGAAAAATTAATTGATCCCTTCAAATGCGAAATATTCAGAATTAGTTTTCCGAACCGTTGGTAGAATCTCGACCTGTCATAAGTGCCACAAGTTGGCCTACATGAAATAATGATTATGAATTTGAAATTAATTCCACGAATAAATAAATAACAATTTACTACAAAATTAACGGCTATTCATAAATCCCTATAATAAGTTACCCCTAGCCTGTATATTGCAGGTAATAAAGTATGTGCTGTGCAAATAACTTTCTTGATAACGTTTTTTGTCTTCATTAGTTCAGGGCTCCGGTATCTTGAAGCTGCGTTGAGATGGGTGGTCGGCACGCAAGCATTTCTCTTTGATGTACTTAATGGAGGCTGCAGTAGGTCAGTTTGAAGCCTCAATAGCCCAACGGTTAAAGGTGCGAACTGAAAACTGAAAGGTCGCAGGTTCGAGCCCCACATCATCCAAGTTAGCCCGCTACCATCTTAGACTGCATCGTCACTTACCATCAGGTGATATCGCAGTCAAGGGCTATCTTGTCATCGAATAAAAAAAAAATATAATAGCTGTAAAAGTCAAATTCAGTCAGTCACCTTTTCCTTTTATATTTTCAGAAGATTATTTTTACAAAACCACAAATGCCACTACAAAGTATAAAAAAGTCCTCTCAAAACTTTTGGCGAAGGAGACCACAAAGTATAACTTTAACTGTGTAACTTTACCTTTTAAATATTTTGGTTTTGTTAAAGCGCTTAAGCCATTTGGATAAAATTTAGGGGCTACCTATGAAGTATGACCTATCAAACAAAAAAAGAATCATCAAATCCAATTCATAATTGGCGGAATAAACGCATAACAAACATACAAATACATACAGTCGAATTGAGAACCTTCTCCATTTTGAAGTCGGTTGAAAAAACCGACTGAGGGAATTGTTTAAAAATTATTACTACCTTGTGATAGAGATTAGAAGAAAAAAGGCTTAAAACGATACAACGTTACTTTAGGATCACAAGGCGATTTCAAAATTGTTGAAATTGATGCAATATCGTATTTTACTGTTCTGGTTCGTCATATTTATTTATTTCTAGGAACAAAATACTAAAACCATATGAAAAAAGCTGTTTTAAAAAAGTGTTTTTCGCGTAAACCGGAGCGAAGACGAGTGGCAAGGCAAGCATATACGACCAAATGTTTGGGGCTATAACGATAAGAAGAAAAGAGAGGGAAGGTGAAGTACAGAAGAGAATAGCACGACGTAATGCTTTGTAGCTTTGTGCTAATCCAGAATACACTATAGATAAATGTACTCACCAATTAACTCTCTCAATGTATCTTGACCCTTGGATGCAATTAAAGAAAAAATTATACGTATTTCTCAAAGTAACAAAATGAAATGGCCCAATAGTATCGTTATAATAATACTCCCCTAATGGAGGGTCCAAGGCAATATTGCGTTCACAGTCACTGAACAGAGCAGGTCTAAATAAAGGCTTGGGCAGATAAAACGCGTCACGGCAGCAGTACGGCAGAAAATCACAGTGAACGTGTGCACAATTTGAATTATTCATATCAAGTATAATAATTATTATTATACCAGTTATTACATTGCGACAATCGCTATGAATGCGATTCGCTGGATTTATGGAATTCTTGCAGCGATTGTATTTTAGCTAATATTGGGCCAAAAGTATGTCACTGTCGTATTTATGTCTATTAAAATCGAGAGAACTAAAGCCATCCTGCTCTTGACCTCTCTTTAGCTCTGTCAGATTGCTGTCCCATCGAACTATGCGAGTGAGGAGATAAGACGTGAGTTTTCGCACACATTCGCGCACTATAATATTTTCAGCGTAGCTGGCCAGTCTCCTTTTAGGTCCAGAGATTGGCCTCCGTGGCTGTTTTGTGAATAGAACATTACATTTACTAGGAGCCATTTTTAAATAATAGTTTGTTATCGCGTGTCGCTGCAGTCGTGCATAGTTTTTGTCCAGACCCTAAAATATATGGAGCGTAAAAATACCACCAATAAGGAATTTTCTATTTACATAATTGTCCGTTTACAATGCCCAACTTACTTTGACCCCTTTTAAGATTACGTCAGCGAGGCAGAAGTAGATACCGGCTTAGTTAGGGTCATATTCCACACATAAAGCTATAATTACATAAATTGTGACAGGAAATATTAAAATTACTTGCGAAATCATCATAATTTGGTTTTTCAGGCTTTCATTCCAAAGCATGCTCTACGTTAGGGTTTAAGAACTCTACACAAAAGTTGTAAAAACATACTTTTGAATGAGTTATTTTACCCCGGTTTCTTGTTAATTTTTGTTGTATAGAACAATTAAACCGATTTGAGGTCTTCCTCTTTTAATTGCACAAATCAAGCTTAACTGTAGTGTGTGCGTTAGCAGTATAACATGATCTGAACATGTCTCACGTTCGTGTCTAAAGAATCATATCTGTAATGAAATCTACCAGTAGAGCTTGAATAAGATCTTTTTGTATTAGATTTTAGTTACTAAACGATATGAAATACTTTGGGGGATCATTGAGTAACGCAATAAATATTTTCACACTTTAAGAATGTCAAGTAGTTATTTCAATATTTCAGTAATTGATTTGGTTCAACGTTCCAAGTTATGTCATGATTATTATAACAAGAAAATCAATTTCTATGTAATTTTTTGCTATAAATATAACTATAGCCTACTGTCTACACTGGCAACTCATCCTAAATTTACGCGTCATTGAATTTCTTGACTTCGATATGAAATGTATCAATAAAATGCGTATCGTTTCAATATACCCCTACATTAAATGTCAGAACGTTTTCCCCGTCAAAGAATAATCGTAAATGGCAAAATATTGTCGATAAAGTCCTCGAGGGCATAACTTCTCAATTTCAGGGTAGTATTGAAATCGGAAATATGCGTATAAATGCGTCGGAAATAGACGATGTTTTATCATTTGGAAATATTTCCTAATGTTTTTTTTTAAGCACCATCATCGTCGCTACCTATACTATAATACTGATAGTTATCAGGATTGGAATATGCTGCCCAATTATAAAACACAGCTGTGGCCACCAGGGTATTGCCTAGGTATGACGTAAGATATAAATTGTTATAGTTCTTGAAATTCACGAGGGCGTCTGAGCTTTACATGTGGTTACGTCGTGTACATGCACATTGCGTAAGTGTGCGTTCCTGTCAAGAGCCTAGGTGGGAGCGGTCAGGTGCGAGCAAGCTCTCGCTCACACTTATATAGATACGACACACGCACAACCATGAGCCACGCGCCCTCGTGAATTGAAAGAACACTCTTAAGGCTAATATCACCAATGTGTAGAAACTTTCTGAGGAGCAAATTAGACTTTCTGACAGTTTTTATATTTAAAATCTGCCAAAATTTATCTCTCGGTTAAACGTTACTCAGCGATGAAAGTATTGTTACATTTGACCCTGATTTAAATAAGTTGTAAAATATGTTTTTACTATGGACAGCCGGATGTGTCTGAAATAAAAGATTTATTTTTTAATTAGCAATATTATGTGAAAAGTTCAAATAATTAACATATTCCTATAAAATTCCGTGACCGTAACATTAAAAATGCGTAGATATTATATCCTCATAATCTAGAGACCCTTATAATTTTCAAAACATTCCAACAGTAATACTATAATGTGGGCGGAGTTTAAACCCTTCTGTGGTCTAAAATTACTTGGGGAGATTTAATTGGTGAGGTCTAAAGCATTATTCAAACAAAACGTGCGGCGGCTTTATTGTTAGCAACACAAATATCGCATTTAGACATCCGTGCTGTTGACATTCTATGATATCTAGTTTTAACGTGCTAGTATATCTAGTCATCCTGACAAAAAAGGTTAAAAAATCGCAGAAAATTTCAACTTCCACCCTATATCTGTAACAATGTCATTTTGTAACATTAATTAACATAAGTTGTAACATTACAAGTAGTAGAGCAAGTAATAGAGAGGATAAAATTAGAATATAGCAAGGAGAGAGGTTAACCTAGTGCTTAAGAATTCAGCCTCTTTTTTGGGAGGTACGTGGTTCGATTCGCGGAGACGCATCTTTTTATTAAGACTTCGGACTTGCTATAACTAAGAAATAAATATCGTGAAGAAACCTACATGAAGTCTGCCAATACACACTATTTAGGCAACGTGGTGGAAGTGGATAACCGTTCCTCTTTGGAGGAGACCTGTGAACAATAGTGGACCGAAGATGGGTTGATATTAATGAAAGGAATGAAGGAAGATCTTTTCGAAACAGCTATGGAATCACTTCCAACGCGCAACGCTGCTTATACGCGGTGTGTTTGGCCTAGGGCTTGCATGTAATACAACGAAGCAACGGCCAGTCATAGTTTATTCAACAATGCTGTGTTATTCATAGACAGCGAGCTAGCAAAAAGCCCCTCGTAATAAGATTTTGGGGTAGGGGATAAGTGAAACTCGGGTCTCTTGATGATCACAATAATTATAGTGCAGCGTTTTTATTTTCTTTATATTCTTCTCACGGAACGGTTGTGTTTTTAAGCCCGTTATAAATACATTTTTTAATATAATATTACCAATCTATACGTAAAAGATGCAATGTATAAAACTGCAAAAAATCTACTTTTTCCAGTCAAACACGGCAGAGATACATTTAAATTTACTCAACACTGTACTTTATTGGTCTTTATTGCTCATTTCCCAAAAATTGCAATTTTTGAGTCAGGTCGCTTTAATTCTAAGGGTGGGAACAAGCCAAGGATGCCTCACTGCGATACCTCGCGGTCGCGGTTTAGCTCGCTACCTCGATGCCACCTCCATTTAACCCGGCGCCAATGACGCTGGGTCATATTGACCCGAGGTGTTTTTTAAACCTCCGGAAAAATGTTTTAACACTCGGGGTATAATTGACCTTTCGTGTAGCTGGAGATATACCCCCCCTCTACCTGTAGCAGTGTGGTACTCAGGGCGACGCCGCCTACGCAGCGAGATATACTTGTGTTGTGGCAATACGGGTCAATATGACCCAGCGTCATTGTTGGCGTGGTGTTTTCGTAACATGTTTTAATTTCTTTATTTTAAATTATTGTTAACTTTTCTTACGTATTTTTAGATTTTTGAGAAAAATAGCGTTAAGGGATCATCCAGAGAGAATATTGGTGATATTGGAAGAATCGGACTCCGATGAAAATTATCATGATCCATATGCAGATTCAGACGTGGAAGTGGATGACCATGTATCTGAACGTAGCGATACTGAACAGGATCCAAACAATACAAATATGGACTCGGAGTAGAGTAAAATTGTTAATTCTTTATAATTTTTAGGTTTAATTAAAAAAATTAACATAATATGCAAGTTATGTTTTTCAGGTTGATTTTGCAAGCGTTTTTTTAAAAGTCAATAAATATTTAATTCATTAACTTTAATACATTTTTTATTATTCTGTCGTTTACCCAAAAAACCTCAATTTCTAAAATGGTTACTAAAAAATGTCAGTTCATTTAATGATACTGTAAATTTACTGTCTAAAGTTCGGGTCAAGATGACCCGACGTCATTGGCCGTGTAATATTTTTCACGTCATTGGCGCCGGGTTAAAACAAATGTATGCAAACAGACGAGCGCGAACATGTCGAGAAACATCGATGTGAACCGCGATGTATCGCAGTGAGGTATCCTTCGGTATGTTCGCGCTCGTCTGTTTGCATACATTTGTATTACATGGAGGTGGCATGGAGGTAGCGAGCTAAACCGCGACCGCGAGGTATCGCAGTGAGGCATCTCTGGCATATTTTCACCCTAAAGGTACGATAAGTCGGCGGTGTTTTAAATTTTCAATTTGGTAAATAAATAATCTATCTATCTCGAGGCAAAAGTCGCGGGTATCAGCTATTCACTACAGAATATAGTTTATAGATAACGTCACTATGTATAGTTATTTAATTGCAAAGTATTTGGTAACGAGTGCAGTGGAACCGAAATAATCACTTCTTAACTTCAATCTTATACCTCTGTTAGTTTGGAAAACTTACATGCTCGTGTACCATAATTTCCAGAAGTTTATAAACACATGCTGCTCGCGAGGATTTATGGCTTGTTTTAATGCTTTTATTGGTGTTTACGCTTGCTCCGTATTGGGACTTAAGTGGTTGTTTTGACAGGTGACGGAAGGCTTTGATGAATGTTGTTCGCGCGTGATGTTGTTCGAAATATTAGAGCATATTATTATGTTGGCACTATAATGTTGATTATGACAACTCTCTCAATGGTTTAGTGGTTAGCTATGATATAGTATGTATAAAAAGAGGTGGATATGTTACAAGCGTCCGGTGAATGAAGCGCTTAATGGCAGATATTTGTCGTAATTTATCATATTGTCATTTAACAATAAAGTACTCTATTATACTCTTCGTCGTACGGAACAATTTTTTCGCTTGTTTTGTAAGTATATAACTCATCCCTAGTAGAATGTCATAGTTCCATGTTTGACTACGGATGACGAGGTCTCGGGTTCGATTCCCGGGTCGGGCCAAGAATTGGATTGAGTTTCTCTGGCAATTATTTCTCATTACCTACCAGCCCGGTGTTAAGAAGCTGGTAGTGTATCACCCCGGTGCCTTGGAGAGCACGTAAAGCCGTCAGTCTCTCTCTCCAGTCGTATTTCCGTCCCATTCCTCTATGAGAGTGAGGGAATAGAGAGTGCACCTGTTTTTTTGCACACCCATTCATGAAGATGCACACTAACGCAATGTGCATGTACACGACGTAACCACAAGTAAAGCTCACGCGCCCTCGTGAAATGCAAGAACTAAGTACTTATATCAGATATTCAGATTGGGAGAATAGCGTATGGCATACCACGGTATATTTATGAAAAGGCCATAGCAACAACGTAGAAGCAACGCAAAGACGCCGCAACGCACCGATTTGCATCAATTTTACCTTTACATAAAAATGATCTATTGGAAGAACGCCATAAATTAGAGACTGCCTTGTTGAGTTATGTCACGGTCATTATTATTCATGTTTTAATGGTGATCATTAATTTTTTTCATTATAATTTATTCTCGATGATAAATTGGATCGTTCATCTCGATCGTTTTTCAAAATTAATTGCACAACTTTTTTGTTGCCAACTTTCAAAAAATTCTAATTGGGTCTTTATATCACACCGTATATACAATTTAAATCTACCTTTATATGGCGTTAGAGTTATTGTTGTATTTCTTTTACCAGCTGTTGTGATTTGTGACACAAATGCTATTTTTTTTAGCTATTTTTTTAAATATGAGCGATTTAAACACTGATTTAAGTTTTTTAGGGTCTATGTGATAACATAGAATTTAAAAATACATTTAAAACACAGACCATTAAGCTTAAGACTGCCTACATTTCAATTCAGTTGTGATGTGATGTGACAAAGTTATTCATATCAACAAACCTCATTTCATCGGTTTTGATTACTGAGCACTGGTATTCTCTCAGAATTAGAAGGGTTTAGACCACCATGATGGCTAATTGCGAATTGGCAAACTCAAGCCCTCTGAGAACATTATAGACAACTTTCTGGTATGAAGGTTTCCTCACAATATTTTCTTACACCATTAAAACAAGTGCAGCGGTAATAAGCTGTTGCTTATGCCAATATCAACTACGCTATCACCGCTTGTTTTTGTTACAACTCGGTGTAAATGCGTCCAGCAAGTTATTAATTATTGGAATATAATAAGTCGACCAACAAAATTTATTTTTTGGCATCAAAACCTAGCTTCTAATTTAATAACTCAGCAACGGGAAAATGATGAAGCTTCTAATATACTAACTCGGCTTCTTCACAATGGCCACATATTCCAAAGAAAGCATCAAATAAAGAGCCACTATTTTTATTATTGTCCACTGCCACTGCACGATTTGGTGCGAGTGAGATGGATACGACTGGCCATTTGCACGATTTCGTTGGTGCGAGTGAGACGGATGCGACTGGCAATTTGCACGATCTCGTTGGTTATGGCTATTTGCACCAATCAGAGAGCGCCATTCAAAACATGCATTTGTTTTTTTTGTTGTTCTGTTGTTAGTGTGTTAATATTGCAATTATTTTTGTATAATTTTTTTCTTTAAACTAAAGTTAGGTTAGGTTAGGGTTATACATGAATATTCAGGTGCCCGGCCGAAGGCCGGGCACTTAGGTTCTGCTGGGATCGTAAACCTACCTAAAACTAAAAAAAAAGTTGAAAAAAAATTTGATTTTTTTTTCAAAAATGTTATAATGTTATGTTTAGGTATTTATCTTGAGTTAAATTTAAAAACAATCATTTTTTTAATTTCATTTTATCAAAAAAAAAACGTTTTTTTATTTAGTTAGAAACATTTTTTTATTTCATTTTTCTCACAAAAAAAAATTAAAAATGTTGGTGAAGATTTAGTGTATTATTTGATGCTAATATTTAAGTATTTTAGGAGTTCACGGTTTGAAGCTAAGTTATAAATATAGATGCTAAAATTATATTTTTTAGAGGCTCACTAGTTGAAGCTGACTTAGTAATTTAGAAGCCAATAATGGTATTAAATAGAAGCTCGTTTAATTACATGCCTTAATTATTTAGTACCGGAGGTCCGCTGAGACGTTACTTTGGGCATTTGATGTATAAATAATCTTTTGTAGTCCTTTGAGACAATAGTTAGTGGATTAGGATTATTACCTTGACAGCTACTCTATTTGACAGCCTCTCACGGGAGTTCGCGATAAGGCCGTAGGGGATATTAGGGTCTATTAGACAACAGTTTCAGTATCGGTCAATACCATTGACCGTAATTGATAAATGACTCATTGACATTGACTTACCGGCTCTTCTCAGCAGAATCTGCATTCCGAACCGGTGGTAGATTTTTGACGTTTCATAAGAGCTACAAGTTGGCCTACATGAAATAAATAAATTTTGATTTGATTTGATTTGATTTGACAAGGGATTGAGTAGAGATCTAGATATTTGAATGAAAAAAGAAAGAAACATATATATTAATATTAATATTCCTAAGTTCCTTATTAATATTGATGTTAATAAGGAACTCGAAGATTAGACCGACGACGCTTATTTTTCATGCAAAATTTTAATTAGACAACTTCTGTCAGAGATGTTTCAATGAAAATTGAGTTTGTGTGTAATTTGCAATAGCAGTATTATTACAGTTCTGTGCCTTGAAGAGCAATTAAAGCCATAGGTATTCTCTCCAATCATGTTAGATCCAACCCATCGGTGAAGATAGACGGCGTGGTCGAAATTCGGTCAGGAGTTACATTTTTTTCTAGGATACAAATAGTACGGTATAAATAATTTCACAGAAGAATAAAACCAACTACCTGAGATCCTCAGATGTGCCTATAAGTTAGGAAAAATTTATGTTATCAGTTCCCCAGAAGCAAAACGCGACACCAGAGACACATTCGGAGTAGATTAACGCGCGTTCTACATTACGTGGCCATTTCAATTGTTTCCAGGGAGCCTTTATTTTACTACCACCTTCGTTATATGGGTTCCTGGTACTTAATGCAACTTAACTTATCCCTATTATTGGTTTGTCCTTCAATCACGCCGAAAGAGTCACAAGTCGACTTGATTTTTTATATGAGTATAGTTGAGGCATAAAATTCGGGTCAATATTCTTAAAATTCGGGTCAATATATCAAAACAAAAAAACGCATCTAGATGGGTTTTTTTGTTTTGATATGTGCCTCACACAATTTCGAAAAAAAATGACTGATGCGTCTTTTTTCCTTATGATGGCAGTATTATATAGGCATAATTGCGGACGAAGTCAAAGGTTAAACGTAGGTTAATAAAGTAAGATTTTTTTTCTATGTCGAAATCGTGAAATCTGTCAATTCAATAGGTATAACGAATTTTCTCAATAAATCCAAAATGAATAAAACATTGAAACTAGGAACGAACGTCGAAAGAAATTCACGGAACTACTGAAATGAAAACCAAACATGTAGCAGTTTCATTTAATATCTTTATTAAATGAAACTGCTCATGTTTTTGTTTTCGTTAATATTATTTTTCAAACTTGTTCTGTCAATGGTTTTACTCGCTTGGTATTCCGTACATCTATAAGTATAAGATTTGCATAAGTTTCGATATAAACTGCGAAGTTTCTTCATTAAGTGTTCGCAATAAACCTTAATGACGGGTCTAAAAATAGTGCAATATTTTTCGAACACACAACAATTCACAAAATGTGTGTCAACATTGATATACATTATACATACTTGCTAGGTTTATAATAAAATAAACTTTTAATAGCTAAAAAAAATTCTCCAAAATATATCTACTTAATTAAAACTTCGTTCAGGAACCTCTCGATCTTGTATTAATTATCTTCTATTAAAAAATACTTCTTCTATTATTATTGTTCATTTGTTATTAGCTTTTACAATATTTTTAATAAAACGAGATAGCTTACAATCAGAAAATGGCTCCGTTCGAAAAATAAATCTCCCGCGTTCCTGAAACAAAAAAAAATATTTCTTAATTTACGGCCAGGCTTTTGTTCTCTGTGACATTATACAGAGTTTTATTTTAAATTTTATCCAGTTACACCTTTTAATTACGGGTTAACATATAAATTACAAATAAGTGCGAGTCAGGCACGCATTCTAAGGGTTCCGTATTGAAGTCATCATAATTTATAAGATAAGTACCTAACAAGCACAATGAACATCAATAAAGAATATCACTATTATTTTGTAGAATTAAACAAAAATTTACGCAAAATTAAACGAAAGAAGAAGAAAATGAAAGTATAACCTTATCTCTATACATAAAAAAGGCATAATTACATATTTAATATACCACAGTGCGACGCTCGGTGGTCTGTGATATAGCCGCGTGACATAAGCCTGACATACTCCACATACAACTATTATTTTATTAGTAGGGCATTAGGAAATACCTAATTTAGTAAAATGTTCGGGTCATATTAAATGTAGTACCTATTACCTATATTTTTATCGTACGCATCTTAGATCAGGTATATTCCTCTAAGGTACAGACGTGGAGAGGTATTCATAGATGATGAATTAAGAATTTGTGAATTTATTTTTAACATATAGACAAATTGTTAAAAACTATTTTAGCATGGTCTAGACCCGAAATAGACGGAGACTTTCAGGAATTATGACACTGTAAAATACGGAACCCTAAATTAATATACAAATAGGACTGCAAAATGAAAGTTTTAATGAAAGGCACAAAAATGGCGTATCTTTACAGATTGTATTTTTTGTTTATCACGAAACACGAGATAGCAACAAATAAGGGTGTATTCACACTCAAGTTCATTGCCAGTGGCAGTACCCTGTCTACCGACTGACTCCTAACCGCAAAAACATAGTTCACATATGCCTCACACTGTCACATGTCAGCTGCTAGGGCCGCGAATTGGCAAACATTTTTAACCGACTTTTTTTTAAATTCAACGTCGAGCAAACGTCAACGGGTCACCTGATTTAATTCATTATGGTCGCTCATAAACATTTGGAGCACTACAGGTCACAGCCTTTGTCATCTCAGCGGGAATACCGTCGAAGGACGTTCGTCCTGAATATTCAAAGACAAAAAATTTCTTAATGACAAAGTTGCTTGGAAGCAATCGGCTTTACGTCAGCTGTCCACTTATTATCAAACTACATAATATTTTTCAGGCAAAAGTTTGTGTATGTGTGTGTGTGTCTGTTGTTACTAATTCATGCAAAAAGTACTGAACGGATTTTGCTGAAAGGAATGGATTTTTTTTAGCTAGACCTAACTTCGCCATTTTAGTTTGTCGAACAAATTTCATTATTTCATATTTTAATACTCGTATGGTTTTTTGGAAATTGTATTTACATAAAAAAGGTTTTTCATTTCACAAAACGCTTTGTATGACGTCCGCTTCTTATGACGTGTTTGTCAATTCCTTTCGATGTCATTATAAACGGACTCTACTGTATGATGTAATTTTCGCCTGTTTTTTTTTTTTCGGATACTTAAAACTTGATTTATCGCTGTAAAAATAAAAACGGCATCTGAAGATTTACGCTTACGCGTTTGATTTATTTATTTTACTATTACACGAACTTCTACGAGCTCCGTTGAACGCACTTCCGTCATACGTCGCGTGTATCGCACCCTTTATAAGAGACTCTGTAGGCATCCCCTTGATGAAATCAACTGAAAGTTTCTTTGATGTAGCGTTCCTTTGTGGTTTTCAGTACGGGTTCCGGCTATTTGGGAACCGGTTGTGAACCGGACCCGATGTAATGAGTGTGATGATCAGAGGACACGGGTCAAAGAGTGAAACCTTTTATTTAGCCTTATTAACCCTTACTTCCTTACTAATATAAAGATATTAAGGATTAGTAAAGACTAATCCTTACTAATATCACAGAATCCTTGTCCTCACTAATCCTATTATCCTACTAATATTATAAATGTGAAAGTGTGGATGTTTGGATGTTTGTTACTCAATCACGCCGCAACGACTGAACCGATTTGGCTGAAATTTGGCACAGAGATAGATTATGGTCTGGAATAACACATAGGCTACTATGCTATTTTTATCCCGGAAAATAAGAGATAAGAGAGTTCCCGCGGGAATTACAATACACGCGTATCAATATTATACTATCAAGTTAATATTATAAATGCGAATGTTTGGATGTTTGTTACTCCATCACGCCGTAACGACTGAACCGATTTGGCCTAGAGATAGATTTTAATCTGGAATAACAATGCGAAAGTTTCGATGTATGGATGTATGGATGAATGGATGGATTGATGGATGTTTATTATCCAATCACTACGCAACGACTGAACCGATTTAGCTCTTTGGTACAGAGATAGATTAGGTATAGTCTGGAATAATACATAGGCTTCTTTTTATCCCGAGAAATAAGAGAGTTCCCGCGGGAATTAAAAAATCTCAATTCGCGCGAACGAAGTCACGGGCATCAGCTAGTTTATAATAAATATTATTTTCTGGAAACTACTGACCTACTTAGGCAAAATATGACTTTGATGTTATAATTCACAATAATATGGTTCTGTGAAACGAATTTGGTGGTTTGCCAAGAGTAAGTGCCTACGCTATGTTAAACCAGAAACCATAGAAATAATATTATATTTACGCCACGCAGTCGCAGGCAAAAGCTAGTTTATAAGAGAAGTAGGAATTGAATTTCTTATTTTATCACAGACGAGCTTATTCCCGCGGCTTCGCTCACGCTAAGTTCGATTTTTCAAACGCCTATTTTATCACCCTAGGGGTTGAATTTTCAAAAATTCTATCTTAGCGGATTCCTACGTTATAATACCTATCTGCATGCCTTTCAGCCTGATCCATCCAGTGGTTTGAGCTGTGCGTTGATAGATCAGTCAGTCAGTCAATCAGGCAGTCACCTTTTCCTTTTATATATTCAGACTAGTTGTTACCTGCGGCTTCGCTTCTGTCGTCTTTAAAAGTAATTAATTAAAAGTAATCCGAAGTGGTAATTCCTATACAAAACTACCCATATTAATAAATTCCCAAATTGCCTTCTACGGGAATCCAACCAGAGAGCTCTCGCTAATAATGCCACAGCACTCACCACTGAGTCAGGCAGGTTGTCAAAAACAAAAGACACTGAATTGTATTCAGCGTGTACTCATTTACATACTATTAAGCCATACGACCCCAGCAAGTAAGGGCTAGCGTACACCGGTGGACGTGACGGCAGAAGCATTTTTTATTAATTAATATTTTTCTGGTTGGAGGCTTTGGCCTTCGCTAGTTACCACCCTAATGTCAAAGACCAAGCGATTTAGCGTTCCGGCACGATGGCGTGTAGAAACCGATTAGGGGTAGGTATGGGTTGAATTTACACTGCTATACCCCTTCCAAGTTAGCCCGCTACCATCTTAGACTGCATCGTCACTTACCATCAGGTGAGATCGCAGTCAAGGGCTATCTTGTCATCAAATAAAAAAAAATACTTATCCAATCGAAATCACACTATCACACTGATAGCATAAAAGTGTGTGTGTGTGCACGTGTGCGAGATGGAAATAGCTCAAACCTGAGATTAGCACATAGGCTACCTTTTATTCCGGAAAATGAAAGAGTTCCTGAGGGAATCAAAAAAACTTATCCACGCGGACGAAGGAACGGGCATTATCTAGTTTCCTATACAACTCAATCACATTATCAGTGCACCTTGCTGGAATGCGAAGCCCCTCCCAGCGAAACCTGTTCGCCGCATTTTATCCCAGTACCGTACTAGAACCGCCGATATTATGACGTCATCTACGCTAAGTGCACAGATAATGTGACTGGGTTGTATATTTCAATGCTCCGCATCGCAGTGGATTTTTCTCTGCGGTATAATCTTAGTAGCCCAACGTTTAATTGGGACTGAAAACTGTAAGCCCAACGCTTCGATTCCCACCCGTTGCACTATTGTCGCACCCACTTTTAACACAAGCTTTCCGCTTATTTGGAGAGGAGGGGAGAGTATTCTTCAAGTTCAGCTTGTAATATTCTTTAAAAGAAAAAGAAAATAGCACAGTGGAAGATACCGCGGCAAGAGGCGTTGATATGTGCCATGCACGCCGAAGTCCATCGATTCTGGCAGACATTCGTGGCATCACAGAAGATCGCCTCATCAGTGTGCGCTGGCGGGCATAGTATCAAGGAGGTATCATAGTATCCTTGATACTATCTCCTGCGGTTCGACGGTCTGCGCTAGTCGTTATGAGAAGCTCTCGCACGGATGGAAAATGAAATTCGGCGTTCGGGTTTCGTCATCAGCGATTCCCCTCGAGAGACAAATTGTGTATTGAATTTACAACGACTCTGATTGATAAATATTAAGTCGTAAAAAATGTTGATTTAGACCTTGTGCGCCACAAGGTCTAAATTAACATTTTTAATGTTCGGTTGATTCGAAAGAATATCGCGATTTTCGTCAAAATTATTTCTTATTTAAAGTATATGAACTTTTTCTAAGTTCAACATCTTTTATTTTTAATTTAATTTAAATCAGGGAGAGAGCATGAAACAGCATTAGCTGAAAAGGCTGAATCCTGTAAGCGGCGCAAGTATGCCTCTCTGATTTAGAGTTACATATTTGTTCCGTTTGCTGTGGACCCTGGGGCCATGGAGTCTAAGTGCAAAAAAAAAAATTTATAAGACATTTCACCGCGGTTAATTGCCTCATCTGATTTGAGCAACGGATGAGCTTGGCTGTCCAGCGCGGAAATTCAGCCACTATTCTTGGCACCATTTCAAGCAAGATTTGCATAGTAGATAATTAATTAGATTAGTTTAGCTAAGAGTTTTACTGTAATATTTTAATTAAAAAAATATTTGTTTCGTCATTCATTTCAATATATCCGTGAATTATTTATTAATTGTTAAAATCGATCAGTTCCCTGGCATATCAACAGCCGGTGACAAATGAAATTTCCGAACGAATCGACGCAACGGCCACCCGATAAGGGTAACGTTATTTTATAGAGTACGTAACTACGTAACTCATCGGAAAGTTCACTCGACTATGTAAATAGGTTGTTAAACGAGCTCGTAATGAAAGTATGTTGTCGAGTTATACGACCCTTTCGTGTTTCGATTAGTTTAGTTGTTTACATAAACGTATAAAGGACCATGAAATTACTCGTAAAGCATTTAGATTTCACATTTTTTCTGTTCAAACGTGGTAACACCGTAAGCTCTGAGAATTTCCACGATTTTTACTTTTTTTATAACACCTCATAATATTGGTGAAGGTGGAAGAATACGTCGTAAAATTCTCAGCCACATTTTACCAATATATGATAATGTAAGACGATAATAAAATTGTGCGTATAGATTTATTATTATCTACACTGAAAGAATGAGCTTTACGTAGCTTTTTGCATAATGATATACTATAATTTATTATACAAGGTGTTAGTTAATGTCCCTATCCTACCGAAACCCATAAGTTGGGGTCGGTGTATAGATACATGAAAAAATATCATGAGACGTGTAGCTCATATCCTGGCCAAGTTATGAGGACTTCAAAAATTCACCATAAATGTTTAGGTGGCAACCCTTTAAAACAGCTGATTCAATGGCGATGAACTGCCAACGATAAAACTATGAATGAATGTGTGTAGGCCTACAACGTACTACTTGTTATGCTATAACGTTGCGATAAAATATTCCAGATGCAATACCTAACCATTAATCGGCATGCAATTAAACCTGTAACCTGTAGTATTGTTCAGTAGAGTGAAAACCGATTAGAAATCTTGTATTTTTGCAAGAATATTCCAGACTACTTTCGGACTCCGTAAGTTAAAGTCCGTACCTACGTAGTCCATAAAGTGACTGCCGCCTCTTTCTTTGCAGGTAATTAATATCTCGTTAATTTGTGTTGTGGTTTTGATTAACAATTACTGTATGTGAATGAACGAATGAATGTGTGTGATATTTTTAATAATAAATCAATTTCAAAACGATACAATAATTATTATTATCGCTTGCAGTACAGTGCTAGTTTTAGTTCCTTTACCGATGCCGCGTACGTGGTTTGAATATTAAACACCGTAAGGGCGCGCCTTCACTGAGGGCATTGTAAAAATCATAGACGTCGCAACCACAACGCACCGTGGAAATGTCCTCTGTGCACCATAAAACCTGCGATGCGACGATGTACTAACATTCTAGCGGTATCCACACTTCCCAGCGTGTGCATGTCAAGATGATTAATTACGATATCGATTATCTGATTTCCTTGATTCAGGAACCTCCTGTCCTTTGGGAGAAACCAGTGGAAGAATACAAAGATAAATTTCCAAAAACAAGCGTGGAAGGAAGTATGTAAATGTTTACATCTCAATTTTGAGGAGATGAATACGCAGTAGGTACTTTCTTTTGTGTTTTTTCTTGATGCATCTTAACGCAAGCAGAAGTAGTATTTAGTGCGGTCCATGTCTCACTAGAAACTAAAATAATGGTCAGAGTTTACTCGTACGATGTCCTATGCGATGAAATTTTTCGTTGCGTAAACGCAACCGCAAATCATGTGTGTAGCCTCGCCTTTACTCGCGGGGCGGAGTCAAAGTAAAATTCTTGGAAATAGTGTAGGGGACCAAAGTGTTTACGTCTTTAGGAATTTTGCCTTTACCTGGGGAAAAACAACACAAAATACTTGTATTATACAAGATTTTTGCTAACTATTTTTAAAGGAATTGATGATAATTGCGAGTGCATTTAATAATTTTGGAATCTAACAGTAACTACCAAATGTTAGGTAAGTTCTTGAGATGAAAATGTGGCTTTTCAAATGTAACACTTTTGTTAATAAGTATTTTTTAAATTGCTACCTAAAGCAGTATTCAGTTTTTCATTTTACAAGTTATTTGCCAAAAGAAAGTCAAAATCTTTTTTCTTCTTCTTCAAGGACTTCTAGGGAATTTTTTTTGAGGGAAAACGGGTAAAATCAAAAGCGTGAGTGGTAACACTCGTTTTGAACTTGTTGTTATGTCTCCAGTTAGGGTGAGTTAGGGTTTCCAAAATGTTTTTTTCTTAATTAATTAATTAATTTTGTATGAAAGTTTTTGATAATTAATTTTCACTTTTTACCACCGCCATTGTGTTTATAGGGTCAAAGTGCATGGGTGGTTGCTGGTAAGTTATACACATTAACAAACACCTTGTATAATGAATTTGCTCAAACTACCATTTGAGGATGAGATTAATTGTTGATGATGAAATCAAGAGATTGTCTGAGGATCTAAGAAAGAACATTTCAGTAACAGAATGCTAGGAGCCAAATAGCTGAAACTCTTACATGACTTGTCTATTGTATGAAGGGAGCAAAATTATCTTTTCTTTGTTTATTCGATGACAAGATAGTCCTTGACTGCGATCTCACTTGATGGTAAGTGACGATGCAGTCTAAGATGGTAGCGGGCTAACTTGGAAGTGATATAACAGTGTAAATTCAACCCATACCCTAATCAGTTTCTATTCGCCATCGTGCCAGAACGCTAAATCGCTTGGCGGTACGTCTTTGACGGTAGGGTGGTAACTAGCTACGGCCAAAGCCTCCCACCAGACGAATCTATTAATATGAATTTATCTATTTCTCAAGTGATTTGGCGATAATATTATTATTCTATCGCAAATTCTATAAGTCTATTTAAATTATTTAGTATGTGGTAGGATACAATTCTCGCCATCTATTAGTGAAAGCTGAAAATTTTACTAAATTACTCACTAAATATATTTTTATAAAAACCATTACTTGGTATTTGAATCGAATTTAACTATAATTTTAAAGGTACTATAAATCCGACCTATTTTGTTCAAGAGGACAAACATTTCCATTGTCTGATGGAAAAGGGGTTAGGAAGGAAGTCGAACCTAAGCTTATGCATTATTTATTACTGAGCTACCCCAATTTCTGGAGCTCTGCGGCTTCTTACAATGGTAAGAACTTGTTAGGTAAAAGCAATCAAATTATTTATAAGGCCATTTTAAATATCGAGAAAAGGAGATTTGTTATTCAATGAGAAACCCACTTAATTGTTCTTTTTTATTGACATTTACCTTAAATTTTACGAAATAATGGTGTGATAACTCCTAACAGAAGTTCTATGTTTAGTGGGAGGGGAAAAGGTAATGCTGAGTAGCAATATTCAATATGGTAGAAGCAATATTTATTCATAATTCGTAATTCATTTATTCATTTGTGAATACAGTAGGTATGTAGATGTTATAAAATTTAAAATAGTGAACTTGTATTCTGCCATAGTGTGGCGTACAAATATATCATCATTATATATTTAAGTTGGTAGGTAAACAGTTAGTAATAAATTTCAACATGGTGCCTAAATTCTTAAAAAATATGATACCTATTTAAACACATTTAGTGGCGATTTCACCAACATTGAGTGATGTTTAACCGAGCATAAGGTGGCCGTTCAGACGGTTTTTGTATTGAAAATCGTCCCATCAAAATATGAGAGTGCGGAAATAGAGAGAACACCTGTGTTAGCGCCCACATGTGTGCTCTACAATATCTCCAAATCTCCGCAATTTGCTTGAGATTGGCCGCCGTGGCCGGATTCGATCGGGAGGACATTATAGTTATCCAAAGGAATCAGTGAGACAGAGCATGACATCTCAATTTAAAAAATTAAAAATTGTAACAAGCAATGTGGCATCTATAATTTCTTAAAAGCTCCATTGTAATATGGTGTCTTGGAAAAAAGTAGATCGACAACTGTAATGTGTCGCTACTAGATGTCGCTAACAGTTGCTATAAAACTGATTGAATAAAGTAGATATATATCACTAATTTCGTGGCTGACGTGTGGTTCGGCCGTGGTGTAACGGTTAACACACTCGGGCGCGATTCCCAGAGAGATGTGGGATCTATTAGGTTTATTTCCTTTAAGTGTAGGTTAACACTTCAATAAAAAATTAAAAAAAAAATTAAATTATTTTAATAAATGCAAATCACCTCTGAGCTTCCAGAGGATTATCCTGTATGAGCTTGTCTGTCTGTACATGCAATGGGCAGCGATAAGCCCACGTGGGTGGGCGAGTGGGGTAATAAATATTTACTCCACCCGCGAGGGGTTGAAAACACAAAGACCAATCCAATTGATTGGGGAAATTAAAGTGCTACGAGAAAGCAATACAGTTATTATTATTGTAAACTCTATTCATTTTCTTTCTTGCTTACCGACTTCAGAAAAAGGAGGTTATCAATTTGACACCTATGTAGGTAGGTATGTAATAATAATGGAAGTGCAAAATAAGTTTTTTAGGACGCCCAAACAACTTTATTGTACTTAGTAAACTAAATATATCAAAGAAAGATATTTAAAAAAAAGAGTTAAAAATCAAATATTAGGTACCTAAGTGATATTTTGAAGCCTCAATAGCTCAAGTCACATCGGTTAAAGGTGCGGACTGAAAACTGAAAGGTCACAAATCGATCCCCACTTGATGCACTATATTGTCGTTCCCATTCCTAACACAAGATTAAACAAACATATTCATCAAACATAGCTAAGAACACTCCCGACTAATTCACCTTTCAAACAAAAAAAAAAAAAAAAACAAAACACACACACACACATACACACACCGTCGTTTTTGCGTTGATGTTTACAAATAATAAATTGCAAAAATGTGCTTAGGAAATAAATAAAATTGTAGTACGTGTAGACGTGTATAAGTGACATCAAAGGGCATGTTTACAGTAAGTAAACACTGAAGAGCACACGACTGAACGTAATGTAATGGTATCCCTTAATTTTGTAATTTGTTCCGTACGCGGGATCACACATCAAAAGGGCTCGTTTGAGTTAAAGCCACATTCGGTGTCACGCGGCGCGGAAGATCTGCGGCTCGTGTTTTCAACTTCGTTTTGTTGATTAGGGAGGTCACATACGATCAAGTTTGTCGTCAAGTTTGCATGATGCTTAGGGATTCGAAAAAAGGATCAATGCCTGAGTAGTATCGATACTTTTTCTACCGAAGCTACCGAAAGCTGTACCACTCCATCGAGAGATATAACGCTACTAGACGATGCCCGCGACTTCGTCCGCGTGGATCAAGGTTTTTCAATTCCCATGGGAACTCTGTAATTTTCCGGGATAAAATGTAGCCTATGTTTTAATCCTGGGTATTAGCTATCTCCATTCCAAATTTCAGCCAAATCGGTTCATTGGTTGTGGCGTGAAGGAGTAACAAACATACACACGCACACACACACACACATAAACATACAAACTTTCGGCTTTATAATATTAGTGTGATAGTGTGAAGTGTGATAGTGTGATACATCAGAAAGAGAGTAGTGTAGACTATAGTCTGCTTCCTTACGGTATTTTCCAAATTACTCCATATCTCATCACTAGATTTTACACTTCAGACAGCAGCCAGGCTCAAAGGATAGTAAAAAAATCTTTCAAAGTAAAAATATGCTCGGAAGTGTTGTGATAAGTTCCTCTCTCAAGCGCTCCTTCCATAGAAGTGAAATAATTAATGAAGAGGCACCACCTATATGTTTTTGGGAATTTGTTGGTCCGACCCTTGAATAACCCATGTTGTAATTAAGTGGGACCAACATCGAAGGGAGTTGATTCCACAGTTTGGTAGTACGTGGAAAAAAAGTTTTACTCTGACTTAGGTACTTACCTTACTTAGTTGACTCCTTTCAAATCTGCCTCAATGGAACTCTTCTATGAGTTGATTGGTCGACATTGTCTCTGATGACCTGAGAGTCCTTCCAAAAGTCATCGCGATTAATCACGAAACTGAAATTGCAGCAAATGTTCAAACATGTCATGCAGTCAACAAATTGAATCAATGAAGTTACAGGCTGAATCCACGATCAGCATCGTATAAACAATTAAAAGTGTAATAACTCATCTGTCCACCCAATTAGCGTTGGGGAAATAAATTTGCGCAACGGAAGGACAAATTTTGTTGCCAGTCGCTGACGTTGTTGCAATGACAAATTAGTTGCGTTGTTTCAGTGACGCATCGGTGTTGCAATTTGATATTGGAGAGGTCATTGCATGGCAGTTACCCTCATGGTATGTCCACGACCTTTCCGCTTCGTGGCATAAACATAGAGTAAGGAATACAATATTTATGGCCGCACTATGCTACCACGAAGCACAAAGATAACAATCCTTACTACCAGTCCCCTGATTCTGTAACTCAGTGCCTATCAGTAAATGAAAGAAGTTTGAAGAGAAATGTCATTTACGATTTCATAGTAAACCTTCAATCGATAAAAATTCATCGTTCATCGCGAAAATGAACGATGAACGGTGCACCGTCTAATATGGCACTTAATGTTTACACTTTTACGTTCGATATTCTATTTTCCTCATATTTAAGCGTTCAAAGCAGGGTGTACACTGTGAATTTTCCGCTCGTCAAATTTCAAGTGAATTGACGCAAGGTTTGCACAGAGAGGCTCGCCCATGCATGAAGCCATCAATATGGGATGCCGCAAAATGTCGCCGATCTATTGTGCCGCGTATCGTCCGCGCTGAGCCTAGCTTCTGCCGGGTTTCCACTGCAAGTATGAAGCGCACATTTTCGTACCTAATAATACTGTTTCGTCGTAACGTCTAAAAATGATTGCATCAGTTTGACAATCGCATTCACCTCTTATTGGCTGTTACTCTCTTACTATTGTAGCAAGAACGCCATAATTGCAGTCAATCAGAGATGACTCATAGTTAAATAATTATGGTCCTCAAAAGAAAGCTCCAGGATCACTCAGCGGGCGATGGAGAGAGCTATGCTCGGAGTATCCCTGCGAGATCAAATCAGAAAAGAGGAGATCCGTAAGTGACCTTTGTCTAGCAGTAGTCGTCTATCGATTGACAAAGAAGAAGAATAAGAGATGACTAACGCGGTCGTCACACCGATTCAATCATTTTTAAATAAGCCCACAGCTGAGCTTTGCTAGGCTGGTATGACTAAGACGACGTTTTTTGACGTAAACCCAGCCTAATATTAACTATTACATGCATTCTGAGCAAAGATTCTGAGAAGAGAGACTTTTTATAAATAATCATAATAATTATTTATTGCTCATTCCTTCAAATAGTCCTGCCCACAACGGGGATTATTGTTCAGTGCAACTTATCAATGTATTGATGAACTAGCATTTTCCCGCTGAGTTTCAAACACCTATTTTACCCTATTAGAGCTTGAATTTTCAAAAATCCCATCTTAGCGGATGCCTATTCTAATAGTTATCTGTATGCTTTTCAGCCCAATCCGTGCAATGGTTTAAGCTTTGCGTTGATAGATCAGTCAGTCATTCAGCTTTTCCTTTTAAATATTTAGATAAAATCCGGTTGTTGTATCGTTGAGTGTTTTATTCATCGCGCAATTTAGAATAAGTGATCAACTGTCACGAAAGGTCCAAAATTCCCGTGCAAGCTTACATCCGGATCTTTTTTACCGTCAGAGATGGTACAAACATTGCAAAATAGCTTGATTATTATTTTTAAATCGATAGTAATGTAGACTTAGACCAACCAAAGTGCAGATTTTTGATAATTTCTTATACTTACTAATCCTAGCGCTACAAAGGGTAGAAGGTACTTTATACAACTTAATATACAACCTGAACTTTTCAGAATCAAAACATTATAACTTCAAGATAAAATGCAATACAATGTCATGCAGTCTAACGTAATTAGAACAATGCAACTGGCTCCGATGACTGCATGAATAATCCTGCAGCGAGTCATTTGCCCAAGGATCAGGGGATTAACATTTGTTTCGGATCGTACGTACGTACGGAGCGCACGGATTTGTGAGCTGCGCGCAATTCCGAACGGATTTGCTAAACCCTTGCAGTTTGTTCCCGTACCAATCGAATACAAGCTGAGTGTAAGGAAGGCCACATACGATCAAGTTTGCCGTCATGGTTGCATGATCGATAGATTCGAAAAAAGGATCGATACATCGATACATGAGTAGTATCGATACTTTTGGTTCGATACCTAGGAAAGCTCTCGAAAGCTGTACCACTCCGTCGAGAGAGATAACGCTTTATATCAGAAAGAGAATAGTATAGATTATAGTCTGCTTATACTTACGGAACTTTCCCAATTCGTTTATCTTGTCACTAGATTTCACACGTCAGACAGCGGTATAGTCTATACCATTCTCTTTCTGATGGATAGCGTATCGATCAGGTATCGATCCTTTTTTCGAATCCCTAAGCATCATACAATCTTGACGGCTTTGATCGTATGTGGCCTCCCAGCCAGACTGATCCTTTTAACAAAAATGAACCAGTTACTTAGTAAAGTAGTGTGAGTATCTTTCTTGACCTTGTTCTTTATTGATAGATGTACACTGCTGGACAAAGGTCTCTTTCATGGACTTCCACAGGACTCGGTTTTTCGTAGCCTGTATCAAACGGCTCCCTGCGATTTGTCTGATGTAATCGGGCCACCTAATGGAGGGGTCTGGCAACACTGCTCCCTCCGGTACGGGGTCAATACTCTAGCACCTTGGGACCCCAACAACCATCAGTTCTTCGAACTATATTATCGTAATATCAATCAAATATATTAAATTATTGCATTAACGTTATTATAACCGAATAGGTACATCGTTATAGGTTATAGGGATCATCGTCTGGAATCATAATAATGTGATTTACTTGATTCGTAGCCCAATTCCTCGCAGCGAAGGTCAAATTTCCGGATCTTTGGCTGCCTTGATTATGGCTGTCGTTTAAGTCAACGCTTTTCTTGAGGTTGTTTCTGATAGCCCAATTTTCATATTAAGGTTGTCTGTAAGAGATTGCTTTGGTAACAAGACCGGCTTTGCACCCATTTTTCTTGTCTTTTACTTTATTAACCACCGACCTACCCCCGACGCAAAAACGAGGGTGTAACTTTGACGTGCGTGTGTGTGAGGTGTGTGTGTGTATCAAATGAAAGGGCTTAATTAGTAGAATACTATACACTATGATAAATTTCATCCAAGATGGCCGACATCACAAAATGGCGAATTACATATTTTTTTTTTAATTTCACATGTCGAGGGTGTTTTAAATGTTCTATTTACAGTTGTTTTTCTATCCATGTAAAATAAAGATTTTAAGTAAATAAATTATATGAATTAAGCTTTGCATAGTTTAATTTCATTTAATTTCATCAAAGGCTAAAAACGTCGCCTTACTTTTGGGCTTTTTGGGACTATTCAACGGCGACTGTCCACAAGATAGATAAGTTGCATATTGTAACATTTTTGGTTTTGGATAATGCAAAGTTTCTTGCCAGCTTTTCTCAGCAGAATCAGTATTCCGAACCGATGGTAGATTCTCGACTTGTCATAAGAGCCGCAAGTTGACCTACATGAAATAAATAATTTTGAATTTGAATTTGAATTTGACGGACTTAGCGAAACTATTATAAAGGGACCTTGTTGATTTTCTACAGAACCCTAAAAATCAAAGCTCTATATTATATCAAATCACCATCCATATCAGAATAATAAGCGAAGAGGACCAACAACAACCGTCGAAGCACATAATCAAGAGACTCAAAGTTCCGGAAATTCATCCGTACTCCATAGACGACAAATACTGTGCCACGCGATTCTGTGTTCTACGTAAACACGATACGGATACAATTAGAATAACAGCACTTGGTCACAGTTGACAGTGATAACAAGGGTCGGTATCAGTGCCTTTATGAAGACCTGAGATTGAGAAACACTAAACTTCGTTGCAGCAAAAGCTTTACAATGTGCGTCAGTCTTTCGCGTCAGTTGAAAACTTTGTAGATAAAGTATATCCATTTGAAAACCTGGTAGATACAAAAATAGATTTTCATCATTTTCATTTGATTTGATACTTTGACTTTTTAAAAACTAGGTTTAAATGAGAGTGTAGAGATAAAAATGAATTTTGAGCGGAGACTACTATTTTTACAAAAAAAAAAGACATTGATTTCACAAAGTAAGGAAATCCAATATCTAACACTTAAATAATTAAGCAGATCTCTATTACTCAATAAACAAACACAAGTACGAATGTGAATGGCGCGACGACTGAATCAGAATGATCCCTAGTGCTAATGCAGTTAAAAAAATCGATGCTCGTAAATCCTTTAAGATTTAAGAGCATCGAGGTACAGACAGAAATATTAAAAACTACCCCCTCTAACCTTTACTCTTACAGAATAATACCTTATTAATTAAGTGTGTTTCTAATTATAAGGGCGGAAACAATGATATTTATAGGAAATACCTATAATGTATGTCCTATAATTAAAAAAAAAAATCACAATATTTAAGGTCAGGAAAATCACGAAACGTGTTACAGGTAGGTATTTCTGTACACCAAAAAAAAACACATAAAGTTGAAATACTTTTTATCGAACAGCTGAGACCACTCGTTATCACTCCGGGTAATGGCCGGTGCAAATAGGGTTGCCATATTGTATTATTTCATAGGAAAATCCTGAAATATAATTAATTAGACGAATACGTATTTGTTTGTTGGTTTGTCCTACAATTAAGCCGCAACAGTAAATACGTCAAACCTGAGGTAGGTTTGACGTATTTAACTTTAACATGAGTTGACATAAGTTGCTTTATGTTTTGGAAAATCAAAGTATTTCTGAGGACTTTTTATAATTCCACGGGGATGAAGCTAGTTTTAGCATAATTACGAAAAATACTATTCTATACTCTACAATAGCTCATGCTACTGTTTTATGCTGCCATTCATGAAGTACAGGAGAGATACAAATAACATCTAAAATCAAATAAATAACAACATCAAACATAGCCCTTGACTGCGATCTTACCCGATGGTAATTGACGATGCAGTCTAAGATGGTAGCGGGCTAACTTGAAAGGGGTATAGCAGTGTAAATTCAACCCATACTCCTAATCGGTTTCTATACGCCATCGTGCCGGAACGCTAAATCGCTTGGCGGCTTGGCGGTAGGGTGGTAACTAGCCACGGCCACAGCCTCCCACCAGAAAAAATATTACCAGATTTATGTTCGGAACGTATATTATTGGAGAACATAAATCGGCAAGACTCCGCTGGCTCGGACACTTAGAGAGAATGGCAGGTGATCGTGCTGTTAGGAGAGCATACTTGGGTCGCCCAATAGGAAAACGCCCCATTGGACGACCCAGGTATCGCTGGGTAGACGAAGTGTCGAAGGACCTGCAAGCCCTCAATGCACCCAATTGGCGTGAAGCGGCAGGAGAGGCATGAGTGGCAGCTTCTGGTGTCGGAGGCCAAGATCCTCTTTGGGTCACTGAGCCAGTGAAGTAAGTAAGTAAGTATGTTCGGAACGTGTCCGAAAAAGTGCATGAACGTGGCCACCCTAGTTGGAAATCGTCGCTCGGCCGGGAAATTATTAAGAGAATGGGGGCACTGGCCCGTTTATTAATTTCGCTGTAAGCGTAACTTTCGACGCGCCGTTTCAGCCCGCTGCGGGCGAGCTAGTTAGCCTGACCGTCTGTATTACGTCACAATTTACCTTCTGCAACTGGAGTACCTAGTTTATTGTCTTTTCGGAGTATCCTTGCGAGATCAAATCAGAAATATGGATATCTGCAGGAGATGCAGAATAGAATAGAAATATTTTTTATTTAATAAACTTTTACAAGTGCTTTTGAATCTTCGATGAATCTACCACTGGTTCAGAATGCTAGCATAACTCGGCGGTGGTTGCTCTTTTCAAAAATTTTTTTTTACAATAGGTAACAAAACTATGCCATGAACCTATACAGTGTTTCCACTTTATTTGTGTCTCAGTCATATCTTAAAATGAGTATTTTAATATTAGTATTCAATTCGATGCCTTAACATGGGTAGCCTAAGACTACCTCAGTCAGACTAGACGCAGGGAGTCGCTGGATATATGCGGCGCAAGACCGAGACCTGTGGCAATCGAAGTCAAGAGACCTTTTAACAGTCAGAGATGTGTGCCTGGGATTCAACCCCTAAGTCTTATCTACTAAGCTGACATTCAAGTGGGTATTAACGCTCAGGAGGTTATAGCATGGAATTATTTCTTTTAATTTTATAGGTACTTATACTGTGCTTATACTATACTAGTTGAGTTTTAGTTTTTAAAAATCTAGCGGGAACTCTTTGATTTTCTGGGGTGAAAAATAGGCTATGTCACTCTCGCGGTCCTAAACTATATCCATACAAAAAAACGCGACGGACAAACCAACAAACAAACTTTCGCATTTATAATATTAGTAAGGATAATGACGTAGTCAATAACGATAGACAAGACGTGATTGTCAACCATAAGAAATACACGCCACGCGTTTTCTTAAATGCTAATAATGCCTGTGATGTTAACGGCAAGATTCGGCCGCAACCATCGCATTAGAGATGACGTCAACAGAGGTGAACGCTGACGTGACTTGCTCTCTGATAATTCGCGCGCTCAATGCAGTACTCAAGCAAAATCCAAGTAAAGTCAGCAGACTTAACTTGACTTAATTTGCAAGTAACCAAGTTTGAGATATCAATACTAAAACTTATATATTCAGAAGGCGCCACCTAATATTAGAAACACGTGGTCAAATACCTAACGACGTATAACTCAAATTGAAAGAAACAATCGTTCCTAATACGCACCGCAAAAATTTGGAATGCCCTTCCGGCTTCCGTTTTTCCAACTAACTATAATGTGGGTGTCTTAAGTCTTTAAATCAAGAATGAATAGGCATCTCCTAGGCAAGCGCGCACCATCTTAGGCTGAATCTTCACTTACCAGCACGTGAGATCGCAGTCAAGCGCTAGTCTATATATTAAAAAAAAAACAGCTAAGTATAGAAATCATCTTAACCAACTCACCAATAGATGTGACTCCAAAGAAGGGCATATATAGCGCACAAGAAAATCACTAACACAGATCACTCACACAACCATTGGAATATTTGAAAATCGAATTCGGCGCGACTGAGCGCACGCGCCGGCGCGCTGGGCATCACTGACTCACGCGCCTGAAACTTTCAGCTCACCCTTCGAAATTCAGATCTATTTTTCAACGTAATAGGAACAAAAGGAGAGGGCGGTCGGGCGCCCTCGCTCCTACACTATAAATAGCACGGCACAAGCCGAGCCGGCCGTTCGTTCACTCAGGAAAGTGTAAGACTGAAATTCCATTTATTTCCTCGTTACTAAATCCACACGTTAAGATAATAATTAGGGTTGTCAAACATAGAGCAAAGACTCTATGCGCCAGGCGTGGATGCGCGAGATATATTTTCTTGAATAAAGTACAAGGTAAAGTAAAAATTTAAAACACCCCCGACATGGGAATCTATGGCCAGAGATGTGTACAAAAATATGTAATTCGCCATTTTGTGGTGGCGGCCATCTTGGATTTGAAATTTTTCATAGTGTATACCGTATAGTATTTTACTAGTCAAGCCCTTTCATTTGATAACTATATTGAGGGAGTTGTGATGCCACAGATACACACACACATTCACACACACACACAGACACGTCATGAGCGCCTGAAAATCCCGCTGCCAGTCTACTTAAAAAAAAAATCGGATCAGAGCGATTTTACATCTGGTGGTAAGTGACGATGCAGAACTTGGAAGTGCTGTGACATGATTATCTTACCCCATGCTTGTATTGTTAATAAATTCGACCTACAGCTTCTTTTTTAAAGTTGGCAGCCCTGTTAAAAATTTAAAAATAAACGTCCGGCCCTCTTTAATAGCGCCGAATCTACGGTTCCTATTCTCATTAAGTATTGAAGTCGCGTTTCCTATTTTTTACTGTGCCCTTTGATTGAGGAGTGTCGTGACTTGTTGGTTCCGAGAATTTCGTTTTACTTCTATCTTTGTCTTATTAAGACGTGTCTTTGATGATGTGTGTGACTGTGGGGGAAACAGTCACTTTGTTTGGAGGAAAGAGTCGCTTCTTATGACTGCTTTCACCAACCATATACCTAAATCATCCCCTGAGTAGAAGTCTCTTTACGTAAGTAGCTCTTAAATACAATCCCTTACTCTATGTCAATTCTACCTTTTTTAATTCGATGACAATCCTTACGTAGGTAGCTCTTAAATACCCTACCCCATGTCAATTCTACCTTTTTTTTATTAGATAGTCCTAGACTACGATCTCATCTGGTAGTCAGTGACGATGCAAATTCTGCTGAGAATTAGAGATTAATGAAAGGCATCGATATTACAAATTACAAAACAATTCTTTATTTGCATAATGTGTATACCCAAAATAGTAATGGTAGTCCTCCAATTTATACTCATGTACCACAGCGTTAATCACTGCGTCAAGGAGGTTGACGTCTTTCAGAAAGTCAAGTTTTTAGTAAAGAGCTGCATTAGGTAGGTATGTTTTTAACCGACTTCCAAAAAAAGGAGGACGTTCTCAATTCGTCGGAATCTTTTTTATTTTTTTTATTTTTTATGTGTGTTCCCCAATTACTTGAAGACGCCTGGACCGATTTGGAAAATTCTTTTTTGTTTAAAAGGGTATACTTCCCAAGTGGTCCAATTGTAATCAGGTCAGGATCTGATGATGGAATCCCGGAGAAATCGAGGGAACTCTTCAAATTTTATAGGAGCAATTGATAAACTTAACCATAAGTTTTCCTATTCCCAAGGTTGCCTGGTAGAGATCGCCACTAAGCGATAAGGCCGCCTTTTGTGTCGAACTTTATGTCATTATTTCTTTTAAATATATCGGTCGGTTTTGTAAAAAGATTTTTTACGTTTAAATTAAATACCACAGCGTTAACCACTGCGTCAGGAAGGTCAATATTAAGTCAAGTTTTCAGGAAAGAACTGCATTAGGTAGGTATGTTTTATAAGATAAATTTATTTCACTCTGGAGCGAAATAATTTGCTTTCCATGTCACTGCAAAAGGAAGTCTAAATAAATGCTCGCGTTCCAAACATGAGTCAGCTGACACGACTGTCTAGACTCGCAGTCATGTCCCAGTCGGGTATAATTTCAATATTCAGTTTGGTTTCTATTATAAGGAGTTATGAGGAGGTATTCTTTATATAGAAGTGATCTAGTTTCACTGAAATGGCATTTTTTTAAATTGCATGACAAGATAGTCCTTTTTCACCAACCATATCTCTAAAATATCCCCTAAGTAGGAGTCTCTTTACGTAGGCCTTAAATACAATCCCTTACCCAATGTCAATTCGACCTTTTTTTTTCTTTTTTTGTGTTTGGTGACAAGATAGTCTTTGACGGTGATCTCACCTGATGGTAAGTGACGATGCAGCCTTACATGGTAGCGAGCTAACTTGGAAAGGGAAGTGGGTATGGCAGTGTAAATTCAACCCTTACCCCTAATCTGTTTCTACACGCCATTGTGCCGGAACGCTAAATCGCTTGGCGACACATCTTTGATGGTAGGGTGATAACTAGCCACGGCCAAAGCCTCCCACTAGACCAGACCAGACCAGAGACAATTCAGAAATTATAAATTCACTAAGTATACATGTTGGTGGTTTGTTTGTCGTGTTGTGGTTAAATTGATTAGATGTGGGGTTAGAGGCCCCTAAAGGAGTGAGTGGAGGTGGCTTTAGATAGGGTAGGATTGTTGATTTTATTGTTGTAACTAGCTTTTGCTCACGTTAAATTCGATTTTTTAAACCCCTATTTTACCCCCTTAGGGGTTGAATTTTCAAAAATCCTTTCTTAGCGGATGCCTACGTCATAATAGCTGTCTGGATGCCAAATTTCAGCCCGATCCGTCCAGTGGTTTGGGCTGTACGTTGATAGATCAGTCAGTCAGTCAGTCAGTCAATCAGTCACCTTTGCCTTTTATATATTTAGATAAGGAAATCCGTAAGAAAGGTCAGTTTAAAAAAATTAGAGACCATGCTTTTTTTAGACTGGTGTAAAGCGAGGAAGTTGTAAGGGACATACCATTTATCGGGCGATGGGTTGCCGTGGGGACGGCGGAATGGGGGTATAGTGATTGACATTCTAAGTCTGATGGCGGTGGCGCTGTATAAATAGACTGTCCCTTCCGACTATGTGGACGACATTTTAGTTGGCGGAATATTTTTAAAACCAATGTTTGACGTGTCGATCTACCTATCACTACCACTAAATCCTTACTATTACTAATTTACTATTTACTAATATTATAAATGCGAAAGTGTGTTTGTTTATTAGTTTGTCCTTTAATCTTCCGCTAACAAAGATACAGATCGACGTGATTTTTTGCATAGGTATAGTTGAGGACCGGGAGAGTGACATTACTTTTTATCCCGGAAAATTAAAGCGGGAATTTAGAAATTAAATCCACGCGAGCGAAGCCGCGGGCACCAACTAGTTACTAAATATAAAATAAAATGGGCTAAGAGCAAGTCCGTACCATCTTAACTTCGGACGCACAAAAACGCCGAAAAAAATCATGTTTCTTGTATGGGAGGCTCTTTAATATTTTTATTATTATTTTTATGATTTGTTGTTATAGCGGCAATTAAAATAATACTTATTTAATACAAAACTAAATTCTAAATTAAAACTAAAACGTGAATATCAAAAATAAAAGCATTTTTCATTTAGAAAAAAAATTGTCAAGGGATATAAAAAAAAGTAGCATAAATTGTAATAAAAATATATTCAATTTTGTCGGAGCCATTGTTTTCGGAGTGTACACTTAATTAAAATGCCCACCGGAGCGAAAAAAAACAATTTCCGCACCTATTTCCGCAAATATTATTTTGATTTTCTTTGCCTCACTACATCCGAGAGATGGAAGTGAAATCTTTTTAATTATTTGTAGCTTTCGCCTGCGGCTTCCTTGAGTTACGGGAGAGGATGAATATTTTATTTACGACTACCTCCTAATATCTTATATACACGTGTATATAAGATTAGAATTTCGTACCTATAAGTGAAAATTTTAATATTTACTTTAGAAGTAATTTCGAGAGAATTATGCACAGATCCTCTAATACTTAATATGCCAAAGGATAATGGGTAAGACTGTAGCATTATGAGCTATGTTGGCTTTTGTTGGAGTAGTTTAATTAATCCTTAGACAGCATGTCTGAATTCACTTGGAAAAAAAGGACAGATTTTTTCTAATAATTAATTCATTAATTAGTGTAAACAGCTATTAATCTAAGGGTAAGCCCCTATATATCTTCTTTTTAACCAACTTCAAAGAAGGAGGACGTTCTCAATTTGTTGAATTTTTTTTTATTTCTGTTCCCCGATTACTCGAAGACGCTTGGACCAATTTTTTCTGGTAAAAGCTGTAACTTTTTTTGAGTTGAACTGCAAACTCGACATTTTTACAGACTTGAGGGACCATTGACATTTGTATTTATTAATGTCAACTTATAGTACCTCAAGCTGTTTCTGAGAAAAAAAAGCCTTGACACAGACAGACGAACAACAAAGTGATCTTCCATTCCGTTTTTTCGGAACCGTAAAACCACCTATATCAATACGTTTTGCACACTAGGTATACAAACAATGAAAATCTCATCCCATAGCAACCATTGAATTCTTCATAAAATGTAGCTTTACATACAGCGAGATACACCAAAAATGTTTTTTTTTTTTTTTAATTTTTAGTTCACCCCGGCTGTGATACGCGTATTCCCCATTCGTTTTTTGGCGGCAAACAACGGGACGTTGATTGATGTGTGCGAAATATGAAAAAAAAAGGGACGCATAGGGGACGCTTCGTGAAAATGCATCTCACGTGATAGTACAATAACCGGATGAAAGATAATTATGTTAAGCCCCAGAAATAAATAAATTAATTAATAATATTGGAAGCCCCTTCCAAGTTGGCCCGCTACCATCTTAGACTGCATCGTCACTTACCATCAGGTGAGATCGCAGTCAACGGCTATCTTGTCATCGAATCACTCGGGAAACACTGTGGGTCCAATACATGGTCGCTAACTAAGGGCCTCATAATAGCTCAGCCAGTCGCGAACCTGAAGTGGGAAGTGGGCACTTAGTTCAAAGAGTTGATGATGGTTGAGTCCCAAGGTGCTGGAGTGGAGTGGAGTGGCAACACCGTACCCCGGTACGGTGTTGCCACTCCAGCACCCGAAGCGCAGTGTTGGCAGACCTCCCACCTGTAGGTGGACCTGTAGTCGTCAAATGAGTAGCAGAGTGCCGCTGGATGCAGGGGGTGCAAGACCGAGGCCTGTGGAGGACCCTGCAAGAAACCTTTGTTCAACAGTGGACGTCTATCGCTTGATAAAGAAGAAAAACTCGGGAAATGGGCAGCTGCGATTCACAATCTGGGGTCTACCTAGGTCTAAAAGCTGGTAATGCTGCGAGCTTCATGAGCACCTCGGATACTTTGTTCGAGACATCTTCCTCATGTAGTCAGGCTATTAAAAGCCCCGCGGGAACCCTCTGTTTTTCCGGGATAAAAGGCATAGGATCTTTTATTCCGGAAAAACAGAGGGTTTCCGCGGGGTTTCTAAACCTAACTCCGGTATGTCATTCTTCAAGTCCTCAACTATACCCATAAAGTCGATCCGTTGGCTTGTTGCTGCGTGAAGGTACTAACACACAAACTTTGGCATTTATAATATTAGTAAGGATTAATCTATAGATTCTATACAAACTAGTATTTTTTCTAGAAATAATTCTATTTTATCGTAACTCACTGAAAAGGTAGCCTCTTAATACGTACAAAGCGTACACAAGGGGCCAAAAAGGTTGTAATTTCTTTGGGTTCTATTGTAATTAATTAGCCACGCTTGGTTTACGACAACCCTAACATTTTTCGGGTAAAGGATTTTTGATAAAAGTGGTGTAGCGTACGCGGTTTTATTCGTACCTTTCTTTTGAACACGAATTTATTGTTTTCGAAGTACAGGTATTATTACGAGCTGTCAAACATAAACCCATGGCGTTAGTGTTTTTTTAAATTTCGTTTCAATTAATCTTATAAAGGTAACTACTATGAAAAAAAAAGGTGTATGGCACTCGGGGACTGCCACGGTAAAGCTATGGCGGTGAGCCGCTAGATGGCGTTGATAAAAAATGCGCCATCTAGCGGCTCACCGTAGAGGAGTCCCGTGTCAGGTTATTTTCGTTACGGAATTTCTGGATTCGGTCTTCACGCTGGCCCGCGATAGAAGCTATGCAATAGCTTAAAACTTGGTAACTGTTGAGTTTTTCACCGGCTTTTATTCTCAATAAAAAAATCCGTTTTCTAAACTGACACCGTCTTGATCACATTTAAGAGCCACAAGTTTTGAGTGAAATGAAAAAAAAAAGAACTAAACTTTTCCCGCGTGGAGTAAGATTTTAAAAAATGACGCGGGAACTCTGTTTTTCGGGGACAAAAGGTAATCTATGTCACTCTCTACGCCCACTATAAATTATATCTATGTAAAAATGTAAAAATCACGTTGTTTTGTTGCTAGGTGATTGAAGAACAAGCCAACAAACAAACACACTTTCACATTTATCGTATAATATTTACCAACGTGGATGATACCATATTTATAGGGATTTAAATTTTAAGAGAAGTAATGTATAAAATAAAAGGGGTTTTGTTAAGACTTGTAAACATTTAATTTCGCCAAGCTCACGCTAGAGTGAACTCTCGTTTAAATTACGTACACTGAAGGCCCAAAAAAGGTAGCAATTCCTCTGGGTGTGGACGGTTCGTTTAGCAGCGATTGTAATTAATCAGCCACGCTCGATTCCCGCCAACCTGAGGATTTTAGCCCGAAAGGTAAATATTTTAATGAAAAAATTTTGTGCGCACCTAAGTATTTTTTTTTTGTTGAACGCTAATTTATTGTTTTCGTGCGAAGGTCTCCTTTTTTGTCTATAAATTATATTTTCGCTGCTTTCTATCTAATCTACCTACTGTATATAATAATTTTTACTTATAAAAAGACGTCCTGACTGACTAACTTATCTATCAACGCACAGCCTAAAACACTGGAGTTAGAAAATTTTAACAATAAATTCTTTTTATGAGGTAGGCGGTCAGTAAGAAAGGATTTTTTTTATTTAACCCCCTTGAGAGTGGAAAATCTAATCCAATTTAATTAGGGGTAAGAGTTTGAAAGTCCGTCATATTTCAAGTTATATCAATGAAACTTAGAATTTGGGCTTTCGATTAAAAATGAAGAAATACATTGTATGAAACAGGAAAACATAGGGACATAGAGGTTGATATAATATATTTAACTGTATAAAATAATTGCTTCAAGATCTTAAACCATAAAGAAAACAGGTGAAAGCGTTTGTATGGAGAAAAAAAAGACCACCCTCATTTCCTCTTAAAGTGGCTATTGTCCTACAATAACGGACCTTGTTTCCGGACAAAAACCTACATTTTTCCTCCATTAACGCTGCGTTATAATTGTAATTACGCACACAAATGGTAATGGAATATTACGAGTAGGTACATCCCCTGAGGGCTGTTCATAATCTGAGTACATTATGACTACAGGGAACATCATAATTCATACATTATATTAAAATCCTACTAATATTATAAATGCGAAAGTTTGGATGATTGAATGGATGGATGGACGTTTGTTAATCACGCCGCGTGAACCGATTTGGCTGAAATTCGGTGCAGAGGTAGATTATAGTCTGGAATTGATATCACATGGGCTACTTTTTACCCCGAAAAATAAGAGAATTCCCGCGGGAATCAAAAACCTCTATCCACGCAAACGAAGTCGTAGTTTTTAATATGCTTTTCGTACTAGACTAGTGCCAGATAGTTTCTTAAAAGTCCCGCGGGAACTTTTTTTTTTCGGAATAAAAAGTAGCCAGGTCCTCAACTCAACTATACCCATGCAAAAAATCACGTTACACCGTTACTCGGTTACTACGTGATTGAAGAACAAAGCAACAAATATATCTACTCGTACTTCCGAAGACCTGTTGAGCGATATAGGCTATTATGTATCCCGGAAAATCAGAAATCTCACGGGATTTTTAAGAAAAAGAAAACGATCTAAAGACCAAAATTAATTAAGATTTTTCTTTTACTACTACAGTATGGCATTGCTAGGTAATCTTCAAAAACAAATATAAATAAATAAATAGTAAATAGGTAGGTAGCGTTTTAAGTCATAGTTAAGTTTGCTAACAAGACCAATGTCCTATCTCGAGGTTTGTTAAACAAGTCACAACTACGAATCCCAGTAACTTCACCACATTGGGTACAACTTTTGGCTAGAAACTTTGTCAGGACGTGAATTCTAGAATGAATATGATTCTAATTCCCAATATGTGGGAAACTTCAAAGTTAGTACTTACTAAATAACAAGTAACACTAGAATGACTGTGGGGATTTGACTTATCAAATAAATAATATAATGTGGCTGGGGCAGCCTGGGTTCGTGAATGATACGAGTACATAGTGTAAAAAACGCGGGAACGTGTATGCACACGCGACGCGACAGCTGTGAGCTATGTACGGAAACCAACTAACTTGACGCGCGAGAGCGCGCCGCAACAAGCTCGCGGTAACGTCTCCCGCATACTTCACCCCGCAAACACCCTCGCTAACCACAGAAGAGGACACGCTATACCCTCCCCCTCGAGTCGTGAGAACGCCCTCGCTCACGAACTCGCCCACCATAAGCAACAGAACAAACAGGGCACGCATGCTTGCGAGGACGCCCTCTTTGACGCTTAGGAACTACGGGACGAGGAGGCGAACAATCCCGGCTATGAAAACGCGTGAGCTCCGAAACGTGGAATTTACCAATAACGTCGTTCGCGGAATCTAAATTAGCAACAATGTAAGCCGTAGGACTAACTCTGTCCTTAATCATATACGGACCATCTCTTTTGGGGATGAATTTAGCCGTGACGCCTTTTGCGGCGTTGCTAAGAACATGTGACTTTAGGAGGACCTTGTCACCGACCTCGAAAACCTCACCAGGTCTACGGGAACAATCAGCCGACTCCTTTCGCCGATCCTGCTGGGTCTCTACCCGTTCCCTAACTGCAATAAAAGTATTTACAAAATCCTTTAAATATGGTGTGATTTGAGGAACAAAATTGTCCTTACCAAGGACAGCCCTAATGTCATTATGAACGTCGACTGGCGAACGCAGCTCTCGAGCAAATGTGAGATAAGCTGGAGAAACGCCAGTAGCCTGACAAACCGCCGTGTTCATCGCGAATCTTACCGCTGGAAGATGAGCCGGCCAAGACGAGTGATTTGTGTCAACGAGATGGGAAATCTGAAACTTGAGATCTCTGTTCTTACGCTCAGCTGGATTAGCCGACGGATGATACAGAGGAACTAACTCTTGACGTATCCCTAAAATGAACATGCACTGCTGCATGACAGCTGAAATAAACTGCACACCGTTGTCAGAAATTATCCGGCGTGGAAGACCATAGCGCAAAAAGTACTCCTCAATGAGAGTCCGTGCGCAAACTTCTGCAGTAGCGTCTTTGAGTGCGTAAATCTCTACCCAACGAGTTGCTGTGTCTTCTACTAAAAGGATCCACCTTTCTCCACACTCGCCTTTAGGCAAAGGGCCAAACAAATCTATTGCCAATACTTCACCTCGTTGGTTAAGCACGGGCGTTTGAAGAAGTCCCTGAGGCTTATCGTTAGAAGCTTTATATTTCTGGCAGACAACACAAGATTTAACGTAGTCAGCAATGACTCTACGCATACCAGGAAAATAGAACTTCTGAGCAACCCTGTGATAAGTCCTATCAACACCATGATGACCGGCCAAAGCCGTGTCATGACACTCTTTCAAAATTTCAAGACGCAGAGAAGCAGGAACTACGAGTTGGGGTTCCTCGCTCTCAATGTCAGGGTTGTATCTGTAAAGAACACCTTGCTGAGTAAAATAACCCCTTTCAGACCAACGCTTAACACCTATAGACTGAGGATCAGAAGTGTCTTCTAACTCATTAATAATTTTCTTTAGTTCCAGGTCGTCCAGCTGCGCGTGTCGAAGCTCTTCAGGACTACGAGCAGGTAAGTCTACAACGACGGAACAAACAGCACACTTATCCTTGTCTTCTTCATTACAGGTGGGGCGACTGAGCGCATCAGCGACTACATTGGCTTTTCCAGGTGTATACTGGAACTGAATATTAAAGGCCTGCAGCTTTAGTGCCCAACGAACCAACCTTCCTGACGGCGACTTTAGTGTGAGCAACCATTTGAGCGGCTGATGGTCACTACCTATTATGACTTCGTGACCTTCGATGTATCCTCTAAAACGTTCTACAGCCCAAACGACGGCAAGAGCCTCACGCTCCGTCGTGCTGTAGTTCCGTTCAGCCGGTATAAGTAATCGGCTGGCATACTCTATCGGCCGTTCATCCTTACCATCACCTTGCATTAACACTGCTCCTAAGGCGTAGGCACTGGCATCGGTTCTCAACACAAAAGGCTTACTATAATCTGCCTGAACGAGAATGGGAGCAGACGAAAGACGCTTCTTTAACTCGTCGAACGCACGAGTCTGGTCTGGACCCCAATTCCATGGCTGATTCTTCTTGGTCAAACGCGTCAAAGGTTCTGCAACAGCTGAAAAATTCGGTATAAATTTCCGAAACCACGAGCACGTTTGTATAAAAGTGCGGAGATGTCGCAAAGACGACGGTGCCTTCATCTCTAGGACTGCACGAACCTTGTCATTGTCTGGAGAAATACCATCCTGGGTAATAACATGACCAAGGTATTTGACCTCGTCACGTGCAAAGACACACTTCTCTCTATTGGCTTTCAACTTAAACAGACGCAACCTTTCAAAGACCGCGCGTAAATCAGCAATATGATTTTCAAAACTTCCTTTAGATATAACAAGCAAATCATCTTGGTAGGCTAGCAATGTAACGTTCTTCAACGAAGCACCCGTACGGAGCCTATCTATTAACCGCTGAAAAGTCGACGGAGCGTTTTTGAGCCCAAACGGCATCCTCTTAAAACGGTAAGTACCAAACGGCGTCGAGAAAGCAGTCTTATCTCTATCCTGCTCCCGTACACTAACCTGCCAAAATCCACTGCGCATATCTAAGCTACTCATGTAGCAATCTTTTTTCGTTGACTGTACTAACTCGTCTATCAAAGGCATAGGATAGACATCGGTCTTCGTCACCGCATTGAGTTTTCTATAATCAACACAAAACCTTACCTTGCCATTCGCTTTAGGCACCAACAACGCTGGAGACATCCATGCCGACTCGCATTCTTCGACGACACCGTCAGCTAACATTTTGTCGAGCTCAGTCCGCATTACATCCTTCTTGGCCGGTGTTAACCTGTAAGGCGGAACTGCAATAGGGGGGTGATCGCCGGTATCGATAACATGCTCAGCGAAAGGAGTAGGCGCTCCCCCTGGCTCGAAGATGTCCCCATTCTCCACGAGGAGACGGGCAAGAATCTCTCTCTGCTCCGCGGAAAGCGATGTCGCCTCATCGTCGCGCAGTACATCGAGCGAAGCGCACGAAGAGAGAGGTGACACTTTTTCGAACTGCATATCGAAATGTTGCATATTATTATCTGCGAAGTGCCACTTTCGGTTGCCAAAATCAAAAACGAGATTAAACAAGGTTAAAAAGTTTATACCTAACAAACTTTCATTATTATTAGAATCGGGAAAAACTAAGAAAGGAACTACTTTAGTTCGCCCATGTAGTGTCACCTCTAACTCCGTCGTAAGTACATTCATCTCCCTACTAACACCGTCCGCCAACCTAACAATTTGTGTTGACGACTGTACCGGGTGACCTTTATGTTGTAGGAGAGCGTATAGCGTGTGCCCCGCAATACAGCTTTTCGCTGCCGAATCGACTAACGCGGTGCCACACTTTCCCAATATACTTATATTTAACACAGGACGACGGTTAGGTACATTAGACACAACAGATTCACAATTATTTACACAATTATTCGAAGTCGCATTCGACTTTAAACATTTCGAAACATTACGACAATTTTCATTAGAATTTACAGATCGAGAATTATTATTTACACAAAAACAAATCTTTACATTGTGATCGCAACACGAAAAAGAGGTATAACAGTCACTTACGTTCGCAGAAAAGTCTCCTACGCGCGGAGAGTTACCTTGGCCGTTCCGCGGTAACGCGGCCGCGGTCGTAGAGACTCGAACGCACGATCCGCCCCTGGCGGTCGACAGCGACGGGCGCACACACGGCGCAGAACCGCGCCGTACGCCTTCAGTGCTCAGTGGCGGTAATGCGCAACGTGGAGAACCACTTGCCGACAAACGCATGTCTCGACGGCCGGCGAACACTTCCCGCTCACCCCGCGATGACGACGATCGTTTAGCACCGGCCGGGCGACGAACTGTAGACTCGACGGAATAAAACGCTTTGTCACTAGTACAGTTCTTACAGTTCGCTTTCAAAACGTTCGGCGCACCACAACCATAGCACTTTAATTCTTTCTTATTCATTACGGAATCACTTTGTTTGTTTTTATTCTCTAATTTAACACACTCACTCTTTACGTGTTTTCGACTTTTACAGTATGCACAAAACGGACGCACTTGCGCGGGCGCGGATGGAACGGACGGAACGGCCGGGACGGACGGGCCGGACGGAGAAGAAGTTGACACGGACTTTTCCGCAGCCGCTTTTCCGGAAACGCTGTTCGCCTCCCTTAAAGAATCCTCTATAGACCGCGCCTTGCGCAGCAGGTCCTCAAAAGACTCAACGGCGTCTCTGTCTAGCCTTTTCCTTAGTCTTCTATCCAACAAGCTGTAAGCCATGTCCAGCTCAACCCGCTCGCATAAGTCTCCTTCGGGTAACCTCGCGAAAAGCGCACGCACCTTCGATATAAAAATATCGGTATTCTCATCCTTTTGCGTCATAGTAAACAATTCTCTATAAATCATAAACGGCGGCCGACGCGCGCCAAAAGCCGATCGCAAGCGCAGAACAGCGTCATCCCAGGTGGTGGTGGACTTCCTCACACCTTGCCACCATAAAGCCGCTTTGTCGGTCAATAACATAGACAGACCTTTAATAGCGTTTTCATCTGATATTTGTAAACACCCTTTGTACACTTGAGCGGCATCTATGAAAGCGTCGACGCACTGGCTAGGTGCGCCGCTAAAACGAGCTGAACACTTGGAGAAGTTCGCACTGTTTGAAGCTACTATAGATACAGATCGCTCTATAGGTGTCGAGGACCGGACTTCACGTATAAGACGCTCACACATCTCGGCGTTCGCCTGCTGGAGCGTCGTCAACAATGTTGAGAAATGCTCGGTGGACATGGTTACGCTTCCTGGTTCCTCTTGAACCTCGCCTGAACCAATACTCGCGCGTTTCCGTGGCATTTTGAATGATGACGCAATCAAACACCCGTAACGGACAACCGCGAATCACTGTCCACTGTTGCTACGCGAAACAAAGTCAGGTCGAAAACATCACAGAACCCCCTTGCACGTTGGGCGTCAGTGTGGCTGGGGCAGCCTGGGTTCGTGAATGATACGAGTTGGTCAGGTTTAACTGTTTAATCAAGACACACAAGTACATAGTGTAAAAAACGCGGGAACGTGTATGCACACGCGACGCGACAGCTGTGAGCTATGTACGGAAACCAACTAACTTGACGCGCGAGAGCGCGCCGCAACAAGCTCGCGGTAACGTCTCCCGCATACTTCACCCCGCAAACACCCTCGCTAACCACAGAAGAGGACACGCTATAATAAAGAATTAGTTAATGTTAGTGTAAAATGAATGGTTTGTAATAAATATGTTACGATAAAGTATAAAATACATAAGTTGTAGAACTTATTACTTTCACAAGCAAGACATACCTACCTCGTTTAAAAAAGACAGTTAAAAAAAAATTAAAATTACAACATGGGGTAATTCAAGGGGCGGACCAACAAATTCCTAAAAAGCCGGCAACAGATCAGTGGTGCCTCTGGTGCTACAAATGTTCATGGGCGACTGTGATCACTTAATATCAGGTGACCCGACTTCTCGTTTACTCGCTTAAAATATTTAAAAAAATGCGCGAAGAAATACAGAGAGTCCTGTTGGCTTCTTGTACGCAGGTTCTTATATAACCTGCTTTGAGGTGATACCTACCAGTGCAATACAAAATACTTATCATAATCGGCCCAATAGTTTTTTCAGGAAAATAACTAAATATTTGTATTGAAAATCGCAGTAGATTTTCAGGTAAATGCGGGACCAAAGAAAGAATAAACAGCGCCTGAAACTAACCAATGAAATTATAAAGTTACCTAACATTGCTTTTACATTTTTACAGGTGCTAGAAAGGCTATAATGATAATAATTGATAATGTACAAAAAAAATTCTCATCTATACAAATAAATAAAATTGAAGTGTCTGTTTGTAATATCTATATAATAGCTTTTATTAAATGATGATGAAATAATATGAAAATGAATACGGTTCTTATAATAAAAAAGCATTTTCTTAAATTTTTGTCTGTGTGTCTGTTTGTTTGTAGCCGCTAATCTCGAGAACGGCTGGACCTATTTTGACGGGACTTTCACTAGTAGATAGCTAATGTAATCGGGAGTAAAATAGGCTACTTTTTTAACCCAACTTTCGAAAAGGGAGGAGAAGGAGTTGTGTTTTTCTACCTCTCTACCTACTATGATATTGTATATACAGTATAAAAAGAGGTGGATGTGTTACAAGCGTGCGGCAATTGCAGCGCGTAATGGCAGATATTTGTCGTAATTTGCCATATCATTTGACAATGCAGTACTCTATTACACTCTTCGTCGTTCGGCACAATTTTTTCGCTTATTTTGTGAGTATGTATATAGCTCATCCCTAGTAGAATTTATTGCTTATGTACGTATATCGATATCTCCGTGATTTCTGAACCCATTAAAAATTATAAATTACAACGGTTCAACGTCAGGCATTTCTATTTTTACTTAATCACGCGATGAATTGCAAATGTGCCCCGGGACCTTGCAAATCTGACCCAAATTATCCCATTAATATTCAAACGACGACCGAATCGTATCACCCGCTTAATCACCGCTAAGCGAGTTTACCAAAATGTCAGTCATTATAGATAAGTTCATGAAATTATCTAATCCGATTTAATATTATCTAACAATGAAGTGTGGATTGGTTGTACAATACTAGCGTATGCCCCTGACTTCGTCTGTGTGGATTAAGGTGTTTCTGATTCCCGCGGGAACTTTTTAATTTTCCGGGATAAAATGTAGCTTATGTGTAAATCCCGGGCATCAGCTATCTCTTTTCCCAGCCAAATCGGTTCATTCGTTGTGGAGTGAAGGAGTAACAAACACTCACAAACACACACACACACACACACACACACACACACACACACACACACACACACACACACACACACACACACACACACAAACTTTCACCTTTTTAAAATTAGTATGACTAGCTTTTGCCCTAAAACTTCGTCCGCGAGGAACGAAGGAGGAGGTTTTTAGGGTTCGTACCTAAAGGAAGCCAACGAGACCCTGTTACTAAATCTCCGCTATCCGTCCGTCTGTCCGTTTGTCTGTCAGCGGGCTGTATCTCATGATCCATAATAGGTAGACAATTGAAATTTTCAGAGAACGTGTATTTCTATTGCCGATACAACAATAAACAACAAAAAGACGTGTGGCACTCGGGGACTGCCGCGGTAAAGCTATTGCATAGCATTTTTTAACAACGCCATCAAAAAATGCGCCATCTAGCGGTTTACCGTAGAGGAGTCCCGTGTCAGGTTATTTTCGTTACGGAATTTCTGGATTCGGTCTCCACGCTGGTCCGCGATAGAAGCTATGCAATAGCTTAATAATAAAAATAAAATTAAAGGAAACTACTAGAAACGTGTTTTTTCGGCGTTTTTTGTTACGGAACCCTTCTTATGTGAGTCCGACTCGCGTTTGACCATTTTTTACCGATTTCCCGTTTGTCGAACAGCGGAACAGTTTTGCTCGAGTTGTATTTATCAAACATGTTATGTCACGATGATTAAACGAACAAATTGTACGTATCAATTTTATTTCGCCGTTACCTTTGTAGTAAATGGCATAATCGAGCGCTGACAATTAATTTTCGTAAACGCAAATTGAATAAATTTATCCCCGTATAATTTATTTACGCGAAAATTTCATTAACGAAACACGTTGGCACGAAATTCGATAAATGAGTGACAGAAATGTTTAATTGTTTTTTTTTTGTTATTACGTTAGCGGTGCTAATTAAATTTTATTATAGGTTCATTAAAATGTGTTGATGTCTTTTTAATACTCAAAGATGTCTCCAGATTTGGTTTGTTGATTACTAGACTTGTATTTTCCTTTTTCAGTTTTTATTTACGCAGTCGCGTTTTTGATTTTTTTAATTTAATATTTTATTTAAACTATATAAAGCACTAGGGCACGTCTACATTTTTTAGGGAAATAACATAATATATTTGAAGTTAATATTTTACATTCGCGGGAAATGTCGGCGTGTTCTTTATAGTTTAAAATATCGTTTGTAATAAAAAACGCAATTTAGCTAAAAATGTCGTTTACGATAAGTCGGCGGTCTTGGCTCGAAATATGACTTGCTTTGACGGTAAAGTAAAACTTATGAGGAAACCTGAAAGTTCTCTACATGATTCTCGAAGGTGTGTAAAGTCTGCCAATCTGCCAAAATTACTGACTTTGGTCTAAACACTTCTATAAGTCGGAATTTTAATTCGATTCCAGATTTGACAATTTCAGTGTTGCAACGTTATGACAAGTACTAAATAGTGACGTTGCGAAATTATTCGATACGGAAATGGAATATTTCCGGATCGATTCCTCTCGTTTATAGTAGTATATCTAAACAACTACTACTTTAATAGAAACTAAGTATATCAGGAAATTAAATATTTCTGAACGGATAATTTAGTTATGACGATTAATTTTATTAGGGATCTGAGAGTTTTCTTTAATAATTGTGTGTGAAATAAATAAAAAAATGTGATCATGAAGGAACATGAGAAATAAAAGAAATAGAATATATATTATGGTAATATTTTATTTTATAAATCGTCGCCGTCATCGCTTTCTATCGCTGTGACTTTCTGTAACATTTATTATAAATGTATCTGTGATATTGTCAATTAACATATTATCTAGCCTACTCATTTTTTCCTATTCTTGGACAACATGGGATATATAGGCTCTTTTATTATAAGTTTTGTTTTTAATATATAAAACAAAAATATTAACTTTTTATAAAATAAAGCAGCGGTTACTAATTAATAAATAATTATTATGAATAATTATGTATTTATTTAAATAAAAATCAATAATTTAGTCTTTAATTGGCACACCAATATTATGATTACATAAACATAAATCGCGATTGTTTATCGATTTTTGTGTTCATCACTACACTATTATATGTGGTATCATTATTTTACAAAATGACAGTAGCTAATGTCAAATGTGGAATCTAATTATAATTCCGAGTATAATTTTGAGAAGCGACCTGCCCCCTGATTCTGTGACTCAGTGTCTATCAACGACGATAGGCATTTTTTATCCATTGAAGGTTTGAAGAGAAATATCATTTCCTATTTCGTAGTAAACCTTCAATGGATAAAAAATATATGTCAATGGCTTTCATTTTTTGACAGGCATTGAGTTACAGAATCAGGGGGCTGGGTGCACAGTAGGTAATGGGCCAGCGATGGGTAAAGATAAACGAATCAACCCTTCCAAATAGAACCTGGGAGACGTATATTTGCAACAAAAAGTCAAAAGGCTTTAAAAACCTTTGACGTTTGGTTTTTATCTCCGAAACAAATCCACACGTACAATCTTCTCACATCGCGTATTCGACTTAAAAATTGTACTCACAGAGCGAAATAGAAAACGTGATGTGGGTGTTAAGACCGCTTTATTATGTGTAACTTACTGCCATAACTTTCGCTACTTTGTTTCATTGACTTCAGAGGATGTAATATTTTGCTCCATCAATTTTTCACTTAATATTTATTCCTTATATAGGTCTTGCGGTCTGGAAGTTACAGTTTCCCGAACGTCCAATATCATTGTTAAGTCCTATTCCCGTATATGTATATATCGCTCTAGGTCCAATTTCTCGAATGACAATTCTTGGAATATCTAATCTGACTTCTAGGTCCAATTTCAAACCTCTAATAGTGCGTCGTATTATCTACCAAATTAACAAAATTAAAAGAATTATTTCTTGAGCTTTTTATAAAAATGGAGTTAATTCTTATTTGGACTAACCAATCAAAGACAATGAAATATTGTAGACACTTTTATATTTTCATACCATTTCCTCTTAAGGTGCGTTCTTCCACCAATAAAAATACAGTAGATAAGTACGTAAATACACAACACTCGTACAGAATACACGTTCATAGTTGGTTATAAACTTGATCCAATAACGATACATTTTATTCTATTTTCTTTGAGTTACTCAACTTTAAACTTCAGTCGTGAGCAGACTTGGTTACCTCGTATGGATCAATGAGAGCCACATCTCGAGTACAAAACTAACTAAATGAAAAAACTACTTTTTCCCGAAGCAACTAATGAGTTTCCTGCCAACTTACTGCTTTAATCCATATAATACTCTCTCGCTGAATCCTATTTCCTCATTTCGGAGGTTCTGCGGGGCTCCTTTTTTTAATTATATTTTGATAAATAAATAAATAAATAATCATTTATTCAGCTTAACACATAAATATAAAGACAAAAAAAAAAGACGTGTGGCACTCGGGGACTGCCGCGGTAAACCTATTGCATAGCATTTTTTATCAACGCCATCTAGCGGCTCACTGCTAGATGGCGTTGATAAAAAATACGCCATCTAGCGGCTCACCGTAGAGGAGTCCCGTGTCAGGTTTTTTCGTTACGGAATTTCTGGATTCGGTCTCCACGCTGGCCCGCGATAGAAGCTATGCAATAGCTTAAAAATTGACTAACACTAAATCCATGACCAAACACTTGACACGATTTTAGGTAGATACGAGTATATTACAAAGAAACATATTGTGTGCTACGGCTGAAAGACTTCGTTCACGTCAAGTTGGGTTTTTGTAGAAATTACCTATAGTGTTGTTGACTAATATTTATTTTAAGCTATTGCATAGCTTCTATCGCGGGCCAGCGTGGAGACCGAATCCAGAATTTCCGTAACGAAAATAACCTGACACGGGACTCCTCTACGGTGAGCCGCTAGATGGCGTTGATACAAAATGCTATGCAATAGCTTTACCGCGGCAGTCCCCGAGTGCCACACGTCTTTTTTTTTAATTAAAGGGTTTGATCTTGAGGCAGGCTTCGGCCACGGTTAATTGCCAGCAAGATGGCAAGCTATACCACCATGCGATTGAGCGATACCTGCCATTAGGATTTGAATTTATGGATATGTGTAATGTGTATGGTAGTTTAATAAGGTTAGCCAGCTTCCATCTTAGACTGCGTTATCATTAAGCACTAGGAAATATCGCAGTTAAGGTCTACTGGTCATCAAATTAAAAAACCGTTCACCATTCATTCGACATTCTCGTCACGTTTAAATAGTTCATGAATCAGTTCCAATCATTCGTTCTTACATCCGATACGAGCCAGCTAAAACGACGTGATCAGAGTCTATTCATATTAATTGCGTTAAACTAGATATTGTATATTACTGAATTTCAGTAGGTAGTGATTTGTAAGTATACTACCAACGTAAGACAAGATAGTCTTTGACGGTGATCTCATCTGATGGTAAGTGATAATGCAGTCTAAGATGGTAGCGGGCTAACTTGGAAGGGGTACAGCAGTGTAAATTCAACCCATACTCCTAATCGGTTTCTACACGCCATCGTGCCGGAACGCTAAATAGCTTGGCGGCACGTCTTTGACGGTAGGGTGGTAACTAGCCACGGCCAAAGCCCCCAATTATCCCCGCTGGAATCGCCACCACCACTGCTCCAGGGAGGTCGTCAAAAATTCATAATTATTCTTCTTGAAACAATAAATTATCTTAACCCCGGTGTTTCGCATCGGAAATCATTTTTTGAGTTTTGAGTCAACAACAAGTTATAAGTTTTGAGTCGCTACAGAGCTTCCGTTTAAACTGTAACAACAAAGTAAATACTAAATGAACATGAATCGATATTGTTGTAAATATTGAGTTGTTAAAGCGTCGGCCATTATTTGAAACGCTTGGGACAAAGCGAAAAGTTTTAAGGGCGAAACTCTTAATACCTTTTGTTGGCAGTTTAAAGCGAAAATTTTCCGGTATCTATTGTTTTGCTTTGTTGTTCTTACTTTTACATCGGTTTCGATTCACCCGTGGGCAGTTATTTTGATGAATTAAAGTGCTCTTTTTTCTTTTGTACTCAACAGTTTTTTTATTACCTTAGAAGCTATAAAACTTTACCTCGGCTGACTGATTTAGGTAGTAACTGAAAGACAAACTCACACGTTAAGCTGATAGGTAAATATTTAAAAACGTTACTTGTTTACTTGAAGAATAATCTAAAAGCTAAGTGAGTTTGATGATAATTTGTTAAGGACTCATTAAATACAAATTAATTCATATCTCAGAGAGTGTATCAAAAAGCTCTCGCAGAATTTCAAAAACTAAATCGACGCGGACGAAATCACAGGCATCGGCTAGTCAGCTGGTCGATAAAAATTGTGTAATCTACATACAGACGTTTCACCGAAATTATTCAACTGTAGTCTAATCACTTTTCCAGTGGTGTTTATTTTGCGCTTTATGCTGAAACACAAAGTTGTATTGCAAAGTGAAACCGACCGGAAAGTTGGTGCAAAAGATATTTAGTATCTGATTCTGAAGAATTACCGAGCTTATTAATACCTAAACAAAGAGAACTTTTATCAAAGATTATATAAAATATATGCAAAGGTTTAGTAACAGAAAGGACGAAAATAATGTCCAAAAGATACTACAATAAAAATAAAACAAAAATACCGCTATACAATGAAAAACTGTAATCAAATACTTACCTACATACACGAACACATAAAGCTTCAATAGCCCAACGGTTAAAGGTGCGGACTGAAAACTGAAAGGTCGCAGGTCCAAACCCCACCCGTTGCACTATTGTCGTATCCACTCCTAACACAAGCTTTCCGCTCATTTGGAGGGGATAAGAGGATATTAGTCAACTTCAGCTTGGCTAATATTCTTTAAAAAAAAATATGTCTTCCCCGCCTCATTGGATTAATTATTTATTATCACGTCATAATATAACTTACAAAGTTCCTGCATACTCGTGTTATCTAGACGCATCTGTTCAGCTTTTTGCGTTTGTTCAGTTTTCACGGCAAACATGCATCTATACTGATATTATAAAGCTGAAGAGTTTGTTTGTTTGAACGCGCTAATCGCAGGAACAGGTTTTATTAAAATTAGTCGAATTAAAAAATTGTTTTTGTGTTGGATAGTCCATTTATCGAGGAAGGAAGGCTATATAACATCACGCTGATCATAATAACAGAAATTGACGCGGACGAAGTCGCGGGCAACAGCTAGTTTAAAATAAGAACAATTATATTTTACCATTTCAATTACACACAAAGCGCCGCACGTAGAATTAATTAGTTAGATATAGGTTGTCTGTCGGTCTCCTCAAATGTAGCCCCTTTTCCATGTGTCCAAAATCCACTCTAACCTTGGGGTAAATCTCATTAGTTTGGCCGCCGAATTCCTCTTACAAAGTTTGTAAGAAGTCCTCACCCCACAGACAGGATCTTTCCGAGACGGGGTTCAACAAAAACCCACTAAAGAGTACGTGAGCTCTTTTAAGTATTTCTTAAGTTTCGTAGATGGAAAAGAGTGTGTAAGTAACTATTTATCTTGTGAGCGCTATGTAAAGTGCTCTCTCTGTAAAGGTTTTGGTTTCTGACATAGTTTAGCTTGGTTCGAGTTTAAATAATAATAATTAATCAATGCTTCTATGGAGTTTAAGAATTTCTCCGAAAATATGTATAGAGTACATTGAACAATTTATTGTTAACTGGTAGAGTTCCCCAATCAAATATTATGATCACTTGTTGAACAAATGCAAAGGTTATTACTATTAGTTTAGTATTAACTATTAAGCTAGGTTTGTTATAGTATCTACTTTAGTAATAATAATATACTTTTTTTTTTAAAAGAACATTAGTCAAGCTGAACTTAACTTATTAAATTCAACACAATTTAAACCTATATATAACTACAACATCCCTAGTAATTTTGTAAAATATGTGAAAGTGCGTTTAATTATGTTGTTTGATTTGTCATTCTGAAGTCTTCGGCAACAACTACTGTACCATTATATAATCAAATCAGCTGTATGGTACGGCAGCCATGTTGATGAAAATCATAGACAGTAGAATCGTTCTAGAACCCTGGATTATGAGAGTGAGGGGATAGAGAATGCACTCTTGTGCTACAATACCTCTAGTTTCTCTGACACCCTTGAGATTGCATTGAGGGGGACTAAATTGAGTGTCTTATTACCAGAATACTTGAAAATTTGTCATAGATGCATGTCACTTTTAAAAAGTTTCAGAAGGACCGCGCCAACTTTACAAAGTAATTTCATTGAAAGATAGCGTAACGCTGACTCAGGATGTAGGCGTCAAGTTGAAAGCATAACGGAAAACACGGCTTGATTTTCCGTCAAGCATTCAGTTTAAAACTGTATATCGAGAGCTAAATTTAATACTCGCACTGGCTATATTTTTAAATATATGCAATATTTGTGTAAAGGAGGAAGAGTGAAATGAGGAGGGGTCCGAAAGGAAGGAAGAGGTCGTAGGGTTAAGAGATTCAGGGGTCAAGGATTGCAGTTAAAATTATCACTCAAAAGTTTGAAACAAAACTAAAAAAAGTGAATCGACTCCTTTTAACCTTAAAATTCTTAATAAATAGCCAAAAATCATCAATATTGTAGACTTTAAATCAAGGATGACGCTGAAAACAAAATGGCATTTAATGTGACAAAGAAGTTATTATAAGATATTCATGTTGCAATAGATAATAAATTTAATATATATGTACTTAAATAAAATAAAAAATAAACATCATTGAAACCCTTTAAATCTCTACTAATATTATAAAGGCGAACGTACGTTTGTTTGTTTATTTGTTGCTTACTCGTGCTATAACAGAGGTAGATACGGATCGACGTGACTTTTTCATGATTTTTAATCTAGAGAGTTACATAGGGTCCTTTTTATTCCGGAAAAACAAAGGGCTTCCGCGTGATTTGAAAAAAACCTAACTTCACGCAGATGAAGTTGAGGGCAAAAGCTAGTAAAATAACATAAAAAGATTTAAAAATAGTTACTTCAATAGTAAGAAGGATTAAGAATGAATCTGGTACAAAAAAATTTCGAAAATATTTGTTGGGTGAAATTAACGACCGTATTTTTTAGAAATAAAGTTGCAAAGTCAGACTTCTCCGGCAGGTAAGTGACTCTATTCTTTCCTCATCTGACGATAATTCATTTTAGATGAAAAAAGGAGCCGTCGCACCGAGTCGTTGGAATAATACAAATTTAATCAGCGTTTTTTAAACGAATCTGATAAACGCTCTGCGAATAAATGAGATGCTTATCTTTAGTACACAAAACAAAAACAAAATAACCGTTATTTTCGCGTTATTTTTGCTTGTTTACTTTCAAGGTACTCTTTTTTATTACTTTTTCCTTCATTTATAAAATATTAGCTTTTACCCGTGGCTTCCTTCACGTTAAATTCGATTTTTCAATCCTCTATTTTAGTCTATTTTCAAACATGATAATTTACTAGCTTTGTCCGTGTTAAGTTGGGTTTAAAAAAATTATGTTTTCGAATCGTCAACTGTAACCAAAAAATCAAGTCGATTCGCTGCAGTCTAAGATACTAGAACTAACTAGAACGTTTTAATGAAGCCCAAACCCCTAAAACCGATATCCACACACCATTGTGCCCGCTACGCCGCCAAACTCGTCAAAAACATTGTGGTCTTTGGATAGAAATAGAATAGAATAATTTTTTATTGAAATAAACTTTTACAAAGTCCTTTCGAATCGTCAAATGAATCTACGTACACTGGTGCTGAATACCGTTGCAACCTAGACGAACCAGCAAGAAACTCGGCAGAAATACATATGACACAAGATTTCCATTTACAGTCAACGTAAATCAGAAAAGTCAAAAGGGAGCGAAAATAAATGCAAACGATTTTCCAGTTTCAGCATCTCAGTAAAGTCTTCGACTTTCAGCAATGACGGGGCGACTTGGAAATGTAAATTTGAGAAGTCGAACATAGGAGAGATTGGAAATTCGCTTTAGTTGCCTGCCGTCTGTGGTTACGTGTGGCGAGAACTTGACGGCTATTTCTACTTTTATTAGCCCAAGAAGGGAAAAACTTACGGTTCTAATAGTAAAATACTTACCAACTTAATTTAAAATACTTACCACCTTATTCCACCGTCTCTCTTCTACAACCGCACCGCTCGCCACCGAAAACAATTTCACCCTCACCACCTGGGTGCCTGGAGCACTTCGACCATCCGATGTTCCAGATCCTTTTTTCCACGTACTTTGAAACTGTGGAACCAACTTCCTGCGACGGTGTTTCCACTGAATTACAACATGGGGTTATTCAAAGGGCGGACCAACAAATTCCTGAAAGGCCGGCAACGCATTGGTGGTGCCTCCGGTGCTACAAGTGTTCATGGGCGGCGGTAATCACTTAACATCAGGTGACCCGCCTGCTCGTTTGCTCGCTAAAAATATAAAAAAAAAAAAAAAAAAAAAAAAACTGTCGATGAACGACTCAATAATGAAGGGTTAAAGGACTTTGTTTTTGTCATGTTTCCCTTCACTACCAAAAAAATGTAACGCACAGAGAGTAATTATCTTCTATCTTCTTTTAAATATACAAAATAAAAGATGACTGACTGACTGATCTACCGTCACTAGATGGATCGAATTGAAAGGCATACACGTACTTCGTACATAGCTATTATGATGTAGGTAGGCATCCGCTAAGAAAGATTATTGAAAATTCTTAACCCATATATGCCCAGAACTTTTTTTGACGCCGATTTTTATAATTTTCACATATGTTGTTTATTAATGACCATAAATAAGGGCTACAATAGCAATTAGTAGTTTTCAGATCTGAAAGTGGGTTTTTTTCAGGGGGTCGAAAACGACCCCATGGGCAGATAAGGTCTTACACTAGTATGGGGGAGGAATTATGAATATAAAAACTTTATTCGCTTATTAGTCTTGATTATTGGGGTAGACATTGAGACAGGAACCATTACGTAGTAGAATTAGGTGGGTAAGGTAATCTTTAAAGCATCTGTAATACATATTGACATTAACTTGCGACACATTTTAACTATTATGTTTTTAGACAGCACACGTCTTCTGATCCAACTATTGAGTAAATGTAAAGTTTTAAAACAGAAATAGGGTACCGCCTTGTTTTCAGTTGCTGGTATGGCTCAGGTTGAGTTTTCGAAATAAGATTGGTTCGAAATAAGGTAGGTAGGTGAAGAATTAGATTTTGAAGAGAAAATAGAAAAGAAAAAGACTTTGCTATAGATAAAATTCCAGTATATCTACGTTTGCTTTCAATAATCTGGGAAGCATTGAAGAGTCAACACTCTTCTACATACTTTTTTTGCTGTCAACACATCGAAGTGAACTAACCACATCAAAATATACCACTTCTTACCCCTAATGTCAATTTGATAAACTCCAAAATGAGCATCAAGTCTATCTACTCCTCCCACATTGATTGTGTACATCAATGATGTACAACGTTTGACTATCAATATGTTTGCCAGTATCAGAATATCGACGAGCCTTTTGGACGGGATATACGCCAATTGCGCTTTACAACAGTGTAACTAAGCTGCTTCTTTCCAGTGTATGGCACAAATCTTATCTTTGCAAGCTTTTTGCAAGCTCGTTTTATGCATTTGCGTAGCCTCATGTTGCGATGTTTCCCAGTTCTTGTAGAAAAGAGCACCTAAATCACTGTTGGCCCTAGCAGAGTGCTCCCTCGAGGAAGAATAGTCCTCAGAATTAGCAATGAAAGTATAAGATTCTTCGACAATTCAATAGGAATAGAACATTGTGTTGTGTAGAAAGGGGTTCAGAGATTTGAGAATTACGAGAATAATGGACTGGAAAACTACGAGAATAATTGACTAATGCCTTATTGGTGGCTTTATTGTCATCATTACCTTCTCGTGGTATGACTAACATTTCGGCTGAAGTAAATAATTATTGAGATAGGTGAAATCGATTTATATTTTCACACTTTCATCCTTTTCATCCTAATCACAGTCTGATATCGTACTTCTGCAAGGGGGATCAATGTTTACATCGATGCCCTGGACCTGTTCCTCGTCATCCAATTTCTCCAGGGCTTCAACTATTTCAAAAATGGAGAGCACACGCCGGGACCGTTAGATTAAAAATAAGAATTTAAAGCAGCATATATGCCCACGGGATCGTTATCGACCCCGTGAAAAGTTTCCATTAATTTGAGTACGAAAAATGTAGCCCCTCAGTGAAAATTATACCTATATCTTTAAAACACATATTCAATTTACTATAACAATAATTTTGATGATAAAAAACCATAAAACACACAGAATATATACATTTATATGCACACAGTCACCAATTTTTTTCAGAAAAAAACTTACACGATTTTGTACTACTATTTTTCACTTGAAATAATTTAAGAATAGTAATTTTATTGTACTGTGCTTCAAAGTAGTTCTTTACTGTATCAAAAAATAGTGCTTTAATTAGAATTAATATAATAAGTTGCAATCAGGATGCATTTGAAGTCATCAAGTACCTTCGGGCCATTAACGACCCCCTGGGCATATATGGGTTAATTAAATAAAACACGTAAAATACGGTTTTGAAAAATTGAACTTAACGTGAGCGAAGCCCCGGGCATCAGCTAGCAATTTATAAATAAAAGTATAGTAATACATAATGTGTACCTTCTTACTTCTACTAGTTAACTTGTGAAAAAATTAGACATCACATGAGCTCTAACATTATTCCATATTATCACTAGTCATTGCGCCTTTGTCTGTAGTTATAAGTGCTGTTATTTATTGTACTGCTACCTTTTTATTATGAGCAATAAATCACCGATAAATAAATAACACGTCCACTCATAAATAACCCGCACAAGCGAAAGTAATTAAACGAGAACTAGTTTCACGGACGGATTATAATATAGAGGGTCTATAGAAATATACTTCATAAACGGATTTATTAATGAATCGCCTGAAGCTATCGGGTATTCATTATTTATCCTTGAGGTATCGGTAGAGTCGGATACCTTTGTTATACTTAAATAGTTTAGCAGATAATATGGCATGTCCATGGACAAAGGTTGATTAATGCTCTCAATTGTATGTCGAAAGGAATTATATAAAAGCTCCGTATTCTCTTTCGATGCTAGAGATTAAATATAGAAAAGTTGACCTAACAAACGAAGTTTCTGATCAGTGAGATAGCAACTTTATGTTATTTAAAGTTCTGGTTTAATTGGAGTACATACTTAATTGGGTTTGTCTCTACTAACTATTCTGTCTTACTGTTAGAGGTAGTGTTGGGTAGGACATGACTTGAAAAAGAGTTTGTAAGAGTACCCTCTTTTTTGTACTGAGCCAGTACATTGTACATATACAATATACATACTTCTATTTTTTTAGATTATATATAATATTAATTGAATTGATAGAATTTTTTTACTAGCGCTTGACTGAAGCAATCTCACCTGATGGTAAGTGAAGATGCAGCCTAAGATGGAGCGCGCTTGCCTAGAAGATGCCTATCCACTATTAATTTAAAAGGTACTTAAGTTATAGTTAGTTATAAAAACGGAAGCCGGAAGGGCATTGATTTTTTTCAATTAAGTATAAGCTAGAAATTAAATTCACGCACAAAAATCTGCTCCACACAAAGCGTACTTGCCTACCTTGGTTAATGACATTTCTAAATGAAAGGGAAGTTCTAAAAACGTGCTGTTCATTAAAAATTAATTAAGACGCTCGGAGGCGGTCTCGAAACCGTGATTATGTTCGATAAAGCTACTCGCTACGTCAGGATAACGGATTCATTCAATTATATGATTTCAAACTTTGGGGAAATTCAATTTTTGTAGTGATTATCCAATCTCGGCCCATTGAGTTTGCAGATAGAAAGATAGATAGATAATATTTTTCCACGTAACATTTACAAATATAATGTGCTTATGCTACTATTAGCTAGTAATACTACTTATCCAATCTCGGCCCATTGAGTTTGCAGATAGCAAGACAGATAGATAATATTTTTCCACGTAACATTTACAAATATAATGTGCTTATGCTACTATTAGCTAGTAATACTACTTATCCAATCTCGGCCCATTGAGTTTTCAGATAGAAAGACAGATAGATAATTTTTTTCCGCGTAACATTTCCAAATATAATATTGTAATACTACTATTAGCTACTAATACTACTTATCCAATCTCGGCCCTTTGAGTTTGCAGATAGAGAGATAGATAGATAATTTTTTTCCACGTAACATTTAAGTACAAATATAATATGCTTATACTACTACTACCTACTGCTACTACTAGCGCCGAACAGACCAAGAAGCGTAAGTAGGAAAATTTTGATGGAAGTTTAACATTTTGTTCCTTTTGGGGTGGAGATTCCGGGGTCGTGGAACTCGGGAGCTTGACTTTTTTTAAAGAGCTTTGAAAAAGTTCATCGAGTCTACTGGGGATCCAAAAGCTGCCTATGCCAAAGAATTTATTTGGCCAAAAAGGGGTAATGCTGCCAGCACTGTGGGTAGTTTGCCACTTTTTTAGATTTTTTTAATCCGATATAGGCTTGCGCTTGACGACAATCAATACCGGATAGCACTTAATGAGGTCTAGGTTGGTGCGCGCTTGCCTAGAAAACGCCTATTCACTCTTGCCTTGAAGGTACTCAAATTATAAGTGGCAGGAAACACGGATGCTGGAAGAGTGTTCCACACCTTAGCGGTTCTTATCAGAAACGTTGAATTGAAGCGTTTCGTTCGAGTAGGTTGGATTTCTACCACATAAGGATGCCAGCGCTCACGACTTCTCGATTTTTGTTTCAATCTTGTTGTGCCTTGACACCTTAATGGCATTAGCAATTCACCATGCCACCTTGAATGTATTATTATGTACACATAATACTGCTGCAAATATTTGACAAACGGTCAATCAAATATGCAAATATCTACAGCCAACAATTCAGCTTGTTGACCAATCTGCAAGATGTAATGGATTGATTGACAAAGCGTATTATGCCGACGTGGCAGGTAACTATTTCAGCCTATCAAATACCCTTATGTACGTAGCATAATTATGAAATGAGTTACTATTTGTTCACTTCAAGTTGGCCGTTTTCGTTTATTAATTAAAGTACTAACTCTGCGCTATGTAAAACTTTTCCTTTTTTAACTCATCGTAGAAAATGACACGCGAACAATATCTTATCTTATAACCAAAGAAAAATAAATAACTAATTAAAACTTAGCAAGTGTAAACGTAAAAATTATTTTTACAAAACCGACCTCAAATGCCACTACAAAGTATATCAATTGTGCCTTTAAAATTTGCAGAGTTTCCTCGATTTCTCCAGGATCCCGTCATCAGATCCTGATCTGTAACATAAACTGTTTCATTTATCAAGAAGTATAAAATTGGTAGATCTCACAGGCTTTCGTCAGTAAATAGAAGAGCTTAGCTTTAATCAACTTAGCCATGCCTGCTCTAGACTATATATTGGGATGCTTAGTTGCTAGGCAACGTTTCATTATTCGGCTAAAAGTCAGAAAAGCCTGTTAGAAGATGTGCAGTAATAGAGAAAGCAGCTAACAATACAGAATCATCCCCTAAAGTAGGTATAAACGAAGATCAAAGCCTTGCCTCGCCGGCTACTCGTATCCTAACGAAACAGTGGATCGCTTTAGACTTATCCGATACTTCACTTTGCAGCGTATTACGGTCAATTGATTCCTGGACGGAGCGGGGATCGACCGGTTTAAGTAGTTCTTAAAATATAAGATCCTTTTGTTTCTAAGGCGCAGATCTTGCAGCCGACTATCTACCTACTCCATATTTTAGCGATCACTGTGCTTATAACTAGAGATTGGATAATCAGATGCATAATACTAACGTTTTTATATATATTTTTTTATTTTTTATTCGATGACAAGATAGCCCTTGACTGCGATCTCACCTGATGGTAAGTGACGATGCAGTCTAAGATGGTAGCGGGCTAACTTGGAAGGGGTATAGCAGTGTAAATTCGACCCATACCCCTAATCGGTTTCTACACGGCATCGTGCTGGAACGCTAAATCGCTTGGCGGCACATCTTTGACGGTAGGGTGGTAGCCACGGCCAAAGCCTCCCACCGGACCAGACCAGAGACAATTTAGAAACTATAAATTCCTAAATTGCCCCCGCCGGGAATCGAAGCCGAGACCTCCCAGTTATAAGACCACAGCGTTCACCACTGCGCCAGGGAGGTTGTCAAAATACTAACGTTTTTATATCGACGATTCCCAACATTTAGGGTCTAGTGTTTAATTGCCACAAAACTTATTGCTATAGTGTTATTTTCTAATCACATCATACTAAATCGAAAATTCAGTTAATTCATTATTCAAAGTCATTTTTAAAATCGAAAGTTTGTACGTATACTGCACGTGCACTTATGCTGAGGTCTATAGAGTGTGCTTTGACTTAGCATACGAATATGCACTGACAATTGACATAAATCTGTCTCGTGTGTACACTGTCTTGAGTCTGAGCAGAGTAAAAGTGCGGTCTATAGATTTCAGCCTTAGTTTCCTAAAGGATTAATTATTTAGTTCTATGTAGTGTTAAATTAATTTAAATCCAATTCAGTCCGGACATTGATGTCCGGACGGCGTATTCGTTCTGAATTAAGGTCCGCAGTGTAATCACAAATATTAGTGCCGACTTTGCTGTAATCCCCAATCACTAACCGTCTGTCCCCTGTAATCTCCTAAATGGGGACATTTTATGAATCAGTTTAAATACGAGATTAGGGGAATCGATAGGGATATAATGGGTATAAGAAGGGTTAGCTAATTAGGAAAATGTTGTAGCCGTTAAAGCAATTCATTGCACTGATCGCTGCGTCGCAATATCCTAGAGAGAGAGAAGATGAAACCGCTTGGGATTGTCTAAAAATCACTTATCTCTTTACCTTATGCGAACTTTCGCATAAGGATAGTAAAGTTTGTTGGTTTGTCCTTCAATCACAATCCAAGGGGGCGACTTAATTTTTTGAAAGGGTTTAGTTTAGGACCGGGAGAACGACATAGCTACTTTTTATCCCGGAAAATCAAGGAGTTCCCGGGATTTTAAAACTAATTCCACGCGAGTGAAGCCGCGGGCATCAACTAGTGTTTAAATAAAATCTTTTATAACATAACATTATGACCGCTATACATTCTTACGTACCCTTACGAAAACCTGTACCGGTATAATCAAAAATATTGCATCCTACATTACGGAGAAACATTTTATTGAATATTCAAACCCATTGCATAGAGAATAGAGTTTGAATTTGCGTTTCAAAGGGAAACCTTGATAGTGTTTCCGCATAACAATGGAGATGGTGCTTTTGACGAGAGACATTGTCCTTTGAGCTTTGAGCGAAGGTGCTCGCTGCTGGGAGATTGACGCGACCGCAATTAGTGACTTCAATCACTGCCTCAGTAATTTGTTATCGGCTTAACCTGAATTTGGGGTCAGCTAGCCTTTTCGAAGCGCGATCCAGTTTACGATACAGGGAGGTTTCTGACAGGCTTTTTTAATATACTGTTGGATACAGGCAGCACAAGATGGAGTTTAGTCCTTTCAGGCGGCCTGTTTCCAGCCGTGGACGTCGCTGCTCGTTGCTGGGAGATTGACAGGACCGTGATTAGTAACTTCAATCACTGCCTCAGTAATTTGTTATCGGCTTAACCTGAATTGGGGGTCAGCTAGCCTTTTCCAAGCGCGATCAAGTTTACGATACAGGAAACATTCTAACAGGTTTTTTTAATAAAACTGTTGGATACAGGCGGCACGAGATCGAGTTTTATCCTTTCAGGCGGCCTATTTCCAGCCGTGGATGTCGATGCTTGCTGCTGAGAGATTGACGCGATCGCAATTAGTGACTTCAATCAATGCCTCGGTAAGTTGTTATCGGCTTAACTTGAATTTGGGGTCAGCTAGCCTTTTTTTTTAGTGCGATCCAGTTTACAATACAAGGAAGATTCTGACAGGCTTTTTTTATTAAAACTGGTGGATGCAGGCGGCACAAGATCGAGTTTTGTATTTTCAGGAGGCCTAGGTCTAGGTTTAGACGTCGAGTGTTGAGAAGGTACTCGCTGCTGGGAGATTGATGTAACTTCAATCAATGCCTCAGTAATTTGTTGTCAGCTAGCCCTTTTGAAGTGTGATCCAATTGATACAGGGCCTTACAGAGCTCTATGTCCAGCAGTGGACTTCAATCGGCTGAGAAGGTGCTCGCTATTGGGAGATTGACTCGACCGCATTTAGTGACTTCAACCACTGTCTCAATAATTTGTTTGGGGTAAGCTAGACTTTTCGATGTGCGATTTGGTTTGATTTTAATAAGTAGGAAACTGGAATGGGGTCAATTAATGCACTATCAATGTTTAAATATCCCATTAGTGGTCAACGAATTTAACGCTTTAATAAGAGTCCCTCTTATATGAAAAATACTGACGAGCTATTTTCTGCGTAATAAAGCGATACTCAGCAGTCTCCACGCTAATTTAAATAGGGAATCAACATGGCCTCATTAAGTCAAACCTGTCAGCATTTTAAAATCGTATGAAAATGGGCTCATAAATTATGTTCAGATTTAATGGGAACCTACTATGCTTAAAAACAAACTTAAAAAAAAATGTGAAACTGAAATACTTTGTGAGAAAAGCACTTCATTATTTTGTGATAAAACAACTTTAAGAGGAACAAAATTGTTAAGTATTCGTAACAAAGCATTGTATTAATCTTCGTTGTAATTGACACGAACGGCGAGTAAAGTAGGTACGAAAGGAAGTAAATATCATTATACTTTCCAGACAGGAAGGCTTTTGTTTGTTATTTCTCTGTAATTTGTCATTTAGTTATTTTTGACGAGATGATTTTATATTAATTTGTATAAATAAAAATACAAATCATATCACGTCACATCACAATAATATTATAAAGGCGAAAGTTTGTATGTGTGTGTGCGTGCTTGCGTGTTTGTTTGTACATGAATGTTTACTAACTACTACGGATTTGGCCGTTTGGAATGGAGATAGCTCGTACCCAGGATTAACAAATAGACGACTTTTTATCCTGAAAAATCAAATAGTTCCCAAGGGATTTATAAAAACTAAATCCATACGGACGAAGTCGCGGGCATCGGCTAGTGCAACATTACTTACGACACAAGGAGCAGATAAATATCCAGCGAATCGGCAAATAAATTAAAATGAAGTCAAAACGTCTTTCAATCTCGATTTCCATAACGTCGGGGGAACGGCTCCGTATCGAATGATCGCCTCCTGAACAGATGCTTGACGCGGCGAACAGATTGCGGCTTCTAATCTAATGCGTTAACGGTGTGATACCTACTCCTTACGCTTACTACGCTTTTATATCTTGACTAGCTGATGCCCACGACTTCGTCCGCGTGAATTTAGTTTTTAAAATCCCACGGGAACTCTTTGATTTTCCGGCATAAAAAGTAGGCTATGTTTTAATCCAAGGCATAATCTATTTTTATTTAAAATTTCAGCCAAATCGGTCGAGTAGTTTTTGCGTGAAAGAGTAACAAACACACACACACACAAGCATACACACACACACAAGCTTTCGCGTTTATAATATTAGTGTGATAGTGTGATTATAGAAATAGAAATAGAAATACCCGAAAAAGGCTTACGCTTGACGACAATAAGTACCTACTGAATAGCACTAATGAGGTCTAGGTTGGAACTCGCTTGTCTAGAAGATGCCTATTCACTCTTGCCTTGAAGGTACTCAAATTATAGGTAGGTTAAAAAATCATAAGAAAAAAAGGTAATTCTGTTCAGTAGGCGACAATCATGAAATTTGAATTTATAAAACATTTCGTATTGAATTTGCTCAACATTTCCATTCCCTCCCTCCCTCCTCGCCTGAATCAATTACCATTTTTATGAGGACCTGATGCCTTCCACTCTTCGTTTGTGTTTTCTTGTTATTTATTTTGAAGATTCCAAGTAATGTATACTTAATGTTCTTTTTCATTTGAAAGTGACCCAGGGAAGTGTATCCTAATCAACCAAATTGAGAGTCGCTAATGGACTATCCGTACTTGACTCGGTGTTACTCTCGCAAATAAAATTTTAGAGTTAGGTTTTGAAAACTTCGCGAGAAACCTCTGTTTGTTTTCGGGGTAAAAGGTAGGCTATGTTGTTCCTTATCTCCTCAACTATACCAATGCAAAAAACTACGTCGAACGATTGCTCCTTTGTTGCATGATTTTTTTATATGAATTGCGGGCAAATGAGCTGGCGGGTCACCTGGTGTAAAGTGATTACCGCCGCCCATGAACACTTGTAGTACCAGAGGCACCACCAAGGGTTCGGGTACAGAACCTTAAAAAAACAACTTTTAAATTATCCATTTCATGTTAGCAGTCAACTAGTTTTATAGGCTTCTATAACAAATCAAGACTTTACAACCAGTTTTATAAAACAAATTCTCCTAAGCCGTAAAAAAACTCAGCAGTAAATGAAAGAAGGTATTTGATTCATCACAACATCGGCAGCTTTCCAGTAAAAATGCAAAACAATGAACAATAATAAAACTGAGCAAAGTTCGCAAAAATAAAACAAAAATGCTAAACGAAATTACGAGAGAAATACTTCTTTTGTTTTCGCGTTCCGGATAAGCATCACTCTCATTTACAGAAAAGCGTTTATCAGATTCATTTGCAAGAGATGCTGAATGAATTTGTATTATACCAACGGATCCTTTTTTTTCCATCCAAAATAAATTATTGCCAGAGAGAAGAATGGAGTCAGTTTCGTACCTGAATTATTTTTTTGACTTTCGGGAATAAAAGGTGACCAGCCCCCTGATTCTGTAACTCAGTGCCTGTCAAAAAATGAAAGTATTTTTTATCCATTGAAGAAGAGTTTACTATGAAATAGTAAATGACATTTCTCTTCAAACCTGCAATGGATAAAAAATATATGTCAGTGGCTTTAATTTTGTGATAGCCACTGAGTTACGGAATCAGGGCCCAGATCACACTAATATTATTAATGCCAGAGATTTTGTTTATGATTTTGGCCTTTATTCCCGTAGTAACGGAGAATTCAATCCAGCTGCAAAAGAGCTACGGATTGACTGATTTTTCTAAGTTGAGGATAATAATTGAGGACCCTGAGTAGTGACGTAAGTAATTTTATCTCACAAAGTCAGAGAGCTCCCGAGAGATTTTAAAACTAAATTCACACGTATGAAGTCACCGGCATCAGCTGGTAGTGTCATATAGAACAGTATGTAATATTTTTTTTTTTTTTTTTTTAAATATATAGACTAGCGCTTGACTGCAATCTCACCTGATGGTAAGTGAAGATGCAGCCTAAGATGATACGCGCTTGCCTAGAAGATGCCTATTCACTCTTGATTTAAAGACACCCACATTATAGTTAGTTGGAAAAACGGATGCCGGAAGGGCATTCCAAATTTTTGCGGTGCGTATTAGGAACGAGGAAGCGAAGCGCTTAGTGCGGCATCGTGGAATTTCGACCACGTAGCGGTGCAGATTCGTGCGATGTCTCGCGGTTCGGTGGTAGAATGGTGATGGAGGAACTAAATCAAATAGTTCTTGGGCACACTCTCCGAAATATATCCTGTAGAACACCGACAGACAGGCAACCTTGCGTCGATGTTCCAGACTTTGGAGTCTGGAGTTTACCAGCGATTCGTCGCCTATGAGTCTTCTGGCACGTCGATCCACCGAATCCAAAGCAGCGAGCTGGTACTTAGCAGAGCCGTCCCATAAATGGCTGCAGTACTCCATGCACGATCGAACTTGTGCTTGATACAGAGTAAGAAGCTGATCGGGCGTGAAGTACCGCTTAACTTTGTTGAGGATACCAAGTTCCTTGCCAGCAGTTTTTGCCTTGGATTCGATGCATTGTCCGAAGTTGATATTAGACGAGACATTTATGCCAAGAAGATCTATACTATCGGTGATCGGTATGTCATGATTTCTAAATTCTGTTAAGATTTTGTTCTGATTCTAAAATGAAGAGCGTGTGATTTGACTTAAATAATTTATCGTTTGAGTCAAATCACATATTATTTTACAACTGCAGTAAATATCAAAAGGGGATCTCATTTGACTACAAAAGATTGAAAAAAATGAGAACGGAAATCTTGATGTTCGAGCCTCCGCTAGTTTTTAAGTTAGTTCTAGTTGAGCATTGAACAAAAAGGTTGTATCTAAAAGTGGTTAAAATTGTGTTAGTACTGAAGGAGGTGATTCTCGTGGTGATTAAAGTTGTATTACTGCTGGAAAGGTGATTTTCTTTACATATCAGAAGTGACAAGAATCCAAAAAGGTATGTAGACTATTTAATAAAATAAATTAAATTGCTTGTAATTAATTTAGACAAGATTGTTAAAACGCCCACTTTTAAGAAAATTTTCAAGAGGCATATGAGCATTTACTAATATCTCATTTATTTACTATTCTAATTTTAATTTGCTAATTGCATAACGCTACACATTAGATCAGGGCGGCTCTCTGATAATGTGTTGTGCTGTGTAGATTGTGTGAGTACATACGTGGCTAGGGCTACTCTCTGGCCGTACCATAGCGTACATTTATTGCACATAGGACATATAGTTTGCTTGATTGGGGATAATTTTGATATTACGGGATGTATTCATTTTTGCTATTATAATCTCGTGATAGTATTTATTTTAGTTTGACTGAGCAACACTTGAACATATTCAATGTATTCATTGTTAAATTATTTACAAGCAAGTGATAAGGATTATTAATATTATTATTATTATTTATTTATATTTATTTTTTGTGATAATGTATATCTTTGATCAATAAATGAACTATGATTGTTCATTTTATTTATTTTTTATGGGCGTACCATGCGACTTTGCTGGATTTTTTTTGAGTGGGTATGTGCCCCACTGGATGTTTGAGCGAGTCGCTGGTCGTCGGATAATGTTAGTGGGCGTACTGTGTGACTTCACTGGATTTTTTGAGTGGATATGTTTTCTACTGGTTTTTGAGTGAGTCACCAGTCGTCGGATAATGTTAGGGGGCGTACTGTGTGACTTCACTGGATTTTTTTGAGTGGATATGTTTTCTACTGGTTTTTGAGTGAGTCACCAGTCGTCGGATAATGTTAGGGGGCGTACTGTGTGACTTCACTGGATTTTTTGAGTGGATATGTTTTCTACTGGTTTTTGAGTGAGTCACCAGTCGTCGGATAATGTTAGGGGGCGTACTGTGTGACTTCACTGGATTTTTTGAGTGGATATGTTTTCTACTGGTTTTTGAGTGAGTCACCAGTCGTCGGATAATGTTAGGGGGCGTACTGTGTGACTTCACTGGATTTTTTGAGTGGATATGTTTTCTACTGGTTTTTGAGTGAGTCACCAGTCGTCGGATAATGTTAGGGGGCGTACTGTGTGACTTCACTGGATTTTTGAGTGGGTATGTTTCCTACTGGTTTTTGAGTGAGTCACCAGTCGTCGGATAAAAGGTTGTTCTATGGATATCTTAGTAGCTTGAGCTTCGTAATATTATTACCAATAAATGATAATTTGATCTGAGTTATGAATACTATGCTACGAGTATATGCATTGACGAATTTAATGGAAAGCTATATCTTTAATTTACAGCCCCATAAATTTATTTAATTAAAAGATTTTATACATATATTATTTAGTGGTTATAAAATTTTGTTTCCAAATACTAGTCGATATTGATACTTGATGATACCAGCGTGTTCATTTATTATAAATAGATCTAAATTTAGATATTAAGGTTTATGAAACTCGATTTTAAATGTGTATGATTGTGAATGGATTATGTCGGAAGTAATGTACATGTTTCAGTGAAGCGCGACGATGACGTCCGATGACGAGCCTGCTACGCCAACTAGTACCCCACCGAGGCGTCGGCGTAAATCTAAGAAAACGAAGGCTAGGCGGAGAAGGTTGGCCTCGTCTAGCTCGAGTGAAGAGGCTGTACCAAGGAAGTTGCGTAAGCGTACCAATCCACTTTCTACTAAGGATATTCTAAAGCTTGTTAAGCATGTTTCAAAGGATTCCCCAAGAAATTCCTGGAATAACAATCTCAACAATGTTATTCCGGAGTTTGATCCGTCAAATAGGACTCAAACTATCGAGTGTTGGTTACGAAAAGTTAACGAGTGTGCTGTAATATATGGATGGGACGAAAAACAAATTGTTCACTTCTCTTTACAAAAGTTAGCGGGTCTAGCGAAGAGGTGGTTTGAGGCATTGCCAACAGTTATTTACACTTGGAATGAGTGGCAGGTTAAGCTCAAGAAGGCTTTCCCTAGTGAAGAAAATTATGGAAGACTTTTAGAAGAAATGTTGAATCGCACTTCACGTAGTGATGAAAGCCTTCGTGAGTATTTTTATGATAAGCTAGGATTACTAAATAGGTGTGAAATTAGTGGTAGAAAAGCTATTGATTGTATTATACACGGTATTAGTGACCGTTCGATTAGAAGTGGAGCGCAGGCACAGAATAGTTCGGAGCCTGAAGATTTACTTAACTTTCTCGCATCTCAAAGACCCCGATCAATGCTTAATAAGTCATATGAACGTGTAAATCAAAGGCCAAGCTCTAGTAATCCCGATTCAAATTCAAACAATGCTAAAGTTAGTTCAATCACATGTTATAATTGTCGTTCAAATGGTCATCCTTATTATAAATGTACCGAGCCCCTTATTAAATGCAGAAAATGCAATCGGATAGGACACGATTATGACGGTTGTAAATTAGAACCCCTTGTTTTTTCAAATTCTAAATCTGGCCAAGTAGAAAATACATCGGAGAAAAGTATTTAAAAAAAAAAAAAAAAATTGATTCTTACAATGCTAGCAACGCCAAATATTTTAAACCCCTTGTAATCAATGATTAATCTTTTAAGGCATTTAATGACTTCGGTAGTGAGTGCACTCTATTGCGTAAAACCGATGCTGAGTCTCTTAATTAAACTAAGAGTTTTGATAATGTTCCAGTAGTAAAGGGTTTTGGTCAATCATCGGTTCTACCTTTGTACAAAACAAATTTGTTTGTTAAGATAGATAAAATTGAATCGGATATTGAAGTTTTAGTGTGGATGACGTTCACATGCAGACATCACTTATTATTGGACAGAACTTTACGAAATTGCCGTTTATTATAGTTTTAAGTCTTTAAAAAGTAAACCTTATCATTTACAAAAGCCCAAGTTTAGTCCATTCCGTAAAGCTAGCAAATATTTTAAAACTATATATTAGTAATATGATAGAAGTCTCTAAAACCAGTATTGTCCTTGTCCATTCAAACGATAACTTCACGGGAGATGTGTTTTTTTGAAGGTTATAATAATGTCGAAATGGGTAAAGAGTTCCGTCTGTTGCAAGGTGCTTTTAATTTTTCTAATGGTAAAGAAGCAGTTATTGTAACTAATTTGTCACCTAATGTTATAACCTTAAAACCAAACGTTTTAATAGCTAGGACCATTCCATTTGACGAACAAAAAGTATATAAGGTAAATCGAATAGTAAATGATATATATAATATTAAAACGGGACCAGGATTGAATAGTGAAATTGGATAGACTATACCCGTTGTTAAAAAAAAATACCGCGATTGTTTTGCTACAAATCTTAGCGCAATAGGCTGCACGATTAATGTAGAAATGAGATCGGTGATTTAGTTAAAATTTGTCGTAATAATTTTGATAATGATAAGAAAAGAACAAAGCTTCTGTCGAAGTTTGTGAGTCCATACTAGTCACTGAAGTTCTAGGCAATGACCGCTACAGAATAACAGATGTCCCTGCTTTCACTAAGGGAAACTCTAGAAAACTGTCATCGCATCTGATAGAATCCGACCTTGTATACACATAAAAGCCCTGGAATTACATAGCTAGCATGCATATTAGTAAACCCGATTAGCGATATGTAAAAATGTGATTTTATTTTGTTATTAATGTTATTAATAAATCATCATCTTTGTATGTAAATAATATTGTTTAAGCAGATTGTGATATCAATTTAGTGATAATAATAAATCATTATCTTTGTATGTAAATAATATTGTTTAAGCAGATTGTGATATCAATTTAGTGCTAATAATAAATCATTCTTTGTATGTAAATAATATTGTTTAAGCAGATTGTGATATCAATTTAGTGATAATATGCAAAAATGTAATTTTAACAGGTAACAGGTAGATACATATACACATGAGACCCTGTAATGAGATGTATGGCAAACACATAATATTTTATTTAAAGGATACATATAAATATATATATACACAGAAAAAAGTTAGCCTACATGGAAAAAATAAATTTTGATTTTGATTTTGAGTTAAAAGTAGTTAAGTACAAATGTTAATTTATTTTCTACGTTGTTAATAAATTTTAATTAATTGTCTTTGTACGTAAATAATATTCCTGCAGAATGTTATATCAGTGTTTTATAATTTTGTTTATATTGGATTTTCTATTGTATAAGTACTTTATGAAGCAAGAATGTCATGATTTAGTTAAAATTAAAACTTGGGATTTGTGTGCGCCAGGAGGCAGCACAGTGTCGGATGGCCGAATGTCATGATTTCTAAATTCTGTTAAGATTTTGTTCTGATTCTAAAATGAAGAGCGTGTGATTTGACTTAAATAATTTATCGTTTGAGTCAAATCACATATTATTTTACAACTGCAGTAAATATCAAAAGGGGATCTCATTTGACTACAAAAGATTGAAAAAAATGAGAACGGAAATCTTGATGTTCGAGCCTCCGCTAGTTTTTAAGTTAGTTCTAGTTGAGCATTGAACAAAAAGGTTGTATCTAAAAGTGGTTAAAATTGTGTTAGTACTGAAGGAGGTGATTCTCGTGGTGATTAAAGTTGTATTACTGCTGGAAAGGTGATTTTCTTTACAGGTACGGATATATTTCGGAAAGTCGGAGTCAGTGGGAATGGACTCCGTTTAGCGGAGAATAAACACGCTTGCGTTTTGGTAGCATTGAATTTGACTAGGTTGGCGTCACCCCAATCGGATACCTCTTTCAAAGTCGAATTTATGCGTTCAACCAAAGCCTCTCTGTGCTCAAGAATTTCAGCCCCACTAGCACGAGGACCGGACATGTATCTCTCCGTAACAATAATAATATAAACGTGATATAAACGTGAAAATTCTTTTTGCAAAACCGACTTCAAACGCCACTACAAAGTATATCAATTGTGCCTATAAAATTTAAAGAGTTCTCTCGATTTCTCCAGGATCCCATCAACAGATCCTGACCTGATGACAATGGGACCACCTGGGAAGTATACCCTTTCAAAAAAAAAAGAATTTTCCAAATCGGTCGGTCCATGCGTCTTCGAGTAATTGGGGAACATACATAAAAAAATAAAAAGGTTCCGACGAATTGAGAACCAAATTTTTTTCAAATCAAAAGTTCTTATCAAATAAAGTAAGATTATCAAGTGGAATGAATAATAACTTGAAAAGTATTAATTTGATTAGTCCTAATTCCTTTGATTAGAACTTTGAATGAGACTTGAGAGTTTGTCCATTCAATTTATAACTAAGTGTAGTACCTACAGGGCCTTAGGCTAAAATTTCGCCAGTTAAATAGTTCAGAAAACGGGTGTCTAGATCCAGTATTAAATTTAATATTTATGCAAATTAAGCTGTCTAGCGAGGTGTCTTGAGCCGTCGTTCAGAAATAACTGGATTTACATTGCATTAAACTAGAACTTTCGTGTCTTGAAAAAAATTACTTTAACATATTTTTCAGGTTTCAGTTGATTTCTATCAAAAGATACTAACAAAATCTAAGTACTTACATATAATAAACTAGCTGATACCCGCGACTTTGTTCGCGTGGATTAAGGTTTTTTATTCCCGCGGTCTCTCTCGACTCTCTTCTGAGCCAAATTTGAGCCAAATCGGTTTCGTCGTTGCGACGTGATTGAGTAACAAACATATAAACTTTCGCATTTATAGTCTTATAATAGGATAAGTTTACTTGAAGATGTATTGATTTATGCAGTTATAATATCTAGATTAACTATTTTAAATTTTTTTTTAAAGGTAAAGAATATATCTGGTTGAAGGCTTTGGCCGTGGCTGGTTACCACTCTACCGTCAAAAACGTGCAGCCAAGCGATTCAGCGTTCCAGCACGATGGCGAGTAGAACCCGATTAGGGGTGTATGGGTTGAATGTACACTCAACAAATATCTCTCCAAGTTAGTCCGCTGAGTTAGTTAGTAATGTAAGTGTTTATTTGGTGTACAATAAAAAATATTTTCATTTCATTTCATTTTCCGCTACCGTCTTAGACTGCATCATCACTTACCATCAGGTGAGATCACAGTCATGGACTATCTTATCTTCGATAAAAAAATGAATATGTTTAGTGAAGCTGAACATGTGTCTAATTCTGTAAGAATAACAGTAAAACAGTAGCTGATCTAAAATCGTGTTTTGTAACGATCCAATAAGAAACCTAATATTAATTATATCTTGCCGGGATCCGTTAGGATAGGACTGGTCTTATGGAAACTAACTTTGAAGAGATCATCACAAAACAAAAGTCAATTTGAGAAGCTACATTAGAGCCTCAGTCATGCTTAAACCGTATTTAGTATACCTAAAGCATTTTTCAGTGAATCGTTCATATGAAGCGATTCTCAGAAGGTTTGATTGATTTCCAATTGCATGTAACGTGGCGCACATCATTTGGCTGAACGGACGTCGGTTGCTTCATGTTCCAATGAGTTTTCCGTTTGATTTCAAGGGAAGGTGTTACTGAAATGTGGTGGAAAGATTTATTAATCCACTAGGTAGCTTGTACCCGCGACTTATCCCCGTTTTCACCAACGTTCCCTAACCTCTACGGGCTATCTAAACTATAGTACGTTTATCTCACGAAGTTACGTGCGTTTTACTTGTGGTTACGTCGTGTACATGCACATTGCGTAAGTGTGCGTGCCTGTCAGGAGTCTCGGTGGGAGCGGTCACACAAACAGGGGCCCAAGTCTGCTATTGTAATTGTAGTTCAATTGTCTATCAATGACATCCCAATTGCTACTTTTAGCAATTTTGGTAGTCTACTAATTCAATGGCGTTACAATTGTTTTCCGATGGTTTGCCACTGACACATCTAGCTTTGAATTTAGCTTAAATAAACGTTTTTAATATGTAGTTTTTTTTTTTAACTCATTTCGGCAAACGCTTTTTAAGCTAATGGCAATACCGAGGTATCATTGAATTACAATCCAATTATAAGAAATCGAACGACCATTGTGAATTTAGTAGACTACGAAATTTTGGACCAATGATAATTGAATTGTAATTGTATTGCGGTTCAATGACAATGACATGTAAAATAGCAGACTTGGGGCCCAGATACGACACGCACACAACCATGAGCCACGCGCCCTCGTGAGTTGAAAGAATTTATAACTAGTATCCGTTTCTAATCTTAAAGTAGAAATGTCAACGATTATTCTAGTTCACAGTGTCAAAGTTTTCCTATGCTTTGGTCTTATCCCACGAAATGAGAAAATAAGCACACTTTCCATTGTGACAAAGAAAGTAGATTTAATTAACAATTTCGCCTATCATATATCCTAGGAAATCACTATACTCAGCTATACCTATCGCATGGTCCTAATGCGATTTAATGCGGCGAACCACTCAAAGGGCTAAGCAAAAAGCACACAAAGTCTATCCAGCTTTTGAAGTGCTTTGATCTTGATTTGATTGCGCGCCCCGATGAAGTTGATAGGGATAAATGATCGCATTCTAACCATTAAAAGCTTTTAGGTTATCGAAATGAAATTTAAAAGATTTATTTCCAAAAGTCTTTGATTGAACGGCCGCGTTTAGTTGAGTGCCAATTCGTTTGGTCCTTTTAGAGGGTTTGACCTTTTCAATGAAATTTTAATCGGTTGAGAGAGCATTTTTGTAAATTTCAAGGCACTGAATATTACTATTGTACTTACATGAATTAGTTAAGTCGGTAGTTTATTAAATAATTTACTGTTAGTTATAATAAAATTGTTTAGTATCTGACTCTTGTAAAGACAGTGTACGTTATGGTAAACAAATAAATACCTAACCATACTAATACTATAAAGACGAAAGTTTGTATTTCTGTGTTTGTGTATGTGTGTGCGTGTGTGTGTGTGTGTGTGTGTGTGTGTGTATGTATGTTTGTTACTCCTTCAAGCCAAAACGCAACGAACGAACCAATTTGGCTGTGGAAAGCAGATAGCTCATACCTAAGATTAATAAGGCAACATTTTATCCCGTAAAATTAAAGAGTTCCCGCGGGAACTAACGTTTATCCACGCGGACGAAGTTGCGGGCATCCTCTAGTAATACCTAAAGGAAAGATTAGATAAAGTACCCTACACTCACTTCATTGATAAATAGAAGAAAAATCATTTTTCGGTTTGATTCCCACTCGTTACAGTATACCCACAAGCTTTCCGTTTAATTGAGGGGAAGAGGAATACATTAGTCAAGTCAGCTTGGTTAATATTCTTTAAAAAATACTCGGAATACAGTAGAAAGAAAATTAAAGCTTCATTTCAGCAAATCAGTTAAGTAAATAGCGAAAATAAATAAGTGAGGAGTGGCAGCCATCAGCTTCTCATAAAAATGGTAATTGATTCAGAGCAAGACGGAGTCAAGGCAAATGGGGCGTAGATTCAATTCCGAATGTTTTTAAATTCAAATTCCAATGATTATCGCCCGCTGTCTAAATAAGAAAACACTATTTGGTTTAATGGATCTGGAATACTTTGCTATGGAATATTTTCGTTGGGGAATTTTCAGCGTTTTTATTAAGGCCACTTCACATTATTCTTTCCTTGCTGCTAGTTGTAGCCATATTCTCTTTACGTCAAAGTTATAATAACAAACGAATGTATATTTCTATTGCCGTTATAATAAAATAAAGTTTTTAATCAAGGAGGATCTCCATACAGCAAATGTTATTTTGCTCGATCTTAAATAGCTGTAGTTAAATCTTGTACGACACTACGGAACCCTACATGCGCGGATTCAACTCGCACTTGGCTGGTTTTATGTACGGTTATGACAAAGGGTATTTTTATACAGGGAAAAGAAAGTTTCGACGTGTCATAAGAGCCAGGAGTTGACCTACATGAAATAAAAAAATTTGAATTTGAAAGTGACCATTACCTGATGTGAAATGAACTTACTGGATCCAGTCACTGGAAAATTGTAAAGGAGCCTTTAAAGAGCCTATATATTAATATTATTCTGAGCTTTCATAAAATAGTAAAATGAAGCAATATTTGATACTATTTAAATGAGAACTTAAATTAAAATTTAAATGAGACTGCAGTAATTTGCTATGATATAAATCCAAAATGTACGTATTAAATATCAGCACACGGAGTTCTTTTAACAAACATACTCTATTTAATGTACCTCTTTGTGATTCTAGCACTGTATCTAAAATATATTAAATTTACTTACACATGAATTATACATAAACATTTGAAAAAATATTGCACTCTCTTGTTTTCATCTTCCCTCATGAAGAAACCTGCACACCTGATGGTTCTCAATAAAGTTCTCATGGGTGTGTGAAGACAGTGAAGTCTACCAATTCACATGGTGGACTATGGTCTATGGCCTATAACCCTTCTTTACGAAGAGACCTGCGCTCAGTAGTGAGCTGTTGATCGGTTGCTGCTGCTGATGATGACAACGATGGTGATGTTTCATCTTGAACAATGGACGAAGTGGGTAAAAGGTTCGAAGAGGAAAACATTGAAGTTGTGGGGTAGTGCCAAGATGTTACAAATGGTGAAAGCACAGTGATGACATCAAACAAGCCGCGGCAAATCACTGAATGCAATAGACCTAGTTGTGTGGAAGTCTTTACCAGAGAACTAAGTCCAGACGTCTGTTCTTCTTCTTTTTTATCAACCCATAGATGTCCATTGCTGGACAGAAGGTCTCTTGCATGGAGTTCCACAAGCCTCGATCTTGCACTGCCTGTATCCAGCGGCTCCCTGCGACTCGTCTGATATCGTTGGTCCACTTAGTGGGGGGGGGGAGGTATTCTAGCCTATCACCACTGCGCTTCTCGGTTCGGTGTTGCCACTCCAGCACTTCAAAGTATGTTCCCCGCCCATTTCCACTTCACCTTCGCGACTAGCTGAGCTATGTCAGTAACTTTGGTTCTCCTATGGATCTTCATTTCTGATTTCTTCTTGACGAGACGTCAGTACTGGCTGAGAAAGAAGCACAAAGATCAAGATCTTAGTGCCGCATTCACAGACGTTCATTAAATTACACTCAAAGAGTTACTAACTAATAAATCAATGTCAAGTGGACTGGCAATCTGTCTGCTGTTAAAACTTGGATGAAATTCGTTGAACATACTTTTTAGGACTAACTTCACCTAAGGCTTTACGCAGACCGTAGATTTGATCCGATTACTAATTTTTAACAATGGATTCTTCGAGGCACGGGGGTGACTCACCGCCAATTTCCTAACTCCGGGCTAGTACTGGGAATTTGTTGACAGAAAACCCCAATAGATACATTTAGAGCAACTGCTGAGCTTTTAGCCGGCTCTTCCCAGCAGAATCTGCATTCCGAATCGATGGTAGAGTTATGACGTGTTATAAGAGCTACAATAGTTGGCCTACATGAAATAAATAATTTAGAGTTTTTGAATTTTTATGGCCCGGCCCAGGAACCGAACCCGGAAGGTTCCGGATCATCTGCAGTCGATCTTTCTAACCACTAGATCAACGAGGTAGTTAGTTGTATTCTTACTAGTTGTATTCTTGTACGTCCTACTTGTAGGCAACACGTGTCGAAATACCTATAAATGTATAGGTTTACTACACTTATTCTACATGTCAAATACGAAATAGTATTAGTACCTAATGACGACTATTCAAACTATGTTAAATATGAATAGAACGATAAATCAACGACACTGAGACATCGTCTACATGTACACAATACATAAAAGCCCATAAATGGATCTCCAATTCGACATCAAAAGCAAATTACGAAATGAAGATTAAATTGAATCTCCAGTAGGCTTACGACTCTTTCTCGCCAATGAATAAATTAGCATTTTATCTAAATGTTGGATCTCTTTAAAAACGTTTTCCCGCAAAGGAAATTGTGTTTGAGAAATATTTTCCAATATGATTGGTCGCGGATATTTTCGGAAATAGATCTATTTTCGTATGCGAATTAAGTGTTTACTGTTTAGGCTTATGAAAAGAAGATAATTGAGTATTTATAACAACATGAATTTATTTTTCATTTCCGTACAATTTATTACTCGGTAGATAGATATGATAAACGATCAAATGAATTTCTTAAGTGAAGTTCATTCGATATTAGATGCTATATAAATCTTGACACGAGTCGCTTCTTTCAAAGATTTAACAGTTGTTAGCACACACAAATACAGGTAGAATAGGATAGAATAGAATAAATAGATAAAGCCTAAAAGCGTGCAAAGGCAGCCTAATTTCTGAAGCTATTTCTTGCGGGCACACTTTGCGTGGAAAGAAAAAGGGATCAGGATTCAAGAGAATGCAAAGAAATGCATTCACTTAATGTAAAAAATTAAATAAATACATAAATTATTTTTATTTGGGCCAAGATAAAAAGCAATTTAATTTATATATTAATACATATTTATAAATAATAGGAGTACCAAAAGCATGCAAAAATGTCTTATCACTAAGATGGTTCTCTGACAGACTAATCTTTAAATTTTGAAGAACATAAACAAAATTAATAGCTGATATATGTTAGATACTAACTTACTATGATAATTAAGTACGATGACTTCAAATCACTCATAATAATAGTGTTAAGTACCTAATAGTTACTCCTTATCGAACTAGATGGCGCTACTTGTAATCTAAATCACGCTGTAACTCACTGAAGTTCAAGAACGTAAGATTTAATCGAAGCATAATCACGGATAACGAAGTTACGGGCTTAAGCTTAACTTAAGTCTTACAAATCTATATAATAATATATAAATGCGAAAGTGTTTTTAATTTTTGAAGTAGGTGATATAAATACCTACTATTAAAGAGTAACATACAATAATGAAAAGAGCAACAACTGAGTTTGTTGCCAGCTCTTCTCAGCAGAATTGGCTTTCCGAACCGGTGGTAGATTCTCGACTTGTCATAAGAGCTAAAATTTGGCCTACATGAAATAAATGATTTTGAATTTTAATTTAAAAAGAGCTGATAATAAATTATTTAATCACCTGCTTAAAAAACTGAACGGATTTTCATCAAATATTATAATCAACCCAATCAAAATCACCATTGTTTAAAAGAACGCATTACAATCGATCCATTTGTTTCAGCGTTATGATGACACAGACAGACATACAAACAATAGAAAGCGGTCAAACTTATAGCACCCGTCTGACTGCGCCGGGGCTTAAAAATCCAAATCGGTTAAATCCATCGCAAATCTCGTTCACGTCACGGACATATTTCCCCCACATTTTTCCGCAATACGCAAACGCCAAATAAATTCAACCAGAAAGGCGTAAATGGAAATCTGAGCGTACGAGCCGAGGCTCCATTCAAATTATTTGCAGATGGAATTACAGCGAAAATGTCTTTCAATTTTGATTTGTGCGTCACAGTTAAGCGGATTTTATAGTACAAAATTTATTTTAACACTAGTCGATGCCCGCGACTTCGTTCGCGTGCATTTACGTGGTAAAAAGCCAATGTCACTCTATCGGTCCTCAACTATACCCATACGAAAAATCACATCGATCCGTTGGTTTGTTGCGGCGTAATTGAAGGACAAACTAACAAGCCAATAAACCAACAAACAAACACACTTTCTCATTTTTAATATAATAGTAAGGATAGTAGTAACGATATTATCGAAGTAAGGACTCCATAGTGACTGTATATTTTCAATATTAACGTCATTCGCAGAGTATAAATATGAAGAGATGACGGCTAATAAATGTCAACGGAAACAATAGGCGGGTCCTATGGCCGTCCAAGTAGCGGATAACAATTTGTCTTTGGTTGATGTTTCCGGAAATTATATGACAGTTTAGCAACCATGATACAGATTCCTACACTTAAATAATATCTATTATATAAAAATAAGTCGGCTTTTCCTTCCTGACGCTATAACTCCAGAACGCACGAACCGATTTCCACGGTTTTGCATTCGTTGGAAAGGTCTCGGGCTCCGTGAGGTTTATAATAAAGAAAATTCAAGAAAAATTTGAACAGAAAAGCGGGAAAATCTTTTTTCACATACAGCGCCATCTCTGATACATAGCATGCCATCTGGTGGCAAAACGGAGTTCGCCGGGTTTGCTAGTATCATGTATAGTTCTTCCAATTCACGAGGGCACGTGGCTCATGGTTGTGTGTGTGTCGTATCTGTATAAGTGTGAGCGAGAGCTTGCGCGCACCTGAACGCAATAGGCTTCTGACAGGCACGCACACTTTCGCAATGTGCATGTACACGACGTAACCACAAGTAAAGCGCCCGTAACTTCGTGAGATAAACGTACTATACTATTATCTGTCTAATCTAATTAAGTATTACAAATTATAATTATTATTGTACTATTATGGCATAAAATGATAAAATGGAAAGCGGGCATTAAAGTGTAACAGCGCCGTATTTCCTTGTAGTAATATCTTGTTAATTTGCTACTACAAGCTATACAAGACACTCTGGAAGTAACGAGGGATCTTAGCGCCGCCTTCGAGGTTCGTTAGAGGTTGCATATTTCATTTCTCCTTTATATTATAATGTTGCTGACGATGCTTGCTTTTGCAGCTTTATTGTCGTGCTCGGAAAATATTGTACGATATTTCTTGTCAGTAATACTTCAGGCTACTGATGTTAATAGCATCATTTAAAATTAACAAGAAAACGTTAGATATAATTATTTGGCTCTAATCCGCCAACAGCAAAAATCTGTATACATGGTCAATTGGGCATACATGCAGTTACAAGCTAAGCACCGTTTACCTCCCCAACCAAGCCAGAAAGCCAAGTTCCCAAGCAAGCAATGCCACCACCACTCACATGCACCGCCACACAAGAATTTTATACTACTCTCCATAGGCTATTGATTGATTAACGATTAAAGATGCTGACTGAAGACAAAAAGTTCAATCCCCATCTGTTGCACGATCAACTTGCCTAATATACTCTAAAAATATGTCTTCTTCTTCTTTGTCAACTTATAGACGTCCACTGCTGGACATAAGTCTCCTGCATGGACCTCCACAGGCCTCGGACTTGCATCGCCTGAATCCCGCGGTTCCCTGCGACTTGCTTGATGTCATCGGTCCACCTGGTGGGGGGTCTGCCAACACTGCGCTTCCCGGTGCGGGGTCGCCACTCCAGCACCTTGGGACCCCATCGACCATCAGCTCTTCGAACTATGTGCCCCGCCCATTTCCACTTCAGTTTCGCCACTCGCTGCGCTATGTCGGTGACTTTGGTTCTCCTACGGATCTCCTCATTTCTGATTTAGAACAAGGATAAAAAAATGTATTCACCCGTAAATCACAAAAAAATTATGGAGATTTTCAGGTAACCATTATACAAAGTTCAGTAACGTGGCGGCATACATAAGCCAGCTCAGTATTCATGGCGAATCATTTAAACGAACAGCCGCCGCCATTCGACGAGCTTGCGATACGCGCGCCGACTGCCGATAGCGTATTACAATATCACATTCAGCGTGATGAATTAAGGAAATGGAGCAAATAGGCCTAGATCTTTTGAATAGAAGCACGGGATTCCGCAAGGTTTTTTTTATTGGATGGTATGGTAAGTGACGATGGAGTCTAAAATGATAGCGGGCTAACTTGCCCTCCTCAAGCTATAACGTCGTTAACCAACATTTGGCCAAATACGATTTTTTAATGTTCTCTTACTTATAGTTGATTCTCTATCGATCCATCGAAGAGAATTTCTCCTTAATGCTGTAGTTTGGGATATAGCAATATAAAAAACATCGTTTTTTAGTTATCAAATGACGTCATTTCTTTATAAACTGCCGCTTTTTGGACCGCTCGAAATATGGTCTTGGTAGTTGACGGCATTTTAGCTTAAGGACGACAGTATGGTAGTGTACTCATACCCCTAATCGGGTTCTACACGCCATCGTGCCGGAACGCTAAATCGCTTGGCGGCACGTCTTTGACGGTAGGGTGGTAACTAGCCACGGCCAACGCCTCCCACCAGACAGTGCCTATTTTGTAAAATTTAATAAAATTGTGGAACCAACTTCCTGCAACGGTGTTGCCACAAAATTTATTATGGGGTTATTTAAGGGGCGGACCAACTAATTCCTGTAAAGCCGGCAATGCATTGGTGGTGCGTCAGGTGCTACAAATGTTCATGGGCGACGGTAATCACTTAACATCAGGTGAGATTGCAGTCAAAGACTATCTTGTCATCGAACAAAAAAATATGTACCTATTATTCCAACATATTGGTGTCAAAAGAGAGCAGAGCTTGCATGTGAATGATATGCAATACTAAAGATAATGCATGTTGTAATGACAATTGCATGTAAAATGACCCTCATAAATCTGCGTACATCAATTGAATGGTATTATACAGAGAATGAATTACAGAAATCAGTTTACATTTATCTGTAAAGTTTACAAGGATTTTTATACACGTTGTATGTTCAAGTACCTAAATAATGGTTTAACTAAAGATTCATTTTGTAATTTGACGTTTTGAAATAGACGTGCTGGCAAGCGATTTAACGTTCCGATGCGTATGGCGTGTAGGAACCGATTAGTAGTATAATTATGTATGTAATAGTGTTGATGCCCGCGACTTCGTTCGTTTGGATTAAGGTTTTTGATTTCCGCGCCAACTCTCTTATTTTCAGAGATAAAAAGTAGCCTATGTGTTATTTATATAAGAAACTATAACTATCGAGGTATTCATATTTGCGCCTCCTGTTATGTTTTTTTTAATATCTTTCTATGTTGCGTGGTGTAAAATAAAAGTATGTTCATAGCATTTATTAATTCATTCATTCATACAAAGTATTTGAAGTGAGAAACACTTTCTCTTTAGGAACGGTTGAGCTTCGAATCTAGTTACTGCTTCAATTATAACTTTCGTGGTATTTGATTAAAAATTAAAACTCAACATGAGTTTGGAATACAAAATTTGCTGTGTTCCTCGAACACGCTTAAACGGCTGAGTTACGAAAACATGTCCGAAACTAAAATAAACTAAATTATTACAAGCTCAACGGGCGATAGAGCCATGTTCACAACAAAATATCAAATACCAACATATTTTTCTAATATTACACTAGCGGACGCCCGCGCCTTTTTTTTTTTTTAAGAATAATTAAAATTAAAAATAAATCGAATTACTCAATTCGATGTCTTAACTCTTAGCATGGGTGGCCTAAGTATGTCATAACTCTCTTTAACATTTCTGTGGTGGTGTCGTGTGGTGCGGGTATATATCGATGGGTGCGGGTTGTTACATTCCCTCAAATATGGTTGAGCGAAGCAATGGCTGGATCATGAACGGGTGCCATCAACGGGAATGGGTCTGCTTTGTCTTCCCATGTTGACATGTGTTGGATTATATGTATTGCATTTTTGAAGCTTCACTGTGGAAGCACTGTATACTTAGCTTAATTTGATTACTTATTTTAAAATTATTGTATTTTTTGAAAAGAGCAACTGCTGAATTTCTTGCCGGTTCGTCTCAGCAGAATCTGCATTCCGAACCGGTGGTAGATTTATGACGTGTCATAAGTGCTACAAGGTAGCCTACATGAAATAAATAAATTTGGAATTTGAATGACAAAAATTAAATAGTTGGCTTAAAAGGAAACGTAAAAATAATGATAAAAAAATCAAGATGATACTAATGCAAAAAAGACTGACAAACAGACGCAATATACATTAATGCTAATCTAGTCCAAGGAATTCTATATAATGACGGATTACGTACATTTTCGATGAAATCTCTACAATAGACGCGTGATTCTTGGGTATACCTTCCTCAAAATACCTAGCACAATCACTAAATTATTGTAATCGCTGAATTGAAAAATATTAAATAGAATTTTAGCTCTTATTTGGATGATTTAAGATGCATATTTCGGTGTCTCATTTTGTATTCAAAGTGACCCTCTTACACAAAGGCAATGGAGGCTTTTGTCAAAAGCCACCTCCTTTGAGCTTTGAGTGAAGGTGCTCGTTTCTAAGAGATTATCTTAGCCACAAATTAGTCAAACTAAAAAATACCTTTATGGAAATGACGAAATTGTGGGCAAAAACTAGCAGGTAGGTACTTCCCACGTACGGCATTTAAACCTCAATAGCCCAACGGTTAAAGGTGCGGACTGAAAACTGAAAGGTCGCAGGTTCGAGCCCCACCCGCTGCACTAATGTCGTACCCACTCCTAGCACAAGCTTTTCGCTTATTAGTATCGTATAAACTGACCCTTGAAAGCAATATTGATGTTAAAATTTACAATTATCCAGTATGCAGTGTGAAATGGAAATAGTCTAATCTCAAAGGAAGTTCAGAACTGCAAATTAACTTGAAAGCATTTAATATTATACCCAATAAGCTGATGTGGATGAAATTATTGCACGTGTTCTATATAATCCGAAATATGCATATAATTAGGATCAAATAATTAATTGCTATCATAACTAATATTATTAATTAGTTAGATTTTAATCAATCTATCAATATCAAATTATATCAGTGCCGAATTACGAGTATGTATTTGTCATGTAGTTATGACATTCCTGATATAATAAGCGGTATGCAGTGTTGAAACCAGATTGGAATGAAATTAAGAATTAGATAGATAGATAGATAGATAAAAACTTTATTGCACACAAGAAAGAAACAAAATTTAATACATTTTAAAACTACGCAAGCAAAGGCGGCCTTATTGCCTACAGAGCAATCTCTACCAGGCGATAGGAGTGAAATTAGGTCATGAAAGAGATCTAGTATTTTTAAATCTACCATGAAATTGTACAGTAAAATCGTATTCATTAATTGACAGTGGCTGTCTGGTGGGAGGCTTTGGCCGTGGCTAGTTACCACCCTACCGTCAAAATCGTGCCAAGCGATTTAGCGTTCCGGCGCGATGGCTTGTAAAAATCGAATAGGGGCATATAGGTTGAATATAATAAAAATAAAATTTATATAAAATAAAATTTTTAATGTGAAGCAAATACATGTAAATGCGAAATTAAAATTCAGTGAGTGGGCTACTGTAGGTATTTACAAAAGCAGAGATAGGATGTATGAGTTGTATGAAGAGAAAAAATATAATCGGTCCCCAAGTTTTGCTGAAAGCGTGAAAACATACTCTAAAATATTTAAAAAGGTATGCATTCATGCAAAGGCACTACACATTAAAGAAAGAATCATGAAATCTGATAATAAAATAAAAACCACGTGGAATATAGTAAACGAAGAAACTGGCAAAACTAAATCACGTGATACTAACTTTGAAATTATTGTCAATAATGATAAAATAACGTCTGATGAGGAAGTTGCAAGTACTTTTGAAAACTATTTCCAGAACATTCCTATTCTGCTAACTAATTCCTTAAACTCTTCACCTACTGTAGCTCAGGATTTATTGAGGGGCAACGTTAAAGAGTGCAATGTTTTGTTTGAATTCGAACCAATCACTGCATCTGAGGTAGTTAAAAATTTTAAGATGTTAAAAATGAAAAAAACTGGTGATCTGTGGGGTATGTCTGTGAAGATTATATCTAACATAATCAACGACATTGCTCCTTACTTAGCCGTAATTTTTAATGAATGTGTTGCCTCGGGTATCTTTCCTAATTTGATGAAACATGGTAAGCTAATACCTCTATTTAAGTCAGGCAATAAAACCGACCTTAATAATTACAGACCTGTTTCAATCTTGCCGACTCTTAGTAAGATATTTGAAAAAATTATACTCAATCAATTGATGAAACATTTTAATGAAAATAATTTACTACATCCCGAACAATACGGCTTCACAAAAGGTCGTAGCACAACTGATGCAGGTGCTAAACTTCTAAATCATATTTACGACGCTTGGAATCATTCGCAAAATGCTATTGGGATCTTTTGCGACCTATCCAAGGCATTCGATTGCGTGGAGCACCAAACTCTTTTACTGAAACTTAGCCACTATGGCATCAAAAACGTTGCACTTGATCTCATTGCCTCTTACCTTAGTGATCGTACTCAAAGTGTATGCGTAGGTGACGTGAAATCGCGGGGTTCATCTGCTCTATTGGGTGTTCCACAAGGCTCGATCTTGGGTCCTTTTTTGTTTTTGGTCTATATTAATGATTTACCATATCATGTTCGCGATGCTTGTGATATTGTGCTGTTTGCAGATGATACTTCTCTTATATTTAAAACTGACAGGAAGAAAGTAAATTTTGACGATATAAACAGTACGTTATCACAAATATCGCTCTGGTTTACTGCTAATAACTTGCTTTTAAACGCAAAAAAAACTAAATGTTTAGAATTTGCTTTACCAAATGTAAGAAAAATTGATAAAACAATAAAAATAAACGGAGAAGGACTTAAGATTGAGAACTCCACAGTTTTTCTGGGGGTGACCTTGGATGACAAGCTTCAGTGGGACGCTCACATAGAGACACTAGCAGGCAAACTAAGTTCAGCTGCCTATGCTGTTAGGAAAATTAGGCAGTTTACCGATGAGGAAACTGCTAGACTTGTGTACTTCGCCTACTTCCATAGTGTGATGTCTTATGGAATCTTGTTGTGGGGCGGAGCAGCTAATATTGAAACTATTTTTATATTGCAAAAAAGAGCCATCCGTTCAATTTACAATCTCGGATCGCGCCAATCTCTACGTGAAAAATTTAAAGAGATTGGTATACTTACGGTAGCTTCACAGTATATTTATAATAATATTGTCCTTGTGAGACAAAACATTCATCTTCATAAACAAAGAGGAGATACACACAGTCGACTTCTTAGAAACCGTCATAAACTAGAAACGCCGTGGTGTCGCCTGCGCAAAGTTCAGAAATCCTTTGTGGGGTTGAGTGTACGCTTATATAATATGGTCCCGAAGGAATTACTGGATTTTCCATTGCACAGATTTAAACAATGCGTAAAGAAACATTTGTTAAGTCGTGGTTATTACAAAGTTAGTGATTTTCTCAATGATAAAGTTGCATGGAATCAATCGGCTTGGCATCCAGCTACCCAATAGATAGTGTAATAAGTTATTACATTGTAATTTATATTTGTGAGAATGGGCGTGACAGTCTACAATGGAATTCCACAGTCGATCTTAGACTTGCATCTACACAAGTTTAAGAAATCTATTAAATCTGCTCTCATGGAAAAAACATATTATACAATAATTGAAGACTATATAATGATAAAAAAAACGTGAATATAATTCGCTCCATTCATGAGACAGTAATAACTATCCTGTGTAACATGATTCTATTGTATTCTGTTCTACAGTGTTTCCACTTTATTTGTGTCTCAGTTATGTCTTAAAGTGAGTATCTTAATATTAATATTTAATTCGATGCCTTAACATGGGTAGCCTAAGTATGTCATGCTCACTTAAACATTTCTGTGGTGGTGTCGTGTGGTGCGGGTTGTTACGTTCCCTCAAATATGGTTGAGCGAGGCAATGGCTGGATCATGCGTCATGCTCGTGAACGGGTGCCGCCAACGGGAATGGGTCTGCTTTGTGTCTACCCATGTTAACATGTCTTTGGTTGCGGTAGGCGTACATTTTTGAAACTTCTGTGTGGAAACATTGTGTGCATAGCCTAGTTCTTTTTAACAATTGTAAAAAAAAAAAAATTTTTTTTGAAAAGAGCAACTGCTGAGTTTCTTGCCGGCTCTTCTCAGCAGAATCTGCATTCCGAACCGGTGGTAGATTTTTGACGTTTCATAAGAGCTACAAGTTGGCCTACATGAAATACATGAAATAAATAAATTTTGATTTGATTTGATTTGAATGTATACTGAGATGGCGCTGTAGCCATAATACTGCAGCATTATGCTGAGGCAGTAGCCTTTTCAGCTCTAACATGCATGTTTTGTTTTTTTTTTTTTAATTTCTCTAGGTATAAAAACATATCTAAGGATTAATGCTGAGATTTATAGAGTGTACTCTGGCTCGGCTCGGACTTAGGTTAGAGTTGAAACGAGCCACGAAAATGTGCTCTGACATAAATCTGTCTCGTTTTGGCTCTGTCTTGGGTCTGGGCGGAGTGGGGGTGCAGTCTATAGATCTCACTTAGTATTACTCGAACTCTGTACCTAATTTGAATTTTTTTGTGTGAGCTGAATAAATGTTTATTTATTTATTTATTTTATTTAGATATCCCTTTCAAGTTAGCCCGCTACTATCTTAGACTGCATCATCACTTACCATCAGGTGAGATCGCAGTTAAAAAAAGTTTAAAAACATAAGTTTTAGGTGTGATTACTGTCATGAATAAAAATCATGGGGTATGTTACAGATCTGCTGAATCATAATTGAAATCTATTTTGTGAATAGGGAGATACCGTATGCAAGAATACAGTTTTCCTACTCGTTAACTTTTGCTATAGACTCTCAAAGATAAAAAAAACCGTTATAAAAATGCAGATTCATATAACAATATTGATAACAACCTTAGATATTGTGATCATAACGATTCTACCAACGAGATGTACTTTCCTTAAAGGTAGAGCGGCCAATTCTACTGACTGTTATATTCTTCACAGAGACGCGAAACTTAAATGTCAATAGGCGCGATACATACTTCCCATTTGGGTCCCAAGGTCATCTTACAAGAAAGCGCAGTGTTGACAGACCCTACTAAGTAGATAGACAACATCATACGATTCGCAGGGACCTGCTGGATTTATGCGGCGATCGTCATTCATATTATCGGGGTTTTCGGAGTTTTGTGCGATAATAAGATAATATTTTGAAAGGTGTGTAAACTGTGCTAATTCGCATTGGGCCATCGTGGTGGACTATGACTTTATAACCTTTCTCTGAAAAGAGACCTGTAATCAGTAGTGAGCCGTTGATGATGACAATGATCATGATAGAGAGAGAGAGAGAGATTATAAAGAGTGACGTATGATTGGAGAGTGACTTATCATCCTGAGAATGCAAGAGATTTAAGATTCATGCGAAAGAAGGAACTCTATTAATTGTTTAAATATCTTTGGCTCCTATGCTTTAGGTATAAATATAAGCTCATTTTCGTTATAACGAGTTCCTTTTATAGCCAAAAACAACGGTTTTCTCTGTGTTTGCTCAAGTTGAGTTGCTATTTAGACGTTCTGTCTGAAATTAAGTTAAAGTAAATAGCACGATAATATTATGCTCCATACGGAATTTTGTAAAAATGTTTGCGTATTCTAATAGGTTTATAAATACATATCAAAAATTCCGAGGCCGGCGGGATTCTCACACACATCTCTCTGGGAATCGCGCCCGAGTGTGTTAACCGTTACACCACGGCAGAACCACACGTCAGCCACGAAATTAGTGATATGATATGTATCTACTTTTTCAATCAGTTTTATAGCAACTGTTAGCGACATCTAGTAGCGACACATTTGATATGTAAAATGTGTTGTATGGAATTTTTGATATGTATTTATAAACCTACTAGCGGACCCGACAGACGTTGTCCTGTCTTAACTATGAATATTGAAACTCCCCTTTTTACCCCCTTGGGGAGAGAATTTTCAAAAAATGTAAAATACGTAATTCTTTATTTTTGATCAAAAGCCAAAATATCAAGTTTCATAAACATAACTTGAAAAATAACTTGAAGAACGAAGGACTATCATACAAACATTCAACCCCTATTTAATCCCTTAGGGGGTAGAATTTTTAAAAACTGTGAAACACCTACTTTTTTGTTTTCAATTTAAAGCCTAAGTACCGAATTTTATGGGTATAGCTTGAAAAATAACGGAGTTTCATACAAACTTTAACCCCCCTTTTTACCCCCTTGGGCGGAGAATTTTCGAAATATGTAAAATACGTAATTCTTTATTTTTGATCAAGAGCCAAAATATCAAGTTTCATAAACATAACTTGAAAAATAACTTGAAGAACGAAGGACTATCATACAAACATTCAACCCCTATTTAACCCCTTAGGGGGTAGAATTTTTTAAAAGTGTGAAACACTTACTTTTTTGTTTTCAATTTAAAGCCTAAATACCGAATTTTATGGGTATAGCTTGAAAAATGACGGAGTTTCATACAAACTTTAACCCCCCTTTTTACCCCCTTGGGGGGAGAATTAAAAAAAAATGTAAAATACGTAATTCTTTATTTTTAATCAAGAGCCAAAATATCAAGTTTCATAAACGTAACTTGAAAAATAACTTGAAGAACGAAGGACTATTATACAAACATTCAACCCCTATTTAACCCCTTAGGGGGTAGAATTTTTTAAAAGTGTGAAACACTTACTTTTTTGTTTTCAATTTAAAGCCTAAATACCGAATTTTATGGGTATAGCTTGAAAAATGACGGAGTTTCATACAAACTTTAACCCCCCTTTTTACCCCCTTGGGGGGAGAATTTAAAAAAAATGTAAAATACGTAATTCTTTATTTTTAATCAAGAGCCAAAATATCAAGTTTCATAAACGTAACTTGAAAAATAACTTGAAGAACGAAGGACTATTATACAAACATTCAACCCCTACCCAAGTAGCACAGATAGCTGTATAAATACTCACTTTTAGACCTATTTGAAACTCTATGCGTATTAAGACTCTTTTAAGAGTACACTGGTGATCCTACAGCTGCATAATAGCTGTCAGTGATATTTAAACAGCTTAGGCTGAATAAGGGCTGTTTAGTGGATAAAATTACGCCAAATGCTGTATAAGAAGGTATTTGTGTACTCTTATTACACTGACTTATTAAGGGGGCACGTGTGAACTATTATGAAGCTTATTGCTGAATATCAGAGTTTTAACTATTCACGTCGCTGTTTAACATGAATCCACCATTTTGTTGTATAACCTCATAACCTATATAAATATACTGATTCATTTTTCAACTTTTATGATGTTTTGTGTATGAATTAGGAATGAATTGCATTAGTTTTTACTTCTCGATATCATAATAACAACTTTTTATCTTATAATTCTTTTCAAAGCACTAAAAATTGTTTATTCAAGTTTTCATCACGGTTTATTTATATCACGAAACTAATTAAAAACCAAATATTTTCGTGGCGCACTAAAATTTTCTTAGGTAATATATATGTATAATGTCAGTAAAATTACATTCCCAATCATTTTTCTTTTATAAATATGAAAACAATGCACTTAACTTTGAATATATAACCACACGTATTCAATCAAATTCAATTCACTCCACGAAGTATATTAATTTGCTAGATTTGTATTATCTATGGTTTGCTACTTCACTTTTACGTCACGTGACATATTTGCTGAATAAAGAGTAACTTGTAATCTTTTACTCAACTTAAGGCTGTATAATTTGTGCCCATTTAAGAGGTATAAGAGCTGTATACGGCCGTATACAGCCCTTATGCAGCTTTTTTATACAGCTTTAAGCGTGACGGGAATTCGTTATTCAGCTGCTAAGCAGCCTTCGTGTGCTACTTGGGTATTTAACCCCTTAGGGGGTAGAATTTTTAAAAATTGTGAAACACATACTTTTTTGTTTTCAATTTAAAGCCTAAATACCGAATTTCATGAGTATAACTCGAAAAATGACGGAGTTTCATACAAACTTTAACCCCCCTTTTTACCCCCTTGGGGGGCGAATTTCGAAAAATCCTTTCTTAGTGCTCGCCTACGTCATAAAAGGAACCTACTGTCAAAATTTCAAGTTTCTAACTTCAGTGGTTTAGGCTGTGCGTTGATCGTCAGTCAGTCAGTCAGTCAGTCAGGACAAGCCTTTTTATATAATTATAGATTAGGTTATTTCCTTTAAGTGTAGGTTAACACTTCAATAAAAAATTAAAAATTGTTTGCGTATTATTTCGTAGAAAAAAATCTCATTTTTACCGCATACATTTTTGTTTGAAGAACTAGATGATGCCCCCGGTTTTTGTCCACGTCGATTAAGGTATTCTAATTCTCCAGAGGATCTCCAGGTTCTCAACTATACCCATGCAAAAAAATTACGTCGACCCGTAGCTATACGAATCCGTTGCAGCGTGATTGAAGGACAAACTTTACGTATTTATAATATTAGTGAGGATATTAGCAAGGATTGTGTTATTTCAACTTTAATATTATCCTATTAATATTATAAATGCGAAAATTTCTTAAAAATATATTTGTTATTCAATCACGCCGCAACAACTAAACTGATTTGGTTGAAATTTGGCACAGAGATAGATTATTTATTATAGTCTGAAATAGCACATAGGCTTTTTATCTCAGAAAATAAGAGAATTCCTGTGGGAATCAAAAAAAACCTCAATCTACGCGAATGAAGTCGTGGGCATCATCTAGTCAGTCTTAATTTCATAAATTACACAAAGCTTAGCTATAAATTTTGCTGTAATATTGAATAATATTACTAGCCGATTTAAAATTATTTTATCTATCAAAGAAGAAATATTTTTTATCAATTTCCATTGAACTGCCAGGTTCTAGAACTAATCATTAGTTTCTTATTCAGATAAAAGTAATTTTAACATTTTATGGTACAGAAGTCTCGATCATTCTGGAACTAATCGCTTTTTTAATTAAACGAAGTCATGAGAACGCGAAGTTCATTAGAAATTAATTAAAGCGAACCAAGACGGTCGCAAAACCGTGATTATGTTCCAATGGAGGCACTTCGTACTCGTTAGACGCGGTTACCTTGTAGAAATTGGATTACCGAAGCCCGATATTCAAATATAATACCATCCATATCCAAATAAATTCAATTCTAAACTAATTCGAAGCTAATTTCTGATGCGAAACCTCAGTAGTTCAGAGTCAAAGGGCAGAATTCAATGCGAAAGAATTTTAATCAGGGTTCTACACAGAATGAATAAGGTAACAAGAATTTTTTTGTGATTATACATCCGAAGCAACGTAAATTAAACGTTAGCGTTTACAAATCAGACTTTGTACGTAGGCAGTAGAGTCTGATTTTTAAAAATCTGTCCTGATTTTGGCCATGGCAACCAATGGGACACGGCAACTACATTTTATAAATAAATGCGAAAGTATGTTTGTCGTTTTGTTCTTCAATCAAGCAGCAACTATATACTTGGTTGATGATAACTTGCTTTTTAGCCGTTTTTTATTTTTATGCAGGATTATATTATTTAGCCTATTATATACCCGTTATTAACTGAGGATTTAGAGAGTGATAAAGGCTTGTTTTTATTTTTATGCAGGACTAGCGGACGCCCGCGACTTCGTCCGCTTCTTCAATTCTCAATCGACAGTTCCTAAATCTCCACAGTTTAGGAGGGCAGTACACCTGCAGCATCAGGATTGAAGAGTTGGAACCCGAAATTTTTATGGGAGCATCTCGCAAAGTTTTCGTTTGAATTAAAAAAAGATTCACGCAAATCGGTTTAGAAATCACGGAGATATCGATTTATAAAGGTAGAAAAACACTCCTCCTTTTTCGAAAGTCGGTTTAAAAAGTAGCCTATACTATGCCCGATAATATCAGTTATCTACCAGTGAAAGTCCTGTCAAAATCGGTTTAGCCGTTCCCTAGATTAGCGGCAACAAACAGACAGACAGATAGACAGACAGACAAAAATTTTAAAAATTGTTTTCTTATTATAAGTATCGTATTTACTTTCGTATGCAGTTAGTAAAGTTCTTTTGATATTATTTGCTTTTGATATTACAAACAGACACTTCAATTTTATTTATTTGTGTAGATGTATAAAGGAGTGCGTGGCTCACCATTGGCCCACCAGTTTGGCGAAATAGTATAGTAATATACTAAACATGTTTGATTCATTATTATGAATTAATAAATTAAAAAAACCCATCTTCTAGGCAAGCTTGCACCATGTTAGGCTGCATCTCCACTTACCATCAGGTGAGATCGCAGTCAAGCGTTAGTCATATATTTATTAAAAAAAAAGAAATCCTAAATACCGACTACACAAGGATAACGCGGAAATAGACGATTTAAAATTATTTTTCACTCTGCTGCCACTCTAATCCATTTTCTGGAAAGTTCGTTAACTTTATCTCGAGCAAAATTAAGACGAGGTTCTGGACGAATTTTAGGTATTTGAGGGGGTGCGGCAGAGGAAAGCGCGCGGTACTAGTCCCGCCAACCGCGGGGGGCCCCCGGACGAATTTAGGGCGAACGCGGAATATTAGCTTTGATAGCGACAAGGTGGCGGCAAGAAATGACTCAGTCCGGCTGACAAAACTATATTAGGTCTGTACTGTAACTTATTTTCGTCAATCATATTGTAACGTATATGGCTCGGTTGGTATGGCTACAGTATATTTTCAGAGACAGAGTACAGGTTCGATTCCTAGCCAGTAATGTAACATTGTTTTTTTAATTTCCTTATTCATTTTTAGCTTTTTTTTTTATTAGTATGTATTTCAATATTACTTACATTTTCTTAAGTACATAATTTGAATAAATAGTGTTGTATTTTTTAATTTATTACCTAATTTTTTAATCTAAATTCTATATATTGATATATTGATAAATTACTAGTTGATGCCCGTGGCTTCGTTCGCGTGGATTAGTTTTTAAAATGAATCCCTATTTCCCTTGTCGAAACATCACGCTTGAACGGCTGGACCGATTTTGATGGGACTTTCACTGGCAGATAGCTGATGGTAGGAGTAATATAGGCTACTTTTTTAACCGATTTTCAAAAAAGGTCTCGGGAAGTCTCGGGTTCGATTCCCGGCGGGGGCAATTTAGGAATTTATAATTTCTAAATTGTCTCTGGTCTGGTCTGGTGGGAGGCTTTGGCCGTGGCTAATTACCACCCTACCGTCAAAGACGTGCCTCCAAGCGATATAGCGTTCCGGCACGATGGCGTGTAGAAACCGACTAGGGTTATGGGTTGAATTTACACTGCTATACCCCTTCCAAGTTAGCCCGCTACCATCTTAGACTGCATCGTCACTTACCATCAGGTGAGATCGCAGTCAAGGGCTATCTTGTTATCGAATAAAAAATAAATAAAATGTTCTAATAAATATTATTCTTAGTAGTATCACACGATAGCAAAGTTTTTGCTTCTTGTGCCTTTGAATCCCTCACTACTCTTATGATTCTAACTTAGAATCCTTCTCTCGCTCGGGATTCAAACTAGGCACTCGCAACAAAAAAACTTTGCTATCTTGTTGAACAAATAACTATTTCGGGCAAACTATCAATTTTAGAGAAAATTTTTATTTCGTCCCATAGTGCCGCCGCCGCACTATGGGACGAAATAATATAAACCGTCTCATAAATGGTTGGGACGAATGTTATGATTCCAAAGATTTTTCCATGGATTAATATCCTCAGATAATAGGACCTTTATGAATAATGTTGAAAAATAAAAATATTTTAGTTCTAGGTATATAAAATTACTAGTAGGGCGCGTGGGTGCGCGGCTCGCTAAAGCGAACCGCGTGTTTTCTGTTCCCCAAGTAGATCTTCGGATCTTGATCATCTTTTTCCAAAACCACTATTTCATCTTGTACATTCTCTAAGATAGACATCGACGAAATTTGTATGGCCAACATCTTGAATCCGCCATTTTGGTAGTTTTTTTCAGCTCATTGCCAATTGGATAAGGTTTCGAGTGATTTTTGTTTGGGCACCCTCAACCTATCTTCAATACCCTGACCGTGCTCCTCACCCGTCTGCGAAATCCTCAATCATCAACTCCCTCCATATTTTTCATACAAATGAATTTTTATCTTCTATGCGAAACCATCAGTTTGGAAAAGAAACCTTATCTTAGACTTGCATATATTTTGTATGAAAAAAATAAATTCCGCCATTTTGAATTTTTTTCTATTCATTAAGTAGACTTTCGAGTACTGATCATCTTTTTCTAAAAAACCACTCTTCCACTTTTTATACTCTCCAAGATAGGCACCGACGAAATTTATATGACCGCCATCTTGAATCCGCCATTTTGGATTTTTTTCAGCTCCTTGCCAATTGGATGAGGTTTCGAGTGACTTTTGTTCGAGAACCCTCCACCTATCTTCGAAACCCTGGCCGTGCTCCTCACCCGTCTCAGAAATCCTCAACCATCAGCTCTCTCCGTATTTTTTCTCCAAATGAATTTTTGTCCTCTCTACGAAACCATCAGAAATTTTGAAAAAGAGCCACATAAAGTCTTGCATATATTTTGTATGGAAAAAATAAATTCCGCCATCTTGAATTTTTTTTCTATTCATCAAATAGACCTTTGGGTCTTGATCATCTTTTTCCAAGCAACCACTCTTCCACCATTTATAGTCTCCAAGATAGACACCGACGAAGTTTGTATGGTCGCCATATTGAATCCGCCATTTTGGAGTTTTTTTTCGGCTCTTTGCCAATTGGATGAGGTTTCGAGTGACATTTGGTTGAACACCCCCCCACCTATCTTCGATACCCTGGCCGGTGCTCCTCAACCGTCTCCGAAATCCTCAATCATCAGCTCTCTCCATATTTTTCCTCCGAATGAATTTTTGTCCTCTATACGAAACCGTCAGAAATTTTGAAAAGGAACCGTATAAAGTCTTGCATATATTTTGTATGGAAAAAATTTAAATCCGCCATCTTGAATTTTTTTTTTATTCATCAAGTAGACCTTAGGGTCCTGATCACCTTTTTCCAAGAAATCACTCTTCCATCTTTTATAGTCTCCGAGATAGACACCGACGAAATTTGTATGGCCGCCATCTTGAATCCGCCATTTTGGAGATTTTTTTCAGCTCCCTGCCAATTGGATGAGGTTTCGAGTGACTTTTGTTTGAACACTCCCCACCTATCTTCGATACCCTGGCCGTGCTCCTCACCCGTCTCCGAAAACCTCAACCATCAGCTCTCTCCATATTTTTCCTCCAAATAAATTTTTGTCCTCTATACGAAACCATCAGAAATTTTGAAATGGCGCCGCATAAAGTCTTGCATATATTTTGTATGGAAAAAATTAATTCCGCCATCTTGAATTTTTTTCTATTCATCAAGTAGACCTTTGAGTCCTGATCATCCTTTGCCAAGAAACCACTCTTCCATCTTTTATAGTTTTCGAGATAGACACCGACGAATTTTGTATGGCCGCCATCTTGAATCCGCCATTTTGGGTTTTTTTTTCGGCTCTCTGCCAATTGGATGAGGTTTTGAGTGACATTTGGTTGAACACCCCCCACCTATCTTCGATACCCTGGCCGGTGCTCCTCAGCCATCTCCGAAATCCTCAATCATCAGCTCTCTCCATATTTTTCCTCCGAATGAATTTTTGTCCTCTATACGAAACCGTCAGAAATTTTGAAAAGGAACCGTATAAAGTCTTGCATATATTTTGTATGGAAAAAATTTAAATCCGCCATCTTGAATTTTTTTTTTATTCATCAAGTAGACCTTAGGGTCCTGATCACCTTTTTCCAAGAAATCACTCTTCCATCTTTTATAGTCTCCGAGATAGACACCGACGAAATTTGTATGGCCGCCATCTTGAATCCGCCATTTTGGAGATTTTTTTCAGCTCCCTGCCAATTGGATGAGGTTTCGAGTGACTTTTGTTTGAACACTCCCCACCTATCTTCGATACCCTGGCCGTGCTCCTCACCCGTCTCCGAAAACCTCAACCATCAGCTCTCTCCATATTTTTCCTCCAAATAAATTTTTGTCCTCTATACGAAACCATCAGAAATTTTGAAAAGGCGCCGCATAAAGTCTTGCATATATTTTGTATGGAAAAAATTAATTCCGCCATCTTGAATTTTTTTCTATTCATCAAGTAGACCTTTGAGTCCTGATCATCCTTTGCCAAGAAACCACTCTTCCATCTTTTATAGTTTTCGAGATAGACACCGACGAATTTTGTATGGCCGCCATCTTGAATCCGCCATTTTGGGTTTTTTTTTCGGCTCTCTGCCAATTGGATGAGGTTTTGAGTGACATTTGGTTGAACACCCCCCACCTATCTTCGATACCCTGGCCGGTGCTCCTCAGCCATCTCCGAAATCCTCAATCATCAGCTCTCTCCATATTTTTCCTCCGAATGAATTTTTGTCCTCTATACGAAACCATGCGTGAAAAAATTTTTTTCCATACAAAATTTTACAGGAGAGGTGATCAATGAGTCAGTGACTGAGTGAGTGAATCAGTGAATCAGCACGAGTAGCTATATATATATTAACTAGTAGAGCGCGTGGGTGCGTGGCCCGCTGCAGTGGACCGCGGTTTTTCTGCTCTTAGACTTTCAGGGCTTGATCATTTTCTACTAAAAAACCACTCTTCGATTTTTTATTCTTTGTCAAATAGGCACCGACGAAATTTATATGGCCGCCATCTTGATTCCGCTATTTTGGTTTTTTTTTAGCTCCCTGCCAATTGGATGAGGTTTCGCGTGATTTTTGTTTGAGCAACCTCCACCTATCTTCAATACCCTGGCCGTTCTCCTCACCCGTCTTCGAAATCCTGAATCATCAGCTTCTTCCATATTTTTTCTAAGAATGAATTTTTGTCCTATTTGAAATCATCGGTAATTCTGAAAAAGAATCCTAACAGTCTTGCATATATTTTGTATATGAAAAAAATTAATTTCGCCATCTTGAATTTTTTTCTATTCATCAAGTAGACCTTCAAGTACTGATTATCTTTTTCCAAGAAACCACTCTTCCATCTTTTATAGTCTCCGAGATAGGCACCGACGAAATTTGTATGGCCGCCATCTTGAATTTGCCATTTTGGAGTTTTTGTTCGGCTCTCTGCCAATTGGATGAGGTTTCGAGTGACATTTGGTTGAACACCCCCTACCTATCTTCGATACCCTGGCCGGTGCTCCTCAACCGTCTCCGAAATCCTCAATCATCAGCTCTCTCCATATTTTTCCTCCGAATGAATTTTTGTCCTCTACACGAAACCATGGGTGAAAAAAATTTTTTATTATGTAAATAAGATCATTCTTATTATTTAACTAGTACTTATTTTTAATGAAATAACTAAAATGACAATAATTATTAATAATGAAATAATTTTAAGTATTATAATTCAATTTTTAGTACTTATGGAAAATTAAATAATTTGATTTTTGACATGCTCTCACGAAATAAATATTATCTTTAAAATACTGGTGTTTCATTTTTCTAGTAGCTTATACATTCAATAATACGTGTACAAATTTTCAAATCAAAATGTCAAGAAACAAAAAAGTTATTGATTTTCGAGACGGTTTATATGATTTCGTCCCATAGTGCGCCGTCGCCGCACCGCTGCCCGCAAGATTCGGAGCAAAGGCTTTACTCACTCTTGCAATGTTGATGGTTCCTCAGAACTGAGCTTCAAACGTTTTTTCCGACTGAAAATTAAATATAACTTATTATAATTAATTTTGAAAAAAAAAAAAATACTATTGTCCTAAAAAAATGCGCTTAGAAAATGCAAAACAAACACGGTAGAAGAACCGAACCCGTAACTTCTAGCTATCAACTCTCTCCTACACTGACTAAGCCCAACGTCTAATACTATAAACGACGAAAATAAGGTCTAGTATAGCTATACCTAACTACCTAACTATAGATATACCTAACAAGCTAACTACAGTTTGATAAGCCGAACTGTACGACGAACTGGGGTATTACACCATTATTATTAGATACTTACCTTCTTCTTCGTCAACCCATAGACGTCTACTGCTGAACAAAGGTCTCTTACGTGGACTTCCACAGATCTCGTTCTTGCGCCGCCTGAATCCAGCGGCTCCATGCGACTCGTTTGATGTCGTCGGTCCACCTAGTGGGGGATCTGCCAACATTGAGCTTCCCTGTGTGAGGTCGCTAGTCCAGCACCTTGGAACCCCAACGACCTTCAGCTCTTCGAACTATGTGCCCCGCCCATTTCCACTTTAGTTTCGCGACTCGCAGAGCTATGTCGGTAACTTGGTTCTCCTACGGATCTCCTCATTTCTGATTTGATCTCGCAGGTAATTTGAAAATACATAATAATTGTGAAGAAATTACGTAACTTACGTAATTTCTTCACAATTATTACGTTTTTTCAAGTAATTGAAAATTGATGATGAAATTGATATTTCATGATCCCTTACATAATGCAAAACCTTTACAAAATAATAGGTAAACTCTATTTAACTTCACTAAAATAAACAAAATAGTCTTCAACATAAAACAAAAACAATTTTACTTATTATAATTAATTTGAAAAAAAAAAAAAACACTTGTCCTAAAAAAAAAAAAACATAAAACCTTTTTTTAGAAAATGCAAAATGAACGTAGTTGAGATTCGAACCTGCAATTTGTAATTATCAAATCGCGACCAAACTAACTGAGCCAAATTTCTACTATAGTCGGAATTTTAATTCGATTCCAGATTTGACAATTTCAGTGTTGCAACGTTATGACAAGTACTAAATAGTGACGTTGCGAAATTATTCGATACGGAAATGGAATATTTCCGAATCGATTCCTCTCGTTTATAGTAGTACGGTCGGGGACAAAAAATGTTTACCACTTTTCAAATTAGATTCTTCGTAACCCTGCGTTCAGTAAGGTCTACAATGCTATATCAAGGCATTTGTTACGTTATAAAAATTTCATGCATCGTTTTATCAAAGAAAGTATTAATGACTTTTCTATACAAATATTAGTAATAAAACTCATTTCTTAAATTCAAGTTTGACACATTAGCATCATTGCCCTTGTAAAAGTGACAATTAATTATCAAAAATATTATATTTGTTATTTGAAATTTAAATATACAAAATAAATGGCAAGCTTAATCATAATTCTAATGGTGAAGTTCATATTGTGCATTGAATCATAATGATGCTGCTAGCATCCACAGTCAAAAACAGTCAAAAGGAGGTGGATGAGCTACGGTGATGCGTGGTTTTTCTGCAGCATTTTACATCGATGTTCTGCAGCAAAATTCCGACAACCTAAGTTCAAGATAATGCGCCGAGCTACTATTCCATGGTTCAATCTGCACCGTGGCAGTCATCTCGTTCAATAGCCCGCTCGATCAGCTGATTTGAAACTGAAAATTTATGGGGCTTAATGATTCAAAGCTGGGACTGTCAGAATCAAAGAAATCCTCAAACTCTTAGATCACATTGCACTGGGGTATGAGATGATATGAACTGACTTATCGCCTTGTCGCGTTTATGCGAGAGAATCTACGTGTTGTCATAGCAGCGAATGGAAGCTAATTATTTATTTATACTAATATTGTTTAGTTTTTCAATTATGAAATTAAGAAATAAAGATTCTTTGAAATTTCATTAGATTATTACTTCCGTTTTCATATTTTGGTAACTCGTGTCCTGTGCTCGTGTCTATATGAGATAATATCTATTTATTACAATTACTAGCTTTTGCCCGTGACTTCGTCCGCGTGAAGTTAGGATTCTAAAATTTCCATGGGAACCTTCTATTTTTCCGAGATAAATGTCGCTATCCCAATCCTCAACTATATCCATGCAAAAAATCATGTGGGATCTATTGCTCCGTAGCTGTGTGATGGAAGGACAAACCAACAACGAACGAACAAACACTCACATTATTTTATAACATTAGTAAGGATTTTTTGTTCCAAAAAAGGTTTTCTACATCTAACCTATTTAGCTAAAGGACTGTCTAAGCACCGCTACATGTTAAAAAGTCTATGATCTATGGCTAATCAAATCACATATCGACCTTCTGACACAGATGTGTGCATGCAATTATGAATCTTAAGGTCCAAGAGACGGGTCTGCCCGCGAAATTCAAATTTAATTTGGTTTTTCGCAATTTGTAAACTAATACGACAAAGTAGGCTTATGGTATTCAAATTGCGATAATGGCAGTATCATCTTCACAGGTTTATATACTAATCTTAACGTGAAAGTATCCAGTTTAAGAAATTAGTCAAAATAATGAGTTTGACGTGAGCTACTCACAAATTAGTCATTATTTTGATTAATTTCTTAAACTGGATACTTTTACGTAAAGATTAGTATATAAACCTGTGAAGATGATACTGCCATTATCGCAATTTGAATACCATAAGCCTACTTTGTCGTATTCATTTATAAATGGCGAAAAACCAAATTAAATTTGAATTTCGCGGGTAGCTCCGTGTCTTGGGCCTTAAGGTGGTAAACATTTTCTGTCCGCGACTGTATATCTAAACAACTACTACTTTAATAGAAACTAAGTATATCAGGAAATTAAATATTTCTGAACGGATAATTTAGTTATGACGATTAATTTTATTAAGGATCTGAGAGTTTTCATTAATAATTGTGTGTGAAATAAATAAAAAAATGTGATCATGAAGGAACATGAGAAATAAAAGAAATAGAATATATATTATGGTAATATTTTATTTTATAAATCGTCGCCGTCATCGCTTTCTATCGCTGTCACTTTCTGTAACATTTATTATAAATGTATCTGTGATATTGTCAATTAACATATTATCTAGCCTACTCATTTTTTCCTATTCTTGGACAACATGGGATATATAGGCTCTTTTATTATAAGTTTTGTTTTTAATATAAAAAACAAAAATATTAACTTTTTATAAAATAAAGCAGCGGTTACTAATTAATAAATAATTATTATGAATAATTATGTATTTATTTAAATAAAAATCAATAATTTAGTCTTTAATTGGCACACCAATATTATGATTACATAAATATAAATCGCGATTGTTTATCGATTTTTGTGTTCATCACTACACTATTATATGTGGTATCATTATTTTACAAAATGACAGTAGCTAATGTCAAATGTGGAATCGAATTATAATTCCGAGTATAGAAAGAATGACGAAAATAAGGTAGATTATAGTAAAGTACCACACAACAATTTGATTAGCCGATTTACGTCACATTTACGTACTGTACGATAAAATTAAAAATAGGTAGGTAGACACTTATAACTATCACCATCTGCTTTTGTTGTTTTTAACCGACTTCTTATTTTGTTCATTTTCTTTTTCGGACTCATTTTCAAAATTTCTACTACTTATTACTTATTTATTTACAACTATATTATGGTTTATTTATTAACAATATATTGTATACAAACTTATAACTAGGTACACTCTATTTGACTTCACTAAAATATACAAAATACTCTTCAACATAAAACAAAAACAATTTTCAATTATTATATTTCGCGATGTTATTTGATAGCCGAGCGAGAGCAGTGCAGCGCAGGTCCACCTAGCAGCACGCCTCAGCGATCACTGTCTAATTGAGTACGAGTGACAAAGAAGCCGCTACTGGGAAATAAAACGGCCAAGACACAAATTGTGATAAAAAAAGATTAAATTATAATAGTCGCTGTAAAAAAAATCTAAAACTGCCATTTTTTGTAGTAAAATATGACAAACAAATTGTACTTAAATTTTACAAAAATTAATGTATGGTAACTGAGAAAAATGGGAATTCATGTATTTGCAGAGGCAACTTTGCAATTTTTTTCTATTGAAAAAAGTTTACGTCATTGTGTTTTGGAAACAGGCATCAGGCCAGAAATATGATCAATTGTAACTCCCTTTTTTTTCATAGTATTATGACCAATAGATTTTGAATAAAATGATCTTCTTTCGGCTCTATTTAGCTGATCACCGAACCTTAATCGAGTGTACGCTCCGCTATAACTTGATATTGGTGATATCTCTCAGTAATTACCCACTAGATGCGGACGGGGCTATTTTTCGCTACTCGATTTCATGAGAGCTTCGTCCATCAAATATTTATCTAGGTGATGCTTCATCAATATTTTATTATCACCTTCATCTTCAACAGTTTCCGCACTTAGAAGGTTGAGTCTAATGTTTATGGAGTATCATAGTTTAAACCCGTTTTCACCAACGCTCCTTAACTTTTACGGGCTACCTAAACTAAGTTGGCCCTTTCTGTCAATTTCGTTTTCACGAAGCTTTAGGGAACACCTGGAGGTGAGGATGACATTAGGTAAGGGATTGTATTTAGGGGCTACCTACGTAAAGACTCCTACTTAGGGGATGGTTGGATGGTTAATTCCCGCGGCAAGTGGTCGCGGTATGAGCTATCGCCATTCCAAACAGCCAAATCGGTTCATTCGTTGCGGCGTGAAAGAGTAATAAACATACACATACACAGATACACACACATACAAACTTTCGCTTTTATAATATTAGTGTGATAGTCCGCCAACAGATTTATATGTCAGGTTAAATTTTCAAAAAATGTTTTCAAACAACGACTATGTTTTTTTTTTCAGAAATAGGCATGCATGAATCTTAAAAAACAGTTTTCATAATCGCAGGATGGTCTTAATATTATACTTCTGTAGTTTACTTCAAGTTTATAGTTCTGCAACCAATTGTAAACACTAAACAACCATCCCTACTACCTGCCTATCGACATTTAACGTGATCTGAGGTGAACAAAAAATATATATTATATACTAATCGAGATAAAAAATCAGAAATAAATTTAAAACATATGAACCGGTAATAAAATATACACTTCTAAAACGCATTAAGTTTCAAACAAAACCTATAAAAGCTTAAAGTGCAATAAACAAGGGAGGACTAGGACTATTTTAAAGTAGTTTCATGACTGATTTAATATCAAAGTTGGCCCCGGCCTGCGACACGAGATGGTCGTTTGTTCTAGGATAAGAAACAAATCTTTTTGTTCCAAAGGAAACTTTTAAGAAAGGAAGGAAGGCATTTATTGCGCTAAAAGCTTCGCCGAACTAACTTTAAAATGGATTCAACTTTGTCCGTTGCATTTAGGGGGTGTTGTTACACCGTTTTGTAACACCAACTCTGCGTTGTTTGAAAAGTTTTACGTGTTTACTTTGTTCTTAGTTTTTGCAATTGTCCCTTGTTGAATGCGTGTATCTCCAACCGTGTCAAAAAATTATTCCACATACTTTTTTCAGTGAAGTTTGTGAATAAAGGCAAAATATTATTGAAACCTAACTTATATAAAAAAAATATATAATATATAGCCAAAATTACCCATATTCAATAGCAAAAACGTATTAGGTATTGAATTAAGAAATCCCTTAGTTATATGACAAAAATCTAGACTCTAGACCCCAGTTTATTAAATAATAAATAAAAATATAATAAGTTTATTAAAGAATAAAGTAGTAAAGGTTAATTAACTGATTTTCAATTTATAACCGTGTATCGTTGTCTTTTAATAAAAGATTAAATAAATCTTTTTAGTCTAAATCCTAATTCAATTAAATGAACCTTTAACCAATTACAGTACTCATAGAGTTAATCCTCGAAGCTTTAAGTTGACGAAAATTATCGCCATCTCTAGCTAACTTTAATAATTCCTTTTGGATGGTAATAAGTAATTTGAGTTAGCTACGTACAATTGTGATTTTGATATATACCAGATTAGCTAATCCTCACAACTTGGAGAGGATTTAGATTAAAAAAAATGAATCTTCATACAAAACTTATCACACCTTGCAATCCCTTTAGGGATGAATTTTGAAAATCCTCCTTAATGTAGACTCTAGGGTTTAGACTCTAAAGTAGGTAGACTCTAACTCTAAAATTAAAATATGATCAGGTCTGGCGCACTCCGCAGTAAATTGCGGAGCTGCACATACATGGCGTACCTCTTCTAAGAGCCTAAATTCAAACAGTGCGAATTAATAAGAGTTACGTGATAGAAAGAGAGAAAAGTCTAGGTGATTAAGACGGTAGGTAAGTAACGCTGTGTCAATCTAAATTGCACTTTATTTTGCGGTAACAAGAGACGCTATTTATTTAAATCATTTTACGGAGTGAATCTTCTGTACTTTTTGGTACTATTAGGTATTCTGTGGTATGATACGCTTCGGTGTGACATTGCATTATGATATACAGTAAGGAAATCTCTTTGGAAGCGAGCTCTTAATCTTATTGTTCTTTACTGTTTTCCTACTATACCTACTGCTAGTAGACTTTGCATGCCAGACAGAGAGTATTGCTTTGCTTTGTTTTGTCTTAGGACTTTGTTTGTTAGAGCGGAGAACTTATTTCTAGAATAGAATGGATTTTAGATTTTATTATTCAAATATCATCTTATGAATGCGTTGCAACGGCTACATAGCAACGCATTTTCAAGATGATATTTTCAAGTCCGGCAGAACTTGAGGAAAATTTACAAAGAACGTTTGCAGGCGTTGAATTATTACGTGCAGATTTTGATGAACGGGCATATTTGAGATATTTGAGAATATTCTGCAAGCTCGTGTTTCCACTCAAACGTAGGTTTGTTTTAATTTCGTACCTAACGCAAGTAGCCTTGCACGCCAAACAGAGAATATTCTTTTTATAGTTACAAGCAAATTATTAAAATACTAGATTTTGCCTCCGCGACTTCGTCCGCGTGGAATTAGATTTTGGGGTGCAATTTTCAAAAACTGTGACACACATACTTTTTTATTTTGAAAGCTCAAATACCAACTTTGATGGAAACAGCTTGAAAAATGACGGAGTTTCATATAAACTTCCATCCCCTATTTAAACCCCTTAGGGATGGAATTTCTAATAATCCTTTCTTAGTGTGCGCCTACGTCATAAAAGGAACCAACTGTAAAAATTTCAAGTTTCTAACTTCAGTAGTTTAGGCTGTGCGTTGATATCTCAGTCAGTCATTCAGTCAGTCAGTCAGTCAGGACTTTGAATTTTATATATATACATAATAAAAACCCGACGGATTTATAGAATACTAGCTGATACCCGCGACTTCGTACGCGTGGATTGAGGTTCTTTTGGATTCCAGCGGGAACTCTATTATTTCCCGGGATAAAAAGTAGCCCATGTGCTATTGCAGTCTATAATATAACTATCTAATATTTGTATGATGTTACGTGTACTATCTAACGGTTCTAATTAAATCAATTCAATTGTTCTAATTAATTAATTAATACGAAATAGGATAATAGGATTACCTGAAAATTTAAAGCCAGTGTCACTCAAGATGAAATAAGGATTCTAACGATAGGTGGGGTCATACATCCAAATCCGTTCAGGCATTTAGAAGTTATAGTGGAATAAAGAAACTCTCATTCATACATGAACCCTGAAAACATAATAAGTACTACTTTTTTCAGTTGTTAATTAGGTAGGGAGTTAATTGAAAAGCGAGTGAAAATGTTTGCTAAACAACTTGTCATAGATCGTAAATGGTCATTCAAAATGAAAAATGATCAGAGAAACCTAACAATAATTTTCAAACACCTATTCAATTATACCCTACTTAACATAGTTCATCGACTTTCATTTTTTCTTTTTTACAATATGGCGTCTGGTGGTCGCCATATTAAGTTTTAATTACTGTAATGTCTTAAGTGACACTCGCTAGATTAACAAATGATGTAAGAATCATAAAAATCGGGCCACATGTTTGGTCTCCAGATCCCCAACATACATACATATTATATAGAAGACTGATAAACACATTACCCTCCTTTGCATGCCGCAGTTGGGTAAAAAAGTAGCGGCTGTCCGTGTCGAATTTGTGACAGAAGTTAGGTATCACAAAGTGTGACGCTCTCAAATTGTTATTCACATGAGCCAGTGCTCGATGCTCGAGTGCCTCTCAATGTAGGCTGAGCACGTCACAAAGAGGCTATTGTTTCAAAATAACTTTTCAGCATCGCACGGACAGCTCTTTAGTGACCCTAATAACTATAGCGTTTAATGTTTAATGTTTTAGCCTATAATAGGCCGACGGTTAAAGGAAGGTGCGGACTGAAAACTCCCACCCGTTGTCGTACCCATTCCTATAGCACAAGTTTTCCGTTCATTTGGAGGGGATAGATAGATATTAGTCAACTTATGCTTGGCTGATATCTTTAAAAAATAAAAAAACTATCGCGTTTAATGTTTTAGCGTTTAATAGCCTCAATAGGCCCACGGTTAAAGATCTTAAAACTGAAAGGTCGCAGGTTCGATTTTGTACTACTGTCGTACCCTCAAGCTTCCTTATAAGTCAAGTTTAGCTTGGCTTTATCATCTTTATATCAAGTAGGTATTATTATAGTCAAGCCTACCTATCTACGTTTATAGTTTAGCGATCTTCGTAATCTGCCACAAGCAGTTTGATGCCGGGTTTATCAGAGCATTATCCCTCATTATTACCAGCCGCGCAATCCTGTCCATGCCTTTATCAGTATAATTTAATACCAAACGTTTTATGTCCATAATTAAACGGAGTTATTATTAACGAGTTCTTAAAATACCCGACTGCCGAATAATAGTACATTATGGTACAAGTGTCAAAGTTGGTGATTACCGCTGAGGCGCTATTGAGGGTGAGGGTCTTAAGGTAGCCGAGGACGGTAATCATCAATATACACGTGTATCATACGACGTTTTTCAACACACTTGTGAAGAAAATAACACTAAAATAGTACATTATGGTACAAAACAGTGAAAACGAGTTGTGAAAATTTTTTCGCAATGGCGGGAAAAATTAATGTTGTTCTTTTGTTCGCCCTCTTGAGATGCTCTTGAGGGCAGGCAAAGATCGACGACCATACAGCCTATTCAGGTGTTTATTTGATTTAATCAGTTTTCCGAAACCTTTAATGGCCATAGACTAAAGAATGAGGTTTCTTTTTTTTGGCATTTCTCTTATAGCCACGTACAAAATGGGGATTTCGAGTTTTCTTTATTACAAAAAAAAACAAAAGTTACTGACAGTTTTATTTATTAAACACGTACATGTTGAAATTATCTATTTAAATACGGAGTTGTATGAAATGATTGCTTGCTCAGGTACATTAATTTAACACGATATTTTTATAAATTATTGAACAAGATCTTTTTTGTAATAGAAACTTTTTTAAGAACACAGCAACTCACCCAATAAAATTTAAAAAAAAAATTTCTTTAACTCACATTGTGAATAATAGTAATCAAAAGTCACAGTTTCAGTTAGAGGTGTCATTGTGTGCCTAGTTGCGGTGAACCGGGAGCCCCTTTATGAGCAAGTGTGTTGAAAAGATTATTTAGAACTTATTTGCCTTGCGCGCATTTGGTGCATGTACTATTCAGCGGCTCCCTGCGACTGGTTAGTTAAACAGTAAATAACAACGAAGCAACGAAATCACAGGGCACGATCTTCGGCCGCAGTAATTTGCAAGCAATTGAAGTGAGGTGCACGAGCCACTTTGTTATAAAAAAAGTAAAACAGTCTTGATAAAAAAAAGTAAACTTTTTGGAGAAAAATTAACGGTAAAATATTCTTCTAAAAGCTTTTGCCTATTTTTTGACATTTTTTTTTTTAGTTTAACTTTGATATACTATACATACAACCTGAAAAACAATTAAAAACTACACTGTTTTCGGAATATTATTTGATCGAGTGAAGTTCAAAATATGGGGTTTTGAACGGTAAAATAATTTAGAACGTATATTAAACTACAACATATATTTTTAACCAATCAATACAAAGAATATTTGATTGTTTACTATTGAATCAAAAACAGTCTGTTTTCGGAGATCCTGCCGTTAAGGTGAAAGTTTGAATGTGTATGCGTGTGTTTGTTACTCTTTCAAGCCACAACTAATGTACCAATTTTGCTGACATATGAAATAGAGATAGTTCATACATTGGCTACATTTTATCCCGGAAAATGAAAGAGTTAAAAAATTATCCACGCGGACGAAGTCGCGGGCATCGTCTATTTAGAAAATAAAACCTTATCTTAAAAACAACGAAATAATTACGCAGTAATATTATAATTAGTTTATGCCTAGAAGTAAATCATTTATTTCATTTTTTCGAGCATTTTAATCGTAATCATAATATAATATTTTCTATCAAACTCTAATAAAATAATGTAAACTGAACGAAAACAATTAAATCAGCTATTGATTATACACAAACTAACAGTATATATAAACACTGTTTTAATTGTAATTATCAATATTGGGCTTCCAATTAATACCCGATTGAACTCAGATCAAATTCAATCTAAAAGGGATTTGCTGGATTAAAATTACAATTATAGGAATTTTTGTCACAACTAAGCAAATTGACATTCCAAACCAAATATTATTGTATTTACAACATCCCTACTAATATTATGAATACGAAAGGAAATTTTTGTTGGTTTGGCCTTCAATCACGCAGCAATAGAAAAACGGATCGAGTGAAAAAGTGAGTTTTTATTCTGGATAAAAACTAAAGGTTTTCACAAGATTTTTGAAAAGCCTAACCCCATTTGGATGAAGTCGCCGATAAAAGTCTATTAAAACGGTGGACAAAAATGAGTACAAAAAATATTACATAAAAATATACGAAGTCGTTGGTATCAACTAAATGCGAAATTTTGGATGTATGGATGGATGGATGTCTGTATGGATGGATGGATGTTTGTTAATCAATGATGCCGCAACGAATGAACCGATTTGGCTGAAAGGCACAGAGATAGATTATAGTTAGGAATAACACATAGGCTACTTTTTATCCCGGAAAAAAAGAAATTTCCCGCCGGAATTCGCTTTTTTATGCGATGACAAAATAGTACTTGACTGCGTTCCACCTGATGGTAAGTGTCGATGCAGTCTAAGATGGTAGCGGGCTAACTTCGAAGGGGTATGGCAGTGTAGATTCAACCCACACCCCTAATCGGAATCGGAATTCGCTCTAGAATCAGGTGCAAGCTTTATTTAGTTCATAGGCATGTCGCATGAATGTTCAATTTCAAATTTAATTCACCCCTGAATGCACCTGGATCGAATTCGATCCAAACAGGAATTATTGGATCTAAATGGGTATAATGGGGATTTGTGTGAAACCTAAGCGAATCGGTATTCGTAATTGCAGCACCGGAACACCTATTTGGTGGGTAATATGGTTATCTGGTTCAGCGTGTTGTGGATTAAATTGGTCTTCCTATTCCGCGAATTATGTATTGGTAATGAAATCTACCAATTGTAATGGCAATTTAGTGTTGCATTTCAGTCCACAGCTGCATTCCATTTCCATTTAATGCATGGAAGGTTTTTTATGATAAGGCAGACTTAGGTCCGGAAGGGTTCTTGGCCAAATGAGTTCTACAACACTAGAATTTCATATTGGCGCATCGGAATACCTGTTTGGTGGGTCGTATTATGATTATCTTGTTAAGCATGAGGTGGATTAAATTATTGGTCTCCCTATTCCGCGAATTATGTATTGGTAATGAAATCTACCAATCGTAATGGCAATTTAGTGTAGTATTTCAGTCCACGGCTGCATTCCTTTTCCATTTAAAGAATGGAATTCTACAGCTTTACTTATCCTTCAGGAGTACGGGTTTAATTAAAACCTTATACATCTTCCGGGTTAGACCGCTTCCATCCTAGACTGCATCGTCACCAGGTGAGATCGCAGTCAATGGTCAAATGGAATAAAATAAAAATGAAAAATTGACAGAATATGGGAAAATAAAATCATCTAGTACGAAAAAAAATATGTTACGTACACGTTCATTAATGTTTTAATAAAGCCCTACCAAAAAATACTGTTCCATTGTTTTCAGTTTTACGAAGCCATACATCAAAACGTCAGAAACAATATGGACCCATGTTACGCGTCTGTCAATAGCAGAGGCTTACCCAATGCATTGTTTTTGGACCATACTCACCTACCCACCGTCAACCCTATTACTTACAGTTCACTATCTTTTTATATTGGACTGCGGCATAATTGACCAGTGTAGGTTAGGGTTGTCCCAAGTCATATTTTGCATTATCTTCGTGTCAAATCTGGCGGTCACCGAATTTTATATAACTTTTTTATTCACGTACGAAATAAACACTTCAAGAATAATTTTAGATACTCTGTCATTACAGACTTAAGTTCGTTAAGATTTAAGTTTAGAAAAGATCTGCATATTTTTTTTAAAAGAATAATGTGTATAATATATACCCTTTTGTATGCATTTGATTAATATTCCCCTTTCCTGGAGAATGACATAGACTACTGTTTATCACGCAAAATCAAAGAATTCCCGCGGGATTTTTAAAAACTAAATCAGTTTTAAACACGTTTACAATATTAGTATGTATGAAGGATATATTATTTGATATCGTTTAAGTAATAAACGAATATTGTTTCATACAAAACAGTATGAAATTCGAATAGCTGTACCGAAGCAATAAATACGTAATTTGTTCGAAAATAAAAAGTATGTGCACAATGATGGCGCGAGCTGTCAATAAATTATTCATGAATCTGATTACTTTCGAATAAATAATGCATTTGCTATTCAGAATGGGTGTATTGCGTCTGCACCTATAAAATATACGGTGGGAAAATACAAGTGTTATTCACCCGTCCACGACAAAGTCAAAAGAAAGGTTTATTATTTTATTTTTAGCAGTCTAGCGAGCTAGAAATAGGTATTTGTTCAACAAGATAGCAAAGTTCGTTTTTGTGCTCTTGTGTGAGGCTCATGCCTGGTGGGAGGCTTTGGCCACGGCTAGTTACCACCCTACCGTCAAAGACGTGCCGCTAAGCGATTTAGCGTTCCGGCACGATGACGTGCAGAAACAAATTAGGGGTATGGGTTGAATGTACATTGCTATACCCCTTCCAAGTTAGCCCGCTACCATCTTTGACTGCAATCATTTAAATTACTGTCTCCGTCACAAAAATTACTTATTTAAAAAAAATATGGCTCAAAAAGTGCGCCTTTGCTGCTTGTTTTTTTTCACTGAGTAAGCAAAAACGACTTTTGGTCACTAGATTTAAATTCAAAATACTTTTCCCGCTAAGTGAGCAAAAACGACTTTTCTTCACAGGCACTCTTTTTGAGTTAATGAAGTGAAAAAGTTTTTGTCTGTGTATTATGTTATTTTGACCATTCATAATTATTTATTAATTGTTCCAATGTGTTTGAAACCTTATGTAAACATCAACCCCTTTAGGTACTAGCAAAATCTGTATCACAGTGGGTTGACATGCCATAATATCAAGCAGTAATTCTACCTATTCTAGATCGGAACACCTTTTAAAAATACCAAAGTGAGTATCTATCTAAGTATCTTACACCGTAACGTCTCAAAGTAGCCGATTTTGATAAATGAGGGGTTATTCGATTCGCTATTAGGCCGGGTGGCATAGGCTACATTTTATACGAACAAAATCAACACGTAGGTAGTTATAATGGATATAAATCCATATTTCCGTAGTCGGTCCCAGTGTTTAAACGGAATCGACCTCCCGGAGATTTATTTTCCGTATTTTCAACCCAAGGGATTTTCTCGAAATCCCTTCTTAGCGGGTTTCTTGGAATCTACCTTTTTGCTTGATCTAAAGCATGGATTTTGGCCACGATCTCAGATGTCCGTGTTGTTATGCAGACTAAAAATATGAAAACCCGTAATTTTTAAATTTAATTTTTTACTAATATTATAAAGGAGTGGCGACCCCGCACTGGGAAGCGCAGTGTTGGCAGATCCCGCACTAGGTGGATCGATGACATCAAACGACTTGCAGGGAGCCGCTGGATTCAGGCGGCGCAAGACCGAGGCCTGTGGAGGTCCATGCAGGAGACTTATGTCCAGCAGTGGACGTATAGACGTCCAAAGTTGACAAAGAAGAATATTATAAATATGAAAGTGTGTTTCTTTGTTGGTTTGTCCTTCAATCATACAGCATCGTAGCAACGGATCAATTTTTTGGATGGATATAGTTGAGGCTGGGAGATTCACTATATAACTATCATTTCTCCAGGAGAAATCGAGGGTTCCCGCGGGAATTTTAAAAGCCTTCGAGCAACTCAGCGCAGACAAAGTAGTGGGCAAAAGTTAGTACCTATCTAATAAAAATTAGTCAAGGTATTTCTCTTTAATTTCCTATCCCTTTCGGGATAAAATGTAGCTATGTAACAGTATTTGTTAATCCTGAGTGTGAGCTATCTCCATTCCAAAATCGGTTTATTCGTTGTGGCGTGAAGGAGTATAAAACATCCATCCATCCATATATCCTCACAAACTTTCGCGTTTATAATATTAGTAGGAAGTAGGATTAGGAGGATAAGATTACATTTTTATTTTTCATTAAAGTGTTAACCTACACTTAAAGGAAATATCCTAATGGATTTATAAATACAGATCAAAAACAGTTGCTATAAAACTGATTGAAAAAGTAGATACATATCACTAATTTCGTGGCTGACGTGTGGTTCAATTTGGCCGTAGTGGAACGATTAACACACTCGGGCGCGATTCCCAGAGAGATGTGGGTTCGAATCCCACAAATATTTATAAATCCATTAGATTAGATTACATAAAGTTGTATCATATTTAGGTTCTTAAACATGACCATACGTAGAGTAACTGCAACGCCCTCTATTCTCCTTTTATCTCTATCCGCAGTCTCCCATATGCACTCTAAGCTCGAATACGAGTTGCGATAATAGTTTTTCTCTCAAGTGGCGATAAAAGATAACAGCAGTGTCGTTACAAAGTTTCAATTACGCCAGACTGTGTAGCTAGGTATCCTGTTTGATATAGAGGTGTAGATTCTGGAGTGGGATTCAGTTGAAAGATCGTTCGTCTTTTGAAATACAAGGTTTGTTTTCAGAGAAATAAGGTGTATTCCCTAACTACTCAGAGAGCAATGGAACGAAGCATTGTTGGTCTGCGTAGAGTACACACAAGTAAATAAATTGAAAGTTTAAAACACCCCCGACATTTGAAAATAAAAAAAATATGTATTTTGATACCCATATTGAGGTAGTTGTGAAAAAATATGTAATCCGCCATTTTGTGGCGGCGGATATCTTGGACCGAAACTCTAAAACACTCTATGAAGCTAAAGTGGAAATGGCCATTTAACTAGATACACTGACAACAGACGGGCAGAGATAGTAATACATAGAATTACTTAAATCGGGACTCCTGATACATTTGTAACTGACTTTATTTTATAAATAAATTTTCATTTTCATTTCATTCATTTATTCCATTGACTATGAATGTTGATAAAAGTCACATGTGTGTTAGTTATAAGCTAAATATAATAAAGTGCTATGTTTTTTTTAGTTATAAAACCAGTTATAAAAGAGGCTTTAGAAAAGTGAAATAGTGAAATTAAATAAATCGGAGGATTTAACTGGACAAAAAAGGCAGGTCTCCTCCAGATTATTCTAAATTTAATCGAGAGGATAATTTAGAATAATCTGGAGGAGGCCTTTACTGAAAGAGAGATCCTTAAATAATAGCATCTCAAAGATCTGACATTTATTTATTTCCAGTTAATTATAACATAAAATACACCTCCCAATTTTAAAATTTTATTAATGTTTCATAATTAAAATATTCATGTTAAAATCATCAATGTTAAAATTAAAGCATTTTGTACAGGGACAGCCAGTGACAAACATGCACCTACAATCTACATACCTCGTTGGTGTAGTGATTAGCATGTTCGAAAGTTCCAAACTTTCACCTGACTTTGCCTTACGCGGACGAAGTCACAGGCAAAAGCAAGTATTGGTCAAAAACTGAAAGCACGCCTTAATAAGGTCCTCAGTTAGAGCTGTTATAGAGGTAAGATAGGTTATAACAGGTTCAAAGGTCCTACTAACACCAACGCTAATAGTAGTATAGTTCTTTCGACTCACGAGGGCACGTGGCTCATGGTTGTGTGCGTGTCGTATCTGTATAGGTGTGAGCGAGAGCTTGCTCGCGCCTGACCGCTTCCACCTAGGCTCCTGACAGGCATGCACACTTACGCGATGTGCATGTACACGATGTAACCACAAGTAAAGCTCACGCGCCCTCGTGAATTGCTTTGACATTTCATGCAATGGCGACCTTATGTTACTTACTTTAGGGTCGTCATTGTATCACATGTCAACGTGATATTGAAATAGTCACTTTAAGCGTCGCTGGTAGGGTCCTTATCCTGACAATAGATCGCTTCGATCCGAGCTCGTTCAATGAAAACTCCATCTAAAAGAAAAAGACTAGGTATACGAGTATGAATACCCAGGAAATACCAATACACTGCACTGGTAATAGAAACTACGTAGGTACTACATACTACACAGCCATTAGCTTTTATCGACCCTCAAGAGAAAAACTTTGCGTCACCTCTTGTTTAAGTGATGTAGAAATCTAAGAGGCGGTTAAGTGTGAGGGAAGGATTATATTGAACCTCGATTAGTATGTATATTTTAAGCTATTGCTTAGATTCTATCGCGGGCCTTGAGCGTGGAGACCGAATCCAGAAACTCCGTAACGGAAATAACCTGACACGGGACTCCTCTCACCGCTAGATGGCGTTGATAAAAAATGCTATGCAATAGCTTTACCGCGGCAGTCCCCGAGTGCCACATGTCTTTTTATTTATTACAATGAAAGTAACGTTAAATCTATTGGAATGAATGCAATAATAAATAATTGAACGGAGATAGCTCATACCAAGGATTAACACATAGGCAACATTTTGTCCCGAAAAATTAGAGTTCCCGCGGGAATTATAATACAATAAAAAATAGTATTAGACAATATATTTAAAATTAATTTTAATATAGGTATTTAAAATTAGCTGCGTATTTCGATCTCGAATATTTTAAGCACTCCAGACATGAATAATACTTAAATATTTTTTTCCGACAGTTGAAATAGGAAATGTTACAGCAATGTCAAATGAAAACACGTCGGTACAAATGAAGTATAATTTTTCAGTGACAATAGTATAAAGACGAGGGTTGGCTGGGGTTACCCCGACGCGGGAAATGCGTTGATTCAGGGGTTATTAATGGTTCGTGCGTATTTTGTCATAAATTAATCTGTCCATCTTAAATTATGACTATCTTTTGTCCTCGGATTCGTCTGCATGAGGTTGTACAAAGCCTCACCATCGCCATATTTTAGGTTCCGCACCTGAGGAGTAACCAACGGGACCCTATTACTAAGCCTCCGCTGTCCATCCGTCCACCCATCCGTCTGTCTGTCACTGGGCTGTATCTCATGATCCGTAATAGATAGACATTTGAAATTTTCACAGAATGTGTGTTTCTGTTGCCGCTATAACAACAAAATGATTAATAAACCAACAACTAGAAACGTGTTTTTTTCGGTTTTTTTTGGTACGGAACACTTCGTATGCTAGTCCAACTCGCATTTGACCGGTTATTTGAAATATTGTTTTTGTTGAAAATAAACACTTCAATTGAGTATCATCTCATAAATTATTTATTATCGATAAAAGCACTTTGTATAAGTTTATTTGCATAAAAAAATATACTATTCTATTCCATAGCACATTTGTTTTTTTTTTCAAAGTAGAAGTCTTCAAAGCGAAGTCAAGATATAATATTCTTCATTTGAAAGTTTTTCATTTTGGCGTGAGATAATATTGTCTAATGGATTTTGTATGGTAAAAGTTCCATGTCGTGGTTTTTGCTTTAATGGTAATTACATATTAAAAGTGTACGGTAGCTTGAAAACTTCAGCACATTGAACTGCAACGGTTCAAATTAAAATTGCTAAAGCATTATCACACAGCGCATTAAGGCGCCGCGCCCGCAAATTATAACTTTCATTTAAGTATTTATTTCAGGTAACTTAGGCTCATAAAAAACATAATATAATATATTCTTAGGAGTCAGAAGTGGAAAAGGATAACAAAAGTAATAATAAGTAATAAGATAAGATAATCTAAGCACATTGAGCTTACTTTCAATTTACTCTCAAATTCACATGACTTTAAACGATCATTCAATAGAGAGGTTACCTCACACACAACCGTTACCAATTTCACACTTTAGAACCATTATAAAAACAAAGTGATATGAAACGATCTTACTCCAAGTAGTGGCGGTCCTGACGAGGTTCTCGGTTGACGAGTGAACTAGGAATGTCCTGTGCGTGGCTAGGCACTCGCTTTTATACGCACAAGCTTATTCAGATACCGACATCATTGCGGGTAGTATGACTTAAATAATGATGAATTCTCTATTCATAAGAAATTTTGCCAAGAATATTTTATAATGAATTACTTACCTAATAATAAAAAAACCACTAAAATTACAAAGGAATTTGTCTCGTGTCCCTACCGATGATTAGTATGATGCTATAAATATCACGCGCTGTAGGCGGTGTAGCACACTGCGCGTAGCATCGGCGCTGAGGCGGCCGGGCAGTTAGTAGATGGATTTATCGCAACTCGCAATAAACATGCTATATGATTTAGCGTGTTGCAAGACAGCGCGCGCGCCGGCCACCCAGAAGCTTCCTAATTAGTTGCTATAGCATAGCATTTTTTATAGCATGCTAAAATTTTATAGTTTATAGTCAATAGCATGATATTGATTTATAGCATTTTTGAACAACTCTAGTGCCACATAGCGGATTTCTATACAGTACTCCGGAGCGGAGCTTCAGAAGCATAGCATTGTAACCGCGGCGCCGCAGTACACGTGTGGCATACCACAAATTTTCCTACGTAGAACGCCATAGTAGCGTCGCTCAAATACCGACACAACGCCGGGCTCTTACTTAAAAACTTTAACACATTTTAACTAAGTACAACTGTTAATACTATACTACACGGGACCGCATTTTCATCCTACTTTCCTCTTAGATGTTCGAAAGTTCTTTGTAAATAGTAATTCTAGAAATTTGTATAATATAGCTTCAATGCAATAGCATGTTTTGTTTTTTTAATTTTTCTATGTAAAAAACATATCTAAGGACATAAATTAATGCTGAGATCTCTAGAGTGTACTCTGGCTCTGGTTGAAACGAGCCACAGAAATATGCTCTGACATAAATCTGTCTCGTTTTGGCTGTCTTGGGTCTGGGCGGAGTGGGGGTGCAGTCTATAGATCCTAATTTTAATTTTTGTGTGAGCTGAATAAATGTTTATTTATTTATTTATTTATTTAATAGTCAACACGAGGTAAATTATAGAGGTGTGAAATGTGAATGCAGTCTCAATTTAAAAACAATCTCTAAACGTTTCCAAAAAAGTGTGTCAAAACAAGCTAAATCTAAATTAAAGTCCGTCAACGTGGTGGCTTTTTATTTAAGCCGTTCAATTTGTAAAAAATCCCCTTTCTGGTGACTGAAAAGCTTTATTTATTAGGGTATCAAGCACTATCCATTCACTGTTAAAACTGGTTTAAATCCAACAGCTTATCATTAATCTGCTTTTTGAAAAGTTAGCAATGTGATTCAGTTAGCTATCAATAGGTTTAATATTATAATTTTTGTAATTTAAGCACTATTTTGCTAAAAGTTCGAAATCGCAAAAGGAAAAATTTATCTCTCTTAAACCATCTTATTTCCTATTTCCTTATATTATTATGTACAAACCAATATACCTATCTGAGGAGAAATCTAAGGTCTAATGCAAACGATCGATTTTAGACCTTCACCGATGACTAGTTAGTCCTTTTAACTGCGACCTGACGTGATAACAGTGACGAAAAAAATATGAATTTTTACGTAGGTAATGATGCTATGCCAACCGGTCGATCACGATCAACCGATCGATCGCGGCCAATGACCTTCTAGGTCATTGATCGCGGCTATTAGTCGAGCTGATCGCGGCATTAGGTACTTTGCAAATCTAGCGAAAAATGCTCAGGCGCAACGCTCACACTAATATGAACAAGTAGTTAATAACTAGTTACTATGAATTCAATTTTATGTTTTCCCTTTTAATTACATAAAAAATACTTCATAAGTAACTTATACTGTTTCACTTATGAAGAAGTATGAAATTGGTAGATGTCAAAGGGTTTCGTCAGTATAATAGTAGACCTTAGCTCAAATCAAGTTGGCCACCCCTGCTATAGACACATAAAATATCTACTCGGGATAATACATTCGCCTTTACTGACAATTTGTTTTGATCAATCTTAGCGAACACTTAAAATGACATTAGATTAGAAATTGCATTTGGAGATAGTCCAAGTCTCTTAGCGTCAGTCGCTAAGAGGCTCTGACTTAAAGAGGGTGTAAGTGTCTCTTGCTCTATTATTACTAAACGATAGTCAGTCGTCTGGTGTAGACGTAAAAGTGCTTCCTTTAAAGCATGGAATAGCATCTCAAGGAAATACGAATGTCAGCCAGTGGCACATATAAACCGTGCCACAGGAATGATTTTAAATCCACCTTTATAAAGATGGAACGGAAATGTAAATGGCATTGCATCCTATAGGTGGCTGTAGCCCGTATATTGAAAAATATATTTCGTAATAGTGATAAATGTGCGGAGATTTTGGTATAACTCTTTTCTACAACTGCGGGTACCCTATAATTCCAAAACGCTGTATCTGCAGATATTCATTATGTATATTATACTTATATATAAAAGGCAGTGGGCTTGATAACTCATAAAGTTACCTTTAAATTGAAACCAAACACTTAATAGTTTCTAAAGAAAATTTTAGACTCAAGTTCGAAAAACTGAAAAAAAGATATTCGATAATTTTCTCAAAATCAGTTTTTCGTACTGCCCCGTACGCCACCAAAATTTCAACCCTCGTCGCTTGACTGCCTGGTGTACTTCGACCACCGATTGTGCCAGATTTTTTTTTACACGCACATACAAATGGAACCAACTCTCTTTGCCGGTGTTCCCTCTGAACTTCGATGGTTATTCAAGGGGTGGATCAACAAATTCCTAAAAAGCTGGCAACTTATTGGTGGTGTCACCTCATTTGCTCACTATTTATATCTAGGTATATGAAATAAACTAAGCTCATGCTCGCAAGTTCAATCACTTGGATAAATATTTCTTAATAACATCTTTTGGGAACTCTTTGATTTACTGGGACAAAAACCTATTTCAGTCTCTAGGAAATATCGGCACCCTGATTACGTAAAAATTTGCAACAGCAACAGCAATAGCAACGCGACAGCGATCGGTCGCAAAATGTCACTAAAAATCGTATTACGGAAGCCAATCGCACGTCTATTGCTCACGTGTCGATACTAGCGCCACTCGCGATAGGACGGCAATAGATGTAAACAAAATACAGTTTTTATCGTCGTCAGCGGTTGAATTGTTATATTTTTTATTTGTTTTGTGTTGTGGTCTGTGGTAAAACCCTCTTGAAGTATTTGACTTCCTTTCTTCTCCATCAAGCATCTCTAAAGAAGAAAAGTACATTTTGCGACAGGCGCGCGATTGGCTTGCGTAATACGAATTTTGGTGACATTTTGCAACCGATCGCGTAGTGATTGCTGTCGTGTTGCTACTGCTGTCACTATTGAAATTTGACGTTTGAGAAGTGACATTTGACAGCAGAAGTGACGTTTGACAGCAACGATTGCGCAATTTACGCCTGTCGCGAACCTGTCGCGAGATACGTAATAACCCTGCGGATCTCTGTGTCTTTACTCTGCATACTCTATTTACTCTGAACAGACATAAATTGTTTTATTATTTCCAGTTATTATTTCTTGTGAATACTTTCCGCTTTACGACAAGGAAAACGATTTCAAGGTAATGTAATATGGCCCATTATGTTTGTTCAACAAGGTTATGGTGCAAATAAAATGGCCCACAGGAGCGATTTTAAATCCACCTGTATAATAGTAGAGTCTAGAGCATAAATGGTGTTGCAAGGATCATAAATGTTTGCGTTGTTATGAAAAAATATAGTCAGTTAGTTTTTAGCTGATTGGTTCTAATTTATTTTAACTAGTGGTTCGCCCCGAACTGAGACCTCGCGGTATCCCATAATTCCCAAAAGATAGTTTTAATTATATATTGTAATAATTAACTTTTAACATTAGACGCGATAAAAAATAATAATAGTTGACGCAAAACTGTTTTACTGATACAGCGCCATCTATTAGCATTATTGTGAAGCTATTAGCATTAAAAATTAAATAATTTCGTTTCTTTATAATATTTATCTAATTTTAGTATTTGTTGTTCAAGTACAGGATATAACTGAATTTTCAACAAAGATTCAGGTTCTAATATGCAATACTTTTTGACATATGGCTCAAATTAAATCTCCACTTAAAAGTTAAATAATTTCATTTCTTTATAATATTTATCTAATTTTAGTATTTGTTGTTCAAGTACAGGATATAACTGAATTTACCACTAAGTTTCAAGTTCTAATATCTTGTCATTCTTGACATATGGCTCAAATTAAAATCTCCACTTTGAAAGCCCCCCATTTCGTCAATTTTAAGGGAAAAATTAAAAAAAAAATATTTTTGTACTCTGTTCAAAGTCGTCTTTAAAAAAATATATCGCAAGTCTATGTAACGCAACAAACAAGATTTTACTTCAAACACGCTTCTATGAGAGCCCCCCTGAAATAAAGCTTTTTATATTTTTTTATACAATGTTCGGCTGAAAGCCATCAGTTTACATATTATATTTAAATTTGAAGTAATTACGTTCAGTAATTCAGAAGTTATAGGGCTCTGACAGACATTTGGACGTACATACTTCTCTGTCCAGTAACCTAGTTGACTCAGAGAACTCGCTTCGCTCGTTCAATAATTTCGTTTCTTTATAATATTTAAATCTAATTTTAGTATTTGTTGTTCAAGGACAGGATATAACTGAATTTTCAACAAAGTTTCAGGTTCTAATATGCAATACTTTTTGACATAAGGCTCAAATTAAATCTCCACTTAAAAGTTAAATAATTTCGTTTCTTTATAATATTTATCTAATTTTAGTATTTGTTGTTCAAGTACAAGATATAACTGAATTTACCACTAAGTTTCAAGTTCTAATATCTTGTCATTCTTGACATATGGCTCAAATTAAAATCTCCACTTTGAAAGCCCCCCATTTCGTCAATTTTAAGGGAAAAATTAAAAAAAATATATTTTTGTACTCTGTTCAAAGTCGTCTTTAAAAAGATATATCGCAAGTCAATGTAACGCAACAAACAAAATTTTACTTCAAACACGCTTCTATGAGAGACCCCCTGAAATAAAGCTTTTTATATTTTTTTATACAATGTTCGGCTGAAGGCCATCAGTTTACATATTATATTTAAATTTGAAGTAATTACGTTCAGTAATTCAGAAGTTATAGGGCTCTGACAGACATTTGGATGTACACACTTCTCTGTCCGGTACAGACAAGCGCCCTAGTTGACTCAGAGAACTCGCTTCGCTCGTTCAATTATATATTATCTTTTATTTTTTACTATTTCCGTGGCGTCACCCTAATTTGTTATTTGTTGTCATACTTTTATGTGCACAATAAAGATTATTGTTATTATTAATGGACTATTGTTAAAGGTATGCCTTCTTGCTCAGCTCGGACCTTTTTTCGGGTTGTGCCACATATGATATATGTTAACCCGGCGCTTCTATTGCTTGGGTGTTTTTGGTAAAATGCCTGAGAGGTGGAAGTGTCGGGATAATGTTTATCGTGATGTGAGGTACAATTCCATAAATAAATGCTTTTTCTTTCTTTGTTTTCATACCTAATAAAAACGCACAGTCTAAATCGTTCGCACCATTAATGCATCTACCTACCAACGAAAATAAGTCCAAATTATGAGAAATGTTAATCAGTTCTGAAATTAATTTCAAACAAATTACCTAAAACCTAATACGACAGAATCCCAGTTCCTTGAAACATTCCAATTTCCCCAAAGATTTATCTGACCTTTAATTTGTATAACTCGCGGTATTATCAAGGGCCTTAAATGGTCTACGCAATTTCAGTTCATTCCTTAACGCATTTCTATTTCAATGGGAACATTTTGACCTTTTAATGCATTCAACCATTACGGGGGGTCTAATCTGCCCCGTATAGTAAGGACTATAATTCGTTACTCAAGCTAGGGTTAACTCGATGTATAATATTCTTTGCTTAGAAAATTGCTTTTCTTTTTTAAAAAAAAAGGAATATCAGCAAAGCTGAAGTTGACGTAGAAAATAAACTATGTTTGGGTAAATAACTAACGTGAAGTAACTTTGCGTTTGTTTTTGCCACCGAACTCCTTTAAATATGGCACCTATAAATTGACTCTGTGAGCCAAGTTACTCAAAAAGTTTTTTTATAAAACATTAAAAATGACGTATTTTTGCAGTCCACTATGAATCCAATTTCAAATCGGTTTGTCGAGCCAATAATTGGAGTCACTAATTCCATAATTAAAGTAAAATTAAAATATTTACGTCTACGTATTACGTATTGACGTCTATCAGTTGATGAAGAAGAAGAAAATATTTGCAATCCTATTAATATTATAAATGCGAAAGTTTGGATGTATGGATGGATGGATGTTTGTTACTCAATCACGCCGCAACCACTGAACTAATTTGGCTGAAAGGCACAGAGATAGATTATATAATCTATCTCTGCCTGACTAGAATAACACATAGGCTACTTTTTATCTCGGAAAATAAGAGACTTCCCGCGGGAATGAAGAAACCTTAATCCACGCGAACGAAGTCGCGGGCATCAACTAGTATTTAATAATCTCGAAAAAAAAGTCTTCGTTGCACTGCAAGAGTTAACGTGCCCGTAATTTTCTGATAAAGGCATTAAAGTATGACGTATCTTTGCAGTCCGATGCGAATCCAATTTCAAAGCGGAAATACGCCGGGCGAAATGACGTACGCCCGCCAAAAAGCGTGTCTGAATAAAGAGAAATGGAACATTCCGCAGGAAATATTAATCTTCGTAATGTCGTTAGTAGAGAATCTCTCCGGAAATTATAAAATATGAGATTGAATTGTGAAAAAAAAACCGTTTTTTTCTTTTAAAGATATGAAAAAATTACTTAGAGCGCGCTCTCTTTTGTATTATGGTAGGTGCTATTTTTTTTTATAAAGTACATATTCAGTTTGAGGAATACAATAATTTTCTTCTATAGGGGTGTCACTTCTGTTCATATTGTAAAATACTAGCTGATGCCCGCGACTTCGTCCGCGTGGATTTAGTTTTTAAAATCCCGCGGGAATTGATTGCGGTCTATACCTAATACCTAAGTAGCTTATGTATACTTATGTTATAAAACTCAATTTTATTTTAGGGTATAAATGATGTTGTGAAATGCGACCTAAAATAACATTGAGTTTCATAACTTTACTAACAAAAGATTCAAAAATACTTTTTTTCGTTTAGGGAACAGAGACCTATTTTGAATTGTCTCACTATTGACCTGGTATGAGATATATTACCATTTTTTTTAAATATTAGCCAAGCTGAACTTGACTTATATTCTCGTTTCCCCTCCAAATAAGCGAAAATCTTGTGCTAGGAGTGGGTACGACAATAGCGCAACGGGTGAGGCTCGAACTTGCGACCTTTCAGTTTTCAGTCCGCACATTTAACCGTTATGCTATTGTGCTCCAATCTCACTCAAAAGCGTAAAAATCGTAAACGTCTTTCACGCGAATTCCGATTTGAATACATTTTTTTTATAAAATTAAAATTTTATTCTCGTTACTCCAGTGAGGAGCGTTGGATCCATAACATGTAATTTTTTTTATTATTATAATCATAATATCTGAAGCATAAACCCAGTAGCAAGGTACGTCAAAATCAGAACCTGGGTACCAAGGACTCTTAAACCTTTAAAATGATAAAGAAGTTATTTTCCAGTTCCATCGGTCAATCGGCACGTCAATCAACATTGCAGTGCAGTACGTTTACCGCTGTCCCGACGCAGGGTTACCAACTCCTAAAAAAAATTAGCCCTAACATCAACATGAAATACCCCTAAATAACCCTAAATGCAATATTCAAAAGCCCCAAAAAAACCCCTGTATCTTGTTACCATTCAAGGCTAATGTTTAAATGAGTTTCCCGTTTTATTGAGGTAAATAAAAATAATATAACTTAATTTTAATTACATTATTTGGAATTCTTATAGTCATACAATATGTTTACATTATAACTGTAACATTTTTTGGAGATGGAGTAAAAATAACGCAAGATCCACCATCACGTTTTTTACGCTTTAGCTAAAACGATTTTAAGCATATTATTCCGGAATACCATAGACGTTTTGCTTTATTTACTCGTTTTGGTCAGTCAATTATGTGACGCTTGAAAATTTATTTATGCCCCTAAAAATAGCCCTAAATTTTTTTGGGCCCTGAAAAAATCCCAATAAGCAAAATTCCGCCCTAAATTTGGGGCTAAAAGCCCTAAGTTGGGAACCCTGTCCCGACGGCGCGAAGAGTAAACACACGGACGGAGACATATGTGGACAGCTGAAATGTGGAGCGTGTGTAGAGCCGATGGCATATCGGGAAACTTGCTACGCTGTTATTGTAGTGACATTTCGCGCCGAAGTGAATCGAATTTTAGTCTTGCTAAAAAATGAAACGGTAACTGACCTATCGAGCAACGCATAGCTCAAACCACTGGACGGATCGGGCTGAAATTTGTCATACAGGGCCCCAAGTCTGCTATTTTACATGTCATTGTCATTGAACCGCAATACAATTACAATTCAATTATCATTGGTCCAAAATTTCGTAGTCTACTAAATTCACAATGGTCGTTCGATTTCTTATAATTAGATTGTAATTCAATGATACCTCGGTATTGCCATTAGCTTAAAAAGCGTTTGCCGAAATGAGTTTAAAAAAAAACTACATATATTAAAAACGTTTATTTAAGCTAGATTCAAAGCTAGATGTGTCAGTGGTAAACCATCGGGAAACAATTGTGACGCCATTGAATTAGTAGAGTACCAAAATTGCTAAAAGTAGCAATTGGGATGTCATTTATAGACAATTGAACTACAATTGCAATAGCAGACTTGGGCCCCAGATAGAAGATAGCTATTAAAATCTTTTTTCCATGTACTTTGAAACTGTGGAATCAACTTCCTGCGACGGTGTTCCCACTAAATAACAACATGGTGTTATTCAAGGGGCGGACCAACAAATTCCTAAAAAGCCGGCAACGCATTGGTGGTGCCTCAGGTGTTACAAATCTTCATGGGTAGCGGTAATTACTTAACATCAGGTTTCAGGTTTTAGCGTGCAAACGACCTGTCTGGTCGTTTGCACGCTAAAAAAAAAAAAAGATTTTAGTATCCGCTAAGAAAGGATTTTTGAAAATTCAACCCCTTTCGAACGTAACGTGACCGAAGCTTCTTTCATAATATAAAAGTCTACTGCCTTACTGAATTTGAGCCAGAGATAAAACGAGAATATTATTATTATTATTCAAATTCAAAATTTATTTATTTCATGTAGGCTACCTTGTAGCACTTATGACACGTCATAAATCTATTCTCTCTTGAGAATAGCTGAATAGAGTGAGCGTGAGTGAGCTGAGTGTCTATAGATTTCAACCTCAGACTCACTAACCGTTTTTTTTTTAAATATTAGTCAAGTTGAAGTCGACTAATATCCTCCTATCCCCTCCAAATAAGCAGAAAGCTTGTGCTACGAGTGGCTACGACAGCGCTACAACGCTACGCTTCCTTAGTAAATACTAGCTGATACCCGCGACTTCGTTCGCGTGGATTAAGGTTTTCAATTCCCGCGGGAACTCTCTTATTTCCCGAGATAAAAAGTAGCCTATGTCCTATTCCAGACTATAATCTATCTCTGTGCCCAGCCAAATCGGTTCAGTCGTTGCGACGTGATTGAGTAACAAACATACAAACTTTCGCATTTATAATATTAAATAGGATAGGATAGGATTACTAGATAATTAATAGGATATTATAATTAATAGCTCATTAGCAAATTTAAAGATAATTAGTTCAGGACTCATTAACTTTATTTCACGAGTGTCTCTGAGTGTATGAGTGCGATAGGTAATTATAACTCTCCACAAATTGGACGCTGTTCAATATTCGCCGTAATAATATGCCTTACCAGCGGACGCCCGCGACTTCGCCCGCTTCTTCAATTCACAAATCCCCCAGTTTAAGTGAGTAGAACCCCTGCAGCATCAGGATTGAGGAGTTGCGTCCTGGAATTCAACGATGCAGTCTTTAATTGGTACCTACAATAACTATTCCTAATCGATAGTTTAGGGGGGTAGTACCCCTGCAGTATCAGGATTGAGTCGTCTCACAGTTTCTGTATTTATTATAAAAAGATTCAAGCAAATTGGTTTAGAAATTACGGAGATATCGATATACCTACGTAGGTACAAAAACAGAACCCCTTCTCCTCCTTTTTCGAAAGTCGATTAAAAAGCAAAAAAAAAATGGCCTATGTTATTCCCAATAACACCAGCAATCTACCAGTGAAAGACCTGCCAAAATCTGCCCAGTCCAATCCCGAGATTTTTTTTATTGTGTTTTTTTGGTATAAGTACCGTATTTACTCACATATGCATTTAGTAAAAAGTTGATATTTTGATATCACAACCAGTAACTTCAATTTTATTTATTTGTATAGATAGGTCCTGTATGCAGTGGGAATTATTGTGGAGTGTATTCCAATTATGTATTGTACTTGTATTGTAGGATGATCCGATTGAAATCAATCTCACAACTATTTAGGTCAACTGTCTCGGGTCGTCATCTATTATTGGATATAAATCCGGGTTGACATATTGAAGAGATCTTTGAAAGGAAGATGGCGATGGGAAAAACGAATAATAGGATTTTCAAATTAAAACTTCAATTTTTTGTAATGCATCTTACATGACAGTTCTTATATTAATATTTGACAAATGCTGTGAAAATGATGTACAAAATTGATTAAATCTTAATCATCAATAGTCAAAAATAATCTTGTACTTAATACTAGTATCTAAGTATAAGTGTAGTGTAGACAGTAGTCTACGGTTGGTTTTTCCTTCAATCACGCTGCAACAGATCCATGGATCGACATGATTTTTACATGGTTATAGTTGAAAACCTAGAGACACAGACTTAGGCTACTTTTTATCCTTAAAAATAAAAGAGTTCCCGCGGGATGTTAAAAACTAAATCCACACGGACGAAGTCGCGGGCATCAGCTAATAAAAATAAAAAATAAATAAATAACTTCATATAATATGATTTGTATAGTTATTTTTTTTAGTTGGTAACCCTGACTTTTCGGTAGGGTGTGTCGACATTTTGCTACAATCGCAAAATGTTAGACTTCATAGTATCGTGCCAAGAAATAGACTCGCTTCGCTGACAGGGTCTCCAAGATTAGTATAATGGAAAACCCGTTTTCCGCTGCTGGCAAGTCTTTTTCCTTGAAATTTACGTAATTTGTTTGCTTACCAAATAAATCTTGTATCTTATCTTAATCCGAGTGCATTTTTAAATTTGGAAGTTCTGTAAAGAATTTCCTAGGAAAGAGGTGTGTCACACAATGAGGTTTTTATTAGTTTTAATTTTAGCTGTAATTTGATATTAATTGCTCACTATTTTATCAAAATTTGTTGTTAAAACCTTTTTCAGATGTGGAACATTTGGTGGTCTATCAAAGCCACTGTTTTAGACCATATCTTTTGTCCCAGGATTTATCTAGTGGGTGGTCTGCCAATACTGCGCTTTCCGGGGCGGGGTCGCCACTTCAGCACCTTGAGACCCCAACGACCATCAGCTCTTCGAACTATGTCGCCCCGCCTATCCTCCTTAAGCTTCATGACTTGATAAGTCCATCAAAATATGTAGTGACCGAAATCAGTTTCCTTTTATATTTAAATTAAACCATGCAAATATTATTAAAATACTCGAGAAGTATTTCATACGGACCACTTCAGTTAACGAACAATTTAGCCACCCTCCAATTTATATTACCAACCCTAATGTTAAGGTTTCAAATGACCCCACAATTTCATTTCATTCGTAAATGAGCCTCAATTACAAAGGGAATATTTAAAGAGTCGGTGGTGAATTTTGAGGAACATATTAATAAACCTCGAATTGATAATATGCACCGATCGTGCAAATAAGGGTTTAAATATTAGATAGAAGCAGGCGTTACTTTGCGGAATTCATTATTTATGCATTATGTGGTTTTGTTAAAACTGCCATACTATCAGATAAGATCGCAGTCAAGGGCTATCGAAGGGAATAGTCTAATCTATTCTGAATCTAGTCATCCATTGTAGTCATCGAATAAAAAAATCTGTCTAACTAAGATTACATATCTCTCTATCTTATCCAAAATATACAAATTGAATTTTTTTATTGGTAAATAAAATAAAGTAGATTGCAATCTCAATATTACTCGATAGTAATATTTGGACTTCGACTTCAAAGTTGTCAGCTTTGGTGAAACCGGCCGGGCCGTTAGAAGTTAGGTTATCCATAGTCATAGCAATAAAACTTATCGCCTAATGGACCCTCAGATTAAATGTAATAGCAAAGAAATGACCGGCAGCTCTTAGATGGGATCATTTGAGCCGTAATGCGTCCACCCATTACGGCGGTCAAAGCGTCTCGTATTAGGGAGCTCATTTGTTATCCACGGTCCAGCCGGGATGGTGAGATTTTATTGTTTTTATTCATATGTTTCGGTTGCACTTACTACTGACGTATCTGCATTTGACTATGGTCTTACCTGAACCATGCATGTAAGTTTTACCAAGGTAGAGTTGTCTTGGTAAAACTTCTTCTTCTTCTTCATAATCAACTGATAGACGTCCTCTGCTGGACATTGGTCTCTTGCATGGACCTCCACAGACCTCGGTCTTGGGCTTGCTTGGTAAAACTACCATACTGCAACTAACACGGAACACCATATTCTAATCTTCGTGTGTATGGGGCTTAGACTCTATGTTCTTACTCTAAGCGCCATACACAGGAAGTTAAGAGGCGTAATTTCTACTTTGTTATGAACAGATAGACGTCCGCTGCTAAACGACGGTATCTTGTACGGACTTACACAGGTCTCGATCTTGCGGCGCCTGTATCCAGCGACTCCCTGCCTCTTGTCTGAAGTCCTTGGTCCATCTAGTTGAAGGTCTGCTAACTCTCCGCTTTTTAGTTTGCCACTCCATCACTTTAGGGCAACAAGCAAAGTTTAAATGATACGACCATCGAGTTTAACTTGACTTATACGATGTAGGTCTAATACCTAAAAAAATTCATGAAAAATATTCCGCAAGCAGACTGTTTCCGTGACTTGGTGCAAATCCGCGGCATTTGTCTGACAGACTTGGCGTATAATCTTCAAGCGAGGCATGAAGTAGGAATTATTTTCAAGAAAATATTTTGCTGATATAACATTTTTCAGAATGTCGCGTAACTTCAGCTGTTTTAGATTTTATTTTAAAAACCAGCTGATTATTGTGATTTGGTCTGATTTAGTTATTTTAATTTGGTGGGAACTCTTTGATTTTTATTTTACACTCTGTTAAATAGTAAAAACTATAAGGTAAGTAACTTTTAAGTAGAGTATGAAAAGTACGATAAAATCGGTTATGTATGGCAAGAGATTATTATACTATTAGAACAAGAAAAAAGTTTAAAAACTTATTACGGAACCTAACCTGACTGCGGAAAATTGAATGTAAAATCCGTGATATTCATTTTTTTTTTGTAAAAAATGTATCTATGACATGTCATTCATAAAAATTGGCTCCGTAGTTTAGGCGATACAGCAGAATATACGTAATTAGACATATACATACATTAACTGCTAAATTCATAACCCTTCCTTTTATCTTTGACCCAGTCAGGGTAAAAACAGACCGTTGCGGTAATTTCCTTGTAATTTTTTCAAAATCTGGGACGTTTGTCAACCTCGGTGCTGCGTCTATAATCCTCGAGGCGTGGAGAGGATAAGATTTAAGTACTTTTTTTATGATTATACCAGTTTTTCCTTTTATTCACTGCGTTAATTTTTTGACAGGACCTTTCCTCCACTTTAGTGTAAGCGGAAGATATTTTTAGACAACTTTCTTTATAGTCTGAATTTATTTTGCGCTTCTTAAGATGACTTGTTAATGGAAATTGCTTAACCAAACGACTAAATAGACAACCTCAATAGCCTGACGGTTAAAGGTGCGGACTGAAAACTGAAAGGTCGCAGGTTCGAACCCCATCCGTTGCACTATTGTCGTACCCACTCGTAGTGCAATTTTTTTGCTTATTTAGAGGAGACCTTTAGGTCACTCCAGCGAATCTCCGGATAATTTTTAATTTTGTGGAGTAAAAGAAGCCTAGGTCACACATTGCACTTTCCTAACCTAACTATAAAAGTCAAAGTCAGTTCAGCCAAATCAAAAATTAGCCTAGACAAAGAGAAAATCAGTCAAACAAAGATTAATCAAAAATCAGTCAAACAGAAAATCAGTCAAACAAAGATTAATCAAAAATGGAATATTATAAAACATTAAATTCTACTTGACTAAAATCTAAAATTAAAACACTTTTTTTAATTAAGATACCTATGCTATGCCTACACCTACCATGGTGCTTTGCGAAAAAAGGTTAGTTAATCAAATTTTAATCAAAATGTTACAGTTCAATTCAAAGTTTTATGTACTTACAGGTTTCTATAAATATAACTTAATGCATTTAAACGTAAGAAAATTATTTTATCGAAAAAAATAAATAAAAGATTTTATGCATCATTCTTCATATTTCCAAAAACTGGATCAGTTACATGAAAATAAACAACAAAAATGGTCGGAGAAAATCTGAAGCAATTATTATTTATTGTACGCCCGACAGCGACACTCTCCGCAATACTTGAGACTGGAGAGCGTTAAATGAAAGTGCCTTTTTCACGACAATATTTATATTATTCCTGACAACAGCAACGTTTATTTTTAGACATGTCTTGTAAGGAAAAGAAAAGCCTTAAAGAATTTTATTAATTAGTTCTAAGAAATTTAATAATACTGACAAAGCCGTATCAGAAGGAGCTTATTCAGTGGGACCAAATTCTCCGCGAATTGCGTCGTGCGTATAATAAATATTATACATATTTTTACGTTGTAACTGCCTCGTTGGACCAGTGGTTAGCAACTCTGACTACGGATGACGAGGTTGCGGGTTCGATTCCCGAGTCGGGCTAAAAAAAATTATGGGGTTTTCTGTCAAGAAATTCTGAGTACTAACTAACCCGGAGTTAAAAAGTTAGCGGTAACTCACCTGCGTGCCTCAAAGAGCACGTAAATCTGTCGGTCCTGCGCCTGATTTTTTTCCGGTCATGTCGGATTTCCATCCCATCGGACTATGAGAGTGAGGGAATAGAGAATGCACCTGTGCGAACGCACTTATGCCATATAATATCTCCTGCGCAGTTGGCTAATCTCTGCTAATGGCTGCAAGTGGCCGGATTCGGTTGGAAGGACATTTTTTATTTCATGCTTAAGTTGTATCCAGAACGAGTTCGCAATTAAGGAGCTAATTAATTCTTCTTCTTCTTATCAACCGATAGTCGTCCGCTGTTGAATGCATGGACTTCCACAGGCCTTGGTCTTGCGCCGCCTGTACTCTTCCTAAAGTTGAACTCAAAATCTTATTTCACACGAGTTTTAAAATATATGGAACCGAAAGACGCAATAATTTATTAATGCCAAGTACTTAACTTACCAAACACGCATCTGAAACGCGTCAGATGATTTGTTAGGATTTTGTTCTTTGTCAAGTCCTCTAATCATTGACAATTTGAAGACAAAGCTTTTGTATAGTTCGATGTTTATAAAAAAATATTGATACTTATCTCTATGGGTTCATGGCACATTTAAGCCTTTTGTCATAGATTAAAAAAATAGTGCTTTCCCTTACACAATATTCTTTTCTGAGAAGAATAGCAACTTTTGTAGATCTGTCAATGTTTAGTTCACAGATAAAAATGTTTAGCCAAATAAACTCCTTTTCTTTGCTATTCAGTTAAGTATTTAACTGAAGTTTTCTGTTCCGAAAATACCTTGGAAATAACAACGGTAATGTTATTGTCTAATGATTTTGGCAATTTGAGTTCATTCGTGAATGAGATTGAATTACAATGGACGTATTTGAACTCTAATGCGTTTCTCGATTAGAGAAAACCAATTTCAGTTATTTGGGAACACATAAGTTTGCGTTCTGACTTTTATTGAATTTTTAATAACTTTACTGTAAAAAATATTTACCAAACATATACGTCATATTGCCTTTAAGTTCTTTATTAAGCTTCTTGTTATTTACTAAACGATATATTTAATAGTAAAATACCGTATTATGAAGCTTTGAGACAAAGTTTCGAATCCTTGAGTCATCTTATAAGCTCTTTCTCTTCTTGAACTGAGGAATTTTTGATAAGAAGCCTTCAAAAAGCTTTCCGAACGCTGCCAGGACAACTCTTATTTTCAAGCACTCTTTGAAAATTTAATAGACTTTCAGGCACTAGGGATTTTGGACTCATTTACCTACTACTTGTCGAAAATTAAATGAAATACTAATATTCAAAATATTCGCCTTCTATTCAAATGAAAATACGACGTCATGAGATTTGCGAAATGAAATTAGTCGCCCCCATTCTAGTCCCTGTGTAAATGTTAATATTCCACGTTTAGCTTAATTTGCATTTTCACAGTCTTTAGTCAATTAAGTTTCGTTTAACGTAATAATTCTTCACGTTGTGGTATTCAACAAAAGTTTGCTAGTGTCGACCTAAAGTTTGATACACATATAACGTACGTCAACTACGCTGCAAGACATTAGGACTGCGATACACTGCTGTGTTTTGCATATTAAAAATATGAAAAGATATCCCATCATCATCATCATTACCGCAGGTCTTCTCCTAGCGAAACGTTATAGGGTGATTATAGGCCACAGTTCACCATACTGGCCCACTGCGAATTGGCAGACTTCTGAATTCTTCTGAATGAATTTCACCCTCACCACCTGGGTGCCTGGAGCACTTCGACCACCCGTTGCTCCAGATCTTTTTTTCCACGTACTACCCAATTGTGGAATCATCTCCCTTCGACAGTGTTCACACTTAATTAACAATATGAGGTTATTCAAGGGGCGAACCAATAAATTCCTGAATATTTATATATAAAAAAACGAGATTTTCAGTACTAGTACAGAAAATAATTACATGGCACTCGCACGTTCATTGGTTGTTTTAATTTTAAGCCTACGTTTGGAATGGAACTTTCTTAAAAACTTCTGTTCTGAGCGTTACAATTCGGTGATCGATGTTTAAAAGTTTTTTAAGTTTTTATTCATAGTAACTCATGAAGAGGGTATAAAATTCATTTTATCATCATAGTAGATACAGGCGGTTCAAACTGTACTAGTAGTTTCACAATAATATGTTACAAAAGCAACAAAGTTTTTATGGAATAATACATCAACCCAACAAAAGGTTGGAACATCATGAATGAAAAAGGTAGAAAAATGTACAATTATTTAGTTCAGATATTGTGATACACACAATGGGTTACAAAGTTTTCAGAGAAATGTTGAACATATAATAGCGTAAAGCCATAATACGAGTTGTTAGTTTTACCTTAATGGTAGAACGAACAATACGCATACAGAGAATATTATAAACCTAATAGGCTTTCATAAAACATCGGAATGCTTGAATGCAAATTAAAAGAAGAATATATTGAATATACGTTTTTATTGTATTTTTATCCGCTTGCAGCACGCATAGGAGGGTAGTGTGTTTATCGCTCTGGAGACCAAACGCGTAGGCCGATTTTGATGATTCTTAGGTCAATCGATTCGTTTTAATCTTGGGAGTGTCATTAAAGACATTACAGTCACAAAATTGAATATGGCGACCACCATACGGCATTGTGAAAAAGAAAAAATAGGTTTCTCTTATCATTTTTCAGTTTGAATAACCATTTACGATTTACGACAATTTAAAGTTGTTTTAAGATTGAAATATTTCTATTTTTTTTATATAGTTTAAGATTGAATTAAAGTTGTTTTAAGATTGTTGTTTGGAGAATTTACCGTATTATAATCCAGACAAAAAAGTGTAAAATAAAATATTAATTTAAAAATCAAACACCCGACTGCGTAAATAAACACTGAAAAGGAAAAAACAAGTCCTGTAACCTAGAATACCTACTGTTAAATAATATGACTAAACAGTCGGGACCCATTAAAAATCTAGATCGGTTCAAGTTTTGCCAATAAAAAAAAATTCTATTCTCTCACTCTCATAGTCCGATGGGACGGAAATCAAGAGATCAGGCGCAGCACCGACGGTTGTGCGACTGTACGTGCTCTCCGAGGCACGGGAGTGACTCACCGCCATCTACTTAATCCCAGGCTAGAACTGGGATTTTCTTGACAGAAAGACCCAATACATATTCTTGCCCGACCCGGGATTTTTTTTTTAATTTATTGATCAAGATCTATACACAATACATTTTTAATTATTTTATATGCCATCCTCCAGGAAACTTTGCGTTTATGTTGAGGATGGCGAGTTCACATTAATACACATCATCAACAATCATACACATTATATTAAAATTTAAAAAAAAAAAATTAAATATAAGAACAACATAAGGAAAAGAGAAAAATATGAAAAAACAAAAAAGAAGAAAGATCTATCATCTATCCAACGGCGGTTGATTGCAAACCCTTTTTCAATAAATATCCTTTACATTTGTTTATAAACTTACGCCTTCCGTCTGCAGCCGTTATAATCGAACCCGGGACCTCGTCATCCGTAGTCGAAACTCTAACCACTTCGCCATCGAGGCACCAAGGTTTCAATTCCCCGCGGCATAATTTTATTATGTAGCCCGCGGTATATGATAAGCAAAAAAAGAGAATATTACATTGGTGTCATTTTAGTTTACGAACTCAATATTTTTCTCGCATTCGCCTCCATTTCCTGCTGGAGATATTAATGTTTTTATTTATAGGTACATTCCGCGCCGAGGAAAAAACTGTAGCATTAAATGAAATTTGTTTTCTTGCACAAAGTGCCGATCGTTTCTCTTTAAGGTTATGTCTACAATATCGTTTACATGCATATGCATTTAACGGACTAGTGCTTAACTTAATCGTACCTTAGAAAAGTTTTTATTCAAATAAACTTTTTAACAACGTTTTGGAATTACTTTGTAAGAGACATGTCAGCACAGTAACAATATAATCACTCCGTTTTACATTCTTTCGGTTCTTCGATGAGTGTGCTTGACTAATCAGCGGCCCCATTTCAAAACCTAGTAAGTGTGATTGACAAAATTTTACAGGGGCCAAAAAAACATGTTTTGTAGATGGCTTAGCGAATCTATTCTATACATATAATAAAATTGTAGAAAAGTGGTGTCTGTACAATGGAAATATTTAAAAAAAAAGTAGCAGGGGTTGTTATTATATCGATGCCGAACCCGAAATTGTAATTAATTTTTTTTTTGTCTGTTTGTCTGTTTGTCTGTGTGTTTGTGCACGCTAATATCAGAAACGGCTTATTCGACTTAGATACGGTTTTCACTAATATATTGTAGTAAGCTTCACTTAACATTTAGTGTTTATTTCATGTCAATCGGTTCATAAATAAATAAGTTATGTCAATTTAAAGAATCACGGCGAACATTTTTAACGTACAGAGTACGTACTACACGCCTCGCGCCTGAGCGCCCGTGGCTATATAAAGCGCGCTGAGAGCCGCGCCCCGAAAAGTCACTATTCCACGCGAACGAAGTCGCGGGCACAGCTAGTAATAAATATATCCAATAAAAACTTTCAAAGTAGTTTATTTACGAAACATTAATTCACCAACAGATACTGAAGAGTTCAGAGTTCAGAAGGGCTACCGCAAATATGTTTTTTGGTCTCCTTTAAAATTTTATCAATCACACTTACTTGGTTTTGAAATGGGGCAGCCGTAATCCATAGACTAAATGGTTTTTTTAGAATATGATTTAAATAATTTAAACTTAAAAATTCTTTTTACAAAACCGACTTCAAATGCCACTACAAACTATATCAATTGTGCCTATAAAATTTGAAGGGTTCCCTCGATTTCTCCAAGATCTCATCATTTTGCTTATTTGGAGGGGAAAGGAGAATATAAGTCAGTAAAAAAATTATATAAATGCGAAAGTTGTGAGGATGGATTGATATTTGTTACTATTTCACGCAAAAAATACTGAATGAAATTTTATGAAACTTCGCAATCATCGCACGCTATATGTTATTCCGATAATAGAGAATTCGCGCTTAAATCAAAAACCCTAAATCCGCGCGGACAAAGTCTCGAGTAACAACTAGTGTAACAATAAGCGAGAATTAATGCGGCAGTAAGTTTTGTAGTTATAAGCGAACACAAACAAAAGCGGCATTTTACTTCGTTTTATTTTATGTAGAGTACGTACTTTACGTTTGTGCTTTCGATTTGTTCGTATATTGCGTCGTTTACGATAAAACACCTGAAACAATAGGGCGCATTTGTAAAATTTTAATTAATTTCGCCCTGAATTTATTCACACAAACTCACAAAGGGTGAAATTCGTACAAAAGTTATTTTTTTTTTTAATTAAGAGGCTCCACGAACCGAATGATTAAAGCAAATATATATAACTTATGTTAAATTGTAAATAGTTATTGGAAATCAAGACTTAATTCAATGTTGGTTATGTAAGTTGACATGCTAAGTTGTAAAGCTTACAAGCTTCAACAACTTCGCGTGGAGTTAAAAGTTTTTTAATCCCGCGAGAACTCTGTTTTGAACCTTTGTTAGTGGATAAAAAATAACCTATGCCATTCTCCAAGTCTAAGCACTAACTATTTATAACTAGCGCAACTATAGTTAATTAAGAGTGACCTAATTAACGTAGTAGTTAATTACGATGAGTTTCTCTCATTAATTTCTTTACACATTTACATTTCCTTATTTTTAAAAATGTCTACTTATCTATATATTTAAAATTCAAAGTCCTGACTGACTGACTGACTGACTGACTGACTGACTGACTATATCAACGCACAGCCTAAACTACTGAAGTGAGAAACTTGAAATTTTTACAGTTGGTTCCTTTTATGACGTAGGCGCACACTAAGAAAGGATTATTGGAAATTCCACCCCTAAGGGGTTTAAATAGGGGATGGAAGTTTATATGAAACTCCGTCATTTTTCAAACTGTTTCCATCAAAGTTGGTATTTGAGCTTTCAGTTAAAAATAAAGAAGTACATATGTCACAGTTTTTGAAAATTCCACCCCAAAATCTAATTCCACGCGGACGAATTTGCGGGGGCAAAAGCTAGTATATATATATAGAACATACTCAAAAATAATAAAAAGATATGGGTCCCACTTGTTGCGGGGTAGGACCCAAGCAGTCAGTGGTCAGGGCTCTAGAGTGAGAAACCTCCTCACAATGCGTGCCGTCTCAAGTAGCTGCCTTCTGAATCCTGCCCTTGATCCAAGTGCTAAGCGAAAGTTTCTTAGATATTAATATAAAATTTTCGCTATAAGACCATTGACCGAGACGACAATCGGAACTACCATCATTGAATTCACCATGGCGTAGTAATAGTAATCTCGTAAGTCGTAGGCAAGGTCTAAATATTTTGTTAATTTTTCTTTTTCCGCCTTCACCATATATTATTATCATCATTTGTGATATCGACAATTATTTATTGCTCGGCGCGCTGATCGGTCAACTAGTACTATATCAGGTCTATTGGCTACAATATACCTGTCAGTGATAATTGACCGATCCAAGTAGAGCAGGGCACTACTATTCTCGAGAACTGACACTGGACACATAGCTATAGTATGGTATTTCATCTTCTACAAGATCGTATTGAAGATCAAGTTGTTGATTAATCATCCTAGATACTTGATTATGTCTTATTATTTATATAATAATAGATATACATGTTATTGAATAAATATTTCCATTACAAATTTTTTCCCTTACATTTTCATTTGAAACCCAAGGGACAAAGACAATGGAGCTTGGTATAATATTTATATAATACTTTGTGTACTTATAATATTTTCAAGGTAATTATCCAGCCTTTGGAGCCAAGAAAAAACTTTTTTCTTTAGTTAAGACGACTTTTTTGCGAACCATTTTTGCGTTACGGGCATCGAATATTCGCTGGTTACAGGCCTCATTTCTTGCTATGACCCCCATATCTGCCTCCAATATCTGTTATATAAACCTTTAATACAACGTTTATGTATGGGACCCCGATGCAGCGGCAAGCCATTTTACATTTCTCTTCAATCTTTATAAAGTAGGATTTAAAGTCACTTCTGCGCCACATTCTGAAAGTGCCACAGAATTGACATTCACATTTCCTCGAGATGTTTTCGTTGCCGTGAAACGAGCACTTCTAAGTTTTGAAACGGAAATGTTCGGAAGACCGTAGATATTATTAGATATTATTCGTCCGCGTGGATTAGAGTTTTTCATTCCCTCGAAAACTCTTTAAACCGGGATAAAATGTAGTCTAAGTACCGAGGTATAAGCTATTACAATTTTTTTTTTATTCGATACAAGATAGTCCTTGATTGCGATCTCACCTGATGGTAAGTGACGATACAGTCTATGATGGTAGCGGACTAACTTGGAACGGGTATGGCAGTACACTTCAACCCATACTCTAATCGGTTTCTAAACGCCATTGTGCCGGAACGATAAATTGCTTGGCGGCACGTCTTTGACGATAAGGTGGTAACTAGCCAACTAGCCTCCCACCAGACCAGAGAAAATTCAGAAATTATAAATTCTTAAATTGCCCCCGCCGAGAATCGAACCCGAAATCTCCTAGTTATAAGACCACAATTATGTATTTAATAGACAGAGGATTTATGGAAAAAAAAAAAAAAAAATTTGTACGGTTGGCATCTAAGTATAAAATTCCGTTCATCATTTCTATCATAGTAAGAGTAATTCAAAAAGAGCAACACAATAGAAATATCATATTTTCGTCTCCATTTCTATTCTATAACAGACTAGAGGGAAAATGTGGATGGATCCCATTTGGTAAATGTGTATATAAAAACAAAGCCATTTGTGTATCACATAATCATAGTTATAACAAAAATAGTGCACAGTTTTAAATATGAGTTTTTGTTTTAAATAAATCCTTAAACATGTGGCACTTTACGACAGCGCGGTGAAGAAATCCATCCGTGAGATCTATGTATATTTAGCAGTGGACGTTCATTTGTCGAAACTATACGTTATAGAATTTTCTCACTTTTTTACTTCTTTTTGTCATTATTATTTGTACAGCATTACTAACATAATATAACATTTACCATTTACTGCTTATTTCACTATCCCTAAGTTAATTACTTACCGACGAATAAAGATGTTCAAATGGATTGCTGATGTCTGATACATATACTGCCCAAAATAATATATTCAGATATTATTATACGAGTACATGCTTATAAATTTTTCAGCTGCAAAAAGTTTTATATTACCTTGAACAATAATATATGCATTGCTCGTGCGAAAAATATTAAATACCTTGGAGTTATAATCGACCAGTCTCTTACTTGGAAGGAACACATTGAGTCTGTTGTCTCTAGAGTCAGAAAGGTACTGTATGTATTTAGAAATCTTAGACATTCAGCTAATTTTGAAACTCTGAAAACCATATACTTTGCGTTCGTGCAGTCTATACTCGGTTATTGCATCACAGCCTGGGGAGGTGCAGGTAAAATGTTGATGCTCCGGCTTGAACGGGCGCAAAGAGCGGTTTTGAAGGTCATGATGTCTAAACCTATTCGCTTCCCCACTTCAGATCTATATAATCTGTGCAAGGTCCTTACAGTACGTCAACTTTTCATACTAGTAGTAATTCTTCGCAAGCACACCAAAACTACCTACGATCCTCAATTTGAAAAAAACAAGCGAAGATCTGACAAGGTCTTTCAGATTGAGCCGCGTAGAACTCATCTGGCAAGTCGACACTCCTACTTAATTGGTTCTTCCCTCTATAATAAAATTAATAAAATTCTTCTTATCTACCCTCTGACATCCTTTAAAGTCAAAAACAAAGTAACTAATTGGCTACTCTCCCTTACTTATGATGAGACTGAACAGCTACTCCTGTTTTAAAAGCACACGCACACACACAAACCTTACACTCACACATTACACACATACACCCACACGCACAAATGCTCAAAACTCTCCGGTTTACTGATTAATATTATTTGGACATTTATATTTCATTTTGTTTATTTAATAATTATTGTTATTTTATTAATTACTTTTGTTAATTTAATTTTGTGTTAATATTTATTATTATTTTAGAATATGGATTGATCGAATTGTTAGTTAAATACGTGTTCATGGTTTTGTCAAATTGTGTATACTTACTAGGGTTGGGTGATAAAACTGCGACACAGTGTTACACTAATGCAGTTTTATCGACACTTGTTTATGTATGATGTATCTTTTTGTATTAAATAAATAAATAAATAAAAAAATAAATAAATATATTCGTCATAGTTTATTTGGGGATACACTGCTCTGGGTGGTGATCTGTTTCTTTGGACTCATTTTATTTAGCGTTCATAAGTTTACAATCTATATTTTTCGTTTAGTCTATGATTCCAACACAGCCACAACAAGACAGTATCATTTTTATTTGTTCACTCAAGCTTAGACCTCCATAACTTGCGAGCTTTTTTACAAGAAACCCTCCCTGAGATATTATTTTGTAAATGTAATGCTGGGCTATTGTGGCGAAAAATAAGACATTTTAATAAAACAAATTGATATTATACATACCGATTTTTTTTTATATTAAAGTGTGTTTTTTGTTAGTTTGTCCTTCAATCATGCTGCAAAAGAGCGACATAATTTTGTTGCATGGGTACAAGTATTTGAGGACTACTTTTATCTCGGCAAATCAAAGAATTCCGGAGGGCTTTTCCAAATCTAAAGCTAAAGGCTAAACTAAATCCACGCGAGGAATCTACACACACACCACACACACACACACACACACAGACACACACACACAGGCACACATACACACAAACATATACAAACTTTCGCCTTTATAATATTAGTGTGATGGGATGATTAATTTTATTTTAATAATTAATAGTATATCACTCACAACTTCGTTATAATGTTCAAATTCAAATTCAAAATTTATTTATTTCACTAAATTAATCATATTATAATATGTTTATACATATATCAACAAATGTGTGAAAATTGTATTTTCACGTCATTTACTTTTCTTATTTCAGAAAGTCATCAATATTCTGCCGAATTGCGACTTACAAAGTATTTGAAGGCAGATCCGTTTATTGTAAAATCACGCTTGCACCATTACTTCAAGCCTAAACGAGTATTAAGTATTACAGTACAATGCGACCTAATCCGCCCCTGGCTTATTGTATCACAAAAGCAACGACTTAAAGCCTCCGACACGATGCTAGAACGATATCGGTTGAATGATCCGATTATTCAGGGTGTAAGGGACATGTTAACGAGAACAGAAACCAAGGATTTAGTACACGATTCTGAATATCCTGAGTAGCTCAACATTGAATTTTATTTTTTGATTTTTCATAAATTACAGCATCAATTCATATATTATCACCTTTTCCAACTTAATTTTAATCTATAAAACGACGAATTCTAATATTTAACACACACATATACTAACTGAAGTAAAAACTACACACACATATTATACACAATAATCAATATACACTAAATGGAGTAAAAATAGGTTTGCTGAGCAAATTTTTTTTTATTATGAATAGCCATCTAAATAGATATAGTAAGTACTGTTATAGGTGGTAGCAAACACGGATGTTAGAAGGGTGTTCCGCACCTTAACGATTCTTTTTTTTAAAATCTAAAATAGACTTGCGCTTGACGACAATCAATACTGGATAGCACTGATGAGGTGTATGTTGGAGCGTGCTTGCCTAGAAGATTTCATTCACTCTTGCCTTGTAGGTACTGTTAAATAGGTGGCAGGAAACACGGGTGCTGCAAGGGTGTTCCGCACCTTAGCCGTTCGTTTCAGAAACGTTGAAATAAAGCGTAAATCTTACTGATATCGTGAATTATAAGTAAACAAGGCACCTAGCGATTCATTTTGTGAATGACTAGCAATTTTCGCTACGTCCGCGTCGTATCGCCGTAACTTCGACGATTAGGCGCTTTATAGTGTGACGGGATTCCAACCTTTTTAATTCCACCTTTTCAAACTTTAGTTAGATAAAGTTATACTATTTTGGAACAATTTATCATTACTCTCGACACTTTGAGTTTAATTACAGAGCTAAGAATAGCTCAAGCTAAAAGAGACTGCGTTATGGTAGGAGCCCTTTTATAAGTTACATCGACAAAATTCTTTACCGCAAAAGTACCTAATTTATAGCCAACTTTTTTCTGGTGGGGTCCCAGCTCGATGGCGTGTAGAAACCGATTAGGGGTATGGGTTGAATTAACACTGCTATACCCCTTCAAGTTAGCCCGCTACCATCTTAGATTGCATCATCACTCACCATCAGGTGAGATCGCAGTCAAGGGCTATTTTTTCATCGAATAAAAAAACTTAAAACTGGGTATTGTAATTGACCATGAATTGTTGCTTTAAATTTTAGTTTTTTTTATTACACCATAATAATACTGTATGTAGGTATGTGTAATATTTCATATTTAATATTATCTTTAGCATTTTAAAAATACAATACTATAGTTATATATGGTTGAGCGTATCCCTCAAATATGGTTGAGCGAAGCAACGGCTGGATCATGCGTCATGCTCGTGAACGGGTGCCACCAACGGGAATAGGTCTGCTTTTGCCTGCCTGTCTTAAGATGTATTGGATTGTACTTATTTGTATTTGTATTGTATTTATTTGTATTTGTATTGTATTGGACTTAGGAAAATTCGTCGTGGAAGCACTGTATACATAGAATAGTTTCTTTAACGATTGTAAAAATTTTACTTTTTTTGAAAAGAGCGACCGCCGAGTTTCTTGCTGGCTCTTCTCGGCGGGAAAGGCATTCCGAACCAGTGGTAGATTCATTGACGATTCAAAAGTGCTTGTAAAAGTTTATTTGAATAAAAAATATTTCTATTTCTATACCGATTACAGTGATGTAATGAATATTCGCATTCATCTCTTTTCAAGTCTTCAACTATATTCATGCATAAAATCACGTCGATTCGTTGCTTCATTTCTGAGCGTGAGTGTAGGACAAGCCAACAAAAAACACACTTTCGAATTTATTATATTAGTAGGGATTAAATGTTTGTAATGATCCAAAGATCGACAAACGGACAATCAAAAACTCAGTAATACATATTTGTTGAAGCAAAAGCTTGGAATTAATTTTATTTGCTAGGAACAGCAATTTATACGTAGGTATAAATTGCTTTTCGTAGCAAATAAAATAATAATCGCTTTAATATTGTTTCTAATAGGCTTTCGGGCGTAGAGAATCAGCAAAATAAATGGACAAAATTAATTATTATTTGTACAAATACAAATTAATTGGACTTTCCGCGATGGAATTTAGACGTTGATTTCATTCATTAATTCAATAACGAGTATAATAATAATTTTTGTTTAATCAAATCGAATAGGCCGATGATGATATAATTTGTTAGTAATCGATAAATTACGACATTCATTTATTTCTGATGACTGTTATGATTGCATTTACTAATTTAAATAATATTATGTGGCTTTCTGTTAATAGGTTTATAGTTAAACTAGCTTTTGCCTATTAATTAGTATACATGGAGTTAGGTTATAAAATCCCCAGGAACTATGGATGGTCTATGCTGTATAATACAGCAATACGCTAAGTTAAGGTCAAAAATATTTTTTAAAGCATGTAACTTAATTATAGTCTCTATTGTAGTTAAATTTAGGTAACAACTTGTAGTTTTATAAGTTTTAGTAAGGATCTCTAATATTTTCTAGCTATAAATATAGCCTATGTTACTCAGGGTGAATGTAGCTATCCAATGGTGAAAGAATTTTTGAAATCGGCACAGTAGTTTTTGAGTTTATTCATTACAAACATACACACAAAAATACAAATTTTCCTCTTTATAATAGTAGTGTAGAAGTGTAGATGTAGATTGTTGGCACGTATTCCCGCCCTCTTCTGTTCCATCTTGATACGCATATATTTTTGTGCCAAACTTAAGTAAATTTACTTTGGCAAAGCGGAAGTCTCTTCTGTGGTCTGTCCCTCATAGCTTTAATTTCAACTTTGTTGTCGGGAAAATAAAACAAAGACACAAAAACTTAGAACATTTTCAACAAAAAACATCTGGTGGGAGGCTTTGGTCGTAGCTAGTTTCCCCCCCTAGCGTCAAAGACATGCCGCCAAACGATTTAGCGTTCCGGCACGATGGCTTGTAGGAACCGATTAGGGGTATGGGTTGAATGTACACTGTCATACATACCCCTTCCAAGTTAGCCCGCTGCCAACTTAGACTGCATCGATACTATCTGTTAAGATTGCAGTCAAGGTCTATCTTGTCATCGAATAAAAAAACTCTGAAGTGGTAACATAGGTACCATATTATGTTTTCACTTCAGCGCAACATATTTTATTAATAAACACAACGAACCAGCGATTCCCAAGTGGAACTTTATTATGAAAAAACGTGTTGGAAAAACGTATACTACATTCACGTCACTTAAGTTTATGATTTCAATGCGTTTTTTTTTGTAAATCTACACCCCGTTTTCGCTGTGAAATATTATTTTAATACAATCACAAGTAGGTATCTTACACCTTATTTGTCTTTGCAAGTAGTTTTTCACAAAATCCTTACTAATATTATAAATGCAAAAGTATGTTTGTTTGTCCTTTAATCACGCAGCAACGAATTTAAAGACTGACAAAGAAAGACTACTTTTTAATCTAAATAAAACAGGGGATTTTGAAAAACCTTAGTCCACGCAGACGAAGTCCCAGGCAAAAGGTACTCATAGTAGCAAAATGAATCCTATTTATTAAGGAATAATAAAACAATAAATAAACAATTAATTATCTTAATACCAACAATTAATTTGTATTCCCAAACCGCTAATAGTGAGTTATTTTCAGCGCTTACGCCCGCATTTCACGAGAGCGCCAATTAGGAAGGAATAATTGCCAGCCGAAGATTCTTTATGTTTATATAATTACTAGCTCTTACCCGCGGCTTCACTCGCATGGCTCACGGGAACAATAGCAAACGCCAGGCTCATTATAGTCTATGAAGCCCTGAAGGTTCTACATCTACATTACTATTATAAAGAGGAAAGATTTGTATTTCTGTGTGTATGTTTGTAATGAATAAACTCAAAAACTACTAGATCGATTTGGCTGAAATTTAAATTGAAGATAGGTTATACCTTGGATTAAAACATAGGCTACTTTTTATCCCTCTTAGTCTAGATCTTGAAAACTAATTCTACGCGAACGAAGTCGCGAGCTAGTTCTAAATATTAGTGACATTACGCGGCTACGTCATGATAACTATATGTAGGTATATGCCTTTCAGCCCGATTTGTCCAATAGTAGTTTGAGCTGTACGTGGATAGATCAGTCAGTCAACTAGTCACCTTTTTCTCCTATATATTTAGACTAGCTGTTGCCTGCGACTTCATCCGCGTGGATTTAGTTTTTAATAAACCCGTGGGAACTGTTTGATCTTCCGGATTAATAATAAATAGCCTTCGGTTCGGTTCTTGTTCGGTTCTCGTCGGGTGACTGCCCTCGACCGCCGACTCACCGCATCGCATTGTTCGCCCGCGCTATTTTTTATTTTTGCTCGGCTTCTAAGAGTCGTACCGAGATGTTGAATAGTCTATAACCTTCCTCAAGAATTGGGCTATCAAATGCAAAAAGAATTTTGCAAATCTGACTGGTAGTTTCAGAGATTAGTGCGTTCAACAAACAAACAAACTCTTGCACTTTATTATATTATAGTATAGATAAAAACTTCACTCTATAATAGTTTATTTATAGAGACATGTTGATCTCATAAAGAAAAGCTTTTGTGTGGAGCGAGTGGGGCTCTTTAAATCGCTTCATAAGAGACTTGCGCTGGTCACGTACTATGGGGGCTTTAAATTAGGCCTCGGGAAAGTCGCGACATTGCCCCTGACTCAGTTAGCTCGTATAATAGTATGGCTGAGTGTGTATTTTCCTCTGTTTTAGAAGGAGACTTTATTTTTAAACGGCTTCACTTCCGCAATTCGAAACTTTTGTTACACCGTTTCTTATCAGCCTACTACCGTATTTTTTTTATTAAGCTATTGCATAGCTTCTATCGCGGGCCAGCGTGGCCGAGTGCCACACGTAAACTTTTAAAAAAGTTAAGAATATCAGCCAAGTTGAACTTGACTGAATTTTCTTTGAACTTTTTTTTGACTGAGTTGAATATTCACCATAACATATGTTAGGAGTGGATACGACAAAAGTGCACCGAGTGGGGATCGAACCTGCGACTTTTCAGTTTTCGGTCTGTACCTTTAACTGTTGGGCTATTGAGGCTTAAACTGCAATGTCTCTTACCATCAGGTAAGATTGCAGTCAAGGTCTATCTTATAAAGAATTTTAAAAAAAGACGTGTGGCACTCGGGGACTGCCGCGGTAAAGCTATTGCATAGCATTTTTTATCAACGCCATCTAGCGGCTCACCGTAGAGGAGTCCCGTGTCAGGTTTGTTACGGAATTTCTGGATTCGGTCTCCACGCTGGCCAACGGGACTAAGCCTCGCTATCCGTTATTTCGTCCGTCTGTCTATAAGAAGGCTGTTATCTCATGAACAGTATTAGGTAGATACTTTTTTGAAATTTTCACAGAATTTTTATATTATCTAACTAGCTTTTGCTTGCGGCTTTGCTCACGTTAAGTTCGATTTTTCAAACCCCTATTTTACCCCCTTAGGGGTTGAATTTTCAAAAATCCTTCCTTAGTATGCACCTACGTCATAAAAGGAACCAACTGTAAAAAATTCAAGTTTCTAACTTCAGTAGTTTAGGCTGTGCGTTGATATCTCAGTCAATCAGTCAGTCAGTCAGGACTTTGAATTTTATATATATAGATGCCTTTATAACAATAAAGCTATTTTAGATAATATATAAGGCGAATACATTAGTACAATACTTATATCATTATGTACTTTGTTTCATACATATAATAAATAATAATAATAACATCTCAATCATTCATATTATATTGCGTCAACATCTTGAAGACGTAGTTTCGTAAATAACAGATACTTTATCAGTTACGCAATGAATTTGTTGAAATGAAAAACATTTCCCACAAAAATAAACTGAGAAAACGAGTAGGTACTAGAAAATATTGAAATCATAAAGCGACAAAATATAACATCCACTTTTTTTTATCACAACGCCAAGCACATAATAATAATATTACACTTCAGGGAATACAAGTATCTCTGTGTGAAATATTAATAACATTATTATTAGGTATGAGGTTGAGAAGAAAAAGGTAGATATTACACGAGGATATTTTTATGGAAAACAAATTGCTCTAAGGCAGCTGAAATTTTTCCGGTTCTTCTCAGCAGAATATGCTGTGCGATTATCTATCAATCACTTCTAATTAAGTCTTGACTTATTATAAGAGCCAAAAGCCAAAAAAATGAAATAAATAATTTTGAATTTTAACTGTCGTGTGGATAAAAATAAATGCACTAAGTATCAATTTCACCAACATAGAATACAACATAATCAACGTCAAGTGACGTTTATCCTACGATTAAATTGGGCATCCTGACAGTTTTTGTATTGAAAATCTGCCGAAATATCAAATTTACACTCCAATAAAACACATATTTGATTTTGGTGAAATCGGCCCTAAGTTAAATAACTTAATTGCTATAGTTAACAAGCTTCTAACTTTAGCCTGGGACCGCGTGGATGTAGTTAGTGTTTTGAAAATCCCCACGCGAACCTTTTGCTGTCCCATACCTACTAAGTATTCTATGTCACCTTTTAGTTTCATAATTATTTTCATGCCGACAAATAAAGTCGATCCGTTGTTCTATCACCAGCAAAAAACTCAGCAGTTTCTCTTTGTCAAAACAAAACGTTACAATAATATTATAATCTATATATATAAAATTCAAAGTCCTGACTGACTGACTGACTGACTGACTGACTGACTGACTGAGATATCAACGCACAGCCTAAACTACTGAAGTTAGAAACTTGAAATTTTTACAGTTGGTTCATTTTATGACGTACGCGCACACTAAGAAAGGATTATTGGAAATTCCACCCCTAAGGGGTTTAAATAGGGGATGGAAGTTTATATGAAATTCCGTCATTTTTCAAGCTGTTTCCATCAAAGTTGGTATTTGAGCTATCAGTTAAAAATAAAGAAGTACGTGTGTCACAGTTTTTGAAAATTCCACCCCAATACCTAATTCCACGCGGACGAAGTCGCGGGGGCAAAAGCTAGTTTTTTTATAAACCTAGTGGCTTTTGCCCGTGGTTTCGCTAACGTTAAGTGAGCATTGTCTCTTACCATCAGGTGAAATCGCAGTCAAGGACAATCTAGTCATTGAATAAAAAAAAATAGTGGGTTTCTTAAGACACTCTCCACTCGGTAGATTACACACAATATTCTGTATTAATTCAATTCAAGATGTTGAATGCTCTCAACAATTCGCAGTTGTTACTGGCTACAGCTGTCGTCACCACTACTCTGAACGCGTAAGCTTCGTAAGATAGAGATTTAATCAAATTTGACTGCAACAACGTATACCTACCAACATAAATCAACACAATATTTTCCGCTAATTTTCGTTGCTCAGCGAATTTCTGTTGCATAATGAATCTAATCTAAATAAACTAGTGGTTCGCCCCGAACTGAGACCTCGCGATATCCCATAATTCCCAAAAGTTTTAATTATACATTGTAATAATTAACTTTTAACATTAGACGCAATAAAAAAAATAATAGTTGACATAAAACTGTTTTACTGACACAGCGCCATCTATTAGCATTATAAGCTTCACAATAATGCTAATAGATGGCGCATTAAAATTAAATAATTTCGTTTCTTTATAACATTTATCTAATTTTAGTATTTGTTGTTCAAGTACAGGATATAACTGAATTTTCAACCAAGTTTCACGTTCTAATATTCAGTAATTCAGAAGTTATAGGGCTCTGACAGACATTTAGACGGACACACTTCTCTGTCTAGGTAGGCAAGCGCCCTAGTTGACTCAGAGAACTTCGCTTCGCTCGTTCAATAAATAAAACTGAATCTCTGTTTATGATTTCGAAATAAAGCCTTCTATAACTTAAATGTGAAAAGAATAAAATTTTACGCAAACTTGTGGCTCTTATGACAATTCAAGACTCTATCACAGGTACAGATAACAGGTTAATTTTGGATTGGTCAGCGAATTTCTGTTGCATAATGAATCTAAATAAATAAAATTGAACAAAGTGTCTGTTTATAATTTCAAAACAATTGCCTCTTAGAACTTAAATGTGAACACTGAACACAATACATAATCCATAGTTACTTTTTACAAAAAATTGAACCAACGAGAAGCAACTCAAAAGAGGTCTTAATATTTAAGCTCCTAAACTTAAACTACTAATTTTGAGTCGGCGACAATTTTTTTAAAAAGTAAAACAAAGCAGATTGCTTAGCTACGAGCTGTATTTTTAAGCATGGCTGCCAGAAGCAAGAACTCAGCAGTTGCTCTTTTCAAAACAAAAGTGTTCCAATTTTGGTTATTATTTTGTTGATTGTGAATTGATTAAGTATATAATAATATATAATAATGTCCTCCAGACCGAATCCGTTAGCCTGATTAGCCATCTGCGCGGGAGATATTATAGTGCAGAAGTGTATACGCAAACACAGGTGCACTCTCTATTCCCTCACTCTCATAGCCCGATGGGACGGAAAATCAGACACTACCGGAAAGAGATCAGGCGCAGGGTCGACGCCTTTACGTGTTCTCCGAGGCACGGGGGTGACTCACCACCGACTTCTGCTGAAAATTTCTTAACAGAAAACCCAATACATTTTTGGCCCGAACCCGGGACCTCGTCATCTGTAGTCGAACTTGCTAACCACTAAACCAACGAGAATTGATTATATACTATGTCTGTGATGACTTCATTAAACTCCAGTTCCAGATCTATTAATGTTTTCCGCATCACTTTATTCGGAACATTAGATCTGACAGATACTTTATCTAATTTTCCATACTCGTGGTGGAGTTTATAAACTCTTTTCTTGCGAGTTAAAGTACGTTCACGCAACTACGAATAACTATAAATAACGAACTTTATACTGGTGACACAACTCTCTAAGCTTTTGTGTGTAAAAAATATGTTTTATTTGGCCGTACAACACACATGCTAGTAATGAAAACTTTCAACATTAACCCGCTGCGAAATGGAGTTACAAACTAGAGCGAATTTAAGACGTGAAATATTAAAGCACTTTATGTGTCCACTTGCCATTATTGTTCACATGGTACTTATGTAATTTTTTTCGCCGGTGGTAACTCGACGCACGGAACACTTTAGTTTAATGTTCCTGAAACGAAACGCTAAAGTATTGGAAGTGGGAACGCCCTTCCGGCGTCTGTGTTTCGTGTTATGTATATTTGAATACCAATATATACATGATATATTAAATACCTATATAGCAAGCGCTCTCCAACCTGGACTTTACTTTTTACCTACTTTATATTTATTTTTAAATACAATTACTTGGTGGCAACCTTGAGCATAACGCATCACCCTATTATTATATTAGAATAATTTTTAACAAGTTTTAAGCTATTGCATAGCTTCTATCGCGGGCCAGCGTGGAGACCGAATCCAGAAATTCCGTAACGAAAATAACCTGACACGGGACTCCTCTACGGTGAGCCGCTAGATGGCGTTGATAAAAAATGCTATGTAATAGCTTTACCGCGGCAGTCTCCGAGTGCCACACGTCTTTTAAAATATACGCAATTAATATGGAATGACTAGAATATAATACTGTGATAATATTCACGCATCTTATACTTACTAATTATAAATGTGAAATTGTGTCATTAATATTGTGGGTTTAAATGAAGTTGATTCACGGTGGCTAAGAAATATCAGCGTCCAATAACAATGACTATAACTCATATTAACGCTTTTTGTTCTGGAAGACGAGAAGCCCAGCTTCGTTGATTTATGGCTGGCCGGGAGATTGTGGGTAATAAATCTGTTGATATTTTATTAATACGTTACTTTGAGAACATTAGTAAACTATTTACATTGTTACTTCTGTGGTAAAAGCTCTATTATTTCCAAAGAGTACCTAATGATGGAAAGCATTGATGAGGTCTAGGTTAGAGCGCGCTTGCCTAGAAAATGCCTATTCATTCTTGTCTTGAAGGTACTCAGATTATACTTGGCCGGAAACACAGACGCTGGAAGTGCGTTCCATACCTTAGCCGTTCGTTTCAGAAACGTTGAACTGAAGCGTTTCGTGCGAGAAGGTTGAATTTCAACCACGTTATTCAAATTCAAAATTAATTTATTTCATGTAGGCTAACTTGTAGCTCTTATGACACGTCATAAATCTACCACCGGTTCGGAATACAGATTCTGCTGAGAAGAGCCGGTAAGAAACTCAGCAGTTGCTCTTTTCAAAAATTTTTTTTACAAAGCTATGCTATGTATACAGTGCTTCCACAATAAAGCTTCAAAAATGCAAAAATGCATACATAGGTACACCAATCCAACGCATGTCAAGATGGGCAGCCAAAGCAGACCCATTCCCGTTGGTGGCACCCGTTCACGAGCATGACGCATGATCCAGCCATTGCTTCGCTCAACCATATTTGAGGGAACGTAACAACCCGCACCGCACGACATTATCAAATTATTATCATTGTGATAAATGTCTTTTTCTTTTTTTATTGCAACATAGGTTTTAATATGTTATTTTGAGAAAATTGGCCGCACATTCGGCCTTGCGCTATTAAGGCGCATATAAAATGACACCGTTCTGTTTCCATTATTAACGGATTATATCGAAAACATTTTTAAGAGTATTGCTTTTATGCGGAGACAATCTTATAAAATACGATGTAGTAAAAGTGTAGGTAGTACAGTAACAACACCCTTAGGAAATGGGTATTCAATATATTTCAATAAACTTAGTACCACTTCGGTAATGGAAGATAGCTTTTATCACTATTTCATAGAATATCTTTGGATATCATCCCCAGATATGATATTCTAGTAGAATCTTTACTAATATTATAAATGCGATAGTGTGTTTGTTTATTGGTTTGTCTTTCAATAACGCTGCAACAGAGCTACGGATCGACGTGATTTTTTTATATAGCTTTAGTTGAGGGCCTGGAGAGTGACATAGGCTACTTTTTATTTATCTCAGAAAATCAAAGAGTTCCCGCGAGAATTAAAAAACTAAATCTACCTAATCTAAGGTCGCAGAACTGAGGTCTGCGACTTCGTTCGCGTGGATTTAGTTTGGTTTAATATAAGATGGACTTTTCATACTTCTTACGCATCTTTATAATTCTAAAAATTCAAATTCAAAACTTATTTATTTCAACTTGTAGCTCTTATGACACATCATAAATCTACCACCGTTTCAGAATGCAGATTTTGCTGAGAAGAGCCGGCAAGAAACTCAGCAGTTGCTCTTTTCAAAAAAAAAAAAATTTAAAGTAGGTAACAAAACTATGCTATGTATACAGTGCTTCCACAATGAAACTTCAAAAATGCATACGTAGGTACATACAATCCAATGCATGTCAAGACGGGCAGACAAAGCAGACCCATTCCCGTTGGTGGCACACGTTCACGAGCATGACGCAAAATCCAGCCGTTGCTTCACTCAACCATATTTGAGGGAACGTAAGCTTTAATAACACTCTCCAGATCCTGAACTATACGCAAGCATAAAGTCACGTCCTTTGATCTATTGCTGCGTGCAAGAAAGCAAAACCAACAAACACCTTCTTTACTTACTTTTGCCCATTTATTTCCCTTTATCCTAATTGAAGCATTACGAATTAATGCAATAATATAACTTACCAGACTTTATCCAGTTTTTCTGCAAGTAACACTATGTCCATAATCCTCCTTGTTACGCTTATTATGATAATAGACAACATTAGCCTGACATACATTAATTCACACAGTACGCTGGGAGTAAACCATTTTACCCATCGTTATACAAATTAGTATCTTTGTTACGTTATGACTATTAGGTATAGTATTGCTTCAACCCGCGTGCCTTATATTGACCGATTCTTTATTTCTTTATAAACTAATTAATTAAATTAGATTTTTCAACTCCTTGTTTTATCCCCTTAGGGGTTCAATTTTCAAAAATCCTTTCTTAGCCAATGCCTACGGGCTACGAGGCTACGTCATAATAGCTATCTGTATGCCAAATGTTAGCTCGATCCGTCCAGTAATTTGAGCTGTGCGTTGATAGAGCAGTCAGTCAGTCAGTCACCTTTTCCTTTAATATATTTAGATTTTTCCGTAGCTGTCTTAAATTGTGAGAATGAAAACGTACTAAAAGTGAAAAACTGTCTTAAGCGCCCAGCTAGGTACGTTCGTCGGTTACGCTTTTCTCCGACAGTTTTCTGCAATTTTAAGACAGCTAGGAAAAAACAGATTTTAAAAATACCTACTACTGTAGGTAGGTACTTAGTTTGTTGGTTCACTGTAAACAACATTGTGTGCGCATATCTTTTTAATACTCCTCCTGATATCGTTACCTTGATGGAAAATTCCAATAAACTAATGCAAATAATATACTCTAAGTAATAAACTAAAATATTAAATAATATGGGGTAAGGTAAACAAGCCCCTTAATATTACAATAATAGGTTGTTTGTGTACCTTAGGATTTACTCTACATATCGCTTATATCTAAGCAGGCTCCAATAATTTTACATCATCCAATATTGTAATTAGGTTACATAAAGTTATGATCAGTCCGGCTTATTGAGACCCCAACGACCCTCGAACTTTAGAACTATGTTATCATGTTGTATTATTACTAGCTGATGACCGCGACTTCGTTCGCGTGGACTTAGTTTTTAAAATCCCGCGGGAACCCTTTTTCCGAGATAAAATTAGCTTATTTCACTCTCCAGTAGGGCTAACATGCGCGCCACGAGAAAGTTTTGTCTACACGTTTACTCGTAGTCTATATGTGAATCTCTAAAGAGATTCACGAGTAAAGTGTAGACAAAATTTTCTCGTGGCGCGCATGTTAGCCACACTGGTACCCAACTATACTCATGCAAAAAATCACGTCGATCCGTAGCTCTGTTGCAGCGTGGTTGAAGGACAAATCAACAAACAAACACACTTTCGCATTTATAATATTAGTAAGTAAGTAATGATTAATAGATAAAATTTACAGATATAACATAACTATTATCACCACCTAATAGCCGTTCACTGTAAGTCGGCCGCTACCTCCCGTCATGCATGTCCTTTTCCATTACCAGTTGCTTTGAGAGGTAGCTATAGGTTGTCCCTTATATGGTTTACAATAAAAGTATATTCATTCATTCATTCACTCACTATGAGATATGGTTGCAACAAAGTTGTTAGTCAGACTAAAACATGACTGGAGAGTTGCCAACTTGTAATAAAACCTGAAAGCGAGACGATAACGGAAAGTGGACGTTTAAATTGGCATAATATTTTACTACCATTTTACAGTTCTAACTTCAGGAGGAGAGTTTTGATAAAATTTAGCGTTTTAAATTACGAGTATGCTTCTGCAAGTATTTTATAAATGAAGCCTTAACTACGTGTACTGAAAATAAGCGTCGTATATAATGCACGGCATATGCTGAGCTGTACATCCATTCTGAGTAGTGTTATAGACAGACATTACTACTACTCAATATTACTGTAAAATATACTGTTTGTAACGCTAAACAAGAATAAATGTTTTTTTCTTTCTAACCTTTTTGAGTTAAAGGTTGACTGAAAAAACCTAGTAATAATACACGATTACCTTTCAGGTTGCCACATTAATGATTTGTGGATAAACACAATAATTCGCCCAAACACGTTGATCAATACCCGTAAAGCACGTTGTATACAGTAACAACCCTCTCAATTCACATAACCACGGCACTACCAAAACCATTACCATTATGGCCAAAATGACTGACATTATAGTAACTCACTGTTGCGAGATATGTCGGCAACATAGTCGTTAGTCAGACTACAATATGACTGGAGAGTTGCCAACGGGTAATAAAACTTTAATGCAACCGTGTGGAACGATAAAGGAAAGTGGACGTTTAAAATGGCATAATATTTTACGTTTGCATCGCATTTCTTACGTTCTTTCTGCTTGGTAGCTCTATTTCGTTGTTTGTTAGTCCTTAACGTTTTTAGGGTTCCGCAAAAAAACAATAAAAACCCCTTCTAGTTTCACCAACTCAGTCCGTTTGTACGTGGTTTAACTCAGAGATTATTTGTACAAAGACGCTGTACCTAATTTAGCATGATAATCAGATTAATTACACCTATACAATTGTGAAATAAAATCTTGAAGAAATATTTTTTTTGGCATTTTCCTTACGCTTACAGCTGCTAATGTTTTTCTTACTCGTCTTTTCCATTGCGTAGGGTGTCATTAGCATGTCGATCTTTAAAAATACTGGAGTAAAAATCAAAACTATCACAGTTAAGAACCTTTACAAGCTAACGAGCATAACTTATACATATTATGATATTATATTGTACATGGATAACTAAAACAAATAAGTAATTCCATAAAAAATGACTTAGATGGCGTTTAGCTAATAAGTTAAATGAAGTGCATTAAACTTGTAATGCTATTTTAAAATTTAAAAAATAAACATTTTCTGATGAATCTTCATAATAATATTAACAACTACGGAACCCTACACTGCGCGTGGCTCGACACACATTTGTCTGTTTTTAAAAGGTTTTTACAGTATGTTTTGTGGCAAATGATGTTTATGTGACAAAACGTACTGCAAACTTAATTAGTTTTAGACCATAAAGTTTTTGTTCTAGGTAACTAAACTCTTTTGTTAGTTAGTGAACAAAACAGATATGAGAACACGAGAGTGTAAGGTAAAAGGAAATAAGAATGTATGCATATATCTCTTCTTAACTGCAGTAAATAAGTGTTAGCTTTTTTAAATTTTTACAGATGGAATTTACAAAAAGCAGCAGAAGTGATACAATTTCTACGTTTAAAACACCCCTGACATGTGAAATTAAAATAAATGTAATTCACCATTTTGGTGTGGCGGCCATCTTGGACTCATTCAATTTTCAAACAAAAAAAAAAACAAAATCAAAGTCGGCTCATCTGTTCGACTGCTACGATGCCACAAACACACAGACACACAAAAACACACTATTACGATTCATAAGATAGAACGCACTGACAGACAGACGGAGGCTTATTAACAGCACCCTTTTGTTAGGGAACCCAAAAGAGGTTAAGCATAAGGTTTCTATGACCTATTTGCCGCTGAGTTATATTTGATACTGAATAGAAATTCCATTATATTATTATAATAACGGTGCAATTTACTAAAGCTGGTTCGATCGATGCCACTGTCCGGTCAACCACGTCTACTAACGTCGGATATAAAGCTTAAACTGCATGAAATTCTAAGCCGATTTGTAGTAATATCATTGACTAGCTTTCGTCCGCGATTTTGTCTTTGTAAGGTTTTCAAAATCCCTCAAGGACCCTTTGTTTTAAGAATAAAACAAAAGATCCTCGAGAATTTTGAAAACTTTATATAGAGATATAATTAAGGTAGGTTATACGATGTCAATCCGTTCTTCCATTACGCAGCAATGGATATTGAGTTCATAATATAAAGGACAAACCAATAAACAAAACACATTCGCCCTTATATGTATATTAGTAGCATAAGATACTTTAATATTACTTCAAATATAAATTTCGAAAAACGAAAAAAGAAACCGTTTTCATATTTAATCATAAGATAATATTATACATTATTTACTTCACTTAAATCATATTAATAGATGAAAGAGCAAATTGACTTTACTTTTTCAGATAATATATTTTGTGTTGAATTTTAAAGATGTCAAAGTTTAAAATGTAAAACATTAAAGAGGATACTTTTAACGAAAAATCTTTAATGAATAGGTCGGCTGTGGTTAAAGCTATTAGCTCAAATAGTTTTCGCTACAAGAAGTCGGTTAAAAAAGAGCAAGAAACAGAAACGCTTTCGACGATATTTTATCTAAAAATATCAGCGTCCTCTTTAAATTTTGTATGGCTTATTTTGCAATTTTAAGGAGGTTAGTGAAAATTAAAAATTTGTTATTTTTATGAATTTTAAGTAGATAAAATTACCTAAGTAATTAGGCCAAAAAGTTGTGTGGACTTTATGAATGAGAATTTAAGTATTAGTTAGCAAATCGAAATTAGAATCTCACTTATAAATTCAAAGTTTTGTTAGTTTCTGGTGTAACAATATGTTAATACAAGTCCTTAATCAATATTAAGCGTATTCAAACTTATAAGTTAGAATAGAATAGAATAGAATAGAATAGAATAGAATATCGTTTATTCATTGACATGTACAAACACAAATTAAATAGGTACACTTAAGACTTACACATTACAATTGCTTAAAATATAACTAGAGGTATCTACTATGTATCATGCCAATGAAAGGGTCCTAGCTCAGCTCAATGCTGTGGATACAAATATGTAACCACAACGCTGTTATTCTGCTAGGGCCCGCCCGAGGGAAGTTCATGATTAATTAAATAAGTACATACAAAGCGAAAGTGTATTATTATCCTAGAATACTATTAAAATGTTCTTTACTTTTTGAAGTTTGGAAGGTTTTTCATTTTTAATTAAATTTTACTTAAATTTTAGTGCCACGGCTAAATATCTGATCAATCGTTTTTTTGTATGTTTAATAAATAGTTTCTTAATAGTTTTTTGAAATTTAATTTTGAATTCACATTTCGAAAAGGTGGAGGAATGTCGTTCCAGCATTTCGTGGCAGCATATTTAAAGCTGCCACGAAATGCTGCAGATCTGTGGCGTGGCATTGATAATGGAGGCACTATTGTCCTAAGCCCAAAACTTGGCGCGCGCCAGTTCAGTTTAGTGTACAGATATTCTGGTTTTTGGGATTTAATAACACCGAATAATAAAGTGCCTAGAAGTAAATTATATCTATTTTTGATTTTTAACAGATTGTGTTCATTTAGAAAAGGAGTAACATGTGATCTTGGCGGAATGGGAAAACAATAACGAGCACATGCATTTTGTACACGCTGAAGTAGTCGCCACGATTTACTTAACAAGCATGGACCATAAACTGTCAAACAGTAATTTAATTTTGACAAAATGAGTGTATCGCAAAGTTTAATTCTGAGGTTAACACTAATGTAAGGCCTAAGTTTGTACAGAACTTTAAGTCTATAAAAACAGTTCCGAGCAAGATCAATTACATGGTTCTCGAAGCGTAAGTTTTCATCCATACGCAACCCAAGATTACGTGTTTCATGTACATGTTCAATGTTTATTCCATCAATGCATAGTTTTGGCTGCTGAACTAGTATTTTACTGACCTGCTTCTTAGTACCTGTGACCATAAATTTAGATTTAAGGGGATTAAGGATAAGAGCGCTTTGTTGGCACCATTGTGAAATATTGTTTAGTACCTTGTTCATCTGGTTAACTGCATTACTCACATCTTGGTGATCAACAGGTACATATATTTGAAGGTCGTCAGCGTATAAGTGATAATGACAATTTTCAATGCAGTTGATTAGATCAGCAGAATATAATATAAATAAAAGAGGTCCCAAAATGGATCCCTGTGGAACCCCTCTGTTAACCGCTTTAAGTGAAGATACTAAGTCCTTTCCATCGTTTTTACGGATAACCACTTGTTGCATCCTATCCTTAAGGTAACTAGCGAACCATTGCACTGTAGTAGAAGAAAACCCATAGTGTGAAAGTTTGGCAAGCATTAGTCTTATATTGATTGAGTCGAAAGCACGTGAAAAGTCTAACAGCGCAAGAATACTACCTTTGCCAGAATCCTGAGAGGTAAGTAAATTATCAATAACGTCGGAAAGAGCAGAAGAAGTGCTACGATGTTTCCTGAATCCCGATTGAAAATAAGGTAAAATATTATTGTCCTCACAATACTTAATAACTTGATTGTAGATAACTTTTTCAAGAATCTTAGAAATGTATGGAAGAATACTTATCGGCCTTAAATCTTTTATATCTACAGGATTGTTAATTTTTGGCAAAGGAAGGACTAGAGCAGTTTTCCAGAGTGAAGGAAATGTCGAGGACAAAATAGATTTGTTGACTATAGCTGTTATGACGGCGAGTGTAGTAGGTAATGTGAGAACAATCATATCCATATTAATTTTATCTATACCTTGTGCATTTGATTTAATTCCCAGTATGATTTTCGCCACAACATTTTCATGTACTGTTTTGATTTGAAAGTTACTATCTGAGGAACATTTCTGTGACTCAAAGTGTGCAAGGAGGGACCTGTCAACAGTATCAGTACAAGGTATGTTCAAGAAATGATCATTTATAGCATTAGGATTATCGAAATGTTCCGGAATATCAGAGGTGTTCTTGAAAGTAGGTAAAACGTGTTTTTTGAGATTTTTCCATAAGTAGGTAGAATTACGTAAGTGTATGTTTATGTGATAATCATAATAAGCTTTCTTTTCACTAAGGGCACTAAAATGAGAAAGATGTTTTAACTCTTTGTATTCGCGTTTTTTGTCATCTGTCTTCAATGCATTGTATTTTGCATGAGCTTCATCACGCAGTTTCATAATAAGGCGAACATTGCTGGTTAACCAAGGGCTGTATTGATCTTTTGTTAGGAATGTAGTTATAGGCGCATGTTTATCAAAAATGTGTAAGATTATTTTGTTAAATGACTCCACCGTATGGTCAACGCTATCATCGTTTATAATAGCATTCCAATTTACGTTCTCTAGGTCTTTATTAAATTCTACCATGTTGATTTTCTTTATCGGACGATAGGTTATTCGTTTTGACGGTATCTTAGGCTTTTTTATTTTCGCTTCTGCTATAATCATCGCATGCCCACCAAGCTCAGGATTATGATGTATTTTAAGATTATTGATAGGAAAGTTAGCACAAATAATATCTATAAGAGTATTACTGTGGGATGTGAAGTGCGTGGGCTCTGTAACATAGTTATAAAGATTTGTGCAAGTTAAAAAATTATTAAGTCGTTGGGAACTACAGCTGCCACTATTTAATAAGTTAACATTAAAGTCACCTAGTAAGACAATTTCATCATATTGGGTGAAGAACAAAACTGATTCAGTAAGTGTATCAAGAAATGTATCCAAGTCAAGCCAAGGAGGCCTGTAAGCGGTACCTATTAAGATATGGTGTAAATTCATACTTAGCGATATCCACATCTGTTCAACCTCGGCAGGCCCGGATGGGTGTGAACACTTACGAACCTTAAGCCCTTGCCTAACGTAAAAACCTACACCTCCCCCTCGAGATCGGACTTTAGGTGATCGTGGTAGATGAATGAGTTTGTAACCCTGAACGACTGGTGCTTGCGCATCTTCGCCTGTTTTGAGCCACGTTTCATTTATGGCCAAAATATCAGGTTTATGGGACTGTAATGCAACAGAAAACTCGTCATGATTAGTAGTAAGTGAGCCGGCGTTGAACAAACCTAATTTGAGAAATTTAGATTTATTGCCTTCTAAAATTTTGTAAAACCAAATAATAAAACCAACATGATATAATAATAGTGATCTTTGTTTTCAGACCCATAAAACCCAAAAATAAATAAAATATAAAAATCATAATAAAAAACTGAGAAGAAAAACTAAATAAATAAAAAATAGTCAATAAAGCAGAAATGCACCTAGTTGATTTGCATCGTTTTCCATTGGCATGAAACACAGTAGAAAGTAAGTGTTTTTTAAAAAAATAAATAAAGAAAACAAAAAAAGTTACAATGTTGTTACAAGTTACAGTATTATTTTCAATATATTTGTTATAATATACATAATCACTGACTAAAGAAGTTGGCGTGGTATTACTATTCTTAGGTAATTTTATCTTCACAAAATATCTAATATAGGAAAAAGCCAAGAAAAGCGTCAATGTTAGTTCTATTTTTAAAATAATACAAGCGTGATAAACAAACTTTTTAAACTTTAGTTGACTTATAATATCCAGAATGAATTTAGCACACAGTAACAGAAACAAATAAGATAATATTGCAGACATGCATGCAACCCAAAATAAGTAATTAATTACAACTGAAAGAATTTTGCAAGTATTCTTGAGTAAGCCGGGGGTATAAACGTTAAAAGTAAGATTCATACAGAGAACCTTTACAATATTAAAATACCTGTCTCCACGTAAAGTTTGGTCTTTTATATAAGTTAAAACAATTAACATTAGGAATATTATTAAAATATAATAATTATCCGACTCAGTATATGAGCGTACAATCCCTTTGTGATCAGAATAAAATAAATAAGAGGTAGTGCAGCTAAGCAACAGAAAGAGAAGTATCAGAACCGCACAATATTTTATCGACGTCACTCTCCGTTTGCAAGAGAAGTACTTCAGAAGACTCAGAGCGCCTGGCGTAGACTCTGCCTTCTTTTGTCCACACAAATCTCCATCTCGCCGTACGAGCGGCGTCGCGCGCCTTGACAAAGATCTGCCTGTTAATTTTTGTAAGCCTTTCGTTGATATAGAAACGTTTGGGCTCGTGCGAAGGCAGGCCAAGGTCACTTGTAGTTGTACCGCGACGAACGCGCGCGTTCTTGAGGAGTTCATCACGATTAGCGCGACGCAAAAGTCGCACGACAATTGGTCGTGAACGAAACGAATGTGCTGCACTTGATGAATCATCAACTCGCTTAGGACCGACTCGGATAGAACTGACAATGTCTTGAGCCTCGATTTTAAGTCCTATTTTAGCTGCAACTGTGGTAACGATATGGGTCAGAGACTCATTTTCAAATTCTGGGATTCCCGTGATTTGAATGTCGTTGGCCAGGTTTGATTGTTCCCTGGCATTTAGCTCAATCTGAAGTTGGTTGATTGATTTCTTTAAAGTTAGATTCTCATTTTCCAAGTCCTTAAATTTATTTTTACAGCTTGTTACCTCCTTATTCAGATCAGTAATTTGATCAGATAAAAAATTTGTTGTTGTTGTAAATTCAGACTTTAATTTCTCAAGAGCACTGCTTAATTGATTGCGAATTTCTTTTGCCAAGCAGGCTTTCATAAATTCAAGTTTTGAGTCTAGAAGCGCAGCGAACTGTTGATAAGAAATAACTCCCGATGGATTTGCTTCGCTTTGATTGGGACGTTCAACAGCATCACTTGCTTCAAGAACTGTCAAGTCATCGCAAGACATATCGAGCTGCGAAGTTGTTTCAGTGGTCACAAATTGTTGCCGCACCGGTGTGTCAGTACCCTTACGTCTCGAAGTGACATTCTCGCAAGACGGGCAACGCCAAGATTTTTTAATGTTTGAATATTGTTCCATATAGTAGGCTAAAGTCATGTTTAGGCATTGATAATGGTATTTACCCTTACAGGCCACACAATTAATCAGTTCGTCTTTGCGTAATTCCTTTGGGCAAGCGAGACACTTCAATGTTGACATTTTATTTGACGGTTAATTTTATACGCTAAGTTAGTAAACCGCCACACTCAACAGAATAGTTGATTTAACACACTAAAACAGCTCTGCCACTCGCGAATTTAACTAAAAGTATGTATTGTACTATGCCGAATACAATTTAACCACTTAAGTTTACCGTAAAGAACAATTTACAATTATAAACGATTTATTTTTTGCCGAGCGCTATCGAACACGTCTTTCCGCGAGTTCGTGAACTACCCACTTTTTCTAAGTTACTTAAGCTTTATTGATTCGAATATTGGTACGGAAATTTATATTTTTACCTATTTTCTGGTTTTTAATCTCAGTAATAACATAAATAGAGAGATAGATAGATAGATAAAAACTTTATTGCACACAAGAATAAGAAACAAAAATTAATAAAACTTAAAACTACGCATGCAAAGGCGGCCTTATTGCTACAGAGCAATCTCTACCAGGCAACCATTGGTGATAGGAGTGACCTGCCTGCGACCTTTCAGTTTTCAGTCCGCACCTTTAACCGTTGGGCTATTGAGGCTTTTATTTTATTAAATACCTACAGTAAACACTAAAAACAAACTTGAAGACTGAACTCGAAGATAGGATGCTTTGGCTGTAGGTACCTACTTAAGAATTGAAAAAATTGAAAAAGAGTTTTGTTGGAAAGACCTTTTCATCTTTCATTATTATGTAGGCACAAAGTTTTGAAATAGGTCTTAAAACTTTCGAGTCAAGTAATACATTTCCTTCAAGCGCCTGAGCGGTTGCATTAAAAGTTTTATATTTCTTTCATACGCGTTTTGAGCTGCTTCCTTACTCCGTTATTTGATTCTGTACTAAACTTTACTGCAGTAAGTTTAAACCGTAAGCAGATTTTACTGTCTTGAACTACACTCGTAACCTTAGTATTCAGTATCGTAACCTTAGTAGTAGTAGTAGTTTTTAAGAAAATGAAGCCGAATGAAATACAACCCCAAAAAATAAATGAGTTAAAGGTCTAAAATTTTTCGAAACGAATTTTTTCGTATTAAGGATGCAGCGATAATTTTCAGGCATAGCCTTTAGTGACAACACAATATTACTTTATCATAGTACGTTTATCTCACGAAGTTACGGGCGCTTTGCATGTGGTTACGTCGTGTACATGCACATTGCGTAAGTGTGCGTGCCTGTCAGGAGCCTATGGGAGTGCTCAGGCGCGAGCAAGCTCTCGCTCACACTTACACAGATACGACACACACACAACCATGAGCCTCGTACCCTCGTGAGTTGCAAGAACTATACCATATATTTTATTTGTCCGTTCATTTAAATTAAACCTACGTCATTAAACAACCGTAAGTAAGTTTCGTTCGCCGCCAGCAACACATGTTTGAACGTGCTCGCCGTAAGTTCTCACATTTTAATGCTTTCATTGCGGAATTCTGCAGAATGCTATAAATGTTAACGCGGAATGGAAAATGTCTGCATCTTAGAAAATAATGGTATTGTCTGACAGGGAAATCTTTTCTATTCCACGTATTTTGAATTCACGGGAGAATTACTAAAGTTTAACTCATTTTTTCACCAAACTGCCAAAAAAGGGTACCTAATGTTTTATGAGTATCATGGTAGGTAATGGTATGTACCTATGTACCCATGTATTCTTGCAATTCACGACGGTACGTGGCTCATGGTTATGTGTGTGTCGTAACTATATAAGTGTGACCGCTCCCACCTGGGCTCCTGACAGGCACGCACATTTACGCAATGTGCATATATACGACGTAACCACAAGTAAAGCGCCCGTAACTTCGTGAGATAAATATGTCTATTTATTTGGCATTTTACGCAGTCTAAGCGGTTCAAAGGATCTTTCCTGTCTCGTTTCGGCCCGACGCGGAATTGGGCCGAACTTTGAATGTAGTGTCACTCACAATGCGACGCTCTCGGACGGTACACAGATGGTATTTTCTCCTAAATATATTTTCATAGATACTTTGTGTACACAATTTATACGTTGCAATAATTTAAATACCTAATAATATTTGGGAGACGCAAACGGCGCAAGATCCTGTACTGTGGTGATTATTTCAAGAACGTATATTTAGCAATAGTGGTCTATCGGTTAGTGTAGTTCTTTCAACTCACGAGGGCATGTGGCTTATGGTTGTGTGCGTGTCGTATCTGTATAAGTGGGAGCGAGTGCTTGCTCGCGCCTGACCATTCCCACCTAGGCTCCTTACGCACACTTATACAATGTCCATGTACACACCGTAAACACAAGTAAAGCTCACGCGCCCTCGTGAATTGCAAAAACTATAAAATAGTTCCTATACAAATATATTTAACCATATTTAAACCATTATATTTAATTCTGTAAGCTATCGCATCGATCGCGATGAATAAGGTATTTCCTAAGCAGCTGATGAGCTTTATTCCCCTCACGCAGGCGTCTATCGTAATTGGAATTCTCGGCGAGATTTAGATCTTATAAGGAAGATCGACGTCAAATAAATCACGTGCTAAGGCTCGCTGGAAAATTTTAATGACAGTGAAGCGCGTCCTATATTAAGGAGTGGGAAATTCTGAAGCCACGCGCTAATAATAATATGCGATATTAAAAAGCTAATTCCTGGAATTGGAGTCATTTATTTCGATTTTCCCAGTAAAACGTAATAAAAAGTAAAATTGAAGCAATAACGCTGTAATTACAATAGTAAATCAAAATGGAACGGAACAGTGCGCGTAGCACGCTTACCAGTAATTTGCAACGCAGTGCATACAACTTGCAACAGTTTTACAAAACAAAAAACTCCCTTGAATTCAAATTCAAAATTTATTTATTTCATATAGGCTAACTTGTAGCTCTTATCACACATCATAAATCAACCACCGGTTCGGAATGCAAATTCTGCTGAGAAGAGCCGGTAAGAAACTCAGCAGTGACTCTATTCAAAAAAAAAAAATTTACAATAGGTAACAAAGCTATGCTATGGATTCAGTGCTTCCACAATGAAGCTTCAAAAATGCATACGTAGGTACACACAATCCAACGCATGTCAAGGTGGGCAGTCAAAGCAGACCCATTCCCGTTGGTGGCACCCGTTCACGAGCATGACATGATGAAAATATTATATTGCGTGATTATTCCTAGTTATAGAAATAAAAGCCTATTGTGATAATTCATAATACACGAATTTTTCACAAATCTCGCAGAAACCCTATGTTTTCCGCAAGGTATTCCGGAATGATAAAAGCACGCTCCAGGTCCTTAACTATTAGGTACAATTACACCATATGAGATTTTAGTATCGTTAGGTTTTCTTTCAATAGTTACATTAAATTTCAATAAAATACTTTCTAGAAAAATTTTTTATAAGCCTCAATAGCCCAACGGTTAAAAGTGCGGACTGAAAACTGAAAGGCCGCTGTTTCAAGTCCCACACGTTGCACTATTGACGTACCCAGTGCTAACACAAGAGAAGAGAATATAAGTCAAGTTCGGCTTGGCTAATATTAATATTCTTTAAAAAAAAATATCTGAAATAAGTAGCGCAGACAAAGAGTGAAACTCGAGAAATACTTATAAAGTTTATTAAGTCTGAAACAAAAACAAGTTTTATTTTAAGGAAAGTAATTTCGCTTGAGTCCCTTTTAAAACCTGTTATATTAAAGTTTCTGTCTACCTGAATTATTATGAAGGATGGATGGATTTCATCACACTTCAAACTTCGTGGGAAGTGATGTTTCAGCCCAGATTAAATAATAAAGAAGCTTACATAGCTTACGTAGCTAACGTGGCTAATCTATGTTATTAATTTCACAAAATAAAATCTATTATTTTATATTATATATTTTAATTATAAAGTTAATTTTTATTATATAAAACAACTAGTTGATGCCCGCGGCTTTGCCCTATTGAATTAAGTTTTTAAAATCCCGCGGGATCTCTTTGATTTTCCGGGATAAAAAGTAGTCTATGTCAATCTCTGTCCTCAACTATACCCGATGCAAAATAATAATCAGGATTGAAGGATAAACCAACAAGCTAACAAACAAACACACTTTCGCATTTATAATATTAATAAAGATTCTAGAATATCATATCTGGGGATAATATCCAAAGACATTCTATGAAATAGTGATAAAAGCTATCTTCCATTACCGAAATGGTAGTAAGTTTATTGAAATATATTGAATACCCATTTCCTAAGGGTGTTATTGTACTACACTTTTACTACATCGTATTTCATTAGATTGTCTCCTCATGAAAGCAATACTTTTAAAAATATTTTCGATACAATAAAGCCTGTAATAATGGAAACAGAACGGTGTCATCTATATATGTACAATTCAAAGTCCTGACTGACTGACTGAGATATCAACGCACAGCCTAAACTATTGAAGTTAGAAACTTGAAATTTTTACAGTTGGTTCCTTTTATGACGTAGGCGCACACTAAGAAAAGATTATTGGAAATTCCACCCCTGAGGGGTTCAAATAGGGGATGGAAGTTTATATGAAACTCCGTCATTTATCAAGCTGTTTGCATCAAAGTTGGTATTAGAGCTTTCAGTTAAAAATAAAGAAGTATGTGTGTCACAGTTTTTCAAAATTCCACCCCAAAATCTAATTCCACGCGGACGAAGTCGCGGGGGCAAAAGCTAGTTTTATACAAGCCTTAATAGCGCAAGGCCAAATGTACGGCCAAATTTCTCAAAATAACGTATAATTATCGCATTTATAGTAAGGATAAGGATTGTTATTTTTATCCGACTTCAAGAGAAGAGGGGGTTCTCAATTCGACGCGTTTTTTTTTGGCGATGTTACTCCATAACTCCGTCAAATCTGAACCGATTTCAATAATTATATAAATCGTAAATAGGTACTATTAGGCAGGTATACTTGTTCAATTCGCCCGCGAAACGGACGGGCCTAAATAGAAACGATGAAACCGATGCGCGACGCTGGCCCGACTTCATCATATTCATACGTGTACAAACTAAAATTATTTTTTACTTTTAAGTGGCGTTTTAAGTCGGTTTTTTTTAATTTTGTTTCATATTATTATTACTTTGTATGCCTTTCATCGCCCCCCACAGCCAAAATTTCTCTCGCTCATCAAAATAAAAATAAAAAATCGTGATAACCATAAGTCGGTACTCTGACACTCTCGAGCTCTCACAAATTGCCACCCGCGGTTCCAGCACGTGCTTCACATAAATACGACGCCAGATTTAGGAGGCTTTCGCGTTGAAATTCAATGGAATCTAACACTTAATGTAACAATAGTACGTGTGAAGCATTAAAGTTGTCTTTAAATATACCACTATACATTATTTTATTTTATTCACATAAAATTATATGATATTCAAATATTTTTTTATATATTCTTTGCATCTTTAATGCCTGTTTTCCCCAACCATTATTAAAGTACTTATTCTCTAAGTAGGAGTCTCCAAGCTAAGTGACCCCTTTGATCTTTTAATGATTACCTAAACCGTATATTTATCGAAATTTTATCAAAAATTTTTGATAAAATATAGATACCTTAGACTCAATTACTTTACTAATTTACTAAAAATATTTTAATTAGCTTAGATCACACTAATATTATAAACTTTCGCAGTTTGATTGTATGTGTGTGTGTGTTAGTTCCTGTTTCACACAAAAAGTAATGGATGGATTATTCGTTGTGGCGTGAAAGAACAAACACACACACACACACACATACACACACACACACACCAACTTCCACCTTTATAATATTAAGGGCGATGCCTACTTAGTAAGAATAGCTGAATCGATGCAATATTCTAGACTTCTTATAAATGAGTCTTATCGAATCTAAGATTATAGATAGTTCCGTAAGTATAGTCGTACAAAACGCTGGCTTACGTCCAAGTACTGCCGTTTCATTTCTGAATTGGCAAGAGCTTGTTTGAGAACATTGCTTAACTTTGCACGAACAAATGCTTCTAATTTAAAGCCTTTCCGACCTGTAATAGAAAACTTCAAACAGAAACCAGGTAACAGGGAATATTTATTCAGAACTATTTGACTAGTTGATGTCCGCGGCTTCGCTCGCGTGAATTTTGTTTTTAAAAATCCCGCGGGAACTCTTTGATTTTCCGGGGTAAAAAGTAGCCTCTGTCACTATCGCGGTCCTCAACTATACCCATGCAAAAACTCGCATCAATCCGTTGCTTCTTTGCGGCGTGATTGAAGAACAAACCAACAAACGTTCGCATTTATAATATTAGTAAAGATTCGTCGAATAATGCAAAAAATAATAAATTTTTATTTGCTTGTTTTCGCTGGATAATAATAAGTTATATGTACATTATTTAAAACGTTAACAACATGTAGGAATTATGTTCTCATAATAACATTGTTCCATTTAATTGATACAATGATCGATTATGTGGAAGGCGAAAATAACTCATTAACTTTAATCATTATAATTAATCCAAATCCAACGGTCCCCACCTTTATATCAAGCTATAAGTATTGCTATAGGTTTTAATTAAAATAATAGAAATCACTAACATTCTTCTTTTCTGTTAAAATCTTTGCATTAAAGTCCATTGATATTTTAATATTATTAAAATCAAAGCAGCTTTGAACTTCAATTTCAATTAACATAGACTCTAACGCTATAATTTTCAGTAAAACATTTCGTTTTATGGATGAAAAGGAATCAACGAAATATATAAAAGGTTTCTAGGAGTTCATTATCTTCGAAATTCGGTTTGATGTAAGAACTATAAATCATTCTGTTTTCAATATTATGATATTATTGTATATGTATAAAAAGGGGTGGATATGTTACAAGCGTGCGGTAAATGAACCGTGTAATGGCAGATATTTGTCGTAATTTGTCATATCATTGGACAATGAAGTCACTCTATTATACTTTTCGTCGGTCGGCATAATTTTTTCACTTGTTTTGTGAGTATAAAACTCAATCCAGTAGAAATCATTGAGTATCATGTTATACTTATTTTAATCTCTTTGTACTTTAAAGCGAATGAACTACTGAGCCGATTTTGATGAATGGTGTGTCAATCGATTTATTATTATGATCCGAGTGACATAGACTACATTTTATAGGAATAAAATAATTATAACGGATGTTAAATCCAGTTTTCCGAAGTCGGGTTACAGTTTTTAAACGACTTTTATTACGATAAATAAAAGGTAAGTACGTCATCATCTCAACTAATAGATGGGTGTCCACTGCAGGACATAAGTCTCGCGATAAAATTGTCAGCGGACATGATCTTAGAATAGGATAGGATAAAAATAATAATGTCTTCCCGACCGAATCCGGCCACGGCGGCCAATCTCCACAGAGATAAGCCATCTGCACGGGAGATATTATAGTGCAGTGTGTGCAAACAAAGGTGCACTCTCATAGTCCGATAGGGAGCGGAGAGATCAGACGCAGGACCGACAGCTTTACGTGCTCTCCGAGGCACGGAGGTGACTCACCGCTAACTTCCTAACTCCGGGCTAGTACTGAGAATTTCTTGACAGAAAAACCCATACATATTGTGGCCCGACCCGGGAATCGAACCTTGCCATCTGCAATCGAACTTGCTAACCACTAGACCAGCCAGGCAGTTAGGATAGGATAGGATAGGATAGAGAGATATGGAAAAGAAAAGAATAGAATAGAATGGAATATTTTTATTCAAATAATCTCTTACAAAGTACAATCGAATCCTCAAAATCTACTATAGTACGTTTATCTCACGAAGTTACGGGCGCTTTACTTGTGGTTACCTCGTGTACATGCACATTGCGTAAGTGTGCGATCCTGTCAGGAGCCTAAATGGGAGAGTCAGGCACGAGCAAGCTCTCACTCACACTTATACAGATATGACACACACACAACCATGAGCTACGAGCTCTCGTGAAATGAAAGAACTATACTACTCTAGCCGCCTACATCCAGCAGCTGTCAGTGACTTGCTTAGGTCGTCCGTCCACCTGGTGGGGGGTCTTCCAACGCTGCACCTCCTATCATGGGGTCGCCAATCTAGCATTGATTTTACAAGGTCCATTTGCCCAGTCCATTGGCACTTCAGCTTTGCGAAACGATAAGCTGTCTGTTGGGAGGCTTTGGCCATGGCTAGTTACCACCCTACCGTCGAAGACGTGCCGCCAAGCGATTTAGCGTTCCGGCACGATGGCGAGTAGAAACCAATTAGGGGTATGAGTACACTGCCATACCCCTTCCAAGTTAGCCCGCTACCATCTTAGACTGCATTGTCATTTACTATCTGGTGAGATCGTAGTCAAGGACTATCTTGTTATCGAATAAAAAAATAAGCTGAAGATACATATTATAAACTAGCTGTGCCGGCGACTTCGTTCGCGTGGAATAGTGACTTTTCGGGCAGCATATTTTGAATTACGTATACCGTCGACGCTCAGGCGCGAGGCGTGTAGTACGTACTCTGTACGTTAAAAATGTTCGCCGTGATTCTTTAAATTGACATAACTTTTTTATTTATGAATCGATTGACATGAAATAAACACTAAATGTTAAGTGAAGCTTACTACAATATATTAGTGAAAACCGTATTTAAATCGAATAAGCCGTTTCTGATATTAGCGTGCACAAACACACAGACAAAGAGACAAACAGACAAAAAAAAATTAATTACAATTTCGGGTTCGGCATCGATATAATAACAACCCCTGCTACTTTTTTTTTATATATTTCCATTGTACAGACACCACTTTTCTACAGTTGTAAGTTTTTCTTTTGTTTAATCTTTCTTAAATGTGCGCCTTACAATTGTAGAAAGCAATAAAAAATATTTATTATTACAAAACAATTTATAATACAGGCAGTTTAATGAAACCGTAATTTGATCTGAAAACCACAAATTATGCTTGAATCTCTTGTACGTCGACATAGATACGGTTTCATGTAATTTTTAATGCCGACTTGCAGCTATCATTTCAGGCAGTTGCTTTGAGACGATATTACCGGTTGGCAACTCGCCATGCACGCTGTAGCTTGACTAACGTTTGTGTTGCATCTATATCTTACGCTACAGTGAGTTATTGTGACGTCAGTTTGTTGGCCTCTAATGCCGGCTGAGGAATGATAGTAAACTTGGATGCATATTGAGATTCTCGCTGTTTGATGTACCTATTGTTATGTATAATTCTATGAGCAAACCAGGTGAAGTTCGATCTTGATTATCTTAACTTCGCCGTTATAAGTTAGCCCGCTCCCATCTTAAACTGCATTGTCACTTACCATCAGGTGAGATCGCAGTCTAGGACTACGTTGTTAACCAATAAAATAAAAAAAGAGATTATCGGTGAAAGCCTTGTGGTTTGGCTCAATGTTGCGGCTACATTATCGTGCGAAAATTCCTGTCGCGTTGTCGCGATAAAATTATCGCGATGTTTGTCGCGATGTGCGTCGCGACGCAGCACTCTCTCTTGCGTCTTCAAGTATCTGCGCGCCTCGTCTTAATGTGAACTGACCCTTCTTATATAGTATCTGGATTTCTTATGAAATATAAAAAAATAGTTATAAGCATCACTAGAACATAATATTTCGTTGGAAAAATATCTCAAAGTGAACATGATATTATTACACAGTACCAATTATTTCACGAAAATATAACAAATGTCAGAAACAGACCATCAGGTCCTTGTTTCAGAATAAAAATAACTAGAGAAATCTTTCATCTTAACTTTAATAATATGTTCGATATAGGTACACAAATTGAAATCTACTTTGTCTCAAAGATTTTCTTTTAAAATAGTTTTTCTGCGAAGGTTTACTCTAAGAATTTATCCTTACTAATATAATATTATATGCGAAATTATTGATGTTCTATATAGCGAGTGAAGTCTGCCAATGTGGACTTGGTCATCGTAATTAATTATGTCCTAATACTTCTTCCATAGAAGAGACCCGAGGCACGTTATTGTCTTATATTTAAAAAAAAATTGCACTAGGTCTTACTATCGCGCAGTGCAGGCACAGTGGTCTCATAACTGGGAGGTCTCGGGTTCGATTCCCGGTGGGGGCAATTTGGGTATTTACCATTTCTAAAATTGTCTCTGGTCTGGTGGGAGGCTTTGGCCATGGCTAGTTACCACCCTACCGTCAAAGACGTGCCGCCAAGCGATTAAACGTTCCGGCACGATGGCGTGTAGAAACCGTTTGGTGACGTTTTGCGACCGATCGCGAAGTGATTGCTGTCGTGTTGCTATTGCTGTTGCTGTTGCAAATTTATACGTAATAACCCCGCCGATTAGGGGTATAGGTTGAATCTACACTGCCATACCCCTTTCAAGTTAACCAGCTACCATCTTAAACTGCATCGTCACCTACCATCAGGTGAGATCGCAGACAAGAACTATCTTGTCATAGAATTAAAAAAAAAAACATGATGTTTGCTTATCACTGCTATCACTCTCTCAAATTGCGAGATTCCATTAAGAGCATAGATACTCGTACTTATACAAATAACACAAGGTATCCCTTGACATGGATTCCAAAATGGATCTCGCAAATGAATTGGTTCACAAATTGCAAAGTTGATGGTATTGCAAGTACTCTTTAGAATTACTCCATTTCAATAGGAACGGTTTTTTTTGCAACCATTTTGATGCGTAGGTTTTATTCAGTTTTCCATCCTTACAAATATGATAAATGCGAAACTGTGTTTGTTTCTTACTTTGTTGGATTGTCCTTCAATCACGCTGCAACAAAGCTACGGATCGACCTGATTTTTGCATATGTAACTAAGTTGAGGACCTGGAGAGTGACATAGGCTACTTTTTATCCCGGAAAATCAAAGAGTTCCCGCGGGATTTTAAAACCTAAATCCACGCGGACGAAATCACGGGTATCAGCTACTATAATAATGTAGGAAATCTTTTCTCTTACATCCTTTCTCATACCTACTAAAATCTCTTTTTTTCTTCTTTTATGTAGCTATTTTTTTTTAGTACAAACTAAAAAATAAATTGACAGTTGATTTTTCTGGTAAAGTAACGTTGAACTCAATTTGTAAATAAACGGGTGTCCATTAAAAAAATACAAAATTTTATAATGTACTTAACTATATTTCAATAACGATATATATTGATTTCAACCATATTAAGTACATAATATAATCGCCAAGTTTTAAAGAAGTTTTGTAAGATGTACATCATTTTTATTAATAAAATCTTAAACGATAAAAATTAAGTACAAATAAATAATCTTTTTAATCTTATCCACGAGAAATATAAATAACATTTTCTTTTACACTTTTATTTTTTATTAAAATAATATTACTAAATACTTAGTTTTTATTCTATAACTACCTACAATACTTATAAATCGTCGCAGTATGTAGAGTTCAAAATAATAACAGCTTAATTTAAACGCTTACCGAGATATCTTCGTTTTCATTTTTTTTTTCTGTAAAAATAATTGTCTGATTGTTAAACAGTCTATAATTTTCTTATCCAAATATAATCTTAGAGTGAAATTTTTTAAAAGAGCTCCAGACCGGAATACTCGCTTTATCCTCTTTTCATTCAGCTTAAACTCACTTGAACTTGTAGACTGCATACATACCCTCCAACGCGAGCTCCTGGCTTCACGCCGAACTTTCACAAAGGGTATAAGATTGCGTGGAATCGGGGTGAACAGATTTTTTCTGGCCTACTTTAGACCTTATCAATATGGAGTAAGGGTGATTAGATTTCGTTCTGGAATCTAGTACAATATCCATAAACTGAGAGCAGCTGTTGAGGAAATTTCATAAAACGGTATTTTGTCAGCATTCCATTTCACTTTTCATTGATTTTAGCATTGAAAATATTTTTCTTGTATTTTTGTGAGCGTTTAAACTTGTACCAATAATAAAAAGTGAAAGAAATTAATATTTTTTTAATTACAAACTCTAATGAAGAATAACTTAATACTTTTTATCGCCTTTTTTAAATTATTATTTATTTTATTTACACTTTAGGCCACCTAACTGTATAGATATTAGATTATTGTATTTTATTTTAACAATAAATAATATGAAATAAATCGAAGTTGTACACTCATTTTTTGAAGCTTTAAACTTTACAAATGCTTTAGAAAATGCTCTTACAGAATTGAGAATTCTTATAATACTGGTATAGATAGATATAATTCTAATAATAATATTATAATAATACATTTCTAGTAATGTACAAGTACACTTATCGTCTGAATTACTAATACAATTTTTTATGTTATCCAAGTTTTATTTTCAACATTTTATAATATCAGAATTTTATTAATTTCAAATTGTGAAATAAAAGAATAAAAGCGTTGAATTACAATAATATTTTGAAAATGAAAAACTCACTCTTTGTATTTATTATCTACTTTTCTTGTACAGGTATTATTTTAGGATTTCTCTATGTTAAAAAATAACTCTACTTTAGCTAACATATTTACAACGATACTTTGAATATATGTAAAAACAATATAAGTTTCATTACTAGCTTTTCATTAAATAAAGTAAGTATAACAATTAATTATTCATACGAAAATTTTTACTGCACTATGTTTGGTTTATAAGTATGAGCAACGGAAGAAAAGCATTATAAATTGTTTCCATAAATAATAACTTAAATAGTTTTAATTATTATTTTATTATATTAAATCATTTATTTTCTTTTTAAAGTATTTTTAATTTTTATTTTGAAAGTCATTGATAACAAATAAATTTATTTTAAATAAAAAACACTATTCAAGAATAGGTATTTAAAAATAAATCGCTAAACGATGACCAGAAGTTCTATTCACTGTCAAACTAATATTGTTGTTGGGGCGACATTTGAAATTTCTGCCTTTTAGACTCCAACGCCATCCATAGATTTGATTACTCCAATAATTCCTGTTGAAAACATGCACTTTATGAAAATTGAGGAAAATGCATTTTTCACATAATATTATGTGGGCTCCTATTACACCGTTTTACCACAGAACTTCGGAAAGTCCTAAGCGATGGCATCCTTACGTGGTTGAAATCCAACCTACTCGTTCGAAACGCTTTAGTTAACGAACCTCTAATTTGTGAAACGCACTTCCAGCGTCGATGTTTCCAGCCAAGTACCATGGAATTTGAGTACCTTCGAGACAAGAGTGAATAGACGTTCTCTAGGCAAGCGCGCTCCTATAACTTAGACCTCACACTGATAGAATAGAATAGGATAGAAAAATTTTTTTTATTCAAATAAACTTTTACAAGCACTTTTGAATCGTCAATGAATCTACCACTGGTTCGGAATGCCTTTCCTGCCGAGAAGAGCCAGCAAGAAACTCGGCGGTTGCTCTTTTCAAAAAAATAAAAATTTTACAATTGTTATTGAAACCATGCTATGTATTCAGTGCTTCCACGATGAATTTTCCTGAGTACAATACAAGTAAAAATAAATACAATACAAATACAAATAAATACAGAGGTCAATGATGAGGTCTAAGATAGTATAGAATTATAGACTATAGTTTGCTTTTATCTCATCACTAGATTTTACACGTCAGACAGTAGACTATAGTCTATACTATTCTCTTTTTGATGTATAGCATTATTTCTCACGATGGAGTGGTACAGCTTTAAGGAGCTTTCCTAGGTATCGAACCAAAAGTATCACTACTACTCAGGTATCGATACTTTTTGCGAATACCTAAGTATCATGCAAACTTGCTGGCAAACTTGATCGTATATTATGTATACGATTGTAAACTAATAAAATTTACTTGTCCAATAAGTAATCAAATCTCATCAAGATTGTATATTTACAATCCTGACAAGTATTAAATATTTGCATTAGACTTGCAACGAATATTCGGTTACTATTCGGTATTCGGCCTATTCGGCTGCTTTTATTATATTCGGCCGAATACCGAATATCTACATATTATTCGGCCGAATACCGAATACTTAAATAATATATTTTGTCATAGAGAAATAATTGGTAAAATGAAAAATTAAAATCGATTGATTACGTATATTTTCATTTCTGTTATAATCATTTAAGTAGTCATTGGTGCATAACACAGGTACATCTTCTGAATTGAAAAAATGGAGGATTCTATGTACATATTTTAATTATTGTGGTAATCAAAATTGAGAAGGGTAAGGTTATCATTTCTTTTATAATCATTTATTAAGTAGTCATTGGTACATAAAACAGGTATATAATTTAATCATTTTCTGTATTAAACAAGTTAAGAATTAGAACAAAACAAAGGAGCGCGAAACAATCACGTCTGTACAAGTTTTTGGCGCTAAAATCCTGCCGAATACTTTTGCCTAATATTCGGCTATTCGGTCAAGGGCCTCGCCGAATATTCGGTATTCGGTATACTGCCGAATATACTATTCGTTGCAAGTCTAATTTGCATACTATCTAGTAGAATACGAAGGTCGTTTAAGCATAATTTTATTGTGAAACATCTATGTACAAACACATCTATGTTCAGCAAATAAATTTCATTTCATTTCATTTATATGGCCTGCCTTAATTGTAGATATTATGTATTTTCATACCTGCATTACGTGTCACGCGGTGTAACGAAGGGTGTCGTCCCCACCGCCAGGCTTGAGCATTGCTTGTGAGCTTGGCCAGCTTTCGGCACAAGCACCATTTGTTCTAAGTCTCCCTGTCGTGAGAACGTGCGGTTATGAGAATGGACGATGGGATAAAACATTTTATACGGAGGATTACATTTTATAGCGCTACTTCATATTTATATTTTGGAACAAAGAGTGCAGCTAAACTGTACGTGACCTATCTCAAATCTCTTTTGTTGTTCAACCGACTTCAAAAAGGAGGAGTGTCTCAATTCGACTGTATGGTTATGTATGTTTGTTACGTGGTTATTCCGCCAATTATAAATTGGTTTTGATAATTCTTTTTTTGTTTGGTAGCTCATACTTCTTAGGTGGTCCCCCAGAAATTATCGAAATTAATTCAGCGCTTTTTAAAAAATAATTACTATTATCACGAATAAATATGGAAAGTCATCAAAAATTCCTGTTATAATTATTCTCAAGAACAAGAAAGTTTCTTAAAATTAGGTCTTAATTGTAAAGGTCGTCAGTAACACAAAAGAGAATTTAATTAAAACTATTATCAAAAGAAAACCAACTTTGTTTTTGTATAAAATCTACTACTTTAATGATGATCGGCACTTTTATGGATAAGATACCTATTGTTTATATAATGCAAAATTTTTCATGTAAGTGAATTCTTAATTAAAATGAGAATAAAGTTTTTTTAACCATATCAAAAGAAAACAAGCTATTTGGATTATTATCTGTTTTATATAACAACAGGGATAGGAACCTTTTGAGAATAAAATTGTGAAAATATTTTACTGAAATGTTTTTCCTTATAAAGAAAATTTATATTCATAAAAAATTCTTATGTTCTTGTAGAAAGCCTTTGCTATCGTACATCATGTATTTATTTTTTGCTGTCGCAAAGTCAATAAACGAAATGATACAAGAAAGACAAACTCACTGTGTACTTTGAAAAAAAAAAGCTAACAAAATACGTGCTCATCATTCTCGGCCTGGGTAAATATTTGGAATGTCCCTTTTTCATGGCCCACTAACATTTCTATTAAGGTTTTTTTACTGGATGACAAGATTGCAGTCTAAGATGGTAGCGGGCTAACTTGGAAGGGATATGGCAGTGTACACTTAACCCATACTCCTAAACGGTTTCTACTTGCCATCGTGCCGGAACGCTTAACGCTTGGCGGCACATCTTTGACGATAGGATAGTAACATCTATAGTCGAACTTGCTAACCACTAGAGCAACGAGGCAGTTACTTCTTTTTTTTTATATATGAATAGCAGGCAAACGAGCTGGCGGGTCACCTGATGTAAAGTGATTACTGCCGCCCATGAACACTTGTAGGCAGAGGCACCACCAATGCGTTGCCGGCTTATCAGGAACTTATTGGTTCGCCCCTTGAATAACCCCCATATTGTAATTATGTTGGAACACTGTCGAAGGGAGATGATTCCACAATTTGGTAGTACGTGGAAAAAAGATCTGGAGCAACTTCACTACTAAAATGATCTTGACGAAAGTTTACACCTTGAAGACTAGACTACTTTTTGACATCAAAACGTGCAAGTGAATAAGTTAGACATTACATAATTAATTACCATTGAATATTTGTTGGTACTCTTCTGAAATTTCATCAATTAAATTGAACTTCATTGATGCTTGAAAGTGTAAAAGTACCAACAAAATTTAACATAATATTGATGTTTGGAAGAGTCAAAGTTCCAACAAAATTTATTCGGTGTCAATTAATCGATTAATTATTAAAATAAAAATAAAACATAGACAAGCATGAAGCACATAGTTCTAAAAAAATAAACTTTGAATCACAGACTGTAAGTTATTATGAAAATTGAAGTTCTCTTGGCGGAAGTAGTGGTTGAGAGGGTACAAGCGGCCTCTTCACTGGTGAGCTAACTGTTAGCCATCGAACTATATCAAGAAGCGCAGTAGTCGTCGCGGTGATTTGAGCTTGAGCCGTCTACGCCGTACGTCTACAGGTTTATATCAGCGAGGTAGGTCAGGCAGTGTACTCACAGAAAAGAGGTATCCAATAATGAGGTCAGCATCCCTGGGAGTGTCCAACGCGTCCTTCTCAAGGACGTCCGTCCGCAGCCAGCGGCAGTCCACGTACACGCGCACCGTGTTGTCGTCATGAACGCTAGTCAAATGTTAAGGAGACTTTAATTAAACTAATGCCGTTTTCACCAACGTTCCCTAACTTATGGGCTTCCTAAGTTAAGTTAGGTGAGCTATCTGTCAATTTTGTTTTCATGAACATTTACGGATCGCCAGGTTGAAGTGACTTTGGGTAAGGGATTGCTTTTAGGGGCTACCTACGTAAAGAGACTTCTCCTTTTATTAGATGATAAGATAGTCCTTGACTGCAATCTGATCTGATGGAAAGTAAAGTAGTGGGCTAACTTGGATGGGGTATGGCAGTGTACATTCAACCTATACCCTAATCTGTTTTTACACGCCATCGTGCCGGAACGCTAAATCGCTTGGCGGCACGTCTTTGACGGTAGGGTGGTAACTAGGCACGGCCAAAGCCTTCCACCAAACCAGACCAGAGACAATTCAGAAATTATAAATTCCCAAATTGTCCCCGCCAGGAATCGAATCCTAAAATTAAATCAAAGGTTGAAGTGACATCGGTTAAGGGATTGCTTTTAGGGGCTACCTACGTAAAGAGGCTCCTACTTAAGGGATGATTTAGGTATGATTGGTGAAAACGGGCGTAATATATTCCTAAACATAATACCACGCTATAGACGAACAGTTCAGCCATGAAAATATAACCTAAACTAAGGAACAACAAAGCATGGAACAATCTCAGGAGATATTGACTCAGTTGAGTCAACATACTCCGGCGTGAGAGCAAAACGTGGGTAGAATGTATTTATAAGGGTACTCGTAAGTATGGTCTTGGTGCACCGCAACATTTGGAACGCCCTTCCGGCTTCCGTTTATCCAACTAACTACAACTTGGGTATCTTTAAATCAAGAATGAATAGGCATCTTCTAGGCAAACGCGCACCCTCTTAAGAATCTTCACTTACCACCAGGTGAGATCGTAGTCAAGCGCTCATCTAGGTATATAATATTAAAAAATATGTACAAAAAATAGATTCATTTGACTATTGAAAAGCATTTCGTAAAGTTTACTTCTTTGAATAGAATTCTCGGTTGGAACGGCTTTTCGAACCAGTGTTTTCAGAGATTCATTTGACGAAAGCACTTTGAAAAAGTTTATTTGAATAAAAAATTATTCTATTTCTTTTTTTTTTATTATCTCAAGTTTTAGGGGACTTTCATCCAACACGGACACTATTCTATTTCTATTTCAGAAAACTTTTCGATTCTGCATATTCTATTTAAAATCAAAATCATAATTTATTTATTTCCTGTAGGCCAACTTGTAGATCTTATGATAAGTCATAAATCTAGCACCGGTTTGGAATGCAGATTCTGCTGAGAAGAGCCGGCAAGAAACTCAGCAGTTGCTCTTTTCAAAAAAAAATTTTTACAATAGCTAACAAAACTATGCTATGTACCTACATACAGTGTTTCCGCAATGAAGTTTCAAAAATGCATTTGTAGGTACATACAATCTATTAGATTGTCGATCGTCAAAGTAGACCCATTCTCGTTGGTGGCACCCGTTCACGAACATGACGCATGATCTAACCGTTGCTTCGCTATTTAACTCACCTTATAGCAATATGGTGCCACCTAAAGTCGTACAACGGTACAGCTAAGTAGATGGATCTTGAGGAGCCGGCGCCCGCGTGCACCAGCCGAGCTGCTCCTCTTCCGGCCAGCTCCAGGGACAGGAAGGAGCCTGTCCGGCGCCGGGAGCGAAGGGAGAATAGGGTTCCTTGACCATATCCTCCACTCTAGAAAAAAGAACTTATTTGAACATTTTCTTCTCATGGATAGAAGAATGCGTTACTTTGCGAAATTCCACGAAGGAAAAATATTTTTTTTTGCTATATTCCGAAAAAGTAGAAAAAATCTGTTGTGTTGTTCCTCCGTTTCTTCTAAACCTGGAGAAACAGCGCGTTTTGCGCGTTTTGAAAACTGAAAGAATGTTCGATCTCCATCCGTAGCATTATTGTCGTACCCACTCCTAACACAAGCTTTCTGTTTATTTGGAGGGGAGAGGAGAATATTCGTCAAGTTCATCTTGGCTGGTATTCCTTAAAAAAAAAAAAACAAAAAAAAAAGTAATAATATTTTGGCTAAAAACAATGTTATAACACAATCCTGCTGTATAATATTTAAGGTGTTCACTGGTTATCATCATTGACAATTTTTATTTACTCTATTTCAGTTTTTGGATTTTTCCGTGTTATTTTATTAGAACTGACATTGCAAAAAAATATTTTTATTTTTCTGTGAAAATAATTTTGAAACGTAAGTAAGTAAGGTGTTAAATAATTATGTTTAATTTACGGGCCTTTAGCTACTGTATAATGTAAAAATTTATTAGGCGTAGCGTTGAAATTCTTTACATTTACATTGCTCTAATTAAAATAAATTACGAAACAGAATTTTTTTCGGGAGCGTGCAAATTTTTCGGAGCGTGTCGCGATTCCGAGCACTACGGCAAGTTTTTGCACGCAAATAGAATTTCCCTCAAAAAGGAATTTCATTAAATAAATGGTACCATCAAGATAAAACATGGTAATTAAAAGTATATTTGGTAAAGTCTCGTAACAAAACTTTTTCAAAACTTCAGTTTTACAAAGGTTATGCCAAACTTTTGTATTTATAATATTAGTAGGATTATGTTTAAGATACCATAAAAAAATATTACGACAAAAAAGTAACTAAGTAGGTACCTACTCATGACATAAAAACTTTTAAACAAGCTAAAATTAAATGAAAATTAAAAACACGACTGCCCAGACAAAAACGAACTAAAAAGTTAAATACCACAGCCCTTTGGAATCTTATTCAAATTAAATGATATATTTTTATGAATTTTCTGGATAATGAACTATAGTTTATGTACATATATATTTTTGGAATTTACTCATAATTTTCTAGATGAAGATTTATATACTTACTCTAATTTTGGAATTTTTTTTCAACTTTAATTTTTAATGCTCACCCATGGGACCATGGTCACCCCATCAATTTTTTTTTAATTTTACTAGCCTATATCACTCGAAATAAGCTAAGGATTCTAACGATACCTCATTTATTGAAATCGGTTCAGGCGTATAGAAGTTATGGTGGAATATAGAATCTCACATACATACATAAATGAACCCTGAAAACAATATACTCCTTTTTTCAGACAGTCGTACAATAAAAAGGTGGTCAATAGGCTCTACGGGTCTTAACAACTTTTATATTTTACCACCATTAGAGAAACCCTGGACTATTGGACTCAACAAAAGCATCATTAATATTTCATACGTACCTCAGGCCTTAGCCTCAGAGAAATGAAAAGCGTGAACTCTCTCGGAAACGTCTTCCCGGCGGCGAATAGTTCTGAGGACGCGATCCATATGTATGAGTTGGGCCGCAAACTGAAGGCATGCGGCCGGTCTGGCACGGCACCCCATCGCGCTTGTGCCGGGTGGAAGTTCCGCCTTGCGCCCGGTGCAAGGGGGTTTATAGTACCTGTAAAGAAATAACTGTTTGAGGACGCGATTCATATGTATGAGTTGGGCCGCAAGCTGAAGGCATGCGGCCCGTCTGGCATGGCACCCATCGTTTCATTGTTGTGTTGTTTATTAAGGACTCTTTCACTGATTGACTATAGACAATAATTAATCAATAGCTATTGATTATTGTTAATTGTTAGTTAAGTTTAGCTGTCTAGTTTATTTTTGTTAACACTTTTTTCCGTTTTTCTCGTTCTTTTTCCAAAATTGTTATTAGGCGCATAACGTATTAGGTTTTAATTTTGTGTATAAGAGTGCCCGCTCGCCATCAAACAATTAATTTTAAGCTTATTTGTGCAACTAAATCGACCGTAGCAATTAACATAGTCGCATGTGAAAAACCACTACTCCAGGGCACGGCCGCTCAAAGCTTCAAATATGTGAAAAGTGAAAAACAGTCAACATATCCAACCCTTGCACTTGCAAAAACCAAAGATGGTTGGTTGATTCCAAAAGTTTCACAATTGGTGGGGGCATTGCTATCCCCATTCTAAGACCCTTAATGCAACAAAACGAAAATCGCCAAAATGTAGATCCGACACTGTTAATTGCTACGGTCGAAATGTAACAATTAAAAAAAAACTCACTCGCTCGAAAAACGTGTCACTAGAATAGAATAGAATAATTTTTTGTTGAAATAAATTTTTACAAAGTGCTTTCGAATCGTCGAATGAATCTACCACTAGAAGAACCAGCAAGAAACTCAGCGGTCGCACTTTTTAAAAAATGTAATAAGTAATAACAATTTTATGTTTGTAATTTACATTTTGCCAAAAGCTCATGCTCAAAAGTCAATTTTGCTCACGCACTGAACAAGTAAGTTCAAATTTAGAAAGCTTACGAAACTCAGTAATAGTCTAAAAATTTTAGTGATGTGCTTAAGCAATTTTTCTAACAATAGGTTGTTCTCCTCACTCGTTCAAAACTATAGTATTTTATTCGTAAATACCTCACATGTTCAGTGAATAACTAGGTTCCGGGTACTATTCTGGATTTCAATCCCATGACTGCATACTCTCATAAGAGTGAGGGGATAAAGAGTGCATCTATATTTGTACATATAATGTCTCCCGCGCAAATGGGTAATAAATAATCTGACCAAAATTTAAAAAGTATTTTATATCTGAAACTAAATTGATGCTTAGTGCTTTCCTTTACCAGCCATCTAAAGTTCACAACACTAGTAATTTTGAAAACAAACATTCTTTTATAAATAATTGTTTTAGATCGACAGCTAAGTTACTCTTTTTTGTACCAAATTTATTATTAATTAAATATAAATAATCTATCACAAAAGTCCATTCTACAAATCAAACACAACGAACGCCGTCACTTAATACCTAAGTAATCGAAACCGAAGTCAAAAACAAACTCAAATTGGAAATTACAATTTCTTTTCTATTTGCCACAATCTCTGGAAACGATTGGAAAAATAAACTTTTCCAATTAACAAGACTAACTGACCTTCACTGTTCGCCCTAGCAACTTGCCTCTGAGCGGCATATCCCTTATCGATAACCGATATTGTATTTATTTTGACAACGTCCCTGGCGCAGTGGTGAGCGCTGTGGTCTTACAACTGGGAGGTCTCGGGTTCGATTCCCAGTCGGGAAAATTTGGGAATTTATAATCTCTGAATTGTCTCTGGTCTGGTCTGTATACTCAACTATAAATAAAACTCGTCTCTCTCTATCTCACGTCACTAACTAAAAATCATTTCGATCCGGAGCTTTCTTGCGGTGTGATTGAAGGACAAACCAATAAACTAAAAAAACTCACTTTCGCATTTATAATTTTAATAGGGATATTGTTTTCTGATGGTCTTCTTATACGAAATTCAGGATCAAGATATCAGGATCGGACATCGGAATTCAAGATTCTTGACATCTAATGTATACTCTAAGTAAGCGTTTCCACTGAAGTGGAATGGAGTAGAAACGTGCTCAGCTGTCCAATCAGATCATTGATAAAATTATCACGTCATCTCTCAAAGATTGGATTGGTATGCTGAGGTCCGCTTTGTTTCAATAGAAACGCACTCTAAGTTTTTTAAACTGGAAGTAACTTCGATTTTAAAGGTTGTAGCACACATTTCAACTCGGAAAGGATCAATATCGTGTCGCCTATCACCAACCAGGTGTCAACCGAACGCAAGCACGTAACACAAACGAATAGATCGGCGACGGTCAACGTGCTACAGGGACCTGTGACCTGCATGGTCGCAGCCCAAGAAAGAAGAAAACACATACGAATCAGCACTTTTGGCACGGCGACAATTGGTTGACTGTTGATACGAATCTTAACTGGACCACGGGTTGAACAACTGGGGGGAGCTAGTACAGTGCGTTATTCGTTGGTTTTTCCTTCAATCAGACAGTAACACCGGATTGACGTGATTTTTGCATTGGATATAGTTGAGGATCTGGAGAGTGAAATATGCTACTTTTTATCCTGAAACAACAACAGGCTCCCGAGGGATTTAATAAAACCACACGCGGACGAAGTTGTGGACAAAAGCTACAGTTTCATATAAAGATACTAAATGGCTCGAGCTAAGGCGGTGATGCTCCGTTTTCGAGTGCAAATGTGTGGTGTAACTTTTAACAGTATTAACCAACTAACCTTCACAGGCAAAGGAGTTACACGAGCGGCTCTGTTCCCCGTAGCCCTCGCAAGTGGCCCTTGAGCAGTACCTCCGCCTGGTCTGCTTCCCCCCACCGCAGGTTTTGCTGCACACCCCCCACTCGCCCCACCCCGCCCAACCTGTAACAATAGAGACTATGATAATAACCCTCTGAACTCATGGAGCGGTTTTCACCCGCACCCGCTGCGGTGTCGGGCCCGTGGCCTCCGTTGCAGATATGTATGAAAAATTAAGTAGGTATAGCACATTTCACGATGCGTTTTACGCCCGCGGCGGCGACGGCAACCGTAGTAGAATCGCGCGGATCGCGGTCGGTTGGTTTTTGTTTTTTATTCGATGACAAGATTGTCCTTGACTGCGATCTCACCTGATGGAAAGTGACGATGCACTTTAAGATGGTAGCTGGCTAACTTGGAAGGGGTATGGCAGTGAAGATTCAACCCATACCCCTAATCAACAAATAAAATTGACATTTGACAGTTTTTGTGATTGGCATTCTGTAAAACTTCAAATCAATTCTTCGGTTTACACGGCAATACGAGTATTGAAACAGTCCCTTAAACTCAAGGCTTGAATAAATACCTTATTAAAACTTTACAAATAGATCGCCAAAATTGAATATTTCATCGAAATATAAACAATCTGTTATCCAGCAACAGAATAATTGGATACGTCTTTGAGTGTTCTCAGAAATTAGGTCAAACGGCTGAAAGTAAACTGGAGGGGTCACAACTCGCAACCGAGACAATAAACACGGAAATGTTTAACGTTCGAATATAACAAACATAATTATTGTTTACTTGAAGCTCGCTGTTTACTAGTGTAATTATTAAATTACTGAATGGAGTGGCAATCGGAAATTCGGTAAACAATACGAAATCAAAATGTATTTCTTGAACATCGAACAATATACCCTGAACTTATATTAATTTTAATAATAATTAATAACTTTGTTTACTCGTAAACATTCAACGGCTGGTTTGTTCCCGGGCACGCACCTTTGACTTTTCGGAAATCTAAATATATAAAAGGCAAAAGTGACTGACTGACTGACTAACTGACTGACTGACTGACTGACTGACTGACTGACTGATCTATAAACGCATAGCTGAAACCACTGGATGGATCAGGCTGAAATTTTGCATGTAGATAGCTATTATAACGTAGGTATCCGCTAAGAAAGGATTTTTGAAAATTCAACCCCTAAAGGGATAAAATAGGGGTTGGAATAATCGAACTTAACGTGAGCGAAGCTGCGGGGTAAAGCTAGTATATGATATGATTCAGGTGTTATATTGTGATATGATACAGGCCGCGTAAGACCGAGATCAGTTCAATTCTACGCCTCTTGTATGTTCTCACCTTTGTTCAGCTGTGGACGTTTTTCGGTTGATAAAGAAGACCTCCCTGACGACCTCTCTGGCGCAGTGGTGAGCGCTGTGGTCTTATTACTGGGAGGTCTCGGGTTCGATTTCCGGCGGGGCAATTTGGGAATTTATAATTTCTAAATTGTTTCTGGTCTGGTGGGAGGCTTAGGTGGTGGCTAGTTACCACGCTGCCATCAAAGATGTGCTGCCAAGCGATTTAGCGTTGCGTGTAGTTTACAAGAAATCAATAAGAGTTATAGGTTGATTGTACACTATCATAATTCATACCCCTACCATCCTACCAAGTTAGCCCGCTACTACCTTAGACTCAGTGGCGTGCACAGGATGTACTACAGGGTAGGCAGATTATACAAAATGGAAAAAAATTTCGGTGCGAATTTAAAAAAACTTAAGGGTAGGCATTGTACAAATTATAAAAAGCATACCCTTAAGTTTTTATAACTCGTACTGGTGATTTTCTCCGTTTTATATCATTTTTCCGCATTATGCCTACCCTGTGTGCACGCCACTGCTGAGTGAGTTAGACTGCATCGTCACTTACAATCGGGTGAGATCACAGTCGAGGACTAAAGATTTTAGACTTGATTCGTGGTTTAGTGACATAATTGTTAAAAAATAAAACGAGTACGTACCACGGTAATTATTTTAGTTGGGATTGTCGATATTTCGATCCAATTGCATGGACCGTGGTCACGACGAGTCAAGGACTGTCTTGTCATCGGTTAAAGAAAATGAAGGATAATACGATACGTACCAACTGCGTTCCATATCGCTATATCCACGCCCAGGCTCCACGGCACCGCGGCGGCCGTCGCCTCGAGCCAAGGCCCGTCTGGCGGCGTGGTCTCCAAGTCCACGGCGGGGTCACTGACCCTCGCGAACACCACCAGCTCGCTCTGAGGGTACATGCTCCAGTTGAAGCATCCTCGGAGCTGCGGACTGATCTTGAGGTTCACCTGCCTGGGGGGAAATAAACTTTTTAAAACCGATTTCAACAATTTTTTTTTATTAGATCATAGCTCTTTGCGATCTTTTTTAGGATTCCGTACCCGAAGGGTAACCAACGGGACCCTATTACTAAGCCTTCGCTGTCCGTCCGTCTGTCTGTCACTGGGCTGTATCTCATGGTTTCGTAGTTCTCACAGAAAATGTATTTCAGTTGAATGTGTATGTCCTAAACGGTTACCGCCTAAACCCGTAAACAGTTTTTATGCTCCAAAATAACTAAGTTTACCAGCAATTATTTTACTCTCCATATAAACTCTAGGACAATTAAAGCAGTGATTTATTCGCGAATCCCAGATTAGGCATAGCCTAATCTGGGCCATGTAATGTAGCTAATTATAGTTTAGCTGATGCCCGCGACTTCCTCCGCGTGAATTTAGTTATGTGATATTATTAGGATAAAATAGTAGCCTATGACACTCTCCAGGCCCTCAACTATACCCATGCAAAAAATCATGTCGATCCGTAGCTCTGTTGCAATGTTATTGAAGGACAAACCAACAAAGAAACACACTTTGGCATTTATTGTATTTGTAAGGATTTTTAGAATATCTGCTAATTCACTCTTGAGTAAGACTTCTTCCATTTAGTAAGGTAAGTATACAGTTTAAGGCTAAGGACAAAATTTCAAACGTCAATGGAATCCCGCACAAGGAAGTTTGCTTCGGCATTTTATCGAAGCGGATAGGATCCTATAGATACTAAGCGCGTCTTGAATATTTCAATATGTTACATTGCAGTGAATTCCGTTGAAATTCTTCCTTAAGGCTGATTTCTATATACATCACTCTTACTCTGCTCAGACTCAAGACAGAGTTAAAACGAGACAGATTTATGTCAGAGCATATTTGTGTCTCATTTTAACTCTATCTTAAGTCTAAGCTAAATTAGAGCACGCTCTATGAATCTCAGCATTAGATTTGTTTCTGGTAATAAAGTAACATTCTTCAAAAACGTCCTGATGAATAAAATAGTGTAATATACAAGAGGATGCCCTTTGAACTGCCCGTTCCGTTCCGCTTAAGTTTTTCCAGCTAACTATAACTTGAGTATCTATCTAAACTTATAATAAAACTGTAATGGGACGAATTATTCTGTACGTTAAATATATTTTGAAAATTTTAATGCTTTGCAGAGGATGCTTTATTATCCACACTGAGCCCAAAACATTTTTTTTAATTTTTTGTCTGTCTGTCTGTCTGTCTGTGCGCGCATCACGCGTTAACTACTGAACGGATTTGAATGAAATATGCTATAGTACTAGCTGATACTTCAGGTCAATATATAAGATACTTTTTATCCTGATAAACAATAAAGTTTATCCGGGATGGAGGATGAAAGTTTTTGTTGAATTCGCTCTATAACTTCATCAAATCTCAACCGAATTTGATAATTATTTTTTTATTGTAAATTGTCTACTATTAGAAATATTTTGTCCAATTTTGGTGAAGATCTACTAAATATTATCGGAAATAGAGGACATAACTTCTCGCGGATAGTAACAAGGCACTAAACATTTTTCACGCGGACGAAGTTGCGGGTATCAGCTAGTCTTTAGATAAAGAATGAATAGGAATGAGTCCAAACTACGTTACGTAAACAAATAAATGCATTTTGTTGTAGCGTGTAGCCATCACTGTGACTAATAGGTTTCGCTTCGATCCGAATTCGCTGACCGCACCGATTTTGCATTGCTTTCAGACAAGATGCACGTACTTTATCTGGGTTAGGTGGACGATACCACATGTTTTAGTGTACCTACATAATGTTTTTTATTCTCTAACAAGATAGATATTGACTGCGATCTCACCTGATGGTAAGTGACGATGCAGTCTAAGATGGTAGCGGGCTAACTTCGAATCTTTTATAATATTCTTTACTAGCTGTGCCCGCGACTTCGTTCGCGTGGAATAGTGACTTTTCGGGCAGCATATTTTGAATTACATATACCGTCGACGCTCAGGCGCGAGGCGTGTAGTACGTACTCTGTACGTTAATAACCTCCTCCTTTTTGGAAGTCGGTTAAAAATGTTCGCCGTGATTCTTTAAATTGACATAACTTTTTTATTTATGAACCGATTGACATGAAATAAACACTAAATGTTAAGTGAAGCTTACTAAAATATATTAGTGAAAACCGTATCTAAATCGAATAAGCCATTTCTGATATTAGCGTGCACAAACACACAGACAAACAGACAAAAAAAAATTAATTACAATTTCGGGTTCGGCATCGATATAATAACAACCCCTGCTACTTTTTTTTATATATTTCCATTGTACAGACACCACTTTTCTACAATTTTATTATATGTATAGAAGATTTCGGTATATTAAAGTAGGTTTATTTATAGCTTGTTCTATTGCCATCCGGCTGCTGCTAGCTAACCTAGTGAGGTTTTTAATATTAAAAAAATCGTAAATCCTCTCCGCGGGAATTTTCAGAGCTAAGGTAGCCTGTCATTGTCTAAGTAATCCATCCATGCAAAAAATATCGTCGATCCCTTGCTCTGTTACTGCGTGATTAAAGGACAAACCAACAAACAAACACACTTTTGCATTTGTATGTACTACTGATAAAGATCGTGTCAGTAATTATTTCCAGCTTTTCTTGATATTTTTTACGCACTTGATCATAAAGTATCGATACCAAAAGTACTTGAGTTGTTGGTGTACGTTGGAGCGCGCTTACCAATTCGCTTTTGCCTTCAAGGCTCAAGTAAGTTGCACTCAAGTTATACGTGGCAGGAAACTACTCCTTCACTAACAAAGCTTTCACATTAGACCTTCGAAGGATCAAAATTGAATTTACAAAGAGGTGAGGTTAAGAGGTGTTCCCAAGGAGGTGTAAGTGCGTGCCTCTTACGTACGAATCAAGCACTTTTTCAAGGAAATTTGATTATACGGAACACGATCTTTCCGCGAACTCTTGATACGTTTAATTTAGTTTCAGACTAATCTCCTTCAATCCAAGTTGGTGTGAAAGTTTGTTTCAAGTTACAGGCGGAAGCATCTTTTTGTTAATTGCTACTATCCGATATTTATAGCTCCGACATAGCTCTGCAAGTTGCGAAACTGAAGTGGAAATAGGCGGGGCACATAGTCCGAAGAGCCGATGGTCGATGGGGTCCCGAGTGCTGGAGTGGCAACCCCGCACCGGGAAACGCAGTGTTGGCAGACCCCCCCACTACCGACCAACGACATCAAATGAGTCGCAGGGAGCCGCTGGATTCAGGCGGCGCAAGACCGAGGCCTGTGGAGGTCCATGCAAGAGACTTATGTCCAGCAGTGGACGACTTTTAGTTGACGAAGAAGAAGAAGATATTCATAGTGTCTGAGAGTTCTCAAAAGTGTACGGAGTCTGCCAATTAACATTGAGCCATCGTGCTTTGAGAGAAGACCAACGCTCAGTATTGAGCCATTGATATATTATTGCTGATGAGGGTGGAGATAATTTTTAGTGTTTTTTTATTCGATGACAAGATAGTCCTTGACTGCGATCTCATATGATGGTAAGTGACGATGCAGTCTAAGATGGTAGCGGGCTAACTTGAAAGGGGTATAGCAGAGTACATTCAACCCATACCTCTAATCGGTTTCTATACGAACGAACGCTGAATCGCTTGGCGGCACGTCTTTGACGGTAGAGTGGGAACTAGCCACGACCAAAGCCTCCCACCAGACCAGGCCAGAGACAATTTAGAAATTGTAAATTTTCAAATTGCCCCCCGCGAGGAATCAAACCCGAGACCTCCCAGTTATAAGACCATAGCGCTCACGTCGTCGTCGAAGTCCTACTACTTTTTTGGTAGAAAATCATAAGAATTTAACTCACAAAAGATGGAGTTGAAAAATTCTAGAGTGGAGACCGTTTAAACTACAAGTAAATAAGCATAGTGGCCACCAACTAATAGCATGCTATTTTGTCATGACAAAATAGACTCTCGAGATGTATCTAACTTAATGAAAAAGGGTCAGAAACAAATTTGATGGCACTCATTGGGAAGGCTCTCCAATTGTAGACGTCTTAATGCTGATATGACAAATTAAAGCTAAGTTTGGGCAACGGCACTTTAGTGAAGACACAATACATCGAGTATCCCAGTGTGAACAGCAATATCTGAGCTTGGTAGATTTATTGTGACACCACGTTTCGTGAAACCGTTTACTGTCAATGTATCAGACATTTGTGTCACAATTAATGTCGTAGTCTACAATGGTTCTTGAGTTTTAACATAGCCTGGGAACGGCAAATGATAATAGACAAAGATATTATATTGGTAACATTCAAGATGTAATAAGGGTTGTGAATTGGAGATAGAAAAATATCTGAATATCTCATTTGTAACATTGAGAATACGCTACATTAAGCACATAATGACACTAATATTACAAAGGCGAAAGTTTGTAGGTATATTTGTGTATGTTTGTTACACGATGCACAGATCGACGCGATTTTTTGCATGGGTATAGTTGAGGACCGGAAAAGTGACATAGACTAGGTACATTTTGAAAATCAAAGAGTTCCTGCGGGATTTTAATAACTAAATCCACGCGGACGAATCGTCTAGTATTAGTATAAATACGTTGTCAATAAATAAAAAACTATTTTATGGGCGTCCTAAACTATGCACCATCACGCTACCATCTCGTCACTTGGCACTCCGAACAAAAGTTGTGCGTATTTCTTGTACCTACCTACTCAGCGAAAAACTTTCTTACTTTTAGCACCACTGAAACACTATTGCCTTTGTTGTTTCCAAACTATTCTCTACCTAAAATTACTTCGAGAAAAAGATTGAATAGACATTAGTGAGCGCCGACTTTTATTGAGTTTGTATTCTTTTTCTATTAACGAACGCTATTCTTGTTGCGAGTTGGGATGATACTGTTTTCAATCGAGTAAATAGAAAAAGCGGTAAGAGTGGAAAGTGAAAGAAGTTATTTCTCTTATTAGTTGCTAAATGAAATTTATCTTCTTCTTTTCTAGGTGTCCGAATACTTTAGAAAAACAAGACAAGTTCCATTTAGCTCTTATAGTCTATTCAATACACCTTTCCACATTAATGTATTAATGTGTGTGTAGTGTTTTTATCTTGGTTTTTCCTGCGGCTTTGCTCACGTCAAGTTTGATTTTTCTAATCCCTATTTCACCCCGTTAGGGGTTGAATTTTAAAAAATCTTTTGTTTTGTAAAAAGAATTTTTACGTTTATATTATTCAATTTAAACGTGTCAACTGACTTATTGAACAGAATCTACTAACTTTTGCCCGCGACTTCGTCCGCGTGGAGTTAGGTATTATTGAAAATCTGTTTTTCCGAGATGAAAGATAGCTTATGTCACTCTAAAAATCCTTATTTCGATTCTTGTTCCTCCGTTGTTGCGTGATTGAAGAACAAACTAACCAACAAATATAATTTCGCATTTATAATATTAATAAGGATTACCTCTTTCGCATGGCATGCATCGCTATAATTTGTTAAATAAATACCTGTCGGTTGTGTTGTAAGGTGAACCAGAATACTGGCTGACCGACGCCAGTTCAACTCCGCCCCGATATATTGACACAAGTGCCAAATCTAATGTTCTTATCTGAAACAAGAGAAAAACATTACGGGAGAAATAGAAATAGAAATAGAAATAGAAATAGAAATATTTTTTATTCAAATAAACTTTTACAAGCACTTTTGAATCGTCAATGAATCTACCACTGGTTCGGAATGCCTTTCCTGCCGAGAAGAGCCAGCAAGAAACTCGGCGGTTGCTCTTTTCAAAAAAATAAAAATTTACAATTGTTATTGAAACTATGCTATGTATTCAGTGCTTCCACGATGAATTTTCCTGAGTACAATACAAGTAAAAATAAATACAATACAAATACAAATAAATACAATTCAATACATGTTAACACAGGCAGGCAAAAGCAGACCCATTCCCGTTGGTGGCACCCGTTCACGAGCATGACGCATGATCCAGCCATTGCTTCGCTCAACCATATTTGAGGGAACGTAACAACCCGCACCACACGACACCACCACAGAAACTTTAAAGAGAGCATGACATACTTAGGCTACCCATGTTAAGGCATCGAATTGAATACTAATATTAAACTACTCATTTTAAGACATGACTGAGACAAATAAAGTGGAAACACCGTGGAACAGAATACAATAAAATCATGTTACACAGGATAGTTATTACTGTCTTATGAACCACTGGAGCGAATTATATCCACGCTTTTTTATCATTTACATAGTCTTCAATTGTATAATATGCTTTTTTCATGAGAGCAGATTTAATTGATTTCTTAAACTTGTGTAGAGGCAAGTCTAAGATTGACTGTGGAATTTTAATGTAAAACGTCACGCCCATTCTCACAAATGTCTTTTGGACCCTCTTGAGGCGCAGCCCAGGAAACATGAGCCTATTTGGATTTCTACTTGGTCTATCGGACAAATCACTCTTTTTTTTGTAACTCAAAATGTTTTGTCTGACAAACATTATGTTGTTATAAATATATTGCGAAGCTACTGTAAGAATGCCTATCTCTTTAAATCTTTCTCGAAGAGAATCCCGCGGCCTCAAATTATAGATTGCGCGGATTGCCCTCTTCTGCAAAACAAAAATTTTTCCAATATCGGCTGCCTTACCCCATAGTAAGATTCCGTATGACATAATACTATGGAAATATGCAAAATAAACAATTTTTGCAGTTTCTATGTCAGTCAACTGTCGAATCTTCCTAACAGCGTAAGCAGCAGAGCTAAGTTTGCCAGCAAGCGTTGCTATATGGGTGCCCCATTGTAGCTTTGAATCCAGGGTTAACCCCAAAAACACTGTGGAGTCCTCAGTTTTCAAAGGTTCATTATTTATTTTTAAATTTTTACTGACAGTTCTCGTCTTAGGTAATAAAAACTCAACACACTTTGTTTTTTTAGCATTTAAAAGGAGATTATTTGCCGTAAACCATTCAGAAACTTGAGATAATGCATTATTTACATCGTCAAAATTGTCTTTCATCCTATCGACTTTAAAAATTAAAGACGTATCATCAGCAAATAGTACAATATCGCAAGTATTTTGGACAAAATGTGGTAAATCATTTATGTAGACCAAAAACATGAATGGACCTAGAATAGAACCCTGGGGTACACCCATTACTGAGGCTGATCCGGATGATTTTACATCATTGACACATACTCTTTGGACTCGGTTGCTGAGATAAGACGCAATGAGACTAAGTGCAAAATCTTTAATGCCATAGTGGCTCAGTTTAAGCAAAAGAGTCTCGTGATCAACGCAGTCGAATGCCTTTGACAAATCACAGAAAATACCAATGGCATTCTGTGAGTTCTCCCACGCATCGAATATGTGTTGTAATAGCCTTGCGGCTGCATCGGTTGTTGATCGACCCTTTGTAAAACCATACTGCTCAGTGTGTAGGAGTTTATTTAAATTAAAGTGTAAAAGCAGTTGGTTGAGCATTATTTTTTCGAATATCTTGCTGAGAGTTGGCAAAATTGAAATTGGCCTGTAGTTATTCGGGTCACTTTTGCTGCCCGATTTAAAAAGCGGTATTAGCTTACTACATTTCATAAGATCTGAAAAAGATCCAGAATCTACTGATTTATTAAAAATTAAAGCAAGATACGGCGCAATAATATCAATTACATTATGAATTATTTTAACTGATATCCCCCATAGATCTGCTGTTTTCTTATTTTGATGTTTTGACTATGTCATATGGGGTAACGTGTTCAAACCTAAATAACTTATTGCACTCAGAGACATTGCTTCTTAGAAGACGATAGGCTTCTGCCGGCGAGGAATTTAGAGAACTGGTTGTGGTAATTGGAATATTTTTGAAAAAGTTCTCAAATGTATTTACAACTTCTATATCGGAGTTAATTACATGATTATCAATTTTAAGCTCCAATTTATTATTATTATGCACCTTATGTTTATTCGTTTCATCGCTAATGATGTCCCATGCTGTTTTAATTTTATTATCAGAATTGACAATTTTTTGTTTTATGTGAAGTGACTTTGCTTGTATGCATACATTTCTAAACAATTTAGAATAATTTCTTACATATTCAATAAACGCGGGGGAATAATTATATTTTTTTTCTGCATACAAGTCAAACAGCTTATTTCTACTTTTATAGATGCCTGCAGTTGCCCAGTCACTAAACTTAAGATCTTTAGACAGTCTTTTCTCTATCACCTTAAAGATAGAGTTATATTGTGAGCTTAACAAATCAAAAAACTCTGTATAAATATCATCCTGTGCAAGGTCAAGCGTCGGCAATATAGCTGAGATGTTTTGTTTGAAATGCTTTACTTTTTTAGTGGTAACTGGCCTGTATTTTATTACTTTTGTTATGTTCTGTTCACTGCTTGGAATAGATATCATTTGACCGCAATGATCAGATCTGAGATAAGTGATAATAGATTTTTCAATAATGTTACAATCACAAAAAATGTTGTCAATACAGGTAGCTGAGTTTGCAGTTACTCTCGTAGGTTCATCAAAAATATTCTCTAAATTAAAGCTTTTAAATAAGTTAAGTAGCCTACCAGTAAAAGGAGTGTGAAGCAAAATATCAATATTAAAGTCTCCACAGACCACTATTTTTTTTGATGACCTACATAGCCGCCTTAAGGCATCCTCCATTACCTCCTCAAAAACAACAAAGTCGCCCGAGGGTGGGCGGTACACGCAAACTACAATATATCGGTCCAGCTCAACACAAGACAGCTCAATAGTGCGTTCTATAGAAAGACTAACAACGTCTTTTCGCTCTTTATAATTAATGTTATTTCGCGTTATGATCAATGATCCCCCGCGTATAGCAATCTTTCTTGAGAACGCACTTGACAGGGAATAATTATCAAGGTGTACAATTAACTGATGAGTATTGAGCCAATGCTCAGTGAAGCATAAGACTTCAATATCAAATTCTTTAATAAAAAGCTCAATCTCATGTTCTTTGCCAGATAAGCCCTGTATATTCACAACTCTCACAGATGAGGAACACGATGCAGAGAACTCTCTCAATCAATGTAATTTCTATACCATTAACCTGTAGGCGTAAAAAATTAAAAAGAAAATGATTTCATTCAACTAAAAAAGAAAATAGATAGGTAGGTAGGTACCTATTTTAAAACTTGGGCTATTTTATAAACATTTTATGGGGTTAAAGCCGCCTATTATGAGTGTTTATTGTAAGGAACACTTTTATAAAAAAAACTTTAGCTTACGAATTCTGAATTTTTGACAGTCTTCGTATTGGCAACCTGTCAGAACGTCTAACTTATTCCATCGGTTAAACTTAACACGGGGATGGCGGAATACGCCCCTCAAACTAGCAAATAAGCGAATTGAATTTCTTTAGCGTGTGCGAAAAGTGGATTTTCCAATCCCCCAGGAACGATATAACGAAGTTAAGTAGATATTAGGGAACATCTAAACTTACAACAAACATGACAGGAATTTCCAGTCACGTCCCTTAACACTATATTACGGCCACTATTTTTTTATTGTAACAACCGAAAAATAGTTTTCCCAGCCGCGTCCCCAGTAATGGAGACACGCAAAGAAATATAAATGCTTCAAAACCTACATCGATTACATTCATCTGAGGACTAGAAATATCTACCTTCACTCGGTTAGATAAAGTTGGAAATTGTCTGCTAAGAAACTGTTGGTTACGACGTTTGTTACAAGAAAGTTATAATGGTGACGTAGCAAGGACATACTTCGGACTGTCACACATGCTTAGCGTCTTTTGTGGCTTTGTCAGTTCTTATTTTGTTGGATTTATATGAAAAATTGCTCGTACCTACGTTTTCTGAACATCGCCAGTGTAGTGTTTGCGACAGTCTGTTACACGCAGCCAGCGTAGCAGGACGTTGATCTCTCATTCCGATATCACTAGAACATGTCTTTCATTTAAACGCAACGCCACCGCCACAAAATGGCAACGAGGATGAATTGTGAGTAGAATAAAATATTATTTTTTTTGCAAAAAAAAAAAAACAATAAATGAGAAAGTAGATAAAGACCAGTTTTTCAAAGAAAGAATGCTTGTTTACATATTTTACATTTACTTGTTATTCGAACAGTTGTATTCCCATTTCCCGTACAATAAATTAACTAGTTATTTCCATGACAGAATCAATTAAAGTAATTATAAATTATAATTTCATACGTTTTAGCATAACATCTTGAGCAAGTAATTTAAATGCCTACCCACCTTAAGGTATTGATTGGCATAACAATTGTTGTGTGCCTACCGACACAAATATTTTGTGTGTATAGTTTATCGCCTATTTTATAAGTTTTAGGCGCAAACAATAATAGGGTAAAGTACTGTTCGGATAACCAAGTTTAAATAACTCAATAAATATTAGTAATAAAACGGGAGGTATTCAAAAAATCTAATGAAGTCAGTTTTGTTGAATATGAGTACCTACCTACATAGTAAGGGAATAAACTTAATAATAATTACTTAAAACAAAAAATGTAATTCCCTGATATAAAAAAAAAGAATGCGTATTTAATGCATATAGCGGAAATCTCGATGAGCTTAATTAATTAAGTCTAAGAAAGTTTTGGAAGAAATTAAAAACCATGCGGAATTATTGTGCTTCCAAATATTGAGAATAATATTATAACAAGTTGTGCAGAGATTAACTACTGTCAATGCATTAACAAACAAAAGCAAAAAATACAAAAGTGGGTACAATCGTAGAGATTTAAATTTATTTTAAAAACTTTGTAAGTTCTAGGTTTTATTTTTATTGATTTCATTCATTTTACCCGATAATTTGTATTAACGAATCTCACCAAAGTGAGTAAAAAGCGAGGAAATACAAATACTGTCCACTTCAAATATCCACTGTTAATTTGATTTATTCATGAATCTATAACACAAGTAAATATCTAATTCAAAAGTTTATATCTTAAGGATGAAGACACGGTCTTCTCATGGACAAATTCCCGCTAGATGGCGCTGTTAGGGCATTTGAAAGTTTTCCAATATTTTCGCAAAGTTGCTATGCATAGATTTTAAGAAATATTTCAAGCACTTATACAATGAATACCAGCTGTGACATCGGTCAAAATGATTTGTTGGATCTATACTCTGGAATCTGTGGTTAGATCTGTTAAAATTACCAAACCTTGTAAACTCAGTCAATCACTACAAATGAGATGCAATAAATAACAATGATTGCTTAAATTTTTCCGCAATCAACCAGTTGTTACCATTTTATATGTTATTAATTGTAAATTTTAATGTATATTCCTACAAAATGTTATATGTTATTACTTGTAAATTTTAGTGTCTTTTCCTATAAAATGTATTTGATTTTGCATTTTGTTATTCAGCTACCTTCTAATAACATATTAATATTAAGTATTAAATATAATAGAAATACAAATAGAACATTTGCAAATATATTAATAGGTAAGCACATCAACCTATGAATGAGCTAATGCTCACGCTAATGACCACGCTAATACTAATAATAAAATAAGAAGGTCATGCTTGATACGAAAAGGCTATGCAGTTACAATACTAGTACTAAAATGTGGAGCCACGCACAAAATAATCATATCTCAGGGCTAAATACTGTTGCTTAAAATGTAAGCAAAGAGCCACGCACAAAATAATCGTATCTCAAGGCTATGCAGTTAAGATACTGTTGCTTAAAATGTAAGCAAAGAAGCGACGTACGAAATAATCGTATCTCAGGGCTATGCGGTTAAGAACTTAAAATACTGTTGCTTAAAATGTAAGCAAAAAGCCACGCATACAAAATAATCAAAATATCCTAAATAAGTAGATATTGTTGTTGAAAAGCCACACCACAGATTGTTATTTTGACTTTTATAATTATTGCAATTGGTGACTTAGCTGTCGTTTCGCGATGGAAAAGTTTATATATTGCTTTGAAACATCATAATTGGAAAAGGCGAGCCATATTATATAAAAGAAATGGAAAATTGTTGTATTTTACCCGAATTCGAAGAAACAAATGTAATAATATTTAAAAGCGTAGTTATAATTAACATAATTAGAATCATTGGGTATATATATTTTTCAATTTAAAGAACAAAAAGGATATGTTAATAATTATTAATAACATTGTATTGTATTCGTTTCTTTCATATTTAATATGGAAAAGGGAAATTTTGAATAACCCTTTAATCATAAATTGAGAATAACTTATTTTCAATAAATTGAAATAGCCTTACAATGTATGTGGACGGAGAAATAATTTATATGACACGATTAACTTCAAAATAACATATATATTAATATTATCAAACTACCCATATTACATATGAAAATATGCGAAATATACAATTAGATAGAATAAAATTTAAAAATATGTTAATACCTTACTTCGTAATTTAAAATGACAATCGGTATGTTAGATTGCTGTTACATGTAGAGAATCTTAATTATGATTAATAAGTAGGTAAATCCTGATATTAATAAAATTGTAAACTACTTAGGTATATGTACGTTGTGTTTACCACAACAGAGAGATGGGCGATGTTTTAATAACCCAATCTGTCAAATTAAAATGGCAGTCAAAAAAAAAAAAAAGAGGAAAGAAACAACAAGTACCGAATAATGTACGTACATTATGTAAATCCAGACATGAAACAACTTTCTTAATGGCATGGAAAGTTTATTTTGTGAATTGTGACCTACCCACTGTTGGGTGGTGGATTAAACAAATTGGTATTTATTTTAAAATAGGGATATTTCATAGAAAATGTATAAACCATGGTTGTGGGTTACTATTTACTATAAGGGCCTGTCGAGCAAAGAATTAGCGCATCTTAGCTATTCCTATGAATACTTTTATTTTCTTCAGAGTAGTAGAGTACTTTTCTTCGGAGTGGAAAAAAGGTACCCACGTTAATGAATTATATTTGTATGATCGAACGAACTTGCCAAATGAAGTTCGATCTTGTGATTGTACAATCATATTTGGCGGAGAGATTTGGTTTCATATATTTCACCATGACAAGAGACAATTAGGGAATGTTAATTAGCGAAAACCGTTCGCTCCGTATTATAAACGAGCTATCGTCAAGTTATATTTTTCACACTAAGTTTTCCGGATTAGATTTACATAGACATTACTACTTTATAAAAAAGATAGATTTTTGGAATTTCGTGTGCCTACTAAAAAGTGCAGGTTTCAAACTATTTTAATTGAGATGCTGGTAGAAGATCAAACTCACTTTACCAATCATTATAGATCACAATGCATAATATCACATAGATTTTATGCAACCATTTATATGTATAATATTTTTAAAAAAAAAGATCCGTAGTGCCAACTCCTAAAGCATATTTTTTTGTAATGGTCCAGATAAGTGGTTCATCGGATCTTCAATTATAAGGAATTAACTTGATAGTTTAAATTTAGAATTTAGTGTTTTATTATATTAAGTATTTATGTTATTTAAATAACAAAAAATAAAATAATGTAATAATCGTATTAGTAACAAACCTAATTTGTAATTATTTAAATACATTTATGTTGTAAATGGCAGGTTGGAGCACAGAACAGTGTACATGGCCTCACCTGCCCATTATTGCAAGTAAATGTATTTGAATTTGGGTCAAATTCAGAACCTCTTCCGTTTTTGAAGTTGGTTAAGAATAAAAAACTTTGCGATATGGGTTCTGAATAAAATAAATAATTATAAGGAATAATTTTAGATCAGAAATATTTTTATGGATGATTGACACCAAGCAGTCATTAATTGGGTCCAATAACTTAGAAAATTTAATCACCTAATTGTTCTAAGTACAGAATAACCTTTCAAAATTATGGAAGTAATACAAATCAAATCTCCGTCAGGTAATTTTGAGACAGCCCATAAATATACAGCTGAGTTAAGAGCGGGTGCTTAATATCTGCATAATATTAAAAGATTAAATAATTATTTCAACTATCGTTTAACTGAGCGGAAAATAACTGCCTCGTTGGTCTAGACTAATAAGTTAGTATGTTCAAACTGCGGATGACGAGGTCTCGGGTTCGATTCCCGAGTCGGGCCAATAAATGTATCGAGTTTTTCGGAACATCCACCGTAGCCCACACTTGGTCCGTCCATCTCATTGGTGATCTGCCACGTTCCCTTGTCAATATAGTATTGCATCTTAAAGTTAAATTCTGCTACTAAGTAGCACCTTTAGGTCTTATCTGACCGCATCAAATGAGGTCATAGGTAGTCGTAGTACATCTTTTAAAGGTAGAAATGGTGATTGTTATGGGTCAACTACCTAGCCAAAACTGTTCTACTTTTACTGTAATGCTAACTTTTATGAAGAAACGGACACTTACAGATATTTTCTGGGTTCATTTATCCGGCAATCATACCCGTAAAAATGGTAATCGCTAACAACAATATTATGATTTGTATATCTACCTCATAAAACTTGAAATCAGTCAGCCTGAGTGGAAAAGAAGGAAGGAGGATGGAGGAAGTTAAACATTTTGTAAAAAGATGTTCATACAATTTTCCAATTGAAATGGATATGATGGATAGAATCTTACATAGCTGACCAAGTAAGTGAGGTCTCGTCATAACCGAACGATAACGAGAATACGAAGTGTCCGTCTCTGATTGGCTTATTGATTAGTTACAGTTTAATTGTTACTGGAATTGAAGATGTAATAACATCTGCTCTGATATGTTTAGTTCACTAAAATTGTTTCCTGTGATAAAATGAAATATTAAGATGTTACACTTAAGTTGTTATACAATATTGTTTATGTAATTTTGATTACTGAATCAAGATAATTGACATACAGTTGTTGACAAAGTTGCATAGAAGCAATCAGCTTTGTATTCAGCTGTCTACAAGAATTTGTTACATTGAAGCTACATAATATTTGTAACATTTTGTTGTTAAAAAGAGCAACTGCTGAGTTTCTTGCCGGCTCTTCTCAGCAGAATCTGCATTCCGAACCGGTGGTAGCATCATGATTTGTCACAAGAGCCACAAGTTGGCCTCCGTAAAATGAATAATGTTATATTGAATTAATTATTGAGCAGAAGTATATTTTCTATGAATTACATTGTTACATTCATTTTAAATTGAAATAAAGAAGGAATGTAGTGTTTGCGACAGTCTGTTACACGCAGCCAGCGTAGCAGGACGTTGATCTCTCATTCCGATATCACTAGAACATGTCTTTCATTTAAACGCAACGCCACCGCCACAGCCAGTAATTTTTCTGCGTAAAACTTGATCTTCCGTGAATGAGTTATATGAGTTTTTAAATATATATCAATAGCTGCGAGACTAGCGACTGTGGCTGTAGTGTTACATGGTTAATACACTCAGGGCGCAATTCCCAAGATATGTGGGTTCGAGCCCTGCCTTCAAGCCTTGTCAACGAATGAAATTTTTTTTATTCGTTGCCAAGGCAGTCCTTGACTGCGATCTCACCTGATGGTAAGTGACGATGCAGTCTAAGATGGTAGCGGGCTAACTTTGAACGGGTATGGCAGTGTAGATCCATCCCCCTAATTGGTTTCTACACGCCATCGTGCCGAAACACTAAATCGCTTGGCGGCACGTCTTTGACGGTAGGGTGGTAACTAGCCATGGCTAAAGCCTCCCACCAGACATGAAATGAATATAATCGTCATAAACTCATTACTTTCATCAAACTAAAGCTTGAACCAATTACATTATTATTTATCTCGTACCATTCTCAGCATTATAAATTCACGACTGTATCCACATTTCAAATTCACCGACATTAAGATAACATAGAACTTTCCTGAAAACAGTACTGAGGCCGGCTTGAAATCCATTAACCCTTAACTGCTTTATGTTATTCAAAGCGTATCGCAAATAAGCTTATCGCAAACCTTAAGTAGTGCTCCAAACGCCGCACGCGCCGAACACAACATATTCTTCTGTGATAAATACCATTACATGTTACTGAAACAATATACATAAATTGCGACAAAAATGTGTCTAAAGCAAAAGATTTTAGACTTTATTAGTGGTTTAATGACATCATTCACACAACACATCACAATTGTGTCTAAAGCGATTCCACAGACCGCGCTGTAACGCCGCAACGTGCTGATTTTGCCAGATTGACATTTAGTAGTGCACTATTCGGCACATCATAGTGTTTTTTTTTATATTATGTAGGTATAAGAAACAAAGCAATGATACCATAATGTGTTGTTACGCTTATAGCATTTATCATAATATAAGGAACTGTATGAATGTGTACACATCACGCTCGTTTGAACTACGTTATAGTCTTTTTAATCGCTTAGATGCTGTTGTTGTTTTATACAGATCAACTGCACAAGTTATTTCGTCGCTGCAAGCTACTGCTTCGATGTTGACGATATTCAGTACAAAAAATTTTTTTCTGAGCGCGTGCGGCTTATGTGGTTCTTCTCTAAAGTGTGTTCAGCTTTATCCGGGATACAACTATAAGTTCGGCCAATCCCACAAATTAGAAACAACATCACTTTGGCAAAGACGAGCCATTTGCCAAAGCGGATGCTATAAACTTTGCAAGGGGGATTCCCGCGTAAATGAAAAACAATAATGAGGCAATTTGTCTGGCGTACCGTAGCCATGTAGTATTATCTAAGTAAAAGAGTACGGAGATTGTGTTGGCAAAGCTTGCCTGCTGAGATAGGCGCGATTTGTCATGTAAATTGTTGGGACGATCGAGCCGGGGTTCCGTACAAGGTTATTTCGTAAGAATGGAGTTGCTAACTTTATACGTTTGTCTTTTGGAATTTTCCCTGTTATTTGTCTTGACGTAAAATTTTCTTTTTCTTTGGGAAAGTTGTTTGTTTTTACTTAAATCATATTTTGCTTCTTGATCTTGCTTTTTTTATAATTTCTAGTTTAGTTATGATTAGAAATTATTAGGCACGGTATTAAATGGCCGGATCAGACAGAATCAAAGATTCAAAGCAGTAGATTAGGGGTATGGGTTGAATTTACACTGCTATACCCCTTCCAAGTTAGCCCGCTACCATCTTAGACTGCATCGTCACTTACCATCTGGTGAGATAGCGGTCAAAGGATATCGTGTCATCAAATAAAATAAAAGCTTTTTAAGTCTCCGCACTCGAATAAAAAGAGGCTTAAGATTTTAATTCGAGTTTAATGAGATTATGACGTAATTATTTTATTACCATAAAAGTAAGGCTTCTTAATAAGGCTTCAATTAATCACGAAGCCCACGTAACGTTACGAGGCGTTAGAGACAAAAAAGATCCAAGTAAATCCCTTAAGAGGAAAACTGTAGTTAATTAGATACTTGATCGGGAAAGTTTCTTTGGAATAGGAAAAAGTTCTCTTTAAGTAACCTGAACTATCTAGATTGATCCGTCTACAGATAAAAGAATAACTCGGCGGCCTTTGATCATTTTCAATGTAGAAGTCCGTGTTAGGTAAAGAACGATATTCTTATTTCGCTGTCTGTATCTCTTGCTACTTCATTTGCTAAATCAAAATTGTATGCGGTATGGTTCTAGTGCTATGGCGCGTGAGCTTTACTTGTAGTTACATCGTGTACATGCACATTGCGTAAGTGTGCGTGCCTGTCAGGAGCCTAGGTAGGATGCGGTCAGGCGCGAGAAAGCTCCCGCTCACATTTATACGACACACACACAACCGTGAGCCACGTGCCCTCGTGAATTAAAAGAACGATACATTCACTTGACAATTCGAAAGTACTTTGTAAAACTTTATTTGAATAAAAAATTGTTCTATTCTATCCTGGTGGGCTCATAGATAATAATTATTATCCCAGCTGGGGCAGCTAATGATAGCAGCGTCCAGGTAGAGTATTGTAAAGTAAACCAACGTGTCTGAACAATATACTTTTAAGTATAGGTATATATTTGTACCACCGACCTTGTATCTATAGTTATCTATGTCGTTTTACACCATTATTAGGTGCCTGAAAGAAATCGATAGTTAGCAATGAAACCGCCTTTTACAGATTGTTATGTTTTTTGTGTTGTTCTATATATTTTAACCCGTGTTACTGCCGGTATTAAGACTGGTTGTAACGAGGGTAACGAATGATTAAAAAATGGTTAACAATAAAAGTATATTCATCCATATTTTACTATGGGCATTCGCTTAAGTGTACCTACTATAATCTGCGACCGTAATTGTATCACGATGATTAAGCCTTGCCCTAATGTGCGAAGTTCCATTTTATCTTCTACCCCAGTAAAAAAATTAAAACTTCCACTGCAAATGCAAACCATAGGTAGGTATGTACCTTCACGTTCGCTATTAATTTTTAACTTAAAAGATTAGTGCCTTTTTATTTCATATTTCATATTCCATACTTTGGACTGAATAAAAGAGCCAAGTGATAGCGAAAAATTGTTTCAGTAAAATTAATGGAAGACTTGACGTCATTTCAATGATATGGCGGAATGGATGGCGGACAGTGAACCCAAGTGTAAAACATTAGGGCCGGCACGCCACTCGCGCGATTTTTCATACGCTTTTTCGTATTACACTGAAAAGTCTGTTTTTAAGCTATTGCGTAGCTTCTATCGCGGGCCTTGAGCGTGGAGACCGAATCCAGAAATTCCGTAACGAAAATAACCTGACACGACCTCCCTGGCGCAGTGGTGAGCGCTGTGGTCTTATAACTGGGAGGTCTCGGGTTCGATTCCCGGCGGGGGCAATTTAGGAATTTATAATTTCTAAATTGTCTCTGGTCTGGTCTGGTGGGAGGCTTTGGCCGTGGCTAGTTACCACCCTACCGTCAAAGACGTGCCGCCAAGCGATTTAGCGTTCCGGCACGATGGCGTGTAGAAACCGATTAGGGGTATGGGTTTAATTTACACTGCTATACCCCTTCCAAGTTAGCCCGCTACCATCTTAGACTGCATCGTCACTTACCATCAGGTGAGATCGCAGTCAATGGCTATCTTGTCCTAAAATAAAAAATAAAAAAAACTTAGGCTGGTATCATTATTATTTATCTCATCGTTACCTATACTTTACCGCAAACAAAATACTAAAATTGTATTTATCTGAAACTAGCTTTTGCCCGTGGCTTCGCTCACGTTAAGTTCGATTTGTCAAACTCCCATTTTACTCTGTCTACAACTCTGCAATAAAATGACGCAATCCTATCCAGCTTGCATTGTTTGATTTTTTGTCTTGATAAGTAGGTACTCTGGCCTTAGATGATATCCAGGGCCTGATGATAGAGCTAGAAAGAGGCTATAGAAACTCTATTATAAAATGACGTAACCCCATCGAGTTTGGCTGGTTTGACTCATGTTAACAAGTACTCTGATCCTAGATGATATTTTGATGATGTAGCCAGCTACTAAAAGTTTATTTTAATTTATTTTTTACACTTGTTTTTATCACCGTTCAAGTTAGACTTTTCCCATTTGTTTTATAAGCTAAATGTCATTATTTAAATTAGCATTTTATGCTTAATTCACTTTTATCTTTTTGTACGAGTAGGTATATTAATTACTTCGCTCAATCATCATAAATTCTGAGTCCATATTATATAATCCTAGCTGATGCCGGCGACTTCGTCCGCGCGGATTAAGATTTTTTGATTCACGTGGGATTTCTTTGATTTTCCGGGTTAAATTATAGCCTATGTACTATTCTGAAGTATAAGCTATTATAATGTGGAGTGTTATAGTGTGGAGTGTCCGTCCAGTAGGTTTTGCGTGAAAGAGTGAGAAATATCCGTCCATCCTCACAAACTTTCGCATTTATAATACTAGTTGACGGGAACTCTCTTATTTCCCGGGTCGAAAAGCAACCTATGTGTTATTCCAGACTATAATCTATCTCTGTGCCCTTTTATACCCTTTTATGATGGCTTATATTCATTTTTGAATCCATAAACAAAGGTACTTTGAATATATCATGTTCTTATACAATCTCCTGGGTTAATCGATGAAACCGGTTAACGATTTATCCAGGTCAAAAAGGTTAACAAACTTTACCGCGCCAGTAACGTGGTAAACTGTAAAACTACAAGAAACTCGACGATTTATTATCCGGAAACATCAGACCCGAGGAAACGAATAGTTATTTCCAATCTGTTATCAGTTGAAAGTTTATGAATTATTTAATTCTGAGTTCGCTATAACCCTTTAGGCATTAACCCATAATATTATATTTCTTGATAACTGAGTATGAATTTTTAAAGCATTACAGAGGTTGGTTTGTCGTCACATTTGTATATACTTACTAGTTGATTCCCGCGACTTCGTTCGCGTGGAATAGGGGTTTTTATTCCCGCGGGAACTCTCTTATTTCCCGGGTTAAAAAGTATATGTGTTATTCCAGACTATAATTGAACGAGCGAAGCGAGTTATCTGAGTCTACTTGAGTGAACTGTTTTTAAAAATAGATATTGGTGTAGTATTCTAGAGAGATAATACCAACCGGCATTTCTTTATTTTATAATACCATCCAAGAAAATCGTTTGAAATAAATGTATTCACGGTATTTGTGCGACTGAATTTAGTATTCAGTACAAAGCGATCATTAGAAAATGTATTTAATGCTGAACTGAACGGTCGTGATTATATTTGCATTAATCATTCATGATTAAATTGCGTATTGATCACAATGTTGTTACGATGCGAAAGCACTAATCGTTGATATTGAAATTTGAATGGCACTAATGTAGGTGGATGATATAATATTTTGATGTACATTATTGTAAAATAATGAAATGATATCGATTTGCCAACATTTAAATTATATGGTGGTATGGTATCTATTACATATTAGGTTTATAATCTCAGCTAATATTTTATAAATGAGAATGTTTGTTTGTTTATTGGTTTGTCTTTCAATCACGCAACAACGGAGCAACGAATTGACTCGATTTTTAACCGACTTCCAAAAAAGGAGGTTCTCAATTCGTCAGAATCTTTTTTATTTTTATTATTTTTATGTATGTTCCAGGATTACTCGAAAACGCCTGGACCGATTTGGAAAATTCTTTTTTTGATTGAAAGTGGTCCCATTGTCATCAGCTCAAGATTTGATGACGGGATCCTGCAGAAATCGAGGGAACTCTTCATATTTTATAGGCACAATTGATATACGGTGGCGGACAGAAAATGTTTACCACTTTTCAAATTAGATTCTTCGTAACCCTGCGTTCAGTAAGGTTCAATGCTATATCAAGGCATTTGTTACGTTATAAAAATTTCATGCATCGTTTTATCAAAAAAAGTATTCAAATGTTAGTAATAAAACTCATTTCCTAAATTCAAGTTTGACACATTAGCATCATTGCACTTTTAAAAGTGACAATTAATTAATTATCAAAAATATTAGGTTTGTTATTTGAAATTTAAATATACAAAATAAATGGTAAGCTTACCTAATCATAATTCTAACGGTGAAGTTCATATTGTGCATTGCATCATAATGAATCTGTTAGCATCCACAGTCAAAAACAGTCAAAAGGAGGTGGATGAGCTACGGTGATGCGTGGTGTTTCTGCAGCAAAATTCCGACAACCTAAGTTCAAGATAACGCTAATGTCGTAGTATACGAATACGATCAATCGTGTTAAATCTTATACTAGCTCCACTGTACACTGTACTATGCCCTGAAAGTTAACGTCGTCACGTGAAGGTTTTGTTTGTATTTCCCGCACGTGTAACGTCGAAGGGCGGCTGGTTTGAATTGTAAGCCACGTGTTGCACATTAGATTTCCTTGGTTTTATTTGTTCGCTTTTCCAACAAGTTTGTAAGCGTGAGAAAATGTTAATTAACACAATATTGTTTTACACGTGTTAGTAAATTATTAGGTAGAATCCAAACTTTTCACCCGATGTATTACATGGTAGGTACACAAATACGTTACATACTTACTTTTCACTTGTATAACAAGTGTAAATTGAAAATTTAAAACCCCCCCCCTAAATGTGAAATTAAAAAAAAAATGTAATTCGCCATATTGTGGTGGCAGCCATCTTGGATTTGAAAGGAGGTGGGTTGATAAGGCAACAAAATCCGCCCCTCATACACTCGAAAAAAAAAGTTCCAGATTTCGACAAATTGTAAATATATTTATATACTTGAAGATATAAACTTTATTTTAATATAAAGTTAAGGTGATAAAAAAAATAGTAAGTTACAGAAAATATTACCCAAAAAGAGAGTGTTTCTTTTACTTTTCTTACATTTTCATACATTTTAGTCGTTTTTTAAGCTTTGATTTAATATTTTAGAATGAGGCGCTCCATGAACCATGGTAAACGTAACTGATAATGATGCTCCTTTTTATAAGCTTTTATATGAGTATTAATTTATTTTGGTTCATGGAGCGCCTCATTCTAAAATATTAAATCAAAGCTTAAAAAACGACTAAAATGTATGAAAATGTAAGAAAAGTAAAAGAAACACTCTCTTTTTGGGTAATATTTTCTGTAACTTACTATTTTTTTTATCACCTAAACTTTATATTAAAATAAAGTTTATATCTTCAAGTATATAAATACATTTACAATTTGTCGGAATCTGGAACTTTTTTTTTCGAGTGTATGAGGGGCGGATTTTGGGCCTTATCAACCCACCTCCTTTATCATAGTGTATAGTATTTTTCTCAAACATGCATGGAAATATTGTCATTATTTTCGAAAAAAGAACACGCGAAGTATCGAATTGTCGGACAAAGAAAATCAAATCCATTGCAAGAGCGTTTTTTGAATTTGGAACATTACAACGCTCCGCGAAACAGTTGTTTCGCGGAGCGTTTTTTTTTTTTTAAATATTGCAGGAGCTTTGTAATGTAATGCCGTTTCATACATCAGTATGAAATGGCGTGCTGGGGTTACTAAATACTCCTTGATCGGATCTCTTTTGTCATTCTTGGCATACCATAGTCTCTTTGCTTAGTACAAATTGCGTTTACGTGGCTGTATAGCCATAAATGCGTTTGCCTGTCGGCACAGATAATAAAAAAAAAATTGGCGGTAAAGCTGAAAATTCGTCTTGATTTGTTATTTACATACCTACTTAATAAATATAAATGTAATAATAATCAAAATGAGTTCCAACGGTTCAGAGAGTGAAATGGAGATTGATTGTACCTACTCCACCAGATTTAAACCAAAATGGCGGATGGATTTGGATGTATAATATAAAAAGTGTTTTATTTCCCTGCATTCTTTTGAGAAAAGCACTATACAAGGTGTTAGTTAATGTCCCTATCCTACCGAAACCCATAAGTTGGGGTCGGTGTATAGATACATGAAAAAATATCATGAGACGTGTAGCTCATATCCTGGCCAAGTTATGAGGACTTCAAAAATTCACCATAAATGTTTAGGTGGCAACCCTTTAAAACAGCTGATTCAATGGCAATGAACTGCCAACGATAAAACTATGAATGGATGTTTGTAGGCCTACAACGTACTACTTGCTATGCTATAACGTTGCGATAAAATATTCCAGATGCGATACCTAACCATTAATCGGCATGCAATTAAATCTGTAAACCTGTAGTATTGTTCAGTAGAGTGAAAACCGATTAGAAATCTCGTATTTTTGCAAGAATATTCCCGACTACTTTCGGACTCCATAAGTTAAAGTCCGTACCTACGTAATCCATAAAGTGACTGCCGCCTCTTTATTTGCAGGTAATTAATATCTCGCGTCGTGGTTTTGATTAACAATGACTGTATGTGAATGAACGAATGAATGTGTGTGATATTTTTAATAATAAATCAATTGCAAAACGATACAATAATTATTATTATCGCTTGCAGTACAGTGCAAGCATATTACTAGCATTTGTAGTCGAAAGCGAGCGGTGTCCGGCGTAGTGATTTGCACCGGCGGCGCGGAGAAGTGATTTTTCACCGGAGAATCACCGGTGACTCTCCGGTGAAAGTAATCGGTGTTTAACCGATTATTATTGAATCATAACTCAAGTAATTTAATTTAAATAAAAAGAAGTTTGTTGAGGAACATTGTTAATTATTAACTTAATAACATTTATTCAAATACAATTACTTTATCATTATTTCCTACCCCCTTAAATAATAATTATCATAATAAAGTAAAATATTTTTTTTCTTAATATTTTTTTTATTTAAAACCTTTACAATACCTACATCTAATATCATTTTGAGTTCACACAATATCGATGCGCTTAAAATTCCTGTGCATTGTACTAGAACATTAACAGTCAATAACATTTTAATTGATGCTAAATCTGTATTCGAATTCACCGGAGATCTCCGGTGAATCTTCGGAGAATGGCAAATCACCGGTGATTTTCACCGGTGCTCGAAATTCCCCGCTCTAGTTCCGGCCCCTTCCAAAGCCGCGTACGTGCTTTGAATATTAAATAGGTACGTCGAACACCGTAAGGGCGAGCCCTCACTGGAGTGCGACATCGCGTTGTAAAAATCATAGACGTAGCGACCACAACGCACCGTGAAAATGTCCGCTGTGCACCGTAAAAACGGATGATTGATTAATTGATCAAGATGATTAATTACGATATCGATTATCTGATTTACTTGATTCAGGATTGTCCTGTCCTTTGGGAGAAACCAACGGAAGATTGATGCGTCTTAAGCCAAGCAGAAGTAGTACTTAGTGCGGTCCATGTCTCATTAGAAACTAAACTAATGGACAGAGTTTTCTCGTACTATGTCCTATGCGATGTAATTTTTCGTTGCGCAAACGCAACCGCAAGTCTTGCTTGTAGCCTCGCCTTTACCTCGAGCGGCGCGGTCAAAGTCATTCTTGGAATTACTACTACGGAAAGGGATTTATGTGGCGTATTGTTATTATGTCTTCAGTTAGGGTTTCCAAAATGTTTTTTTGTTAATTAATTAATTAATTTTGTATGAAAGTTTTTGATAATTAATTTTCACTTTTTACCACCGCCATTGTGTTTATGGGGTCAAAGTGCATGGGTGGTTGCTGGTAAGTTATACACATTAACAAACACCTTGTATATGCCTCGGCGGGAAATGGCAATTGCCTGTCTCGTATTTAGTGAAGTCCTCGCCTACGGCTCGGCCTTCAAACTCATACTCGACCTGCAATTGCCTACTTCCCTGCCTTTGCAATAATGTACTATTAATGGTCAAGCCCTTTCATTGGGGGAGTTGTGAAAAAATATGTAATCCGCCATTTTGTGGCGGCGGCCATTTTGGACCGATGTTCATCAAACATAGTTAAGAACACTTCCGACTCATTCACCTTTCAAACAAATAAAAAACACACACACACACACACACACGTCAAACTTATAATGAAATAGTAAAATCGCTATGTTAGAACAAGCATGACTTTGCATATTTTGTCCAAAAATGAAACTATAGTGAAACTGTCTGTTCTAACTCAGATCTCATTAATTATGCATTTACTTATCTCTTTCGAAATGATTTTAAGTACGTTATTTCTTATTTTTTGACTCCTTTTTTAACCGTTCATTCCCTCTTACATAATTTATTTTACCTCAATTTTCAGTCAAAATAATGTATTCCCGCGGCGGCAATGGAAATAATTTAATGCTGAATCGAATTCTTGTGATTACATTTGCATTAATTGGAATCATGATTAAATTTCGCTTTGATTTTCCATATCAGTAATGATTATGATACAATTGTCAATGCATATTATCGAGTGTCTATGTTTTGAATGTTCGATAGCGTGAAGCTAATGTTGCTTTTAATAGTAAAATTATTTTGTACTGGTACATAAATCAAATTATTTATACATTATACTGTCGTAACTAATATGTATTTAATAAATAATTTGCGTAAGCGTGTGTGTGTGTGTGTGTGTGTGTGTGTGTGTGTGTGTGTGTGTGTGTGTGTGTGTGTGTGTGTGTGTGTGTGTGTGTGTGTGTTTATCCACAACTTCGCAACATTTACTCCGATGCGAAAAAAAACACGTCCCATTTTCCGTTAGATCTACGCCTAAATAGGAAAAAAAAATACGCACCTGATAATGTGTTTGTACAACCACCGCCCTAAAAACTATGGAAGCGTCTTGGACTCTCGTCTCCAAAGGCCTCTCCGCGAACTTAGGACACTGGCTGTCACAAACTATTGTCTGGCACAATAACAAGACTACCACAAACAAATCCCCATTGGAAAACTTGCCCGCCGGGCATGCCATTTTCGACTCTAACACTGTCATTTTAAGTTACACATTCGTGTGTCATTTCACAGCAGTCTGCTTCGCTCGCCGTTTCTTTTGTCGTTTCCTGCTCTGCATTATCTGTAACAAGTAAAGATATTCCCATGTTATGTTATTGACAGATAGGATAAGATGGGCAAAATTCAGAGGCCGTTTGGCAACTATTCGCTAAATTTTTTATGTCAGTCAGTATGAGCCTTAGATGGTGGATTGAAATCATAATGGTTCTTAATTCGTACCCTGCCCGTTGTTGTTGCAATTCTAATAAAATATTTAGTTGGAGAAGGAAAAATAGCATTATGTCATTTTAAGAAGATTTTGATCTTAGTAATCTAACTGAATTCGTTGTTCTTATAAGAAACGAATATGCAATAGAATAAAAGAAATAAATTCATTTCATTTTAGGCAATTTTCTTTTTAACCGACTTCGAAGAAAAGAATTAGCTTTTCAATTCAGTGCGTATATTTTTTCAAACTAATTTCAATTGTTTCATTCAACGGCTAGCTAAAAAGAAAAGGAATGTCTGACTGACTGTTCTATCACCGCACAGCTCAAATCGATGCATGGATCGGACTGAAATTTTAGCATACAGATAGCTATTAGGACGTAGGCATCTGCTAAAAAAGTATTGTTTAAAAAGGAAAAATGGGGGTTTGAAAAAATCCAACTTAACGTGAGAAAAGCTGCAGGCCAAAGCTAGCTCTTATATAGTATTAGGGATCAGGTTGCCGAATCATTCAGGATCCTCATGATCAGGAGTTCGTAAAGTCATTGATAAAGCGCTTCATCTACCTCCGGTCGTATCAGATTGTTGTACCTTTGAGATTGAGGGAATGAAGAGAGCAGTTTAATACCTTTACTTACTATCTGTTCTTCAATAAACAGATATTAGCCATCAAGCATAAAAATATAAAAACTTATTCTTGAGATATTCACAATAGCTGCTCTACCCGTCCGGTAAATCTCTTCGGTAACAAGAGAATAAATTGGTTATTGCTTCAATGCGGATTTAAAAATATTATTTCCAATTGCTTTTTTCCTTGTTTCAGTTTGCTAGAGCATTGTTACTTTGTTTCCTTTGGGGATTAAGTGCGCTTTTACGAGTATTATATTTCTGATGGTTCTTTCTTCCATTACGGGTATTCAAGTTTTTAGAGTACTGTAGAAAAACAAAGAACACTACATTTTGCCCTGTTCGTTTCTCTGACCAATTTTTTTTTTTGTGCCTGTCTGCCCTCTATATATGTCACATTCATTGCATTCAGAAATGAAATGTGCTTATTTATAATTAAAACGGTTAATATGTATTATGCTCTAGAAAAAAAAATACGTATCCCTTCAAGTGGAATCTCATAAAAGGTACTTAGAAATATGTAATTCTAATGCTTCTAACACGTTTTAATTGTTAAGTACAGTCTATGAGACAATGAGCTTAAAAGCGGTAGCGTGTTAACAATGAGTATAAAATTATACCTGAAGAAAATAATTACAAAATTATCCGATTACTGATATGAAGAAAATTCTTGATAATCTGTATTTATCAAAAAACTAGTAACACTAGTATAGAAGATCAAACCAAAATCTCTTATATCCAACGGCATTGTTCGCACTCGCGCCGTAATCCAAGGCTTATGTTGCAGAAGCTACAAACAGTGGAATCCAAGTTTATGTGCTACCTATTTGTATCAGAAACGCTACACTCGCGTAGCAGTGCTACGAACGTTTTATATGTTCGTAGATTTATGTAGCGAATACAATATTTCGATACCTCCTACGAGTCGTACGTAAATTGTGGTATGCCACAAAATTGGCATTTTAGGTTTTGTGCAATATATCTTTTTTTTTATCTATTTTATGTGTTCGTTTAAAAAAAAATTAAAAACAGCATTTTTTTTACATACTTTCAAGACGTATAAAGTTGTATCGTTATTAAAACCTTGTGTATTGACCTTCACCACAATTAACGCGTCACGTAGCGTTTTGGGGATACAACTTACGTAGGAGGTATCGATTTATGTCAATCTACAATCATCCTTATTTCTTACTAATGTTATAAATGCGAAAGTGTGTCCGTTTGTTGAGTTATATTTCAATCACGCAACAACGGATTCATGTCATTTTATACAAAGTATAGTTGCAGACCTAAAGAGTGACAATATAGGCTACACTTTATCCCGGAAAATCAAAGAGTTCGGAGAAGAGAAGTCGCGGTCTTCAGCTAGTTATACCTTATTATATATGGCTTGTCATGTCCTGTTTACTGCACGCTCAAAAATTGTGAAAAAGAGTTACTAATCCAAATAATTAATTGTGATGAATAACAAATCGTAAAGAAGTGTGTATCTGGGCCTGTAGAATATCCGCACAAAAAAATATAACACAAAATGTAGTTCCACACGTAATCACGAACGGCGTACAATTTTGTATTTATTTAGCAAATTGACTCAAATAAAACAATTTGTGAAGAAATTACGTCAAAAGTTTTAAATGAAAAGCTCTACCTTTGGAAAATAGATTCGTTAAATATAAAACGTTTAAAGTCAAACACGAGTTGTTCACAGCTATTTTTAATTTAATTTGAACAGTTTATTTTACTGCTAAACTTTCACCTGAAAGGTTTAATGAACGCTTTAACGAAGTAATTTTGAAGATAAGCAAACTTTACGCGTAGATATAACGACGTGGTTGCCCACTACAAACAAACGAACAAAACAAAGAAAATTCAACTAAGTTTAATAAAATAATTAACATAACAAAGCAATTAGGACCGGCTGAGATTATTTTGATAAAGAAGTAAAATTAATTATTTATTTTATTTATTCTTAAATTGCCATATTAGTATTGCAATAAACTATGGCTAAGTGCTGAGTAATGTAGGTAACTCAATTTATATTACTCATGATGTGTATACCTCAGGTATTCGGTATTCACATCATGCATAAATAAACTTAAACAAAAATAAATTAATTATGTAAACAATAAGAGAATAAAGGGTCTAGCCGGTTAAGCATGGGAAAGCTGCACCAGCGTGTAATGAAGAGTTCTTACCCTGTGATTATTGTACTCTATCTAATAGTACATTATGGTACAAGTGTAAAAGTTGGTGATTACCGCTGAGGCGCTATTGAGACCCGAGCCGTCAGGTGAGGGTCTTAAGTTAGCCGAGGACGGTAATCATCAATATACACGTGTATCATACGACGTTTTTCAACACACTTGTGAAGAAAATAACACTAAAGTAGTACATTATGGTACAAAACAGTGAAAACGAGTTGTGAAAATTTTTTCGCAATGGCGGGAAAAATTAATGTTGTTCTTTTGTTCGCCCTCGCTCTTGAGATGATGCTCTTGAGGGCAGGCAAAGATCGACGACCATACAGCCTATTCAGGTGTTTATTTGATTTAATCAGTTTTCCGGAATGCGCGCGCACCTTAATGGCCATAGAGTAAAAGAATGAGGTTTCTTTTTAGTTTTAGTTTTAGTACCTAATATTTGTACACCACACTGTGGTAGGATATGCGCGCCTAACGTTTGTAACATCTTTACTACCATATTCACAAATAAATGAATTATTATTATTATTATTATTATTATTTTTTTTTGGCTTTTCTCTTATAGCCACGTACAAAATAGGGAATTTCGAGTTTTCTTTATTACAAAAAAAAACAAAAGTTACTGACAGTTTTATTTATTAAACACGTACATGTTGAAATTATCTATTTAAATACGGAGTTGTATGAAATGAGCAAGCAATAGGTACATTAATTTAACACGATATTTTTATAAATTATTGAACAAGATCTTTTTTGTAATAGAAACTTTTTTAAGAACACAGCAACTCCCCCAATAAAATTAAAAAAAAAAATTCTATAACTCACATTGTGAATAATAGTAATCAAAAGTCACAGTTTGAGTTAGAGGTGTCATTGTGTGCCTAGTTGCGGTGAACCGGGAGCCCCTTTATGAGCAAGTGTGTTGAAAAATATCTTTATGCTTAATTTCAGACTTCTACCCCTGATAGTTAGGGAGTAATCGGGGTGGCAACCCTTATCGTTAAATTTGATTTTTTCCGAAACTATTGAAGGTATCTTAATGAAACTGAAACTGTATATATATGTCTATGAGTTACATATTATATATTTATTTCAGAATTTTCCCATTTTGAAAAATGGTAAAAAACGAGAAGTAAAATTTTTGGGGGTGATTTTTTATACTAATCCGCGAAGTGAACAGGTTAAAACATAGTACAGTTGTTTTGTTTATTAGTTAGCTATTGTGTGTAAAAATTGCAAAAATATCGAATTGGTGGGATATAGTGAAAAAAATTAAATTCATAATATATTCAATCAATCAATCGTTCAGTGCAATCAGAATCAATTAATTAATATCTGTTCAATGCTTAATTTTTTATTTAATTTTTATTATTTATTACTTATTTTAATTTTTTAATGTATTTAAATTTTTTTATAATTTTTTTTTTTTTTTAATTTTTTTTTTTTTTAAATTACATATATGAATAAGAATTGTTTAGAATCAAAGCTTAATTAATCCTCGTCACTATATCCTTCAATAGTTGTTACAACAGTATCATCAAATATGGAGGTCAATATTTCAGCTGGCTTTAAAATTTTCTTTTTAAAAAATTTTTTTTAAAAAATTTTACTTCCCATGCTGACATGTGTTAGATTATATGTATTGTTTTTTTGAAGCTTCACTGTGGAAGCACTGTACTTAGCTTAGTTTTATTACTTATTGTAAAATTAGTTTATTTTATTTTTTGAAAAGAGCAACTGCTGAGTTTCTTGCCGGTTCTTCTCAGCAGAATCTGCATTCCGAACCGGTGGTAGATTTGTGACTTATCATAAGTGCTACAGGGTAGCGTACATGAAATAAATAAATTTTGAATTTTGAATTTTGGATTTTTGATTTACATCGGCCATGTGATAAATAATAAATAACTGCTGCAATATGAGCACAACAGCCCACGGTCCTATTGCCATTTGCGCAATCGCGCACATAATTTTGAATACTTTTATAACACCATTTTGGTTATAATAGTATTTATTTGGAGTCTATACATATGAGTATATAGAAGGATACCTAATGTTTAAAAGAAAGCGAACAAAATCCACGCGAACGAAGTACGACGTAATAATTTATTCTATTTCAGCCAAATTTCTTACAATAATTATATTCATATTTTTTTCTCATCCATTTCTCATCGTATTCTTTTCTATTCATTCATCATTTAGGTTGAATGGTCTAATATATTTTATTTTTTACTGTTGACAAAGAGCGTGGCAGTTTTCCACAGACCGAGTCTTTGGACCGAGTACAGTGAGTAAATTTTTTTTATTCTATGACAAGATAGTCCTCGACTGCGATCTCACCTGATGGTAAGTAACGATGCAGTTTAAGATGGTAGTGGGCTAAATTGGGTAAGGGTTATGGCAGTGTAGATTCAGCCTATTCCCCTAATCGGTTTCTACACGCCATCGTGCCGGAACGCTGAATTGCTTGGCGGCATGTTTTTGACGGTAGGGTGGTAACTAGCCACGGCCAAAGCCTCCCACCAGACCAGACCAGAGACAATTTTAGAAATTGTAAATTCTCAAATTGCCCCCATCTGGAATCGAACCCGAGATCTCCCAGTTACAAGACCATACCGCTCACCACTGCGCCGGGGAGGTCGTCAAAAAGAATGAAGATTGTGTAATTTTTGGTATTCCCAACGATGTTGTTATAAAATCCAGTCTTCATTGGCTACGTCATAATCCCTATATACAAACAAAATAAATTTTACTTTGTTGATCGGGCACAAGCCGCACTGACCGCATGCAAATTAACACTTTAATCATATAGAACAATCGCTAACCACAGGTAATGCGTCCACCGCTAGTAATTGCTGGAAGATCGAGCTGTTTGTCATTTACCACTGTATATCCATTGCGGCTGATGGTGGATTTGTAGCGTGGTTATTTAAACTCACGATATGTACTCGTATAGTCAAGAAATATCTTGCCAAGAAATTTCGTGCCATTATTTGAATAATGGCAAGGGGTCACAACTTCAGCAATGAGGAATACGATTGAGAGAGAATTAAAAATCACACATTTGATAAAAATATAAAATAAATGACGCCTTAGGGCCGATCTACACCGGAATGACAGCGGCCGGCAGCGGCGCGCGCGGCAAGCACTTTCAGTGTGAAATAATTTTAAACTTTATCTACATAATTGCTTAAGACCAGTATAGCTTGACGCGAGTGGCCGCGCGACCTTTTTGAGCTTTTCAAGCGATACTGGTCTTTGGCGATTATAATATTATGTACATAAAGTTCAAAATTATTTCGCATTGAAATTGATCGGCCTTTACAATTATAACGTACCTACATATTATATCTAATATGAAATAATATGGCTAATATTGTAAAAGCGTCTGAAAGGATAGGACGTGGGATAAAAAAGACGTGTGGCACTCGGGGACTGCCGCGGTAAAGCTATTGCATAGCATTTTTTATCAACGCCATCTAGCGGCTCACCATGGAGTAGTCCCGTGTCAGGTTATTTTCGTTACGGAATTTCTGGATTCGGTCTCCACGCAGGCCCGCGATAGAAGCTATGCAATAGCTTAAAAATTTTGGGAGCCCCTGCTTTAGCGTTAGCGATAACGATCATGGAAAGAGTATAGATACGACACGTTTGTAATATTATGGCGGCTGAACAGAACACAAACCATTGTCAAAATAATCACGAACGAGATTTACTATCAAAGATTTAAAGGATCAACTAGACCGTAACTTGACGCAATCCATCAAGCATTAAGGCTTGCCTAATATATTACACTGAGCCGCTTTGAGACTCGCTTCGGTTAAGTAAGATTCTGTGTGAGCCAAATTATATCACATATAGGGATAAACATGTATATTGCGTTGTTAGTAAGTCTAGAGTGCTTCATAAATAAATGCGTCAAAAAGGTTGGGACGCTGAGAAAAACCTTGTTTTACTATATCTAAAAATAGATACTCGTAAATTGGGGAACCAACCCTCTTCAGCAACGACGGGAAGTTCTTTTTTTATTCAAATGCCATTTCACCTGGTAGTTAGTCGCGATGCAGTTTAAAATGGAAGTGATGGACTAACATGGAATGGGTATGGCAGTTTAATTAAACCTAAACCCTGATAGATAGAATGTGCTAGTATAGTGCAACGTCTTCGAAAAATACAAACAAAAACCCTTAATTTTTGCGGATTATTGCTTGAAAAGTTTGGATGTTAAAATTAAAATAGGCATTTTCCTTCACAAAGGAAATCCCTTGTGAAAGGAAATGCGTGCTGTTTTTATTATTTATCAACAAAAACAATATTTACCAACAACATTGATAGTGTGATTTTACCCAAAAATATAGGCACACGTTTGACGACCTCCCTGGCGCATTGGTGAGCGCTGTGGTCGGTTCGATTTCCGTTGAGTTTTTCTGAATTGTTTCTGGTCTGGTCTGATGGGAAGCTTTGGCCGTGACTAGTTACCACACTAGTGATTTAGCGTTGCGGCACGATGGCGTGTAGAAACAGATTAGGGTATGGGTTGAACGTACACTGCCATACCTCTTCCAAGTTAGCCCGCTACCATTTTATACTGCATCGTCACTTACTATCAAGTGAGATCGCGGTCAAGGATTATCTTGTAATTGAATTTAAAAAAAAACGTGAATATTTAATAAAACAGTAGTAATAATAGTTCTATTTCTATCGGTTTCTACGTGACAACGTATCGGAACAAAAAACCGCTTATCGGCATGGCTTTGTTGGTAAGGTAGTAACCAGCCATGCTGGAAGCCTTCCACCAGATCAGACCAGATCATGGCCAGTTTAAGAACTATCATTTTCTAAACTGCCTCCGTCGGGTGTTGAACCCGTATCCTCCCATTTATAACAACCAAAGCGTTTATCACAACTACGCCGATTCTGATTCCCTCTGATTCCAATTTAAATTAAACAAAAGCAGCACACCAAAAACGATAATGTATTAACAAGAGCATTTAATTAATGTGTACTTATTTTATCAGATAATTCATTAAATAATATTCAGCAAATGTCAGCAAAGTTTCCAGAATGATATGAAAACAGAAAAATTGATTTTAAAGTAAATATTTAATACAATTCGGAAAAAGTAAATAATCACACAAATAATAGGTAATTACGTTCTCTCGAAATGAGGTACTAAGTATTTTTTTGCGGAAACATTTTTACACTTCAACAAGACGTGTAAAAAATGTTATGTTTACGCGTTTGAAATACAAAAATAATAATTCGCTATTTTGGTGGTGCGGCCATCTTTGAATTGAAATTTATCATAGTGTATAGTATTCTACTAGTAAAGCCCTTTAATTTGATATCGATATTGAGGGACACACACACACACACACACACACATACACACACACATCGTCACATACCGTTACATGAAAACGCAGTCAAGGTCTATCTAGTCGTCGCATAAAAACATAATATTATTATACTTTTGCCTGAACAATATCGCGAGTAAGATAATATAAGCTAGAATAAATGAAAATACCATTAGGTAGGGTAATGGTGCTATAACATACATACATATAGCCCGATTACAATTGAGATGTTACTTTACAATAGACCAAACTAATATTAAATTACATAATGAATACATAAGCGTGGGCCTTTTGTTGCCATAACAATGAAATTAATTGTACTCTGCTATTTCATTTGTAGAAATGATCATTGTTATATTTTTGTAATATTACAGGTCTTAACTGCCCGCGACTTCCTTCGCGTGGATTGAGGTTTTTTGATTCCCCGGGAATTCTTTTTTATTCCGGGATAAAAAGTAGCCTATATGTTATTCCATATTATATAGTCTATATAATATGGAATATATTTGCCTTTCAGCCAAATCGGTTCAGTCGTTGCAGCGTGATTAAGTAACATTCATCCATCCATCCATACATCCAAACTTTCGCATTTATAATATTAGTAGGATAGTGTGATAGGATTGTGTACAATTGTACATAATGGAATATAATTATGATAAAAAAAAGACGTGTGGCACTCGGGGACTGCCGTGGTAAAGCTATTGCATAGCATTTTTTATCAACGCCATCTAGCGGTGAGAGGAGTCCCGTGTCAGGTTATTTTCGTTACGGAATTTCTGGATTCGGTCTCCACGCTCAAGGCCCGCAATAGAAGCTATGCAATAGCTTAAAAAATGTGTGTTGCATAATTTTTTGAGTTAAAAATTATGCAACACACATTTTTATATCAAAAAATATCGTTATAAAATCATCGGTGTTCATTTAAAGCAGAGTTTCCGTTATACTTTTATTTTCATAATTGGAGAAACAGAAAGGGATCTGAAGCCGTAATAATAGGATTAAAACGTTATGTTTCGTTTGGGACTAGCAGATTGAGAGAGGTTTTACATTATGAATCAGGGTTATTTCAACTTTTGCAGCTAATTCGAGCAGACAGTGGAGGTGCTTTGTTTTACTTTTTTTTTTTTTTTTTTTCAGAAATTGTATTTAAAGACACTCTGTTATTGACCGAGTGAAGTGTGAGTCTACTTGGGTGAGTTTGTGCTCGTGCCTTGTCTATCTGAGTGTCTGCCAGAGATTTATAACTCCTGAAGTTTTATATGCGAAGAAAGAGGAGGAAACCTGGGTGCCACTTCTCCACCGAGATTAGCCATGTGCACGGGAGATATTATTTTGCACAATTGTGTACGCAAACACAGGTGCACTCTCTATTACCTCACTATCATAGTCCGATGGAACGGTAAATCCGACACGACCGGAAAGAAATCAGGCGCAGGACCGACGGCTCTACTTCACTCTCCGAGGCACGGGGGTGAATCACCACCTTCCTTCGAATTTTTTAACAGAAAACCCATTTCATTTTTGGCCCGACCCGGAAATCGATCCCGGGACCTCGTCATTCGTAGTCGGACTTGCTAACCATATAGTGTATTGTATAGTGTAAACATATAATTTATTGTAGGTATAGTGTATATATATACTGTATAGTGTAACCATATATGTATTGTATACTATTGTAACAGAATGTTATATCGACTTCAGTTTCCAGGTCACGTTGAGTATTAAGATAATGTATGCATCTGAGTCCCGCTCATTCGCTAATGGCAGTCGTGACAATCGATTAAAGTGCATACAACGTGTTCGTGCAGACGTATTTGATTGATGATCTCTCAGAAATATTCTAGCTTCATTTTTCCATCTACTTAAAGTACTTGTATGTTTTACGCCAAGTTGTTCATGTTCATCTCCAACTTAAAAGTTTAAGTGGATTTTAAACTCGTTTAATCGCGAGAATTATGTTTTTCTCTTGACTCTTACTGTTGACTGTATCGTCACTTACCATCTTGTATCGATCGCAGTCAAGGGCTATCTTGTCATTGTATAAAAAAATAAAAAAATTGGGTGCCCTGATAATTTAGTGTTGAAAATCTGTCAAAATATGAAAACGTTCGGTTCGTTATTTTAAGTTAGTGAAATCAGGCCTTAATAAATCATTTGGCTGAAAGGAATTTAACATAGCTCAAACCCAGTATTAACACATAGGCTACATTTTATTCCGGAAAATTTAAGAATTTTTGCGAGAATTAGAAATCTTAATCTACTCAGACGAAATCGCGATACTAGGTTCTAGTAAAAGATACTCGTAGTAATTTTTTATTGTGGCTCAAACCAGTTTTATCTAGATAGTATTAGAATAGTGTTAACTAAAACATTAATATAGGCTTTTTTGAATAACTAGTAGCTACTACTACTACTGTGCTACTAGTAGCTACTAGTAGCTACTAGTAGCACACTATAAATTCCCAAGTTACCTCACTCAACACGTATGATAAGCGATAACACAATACATATAAATAATATTATACCTATGCCTAATATTGAAAGTTTCAGTTTCTATATAAATTTAATTATAGGTAGGTAAATTCCAAACTAATTTACATGAATACAAATTGTTTGTACTCTGAATTTAATATCGTAACATAAGTTTTGGAAACGCGTAGGCTGTTGATGACAGTTAATCCATTACTTTACCCATCGCACTTCTTACTTCGGGGATCCGTATTGTTATTATATTCCTATTATAATTATATATTATGTAGTATATAATATATTACACTTGGTATATTGACGTGTCATAAGGGGACCACATGTTCGCCCACATGAAACAAATAATTTTGTATTTTCAATTCTTTTATGAAAATCCCAAAATATTTTCTCGAATGAATTCGCTCGCATAAATCTATCCTAATCCTAATAGGATTAATATTATATGTAATACGATATCGATATAATATTTTTGCGTTTTCCACACCGCTGGAACCAATGTATAATAAAACGAGCCAAATGCGAGTTGTACCCGAACACGAGGGATTCCGTACATAGTACGAGATTTAACACCAGCTGTTATTAAGATCGAGCAAAAACAATTTATTGTATGAAGACACTCTTTAATTTTTAACTTTATTTATATTTTGTTATTTGTTGGTAAATTTCTTCTAACTATTACTTCATGAGATACAGCCCGCTTACAGACGGACGGACAGACGGAGGCTTAGTAATGGGGTCCTGTTTACATTTTTTGGGTACCAAACCCTAAAATGTGTAACAATAACTCATTATACGTAGTACGTTTATCTCACGAAGTTACGTGCGCTTTACTTGTGGTTATGTCGTGTACATGCACATTGCGTAAGTGTGCGTGCCTGTGCGCGAGCAAGCTCTGGCTCACACTTATACAGATACGACACACACAACCATGAGCCACGTGCCCTCGTGAAAGAACTATACGATGATATCAACATGAAAAAAAATCACCTATGTGGCTTTATGTACTAGTACGGTATGAATCTATAGGTAGATATTCTTTTTAAAACTCATCTCAAATGAACGCTTCTGTCGCTAGATACGGCCCCATTTACTAATGAAATTTTGTCGCTATGACGGATTGCGCTTGCCTGTCCTTGTAGCAGTATCGACAAATAACTTTGAGTATCAAAAACACGTATTCTACAACACGTATTACATAAACATGAAAAATATTCACCTGTGTGGGGCAGCTGTATGTACTAATGCGGTATGAATCTATAGGTATTCTATTTAAAGCTCATCTCAAATGAACGCCTCTGTCGCTAGATACGGCCCCATTTACTAATGAAATTTTGTCGCGATGACAGATTGTGCTTGCCTGTCCTTGTAGATCTTTGTAGTAGTATCGACAAATAACTTAAAGCCTCAATAGCCCAACGGTTAAAGGTGTGGACTGAAAACTGAAAGGTCGCAGGTTCGAGCCCCACCCGTTGCACTATTGTCGTACCCACTCCTAGCACAAGCATTCCGCTTATTTGGAGGGGAGAGGAGAATTTAAGTCGAGTTCAGTTGGGCTAATATTCTTTTTTTTTTTATTTAAAGTGGGTAATGAACCAAAAAATAGCTTACATTTTACAAAAACCCATCCCTAAAAGAGGAACCGAGGGAAAATATCTTAGTCCCCGGAAAAACTGAAATTCAATTCAGATGAAGAACTTGCAACAAGCTGTACACATAACTCGGTTGAAATATATTTTTACGTCCGTTCACTGTAATACAGTAAGTAGCACTCCGAGAAATGGAGGGAAATGGATTTCTTACAGTAATTTTTCTCCGGATTAAACTTGTCGCGCGCTGAAGTCAACCGTCGAATCTCGCGAGACCCGGTCGGCTTATGTTCAATTTGTGGTCGACAGCTTAAAGGAAAGTTCAGACTACTATATAAATCTTCTAAATATATAAAAGTAAAAAGTGACTGACTGATCTATCAACGCACAGCTCAAACCATTGGACGGATCAGCATTTAATCCTCGCGGATTTAAGGTTTTTATTTTTGCGGGAAATCTTTAATTTTTTGGTATATTGCTATTTTGATTTATAGGCTATTACATTGTAAAGTTTTATCAAAATCAGTCCAGTAGTTTTTAGTTGAAAGAGTAACAAACATCCATCCATCAACAAAAACTTTCACATTTATATTTTACTAGCTTTAACCCGCGGCTTCGCTCACGTTAGATTCGATTTTTGAACCCCCTATTTAACCCTCTTGGAGTTGAAATTTTCCAAAATCCTTTCTTAGCGGATGTCTACGTCCTAACAGCTATCTGTATACCAAATTTCAGCTCGATCGGTCCAGTGGTTAGAGCTGTGCGTTGATAGATCAGTCAGTCAGTCAGTCAGTCAGTCAGTCAGTCACCTTTGCCTTTTATATATTTAGATAATACTAGTAAGATAAGTAGGATTAATGAAATGAAATTGCCTAAGAGCAATCGAATTGACTCTCTTCTTCAACTAATGGACGTCCACTGCTGGACATAAGTCTCCTGCATGGACCTCCACAAGCCTCGGTCTTGCGCCGCCCAACCGAGTTGGATTCGGCGGTTGATCTCTTCCTCGAAATTGGACCTACCTAGCTGGACTGTGTGTCCCAGGTATATATACTCGCCTACAATTTCGAGTGCAGAGTTCTCAACGATTACTGGGTGGGTGGAGCGGAGCATGAGCATTAGACATGATTTTCGTCTTGCTCATGTTCATTTTAAGGTCCACCTGTTGAGAAACCCTGCTGAGGTCATTGAGCACTGTATTGAGGTCTCCCAGAGTCTCTGCCATAATGACATAATCGAATTGACATTCGTAGTTAAACATGTATAATGGGAGAAAAAAATAATTGTCTAGAATTGCCTAGAGTTGTAAGGTTTATAAAAAAGAAAAACCCCAAACCAAAATCCACTCGTACGAAGTCGTGGCATCAATTTACTTCTGTATAAACCGCGTCTTAGGCTGACCTATTTTATAGTAGATAGTTATGGCCAACTTGGGGCCAGATAATATGCCTTAGAATGTACCAGCTACCTACTATAAGATTTCGAACTATCGAATCCCGCGGGACCTTGGCGGGACGTCCCGGCCTACAATTTGTGGCCGACAGTTGAGTCATGATAACAAATTACTACTGTCTAACTGTTAATAGGTATATATTACTAAGCTGACTTGTTCTATAGTATTCATTATGCATATTATGACCAGACATACTTTAATAGCTAATATCTAATAATAATAGATATTTATTTTATTTTACTTATTTATTTTATTTATTTACATAAGGTTTACATATAATACTTATAGTTAGCATCAAAAACCACCCAGGTTTGTAGAATATGCTAACAAGGATATACTTTTATTTGATACTAGATGATGATGGGTTTTTAATGCCTGCAGGAACTTTTGGATTTTCCGGAATAAAATTTAGCCTTTGTGTTAATCCTGGGTATGAGATAATATATCTAACCCAAATTTCAGCCAAACCGTTTCAGTCCTTGCGACGTGATTGAGTAATAAACATCCAAACTTTCGCATTTATAATATTAATAATAGGAAATAGGATAAACGTTTTAAAAATCTTGAAATATTTTTAAGTCATAACATAAACTTAGATTCAAGCCATAAATTATAATTTAGGAACCAACCAAGCCGTGGATGGCAAGGAATTCGCGAAGCCATTCTTCTTTTGATTGAGTTCAATGTGGCTTGAAGTCAGCTCTGGAATCCCGCGGGACCGTCCCGGCTTATGTTCAATTTGTGGTCGACAGTATAAGTCCCGATAAAGATTTATGTCGTCGGTGATAGGTATTTTGACATTTTCCTTACCTTTTTAAAAAACTTCAAAAGGAAAAGGCGAAGGGAAAAGGTGTATTGATTGCTCTTATATATTTCTTATTTGAAAGGGTGTACCGACAGTTTGTTCTCTTTTGTGTTTGACTAGCTGATGCTGAGCTGTGGGGGATATAGGCTTTTAATAAACCCCGTTGGAATGCTTTGATTTTCCGGGATATGTCCAGTAGAAAACCGTCGTATGCATCAAGCAAGATCAGTTTAGGTTCGGTTTAGTTTCCTTTAAAGCTAGTTGGTTTAATAGTTGGTTAAAGGTTTAGTTTTTAGTTTTTGGCTAAAAAATTAAGAGGTTGATAATTACAAGGTTCGATTCCCGGCAAGGGCAATTATAACTTCTGATAATGTGTCTCTGGCCATCCATTGCCTTCTTACCGCTAAAAGTCTACCACCAAGCAATTAAGCGTTCCGGCACGATAACGGGTAAGTAGAAATTAGAGGTTTTATTTTAAACTGATGATATTTATGAAAACCTAGGTTCAAGTATATTATTTACTACATCATGCCCCCGACTTCGTCTGCGTAGATTAAGGTTTTTGTGTCCCACGGAAACTATTTAATTTTCCGGGATAAAATTTAAGTAATGTGCTAATTCTATGCATTAACTATCTTCACTCCCAACCAAATCGGTTCATACGTTGTAGTGTGAAGGATCTATATAAAGTTCCAAACATCTAAACTTTAACATTTAAAAGATACCTACAACTACATCTTAAGTTATTATTTATTATACTAAAAGTATAAATGCATAAAAATATTTCAAAATGAGCTCTGAATTGTGAACGTTAAAATTCAATTTATCATTAGCGAAAACAAGGCAAGTAATTTTAATCAACGTCCAACGTAGCCTGACAATCCCTCTTTCATCTTAATTTAGATCCCTTCTTTAATGCCAACAACAGTGGATAAAGAAAATACATTAAAGACTTGATGCCTTTAATTTTATTAACCCTGTAATTTGTACAGGGCAATGAAGTAACGTTACGAGGCTCTTTACAAGCTTTCTTTTTTTTTTTTTTTTAATTTTTAATTTTTTTGATGGTGACTGACTGAGTGATCTATCAACACACATCTCAAATCATTGGGTGGATAGAGCTGTTTGACAGATATCTATTATGATAGTATATTATTTATTATTAGCATCCGGTAAGAAAGGATTTTTGAAAATTTAACCTCTTATTTCACTACTATTTGATAATTGATTGATATTTTACTACTTTGATAGCCTCCAAATTGGCATTATTTGAAGACCAATTAAACAAAAAAAATTCAAAAGCACCCCACCCCACAACTACAAGCTTATGAAACAAAAAAAATCTATCTTCCCATATTTGCTTTTATGGTTCCTTTCATGTTATTTTTAGCTTTAGGCCCATATGTTCGAACCATAATTTAATATATCATTGTAGAGTGAGTTTAAGTAAAGGTTTAAGTAATTACATGTAAAATAATTTAGAAGTTATAAAACTCTGACATTCAGGCAGATAGACAGACAAGAGTAATTTCACTACAGTAATTTCTGAGAGTTAATTTAGATGATGGCTCATTTTTAAAGTTAGGTAGGTACCTACATAATAAATAATAATAAACGTAAAAATTCTTTTTACAAAACCGACTTAAAACGCCTCTACAAAGTATATTAATTGTGCCTATAAAATTTGAAGAGTTACCTAGATTTCTCCAGGATCAGATCCTGACCTGACAAAGGGACCACCTGGAAAGTATTCCTTTCAAACAAAAAAGAATTTTCCAAATCGGTCCAGGACTCTTCGAGTAATCGGAGAACATACATAAAAAAATTAAAAAAAGATTCCGACGAATTGAGAACCTCCTCCTATTTTGGAAGTCGATTAAAAATAAGTTTAATATGTCAGTCGCAAAATCTTTTTGTTTGAAAAAGAAGCTTATCTATTCTAAGTTTTCTCCAATAATAGAATATGAATCGGAAAATGTATTATACACTGATGAAATCCCACGAAAAGCTGAGGCAAGACGAATACTAATATATGAAACAAACGTAATAACCGCATAAACTAATTACTACAACTTTTTCCGCTACTTACGGCTTAAAATTATCTTGTCTCTATACAAACCATCATCAAAAGTTCACAGTCAATTAAAAATCACAAGATCAAAAATACTCACAGAGCGTTAAAAGAAAATCCGATGTTCAAACGTTCACAAAAAGTCACACAAAAAAGCACAGCTCTAACCACCTCAGTTTTCAGCCGATTCAAGTTTCCTTTTGAGTAAATAGGTGTGAAAATTCCCCGCCGCGATACGTACGTTCGGCGCGACGGCTGGGAGAAGACTGAGGTACTGCCAACGGGATGCCAGTTCGAAGCTACGCTATCAGTCCTTTGATTATGTTCGAACATTAGTGATAATAATTATAGAGCAGAAAATAGTTAGAAATGTTTAGAATCCTTTGTTATGGAAATTTGTGATGAAAAACTAGAGGCTTCAGGCTCAATCGAATATGCTACTGCTACGTCGTAGCACGTCTACGAACTCGAAGCTCGGCGTAGGGACTTCCGCATACCATGGTCGTGCGCCACCTGAATTCAGCGGCCTCTACGACTCTTTGTTTATCGTCTTGAGATTCCTCCTCTTCATCCTTGAATCCGCTTCTCCAAGGAGGCGATGGTACGGCTCCCCAGCAAGCTGAGCTCACTCCAGAATCCAAGCAATCCACCCAGGTATTCAAGGATTTCAGGGAGTTTTTCTGAAGAGACTATGTAAAGCAGTACGTGTTCCGATGTATCGTGTTCCTTTGCATACGAGTAGAGGGGCTGTCGGTGATTTGTAGAGAGAACAATGCCTAAAATATCCTAAGCTTGCTTCGGTTTAGCTGTAGCAGTTTCGTTGCAAGGCGTTGATACCTTTAGGGCTAAAAATAGCTTCCTTTGTTTGTCCACTGTCTATTGTATTTACCCATATTTTGGCGTGTATACTTACTGTTAGTCTATGTTATGTTACCTGTGTACCTAATCATAGAAGGGTAAGGAAGTTATTTGTTCCGGGCCCATCACCTTCAGCGCGTGCCGTACTAGATCATCCGCATGATGTCACTGTGACCTCTGACCCAGCGCAATATGACGTATTTTGATTTTGATAGCGTTTTGTAAATGCGTTGTGCTAGTCAAGAGTGAGTTTTAGGAGGTGCTTTATGCTAAGTTTCCAACGCAAATATCGAACGTTATCGCTTCAGGGCTCGAGCTATTTCCTTACAAACCGGGACTTGGTAACACGTTCAAACTTTTATTTACACAGTATTAATCTACTATTCCAGTAGTTTACCCAACTCTACCTTAATTGTCTATACGTCGATTCAATATAAACTTGTCCAAAGTTACATGATGTACCAATATTGATACACATACCGATTGAAATCCATCTTTAATGAATCGAAACTTCTGTACTATTAGAGGAACTGTATACGATCTCTATCGCATACTTCTTAAAGACATCCAAGAGGCTTAAGACCCTCAGGCAATCTATAGACCGCACTTTCATTCTGCTCAGACTCAAGACAGAGTTAAAACGAGACAGATTTATGTCAGAGCATATTCGTGTCTCGTTTTAAGTCTGTCTTAAGTCCGAGATAAGTTTTTGTTATCTACCGTAAAATGTGTTCTTGTTTTGTACCTACAAACTAAAAATGCTTTTACTTATCTTTTTTTTTTAAGTTTCAACTTATTTCTTTTCCTTCCTGAGCATGATAATAATGCCGTTCTTCCTTTCTCGTTTATTCTACTGAATTATCTGAAATACACTTTTCTACAAAATACTTCTCTTTATTTTCTACAAGTAGCCTATTCGTATACTTTATAAATACTTTTCTACGACTATACTATATAAATGCAAATGTACCGCGCACCTGGTTTAGATTATCAACACCGGAATTTGCATCTCAAAAGGAGTTTTGTGCATTCGAACGTCGTTACTAGCTTGAACTGTTCGCCTTTTGGTGCAAATATCTACGTGGGACAAGTATTTTACTATTTCAACAAGCTTTTACTTGTATTTCTTTGCCCTTGTTTTTACATGTCGAGTTGTAAAGAAAATAAGTTGATAGTAATATTAACAAATAATTCTTTTAAAAAACTACTTCCAACGCCACTACAAAGTATAACAAGTGTGCCTATTAAAGTGTTACCTCAATTTTTCCAGGGTCTCATAATGAGATCCTGACCTGATGACCATGGGACCACCTGGGAAATATAACCCTTTCAAACAAAAAAGAATTTTCCAAATCGGTCAAGGCGCCTTCGAGTAATAGGGCAATATACATAAAAAAATAAAAAAGAATCCAACGAATTTAGAACCTCCTCCTTTTTTAAAGTCGGTTAAAAACCAGAAACTATGAAATCCGTAAAAGAACCTGACTCACCGCCATAGCTCATCGAGTCGCAAAGCCGAGGTGGCAATGTACGAGGCACATGACTCGATGAACCGATGGGCCTTGGGGTCCTGGGATGCTGGAATGTTGACTCCATACCTGGAGGTACAGAGTAGGTAGAACGCGCGCTCTCTCTACCCATTATTGGTCTACTAAGGGGCATGAGTCTTCTCCATAGAATGAGAAGGGTTTAGGCCATAGGTCTTCCACACTGGCAAATTGGCAGACTTCACACGGCTTTGAAAAAATTACGAAGGCACATGTAGGTTTTCTCACGGTGTGTTAAAGCAAGTGATATTTTAATGTTTTAAAATATACAACTCCATGCGCCTGGTATTCGAACGAACTCCGGTCGTATCTATTTATTTTAGTATGTAGTGTGTAGTTATTTATATTTTTTTAGTTTTTTTATAGATTATTATCTAACTTTAAAGTACCTACCTACCTCTGTATGTTCTTGTTGTCACATTCGTGGGCTTCTGGAAGACATCTCTTCCTTAGATATAAGCTGTCCTTGTGCACGTCCTTTAAATGTTTATGTTTTATTGTTTTGTTTTCTGGTACTAAATAAATAAATAAATAAACAGGAGATTGAAGTTATCACCACTAAGCCATCACTGCTGTTAGCGAAACATTTTAAGAATAACTAGCTATAATATATTCTAAAGAAAAAACAACTCTGTTTATGCGCTTTTTAATTTGAATCGATTAGATTGCCCGCTAGTGTAGAAGAGAAGAAAAGCTTCCTTGTTTGTATTTGATTAAAACCCAAATTAGTTTCCTCAAAAGATCATTACTCTAATAGCTAGTTGCAATCTCCGTCGAATGACTCCAATTAAGTGGAACGATGCTCCGATTAAAATAGTTTCTTGGGGCGAGCTTTTGGTTATACTACGAGCCATTTTAAATTGAGTTATTAGCTTTAAAACTTTTGAATAAATGAGCGGTTGCATAAATTTCCCTAGTTTCTGGTTTGTCTCGGTATTTTCTTGCTTTATTTTAAACAAGACAAGCTTGTTGAAGGTCTTAAGAAGGTATGTTGAGCATTTATTTCTTGTTTGGTTATTTTTATTACATAACTTGAAAACTGTAAAGATAACATTCATCCTTATTAATCCTACTAAAGTTATTACTTAATTTTGACGACCTCCCTGGCGCTGTGATGAGCGCTGTGGTCTTATAATTGGGAGGTCTCGGGTTCGATTCCTGGCGGGGGCAATTTGAGAATTTAAAATTTCTACATTGTCTCTGGTCTGATGTGGTGGGAGGCATTGGCCGTGGCTAGTTAGCGCCCTACCTTCAAAGATATGCCGACAAGCAATTTAGCGTTCCGGCACGATGGCGTGTAGAAACCGATAAGGGGTATGAGTAGGTACACTGCCTTTCTCCTTCCAAGTTAGCCCGCTACCATCTTAGACTGCATCGTCACTTACCATTAGGTAAGATTTCAGTCAAGGACTATCTTGTCATCGAATAAAAAAAAGCTAGTTTTTAAGTCCCGCTTAATTACAACATGGGCTTATTCAAGGAGCGGACCAGCAAATTTCTGAAAAGCCGACAACAATTTATTATAGGTGGTGCCTATAAATGTTCATCAGGCGGTAATCACTTAACATCAGGTGACCCACCTGCTCGGTTGCTCCCTATTCATAAAAAAAGATATTTAACCATTACCAAAAATCATATGAATTATTTTATTTATCGAAATACAAGGTACACTGCACTCTTATTTTAATGTGTTGATCAGTATACGTTAGCAAGAAGATAAGAAATATCTTTTAAATATGTATCACACCTCCACAAGCACTTTTCCATTCTTACGTTACCCATTTACGTCACACAAAATCCCATTAACGTAAAATAATGCCCCCACTATCCTTTGGCGGCGATATGTTATTCAGTCGCGACAATGCATAGAAAACAGGCAAGGTTTTAACACGCCCTCCCCTATAAATAACACCTTTTGACAACCCTAGTTCTATTACAGTACAGTACGGTTTAAGAGCTTTTTTAGTAAAACCAAAAACGCTTAAAGTTTCCTTATATTTACCTGTATGTTAAAACAAGGTTAAAGTGACTTATAGCTAATTACGTAATGCCCCTTTGGCTACGAGTAATGTAGATGTCGGCTTTGTCGGATTCAGCTAATGTGTATGTCTAGGTGTAATTGTTAAGGCCTTTAATATCAGCTACATCCATATACCTACATACTTATACTACCGAAAATAATTATGACCGCGAAACCTGTTACCTTTTCACTTATTGATTTAATTTTGAAAATAGGATACTTTATAATATTTTATACCCTGGTAGCCGAAAGCGCGGACAAAATATGCTAATAAAAATAAAAAATAAATGAAGTTTTATTAAAAAAAATTTTACTGCAGTAAGTAAATATAGTAAAACGTTTTAAAATAATATTGGCCGACCAGTTATTCATTGAGCGGCTTGGCCTCAAACGCGAACAAAATCTGTACAGAGTTTAGTTTTGAAAATACCAGAAAAGTTTACCCCGAGTCCAGGCTTTTCGACAAAATGTTAGCTGTTACGAAAATCAAATCGCTACCTACTCACAATCCGACACATTTTTCCTTTCTGTATGAAATTGGGGCAGTACTAATGTATTATTTATAAGCGGAGAATTGAGAATTCTAATATGGAAGGTCGTGACAATTCTGTGCTAGTTTGGGGTTCTCTAAACGTAAAGACGTCGGTGCTGCGCCTGATCTCTCTCCGATCTTATCGGATTTCTGTATCATCGGACTATGAGAGTGAGGGAATAGAGAGTGCATCTATGGTTGCGCACACTCGCGCAGATGGCTTTTTTCTGACCGGATTCGGTCCGGAAGACTTTATAATTATTAATTCTTAATCGTATCACTTCCGTATTCTACGGGCTAGTTTGTTCGCCTACTGATTATGAGGTAGCAGGTGCGATTCCCGTGTCGGAATAATGAAAGATTTTCCATTTCCCAACCCGGATTCTTAAAGTAAAAACTTCTTTAGGCGCGTTGTACGATTTTTGCTAGAAGAATCTAATAGGTTTGCAAAGATAAGATATATCTGCCTATTAGCCTGTAAGTTTAAATTTAATTTTAGTGAATATGTATAATATTACCTCAGTAAGATTCTTTTCAAGATTTTAAGGTTGTCTGGAGGAGATCGCTTTAAGCGATAAGATCGCCTTTGCGTACCTATGTACATTAATTATAAGATTCAACTGTAAACATCATTTCATGTTTGTAGCAATAAAGATTTTTCTATCTATCTAATATTTTTTTTTGAGACAATAAGTATCTTAAACCAGCGATGCCTGAAGTATCTATCTACAGAGGAACACAGTATTGTCTCAAAGGGTGATAAAAGCTTTGCTGTTCACTTTGCTTTGTGTCGACTGTTGCCACTTGTTACCAAAAGTGCTTTATGTACTCTCGGCCGCTGCACGCACAAACGAGGTTTCACGTCAAGTTTTAGGCTGAAATCTATAGACCGCACTCTGACTCCGCTCAAATTCAAGACAGCGTTAAAATGAGACAGATTTATATCAAAGCATATTTGTGTCTCGTTTTAACTCTATCTCAAGTCCGAGCTAAGTCAGAGCACGCTCTATAGATCTCAGCATTAAAGCGGCTAAAGATTATATCAAAAACTCTAACTACTAACTATTTAATCTACTTACTTTTATTCTATGGATCGTTTTGTATATCCAATCTATCTGTGCTATAGTTGCTATTTGGCAAAAGATGTTTTTAAAACCCTCCTCCTTCCTTCTTTAAATTTTCAAAAATTATTTCTTAGCAGATGCCTACGTCCTAATAGCTACCTGTGTGCCAAACAGCTCGATCGGTCCAGTGGTTAGAGCTGTGCGTTGATAGATCAGTCAGTCAGTCGGTCACCTTTGCCTTTTATATATTTAGAAGATTAGATAAAACAATAATATTGTTGCTGAAGATGAAATAATATCCATATACCTATTAAAATAGAGATTGAATATAGAAAAAGGACCTCGATAAAATGTTTTGCAACATGAGCTAATCTTTATATATAAAATTCAAAGTCCTGACTGACTGACTGACTGAGATATCAACGCACAGCCTAAACTACTGAAGTTAGAAACTTGAAATTTTTACAGTTGGTTCCTTTTATGACGTAGGCGCACACTAAGAAAGGATTATTGGAAATTCCACCCCTAAGGGGTTTAAATAGGGGATGGAAGTTTATATGAAACTCCGTCATTTTTCAAGCTGTTTCCATCAAAGTTGGTATTTGAGCTTTCAGTTAAAAATAAAGAAGTACGTGTGTCACAGTTTTTGAAAATTCCACCCCAAAATCTAATTCCACGCGGACGAAGTCGCGGGGCAAAAGCTAGTACCCAATATTCCCGTGCCCAGTAGTAGGCCGGTGATGGGTTAAGGTGATTATGATGATGAAGAGAGACGTTTGATCATCACTCAGGTTAACGATGATGATAGATTAAAATAAATTAAGCAAAACCATAAGGGCCTAATTTCGGGAAGGTACATAAAAACGTCACCTTTGTTTTCGCACTTGATTGATTGTCTTCTTGGTGGAATTAAGATGAGACGGGAATCGGGCGATCCATCTCAAGAGTGGAATAGATAAAATTGATTGGGTATCTCTTTTATGTATTCACGCACTTACGTTTATTTGGTTTCTACTAGAGAGACTACCTACTATATGTCATAATACACCAGTTGTGCTTTTTGTTGCCATTCAATACAGGAGATAAAGTGCCTAAATCACACTAATATTATAAAGGCGAAAGTTTGTATGTATATGAGCATGTCTGTGTGTGTGTGTGTTTGTAACTCCTTCACGCCACAGCGTATGAATCGATTTGGCTGGGAATGTAAATAGCTCATACCTATCCAAGATTAGCACAAAGGCTACATTTTATCTCGGCAAACCGTTATCCACGCGGATGAAGTTGAGGGCATCATCTAGTCCACAAATAAAATGTTTGAGGCATTTTGTTTGCTGGTCTATCCTTGAATCAAGCAGCACAGAGTAAATTAACAACGAACATCATGAACAACGGAATAACGTACTATACAACGTGATTTTTTGCATAGGAAGGTCGATAGTTGAGGATCTAGAAAGTGACATGGGCTTCTTTTCATTCCAGAAAAACAAAGGAGTTTCCGTGGAATTCAAAAACTTAACTGGACACTGATATAGTCCTGGGTAAAATCTGTTTGTTGATTTGTCCTTCAATCACGCCACAACGTAGCAAAGAGTCAACGTGATTTTTTGGATATACCTAGTTTTAAACCTAGAAAGTGACAAAGGCTTTTTACGTTTACCCGAAAGGGGTTTTCATTTTTAATGTTTAATTTATGTTCTCTTTGAGAAATATTCAAATTGAATAAAAATTTCCAGCAAAAAATTATGAATGAAGAAATTGAATGAACCTTGACCTCTAAAAAGGTCTCTTTTTGTAAGCATTTTATCTCGCCCATAAAATATTTTGTTGGTATAAAAGTGGACGCTTTATCAGGTACTTAAAAAAGGGAGTACTTAAAGATAAAGCTGTCTGCTGTACTTCTCGCATACAAGAGACTGGCTTATCAAATTTTAAAAAAATCTTACTAAATAAAATCTCAATATCTCAACAGTGCCTACAGGATTCGAAGTTTAACTCCCTTCTCTCTGGTTCCTATATGCTTATACACTAAAACACTAATGTCTGCTTTCACCAACCATACCCTAAGTAGGCGTCTCTGTATAGGGTGTGTATTTAAGGGCTACGTCCGTATGGACGTATTAGAGATTATTATTAACTAGACGATGCCCGCGACTTCGTCCGCATGGATCAAGGTTTTTCAATTCCGAACGGGAACTCTGTAATTTTCCGGAATAAAATGTAGCCTATGTCTTAATCCTGGATATGAGCTATCTCCATTCCAAATTTCAGCCAAATCGGTTCATTCGTTGCGGCGTGAAGGAGTAACAAACATACACACACACACACACACACACACACACACACAAACTTTCGCCTTTATAATATTAGTGTAATATAGTTTAATAAATGTGATTTACGTTGTGTATAATCAGCAGCCCATCAACGGCTTACTACTAAGTGCAGGTCTCTTCTCATAGAAGGGCTATTAAATTACTTTAACGCACATAACTCCGAAAAGTCATAGGTTTTGAACCTGCTACCCCACGAATAAGAGACCACACGTAACTACTATTCTATCGCTACGTTGTACATAGCTGAATCAAATTAAAATTTGAAACATCCTTATTCCTTTTTTGTTGAAATATTAAAGCACATTCCTTTGTAACGAGTACAAGAGATTTGCATTTTAATAAATACTTCAATTTAGTATTCCATTTGTAAGAAAGGGCAATATTAAAGCTTCATGAACCGCTACAGAAAGTGGAATACAATTTTTTATTGGACATCAATTTTTTTTCAATTTGAAGAAGACTGAGTATGAAGATCTCTGGGTGAAAAAATACGGTTTTATTAAATGGAGTTTACCAATTTTTTACGTAAATAAACAATATGAAACTGAAATAGATTGAAAAAAAAAATATAGAATTACTTTCTTTAAACGCAAAAGTTTATAGAAATATTTCATTACTAGCTAATGCCCTCTAATGAAAAGCTATCTAAAAAGGTCATCAAGTCATCATGTATACACACGGATCCTTTCGCGTGCGAAAGGGTCCTTATAGTGAATTACACATAAACGGATTCTAGGTACAAAAAATGCGAAAGCCGAATCGATGCGTACAAAATAGCACGTTTATATGGACAAAATGCGAATCGAAATTGACAGATGTGATTTCAGCCTTAGGTTTACGTTAGTTTTAATATTTTAGAAGTTATTATTAATTAATACAGTTAATTCTCTGTAGCGTGTGTTCTCTTTGATGTGCTTAAAATATTGTCTCGCTGTGTAAAGGCTCCTTACAGGAACAGGAAATTTAACGAAAATAAATGGGTGGAACGTAAAATTAATCTATTTTCGCAGCGGACATTCCGAGCACTCTATTTTTAAGTCCTATCGATTTAATTTAACTAGCTAAAATATCGAAGCCATTTTCTATTGTTGAATTTTTTATTACGAAAAATATGTCAAAGCAGTGTAGAGTTTTTTATTTTATTAATAATTTACGTGTTAATTTATGTGGCTAACGTACATTTATTTGGTAAGTTTTATGAATGCAATAATTATAGTGCACAAGTGTGTGCGCAAACACAGGTGCACTCTCTATTCCCTCACTCTCATAGTCCGATGGGATGGAAAATCCGATATGACCGGAGAGAGATCAGGCGCAGGACCGACGGCTTTACATGTTCTTCGAGGCACAGGGGTGGCTCACCGCCAAGTTCCTAACTCTTGACAGAAGAACCCAACACATTTTTGGCCCAATCCGGGACACGAACCCGGGACCTCGCAATCCGCAGTCGAACTTGCTAATCACTAGACCAACGAGGCAAAAGCTAGTGGATATATAAAGGCAATGCCCAGATAATCCTCGGTAAAAATGAAGCCAGGACGACATGTATCCGATACCTATATAAATCGGCTGGCATCGAAACCAATAAAGTAAGGGGATTTCCTCGGGCTCTCTTTGTCCTTTGCTGATATCATTATCTTTTTGCGGACGTGATTGCGTTTATTGCTCTTTGTCTCGCCAAGGACCGATATTATTAAAGCCCGGGGAGTTCGTACGAACTACATATTACGTGTACTACAACTATACTCTGTAAATCCAATCCTACTAATATTACAGATGCGAAAGTTTGGATGTATGGATGGATAGATGGATGGATGGATAGACGAAACGTAAATGTGTAAAGAAATAAATGAGACATATAAATATTAATAGTACCAATATCTACTTGGTGGTAGCTATAAAAAAGTATGTAGGTTTCACATCGTGCGATGTAGATTCCGAATTTCTGACTGACTGCATACTGACTGACGTATATTTTAATAGGTACATAGATAGCGGGTAAACGAGCATACGGGTCACCGGATGTTAAGAGATTACCACCGCCCATGAACATTTGGACCAACAGAGGCACCACCAATGCGTTGCCGGCTTTTCATGAATGTATGTGTCCCATTTGGTTTGTCAACTTAAGCTCGCTGCATACGTAACGTGCACGGGACGTGGACGGGACGTGGCCCGGACGTGGTTAGTAAACACGGACGGGAATTTTTAATGCATACGCAACGTGGCAATAACTCAGAACTAACGTGCTAGTGATGTGAACAAGGAAAGATGGATTTTTCTAAGATTGTAGCGAGCTAACTTGGAAGGGGTATAGCAGTGTAAATACAACCCATACCCCTAATCGGTTTTTACACGCCATCGTGTCGAAACGTTAAATCGCTTGGCGGCACGTCTTTGACGGTAGGGTGGTAACTAGCCACGGCCAAAGCCTCCCACCAGGCCAGACCAGAGACAATTTAGAAATTATAAATTCCTAAATTGCCCCCGCCGGGAATCGAACCCGAGACCTCTCAGTTATAAGACCACAGCGCTCGCTCTAAATACTTTCAATGATCGTACACACTCAATTAGTTTTTCCATTCGTCCATTTTTGCTTCGTAGGTAAATACACAAACATCACTACTTAGCTCTCCGGAGCGAACGGGGCGACTGTGCATACGCAGCGGAATCACGCACGGGACGGGGCACGTACGGGACGGGACGTGCTAAACATCGTCGCCGACGATATTTTTCCCGTTCCGCGCGTGGCACGTTCCCGTCCCGTCCGTGCTCCGTGACGTATGCACAGTCGCTTACATTTTCTATGAAACGATGTTTCCAAAACTCCACGTCCCGTCCCGTCCACGTCCCGTCCCGTCCCGTGCACGTTATGTATGCAGCGGCCTTTAATGACGCGAAGTAAAAGTGGGAACTACGCCAAAGGTTGGTTCCACACTTTACATTTTGCAATTTTCAATATGCCGAATGCCTCCAAACTGGAGGTAGTCAAAAACTCTACCGTAATAAAGTTAAAAATAATTACCTACTACTGTCAAAGAGTTGAGGATTTTTGAGAGAAAATTTCTGCCAACAGTTTTATAATTGTCCGAAAAAATGGTTAAAAAATCGCAGAGTTCGCGAGATACGAGTAAGTGTTTGTTTAAAAATTCCATCAGCGCCAAATCGCACCGGATGAGCCTTTTAATTATAACTTGTACAAAAAACGTGGAAAAACGGCGAGCGCTCAACATCGAAATGTTGCGACATTATCAAAAACTCCTGTTCACTCCAATTTTTAAAGGCTTGCGAAAAATGAGCCGTGTTTTTTTTTTTACTTTTTAAAGTGTGGGCTTAGCCAGGAACTGATTGAGATTTATGCAGATCATCATCATCATTTCATCATTCGCAATGAAGAGATCCATAGGAGAACCAGGGGTGGACATAGCCCAAACCATCAGTAAACTGAAGTGGCAGTGGCCAGGCCATGCTTGTCGCAGGAGCGATGGCCGCTGGAGCCGGAAAGTTCTGGAGTGGAGATCGCGAACAAGCAAGCGTAGTGTGGGGCGCCCTCCAGCAAGATGGACCGACGACATAAAGAGAGTGGCGGGAAGTGGCTGGATGAGAAGGACTGAGGACCGGGTGTGGTGGCGCTATTTGGGAAAGGCCTATGTTTAGCAGTGGATGTCTGCAGGCTGAAATGATGATGATGAAATAATTGATTACCTATTTATTGTTAATATGGTCTGGTAGATGACTTTTGTACTCTATTTTTGAAAATCTAACTTATTAATATGAAATCTGTTTCATGAAATATTCTGATATTTCAGCCATTACGCTAACTATAAAGATTCATTCTTAGGATCTCTAATAAATAATTGTGATTGATGATAGCGATTTCAATTATAATATGATATATGAATTAAGTTATGGAATCAGTCTACTTAGTGCATTGATAAATGAGCTGTCGATATATTCGCTCAGTATTGGGAGTGTTCACGCTTCGATAACTTTAAGAGGAGCTATAATTCTCGTATTATCTAATAATGACACCGTAACTAATGTACAAACATTAGTACATACATGATCTTCTTCTTCTTTATCAACCGATAGACGTCCACTGCTATACATAGGTCTCTTGCATGTACTCGTACATCCACAGATCTCGGTCTTGCGCCGCCTTTATCCAGCGGCTCCCTGCGACTCGTATGATGTCGTCACTGCGCTTCCTTACATAATAATATACAAATATTAATCTGTTGTTTATTCTTCCGACGAAAAAAGTTTAATCATTTTTTTAATGTAGCTATAACTTCTTACATGCTGGTCCGATTTTGATGATTATTTTTTTATCTTATCCTTAATAATATTTCGAATGCAATAGTGTTTTTGTTGTTTTTTCTCCAATCACGCAACATCTGAGCAGTCCACTTTTACGTGATTATAGATGGACCGACGACGTCAGACGAGAGACGCATTAGAGGTAACTGTAGGTGGCGTAACATCGAAGCCTGTGGAAGTGCATGTAAGAGACCTTTGTCCAGCAGTGGACGTTTATTCTACCATCCTACTAATATTATAAATGTGAAAGTTTGGATGTACAGATGGATGGATAGATGGACGTTGTCACTCAATCACGCCGCAGCGACTGACCCGATTTTGTTGAAAGATAGAGTAAAACATGGGCTTTTTTTATCCCGGAAAATAATAGAGTTCCCGCGGGAATTAAAAAAACCTCAATCCACGCGGACGAAGTCGCGGGTGTTATCTAGTTGGTTAATAAAGAAGAGAAAAAAAGTAGGAAATAAATATATTATACATATTTTAATCCATTTCATGAACATTAACTTGCTCGAACAAAGCACTCGACTCTATTCCACTTTGTCTTCTCCCCAAAAGTAAGATATTAAATTCCTGCATGGCAGATTTCTAAGACGCCTCAACCTGTGGCACCCTCTACTTCATACCTCATTCTGTTTATTCAGGCACTAATGTTTATGTAACCGCGCTCTCGTATCATGTTGGTTATATACTCAAAGCGTATCATGAATATAGTTTTACCAAATATATGAGATAGAGATTTGTATGTATTTTTAAAGTAGGCATTTACAATGATTGATATTTTACAATTATTTTTTATGGATACTTTAGAAAGCTTAGAAAACTACTACAAATGATAATCAACAACTATTTCTTAAATTAAAACTAATATAAACCTAAAACATCACGCATTACATATTCTTTATGATATTTAAAGTTCTTTGAACTCTTTTAAAAAAATTTAAGGCTGTAATTTCATAAAATATTTAACTTAGCATCCCTGGAGGATCCATTATTAAATTATCGCATTGTTTTTTTTTCTATTACTACTAAGTACTATTATTAACTTAAGTCAATATTTTAGGTATTTTCGCTTCTGTATTTTGATTTGTACTTAGCTTAAGTTTTTCAGAATTGCATGTGTATTTTTACAAGAACAAAACTTATCACATCTCGTTTACATGCACTTACTCAAACGAACCGAGTTACTATGTCTTGGCTTCAAGATGAGAAAATTACATTCCCATACATGACGGATTGCTCACCTTGCTATATCTCACCTCATTCCTTATTCTGTTAGTTCTGGCACAACTGCGAGCTGACGCAACTGCGGTTTCGTATCTTTACTATAATAAAACTGTAGAAACCTCGTGTCTGTACGTACATCCTCACTAATATTACAAATGCGAATGTATGTTGGTTTATCCTTCAATAACGCAGCCACAAATCGAGGTGGAGGACCAAGTAGCACACAAGCAATATAAGCAGCCCCTATACCGCTTAATTGCTGTATAATAGCTGTTTAAGGGAGTTAGTTCATACTTCACTCCAAAGTATAAAGTAATTGTAGTTTGTAGGTAATAATATGTTGAAGTCGGGCTAGTGCCCAGCATCATCGTTTCTATTTAGGCCCGCCCAACTTCAACATAGGTGTACAAAATACAATTACTTTATACTTTGGTATGTACCTAGGTACTAATTATTTTTAAAACTATTAAAAAACTTCAATATAATTACTAAACACCTATTCAATGCAATTACTAGATTTTTTGACATTTTACTTTCTGAAGGTAAGTCTTACGCTGAAAAAAGTTAAAATTCCCAACTTTATACGTAACTCAAGGGATATTTGTGGGAAGCTGTAAAATTTTAGGCTGAAAAAACTTTTTTTGTTTTTATTATCTCTTCTTTTACAGAAAAGGGAATAAAACGAATCTATTTTTCTGCGAGAGTTAAGATAAAAACAGTTGTCGGTAATTTACTAAGGCTCTATCCAGTAGTACTCTCCTTTATTTATGGCGAACGCCATCCATTGTACGTGATTAGCGAAGTAAATGTTAGCTCAATTAGATACGCTAAAGAATTTGTCCTGGACATACAATGTTCTTTGAGGTATTTAATTGCTAAGGATTTCGATTTATCCCTTCAAATACCTTTAATATTATCACAATCCGACTGTTAATCCCACAGAGAAATCCGTCATCCATCCCAAAAGAATCCGTCTCTCGATCGGAATTCAATGAGTAATTGCGTCTATTTCCTGTTGCCTTTCTGTTGAATGACTGATTTTTCTCATGTTGCATACCTACGTTTAAGTACATAAGTTTCTTGATAAACTTTTTCCATTTATTCCTATTATAATAAAACATTTATGTAGATAGGTCGTGCCTGTACAGTACATTGGAATTATCAAAAATTGATCACAGGTTGTATTGCAATCCAAAGCTTTTTTTTTTATACCTACCTACAATAATATTTGTACACCGCTACGGCTAATGTGTTTGTGAATTATCATCTTTTGCTTGTAACACATATTATATTTCCAATTCCATAAAATCAACCATTATTCGTTATTTAATTGTGAACGGCGGTTGCAAAACCAGCCATTAGTGTAACTTTAAACTCTAAAGAATAAATAAATAAGTTAGCTCTGCAAAGCCGGGATCTAGCTTACAACAGTAATAAAGTGCCGTCTCCATATTTATGTACCAACTCATAAGTAACTAATGCTGTAAGTGTAATTGAAATGGAAACAAAACATGTTTCTCTTCTCAACTACATAATAAAAACCACTTGATGAAAAGCAGTTTAAGTGAGCATAGTTGAGACAAGCTTAACAAACATTATATGTACGTTCTACATACAATCCAACAAGTGTGCGCTTTACTGCTTTTGGAACAAGGCCTTAAAACAGTAAATGTTTTAGAGACGTTGTTTGCAGAAAAAGGATTTTTTTTTTAAGTTTTCTAAAAATTATATAATTTAATTTGCTTATGGCTTAAGGATCTAAAACAGGGTCGCTATCTATAGGCTTCATAAGAAGGCTCCAGTTTATTCAGCGAGCGATAGAAAGAGCGAAGTATTCATACGGGATTAAATCAGAAATGAGAATCAAGAACAAGATTTTCCGGTATAGCTCGTCGGAGAACCAGAGTTACCCAAGTCTCGTAGGAGAACCAGAGTTGCCGTCATAGCTCCAGCCGTGAAGCAAAAGTGGCAATGGGCTGAACACATAGTGCCAACATCGACTAGGTCCCGTTGAGGTCCCAAGTTGCTCGAGTGGTAACCTCGCACCGAAAAATACAGTGTTGGAAAACCCCCTGAATAATCCTTATGAATATTTCAAATGCGAAAGTGTGTTTGTTTGTTGGTATAGTTGAGCGCCTGGAGAGTAATCTAGGCTACTTTATATCCCGGAAAAATAAAAACTTCCCACGAGATTCTTAAAAATAAGTCACGGCTGAAGTCGCTTGCATCAGCTAGTAAGTGAATAAAATCTTATCCTATTAATATCATAAATGTGAAAGTTTGTATGTTTGTTACTCAATCACGTTGCAACGACTGAGCCGATTTGGCTTGGCACAGAGATAGATTTGCAAATAGGCTACTTTTTATCCCGGGAAATAAGAGAGTTCCCGCGGGACACCGAAAAAACCTCAATCCACGCGTACGAAGTCGCGGGTATCAGCTAGTGAAGTTAGAAAAGTAAGTAAAAGTCCACATTTTTCCCACGAAGAGCGAGGAAACCAATAACATGGAGATCGAAGATTCAAATTCAAATGGAGTGTATGGCCTATCCCCATCCAGGCTTTAGCAAACGCAACCAAATTCAGTATGTATTTATTCCGAACATCCAGCCTTGTTTTATTTGAGTAGGTACTGTAGAGGATTTGCCTTCTTTGTTGAAGACTGCCGTCGTATTAAAATATTATACAACAATCACGCTCGCGGTAATAAAACGATAAAAGTCTACAATAGTATGCATTAGAATCCTACTATCCTACTACCTACTATATTATAAATGCGAAAATTTGGATTGATGGATGAATGGATGGATGCATGTTTGTTACCCAATCACACCACAACGACTGGTCCGTTTTAGCTGTTTGACACAGATAGATTATACTGGGGAATAACACATAAGCTACTTTTTATCCCGGAAAATAAAACAGTTTCCGCGAGAATTTAAAAACCTCAATCCACGCGAACGAAGTCGCGGATATCAACTAGTGGTCTATATTGAAAACGGAGTATTAACAAGGCCATCAGTTATTTATTTTTTTCTTTATTTAGTACCAGTGAAAATAAAACTGTAACATAAATATATTAAGGACGTGCACAAAGAAAGTTGAATACCTAATACATATTATTATTATAAATACAGGTAAGTATTTTATATATAAATATTTATATTAAATAAAGAATATTTTCGAAATTATTAATTTTATATAAAATATGCATCGAATTTTCCAGCTATGTAATTTTGCAGTAATGAATAGAAATCAACTGTAGGCACTCCAGGTCCTTATATGCCCCAATAAATCGGTGTGAATTCTAAATTAATAGGTTTAAGAGTAGTACTTACTATCATAGGACTTAATTCTATTGAAGAGTTACTTAGTACAATATAATTAATTCGTACAATCTCTAAGCCAAGCTAAATTGATAGACTTAAAAATAGTGCTGCTATTTACAATGTTCTCTGCGGAAAGAGATAGTATTAAGCTCTCGATTTAGTTAAGACCCTAGAGATTATGGGCAGCAGAATTAACACAGTGTATTATTCTACTAGTGACTACACGCGGCTTCTTTGATTTTCCGGGATAAAAAGCCTAGCCTATGTCGATCTCCCGGTCCTCAACTATATACCCACGCAAAAATCACGTAGATCCATTGCTTTGCTGCGGCGTATTGAAGGACAAACCAACAAACAAACACACTTTCGCATTTATAATATTAGTAAGGATTGAGATTCATATTCAAATAAGTGTATGGACTGTTGGACAATCTCTTTACTCTGGCAAACGCAAGCAAACTCAATATTATGGATTTATTCGGTACACTGAAGCTTATTTTATTTGAATAACTTTAGGAGGATTTATTTTCTTTCTATAGGTACTCTTTTCTATTTAAAAAGGTCATACCGAGACCAACTACAGTAAAATGTAAGTCGTCATAAAAAGTCCGTATACTTTATTGTATTCATAACGGATTTTTGCTACAGCCAGTAATAGATGCATAAAGTATAGTTATATTTAATACACTTAATATTGTTTAAGTCCAACAATTGAGTTTGTTTTTCTGATCATTTAACGAATTCACCTACTAAAATTACATATACATTTTTTTCTACAGATACTTAAAAAAGTAATTTAGTAGAAATCGTAATTATTACATAATTATATTATTACTAGACTTTGCCCGCAGCTTCCCTCACGTTTAATTCGATTTTTCAACCTCCTATTTTACCCTCGTAGGGGTTTAATTTTCAAAAATTATTTCTTAGCGGATGCCGACGTCATAGCTAACTGTACGCCAAATTTCAGCTCGTTCCATCCATTCAGCTATTTGTATGCCAGTTCGTTCCATCCAGCGGTTAGAACTGTGCGTTGATAGATCAGTCAGTCAGTAAATCAGTCAGTCACCTTTACCTTTTATATATTTAGAAGATTATGCAAAATAGCATTTCTAACTCGAGACAATGAAATTCGCTCAATCGAGGCAAAAAACCGTTGGCTTGGGTAGTTATCTAAAAAGATTTTTTATACATGATCAACTACAGTTTCCCCGCGAATACCTCTGGGTTTAAGCATTTCTTATGCAAATACGGGACATCTCTATGTTTTTAGAGATTAAGTTGTCGCCTCCGTCATGACGGCTCTCAGTCCCTGAAATTTATGACACTATAAAGTCTCTAGTCTATTCATTTTACGAGATGAATTTCATCACCGTTTCGGCGGAATCGCCTTCTAGTTATCTTTATTATTCTTTGACGACACCTCTACCTATGAGATTCGAATTAAATTGAATGGAATTATTAACATTAGTCCTTCTACAGATCTTTTACAGTTTAATTCTAAGCCGTTTTTTAGAAATTATAATCGTGATTCCTGCTATCTCTATCCACTCTTCTTTGAGTGTTGATAGCTTATTGATTAAGGAGTTCTGTTCTTTTCGGGAGGTCCGAGACTTGTTCTGAGGCTCGCATCCCTTTTCTGAATTATACGCATTTTAAGAAATTAAATACCTACACACAATATCTTGCTTTAACTGTGAAGGAATACTGTATGCCAGAGATGTTCTCCAGTGTGCTCAAAGATTGTGAAATCTGCTAATCCCCATATGTAGATACCCGGCACATTTATGTTTCAACTAAAAGTATAATTTTTTTACTTTTTATAATCGGACTAGCTTTTGCCAAGTTTGATTTTTTAAACCCCTATTTTACCCCTTAGGGGTTTAATTTTCAAAAATTATTTCTTAGCGGAAGCCTGTACGTCATAATAGTTATCTGTATGCATTTCAGCCTGATCCGTCCAGCAAGCTGTGCGTTGTCAGATCAGTCAATCAGTCACCTTTGCCTTTTATATATTTAGATAATAGAGCACCTCCTGAGTTTCTTGCCGGTTCTTCTCAGCAGAATCTGCATTCCGAACCGGTGGTAGATTTATGATAAGTGCTACAAGGTAGCCTACATGAAATAAATAAATTTTGAATTTTGAATTTTGAATAGTGATGATATTCTAGTAAGTATTAACAACCGATAGAAAGGTAAAGTTATTATAAATGAGGAAACTAATCATGCCTTATTTTATGAGGCATGCTTACCTAATAATAAATCTCGGCTTTTGTTCATTGACAGTTTATCTTTAAAATCACAACACGAGGTACAGTAATAATATTATTATCTATGCTAAATACAATAATCGGTCATAGTATAATATAAGTTATGCACTAGTATAGGATACCGGGGAGCTTATGCAAATGTTGGTCCAAAGGTAAGACATAATTCAGTGTGGTCAGACAGGCAATAATGTCACACCGCAAGCAAACCGCCGCTGATGCTCACCAATATAATATTATACCATAATATAATTTATGTAATACGAGCTTTAGCTCGCGACTTTGTCCGCGTAGATACAGGTTTTGAAAAGAGCAATCGCTAAGTTTCTTGCCGGCTCTTCTCAGCAGAATAGCTTCCGAACCGGTCGTAGACTTGACAATCGTCACTAGGTTGGCCTGTTATTAAACATTTAAAATTTGTTAGTTTTGTTATTTTTATCTAAATATATAAAAGGTAAAGGTGACTGACTAACTGATCTATCCACTGGACAAATTGGTCTGGACTTACAGTTAGCTATTACGACGTAGGCATCCGCTTAGCAAGAATTTTTGAAAATTGATTCGCAAAGGGGATAAAGTAGAGATTTGAAAAAACGAACTTAAGTTTAGCGAAGCTGCGAGCAAAAGCTAGTTTATGAATATGATTTTTACTAATAAGTTACTAATATTATAAATGCAACGGTGTGTTTGTTTCTAGCTTCGTATATCAAACACGTCGCAACGGAGTAAGGAATCGACGTGACTTTTTGCACATTGATATAGTCGAGGACCAGAAGAGTGGCATAGGCATCTTTTTATCCCGGAAAACCAAAAAGTTCCCGGGGGATTTTTAAAAATTAAATCCACGCGGAAGAAGTTGCGAACATTAGCCTAAATAGCTTTAAAAAACGTGTTTAGCTGGCACGACTTCCTTGAACGACCTTCATTGTATGTCTTCAAGTCTAGTAGAAGAATAGAATAGTGAGTGAAGAATAGATACTTAGTAATGTATTTGAAGCATCAAACTAATAAAATTCCTTTGAAGATTTTGGTATTAGCTGTCGGTTACAGGAAATTGATAACAATTTCCTGTACATTCAGAACAAAGGAGATCAATTCATATGTCACAAGCACAATCAACAGAATATTGGTATTTTCAGTGGTTTTTTTTTGTTTTTATGTCAAAGCCGCCGCTTATTTAGAATTGTGTGTTGTTTTTAACCCATGATAACTCGGGAAAATAACAAGCCGAATACAAATTCAGTTGGGCCATTTCTCACAATTTTTTGGCTAAAGTAAATAGTAAAACAGTCTGCTTGAAATAAATAAATTACTTACTTAATGTAACATTATATTGCATTCCCAGTTGAGTGCTAGTAACTTGGAAAACTACAATTATACTAAAACTGTTTATTAGTCTCTAGCAAGTAATTGGCAAGTAATAACTTATTACTAATAAAGATTAAACCGCCATTTTCGCTCTCTTTCTTTGTAAGTAGGTATAGTACACACGTGAGCAAGACAGAAATTTAAAATGGCGGTTTAACATTTCTATTCTTATCATGATAACAATAGAGATCTAACTACATGGTAATAAAATGATTCCATTTAAGTAAAAAAAAAAAGTATGTAAGTATCACAAACGAATTTAAATGTTACGAGATACAATGTAATGTGTTTCATTGTAAGTAACATCAACGTACATAGTTCAAAGTTTCGACTTTAGATTGCCATATTATCTACTACTCACACCCGACGTAAAGTTTCTAACACAATGACAATGTTTTGCGTAATAAATTGCGCTGCGACAAATTATATAATGTAAGGAGCTAGTGAATAACAATATTATGTACAGAATTGAAAGTTATTCATAAAACTGTACTCTCACGGGACAAAGCCCGGATCTTAAGCTTGCACGGGGACATAGGTCCAACACGTACAAACTTCGAGAGAGAGTTGATCTAAATTGGGCGATCAATAAACCAAGCGGATTTTATTCTTCAATGCATCAATATACATGCACTGAACGATAAAATCCATAGTGGTTGCAGGATTTTAAGTAATTCATACTAGTGCTACAAAATAAAACATTTATTATTTATTATTATTCACACATAATACTAAACCTGCAACGCCTACCCAAGTAGCACAGATAGCTGTATAAATACTCACTTTTAGACCTATTTGAAACTCTATGCGTATTAAGACTCTTTTAAGAGTACACTGGTGATCCTACAGCTGCATAATAGCTGTCAGTGATATTTAAACAGCTTAGGCTGAATAAGGGCTGTTTAGTGGATAAAATTACGCCAAATGCTGTATAAGAGGTATTTGTGAACTCTTATTACACTGACTTATTAAGGGGGCACGTGTGAACTATTATGAAGTTAATAGCTATATAATGGATGATATGTGACCCACATTACAGCTTAACATGAATCCACCATTTTATTGTATAACCTCATAACCTATATAAATATACTGATTCATTTTTCAACTTTTATGATGTTTTGTGTATGAATTAGGAATGGATTGCATTAGTTTTTACTTCTCGATATCATAATAACAACTTTTTATCTTATAATGCTTTTCAAAGCACTAAAAATTGTTTATTCAAGTTTTCATCACGGCTTATTTATATCACGAAACTAATTAAAAACCGAATATTTTCGTGGCGCACTAAAATTTTCTTAGGTAATATATATGTATAATGTCAGTAAAATTACATTCCCAATCAGTTTTCTTTTATAAATATGAAAACAATGCACTTAACTTTGAATATATAACCACACGTATTCAATCAAATTCAATTCACTCCACGAAGTATATTAATTTGCTAGATTTGTATTATCTATGGTTTGCTACTTCACTTTTACGTCACGTGACATATTTGCTGAATAAAGTGTAACTTGTAATCTTTTACTCAACTTAAGGCTGTATAATTTGTGCCCATTTAAGATGTATAAGAGCTGTATACGGCCGTATACAGCCCTTATGCAGCTTTTTTATACAGCTTTAAGCGTGACGGGAATTCGTTATTCAGCTGCTAAGCAGCCTTCGTATGCTACTTGGGTAGTGTCTGAAATAGGAAAGTCTTTAAAATCCAGTGAAGGAAAAAGGATGCATACATGCACTACAATTGAAGTGATGTCACTACAATTAAAACTAGTGGTTCGCCCCGAACTGAGACCTCGCGATATCCCATAATTCCCAAAAGTTTTAATTATATATTGTAATAATTAACTTTTAACATTAGACGCAATAAAAAAAGTAATAGTTGACATAAAACTGTTTTACTGACACAGCGCCATTGAAATTAAATAATTTCGTTTCTTAAAACATTTATCTAATTTTAGTATTTGTTGTTCAAGTACAGGATACAACTTAATTTTCAACCAAGTTTCACGTTCTAATATTCAGTAATTCAGAAGTTATAGGGCTCTGACAGACATTTAGACGGACACACTTCTTTGTCTAGTAGGCAAGCGCCCTATTTGACTCAGAGAACTCGCTTCGCTCGTTCAATGACAGCGTGCGAGGGTAATAGATAGATGTTCCTGCTTCGTTTCCCACTCATCCGCATATCGTCATCCTTTCCTTAATAGTATTAATGAAAAGTGCGGTTGTTCGTAGGTTTGTCCTTCAATCACGCTCAACGGAATAAAACGGGTCTAAGTCATTTTTTATCACGAAAAAATATAAATAAGCAGACAAAGTCGCAGTCAAATGACACTCAAATATAAATAACTAACTGCCTTATGTTACAACCAATTCCAATGAAAATCGTGGTCGAAAACTAATACTGAGGAAAGTTAGTACATAATAATTACTGAATCGTACCGAGTCAAATCGTATATAAATCGTATGTATGTCTATAATATAGTCTAAAAAGTATTTATATTGTAATTTTCACGACCTCCCTGGCGCAGTGGTGAGCGCTGTGGTTTTATGGTTGGTGCCGCCAAGCGATTTAGCGTTCCGGCACGATGGCGTGTAGAAACCAATTAGGGGTATGGGCTGAATTTACACTGCTATATCCCTTCTAAGTTAGCCCGCCACCATCTTAGACTCCATCGTCACTTACCATCAGGTGAGATCGCAGTCAAGGGTTATCTTGTCATCGAAGAAAAAAAAACATTATATCTAGTGTCTAATAAGAGATAAAAACATATTCACAGTCTCTTAGACTAGGAACACCAGGCTGATTCTCAAATATTACCATAATCCGGACTTTTGTCGAAATTATTCATGCGAGTTGTTGTATAAACATCTGTGCGGAAACGGAATGAGGTATGAGGTAGAGGGCGCCACAGGTTGAGATGTCTTATGAAGAAATCTGCCATGTAGGAATTTAATATCCTCATCCCTCGTGTTGCATGCTTGCCTGGTACCATAATTTCGAGATTTTCTCGGAATGAGGCGAAAACAAAATGTGTGTGTGAATTATATGCTGGAAGATTTTTATACGGTATTTTTACATTTTTGTCTGCTTCAGGTACTCGGTATACTTTAATTTTAGGATTTTTTCAAGTTTTGCCTGTGCGAAATTTTTACTAGCTTTTGTCTACGACTTCGTCAATTTGCATTTAAATTAATTTGAAACTTTATAAAAGATACCTCTTTACTCTTTATATTCCGCGAGACAATTTTGTTGAAATAATTATGCTTGTGAAAACTTTATGAAAATTCGTCCAGTATTGGAAATAAGCGAAGTCAAAGAGACAAACAAATGGACAGACAAAGATTTTAGAGATATGCTTATTGTATTTGTTACACTCCCTACAATGCCTGCAATCATCTTTTGACAATTAATATGTTCAACTAGCTTTTACCCGCGGCTTCGCTCACGTTAAATTCGATTTTTCAACTCGCTATTTTACCGCCTTAGGGGTTGAATTTTCAAAAATTCTTTCTTAGCAGATGCCTACATCATAATCACTATTTATAGATATCTATAGATATCCGCTCAGTGGTTTCAGCTGTGCGTTGATAAATCAGTCACTCGGTCACTTTTACCTTTATTTATTTTTATTTTTCATGTAAGTACATAATATAAGGAATTACAACACAAAAAAACATAATATATTAGAAGTAGACATAGGTGAAGCTTATCTCTAAAAAAAGAAATTTGTTCCAGCTTCCCTTGAAAGCGAGTAAGGTAATATTATACCCTTACTTTTACCTTTTATATATTTAGATAGATGTAGCCGCAACAACTCTACAGTTTTATTATAGTAATATATTTTTAGAAGATAAATGATTGGTATCGCAGTTAGAAGCGCTCTTTATTGTCGTTGAAGAAACAAATTCATTAGAGTTGTAGACATACTGATACAAGCCACAAGACAAAAGAAATAGAACTGAGTCTTACCAGGAATCTTCAATCACGAGATACGTACCAACTTTAGCGGGGTTAGCAACTGTTGTATTACGTATCGAGATATTCTTAGGCATTTATGTTAGTCGCTTTATTTTCTCAACAAGTCATCGAAACTAAAGGTTTTAGACTTGATTCGTGGTTTAATGACATAATTGTTATAAAATCTTACGAGTACGTACCACGGTAATTATTGTAGTTGGGACTGTCGATATTTCGATCCAATTGCATGGACCGTGGTCCGTCCAATTGGATCGAATTCAGGATGCAATTTGATATGTAAATTCTAACAGTGTTAGTGTATATATCTTATCCTATATTATAATATTATAAATGTGAAAGTGTGGATGTTTGGATGTTTGTTACTAAATCAAGCAACGGCTGAACGGATTTGGATGATATTTGGCATGCATGTAGCCTTTGACATGGAAAAGAACATAGGCTACCTTTTATCCCGATTCCTTAAGAACCCTTTCCTTTTTAGCCTATTCGGATTTGGCCCGAACTGTGAACGTGTGCGTGTCGCTAACAATACGTCTGTAAACAGCTTTCGCACACTAACGCGGTACACGATTGTATCTCGGAGAAGATAGTTTGATACTTTGTACAATTTTCGAATGGTGTAACAAAAGATCTTACTTTTACTTTGATATTAATATTTCGTTATATTTTTGGGTAGGTACTTAATGGGTGGTTATGTAATAACTAATATTATAAATGTGAAGCTGTGTTTGTTTGTGTGTCCTTTAATCACGTAGCAACTGATCGACGGAGATTGATGGAGAGTGAAATAGGTTCAATATTCCGGAAAAACATGCCGTTTCTGAGGGGTTAAAAAACTAAGTCCATGCGGACGAGGTCGCAGGCACAAACTAATATAACAATAAATACCTATCTAGTTATTTTTATAATTTATTTGTATCAATTAATACAAAATTTTAAAATCAATTCATATCGATACTACAATAACTACAAAAAGGTAAATCCGTCATTCAATAAAATTTTGCGACAAGATAACTTACGTCTTGACGAAAGATATACATTTCATCTCGGAATACCTACCTCAATATAGTTTTACAAACCTAAATCATCGTAAAGATAGAACCAAAAAAAGTTAAAACTTGTCGGCCTAGTCAAAATAAAAAAAAAATACCAATAGTTGGGTAACCATAACTGTTATCATAAAACATTGTCTCTAAAGTTTTATGATAACAGTTATTGTTACTCAATTGAGGACTGGATTAGGCACGTGCCCAACGCCCCAACCTTTGCAGGTAGGTTGTCATATTTGATTTTATTATTTTCTGGCCAGACCATATTGTTTGAACACTGTTTGGAATGCTATCTTTCTTATCAATAAGGGCCGATCTACAACGGAATGGCAGCGGTGCGGCACTTTCAGTTTAAAATAATTTCAAACTTTAACTACATGATCGCTAAAGACCAGTATCGCTTGACGCGTGTGGCCGCGTGACCTTTTTGAGCTTTTCAAGCGATATTGGTCTTTAGCAATTATTTAGATAAAGTTTAAAATTAGTTCACACTGAAAGTGCTCGCCGCGCCGCTGCCGGCCGCTGCCATTCTGGTGAAGATCAGCCCTAATAATGGCAAGTTTGACGACCTCCCTGGCGCAGTGGTGAGCGCTGTAGTCTTATAACTGGGAGGTCTCGGGTTCAATTCCCAGCGGTGGCAATTTAGGAATTTATAATTTCTAAATCGTCTCTGGTCTGGTCTGGTAGGAAGCTTTGGCCGTGGCTAGTTACCACCCTACCAAAGACGTGCCGCCAATCGATTAAGCGTTCCGGCACGATGGCGTGTAGAAACCGATTTAGTTGCCAACAGGAAATCACACAAGAATTACAAAAAAAAAATTATACTACATCTATAGAAACATTTCAGATGGGCACCCAATTACAGGCAAACCAAATTATTATAATAGTTATTGTACTTGATACGTACAATAACTATTATAATCAATAGTTCCTTAATCGCTACAGTTTAGATGAGCAGTACCCTTGCAGCATCAGGATTGAGGAGTTCAGTTGAAAGTTGTATGGGACCATTTTGCAAAGTTTTTGTATCGATCAAAAAAAGATTCACGCAAATCAGTTTAGAAATCACGGATATATCGTATACATAAGTAGAAAAACACACTCCTCCTCCTCCTTTCTCGATAGTCGTTAAAAAAGTAGCCTAAGTTACTCCCGATAACATAAGCTATATATCAGTGAAAGTCGGGTCAAAATCGGTTCAGTCGTTCCCAAGATTGCCAGAACAAACAAACAGACCGACAGACAAAAATGATAAAAAATGCTTTTTTGTTATTATACCTTATTTACTTTCATATGGATTTAGTAAAAAGCTGTTATTTTGATATTATTAGCAGATATATACTTCAATTTTGTTTATTTGTATAGGTAATACCTTACTACATACCATACTAATTTCTTAAAACATGTTTACTAATTTACTAATATTATAAATGCGAAAGTGAGTGTGTTTGTTGGTTTATTGGTTAGTCCTTCAATCACACCGTAACAAAGCAACGAATCCACGAACAAACAACGGAGAGAGACATAGGCTACGTTTTATTCCAGAAAATTATAGAGTTCCCGCGGGATTTTAAAAACTAAATCCACGCGAGCGAAGCCGCGGGCATCAACTAGTATTTCATATTTTAATGTATTATTTACATAATATTTTCATTATTTCTACCGATGCAAAGGAGACCTTTCGTCGGATACCTAATACGATACATTTATCTACCTATAACTTTATTTGTATTTTTGAATGAAAGAATTTCTGAATTGAATCAGAAATAATTTCATTACAAACAGCACGTGAATCTAAAACAGATGCTAATATGCGATGGAATTTCAGGAATCTATGCAATAAAAATATTAATAGTAAAAAAACATCAATAGGTATATTATTATTGATGAACTTTGATTTGAGAATGATTTATGTACCTATAATCTATAATTAATAGCCATTTTTTAACATTATAATTATTTTGCTTAACACAGCCACTAAGACTTCACATTATTTTACAAAAAAATTACTTTGAGTACATACAAAATTCCCTATTCTAATTTCTAAAAATAACATCCAATATGAGTACTACATTTTCTGCCTAACGTTCTTATAAATAAAAAAGATAATGTTAGTTTAAACTACATATGAAAAAGGAAATCTCATTTCAAAAAGCCGAGTCGGTCGCGCTATGTATTGTTAACAACTCGTAATTTACATAACTTAGTTGCTCACGCACACATGCGTAAGTGCCGCCCGGTTCAGCTACACGTCCACCCTCGAAGAGCGCTGAGTTCGGTATGTCGGACTTACAGTCTGCTGTGCCATTTCAATCGTGAATTAGGGGATACTTTTGATAATTTATGTAGGTATGAAATTCAATAAATAGAACTGTATTTTTTTAAATTTAAGTACAGCGAATACTAAACTATTACACCTTATTTTTTTTAGTCCTTAAAAGATAATAACTTTCAAGAAAAACCTGCTTTTGTAATACTTATAAATTGCAAAAATCGGGCATACCTTTATGAATTTTTATTTACTTATATTGTATGAAACATATAAAAATTGGCCTCGTTACTCCGGAGTAGAGAATGTGTTTATATTAGTGGTATTTTTTATAAATTGCCTATAAAAGTTTTTAATGGATAAATCTTGTGTTCCAATCTCACTCAAAAGCGTAAAAATCGTAAACGTCCTTCACGAGAATTCCGATTTGAGTACATTTTTTTTATAAAATAAAATTCAAAATTCAAAATTCAAAATTTATTTATTTCATGTAGGCTACCCTGTAGCACTTATGATAAGTCAAAAATCTACCACCGGTTCGGAATGCAGATTCTGCTGAGAAGAACCGGCAAGAAACTCAAATATCTATAACTAAAAATAACTCTATAACTAAAAATTTTATTCTCGTTACTCCGGTGAGGAGCGTTGGATCCATAACATGTAATTTTTTTTATTATTATAATCATAATATCTGAAGCATAATACCAATAGCAAGGTACGTCCAAATCAGAACCTGGCGGCCAAGGACTCTTAAGTAACGTTACGGAGATAGATTGTAAATGTCTGGAATAGCACATAGGCTACTTTTTATCCCGGGAAATAAGAGAGTTCCCGCGCGAATAAAAGAAACTTAATCAACGCGAACGAAGTCGCGGGTATCAGCTAGTAATATTATAATAGCACGTTTAAAAAAATTGTAAAAATCGCTGTTATCTATAAAGACAATAGCGTGCTCTATATTTAAATCCAAAACTCACAACTGTGGAGTTGCGAAGAGGGTGAAACTCAATTTCAATCAAAATAAGAATTGTTATCAGTTCCTATGGTATGTAATAGGGGTTGCACAGATCGTAAGGCTCCCCCCGAGTATCTGATCGTGACAGTAAATTACTCGCTAACAGCACACTACAAATTGGTACAGTACTAATGTCGTATCGGAAAAATGTACAGATTAAAAAAGGGGAATTAGGTTGGAGAAATTGCGGCCGTAGTCGTACTACCTTTATTTGTCCTGCAAAAAGATTAACAATTACCTACATTAAAATCAGTAAGTATATTTTTTCTTAAACAAACTAAAGCTTTAATTTATGAAAATGGCCATTTTGACGACCTCAAACTAGGTGGTCTTAGTTTTTCTTCCTGATTAATTGATTCCTGACAGGGCCGTTTTGGGAATTTATAATTTCCAAATTGTCTCTGGTTTGGTCTGGTAGCAGGCTTACCACCCAGGCGTTATAGCCATTACCATCAAGCGACTTAACGTTCCGGCGTGATCCATCGAAGTCATATAGCTCCTATTTCAATTATTTTTTTCTTTGCTGAAGGGAGGCCTAGATCGGGGTAGACACTGAATGCTCATAGAAGCAAAAGGAGCACAATTTTTTTTAAACTTTACATACACCGTAGAAAACAACTTTTTAAACTAAGCATAAAAATACTTTTGTCTAATTTTGTTTCAAATATGACGATTTCCCCATCAAATTCCCCGTTTTTAGATATTTCAACTTAAGTATTTATTTAATTGCAGTTAAACAATAATTACTAATTTTATCAGTCCATCATAAACAAGCTTATAAATATAACAATATTAATACACTTTTTCTCACAAACATTTCTCTAAGCCAAAACTTTACGTCATTCATTTCAAGCAGTAACTTCTAAGTTGGATTAATTTTAATGTACGTAACTGCGTAGACTTAACTAGTAGTTGATTCAAGCAATCCCAGGCTAGAGTCGCAAGAAGTAAGGCCATTGCTATTTGCTTAGCGCTAAACAAGGAATAATTGTACCATCTTTAATCACAAGTTTACTAGTCTTAGCTGCATTTAGCCGTATTACGTATATTGATAGAAACTTCAAAAGCAATCAGTCATTAATAGAATTTTGATTCCTCATGATCATTTTCTCAGCCCATCACGGATCCACTGATGGTAATAGTCCGCCTCTCTGGCTAATGCTGAGATCTATAAAGCGTGCTGTGACTTAGTTCAGACTTAAGATAGAGTTAAAACGAGACACAAATATGCTCTGACATAAATCTGTCTCTTTTTAACTCTGTCTTAAGTCTGAGTAGAGTGAGAGTGCGATCTATAGATTGTGTTTTGGCATGGAATTGGTTTCTCTGAAAAAACCCACGAGAATACTTTGATTTTCCGGGATATAATTTATCCTCACCTATAACCATGCAAAAAATTACATCCGTCTGTTGCCCTTTTGTTGCTTGATCGAAGGACAAAGTAACAAGCAACCCCACTTTCACGTTAAGAGGAAATACGATCGGAGAGATTTTTGAAAATTAGATATTTGGAAAAACTATCGCTGTCACTCTGCACTTGTTCAGAAAGCACATTCGTGCGGTAAGAACAACTGTAGATCCGACGGAATAGCCTAAGTAAATGGTCACAATTCTAGGTTTGGCTCTCGACTATTTCCTCCTCCGATATTGGACCAATTTAAAAGATATTTCATAAACTGAATAAGAAGAATGTAATATGTTCCTATGTTAAATTATTATTATTTAACTAAATAAACAATTTGAAACATTTTGTAAGGATTCTAGTTCTTATAAAGACAAAGTCTCATCAAAAAGGAAAATACAGGACCTAGAGGAGGTTGATATTTATTTAACTGTAAAAAATCATTCTTAAGATAAACCATGAACCATAAAGAAAACAGGCGAGAGCGTTTGTATGGAAAAAAGACCACCCGCATTTCTTCCTAATACCATTAGTGACTGCTGAGAAATACTCAAGTTTCTATGACACGTAATACCACTACTAACTTCCTCTAGTCTGATTGTGACAGTGAATTACTTGGTAACAGCTACATAATTGGTACAGCACCAATTCAGAAACCAAAATTGCAACACGTTTTCTATCTCAATAAATTGAATAAAGCCAATTAAAGTGGTGCAGACGATGCACGCATGTTAATTATTACGAGTGGATCTACTGGCAAACCTCCAAGTACAAACCAGCCTCTTGCTTGGCCCAAATTCATTGGCCTAGCATATTGGCCCAACGTGTACTAGCGTCATTATTAGGTAATGTGTGTGGCGACCTTGTTCAGTGCCACATGCATGGGACAGGAAACCATTTAGTGTACAGTTAGGGACAGATCCCGTTAGAGATCCTTTAGTTCTTTTGCACAAGTTATTGCCATTGTTATTAGCATGCAGTAACGAATCTTTAGATCCTTTGCGCAAGTAATTTTGTTAACGTAAATTGTTATTGCTTCTATTGTAAAGATTTTAGATCCTTTGCGCAAGTAACTTTGTTAACGTAAATTAGTATTGCTTCTATTGTAAAGAGTGTAACGTATTGTATTAAGTAGGAACTAGGCACTAAAGCTTTCTTTTTTATTGTTAGCCAGTAACGTTTATTTTTTAAGTTATTCCCATGTTCCCCTACTCCTCAACTCATTGTACAATTTTGTTTATAAGCCTCGACTTTGGATTGTTAATGATAGACTCGCAATATACTCACGGTAACACGCATAGAGTTACGAACACGCGTTTCATTTTCTCTCCGCATCAACCCTAAGTGTATAACCCAGCCAGAGCGCCGACATTGGTGACCCCGACGTGATCTTTTTTATCGTTTAACGTGCGCTTGGGGTTTATTAGGGTATTTTTTTTTTGTGCCGCGGAGTGTTAATTAGTGTTAGAGACTTGTATTTAATTGACAATTTGTGTACTGTAAGTGGTAATATTTAAATAATTTTAAAATGACTGGAACCGGTCCGTCTAACGGGGATGCCGCCGGCCAACGTTTGACATGGCCGCAGATGGCTCAATTTAACACGACTGACCCGGAGACATGGATAAAGTGCGCCGAGAGTTTCCTGCGAATGTCGAAAGTCACGGACCCGACAGAGAAATGCCTATACATAATAAGTAAAATGGACGCACAAGCACTCCGGGAGGTAAGTGATCTTATAGCTGACCTCTCAGTGCTTACATCAGTACAATATGAAGAACTCAAGAAAAATATCATAAAGAGGTTTGGGGAATCACAGACAGTTAAAACCCAGCGGCTTCTAGAAGGCGAGGAGATCGGCGATCGAACACCATCGCAGTTTCTACGGCATTTGAGAGCCCAGGCAGGTAGTGCTATGTCCGACGACATCCTTCGGGTTATTTGGACGAAAGGTTTACCGTCCGATATGCAGGCGGCTATTGTGGCGAAGAGAGATACGCCGTTGGATACACTCGCAGAAATCGCAGACCTCGTCGCGGAAAATATGAGGCTGCGATGTGCGAAGCCATCGTCCTCCGTGTCAGCAGTTACTGCCGCGAACCCTGCGGATGAACGCATGCGGCGCCTAGAGGACGATATATCGTCCCTAAAAGACCTCCTGAAGAATATGGCTCAACAACAAGTTTCCATTTATAGCACAGAGCGAAGTAGAAGGCCGCGCTCACACAGCCATACGCGCTCGCGATCGACGTCGAGGGACCGACCAGAGGGCTGGTTATGTTGGTACCACTATAAATACAGATCGAAGGCCAGCAAATGCATACAACCGTGTGCGTTTAAATTACACCCACAGCAGGGAAACGCCAGCGGGAGTTACTAGCGGCGAGTGACGTTATCCCGCTCAATCCAACGCGTCGCATCTTTATAACGGACCGAAAAAGTAAGGTGACATATTTGATTGACAGTGGTGCGGATCTTTGTGTTTATCCGAAGTCATTAGTTCATACGGCTCGCCAAATGTCTGCCTATGAACTAGTGGCCGCCAATGGAACACCGATTGCAACGTACGGTACTGTCGCCTTGACTCTTAACCTTGGACTGCGACGTGACTTCCCATGGGTATTTGTTGTGGCGGATGTATCTACGCCAATCATCGGTATGGATTTTTTAGCGCATTACAACCTAATGATCGACGCGAGGAACAAAGGCATTGTTGACGGTATCACTCAGTGTACAGTTAAAGGACACGTGGCTGGGTGTAGTCAAACAACAGTTAAAACGGTGAACGGCACATCGCCTTATCACGATCTCCTAGCGAAGTACATTGATATTACGCGCCCGGATGGAATCGTGAAGGAAGTGAAGCACAACACGAAACACCATATTTTAGTGACACCAGGGCCTCCTGTAGCACAGAAGCCGAGACGTCTGGCACCGGATCGCCTTATAGCAGCTAAGAAGGAGTTTGAAACGATGGTGAAGTTAGGCATTGCGCAACCATCAAAGAGTCCGTGGGCTGCACCGCTTGTCATGGTACCGAAGCCACCGGTACGCAGTAAACTGGAGACACCCTCACCGTTCGCCATGCCTGAACCTGGAGAGGCTACGACGATGGAGCACCGGCCTTGTGGTGATTATCGCCAACTAAACGACCGGACGATACCAGATAAATATCCAGTGCGACATATTCAAGACTTTGCACAGTGCTTAAGTGGTAAAACAGTGTTTACAAAGTTAGATTTAGTGCGTGCGTTTAATCAAATACCGATCGCAGCGGAGGATATACCAAAGACAGCTATAACTACGCCGTTCGGACTGTTTGAGTTTAGATATATGACATTCGGTCTTAGAAATGCAGCTCAAACGTTTCAACGATTTATGGACGAAGTGTTATGTGAATTAGATTTTTGTTATTGTTATATAGATGATATTTTAATCGCATCAAGTGACGAAGCCGAACATTTAAAACACTTAGAGACTGTATTTGATAGATTAAGACAATATGGTGTTGTGATAAACCCGGCAAAATGTGTGTTCGGTCAAACCGAGATCGAGTTTTTAGGGTACCTAGTTTCTTCGGCGGGTACACGACCCTTACCTGAGAGAGTAAACGCGATACGTACGTTCCCGCTACCTGCCACCGCGAAAGAGTTGCGACGTTTCTTAGGTACGCTTAACTTTTATAGAAGGTTCATACCTAACGCAGCGGTTAGTCAGGCCAGCTTAACTGAGCTCTTAGGTAGTAAAAAAGGCAAGACACCTATTAGTTGGACGGATGAGGCCAGGCGTGATTTTGAAACTTGTAAAGAAAGCCTTGCCGAAGCAGCATTATTATCTCATCCGCTTGTTAACGCCGAGTTAGCTATTTTTTCGGACGCCTCGGAGAAGACAATAGGAGCGACCTTGCAACAAAGGGTAGATAACAGTTGGCAACCTCTCGGATTCTTTTCAAAGAAATTGACCACAGCCCAACAGAACTATTCAGCATACGATCGTGAACTACTCGCGATCTATGCTGGGGTCAAGTATTTTAGGCATTATATCGAAGCGCGTCACTTCATTATCTTTACGGATCATAAACCGATTACCTTTGCCTTTAGGAAGAAAGAGCAACAATGCACGCCTAGGCAGTTTCGGTACTTAGACTTTATTGGTCAATTTACTACGGACATACGTCACGTTAGCGGGGAGTTGAATGTCCCGGCTGACATGCTCTCACGTATCGAATCCGTTCATAGCGACATTGATTGGGAATCTCTCGCGGTTTCACAGAGAAACGACCCACAACTTAAGTCATTAATTGAAAACAATAGTTCGTCATTGCAGTTACGACTTATCCAATTACCAGGTAGCAACCAGCTTATCTATTGTGATGTTTCGACGCAAGTTGCAAGGCCTTATCTTACTGAGCCATTCAGAAAGATCGCATTCTTTAAGTTACATAGGAATTCGCACCCGGGCGGTAAAGCCACTACCAAACTTGTTTCTAAGCGTTTTGTATGGCCGTCCATGAATTCAGATTGTAAACAGTGGGTTAAAACTTGTTTAGATTGCCAACGATCTAAAGTAAATCGACACGTCATTACCTCACCCGGAGCGTTCGCGCCACCGTCGTCGCGGTTTGATCACGTACATATAGACATAGTTGTTATGCCTTACTCGGAGGGATATCGTTATTGTCTAACTTGCGTTGACCGATTTTCCAGATGGCCGGAAGCTATTCCTATTGAGAACCAAGAGGCAGAGACTGTAGCTCGCGCGTTTTATTCCAATTGGATTGCACATTTTGGAATCCCGTTAAACGTAACGACAGATAAAGGCCGCCAGTTTGAATCATATCTGTTTAGAGAACTTAATGCTCTAACAGGTACGAAACATTTTAAGACTTGTGCATATCACCCCTCCTCTAACGGTATGGTAGAACGTTTTCACCGTCAGTTGAAGAGCGCAATAAAATGTCACGGCTCTAGACACTCTAGTTGGACGAAAATCTTACCAACTGTTATGCTAGGTATTAGGGCATCGTGGAAGGATGATCTTCAAGCTACATCCGCGGAATTAGTTTACGGACAGAGCTTACGCCTTCCCGGAGAGTTTTTAACGGCTAGTACGTCGCGTAATACGTCTCCGAGTGAGTTCGTAAAAGAGCTATGTAATAATTTCAATCAACTCAGACCTATTCCTGGTACGCAACATGGCCAGAGAAGTACCTTTATTTATAAAGACCTAGCCACAACTAGTCATGTGTTTGTTAGAAATGATACGGTAAAGGCACCGTTACAGCAGCCGTACGATGGGCCGTTTAGAGTAATTAGCAGGACAGACAAAACCTTCGTACTAGATATTCGTGGCCGCTCGACCACGGTATCGGTCGATAGGCTCAAACCTGCGTACGTGTTACGGGAACCGGAACATCATCCCGATAGTAACGTAAGCGACGGTCCGCTCGAATTTTTTGTTCGTAGTAATCGGCAACCTCAGGAAGTAGGCATGAATCATGATTCGGTTTCGAACGCCGTGCCTGAGGAGATCTCCAATAGCGTAACGTCAAGTTCACCGGACGTGAACCTACAACGCCCGGCTCCACGCCGGTCTGGTAGACGCGTTCGTTTTCCTGATTACTACCAGGCTGGTTTGCAGTGATTTTTCGTAATGGTTTGCAGTGATTTTTCGTAATTCAGATCATTGTACTTAGTTTTTGGTGTAAGTTTGTGTTTATCTTATTTTGTTGATCTGAATTACTGGTAAGGGGGTACCTGTGGCGACCTTGTTCAGTGCCACATGCATGGGACAGGAAACCATTTAGTGTACAGTTAGGGACAGATCCCGTTAGAGATCCTTTAGTTCTTTTGCACAAGTTATTGCCATTGTTATTAGCATGCAGTAACGAATCTTTAGATCCTTTGCGCAAGTAATTTTGTTAACGTAAATTGTTATTGCTTCTATTGTAAAGATTTTAGATCCTTTGCGCAAGTAACTTTGTTAACGTAAATTAGTATTGCTTCTATTGTAAAGAGTGTAACGTATTGTATTAAGTAGGAACTAGGCACTAAAGCTTTCTTTTTTATTGTTAGCCAGTAACGTTTATTTTTTAAGTTATTCCCATGTTCCCCTACTCCTCAACTCATTGTACAATTTTGTTTATAAGCCTCGACTTTGGATTGTTAATGATAGACTCGCAATATACTCACGGTAACACGCATAGAGTTACGAACACGCGTTTCATTTTCTCTCCGCATCAACCCTAAGTGTATAACCCAGCCAGAGCGCCGACATGTGTTTATCAGTCGTATGTATATTTGTGGCGCTCTAGAGACCAAACGCGTGGACCGATTGTTTGTATGCTATCTGTTAAAGCGTCATAATTACATGTCTCGATTTATTTCAAATCCAAGCTTTCTTTATTGAAATGATAATAAATATAAATAATGAAATGATGATATAATAAGTAGTTTTGGTTAATCTTGTCTTTTCTTGTCTTGTCTTCTCTTGTCTTGCCTTATCTTGTCTTGTCTTCATTAGTGGTTTCACCACTTTCTTCGTAATTGTAAAGACAAGAGTTAAAACAAAGTAATGAAACCAACACATAACTACCAAACACTATATACCCTCCGGTAGGTAAAAATAATACAAATTTTAACCAATATCCTTTCCGAAAATCCCTGATCACATGTCCCTGTGATAAAAGAACAGCAGGGACAATAATATGGAGATCGCAGGTTCAAATTTAAATAGTTCGCGTGGCCTACTCGCATCTCCCGACGTTAGCAAACGTAAACAAATCCAATATGCATTTATTCGGAATACCTCATTTGAATAAACTTTAGAGGATTTTGCATCGTACGCTTTTGTTTTCAGATAAAACTGGGACCCGGGACCTGAGAGCGATACAACTTGATAGAGACGGAGACAAACATCGCACTGATGGAAACTAGAGTAATTAAGGCTTTGAAGTTAATGAACCGTAGCATGGTGCGTTCTTTCATAGACCAAGATACATTGTACAAGTACACAGATGGCAAAAGATAATAAGGTCTTCAAGCTAATGAGCGGTAGAATGGCGCGTTCTTCCATAGACCAAGATACATTATACTAGTACACAGATGGCAGAAGATACTAAGGTCTTGAAGCTAATGGGCGGTAGCATGGTGCGTTCTTCCATAGACCAAGATACATTGTACAAGTACACAGATGGCTGACGATACTAAGGTCCACTTGCAACAACCCCCTAAATATGTTTACGTTAAATTTTCTATACTTGTCCTTTTCTTGTTCACTCTGAACTAAACTTGCCAAAGAGTGACAGCATTACAAAATTTAACTAAATATGACTAAGCAGATTGGTGCAAGACGGGCTAAGTGTGGAAGCATTCATGCCTTCGCCACGTCTTTGATTTTAACCAACTATAGACGAGTCATTAGATTTTTTTTTACAGCAGCAATCTGCTGCTGTAAAATAATGGACGTCAATACGTCCATTCCTGAACACAGGTCTCTTGTATGATCTTTCATATGCAACCTTGTGACATAGCTTACTTGTATTAGTGAAAAAATAAAGGATTCCCGCCCAATTGTTAAAAACGTGAACCCACTCCAAAAAAATACAAATAATTTGTAACAATTTTACAAAAATAAAAAAATCTTTGCAAGTAAACCCGTTTATGTGACACTGAAGCTGATGTTTTGTATGGGTGTCAGGATAGATACATTGAATAAATGGTCAGACACATTTCAGTATTACGTGACATGCATATAACATGTCCTGACTGCCGGACGCAATGCAAATAGAATGTGCAAAGCTTTGACAAAGTCTATTTACAGCGAAAAATCGAGTATTATTTACTGGGAAATGATCTTTTCTCACAGCGGAAAACGCAGAATTGGCAGACTCTCTGGACCGACGGCATCAGAGTCGCAATAGCCATTGGATGTAGGCGGCGCAAGACCGAAGCATGTGGAAGTCTATGCAAGATACCTATTTCCAGCAGCGAACGTGGTTTACAGTAATTTCAGCTGCTTAGAGATTACCTAAGAACGGCCGTCTTCGCCATAAATGTAATATTACCTAACGTTTCTTCCCCGACTCTTGGTGTTTATAACATAGTATTAACATTTTTAAATTAAATAGTTGTAAGCCTTAATTCTCTCGTTCTTCTTCTTTATCAAACGATAGACGTCAACTGTTGAACAAAAGTCTCTTGCATGAAATTCCACAGGCCTCGGTCTTACACCGCCTGCATCCAGCGGCTCCGTGAAACATCGTTTGGTGTTATCAGTCTGCCTACTGTGGAATCTGCCAACACTGCGCTTCCCAATGTGGAGTCACCACTCCAGCACTTAGGACCCCAATGTCCTTCAGTATCTTCATAGCTTTAATTATGAAACTTTAATTAAAAATATTTTTAATAAAAACTAATTACTAAACAACATTTTTAAATAAGAACACTAATGTTATCAATCTGAAAAGTTACGCTACAATTACGTAACAAAACGATGAGCTGAGAATCATTTTACGAACGTCAAATAAACAAATCGAAACAATTTCAATAGCTGTAAGAGATTATTTATTCCCATTGAAAAGTTAATTATTACAATATAAATATAACAAAATAAAAACTTAAATAAATAACTTAAATAAATTAAAACTACCACTACTTATATTTACAAAAAATACACGCCGTCCAAGTGGTCGTTTATGGGCATGGTGCCCAAAACACTGGCGCTATTCCCTCGTTGTATAGCTGTAAGATAGCTGTACTATGAAGTCATCAATAATAATTTGATTGGTTGATTCACAATTGACCGTGGAAAGCTCGACGATTCACGATAGATTCCGACTAAATCATAAAACCATTTTCTATGTAAATCTGATCAAACTCTAGGTTTGTGTTCTGTGCGCAATCACCGGGAAGCTGGGATTTATAGTTTTCCAATCTGGTTTGGAATCATGGGTGTTAAATTTTTACGGGTTTATTTTAAATTAGTTTTCGTTTGCAAGTATATTTTTGCTAATTTTGCAAAAATATAGCACCAAATTCGAATTTCATTTTTGTTGTATGGATTCCATAACGGTGTAGTTGGTTATATATTCAAAGACGGTATCATCATTTCAGCCTGTGGACGTCCACTGCTGAACATACGCTTTTCTCAAACAGCGCCACCACACCCGGTCCTCAGCCCTTCTCATCCAGCCACTTCCCGCCACTCTCTTTATGTCGTGGGTCCATCTTGCTGGAGGGCGCCCCACACTACGCTTGCTTGTTCGCGGTCTCCACTCCAGAACTTTCTGGCTCCAGCGACCATCGCTCCTGCGACAAGCATGTTTTGCCCACTACCACTTCAGCTTACTGATGACTTGGGCTATGTTAGTGACCTTGGTTCTCCTACGGATCTCTTCATTGCGAATTTTATCCTTCAGAGAACCTCCTAACATAGCTCGCTGAGCAGATTTTTTTTCTAGAGAAAATATAAAAATGGGCAAGCCTCCTGAACCTTATTAGGCTTGAATATTGAAAAATGTTTACGAAATATTTGCTTATCTGGGCTCCGACCTAAAATAAATACAGACTTAGATATTGAATCTAAAATTAGTTTCAGTTTGGAAGTTTCTTAATGAAAATAGACGTTTATAAAATTATTATTACTGCTATAATAGCTATAGGGGGAGTGGCGATGTATCTATTAGAGGGATTGATTTTCATCCTTCTTTATAATGTCTACTTCTTTGCACGTTTATTATTACGTAATATTTAGTAATAAAGTCACAAGCGCCCGGATCGTCTACAAACAAAAACTTATATGGTATTTGTACCTTTATACCAAAAATTTTGTTTTAAGGGAAAGGGCCTGGTGACTTGAAACAGGTTTTACCAAGTTTAAGCACCAGTCCCAACAGCAATTGTGAATATTGATACTCAAATGTAAACTCGTATGATATTGTGTGTAATGTGGAATGGAATAACTGAATTATTATTATTTAAAAAAAAATACAGAAAGGCTAAGGGCGCCTGGCCTGCTCTTAGTTCATGGCAAATAACCAGCAGGTAATATTGGTAATAATAATAATAATGTCCTCCCGACCGAATCCGGCCACGGCAGCCAATCTCCACAGAGATTAGCCATCTGCGCGGGAGATATTATAGTGCACAAGTGTGTGTGCAAACACAGGTGCACTCTCTATTCCCTCACTCTCAAAGCCCGATGGGACGGAAAATCCGACACGACCGGAAAGAGATCAGGCGCAGGACCAACCACTTTACGTGATATTATTAGAATTATAATATTAGTAAGGAATTTTTGACGACCTCCCTGACGCAGTGGTGGGCGCTGTGGTGATATAACTGAGTGGTCTCGGGTTCGATTCCCGGCGGGGGCAATTTAGGAATTTATGATTTCTAAATCGTCTCTGGTCTGGTCTGGTGGGAGGCTTTGGCCGTGGCTAGTTACCACCCTACCGTCAAAGACGTGCCGCCAAGCGATTTAGCGTTCCGGCACGATGGCGTGTAGAAACTGATTAGGAGTAAGGATTGAATTTACACTGCTATACCCCTTCCAAGTTAGCCCGCTACCATCTTAGACTGCATCGTCACTTACCATCACATGAGATCGCAGTCAGGGGCTATTTTGTCATCGAATAAAAAAAAAAAAGGATGCATTGGCAAAATATCCGAGATGTACCTATTTGCGGAAAGCGTAAGCCGCACGCTGAAGCAATCAATCCTATCACCTCGCAACACAGGCACGTTTTATCGCTCTTTTACCAGATCCCTGGTAATCTGAGGTTCTTACGCGGAACTTAAGAAGAATCCTTTTAAAAGACATTATCGCTTTAAAGTTTAAATCATGCACTAAGGTGTAATGGTTTATTTGCTATCCACTTGTCACTAAAATCGCATTAAACTTCTATAAAGCGATTAGCTCTTTTCGGTGTTGTGTGCGTTTAAGCAATTGAATATCACATGCTTCAACGGTCTTCACCGTTTCTTTCATTCTTCACGGAACCCTAAATATGTTACTAGGCCTAGATTTGTTTTTTTTTATTCGATGACAAGATAGCCCTTGACTGCGATCTCACCTGATGGTAAGTGACGATGCTGTCTAATATGGTAGCGGGCTAACTTGGAAGGGGTATAGCAGTGTAAATTCAACCCATACCCCTAATTGGTTTATTGGTTTGAAGAAATATTATATATAGTACCCTAGAGGTTCACTAACGAAGGGTTTCTTTAAAATCCAGAACCCAAGAAAAGGGGTGGTAAAGTTTGTTACGCGGACGAAGTCCGTAAGTACATTAGCTTCTCAATTTACTAGCTAAGTACATCAGTAGTAAATTGATTTGTCAGTTGCCTATTTCTTTTATTATGTCGTTGAATCTAGGTTGAACCTCGGAATAAGCCTAAAATCACTAGTTCTTTTAAGAATGTTGTTGTTCTTTAAAACGAGACAATTGTTCCGAGTTAACTGTCGCACTAATAGCAATTACTAAAGTTGTCTCTAAAGATTTAACAGAAAACGGTCGTTGTTTTTGTAGCTTTCAATACATTTAGCTCAGTCTAAACGAATGTTTTTAAGAAAAACGAAAAGTTTCGTTCTTGCAAGAGATTAGACTTTGATCTGTTCCTCTTTATTCATTGCAGACATTCTGTTTAGTTAAGATAAAAACCGAAGTTTCGACTTAAATGAACATCGCTTCTACAAAATTATTATATTTTCTGAGTTTTTTTAAATAAAATTTTAATTAAAATTAAGTATACTGACCCAATTTTCTAAGAAAATAATTGTTTGGGCCGATTTCACCAACGCAAAAGAGTCTTATCTAAGCCTAACTTTGATGTTTTAACAGATTTTAAATACAAAAACTGCCAGAACGCCCAATTTATTCCTCGGTTAAACTTCACTCGACGTTAGTGAAATTGACACTTTGTAGTCGATCGTATCTGCAATAGTATTTACTTACAGTGAATTTAAATTGTCCAATCTTAGCTACTTCAAAGTTTGACTCAATAGTAGTGTCCAATGCTTCTACTGAGTCAAGACTCAAGGCTCTCCGCTAAAAATGAACAATAAAGATCGAACTTCATTTGGTAAGTTCGTTTGATTATATAATTATGGATTATGGCGTGTGTCAATGAGCTTTGTAATAGATATAATCCCATGCAAAACGACATATGAAATGTATTTATTTGAGCTTTCAGTTGATATTGTTTTACGCAGTCGGGGTTTTTCTTTTTTTTAAATAAAATCTGACTTTATATAAGTTGGTACACCTTATTTCGTTATGACTAAAGTTTGTCCAGGTTCTATATTAAAAACTTTCAATTTAATTTATCTCCGTCTCTAAAAGAAACTTGCGAAAACTATTTAGTAAGAAATTAAACTTATAATTTCCTTGTACAGCTTTGACAAAGTTTTGTTCATAAACTCTATTATACCGGGAGATGGTAATAAAATGTAGCCTATGTGTTGATTCTACGTGTGAGCTATCTTCATTTCAAATTTCAGCCAAATCAGTTAATTCGTTGTGGCGCGAAGTTTCAGCCAAATCAGTTAATTCATTGTGGCGCGAAGGAGTAACAAACATACACACACACAAACACATACACATACAAACTTACGTCTTTATAATATTAGTGTAATAAATTGATAGTGTATAGTCATAGGTACAATATAAACCATTGATTACCAACTGCCATCGTAGTAAAAAAGTCTGTCACACTTACTTAAAAAACATTCAAAAAATAGGTGTGACAAACTTTTTGGTAGCAGTTAGCACACCAAATTTTTCTTAAAGAAGATGGCAATTAAATGGTCTACTTAGTATTAATTTCCGTGTAAATGCAAAAGTACTATTGCTTACTAATAATATAAAAAATACGGTTGCCAAGATAAATCCTGGCACCTGGCACACCAAGTACTACTTCCAAGTAAGATACTTCCGAACATTACCCAACAGTTTTTCAAAATCGTTGATCATGCCTATTACGATTATTACTTTGATGCGAACAATTTTAGAAAATCGATACAATGGTTCTCCTACATCTCCTCTAGGCAACCTAAAAGAAAAGGAAATAAAAAAGACGTGTGGCACTCGGGGACTGCCGCGGTAAAGCTATTGCATAGCATTTTTTATCAACGCCATCTAGTGGCTCACCGTAGAGGAGTCCCGTGTCAGGTTATGTTCGTTACGGAAATTCTGGATTCGGTCTCCACGCTGGCCCGCGATAGAAGCTATGCAATAGCTTAAAAAAATATATCTGCAAGGACTGCTGTGGCTGTTGAAAAAAAATACGAGTCGATTTAAAATAACCCCGCGGAATGGTTAAACTTTACTCAAGTTTAATATTTAAGTAAAACGTTATGTTATGCGGGAAGAGGAAACGTTAGCATTCACAGTCCACGCAAGTGCCATTACAGTTCTAAGTGCATGTAGCTCGAGAGCTTTCCACGGTCTCATTCCTTTTTTTATATAAAAGTAATAATTTCGAGTTTCAACGGGTGCCTATAATTTTATTATGAATTTTTATTATTTGTATGTTTCGAGCTCTTTTTGAAGAGCTATCTAAAAAGGTCATCGAGTCCACCAGGGATCCAAGAGCTGGCAGCTACCTTGGCCAAAGAATTAGTTTGGTCATTCAAAGGGGCAATGCTGCCTAACATCTTGGGTACTATGCCGCGCTGCGGTGATATCGATGAGGTTTTAGGTTTATGTTAGTTTTAATTTTCGAAACCATGGTTTAATTAATTAATTTATATAATCGTACTTTATTAAAATATACTTAATTTGTATGTTTCCTTATTAGTTAAGGGTTCATGGTTTATCACAGAACATCGCGAAAGTGACAGAAAGAAATAGAAAACAGATTTTTTATAAATTAATGAGAGATCTCATTCGGTTTGTTCAGTCGGTCGGTCAGTCGGTCACTGAAAACTGAAAGGTCGCAGGTTCGAGCCTCACCCGTTGCACTATTGTCGTACCCACTCCTAGAACAAGCTTTCCGCTTATTTGTAGGGGAGAGGAGAATATAAGTCAAGTTCAGCTTGGCTAATATTCGTTTTTTTTAAGGGAAAAATAAAATAAAATAAATCTTGTTAGTCTTAGTAACTAAGCTAAACGAATGTAACTAATTTTGAGTTAGCGACAAACTTTTTGAAGAGCTAAAAAAATATATACATTGTTATTGCATCAAATAACATTATAGATCAGCTCATAACTAAGCAAAGTAGGGAAAACCAGTAAAATATCGTCTCAACAATCCGAAGAACTCATTCTCAAGAACGGCAAGGTCGAAAAGCGCTATAGGACTGGTAATAGGAAAAGTTACAAACTGCCAAAGTGTAATGGCCCTTGCTATTGTGACAGCTTCCAATGTTATATACGGGCCATTCTTGGAGCTAATGTATTATTTTGGATAAACTAAAATAATATTAAGCCCAACGGTTAAAGGTGCAGACTGAAAACTGAAAGGTCGCAGGTTCGGGCCCGATGCACTATTGTCGTACCCACTCCACTCGGTATTAGATAAGGATTTAAAAATCGAACTTAACGTGAGCGAAGCCGCAGGCAAAAGCTAGTCTTTCAAAAACAGTGTATTTCATCATACTGTTAATCAGATACTAAAGGAGATGCTCTAAAAGATTGCGGTGTAGGCAGGCAGCGTGTAAGCAAGCATTTAAGCCCTCTAATGTCGTCACAAGTGGTTCAACTAAAGTTCAACTATCAAGGGGTAAGGCGCTCGGCTTATTTCAACGTGAAATAGCAGACTTCTCGTTTAACAACTAAATTGTATTCCGTTTAAATCCTTGACGAGTTAAAATCCTTTAAGAAAACAGAGTGCCTTTTGAGTTAACGTTTAATCTGAATTGCTACTTAGCTACTTAGTATCTAAATTAACGCATCACACTAATATTATAAAGGCGAAAGTTAGTATGTGTGTGTATGTTTGTTTCTCTTTCATACCACAACGAATATACTTTAGCTGAAATTTGGAGTAGAGGATAAAATTAAAAAAACTAATTAAAAAACCAATCCACGCATTGCTGGAGCTGGAGTCGTGGAGACCTCCCACGAAGTTGACCGACGACATCAAACGAGTCGCAGGGAGCCGCTGGATTCAGACGGTGCAAGACCGAGGCCTGTGGAGGTCCGACGTCTATAAGTTGATAAAGACGAAGAAGAAGAATCCACGCATTGTCTAGTAAATTATAAAATCGCAATTTTGGTACTACATTGAATTTTTTTTGAAGAAAATTATGTTGTCTCCGTAGAGGCTTTAATTCATTGTATTAATTAAGACGTTGCTAAGTGTCCCCGATTAAGTGATCTTCGGGAAATCCCTTTTAACAACTTTGTATTTTAAATAAAGTCTGTTAGTTTTAGAAGGGTTCCGTGCATAAAAACTGGCACACATTTTATCATTTCAACATTTTTAAGGGACAAATTCTCTAGACGCTTTGTGCGATTTTTAGTAGGATAAATCTTATGGCGTCACGTCACCAACTTGTTAAAATATGTTATTAGTATATTTCTAACTACAAGTTTGATGTGTTTTCACTTCTGTCCATTTTTTTTAAGTTACCAAGTCCTTTCTGTCATCCGATTGTAATTGTAAGAAAAGTAAAAAAAACCGTCAAATAAAAAAAATATATACGCGACGAATTGAGAACCTCCTTTTTTTCGTCGATTAAAAATCTACTTTTATGGTACGGAACCATCTGTGACATTACCCTACTCTCACTTGACAGTTTTATTTTGAAGTGAAAAGTACAAGATGCACTTTAGCTGTAGCCGAGTTGAAAACTGCTTTCTTTTTAAAACATTGAAGATACTTGAAGACGTACTTATCGCCGTATACTTTGAGAAATATGTACAAAGACTCTAAAACTGTATAATATTTTTGACGACCTCCCTGGCGCAGTGGTGAGCGCTGTGGTCTTATAACTGGGAGGTCTCGGGTTCGATTCCCGGCGGGGGCAATTTGGGAATTTACAATTTCTAAATTGTCTCTGGTCTGGTCTGGTGGGCTTTGGCCATGACTAGTTACCACCCTACCGTCAAAGATGTGCCGCCAAGCGATTTAGCGTTCCGGCACGATGGCGTGTAGAAACCAATTAGGGATATAGGTTGAATTTACACTGCTATACCCCTTCCAAGTTAGCCCGCTACCATCTTAGACTGCATCGTCACTTACCATCAGGTGCGTTTGCAGTCAAGGGCTATCTTGTCATCGAATAAAAAAAATAAAAAAAAGTGTCGAACGACTAAAACTTTAAACGACTTCAAAAAAGGAGGTTATCATCTCCTTTTTTGAAGTCGTTTAAAAAGCAAACAATAATTTTCACTCTCCGAAAACACCCAAAGACATCTTCGTTGAAAATGAAATTGCTAAGTGTGCATTGAAAATTTCTAAAATACGCCACTGAAACCGCCCCCGGGGCTTTAAATTTTCCCCGGTAATGATTTCAATAGAATCGACGCGACGCGACGCTGAAAACCCGAAAGGCTTCTTTTTAATACCCGGTTTTTACGAAGGTATTAATAATCTGGGGCACCGGAGCAAGCTACGTAATGAACTATTGAAGTCGACCGCGATTTTTGTGCCGTTTGGGGTACCGTACAAAAATATCATACTTTAATCTAAATCCTAGTATCCTTCCTATTCTCCTAAGATCATACCCGTGATACGCATGCTTGTTACTCGCACAAAAGCATGCCAGTCGCAAGCAAAAATTACCTACTCGTACGAGTACTCGTAGAGCGCAATGAAACGGCTTGCGATCTACTCGTATGCTTTATACTGGCATGCGAGTGGTTGAATCTCGATACACATGCGATCACGATAATCACGATTTGGCTGAAATTTGGCATAAAGATACGATATAGTCTGGAATACCACATAGGCTCTCTCTTCTCTTTATCTCGCAAAATAAGAGAGTTCCCGCGGGAATTAAAAATCTCAATCCATGCGAATAAAGTCGGGGGCATTAGCTAGTATATTATAAAAGGAAAAGGTGATTGACTGACTGATCTATCAATGTACAGCTTAAACTATTGAACGATAGATATTATAATGTAGGCATCCGCTAAGAAAGGATTTTTGAAAATTCGCGTAGTAGTAAGATTGCGTCTAATTGCTGTCGCTACTGCAAATTCTTACGTAATCAGGGTGCCGAACCGTCCAATGGTTTGAATTATGCGTTGATAGATCAGTCAGTCAGTCCAAAGGCAAAGGCAAAGGTGACTGACTAGATATATATATTTAGATATAGATAGAAGACAGACATAAAGAACCATCATTATACGAAATTCATACTCACTTGTCGCATTTTATTCGAAAGTATTACTAAAACTAGCTGAAACAGTACAATAGGGAGCTGACGAGCGCCATTATCATATCAGTAGTTTCGTTATGGGCGCGCTGGGGTTGGGAATTTACATGACCAGCAGATTATATCAACGTTCTTTTAGCTCTACTGGCAAAATTGGAGTTGGTAAAGTTTCTCTTTTCATTTTTAACCGACTTCCAAAAAGGAGCAGGTTCTCAATTTGTCGGAATCTTTTCTATTGTCTGGTGGTGGGATGCTTTGTCCATTGCTAGTTACCACCGTACAGTCAAAGACGTGCCGCCATGCGATTTAGCGTTGTGGCAAGATGGCGTGTAGAAACAGATTAGGGGTCTGGGTTGAATGTACACTGCCATACCCGTTCCAAGTTAGTCCGCTACCATTTTAGACTACATCGTCACTTACCACCAGGTGAGGTTACAGTCAAGGACTAACTGTCATCGAATAAAAGTAAAATCTTTTTTTATGTAAGTATGTTTCCCGATAACACGAAGACGCCTGGACCGACTTAGAAAATTCTTTTTTTGTTTGAAAGGGTATACTTCCTAAGTAGTCCCATTATCATCAGGCCAGGATCTGATGATGGGATCCTGGAGAAATCGAGGGAACACTTCAAATTTTATAGGCACAATAAATATACTTTGTAGTGGCGTTTGAAGTCAGTTTTGTAAATAGAATTTTTACGTTTATATTATTTAAGCACATAATCCATACGCAGCCGATTTCGCAGTGGCTCAGTTAGTTACAATACAACCAGAAGCGTTGATGAAAAAGCCATTCACCAACCACTTTATAAACATGGCAGTAAAATCTTCCAAGGATTAACGTCGGTGTTACAATACATCCAAAACCGATACAATACCGTTTGATCGTGCAATTTTATCGTTCAATTCGATGTTAATGGCCGGCTGAATAATAAAATCAACAATAAACATCGGATAACAGCGTCCTTTGAATTATGTCAATTGGAATGATTATGACGTGGTCCAATTACTAGGGGCCTGTTTTATGAGCGCTATTCGTTTTACGTGACGGTTCAGATGGGTTCATAAAGCTCAGTATCCACCAAAGCGAAGATAAAGGATAGGGAGTGACGATTCGTGCATTACCTATTGGATATCGGTATTCCCACATTTCGATAGCGCACCGATATTACCATCATTTTCAAGACCTCCGTAGGAGCTGTAGTCCTATAACTGGAAGGTCTCGGGTTCGATTCCCAGCGGGGGCAATTTGGGAATTTATAATTTCTGAATTGTCTCTGGTCTAGTCTGGTGGGAGGCTTTGGCCGTGGCTAGTTACCACCCTACCGTCAAAGACGTGCCGCCAAACGATCCGGCACGATGGCGTGTAGAAACCGACTAGAGGTATGAGTTAATTGCAATGCCCCTTCCAAGTTAGCCCGCTACCACCTTAGACTACATTGTCACTTACCATCAGGTGAGATCGCAGTCAAGGACTATCATCGAATAAAAAAATCATCAGAAACCCATCAGGTCTCCTGTCAGAGATGGGTTACTTGTTATTCTATTCTATTCTATTCAGAGAATTATAAGCACATACATAGGTATAGGCCCAATGCAAAAATTGGCAGACTTCACAGACATTTGAGAACATTATGGAGAACTCTCAAGCGTGTATGTTTCCTCAAGATGTTTTCCTTCACCATTGATGCATTTGATATTTAATTTTTTAAACGCGTATAACTCCGAAAAGTCCGCTTCAGATTTTTTACTTTAGTATTTTAAAATGGTAGAGAAAAACTAATACGAATGTGTGTAAAAAACGAAAAAAAACTAGATAGACGGCTGAGGAGCGATCGGCTCGCGTCAGCAGCTAGCAATCCACTTCATCATCAGAACTTAAAAAGGCAACTTACACCGTAACTTCAAGTACTAGTTAAGTTAAACTAATGAAAAATGTGACTACAGAGATTCTCAAGCTAAATAATTTTGGTAATAATTAAATTCTAAAAGTTAAATGTTTTCTTTTTTTTTTTTGCTGCTGTAACAAATTCTAGCATAAAAAATAAAAGTGGTAAGAAAAGTACAGGTACTGTTAATGTAATGTATATTAGTAGAAGAGCACAAGCTCTTAAAAGAGACGAGAGCGCTTGATAATGCCCGCGCGGCTGACTGACTAACTTTTGCGCGTGACCTCGGCTGCGTGAAATATTATTTTTTTAAATCATGCGAGATTTGTTTGTTTTTCTGAAATAATAAGTTGCCTATGTCACTCTCCCATGAAATCAAACCATCGGTCAATCAGGGCCGATTTCAGCAGCGTAAAATAATTGTTATAAAATAATACGAGTACGTACCACGGTAATTATTTTAGTTGGGATTGTCGATATTTCGATCCAGTTGCATGGACCGTGGTCACGACGAGACTGCGGTATTGCGAGACGTCAAGTTGAAGCTGTCATAGGTAGAGTCTATCTACCTTCCTGATCTTTTCGTAAACGTAAAATTGTCTTATAGGTCTTATCCGAGCGTTTTGATATTTTGGCAGATTTTCAATTCAAAAACTGTCAGAATGCGCAATTTATTCCTCCGTTATACCTCACTCGACGTTGTTGAAATCGGCACTTAGTAGATCTATATTATACGACAGTATAATATGTTAGGCTAACAGATATTCGTATTTATACTTAGTGAATGTTCCTTCCTACTTATTATGTAAATATTATAAAAATGTCTGTTTTTTTGTTGTTAAATTTGTCTGTTTGTCTAAGCTTATTTTATATTATGCAAGAGTACTTTGTACCTACATCTAATACAGATAAGGCCACCTTTGCACAATAGAGCTGAATAACACTATTGTCCTCTGTTCTGTTTTGTCTCCATGTAATGTTTTGTTTTTCTTTGTTTTGGTTTATTTAATAAAGCTTACTTCTACCTATTATATAGTATATGTATAAAAAGAGGTGGATATATTACAACGGTTCGGTAAATGACGCGCGTAATGACTGATATTTGTTGTAATTTGTCATGTCATTTAACAATGAAGTACTCTAATATACTCTTCGTCGTTCGGAACAATTTTTTCGCTTGTTTTGTAAGTAGATATATAACTCATCCCTAGTGGAATATTATAGACTACTACTCCTACTACTACTATTACTACCTACGTATGCATTTTTGAAGCTTCATTGTGGAAACACTGTATACAAAGCATAGTTTTATTATCTATTGTAAATTTTTTTTTTTTTTACAAGAGCAACTACTGAGTTTCTTACCGGCTCTTTTTTTTTCTTTTATTTCCCTGGGGGTTTTGTCAACACTGATAATGTCACCCACTCTTCTCAGCAGAATCTGCATTCCGAACGGGTGGTAGATTTATGACGTGTCATAAGAGCTCATGTAGATCAACTTGTAGCCCTTATTACACGTCAAGACTCTACCACCGGTTTGGAATGCAGATTACCACTACTGCTCTATTCTATTGCTGTGATTGAAGACAAACAAACAAACACACGTTCTCATATATTAATATTAGTAGTAACGAGAGGTAAAACTTCAGACGCCGAGTTTAATATGGAGCCTCATGAAGAATATAATTAGTTTCGCGACTTAATTTGGAAGGGAGCGAAGGATAATTTGATTTGTTATTCAGAACACGGCGCTGGAAATTTGGAGGCAATTTCCTTTTTGATCTCTGCTGTGCAAACAACAAAACTCTGTCCCGGCAGCAGACGGGCCTGTCTTTGCATAAAATATTAAGGCAACCCCGAATACAGCAGTCCTACTAATATTATAAACGCGAAAGTTTGTAAATATGGATGGATGGATGTTTGCTACTCTTTCACGTAAAAACTACTGAACCGATTTGGTTGAACTTTGGCATATAGATAGATTATAGTGTGGAATAAAACATAGGGTACTTTTGATCCCGGCAAATAAGAGAGTTCCCGCGGGGGCGGGAATGAAAAAACCTTAATCCACGCGAACGAAGTTGCGGGCATCAACTAGTTGGGAAATATTTTCGAGACGTTTTCGAGGTTTTTGACAACCTCCCTGGCGCAGTGGTGAGCGCTGTGGTCTTATAACTGGGAGGTCTCGGGTTCGATTCCCGGCGGGGCAATTTGGGACTTTAAAAATCACTGTCACTTTTTTACCCGACTACGGCAAAAGAAAAAGAAGGGTTATGAGTTTGCAGTTTATGTACATATGTTTGTGACTATTTACGAATGTTCCACCGTAGCGAATAAACTGCTAAGCCGATTTTGATGTATGGGCTGTCAATCGATGCGCGGGTGACATAGACTACATTTTATATGAACAAAATCAATATTACGGATGTTAAATTCTACTTTCCGTAGTCAGGTTACAGTTTTTAACCGTACTACCTCAGCAAACAACAGTTAAATACCTGGGTATGCATCTAGATAGAAGGCTGACCTGGAGAGATCATATTAAAGCAAAAAGAGATCAGGCCAACTGGAAGTTCCATGAACTATATTGGCTTATAGGTAGACAATCCTCATTAAGCTTTGAAAATAAGCTTCTTATTTACAAAACTATCATCAAGCCTGTGTGGACATACGGCATACAGCTCTGGGGTTCAGCGAGCCACTCTAACATAGAGATACTCCAGCGCTTCCAAAACAGTGTATTAAAAGTTCTGTGTAATGCGCCATGGTACACAAAAAATTCCGAAGTACATGAGTATACTGAAATCCCAACTGTGAAACAGGAAATAGAGAGCCACCTTGACGCCTACAAGCGGAGGCTAGAGCGTCATAGAAACAGCCTAGCCGTCCAACTCCTGGATGCTAGTGGCAACACGTTTCGCCTTAAAAGGGCTACACTGGCTAACATAGCATAAACCATAATTTGCTCTACTATCATGGGTTGTCACGACAATGGATGTGCAAAGCCTAACATTCGATTAAAGAGCCCCCAGATCTGCTCATAGTTCACGGACTGATCGCAGATAGAACAGAGAGGATTAAAAAAAAAAAGGTTACAGTTTTTAAACTTTTATCTTTCTTGAGATAAAACATTACCTACCTATTGCAGCAAGTAAGCGCTATAAACTATAAGTTGCACAGTAGGTATTGCTAAAGTATATCGACTAATTAATTCGCAGCAATTTTCTTAATGGAAGCAATTGCAATGCAACAGTACCGAAGCGGGGCTGTCATAGACTTGCGAAGTGTTAGCTCAGAGCGCACTTAACTACCGGTAATGGAGTTTGTCAACTCTCCTCGAGGTTTGAACAAAGAGTCCTAATTATCGTGTACTAACTATTAACATCTATAACCGAGCTTAAATACCTCAATTCGATTCAATTCCATACCTAATAGTTTAGGCGTGCCGACTGTGCACAGATTTTTAAGCTATTGCATAGTTTCTATCGCGGACCAGCGTGGAGACCGAATCCAGAAATTCCGTAACGAAAATAACCTGACACGGGACTCCTCTCACCGCTAGATGGCGTTGATAAAAAATACTATGCAATAGCTTTACCGCGGCAGTCCCCGAGTGCCACACGTCTTTTTTTTTTTTTGGGTTTCACCAAATCGTGTTGATTCTGAAAACATGAAGGAGATTGAAATCTACGAGAAGTTACAAAATTTTTATCAAGCTATAATTTTTTATTAATAGTACTGTATGAATATAATTACATCCTTCAATCTGTATAGTTTAGATAGAAAAACGCGTCGAATTGAGAATCCCTGCTTTTTTGAAGGCTGCCAAACATATTTACACAAAGGATAGTGAATAGCGTCAAATCCAAACTTAAAAATACTTATAAAACACGCAATTTAGTTCCGACACAATATAATATAAAAAGAGGCTTGCACAAAAAAAATACCAATAAACATTGGCTAACAACCCCAGGTACTACAAATTATGACAATCGGAACGATTATGACGTGGTCGAATTACGGCGGCCATCTTTATTGGTGTCATTTGTTTAGGATTGCTTTGTAGGGTTCATTCATATAGGTACAAAAGCTTCAAAAAGTGATTGTATTAAATTATAGGATGGGATATAAATTTAACGGGATAGAAAAAGGTGGGGCCTCGCTACTGATCTGGCACTTTCCTCATAATATACATACAGCTCGGATAAAATTATAATATTATGCTAGATGATGCCCGTGACTTCGTCGGCGTGGATAAAGGGTTTAATTCCCGCGCAAATTCTTTAATTTTCCGGGATAAAATGTAGCTTATATGTTAATCCTAGGTATGAGCTATCTACATTCTCAGCCAAATCATTTTTAGGTTGATTAATCAGGTTCATTTGTTGAGGTTTGGAGGACAAACATACACACACATTCCAAGTTTCGCCTTTATATTATAGTGTGATATTAGTAGAAGAATTCTGCTGAAGTCATTGAGTATTGTGGAAAATCTCGACTGAAATTAGTAGGTGATTTAATGAAATCGTCTCTCGCTCTCTTTCTCTTGCATAGAATTTCACATGCCTCGGTCTTGCACCGCCTGTATCCATCGTCTCTCAGCGATTAGTCTGATTTCGTCGGTCCATCTAGTTAGGCTAGGGTCTGCTAACCAGCTTTCCTTCAGTTAATCAACGAAATTCACATAATATGCTTTAGGTAGGTACCAGGTACTCAAACCTATTATTATTTATGAGGAATTACAGGCAATTAACAGATGCCCCTAATATCGTTCGAGATCAGAATATCAAAGTCGAATCAAATCAGGTCACATCACTGGACTTGGCATCAGTGAATTAGTAATATCTTTCGGCCTATCACGGCTTGCAATCTAGAGCTAAAGGCCTATTGTCGATATAGTATTGCCTAAACGGTTGCTTCTTCACAGTTGAGTGTCTGAATTTTAGCAGGACAGATTTCAATCGCGATTCTGGCAAAATAAATCAATGATTGTCGATCCAAAAATTAAGATAACACTCGTCGAAATCGATGGATAACATTAAATTATGTTGCAGTGACTTATGTGAAGCCAAACAATTGAGAAGCAATATATTGTAACTTGTGCCAACTTGTACCTATAACTAAGCGGTGTATCTGCAGTAAATCTATCCGCATCGCCTTTATTTGACGTCAATAAATTTATTGGGCGCTAAACGTCGGGTTTCCTGCTGAATAAATTATCGTCGAGGCTAGGTATTAGGTCAAACTGATAATGTCGCTTAACTAATCGATGGGTCCCGGTGATTTAACCATCAATGTTAATTCTAGGCAGGTCGAAACTAAAATTAACATTGCTTTTTCTGCAACAATAACGAACGGTAATGACGTCATTATATAAAGCACAGAAATAAATCAAGACAGAACGAAAAAGTGGCAGGGTACGCGTGCCAATCAATTGTAGTTTGTATATTATATAATGCATAGTTTTCAAATAAAATAAAAAAGCCGCCATATTCCTAATTATAGAAATAAAAAATCTTTAAAAGGGAGCCATTTCTTTTAACAAGAAAATATTTATTTTTAGAGATAATATCTTTGAAAGCGCACACGGCGTGGTTTTGCCCAGAAATATACACTCATGAACCTGTAGAAAACAGTTGTGATAACGGTTATCGTGATCTCAATGTGCCCACTCCTAACACAAGCTTTCCGCTTATTTGGAGGGGATAGGAGCATATTAGTCAACTTCAGGTTGGCTAATATTCTTAAAAAAAAAAAATGTATTTTTGTGGTATAAATCACCACATTTTATTCAGTAAGCCGTGCTCAGCATAGACCATGTCGCGTCCGAGGCACGTAATACGCACAGACTAGCCATAAATTGGAATTCACTTCATCAAAGGATGATTCACATTCGACTGATCCTTTGAGCACCGTGCCCTGCACATTGTACGGGAGAAATTGCCAAAGTCAAATTTTCATTTGATGAATTGATATGATGCGTTTTGAATGTATTGATATTATATTGTAGTTCAAAATAATATTGTTATAAAAATAAAAGCCCATAAAATATGTAATGTAACTCCTATTAATTTATAAAAACTAGAGCATGTAAGTTAATGACTAAAAAGGATGCATTTCATTGCACAATTTTGTAATTATCAACAAAAAATAATATTTTTAAACAACACTGACATCGATGTTTTTCCAGAATGAACGCATGAATTTTTAGGAAAAAGATAAGGGAGATAATGACCATTCTATCTCGATATATTTTTGTGAGATTAACAAATAATTAACTATCAATATATTTTTTCCAAACATCAGCAAACACAAGCTCACTATGCCGTATATAATATAACATGTATATAGAAGATCATTAGCTACTGCGACTTTTAGTAGTAGAAGTTTCACAGAAGTGGTTTGTCAGGGTGCAGCGACTTCAAACTTGCTTCGAGTTTGTTTGTTAGTTGAATACATACGAATACAGCAGTTGGAAAATTAAAGCCTGCTTCTGGCTGATATGGAAAAGCTTATAGCACCGGGTTTAATACGAGTATGATTGCTTATAACCAAATAAACTAAATGAAGAATTATAATTTCCTTATTTTCTTACTAATATTATAAATTCGAAAGTATTATTTTTGGTTAGTCCTTCAATCACGCAGCAACGGAGCATCAGGTCGACCTAATTTTTTTATGTATGGATAGTGACATTTTTTTTGGTTTTCGGATTAAAATGTAGCTCATTTTAACCCGGAAAAATAGAGTTCCCGCAGGATTTTAAAAATACGGACGAAGTTGCGGACCAAAGCTAATAAATATAGAATAAAAAATAGTAGACGGATAAGTAAACTTCGATTCGATAAACTTATTCGAACTTCACTTACATGTGTACATACATGTGACAAAAAATAATTGTAGAGATTTAAAAATGCTAGTTATTCATTACTGTTTCATTAATGTTTATTGTGTTTGTTTATTTTTGTTTGATATACCTCCCTTTAGCAATATTAAAATCGTCTTAATATTTTAAAACGTAACTAAATTGTTCGTAAAGCCAAAACTACAGTCTTTTTTACTATAATTTATTTCAAACGTGAAAATTGTGATTACCGAAATATTTTTTTTAAGCGGAATTGCTCATAGTTATTAATCTACTCATCTAGATGCAAGATTGCTTTCCATCTTTTACAAAAAACAAGATGAAATCCATCATACTCGGCATTCAGACGTCATTCCAGAGCTTGCAATGTGCATTTTAAAAGACAGAAATTGGTTCTTTTCAACCTAGATAGAAAACTTATTAGGATTTAGAAACTCGACGGCTGATTGGATTGGCTATTACTACTTCAGTCTACGGAAAATCTCGGTCATTCTCTAATATTAGATTTCTTTCCACCGTTTCAAAATGTCAAAGACAAATTTTAAAAGACTTATAAAAAGTTCTTTAAAAAAGTTAGTCGGAGACTTACGGGACTTTCCACGCTAAGCTTCACCGTACTCTCTCAGTTCTAAATTGACTTTATGACGAATTTTCAGAATATTTTAAAATGTAAATAAACTCTGAACTAACAGTGGCAAGAATTTGGCACCTTCAAGTTCTGTACGCTACTTGGCTTTAACTATACTACATAAATAAAACAACAGCTCAAAAGAATCAACAAACAATGTGTATTTAAAATGGTTTGTATCATATTGTTTCTATGTTTATAAACAAAATAGCTTTCCTGAAACAAAATAATCATCTTTATGAACAAAAAGGTGATAATAATTAAAAACAATAGGATTACAGAACTCGTCATAAATTAGTTTAGACCGTCATGGTACATACACACAGCATACCCAAAGCTGTATATTTTTATGTTGTGTATTGTACATTTCACACATTTGTAACTCGTTTCTCGCCTACGTCACGCAATCGCGAGCGAGACGAGCGTCGTTTTGGCACAAGCGGCGAGCGACCCAACAAAGTAAACTAATAAAAAATATTACTCATCATATAGCACCTAGTAAATGTATCTTAGAAAGACTACCCTCTTGAATTCCCAAGTGCAATAAAGGAATTCCTCTGGAAATGCGATTTCGAAACTGAGCCAGTGAGATAGAGACTTTCAATTTGAAACTTTAAATTTTGTGCTGTATTTTATTTGGATAATATACAATTTTGGAACAGTTTAATACTATGTATTTATAATATGATACATTTTGTTATTTCTCTCAATGTGGTTTGGTTTCACTTACTCAGTTATTTAAATACTTATTTATTAAGAATTTTTTAATATTTATATTATCGTGTTTAGCTGATCATTGCCGTTTTTAATAATAAGCTAAATTTTTCTTCAATTAATTATTTCATTACAACATTTTTTTTTTACGTTGAAATCTTTTAATAAGTAACGTAATAAAAAGTAATAAGCAACATTTTTTTCATGGAATATTGTAGTAGAACTATGTTAAAAGAGGACCCTCTTATTGAATTCCTGTCAAGAAATTCCCGCGCGCAATAAAGACATTCCTCGGTAAACGCGATTCTGTAGTGAGAGATACTGACTTTTTATTTGAAAAACTCCCCTTTGAACTTCTTCTTGAATTAGAAAATTCCAATAAAGTACTAGCTCAACAAATAAAGAAGATTTAGCCGGTTTGACCAAAGCATACCTACAATTTTGGAATTGACGTCTTGGTATTTCAATCCGAAATACATCTTCTCATATAAGAGTGATAAGTAACAATTTTTTACTAACTAAAGATTTTTTTTATCCGACCACAAGATAGTCCTTGTGATGGTAAGCGACGATACAGTCTAAGATCGTAGCGGGCTTACTTGGAACGGGTATGACAGTGTACATTCAACCCATACCCCTAATCGGTTTCTACACGCCATCGTGCTGGAAGGCTAAATCGCTTGGCGGTACGTCTTTGACGGTAAGATGGTAACCAGTCACGGCCAAAGTCTCCCACCAAACAAAAATTAACTTCAATAATTGATTTGTTCTTTAAGCGAATTAATACATAATAGGAACCCTGATCTAGTCATTTCTTACATTATCAATTTCAGCCAACGTCAAATTGTCTCGCCGAAATAATTTATTCTCGACAGCCTTGACATTTAACGTCCAATAAATATATCGACGTCAAATAGAGTCAATGTTGTATGGATTTATGGGCTACTGTTAACAGAAATTTCGAGCTACAATACATTGATACTCATTCTTTTGGCATCTAATACTCGAAAATGTTTTTACAACAAAACTCTAATTCATCATTAGCAATCAATAATTTCTACTAGGGGTGAGTTATATACTCACAAAACAAGCGAAAAAATTGTGCCGAACGACAAAGAGTATAATAGAGTACTTCATTGTTAAATGACATGAGCATGACAAATTACGACAAATATCTGCCATTACGCGCTTCATTTACCGCACGCTTGTAATATATCCACCTCTTTTTATACATATACAATATCATAGTTAGCAATGCAAAAGTCTGTTTGTTTGTTCGACTGTCTTTGCAGCAACGCAGTTTTTTGCATCGGTAGCGACCTGGGGAGTGACCTAAGCTCCTTTTTAAATCCCATTGTTGATACATAGAATATGATGGGTAGGTAAGTAGGTACTTAACTTAATGCTAAATTAAGACCCAGATTTAGCTCTAAAAAAGATTTATCATCTAACGATGGCATTATCTTCTTTTATTCGTTCATGGAACAGTGCAGTAGTTACGTTTTATTATTATCAATGCACAATGAAAGACTCATAATGAACTATTGAAGCCGAACGTGATTTCATGTTCTCTTAATAACTGACTTTAAAATCTGGGGCAGCAGTACAATAGCCACTGCCGAGGTCAAGTAATACTCGGCAGTAGCATAGGTCGTTGTTTAATTATTTTCCGTATGAAGATAATTATTTTTATTCGTATCCGTTGTGCTCGTAACTAACATTATAAGCACAGATTAGTTTCGTTATGATTACGAAGACATACTTATACCTATGCAGCTTGGAGAAAAAAAAAGACGTGTGGCACTCGGGGACTGCCGCAGTAAAGCTGTTGCATAGCATTTTTTATCAACGCCATCTAGCGGTGAGAGGAGTCCCGTGTCAGGTTATTTTCGTTACGGAATTTCTGGATTCGGTCTCCACGCTCAAGGCCCGCGATAGAAGCTATGCAATAGCTTAAAATAGATAAAAACACGTGTAAATTGATTTAAATCACCCCCGACATGTGAATCTATGACAGGACTAAATATGATATACCAGACATCCTGCTAACCAGTTTTCTCCTGCATCATCTGATCCGAGGATCGCCTCGATCATCATCTATTTAACAATTACTCATTGGGATAAGATAGAGACCATTCTAATGAGCCCAAATACAATTACACACAATAAATCTGTTGTAAGTTGCTGAGGAGGTGAGCATCCCGCAGACTATTTAATACTGCAACATCAGCTCAAGGTTAGCATGTATTGGAAATAATCCGAACAAACAGATTCTTTCAAATTAATCGCACTAGTGAAAGTGTGATCGAAGGTTTATGACCTTTAATATGACCTTTAATATGACCTTTAATATGACCTTTAATCAAGTACGAAAATGAGCTGATATCTTCAAACTCCTGAGCAGATCTTCATAAATGATTACCCTTCATTAATTAGTGGTGGTGGTGGTGGCGGTGATGATGATGATGACGATGATGATGATGACGAATGGATAGGTATTAGGATCATCGATATATTATCACAGCGGAGAGTTCAAACTCTACTCATTAAACATAGTTATCTACGAATAAGTCGCTTTGTATTGTGTCTTAGAAACTCTATGACAGCAACAGTTATTAATTAGATTAGGGAGCTGCTGCTAATTAATTTACTTTGGAAACTTAGGAGTTGGTGTTCAACGTAATTTTAATTGATATGAACAGCGTACTCGTATATTTAAGCTACCTGCTACTAATCAGTTTTAGTCTAAATATATAAAAGGCAAAGGTGACTGACTGACTGACTGACTGACTGACTGACTGACTGACTGACTGACTGACTGACTGACTGACTGACTGACTGACTGATCTATCAACGCACAGCTCTAACCACTGGACCGATCGAGCTGAAATTTGGTATACAGGTAGCTGTTAGGATGTAGACATCCGCTAAGAAAGGATTTTGGAAAATTTCAACCCCAAGAGGGTTAAATAGGGGGTTAAAAAATCGAACCTAACGTGAGCGAAGCCGCGGGTTAAAGCTAGTTTAAAATAAAACATCAAATATCAACTACATACTTAACTAAAATCTAAATTAAAACAAAATCCAGCATCTTGGGTTCTTTGCCACACTGATGTGATTTGGATAGAGTTTAAGATTTTATACAGTTTTAATTGTAATATTAAATTAATTTAGATTTAAGTTTATTTTTAAATTATGTTAATATATTGTTGTAAAATAGGAACTAAAATGAAAAAAAAAAACAAAATCTTAATAAAATATCATAAATAAAAGCCTTTCTTGAATATCAGTTGCCTTCCTACTCAATTCAGTGCTGTCAATACGCTAGAGAATGATACGCTGTCAGCAGTGTTCACAACAGTGGACAAGAATTGTAGAATAAACCAAAAAACAAACACACTTTCAATGTGAAAGTGTGTTTGTTTTTTCAATGTGAAAGTGTGTTTGTTTTTTGGTGAGAATTAGTGAATCGTCTATATGGGAAAAAAACCATCTATCGAAAGATCTAGCATAGAATAAAACATCTAATTAGCAAATCATTAAATTTTTAATGTGTGTGTTGGCGCTTTGATTTTCTTCGAAGTATTTTGCGATTGAAATAAAAACTCTTGCGTGAATTCGGTTAAAACTTTGTATTAATATGATAACGGTTAGTTACAGTGCGTATATCGTATGAATTCGAATATAATAACGACTACGATGACAATTTTGACGTGTTAACTGACGTTGGATGACTGATTGACGATACGTGGACCAATAGTGTCGCGTTTAGGAAAGCGTTTCATTTCTGCTTGAACATATGCCCCCGGCCTTGGAACCCTTGGCTTCCAAGATGGTTTCTTCAGGGTCAACCAATGGGCAAATTTTAGTGTACGCTCGTCTCACAAGTCCAGTTGCAGTTTGTATCTCCGCCACCCTTGCGACGCCATCCTTCCCAGGCATGTTCCTGACGACCCGTCCAAGATGCCACCGTAATGGAGGTAAGTTGTCGTCTTTGATGATGACCATAGTGTCAGGTTTGAGGTCTTGCGTGTTCTCCCTCCACTTCGTCCGTGTTTGCAGCTCGGAGATATACTCTTTCGACCAGCGTCTCCAAAAGTGTTGTCGAATTTGTTCCACCCGCTGGTACCGATCGAGTCTGTGCGTAGGCGTATCTTCCAGGTTTTCGTAGACAGGCGATGTGAGCGTAAGGCCAACCAGGAAGTGAGCAGGACTAAGGGGTAATAGGTCGTTAGGATCGGATGACATTGGGGTGAGAGGACGGGAGTTCAGGACGGCTTCGACTTGTGCTAATACCGTGCTGAACTCTTCGTAGGTGAGATGCGCGTTACCCACCACACGACGAAGGTGGTACTTGCAGGAGCGTACTCCTGCCTCCCACAATCCTCCAAAATGAGCGGCGTATGGGACAATAAATTTAAATTTAATTTGTTGTTGATTTGCGTAATCTATAATTTCAGAACTACAGCGTTCTAGAAATTGAGCGAATTCGTTTTTAAGTCCGACCAGATTCCGGCCATTATCGGACCAAATTTCTGAGGGTTTCGACCTGCGCGATACAAAGCGATTGATCGAGAGACAGTAAGCTTTGGTAGTAAGGTCAGTAACAAGCTCCAAATGAACAGCGCGCGTAACGAAACAGATAAATATGCAGATGTATGCTTTAGTGGTCGTAGCACCCCTACCTTTCCTGTTTAGAATGAGCACTGGGCCGGCATAGTCAACACCGCATCGATCAAATGGAAAAGTAGGTGTTATTCTCTCGCTGGGAAGGTCCCCATAAGAGGAGTAAGCGTTTTACCTCGCACGCGCTTGCACACAACGCATTCGTGAACTATTTTCCTAGCGAGATTCCTACCTGCAAGCGGCCACCAAGTTTCGCGAAGGTGAAAGAGAAGCGCCTGCGGTGCTGCGTGTAGCAACGTCTTATGTTCGTGGCGGAAGAGAAGAAGCGTGAAATAATGCTTGCCTGACAGTAGTATCGGATGTTTTTTATTGTAGTCGAACTCTGAAGAATAGTCTAGCCTACCACCGACTCGCAGTAGTTTATCCTCGTCAAGAAACAGATTTAATCTGCTCAAATTATGTTTCTTGTTGAGCGCGCGATTGTTGACCAGTGACTTGTACTCGACTGGAAAAGATTCCAGTTGAGACAGTCTAGTCAGCAACTTGTCGGCTTCTCTCAGTTCATCTACGGTAAGAACGCCCGAACGCCTATTTGATTTATTGCGCGTATTATGTAAAAACCGTAAAACGTAGGCAGTTGAGCGTCTCAGCCGGTTGAACTGAGAGAATCGTTCGAAATCAATGATAGATTTTTCTTCAAAGTTCGAACTATCGCGGGCTACGAGCGCGGTTACGTCACTACCTTTCGTTTCAGGCAAGTCATTTGACTGAACCTCTGACGCATAAAAAGGAGGCACGTTTTCACAGTCAAATGTACTGTCGCGAAGAAAGGCTGGCCCTTCCCACCATAAGTTGGAAGAAGTGAGCTCCTCGAGATTCACAACTCCTCGCGATACGAGATCAGCTGGGTTTTCCTTCCCGCTTACGTGACGCCACGGAAGCTCCTTCGTCAAATCGTGAATTTCGATCGTCCTATTTTGAACGAAGGTTTTTAATAATCTTGGTGACATGCGCAGCCAACCTAAGACTATCGTGGAGTCAGTCCAAAACATTACGCGGTCAAACGTGCAACGCAGCGAGTTTCGAACCTTATCATACAGCCGAGCACCTATAAGGGCACCTAACAGTTCTAAACGGGGAATACTAATAGTTTTTAGTGGCGCGACCTTCCCTTTAGAACAAAGCAAACGAACTTTGACCGTATGATTCTTTGCGTTTAACGTTCGAATATAAACACACGCCCCGTAAGCGCTTTGCGAGGCATCGGTAAAAATATGCATTTCGGTATACATATAATTACTATCCATGACGTAGCGAGGTACGCGTATAGTTTTCAGGACTGAAAGAGACGCGAGAAACCGGTTCCATTGCCGAGCGATCTCGACAGGGACGGACTCATCCCAATCCAATTTTAATAACCACAGCTGCTGTAATAACATTTTCGCAGTTAAAATGAAAGGACTTAAAATGCCCAACGGATCGAATATTTGAGATGCGTATGATAGAATTATGCGTTTAGTTATAGGTTGATTACTATCACTCTCAAACTCCGTATTAAAATAAAATTCGTCACTGTCATTAAGCCAACCTATGCCTAATGTTTTGTGATTAGTATTCTCACCGCTTATTTGTTTGTGAGCGCATGGCGACGATGTGATCATAGGTTCCGACGATGTGAAATTGAATATCCACTTGCGCAGTGGGAAACAGCCCGCTTGCAGCGTCGTAGCTGTTTCTTCGCATAATTTAACGAGATCGTCTTTATCATTAGAACCCGTAATCATGTCGTCGACGTAGAAATCTTCGTTGATTATTCGAGACACCTCTGCGTTAGTAGTTTCGAACACACCGTGATGCGGCATGAAATAATGAGGTGTTCCGTAGGTCATAACGCGAGTCATGTGACCAAGACTTTCGTATTCGTGAAGGAAATCTGTATATAACTTTTTGTAAGCGGGTGCGCGTTGTAAACGCCTTTCTAATGCTAGAAAGCGTCGTTCCGCCTGTGAGAAAGATTCGCCTAAAAGATCGGCAGATGTCTTTAGTGGAATGCTAACAACAAACCGTCCCTCGTCATTGCGCGTCGTAGTACGAGTGAATAGGTCTTCGCAAGCACGTTCCGCATCTGTGCGCGTATCCCGATCCCTAGGTAGCTCTTCGATTTCCCAAAATTGACGTAATTGCGTATCTATAGATTGCGAAAAGTTACACTGAATAATGCTATCGTTGCGCGTATTAATTACGATAGGTCCTGATATTATCCAGCCTAAATGCGTATTCTGTAAATAAGGTCCGTTAGGTAGCCTTATATTACCTTCGTTTAACAATTCCCAAAACGTATCTGCACCGATCAACATATCGATCTGTCGGGAATCAAGAAAATGCGGATCTGCCAGCTGTACACTATTAGGTATACGAAACCTTGCGCGTTCATAATGTACAGCGGGCAACGTAGATGAAATTTGCGGCAATACGAAACAATGTAGTTTAGCGGTGTAAGTAGATATGCGCGATTTTATCTCAATGTCGCACGACTTAGTACATTGCGTCACGGAGTTACCTACACCTCTAATCTCGTGAGTGGACTGTAATAACTCTAACCCTAATTTTTCACTAAAGGGTTCGCTTATGAAACTGCGTTCACTACCGTTATCCAAGAGTACAGATGCGAGTATAAAAATATTGCGTTGAGTCCGTACCTGGATGAGCGCAGTTGATAACAAGACCGGTCGTAATGAGCGATGAGTGCGACAATCGTTTAAGTTCGCACTAGTTGCATAGGTAAGTATTGAATCTGCGGGGGACAGGGGCGCGACGGGGGATGACTCCTGGCCTGCGCTCGCGCCGCTGCTCATTAGTAATTGCCGATCATCGAATGACGAGTGCATCGCTAGGGAACCGCTAGTACTATCTTTTGGTTTTGTGCCATCTGGAGGATGATTTGAACCTTCTGAAGGGTGGATTGCCGAATTATGCTTCAATGAGCAGACTCGGCAACCCCCATATTTGCAAAAATCGGCTTTGTGGTTGCTAGTTTTCATGCAATTTTCACATAACTTGTTATCGCGAAGAAATTTCAGTTTCGTTTCTAAATCAGAGTCGTTGAATTTTGAACACGCGTACCTACAGTTGATGGTCTTCGTTGCACATAAAGCATTTCCTAGGAGTGAAGCGACGTTCGTGCGGTTTATTAGTGCTAGAAACATTGCATTTCGAGTGAGAACTTGTGGATGACTTCGCGTTATTTTTCGTTATCTTTGAATCCCTATTGTGTGAGTTCTGTGAACTTTGCAATGTTTCTAACATGTCCGCCCGATTCTTCAGGAAGTTAATTAGATCATCAACCTTCAACTTTGATTTAGAATCGTCATTGTTCGTTGTCAATGTGCCTTTATACTGCTCCCATTCGCGTTCAGTGATTTTATCGAGTTTAGACACAATGATAAAGATAATTAAAGTATCCCAGGAGTCTACAGGCTCACCTAGGATTTTTAAAGCGCGTAAATTCTTAAGAATAGTGTCACTAAGGTTCCTAAGCGATGCAGCGGATTCTTTACTCAACGTCTGAATGTTAAATATCGTTTTTACGTGATTATGCACTAGTAACCTGCTATTATTATAACGCTTAAGTAAAAGATCCCAAGCTATACAATAATTGTCAGATGTGAACTCCAATGCGTCGATGACTAGCTCAGCACTACCTTTTAATGATGATTTCAGGTAGTGGAATTTTTGGATACTTGTTATTTCATTCGAATTGTGCACTAAGGATTGAAAAGTATCTCGAAATTCCAACCAGTGCTCGAATGATCCATCAAACGATGGCAACGTTATGGTAGGTAATTTAACTGATCGTAACTGACTGTTATTTGCGCATGTTTTGGAACAAGTTACGACCTCACCATCACTGCTACCACTCTTCAACAATAATTCAGCCTGGGATAGTGTCGTGTAGTAGAAGTCTTCGAACTGTTCTCTTTGTGTCAGTTGATCATCAATATCAGATTCGCTGACACATTCCTCTATCCTCGACTGAATGCTGTTATACTCACGATATAGATTCGTGGCACCCTCAATGCGTAGTTTTAAATCAATTTTGTTTTGCGATGTTGCATCTTTTATGTTGAAGCTATTTAAATATGTACTAAATTTCGTTAATCTGCCTTTGAGAATGCCACGTTTCTTTGTTAAATCACGTAGAATAACGTCTAGATTTTCCTGTGGAAGGCTTAATTGTGGTGATTTATCACGGCTAGTCATTTTGGAGGAAAATAAGAATTAGGAGTACTTACGTGTGAGTACTTACGTGTCAGCTGATAATACTCACCTGCTGTTCGCGGGATGCGTTTACGATTTTAAGCGCGGTATTCAACACAATACTATACAAACGAAGAACCTAAAGGATGGATCGATGTTGGAAAAGGTTGACCGTTACAACTGCGCGTCTTGATGTCGTAATCTCGTCAACTTTGGCTGCTCAATTGCGTTTCTTGAGTCTTCATCGAGTCCATAGGTCGCTGTGTCGTATGTAGATTTGGTACGAAGGATCACTTATGTTGGCGCTTTGATTTTCTTCGAAGTATTTTGCGATTGAAATAAAAACTCTTGCGTGAATTCGGTTAAAACTTTGTATTAATATGATAACGGTTAGTTACAGTGCGTATATCGTATGAATTCGAATATAATAACGACTACGATGACAATTTTGACGTGTTAACTGACGTTGGATGACTGATTGACGATACGTGGACCAATAGTGTCGCGTTTAGGAAAGCGTTTCATTTCTGCTTGAACAGTGTGTATTACCTAGGCTGAGGAATGCTTAGTTGAAATCCGATTCGATTACAGTCAAGTGAAACCTTTGTCTCGTTACAGTGACCCTGTTGTTGTCAACAGTGTTCACAGCAGTGAACAATAGCTCATAGGTACCGCTGAACTCTGTACCAACGTCCCTGAACCCAATACCGCAGCTCCTGAAAGGCTCGGCAGCTTCCAAGAAGAAGACATTGGAGTGGGGTAAGCGATTGAGAGGGAAGGCTTCATACATAACTCGGTTTGGGTAGATGATGTGGCAGTTGGTCATGATGTCCCAGAACGCTTTTGGAATGCCGATAGAAGTGCCGAAATGAGTATGTCTGATATAAATCAACTCCCTGTCTGGTAGTTGAGTCTCTGTGTAACCTGTGGGAATAATTTTAAGTTAATATAGATATAAAACGTACACATAAATAATTTTTTTTATTAAGTATACATTTTATTAAATAGTTTTTGCTTCGCGTGGGGTTAGGTTTCTTAAAAATTTCGCGCAAACTCTTTGGTTTTCTGAAATAAATGGTAGTCTATGTCCTCGAATATAACCATGCAAAAAATCACGTCGATCCGAAGCTCTGTTGCGGCGCGATGGAAGGGCAAACCAACAAACAAAACTTTCTCATTTATAATACCAATAAGGATTATAAAACAATATTTCTAGCAATATTATATTTTCTACCGACCTTCACAATTGATGAGAGCAAACGCTATTAAATATAATAATTTTCCAACCATGGTTCCAATGAAATTAATTATCAGCAAAGAAAACGATCATATTTAAAAGACTACCTATTATCATGATAACCAAGTATGATATCTTGATAGAAACATTAATTAAGTAACCAATTCAAAAAAGCAATTAAAATGAATGATTAAAAAAGAATTTAATCCCGATTTCAAAAAATAAAATCGAGTTTGATTTTATACAAGTACCTATATTTAATAAAAAATACCAGTTCTTTAAAATTGCTTTAAATTACTTCTTTTAAGTAAACTTTTAAGCGTATTTATCTTAATTTTATACCTACACGTTTTTGATAAAAAGATCATATCTTCAATACGTGACCAACAGTAGTAACGTATGTAAATCACATAAAGGAAATTAATTACCAATATTGTATCACAAATCAAAGATAATTTTATGTTATCAGAATGTAGATATTGCCAAAATTTTAAAGTAGCTGATGCCAACGACTTCGTCCGCGCAGATTTAGGTTTAAATATTCTGGGTACCTACTGTCTAAAACCAGTGAGCAAAAGTCGTTTATGCTCACCCAGTGAGAAAAAGTGTTTTGAATTTAGAACACTCTGGATTGGCATTTCTTCAATTCATCGTCTCAAGAAAAGTTCGGAAATGTTATGTAGATAATATTTTATTCCCTAACATATTATTTCATAAATATTTTTTCTCTCTCTCTATTTGATTATGTAAACTTTTTACTTTTAATTAATAAATATTTTTCTTACATCTTGTATTTTTTCGTTATCGAGGTGAAAAGTTGTATGTATCACACGATAGCAAAGTTTTTGCTTCTTGTGGCTTTGAATCCCTCACTACACTCAAGATTCTAACTAGGCACTCCCAACAAAAACGAACTTTGCTATCTTGTTGAACAAATAACTATTTTTTTATTCGATGACAAAATAGTCCTTGACTGCGATCTCACATAATGATAAGTGACGAAAAGACGTTCTAGTAGGCAAGTACGAAATAGGATACACTCAGATTTCCTTCACATTTTATTCCGATGAACTATAACAATATTTCGCAAAGTACAAAGCACTACAACTGGCGAACACTCAACAAAGTGTGATAGTCGCATGGCCCGGCATATAATACGTGAATGGGATCGCAGGTGGACCGAATGCTTTTACTCTGTTGCCAAGTTCGAGAGTCAAGTATGCAGCTGTGATGCCAACTATTTGAAATAGTGAGGAACTAAGTAAACGTAAAGTGAACGACTCCAAAGAGGGGCACTTTGGGAAACTATCCCCGAATAGGTCCGGCGGCGGACCGGGCAACTTTGGAAATTAAATTCCACGATTTAAGTCGTAAGTTATTTATTTTATTCCATTTAGTTAATTAGATTTTATTTGGAATTGATATACTATGACTATAGTATAATATTATACGAAAAGTGTTAACTCTTCTCCATGTAACAATCCAAATGTAGATTCCTCGCGGTTTTTTATTTTATACCGTTTGGTTAATTTTATTTGCGGGATGCAAGATTGACATAGACTATAGTATGACTATGGTATTACTATAGTATTACTCTAGTATGACTATTGTATGACTATTGTATGACTATTGTATGACTACTGTATGACTATTGTATGACTATTGTATGACTATTGTATGACTATTGTATGACTATTGTATGACTATTGTATGACTATAGTATAACTATTGTATGACTATAGTATGACTATAATATGGTGTTATAAGAAAGAAGTTGTCCGATTAAACTAAAATTCGACACGACCGGAGCGAGATCAGGCGCAGGACCGACCACTTTACGTGCTCTCCGAGGCACGGGGGTAACTCACCGTCAATTTCCTAACTCCAGGCTTGTACTGAGAAGAAGAGTTGACAGAAAAATCCAATACATTTTTTGTCCCGACCTGGGAATCGAAAGCAGTGTAGTGTAGGACAGTGAACGACTAACATGAAGAAGGACTGTGTATACGAGTATTTTCGGGAGTATTCCTTTTATTCTACAGAGAAGAACCGAGTAAATTGGAGAGGTCATCTTGTATAACGACGTAACCGCATCGCGGTCTTGTTGCAGAGCAGTGAAAAGCTCGTAGCAATTAAATTTAATGCGATTCTACCAGTTACTAGATACGTTAAAATGAGACTTAACAGTTTTCTATTCAGGTTTTCGTAGTTTTCATTTCACTTGTGTACTTTTAAATGTAGACATTTTATATTTTTAAGTAGGTATTTTATACATTTAAAAGTAGCTTAACATTTTTATTAAATTCACATCGCAAGTATTTTAGATATTTAACTCTATGCTATTGCTAAAACATTTAGTAGCTCATTTACGCTATTTTCTACTTTAATCTCCACAACCTAGCGACTAAAAGCTAGTTGTTGGCTAGTTACTAAGGCAGAGGGATCCTTACTAATATTATAAATGCGAAAGTGTGTTTGGTTGTTGATTTGTCCTTCAATCACGCAGCAACGGTGCAACGAATTGACGTGACTCTTTGCATGGGTATAGTTGAAGACCTGGAGAGTGACATAGGCTACTTTTTATCCCGGATAATCAAAGTGTTCCTGCGAGATTTTTTTAAAATAATTCCACGCGGACGAAGTCTTGGACATCAGCTTGGCCGGTTTTATTACTGATTTTGTTCTGTAAAACATCTTTACAATGCAAAACAGTAGGCACTTAGCCCTGTATGGGTTGTCGAAATACTTGCAATCTATCAAAGTGTCGAGTTAACGTAACCGCATTGTCTCAAGGTTGCTTTGCTTAAACTTAGGGGTTTCAGCGGTCTTGATGTATCGCGGTTCATTTGCGAAATATACGGGCATTAAATTGGCGCGTAAACGTGCTCCTATGATTCGTGATACGCGCTTCCCTATCACACTTACCTATATTGTAAAGGTGAAAGGTTTATATGTGCCTATGTGTGTATGTGTGTGTATGTTTGTTACTTCTTTACGCCACATTAAATAGACCAATTTGACTGTTTGAAATGGAGATAGCTCATACCAAGGATTAAATTTATCCCGTAAAATCAAATACCTTGATCCACGCGGACGAAGTCGCGAACATCATCTAATAAACTATAAACATATAAAAACAGGATCATTTAATATCTTTAAGGGTTAGGTATTTATATTGACAAAGGCACTTCATTCCTATTAATTTAGGTTTTAAAACAATGTTTTCGTTAAGTTGCATACCAATAAATATCTACTGCAGAACATAGGTCCCTTATATGGGATTCTACATGAATCATTCTTGCGCTACTTGTCGGCTTTGCACGTCTAATGTCGTCTCATAGCTCTCTGAGTCTTCTTATGAGGTCCATAATAAGCGGCCATGTTTCGGGTCAATATAAGTCATCATTGACAACATACATTATTCGAAGACTTTAATCTTCAGGAACTGCGGGATTTTTGACAAAAATTAAACTTGAAGCTTTCTGTAAACTGCCCAGTCGCGTTAGATTCGGCGGTTAATTTCGACGTGTTAAGGTGTAAAATAGTACCGTATATTTCACGTTCGACGTTTCAAGTTATGTGCTTAGAGCTTTGTTGTTGTTTCTGATGCTTATAGCGCCTAAGCCTCGTTAATCTTCATAAGACAAATTAGAATGTATACCGCGTTGTCCTAATTGTTACTCATACATATACACACATGCAATAATGTATGTACATTTATATTAATAATTAATAACAATTAGTATTAGCGAAACAGGTTCTTAAGTGGCTTCCATTTTGAGAGATTTTGTTAAGAGAATAAGACATTGCACTTAATCTAAATATATAAAAGGCAAAGGTGACTGCCTGACTGACTGACTGATCTATCAACGCACAGCTCTAACCACTGGACCGATCGAGCTGAAAGGCATACAGGTAGCTGTTAGGACGTAGACATCCGCTAAGAAAGGATTTTGGAAAATTTCAACCCCAAGAGGGTTAAATATCGAACCTAACGTGAGCGAAGCCGCGGGTTAAAGCTAGTAAGTAAATAAGACTAGCTGATTCCCGCGACTTCATTCGTGTAGTTTTTAAAATCCCAAGCGACATGAGGTTTTCTCTATCCCGGAATATCAAAGAGTTCCTGAGAACTCAAGTAGGAAATGAGCTGATGAGCTTCAAAAGCCTGAGCAGATTTCATATTCAAAGACCCATTTCGATCACGTAAGCTTTCAAACAGAAAAAAACCACATCAAAATCGGTCCATTCGATAGGGAGCTACGAGGGAACAGACTGACACACAGATACACAGACACATATACACAAATGCACAGACACGCAGACACAAAGATACACAGATAGGTGCATATCCAAACCCCTCCCCCTCACTCCTCTTTGTCCGACGAAGGTTGAAAAGAAAATGATTGTAAATGCGAACGTGTGTTTGTTTGTTGGTTTGTCCTTCAATCAGGCTGCAACAAAGCTACGAATCGATGTGATTTTTTGCATGGGTTTGCAGTTAAGCAACCGGGGAGTGACATAGGCTACTTTTTATCCCGGAAAATCAAAGAGTTCCCGCGGGTTCTAAAAACTAAATCTACGCGGCCAAATCAGCTAGTAAAAGAGAAAGCAAGAAGAAAGCAAAGAATTTGTTTTACAAACTCAACCTGTAGTTTTACAAATCTTATTTCCTTTAGCGCCTTTAACAAATAGCAAAAACATCTTGAAGTTATCCTTTTAAATCCATTAGCAATAGCTTGAATTGCAGCGGCATTCTAGATAGTAATAGACTCGAGCAGTAAACTTCGCCTTAGTGTAATTAGCGCCAGGGAGTGTCTGAGTGAAGTTAGCCAGCCAACAGGCGAAACTTGGAAAACACTAAACAGAAATCCATCTTAGGGCCGATTTCATCAACGTAAAATAAGTCTTTTTATGCCAGCGCAGCGTAAGCATCGATGTATATGGATAGACCTCTTGAGGTAAAAACGCGCTCAAAAAGACAACAGAATTTGCAAAATTCTTTTGCCTCAACAATGATTTAGGGATCACTATACATATCACATAGATAGGAATAATCTAGGGATGAGTTATATACTCACAAAACAAGCGAAAAATTTGTGCCGAACGACGAAGAGTATAATAGAGTACTTCATTGTCAAACGATATGACAAATTACGACAAATATGGGTCGCAAAATTTGATCAGAAGTCTCGCCGACCCCGCAATATAGTTGTCACCTTGTCTTCTTCAACTCATCGGGATAGCATACTGTCAGCTGTTTATCGTTACAATAAATCGCACAAGGACAATGTTTTAAATTGTAGCAACATTGGAATAAGTGACGATAATTCAACCGTATACGTTGTTGAGCATCTCTCTTCAGAGTGTAAAGCGCTCTTTGCCGCAGCTAGAAAAATAAAAAAGGAGAAATCCTATCAGTTTACGTGGATAAAATATGGCAGAGTGTATATGAGAAAGAACGAGGAATCAAGAGCCATACTTATTAGGTCTTTGGATAGTTTAAGCAAACTTGATTAGTTTTAGTATTCATTTAGCTTTTCTTATTTAGTACTTTATATAAAATCTTAGTTATGAACTTATATTATCAAAATGTTAATGGTCTAAGGACCAAAACGAAGGAGTTATTTTTAAGCATAAGCAATAATAATTACGATGTCATATGTCTAACCGAGACTAATATTGATATTGGTGTTTTTTCGGAAGAATTAGTGGATAATAGGTACATAGTATTCAGACGTGATAGGCAAACTAGTAGCAATAAAAAACTTAGTGGGGGTGGAGTTCTAGTTGCAATTAAAAAGGGGTTAGGGTATGTAAGACAGCACACATGGGAGAGTCAATTTGAAGAACTGTGGATTACTATAATGCCTAATCCTTTAGTCAGCTCAAACCAAATACACCTTTGCACGTGTTATCTTCCACCTTACCTTAATTCTAGTATGATATCAGATTTTTATGATAACTGTTATAAAATAATGACGGAGCATAGTAATGCTAATTTTCCATTTCTTATAATTGGCGATATAAATACTCCTTATATCACCTGGTCTAAAAATAATATTGACACCACTGTCACTCCAAGTGATCCTCGTGACGCGAAAGCCTCGTTACTGATGGACTCCATGTCTCTTTGTAATCTAAAGCAACACAATTATATAGCTAACAAGAATGATAGGATCCTCGACTTAGTACTTTCACGTCGATTAAAATGCACAGTCGTGAATACGGAGGCTTTAATATGTCCTGATGCACATCATCCTCCACTTGAGGTCAACATTGACAGTGATATAAGTAGCCGTGAGCTGAAACATAATATCGGTATGAAGCGTCTAAACTTTCGTAAGTGTAATTATACGGAAATTAAAAATGAGTTGCGCACTACAAATTGGGAAATGATATTGGCTAATAGGAGTATAGATGATATGGTTACTGCTTTCTATAATAATGTGAATAGAATAATCCTACGCCATACACCATTTTCTAAGGATCCTTCCTCTGCTTATCCTATTTGGTACAGTTATCCGTTGATTCGTTGTATTGAAGAAAAACTAAAATATCACACGCGTTATAAAAAATTCAATAACCCGCGCGATTATGATACTTTCAACTTACTTAGAGCCCGCAGTAAAAGGTTGATCGCTAAATGTTATTCGGTTTTTACTGATAACGCTGAAGACTCTTTGGAGGGCAACCCGAAAATGTTCTGGAAGTATCTTAATGCTAAAAAAAAAAATATTAATTATATTCCTGATTCCATGACCTATAATGGTGTATCTGCAACGGATGGGGAAAGTATCTGTGATTTATTTGCTGCTTTCTTTAACTCTGTGTACGATCAAAGAACTAGTACTAGTGCTCATATTAACCTAGAATCATGTTTTCCGACTAACAACAATAATTCTGTGCTATCAGATTTAACAATCAATAGAAAGCAAATTGACAAAAGGCTACGTAAATTAGATGGTAATAAGAGCACCGGTCCAGACGGAATCCCTCCATTTTTTGTTAAATCATGTGCCCGTGAACTATCTTTGCCACTTACAATCATATTTAACGATTCACTCAGGAAAGGTTTTTTCCCATCTGCTTGGAAAACAGCTTACGTCATTCCCATATTCAAATCTGGTGATAAGAATAAATGTGAAAACTACCGGCCTATAAGTTTGCTTTCATGTATAGCTAAAGTATTCGAATGCTTTGTTTATGATGCCTTATATAATCATATCCAATCAGATATTTGCATTGAACAACATGGGTTTTGTAAGAATAGGTCCACGGTTAGTAATCTTTTAATTTTTAAGAATTACATCTGTAGTGCCTTTGCAAAAACTAAACAAGTTGACACTATATATACAGATTTCTCTAAGGCTTTCGATCGCGTCAATCACGAATTACTGGGCCTTAAACTCGCAGCCTATGGAATCCATGGGAATTTGCTTAGGTGGATTAAGTCTTACCTTACGAGGCGCAGTCAAATTGTTGCTTTGAAGGGGTATCTCTCAGCCGCTGCTGTTGTTCCATCGGGGGTACCCCAGGGCTCGCACTTGGGGCCTCTTCTCTTCATCATTTTCATAAATGATATTAAAAAGGTCATCCAAAGTGAATGTCTTCTCTATGCAGACGACTTAAAAATTTTCACCGAGATCTCGAATATTGAACAGTGCATTACACTACAGCTCGACCTGAATCGAGTAATGGAATGGTGTCATAGGAATCTTATGACACTCAACGCTAATAAGTGCCAAGTTATAACTTACTCCTCCAAAAAGCAGAATATCTTGTACGAATATAAGATTGGTCAAAGTACACTTGAGCGGAAGAATTTAGTAAGGGATCTAGGTGTATTCATAGATAGTAAACTTACATTTCGGGATCACTATGACCATATAATTAAAAAAGCTAATCAAATGCTGGGCTTTGTGTTGAGAAACAGTAGAGATTTCAAAAAACCTAAAAGTGTTTTGTCTGTATATAACTGTTTTGTGAGGAGCGTGGTTGAATATGCATCTGTCATCTGGTCGCCTTATTATTCCGTTCACTCGGATCGTATAGAGCGAGTTCAACGACGTTGCCTCCGAACTTTGTCTTGGCGTATTGGTCAGTATCGCTCTTTGAGTAGTTATGCACTTAGGTTAGAATACTTTAAGGTAAAATCTTTGAGAGTTCGGAGAGACATTTCATTGTTGAGATACTTACACAAAATTTTGCACTCATATATTGACTCCCCTGTGCTACTATCTTTAATTAATATCAATATTAGGCATCCCATGAAGATTAGCCGTTGTCCCAAGAAATGTAAAACCTTCGTACTTAATGTATATAAAAATAACACATCTTACTATAACCCAGTGGTTAGAATGTGCCGTTTGTACAACGAGCTGGTGTCCTCTAGTAGTAGTAATATTGATATTTTTAATAATAATTCTGCTGCTTTTGTCAGGTCACTCGCCAGCTGCGATGCTTTGCGATTTGTATAATATTCTGTAGTACCTACGTGTATCTTGTTTTTGATTATCTTGTTTGTTCTTACTCTTTTTTAAAATATCCAACCTTAAAATTATATCCATAATTACCTACAATTTGCAATAGTTTATAAGTATATTTTTGTTTAAGTTCAAATTTCTTTTAGTTTTAAATGACACGTCCATCTATCTGCTGCTTATGTAGACACATTGTTGTGGAAAGTGGCTAGCTTATAATCATGGCTGTATTATATTTGTTTTGTATTGTCATTATCTGTTGTGTGTCTGAATAAATAAATAAATAAATAAAAATAAAAAATATCTTCCATTACGCGCTTCATTTACCGCACGCTTGTAACATATCAACCTCTTTTTATACATATGCAATATCTTAGTGCCTCAAAAGACCTTAAAAGAAAAAATGTAGTAATGTCAATTTATTCCATCTTTTGTTCTGATTAATAGGGAGTGGCTACTCCTAGAACGTGATTGGTTGACACTCGCGTCAAAGCGAACCGGGGAAACGCGCGGTGTTCATTGAAGTAACATTCAAGCGCATTTTCGTAGACGCAATTATATGAGACAGGCATATCCATATACATCGATGAGCGTAAAGGATGATGGGTAATTTTGTTTGGGTCCCGTACCCAAGACTGTAGCATTATGAACTGTCAGCTTTTTTTGTTGCCTTAATGGAGCACTTAGTTTAAATAATCCTAAGACAGCATGTCTGAATTCACTTGGAGAAAAAAGATAAAAGGGCGAGAAATAAAAAATACTTTTTTACAGGATTATTAAAAGAAAACTGGAAACACGAGTTTTTTTTTCTATGTTTTTATTCGATAACATATTAAGTTCATACATTATCAGATGCGGTATTTTTTATTGCATCTACTTATAATATTATGATGATCTGATATAATTTATGATATGACTAGATCATGTGACACACACACCCACACACACACGATATATAGGATATGAGTAATTCGACTTTTAGATTTTTTTATTTGTGGGCCACTTTACTATTTAATGAGCTATATGTTTATATCCCAACAATTAATTCATTAATTAGTGTAAACTATTAATCTAAGGGTCGAATATCTTTTTTTCAGGGGTATTTGTGAGGCGTTATTAGGAGATTCCTATTCAGGGGATGTAAAAAAATATTTTAAGTGAATACGGGCACAACAACGATATTTTTATTTACTTTCTGATGCAATTGAAATAATAAGAAAAATTTGTCTGCAACGCAAAGGCAATAAAAAGTTTATAACAGAAATTGCATCTTTATCGTTGCCGCGAAAAATGGTTTAATGTAGTTAAAACAATCATAAATTTTCTCTAAAAAGCAACATAAGTAATTCAATTGTGTTTTTATTGAAAGGAAGTACCTTAAAATGTTAACACAAAGCCATAAATACACGACAGCGTGTAGTTAATGGCACAAACTTAGGCAATTTCTGAAAAAAACGGGGGCAAACAATTTTGGTATATCGAGTTTCTGCCGTGCCATAATAAGTCGCATAAATAAAAATTAATTGCACGGATCCGAAACGAGATTGGAAAACCGCTGTACAATAACTTTGTAAGTGTTTTCTGGATTTGCTCTCCAGTGGAATCAATTTTTTACAAGCTTTGATTCAATTTTCAATGCATGTATGGATATGTTTAGATCAAATCTTGCAGGCTGAATTAGAACCACTTCCTAGATGATATCCAGGGTCTGATGAAGGAGCCAGAAGGTAGTACCTTGGAAGTCTGAATTTATAATAAAACAACGCAACCATTAAAGCTTCAAGTATTTAAAAAAATATATACACTTATTTATTGATAACTTTTTAAGCTATTGCATAGGTTCTATCACGGGCCTTGAGCGTGGAAACCGAATCCAGAAATTCCGTAACGAAAATAACCTGACACGGGACTCCTCAAATCGCTAGATGGCGTTGATAAAAAATGCTATGCAATAGCTTTACCGCGACAGTCCCCGAATGCCACACGTCTTTTTTTTTATTGTTCCTCGCATGTGTTCCTCGCGACTTAGTCCATTGAATTTTTGAAAATTACCTTCGGAACCCTTTATATTTCCCACATGAAAGAGCCTATGTCATTGCATAGGTCCTGAACTAAACCCCATTTAAAAATTGCGTCAGAATCCGTTGCTCCATTGATTGATCATTACTCCTTAGGTACTAATATTAATATATAAATGCGAAAGTGTGTTTGTTTGTTGGTTTGTCCTTCAATAACGCTGCAACAGAGCTACGGATCGACGTAATTTTTTGCATGATTTTGACCTGGAAAGTGACCTCGGTAACTTTTTATCCCGGAAAATCAAAGAGTTCCCGCGGGATTTTCAAAACTAAATTCACGCGGGTGAAGTCGCGGGCATCAGCTAGTTTTAAATACCTACTACATGTCCTATTAGTGCTCGTCAAATAATGCCCTTTATCATTTTACCCGCCAGAAATTATTTTTGCCCATGTTACCTTCTTTTCAGGGTAGTGGTGAGGAGAGTCAATGATGGGAACGATTTGATTTACATGGCGGCATAGAGCAATGATGAGTAGAGACTTTCGAGTTCTGACAAGTATTGTAAAGTAAATAAAAAGTTTATATTTATCAATTTTATTATTTATTCATTTTTCATTTGCAGTACAAGTCAGTACTTGCACCTCGAAGGTATGAAGTTAAAGATGAAATTTTGAAAGGATGAAAAATTAGTAAGAAACTTAGTAAAAAGTAAAATTTTACTTTAAACGACTGATATAACAACATACACAACAACAAGAAAATATTTAATGTGACGTCAAGCTCAAAAATAATTAAAATTGTATTATAAAACTGAATTTTAGTTTATAGTTTATTTTATAGTATTTTATCGAGGAAATAGTGTAAGTTTTCGAGTTAACTATGCTGTAAGCTGCCGTTTAGTATGGAAGGGGATGGGTCATGGGATGAAGCTCAAAAGCTTGTGATGTTTATTATTATTATGACGCATATTCTTTAACTCTCACACCCGCGTACAAAATAAATACATATATAGCCAAAGAGTTATATAATAAACATAAATATATATACAAATAAATAAACTTACATATACTCTACACAAATAAATACTTGTAGCGGGCGGAGGATTACGCCCCGGCAGGGGAGACCAAACGGCCGGGGGTCAGGACGACAGGCTGAGAAACCGACGGACTATCCTAGCCGAGTCTAGCAGCACCGCTTTCTGCATCTTGGCTGCGAGCGAACTGCCACGGAACCCCAGTCGCCTCAGATGGTGAGCGAGGCTGACTGGGATCAACCCATTCGCAGATATAACGATTGGGATGGTTTCAGTGGACTCCACATGCCACATGCTGGAAACCTCGTGAGCCAGATCTAGATACTTTCGTTTTTTCTCTGTCTCCGCTCTCACGAGGTTTTCGTCATGTGGGATGGTGATGTCCACTAAAAACACCCTCGACTGTGCCCGGTCCATCAGCACGATATCAGGCTTATTCGCTAGAATCGTCCTGTCCGTGATGATGGACCGGTCCCAATAGAGCCGGACTCCGTCACGCTCGAGTACTGGCACCGGTGTGTACCTATAGTACGGCACTCTCTCATCCAGGAGACCGTACTTCAGAGCAAGCTCTTGGTGAAGGATTTTGGCCGCTTGGTTGTGTCTGTGCAGATACTCAGTGTTAGCAAGAGCTGAACATCCCGAGAGCACATGCCTGAGTGACTCACCGGGATGGCGACAAGCTCGACAGATGTCGAGAGTGCCATCCTTCAGGATGTACTTTCGGTAGTTCCGCGTCTTAACCACCTGATCTTGTATCGCACACACAAACCCTTCGGTTTCCCCAAAGAGGTCACCGAAGCGCAGCCATTGCACGGACGCTTTCTTATCCACGTGGGGCTCATTTAGAGCTTTAAAAAAGCGTCCGTGCAACTCCTTCTCCTTCCATACGGTCTCCCGGTCAGAGGTGCTTAGTACCACCGGTTTCTGCCACTCGGGATTGGCCAGAGATAGGGGAGTAAGTCCTTTATCACATTCTATGACGTCTCTATGCATTGGGCACTCCCTCTTCGTCTCAAAGTAGGTTCTGAGGCTGGATACCCCCCGATTATGCATGGTCTTGACGCTTAACACGCCTCGACCACCACATTTTCGGGGGATATACAACCTCATAACAGACGATTTCGGGTGGTGCATGCGATAGAGAGTCATAGTCGTGCGGACTTTTCTGTCCAGGGCGTCTAATTCGGTCTGAGTCCATCTGAGTACGCCAAAGGTGTACATGAGAACGGGCATGACCCAACCGTTATAAGCTCGGACCTTATTGGCACCTGACAAATAGCTTTTACAAACTTTTGTCAGGCGTCCAAAAAAGACCTCGCAAACTGATTGTTTCATGTCCGTCTCCTTTACCCCTACGGATTGTGACATACCCAGATACCGGTACGACTCAGCCTCAGAGAGGGTTCTGATGTTAGTCGGCTCGAGATTGATCTCGGCCGAGTGCGTAACCTGTCCCCTCTCCACATGTAGGACCGCACACTTGTCTAGTCCAAGCTCCATCCTGATGGAGCCACTGAACTCAGTGGTGATATTCAGCAACTCCCTCAGGCGGGTGGCATTGGGTGCTAGCAGTTTGAGGTCATCCATGTAGAGAAGGTGGGGCACTTTTGTCCCTCCTCTCCGAAACTGAAAGCCTGTCCCTGATCTCTCCAGCAAAGTGCTGAGCGGGTTCAGGGACAGACAAAACCACAGTGGACTCAGACAGTCGCCCTGGAAGATACCCCGCCGTATCCTTATCCGGTCATCCGCTGTTGCCAACCGCTCACCATGGAGACAAAGGATCGTGCTCCATTGCCCCATACACTCTCCGAGGAAGTCTCGAACTGTACTATCAACTTTATACAGCTCGAGGACCCTCGAGAGCCATGTATGGGGCACCGAGTCGAATGCCTTCCTGTAGTCAATCCAGGCTGCGGAGAAATTCCGGCGATTGCGTTTGACCAGTTGGCCCGCGACGGAGTCAATGAGAAGGAGCTCCTTAGTACCACGACTACCACCCCGACATCCGTTCTGAGCCCAAGACATTATGCCATTCTCGTCTACATGACGGGAAATCTTAAGGCTCAGAACGGATGTCAATGTCTTATAGATGGTAGTAAGACACGTAATGGGGCGGTACTTAGCCGGGTCAGCGGTGTCTGTGGACTTTGGAGCTAAATGAGTGATCCCGGTGGTGAAAAGGCTCGGGAGCGCCCTTTGCTCGAGAGCGTCTTGGAATTGTCGAGCCAAGGTAGCATGGCAGAGCGAAAAAACCCTTCAGCCAGTAGTGATGCAGTCCGTCGGGTCCCGGACTTTTCCAGTTCGCGGCCCGGCGCACCGCACCAGCTACATCCTCTGGAGAGACGGCGACTGGGTTCATGGGCTCTATCGAGGCACATGCTTCCTCTACCGCCGCAATCCAAGGGCCCTCCTCATGCTCCACCTCTCTTGACCATACACTTCGCCAAAAGGCGACGAGGTCAGCCGGGCTCGGCTGCTGAGAGGTAGAACAGACTGCTGGGCACTCCAGTTTTTTATAGAACCTTTTCTGATCACTCGAGAAGAGGCGATTTTGCCGAAAGCGCTCGACTCTTTCGGAGTATCGTCGAATGCGATTCCCCCATGCAGCGATTTTCTGCTTCAGGTCGTCGATGCGCTCCGTTAGTTTTTGGGCTATATCGGGCTGATCTAGCCTTACCCCTAGCCCATTAAAGGCTATCCTAACGGAGCGCACAATCCTTGGCCTGGTATTGCCCGACCTGAAGCTCTGCAGTCTGCCAATGAGAGCTCTGGCAAGGGTGATACGGTGTTCTATCCTCTTTTTCCAGGCTGGTTCCGTGCTGTGCCTTGGAGTAGAGCGTCCCCGTTTCTGGGCCTTGACACCCATGAAACGGTGAACAGCTAAGGCCGCACCAAAGAGAATAGAAGCCGTATCATCCAGGCCAGTGCTGCGCTCAAGATATTGAGGCAGCATTTGGTTTATGGCCTCAATGACATCCCGCGTCGCTACATTTAAGGTGAGCCGGGAGAGCCGCGGACGGTTCTCTAGAGGAGTGCTCTGGATCTCAGAAATCGCCTCTCCTAGAATCCTTCCCATCCGCTCTATGTCTAGGGAGACTGTTTCCTCCGCGTCCTCCTCCACAGGCAAATCTTGCGCGTTAGCGTCCGTCTCTTCGCGGACAGGGTCCGCCAGAGAGACAATTTGCTCTGTGGTTGAAGTTGTCACTTCAGGAACAGCCTCACGTCGTAACCGTTCGAGCTCGGTAGCGCTAAAGATGTTCGAGCGCTGGATATACCGAGCTCGGTCTGCCAGGTTTTGTTCCGTGACAGTTAAAGTCGGCTCAAGCAGCAAGAACTCGCGGTACATTGCCGCTCGGTAGCCAGTCCGTCCGGTTTCCCCTCCTGTAGCCCTGTAGTACGCACGCATGACATTTTCGTTCATTTGTGATGTCCATCTCATGCGGCGTACTCCACCAGCGGCGGGCTCCGAAGATTGGGTCCTGGAGGACCCTGTCGGCGCCAAACCCTCTGGTGGGGATGATGGATTTGTCGGCCGCCGAGATGTTAGTGGCGGCCGGTTGGTGTGACTGGCGGTTCGCATGCTGTCACGTCCAGCGCCAGTCCCAGACGCGCCCTGGCGCCCCCCAGGCAGCGACCCTATTCGCGCATTCGTATCTTTGTCCATCATCATTTTTTAAAAGGGGGGGGGGGGTGAGTGGTTGTTACATCACTCAGGGTCCACTCAGGTCCCTGAGGAGGCTGTTTGGAGCCAGCTAGCTCAGTTTTGGGGAACCCAGATGGTAAATGGTTCCCCAGTTCCCTTAGTCGCCTCTTACGACACCCACGGGATAGGAAGGGGTGACACTATTCTATTCTGCCGGTGCCACGCGGCCATATTTATTATTATTATTATTAAGCTTTATTTATCCTACACACAAAATCTTAACAATTAATCTTTAGGTTTGTAAGCTTGAACTATTCTTTGTGTGTGGTCCCCTATGGGTAAAAGCCTCCTCCATCTTTTGCCATTTTTTTCTATCTTGGGCAATACACATCCAATCCTTCCCCGCTATGTGTATGATGTCATCAGTCCATTTTTTCCTTTGCCTTCCCACGCGCCTTTTGCCTGCTGGACCTAGCCATTTTGTGGTTTGATGGGTCCACCTCTTATCTTTATATCTTGCTACATGTCCTGCCCACTTCCATTTCTGTGCTAGAGCATACTGAAGCGCATCTGTTAGCTTGGTTTTCTTACGAATTTCTACGTTTCTTATCTTTTGGATTCTTTTTAACTTCAGCATGCTTCTTTCCATTGCATGTTGACAGGACATGATTTTGTTCTTTACTTTTTCAGTGTATACCCATGTTTGGCTTGCGTAAGTTAGGCTAGGGAGAATAGAGGAATCCATTATTATCTTTTTTATTTTTGGATGGTAGTTCCCTTTTAGAATTTCCTTATGCGCCCAATATTTCTTCCATGTTATATTTATTCTTCTGTCAATTTCATTTTCATTACTATTTGCACTTAGAGATACTAGTTTACCTAAGTACACATACTCATCCACATAGTCTATCGACTTTCCCTCTATTTTGATTTCTCTCTTATGATTGTTTGTAATGATTTTTGTTTTGGAAGTATTCATGTGTAGACCAACTTTCTGACTTTCTGAGTCTAATCTTTGCAACATTTGTTCCAAGTCTGAAGCAGATTCTCCAAATAGAGCTATGTCGTCCGCGAACCTTAAATGAGTCAACCTTTTATTTAATATCCTTATGCCTTTATTGCTCCAATCTATGCTTCTCTATCTATTTATAGTGGTTCTGGAGGATGTCTTTAAAAGCATAGATTGGAGCAATAAAGGCATAAAAGCTTGTGATGTAGCGCATCTCAAAATAAAAAGTTCCGCATCATTGCTCAACATTTTTTTATATATTAGCCAAGCTGAACAATAGATGATACACTAAAACGAGCTGAACTTAACTTATATTCTCCTCTCCCCTCCATTTAAGCGAAAAGCTTGTGCTTAGGAGTGGGTACGAGTTGAGCGATGACGCGGAACTTTGCATGGCATTTGTTGCTTAGTAATTGCATTGAGCTGAGCTAGGACCCTTTCATTGACATGATACATAGTAGATACTAGTTAAGTTACATTTTAAGTAATTCTGTATGTGTAAGTCTAAGTGTACCTATTTCATTTTTGTTTGTCGATGAATAAACGATATTCTATTCTATTCTAAAATTTTAACTCTGTGATGGATGGTACTCTGTACGATGTAGTGAATGTTATTGTATTCTCGTCGCAGGTTCGGATAAGGGGCTTGGAAATTGTTTTACGTGACGCGTTATAACGAACGAAGAGCTCTCCGCGCGCGACGTGAATCACCAAGATTTCTCCACTTTTGAGGACTCTGCCGTTTAATTTAATATGTCACAACGGAGAACGACGTCTTGAATAGGTAATTGTTTACGTTTCTATTCCATCGATGTTCACGTTATTTTGCTGTCGTTTTGGGAGATCGAAATAAGTTTTAGTCAAGGAGCTTCATGAAAATTCCACACGAATATCATAAATACTCGTGGGAAATCTGCCTGAGAGTTCTCCATACTATTTTTTAAAGGTGTGTGAAGTCTGACAACCCGCATTTGGCCATTGTGGTAGACTATTGCCTATAGACCCTTACAGTGTTAATAAGAGACGGTGGTAGATCTCCAGGATGTCTACCACTACACTAGAAGTGTACGAAGCCTAGATTTTCTTTCAGTCGTAGAGCCAGCGAAGTTTAAAAATATCTAAAAATAACATTAAATATACTTGAACACCCAACATCACAACGCTAGGGTGAACAAATTGGAAGTTGGTAAGCATTTAATTTGATTATTGCGATATCTATGGGCGAGGTATCGAGGACCACGAGCGCAGCCACGGGAAATGGCGTGTTATTTAACATTAAAATTGTTAATATGTTTACGAAAACAATATTGGATATTATGGTAATGAAATGAGAATTTACGCCCGCATAAAACTTTTCGGTATGTTTATATTATAAATCAGCTTTTGCTCGTGCCCTCGCCCGGTTTTTAAAATATCGCAGAACCCTATGTTTTTTTTTTTTTTTAATTCTTTTTTATTTTATTTTTTAAGGGATAAAAGTTAGCCTATGTCATTCCCCAAGTCCTCAACAATACAAGTACAATTTGGGTATCTTTAAAAAAAGAGTGAATAGGCATCTTCTAGGCAAACGCATCACGACCACGTCATCACTTTCCATCAGGTGTGGTAGTGGTCAAGCGTGTGCCTATAAAAAAACCTGGGCAGGTTCGATCCCTAGATCATGCCCTAGCACGTACGTCTTTGACGTTAGGGTGGTAACTAGCCTCGGACAAAGCCCCCACCACACTAAACCAGAGACAGTTCAGAAATTGTAAATTCCCAAATTACCCCCACCGGGAATTGAACCCGAGAGTCGAGACCTCTCAGTTATAAGACCACATTGCTCACCACTTCGCCAGGGAGGTCGTCGAAAGCATGATTGATGATGAGAAGAGCAAAAGCTCTAACAACGGCCACGATGTTCGTAACAATATCTCGTAAATACTATATTCATAGTCAAGTACGGAGCGCAGCAATTATCATTAGGCTCTGTATTACATACGGCTGAATGGCAGGAAATTACGTAGCCAGTGGACCGTGCCCTGTATCGAAATCGGATAAGCTCTTTGAATCATTACGGGACGTCTATGGTTGTATAGTGAGCGTTAAATTCAAATAATACGAGTACGTATCGTATACATATTTATTAGCTTTTGCCCAGCTTCGCTCACGTTAAATTCTTTTTTTAAGCCCCTATTTTATCCTTTTAGAGGTCAAATTTTCAAAAATCCTTTCTTTGGGGATGCCTGCATCATGGTAACTATTCTGTATGTCTTTCAGCCCGATCTGTCCAGTGATTTGAGCTGTGCGTTGATAAATCATTCAGTCAGTCATCTTTTCCTTTATTAAATTTATATTGTACGATCTACTATTACTACTGGTGAATACTACATTCACCACCTACACTGCAATTCTTCGAAGTTTTTTAAATGTTTTCATTTCATTCACTTGAAACTACAAAGCGATAGCAAATTCTATAATCCTTGTTTTTCTTTTGTAACATCAATCAAGTAATTAATTTAAAACGTAATACCTACATGCATTTAACTTTTACACCCGAACGCGGGAGATTTAGAAAGCCATTACCTAAGCTGCATACAGTTGTAATTTACAGTAGTAAATCTCGCTAATTGAGGAGTGCGGTTAGCTACATGCTACAACTATTGTTGGCAACGAAGATGGATGTGGAATGAGGGTACTAACTCGAGTCTGTTCGGTTGTGAGTTCCAGTTATTTTAGTCTTCCATTTTATACCAATAATAACTTTTACAAGCTGTTATAGCTTGTATAAATGCTAATGCGAAAAAGCACATGTTGATGTACCAAAGACAGTTCCATTCGGACGGGTAACTTATCCAACAAACAAACACACTTTTGCATCTATAATGTAAAAAAGGGTATCGTTACTTACATTATGCCAAAATGTGTTTGTTTGTTGGCTTGTCCTTCAATCAGTCCAAGATGGCCGCCGCCGCAAAATGGCGGATACTTTTTCACAACTCCCTCAGTATGGGTACCAAATGAAAGGGCTTGACTAGCAGAACACTCACTAATATAAATTTCAAATCCAAGATGGCCGCCACCACAAAATGGCGAATTACATTTTTTTTAATTTCACATTTCGGGGGTGCTTTAAATTTTCAATTTACAGTTGTTGTATGAGTATAAAGTAGGATTTAGAAAGTGACAAACGCTACTTTTTCAAAGCCTGTCCCGGGAAAATAGAGGATTACCGTGGGATTTTGAAAAACTTAACTCCGCGTGAACGTTGCGGGCAGCTATTCTTTGAGCTCACGACTTGGAAAAATTAAAAATCTAATGAACTACAGACACAGAGAACGTGTCTACAAAAACAGAGAATAATACTTATGTAGTTATTTCTAAAAAAAATTGTTGAGTTTGATTGGTTGATATTGACTTAAGAGTCAAACATTGTTTGTATGGTGTGCGCTAGGGAGATATCGCTCTAACCACTTTAACTGGTACTGCTTGCAATACGCTTAGAAAGGAAAATGTATTTTAAAATGGTGATATGAAATCATGAAGTAAACTTTTTCACAGTTGAATAAAAGTGTTTCGCATGTAAGTAATGAACTCGAAAAGCTTCACAGTCTTTGATGCGTTAAAAATTTAAAAAATCCACGGCGATTTTTAAACGGCTGCGGATTTAAATTGAGTGTAAAATGAAAATGGACACTCAAAGTTTCATGGTTCACTCAGTTCATTGCCGCATTATGACCGGCTTCATTTAGGTTTTCGTATTTCAACGTACCTACCTATTTGAAAGTAAATTTTTTTACTAACCGAACCGGCTCGACTTCGCTCAAGTAGGCATTTATGCTGAGATCTATAGAGCGTGCTCTGTCTCAGCTCAGACTCAAGATAGAGGTTAAAACGAGACACAAATATGCTCTGACATAAATCTATCTCGTTTTAACTCTGTCTTGAGTCTGAGCTGTGTGAGAATAGAATAAAAAAGAATAGAAATATTTTTTATTCAAATAAACTTTTACAAGTACTTTTGAATCGTCGATGAATCTACCACTGGTTCGAAATGCCCTTCCTGCCAAGAAGAGCTTGCAATAAACTCGGCGGTTGCTCTTTTTAAACAAAAAAATTTTACAATAGGTAACAAAACTATGCCATGTATACAGTTTCCACAATGAAGTTTCATAATCCAATATATGTTAAGACAGGCAGACAAAAGCAGATCCATTCCCATTGGTGGCACCCGTTCACGAGCATGACGCATGATCCATATCTAAATAATCTATAGAGACTGCGGTCTATAGGTTTTAGTCTTAGTCTAGCTTTATCTATAGCTTCTTTAACAAAATCCTTGAAGAAACTGCACATCTTATTCATTCAGCATTCACTCCAAGCCTTTTTTTTATCCGACTATGAGAACACCAAAAAAAAGGGTTATGATTTTAGCAGTCAATGTTTGTATGTATAAATGTGTATATTGGGATCTATATTTGGGAGAGAGCAAACTGTCCAACGCTGGAGTAGTGCACATTTCCAGAATTCATACATTACTGGGAACATTATAGAGAACTCCCAGGCACGCGGGCTTCCTACAAAAAAAGGACAAGCTATCGCAATTTCATAGCTTCACCCTTTTTCACAGTTTGCTGCGAAGTAATGACCTCCCTGCGTCCAAGTGTGTCGTTATGAAACTGGAGCTTGTCGTGAAAATTATATTACTTCCCCGTTTCAAGTGTCAGGAAAAAGTGCACAGAAAATATTGCTATTTCAAGTTGAATTCAAGTAGCGAAAGAATCAGCAGGCACTGTAGCTTATGTATTTTTAATTTATTCTTCAAGGACCCAGACAGTTTTCATATCACTGGATGTCCTTCAAAATTATTAAAGTTCTATTTTGGTATACAAAACTGCCAGACAAAAACGGACTGACGTACTTAATGCCCATTTCCTCCAACCATGCCTAAATCTTCCACCAAGCATGAGTACGCAAAGGAAGCAGACCAGGCGCACTCCGCAGTTTAGGCATAAAGCTAAACATACATGCATAAGCTACATGCATGCATATGCATAAGCTTGTACATGGCGTATACCTACGTCTTGACGGGTTAAATTCAGAGGGATGCCGCGAAGACATCCCTTATGTAGTGCAACGGGATAAGATTACGCGATAGAAAGAGACAAATTCTAGGTAAATACGAGAGTAGGTAATTAGCGCTGTGTCGACATGAATTGCACTTTATTGTGTGGTAGCAAAAGTTACCATTTTATTTAAATGATTTTGCGCAGTGAATCTTCTATACCTTTAGTACTACTAGGTGTTTTGTGACGTTAGTAGCTCCATGCAACCCATTACCTAATGTTATTTTCACCTTTATAATAATTGTTTCCTAATAGTTGGTGAAAACGAAATTGTCAGTAGGTACTCAGCTTAGGTAGTACCCTAAAAGGGAACGTTGGTGAAAACGAGCTGATGCTCGATTATGATGAGGAGATGCTACTTAACAAGAGTAAAAACTACTGCTTAAGAATCTCCTTGAAAAAACATAAAGGTCATTTCTCGTTGTTGCGTGACACTTACCACTTAATGACGCGACTTTTAGTTTTGTTAACTGAGCTGAAAATACCAGCGTTAGCACTTAGTACATTGCTACATTTTATTGTACACGCATCCTCACTAAGCGACGTTAAGTGGTCTCTACTTCTAGTTCCAATCCCCAGTAGGTACCTATTCTCTTAAGTATACTCAAAACTAAGGATCACACGTAAAGTGACTCCTCATTCCTCAGCTCAGTTCATGAAACACAAACTGTTTAGTTCACTCGAGCTTTAAACCGCAACAAAGTTTCAAGACGTATCTAGTATCTACGTAGGCATAGGTTAGTTAAAGAAGTATAGATTTATAGTGACATACATTATAACATTATCTATATATATAAAATTCAAAGTCCTGACTGACTGACTGACTGACTGACTGACTGACTGACTGACTGACTGACTGAGATATCAACGCACAGCCTAAACTACTGAAGTTAGAAACTTGAAATTTTTACAGTTGGTTCCTTTTATGACGTAGGCGCACACTAAGAAAGGATTATTGGAAATTCCACCCCTAAGGGGTTTAAATAGGGGATGGAAGTTTATATGTAACTCCGTCATTTTTCAAGCTGTTTCCATCAAAGTTGGTATTTGAGCTTTCAGTTAAAAATAAAAAAGTACGTGTGTCACAGTTTTTGAAAATTCCACCCAAAAATCTAACTCCACGCGGACGAAGTCGCGGGGGCAAAAGCTAGTAATAATATAAGTGTGAAAGTGTGTTTGTTTGTTGGTTGGACAAGGACTAACAAGAAAAATAATTATTTTTATCATAATTTAATTTATACAAAAAAAAACTTTTACTTACTTGTAAGTATTTGTTTTTTTACGCTGTACTAATTAGAGTAGAAATGTGAAACGATGCAGCATAAAAAGAAAACTCGAAAATCTAGGAAACCTTCAGAATACTGAATGCTGTAAAATGTATCGCATTAAATTTAATTAAGTAGGTACTTTCATTGCACAGTTCACGAGATGACGATGTAATGAAGTGGCTCGAAAAAGTTTCGTTTTTTTTTCTTTTTTACGAAATTTTACATGCAAGTATTAGCATTTCATACTTTCTATCTGGGGCATAGCATCAGATGGCATATATTTAATATAAAAATATGTACGAAAAATATATAATTGTACGTTTAGCTACAAAATTGTACCATAACATTCATAAAAAAATATAGGGGTCATCGGAACGTCCGACAGAAATAAACACTCTGACGGGTGCTGACTGTTTTACTGACAGTTTTTACATACATTTTAAGGATGAATAAAATGTGCAAAACCTCGCTCATTCAGGATTTGTAACAAACATCCATACATCCAAACTTACGCATTTATAATATTAAGTAGGATAGTACACCACGCTGGCCCAATGTTCAGACGTCACATACCTTTGAGATCATTACGTAAAACTCTGAAGCGTATAGATTATATCGCGATCTTTTCCTTCAACGTTGAAATATGTGATATAAAATAACTTAAACGCACTAACTCCGGAAAGCCAGAAATGCGTACCTATACCCATGATCGAAACTGTGACCCTCCGAAAGGAACCCGCAGACTAACTACTAGACTACCACTACTCTTAATGAAGGGTCATGAATTTAAGGAAAGTTTTTAATGTAGTAGTTACTCTTTCAACTCAATTTTCCAAAAAAAAAATTATTTTCCGGAAAGCCAGAGATGCGTACCTATACCCATGATCGAAACTGTGACCCTCCGAAAGGAACCCGCAGACTAACTACTAGACTACCACTACTCTTAATGAAGGGTCATGAATTTAAGGAAAGTTTTTAATGTAGTAGTTACTCTTTCAACTCAATTTTCCAAAAAAAAAATTATTTTCCGGAAAGCCAGAGATGCGTACCTATACCCATGATCGAAACTGTGACCCTTCGAAAGGAACCCGCAGACTAACTACTAGACTACCACTACTCTTAATGACCCTATTTAAGGAAAGTTTTTAAATGTAGTTACTCTTTCAACTCGATTTTCCAAACAAAAACTATTTTCCCGTTTAAGATATTCAGTAATTAAGATTCCTATCCTAGATATCCTAAAACATAGTCCTACAACGTGCTAACAATTGCGACGACAGGAGAACTCCATACATTCTAGGCACAATACGGGTGTAATTCTATTTGAAACAATATATTCACACGTCGGCTCGGCTTCCTCGGCTTTCCTCACAAGTGCGAGACCCATGAATTAATAAACACAGACCATACAAACTTTGCCCTTAAAAGACTTATTTACATTGAAATATAGGCTCTATTCACTACACAATACGATGCAATGAATAATTCGGTGGAAGTTTTAAGAAATCCTTAACTGTTGTTGGAATTAATGCTGTCTCCTAAGCTTATTTTCCAACATGCTCCTTATGAACAAATTGAAGCGAATTCTTGCAAAGTTACATTTTCATATTTTAATGGAATCCCCCCTCTCATCGCCGCTCGACTGTAATTTGAAATGTTACAGACGAAATTTCATAATGAGGAACGGCAACAACCTCAGACCTTGGAATATTTTCGTATAATATAGAATAGAATCATATTGTGCAAACAACCTGAAGTAATTAATAAGGTTCTTAAGGAGGTACTTGCTATCGGTAGACCTAAAAGTACTCGTATATTGATGCGGCTACATTATGGAAATTTCGTGTCGCTATGTCGCGATAAAATCGGTTACTTATATGCGATGTCAGTGCCGGCTTTACCTATGGTGCAGGGTATGCAACGCACACAGGCGCAAGGTTTTAGGGGTGCCGCGCCGAGCCGCGCTTGCTTGCTTCCCGTCATCATTTAAAATTGCACCATTTTTTGCACCTGAATTTCCTTTCACTGGTGAAAATATAACTGTAAGTTAAACGGTATTCTTGTATTTTAAGTATTCCATTTTGGCCGCGCGTCTACTAGAGGGCGCCAAGATATTGATTGCACGTGAGCGCTACATGGGCTAGAGCCATCTCTGTGCGATGTGCTTGTCTACATTAGCCTTTGAGCATTAATACTTAAAGACATTAGCAGTCAACTTGTTATGTACATTACCGACAGTGCCCCGATAAGGGTTCATGTTCGTTCGAATAAGCGACAACCATCGATGTAGACAACGAACTAGTCGGTCACAGTTATCGGGATAAAGCTTAATAAATAAATCCCGATAATGTAGCCGCAGTATATCGGGCATAAGTATATACATTATACAGTATTGCTTGCCCCACGCCATGAAGCATGCCAAGTAAACTAGGCTTGGGTAAGTAAATAAAAGGAATAAGTCTCTTTATGTACTCTCTGAGGTACAGGAATGACACACTATCCAATTACCTAACTCTGGGCTATTACTGCAAATCAAAAACGTATCGTAACAAAAAAAATTCAAAATTCGAAATGATTTCATATAGGCCATGACACGCTATGACACGTTATGACTCTACCACCGGTTCGGAATGCAGATTCTGCTGAGAAGAACCGGCAAAAAACTCAGCAGTTGCTCTTTTTAAAACATATTATAATACAATAACACTATCTTGTGGTCAGCTGGATGCCAATCCGATTGTTGCCATTCAACTTTGTTACCTAGTACACTTACAACTTTTTCAAATCCCGGAAATACCGAAAATACTGGTATTGAAAAATTCCGGTACTTCGACCCCTAGGACCTACTTCTTGATAAAAGGACTGGACAGTATTAACAAATAATATTTAGCGTTCTAAACAATGAAGAGTCCTCAGTTATCGTCTACCAGAAAGGTTTTCTGCTACCGTGAAAGTTCTTGGTTTAACTATTCAAAGTTTAATTATTAAATCATCATACAAAGATCAAAGGTGTAACATAACAAACGTCGTAAACTATTAATCAACTCCGCCATTTTCCACTAACAGCTTTAATGGTTTCACGGAGTTAGACAAACTTCCCTAAGAACTCGTGACTAGAAATTAATTAAGAAATTTTCTAACTATTGTATGTGTTTTGGTTTCTGCTTTTATCAGTTTCGAAATATAAGAGAAAAATTTGATTTAAATTGACATGACCATAATATTCCTATTTTTAACCGACTTCCAAAAAGGAGGAGGTTATCAATTCGGCCGGTATCTTTTTTTAACCGATGAAAAAGGTGGTTCGCATAGGCATAACTTTTCGCAGGGTCGTCCGATTTTGATGATTCTTTTTTTAATTGATAACGGCTACCTTTATGTTGGTCCCATTTAAATTTGAAAAAGAAATTTCACCTCTAAGGGCAGTCGTACACGATTTTATCACGCACAACTTTGTAGTGGGTGGGTGACAGATATATACAGTTCGTAGTTATGCTTTTAAAAAAGTTTGTCGTCGACTCAAAATTAGTTACTTACATTACTTGAGGAGCTTAGTTAGTAAGACTAAAAAGATTTATATTTTATTTTTCCCTTTTTAGTTGCTTCTATCGCTGGTCGGTTTCGGAAAAAAATTCACATAGTTACGGAATAGACAAAGACATTGTCCATTTTAAAACCAAAGATGGCCGTCTTGTTTTCCTTTGCTTAAATAATCAAATGGGTTTTAGTTTGCAAGTTCAAAACTCTTACAACCGACAACGCTAGTCAAAGTTTGTTCGTGACACACTCCGATCAAACTTTGCTCGCCTAGCGTAAACACAGCGTAAGAAATAGGTGTGGTGTGGGTGTGAGGGAATAAGTAATGGCAAAATACTACCTATATTTTGTTAGTCGCGCGTTTGAAAAAGGTGTGAGTGCCTAGCAGTGGACACGACAAATACTTAATCTGCATTTAGTATTTGTGTAATAAGACACATTTTTTTTATTCGATGGCAAAATATTTATTCCTGACCGCCAAAGCCTCCTACCAGATAAAATCGGTACACTTCGGTGCAAAATTATGGAGGCCTTAACGCCTTACCAGCTTGAAGAGTTCGCTAAATTTTTATGAAGGTTGCTAATATCACTTCGCCCTGGCTAATGAATTTCGGAAGCTTTACGCCAATCAAACTTTTCCCATCTACGCGCGACGCGTTGCGTAACGCAGAGTTATGGGTGCGAGTTTCAGTTATTACTTAGATTGATTGGCTTAAGGATTCCCAAAGTTACTTAACGACTTTAAGTGCTATACCGGGTGAAATCTGCCCATTACCTTTCAGACCGGAGAGAGATCAGGCGCAGGACCGATGGCTTTACATGCTCTCCGAGGCATGGGGGTAACTACTACCTACTTCCTAACTCCGGGCTGAGCGCTAAGAATTTCTTGACAAACAGCCAATACATTTTTAGACCAGACCCGGAGTCGAACCCGGGACCTAATCATCCGCAGTCAAACATACTAACCACGAGACTAACGAGGCAGTTAGGTATAGTTGATCATCAGCTAGTAGAAATATAAGTGCTTCTCTGCCAACTAGGCGTGAGTAACTCTTTACTGAAACAACTCAGTGAGCTGCTTCTTCAAAGTGATCTACTGATTCGAATCTCTAACACCACGACTAATCATTTGGCTCAATTGAATCTCGTTTCTTATTGGTACTCGTAGTTGCTGCTCTCGTTGAAACGAATGGACCCAAGAGTCGAAAGATTGGGAATTAATAAATTAATATGGGATCGGGGCTCACTATGGAAACTTTAAGCCCAAAGGATTTAGAACTTTCTTGTAATTAATGCTTTAATAAAAATCTGTTACATTTATAAAATTATATAAAAAAAGAAATATTTAATAAAAAACTGTTACATAACTGTTGTATTTTTTATTATTTTGTATTAAATTTTTAAAAAAGCTCAATTAAAATCAATAGGTGGTATATAACTTAATCGTGCAAGAATATACTTTCTGCTCTAATCGAGAATCGGTGAACCAAATGATTCAAATGAAGCGGTTCACTGATTCGAATCTTTGGAATGATTCAGATACAAATGATCCATACTTAACGAAGATACGTTTTTGCCACCTCTATTGCCAATATAAGGAAACCATTACCTTTTAGCCTAAGTAGCCGTCATAAAAATCGGGCACTACAGTCCACATTCGATTTTTACGCCTACTCAATGACAAGTGAGAACGTAAAAGGCAACCCTTTTCGGAAGTCACAAAAAGTAAAGGGATCTTATGTATAACGGAATTGTATTGAATTTTTTACACCAAATTTTATGACGAGCCAAATGCTTGTACCTAATGGCTGGGTGAAATGTTTCTTTGCAAGGGACCCATTTTAATAAATTGTATCAGAATGGACGAAATATTTCATAAAATTCATACAATATTTTTGATTTTATTCTTTGAAATATTTTTAAATTTAGTTGGCTAGACCTGTGGAAGCCCATGTAAGAAACCTTTGTCCAGCCGTAGTTATCTATTGGTTGATAAAGAAGATTTTACTTCATATATTATTATCACAACATTTCACGGAATATCTGAAACAATGAAGTAGTAGAGAGACCGCTCCCTACTACTTTATTGTTTCAGACAAAGTTGCTGCACCCAAACTAGTATCCATATCCTACCTTGTATAGAATTTGTTCTAAGTCTTTTTTAAGGAATGTGTGATACAATTTGCAACTAATAAAGAAATTGAAATTGAATTAAAAAATATCGATAAAAAGTATTGATTTCGCCAATCATCGTTTAAAATTGTAATATGTGATCGAGACAAATATTTTCAAGTCTGCGAGGCGGAAGCCCAGCTTTTTTGACATCCAGTTTGACGTTTGAGATTTTGACGATGACGTACACGTGTATGGAAACGCTCTTGTGGAGTCCAGCGGTCTCCACGGAGAGCTTACTGTTGCTGGCTGGTTATGAGCTGGCCACTATCTATCACTTTTATTTTCATATTCGAAGGCATTCAAACTTGGAATGCAATTTGAATGTTGTTTGGAATGTAAGTTTGAACAGGCGTCGTAATGCATTATTCTATTTGCCACCGACCGAGCCGGAGGCCTAGAAAAGTAATATTCTCAACTCTCGTCCACACCGGACGACACAACGCCTGTTCATCCAAGTTTAAGTTTATCTTGTTACATTATTTTATTGTTGGATAAATACAAATGTACAATAACCAGTGTGATACGGTTTTCATTTAGATAGGGCTTCATTTCCCCTATATTGGTGACCCCGACCCGTACAATTTTATGGGTTGCCCGGACAAGTTGTGTGCATAATTGATGGACGGCCGTAAGAAATATTATTTATTATTGGAAAATGTGAAACGTAACGTCATCGTATCGTAGAAGTGGAAATACGCAGCGAAACCTCATTCGAACGATTAGAAAATCATATTTAAAAACAATTTGACAAACGTCGACGTCGTCGCCCGTCATTCGTGAAAGTGAAGTTTTAAAGAAAATTTTGGGACACTAAAATTTAATTTTAATATTTTTCTTTTTCAGTGTATTAATTTTAGATTTATTTTAGTGATTTTAGGTATATAACTAATACGATTTTTGTGTAATTTTTATTTAATATGGAGGCGAAATTAAGAGATTTAGCAAAAGAAAATGAAGATCTTAAGAGTAAACTGAAGGAGTTGGCTGGTTCAGCTATTCCTTTACTAGAGGAGAACAAGTCACTAAGGGATAAAATTGCCAGTTTTCCGGCGCATCAATCGGAAGCCCCCATGGAAGACACGAGGGTATTTAAAGTGTCCGCGAAACTTCCTCCGTTTTGGTCCGATCGGCCAAGCATATGGTTTGCCCAGGTCGAGGCCCAATTCTCAATTTCAGGGGTAACAGCGGATCAGACTAAGTACGATTACGTAGTTGCTCAATTGGATTCACGTGTGATTGGCGAGGTGGAGGATATTATTACTCAGCCGCCGGTCACAAACCGTTACTCCTTTTTGAAAGGTGAGCTTATTCGTCGTTTATCCACCTCTGAGGAACAGCGGGTCAGACAATTAGTGAGTGATGAGGTACTAGGAGATCGCAAACCGTCTCAATTTTTACGCCATTTGCGTTCTTTAGCGGGGCACGTACTCTCCGATCAAAACATTTTACGTCAGTTGTGGATGCGCCGGTTACCACAACATTTACAAGCAATTTTGGCCGCGCAAAGTGAATTAACATTAGATAAAATAGCGGAATTAGCTGACAAAATTTTAGAAGTTTCCCCAGGCATTGTAGCCACTTCGGCGCTTAATAATGCGGCTTGCTCATCCGAAGCGAGTTTCGCTTCGGTTATGAGTCGTTTAGATGAATTAACTAGGGAAGTATCCGAAATTAGAAATCAAAAAAATTTTTCGCGTCATAGAAATAGATCGAGAGGTAGGTTTAGGAATAGGCGTTTCGCATCACCATCCCCTAGGAGAAACAGTCCTAGCAATGGTGATGATTTATGCTGGTATCATAGGAATTTTGCGTCGCGTGCTGTGAAGTGCGTCAAGCCATGCTCATTTAAAGGACAGGGAAACGCGAGCGACAATCAGTAGAGGCGGTTCCTGATTGGTCGGCCCGTAGCCGCCGTCTATTTATTACCGATGTCAAGTCGAAAAAAAGATTTTTGATTGACACCGGCTCAGACGTTTCATGTTTTCCGGTTTCTTGGATGGAAAGTCGTCCGAAGGTAGCCGATTATTCGATGCGCGCTGCAAACGGAAGCGATATCAAAACATTTGGAACTATTTTACTATCGTTAGATTTTAGATTAAGGCGTGATTTTAGGTGGCATTTCATAATTTGTGATGTGACAACTGCAATTATTGGCGCTGATTTTCTCGCGCATTTTTGCTTATTACCCGACTGTAGGTCAGGTCGAGTTCTTGATGGTTCGACTGGCCTGTCGTGTGTTGCATCGGTTGCCCATCACGAGCAGGTTAGCATTAAAACTGTAGCTTCAGAATACAATATTTTATCTGAATTTCCCGCGATCGTTCGCCCGCCGGGTCCGGTTCGTTTAATCAAACATAGTACCGTGCATTACATCCGAACAACGGATGGTCCGCCGGTTTGTTGCCGTCCGCGCCGCCTTGGTCCATCAAAGTTAGCTGTTGCTAAGAAAGAATTCGATAGCATGTTAGCTTGTGGCACCGCAAGGCCTTCAGATAGTGCGTGGTCATCGGCACTTCATTTAGCCCCGAAGGGGGAGTCTGATTGGCGTCCGTGCGGTGATTATCGTGCTTTAAACGCTCGCACGATTCCAGATAGATATCCAGTGCGTCATATCGGCGATTTTAACCAAAATTTGGTTGGTTCGACGATTTTTAGCACAATCGATTTGGTTAAAGCGTATCATCAAATTCCAGTAGCGAAGGAAGATATCTGTAAGACTGCTATCATTACTCCATTTGGTCTTTTTGAGTTTCCTTATATGACCTTTGGACTTAGGAACGCAGGGCAAACATTTCAAAGGTTTATCGATGAAGTTGTCCGCGGTTTAGATTTTTGTTTCGCTTATGTTGATGATATTTTGGTCTTTTCCAAAGATCAACAACAACATTTGGAACATTTACGTATCCTTTTTAAAAGATTAGAGGAATACGGGATTGTTATTAATGAGAAAAAATCTCATTTTAATCTTACAGAGGTTCGTTTCCTGGGATACACCATAAGCGCTGCTGGGATTAGTCCTCCTACGGACAGGATTAGGAACCTTCAAGAGTTTCCTTTGCCTAAAACAGTGCAAGGTGTACGTCGTTTTCTCGGTATGGTGAATTTTTATCGTAAATTTCTCCCTAGTATTGCGCGCTATCAAGCTCCGCTCATTGATGCTCTATCAGCGATTCAAGGTAAGGGTGCAAAGCCATTTACTTGGACTCCTGACTTAGAGCGTAGTTTTATTATTTGTAAAGAAAGTTTAGCTAACGCGACTCTGTTAGCACACCCAGTCGCTGATGCTCGGCTAGGTTTATTTACAGATGCATCGAGCTCTCATGTCGGTGCATGTCTGCAGCAAGAGGTCAGACAGGGTTGGCAGCCTATTGCATTTTTTAGTAAGAAACTTAATTCTAAGCAATCAACGTGGCCTGCCTACTATCGTGAATTATTAGCTATTTACGAAAGTGTGCAACATTTTAAGCACATTCTTGAAGCACAAGCGGCAACGATATATACAGATCATAAGCCGTTGCTTTACGTGTTTACACAAAGACGGGAAAAACTTCCGCCCGTTCAATTAAATCAATTAATTTTTATTTCTCAGTATACCACGGACATTCAACACGTTAAGGGAGCTGAGAACGTTGTGGCTGATGCATTCTCGCGCGTCGAGAGCGTCGCTGCCCAAGATATCCTGGTTGAGCTTGCGAAGTCGCAAGCAGCTGATGAGGAATTAAAGGCGCTGAGTGACTCAACGTCGATGACGTTGGCTCGGGTCACAATTCCAGACACCAGGTTAAAAATTACATGCGATGTGTCAACAGGTAAACCACGTCCTTATGTAACTCCGCAGTTTAGGAAGAGTATTTTTGAAAGTTTTCACAATCTCTCTCATCCCGGGGTCCGTGCGACTAATAAATTAATTTCGGAACGTTTTGTTTGGCCATCTATGAAAAGAGACTGTCGTGCATGGACACAGGCTTGTCAGGGGTGTCAGTTGTCAAAAGTAACGCGGCACACTAGTGCACCTTTCTCTAAGTTTGCTCTCCCATCGGAGAGATTTGCATATATCCACATGGATATTATAGGCCCATTACCTTATTCTTCGGGAATGAGGTATTGCTTAACTATCGTGGATAGATTTACTCGTTGGCCAGAGGTATTGCCCATGCCAGATATTACAGCGGAAACTTGCGTGGCAACTTTCGTCTCTGGCTGGCTATCAAGATTCGGTTCAGCACGGGTTATTTTAACAGATCGAGGATCTCAATTTGGCTCGCATTTGTTTCAGAAGATAGCTGCGGTTGTAGGTGCTCAACACCAGACGACAACCGCGTATCATCCTCAAGCAAACGGGATGGTCGAAAGATTTCACCGGCAGCTCAAGGCAGCGATCATGTGCCATGCGAATCCAAGGTGGACTGAGGTTCTCCCGTTGGTACTTCTAGGGATCAGGAGTGCCTGGAAGGAAGACCTCGGCACTTCCTGCGCAGAGCTAGTCTACGGGGAGCCGCTACGTCTACCAGGTGAATTTTTCGACCCTAAAGATTATATTAAGGACCCAACATATTTAGTGGACAGACTCAGGTCTCATTTCGCAAATTTGTCTCCATCCCCCGCTTCTGACCACAATAGTAGGAAGATATTTCATATCCCAAAGGATTTAGCTTCGTCGGAATATGTTTTCGTTCGTAGAGGTCCTTTTCAAAAAGCCTTAGAGCAACCCTACGTAGGCCCTTTCAAGGTTCTAAGTAGGGAAGGGAAACATTATAAAATAGAAATGAAAGGCAAAGAGGAAAATATTTCAATCGACAGGTTGAAACCAGCCTATGTTTTAGGTCCGGAGGAATTGGACGAGCTGGGCAAACCTGTTGTTAGGACGCGTTCAGGGCGTAGAGTTCATTTTAATCTGACTTAGTTAATTAATCATTGTTTTTTTTTTCCTTACTTTTCATGTCTTCCTGGGGGAGTGATGTGGAGTCCAGCGGTCTCCACGGAGAGCTTACTGTTGCTGGCTGGTTATGAGCTGGCCACTATCTATCACTTTTATTTTCATATTCGAAGGCATTCAAACTTGGAATGCAATTTGAATGTTGTTTGGAATGTAAGTTTGAACAGGCGTCGTAATGCATTATTCTATTTGCCACCGACCGAGCCGGAGGCCTAGAAAAGTAATATTCTCAACTCTCGTCCACACCGGACGACACAACGCCTGTTCATCCAAGTTTAAGTTTATCTTGTTACATTATTTTATTGTTGGATAAATACAAATGTACAATAACCAGTGTGATACGGTTTTCATTTAGATAGGGCTTCATTTCCCCTATACTCTTACTGGTTTTTTGAAACGTCAAAACAGACAATATTGTGATTCTACCCACGGTTAGGAAAATAAAATAATTTATAAACAAATCGCCACGGCGGACTTTTTCCAGACCCAAATCAGATCCAATTTACAAAATATCGTCCCCTAATTGACGTCCGCGTCTCGCAATCTAAATAAGGTTTGAACAAAATCTGACTGAAATAAAATCAAGCAATTTCCATTTTCAGGTCAAACTAATTAACTACCTACCCTAAAACAATATTTGCTTCAATTAAGCTGATTTAGTCAGTTCTATTGGGGGTTGAAATTAGGAGGGGAGAGACGTTCTTTCCAATGTATGAAAGCAATTCTCATTATCGTAAAAGTACAGGTACGCACCGGTTCATGAAGAAATAAAACTTTTACGATTCCACGCTTTAAAGATTTTCGTCCTATTTCACTGAAAAGATTAGCGTAGACTCGCCACTAATGACGCTTTGTTAAGTACTGTCACGAATATAATCTTTTTTTTCACTTTATTGTACAATTATACATCATAATATAGAACAAAGGATGGACTTAATTCTAAAGCATTTTAATCTTCAGCAATATGCTGTTTCAGATAGAAAAAACGTCTCAAATATTATATTTGTTATTAAAAGATGTTAATGTTCTCTTTCATAAATAACTCCGTACCTATGTATCTATAATGCCAATAGTGTTTTATATAAATGTATAACCTGTGTGGGTATGCAATGGCGAGAAATGGCCACTTTGACAGTTAAGTATTTAATTTTTTTTTTATTCGATTGCAAGATAGTCCTTGACAGCGATCTCGCCTGATGGACGATTTAGTCTAAGATGGTAGCGGGCTAACTTGGAAGGGGTATGGCAGTGTACATTCAACCTATACGCCTAATATTGATAATGAATCTAGGTATAACCAAACGGCTAGGGAAATTTATTTTATTCATTGGGACCAAATATCGAATTTTTCTATAATAAAACTTAATGCATGTACAGAATAAAATATAAAGAAAAGTGCTTGACAAAAAACTAGTCGTAAAAACGTTGCGTTCCAAAAGTTGAATGTGTATCTGTCTTTAAGCTGGCCTGTTCGCATTGTTCCCGCGTCGGACATTTCAAACGTTTATTTAGGTCGCGACGTTTGCTGAAACGCGGATTAAGTGGAGTTGATTTTTAATGAGGAATATAAAGGCTCGGACAGACAATGAGCGACCGCAACGACGCTAACGCAGCAACAAGGTATGACATCTTCACTTCCTGGGAATTTTCTCCGCAAGTAGCCATTAATCGTCCGTTTTGCGTAAACAGGGTATGACGTCACGATACTCACAATTAATAGACATCGATCCAGAAACAGGACTTAAACTTATCAAGCCTTACAAACACGTTAAAATCCCTGTCTAACGTCGCCTCCATCTACTTATATATACCCATTTCCACACATCTAATGTTATTAATTACACTCGCCTAACCCTAATGGCAGTATTTATTCGATTAGGGTGCGACTGCTATCGTAATCCCTCAGTCAAATATAACGATATATAGACGTGGAACCAACTAAGAGTACTAGGCGAATGAGTCTCAAAGAGAGACTGGATTCGTAAGTTCAAACTGTTGTATTTATATTAATACTTCAAGAAAATAAAAAAGACGTGTGGCACTCGGGGACTGCCGCGGTAAAGCAATTGCAGAACATTTTTTATCAACGCCATCTAGCGGTGAGAGGAGTCCCGTCTCAGGTATTTTCGTTACGGAATTTCTGGATTCGGCCTCCACGCTCAAGACCCGCGATAGAAGCTATGCAATAGCTTAATAATAATTAAGCAACAGGACTTAATTAGTCAAAAATTATAAAATTGATTGTATTAAAAATTCATATATACATATTATTAAAACTAGCTGATGCCTGCGACTTCTTCCGCGTGGATTTCGTGGGAACTCTTCGATTTTCCGAAATAAAAAGTAGAAAGAAACTCTTCCGTTTTATTATATGTATTAGTATAGAAGCATTTATACAATCAAAGATCTCTCTTTGTAATACAAGGAATAGAAGTAAGCACGTGTTAAATGCACGTGCTATAACCTGTTAAGCGTGACGGTGAAGCCACGTGACATCAACAGTGGTATCGCCTTTACACAGTTCCCAGTATCATAACTTCTAGGAACCGCTTTAGGCACGCTGCCGTCACGCTTTATGTGTATCCAAGCCTCAAAACTCGGTTAGATAAAGGCACGTAGAGGCTAGATTCGTATTTGTTTACATAGCAAAGGCACCAATTATGTAAAGAAGTTCATTGTAGCTACTGAAGGAAATAAAAGCCATATATTTTCATCGAACTATAATGCTTAGAACAGAAGTTTCTAACAAAATAACCAATGAATGTCTATGTGTGTGTGTGGCGTCGTAGCTCCCGCACGGATGAACCGATTATGATTTTTTTTGTTTGAAAGGTGAATTAATTGGAATTGTTCTTAGCTAAGTTTAATGAAAATCGGTCCAAGATGGCCGCCGCATCGAAATGGCGGATTCCATATTTTTTCACAACCCCCTCAATATGGGTATCAAATGAAAGGACTAGTAGAATACTATACACTATGATTAATTTCAAATTGTTTTAAATTTTCAATTTATATTTGTTGATGGCTTGGTGGAAAAGGCCAACAAAAGACACACGATGTGGTCAGCCATCCAATCACCGACCGGAGTCGACGTTGCTTAACCAACCAGCGTAAACGTTTATGCGCTATCACAACCAGGCCACACATCTCTCAATCTGCCATACCTCTTCCACAGTAATATAATTCATGAAAGCTGTATACTCCCCAATGAATCGATGTGGTTTATTTGAATCACGTAGTACTCCGGTAACTTTTTGTCACTGATTGGTGCAAACATTTGCTTTTCGCTTCGTACCTACCTGCTACATTGATTGAATTAACATTTGGTAACGATTTTTTACCCCTTTCCGTATTACCTGTATTTTAACTGGTAATACCTATTGCCCTCGACTTCGCGTGGTTATTTTTACAAACCTGCGGGAGTTCTATGCCTCTTTTAGAAATTTAGAAGAATTTTAAAATGACGACATTCATCGGGACCTGAAAACTGAATTCGTCGATAAAATTATAGCAAACTAGCATAACATCCATACATCGTCATTCAAACTTTCGCGTTTATATAATATATTAAATAAATATTAAATAAATAGGATTATAACAAAAGCTTTTGAATTAGTGTATAGTGAATATAGTGATAATGTAGTGAAAGTGCTGCCTGAATATATTCCTGTATGGCATTACATAATTTACTTCTCCTTTCCTCTGTCGCCACGCTTTAGCATCGGGAGAAGATAATTTTATCTCTAGTCAGTGGATAAAATCGGAAGACAATTTTTTTTTATATATTTTTAGCGAACAAACGAGCAGGCGGTTCACCTGATGTTTAAGTGATTACCGCCGTCCATGCACATTTGTATCACCTGAGGCACCACCAATGCGTTGCCGGCTTTTCAGGAATTTGTTGGCCCGCCCCTTGAATAGCCCCATATTGTAATTTAGTGGGAACAACGTCGCAGTAAGTTGATTCCAACTTACTGCGACGAGGAGGAGTCCCGTGTCAAGTTATTTTCGTTACGGAATTTCTAGATTCGGTCTCCACGCTCAAGGCCCGCGATAGAAGCTATGCAATAGCTTGAAAAAGATCTGGCACAACGTATGGTTGTTGAAGTGCTCCAGGCACCTAGGGGGTGAGGGTGAATTTGTCTCCTGCCCAAACTCACCCTGCAGTAGGCAGGTAGGTTTCCCCAATCGTCAGTAAACTGTAATCAAGCGCAAATCCTTTATCGATAAAAAAGCAATCCGTTCGCTCTACACTATAACATATTTCTCAGTATCGCACCAACAAATTTATGCCTCGGAATATATAACATCAAAAAATCATATCCTCGATGTGATAAATTACAGCTAAACGAAATTTATATCCAACTACAGGTAGGCGGCGGTTTTTCATCATAGTTCACCGGGATTCACGATAAAGTGGCCGCAAAGGATTTTTAACTTTATCTACATAGTAATAACACTCAAACTGTAGAGATGCAAATCGGAACCAGTGTAAGATACGTTTCGCTAGTGATTTATCGCTTTTGTCAGCCTTCAGACCCTTCTAGACCTTTTCTTTGATAACATTAAGCTACTAAAGTTATCCTGTAATATCGTCAGTGTTAGGTAAAACGGTGGTATGTGCAATTTTTCAGGTAAAATATGTTTCCGGCAATTTACCCTCGTTATCATTTAGATTCGCTCTCAAGAGGCCAGTATACCTAGGTTCTGATTTTGACGAATCTTGAATCTGGATTTATGCTTCAGATATTGTCATTGTAATAAAAAAAATATTACATGTTAAGGATCGAACCCTTCTTCAGGGAGTGGTGAAAATAAAAGGGCAAAGGGCATAACTTGGACCTCAAAATGTTCATCCATCGCTTTGATTTTGATAATATCTGAAACCTCAATAAATGGTTGGCCCAATGGTTAAACTGAAAAGGTCGCAGGTTCAAGCCCCACACGTTGCACTACTATTGTTCCCACTCGTAGCCCACCACACAAGCTTTTCGCTTATTTAGAGGGGAGAGGAGAATATAAATCAATTTCAGCTTGACTAATATACTTTAAAAAAAAACATAAAAGATCTGAGTGAGATAAATCAAGCTAATCTAAATGTCGAAGTCTTATCAACGAATTAATGTTCTCCACGATAATAGATGATAAGGAAGCCCAACGATAATGCCCAGTAGATTTAACAAGAATGAAAATAAAATGAATTATTAGGTCTAAGTAGGTATATAAAAGGAAAAGGTGACTGACTGACTGGCTGATTGACTGATCTATCAAATATCAACGCACACCTCAAATCAGTAAACGGATCGGGCTGAGGCACACATATAGCTATTATGATGTAGGCACTAAGAAAGGTACGGGATGACGCTGGGTAAAGGGAGAGCTCGTGGCTCATGTGTGTGTTGTATCTGTATAAGTGTGAGCGAGTACTTGCTCGCGCCTGACCGCTCCCACTTAGGCTCCTGACAGACACGCACACCGCAATGTGCATGTACACGACGTAACCACAAGTAAAGCGCGCGTAACTTCGTGAGATAAACGTACTATACCTACTTATAGCTCTATACCTAAACTGCGAAGTGCACTTTGCCTGGACTAAGGTGAAATAGGTGGTTGTAAACTAAGGTAGTAAGTAAGTAAATAAGCGAAAGTTTTAAGTTTCTATTTCTCAACAGAATCAGCTTTCTGAACTGGTGCTAGATTCTCGACTTGTCATAAGAGGCACAACCCAAGTAGCACACGTAGGCTGCTTAGCAGCTGAATAACGAATTCCCGTCACGTTTAAAGCTGTATAAAAAAGCTGCATAATGGCTGTATACGGCCGACAAAATTTCAAGACCTTGACTTTTGCCACAATTCCCTTAACATATTCAACCAACATTCACGGTGTAAGCTGAAACCAGAAGAAAGACAAACCAGGACTGAAAATAAGAGAGATCAATTGACTTATTAACATACTGTAGGGGAAGACGATTTTACACTCGATTTGAATAAAACACGGAAAGCTTTTCAACGTGAAATTGATTATTGAAAAGGTAAATAAATATGTCGATAGCTAACCACATAAAGTAGCTACGAGTATTTAAACAGAACTCGCTCGTTTTAATTTAAAAACACCTGATACATTTTGAAATATAAATTTTTTTGGGTAAGAATACAGATTTTGACGACCTCCCTGGCGCAATGGTGAGCGTTGTGGTCTTATAACTGGGATGTCTCGGGTGCGATTCCCGGCGGGGGCAATTTCGGAAATTATAATTTCTGAATTGTCTCTGGTCTGATCTAGTGGGAGGCTTTACACTCAAACATACACATACAAATATTCGCCTTTATAATATTAGTGTGACAAGAGAACTTTTGCTGCACCAGCGCACTAAAGGTGGCTTGTAATCGAACAAAAAAAAAATATTATTTTTCATAACATAACTTCGATTCACACTACCGGTCCTAGCAACATAATATCAAAAAATCTAACTGAACTAACTTTTTTTTATTCGAAGACAAGATAGCCCTTGACTGCGATCTCACCTGATGGTAAGTGACGATGCAGTCTAAGACGGTAGCGGGCTAACTTAGATGAGGTATAGCAGTGTAAATTCAACCCAGGGGAATCAGTTTCTACACGCCATCGTACTGGAACGCTAAATCGCTTGGCGGCACATCTTTGACGGTAGGGTGGTAACTACATTACGCTTTGCGATTTAAGCCCTTTATAACCGACGCAAAAAAAAGAACTACCTCTACTAAGTAGTACCTGAGTTGAACTATTTTGTGCCAGTACTACAACTGCGTCTAAATCCTTTTAACATTTGTGTGAATGAGCGAATAAACTATTGTATCATGAACATTCTAAAATCAACACACCTCTATCCACCCACCATCAAAAAACTTTAACATCTATCTTAAAGTTTCAACGTGTCTATTGTTAAAGTCGCTACATGACTATTTCGGTCACAGAAACTATTTGTACGCTGGTGTAATTAAAATATGACTAAGCCGTACTACTTCAAAACAAGAGCCCTCAACAATGATCCCGCAAACAAAATTCACATTGTCTTAGCATTAATTACCCATGTGTACACAATGCCTTGATGTCCTTTGTTCGAAGCTCTACGCCTCTACGATGCTACGACGCTACGACATCCTATTACTGTATAAATGGTATAATAATAACTTTCCGAGAGCATTACTAAAATAGCTTTAAAATAAGCTTGAAGTTCAAGCCTTGAACGCTTCTTGAATATCAAGGAGGTTATTTAATTACATTTTCAGAATATTGTTTCAAATTCATAATTTATTTATTTCATGTAGGCTACCTTGTAGCACTTATGACACGTCATAAATCTACCACCGGTTCGGAATGCAGATTCTGCTGAGAAGAACCGGCAAGAAACTCAGCAGTTGCTCTTTTCAAAAAATAAAATAAACTAATTTTACAATAAGTAACAAAACTAAGCTAAGTATACAGTGCTTCCACAGTGAAGCTTCAAAAATACAATACATAATAATAATCTAACACATGTCATTTAGTTTTTTTAGTTAAAAGTTTTTTAGTTTATATTAAGTGGTTGACTCATACTCGTTACTGACCTCATAGTCGTCATTGACCTCATGGTTGTCATTGACGTCAAAGTCGTCATTGACGTCATTTATGTAGTCTTTCTAATTTCCACTTCGCACGCAACAGTGTGCAATCAGCATGAGAACTTGAACTTTAAAAAAAAACAAAGAATTAGTACTTAAAGAATTAGTACTGAACTTGACTAATGTTCCCTTTTCTCCTCCAAATAAAGGTAAAGCTTGTGTTAGGAGTGAGTACGGTAACAGCATCTGTGTTTCTTGCCATCTATAATTTGAGTACCTTCAGGGCAAGAGTGAATAGACATCTTCTAGACAAGCGCGCTCCAACCTAGACCTCATCAGTGCTATCCAGTACTGATTGTCGTCAAGCGCTATTTCGGATTTAAAAAAAATTATTGTGTTTGCATTACATTTTTGGGATAAAAAATTGTATTGACTATCTGTCAAAACATTTACTCATCAGTTACTTGGCCATTCTAGTATATATATACATTATTATAATGTGAAATTTCATAAAAGCTAACAATGAATTTTAATTTCCAGATAAAACAGATTAATCAACTAACTTTGTAGGTACAACAGAATGCTGTTTCATTAACTTAATTAACATTTTTTAATTACCTTAGTAAGCCTTAAGCACACTATGAACGTTTTTAATTTCAGTATGTGAATGTAATTTTCATTGTCGTACAAGCTAAGGTAAACAGCGTTTCGTGAAGAAATAAAACTTTTACGACCCGACGGTTTCAAGCTATTTCCCCCTATTTTTCCGAATAAAAATTTCAAACAGTATTGTTTTAATAACTCTCTCTATATTATATTTACATACGAATATATTGATAATAATTTCAATACTAACCAATCAATTTCAATGGGATTGTGTAGACACGAATATTTCTTTCTTTAAGATTTTTTACCATCTACTGCCATACTCGTTCCAAGTTAGCCAACTACCATTTTAAACTGCATCGTCACTTACCATCAGGTGAGATCGCAGTCCAAGACTATCTTGTCATCGAATAAGCTCGCTAACAGACGGACGGACAGACGGACAGCGAAGGCTTAATAACAGAGTCCTCTTGGCGCACTTTGAGAATGGACCCGTAAAAATCACGTTTTTATGAGATGCGCTTGCAAGTACTCTGGTAACATCTCTACTATAGATATAGACTACACTCTCACTCAGCTCAGACTCAAGATAGAGTTAAAACGAGACAGATTTACGTCAAAGCATATTTGTGTCTCATTTTAACCTCTATCTCAATTTTTTTTTTTTTATTGAAGTGTTAACCTACACTTAAAGGAAATAACCTAATAAATTTATAAATACATATCAAAAATTCCGAGGCCGGCGGGATTCGAACCCACGTCTCTCTGGGAATCGCGCCCGAGTGTGTTAACCGCTACACCACGGCTGAACCACACGTCAGCCACGAAATTAGTGATATTGAAAAAAGTAGATACTCTATCTTAAGTCTGAGCTGAGTCAGAGCTCGCTCCTTAGATCTCAGCTGTAATGTCACTAGAAGTGCAAAGTGACTACCGACCCTGACATTTTTGATATAAATCACCAACGCCAACCCTAACAACAAAGCATCAGTTCAATTTTTTATAAGCCCCCGAGTTTCGCCGCGACACTTCCCCGAACACATTTTATATTCCCGCCGTAAGTTAGCGGCACCAGGAGAAATATAAACCAGATCACGGTACAAGAGAGATCAATTGGCTTATTATCATAATGTACCGTCTTTCTTTACGCTCGATTTGAATAAAACACAGAAAGCTTTTCAGTATAATCGTCTTCAGTGGCATTAATAATATTTTTTATCTCTTTGTGTGTTCTGAGTGATTGATTAATATACTTATCACATATTTTGTAAACAGATATGGAAAGAAATTTTTCAGTATGCGAAGGATTTTTTTTACAACAGAGATATGTAGATGGCACAAGTATTTTTTTTATTGCGAGATAGGTGTGCGTTTGTCGGCAATCGATGGTGGAAAGCAATGATGCGATCTAGGTTGGAGCGCGCTTGCCTAGAAGGTGTCTATTCACTCTTGCCTTCAAGGTACTCTAATGATACGTGACAGGAAAAACGGACGCTAGAGGGCCGTTTCACATCTCAACGGTTCGTTTCAGAAACGTTGAACTATGCAGGATGAGAAGGGTTAAGAGGAAGGGCCATAATATAGTTCACAACATCGGTCAAGTGCGAATTGCTTACATAAAATAAATAATTTAAACGTAAAAATTCTTTGCCAAACCGACTTCAAGCGCCAGTACAAAGTATAAAGTGTGCCTATAAAATTTGAAGAGTTCCCACGATTTCTCCAGAATTCCATCATCAGCTCGTAACTATGGAGCCACCTGGGAAGTATACCCTTTCAAACAAAAAAAGAATTTTCAAGCCTCTTCGAGTAATCAGGGAACATCCATTAAAACATTAAAAAAAAAGATTCTGACGTATTGAGAACCTCCTCCTTTTGTGAAGTCGGTTAAGAAAAGAAAACGTTACGTTGTAGGTAGAGAATTCTTAGACTAGTTTTAGAGTTCATACTTTGTACTTTTCTTTGCTTAAACTCATAATAATTTTATGTTTGTCGCGAAGATGAAGTACCCCTGAGACTAAAATAGTCGTTGTACCATGAAATAATCTTTCAAGACTTTTATAAATTCTTGTTATTCACAGTATTACTCATAAATCAAAACATGCAAGATTTAAAAACCATAAATACAAACAAAAATGTCTCAGTCGAGAGTCATTTAATAATTGTGAGTAGTAAATTCCGAAAATGTTCGCCAAAAACTTTGACTCCCCATGGATGGCGTCAAACTTTTAAGTTATTATCAACTTCTAAATTTAAAAATTATTTATTTATTATTAGATTTGTTACTGAATAAACTTTTAAAAATGCGCTTGACGACAATCAACGATGTAAAGCATTGATGAGGTCTAGGTTGGAGCGCACTTGCCTAGAAATTGCCTATTTACTCTTGTCTTGAAGGTACTCAGATTATACTCAGAAATGAGCCCTCGCGAACAACGTGTGCAAAGGAGAAAGTGGAAAAAACCTCCAAAACAAAAAAAAAATGAATGAAAAGTTATAAAAAAAAGTTAGCCAAAGAACCGTAGTCTCTTTTAATTTGTGAAGAACAAGGAAGTAATAATAACGAAAATTTGAACTCTGATATAGATTCTTTAAACAAAGTAGAACTAAAATTGATGAAAAAAATTAGTATATTAAAAATTAAACATCGAAAAGAGAAACAAAATTTAATATAATTATAAGGTTTTACAAAGAAATATCTTTAAATTAACAAATCAAACAGAAAATGCTAATTAAGAAAAAAAAATTTGACTTCTTATAAATTAATCATCATTAACATATTCTTATAAATTAATCATAATGTTATATTGTTTATTTTTTTTTAGTAAATGAGTGTCATAATTACTCTGATAATTTGTGATTTATCACAATAATTATGATACTCATTTGTGTCACTCAAAAAATTGATTTATGCGTATTTTTTAATTAAATAAGTGGTATTTTTGACTGTTATGTTGTTTTTAATTAGTAAAACGTACCTATATACAAAAAAAAATACGAAAACATTGTCAATTTCAAATTCATGAAATTCCTATGTTTTTGGCCCCAAAATTGAAAACGACCCTATAGGACAAATATCGTGGCAATCTTCACAGCTACAAGGTAAATCACCTTCCAATGTTTCATTACATAATGAAGCACGAGCGCTCATAGAATCTTCTAGTGTAGGCCATTTTAAAAAATTTATTTGTACGGGTGCGAAGGGATTAATTGATGCATCCCCTATAAAGCTGAACCAAGCTTCTGGTGTACATTCAGGAGCATTACCACACATAAGATTTATAGCCGGCGTACCCGTCTGCGGAAAAATGACTCCGGCGCACGAAGCATGAGTAGTTATCATGAAATCAGCATGCATCTTGTAGTCTATTTCTTTTACAAACGGTATTTCGTCTGGGGTATACTCCACTTTAGTGGCCAAAAATTTTGATTGATTCGGTGAACAGAACATTTCACAGGATTGTCGAGCAAAGTTTCTCATGCACGTCGGGCATCGACCGAGTAGACTATCGAACAATAATAGGTTTAGGTGCATGTACCTCAGTTGTGCAACATCACAACATGCGATTATGTCTGTAACATTTTTTTCTTGCCCATCTTCATCGTATAAAAGCTCGGGACACCTAGATTTTATAATATTTAATACTTCAACTTTCGTTTCACCTGTTAGTGAACCATAGAACACGGGCGGTGCTTCTTGTTCAAAAGGACAAAATTTTACAAAATGATTGACCACAGCACAATTTCCACGCATAACACATCTAGCCTTTACATTATACCACATCCATAGAAAAGTACACAGTATCGCGATGAAATTCATTTTACATGTATTTTACATATAGGTAATAAATTTAAAAGTAGTTTCGAAACCTACGGTTGAACTCGAATGAAGTATAGACTGTAATAATCGTTTTTTAGCTTTTAAATTTTTAAAATTTGATAACTTATCATTGATGAATTAAAGCAGATCTTGCTTGCTTGATGCTTCGATAATATGTAGCGTGTAGGTGTTATCTTAGGATTATAAAATTAACGAAGAGTAAGTTATACTCCAGACCTTTTCTGTGATGAAAAATTATTTATTATTTTATTAATATATGTACCTTTTCTAGGTAGGTCTGTATGTACTTCAATATAGTAGAGGGTCCAAAAGTGGGTAATCCCCTTTCTTCGAGTATCGGCAAAACACTTTAAAAAATCATTCAAATGTATTAAAAAGAATATACGTACAATAAATAAGCGATTTTTTTTTTTTAATTTTTCGCTGCTGTCTACGGTAAAAGTTTAATATCTTAACGCCAAAGAAAATTTGTCTCCTCGTTGTTCCCCTAATCGCTAAAGTTTTGTCGCCGTTGAACTCACTATCATAATTTATATTAAAAACGAAGTTGAAATTTTCATTATAAACAATACTTCTAAAAGCTTTTAATAAAATCTACATGAAGTATAATTTCAAAACAAACATGTTAAATATTATCACTTAAAAGTTGCTCGTCAAATAAAAATAGAACAATCAAAATCGGTTCCGATTTTAGGGAATTATCTCCAAAAAAGTCACAAAATTATATATTTTCACCTTAATGTTGCGCTAAACAAACTGCGCAATTTTTACGCGATGTTAATGCAGTTTTTTTTTCTGAGTCTCTTGAGTGAATTTGCACTTGTCCGTCCGTCCGTCCGTCTGTCAGAGCATTATAACTTCTGAATTACTGAACGTAATTACTTCAAATTTAAATATAATATGTAAACTAATGGCCTTCAGCCGAATATTGCATAAAAAAATATAAAAAGCTTTATTTCAGGGGGGCTCTCATAGAAGCATGTGTGAAGTAAAATTTTTTCTGTTGCGTTACATAGATTTGCGATATATCTTTTTAAAGACGACTTTGAACAGAGTAAAAACAGAGTCCCTTAAAATTGACAAAATGGGGGGCTTTCAAAGTGAAGATTTAATTTGCCATATGTCAAAAATTACTGAATATTAGAACCTGAAACTTGGTTGTTTTAGTTATATCCTGTACTTGAACAACAAATACTAAAATTAGATAAATATTATAAAGAAACGAAATTATTTAATTTTTAATGCTAATAGAATTTGTAGTTTCACAATAATGCTAATAGATAGCGCTGTATTTAGTATCGGTAAAACCATGGTAAAACAGTTTTGCGTCAACTTTTTTTTTTTTTTTTGCGGCTAATGTTAAAAGTTAATTATTACAATATATAATTAAAAGTATCTTTTGGGAATTATGGGATACCGCGAGGCCTCAGTTCGGGGCGAACCACTAATTTTTATTGCAGTTCAGATTCCTGACTTCCAGACTTTCTGAAAATATTTGAACGTATAAATTAAATATTTGACAAACGAAACAATTACCTGATAGAGAAATATGGACCATATTTAAGCCTGGAGAGTGACATAGGCTGGTTTTTATGCTAAAAAATCAAAGACTGGCGGGGGGTTTTTTTTTTCTATGCGGGCGAAGTGGCGAGCAAGGGCCAGTATAACAATAAGTATTTGAAAGATAACGAATGAGCCAGTACACAAATAAGTACTTATTAGAAAGATAACAAATATCATAAACACTGATAATATTGAGCTTAATTACAACTTGTGAAATTGATGAAGACGATAAAAGCAGAAGTGCTTTAACGTGATAAATATTATTTCCTAAAAACACATGCTACTTTTTTTTAAATTCCGTGGTAGGTAATATGTTGGCTAGTTACAAGTTTACCACCCTACCACCAAAGAGGTACCAACCAAGAGATTTTATCCTTCCAACACGATTTTGTGGAGAAACCGATTAGAGGTATAGGTCTAATTAAAAACGTTAAATTCCCTTTTAAATTAGCCCATCCCTTACCATCTTAGAATTCATCGTCACTTACCATCAGGTGAGATCGCAATTAAGAGCTGGGTACCGTGTAAATTAAAAAAAAATCTCATTGTTGTTTGCAACTACAATATTATGTCATACAAGCAAGCCACAGCTACTGCAGTTGCTTGGCAATTTTTTTTTTCAAAACTAATGTTCTCATCTCCCCTCCAAATAATAAGCGGAAAGCTTGTCTTGGAATGGGTACGACAATATACTCGTAGTATACTCGTAGCGAACCGTCAACCTTTCAGTGTTTGACTCCACAGTTGCTTTAGATTACCCTTGCTCTCCTGTCTCTTGAGACTCCTCCATCTATAAGCAAGGTCAATTCTACATTTTTTCCCCCATTCTTTTTCGTCCATTCTCCAGAAATGAATTAGCGTAATTAGTATAATTCGATCTGCAATTGTCTTAACGGCATTTTTTTTATCGGTTGGCAACAAAAACGTTAATAAAGTTAATTTAGTTCATTTCGTTCCAGCGATAATCAATTTTGATCTGCTTCACTTCCTTAAAGTAGACATAGTGGTTATAGTTTTGGTGTTTTCGCCGAACGCATTAGGTCAATTTGCCTGGAGCCATATAAAGTTCTCGCCACCAAATCCGGCCACGTTGGCCAGTCTATACAGAGATTCAAATCCTATGGGACGGAAATTTTGACGGAAATTGAAGACTACGTAAATGATAAAAAAGCTTGGACATAACTCGCTCCAGCAATAAATATTAACCGTAAATTGTACCCAACATGATATTGTTACTACATATTATATTTTTACAAGAGCAACCGCCGAGCTTCTTGCTGGTTCTTCTCAGTTGAAACTGCATTCCGAACCAGTGGTAGATTCATTTGACGATTCTAAAGCACTTTGTAAAAGTTTATTTGAATAAAAAATTGTTCTATTCGAACCTGCTAAATGCTTATCCGCAGGCAAATATGCTAACCACTAGACCATTGAGACAGTCGAACCATATAAGCCATAGGAGCTATATAAAACAGAACACGATTTAGCCTCGTCCCTGAACCGTCAAGGTTCTGTATAAATACTCACATGATAAGAATAAAGGCAAAAACTTACATAAAACACGCGATACCACCCGCTGCCACCTGATGCGTGTATAACGAAATCGTGGTAGCCTCTGACGATTTTATATTGTAGAGGTCATAAAGCCTCATGGCCTATTTGGACAAACGCATTTGGCGTACATGATCGGGGCCACTTGGTGTATATTTGCCGTTTACCGCCTGTGCTAAGTGTGGGTTATCATCACATTTAATATTATTATAAATGCGAAAGTTTAGATGTATGGATGGATGGATGGATCTTTGTTACTCAATCACGCAGCAACAACTGAACAGATCTGGCTGTTTGGCACAGATATTAATTATAGACTAGAATAACACATAGGCTACTTTTTATTCCGGAAAATAAGAGAGTTCCTGTGGGAAACAAAAAACCTCAATCCACGAATATAATAGCTAATGCCATTGATGTAAGCACTTGACGCAATTAGCAAACAGCGTTCACACATTGACCGGATCTCGTGGATCTCGGCTAATATGTACTGGAGTCATCAACAAAAATCCACAAGCCGAAAACAATTTCAAATCAATTTTCAAAATCAAAGCTCAACGGTTTAAAGGTGCGGACTGAAAACTGAAAGGTCGCAGGTTCGAACCCCACCCTTTGCACTATTGTCGTACCTACTCCTAACATAAATTTTTCGCTTTTTTGGACGGGAGAGGAGAATATAAGTCAAGTTCAGTTTGGCTAATATATTCTTTAAAAAAAGTTGACTTTATCGTGGTGTCGCGTGTAAAGGCATCCGAGTTGAGGCAGACACGCTATGTCTGCCTCAACTGGGATGTCTGCCTTAACTGAGATGACCAACGTAATAACATTACCTGATATGACGTTGTGACAGTGATATTGAGGAGTGGTAGTGAACCGTCCCTCCCAGGGACTCTGACTCATTGAAACTGTAGCAAGGCCGTCTCTATGGCGTCCAGACGTAACGCGATCGATATGGGGCTAGGTGTCCATTGCCTCAAAAAGGAATTTTTGACGTGTCGGATGGACAAATTCAGTAAGTTATCCTCTTCTTTTTCTTCTTTATCAACCTGGACATAGGCCTTGGTCTTGAGCCCGCCTGAATCCAACGGCTCACTGCGACTCGTTTGATGTCGTCGGTCCACCTAGACCGGGGGGTCTGCCAACACTGCGCTTCCCGGTGCGGGGTCTCCACTCCAGCACCTTGGGACCCCATCCACCATCAGCTCTTCGAACTATGTGCCCCGCCCATTTCCACTTCAGCTTCGTAACTCGCAGTAAGCAGTCATTGTATTGTATGGAATGGGATGGATCGGGCTGAAAGACATACAGACAGCTATTATGACGTAGGCATCAGCTAAGAAAGGTTTTTGAAAATTCAACCCTAGTCATTTGTTAAGAAACCGCGGGCCAAAGCTTGTATCGAATAAAATAAGCATACGAAATGGTGACATTGCAAAGCTTGAAAATTATTGCGAAATATTTCAAAAGGATAACGTCAGACATGACACGGTTTAACTAAAACAAAACCGGCAATGGAAACGGTTCATAAAAATCGCAATCAACAAGACTCTTTCGTGGAAAACTCACTCTTACCTTCATACCATTAAAGTCAATTATATAAAGATAGCGTCATCGTTACATATATTTAGTTTCAAGTCGACTCGAGCGCAGTATCCACGCATGCTAGTGTCGGAGAGCACGTGTTATAAGGCACGTGTTTCATAATCATTCAACTCAAAGTGTAGTTAGTAAATGATAGTGAAAACATGGAACCAGTGAATTTAATGAAACTCAATGAGAATGAAGTTAAGGATTTTTTGAGTTCCTTTGACCATGTGTTCTCCGATTGTGATGGTGAGTGATGTAATATGTTTTTCCTGGATTTTAGCGGCTGATTATGAGAATTTCAAAAAGGTTAAAGCAATGTTGGCGTTTGCGATGCGACAGCGATGCGATAAATCGTGTGTACACATTGCAGTCGCAACTTAGTATAAACTAAATACTTATAACTGGACAGATGGTAGATGATTCCCAAAGTGATCTTTCATTCGGCATAATAATTACTTATTACGTGTAGTACATGCTATAATTTGTATGTGTCTGTGATTATAATTGGTTTTTAGGGTTCCATACACGAAGGGTAACCAACGGAACCCTATTACTAAGCCTCCGCTGTCCGTCCGTGCGTCCGTCCATCTGTCTGTCAGCGGGCTGTATCTCATGATCCGTAATAGGTAGACAGTTGAAATTTTCACAGAATGTGTATTTCTTTTGCCGCTATAACTTCGTTTTATCGGAAGCGCTTATCGCGTCATCATCGCCTTGCAGTGTGTCCCCGGCCCAACGGTCGAGGTTGCTAAGTTAATTATTTTTAGTGGTGTGGATGGTAGGTACCTACCTACTTTAAGTGATCTGATAAGACTCTCATATGTATACATGAATTATTTTCCGTATATTTACATATGTGCATTAAATATATAATTGTACTATTGTGTACATCCTGTATTCGTTAAATGACGGTGGTTTTTGTACCTATCAACATTATAATGTATATTTCGTATATAATTTATCACACTAATATTATAAAGGCGAATGTTCGTATGTGTGTGTGTGTGTGTGTGTGTGTGTGTGTGTGTGTGTGTGTGTGTGTGTATGTTTGTTTCTCCTTCATGCCACTAAGAATGTACCGATTTGGCTGAAAGGAATGAAGATAGCTCATACCCAGGATTAAAACATAGGCTACATCTTATCCCGGAAAATTAAAGTGTCCCCGTGGGAATCAAGAAGCCTTAATCCACGCGAAAGAAGTCGCGGGCATCGTCTATAGTTAACAATAATTCAAGAAATGTTGAACTGACTAAATGGTAAAATGACTATGGTATTTAATAAGTTAAAATATTCTAGTAAAATTATTATCTCATGGCCTTCTTTCTGTCTTAAAGGATAGTAAAGTATACTTGGTACGAGTATTAACCATACATTAACCATATTACCTATAATCCCCAGATTCGTTTCATTGATGCATCATTTCTTTTTCATCAAATGTGACGGGCAGATAACAATAAGCCAATTTACAAGAGAAATGACTGTTGCTTAGTCATCATGACACAGCAAATTCTTAATTATAAATGGCAATTCATAATAATACAAGGAAAACTTTCCTTACGTTTTCTCTTACTCATCGCATTATTAAAGCGCAAACTCACCTTTTCTATTTTATTTTTATCCTATATGGGGTGGTTTAAAAATAAAAAATGAATTCTTATAAAGTAATACGTATGATTTAATTACCTGCTAACACGGAATGGGGAAAAATAAACTGGGTGAACTTTGCAAAGGCTGAAGTTACCTACATAAAGCTAGAGAATAATTACGTCAATTAACAACATTGCTATTATTGAACGAGCGAAGCGAGTTCTCTGAGTCAACTAGGGTACTGGACAGAGAAGTGTGTACGTCCAAATGTCTGTCAGAGCCCTATAACTTCTGAATTACTGAATATTAGAACGTGAAACTTGATTGAAAATTCAGTTATATCCTGTACTTGAACAACAAATACTAAAATTAGATAAATGTTATAAAGAAACGAAATTATTTAATTTTAAATGGCATGTAATTAAACGAGCTTCTATTTAATACCATTATTGGCTTCTAAATTACTAAGTCAGCTTCAACTACTGAGCCTCTAAAAAATATAATTTTAGCATCTATATTTATAACTTAGCTTCAAACCGTGAACTCCTAAAATACTTAAATCGACCTATACGCAGAATAGAGTTACTTCTGCAAAATCCCTACTTTACAGGAGAGCGATTTGAAGTTTGTCTTGCCTGTAACTTTTTTCGTTATTTTTCTAGAGAATTGATTCTCATAGTATACTTTTGGAACATTATTATGCATTGATTACTATCAATAAACTCAATGCAAAACCCATAATTTGGAATTTAGGTGTTTCTATATGCATATGTGACGATTTTTTGCGGATGTCTCCATGTTCTATATGTATATGTAACCTTATACTTGGGAAAAGTGTTCGTACCATGTCTATATATAACTTTTTTTTATGGAAATACTAATCTTCAAACGGTCTTATTTGCTGTAAAGGATGAAATATAAATACAAAATAAACAGTGTTTCTTATTTCATAATAACACATTTATTAGTAAAAAAAATTCAACATAATTTGACTAATTTTTTTAATTACTAAGCATGTACCTACTATAAAATTGTCTTACAAAAAAATGTAAAAATTAATAATAAAATAACTGAAAGTACTTTGTATTTTATATAGGTAATACTAGCTTTTGCCCGCAACTTTGCTCACATTAAGTTCGATTTTTCAATCCCCTATTTTACCCCCTTAGGGGTTGAATTTTCAAAAATTCTTTCTTAGCGGATGCCTACGTCATAATAGCTATCTGTATGTCTTTCAGCCCGATCTATCCAGTGTTTTGAGCAATGTGATGATGATGAGTCAGTCAGTCAATTAGTCACCTTATCCTTTTATATATTTAGGAAATTAAATTTAGGAACTATTGTGTAAATATGTAAGTAGAATGTATTAATAATCCTACTATAGAAACCTCAAAATGAAACTAATAAATAAATAATATAAAACATAAACATAAATAACGTATTAGGAACTATTATTTACATTAATAATAATCCTATTATAGAAAACTCGAATAAAACCAACAAAATAAAATTGCTACAAGGACAATATATAAGTTCTTTCAGGAGTTTTAAAAATAGTACAACCGAATATTGGCAAACAAAAAGGTTTAAAAATATTTTCTCTATTTTCCACAATTTTTCTGTGCGATTTATTATTGGCAATCAATAAGAAATCAATCATATCTAAGTTCTTCTTCGACTGAGCGTTATCCCACTAGGTGGGGTCCGCTTTCCGGCATGCTTTTGCCCACTTTGCCCGGTCTTGTGCATCCAATTTTCTTAATTTATTGGCTCTCATATCGGCGCCTACGAGGTCCAGCCAGCGCTTTCTTGGACGGCCGCGAGATTTAGCTCCAGGGACGGCGATGTTAAGACATCTATTACCAACGTAGCTTTGTGGTTTCCGTGCTACATGACCATACCATCTTAGACGGGCTTCTTGCAGCTTATCTCCGATGTCACGGACACTGAGCCTGCCGAGGATGTGATCGTTGCGTTGCCGATCGCAACGTGTAACATATCTAAGTTATTTATGTCTATATTATTAATATTTAAATTGATTAGATATTTTAAATCACGAAGAAAATAATATTGTGGTGGCAGAGATCCACTGGGTACCGCGCAAAATGAAAATTTTAAATTAATCAAAATAATGAATTTGTAAAGAAGATGCGGCACATCATCATCTCTAGAGTCGTTAGGTGCACTGTAAGAGTTAGTTGTAGATGGTGATTGCGTCCAGTGATCATCATATGGTTAGAATAAAAGGCATCACGACAATTTATGCGTATTTAACGGAGAAGGCATGGGAGTCGGTACACATTTTGGTGATGATATTCAAGACAAATTCCCAAAGCTAACAGCAGGGGAATTTTCAAAGTTGGACCGAGTTAAAAGTGTTAGGTCTAGTTGTTGCAATTGCAGGCGACGGTAGACATTATTTATTATCTTTTATAGAATTTTCAGCAACATGGTGCAGCCTTATGGCTAGTTTTGTCAGTAGCAAAAACTGGTATTTATCATTATATGCCGGCTGCAGTATAGATAATCGACTGTCTCTTACAGTTCCATCTGATATATCAATCTTCCCATATATCAGGGACCTCTTGCCTAATTTTTTCAGCTCCCTGTGGTAGTGCTGTTATTGTAAAAGCTCCACTACTGACACTGCCATTTTCTGAAAACAAAAATTAACATCATTAAAACGTTAAAGCAATTAACTACAGAAAACAGGTCTAAATAGTTTTATGTAGTTTTTTTATAAATACTTAACATAAAAAAAATTATTAATTTTAGGCTTTTATGGTAGTTTTCAGTTGAATAAGGATATATATCTCAATGTCAAACCAAGAATAAATGAATATATACACATATACCTCATAATTTCAAAATAATTTCCCTCGAACAAAGTAACTTGTGCACATTGTCCCGATATTTATTACATGATTTCCGAATAATAAAGTAGTATGGTAAAATAATTAATATTATTGATTACTTATTAAAATGTATGAATTAATGTTTAATAGGTGTAATGAATTGATATTTTTTTTTTTTGATTGTTTTTTGTAGTAAAATCTAACATTCCGAGGTATAATGTTCTATATGAATGTGGAACCGTTTAACTTAATTATTTAGCTTTAAAAATATATATCTGTAAAAATTATTATATACAACTATCTAAGAGCAATCTATGTAATATAATTACAAAGCTGAAGAAAGAAAATTCCATTCACTTACCTGGAACATTCATTTTTCCATTTGTTTTATCTCCACGGCATTTGTCGTATTACTATATTCAATTTTTTTTGGCTTTAACGAAGGGAAGATCATATGTTTTGAGTGTGTATTTTTAAGTTTGAGCACATATAGTAAAAAATAATAACAAAATTAACACGAAAATAGCAGATAAAAGTGTGAGCGTGTGCACACTATCATTTCGGAGAATATGAATACAACTGCAGATGGGACCCTCCGATCGCGCTGATCTGGACAGTGAATACTGACACTTGTGCTGTCGGGCCCTTCTTCTTTGGAGAAATAAATTAAATGTACCTTTATTCGACTGGTAACTTTGGATCTACATAACTTTTTAAAATTTTGATTTCACTAGTAAATATTAGAGATCTTTTTAGGCTTAAAAATGCAATAAAAAATTTTTGTGCCATAATCATATATAACTCTATTCTACGTATAGGTCGAAATATTAGCATCAAATAATACACCAAATCTTCAACCACATTTTTAATTTTTTTTTTTTGTGAGAAAAATGAAATAAAAAAATGTTTCTAACTAAATAAAAAAACGTTTTTTTTTTGATAAAATGAAATTTAAAAAATGATTGTTTTTAAATTTAACTCAAGATAAATACCTACACATAACATTATAACATTTTTGAACAAAAAAATCAAATTTTTTTTTCAACTTTTTTTTTAGTTTTAGGTAGGTTTACGATCCCAACAGAACCTAAGTGCCCGGCCTTCGGCCGGACACCTGAATATTCATGTATAACCCTAACCTAACCTAACTTTAGTTTAAAGAAAAAATTATACAAAAATAATTGCAATATTAACACACTAACAACAGAACAACAAAAAAAACAAATGCATGTTTTGAATGGCGCTCTCTGATTGGTGCAAATAGCCATAACCAACGAGATCGTGCAAATTGCCAGTCACATCCGTCTCACTCGCACCAACGAAATCGTGCAAATGGCCAGTCGTATCCATCTCACTCGCACCAAATCGTGCAGTAGCAGTGGACAATAATAAAAATAGTGGCTCTTTATTTGATGCTTTCTTTGGAATATTTTGTGGCCATTGTGAAGAAGCCGAGTTAGTATATTAGAAGCTTCATCATTTTCCCGTTGCTGATTTATTAAATTAGAAGCTAGGTTTTGATGCCAAAAAATAAATTTTGTTGGTCGACTTATTATATTCCATTTTAAATGCTAATAGCTTCACAATAATGCTAATAGATGGCGCTGTGCCAGTAAAACAGTTTTATGTCAACTATTATTTTTTTATTGCGTCTAATGTTAAAAGTTAATTATTACAATATATAATTAAAACTTTTGGGAATTATGGGATATCGCGAGGTCTCAGTTCGGGGCGAACCACTAGTGTATTAGTAGGTATTTATGCGATGTATGGCCTCCCAACGAACTTTTCAGTACAGCTATCGATACTCCTTTCAACCTTTGTTTTTCTTCTTTTTATCATACGATAGACGTCCACTGCTGGACATAAGGTCTTGGTTTTGCACCCAATTTGGGAATTTACAATTTCTAAATAGTCTCTGGTCTGGTCTGGTGGGAGGCTTTGGTCGTAGCTAGATACCACCCTACCATCAAAGACGTGCCGTCAAGCGATTCAGCGTTCCGGCAGCGTGTAGAAACCGATTAGGGGTAAATATGGGTTGAATCTACACTGCCATACCCCTTCCAAGTTAGCCCGCTACCATTTTAGACTGCATGGTCACTTACCATCAGGTGAGATCGCAGACAAAGGCTATTTGTCATCAAATTAAAGAAAACTGTATTTCTTGCGCTTCGAGAGATTTTGTCATTGAATAAAAAAAATCTATATGGATGGTCTACTCTAGTGGGAGATAGATAGATAGATAGATAAAAACTTTATTGAACACAAGAAAGAAACAAAAATTAATAAAACTTCAAACTACGCAATGCATGCATAGGCAACCTTATTGCTACAGAGCAATCTCTACCAGGCAACCATTGGTGATAGGAGTGAAATGATGTTAGTAAACACGCAATTTCTTTGTTCTAGGCGTAATTTGGGAAACAAAGAATGCTTTCCCAGGAGCGGGGAAGTTCTTCGAGCTGATGAAGAGGCTGGGGAAGACTGTGCACTTCGTCTCCAATAATAGCTTGAGGACCCGCGAAGAATACGAGGCGAAGTTCAGATCCGCTGATATTGATGATGGTTTTGTAAGTAGTGATTCAAAGCCCAAAGTATCAAACAGATCAACTTTTATTTTGCATCGCCGAAACTAATTAGAAACATTTTGACGACGTCCCTGGTGCTACGGTGAGCACTGTGATCTTATAACTGGGAGGTTTCGGGTTCGATTCCCGGCGGGGGCAATTCGGGAATTTATAATTTCTAAATTGTCTCTGGTCTAGTTTGGTGATGGGAGGCCGTAGCTAGTTACCACCCTACCGTTAAAGACGTGCCAAAAAACCCCAAATTCTGACGAAGCATGCAGTTTGTTCAGTCTATTACTGTAAAAATAGACTTTTAGTTTAATACTTTATAAATAGTTTTCTAGGTAAAAGCCTTGTAATAAAAGATTTAAAAAAAACTAAAGAATTGTTAGTAATAGTAATAATAAAGTTTGCGAGGCCTCACAAGACTAGAGAAGAAGTAGAAAAGATTTTGGCTAATAAAATCCCCTGCATATCTCTTTATATTATTATTCCACGTTTATCGATACTATATTCATCATTGAGAATGGTACCTATGTAATACCTTTTATGCCAACGAACAAATTATTTAAGCCTTTTGATGAGACGAAAAACTCCAAAACAGGGATGGGAACATTCATTGCTCAGGATATTTTAGTACCCGAGGAGGCTTTGTATTGAAGAAAAACTAATTTGCCAGCATTTTGAGAACTGGGTACTATTATTTGTATATTCTCTGTATACTCTGATTACCAAATTAACTATACCATCACAAAACCCTTTGTAAAAGCAAACATACAATACACAAAATATGATTCAATTTTCTTACAAAAAGATGAACGAATCTCTCGTGATTGTTATATAAATTAGAGCCTTAATAAAGGTTCTTAATATAACAATTCGTGTATATTTGGATTGTCTAAAACCCTGTGGAAACTATTTACCTACTTTTCCAGGGTAAAAGATTTCTAATTCATTTATGAATTACAATTATTACAATGATTCTTATAAAATAACTTAGAGATCATAATATTATGTTTTTTTACATTAGAACCCCTTTGGGGCAAAGCAATTATTGGGTTAGGAGAGAGCCAAACGCCGCGCCGTGATATTCGTCAATACATCCTTTGTCCGTCTTTAGGATTTAAACTATTTCTATGTCAAATTTCCTCAGGATCAATCTAGCTAGATTCTAACAGTTGACCCGTAAAAAGACAGACAGTATTTATAAGATGACTAGCTTTAACCCGCGGCTTCGCTCACGTTAGGTTCGATTTTTTAAACTCCTATTTTACCTCCTTCGAGGTTGAATTTTGAAAAATCCTTTCTTAGCGGATGACTACGTCATGATAGCTACCTGTATGCCCAGCTCGATCGGTCCAGTGGTTAGAGCTGTGCATTGATAGATCAGTCAGTCAGTCAGTCAATCAGTCACCTTTACCTTTTATATATTTAGATAAGAATACCTAACATTGGTTATGTTGTTGAATTGTTTTTGTTTATATAACAGGAAAACCTGACAATCCCATCAACAGCAATCGCCGAGTACCTCAAGTCAGTGAACTTTGACAAAACTGTGTACTGCGTAGCTTGTCCTGAAACCATCGTTGTTCTGACGTCACACGGATTCAAGTGCAAAGAAGGGGTAAGATAATCATGTCACACTTATATTACAAAGGCGAAAGTTTGTGTGTGTGGGTGGGTGTGTATGTTTGTTACTCTTTCACGCCACAACGAATGAACCGATTTGGCTGAAATTTGAAATGGAGATAGCTCATACCCAGGATTAACGCGGGAAATAAAAAAAACCGTAATCATAAGTAATCGTAACCGTACAGTCGCAGGTATCAGCTAGTCAACTAGTTATTGATGTATTGCTTTAATAAAAACGATTTTTCCAGCCCGACGTTGGAAAATACTACTACAGCGATTACATCGACTACCTAAGCGACGACGAAGAGATAGGTGCGGTGGTTTTCGACAGTGACTTTAAAGTGAACCTGCCCAAGCTGTACAAAGCCCTCACTTATCTCAGGAGGCCCGAGGTCCTCTTTATCAACGGTGCTACTGACAAATACGTTCCTTTAAAGGCCGGAGTTTTGTCTTTAGGTAAGTATCTTACCTTTATCTCGCTAAATGCCTTGGACTGTCTGGTGGGAGGCTTTGACCGTAGCTAGTTATCACCCTACCGTTAAAGACGTGCTGCCAAGCGATTTAGCGTTCTGGCACGATGACGTGTAGAAACAGATTGGGGGTTAGGGTTGAATTTACACTGCTATACCCCTTCCAAGTTAGTCCGCTATCATCTTAGACTGCAGCGTCAGTTACCATCAGGTGAGATCGCAGTCAAGGACTATATTGTCATTGAATAATAAAAAAAAATATACCGGCCGAATTGATAACCTCCTCCTTTTTGGAAGTCGGTTAAAAAAAAACTAGTTTATACTTTATTCGACTGAAGATCGTTTGGAAGTTCCTGGTAAGGGTATTCTGTCAATAAATTCTCCGAAGCAGCCCAGAGTTAGGAAGCGAACTGCTGGTGCCTAGGTGCTCTCATCTAGACACCAGCAGTACCATGGGCTTCCAATATGCGCTGAGGATGGCCAACGAGGGATTTTAGTTGTTAAAAATCCACATTTTCTCCCCCGCAGTATATCCGGTAGCTTCGGCAAAAATAATCGTCTAAGTTTTGAAAAATAGGTACACGAAAGTGATACAATTATTTTTTTTAGGTACTGGAATATTCAGTGATATAGTCAGTCAGGAATCAAAACGCGAACCAATACTGCTTGGGAAGCCGGGGAAAACTTTCGGTGAATTTGCCATGAAACGAGCTGGCGTATCAGACCCTAGTCGAGTGCTATTTATTGGGGATATGTAAGTTATTTTTGTATAATAATAAGCACTGATTCGGTTAACATCCCTCAAAAAGTTTTGATCAATGTCTTTTTTATTCTAGAAGTAATTTAATTGATTAAACGGGCTAGCGTCGTGCATCGGTTTCGTCGTCTGTGTTTAGGCCCACCCGACTTCAACATACGTGTACAAACTATGTCTTGATCTAGTCAGTCCATCTAGTGGGGGGTCTGCCGAGTGCCAACACTGCGCTTTCTGGGGCCCAAGTCTGCTATTGCAATTGTAGTTCAATTGTCTATCAATGACATCCCAATTGCTACTTTTAGCAATTTTGGTAGTCTACTAATTCAATGGCGTCACAATTGTTTTCCGATGGTTTGCCACTGACACATCTAGCTTTGAATCTAGCTTAAATAAACGTTTTTAATAAGTATGTAGTTTTTTTTGAAACTCATTTCGGCAAACGCTTTTTAAGCTAATGGCAATACCGAGGTATCATTGAATTACAATCCAATTATAAGAAATCGAACGACCATTGTGAACTTAGACTACGAAATTTTGGACCAATGATAAGTGAATTGTAATTGTATTGCGGTTCCATGACAATGACATGTAAAATAGCAGACTTGGGACCCAGCTCTTCTGCGATTTTGGAACCGAAACATCGTCAGCGCCATGTCGGTAACATGTTCTCTAGTAAAAAATATACTTATGAATATATTTAGAGAAATTTTGTTTTATTTTCACAGGATAGAACAAGATGTAGGATTAGGAAGAGCGACCGGCTTCAAGACGCTGCTAGTTTTGACCAATAAAACCAAAGAAGAAATGATGTCCCACGAAACACTGAAACCCGATTACTACGCCGATTCCCTTGGCAGCATATTGCCCATTTTAGAACCTCTTAATAATTAATTTTAAAAAAAATATTAATTATACAAACTCTTTAGTTCCTTTTCTACTTATTTAGTAACTGTATGTGACAGATTATTATTATTACTTATTAAGGGCCAATTCCACCAACGTAAAATAAATCTTATCCGAGCGTAAATTTGATATTTTGACTCACAGTTTTTGTATTGAAAACATGCCAGAATATCAAAACGCTCGGACATTTTACGTTGATAAAATCGGCCATCAAATGTTACGCCATCTATCGGAATTCAATGCAACTACGTGAAAAACACTTAAAGCACTCTAAAATTTGCTTTTTTTGTATTTTGATCCTTGACACGAACCCAAACAATAAAATATGATATTTCGTTGATTTCAACAATAAAACAACTTTCTATCCTAATAACTTTAGCGTTGATTGATTTACATAAAGAGTGTCGTCGTTAAAGACGTGCCGCCAAGCGATTTAGCGTTCCGGCACGATGACTTGTAGAAACAGATTAGGGGTATAGGTTGAATCTACACTGCCATGCCCCTTCCAAGTTAGTCTGTTACCATATTAGACTGCATGGTCACTCGTCATCATGAGATCGCAGTCAAGGACTATCTTCTGTCATTGAATAAAAAAATTAAAGAGTGTAATCTATTTCTTCTTAAGATAATCTCTGGTCAGCAGACAGTTGCACTCAGTAAGTGGGTGCCCTAGTATTAAGTAGATAGATAAAATACTTAAACTTCTTTAAGATGTAAAATTTATTGTACGTCAAACTACGCTATAAGTATGCTATAAGTGAGTATAGCACTCAACATCTAAACTGCGCTTATTGTCTGTATTGCTATTGTAATTTATTAAATTCTAATTTACGAAAAAGTGGATTTGTACTTACCAAAAGCCTAGAGGCCCTTGGTGCTATGCTTGGTTATGCTTGTGCTTTTACATAACCTTTATAATATCTCCTAAATGTCTCTTGGTTCATACGAGTAATCTACTGTAATGTATAATGAATTTTGTTATATGTATATACATAATGAACAGACCAATTTAAATTAAAAATCTTTAATCGGAATACTTCTTTCTTTTTATTTAAAAAAAAATTATATAAACGAATATATATTATTCGTAGGTAAAACTTTCGCAAAATATTTCGCAAACGGATCCCTGATTTGAAAAATGTTCTTCGACAGTCGATATCATTATCAAAGCACCCTATACAATGGAATAGTAGAGTAAAAAAATTATCCCTCCTTTAAGTATATGTAGAGGAGATAAGTAAGGTAAGTTTAACCATGCAAAATTAGCAGCTCTTTACCGCCAATAGTCTCTGAATTGGGCCTGACGGGCCTTGGTTGTTTAACTGCGCCAATTTTAAAAGAAACTAGCTTTTGCCCACGACTTCGTCCGCGTGACTTAGGTTACTGTTTTTCCGTGGTAAAAGGTTACTTTCCTTGTCATCAAAAAAAAAGGTATGAGAAAATGAAATTTTTTCATAATTATTTTTTTTCGTGAATTTTTCCGATATTTTAATAGTTATTCTGCTATTCTTCTTTTCTTTGGCGAATGGCTTTTTCCAGTGCCAAGCATTCTGCTATGCGGGACGGAGACAAATACAACAAATCAAAAATCATGAAAATAGGTCCAGCCTTTCTAGAGTTATAACTTTATAAGCGCGACTTTGTTTTATAAGTATATTAAGAAGAAGATACATATATTAATATAGAGTCCAAAAAAAGTCACACATACACTAACGATAAAATACTACCGACCACCAATTGTAAATTCCATTCTTCAAATTGCCAATGCCTCTGAAAGCCAGTATTTTCGTCGAAAGTGAAAAATTCGCAAGTATTCAGACTTTTTCAATTGTGTCTGTCAGGGAAAAGCGTTGTGGAACACATCGTGCGGACCAGAGTTTTATTTTGCTGCATTTTTGGGTTCCTATTTACATGCGTGTTAGTTATATTAGTTCTTTTTATTGACTAGGTTTCTGCTTACTTTTTTTATTGTCTACCAGAGTCGCCTGTTAATCATTTACATAATATTAGAATAATTATTTTACTATTAGAATTTTTTGAAAGTTGCTATTAAATTTTTAAACTAGCTGATATATACCTAATATCACGCGTCGACTTATTGATATCCTGTGATCATTGACTTAATAATACTTTAAGTCTATGCCTGTGGTAGTTTTATTTTTTGGGATAAAAATATCCTATGTGCTTCACTAGAAGGTATGTCTATGTCTGTATAGTATGTTTATCTCACGAAGTTACGGGCGCTTTACTTGTGGTTACGTCGTGTACATGCACATTGCGTAAGTGTGCGTGCATGTCAGGAGCCTAGGTGGGAGCGGTCAGGCGCGAGCATGCTCTCGCTCACACTTATACAGATACGACACACACAACCATCAGCCACGCGCCGTTGTGAATTGCAAGAACTATACTAAGTTTTGACAAGATCGGTTCGTATGTCGTAAGTTAATAATTACAAATGGAATTGTATATACAATTCCATTTTGTATGTAACAATGACAAAATCACGAAAAGACCGATGAAAAATTCCAATGCTGAGCAACTCAGAATCATTTACTGAATCCCCGGTTTTTCTTTTTCGTTCCGGTGTCCCTTGCACCCTGTATTTTATTAAAGTTTAAAAGGCCACGTAAAATTCAAAAGCACAATATTATTCAGCGTCACACTGCCAACAAAATCCTCGTATATTTCACGAAACTTGACCGCACTTTAGTGTATTACCTTTTATTTAAAAGCAACCCTCAGGGCGGCAAGCGCCACTAACATTTCACCCGAGATCAGGAGGAGCAAACAAAATTCCTAAACTGTGACGTGGATTTATTGGGCGTGGGTGAAATAGCGAAAATTGGATTATATTTTATCGGATCAAGGCTTGAGGTGCGGACACGATCCTCTCAAAATTTGGAAGCCACTAGCGTTTACGAGTACCTATCATGTTTCACATAGTACGTTTGCGGTAAAATTGATCGATTGGCATTTAATTGGTTCGTTCTTATTTTTTTTTTTTTTGCAATTTTAATACATCAAAAGCTCTTAGGCTTCAGAATTTTATTAGAAACGGTGACGTCAGCAATGCTTACGTCACAGGCCTGCAAATCGTTGGGACTCCAACGACGGTCCTTTGCGAAAAAATGGGCAAGCCTTTATGTCACCAGATAAGGCAATTAACGACGGTCAAAGGACTTCATAGCCCCAGCTAACCCATAGAAATGAAACCTGGAACCTTTAAAATGACAATTGCACAACGTCAGAAAGATTCTTATGGGTCCTTTATTCCATTACAAAGTTTTAACGCTGCCCTTTACTATAACACGAAACATTAAGTAATTACCTCAAGTTAGGAGGGCCGGCGCTAATCTCGATGTAATTAGGGGTCATCCCCTTACCCAAATAATTCACATAAAACTCCCCTTGAATGCGCTTGCGGAAGCATTCCTGACCTTAATTTAAACTTATAACAGAGTAGGTACAGATGTCTATGGCCCTCTATTATGGAATTTTGATGAAATAAGCTACATAATCACAATCTTGGATGTTTGTTACTCAATCACGTCGCAACGACTGAACCGATTCTGCTGAAATTTAGCACAGAAGTAGATCATAGTCTGGAATAACATATAGGCTACGCATTGGTTGTGCCTCTCGTACTACAAGTGTTCATGGGCGGCGGTAAGCACTTTACATCAGGTGACCCGCCAGCTCGTTTGCCCGCTATCTATATATATATAAAATTCAAAGTCCTGAGTGACTGACTGACTGACTGACTGACTGACTGAGATATCAACGCACAACCTAAACTACTGAAGTTAGAAATTTGAAATTTTTACAGTTGGTTCCTTTTATGACGTAGGCGCACACTAAGAAAGGATTATTGGAAATTCCACCCCTAAGGGGTTTAAATAGGGGATGGAAGTTTATATGAAACTCCGTCATTTTTCAAGCTGTTTCCATCAAAGTTGGTATTTAAGCTTTCAGTTAAAAATAAAAAAGTACGTGTGTCACAGTTTTTGAAAATTCCACCCCAAAATCTAATTCCACGCGGACGAAGTCGCGGGGGCAAAAGCTAGTTCATATATAAAAAAATCTCACTGAAGCTGTAGTCTACAGCTAATAACCTCAAAATGTTCTAAACATAAATAGCTGTCTGTACTTAATTTACTAATTATCTCACCAAGAACTAATCAAAGTCAGTCTATCGCCACTAATCTAGCTGAGTATAATTAAATCATCTCGTTATCTAGCTAATCCTTATAGACATCCAGTTAACCAACTTAACCTTCATTGAAGTTTGTGTAGGGATTACAAATCAATAAATCTTACTAAAGGCCGTTTTAACCAACGTAAAGTATTGTAAGTCTTATTCGAGCACGATATTTTGGCAGATTTTCGATACAAAAACTGTCAAAATATCAAATTTACACTCGGTTATTGACAGACAGACGGGCGGCAGCGGATGCTTAGTAATAGGCTACCGTTGGTTATCCTTCCGGTGTTACCACCCGAAAAATGTTGGTACATATATATGTATCAACATTTTTTGATCAATGGTGTAAACGCACGTAGACGAAATCATTTCGCAGAAAAGCTGCTAGTATTTTCACGGACCATAGCATATGCAAGTTACGCTCTTGTCGATATAAATTCTGAAAGAACTAACATTTTACGTACGTCCGAAGAATAAGAAGGGATAAAGATTTAAGATGCAAGCATTGCCAAAAGCATCACATACTTTTTAGAAGCGGTCGGTGTAAACAAGGTACTAAAACTCTGTAAGGCGTATCGCCCTCATAGAAAATGGACTGTAAAACGTCTTTTAAAACTGTTTGTACACAAAGTGTTACAGTTTTATTGGACATTTGAAAACAAATGAACTTGCAACAGCTTACAAACACTAAAGATTTTAGTTATAACTAGCTTTTGCCCGCAGCCTCGCTCACGTTAAGTTCGATTTTTCGAACCCCTATTTTACCCCCTTGAAGGTCTAATTTTCAAAAATCCTTTCTTAGCGGATGCCTACATCATAATAGCTATCTGTATGCCAAAAAGCTCGATCGGTCCAGCGTTTCGAGCTATGCGTTGATAAATCAGTCGGTCAGTCAGTGAGTAGGTCATCTATGTCTTTTATATATTTGGATTAAGTAGATTCTTAAAACAACAAAACTATTCAATTTTTTTTTAATATAATACAGTTTTCTAATTTCTGGTGGTTTTTTCTTTATCCGATTCTCAGGATGGCGATAGATATATTTTTTTAATTTCATTATGTTTTAATAATAATAGGAAAAATTCTTGTAAAAGTCTTTGAAACGTTTAATGTTGAAACAGTATAAACTTTGTGATTACATTGCCAATTAGGAATTCTTCTCGATAAAGTTCTTGAAACGCAATCAAGTTTCTTTTGTTCAATAATGACTCAGTAAATTTAAATTTGCTTGGTAAGCAAGGTGGGCAAAACTTTTTGAAGATTTTCAATTAGAAGCAAGGCACTGCCGTCTTGACTTTAAACTAATTTCTTTGTTGTTAAGCGGCTTAAGTCTACCAAGTCGTTAGATGATTTTTTGGTAAAATATACTGTAACTAGCGTTTAACCGCGACTTCTTTTCGTTTATATAATAACAACCTTTATATAATAACTTTGTGTTTTCTGGGTTTGCTCTCTAGTGGAATTAGTTTTTTTTACTATTGCTCACGATTTTATGACTTCATCTACGTGGCTTTTTAGAACCCTTATTTTCCTAGATAATAATACAAACGTAAAAATTATTTTTACAAAACCGACTTCAAACGCTACTACAAAGTATATCAATTGTGCCTATAAAATTTGAAGAGTTCCCACGATTTCTCCAGGATCCCATCATCAAATCCTGACCTGATGACAACGGGATCAGCTGGGAAGTAGGTATACCCTTTCAAATAAAAATCAATTTTCTTAATCGGTCCAGGCGTCTTCGAGTAATCAGGGAACATACATAAAAAAAAAGACGTGTGGCACTCGGGGACTGCCGCGGTAAAGCTATTGCATAGCATTTTTTATCAACGCCATCTAGCGGTGAGAGGAGTCCCGTGTCAGGTTATTTTCGTTACGGAATCTCTGGATTCGGTCTCCACGCTCAAGGCCCGCGATAGAAGCTATGCAATAGCTTAAAAAGATTCGGATGAATTCCTTTTTTGGAAATCGATTAAAATGTAGCCTTTGTCAATCTCCAGGTCCAACTCCAAACCACCGAAAAGGATACCGGAAGTCTTAATTACTAAACCATCACCACTATAGGTATTTACATTCCATTTAGCACGAATATTTTTCATTCTGTTGAGAAACTTCTCTTCTGTAAAGAAACTTTGCCAATTTTGTGTCCTAAATCTTACGTTTTCATTCGTTCGAACACAATGTTATTTACGTACCGACAGAGTTTCAATCGCTAAGGTCGTAACACGTTTGCGCAATGGTTCGTGTAATTTCTGAAGAAAGTTTTATTGAGACTTCGGTGAACCGAGCTAGAACAAATACCGAAACTTTGAAAGCCACGTATGTTGGTACACGTAGCTACTGATATTTTTGACAAAGCTTCTGAGGTTTTGACAAAATCTCTGGCTGTATATTTTTTGACCGAAGATCAAAGTCTTCAAACAGTGCGTGTTGCCAGTGATGACTTATGGATCCCTTTTTTATTTATTATTTTATTCGATGACAAGATAGCCCTTGACTGCGATCTCACCTGATGGTAAGTGACGATGCAGTCTAAGATGGTAGCGGGCTAACTTGGAAGGGGTATAGCAGTGTAAATTCAACCCATACCCCTAATCGGTTTCTACACGCCATCGTACCGGACGCTAAATCTCTTGGCGGCACGTCTTTGACGGTAGGGCGGTAACTAGCCACGGCCAGAGCCAGATCAGACCGAAGACAATTTAAAAATTATAAATTCCCAAATTGCCGGGAATCGAACCCGAGACGAGAGTGTATAGTAATGAAGTGTAATTATTATATTTATGAAAAATTACCTCTTTTACAATGTGTGATCACGCGTTCAGTGCGCGTTCATTTTGGTACTTGCTCCTCGATATGTTAACAGGGTTACTACTCTTGTGATAGGCGCTACAGTGCGTGTTCTCTGTTGTACCCACGCGGAAACATATGAAACAGCTATTCGAAACTTTAACACCCCTGGAATAAGGCTCTATTTCAAGTGGCTCGGAATAAAGCCAGCTTTTAATGCAGCTGAATTTGAAAATGCAGCTAGAATTGAATTGTACCTATTAACGGGGCATTACGCCAAACACGCTCTCTGCTTACCATAGTTTAACCCAGTAAACAGATATATTTTCAAGAAAAAAAAAATTTGTTCTGCTATTTCGATAGTTGAAGTTTATTCAACAACTTTATATATGATACAAGTATAATACTTATTGAGAAAAAAAATTTCAAATATCACTAAGAACTCACTTTTACTAGAAAAACTACTTGTGATATTCCTAGGAGCATGAAATGTTCTACTGATAAAAACCAGAAAAATAATTTCTTTTTCAAAAGTAAAGGAATCAAAGTATATTCAGCAATTTTTATTTTAGACTTACATCTTTCCATTATTTAATGAAAAATATAATCATAAAACTCTTCTACAAATTAGTATGGGCAGCGGTATAATAGACAGCGCCAGCCCTCCAATTTCATTCCCATTCGGGCTTTCAAGGAGGAAGGACGCTTCTCGGCGCAATTTTTTTTTTCAATTTATTTTACGCGCGAATTTGTATGTCGATAGTGGAATCCGTACAGTGCGTACGGAGGCAGGGTTATCAAAATCGAGGAGGAAGGTTTGTATTTTTATAAAATTTTGACTTTGTTTTTTTTCTTAGGTTTTTATGTATTATTATTATACTTACATAATAATATAATATGTAATACCTACCTATACATTTCTAGCGCATAGCGCAGCACCTGTGATGTGTGACGTTGTGATGTAGACGAGGTCCGAGGTTCGATTCTCGGGTCGGGTCACAAAATGTACCTACTTATTGGATTTTTCTGTCAAGAAATGTGCAGTCGGTAGGTACCTAGCTATTAGCCCGCAGTTTGAAAGTTGGCGGTGATCCACCGCCATGCCTCGAAGAGCATGTAAAGGCGTCGGTCCTGCGCCTGATCTCTCTCCGGTCGTGTCAGATTTCCGTCCCATCGGACTATGAGAGTGAGGGAATAGAGAGTGCATCTGTGTTTGCGCACATACATGTACACTATACCTATTATCTCTCGCGCAGATGGCTAGCCTCTAAGGAAGCCATCATGATTGGATTCGGTCGGAAGGACATTATTAGGTAAGTATTACAAGTATAATTTGCTCAAATGTGTTCACTCTATACCATCAATTTTATACTTTTATTTGATGGTAATGTGACTTGAAAGAGATCAGGCGCAGGACCGACGAATTTATTACCGTACCGTACCTACCTACCTAGTACCTACCTACCTACCTACCTACTCCCGAGGCACGGGTGTATACAGGGAGGATATAACCAATAGGTGTATATCACTGATAAAGATCGTACCTACCTACTTAGATTTTTTTTATATGAATAGCGGGCAAACGAACTGGCGGATCACCTGATGTAAAGTGATTACCGCCGCCCATGAACACTTGTAGTACCTACCAGAGGCACCAATTTCTTTACGAACTGCCATGGTCTACCTACTACCTACCCCGATCTGCCTGGTCTTAGTTTAAACACAGAATACCTAATAGTAGTACCTACCTAGTTTTAATTCGATTGATCGTATAAGAATTTGATAACATTAGTGTCAAAGTAAAATGAACCTAATTTGTAAAATGTTAAAGTCACAAATTCAGTACAACTGATTTTAATTTGGAACGTATAAGAATGCATACATGAATTTTTTTATTCGATAACAAGATAGCCCTTGACTGCCGTCTCACCTGATGGTAAGTGACGATGCAACCTAAGATGGTAGCGGGCTAACTTGGATGGGGTATTATAGCAGTGTAAATTCAACCCATACCCCTAATCGGTTTCTACACGCCACAACGCTTAAACGCTTGGCGGCACGTCTTTGACGGTAGGGTGGTAACTAGCCACGGTCAAAGGCTCCCACCAGACCAGACCAGAGACAATTAAGAAATTATAAATTCCTAAATTGCCCCCGCCGGGAATCGAACCCGAGTCCTCGGGTTCGATTCAATGGTGCGCTCACCATTGCACCAGGGAGGTCGTCAAAATGTAGAAGGTATAGCTAAAGTTTAATTCAATTGTTGACCGTATAAGAATTTGATGACACTAGTGTCAAAGTAAAATGAACCTAATTTGTAAAATCATTAAAGTCACAAATTAAATAACAACTGATTTTAATTTGGAGCGTATCGTATAAGAATGTATACATGAAATTGAGCTCTAATTCAATCAAATTAGGGTTCATTTTACTTTGACGCTAACGTCAAAGAATATGTAGGTATACTAAGCTGATGCCCGCGATTTCGTCCGCGTGGGAAGTCTTTGATTTTCTGGAATAAAAAATAGCCATCGTACAAACAAATTCGTCCACTTTATTAGTCAGATTAGTATTTAGTATAGACTAGCGGCCCGCTCCGGCTTCGCACGGGTATAAAATATATAGCCTATGTCATTCACTGATAAAATGATTAAAATCGATACAGTAGTTTTGATTTATTCATTACTGCCTGTGGCCCGAACGTGTTAAATTTAGAGTAAAACAATTCTTCTTTCCCTAAACCTGGTTTCATAACATTGTCACAATAATACTCCGATGTTGCAGGATCTAAGTCTAATCAGAATCTTAAAATATCCACTGTATCTATTACAATGAATTCAGAAGAGTCATTTTTGCATTAACCTTTGGTAGGTACCTACCTATATTACAGACACAAAGATAAATTTCTAAAAAGTCAGAGATGCATGACCGGGATCGAACCCGCGACCCCCCGAATACCCCTAGGTAGTCTCCTAAGACTGCAGTCCTAAACATGGCTATCACAGCTTTACTAGCTATTATACTTCGCATCTTTCCCGAAGATGATTATTGTTTACAAGCAGCAGATCGCGAGATTGTGCTGTCCTTATCACACATTTAGAGCTATTTAATATATATAAAATATATATTTTTATTATTATTTTTAAATTTTATTCTGATAAAAAAGTTTCTTATTTACTTCCACTGAGTATTATTAACCAAACACACTACCCGGCCGCTTGAAATCCCGCTTAGTGTCATTACGTGATTTTGTGTCGTCCGAGTCACACGTCCAACAAAAATTAAGAAAGCGTGATATTTTATATTAATTTAATTAGTAATATTGTGTGTAGGTATAGGTATAGGATATTCAAAATAGAAGGAAAATAGTCTCATCAAGTTCGTCATCTGAAGATTCATCGCAACAGTATCTCCGGACAAAGGAATCAAGGTAAGATTTGAGTATTTTCTACCTTCTTTAATGTTCAATATTCTCTCGAAAGTTTTAGTTATTTATATCCCCACGGGATATGTTAATTACCCCGACGCAAAGCGTGTTTGAGAATTATTTGGAGGATTTCAAACTACCTAGTAATTAATTTGTAACTTAATGTTACACATATCCCGACGTAAATCGTGTGTGGAAATTGTATCCCGACATATATTGTGTGTGGATTTATTATTAATTACTCCGACGTAAAGCGTGTGTGAGAATTATTTTGAGGATTTCAAACTACCTACCAACTAATTTGTGACTTAATGTTACACATATCCCGACGTAAATCGTGTGTGGAAATTGTATCCCGACATATATTGTGTGTGGATTTATTATAATATTTTAGTTTGGTTTGGTTTAGTTTGGTTTACCATTCTAGTTTGGTTCAGACGCAAAGCTTGTGTGAGATTTAATAGTAAGAATTTAAATTGCCTACCTCACAAAGTACATTAAAATAAAATTGATAAATATCGACTCCAAAGACGATATTTAAGTCTCTTCCGAGAAAATGAAGGTTTTTGTAATCTTTGGGCTCAGACCCAACGCAAAAAAGACAAGATCAAGCTTATGTGTCAATGTTCACCTGTCGAAAACTGTACATAATATGATTAAAAAGTACAGCAAGGAGAAACAGAACAAGAAGTTATTAAAATACTAAGCGATGGAGGGCGATTGCTGTAAGCAAACAAAAACAAGATGTATAAAATAATAATTAAAATGCTATAAGGCCATTTCTACTTCTCAGAATTGAGATTTAACAGCGATAAACCAAATCAGCTGTGCTCACAACCGAGTGTTTCGATTTGCAACCCGGAAGCTCTAAACGCACGGGGGGCTCCGCGTCGAGACGCGATTATACTTGCACTAGTATCAGCATCCCCTATGGCGGGTACCACAAGCGTCTGAGTCCGCGCCATGCGAGTGGGACGGGACACTTTAGCGTTCGACCCTACGCCCAAACTCCAAAGGTCCTTTGTCACAGGTACAAAAAACAGAAAAATGTTTTGACCTATCGCTGGCAGACTGCAGTATTTTCTTCATGACTGGGAATGATAAAATCATTTTGGATTATAAAAATTTTACCCTTATACCTATAAAAATTAAAAGGTTAAAAAATTCCATTTCATAGTTTTTGATATAGCAATATGAAAAACGCAATTTCTTATTAAATTGCAGCTTTTTGGATCATAGATCGAAATATGGTTTTGGTCGTTAACCACACTAGCTTTATTATTAACTGTATGAATTTAGAGTTTGATTGTTTTTCGGTTGTATTTTACTATCTCTTATGTATATTACAAAAGATAAAGTTATTGAAACCTTTCCTCCGTCTTCAAGTTCGTTAGGTCACTTATCAATAATTCTTTTTTGACGATTTCTTGTGTATTGGAAATTTTTTACGCATAATGTAAAAACAATAATTTTACCAGTATTATTTTATTCAAAGATTGATAATGTATACAAATAAGGTTTTTTAACTAATTAAGAAAATAAAAAAAAGTCATACGTGGCCCACAGAAAGGATATTTATTTGTGGATTTTAAATTTAAAAAGAAAAAATGTATAAGTACAACGTAACGTAAGAATGCGTACCCTTGAACTATCCAATACAGAACAATGTACCTACCATCAGAAAACTAGCTAGTTATGTTGGTTTGCTGACGCTAGACTATGGGTGTCTATGGGTGGGTTGTTTACAAAAAGAGAATTTTTTGGCACTCAACTATTTTGACAATTATAACAAATAATATATATGACTCTTTCCGAACGTTAAACAGATGATTTCGTATGGCGGAAGGATTATATTGATTCTGCAGGTTCCTCATTTTAAGACTTTTCCCTAGTAGAATAATTCACAAAATACATATACCGCCTTCTTCTCGTCTCGCCTTGCTTGTAGCCTTTAAAGCCTCAGTCATGCATCATGACTAAGTAATCGCAATATCTTATGAGGAATAGACAGCTATTGCCTATATCAATAAAATGGGCGCTATATTCTCACATCAAGCTATTTAGCGTTCCGGCACGATGGCGTGTAGAAACCGATAAGGGGTATGGGTTGAATTTACACTGCTATACCCCTTCCAAGTTAGCCCGCTATCATCTTAGACTGCAACTGAGATCGCAGTCAAGGGCTACTTTGCGTATTGCGTCAGTCCAATACGAACTTAATCTCAGATTTTGAATCTCGTCAAACGGTTAATATAAACACTGAATAGATTACGCGATCAGCGAGTCAGATACAGGATTTTTTTGATACACCTGATTTGGATTTATTTACCAATAATCAAAATTATGAATGTCAGAGATACGCTGCATGGAAATTAAGCTTAGTCTGAAATTATTGATGCATTCAACTTAAATTTTTATGTTTTTTTTTTTTACAGATAAATCTAATTGCTACGCCACATTAAATGTGTCAAGGCAGAGGGCTTTGTCGTACTGCTATATTGGCACATTTAGCCTTGTGCCCGGTACAGACCAACCTGCGGGTTTCGAAACCACCTAACCTATATTAAAATCCTACTTATCTGCTCTTTCAAAGAGCATCGTCCTTTCCATGTTAATCTAACCTTAGTGGCAGGGAAATTATTAGACAGTCACTACTGAGGCGCGATGTCTCTAATGCATCGCTAGACATAGTAATGGTTTCATTCCTAGTACGATTAAGTCATGGTTGTTTTATGCAAGAACAAAGGTTTAAATTATTGTGGTTCTAATATTATATTTTTATTTCAGGAAAACAGTTATCAGTTCGCGCTATCTTTTTATCTGACCAAATAAGCGAAATCTCTGGTCATAATACTACGGTATAAAGGTCTTTAAAGGTGTCTTGATTTCCTAATCTAGTACCTATTAATGTATGTACAGAATAATATCCCTAATGAATTAATCTCTCTAAAAGACTTGTCTTTAAACACATTAACTCTTAAAAAAGAATGCAAGCATCCTTAGCCTTACAAATATTCAAAACATTTCATTTGAATCGGAAAATATTCGTATTAAAATAATATAATTTATTTATATAAGATTTTAGAAAGGCTCAAAACCAAATAGTTTTTAACCGTTCGTTGTTTTGCCATATACTTATTAAAGAAAATTTTAAAGTGTATCCAGTTCTCCCTTAAAACATTTTGAGATAAAACCTATTCCTTGCATCAGTAGGAAGGTTGCCTTTTGTCAGTTAAAAAAAAAAAATCCCCAATTTTATCTCATTGTGTTAAATCAATTCTGGATATGTGGCATTAATTACGTATAACATTAAACGGTGCCCCTAACACGCGTCATGCGTCGAAGTTAACTGACCGTAAGGCAGGTGTTTCTAAAAGCAGCAAGTTAGTCTGAATCCTCATTTAATATATTTTAAAGTACTATTACAGTAGTACAATAAAACTTCTAAAAATCAGGTAAAACTGAATTCTTCGATACTTAATTTCAAAGTTAAAATTATTATTCAACAAATAACTTATTTCTACCTTAATACAAGAATAACGTAGATGTCATTTAATGATTTATAGTTTGGTATGTAAATTATTTCTGTCGATTAATTTGTCAAGTATCAACGAACAAGAAATAATTTATGTAATGTTGTTGCATTTTTTCGATGCTCTAAACCTCTGCTTGTAAACAATAATCATCTTCGGGAAAGATGCGAAGTATAATTAAGAATCAAACGAACTTACCTTGTGAAGTTTGATATCTAATTATACGAGTGTCTTGACCGAAGATGATTACAAACCCACCCACCCTAATTTTTTCAAAATCCCTCGACCTATCGAAAAAATACGGCTCTAAAGAATGACACTAAGCGGGATTTCAAGCGACCGGGTAGTGTGTTTGGTTGGTAATACTCAGTGGAAGTAAATAAGAAACTTTTTTATCATAATAAAATTTAAAAATAATAATAAAAATATATATTTTATATATATTAAATAGCTCTAAATGTGTGATAAGGACAGCACAATCTCGCGATCTGCTGCTTGTAAACAATAATCATCTTCGGTCAAGACACTCGTATAATTAGATATCAAACTTCACAAGGTAAGTTCGTTTGATTCTTAAGTATACTTGTTTCATTACTATAGTATTATAGGTAACTTACCTACCTACTGGTACAGTTTTGATTCTATCTCTGAATTTCCGGGATAAAAAGGAGCCTATGTAACTCTCCCGGTCCTCAACTATACCCATGCAATAAATCACGTCGATCCGTTCGTTGCTTTGTTGTGGCGTGATTGAAGGACAAACCAACAAACAAACACACTTTCGCATTTATAATATTAGTAAGGATATTTAGGATTTAGTTTTAATTTTTATTATTAAAAACATTATATGTTTATTTATTGTTATCATTATATATTTAGTGTTTTTCAGTATGTGGTTAAAATAACCTTCCGAAAACTTCAGTTTAGGTAGTTCACCTAGTTTTTCCAAACTTCGGAAAATTATAATAGTTTTATTATTTGTCAAGACCCTGGTTGTGTACGAGTTCAATGCCCACTGTGCCTGCATATAGTGTGAGCGAGAAGGAGCGAGCGCGTCGAACAAATTCTGTGCTGGCGCAAAAATACCTAAAATCGACAACGAGCCGCGCCGTAATGAACCCTTAACCGTTGAAATAGACGTGGTATTCCGGAGGTGCATAGAGATAAAAGTGTATTAGTCTATTGTGTGAAAATTGTTACGAATTTTTCTGAAAACAGATATCTATGTTTGAAATTGTGAACATAATATTATTTTGGCAGACCAGATAAGAACTTGTTTTAAAAAGTCTTTTCTCTTAAAAGGAGATAGGTAGATGAGAACTAATCAGTCACTCACATAACATTTAACGATCTTAATACATGCCTACTATACTTATAATAAAACTGTAACGAGAGGAATTCTGTACATTAAATATATTCTGAAAATTTTAATCGGAGGATGCTTTCAATTTATTTTTTGAATTTTTTATCTGTCTGTCTGTGCGCGCGTCACGTGAAAACTACTGAACCCGGAGTATTAGCTACCACTATACCAAACATTTAAATCCGTTCCTTTTTGTTTATCAGGATACTTTTTATCCTGATAAACAATAAGGTTTATCCGGGATAGGGTAAGTTTGTGTTGATTTTGCTCCATTTGAATTTAATAATTCTTCTTTAATTATAATTTGTATTCTATTAATAATTTCCTGTCATTGTTTCACATCTTTGTTTACGTGTTGTGTGTCTCTTCAATTTTTTCGTGTTTCTTCAATTTTTTAAAAAATTTCCGCCATTTTTTGTGTTGACTATAGGTGTACAATTATATTTCTACAAAGTCCTACACAAAATATCATTTTACTTTCGCACCAGAGATATATTCGGCGAACAAGTACCTAACACGTATGAGCAATGGTCCGTGAAATTCCAAAGGAACATTTTATTACGATTCCGCGAAACCGAGTGAATCTAAACATGGAAAGAGATCGCATGGGATATCCGCAAGAGTCGCAAGAGCCGCAAGAGCCGCTAGAGGCATTCGTAGCTTATTTTTCATGAATCGCTTTTCATGAAATGTACTCCTACAGGAGGAGGAGGAGGAGGAGGAGTATTAGATTTAATTCGATTGATCGTAATCATTTTAATGAACCATAGAGGCAATGAATTAGAGCTGAATTTCATGCATTCTTATACGTTTACGTATATGGATACGCTCCAAATTAAAATGTGACTTTAAAGTTCATTTTACTTTAAATCAATAGTTCATTTTACTTTGACACTAATGTCATCGAATTGTTATATCTTTTATTTCACTAAAAAGATTTAAAGTTATATTCTTCAGTAAGACCGCGCCCACAATACATGTACGATCATCTTTACATTGACTACGTGATTCAACATTATTTTTTTAAGGTCCTAGAAAAATAGCATGGGGTAGGCATTGTATTTTCTTTTTTATTTTCAAGGTTTTTTCAGTTATAACTCTCTGTACATACCTACAGTAGATAAGCAAATATACTCGGAAGTTCAGGACTTTTTTGCAATTATCTGCATAATTCGACTTCTTTGTTTTTTTTGGTTTTGATTTTGACTAGGCAGTTATCACCTACATGCACACGCAACATCTCTAGTTTGAATCTGTTGAACTATATATTAAGTCTATGGTTAAAGCATAGTACCTAGGTATCTTTGGTATAGATATAACAAATAAAGATACGTAATAAATATAGATATAGATAATGGCTGTATTTAGTAGACAAAGCGTGCAGGTTAACGGCTAAACAGATACGCAGCGCTGCATTTCCTAAACTAATGAGCTGTGAACCGATGGATTAGCCCTCGACCCGTGCCGGCTAATATATTAAATCAGCCCCGCCATTTGTCAGGGCCTTATTAAATTGTTGCGGAAATTGCGGTATTGATAGAAAACATTGTGACGTCATCATCATCTCAACTGATAGATACCCACAACGGAACGTACTCTTAACCGTTTGTCCCTGATCATCTTATTATCGTTTATAACGTGGTTCCCTTACAGAGATGGAGAATAGATAGATAGATAAATAGATAAAAACTTTATTGCACACAAGAAACAAAATTTAATACAACTTAAAACTACGCATGCAAAGGCGGCCTTATTGCTACAGAGCAATCTTAGCGACTGCGACAAGTATAACCTTATGCTTGTCGCAGGAGCGATGGCCGCTGGAGCCGAAAAGTTCTGGAGTGGAGACCGCGAACAAGCAACCCAAGTAGCACACGAAGGCTGCTTAGCAGCTGAATAACGAATTCCCGTCACGCTTAAAGCTGTATAAAAAAGCTGCATAAGGGTTGTATACGGCCGTATACAGCTCTTATACCTCTTAAATGGGCACAAATTATACAGCCTTAAGTTGAGTAAAAGATTACAAGTTACTCTTTATTCAGCAAATATGTCACGTGACGTAAAAGTGAAGTAGCAAACCATAGATAATACAAATCTAGCAAATTAATATACTTCGTGGAGTGAATTGAATTTGATTGAATACGTGTGGTTATATATTCAAAGTTAAGTGCATTGTTTTCATATTTATAAAAGAAAAATGATTGGGAATGCAATTTTACTGACATTATACATATATATTACCTAAGAAAATTTTAGTGCGCCACGAAAATATTCGGTTTTTAATTAGTTTCCTGATATAAATAAGCCGTGATGAAAACTTGAATAAACAATTTTTAGTGCTTTGAAAAGAATTATAAGATAAAAAGTTGTTATTATGATATCGAGAAGTAAAAACTAATGCAATCCATTCCTAATTCATACACAAAACATCATAAAAGTTGAAAAATGAATCAGTATATTTATATAGGTTATGAGGTTATACAATAAAATGGTGGATTCATGTTAAGCTGTAATGTGGGTCACATATCATCCATTATATAGCTATTAACTTCATAATAGTTCACACGTGCCCCCTTAATAAGTCAGTGTAATAAGAGTTCACAAATACCTCTTATACAGCATTTAGCGTAATTTTATCCACTAAACAGCCCTTATTCAGCCTAAGCTGTTTAAATATCACTGACAGCTATTATGCAGCTGTAGGATCACCAGTGTACTCTTAAAAGAGTCTTAATACGCATAGAGTTTCAAATAGGTCTAAAAGTGAGTATTTATACAGCTATCTGTGCTACTTGGGAAGCGTAGTGTGGGGCGCCCTCCAGCAAGATGGACCGACGACATAAAGAGAGTGGCGGGAAGTGGCTGGATGAGAACAGCTGAGGACTGAGTGTGGTGGCGCTGTTTGGGAAAGGCCTATGTTTAGCAGTGGACGTCCGCAAGTTGAAATAATGATGATGATGAATAAAAGACGTGTGGCACTCGGGGACTGCCGCGGTAAAGCTATTGCATAGCATTTTTTATCAACGCCATCTCACCGCTAGATGGCGTTGATAAAAAATGCGTCATCTAGCGGCTCACCGTAGAGGAGTCCCGTGTCAGGTTATTTTCATTACGGAATTTCTGGATTCGGTCTCCACGCTCAAGGCCCGCGATAGAAGCTATGCAATAGCTTAAAAACTTATCTAAACGCTAATTGAATATTAAATTGCTCATGTCCAATTATATTTATCTTCCCGCATTGCACCAATATCTCGGCGGTCACCAATAAAATACATGAAACCGCAGATTTCACAATACGCAAACCGGTGACCGCAACGATTTAATAAGGGCCTGATTTAATATTCCTTTTTAGGCGCTGACCTCTATATTTAAACTGTGATCAACACTGGACTTGCTGTCCCTATACAAATGAGAGGATCAATTTGAATATACTTTGACATATGTGTGTCTCTGGGAACTAATATTATTGCAAATGGCGCACTGAACTCTATAATTAATCTACGAAATCATACAACAACGACAACAAAATCACAGATTACTTATAGAGGTTTATTGCAATATTAGGTACCTTTTAGTAGATACTTAATACCCACTTTATAGGTGCTTAGTACTTACATACACGAAGTACGTATGTGGTTTACGTATAGTACTTTGAGTATTAAATCGACCTCAAAGATGTAGTATGTACAAAGTACATCTCCTGAGTGCAAATTTTCTCTGCCAGATCATCAACGACAAGGTCTTTCACGAGTTAGGCTGTAATAAGGCAACAAACAGACAGAGAGACATGACAGACGCACTTTCGTATTTATAATATTAGGTATATTGTACCTCCTAATAAAATAAGTTAGATAATAATAGGTACATATAATTTATACCTAATATATACCTAATTTAACTAGATGATGCCCGCGACTTCGTCCGCGTGGATTGAGGTTTTTTGATCCCGCAAAACTCTTTCATTTTCCGGGATAAAAAGCCTATGTGTTATTCTAGATTAGGTATGATTTATCTCTGGGCAAAACAGCCAATCGATGTACTGCAAAAACTTAGAAAACAAACATTGCCATTGCATTAATCATTATTCCAACACTACCGTGCACTAGCCTATGCCACCCGAAGTATTAATTGACACATCATTCATAAAAATCGGCTCAGTATTGGATAGAATCAGGCGTTACTTTGCGGAAGTTCATGATTAGCAAGAAATGGTTAGAGTTATTTTGCTATAATCCGCCAACAGAAAAAAAAGACGTGTGGCACTCGGGGACTGCCGCGGTAAAGCTATTTTTTTTATCAACGCCATCTAGCGGTGAGAGGAGTCCCGTGTCAGGTTATTTTCGTTACGGAATTTCTGGATTCGGTCTCCACGCTCAAGGCCCGCGATAGAAGCTATGCAATAGCTTAAAAGACATGTGGCACTCAGGGACTGCCGCGGTAAAGCTATTGCATAGCATTTTTTATCAACGTCATCTAGCGGTGAGAGGAGTCCCGTGTCAGGTTATTTTCGTTACGGAATTTCTGGATTCGGTCTCCACGCTCAAGGCCCGCGATAGAAGCTATGCAATAGCTTAAAAATCTGTGGTGAAAATGTGAATGCCGGTGGCATTACTTGCTTGGGAACTTGGCTTTTTTGCTTGGTTGGGAAGGTAAGCGGTGCTTAGCTTTTAACTGCATGTTTGACCATACAGATTTTTTCTGTTGGCGGATTATAGTAAAATAACTCAACCTTTTCTTAATAATCGGCTCAGTAGTTAAAACGTTAGTGGAACACACGTAAATACATACGTATACTACAGCTAAGCGCTTTTTCTAAGCCTCGATAGCCCTCGCTAGCTCGATAGTTGAAGGTGTGAACTGAAAACTGTAAGGTCGCAGGTTCGAATCCCACCCGTTGCACTATTGTCGCACCCACTCCTAACACAAGCTTTCCGCTTATTTGGAGGGGACAGGAGAATATTAGTCAACTTCAGGTTGGCTAATATTCTTGAAAAAAAAAAAAAATCATAACCAGTTCCGGGTTTACCGTAGTCGTATAAAAAGTGGCATACCTATTCCAATTTTTCATATTTACGCACGTCCTTCCCGCGACCAACCAAATACTTATATGTATTGTTTGTGAACGAGACAAACCTCACTTTGCATTTTTTTATCCCGCCTTTCTATTAGGGTTAACCATCCCTCGTAAATATAAACGAGGGTTTTATTATTTCACTTACGATCTCCGTCGCTGCTGTCCAACGTATAGAGCACGAAATTAAAATAATGGAAACGCTAAATCGCGTGCCGGTACGGCTTCGGTACGGCCTCGCTAAAAGCATAGAGAATATGTGATATTGTTATGGGCTAGAAATACATAAGTTTTTTTTCATCATACCTATTCGACAAACGAATATTGGCTTCAGATGATAGCGGGAGCGTAATTTAATTTTTAGTCCCATGGGAGTTTTCATTTCTCTCTTCTGATTGGTCCGCGTTCGTGCTTTAGTATGTGTTTATTATTACTGCGATCGTTGCAGAAATTCAAAAAACTCGAAATTCAAAAATGTTTGAACAGCTGTTGTCTTCGATAAGTCACGTGATCATAGACGGTTGATACTCCTAGCTTTTTCTCATAGGTAATGATGAAAAATAGTGTGTGTCACTCGGGGCCAAATTTTTTGTTCTCGGGCGGCGTATATTGAATTCCTCGCTACGCTCAGGATTCTACTTTAGAATCCTTCACTTCGCTCTGAATTCAAAATAGCGCCCTCGGGGAACAAAAATTTTCTTTGGCCCCATATAACACAAATAACTATTGTCTGGTGGGAGGCTTTGGCCGTAGCTAGTTACCACCCTATTACTGTCAGAGACGTGTCGCTAAGCAATTAATTAATTAAGCTAAAAAAAAAAAAAAAAATTAGCGTTCTGGCACGATGGCGTGTACAAACCAATTAGGGGTATGGGTTGAATGATGTTGAATACATGCTAAACCCATTTCTATTAGCCCGCTACCATTTTAGACGCATCGTCACTTATCATCAGGTGAGATTGCAGTCAAGGACTATCTTGTCAACAAATAAAAAAAATTAAAAAAAAGTACTAAAAATAGACATAACTATACAAAAACTAAAAGGTTATTTTTTTTAAAGAATATCAGCCAAGCTGAAGTGGACTAATATCCTCATATCCCCTCCAAATAAGCGGAAAGCTCGTGCTAGGAGTGGGTACGACAATAGTGCAACGGGTGGGGTTCGAACCTGCGACCTTTCAGTTTTCAGTCCGCGCCTTTAACCATTGGGCTATTGAGGCTTCCCTTAATAATAATATTATGTAGACGGGTAAAAAGTTTGTTATCTCATATAAGAGAATTTTTGCTACTTTATAGGTAGAAAATTTCAGGAAATAACTTCCGATAGGTGCTCCAACGTTAAACTTGGAAGACTGTAAAGTTTGATTGGTCCCCGGAGAACTAACTTACTAACTGGTGCTTATAAAAGGTGTATTACTTCTGGACTTGCGTAGAATTGTTAATTAAGTAGAAGTGGGATGTAAGTGCGACGAGTCGGTTGAGTGGTAGAGTAATTTAGTTAAGTACTTCTATTATTATTACCTTATTATTACCTTATTATTACCTTATTATTACCTTATTATTACTTATTATTACCTTAGATTACGTTCCGCCAGTCTATCTAAATGGCACCCCTATGAATAGAGTTACCGAGTTTAAATATCTGGGGCATATTGTGACTGATAACTTATCGGATGTTAAGGATATAGAAAGGGAGCGTAGGGCATTGGCGGTCCGATGTAATATGTTGGTTCGCAGGTATGCACGTTGCAATAAAAAAGTTAAGCTTACACTTTTTAAGGCTTATTGTCAAACTTTCTACACGTGCAGCCTGTGGGTAACATATACGCAGAGGGCGTTTAATGACCTACGCATCCAGTATAACAATGGCTTCAGAATGCTATTGGGGTTGCCGCGGTTCTGCAGTGCGTCACAGATGTTTGCTGAGGCTCATATAGATGATTTTTATGCTATTATGAGGAAAAGAGCAGCATCTGTGATGAGTAGAATGCGTGGGAGCTCCAATGGTATCCTGAAGATTCTGGCGGGAAAAATGGACAGTCCATTTCTGAGACACTGGGTTGGCATGCACATGCATTCTCAGTGTTTCAGAGAGGGACGATATATGAAATGATTTAATGTACTAACATAGTTTTTTAAGTTAAATTGATGTGACTAACAATAACATTATTTAAATTTTATGGATTTATATCTGAAATAAATATTATTATTATTATTATACTTTGTTTGTACTTTGGTAATAATAATATCTATAGGTATACCTATCTACCTATCTGTAGGTAGATCAGCCCCCCCGATACAGACCCTTCCGATAAATTATTTATCGATCGATTCGGTTTGTTACCGTACGATAACATATATTTTCAATTCGTAAATGCTCTTGTAATCGAATGTATCTTGTCGATGTCGATAACGTAGTCGATACCGAATCGTATCCTCAAACCAAACGCTCTGAATCACACGACAAAATTTTTTTATACGAGATCGATATCTAACCGTATCGACACGGTATGTTATCGAACAGGTCTGAATCGCCCCCCAGTGCACTCGGAACATCTTTCCACGCCGCTCTACATAACGCGGAAAATAGGACAATGTGGAAAAACATCGTATGGGAGAAGGTGATCCGTGCCAAGGATCGCGACCCTCAGTAATGAGGATGACGATGCAAGGAGGGAGGATACCTATCCAATTGTATCACTGGTTTCCTGGAAGAGATCGACAGCTATCGTAGGTAGCGATCTGCCAGATTTTATACATTGTTAAGTTTCTTATGCTCCTTATGTTTTGTGATGTACAGTAACAGTACAGTATTATAATAACTTTGGCCAATCTCCATAGAGATTAGCCATCTGCGCGGGAGATATTATAGAGCACAAGTGTGTGCGTAAATATATAGGTACACTCTCTATTCCCTCACTCTCATAGTCTGATGGGACGGAAATGCGACACGACCGGAGAGAGATCAGGCATAGGACGGACAGCTTTACGTGCTCCGCAAAGCACGGAGACGACTCACCGCCAACTTCCTTACTCCGGGCTAGAGTAGAGAATTTCTTGACAGAAAAACCCAATACATTTTTGGCTCAACCCGGGAATCGAACCCGGTACCTCGTAATCCGCAGTCGAACTTGCTAACCACTAGACCAACGAGACAGTTACTTGATTATAATTATCAAGAGGTTTCCCAAAATCCGTAACGGCTACTAAAGTCAGAAACTTTAAAATGAAACGTTTCATCAATCCAGGTTACACTTCATAAAGAGTTTTGCACTGAAATCAAAATGAACGTTCCTCTAATTCCCGGCAAACTGATTACGATCCGTAAAGTCGGCGTAACGACTCATTATGACTGCCGAAACTTTATTTCACCTGCTTAGGGTTGTCACAATATGTCACCACTGTGTAATTTAATACGAGAAAAGTTAAATAACCGGTCAAATGCGAGTTGGACTCGAATACGATGGGTTCTGTACCAGAAAAACGCCGAAAACAACGTGTATCTAGTAGGAGAGCCCCCTTTAATTTTGAATTAATTTTTAAGCTATTGCATAGCTTCTATCGCGAGCCTTGAGCGTGGAGACCGAATCCAGAAATTCCGTAACGAAAATAACCTGACACGGGACTCCTCTCACCGTTAGATGGCGTTGATAAAAAATGCCATGCAATAGCTTTACCGCGGCAGTCCCGAGTGCCACACGGCTTTTTTATTTTTATTTGTTATTATAGCGGCAACAGAAATACACATTCTCTGAACATTTCAACTCTCTATATACTACGGAACATGAGACAGACAAAGGTAAAGAAATGAAATTAAGAGAGAAAGTCTCAATAATTGTAGTTGACAGATGAAAGAATGACGGTGAAGTGAATAAGAAGAAAATTTGTATAACCTCACTAATTAAATCAGTATATTATGTAGCTCAGATTAATGTAAGGTGATCTAACTGGCCTAATTTATTGGTGCGTGAAAGCCTGGGACAACAATTAGAGGCTCGAATAAATATTAATTATATACGAGTATGCATAATCGCATTACATATTTATCGGCGCAACACCGAGGCTTGTGGAGGACCATGCAAGAGACCTATGTCCAGCTGTGGACGTCTATCAGTTGATAAGATTACACATTTCACATTGTACGAAACTCTACATATATAATACAATGTTGTAAAATAACAAGCTATTATATTAGCTTATTGTCAACCCTATAATCAAGGACTTATGACCGAGGCCTGTTGTCCCGGCAAAGTTTGATAATGTTGGAACTCTTTGCTTTGTTCCCCTTACCACAAATTGTGTGATACGAGATAAATTTTCAGATAAAATAAACGCAAAATTCGGTTAAATAAATATTTGTATAACTGAATTTTAGAACATACCTAATTATGTTCTAAAATTACTTACTGAGTTAGGTACTTGGTACTTTTTGTTCATCATCATCATCATCATCATCATCATCAACAACAACAACAACAACAACAACAACAACAACAACAACAACAACAACAACAACAACAACAACAACAACAACAACAACAACAACACCAGCAACCTATCAACGTCTCACTTCTCAGCGCAGGTGTATTCTCAGAGAAAGGTTATAAGTTCATAGTCCACCGTGCTGACCCAAGGCACATTTTTTTTTATTCAATGACAATAGTCCTTGACTGAGATCTCGCCTGATGGTAAGTGACGATGCAGTCAAAAAAACTTGGAAGGAGTATGCTAGATTTAACCCCATATCTATCCCAAATCGGCTTCTACACGTCATCGTGCCGGAACACTAAATCGCTTGGTGGCACATATTTGACGGTGGGGTGGTAACTAGCCACGGCCAAAGCCTCCCGTGCAGGCCAGACCAGGGATAATTCCGAGATTATAAATCCCCAAATTGCCCCCGCCGGGAATCGAACCCGAGACCTCCCAGTTATAGGACCACAGCGCTCAGCACTGCGCCAGGTAGGTCAAAAAAAAAAAATTTTGGCAGACTTCACACACCTTTAAGAACAATCAGGTGTGCAGGTTTCCTCACGATGTTTATCTTCACCGTTGAAGAATGTGATATTTACTGGCGCATATAACTCAGACAAGTCATATTTGCGTGCCCGATATCGAACCTGCGACCCCCGAACCAGACACAGGTTTAGAACCACTAAGCTGTCACTGCTCTATACTTTGCTAAACACCTCTAAAAACTTTAATAACTAGAATAAAAGCGAATACATCCAGATATAGATCAATGTGCCAGTTATCCACCAGTAACTCGTTCACAGAGGGAATAATTAAGTATGGATTCCGTTCAATTTCTTTGTTCTTTGCAGTTTTATAGGTACAGCAAACGAATCTAGGATAGGTATAGGTTCAGTCTGAGTTTACCGAGAGTTTAATCTGCAACCTTGAATTATAAACTAATTCGACAACGCACTATTCTTGCTGTTGCAGAAATGTTATCCAAAATGTTAGGACATAGCAATGTTTGCGGACGCCTACATCATAATTAGGGTTGCCAGATTTTTTTTTCAGCCTATAAGGGACAAATGGTTAAATGGGCAAAAAAATACGGGATTTCAGTTTTTTACCCGGGACAAATAAAAAACAAAATTATCTAGTGTCATTTTTTTAATATATTTTTCCGAGGATCGAGACAGTTTTAACATATTTTTATTCATTTTAACATAATTAATATCTTTAAAAATCAATACAATTAAAAACGGTCATCAAGTCGCTTTTTCATGAACGTTGCGTGTGTGAATAGTTACTTGGATCGATTTCATAATGAAAAACAAAGTAGGTACGGTTCAAATACGGGACAGAGTCAGTCCCGCCGGGACATTTTAAACTATGCCTAAAATACGGGATGTCCCGGGAAATACGGGACGTCTGGCAACACTAATCATAATAGCTATTCGACCCGATCCGTCCAGTGATTTGAGCTATGTGTTATAGCTCAGGTAGTCAGTCAGTCAATCAGTCAATCAGTCAATCATTCCCTTTTATATACATATTTAGAAGTTTTCGGCAAAATATCGCTGACTTTGTAATATACTTGATGGAAAGACAGCTTTACAATCATAACAATTTAAGTTACAGATATGGTTAGCGTAACCATATCAAAATAATATGGTTAATAGGTTATTATAAAACACATGGCAACGCGTCGGTATTATTTGAATTACCAAATGCAATTCGCAGCGTTATAAAGTGTTAAATGAGAAGCGAATGTACGAGTATATAGCATTTCCCGGCACTATAGTAATTTATTGCCAGAGTGACACATCGAAATGCTTTGATTAATATATACAGTGAAATACGCTACCATTTCAGCAGGTATTTTACGTAATAAACTTTATATTAGACTAGTTGATGCCCTAGTGGATTTAGTTTTTAAAATCGCGCGGGAACTCTTTGATTTTCCGGGATAAAAAGTAGCTTATGTCACTCTCCCGGTCCTCATCTATACCTTTGCAAAAAATCACATCAATCAGTTGCTTTGTTGCGAAGTAATTGAAGGGCAAACCAACTAATCAAGAAATAAACCAACAAAAAAGTAAGGATAGATATATACAGGTATACCTGAGGCCAAAAATGACATAATATGTCCTCCCAGATAGCTAAAAAAAAAAGAAAATAAAACCGCGAGTGTTAAGCCGGAACACTGCGAAATTAGTTTCATGACATTAATTTCATCAACTTCTAATTTGTTGATGCAATTAATGTCATGAAACTAATTTCATGCCACTAATTTTGTAGTGTAAATTCGGCTTTACGGTTAGCAATCATTTTTGGCAATCTCGCGGGTGCAAAATCAGGCCGATTCAGCGGTTCTCCAGTTAATCAAGCGCCAAATAGGAAGTAAGATAACATTTTGTACCGGCACTGTCGTACATACTCGTAAATGACAGTGCAGTACTCGTAATATCTCACAGACTCCTCGGAAAGTTTGGCAACAGATGTACAGTCCTGTGCGAACTTCTTAATTGAATTGCCAAGTTGGGACGTGTGTTTCCTTTGAGCAATATTGCCGTCGCCGATAATAATTGGACAAATTAATACCGAATTGGATGAGTTATTGGTGAATTGAACTTATCATTTTGTAACAGATACAAAATCGTGAGTTTGAGTTACATTCATTCATAACTTAAGAGCGCGTCACTGCGCGTGTATGGTAAATCTTCAGATGCAGAATTGATTTTTACAGCAGTAGATCAAGTTTTAACTATCCAAAAAAAAACAGGCAAAAATTACTTCATATTTCCAAGGTACAATACTGGTACAAAAACCGGCTAAGTGCGAGTCGGACTCGTAAAACGAAGGGGTTTGTATCAACGAAACAGCGATTGACAAAGTCGAGCTAAAAAACACATTTCTTGTAAATTATTATTTATTTTTTTATTATTTTTGTTATGGCTGTAATACAAATACACATTCTGTGAAAATTTCAAGTATCTACCTATTTCGCTTCATGAGATATAGCCCGCTGACAGACGTGCGAGCGGCTTCGGCCGTTGCTAGTTACCATCATTTCTAGGCAAGCGCGCTCCAACCTAGACCTCATCAATGCTTTACATCATTGATTGTCGTCAAGCGCAAGCCTATCTCATAATAAAAAATAAAAAAAATAAAGAAAAAAAATAAATAAAAAAATAAAAAAATCGCTAAAGCGCATTTAATCTCAGATTCGTACCTTAAAAAGGAACGCACTCCATCAAAAAAAACCGTCAATGAAAAACATCGAACTAATCAAGCGTAACGTTTTAGTACCTACTGCTAAAATTAACCTTAGCGTAATCTGGTTTGTTTCCTCAATGTACTTTATTAATGTAGTTACTAGTTAGTACATTCTCCAGAAAAATACTTATCTTCCTTTACGGTAGCTATGAACAGTTGAAGAGCCTGGAAGAGATCGCTAGGCAGCTATAAGGCCGCCTGTATTTATGCGACCTCCGTAGTGGTGAGCGCTGTGGTCTTAACTGGGAGGTCTCGGGTTTGATTCCCGGCAGGGGCAATTTGGGAATTTATAATTTCTGAATTGTCTCTGGACTGGTTTAACTTACTCACACCTTAGGTTAAACTCGGCATAAAAGTAGCCTAGGTTAAACCTTGTATGATCCTCTGCCGTATCTAAAAGAGACTCGTCAAAATCACTCAAATAATCATAATTATTTTACTATTATGAGCTTAATAAAACTCAATTATGTCTATCACAGACAGAATTCAACTTTATATAGTTGTTTAGACAAACTTAAAGTTAACTGGGCGGTTACCTGAAGACTGACTTCAAACTTAAAGGTCCTTGTACAATATACGACATCTTGGGAAGTTTGCCTGCATATATGCACACTTGTACAGTTCTAAACGAACTTCATAATTTGATTAATAACTTGGAATATGTGTTTCCTGGTGCTTCAACGTATAGAATAACAGATATTAATATAATTTGAAAAATAAGTGACCTGAATAATTCAGTTTTAGATTAGTGTCGCATGATTTAATATTGGTTTATAAATATTTTCAATATTTTCAATAGCTGATGCCTGCGACTTCGTTCGCGAGGCATTTAATTCCCGCGAGAACTCTCCTATTTTCCGGGATAAAAAGAAGCCTATTCCAGACTATATCTAATCTATCTCTGTGCTAAATTTCAGCCAAATCAGTTCAGACGTTGCGGTTCAGGCGTGATTGAGTAACAAACATCCATATATTGAAACTTTCGCATTAATAATATTAATAGGATTCATCTCTCTCAACCCAGGTTATAATTCCAAATACCAGGAATATCTATCAAAAATATTATGTATCTGAACCACTGGAATGAAGCTATGCGCCAAAAAGCTGGTTACATTCCCTGCTAAATGGTCGCCAAAGTAACATCCAATCTTTCGGTCACGAAACATATTCCCAAGATCTACACCAAAATGGCATAAACATGAAATAATTATTAGTTCTACTCACATAAACCGAATCGAATACGAGGTAATGTTACAATGTGAGCATGGAATAAAACTTTTTTTCGAATGGAATAATACAAGTAAAAGGACAACACAATTTTCAAAGAGCGTCAATAATTCGACACTAGGGATATCAGTACAATCATAAAACTTTTTATATTGTCATATCAAATGGGTCTTTTACGACTCCTTGGAAGCCTCCGTTTTTACGTCTGATAGTGTTCTAAAAGACATCACAAAGTCACTGAAGGCCTGTTATATAAACAAATACAATATTATTTAGATGAGGTATAAAAGGGATAAAATATTATATTTTGTATTAGTAAAATTGAATGGGCGTGCCTTGTGAAAACCTGCTAATGCCTAAAGGGTCATTTACACTTATCACTTATGACTAGATACATTTTGGTAGAACCATCCAAAGTGATAAGTTTGGATTTAATATCAATTTTATTTCATCCAATGTGAAATGCATTGACCACTTACTTTTTGAAGACAATTGCAAATTCGCCTAAGTAAACTCTGAGACCTCGCTTCGCTCGGTTAATTCCTCTTAACTATTCATATCGAAGCAAGCAGGACTAAACTTTCTCATCACTATAAATTCTCTTGGTTACAAGTTTTAATGAAACAGCAAGATAAACCTACACCGACAAATTTACAGTTGTCGCCTTCACAAGTTTCTAAGTATCATGTTTTTAGATTAAATTCCCCAGAAGAAAGCAACTTAAAGTATTCGCTGTACTGAGCACGATAAAATTGTGTGTAAAACATGTTTTGCTCCATAAAATATTCTGAGAATTACTGAAAACTAAAAGTTAAGACTAATAAAATTCCTCCTTGTTTGAAGTAGGACCAAACGAATAAGGGTCTCCTAGAACTGTATCAATAAAGAATAATAAATGAAAATACATTTTCATTAAATGAACTTTATTTAATTAATAGGTATTCAATTCAATTGAAATTTAATCATTAATAGAAATTAGTTAATAAATATCAGTTCAGTTGGACGTTTATTTCAATCAACAATATTCACTTTGACTTGCTCCAACAATTTAGATTTCGTTCTGTTTATTTTCTTATATTTAGGATTAGCTTTAACGGATCGTCTGATGCTGCTTCTGGTCATGACTCTGTCGAATATTTCTTCACTGGTGTCTTCGCTGCCATCATCAGAGAAATGGTTGTTCATACTATCGTTCATTTTCTTAGTAGGTCTTAGTAAAACAGGTTCTGATGTGTCATCCGAAAATATACTATCCTCAAAAGCCCTATCGTCGTCGCTAGTAACTTTTTCGCTACTAAATTGACGTACTAAAACCCTTGCCTCTGCACACGGTGCCTCTAAGTTCTTTTTCTTCTCTTCTTTCTTTTTAGCGCCTTCTCGGTTACTCGGTTTATATTTCATAGGAGAAAAGTCGACTCTACGTAGAAAACTAATGGGGTCCGCGAAACGCCTACTATATTTTCGTGTTGCTTTTGTTTCAGTCTTTACTGGTTCTGGTTTATCTATGCTATCATCATTTTCCATGGCAACACCGGAGTCAGAATTCGATTCGACGTTAATTGTGATCTCGGGTAGAGTGCAGTCTGCCTTCAACTTAAGCTTTTGATTAAGTTCATCAATTATTTCTTGTTGTTTTTGAATTATTTCATCCTTTTGTGCTAATTGCTTTTTAACTGCTTCTGTTCTTAGAGCTAGGTTAAGTTCATACTTTTGCAGTTCACTCGATAAGTATTCAAGTTCTTTTGACCTATTCATTTCCAATTTCTTTATAACTTCTGTTTGTTTTATGTACGTTTCTTTCATTTTCGCAATTTCCTTTTTATGTGAAAGTTTAAGGAATGTTATTATATTCAAAGCTTCCTGCAACGTTGTCGGCTGCATCTCTTCCTTGCTGTTGCTTGACATTTTCTTTTCTCTTTCAGATCTGAAACAAGAAAAAAAAACTTGTTCAAATACTTCTATAACAAATTCAACAAAGTTTGAATCCAGAGTACACGAAATCGTTGCGCTTAAGTCTATAATTTGCCAAATAAGTTGTTTGGCGAACTAAAGGACGAAGGCAGCGTTTACACTCTTAGTGGAGTCTACATAAACGCATCTCGAAAACGGTAGTGAAAGTCGCCCTTACATCAAAGGTAATAAATGCGTCAATCACTTCGCTAATTTCGCTACCGTATCCGAACACGTCGGTGTGTTAGACTTTAATAGCTAGTAAATACCAGAATATAATAGCTCCAATTATTACTTGTAGGTATCAGAACACAAGGAAGAAATTAAGCTTTTGTAAATGAGCAAAATGTACCAACAATTGATGCAAATTTATTTTTAATGGTCCAGTGTCAATTTTAATGGATTTTTAAGTAGCAAAAATCTGTTACCAACATCGATTAACAAAATATTGTTCTGAGAACCTTTTCCGCAATGTATTACTGGTTTTAATTTAAATGCCTTTAATGTTCTGCGCCAAACAACTTTTTAACGTGGCTCCACTGTAGGATTGTCTTTTTTTTATTGGATGACAAGATAGTCCTTGAAGGCGATCTCACCTGATGGTAAGTGACGATGCAGTCTAAGATGATAGAGGGCTAATTTGGAAGGGGTATGGCAATGTGCAAGTTCATAATCTTTTATTTTCAAAAACAACAAATAAATAATATACATCCCTAATCTGTTTCTACGCGCCATCGTACCGGAACGCTAAATTGCTTGGCAGCAAGTCAATGTTTTCTTCGGTTAGATAACTAAAAGGTTCAAAGTAGTTATTTTGAATGTTGATTAAAACTGTGAAGGTGATTTGGTAACACCTAAGCGCTTTTGTTAGCAACGGCATCATTTGATTACGTAAATCCAATTAAAATTTCAACATCGGCTTTTGAACCTTTTTTCAGGCTTTATTTAATTAAGCCACGCACGAGTGTTATATTGTGAATATGTGAAGCGTGACGGTGATATACGTATTTGAAATCGGTTCGATTTGTTTCTGAAAACCTATAAAAAATAAAGTGAAAAACTATTTGTTGTTTATTCGATTTTCGTTGGCGTACATATTTCAGTTTTTTTTTTTTTGTTTTTGAATACATCCTGGTAAAACCTACACGCCATAACTTTAGTTAGGTACTTTGATTCTTTAAAACCTTAAGCTAGATAATAATAATAATACAAAGGATTTATATTTGCCAAGTACCTACTTCTTCGTTAACCGATACCATCCACAACTAGACAAAGATATCTTACATGAGCTTAACCAGGCCTCGATCTTGCGCCGCTTGAATCCAGCGACTGCCATTGCCATGTTAAACATGATTAATATTAAGTATCTCTTCTCGTTCGAGAGAAGATATTCTATGCCCAGTAGGGCTAACATGCGCGCCACGAGAAAATTTTGTCTACACGCTTACTCGTAATCTCTATGTAAACCTCTATGGAGGTTCACGAGTAAAGTGTAGATAAAATTTTCTCGTGACGCGCATGTTAGCCCTACAGAAGGCCTAGCATGCGCGCCACGAAAAAATTTTGTCTACACATTCACTCGTGAATGTGTATGAGATTTCACGAGTAAATTGATAGACAAAATCTCGTGGCGCGCATAAGGAATGAATGCTTGAAGGAAAGATTGAATTGAATGAATAATTATCGAAAATCCAACTTAAAGAATATCATTAATTATAGATACAGATGCGAACTAACGCGTACATAATTATACGAAAATATCTTGATAAAAAAAAAACATTCTTGTTGAAGTCATCTTTATCACTGAAGGTATTTATCCATTACATTCATCATTCATTTTTTAATTCACATTCCCAATAGGTAGGTAACCTACAACTACTGTGCTACAGAAGTACGTGCAACGAATTCCGCGAATACCAACAGTGTTTATATCGATCTAACCGTGCACCCGTCGCTTCGATATAATAATAGGGTATTGTTCTCACAAAATGACCTTTTCCAAACAAAACAGCTGATATTTTTGTTTCATATCCTCGGATCCATTGTATTGTACTACTTTGCAAGGCCGTTTTGCGCGACAAAACTAGTATTTAAAAGGCTAGAAGGTACTATCACTCCCTTGCTATTTACAGCTTTTTCAACCAAGGAAGTATCTACATCATGTCTAAGTAGGAACGATTTATATCACAATATTTATTTTTCTCATAGTTCTTTCTATTTGCGATTCATAATCTCCTTCTTTTTCAACCGATGACGTCCACTGCTGAACATAGGTATCTCGCATAGACTTCCACCTGTCTCGGTCTTGCGCCGTCTGCATCCAACGGCCCCCTGAGATTGTTACTATTCCACCTGTTGGGGGAGGCAGCCAACACTGCGCTTTCCGGTGCGAGGTCGTCACTCCAGCACCTTGAGACACTAACGACCATCAGTTCTTCGTTCTTTCATCTTGATTCCCGCCCATTGCCAATTTCAGCTTCGCGACTCGATGAACTATGTCGGTTACTCTGGTTTTCCTACTCATTCCTGATTTGATCTCGCAGGGATATTCTGAGCTCTCTCCATCATCCACTGAGCTAGAGATATCTGGCTGAGCGAGCCTGCCACATTACCCCTAGCCCCTTTTATTTATATTAACTTTTTAACCCATTTAAAAATAGAAATATGTATAAGTTAGAATGTACGTATTAGATACCCTTTTTATTTTTTCATATTTCTGTTATACCTAACCTAATTTAAATACTTTGTTGAAATTTTACTTTTTTATAATTATATTTCAGTGTAAAATTTAAAGTTTATTCTATTGGTACTAATATAAAGATTATTATTAATATTTAATATAGGTACGTACCTGTACACTATGGTTTGCAGCTATTATAGCTTATGATAGTAACTATGTAATTTATGTTATAGCCGCATTTAAATTATTAATTTTATATATTGTTATGTACTTATTATATGTATACAAAAAATTACTAGCTTCAAATAAACACCTACTGAATTTATTCTGTTTATATTATGTGTGTACTTATTTATATTTTTAATAACAAAAACTCCTTTAAGAGGACGATTTATAAAAATAAGTAATTAAACCAATGGTTCAGATTGGTATATCAAAATTTGATAATTATAATGATTATAATATCATGACAAGAAGGAATAAAAATAACATAAACATAAACAAACAATAACATAAAATTTAATAATTACCTGAATTCGAAGACCTCGAAAACTCCACAAGCACCGGTAAATATATAGATCATAAACAAAACACGATACACAACTTGTCTGGTCGATTGTCGAACACTGACTGAAAGAAAACAATAAATTAGCAAGAGGACTAATTGATTCCCTTCATGCACCTCTACAAGTCATCTTGAACTCTACACAATCATCTGCCAAGCAAAAATGAACGCTAAGGAGCCGGCTATTAGGTTGTGGGTGGCTTATAAGGTTGATAATCCCCTATTGTGTGAGTCAGCCAAGCTGGGCAAGACTACCTGCGTTCCTAAGACCCACCAAACGGGTTTCTGGACCAGTTTATAAATAGATTGTGGGAGAAAATGCACCGTTGTCTAATACCAGTAGGTATATGAAGGTATGTTTTATGTACTAAAGGTACTGACACAGATGTTCATAACTGGCACGAAAGCAATGCTTTGCTCTTAATTGCTCAATAATAACATGCCAAGCTAATATACTGCATGCTACTAATCAGCATGCAACTGTGTCAATCTATTTAATTAGTAGGTAAGTATGCATATTATTATAAGAGCATGCGAGTAATAAGAAAGCCCTCGTGTATGCTTTTCTTTATGCATGTACCTTTGTAAGTAGCTTTAAATAATCGCTAATGTTAAGTGTGTGAAACCATTTGCAAGTAAGTTATGTTCAATCAGAAACCAACAATAATTACATAATAATTATGTATTTGGTTTTGCAGCATGTTGTATGAGGCGCGGGTAAACATGGTTGAGAGTTCTAAGTTTTTAACATGCCAACAAGAATGTTTTATGAACATGTGTGCCATCATCTTAATTTGGCATAATGTAGATAGGTACTGTACTGACTATTGAGCTTTTTATATATTAGTTATTGTGTATTTTCTATGTTGTTGTAGTACAAAACAGACGCTTGAGGCTGTACTGCATTCTCTACATTGAGATGATAACGAAAGAACTTTCATACTTACTAGTAGGTACCTATTCGTGGTCATCAGCCTACACAGAAGTTCCCTTTTTCGTTAGGATATAGAGCTCAACCCCAGCATGCTGCTATAAAGTGCACAAATTAGATGCTCCCGTTTCATGCTATCCCAGTAAAAAAAATCACAATTTTCCCCACCACAAGGCGCGTGAAAATAAAACATATCATTGCGTATATTCTCATAAAAAAAGACTTCAAAAATATGGATTACACAATTTGTAGAAAATTCCAGAATTTGAATAAAGCATCCAAATTACTCGATGGGTTTTAAAATTTATTTCACAATATCTGGCGTAAGAAGCTTCTAATGTAGAATTAATGAAGGCAAATTGCTGTCGTACTTGGAAGGTGTTAATGGGGAAATAATTACTTGCCGAAATTATTCAATACGAGTAGCTTAAATGTGACGTCAAGACGTGGAAAACACAATACCTGCTTAATGACATGTGTCTTTTAAAAATTGTTATTTAAGAAGGTATAATATTTCCTTCACCTAACTCGTAGAGACCTATAAAGATATCAGTTCTGCGCCCGATATATTCTCTTCTCGTGTCGGAATTCTGTTCCATTGGACCATGAGAGTGACGGAACAGAGAGTACACCTGTATTTTCGCATACCTATTACCTAGGAAGGATTAATAAAGATTAACGCAAAAGCCCCCAGTTTTTGTTAAATATCTTGATTCTGGAATGTAATGAATGGTCATTCACAGAATTCACTAGATAGGTAACTTTTGTTAACAAAAGTAGTTAGTGCTCAATGCTTTGTATTTATTGTTTGCATCTTTTGTTATAAGTCAAAATTATAAACTCAGTAAACAGTAAACACTACAGTATATACCTTGCTATTATTTTTTTTACAAGCAAGTAGTAATCTTAAAGCATAAGTAATAAATTTTATATTTCTTAGAAAGTTATTTTAATCTCTATAAACACTGTAGGCCGTACCTACTTTATCTAAAGTTCCTTTTGTTTAGGATTCTTATATTTTTTGCGACTAATTATCGCCTTTTGTCTAATTACGCAACCGACGCACGTTTTTCGTGGACTTTATTTGTGAAAAGTTGGAAAAATCTCAGAACAGATTAGTTCTATTGTTCGACTTCTTTAATCTTATTGCGACGTTATTGTCTTTTTAAGACGCGACGAAAGCGTTTTTTCAATAAACTCATTCTAAATAACGTGCAAGTACCTACGTGTATTTCAAAGGATTTTTATCTATATCGATGTACCTACATATCCAGGAAAAGATAAAATGTACCTATGTCTTGAAATGAAATAAGTACGACCTAAATAAAATAATAAGGAAGTTGTTCCCGCAATTAATATCCGACTGTGTTTTTTTTTTTGGAAAGCTATCCTCGTCGATTTTTGAAACTAAGTTCTTGTTCTTTTAAATATAAATTAAAATATTTTGGAGATTGTGGTCCTGGTTCCACCACGCTGGACCAACGCAAAGTGGCAGACTTCATACACCTTTGAGAACATTATGGAGAGGAATCAGGCGTGCAGGTTTCTCCAAAAGAGTAAGTGGAAAGAGAGAGAGTGTGTGTGTATGTTTGTTACTCCTTCACGCCACAACGAATGGATAGAGAGATAGAACGGCTATACATAGGCTACATTTTATCCCGGAAAATTACAGAGTTTGGTTAGGAATTGAAAAACCTTGATCGACGCGGACGAAGCCGCGGGCATCGTCTAGTGTTACAATAAATTAAAAATTCCCCGGTTATTTCCTCTCACTGATTAAACTAGAGACCTACATGCACATGGGTTACATCTATTGCAACGTTAATTAACGCCATTTTTTAAAATTGGAATACGTAGGTAGGTACCTATGTGGCTTGTAAAATTAATATGCATGGACGTGTTTTCGTATTATAATAATATTATGTTTAATAGTAACTACCAATTTAAACTGTGCGGTTTAGCTCAATGGAATACGAGTAGGTGTAATTTCTACCTGTTCTTATTAATTTTGTTTTCATATTAAAATTAATGTTAGCTTGGATTTTGAAATAATTTGTTATCGTCAATACATCCTTATCTGTATGGGTAAATAACTTTAAAGCGAATGGAATTGCTTGGACTTACATTTATATTAGTCTGTGATTCTATGTATGTACTAATAGTAGATACAAGAAGTCCGAAGTAGTACAGTTTTTTCAATGTACTACTCGTACTACTAAGATTGTAATATACTACTAAAAAGGGCTAATCCCTGCTTAAAGGTCTTGAAAATGTTATTTTTTTTACGTTTAAATATGCCACCGTTTGATATATTCACTCCTTATAATCCCTGTTTTTCCCGGTAAAAACTCAAGGGTAGCTTATTGGTAGCCTCGTAATTACGAGGAAGTCGTACCGACATACAAATAAACACACATAACAACCACACTGTACTATCGCCTACGGCTGCAGTTTACGGTTAAATTAGAAACTATTAGGTATTTCACGCATTTTGCGGTAAATATAACAAAGCAGTGTTCCGACAGTTTTATCAAACTTTGCCCAGACAAGAGTTTCAAAGTTCAGGGCTGTCAATATTATTAGTTTACACAAAGTCTGACGACCTCCCTGGGGCAGTGGTGAGCGCTGTGGTCTTATAACTGGGAGGTCTCGGGTTTGATTCCCGGCGGGGACAATTTAGGAATTTATAATTTCTAAATTGTCTCTGGTCAGGTCTGGTGGGAGGCTTTGGCCGTGGCTAGTTACCACCTTACCGTCAAAGACGTGCCGCCAAGCGATTTAGCGTTCCGGCACGATGGCGTGTAGAAACCGATTAGGGGTATAGGTTGAATTTACACTGCTATATCCCTTCCAAGTTAGCCCGCTACCATCTTAGACTGCATCGTCACTTACCATCAGGTGAGATCGCAGTCAAGGGCTATCTTGTCATTGAATAAAAAAAAAGTCTGTGAATGATGATACCGTATATAGTTCTTGCAACTCACGAGGGTGCGTGGCTCATGGTTGTGTGCGTGTGTGGTATCTGTGAGCGGGATCATACATTGCATCAAGATTGCATCGGAAGTTTCATGTGCCTACTAGCTTTTGCCCGCGGCTTCGCTCACGTTAAGTTCGATTTTTTAAGTCCTATCCTCTTTGGGAGTTCAATTTTCAAGAATCCTTTCTTAGCGGATGCATAGAAACAATCCGATCCGTCTATTGGTTTAAACTGTGCATTGATAGATCAGTCAGTCAGTCACCTTTCTCTTTTATATTTTAACAAGCTTTTACCCGCGTCTTCGCTCTCGTTAAGTTCGATTTTTCAAACCACTATTTTGCCCCCATAGTGGTTTAATTTTCAAAAATTCTTTCTTAGCGGATGCCTACGTCATAATAGCTGTCTGTATGCCTAATTTCAGCCCGATCCGTTCAGCGCTTAGAGCTGTGCGTTGATAGATCAGTCAGTCAGTCAGTCACTTTTGCCTTTTATATACTTCCGTTGGTCTTCAACATACGGGCAAATCACAGTTCATACAATGCATCGAAAGAATGTAGGTAACACACACAGATAGTAAGTATAACACACACAATACACATACATTTGTCTCATTGTTTAATGTCTGACTCCATCACAAGAAACGGATACCTTGTCAACTTCAATTTCGGGGACTCGGAAGAAATGCCAAATTCCGACCCAACTCAAAACAGCCAAAGAAAAATAACTTTTAAGCGGCAACCCTATTAAGGTACGCTATGAAGTTTGACAGTCATAATGACTTTCTCAAGTTTTAAGTATCGTAATCAGTAGGTACCGACCTACCCTTCGGTGTTGAATATTATTTTGCATGAATACGATTCTTTAACCCGCACGATTTTGTCGTTGCGACGTACTCAAGGTACAGTCCCCCACGATTCTTCGAACTATGTGCCTTATGTATGGATGGATGGATTCACGCCACAACGGATGAACTGATTGGGCTGATGGAGATAGCTTGTAACCAGGATTAACACAAAGCTAAATTTTAATCATCTAGTAACAAATAAAACATTAATCTCTTATTTAAAATTGTTACAATATTTATTAAAAATTTATCTAAAGCTAAACTTTTCCGAGAGTTCTTATGTGGTGGAAACTTCAAGGAATTATTTACCGATTGGTAGGTACTACCGGCCACGTCAAGTTGGCCGTCGTCGACCGTTACAAAATGACGTCATACTGTACCGTTGACAAGAAAATAATAATTGTACTTTTTACTATATCTGACCACAACTATGACGAAAGTTTTCGTCTCTGGCAATGCTTTTCATGGTAATGACATCTTGAAAGTATAAAGGCGTAATTTTTAATTTCTTATTTTTTTCCGTTTGAAAAAGTCATTAATTAAAGTAATTAATAGTCTGCGCTATGCAAAACTTTTCTTTTTTTACTCATCGTAGAAGACGATCCGCTAATAATTGTAACCAAACAAAAACAAATAACTAATTTAAAGTTAACAAAAACATTCAAAACGTAACAATAACAAAACTTTGAAAAAATTTAGTATTGAGAATCGCGAACGGTACTTTGCTATCTGTACTAAACGGGTCTGATTTGAGGTGCGGTGCGGGGAAGCGCGGGGCGAGGTAGCGGCCAACTTGACGTGGACGGTTAGTACCTGAGTTAAAGTTAGGAGATTCAAAAGTTTGATTGTACCGCGGAGACCTAAGTTTAGATACCTGCAGGCGTAGCATAACTTCATTGTATACTGAGCTGGAATAAAAGTATTGTAGGTAGGTACCTGTATGAAACTTTAGAATTTTAAATCTATACTATATTATAATAAAGAGAGAGCGCGAATTTTGTGAGTTTGTATGTATGTCCGGAGCAAACTTTGGAACCACCGCACCTATTTCAAAAATTCTTTCACCATTTCAAAGGTATATTATTCCAGATGGTTATAGGCTATATATTATGCACATAAATGTATTATGGCTAGATATTATGTGCAAATTTGTTAAAGAAGTCGGAAAAATTTTTGACTCTCAAACGTTTTCAAGGCGTGCGCTGGGTCATATACTGTTATTGGATGAAAATGATGTATGGGTGAATTGTTCCTCTTAAAAAGTTCTAAAAAAAGTCCGCGATAGCATATGTCTTGCTTCTGAGGATAACTTACAGTAACCATATCTATCTTTCAAATTTTGATTAAAAATAATGAATTATTTTCGACCTTCTTTAACCGATGTGATGTCAATCTATATCTAAATAAATATTTTTATTATCGTAAGTGTTTAATTTAGAACATATTTGCCCTTTACACTATACAATTTAAATAAATATCTTAGAAGTTATCGGAAAATTAATATTTCCGCGCGACAAAATAATAAAATGGTGCCGGCCGGTGCGGGCGGTGCACGGTGGCGGGTTTCGGCGTGGGAGATTCCTGTGATTCCTATGGTGATCTTATTTACAATCGTCTCCTATAAGTAGTTCTGTGCGATCAGTCCCGTAAAAACAAATATTTAAATTTTCAACTCGGACGAAGTCGGCGCGGGCTTCTAGTCTTTTTATACGACTGCCTTAAAAAAGGAGTAGGTATATTGTTTTCAAGGTATGTATGTGAGTTCCTATATTCCACCATAACTTCTATACGCCTGAACCGATTTTGATGAATGAGGTATCGTTAGAATCCTTAGCTTATTCCGGGTGACATAGGCTAGTACAATAAAAATAAAAATTGATCGTCAAGTGGAAGTTGAAAGAAAAAATTCGAAAATAAGATTAAGGATACAATCATCATCTGGAAAATGATGAGTAGATTCACAAAATATGTAACACTATAGTTCAATATCCAGTGATTCACAAAAAAAAAATACTATTTAAAAATATGAATAATATTCCAAAAGGCTGTGTGTGGCTGTGGTACTTATTTAAATTTTTAGTTCGTTTTTGGCTAGGCAGTCGTATTTTTTAATTTTTTTAATTATAACTTGTATTGTTAATTATTATTTCCGCATGCCTACATCCAAAGTCTCGCTACGACTGTTTCAGCATCTTACACTAGAATATTCGCTGCACTATTCTATGCTCTAATTACAGTCGAATGTATTCCGAATTCGTTCCCTAAAACTGTACGCGACTACATTCGATTCCCAATGCCCAACGAATTTCGGTCGACGTGGAAATGTTAAGGGAATTAGCGCTCATGTCAGGTGGAAACTTGCCCAGTATTGTTGCAGTAAACCTATTTCTGTAGCCGTTATTTCAGTGCAATAAGGTTTATTTTGAAATAAATTAAATTACTAATTACGGAAGTGGCTTTAATTGCATTTCAGGTGAGAACTATGGAAAACGCGGGTGCGTCGACTTAATTGCTATTTGATCTTCATAAATAAATAACATATTGAAATTATAATACTTATATATAATTTTTAATCTCGTCTAATTGCCCTTAGTGATAAAGTAATTAGATACCTACTTTGAGGCTTGCTACCTTTATGAAGTTGTTATTATAAGAAGTCCTTTTTTCTTCCATACTATTATGTCGTCGTCATTTCTCCATTCTGCGTCTTTATAAATCACCAATCTTCTATCAAAAGATTGTATTTTGTGGCGGTTTTTATGAAAAATCTACGCCCAGCATCGATGCCCAGCGATAGACATCGTCTCTCCCAAATATCGAAATCTTACTTTTTGCTAACTTGAAAACGGAAATTAAAATCCTCTCAGGGCTTATCCAAAAACTGAGATAAGAAAGATTCTCGCAACAAACTCTTCACGCTCAGAATACAGAACAATAGGCATGATGACAGTACCTAACCAAGAATCAATGAAATTATGAATTTTTCTCATGAAATAGGATTCATGGATTAATGGATTAATGGAAAACGTACTTATTAATTTTTAAGCTATTGCATAGCTTCTATCGCGGGCCAGCGTGGAGACCGAATCCAGAAATTCTGTAACGAAATTAACCTGACACGGGACTCCTCTACGGTGAGCCGCTAGATGGCGTTGATAAAAAATGCTATGCAATAGCTTTACCGCGACAGTCCCCGAGTGCCACACGTCTTTTTTACTTAAGTTTATTTTTTTATATTTTGAGCGAGATTGTAAAACTATGAAATACAGCAATCCGCCATATTGGAACACCAATCAGAGGGATACGTCACATCTATCTTCAAACTTTGACAAACTACTATGAGAAAACATAGAAGTGACGTCACGAACGACGCCATGACACCGTCGAGCGTTTTTGCGTGAGTTTAAATGGCAATTTTATCTACCAAACCTTTTTCTTTTTTTGCTAAAATGAGATATTTTTTCTAAATAGTACATATTACGGAACATTATGCAGCAGTTTTTCAAAATCGTCCATCATGCCTATTCTAAAACTTCACAAAAACGGTAATAGGTGCGTTTGAAACTGGTTTGAGAAGAGAATCTGCGGTGATATCGATCAGGTTTTAGGTTTATAGTTATTAGTTTTAATTTTAGAAATAATTATTATTAATAGTTTTAATTTTAGAGATAGTTTTGTTATAAAATTTAAACTAACAATATTACTTATTCATACCTTGACATCGAACCTTATATCCGCCACTGCTATTAGCTACCCAGAAATAAAACCCTGGTCCCTGGTTTTTGAAAAATGTCCTGTTGAGTGTGTAACAGCGTCGGGTAACCCTCGTTCCCAAAGTGGCAATTCAATTAACAAGTTTGTACATCTGTTAGCGGAAGTTTTAGAGAGGTCCGCGCGAGATACAAGGGTCTTTAAGTGCGAAGTCGGTCCGCCAGGTAGCGCTGGTAATTAGATGATTTATTGGATAAAGGAAAGGATCGACAAGTTTTGTAGTTTTTTTTTTTCAGGAATAATACCCGACGTGGTACATGGCAGCTTGATTTATTGGGAACAAAGGCAAGAATGGACAAGGTTTGTATTTTTTTTTTTATCTAACATTGCACATGGTACCTTGACTAATATTCTACTCGCCCTTCCAAATAAGCGGAAAGCTTGTGTTAGGAGTGGGTGCGACTATAGTGCACTGTGCAACGGGTGGGGATGGAATTTGCAATCTATCAGTTTTCAGTCCACGCACCCGTAGTCTATTCTTCAGTAAAAGTGTCTATATGGACTCAATTTAGAGGTCGGTTAAATGCCCTATAAGATACCAGTCTGCAACCGAAAACAACCTTTATTTAAGCCGAATTTACACTGCGAAATTAGTGGTATGAAATTAGTTTTATGACATTAATTTCATCGACAATTTCACGTGTAAACTTCTAATTTCATGCCACTAATTTCGCAGTGTAAATTCGGCTTAGTGAACGGTGTATTTTTTTCAATGGGCCGCTTTAGGTAATGGTGTAAAATGTCAAACCCACGCTGTATAATTATCAGTGACGGCATTCCTATCCCATCAAAGTCATCTGAGCTGATTCTTGTGTAGTCTAAACGAGACTATCCCGTTATGTAACGGATATGCACCGGATCATTTATCAAGTTATGTAACTTGCATTCTTGCTCATTGAACAAAAGATAACTAATATATTATATGAGAAATGAATAAAACTATTATAGTACAAAATTATATGTAGTAGTGGTATGGCAGTGTACATTGAACCCATACCCCTCATCATACATGCTATCGTGCCGGAACGCTAAATCACTTGGCGGCACGTCTTTGACGGTAGGGTGGTAGCCTCCCACCAGACCAAACCAGTGACAATATTCATAAATTATAAATTCCGAAATTGCCCCCACCAGGAATTGAACCCGAGACCTCCTAGTTAGAAGACCACACCGCTCACCACTGCGCCGACAACTGACTTATTGAACAGAATCTACGATCAAAATTATCAACGAAAAATAAATAATGAAATAATTATTAACACAGTGAACCTACATTTCTCTATCCTCTAAAAACGTAAATAACCATAAATTAGGTAGGGTACTTACCCACTACGAGTAAAAAAAGCATCGAAGCTATCTAGAACTCTAAAAACAATCAAAAGCATCTGCCAACTAGGTTTTATAGACCGTAACAAAGAACATACGGTCTTTTCAGCAGTTGTGAAAGAAGCTCGTTTCCTTTATACACCCATGTCAGCCAATGGCCCGCGAAATGCAGCGCTGCCGAATTTACGAACACTACACTATAAAAGTTTTCAATTGTCAAACTAAGACTAAACGAAAAGTATAGACCATTAACAATGTGCCAGGCAACGAGAAAATGAACAAAAGAAGCCGATTTCGATTAATTTCATCCCGATCGAAATATCGTACCTACCATAATGGCAATCTAAAGACCCTATTCGAAAAATCTAAAAGTAAGTTTCGATAAATCGTAAAGAATGTGCTAGGCAACATGAAACAGGCAAGGAGAATATTTTTGTGTGGATGTATGTACTTGAAGACCAGGAGAGTGACATAGGCTACTTTTATCCCGGAATCAATAAATTCCGCGGGATTTTAAAAACTAAGTCTACGCGGACGAAGTCGCGGGCGTCAGCTAGTTGATTGCATACACTAATGTAAAGTAAGCGTAGAAATAATTGTCTGATTAGTAATAATGCTATTACGTAATAAAATGATTAAAAAGTGATTCCATTCATACCTACTCCGACTATCTGGCTCCACTTTAGTGAGTATGGATGTTTGCTAGAGCTTCATCTATGCTTTTCCACTAGTCTATGTTGTCAGGACAAATTGCACTCGAACACATTTTACAATAGTACAACTTTAGTGCATACGCAGCAAAGAATACAGCTGCATCTGCACTGTACAGTTTATGTACAAAGTTTGTTTTAGTTTTTGAATACTGTTCCGAAGTATAAAGTGAAGTTTAGACAAACATGTTACTCGGTACAATGGGTCTGTATTCTGTACCTACTGTGTTCTATTGAGCGTTTTATTACTAGTAACTATATTGATTTCAATGTTTCACTTTACAATGACATAGGTACATAGGCTGTTTCAGACTGTCCATGTTGCTTGTAGCACAAAACGCTAAGGTGTGGAACACTCTTCCAGCATCTGTGTTTCCTGCCACCTATAATTTGAGTACCTTCAAGGCAAGAGTAAATAGGCATCTTCTAGGCAAGCGCGCTCCAACCTAGACCTCATCAGTGCTATCCAGTACTGATTGTCGTCAAGCACAAGCCTATTTCGGATAAAAAATCTTAATAATGCAACGGTAGACGACTAAACACTGATGAAAGTTTTAAGCCCCAATAGCCCAGTGGTTAAAGGTGTGGACTGAAACTGAAAGGTCGCAGGTTCGAACCACACCCGTTACATTTTTGTCGTGCCCGCTCCTAGCACAAGCTTTCCGCTTATTTGAAGGGATAAGGGGATATTAGTCAACTAACTTGGCTAATATTCTTTTTTTAAAAACAAAATAAAATTATAACCCGTAAATTGAAAATTGCATGTAACATTCGTTATACAGGCCATATACGATCAAGTTTGCCTATTGATTGATTTTTGGCCTATTTATAAAAAAAAGACGTGTGGCACTCGGGGACTGCCGCGGTAAAGCTATTGCATAGCATTTTTTATCAACGCCATCTAGCGGTGAGCCGCTAGATGGCGTTGATAAAAAATGCGCCATCTAGCGGCTCACCGTAGAGGAGTCCCGTGTCAGGTTATTTTTGTTACGGAATTTCTGGATTCGGTCTCCACGCTGGCCCGCGATAGAAGCTATGCAATAGCTTAAAAATAGGAAAATCCCTATTCGGTAATTTCTATCCCAGGATAGACTTACCGGCCTGTGAATAACTTTTATCAAAGTATCCAAATCTCACAGGATTTGTTCTGTGCTATACCTACTCAACTTGCGTGTTTCAATGGCGGAGTGAATTCACTTTATCCCGTGACTTTATCCCCTAATATATCACTCTCTTTGAACGCAGATGATGGTTTTTCTTTAATACTGAGTGATAGCTATTTTTTATATGATAAAAATGAAGCTCTGTTCGTTGTTATGGAAAGAAAAATTGTAATAGATGCCCGGAAAATTTTCGAATTAGGGAAAACTGAACGTCTTTTTTTCTATGGGATTTTTGTACGGACTCCATAAACCTTCTCTAAGAGATCTAAGCTTAGTAGTGAGCCGTTGATGTTTGATGATGATGATCTCTATTAATATTATAAATACAAAAGTTAATAAAACTCATGACAAAAATAAAAGAAACGTTATTTTTGTCATAAGTTTAGTTTTTAGTTTATCGCAGTAATAATTTTCCCATCCCATTATTTATCAATTACATAATGATCTATCAATTTGTTTCCAAAAAAATAAAAACTTATTCTAACAGAGTATTTTCGAGTTTAAAAGATGGTCGCGAACTCGCAAGTATTTGTTTTTTGTCTGCAAACTAACGCGAGGGACAAAGAACGTATGAACAATTGGACTTGAACTGTCACTGCTTGGAGTAAGGCATAAGACACAACTTCATAATTTCCGACATTAATATACTATATTTAAATGGTGTATTCATCGCCTAATTTAGATCAACTCTCTCATAGTCATATTTTATTATAGTTAATGCCCGCGACTTCGCTCGGGTGGAATTAGTTTTTAAAATCCCGCGGGAACTCTTTGATTTTCCGAGATAAAAATTATGTCACTCTCCGGGTCCTCAACTATACCCATGCAAAAAGTCGCATCGATCCGTTGCTTTGTTGCGACGTGATTGATAGAAAAACCAACAAACAAACATATTATCGCATTTGTAATATTAGTAAGGATTTATTTTTATTTTTGTACAACTTTATTCGTGTGAAGTTAAATTTTTAAAAATCCCACGGGAACACTGCTTTCTGGATAAAATGTACCTAGCCTATGTCATACTCTCCAGGTTCTCTGTCGCCGCTTGCTTCAAAGACAAACCAAACCTAAAATAAACAAACATATACACTTTCGCATCTATTACCTACTACTAGTAAGGATTTCTCCAAAATAATATATTTAAGATATTGTAGATAAGATATCCTCTCCTGATAATTTTCAAAGCGTTTCAATGATTAAGATTTATTTTGAAGTTGTTAAACTAAACCCAGCGATTTAAAAGAACTTTACAACCATTTCCATATTTAATGAGATTTTTCAAATCTAAGGGGCTTGGAATAAGATAGAAACTTTTACTTTTGCAACTAATTTTACTTCAGAATCAGAAAAAAAAATCCCTTCAACAAAAAAGTATCTAATGAATGGTTAGTTAAAATCTATTTGAGTCACCCTATGCCAAATACTATGAACTATACTTATCTTTAGTCTATATAAATATTTAAAATACAAAGGTGACTTACCGTTTCTTACGTAAGTATAGAAACCGTGCACTGATCTATTAACGCACAGCTCTAACCGCTGGACAGATCAGGCTAAAATTTGGTATAGGTACAAATAGCTATTATGGTATAGCAATCCGCTAAGAATTTTTGAAAAATAAACCCCAAAAGGAGTGAGAATGGGGGTTGCAAAATCGGACTTAACGTGAGTGACGCCGCGGGCAAAAGCTAGTGAAGAATAAGAATAGCTGATGAATGTTTTTCTTCTTGATGAATAAAAAAAAAGACGTGTGGCACTCGGGGACTGCCGCGGTAAAGCTATTGCATAGCATTTTTTATCAACGCCATCTAGCGGTGAGAGGAGTCCCGTGTCAGGTTATTTTCGTTACGGAATTTCTGGATTCGGTCTCCACGCTCAAGGCCCGCGATAGAAGCTATGCAATAGCTTAACTAACATTTTATTTCTCTTATGCCTTACGCCACTCAACATTAAAACCCGAGGTGCGCGGTTGCACGCTCGGCGCGGTCAAAAGAGAGTTTAATATGAGTGCTCCAGATATTTTTCCGCAAAATAAGGATTATTTCAACTTAATCCGAAGTGATATTTAAAGAGCGTGTAGGAATTCTGTTGCACATGTAACTTGGTAACTATTTAAAGTAAATATTTTAACCACAGCAAGATACCCTTACTTATTTTAGCTTACATTAAAATATATGGAAATAGTCTGAAATTAATGATTTTTTTTTTAAAGAACTAATTAACTTACAAACTTAATTAACGTACGAACCTGAACCTGTGTATCGATTCTCTATAAATGATTGCATCAGTGTAGTGATCGCAATTGGCTGATACCATCCCGCTATTGGTTAAAATGCATTGATGCAGCAAGAACACCATAAATTCAGCCAATCAGAGGCCATTGCGATCGTTACACTGATGCAATCATTTTTTGCACGCAGTCTTTTTAATTAATAGCTAACTATAGTTTATCATTACAGTTTAGTAATGATAATTGAAAAATCACTTGAGAAGTTTTAATTATATTAGAGGCGCGCGGTTGTGCACTAAGGCCAAAGTACCGCATGCAGTGTTTCTATTTACACGAAACATAGTAATTATAATTACTCACACGAAAACTAAACTCAACGTAGACAAATTCATATTTTTAAATTAATATTCGATTCTTAAAATAATAACAGAGTTCAAACAAGCAAATAATATAAAGCTGAACCAAAGCAATCTTTGTTTTATCATAGGGGAAATCTAAGAAAATAAATAAAAAATTCAAGCAAATCTAGGGTCTTTCCCCATGGACCGCGCTGTTAACAGGAAAAGGTGTTTTTGCAAATTTGCTATTTACCTTACCTTCAGATGTTTATTCCGAACTGGGAGTACCAAATTGCCGATTGGAATGCCGCGTACCAAACACAGAATTTCGAATGTCTATGTTCTTTATGAAAAAGCTGAAAATATATTAAAATGTCTGGTAAAATGTAATGTCTGGTGGGAGGCGTTGGCCGTTGCTAGTTACCAACCTACCGTCAAAGACGTGCCGCCAAGCTATTTAGCGTTCCGGCACGATGGCGTGTAGAAACAAATTAATTGTATTAATGTACGCAGTGTAGCACGTAGAAACAGATTAGGGATGTATATTATTTATTTGTTGTTTTGAAAATAAAAGATTATGAACTTGCACATTGCCATACCCCTTCCAAGTTTGCCCACTACCATCTTAATCTGCATCGTCACTTACCATCAGGTGAGATCGTAGTCAAGGACAAGGAAGACTTGTCATGTAAAAAAAAATTGTAAGTTCTTCATTCATTCATAGTGTAAACCTATCTGATTGCAATCGGGAAAAAAAACTTTTTAAGCGATGTTACATTTTATCCCAATTAAATCGGTATACTTACACATTACACTACTTTTCTAGTTTCGTTTCCTCAATAGCCCAACGGTTAAAGGTGCGGACTGAAAACTGAAAGGTCGCAGGTTCGAGCCCCACCCGTTGCACTTTTGTCGTACCATCACCCTTAATGGAAGACTTTTGCTTATTTGGAGAGGAGAAAATAAGTCAAGTTCAGCTTAGCAACCTGCGACCTTTCAGTTTCAGTTCGCACCTTTAACCATTGGGCTATTGAGGCTTTGTATGAAAATCCGTCATTTTTCAAGATGTATTCAAGAAAATTGGTATTTGAACTTTTGGTTAAAAATGAAGAAATACATGTTTCAGGATTTTTGGAAATTCCCCCCCTCACCCATTTCCAAAAATTCCGCTCGAATAAAGCTGGGGCGGAATAACTAGTACCTACCCATAGATATAATTTCAATAGAAAATTATTAAAAATAGGAATTCATTCCTCCCAGCTCAATGCCTCATAATTGAAATAATGAAATGAACAAGGGAATGTAAGAGTACCGAAGCGTATACTCTTCTTGTTAGATTCATCTACACACTGAATGAAAAGTTCACAATGAAGTCGTTACTACCAGTCGACGGGAAGCAATTTGCAGCGCGGAAAATTCTTTTATAGAATACACACTATCTGAGAGATAACAAATGAATATTTATTTATTTGAATTCAAGTCTTTTCAGTGTGGGATAAGAGTCAGTATGGAATAAATGGTTCTCATTAGTGTTCACGATGAGGGTAGTTGTACAAATACACGAGGGCCGGGCACACTTGTTTTGAAATGATGAGTTCTGTTCAATACTAACTTGTCTAATAAAATTGTAGTTATATTCAAGTTTCGAGTACCCTCTTTGAACATTTAACAGGTGATTCTAAGGATGGGGAATCTGTCAGAATTCTTCTGAAGTAGAATACCCAGAATAGATAATAATAAAAGTTTAAGTACCTCAAGTTAATGTCACGTGATTGTAAAACGTAAACTCGACTTAACTTTGCATTTTAAGAATTATATTACTCAGATGTTCCTATTTTAATTATTATTTGCATGAAATAAATTAGGTGATTTTAGGAATTCTAATAAAAGGAATATTACCCATTGTTTTTTACACATAGCAACATTAATATTCATGTGTCAAATATTTATGATCATACCCGCAATATTTCAAATACAGTTAAATACAGTTTAATTTCCAAGTTAATAAATGTAAATTAAGGTTATTAAAATGGTCAACAACAGTAGTTAATTTAATTGATTGAATGAAACAAACAAATAAGTAAATAAAGTGTCGAAAATGTATTAAGTGCAACCCAGTTTTTTTAAAGTAAGTTTCAATTATTTTGTGTTAACGTTTTGGAGAAACTTACTCAAAATTCTCAATAAATTTCAATTTTTAATAATTATTTTTATTTTAGGCATGTTTATTATGGCTTTGAGTTACATTTTCGTCTTTACCGGATCCGATTTAAACCCAAAATATATGAAAACAGAAATGAATATATATATTGATAAGACAGAAACGATCACAGAAGTTTGAGTAAAAACTAAGCGGAAGAATAATCAGAAATAGATAAAAGTATAAATTAACTTGGCAGCAACAATGGATGGAATGACAACATACTATAATCATTATCCAATTCAGCCTATGTACGAGTTCCCATTTATGTTTACTGAGTGGAGTCCAGTTGTTCCTCATATCTACACAACACCTATAATGCCATGTAGCGTAATAGCACCTGTATTTTGTCCATACACAGGTGTTTTAGTATCAGAACCATTACTGCCAGTGGTCCCAACGCCTGTTATATCAAACAACATATACAGTCACGCGTATGAACCAGAATTTAATTGTACAGAAAAATCATTATCCACAGAGGCTTTAAGCGATGAAGTTCAATATACAGAGGAAGATATAGGAGTAGATGAATCGAAGGTTGAAGAAAAATGCATGAATGCTATTGAACTGTACCTAAAGTTGCCTAAAGAAATATTTCCAACACCAAAGATGTTATCTATAGACCCAAATCCGATAATAGATGAATTTTGTAAGCTATCCAGCATAAGTGAGAACGTTTCGTGGATACTAGATTTGGAATTCGGTGTACCAAGACTACCTGTTACAAGAGCCATTGCGACTTATGATGTCAAATTTAACAGTATCCATTGCAAGAACACTCCAGGAGCAATTCATCCTGGTTTTGAGAAATGCGATGGTGATTTCAAGCGAGTGATCCTGTTCTATTATGACTGCATTGTGTCCAACTGGTACAATGGATATATAACTCTGAATTACGATAAATCGGTTGAGAATTTTCAGGCGTGGTTGCAGGTACCGATGCAGATCCTCGGAATGTGTTGGCCTTAGCGTGTAGAATGATTTGTAATTGAGCAATGTAAAATAAGCTAGATATTAAGTTTTAAAAATTTGTAAATAGAATTTGTGCATCATTTTATCTGTAACGTGTATTGCTTGAATTTTTTTAATAAACGCTTAATTGAACGAGCGAAACGAGTTCTTTGAGTATACTTGAGTGAATTTGCACTTGTCCGTCCGTCCGTCCGATTGTCTGTCAGAGCTTTATAACTTCTGAATTACTGTACGTAATTACTTCAAATTTAAATATAATATGTAAAAAATATAAAAAGCTTTATTTCAGGGGGGCTCTCATAGAAGCGTGTATGAAATAAAATTTTTTTTGTTGCGTAAATATAGACTTGCGATATATCTTTTTAAAGACGACTTTGAATAGAGAACAAAAATATATTTTTTTTAATTTTTTCCTTAAAATTGACGAAATGGGGGGCTTTCAAAGTGGAAATTTAATTTGAGCCATATGTCAAAAACTATTGCATATTATACCCTGAAAATTGGTTGTAAATTCAGTTATATCCTGTACTTGAACAACAAATGCTAAAATTAGATAAATATTATAAAGAAACAAAATTATTTAACTTTTAATGGTATTAGATTCTATAGCTTCACAATAATGCTAATAGATGGCGCTGTATTTGCCATCGGTAAAACAGAATTATGGGATCTTTATGGGATATTACCGCAAGAAGCACTAGTTAATAAGGTAGTTGGCTTCTTTATAGGGTTCGTTCCGCTGTCCGTCCGTAAAGAGGGTCTCTCAATTAAACATTTGTTTTTGTTCTATCTTAAGAGGATACGGAACCCTTTGTGTGCAGACCCGACTTGCACTTTTTTTGTGTACGAAGTCGCGGCCATCAGCTAACAATTACCTACTTTATAAAGCTGAAAAAGCCTCAAGATAATAAAGATTAGATATAGGCTATTGAACTGAATTAGACTTTATTGTGTAGTAGCAAGAGTAGCTATTTTTTAAATGGCTAGTTGATACTCGCGGCTTCGTTCGCGTGGATTGAGTTTGTAAAAATCCCGCGGGATCTTTTTGATTCCCCGGGATAAAAAGTAGCCTATATCACTCTCCCGGTCCTCAACAATACCCATGCAAAAAATCACGTCGATCCGTTGCTTCGTTGCGGCGTGATTGAAGAACAAACCAATAAACATACAAACACACTTTCACATTTATATTAGTAAAGATTTTGCTGAGTGAATTTTCTGTACCTGCAGTAAGTACTATTATGTATTTCGTGTCTAGAGCCATGTTAATTACGGGAACAAATCAAATAATAATTATCCCCTTAAATATACCGCAGTACATCCTAATGATTGTTCTCATTAGCTACATCATTCCCGCGAAAATATCGCCTTGATGCGTATGTAATTTCATTTTGGATTCCCTCTTATCGCCAACCCGTCCTATATTTCGTTGACACGTTTACATTTTATCGTGCCGATCAATGTAACCGTTCAATAGTGTTGCAGAAAATTATTTATTAATCGATAGAGCATCGAAAATGATTGTTTACAATATCGATAGAAAAAAAAAACGAGATCGGTTTCAGCGAATTATCATAATTTCGTTTAACCTTCATTATTTAAGACATAACTCATATAAGACTCCTTGTATATCTAATCATATACCTGTCTGTGAAAATTCCGTCAAAATCAGTTCGGTCGTTCCAAAGACTAGCCAGTAGGACACTACAAACAAAATTACTTATTTTATTACATTAATCTATACTTACTAATATTATAAAGCTGAACAATTTGTTTGTTTGGACGCGCTAATCTCAGGAACTACTGGTTCGAATTGAAAAATTCTTTTTGTGTTGGATAGTCCATCGAGGAAGGCTTTAGGCTATATAACATCACGCTGATCATAATAACAGAAATTGACGTGGACGAAGTTGTAGGCAACAGCTAGTTATTACTATGGAAATCAATGAACATTGATTGATATTTTCGATAAATTTTATCTTTTATCGATACTAGTCTTACTATATTACTTTATGGGTATTCTGAAGGTCCCTAACTCCTTCCATTGTAGTTTATCAAGTATCGATAGACAATCGGCAACACTACATCCAGTTTATTGCCACTCCACAAAATTTGATATCAGAAAGGGATTTGTCGAGGCACATTACTGTTCGAATATTTCGGAATACTTTGATGTATTTCAGGGGGAAACGTTTGCTGCCTACCTGTCTGTCTGTTTTATTAAACTCATTATCTACATTTAGATTGAATCGACTTTCATGAATGCCATTGTATTTTTCCCTGAATTTTGGCAAAAAATTTAAATCAAACTAATACTTATTATAAAGGCGAAAGTTTATATGTGTATGTATGTTTGTTACTCCTTTACGCCACAACGTATGAACCGATTTGGCTGAAATTTGGAATGGAGATAGCTCATTCCCAGGATTAAAACATAGGCTACTATTTATCCCAGAAAATTAAAGAGTTCCCACGGGAATCAAAAAACCTTTATCCACGCGGACGAAGTCGCGGGCATCATCTAGTAAAATCTAAATGCGTGTCGGACTCCGTAACAAAAAACACGTTTCTAGTAGAGCCCCCTTAATTTTTAATTAATTTTTATTTTTGTTATTGCGGCAACAGAAATTCTCTAAAAACAACAGCTACCTATACCGAATCATTAAATACAACCCCTTTGACAGACAGACGGACGTACGGACAGCGGAGACTACTACTAATAGGGTCCCGTTGGTTACCCTTCGGGTACGGAACCCTAAATAGGTGTACTTATCAAAATATGTGTACACTAATGTGTCTATACCTACCTTGCATACCTTATAAAAAAGTTCGAGGTCTTTATTGTCCATCAAACATCATCGAGGACATCGACGACCGAACCGCTCAAAAGTACGGAGGTGTCCTCAAAAATAATAGAATCTACGCACACAGTTAGTCCGCGTTGAGAGGAAACTGTGTGGACAAAAGTCCATCGTCTTCGCAGGCTCTTAGAGGGCCCATACACGGTCAAACATGTTCGTTGTTTGAACAAGGTCATCAAACACCAGCGCACCCAATCAAACACCTCCGTTTCCGTTTGTCAAACACGTAGTTTGTTTGACAAACACAACCACAGACTATCAAATACACGTAAAAATGTTACGTGTTTGACAAACACGTATGACCGTGTATGGGCCCCCTTAGATACCTAGTGAAGTTATTGAATTTACCAATGCATGCATTTACCATACGTATTCCCTATTACTAATAGGTATGTCTGTACGTACGTTCTAGTCTGTAATGGTCGATTCCAATCGTTCCCACGGCTCAGGGAATTCAACGCAGAATTTAATTTATCGACCGCAGCCACGCTTCTAATAATTAAATCGAGTCGGTAATTAGCGGTTTTGATACCGATATGAAACTCGATTGGGTTTTAGTCTTTTTTAAACATGAGTACCTTTTTTGTGGATAAAAACATTTACTTTCACTGTGCATTTTTGTGGTAAATATTATAGTTTTGAAGAAATTCTGGAAAAACTGTGTGTTGTACCTTTTTGTTATCTATACTAATATGTAAAGCTGAAGAGTTTGTTTGTTTGAACGCGCTAATCTCAGAAACTACTGATTCGAATTGAAAATTTCTTTTTGTGTTGGATAGTCCATTTATCGAGGAAGGCTTAGGCTATAATATCACGCTGCGACCAATAGGAGCGAAGCATCAGTGAAAAATGTTGCAAAAACGGGGAAAATTATCAATATTTAAAATATATTCTTTTAAAAACTTCTTAATCGCGATCATAATAACAGAAATTGACGCGGACAAAGTTGCGCGTAACAGCTAGTTATCTAATGCATGCTAAAATACTTGATAAATTATACAAGTAAGAACAAGAAGAAGAAGGCTAAAAAGAACTACTAAAAGGTCAAATAAATAACAAGATTTGAGTCAATATTTAATTATTAACAAAATTACTGTGCAAACGAACAATACAACATCATCATAAACTATTCATTCAAACAAAATTATAATAGAATATACATTATTATAAACATCACGGATGTACATATATAATTGCTAAATATGCACATACATTTCTTACAATAATATTTATTAGAGTTTATTATAACAAACTGTGATTTGGTAAATGTCACAATTTTTTTTGTTTTGCCTCTTAAATTAGTCGCTTACTATACAAAAAGCTAAAATATACTAAAAGTAAAATATAATATGTTATCATTATCACCTTAAATTATATTTATTAAGACTAAATAAAAACTATGTAAGTAATAGAAATTGTTAGAACAATAAGTACCTAATAATGCTAAAGATTCTATTTACAAAGAAAGCTATAGCTATATAAAGCGCTGAAATTGAAGAACTAAAAAACATAGTTAATACTGTATACAAAATATAAGCATCTAGGGCAAGAAAACTATTTATTTACACTTAAAAACAAACCTTAAATATCCTAAGAGTTAAAGTTAATATATTATGAATACAAAAGTGAAACGCTATACAATACTTATTAAAGTTTGCCCGATTTCGCCACTTTCTTATTCTCGAGAATAATAAAATTATACCAGGTATTATTTATAATCTCTATATTGGGCAATACTAGTGTTTCATCCAAGATTAAGTTAAGGTAAACGTTTAACTTGGAATAACTATTAATTTACTCTTTAGCACTGCCGTGCTAAGACAATGCACTGTATCTGCAGATACAGTGTTTTATCGTAACAGCGTAAAATGAATTCCTCGCACATGTTTACATATAATGGCATTTAAATATTTCAATTAAGTCTTAAAAATACTAAGAAACTGCAAATGGAAATACACTGTATCTCGTAAAACATATTGGTAAAAAAAAAAACAGAAAATCGCGATTTCTGAAAAATGCTTGTTTTTTACATACAGTATATTGTCATGGCACGGCAGTGCGAGACTTACGCCATGTTGATGAAATTGGGCCTTAATAGCATAAGCATATTATTCATAGCTCAAATACTGCAAAAAAGCTTATATCAAGTTGAATGCGATTAATACTATTGAAACTGGGAATAAATTCTACAAAATGTAGTTGTATTTACAATAAGCTCTTTGATATTGCTGTGATGCGTGAACCAGATAGTGAACTGCGTCGAAAACAAGCTGTGATTGCATTGTGTAAGGGCGTTTATTAAAGTCCAATCCTGAACGGTTATTGCAGATTACTGCTCGTAATTATTGGATATTGTGATGACATTAAATGGAAATATATTAATGTCGATAAAACAGCACAATATGCCTAAGGGAGCTAGCAATAAAATTGATTATATGAAACGACAATACTATTGGTTCGCCACGAACTACTCGTCCTGTCGTTGTTAATTTTCGTAAAAAGTTCGTGGATAGAAAATTTAAAAACTGTAAAAAAATAAAGATCTCGGACTTTTTTCTTTTTTAGGTTCGTATGTAAATTTTTTGGTATAAGTACTCACAGAAGTTTTTGAAAGTCAAAGTTCATTTATTTCAAGACAGTGGTCTAAAAACCAGATTTTTATAGTCTGGGGGGCTAATATTTAGCTCTGTTTTTAAACCTATACTTACTAAAACAATAATGCTGTTAATCGTTGTAAATAAAAAATAAATACTTAAATTAGTTATGCATTAGGAACACAGTTATTGTATTCCATTGAAAACAAAAAAAATCAAACAATACTTTACCGTTGCTTCGATAGATGGCGCTGATACCAAAAACTTGAAATTACTGGACATTTTGATACTTATCAAGGTAAAACATTATAGGAAGTCTTAATTTGTGGTGAATTACAAGTAAAACAATAATCCGCAATAACCATAATTACTATTTACATGACCGTTATAAAAACGTGACACAGGACTTAGCGTTGCACCAGTCCTGCGCAGCTTTAGGGTGGACTGCTCAATTAATAAAACGCCTCAGAAAACGTTGAATCAAATCAACATTTTTGAAGGTATACAAAATCGTCAGTTCGTTATCGACAAAGTCGGTTGTATAAAGACTCAAAATATCTTACTTATATCGACGGGTGAAAGGCTAATTGATCTAAGCGACATTTTATAACACTTGCAGGAAAACTGATCAAAGTTTTTTTTTTTTTTGGAAAAAAAATCATAAAAAAACCACTATTGGATAGTCTTTTATTTATTTAATACAGTTTAAGACTATCCAATAGTTTTTTTTTTATGATTTTTTTTTTTCAAAAAAAAAAACTTTGATCAGTCTTCCTGCAAGTTTTATAAAATGTCGCTTGCAAAATCATAAAAAAACAACTATTTGATAGTCTTTTATTTATTTAATACAGTTTAAGACTGTCCAATAGTTGTTTTTTTATGATTTTTTTTCCAAAAAAAAAAACTTTGATCAGTCTTCCCGCTAGTTTTACAAAATGTCGCTTAGATCAATTAGCCTTTCACCCGTCGATATCATAAGGCGTCAGTTACACTAGAAGAGTTCTTCGATAGCCAGCGGCAAGAAATAGTTTGTGATTATCCTATGCGATTAAGCAATGGTCGAATATGAGTGCCGAAAGTTTCGCTCGCATTCGAGGAACTTTTTTTGTGTAACTGAGCCGTAAACTAGCTTCTGTCCATGAATGCGTCCGCGTGGAATTAGTCTTTTAAATATCCCGCGGGAAATAAAAGGTTGCCTGACGTCACTCTACAAACCCTGAAGTATAACCATGTAAAAATTCACGGAGACCCGTTGCTCCGTTGATGCGTGATTGAAGAACAAACTAATAAACAAAAATACTTTCGCAATAAAATTATGTATAATTAGTATACGAAAGTTTGTTAGTTTGTTGTTCTTTCCTTCAATCTCTTAGCAACGGAGCAACGCGATTTTTTGCACAGGTAAGTATAGTTAAGAACCGGAAGAATGACATAGACTACTTTTTATCCCGGAAAAACAAACGGTTACCCAGAGATTGTTAAAAATCTAACTCAACGCGGACGAAGTCGCAGGCAACAGCTGGTGCTTATTAGTTTTTTAATTAATACAATAGGGTATTTGACACTATGTAGGCATAGAATGTGAAAGATTTTAAAGAATGTTTTTTCATCGCTGTCATATTCCACTTCTAATTTATAATCTATAAGTAGTTATAAAATATATACGATTTGTGGTACAGCATAAAACATTACCATAATTATTTTTTTAAGGAAAGGATTTACAATAATAAAGGTATTATATTATTAAAATATTATTAAATCATGATATATGACTTCTTTAAAACAAGAGCCAAATTCCCTATCATATTACAATAAATTACAACATTCAACCGTCGCTTATCATTACGTCTTTTAATACAAATCGTAAGATTTAAATCACTTTATTGCATAATTTTCTTCCTCCTATATTCACCACATAACCATTTGAAGTCCTCATTTTCACGTTTTAAGTTTATAGACATCAACTGAATAGTTGATTTAAGAGTTTAAGAGTTCACTGTCTGCAATATCCAAGGTACAAACTTGGATATTCTCGTGCAAACTCCGGGCAAGTTCGCTTCTCCGCACCCGATGCCCCAACTTATTATACCTGCCAGGAAGTATCGTTGATCTTTCCCTTTGACCTGTAATATAGAAAAACTTTATTAACAAAACTGTGTGTTGGTGTAAGACAATCGAAACTAGAAAAAGTTTAAAATATGTAATAGATACATATCAAAAATTATAAAAAAAGTAGATCGACAACCGTAATGTGTCGCTACTGGATGTCGCTAACAGTTGCTATAAAACTGATTGAAAAAGTAGATACATATCACTAATTTCGTGGCTGACGTTTGGTTCGGCCGTGGTGTAACGGTTAACCCACTCGGGCGCGATTTTCAGAGAAATGTGGCTTCGAATCCCGCCGGCCTCAGAATTTTTGATTTGTATTTATAAATTGATTTCCTTTAAGTGTAAGTTAACGCTTCAATAAAAAATTAAAATATGTAAACCGATTATGGAAAATTGTAAATAACATGCGTTATATTGATTTTGTTCCAAAACCAATATGATGGATATTGGTCTGTCACCCTGGCCATATCATGTGCTTTAGTACTACTTCCATATCATCTCATCTCATCATACACGTCCACAGCGGGACCAAGGTCTCTTGCTTGCAATTCCACATGTCGTGGTCTTGCACCGCCTGTATCCAGTGGCTCCTTGTGACTCGTTTGATGTCGTCGGTCCACCTAATGGGGGGTCTGCCAACACTGTGCTACCCGATGCGACGTCGCCACTTCAGTACCTTGGGACCCCATCCACCATCAATTTTTCGAACTATGCATTATGTTAAAGTACCACAGTAGAACATATTTTTTTATTTTTTATTCGATGACAAGTAGCCCTTGACTGCGATCTCACCTGATGGTAAATGACGATGCAGTCTAAGATGGTAGCGGCCTAACTTGGAAGGGGTATAGCAGTGTAAATTCAACCCATACCCCTAATCGGTTTCTACACGCCATCGTGCCAGAACGCTAAATCGCTTGGCGGCACGTCTTTGACGGTAGGGTGGTAACTAGCCACGGCCAAAGCCTCCCACCAGACAAAATTTGTTTGTGCTTTAAAATTGCAGCAACGAAGCAATCGATCTTGAGGACTTGGAGTGACTTTTTATCCCGGAAAACCAGTTCTCACCAGTTCCCAAGAGATTTTAAAAACGTGGACGAAAGCGCGGACAAAAGCTAGTATAACATAATAGAGAGAATTGAATTGAAACATGAGAAAATTGCCCTTTAACCGCTCAAGATTACAAGCTACATTACAACTGAGTACGACACAATTCCACCCTCGTAATCATCCAAACTTATTACCATAGTTGTACACGGTACAACAATCTTGCCGTCGAGTACAGGAATGGGACACGCCTTATAGCCCTGTCTGCAGCAAACATTAGCACAAATTGCGAGCGGGAATAATGTGTTGCTTGACAATGTAATGCTGGAGCCGTCCTCAGAGAGTTATTAAGCCAGATCTCCCCGTCGGGACTACATCCAACTTTAAATGCGGTTACTGTCTTAGCCATTAAACTTATCTGTCTTACGTCCCCTTTCAGTTTATTCGCGAAATGTCTGCGAATGCATATCGCGGACGGTTAAATGTCTGCGAATGCATTTCGCGACCAATTGGGTATTTGACATTTTTTTTATACAACGTGTATTGAAACTCCGAAATAATACTGAAGGAACTGAATGTGCTATGAAACTGAACAACTTTCCTCAAGGAACATAGGTCGAAATATGAAAAAAAAATGTTTACCTCCCATAGTAAATCAATCAGCCGATCGTCAATTTTGTATGGGAGGTCCACATTTTTTTCACATTTGGACCTATGTTCCTTGGGGAAAGTTGTTCAGTTTCATGAGCACATTTACCTCCTTCAGTATTATTTCGAAGTTTCAATACACGTTGTATACAACGTGTACAAACTAAAATTATTTTTATACTTTGTAGTGGAGTAAGAAGTCGGTTTTTTGATAAGACGTTTTATTATTCTCTGAAGCGATAATTTTTGAGCACATGCTGTAGAATTTTTCAACTGAGTTATAGTTATTGGTTTTGTTTTGAATATTTAGGATGAAATCATATCGGATTCAATTGGATATGGCAATCTTTACGGAGATAATTAATTAATGTAACGAACTGTAGATAAGTTTAAATAGTAAATTTTGGAAGGAAAACTAAAAATATAAACGTTATTTTCACGTGCAAAAACATTTTATATTGAGTATGCAGGCATTGAGAGCAAACCTCTGTGGTTTATCCAATGTCTTTGTTGTTTGATGAATTTTACTGTTTTTAGTAAATAAATAAAAATAAATAGACAAAATTTTCTAGAGCGGGAATGTTAGTCCTAGATCCCTAACTATCTATACCTATACAAAAAGATCTCTTCGTTCCGTTGTTTCTTTGCTGCGTGATTGTAGGAAATACAAAGGGTTTGTTTGCCTTTTAGCTTAACTTAGCTTTTGAGCTAGTTAAAAAGCCTCAATAGCCCAACGGTTAAAAGTGTGGACTGCAAACTGAAAGATAGTAGGTTCGAACCGAACGTTGCACTATTGTTGTACCCACTCCTAGCACAAGCTTTTCACTTAGGAGGAGAATATAAGTCAAGTTTAACTTGGCTCATATTCTTTTTTTTTAAGTAGGTAATACCTGCAATGGTCCCCCCGAGTCTCCCTGGCAAGAGTCGTGCCCTCCCCTCTCGTGGCCCGCACAGAGGAATATCTCCGGAATGAACTCGTGCCGGCCCGCTCGCAGGAACATCGACTTGCAGCGCTCGTTCGATACTATTGGAACTTGGACCTGGAAATTAGTGGAACAAGAAAACAGTTAAAAAACTTAACTTAATAAATAAATAAACTAATATAAAATAAATGACTTTCTTAATGAATAACTCTGCGTCCGTCTCACTAATAACCCAATATTTGCTGTGCCCCAACGGGGTTCCAATGAAAAAAATGATCTCTTAATAGTTCTAAGAATCATTGTAATTTGTATATACATATTGGAATGCAATCAATAAATGAATATTCATTTCAATATGCGTAATTATGAAACTGTAACACGACTGTTTGCTGTGTACTCCGTCTTGGAAATCGGATGTGCGACATGCGTCATTTTGATTTTGGTTGTATAAAACGTAACCTATGTCACCGGGATTTTGTCCGGTGTGTCACCTTTTCAGCATCTTGGGACTCCAGTGACCAGCGATTTTTCGAACTGTTCGCGTCGCCAATAAATTAATCAGATGCTGGCAGACATATCGGCGCTATATGCGGCGCGAACTGAACTGTCCAGTTTGACCAATGCCAGATTGTACTCAAACGTTGTTATTAAGACTTATTAGGAAATAAACAAAAATAATACCTCTTGTAACACAGATAGTTTGAGTTGTTGAGTCCACACTCATATACATAAGTGGTCATAACGTTTATAACAAAAATAATGCCTCTTGTAAAACAATATTGTACAATAACTGTGGCATTTTCACCGACCAATAGGTCATCAGATGCTGGCAAACATATCGGCACTATGTAAGGCGCAAAAGCTACTGCTGAGTCCAATTTCACCAATGCCAGATCTTACTCATACGTATTGTTATTAAGATTCAATAGAAAATACCTATTTTAACACAGATAGAAGTACTTCTGAGTTCAGTTTAACCAATGCCAGATCATACTCATACTTGAAGGATATATATATAAGGATATATATGGTTATATCCTTCAAGTACTCATATGACGTATAAGTTGTAATAACGCTTATAACAAAAATAATACCTCTTGTAAAACAGACGGCAGTACTCCACCCTCTGACAATCTTCCCCAACCGGTAACAGTGGCGTTTTCACCGACCAATAAGTCATCAGAAGCTGGCAAGCATATCGGCGCTATGTGAGGCGCGAACTGCACCGCTGAGTCCAGTTTCACCAACGCCAGATCGTACTCATACGTGTAGAAGTTATATTTCGGATGAACTGCCTTCCTGGCGACGCCTCGTTCGACGTAGGGATATTGCTCTGATACTGATGAAAAGTCGTATTCTCCCACACGTATCCTTATTTGCGAGGTTAGGAGGCTGAAAATATATAATTGAATTTTAATACCTAAAACCGAAAAAGTCTGTGTTAACTAAATATTCTGTTGAGGTTTTACATCTATTTCCAGATATCTTTATTAACCGACTTAAAAAAAGGAGGATTCAATTCGTCGGAATCTTTTTATTTATTTTTTTATTTTATGTAGGTATGTTCTCCGATTACTTGAAGACGGCTGGACCGATTTGGAAAATTCTTTTTTTACTTCCCAAGTTTACTACCCATTGTCATGAGGTCACGATCTGATGATGGGATCCTAAAGAAATCGACCACTGGACTAGGGATCCGCTCAGAAAGGATTTTTGAAAATTAAACCCCTAAAGGGGGTAAAATAGGGGTTTGAAAAATCAAACTTAACATGAGCGAAGCCGCGGGTAAAAGCAAAAGCAAGTATGTATGTAGCAAAAATATGCATATAAAATGGATGAAATAGTTTTATGTTTTTAGCACATTACCTAGTTACCTAAATTTTGTATTTAACCATTTATTTTCCTACAAGTTAACGTCCGCTAATTATACGGGTTATCCGCGCGAGCGCGGAATTTTAATAAGAATGCTAGCAGCAGCATTTCTGCGTTGCATCGTTAAGCTAACAATTCTCTAATTATATTTAAGTTAGAGATAAAAATATGTTCCAAGATGATTTATAACAACATTATTTTCGTTAGTGAGAAATCTGAAAACGCTTTGTTCATATTCGAATGCACTATATGTTATTTTCTATTCCAAGAATATAATAAAAGCGAATGAAATAAATTTTCAGATTTCTAACAACAAACGATGACGTTGTATATTTTGTTTCATCAACCTGAAGAAGTAGTTATTTTGGTGTCTAAGGGCTTTATTTCGCGGTTGCCAATTATTATTTAAATGACGAATACAAAAAGAGAAATAGTCTCTCGATTTAAATCTATCTTGAAGATCCCAAGTCAAAGTCAAATCAGAGCATTTTCTCCATAGATCCGGTGTAAGAGAAAAGGTAAGTTTTAAAAATAAAATCATACCAACTCATCAATAAAACATCGAGTAGTGGCGATCATGCCCTTATTGTTAATGGCACCGCTACATCTGCGCTTTGAAGGGAAACCGCAAAACAAGTTGCGGCGAACGCAGTCCTGCCACGGGCTTGTCTAAAAATGATTACTGTAGTGTAACGACCGCAATTAACTCTGATTGGTTGAATTTAAAGCGTTCTTGCATTTCAACCAATAGGAATAGAGTACCAGTTAATCAGAGGTGATTGTCGTCACGCTACAGCAATCATTGACAATCCAAAAGCAACAGATTGCGAGTGACAGGAAACATAGATGTCTGAAGAGTGGATGGAGTGGAGTGGAGTGGAGTGGAGTGGAGTGAAGTGAGTGGAGTGGAGTGGAGTGAGTGGAGTGGAGTGGAGTGAGATGAGAATGAAGACTTAGTAAGAGAAAGCGTAAGTTTTAAAATAAAAACGATACTAACTCATCAACACAATGGCCAGCGGTTGCGATCCAGCCCTCGTTGATAATGGCGCCGCCACACCTGTGCGTTGACGAGAAACCGAAGAACGAGTTGCGGCGAACGGACACCTGCCACGGCCAGCGTCCGAAGCTGGAGTCCTTGCCGCCCATGATGCGCGTCTCGGGCCGCGGCCACATTGAGGTTACACCGCACTCTGTAATTATATAAATAGAAGAATAGAAGAATAGGCACGATGACAGTAACCAAGAATCAATGAAATTATGAATTTTTCTCACGAAATAGGATTCATGGATTACAAAAAACGCATTTATTTTTCTATTTTAAGCCAGATTGATATTTATTTTGATAAAATAAAACTATTAAATACAGCAATCCGCCATATTGGATTGAACACCAAACAGAGCGATACGATACGTCACATATATATCTTCAAACTTTGACAAACTACTATGAGAAAACATAGAAGTGACGTCACGAACGACGCCATGACACCGGTTCATTTTACTTCCATGCTAATGTCATCGAATACGAATACGATCAATCGAATTAAATCTTATACTAACCCTACTGGACAGTTAACCCAACTCCTTAACAACAAGCCTATACTAGTAACTGCTATACTTCAATGCTTACAGCGTGCCTAAGTAGTTCAGCAACTAGGGTAGTCCACCCATCATTGAATGGATCCCATTGAGCTTATGTGCAGACTATTCTAGGATAGACTAAAAAGTCTGCCGATCCTAGAATTTACACAAGTCAAAAGTATACACAAGGTGAATCTTCGTGGTTACCAGCATTGTTGGTGGCAGCGGTGGTCTGGATCGGCGCGGGCGTGGAGTCGTCAGTCTTATTGATCATGTTCACAGCTGGATCCTTTGGCTTCATGTAGTTCTTGTGCGGCTTGCTGGTGGTCGTGGTGAACTTCTTCGTCGGCTTGGGCTTGCCCGCCGGCTTGTCCCAGTTTGGCCTTGGCTTTGTTATGAAAGAAGGCTCGGTGGTCGCCTGCCAGTGGATTGTGTTCAGGTTGCTTGGTCGTGACATCATGTGCGCTGAAAATAGATTAATTCCACTTAAGTTTTTTTTCCTTTATTTTTTTTTCTCTCCCCTTCAAATAAGTAGAGAGCTTGTGTTAGGAGTTACGACAATTGTGCATTGGGTGGGTATCGAACCCGCGACCTTTCAGTTTTCAGTCCGCTTCTTTAACCTTTATAATAAAAAATAAGTAAGTATAACATTTTCGAGTTTTTGTACAATTGCATACATCGCAGTCAAGAACAACATTAAAATAGAATATTGCCTCACAGTTAGCGCGATAAAATATAATTATAGTTTCCACATATTAATGCAATCTATAACGGCAAAATAAAACATCTTGAAAAACTTACTTGACAGAGAGTTCTATTCTAACAAATATTTCAAATAAATGGATTTTGATTTTGATTTTGGTTCTCCATAATGTTCCCAAACCCTTCTCACCCTGAGAGGGAACCCATGCTTATGGGCTGGCGATAAATTCTTGAGGTCATTGAAGTTCAAAAAAACAACTTCGAATGTTATATTGATAGCTCGTATAATTGCCCACCGATAGCAAGGCTGATGGTCTCACTTTAGCTGACAGCGCCATCTATATCTAGTAGCGGAAACTACATGGTTCTCACCTGAAGGAATACTATTCTCCGCATGTTGCTCGGACACGGCCATCGGTCGCGCCCCCTGCATAAAGCTAAGACTAGACGAGATTTTGTTGTGGGGACTAGTTTCCACTTCACTGCTCGGCCTATGTACATTTTGGTACTTATTTACACTGCTATATGTTATTTTATTAACTATATTATCACTATTTTGTTCGCTATTGTCTTGTAAGGTTAATACAGAAGGTAGGTTGATTTCAGGCGGCCGATAGCTGTATGTGGGAGCGCCATCTATTGGCTTGGTCATGAACGACGGCCGCACAGTTTGGACAGTAGGTCTTGAGGTTGTTGTCGAAGACTCGGTTGGTTGTGCTGTACTCAGAGTGGTGCTCGGATGTGCGTAGGGCCGCTCTGTGACGGTGATAGGGGCCGGTGTCTCTGAAATTGAGATGGATGCTGTTTTATGTCACTTTTATTAATTTTACAAATAAAATTACAGATCTAATTTGGGTGATATTGTACCTGTTTGGAATGTCTACAATTAAATCACAATTTCACAGTATAAAATGAAAGTAAGATAAATGCTTCCTATATTATTTTAATGTTCAAACACGCCATGATCTGAGAACAGCCTCCAACAAACTCAAGCTAGGTATTCTTTTTTTATTATCAGCATCTTAAAATATTCAATATTTTCGAGAATATCAGCTAATCAATTTGCGACTATCGCAACAAGCAACTTTAAAATGTACCTAATGTTTCAAGAACGTAAACAGAAATCATTCAATACCATTAAAATCACAGACAGATGCGACGGTTCGATATTTTGCGTACAAGAAATAATAAAAATATCTGCGGAACCCTAAAAACAGACCTGCGACAATGGGTCGGTCCGGCAGGCGACAGCATGAGCCGAACATAAAGCCGTCCACACACACGCCGGCGTGCACTCCGCCGACCCGGTTGCAGTCCTGCACCCACATGCACGCGCCCCGCGCACCGCCCACTGAACAGGATTTGCGTGACATTTGATAACCTGAAAGACAGAAAAGAGGAACTTAATTTAATTTCGCTGAAAGAATAAAAAAAAATACGCGTTGTATTGAGAACCTCCTCGGTTTTTTAAAGTCGGTTAAAAAGATGATTCCTCGAGACAGACTCGAAAAAAAGGTTTTATTTGAACCTCAATTTTATGAACATTTCTATGGAGCGCCATCTATTAGTCTCTCTTCAAACTACGTCGTATTACTATGTCGCACACGCGTGTAGGGTGGTCTTTCTAAACTGGATTCCAGGAACTATCCATCTATTTTTTTACTTTTCTGTAAGATGGCGTTACTGGTATTTTTTTTTTAACACAAAGTGATTTATCGCAGGCTACTATTACTAGGTATCCTGTGGTAAAGTTAAAATGTCCAAACATTATCAAAACTTTCATTGTATCACAATGCATTTCGCATTTCTAAATACATTTTAGAAATAAGTATTTATTTTAAAAAATGGTGCAAAAAGCTTAAACAACTAATATTATAATATTAAATAATATTTCGATGAAGAATTCATTTGCCCATCCAAAGGAGCATCCGTTTATTGTAGAGACAGAGTATTTAACCGACTTCCTTTAGTTTTATGAAGTACCTAACTTATACATGGGTAATAAATAATAAAGCAGATAAACAGTCATCGTACAAGTAGGTGGTAGGTACCTACCTAGGTAAAGCCTTAGTAATGTAATCAACTAAAAACAAATTTAAACATTTATAATGTTTAAATTTGTTTTTAGTTGATTTGTCCTTCAATCACGCAGCAACGGAGCAATGGATAGACGTGATTTTTTGACACACGCGTGCCTTTGCACGCGTGTGCAAAGGCACGCGTTGTTGCTAGTAATTAAAAAAATAACAAGTGAAATTCATTCATACGTACCTACACGAAGATTAAAGGAGTTCGATAGATACAAAGTTATAGGTAAGTAGGTACATAGTAACGCGCGCGCCTAACTGAATCAATATTAATCCAAGATTGGCCCATGGGAGTTTCTGGGCCTAATGCTTCCATGGGAAACGTCCATTTCATTTTCCATTACCTCTCAACGGAAGAGCCTGAGAAATTCGCCATAAATACCAATTTATTATGGAATCCGCCTTACGTCTTAAAAATAAAATATCCCAAACAATCTAATCTACACTTTATTCCCCTGACATAAGGGCTTAGTATTATAAATTTTCTCGTGAGACTTAAGATGTTTTATATTGCTAAGTTATGCTATTAGGAGGATGAAAAATGTTTTCCCACTAACCTAGGGACATAAGGGCAAAGCTTTCAAATGTCTTTGTCCAGAAGAGGTTGTCTATTTAAAAGATAAAACACATTATAGATAATTTCATATTGGCTCTTGGATTCCTAGTTAGATTCCTTACACAATTTTTTTTTTAAAGTAGGTATATTAGCCAAGCTGAACTTGACTTATATTCTCCTCTCCCCTCCAAATAAGCGAAAAGCTTGTGCTATGAGTGGGTACTACAATAGTGCAACGGGTGGGGTTCGAACCTGCAACCTTTCAGTTTTCAGTAATCAGTAGTCTTCGAGTAATCGGGGAACCTACATAAAAAAATTAAAAAAAGATTCCGACGAATTGAGAACCTCCTTTTTTGGAAGTCGGTTAAAAAATAAATCCACGCTAGCGAAGCCGCGGGCATGAAATAGTTTGATACTATAAAGGACGTCCCTTCCTCCCTGTTTGCTCCACCCTAGTCATTAAGGGACAATCTAATCGGAAAGCCTTCGGCACGTCTGTAAGTTCACTGTAAATCAGAGTTTACGCAGAGAGTGACCCGGGTACAATAAATTTCAAAACGTCTGCAGATCACGCTTCGGGCACTCAAAGTGTTTGTTAAGGTATGTTCTGATTGAGGCTGAAAACATTGCTACTTTATGCCCATTTTCACCAATCACCAACCATACCTTAATCATCGATTAAGTAGCAGTCTCTACGTAGGTAGACCCTAAAACAATCCCATACCCAATGTAATATACAGGGCGTCCCACGGCTATGCCACATGGAGGGGAAGTACCTTAAATATTGTAGATGGAACATTTTACTGAAAGAAGACTTCATTTTAATTTAAAAAACAATTTAAACTGCATTCATAGATTTTTAAATAATTGCCTGGTTGAACCGGGACTCGAACCCGCTATACGAGAAAAAAAATTAACCTGTATCTTTATCATACTGATCGGAAGGCTTCATCATAAGGATTGTTTTTTGTTAAATAACATAGCATGAGAAATAAAAAAAAGACCATGAATTTTAGCCTTTGATGTAAAATTTTGTTCAGAAAAATGAAAAGCTGACATTGGCGTATCGACATACAACTGATATGAACTATTACTAATGAGTACTCACTTGAGAAGTACGCATCATTTCCCGATCCTTACTATCCTTACTAATCCTTAGTACTTATATTACCTATAAATGCGAAAGTGTGTTTGTTTGTTGATTTATTGCTTTGTCCTTCAATCCCGCTGCAACAGAGCTACGAATTGCAGTTCATGGTCTTCCTTTTATTTCTCATGCTATGTTATTTAACAAAAAATAATCCTTATGATGAAGCCTTCCGATCGGTATGATAAAGATACAGGTTAATTTTTTTTCTCGTATAGCGAGTTCGAGTCCCGGTTCAACCAGGCAATTATTTAAAAATCTGTGAATGCAGTTTAAATTGTTTTTTAAATTAAAATGAAGTCTTCTTTCAGTAAAATGTTCTATCTACAATATTTAAGGTACTTCCCCTCCATGTGGCATAGCCGTGGGACACCCTGTATATATAGCCCAACGGTTAAAGGAATGGACTGAATTCTGAAAGGGTGCAGGTTCAAACCCCACCCGTTGCACTATTGTCCTACCCACTCTTAGCACAAGCTTTCCGCTTATTTATAAGGGACAGGAGGATGTTAGTCACCTTCAGCTTGGATAATATTATTTAAAAATATAATTTTAACCTAGGTGTTCTCTAAAAGTTCGTGAAAACGAAATTGACAGATCACGGCACCTAACTTAACTTAGGTTATTAGTAAAAGTTACGGAACGTTGGTGAAAACAGGGATTAGAGTTTTAAGTACTTCATAGATGTTAGGCATAATACCTAACCATAGGCAAAATATAGGTTGTATACACTTTGTATAAATCAAATAAGCTAAAAATGATAGAAAAGTTACCAGCCTGGATATACAATAAGTATTTATTTTGGTAGCGTTAGAAACAAGTGCAGTATGGAAGCGCCTTATTGATAGGAATTTAGCTTTAAAGCTCAATAACCGCTTATACGTGAGATTGATGAATTCTAGCCACGTGGGAAATGGGATTTTCTGTGGGAAATACGATATTTCATTTTTATGTAGGGGAGCGGGGGGCTAGTTGTTACAATTCTTCGTTTCTTGACTATGGAAGCTTACTTGTTGGGTATTTAGGAAATGCAGCAGTACTGTTCGAATGAGCTACTATTCAACTATCGATTTCAAATAAAATTTTAATCAAACCTGTGTTGTAAAAATTAATTTAAAAAAAAAGTGATGAGTGTTACAACTTACCCCGTTTATGGAGCTAGTTGTAACAGGCTTGGGGCAAATTGTAACAGTAGAAATTGAAAACCAGTTTTCTATTTTTCAGAGATTTGTACAGCATTAGAATCTTTAGACACACTAAAGACTAAAACAGACTTAGACTTTTAAGTTTTTTTCTTAAATCTAATAGAAAAATGTTCAAATGTGTTATTTGTAGAGAAATGGGGAATATTAGTCAATTCAACATGACTTACATTCTTTACAAAATATAATAATAAGTATATTAATAGTTCAAGATTAAATAAAAGTAGTTCTGATTCCATCTAATAATAAGAATGCATATTTAGTACCTACTCGTTCACGCAAAAATTACTGGACGGATTTTGATGAAACTTCCCCATATGTGCTTATACATCAGAATTTGGTACATTTTATCCCGAAAAATTAGAACTCCCGCAAGAATCAACAAAACTTGAATCCACGCGAAGTCACGGGCACCAGCCAGTTCAATATGAATTCCAGTTTTCAACAAATCTTTAACGACGACCGAAAATTTTACGAGTAGTTACCAAAAATGATCGCCTATTATAGCTTGACGTCAGAAGATTTTAGATGAGCAGAAACAATCTCCTCGAGAAATGAGTTTCCGCTTTAGAAAATGGAAATTTCAGGAAGCAACGCATCCTTCAGTGCTTTGTAGTTTTACCCATTCTCGGCGATGTCTTCAGGATATTGCCTCGGGAAATGAAAATTTGTAAGTCTGCACATTTTCCATGTAATAAACTGTATGAATAATAATTTATTTCCGAGGAAACTTATGACGAAGCCAGCTTGCCAATATTTCGTAAAGACGTATTTTTTATAACGTCGTCTCCATCCACGGACAGAAGACTTAAGTCTCCAGCAAGTATCGCCACAGGACACGATCTTGTGTCGCTTGCATCCAACAACTGCAACGGCGTCTCGCTTCAGATTGTCCGACCAAGGGTCTTCAACGATGCGCTTTCTAGGAAGGGATCGCCACTCAAGCGCCTTGCAATTTGGAAACCCAACGTCTATCGGAACTCTTTAATTTAGATAAATATTAAGCATACTAGCTGTGCCCGCGACTTCGTTCGCGTGGAATAGTGACTTTTCGGGCAGCATATTTTGAATTACATATACCGTCGACGCTCAGGCGCGAGGCGTGTAGTACGTACTCTGTACGTTAAAAATGTTCGCCGTGATTCTTTAAATTGACATAACTTTTTTATTTATGAACCGATTGATATGAAATAAACACTAAATGTTAAGTGAAGCTTACTACAATATATTAGTGAAAACCGTATCTAAATCGAATAAGCCGTTTCTGATATTAGCGTGCACAAACACACAGACAAACAGACAAACAGACAAAAAAAATTAATTACAATTTCGGGTTCGGCATCGATATAATAACAACCCCTGCTACTTTTTTTTTATATATTTCCATTGTACAGACACCACTTTTTTACAATTTTATTATATGTATAGATTAATTTTATTATTAATTGTTGATTTTCGACTGTCGATTTGAAAGGATATGATAAAAGTACGATGGCGCTGTCATATTCTTATTGTATAAAAGTCCTATAAAATAAATAAAGATTTAAAAAAAAATCGTGGATAAAATGTAGCCTACATATTAATCGTGGGTATGAGCTTTCTCTATTCCAAACTTCAGCCAAATCGGTTCATTCGTGGCATGAAAGAGTAACAAACGTACACACACACACACATACAAAGCGCCTTTATAATGTAACCTATATTCTGTAGTGTGATAATGTAATAAGTTTGGTCTTGTCAACAGATAAAATTCTTGAGGCTTGTTTAATTATTCTCCTAAATAAAATCCCTAGGTAGGTACAATCATTTCATATTAACACAGTTGTTGGCAATGGTCTTATTCGTCGGAATGAATTAGTTATCTTAATTAACTAATGCATGCCTAAGTTCAGAACGAGGCGAAGATTACAAGAGATTACGAGAAGGGTATGGAGCCTTACAGTTTTTATAGATAATTATGTAATAAAGCCCCGTATTCACTAGGACATCGTTTTTTTAACAGTATCATAGATAAAGAATACTATGCAAAATGTCAAAAAAAAATCAGATTTCACCCACCCGATCGTGATTAAGTGATGAAATAAAACATGCCCGAAGACACTATGCAAAATGTCAAAAAAAAATCAGATTTCACCCACCCGATCGTGATTAAGTGATGAAATAAAACATGCCCGAAACCTCTTGTGAAGCGCGACAGAGGCTAGCGTATTGCGCCGAATAGGAGTGTAGTAAGCGCCAAATACATCATGTATTTCTTAACTTTTCGGGCTTTTTCGTGGACCTAGACATAAAAATGGTTGAGAAACAATGTTTTATGGATGGTATGGATTATTATTGGGTACATATGATCATATTATGTACCTACCTAACATATAATCGAACAAGACGAAGTCTCCAAGTCTAATTTGCACTTGTCCTTCTGACCATCTGTCTGTCTAAGTGTCACTTAGTGCTTTACTTTTGAAATTCACAAATAATATTTAAGGAAAAAGAAAATTCTTGTTCTATGACCTAAAATAGAAAATATCTAATACAATATAAATATGCTACTCTTCCAGTAGTACTTAGAACAAATGCAAGAACAACTCAACGCCCCACAAACTCTTCAAAATAACTACATACTTTTCACTTCGACACCGGAGCATCCTCAGAAGTTAACACTTGCAAAGATTCTATGTCTAACCCGAAAATAATATAAAAAAGTATATAGGTAACCTTTATTAGAGTTCCAGAACATATTTTCTGGCGACACGTCCCGGGATAAAATTCGCCCAGTGAATACACAGCTTTATACTTAGTTGGGTACAAGGTACCGAATAAAAGCCACCTTCACCTCTTTGTTAACCAAATAAAAAGTATTTTTTATCAATCCATAAAACTTAGGTATACATAAACAAATACTACACACATAGGTTGCGTTGTGAAATTCGGTCAAGGTTTATCTTCTAAATAAATAAAAGGAAAAAAAAAAAAAATATACCGGCCGAATTGATAACCTCCTCCTTTTTGGAAGTCGGTTAAAGATGACTGACTGACTGACTGACTGACTGATCTATCAACGTACAGCTCAAACCACTGGTCGGATCGGGCTGTTTGGCTTACAGATAGCTAATATGATGTAGATTTCCGCTAAGAAAAGATTTTTCAAAAATCTTATCAAAAATAGGTTGTTGAAAAATCGAATTTAAAGTGAATTTTAAATTAGATAAAAGTTTTTGCGGCCCGGCTGGGGTTAAAAAAAAAGATGTCAGTCTTCAACTCTACTCACGCAAAAAATTAACTATTTGTCGATGGGACCTTTAAAAATTCATAACTATCACCATTTCCAAAGATCAATGTAGACATAAGACCAGACTGTGTTATGTAAATAAACCTATTGTGATTCAGTACATGAACAATTGTAGATTGGTAAAAGGGAAAGTGCAATAATATGAGCGTACTACACTTGCGTACGTATTTTGTTACATAATGTATGGAAGCACGTTCATTCATAAAAGCTATCATACAAAAAGTTCTTTATTATGTTGTTCGGGTTCCGTGCCAACTAAACCCAACTATTACTAAGCCTCCACGTCCGTCCAACGTGTCCGTCCGTCCGTCTGTCAAGCTATATCATATCATATACTAGCGACCCGCCCCGGCTTCGCACGGGTGCAATACTGATACTAAATATACTACAGAATGTCTTCATATACTGTGTCTATCCCTATCTTGGCTGCCTCAAGACTCAAGCTCTACAGACGATTCTCTGGCTCTAAAAAGTAAGGGATAAAAAAATGGTTATTGTGGGTTATCCCTAAGAGATAGACGTACACCATCCCGGGCTTTTTTGTAGACCTTTTGAAGGTGTACAAAACTGTGGTACATTATTTTGATCTATTTCTTAGGATTCAGCCAGCGTTTGCAATGAGAACGCAAAAAAAATGTGTTTATTTACGACATCACATTAGAAACCCCTAAAATTATCAGTGTTTTTCTACTACATTATGCATGTATTATACATATAAACCTTCCTCTTGAATCACTCTATCTATTAAAAAAACCCGCATCAAAATCCGTTGCGTAGTTTTAAAGATTTAAGCGTACATAGGGATATAGGGACAGAAAAAGCGACTTTGTTTTATACTATGTAGTGATACAGTATAGGTAGATAATTATAGGTAAGTAGATATTTTCACAGAATGTGTATTTCTATTAACGCTGTAGCAATAAATAATAAAAATTGAATTTTAACGACCTCCCTGGCGCAGTGGTCAGCGCTGTAGTCTTATAGGTAACTGGGAGGTCTTGAGGGTTCGATTCCCGGCGGTGGCAATTTGGGAATTTATAATTTCTAAATTGTCTCTGGTCTGGTCTGGTGGGAGGCTTTAGCCGTAGCTAGTTAAACCCTTATCGTCCTAATCGCCTTAAAACCTTATCGTCAAAGACGTGCCACCAAGTAATTTAGCGTTCCGGTACGATGGCGTATACACACAGATTAGGAGTATGGGGTGAATGTACACTGCCATATTATACCCCTTCCAGGTTAGCACGCTACCATCTTAGACAACATCGTCACTTACCATCAGGTGAAATCGCAGTCAAGGACTATCTTGTCAAAGAAAATAGTCCACATCAAAAAAGTTAGCTTTTTTTAAAGAATATTAGCCAATCTGAAGGTGATTAATATTCTCCTATCCCCTCCAAATAAGCGGAAAACTTGTGTTAGGAGTGGGTACGACAATAGTGCAACGGGTGGGATTCGAACCTGCAACCTTACAGTTTTCAGTTCACACCTTTAACCGTTGGGCTATTGAAGCTTAAATAAAAAATAAAAATAAAATATGTTTATTTCAGGCCATAGGCTAATAGATGTTAGTAAAAACAATTCTTAAAAACTATGTTAGTAATTATTAGTCTAATTTAATTTAATTTTAATTTAAATACTTGCCACCGCGCCATACAATCTATAATTATATAAAAAGGCTTGTCCTGACTGACTGACTGACTGAGATATCAACGCACAGCCTAAACTACTGAAGTTAGAAACTTGAAATTTTTACAGTTGTTTCCTTTTATGACGTAGGCGCACACTAAGGAAGGATTTTTGAAAATTCAACCCCTAAGGGGGTAAAATAGGGGTTTGAAAAATCAAACTTAACGTGAGCAAGGCCGCGAGGAAAAGCTAGTAGCTTAAATAGCAAGTGATTGCAACATTTCCAAATTAATCGAAATTATACCAGCATATTTAGGGCAGAACGTATAACCCTAATAAGTATTTTTGACAAGTCTTTGTTCACGATACACCCAGGTGACTCGGATCGTAATTTTTGGCGGTATTTTAATATTTCATAATAACAATGGCGGAATTTATTTGTTAACTTCTTTGTTTGATGTAGTTTTATTGTGTGTTTGAGAAACGTACTCTATTGCGTTACCTTTTATGGTGGAATTTTTAGGAAATTATCTAACTAACCTCTTTTATAGGAAAGGCTCCCAGTCTATTTGATTTCGTAAATAAGTTTCACGTATTGGACTATTAATAAAAAAAACTTTTTTTTAATAAAGAATATCAGCCAAGCTGAACTTGACTGATGTTTTCCTCTCCCCTCCAAATAAGTGAAAACTTGTGTTAGGAGTGGGTACGACAATAGTGCAACGGGTGGGATTCGAACCTGCGACCTTTCAGTTTTCAATCCGCACCTTTAACCATTGGGCTATTGAGGCTTGAGGTGTGTTTATTTGTTGGTTTGTCCTTCAATCACACCACAACAAAGCAAATGATCGACGTGATTTTTTGCACTGGTTGAGGACCGGGAGAGTGACATAGGCTACTTTTTATCCCAGAAAATCAAAGCTTCCACGGGATTTTCAAAAACTAAATCACCGCGAGCGAAGCCGTGGGCATCAACTAGTATTTAATATATCCTTATATTACCTATATTACACTATTATACACTTTCTAACCGTTTCAGTAACGTAATATTTTCATCAGTTGCGATGTATGTAAAAATAGAAAAGGATTTTACAAATTCGTAATTTGTAAAATCCTTTTCTATTTTTACATAATAAGATCACTGATGCTTCTTCTATTGATAAACGCTCCAATAAGATCTTTTATCCGTACAAAGGCGAAACAATAAAGATCCGTAACAGGGCATGAAACTTCCCCGCATTGTCTGAGAAGGAAATAAGTAGGAAAGCACCTAATAACCATTCTATGTAACGATAAGCAACATTATGTACGTTGTGTAACCATTTCCGCCCTGAACCTTCTGTGTAAACGTTGTCGGATTAGATATTACCATTTATTATTCATATTTCGAAGAGCTGATGGTCGCTGGGGTGGCGATCCCGCACCGGTAAATGCAGTGAGCAGACCCCCATTAGATGGACCGACGATATTAAACGAGTTGCAGGTACCTACTGGATGTAAGCGGCGCAAGACCGAGGCTTGTGGAAATCCATGCTAGAGACATTGAACAGTTAAAAAAAAATTATTCAATTCGCTATTCTCGCGAAAGGCGTTTACGATTTTTACGCTTTTGAGTGAGACTGGGTACCCAAAAATATCCATCAAATACTTTTATAGGCAATTTATAAAAAATACTACTAATATAAACGCATTCTCTACTACAGAACGTTGAGGCCAGTTTTTATATGTTTCATGCAATATCAGTAAATTAAAAATGCATAAACGTATACACGATTTTGTCAAATTATAAGCATTACACTAGCAGATATTTCTTCAAAGTAATTGCAATTTCAGGACTAAAAAAATAAGGTGTAATATTTAGTATTCACTGAACCTAAATAAAAAACAAATACCTCCAGTTCTATTTATTGAACTTTATATCTAAATAAAATACCAAATGTATCCCCAAATTCTATACGTAGGTCTATAACTGACGATAGAAATCGCATCATATTTTTTTTTTAAAGAATATTAGCCAAGCTGAAGTTGACTAATATTCTCCTACCCCCTCCGAATAAGCGGAAAGCTTGTGCTAGGAGTGGGTACGACAATAGTGCAACGGGTGGAGTTTGAACCTGCGACCTTTCAGTTTTCAGTCCGCACCTTTAACCGTTGGCCTATTGAGGCTATTAGTTCAGGGATCTCCTAGTCCCCATTAATATCAAGTACTGCAGGAAGTACTCAAGCTCTAAACTAGTGTCCAAGCGATTCCCAACAGGCTAGCAATAATTCGAAGCGTCAAAACCAGTAGCTATTAAAATCCTGGTTACCGTTAAATACCAAGGACGGTGGCTGGCTGTTATGGCACTTACTATGGGTCCTCATTTGATTTACTCGATATAGTACGTTTATATCTCGAAGTTACGGGCGCTTTACTTGTGGTTACGTCGTGTACATGCACATTGCTTATGTGTGCCGTCAGGAACCTAGGTGGGAGCGGTAAGGCGCGAGCTAGCTCTCGCTCCCACATATATAGATACGACACACGCACAACCGTGCGCCGCGTACCCTCGTTATTGAAAGAACTATACCAAATTTAATCGAATAAGAATTTATTCATCTATCTATTCTTATGAAAAGACTCGACCTGACTAACTGACTGACTGACTTAATTACTGATTTATTATCGAACAGCCGAAACTATTGGAATTAGAAGCTTGTGACAGTAGGTTCCTTTTATGACGTAGCTTAGATATCCATTAAGAAAAATTTTTTTGAAATTCCATCCCTAAGGGGATAAAATGGAGGGTGAAAGTTCGTACGAAAGTCCGTCATTATTACAGCCCTAGTTGACACAGAAAAATTTACAATAATAGTCCCTACTATCTGCCCTAGGAGAACTGTTTAGCAGAAGATAGTTTCTTCCAGAGATAAAAAAGTAGGTATAAAGTTATCTTATATGATTAGGTATTACTTAATTTAGCTAAGCACGTGTACGTACATATTGGAGTACATATGTGTGTGTAGGTGTATATTGTAGTAATTTATTTATTTTATGTTTCTATACAAAGTAATACGTTACCGTACCATTTGGCGTTACGGTAATCTGGTAAAAATTACCTGCCTTCAGCGGTCGAGTAAACAAATTCAAATTTAAATTCAAATTCAAAATTAATTTATTTCATGTAGGCTAACTTGTAGCTCTTATGACACGTCATAAATCTACCACCGGTTCGGAATGCAGATTCTGCTGAGAAGAGCCGGTAAGAAACTCAGCAGTTGCTCTTTTCAAAAAAAAATTTTTTTTTTTACAAAGCTGTGCTATGTATACAGTGCTTCCACAATAAAGCTTCAAAAATGCAAAAATGCATACGTAGGTACACCAATCCAACGCATGTCAAGATGGGCAGTCAAAGCAGACCCATTCCCGTTGGTGGCACCCGTTCACGAGCAAGACGCATGATCCAACATCAGTTTAATTTAATATTGAACAGATGCAGACACATGGTAGTAACTACGCGCGGAATCTAAGCCGCAAGCGGCGACAGAATGTGGCGTCCATACTCCATAGCTAACATAACTCCTCTAAAGCTCCTCTGCGGCTTTGAGGTAATTAAACTAAGCTCAGTCAGTACATTTGTTAATGTACCTAAATATTAATTACATTACTAGTTGCTGCCCGCGACTTGTTTCTGGTGGATTAAGGTTTTTTAATTCCCGTGGGAACTCTTATTTTCCGAGATAAAAGTAGACTATGTGTTATTCCAGACTATAATCTATCTCAATTTCATCCAAATCCATCCATACATCTAAACTTACGCATTTATAATACTTATGTATCTCATTTTGTGTAGAATTGGGTATTTGACATTATTATAACACAATGTCATTTCTCTTTTTTTACTATCTCTATCTCTAGTCTCCAACATATAGAGCTTTTAAGTTTCCTGTTAGAAAAATAGAGCGCTATTGCAATATGACGTCACGATACAGTAGCTCCAAGCACAGCTTGAGAGTTGTGAACGGAGTGAAGTGACAATGAAAAGTCACTTCACTCCGTTCACAACTCTTGTGTTCACAACTCGAGTGACTTTTCATTGTCACTTCACTCCGTTGATGGGCCGTTGGCCTTTAGAAAGAACAAACATTTTAAATTCGCACATAAAAATTAACGATCATAATCAAATTCTTACAAATGTATGAAAGAAAAAACAACAAAGAAACCTACATTTTGAAAATAATGACGCGGTCAGCGCAAACCGGGAGTACAATATACATAACGGAATGATTTCAATTATATTTGGGCATCATCAATTAATCCCTGCATACAGTAGGAGTGTATCAACACGGTTCAAAGAAATAATTTCAAGTGCGAGACCATTGCGTTTCATAGGTTCCGTACTTTTTAAAAGACTTCAAAAAAAAAGATAAATAATCAATTCAACACCAATGACTTCTATGTTCAACACGTATATATGTACTAACGGATAATCTCCACAGAGATTAGCTATCTGCGCGGGAGATATTATAGCGCACAAGTGTGTGCACGAACATAGGTGCATTCTCTATTCCCTTACTCTCACGGTGCGATGGAATGGAAATCCTACACGACTGGAGAGAGATTAGGCGCAGCAACAACAGCTTTTAAACAACCAAACAAATTAAAATGTAATTAGGTGTAAAAAATTTAATTATTCTGGGGAAATCATAAAATATTAATTAAAATTATTGAAATTAAACTAACCACTGTTCCTGATGGATAGGTTCAATTAAGGCTTCTCTAAGCTTTTAAATAAGGAACATTGAATTCGTATACCGTAGCATTCATTAGACGTTGTACCGTTTCATACATTGCCAAACTGAACCCTTATAAATAAAAATCCACGCGTATAACGACAAAAAACAACAAGAGTATCAATTAAGACAAGATTCGTAAATACATATTTACTGCACATAATTTTCTCACGAAACTCTTACGCATGAAACACCTTTATGAGTCACATAATAGAGACGATTTTCATGTGTATAATATTGATAATAACTTTTTGTGGAGGATTGTACAGTGAAGGATGTATTTCTGTATGGAAGCTTCTGTGTGGTGAGATTAAATAAATATCCTCAAACCGCAAAGTATTTGTACGAGTACTGTAACGTTATTTCCTGAATTAAGCTATTTTTACTTATTTAATTCTTGTCTCGTAGGCTTTAGGCGTGGCCAGTTACCAGCTTGCAAAGATGTGCCGCCAATTGATTGAGCGTTCCGGTACGATGGAGAGTAGAAACCGTCAGGGTTAGTATGGGTTTTTAATTTTTACCCAAAATAGGCTTGCGCTTATCGACAATCAGTACTGGATAGCATTGATGAGGTCTAGTGGGTCTAGGTTGGAGCCCGCTTGCCTAGAAGATGCCTATTCACTCTTGCCTTGAAGGTACATAAATTGTAGGTTGCAGGAAACACAGATGCCGGAAAAGTGTTCCACACCTTAGCGGTTCTCATCAGAAACGTTGAATTAAAGCGTTTCATTCGAGTAGGTTGGATTTCTACCACAATCTTTCCTTCAATTTCTTTATTTATTTTAACATATTTGGTTTGGAGTATAGCGATTATACAGTACATAATTTTAATTTGAATTTCGAGCAGGATTTTGAATCGGACAATTTTTTAAGAAAGCACAGTGACGAAGTCGTGGGAAAAAGCGAGTTTATATTATTATTTAAAAACGTAGCAATACCAAAATCATTCAATATACAGTCATGCATTATTTGCACATTAATATTCTTTGAGGCAAAGATATTAATTTCGCATTGCGTCTCTAATAGCAGTGAAAGAAAAACTGCATAATATCTTTTCGAAATTATACATTATGTATCAAACTTATTTCTGATTTGTAGTTAGGTAATTTTTTTAAAATCACTCGTGATGACTTGCGCATAATGTCTACGCGGAAAACAGAACATGATTATGTCTTAGATTTGTACAGCGCAACGTTGCAAAATTGTTAGGGTTGACAGCAAAGATTATATCTATAGTGCCCATAAATATGAACATATTTTTAAGCTATTGCATAGCTTCTATCGCGGGCCAGCGTGGAGACCGAATCCAGAAATTCCGTAACGAAAATAACCTGACACGGGACTTCTCTACGGTGAGCCGCTAGATGGCGTTGATAAAAAATGCTATGCAATAGCTTTACCGTGGCAATCCCCGAGTGCCACACGTCTTTTTTTTTATAAACAAGCACACGCTTGACCACTATCACACCTGATGGAAAGTGATGATGTGGTCTCAGGTGTAACGCGTTTGCCTAGACTAGAACATTGATTCAAAGTGCATGCTAGTTTGGTGCTTGTCTGGTGAGAGACTTTGGCCGTAGCTAGCTAGCTAGTAAAGTACTGCATATTGTAGAGTTGTACTGCATACTGCATATTACGACGACGTAAATCTTCAGGATAGATGCGACAGAAGAAAATTTTCTCCCTCTTGTCATCTTCGGTACGTGACTAAAGAATATGGGGCCTGTTGAATTTGTCATGTTTTGTACAAATGAAGTGAATCTGAATCTCTCAATGTGACTTGGCCGAAACACTCTGTGCTAGTCGGGATAGAATCTAACATTTGAATTTTATCTGCTGTGTTTCAGATAAAAATACTATTACTTCTAAAAGTTCTTTTAAATGAGATTACCTATAACCTGCTCAAAAATTAGTTGATTAAAATCAAAATAAGTGAATATTTTTTTTTTCTATGTACGTACAACAAATGGAGTATAATTTGTTTTAATATTTCATTGTGACAACCCTATGGAGCATTTAAGTTGAATTATATGATTGTAACAGCAGGGTTCTTCCTTATAACTTGGAAGTTATAAACATTGGAAAATGGTAAGTTTTATCTGTATGCTAATAAATATTGTCATTGCATAATTGCAGAAGAAAGTATTTTCCTTTTTTGCATTAAAATTTATAATGCGTGAAGTCAGTAATTATATCTAAATAACAATATAATTATAAAGGTAAATAAATATATTTTAGCTGTGGTGTGCGAATTTTATCATATTTATGATCAGAAGTAGTTTAGTCCAGCCCTGGTAGCATGGGCGGGAGAAATTTTATACCCGGGAAAAGGATAAAACGTTTATCCCCTCGCTTAGCTTTATCCACCCGTCGAGCATGGGCGCAGCGGTGGAAATAACACTCAGTGGATATACTTATAGAAAAATACATCGCCTTCTCCTCTGTCGCCATGCTTTAACATAGGGAAAAGATAATTTTATCCCCTGTCAGTGGATAAAATCGGGGGATAAACTTTTATCTCCTGCCCATGCTACCAGTGCAGAGGCACTTCCCCTGGACTAAAACTTTTCCTGGCAAAAGGTCGGGTAATTGTTTTTTCTTTTGATGTAAGCAAAGATCCGTTGCGCATCCAAACTGACTCGTCATCGAATGAAAAAAAAACTAAGATAAATAATATATAATCAATCAAAAAGGAATTTTTTGTTTAGAGAATTAAAAAAGAGCATATTGCTATCTGCTTTTTGCAGTGTTTTAAAGGCCGTTTTTCTAACAGAGACTGTGCGCGTATGCGTAGGGTGATAAAATTATAATATATGTTAATACTAGCTTTTGACCCTTTAATTTTTCTGAGTGAAAAGGTAGCCTCTCTAAGTCCTCAACAATATCCGTGCAAAAATTCAGACCAACTCTCTTGTTTTCCGGGATAAATATGTTATTCCCTATGTGTTATTTCAGACTACAATATACCTCTGCGCTTTTCAGCCAAATCGGTTCAATCGTTGTGGCGTGATTGAGTAACAAATATCCATCCGTGACCCATCCATCCATACGTCCATACTTCGCATTTATAATGTTAGTATGATTAGGTACATAATATTATAAGAATTAATATGGAATCTTTATTTTATTAAAATGTACTAGACTATAGTCTTAGACTAGTCCCAGTCTATATGGTAAGTCCACTAGAGTCTGACCGTTACTCAAACCATCTCCGAAGAATAATATAATCTGTGGCGGTTGACATCATACGTTTTTTGCCCCAACAATTTGACCTTTCGCAGGTCAACAACATTGCAATTATTGAATAAGACTGCTGAATGTAAAATCAATGAATAGTAAGTTTTAACTAGACTTTGCTGTTAGTTTTGCTCAGTCAAGTGGTTTTCTTATAATTCCCATAATACCTACTTAGTCGCTTTGGGTAAGTTTTTGAAAAATCCCGCGGGAACCTAAAAGTCTATATACAGTATGTATGGAATATGTCAGTCTATATGGCCTAGAGGCTTACATATAGACTTTTAGGTTTAGAGTGGCTTTCTGCGTCAGATATCTCTCCAATCATATCGGATTTCCATTCCATCGGACTATGAGAGTGAGGGAACAGAGAATGCACCTGTGATTACGCACATATTTGTGCACTATAACATCTCCAACCCAGATGGAGATTGGCCGTCAGGGCTGGATCCGATCGGTAAAAAATTATAATTATTTCCATACATGAATGATATTAAAATTTTATTTTATTATCCTTCGTGGTTTTACACGTACAAAGAATAAATTACCACAATTGTTCGCATAATGTCGAGACCGGTTTAGAGGGAATATTGTCCTTTATAACAACTTTAACCCACTTTTGAAACGGGTTATAGCGAGTTATGTAATTATTTTAATTACATTTCTCAGAGAGCTTTTGTAATATTATTACGTGCTGCGTGCTACTTTTCGCTTCTCATAAAATCCCCGGAAACTTTTTGGCTGTCTTTTTTCTTTTTTTTTTTAATACATTATAGGCACACGCTTGACCACTACCACACCTGATGGAAAGTGATGATGTGGTCTAAGGTGTAACGCGTTTGCCTAGAAGATGCCTATTCACTCTTGTTTTAAAGATACCCAAATTGTACGTGTTAGGAAACACAGATCTTGGAAGAGCATTCCAGACCCTAGCCGTGCGGATCAGGAATGAAGACTTAAAGCGCTTGGTGCGCGTAGGTGGAATATCAACGACGTAGGGATGGAAGCTCTCCCTATGTCTTGCAGTGCGGTGGTAAAAAGGTGAAGGGGGGACAAGGGGTGTCTTTTTTTATATTACCACTTGTAGTAGGTACCAGAGGCACCACCAATGCGTTGCCGGCTTTTCAGGAATTTATTGATCCACCCCTTGAATAACCCCATATTGTATTTATTGTACAGTCGCGGACAAAAAATGTTTACCACCTTAAGATTCATAATTGCATGCACACATCTGTGTCAGAAGGTCGATATGTGATTTGATTAGCCATAGATCATAGACTTTTTAACATGTAGCGGTGCTTAGACAGTCCTTTAGCGGTCTCTTTAGTAGGTGACTGCTAAATAGGTTAGATGTAGAAAACCTTTTTTGGAACAAAAAATTCTTACTATTATAATGTTATAAAATAATGTGAGTGTTTGTTTGTTCGTTGTTGGTTTGTCCTTCCATCACACAGCTACGGAGCAATAGATCCACATGATTTTTTGCATAGATATAGTTGAGGATTTGAATAGCGACATTTATCCCGGAAAAATAGAAGGTTCCCATGGAAATTTTAGAATCCTAACTTCACGCGGACGAAGTCATGGGCAAAAGCTAGTAATTTTAATAAATAGATATTATCTCATATAGACACGAGCACAGGACACGAGTTATGAAAACGGAAGTAATAATCTAATGAAATTTCAAAGAATCTTTATTTCTTAATTTTATTATTGAGAAACTAAACAATATTAGTATAAATAAATAATTAGCTTAATTAGCTTCCATTCGCTGCTATGACAACACGTAGACTCTCTCGCATAAACGCGACAAGGCGATAAGTCAGTTCATATCATCTCATACCCCAGTGCAATGTGATCTAAGAGTTTGAGGATTTCTTTGATTCTGACAGTCCCAGCTTTGAATCATTAAGCCCCATAAATTTTCAGTTTCAAATCAGCAGATCGAGCGGCCTATTGAACGAGATGACTGCCACGGTACAGATTGAACCATGGAATAGTAGCTCGGCGCATTATCTTGAACTTAGGTTGTCGGAATTTTGCTGCAGAACATCGATGTAAAATGCTGCAGAAACACCACGCCTCATCCACCTCCTTTTGACTGTTTTTGACTGTGGATGCTAGCAGCATCATTATGATTCAATGCACAATATGAACTTCACCATTAGAATTATGATTAAGTTTGCCATTTATTTTGTATATTTAAATTTCAAATAACAAATATAATATTTTTGATAATTAATTGTCACTTTTACAAGGGCAATGATGCTAATGTGTCAAACTTGAATTTAGGAAATGAGTTTTATTACTAATGTTTGTATAGAAAAGTCATTAATACTTTTTTTTGATAAAACGATGCATGAAATTTTTATAACGTAACAAACGCCTTGATGTAGCATTATAGACCTTACTGAACGCAGGGTTACGAAGAATCTAATTTGAAAAGTGGTAAACATTTTCAGTCCCCGACCGTATTTCAATAAATATATTATAGCACTAGCTGTTGCCCGCGACTTCGTCCGCGTGGATTTAGTTTTTAATTATCCCGTGGGAACGCTTTGATCTTCCGGATTAATAAATAGCCTTCGGTTCGGTTCTTGTTCGGTTCTCGTCGGGTAACCGCCCTCGACCACCGACTTACCGCATCGGATTGTTCGCCCGCGCTATTTTTTCTTTTTGCTCGGCTTCTAAGAATCGTACCGAGATATTAAATAGCCTATAACCTTCCTCAAGAATTGGGCTATCAGATACAAAAAGAATTTTTCAAATCCGGCTGATAGTTCCAGAGATTAGCGCGTTCAGACAAACAAACTCTTTCACTTTATTATATTAAAAAGTACAGATTTAAATTATGTACCTACTTAGATAAAGGATATAACTTCCACAGTATTTTAGCCTAAATCGCTGTTTGAAAAAGACCACTTGAAATACCATTTTCTTTGCGTAAGCCCACTTAGTAAATTAGGTTGGTCGGAGACATTATTTTTACTAATCTGCCACGATGCTGTAACTTTTTGAATAATGTAGAGTACTTAAATGTAGCTTAGAATGAAACCAAAATGCGGGATTTTTTGAAAGTAACTGCCTAAGGATATACATATTTTGTCATAAAAAAATCTAATGCACCAGTGACCTTAATGTTAAACTTGATGTTTTTTTTTAAATTAGTTAATGTCACTCTCCCTCAACTAAACCCATGCAAAAATCACGTCAATCCGTAGCTATGTTGCAGCGTTATTGAAGAAAAAACCAAGAAACCAACACTCTTGCACTTATAATATTAGTAAGGAGTAAGGATTAGGTAGTAAGGATTAGTTCCGAAGACATTCGTATGTCAAATGTGGCGCTTTAAAATCAATAAATACTTTAAGCTGTCATTTTTATAGGGACAGCCATTCCAGTGTTAATTATATTAATTGTAGAGGTCAGTACCCCCTCCAGACAAAACAGAATCACAAAACATAAATAGTAATAAAGTTCTGTCTTGATTAGAGAAGCCTTCAAAGGGAAACGTTTCCGCGCGCGCAGTTCAAATTAATACAAACGATCCAAATTAAGTTAAAAGCCCCTTTTATGTGTTATATCAAATTAGGAGCAATTAATTAGTACTCTCTACTTTGCCGGCTGGATGTATTGTACTATATTTGGTCGCGGGAAATTGGGTTGAGACGTCACAACAAATAAACGGCGTTCGTTATCTAGATGAAGTATATAAGTGGGCGATTACACGATACGAGAAGAATTTCGTGTTTAGAACCTTAGTGGGGTTAGTATAAGATTTAATTCGATTGATAGTATTCGTATTCGATGACATTAGCATCAAACTAAAATGAACCATAACAGCATTGAATTAGAGCTCAATTTCGTGCATGCATTCTTATACGTTTAAGTATACGAATACGCTCCAAATTAAAATAAGTTGTACTGAATTTGTGACTTTAAATCAAAACTGTTAAGGTTCATTTTACTTTGACGCTAATATATATTATACAAATACGATCAAACGTGTTAAATCTTATACTAACCCTACAGTACAGTCGGGTATATTTAAAGCGGTCAGTAAGATGAAAACCTAAACTGTATAACAATTTAAGTTTGACGACCTCCCTGGCGCAGTGGTGAGTGCTGTAGTCTCATAACTGGGAGGTCTCGAGTTCGATTCTCGGCACGGGCAATTTGGGAATTTATAATTTCCAAATTGTCTCTGCTCTGGTCTGGTGGGAGGCTTTAGCCGTGGCTAGTTACCACCCTAACGTCAAACACGTGCCGCCAAGCGATTTAGCGTTCCGGTACGATGGCGTGTAGAAACCGACTAGGGGGTATGGGTTGAATCTACATTGCCATACCCGTTCCAAGTATGTCTGCTACCTATCCCGCTACCGCTATCGTCACTTACTATCAAGTGAGATCGCTGTCAAGGACTATCTTGTCATCGCTTAAAAAAAAGTTTTAATTAGAGGAGTTGTATTCCGGATGTAATTTTAAGTGATAGTCCCAAATCTCTATTCCTATCCATTGTCCTATCCGCTCTCTCAAGAAGGAGTTAGATAAGATTAAAAATCTAATTCCTAACCCGTGATAAAAGCTCCTTCCCATAAAGCGTTAGCTTTTATAGATCGCAATAATATATCTGCGATTGAAATGGTTCTATTAATCCTCATCGGTACGCGCGCGCATTCGAAACGCTTAAACGCATTCACCTCTCATAAATGAGCTCCAATTGCATCGCTTAATTTCACGCCTCTCAGCGAGATCGCGGCGTGGATGCTGTATTGATACTGATGATGTTTAATTTGCTGCTCTTACACGATAATCCCGATTAGAATGGATATGCGTTACTGAGCATCTCGATACCTCCGACGTAAGTTGTGGTATCCCACAAAATTGGCATTTTTTTTTTTAAATATATAAGGATAAGGAACGAAGGCGCGATAAGGAACGAAGTTACTTATCGCGATAGTTGTGAAAGGGGGCTAGACGGAAAAAATTCTTACGAAAAGTTGTCACGACACTTTTTGCTATAGGCGTCGCATGTTTCTCTGTCTGTCTCTCTCTCTCTTATAGAAAGCAAGCCAGATATTTTCATTTCTATTTCGCATTGAACTTCGTTCCATCCGGGTGTCCCTTGACAGTTGACACCTCTCAAGTTTTTTTTTTGTTGTTAAGTGATTACCGCCGCCCATGAACACTTGTAGCACCAGAGGCACCACCAATGCGTTGCCGGCTTTTTAGGAATTGTTGGTCCGCCCCTCGAATAACCCCATGTTGTAATTCAGTGGGAACACCGTCGCAGGAAGTTGTTCGCAGACTTTAGGAGTGTTGCACTAGGTATATCATTTGTTTTTATTTATTTTATGTGTTCGTTTAAAAAAAAAAATTAAAAACAGCATTCTTTAACATACTCTCAAGATGTATAAAGTGGTATTGTTATTAAAATGACGGCCTAAACCATTTTATTGACCTTCACAATAATTAACGCGTCACGTAAGTGTTTTGGGGTTACAACAACTTACGTCGGAGGTATCGATCTGACATGGATTTGAAACATAGTCGCTTCATATAGATAGTCGCAAGGCTCAGCTGTGGAACTGTCGAAAATGATTGCTTCAGTTACCTCTGATTGCCTGGTACTCTCTCGCTTTTTAAAATACATTGAAGCAGCAAAAACGCCATAAATTCAGCCAATCAGAGCTGGTTGCGATCGTCACACTTGTGCGATAATTTTAAGACAGTCATACATCAGTGGTAACCCAGTGATAGACAGAATTATGCTTGGAGTAATTTCTATTCTACTTCTTCTTCTTCTTTATCAAACGATAGATGCCCACTGCTGTATAAAGGTCTCTCGCTGGACTTCCACACGCCACGGTCTTGCAACACCAGTATCCAGACTGCTACCCGTTTGATGTCGGTCAGTCGCAATCTAACATTCCGGTCTCCTGGATCTTCCAAACATTAATTAATTACAGTTTATCAAATAAGCTAAGCTTTTACGCATAGCCAATAAATCCAGGTGTTAACTACAATAACTCAGGTAAGGGAATCGTTATAAATCGCTGGCAATTCCCAATCGCTATCAGCAATGCTAATCGGCGAAATTATTTATATAAAGGACTATAACACGACAAGGTAATAAATACCGCTGTAACGACTGACTGGCTTATGCCCGCGGCTTTGCTTCAAATAATGATCATACATAATGTTCGCGTTAAGAAGTGTACGAGTAGGTAATAATATATAGAGGTAATATGAATTCAAATGCCCTTCAATCTATATGGAACTATGGAAGTTCATGCAAGAGACCTTTGTCCAGCATTGGACATCTATCGATTAATAAAGAAGAAGAAATATAATAGCCTCTACTTATTAAATGTGTTCTGGTGTTACCACCCTATCGTCAAAGACGTGCCGCCAAGCGATTTAGCGTTCCGGCACGATGACGTGTAGAAACAGATTAGGGATATGGGTTGAATACACTGCCATTTCCCTTCCAAGTTAGTCCGCTACCATCTTAGACTGTATCGTCACTTACCATCAGGTGAGATCGCAGTCAAGGACTATCCTGTCATCGAATAAAAAAGAGTGCTTTAGACACTGTACGTAATGGTAGTCCTACAATTTTTTTCGGAATCAAATTTTTTTCCAAGTATACTCTACAGGTCTCATGCTTAGACCTTGGTGAGTGGAAGTCGAGTATACCCAGCACTGGATGGATCAGTTGAGCTGACCATGACGAAGAGAAAGTGCGAAATCTAGTCTTAACCAGACGAAACTAATTGGCTAAGACAAACGGATAACAATCAGCTTGGTTACTAACTACACATAACAAGACGCTAGTGGGTATAGCGCGTTGCGTGTTACACTTGTCACTGTGATATCCGATGCACATCGCGCGTCCGCCGTATTTCATCTCGAGAAAGCGAGATGGATAGATAACGGTTTCCACTTGTTAGTGTACTTTCCACTAAAACTATCTTTATTACTAATCCATGACTGCTGTGACGGTAATCCTTTCTTTTTATCTTGGACTAATTTTTCGAATGAGATTTCGATCCTTGGATTCTATCTTGATGGCCATGATGGTTATGATGGTTGGTTCCTTTCGTGTGCAAGTCCGACCCGCACTCAAATTCAAATTCAAAATTAATTTATTTCATGTAGGCTAACTTGTAGCTCTTATGACACGTCATAAATCTACCACCGGTTCGGAATGCAGATTCTGCTGAGAAGAGCCGGTAAGAAACTCAGCAAGTTGCTCTTTTCAAAAAAATTTTTTTTTTTTTACAAAGCTATGGTATGTATACAGTGCTTCCACAAAAAGCTTCAAAAATGCAAAAATGCCTACGTAGGTACACCAATCCAACGCATGTCAAGATGGGCAGCCAAAGCAGACCCATTCCCGTTGGTGGCACCCGTTCACGAGCATGACGCATGATCCAGCCATTGCTTCGCTCAACCATATTTGAGGGAACGTAACAACCCGCACCACACGACACCACCACAGAAATGTTTAAAGCAAGCATGACATAGGTACTTAGACTCACGAGGCACTTGCCTCGGTTTTTTTAATTGTATAAATGCACTAATCTTGTACTCGCACAAAAGCCGAATATAATCGCTGGCAGGAGCAAGTTTACACCCATATTATAGAGAATAAAACAATGACCATTGGGCGAAATGAAAGCGAAACGGTCCATAAACCGAGATGGTATCACTTTTATTTATTACCGCAACATAGCGGTACGGCGCGATAGCGTTAAACACGTGATAACTGGTAACAGTGCGAAGTTTCTATTTGCTCTAGGGGATATACGTGTAGATGTTCATCACTAGGCCTCTATGTAACTGTGCACTCCTGGTAGAATTCGGCCACGCCGGTTAACCTCCACAGAGCCAAATGCACTGGAGATATTATAGTGCACAAGTGTGGGCGCAAACACAGATGCACTCTCTGTTCCTTCACTCTCACAGTCCGATGGGAAGGAAATCCGACACGAAATATGATATGAGCTTAATTAATACCTGGTGGATGGTAAGTGACGATGCGTCGTTGATTGCATCGTCACTTACCGTCAGATGAGATCGCAGTCAAGAGTTATTCTGTCATGTGAATGAAAAAAACAGCCAAGTGCGAGTCAGAGTCCCCTACCAAGGGTTCCGTACCATCGTACAAGATTTAACACAAGCTTTTATTAAGATCGATCAAAAAAAAAGTTTTTTATGTGGAGAATGGAGACTCACTTGTTAATTTAGTGGCAATAGAAATACATATACTTACTGTGAAAATTTCAAGTATGTACCTATTACAGTTCATGAGATACAGCCCACTGACAGACGCCTCAATAGCCCAACGGTTAAAGATGCGGACTGAAAACTGAAAGGCCGCAGGTTCAACCCCATCCGTTGCACTTATGTGATACCAACTCCTAGCACAAACTTTCCGCTTATTTGGACGATATTAGTCAACTTCAGCTTGGCTAATATTTTTTTAAAAAATAAAGACGGAAGGACGGACGGACTGGTGGACGGACGGCGTCCTTTAGGGTGCTTTGGGTACAGAATCCTAAAAACTGAATACATCAATAACGTTGAAAACAGCAGCAGTTGCCATCAAGATTCACAGCAAGATATCGCAACTTATAGACAGTTCTAGATTTATTTTTTCCCGGCGAATAACTTCATTACACGGCCTACAGAGTAACAAATGCGCTGCGATGGTATCTGCATGATATATCTGCGGTGAAGCTGTCAAACGCAGCGCCAAGTTTATCTAATCTCATTTGGCACAAAGGCGTGATTTCAATTGAGCCTCCGTAATGTGTGAGACACACGGCGCGGAAAACGATCGTGCAACATGAAATAGTTATTTGAGTTATATGGGGCCAAAGAAAATTTTTGTTCCCCGAGGGCGCTATTTTGAATTCAGAGCGAAGTGAAGGATTCTAAAGTAGAATCCTGAGCGTAGCGAGTAATTCAATATACGCCGCCCGAGAACAAAAAATTTGGCCCCGAATGACACACACTATTTTTCATCATTACCTATGAGAAAAAGCTAGGAGTATCAACCTTCTATGATCACGTGACTTATCGAAGACAACAGCTGCTCAAACATTTTTGAATTTCGAGTTTTTTGAATTTCTGCAACGATTAGTAGGTAATAAACACATACTAAAGCACGAACGCGGACCAATCAGAAGAGAGAAATGAAAACTCCCATGGGACTAAAAATTAAATTTTGCTCCCGCTATCCTCTGAAGCCAATATTCGTTTTTCGAATAGGTATGATGAAAATTAAATTAATCCTAATCCTAATCACACTAATCGTAATCCTAATATCCTAATTCTAATTCCTAATTCCAAATCATACTAATAACATCATATTACATCATATGTGTATGTGTGTGTGTGTGTGTGTGTGTGTGTGTGTGTGTGTGTGTGTGTGTGTGTGTGTGTGTGTGTGTGTGTGTTGTTTGTTACTCCTTCACGCCACAACGAATGAACCGATTTAGCTGAAATTTGGAATGGAGATAGCTCATACCCAGGATTAAAACATAGGCTACATTTTATCCCGGAAAATTGCAGAGTTCCCATGGGAATTGAAAAACCTTGTTCCACACGGACGAAGTCGCGGGCATCGTCTAGTAGTACATACAAGTAGCCTATGTCACTCTTTAAGACCTCAATTACCCATGCAATCCCAAAATCACATCGATTCTTTTCTCCGTTGTTGCGTGATTGCAGGACAAACTAACAAAAACACACCTATAATATTAGTAAATCTTTTTTTTTTTAAAGAATGTTAGCCAAGCTGAACTTGACTTATATTCTCCTCTCCCCTGCAAATAAGCGGAAAGCTTGTGCTAGGAATGGATGCGACAATAAAGCAACGGGTGGGGATCGAACCTGCGACCTTTCAGTTTTCAGTCCACACCAACCGTTGGCCTATTGAAGCTAGGACGTTCGAGTTGGCTTGAAGATTCACACGCACTTTGTTTTTCCATTTCGTACTCGTACAAAACGATTATATTCCCTTCTTTATCTTCGCTCAACAATGCCAAAAACTTCAAAATGGTTTATCATTATTTAAAACTAGCTTTTGCCCCCGCGACTTCGTCCGCGTGGAATTAGATTTTGGGGTGGAATTTTCAAAAACTGTGACACACGTACTTCTTTATTTTTAACTGAAAGCTCAAATACCAACTTTGATGGAAACAGCTTGAAAAATGACGGAGTTTCATATAAACTTCCATCCCCTATTTAAACCCCTTAGGGGTGGAATTTCCAATAATCCTTTCTTAGTGTGCGCTTACATTATAAAAGGAACCAACTGTAAAAATTTCAAGTTTCTAACTTCAGTAGTTTAGGCTGTGCGTTGATATCTCAGTCAGTCAGTCAGTCAGTCAGTCAGTCAGTCAGTCAGGACTTTGAATTTTATATATATAGATTAATTAAAAATATTATAATTTTCCATAATAAAAGCTCGCCTAACACCCCGACTTTCTGTACATTTATCCGTGACCACCCGTCCATTTTGCCCCGTTTCACCTTAATGAACGAAACAATTGAGCAAGACTGAGGGTCTAATGAGAGAGATAATATAATAAGACCGATAGCACCTGGATATTAAGACAATAGCTGAAAACCCCGTATTTAGTTTTTTTTTTTATTGGATGACAAGATAGTCCTTTACTGCGATCTCACCTGATGGTAAATGACGATGCATTCTAAGATGGTAGCGGGCTAACTTGGAAGGGGTATGGCAGTATACTCATACCCCTAATCGGTTTGTACACGCCATCGTGCCGGAACGCTAAATCGCTTGGGGGCACGTCTGGTAACTAGATACTAGCGTTGCCAGACGTCCCGTATTTTCCGGGACATCCCGTATTTTAGGCAAAGTTTAAAACGTCCCGGCGGGACTGACTCTGTCCCGTATTTGAACCGTACCTACTTGGTTTTTCATTATGAAATCGATCCAAGTAACATTCGTAAAGTAGCGAGTTAATGACCGTTTTTAATTACGATTATAATTGTATTGATTTTTACACATATGTTAAAACGAATAAAAAATGTTAAAACTAACTCGATCCTCGGAAAATAAAAAATCACACTAAATAATTTTTTTTATTTGTCCCGGGTAACAAACTGAAATCCCGTATTTTTTGCCCTTTTAACCATTTGTCCCTTTTAGGCTGAAAAAAAATCTGGCAACCCTACTAGATACGGTCAAATCCACCAGACAAAAACAATGCTTTTTATAGGATCACTCCGTTGTCCGTCTGTCTTTTCGTGTGTCGCGGTCGTGCTCTTTCTCAGAAAAGGCTTGAGGTACTTAGTTAAACAGGTACTGAATACAAAGTATTCTTAATGCTGTGAAAATTTCAAGTTTCCAGTTTTACTCAAGAAAAAGTCTACTCTAGAACTCTACTAAGAAATATTAATGGTCCTAGAAGTGCCAATGTTAAAATTTTACGACATCGTTTTACCAAATTCCATCGCAAAAAATTATGAAATCCTTTCACAAGAACAACTTTTATAAATTAGAAAAGTTGAATTAAATCCGTTATAATTAGGAACCTCATTTTTTCGCAAGTATCCGAAAATTATATTAAAAAGTCTAATAAGAAAATTTTTGGATGAAATTTTTCTTGTTTTAATTGGAAGGCATACTTAATGAGAAAGTTTTTGATTTAGGCAACTCTTGATACCCAATTAAAAAATTTATAAATTTTGTAACACAGGAGAATGAAGGCTTTTTATGATTTTAACAATGCTCTACAATAAAAAAAAAGATACCGGTCGAATTGATAGCCTCCTGTTTGGAAGTTAGTTAAAAATATACCTATTGACTATTCCAACATTTTGTACCTATAATATGTAAACTTAAACTAAACTGTGGCCTTTGATAAACCAGATATTATTAACATTGGTACGGAACCCTTCGTATGCATGTCCGACTCGCATTTGATCGGTTATTAACCGACTTCCAAAAAAGGAGGAGGTTTTCAATTCTCGGGATCTTTTTTATTTTTTTTTTATTTTTTATATATGTTCGCCGATCACTTAAAGACGCCTGGACTAATTTGGAAAATTCTTTTTTTTTTTTTTTTGAAAGGGTATATACTTCCCAGGTGGTCCCATTGTCATCAGGTCAGGATTAACACATAGCCTCCATCTTATCCCGGAAAATTAAAGAGTTCCCGCGGGAATAAAAGAAACCTTAAACCACACGGGTGAAGTCGCGGGCAACATCTAGTACAGTCATAAATCACTTATACGCCGATAATGTCGGTAAGTGGCATTAATCAGTGAAAGTGCTTGGAGCTTGGAGTCTTGTGCGTAAAGTCAACATTATTGTTTGTGGAGTGGGCAGTTGTACTTATCCCGGCCATCGAAAGTGATTTTTGACACGCTTTCCGATATAATTATAAAGCCTCAATAGCCCAACGATTAACAGCCAGAATGCCAGAAAAAAATCTCCGCGATAGAGGAAATAACACATACCCGAATCTTCGTGTGAAACACGACAGATGCTAGCGTGTAGGAGTGTAGTAAGCGCCAATTACATCATGTATTCTAAAAACAACCGATTAAGGATATGGGTTGAATATACACTGCCATACCCCTTCCAAGTTAGCCCGCTACCATCTTAGACTGCACCGTCACTTACCATCAGGTGAGATTGCAGTCAAGGACTATCTTGACTTCCAATAAAAAAAATGTATGGGAATTTCATTTAAAACCTTAGATAAACGGAAAATAGAAATTATACCTAATATTAAAATAAATCAACCAAATATCTAATTTTTCAACCAGGACGAAGTCGGGGCGGGTCACTAGTTATGCATAAAATCATACCTACTTTAAAAACGATTGTGATTTTGTTTTTATCACATTGCGGTATTGACTTTTTTTTTTTCGATTATCTCTTCGTCTATAGACGTATTGACTATTATTGTGGACAGAGTCGTTACTGATACATTCGCGGCCTATTTCCTATGAAAGAGCAAACAACTATTTTCCAAACATATTCGTGAACACGTTTCACATATTATCTCAGAGTAAACACATCTGACTCGAGACGCAGATATCTCGGTGAAACTTTTTAAGCACATATGCGTGTGCGCTCTATGCCCTATGGATTGGAAAACCTTTTATCCTACGAACTCCATACTAATGTATATTAATTACGAGTACATATTTATTAAAATCAAATAAAGTACATTACATTAATTCACAGGAATAAACATAATTTATAGAAAAGAATTTGATTGATTCTTCTTTTTTTTTTCAGAATAAACGCACAAAAGTACAAAATAAATCAAAATTAAAAAACAGCTATGAAAGGTATGTTCCCCGATGTATTTTTCATATATGTACCCCGATCACACGAAGACGCGTCGACCGATTTGGAAAATCCTTTTTTTGTTTGATAGGACATACTTCTTAGGTGATCCGTATACCCTATACTTCCCAGGTGGTCCTATTCAAAATTTAAAATTATTTATTTCATGTAGGCCAACTTGTAGCTCTTATGACACGTCATGACTCTACCACCGGTTCGGAATGTAGATTCTGCTGAGAAGAGCCGGCAAGAACTGCAGTTGCTGTAAATAATATTAAAATGTACTTAAACTTATAACACTATCTTGTGGGTAGCTGGATGTCCAGCCGATTGATTCCATGCAACTTTGTCATTAAGAAAGTCACTAACTTTGTATTAACCACGACTTAATAAATGTGTCTTTACGCATTGTTTTTTGTGCAATGGAAGATCCAGTAATCTATGGTCATTAGGTCAGGATCTGATGATTGGATCCTGGAGAAATCGAGGGAACTCTTCTTTTATAGGCACAATTGATATACTTTGTAGTGGCGTTCGAAGTCAGTTTTGTAAAAAGAATTTTTACATTTGTATTATGTTGTACACAATCTCTTAACTTAATTAAATTGACAGGTCCAAATCTCGTGCTTTCACTTTCAAAGTTCTCCTTACGAAAAAGGATAGCACTAGATTTATTCATGTTAGGCCCATGTTTATTTCCCAAACGGCTTAACATAAGCTTGGTTATTAGGAAAATGTAAGCAAAACAGAATTTAATTTGAATAAGACCGCGGGATAACAGCCCAGCAGTGGTTCAGTTGATTGGCTCCCTTTCACATTTTTGCATTTCATATGTGTAGAATCTCTACTTGTAGGAAAACCATCGAAGTGAAGAAACTGCCTAGACTTCATTACGTGGGTACATTTTACATTTTCAACTAATGGACATATGCTGAGATCTATAGAGCGTGCTCTGCACAGCACAGACTCAAAATAGAGGTTAAAACGAGACACAAATATGCTCTGTTTTAACTCTGTTTTGAGTCTGAGCTGAGTGAGAGTGCGGTCTATAGATTGCAGCATTAGAGCTCTCGGAAATATCGCCACAAAACACGATCTTGAAATACTTGTATCCAACGGCAACCTCGCGACTCCGTTGAGGTAATGTGCCAACGCTGTAACGGTGCAAAGTCCCATCCAAACTAACTTTGGCTGCACTTATGCTCAGACTCAAGACAGAGTTACAATAATTGTTCTTCGAATTATGTGTTCCGCCCATTGCAATGACAACTTTTGACTGCCGCGTTGGCTTAGTGGTTAGCAAGTTCGACTACGGATGACGAAGTCACGGATTCGATTCCCGGGTCGGGCCAAAAAATGTATTGGGCTTTTCTGTCACGAAATTCTACTACTAGCCCGTAGTAAAGTAGGCGGTGTGTCATCCCCGTGCCTCGGAGAGTACGTAAAGCTGTCGGTCCTGCGCCTGACCTCTCTCCGATCGACTATGAGAGTGAGGGAATAGAGAGTGCACCTGTGTTTGCGCACACACTTTTGCACTATAATATCTCCCGCGCAGATGGCTAATCTCTGTGGAGATTGGCCGCCGTGGCTGGATCGATCGGGAGGACATTATTTTATGGGGTTATTCAAGGGGCGGACCAACAAATTCCTAAAAAGCCGGAAACGCATTGGTGATGCCTCAGGTGCTACAAATGTTCATGGGCGGCGGAAATTGCTTAACATCAGGTGACCCGCCTGCGCGTTTGCTTGCTAAAAATATGGAAAAAAAAATCCTCATTTCAGATTTAGGTAATCACGTAGAGACTAGAGATACTAGGAGCAGAGGCGTTTCTTTCGCCCACTGCGTGAGTTGAAGCTTTCTTATCAGGCCCATATTTAGCGACTATGTTTCTTGAGTCTTACGAGCAGGTCATGACTTGCAATACAGACTCTGCGAAAACTTTCGTCTTCACTCAAACAAAATCATTTCTTATAAATCATTAAATACAATTTTACTTTTGTATAGCCCTTAACTGCGATCTCACCCGATGGTAAGTGACGATCCAATCTAAGATGATAGCGGACTAACTTAGAAGGTTTTAGTTACATCCATAGGGTGATAGGTTGAATGTACACTGCCATACGGCATACCCCATCCTAATTCGCCCGCTGCCCTCTTAGACTGCATCATCACTTACCATCAGGTGAGATCGCAGTCAAGGACTAATTTGTCATCGATTAAAAAAAATACCCCTATACGATTTCTACTCGCCATCATGTATAAAAAGACATGGTGATATAAAGACATGATCAGAAACTCCCATTAGACCTGACACATTTGAAAAAATTCTACATTCAAAATTATTTATTTTATGTAGGCCAACTTTTGGATCATAAGACAAGTCAAAATTCTACCACCGGTTCAGAAAGCAGATCCAACCGAGAAGAGCCGGCGAGAAACACAGCAGTTGCTCTTTTCATAAATTCCCAAAATTTCCCCCGCCGAGAATCGAACCCGAGCCTCCCACATAAGACTAGGTACAGCTCTCGCCAATGCACCAGAGATGTCGTTAAAAAAATAAACCAGAAATTACTTGATAAAAACGATAAACCACAGTTTATCAGGTGTGTGTAAATAGTTATGACTCGTAAGTGACCCCATTCACACGCGCGCCACTTCCATTCTCTCTAGAGATAGGTATGTCCTAACTTGGCCCTTGAAACTTGTGTCCAGGTTTCACCGGGCGATGTGTCTTTATCAACTGACGAGCGTTTGATCCGCTGGCTGTCCACTTAACCTAGTTTCGTGTAGCGATTTTCACACATGCAATCGCCGGATCGATCGTTTGCTGAATCTAAGGGAGGCCACATGAAGTTTGGCGTCAAGTTTGCATGATGCTTATGGATTCGAAAAAAGGATCGATACCTGAGCAGTATCGACACTTTTGGTTCGATACCTAGGAAAGCTCCCGAAAGCTGTACCACTCCATCGAGAGATAACGCTTATACATCAGGAAGAGAATAGTATAGACTATAGTTTGCTTATTTACGGTACTTTCCCAATTACTCATCACTAGATTTCACACGTCAGACAGAAGACTATAGTTTAATAACTAACTAAATAATCCAGATACCTTTTATAAACACAGCATTTGAACTGAAAATTGATCCTGTTGCTTAAGTGAGGTTTTTGTAATTTAAGTATTAAAAAATTTAATTTAAGATGCCAAAAATTGTGGTCATCCTATCAAAAGGGCCAGACGTCAGTCGTTTAAAATCCCATCTCACTGTAATTTGTATGAAAGTGAAACCGTTACTTTCGTACCGACAAATATAGGTTACCGGTAAATAAATTCACTTTCATGACCTTGGCAGGGCGTGAATAGTGAAAAAAGTAAAAGTCGCCTGTTGTATCGCGCTCAGCTGCAGGGCAAAGCCCTATACAATTATATTTTGGAGTGTCTACAGGCGACAGACGCAGCTTTTTTTTATTCGCTTACAAGGTAATCTCACCTGATGGTAAGTGACGATACAGTCTAAGATGGTAGCGGGCTAACTTGGAAGGAGTATGGCAGTGTACATTCAACCCATACCCCTGATCGGTTTCTACACGTCACTGTGCCTGAGCGCTAAATCGCTTGGCGGCACGTCTTTGACGGTAGGGTGGTAACTAGCCACGGCCATAGCTTCCCACCAGACCAGACCAGAGACACTACGAGACTCCAGGAGTCATTCCGATTGCAACTTCCGATATCGATTGAAGCAGTGTCAGTAATGGTTAGGACCTCGTTTTGGGGGTTCCAAGCACGTTCCAAGGTTCAACACCAGGCATGAATCTCTGACTTTTCAGTATTGTGTGTATTTTAATCAATTAAATTAGCCAGCGTGGTCGACTGTGGTTTCATTCGTGAGGAGACCTGTGCCCAGTAGTGGGCCGGCCATGGTTTGCCATACATAAACGATTTAGTCTGCTGGTTCTTCGCGCACTTTCTTCCCGGGAAGTGGGTTCAGTGCAGATGGTATTCTTTTATATTTAAAAAAGACACCCATTAATAAATATGCTTCTAACGATGCATATATTTGATATACAATAAGAAAGCAGTAGACAAAAAATAGTATATTTTTATTTTACTAGCTTTTCTGTAAAAAAGTGTAATTTTGATTTATGGTAATTTTGAATTGAAGCAGCAAAGTGTAGGTGTGGAAGAAGAGTGAGTGATTGAAGCAGTGAAGTGTAGGTGTGTATAAAAAATAGAATATTTTGAACCCATATAAAAAATTCCACAGGACAATCTATTTTGTAATCTTTTTTCTAATCACAGCTGCGTCCCACGCTGTCGTTTGCAAGTTTCGTCGTTCCATTAAAATGTCAACGTATTTTTTGTTAGCATGTTAAGTAAGGTTGATAGGGTTTAGGCCCTTCAAAGGTTTCAGGCCCTTCATAGCCTTCGTTACTTGCGGATTTCGAAGTTTTTGAATGACCAGGCGATGATCGTATTATGTTACTTCCTACGCACGTTGGGTGTCGTTTTCAAACTTTCGGCTAAAATTGAAATGCTTTTAATAACATAGTAAAAAAGTTAAAAATTATTTTTACAAAACCGACTTCAAACGCCACTACAAAGTATATCAATTGTGCCTATAAAATTTGAAGACTTCCCTCGATTTATCCAGGATCCCAACATCAGATCCTGACCTTATGACAATGAGACCACCTGGGAAGTATACCTTTTCAAACAAAAAAAGATTTTTCCAAATCGGTCCAGGCGTCTTCGAGTATAATCGGAGAATAAACTTTAAAAAAAAATCCGACGAATTGAGAACCTCCTCGTTTTGTGAAGTCGGTTAAAAATTAATTTAATTTGACACATTAATATGTTATATATACATATCAATGTGTAAAATTTAGTAGATTTCGATGGTAGTTAACTTTGGGAGTTTCGAGGGAATAGTTTAACGAATATGGCATGGGAAGCTCATCCGAATTACAATAATTATGACAAAGCTAGCGTAATCAAGATCTTAGCTATGATTTATGAAGATCTGCTCAGGCATTTGAAAATCATCAGTTCATTTAATACTTGATTAAAAGGTTTAACACGCTTTCACAGGTGCAATTGAGTTGTTTGGTGTACTACCTACTTTAGATAATTTCCAAGATGTGGTAACCTTGAGCTGATACTGCAGTATCAATTAGTCAGCGGGATACCCTACTCCAGCAACATATATCAACACAAAAAACGCTTAAACCCTACCTAAAGCCGTCTCCAACCGCCCCTATAACGGCCCCTGTCCTCACATCTAACCTATTTAACCACAACACGTCAGACAAACCACCATCTGAACGTGAGGGTAACTGTAGGACTCGGGGTTCTAATAAAATACAGGTTGTATTTACACGGAACGCAGAGTATGCGTGTACCACATCGAGCGCGTGACTCAGACTGAATACCCGCATTCGCTACATTCCTTCTTTATTTCAATTTTAAATGTATGTAACAATGTAACTCATAGAAAATATACTTCTGCACAATAATTAATCAAATTGGGGCCAACTTGTGGCTCTTGTGACAAATCATAATTCTACCACCGGTTCGGAACGCAGATTCTGCTGAGAAGAGCCGGCAAGAAACTCAGCAGTTGCTCTTTTTAACAACAAAATGTTACAAAGTGTTACAAATATTATATAGCTACAACAATGTAACAAGTTCTTGTATTCAGCTGAAAACAAAGCTGATTGCAACTTTGTCAACAACTGCATGTTAATTATTTGGCTTAGTAACTAAAATTATATAGACAATATTGCATAAACAACTTAAGTATAACATCTTAATATTTCAATTAAGAATAGAAAACAATTTTAATAAACCAAATATATCAGAACAAATGTTATTACATCTGAAATAATTTAACTTTATAAAATGATTTAACTACCAATCAACAAGTCAACCAGAGACGGACACTTCTTATTTTAGTTATGGTTCGATTATAACGTGACCTCACTTGCTTGGTCGGCTATGTAAGATGAAACATTTATATTGAAAAATTGCATTAACATCTTGTTATAAAATGTTTAAATTCCTTCCTCCATCCTCCTTCCTTCTTTTCAACTCAGGCCGACTGATTTCAAGTTTTATGAGGTAAACAAACATAATAGTGCTGTAAGTAATTATCATTAAAGCGGGTATGACTGCAGGATAGATGAACTCGGAAAATATATCTAAGTGTCTGTTTCTGGTATATTCTTTATAAAAATTAGTATTTCAGTAAAAGAAGAATAATTTTGGCTAGGCAGTGGGCTCAAAACAATCACAATTTCTACTTTTTTTTTTAAATGTGACCACTTTTGGCCTCATTTCATGCATCAGATAAGATTTAGTAGCATTAGAATCAAACTATAAGATGCAATATTTTATTGATTAATGAAATCATTATTTTATTACCACACTCACATAAGTGAATATATATTTTTTATTTTATCTATTTATTTATAACATTTTTTACAAGGTTATTACAGCTTGGTGTAAACATAAACTCATTCGAGTTTTTCCGTTCACCATCGTTGATATTGATACATATAATCTAAAGCTAAGCGTAGGTACAACTTAATAATAATTAGATACTAATTACAATGCTTATTAATAAACCAACGAGTTTCTTTCGTTCAGTTAATCGATTATTAAATAATATTATGTTTATAGTCTTTTACTATTATGCAGATGTAAGGTGCTTTCAATTCGGCTCCATATTTATGGGCTGTCTCAAAATAACCTTACGTAGATTTGATTTGTATTACTTCCATAATTTTGAAAGGTTATTCTAGTTTATTCTGTACATAGAGCAATTAGTATAGAATAGAATAGAATAGAAATATTTTTTAGTTGATTAAATGTTCTAAGATATTGTACCTAATTAATAACCACTTGGTATTAATTATCCATAAACATTAAACATGTTTCGTGTTATATTCATTATAATTTAATTTTGTTATAACTATTTATCCAAATCGTTTTATTCATAACTGGTAAGAGCCTACAATATATCCATAAGCACCCTCATGTGGATTATTTCCACATATTATCTGGACCATTACAAGAAATGCTTTGAGTTAGCGCTGCTGGTCTTTCTTAATTTATTATATAAAGGATTATGGCATAAACCCAGGCAAAATACTTTTAGGCTAGGCATGCTTTTCCTAGTAGATTTTCCCGTACGGAAAATAAAGATAATTCTAAATGCCTCTTTTATTTTAAAATGGGGTATTAAGGAACTTCTTAAAATATATAAAAATTTAACCTTTAGTACTATCGTGGCAATATTAATGTTTATAATTACATTTAATTTATAATAGACAAATAGTTAACAATTTATCATAAGGAATCGCCGAGAATAAATGATTGAATAAAACCTATGTGAAATTATGCATTATGATCTGTAATCATCAGTAAAGTCACTGTGGTACCCTACCAGCATCTCAATTAGAATTGTCCGAAAGGTGTACTATTCCACAAATCTATCTATCGTGGGTAAATACAAGAAATTCCAAAAGTCTTCCTTTTATATCAGAGCAAATAAACGCACTAAAAGTAGTAATGTAATTTTATCTAATCTGGAAAACTTAGTCTTAGTAATATAACTTGACGAAAGCTCGTTTATAACACGGAGCGAATGGTTTTCCCTAATTATTGCCTAATTGTCTCTTATCACGATGAAATATATCAAATCTCTCCGCCAAATATACAAATTCAAGATCGAACTTCCTTTGGCTAGTTCGTTCAATCATACAAATATAATTCATTAACATGAGGGCCCCTTTTTTTTTTTTACTTCTATCTGAAGAAAATAAAAACTATTCCGATAGTTATTATTTGTTAGACAAGCTGTTATGGTAAATAATTCACCCCCAGCCATTGTTTATATTGCCACGTTGTATGAAATATCCCTATTTTTAAATAAATACCGATTTGTTAAATTCACCACCCAACAGTGGGTAGGTCACAAAATAGACTTTCAGTGAAGTGGTTCATTTCTGAGTTTTAATAATGTACGCACATTGACAAATTAGGTTATTAAAACATCGCCCATCTCTCTGTTGTGGTAAACACAACGTACATATACCTAAGTAGTTTACAATTTTATTAATATTAGGATTTACCTACTTATTAATCATAATTAAGATTCTCTACATGTAACAGCAATCTAACATATTGATTGTCATTTTAAATTACGAAGCAAGGTAGTAACATAGTTTTAAAATTTATTTTATATGGGTAGTTTGATAATACATAATATAGGTTATTTTAAAGTTAATCGTGTCATATAAATTATTTCTCCGTCCACATACATTGTAAAGGCTATTTCAATTTATTGAAAATAAGTTATTCTCAATTTATGATTAAAGGAGTTATTCAAAATTTGTCTTTTCGACGAATACAATACAATGTTATTAATAATTATTAACATATCCTTTTTGTTCTTTACATTGAAAAAGTATATACCTATATAATGATTTTAATTATGTTAATAGTAACTACGCCTTTTAATACTATTTGTTTCTTCGAATTCGGGTAAAAATACAACAATCTCACGGTTCTTTTAGTGATACCACAATAATACTTATGACGAAAATATATGGCTCGCTTTTTCCAATTATGATATTTCAAAACATAATATAGACTTTTCCATCGCAAATCGACAGCTAAATCACCAATTGCAATAATTATAAAAGTCTAAATAACAATTTGTGGTGTGGTTTTCAACAACAATATCTACTTATTTAGGATATTTTGATTATTTTGTATGCGTGGCTTTTTGCTTACATTTTAAGCAACAGTATTTTAAGTTCTTAACCGCATAGCCCTGAGATACGATTATTTCGTACGTGGCTCTTTGCTTACATTTTAAGCAACAGTATCTTAACTGCATAGCCTTGAGATACGATTATTTTGTGCGTGGCTCTTTGCTTACATTTTAAGCAACAGTATTTAGCCCTGAGATATGATTATTTTGTGCGTGGCTCCACATTTTAGTACTAGTATTGTAACTGCATAGCCTTTTCGTATCAAGCATGACCTTCTCATTTTATTATTAGTATTAGCGTGATCATTAGCGTGAGCATTAGCTCACTCATAGGTTGATGTGCTTACCTATTAATATATTTGCAAATGTTCTATTTGTATTTCTATTATATTTAATACTTAATATTAATATGTTATTAGAAGGTAGCTGAATAACAGAATACAAAATCAAATACATTTTGTAGGAATAGACACTAAAATTTACAATTAATAACATATAAAATGATAACAACTGGTTGATTGCGGAAAAATTTAAGCAATCATTTTTATTTATTGCATCTCATTTGTAGTGATTGACTGAGTTTACCAGATATGGTAATTTTAATAGATCCAACCACATATTTAGAGTATAGATCCAACAAATCATTTTGACCGATGTCACAGCTGGTATTCATTGTATAAGTGCTTGAAATATTTTTTTTTTAAATCTATGCATAGCAACTTTGCGAAAATATTGAAAAACTCTCAAACGCCCTAACAGCGCCATCTAGCGGGAATTTGTCCATGAGAAGACCGTGTCTTCATCCTTAAGATATAAACTTTTGAATTAGATATTTACTTGTGTTATTATAGATTGAGATTCATCAATAAATCAAATTAAAATTGGGTATTTGAAGTGGATAGTATTTGTACTTCCTCACTTTTTTCTCACTTTGGTGAGATCCGTTAATACAAATTACGGGGTAAAATGAATAAAATCAATAAAAATAAAACCTAGGACTTACAAAGTTATTAAAATAACTGTACTCTACGATTGTACCCACTTTTGTGTTTTTTGCTTTTGTTTGTTAATGCATTGACAGTAGTTAATCTCTGCACAAAATATTTGGAAGCACAATAATTTCGCATAGTTTTTTAATTTCTTTCAAAACTTTCCTAGACTTAATTAATTAAGCTCATCGAGATTTCCGTTATATGCATTAAATACATATCCCCTTTTATTTTTTTTTTTTTTTTTTTTTTATTTTCTTTTTTATTTATTTATTTATTTATTTATTTTTTTTTTATTTTTTTTTATTTTTTTTTTTTTATTTTTTTTTTATTCTTTTTTTTTTTTTTTTTTTGTTTTAAGTAATTTATTATTAAGTTTATTCCCTTACTATGTAGGTAGGTACTCATATTCAACAAACTAACTTCATTAGATTTTTTTTGAAAACCTCCCGTTGTATTACTATTTATTGAGCTATTTTAACTTTGTTATCCGAACAGTACTTTGCCTTATTATTGTTTACGCCCAAAACTTATAAAATTATAAAATGGATAAACTATATACACAAAATATTTGTGTCGGTAGGCACACAACAATTGTTATGCCAATCAATACTTTAAGGTGGGTAGGCATTTAAATTACTTGCCCAAGATGTTATGCTAAAACGTATGAAATTATAATTTATAATTATCTACTTCAATTGATTCCATCATTGCAATAAATAGTTAATTATTGTATGGGAAATAGGAATACAACTGTTCGAACAACAAGTAAATGTAAACAAGCAGTCTTTCTTTGAAAAACTGATCGGTATGTACTTTCTCATTTATGTTTTTTTTTTTTTGCAAAATAATATTTTATTCTACTCACGTTTTATCCCGTCGCCACTTTGTAGGACTCGGGGTTCTAATAAAATACAGGTTGTATTTACACGGAACGCAGAGTATGCGTGTACCACATCGAGCGCGTGACTCAGACTGAATACCCGCATTCGCTACAGTAACTATCAAACATATCTAGTATTATTTAATTAATTACACTCATCTAAACCTACGGGTAATATATATTCGATTAGGGCGTGATTGCTATCACCACCCGTCAATCAAATACAACGACCTAGACGCGGGAGCATCCAATAGCCGTATGAGTCTCTGGAAGAGACTGAATTAATAAAGTCCAAAGCGCTGTATTTATACTAACGGCGCGGTGCCAGACCGGCACCTACGTCGTCAACAAAGTCAAACTACCTACTACTAGTTTTGTCAAAGTACCTTCAATACATTATATCTTTACTATTTCAATATATCGCTAACACATACAGCAGATATAGTGTGTTTAGGCTCATTAGAGTGGTCCCAATGAGTAGCTTTTTTTTTATTCGATGACAAGATAGCCCTTGTCTGCGATATCACCTGATGATAAATGACGATGCGGTCTAAGATGGTAGCGGGCTAACTTGGAAGTATAGCAGTGTAAATTCAACCCATACCCTTAATCGGTTTCTACACGCCATCGTGCCGGAACGCCAAATCGCTTGGCGGCACGTCATTAACGGTAGGGTGGTAACTAGCCACGGCTAAACCTCCCACCAGAAACCAGCTGTTAGATAAATGACGATCGAGGATTGGAGGAGGATCTGATGATGGAGCAGAAAACTGGGTAACCAGATATCAGCCCTGGTAGCATGGGCGGGAGAAATTTTATCCCCGGGAAAAGGATAAAACGTGTATCCCCTCGCTTAGCTTTATCCACCCGTCGAGCATGGGCACAGCGGTGGAAATAACACTCAGTGGATATACTTATAGAAATATACATCGCCTTCTCCTCTGTCGCCATGCTTTAGCATAGGGAAAAGATAATTTTATCCCCTGTCAGTGGATAAAATCGGGGGATAAAAATTTTAACTCCTGCCCATGCTACAAGTGCAGGTAGATATATCGTACATAGTCCGGCCTCACGTGTCCGGGCTATTTTAAATTTTAAATTTACACTTGTAAATCCATTTTACAGTCGATCTTGAGTTTAGTTCACTCGCCGAGTGTTAAAAGGCCATCAAAATCTTTAAAGCTTTCTAGTCCGCTTCGAGCTATAAACAACTTGAACATAATCCCGTTTTATCGTCCAAGTCGGGTAAACTACGAGATCAACATTCAACGTATTAGCGTTATACGGTAAGAGCCGTTTTGTAAGTAAAGATTGAATTGAGATCTTTATTCCACGCACTAAACTATGGAACCAACTTCCTGCGACGGTATTCCCACTTAATTACAACATGAGGTTATTCTATGACTATACTACGGACCGAAAAATTAAACAATTCCTGAAAAGCTGACAACGTACTGGTGGTGTCTCTGGTGCTTCAAATGTTCATGAGCGACGGTGATCATTTATCATCACGTGAATCACCTATTTGTTCGCTTTGCATGAAAAAAGATGTTAGCTTAGAGGTTAACCCGTGGGCCTCCTTTTCGGGAGGTCGGGAGTTCGAAATGCACGCCGCTCAATTAAAGCAACTTTAGAGAGTCATTAAAGTAATTAAAATTTCACTTGCTTTAATGGTGAAGGAAAACATCGTGACAAAACCTGCACACCTGAGAGTTCCACAAAATACACAAAATGTTCTCAAAGGTGGGTGCAGTTTACCAATTCACACTTGGTCAGTATTGTCAACTATGGCTATAGGCTTCTCATTCTGAGGAGACTCGTGCCCATGAGGCCGGCGATGGGTTAATATGAGATGATGATGATGATGATGATGATGATGACGATGATGAATTAAGTTTAGTAAATCATTTCAGGTCTCATCTAGTGGGTGCTTGCGGTGGCTATGGTCGTTGTTTTACGCCAAGTTAACATCAAGAACGAACTGTAAGTTTTTACGCCTTCGCGTGGTTGAGAATTTAAAACAGAAACATAAGTACGAAAAACGAGCAGACAAATCCTAAAATAGAGTTTGTTCACTTTCGTTTCTAATATTAGCGAAAGAGCAAAGCATAGACAAGTCGCGCGATAATAAGTTTTGTAAAGCATTTTATATCTACTGTCTTAACTTTATATGAGTTCGTGCCACAACACCCAATTGACGAGCGCAACCGCTTTGTCATGAGTGAAACAACTGAAAAAAAGAAGAATAAAAAGAGGTCTTAACTGCATGGAACGATAGAACGAGTAGATTTGAATTGAGAGTCGCTAAGAGATGCTGGATACTCGCAATACAAAACCGTGGCATGTGGAAGTCTAAACAAGAGACTAATGGCATTTGACGCTAATAAAGAAGACTCTTCTTTGACTTTTTTTTTAATTCGATGACAAGATAGCCCATGACTGCGATCTCACCTGATGGTAAGTGACGATACAGTCTAAGATGGTAGCGGGCTACGGGGCTAGCTTGAAAGAGGTATGGCAGAGTACATTCAACCCATACCTCTAATCGGTTTCTACTCGTCATCATGCTGGAACGCTAAATCACTTGGCGGCACGTCTTTGACGGTAAGGTGGTAACTAGGCACGGCCAAAGCCTCCCACCAGACAAAACGTAAGTACTAAAGAGTTTCGGATCTTTGGAAAAACAGATCTGACAACAATTGTTATAAAGAGGGGAATAGTATATTTTTCTGGAGTGAAATGTCGCAAGTCTGAGAAGCTTTCCCTATGAATAATTTCGTCAATCTTTCATCTCGCAACGAGCCGTGCCCCGTCAAAGTTACACTTTCGCTCGCATCATATCACATCAAATCATATTATGTGTGTGTGTGTACCGGTACGTGGTCGCATCAGATGTTATTACAGATAAACACGTCCCAGATGTCATCGTGATCAAAGTGTAATGTAATTTTCTTTTTGCACGTTGTTTTACTATGTTACTTTGCTACTGGGTTGATGTTTTTAGCGATCGGATCAAAATATTTTACTTTGTACTCCAGATTTTTAAATAGTTACAATGTTACGAGGTCTTCGTTCTGTTACAACCCTAGCACGTATTGCTTAGTCGCAACATTCTTTGACATCAATAATGATTTGTTGATCAGCAACATATGCCTATAAAAACTCGAGATTTTGCCAAATTCAGTCAGTTCTTGTTCTCAGTAGAATTGCTGCCCAGCTACAGACCTGATTTAGGCCTGCCGGCTGGCTTTTAGCAAGGAGTCTGAGGATCACCACTCCGTCTCGAAAGAACCCTTCATTAGGGTTCCGCGTTGAACCAAGTACCTATAATCCAAGTACTCAAAGTGATGTGTGTGTAATTTTAAATAGTAATTTTTAAATAACTTTTTTAAAAAGAAACACAAGTACTTAAAAGTGGTTCTATGGTTTTGTTTTATAACTAAGGAACTCTGGACTCTAACAGTTCGTGGCGAACCACTACATATTGTATGAAAATCGGATTGAACAAGAGCCACAGTATCGTGCGCCGTGCCGTAGTATGTGCCGAGTTGTACGTCGTCGTAGCTTTGAAAGGGAAAGGAAACGGAAGTAGTGCGAGAGGCGTGAATGCTTACTGTAAAATAGCTCACCGGAGCCGGCCCGGGGCGCGGCGCGGGCGGCGCGGGCGCCCAGGGCGAGCAGCGCCAGCGCCCACCAGCATGACATCACAACCACACCTGCAACAACCACAAACACCACCACGTTAATACAACTTTTATTATTATGAACTAGTTGATGCCCGCGACTTCGTTCGCGTGAATTAAGGTTTTTGATTCCCGCGGGAACGCTCTTATTTTCCGGGATAAAAAGTAGCCTTTTCTTTATTTTTATTTGAAAGCCTAAATGCAAAGTTTCATGGATATTACTTGAAAAATGACGAAGTTTCATACAAAGTTTCACCCCCTATTTAACCCTATTGGGGTTGAAATTTTCAAAAATTCTTTCTTAGCGGATGCCTACGTCTTAATAGCTACCTGTATGCCAAATTTCAGCTCGATCGGTCCAGTTGTTAGAGCTGTGCGTTGATAGATTAGTCAGTCAGTCAGTCAATCAGTCAGTCAGTCACCTTTTCCTTTTATATATTTAGATTAGGCTTGCGCTTGACGGCAATCAAGGCAATCGATGATGGAAAGCATTGATGAGGTCTAAAAATGCCTATTCAACAACGCCATACTGCCGCCGTATGCCGGCAATACTACATACGACCGGTTATGTGTAATAACGAATCGACTGACACCTCAAAAACCTCAGTAGTTTAAGCGCTACGGTGGAACATACCAAAAACCTTTCTGTTGGCTATCTGCTTAGTTCTTACAGCGCCAAAATGGCGTCAAGTAAGTTGCTCCAAAAAAAAGAAATCAGAGCAGCAAGTCCATAATTAAACATAAATTAAATATAGAGGTTAGAAACTTGCTGTTTTTAGGTTTTTATCCGATAACGTTCATTATAATTGTAGTTGTGTTATGTCATAGGTCATTCGGTGCGCCATTTGCTATATTAGGTATTAGTTCCATAGACAATTAAAGAATTATCTTTAATTGTCTATGGAACTAATAATATAGCAAATAGCGCACCGAACATAAGTGTTTCATTTATGTTTGATGTAAGCAGTAGCTGCAGTTCCATAGACACTTAAACTGTCAAAAATGTCCCTTCAAATTGATCTATAGTTTAGACTGTCACTCAACAAGTCCAGTGTTAATCATATATTAAACATAGTGGTCAGTGCAGCAAGTAGTTAGTTACCTACAAATAAGGCACAAGCTGTTCTCTAGTCGTCAATGCAACAACACATTTTCACCTAGTTTAACGTCCACGTCCCAGTTATGCGAAATAAATCCCTTATCAGAGTTAGTACGTCGAGTTGGACGTACACAGGTGCTTTCTAGTTACGCTTATCGGCGTGCTAAAAGGGCGGCCGTACTTTAAACTGGGCCAGCAAATCTACATCACTTGAATAAGGAATAAATCTGTTACGGCCAGTCCACGAGGTTTACTTAGACATGACAGTTGTGAATCAACTGAGAGTTCATCTCAATAGTAAAAGTAATATACAATATGTAACAAAAACCCTGTCGTTCCTGTGAGCTACGAAATGTGCTCATGAAACTGAACAACTTTCCCCAAGAAACATAGGTCGAAATATGAAAAAAAAATGTGGACCTCCCATACAAAAGTGACGATCCACTGATTGATTTTACTATGGGAGGTTCACATTTTTTTTCATATTGGGTGTGGTGGTGGGAGGTTGCGGAAGTGGTAAAAAAAAAAATAAGTAATAGTACGCCAGTTGAATTTTTTTTTATAAATTCACCGCTAACTACACAGCTGACTATTTTTTTCTAGCTCAGTATGATGTTAACAATTTATGAAAAAAAATTCAGCTGGCGTACTATTACTTAATTTTTTTTTACCACTTCCGCAACCTCCCACCACCACACCCACCGCGGGTGCGTGAGCTGACGGTCGGTTCACTTGAGAGTCAGTCGAGATCTATTGAAAATGATGGCAATCGATCGGCGTAAAAACACTAGCTTAAATGCAACGCTACGGAACATAAGCCTGACAGTTATCGAAAGCAATAAAAAATATTTTAGACTAGCAGACGCCCGCGACTTCGTCCGCGTTCCTAAATCTCCACAGTTTAAGTGGGCAGAAACCCTGCAGCATCAGGATTGAGGAGTTGGGTCCTGGAATTCAACGATCTAGTCTTTACTTGGTCCCTACAATAACTATTCATAATCGACAGTTCCTAAATCCCCACGGTTTAGGAGGGCAGTACCCCTGCATCATCAGGATTGAAGAGTTGGAACCTGAAATTTTTATGGGAGTATCTTGCAAAGTTTTTGTTTCAATTAAAAAAAGATTCACGCAAATCGGTTACCAAATCACGGAGATATCGATATACAGAGGTGGAAAAACACAACTCATTCTCCTCCTTTTCCGAAAGTCGGTTAAAAAAGTAGCCTATACTATGCCCGATAATATCAGCTATCTACCAGTGAAAGTCCCGTCAAAATCGGTCCAGCCGTTCCCGAGATTAGCGGCAACAAACAGACAGACAGACAGACAAAAATTTTAAAAATTGTTTTCTTGTTATAAGTACCGTATTTACTTTCGTATGCAGTTAGTAAAAAGCTATTCTTTTGATTTACAAACAGACACTTCAATTTTATTTATTTGTATAGATAGTAGGTAGTTTATTCATGCATATCCGACTCAACCTACCGGAGCAACGTGGCACAAAGGGAAATAATTCTCATACAAAATTCCGCAAAGGAAAACTCAAAGCAGGAATGAAATCACATTTTCCTTTGTATTAGAGTTTTCAAACTCTATTCTCCCGTTGCCGCGATTGAAAATGACATTTCCGCAAAGTGCTAGAAAATTGTTTGTTGTTAAAGTATATCCTTTCGTGAACAATACTTTTTGACATGAATAATCCTCAAGACATAGTAAGTCATAGACATACTTTTCTACAGATAAAGTAGTAATTGAACTTTAGAGTAAGTGCCATAAAAGATAAATAAGACTTAAAAAATTTCAAAGTTAATTCTCATTTCCCTTGAAAAAGTAAGCATATAATATTTTATCACACAATTTACTATTATTTTATTCAATGAACTATTATTTTCCTGTATAATGAGTTTATATTTTAGTTTATAGTACGAATTTAACTACCCTAAAAAATAAGTACACCTACATTCTGATTATTAAAATGAAGTTGAATTAAAAAGAAACATGAAATATGTGCTAAATTACAATTATGATGAATTTTTACGTTTAAATTAAACATTAAAGTTTAGTCAGTTGTTAAGTATTTATGGCCCAACACCCTTTGAAATATTACTTTTTCGCACGAAGTCATTTCCTTTTGACCTTCGTTAATTCATAAATATTAAAATATTCATAAAAGCTAAACCATAATCCATATCCATAAGCAGTCCCATGAGGGATTTTTTATCTCATGATGTCACACTGTATAATAAATAATGTACTCCTGACAGAATCCGGTCACGGTATCTCTGCGGAAGATATTATAGTGCAAAAGTGCAAAAGTTTTGACGACCTCCCTGGCGCAGTGGTGAGCGCTGTGGTCTTATAACTGGGAGGTCTCGGGTTCGATTCCTGGCGGGGGCAATTTAGTAATTTATTATTTCTAAATTGTCTCTGGTCTGGTCTGGTGGGAGGCTTTGGCCGTGGCTAGTTACCACCCTACCGTCAAAAAAAAAAAAAACGTTTCGCCAAGCGATTTAGCGTTCCGGCACGATGGCGTGTAGAAACCGATTAGGGGTATGGGTTTAATTTACACTGCTATACCCCTTCCAAGTTAGCCCGCTACCATCTTAGACTGCATCGTCACTTACCATCAGATGAGATCGCAGTCAAGGGCTATCTTGTCATAGAATAAAAATAAAAATAAAAGTGTGTATACACAGGTACACTCTCTATTCCCTCACTCCCATAGCCCGATAGACGGAAAATCCGACACGGCCGGAGAGAGATCAGGCGTAGGACCGACGGCTTTACGTGCTCTCTATGGAACTGGGTGACTCACCTCCAACTTCCTAACTCCTGGCTAGTAGAGAATTTCTTGACAGAAAAAACCAATAAGTACATTTTTTTGACCCAACCCGTGAATCAAACCCGGGACTCCGTCATCCGAAGTCACTAGTCGCACATGCTGACCACTAGACCACACTGTAGGTATAGCGCAACAGCAGCAGCACAGTTCGAATGCTACATACAATTCTTTGTATACACGGTGAAATTTCATTGGTTGTACTCCCTGAAAGAGGTGAATGTGCTCATGAAACTGAACAACTTTCGCCAAGGAACATAGGTCGAAATATGAAAAAAAAATTTGGACCTCCCATAGTAAATCAATCAGCTAATCGTCAATTTTGTATGGAGGGTCCAATTTTTTTTTTTTTCATATTTTGACCTATGTTCCCTGGGGAAAGTTGTTCAGTTTCATGAGCACATTCACCTCCTTCAGGGTATACAACGAATAAAATTTCAACATGTATAGCTTTTAGGAGCCATTTTCAACACGTTGCTGCCACGAACGCCACGATCGCCACGATCGCCACGCCTATCGAAGGCTTTACCGCATTATGCAAATAGAATAATCAAGCCGTAGCCATCAATTTGGCCGCTCGCGCAATTTACATCAATGAATTTGCATTAAAATTGCCGAACATGTTAAAGCTTGTTTATAGTTATGTATCGACTCATAACATGCAAAAGGTTTAAAGCATAATGAATAATTATTCCGTTAAGACCACACTATTATCCTTACTTCCTTACTAATATTATAAATGCGAAAGTGTGTTTGTTTGTTGGTTTGTACTTTAATAACGCTGCAACAGAGCTACGGATCGACGTGATTTTTTGCATGGGTATAGTTGAGGACCTGGAGAGTGATGTAGGCTACTTTTTATCCCGGGAAATCAAAGAGTTCCTGCGGGATTTTATAAACTAAAGCCACGCGAGCGAAGCCGCGGGCATCAACTAGTAAACAGATAAATACACTTTCACAGTTACGTATTAGTCAGGGTTTTCATAATCCTATCCTATTAATATTAATATAAGTGCGAAAGTTTGGATGTATGTTTCTCACACCGCAACGCCTGAACCGATTTGGCTAAAATTTGGCACATAGATAGATTATAGACTGGAATAGCACATAAGCTACTTTTAGTCCCGGAAAACAAGAGAGTTCCCGCTGGAATCCAAAAAAACCTCAATCCATCGAACGAAGTCGCGGGCATCATCTAGTCTATTCTAAAATCGAATATCACGAAAGATGAACACACTCTTCATACAGTTTTAAGACACCGCACAACCACGAGGATGAACTAAACAAACTTTCCTCTTAAAAACTCGAGCTACGTGCCAACAGAATCGCAAACTTTGCTTCCATAACTTCAGAGCTAAGAAGCGAAGGAATTTTCTTATAAAAATGCAGTTTTACCTGCTTTCATAACATTAATTAAGATTAAGAATATTAGCCGAGCTGAATTTGAGTAATATCCTTCTATCCCCGGAATAAATAAGTGGAAAGCTTGTGCTAGGAGTGGATGCGACACTATTGTCGTACCCGCAACGTGTTGCAACGGGTGGAATTTAAATTCAAACTCATTTATTGCAAATTTGGATTGATTTACATTAGGTCTTAATGTAATACAGGTAAGTACATCCAAATGCAATACATATCTTTTTTTAATTTAATTTAATTTTTATTCTTATATTACAGTTCTAGTACTTTATGCACATTCAATAATTATGTCATTTCTTAGCATGTAATCAGCGCATGTAATATATTAATTAATATTGTCAAATTCATGTCAGTCAAATTATAAATCAAACATTCACTGTCAAATTCGAACCTGCGACCTTTCAGTTTTCAGTTCGCACCTTTAACCTTTTATTGCTTAAGTACTAATTGCCAAGTAAGTAGACAGCAGAGAAACAAAGTTACTAATCAAATTTCATTGCATGGCATTTATCTCCAACTAGGTAGATAAGTCGTGATAGACAAGTCTAGTTATTACAGTCAGATGGGTTCGTAAGTAATTCATCCCTCGCAACTACTATAAATAAGTCAATATCAGAGCTTATTGGCTGAAGCAGATCCCTTGACTGCTCCAATAAAGCTGAAGAGGTAGAAAACACGAGCCTTCGCCTTATCCAATAAAGGAAATTCCATTTACTCGCACTCACATAGGTTCAAATATTTCAAGTTTTTTTTATTTTATTCGATGACAAGATAGTTCTTGCCTGCGATCTTATCTGATAGTAAGTGACGATGCGATCTAAGATGTAGCGGGCTAACTTGGAAGTGGTATAGGAGTGTAAATTCAACCCATACCCCTAATCGGTTTCTACACGCCATCGTGTCGGAACGCTAAATCGCTTGGCGGTACGTCTTTGACGGTAGGGTGGTAAAGCCTCCCACCAGACCAGACCAGAGACAATTCAGAAATCATAAAGTCCCAAATTGTTCAATCACGCAGCGAATCATTTTATCAGCATGAGTATAGTTAAGGACTTGGAAAGAAACATAAGATACCACTTATCCCTAAAAAGTAGAGGGGTCCCCTAATCTACGGGGAAGTCGCGGGCAGAAAAAAAAATAAGAATAAATAAATAAACTCAACTGTTATATAACTATCACTTAATGTTCTTGTCGTAACGAATAGCAAACAATCGTATCTGCTTACACACAATTCTCTGACTGAAGCGTGGTTAAAACAATACCGCCCCTACGGGAAAACGGGATAATGTGCCCCTATTTCGTTATTTACAAAAGGGATAAAGTAAAAGGCTCGGCCTGAAAATGCCCTTTGATATTTGACTCGGCGAATACTTTTGTTGTGATTTCCTTACTGAGCGTAACAGACAGGGGTTGCTTTGCAATTTGTGGATAATATTATAAAATACATGCTTCTTTCCTTTATCTATGCTCATATTACTATTCAACCAAAATAGCTTTCGATGGCTTTGATTCAAGAAGAACAAATGTACACTTTGAATCTTTTTGACTTGATACAGGTTTGAATGTTGCCTGAGTTTAAAAACTACAGACGTTTGACCTAAATGCCATCAGCAGGAAGCGTTTTAGCTATTACACAAATCTAAAACAAGATTATTTATCCGTAATATTAACAAAATTATTTAACTACCTATGTATTTAAAGTTATAAACTAGTAAAACCATACTATCGTCTGCGTAAAGAGCAGAAGTCCTTTGTGGGGTCGAGTATAAGCTTTTATAACTTGATTCCGAAAGAATTGGTAGATTTAACGGGGCATTACGCCAAACACGCTCTCTGCTTACCATAGTTTAACCCAGTAAACAGATATATTTTCAACAAAAAAAAATTTGTTTAGCTATTTCGATAGTTGAAGTTTATTCAACAACTTTATATATGATACAAGTATAATACTTATTGAGAAAAAAAATTTCAAATATCACTAAGAACTCACTTTTACTAGAAAAACTGCTTCTGGAATTTCCATGAGCGTGAAATGTTCTACTGATATAAACCAGAAAAATAATTTATTTTTCAAAAGTAAAGGAATCAAAGTATATTCAGCAATTTTTATTTTAGACTTACATCTTTTCATTATTTATTGAAAAATATAATCATAAAACGCTCTTACAAATTAGTATGGGAAGTGGTATATTCGGCAAAGCAAGCGGCCGCAAGTCAATCGCTTTCGGGCTTTCGAGGTGGAAGGACGCTTCTCGGCGCACGCGCCGCAGCTCAGTTTATTTACGCGCGAATTTGTATGTCGATAGTGGAATCCGTACGGAGAGGTATCAAAATCGAGGAAGAAGGTTTATATTTTTATGTAATTTTGAATTTGTTTTTTTCTTAGGTTTTTATATTGTATATACTATTATATAATATAGTACCTACCTATAGCGCAGCACTTGTAATGTAGACGAGGTCCCAGGTTCGATTTTCGGGTCGGGTCACAAAATGTACCTACCTATTGGATTTTTTGACAAGAAATTCGCAGTAGGTAGGTATCTACCTATCAGCCTAGTACTTATACTTATTGGATTTTTCTGTCAAGAAATTCGCAGTAGGTACCTAACTATAAGCCCGGAGTTCTCTGGTCGTATCAGATTTCCGTCCCATCGGGCTATGAGAGTGAGGGAATAGAGATAAGTAGGTTTTATAATTTGCTCAAATGTGTTAACTTTATACCATCAATTTCATACTTTTATTTGATGGTAGTGTGACTAGTACCTACCTAAATTTTAATTAATTTGATTGATCGTGTAAGAATCTGATGACATTAATGTCAAAGTAAAATGAACTTAATTTGTATATTCATAAAGTCGCATATTCAGTACAACTGATTTTAATTTGGAGTGTGTCGTAACTCGTATGACGTATAAGAATGCATAGGTAGGTACATGAAATTTTTTTAATCCATGACAAGATAGGTAGTCCTTGACTGCGATCTCACCCGATGGTAAGTGACGATGCAGTCTAAGATGGTAGCGGGCTAACTTGGAAGGGGTATAGGAGTGTAAATTTATCCCATACCCCTAATCGGCTTCTACACGCCGTCGTGCCGGAACGCTAAATCGCTTGGCGGCACGTCTTTGACGGTAGGGTGGTAACTAGCCACGGTCAAAGCCTCCCACCAGACTAGATCAGAGACAATTCAGAAATTATAGATTCCTAAATTGCCGCCGCTGGCAATCGAACCCGAGACCTCCCAGTTATAAGACCAGAGCGCTCACCACTGCGCCAGAGAGGTCGTCAAAATGTAGTAGGTACCTACTATAGTTTATCCAACCATATGCCTTTCCTATATAATTCCGTCTACAAAAACGCGCTCGAATATTACGTAAGTGAACATCGCGCGGCGACGCGCGGTTCCTTTGACGCGAGTGTCAACCAATCACGTTCGAGGACAAACCACGCCCACATCCAGAACAAAGATGGAATGGAGTGGCGTTAGTACTATTTTCGTATAAAATCTCATCAAAATTTTATTTGGATGGGACGTGTAAACCAGACTTTTGCATTTATACAAAATAATATAATTGCGGTTGAGCGTGTAATGAATATAAATCAAAGAATATTCACTTATTATGCATGTACGCAACGGATACACGTACAAACATATTTTTGCCATAGTTAATTGAATCACTTAAATTAAAAATATAATGTATTTATTTATTAGTTATTTATTACATAACATTAATAAAAAATATAATGTATTTATTTATTAGTTATTTATTACATAACATTGTATATTAATAACTTCCAACTTGACGTTTTATAAAAATAATCACAATTTTTATTTTTATAACTTTTTCAGTGTTTATAATATCTATAGTAGGGATGTTGCGGATGCAGTTTTTTTTTAAAGTTGCGGATGTTGATGCGTATATCCGCAGCATCCCTAATCTGTATGTACGTAATACGTACATACAGATTAGGGACGTACGTACGACGTATACATACAATCATACATACATAGTTAAATACATACAAACAAACATAGGTACAGTACACAGTTTTCGCAACTAGCAACATCCACATCCGCATGACCATCCGCATTGATTATTGCGGATGCAGATGCGGATGTCCAACTCAATGCGGAATATCCGCAACTTACCTAATCTATAGGTACGTAATACGTACGACGTATACGTACAAACATAGTTATATAGTTAAATACATACAAACACGTATACATAGTAAAATACATACATAATCATAATTCATACGCGGATAAAAAGTTTTACTTCGAAAAAAATAACACGACTCCATTCTTTTTGTAATGCAATTGTACGACATTTTAGTAGCACATTTTTTATCATAGCAAAATTAAAAAATACCCAGCTTATGCTGTAAATTAAATAAGAAAACGATATACTTACAAGTGAAATGTTATTTCATCTCTTTTTTGATGGATTTCCGAACGTTTTTTGCATGATTTGACTGCAAACGACGGCTTTTTTAACGATCAAAAATACGAGCGATACGTTGAAGCGCGTGCGGCCGACTGATAACAAAGACAAGAGACTTTTGCAAATTCTATTGTCTTTTTGAGCGCGTTTTTTTTCTTCTAAGGGCCTATCCTTATATATCGATGAGTTTATCGTATAAGAATTTGATGACATTAGTGTTATAGTAAAATGAACCTAATTTGTATGGACATAAAGTCACATTTCAGTACAACTGATTTTAAGTTGGAGTGTATCGTATCTCTTTTGACGTACATATAAGAATGCATACATGAAATTTTTTTATTCGATGACAAGATAGCCCTTGACTGCGATCTTACCTGATGGTAAGTGACGATGCAGTCTAAGATGGTAGCGGACTAACTTGGAAGGGGTATAGTAGTATAAATTCAACCCGTACCCCTTATCGGTTTCTACACGCCGTCGTGCCGGAACGCTAAATCGCTTGGCGGCACGTCTTTGACGGTAGGGTGGTAACTAGCCACGGTCAAAGCCTCCCACCAGACCAGACCAGAGACAATTTAGAAATTATAAATTCCTAAATTGCCCCGCTGGCAATCGAACCCGAGATCTCCCAGTTATAAGACTACACACACACACACAGCGCTCACCACTGCGCCAGGGAGGTCGTCAAAATGTAGTAGGTACCTACTATAGTTTATCGTATAAGAATTTGATGACATTAGTGTTATAGTAAAATGAACCTAATTTGTATGAACATAAAGTCACATTTCAGATTTTAATTTGATGTATAAGAATTATTAAATTGAAAGATTGAGCTCTAATGCAATGAAATTAGGGTTCATTTTACTTTGACGCTAATGTCATAGAATATGTAGGTGTACTATACTAGCTGATGCCTGCGTCTTCGTCCGCATGGGAAGTCTTTGATTTTTTGGAATACAAAGTAGCCATCGGTTGGGCTATCATTGGGGGTTCGTCGATTGACTCGGCTACCGACTCACCGCATCAATTCCCCGCCCGCCCTCTTAGGTACCTAGGTACTTCTTTTCCACTTAGCATTTCTTTTTTCTCGGCTTCATAAGAGTCAGAGGTGCGGGTTGTTACGTTCCCTCAAATATGGTTGAGCGAAGCAATGGCTGGATCATGCGTCATGCTCGTGAACGGGTGCCACCAACGGGAATGGGTCTGCTTTTGCCTGCCTGTGTTAACATGTATTGAATTGTATTTATTTGTATTTGTATTGTATTTATTTTTACTTGTATTGTACTCAGGAAAATTCATCGTGGAAGCACTGAATACATAGCATAGTTTCAATAACAATTGTAAAATTTTGATTTTTTTTGAAAAGAGCAACCGCCGAGTTTCTTGCTGGCTCTTCTCGGCAGGAAAGGCATTCCGAACCAGTGGTAGATTCATTGACGATTCAAAAGTGCTTGTAAAAGTTTATTTTAATAAAAAAATATTTCTATTTCTATTTCTATTTCTATTTCATACCTACCATTACATATTCTATGTTGATAGTAGCCTATAACCTTTCGCAAGAAAGAAAGTGGCTATCAAATGTAGCATTTTTCATAACCGACTGGTAGTTCCAGGGATTAGCGAATTATATCTGTGTGTGTGTGTGTGTGTGTGTGTGTGTGTGTGTGTGTGTGTGTGTGTGTGTGTGTGTGTGTGTGTGTGTGTGTGTGCGCTTATGTGTGTGCGAGTATGTGTCTATTTGTGTGTGTGTATGTTTTTATGTATGTATGTACATATGAATGTATAATTCGTCAGTTCGTCCGCTCAAATAGTTTAGAATACAACTACAGTATATTTTGTGTAAAAATAAATAAGCATTTTGTACTTACTTCATTTGTTTTAATTTTTGTACTAAATTAAACAACGGAAAATCGAAATTCTTATAGATTTACTCATGTAAATCATCACTTTATATATGGAACATATCGTCGGGTATAGTGCAAATCCGCGTAACTAGCATTGGTTAATTCCGCGTATCTGACAAATGTAGCCAATTTAAGATTTCACGGGCATGGTACGCAGGATCCCGATTGGCAGCGACCTTTTTCACGCCTGTTTCAAAAACAATACTGCGTATCTACTGCCGGTAAGTGCCGATACCGGATATGTGATCGGCGGTGACATTTTCTTAATTGAATATCATTATTGAATACAGTTTTAATTTTGAGGTTTCTTTTCATCCTAACCTTGCTAATGACTACACTTTTTTCCAAAAAATAACTGAATATTATAAAGCAAGCATGTGTAAGTTACCTATTTCAAATAAATACGTTTAATGGAACCGATACGCGTAGAAAATACTCTACTAAAATATGTTCAACAATACATATACCTTGGCAAACAAATTTCATTTAAAAAACCAAGACACAGAGACGAACTGGAAAGACGCATTAAAATCATATGGAACAAATTTTGGGCATATAAGTACGTACTGAAGTCAGATTTACCGATTAATTTAAAAACAAAAATAATGAACTCTTGTTTACTACCTTGCCTTACTTATGCTAGCCAAACCTGGATTTTCAACAAATATACGAAAAATAAGATCCAAACTACTCAGAGAGCAATGGAACGCAGCCTCCTTGGTCTGCGCAGAGTACACAAAACTAGAAATGTTACTATAAGAAAGAAAACCAAAGCTATTGATGCTCTAAAACATTCTATGAAGCTAAAGTGGAAATAGGCAGGCCATTTAATTAGATATACTGACAAGAGATGGACAAAAACAGTAACAGAATGGTGTGGTCCAGTTGGTAAACGAAAAAGAGGCAGACCATTAGAAAGTTGGGACAAAGAAATAAAAGAAATCGGAGGAATTGACTGGACAAAAAAGCCTATTGACAGGAAAATTTGGACTAATCTGGAGGAGGCCTTTACTCAACGAGAGATCCTTAATTATTTTGTAGTATATTGACCTGACATTTAAAGTTTTTTTTGACATACAAAATACAATTTTTTTTAATTTTTTAATCATAACATTAATCATAAAGTAGCCAATTTAAAAATTTAATAACTAATTATTTTATTAATTAATTAGATTTAAATGCATGTTTAAAATGTAAAATGTAATTATATGTATTGTATTAATATTCATGTAACTGATTAAGGATGAATAAAAAGGCTTTTTTATTTATTTATTTAATGGAACCGATACACGATGCTTGCCCAACTTTAACTCTCATGTTCCATCAGAAGGCAAGCGTCACGCATCGCTTTCATGGTTTTTATTTAAGCCCACCCGACTTCAACAAACGTGTACAAACTAAAATTATTTTTATATAATTTGTAGTGGCGTACGAAGTTAATTTTTTTAAAAGAATTTTTATTTAAGGTTTTTAGTGTAGCTTGTCCCTGCTGTCTTTCTTCCTTCCCTCCAACGCTAGGCTACTAATGTAGTCTATACTCTATACTTAGTACACTACTCTGCAGTATCAGAACTAAGGAGCTAGGACAACCCAAAACTCCATGATGTAGTTTATGCTTTGTGATAAGCATATCAATTCGTAATCGATAGTTTCTATATCCCCACAATTTCTGTGGAAAGTACCCCTGCAGCATCAGGCTTAAAGAGTTGAAGGTAAAAAAAATTATGGGACCACCTCAAAAGCTTCCTCTATCGATTAAAAAAATCACGCGAATTGGTCCAGAAATCCTGGAGTAATCGGTGGACATACATAGAAAATGAAATGAGTGTTATTGTGAGTAAGTTAGTAATAAAGTGCTGATTTTGCTCTTTCAATAAGAATATGTAACGGGCGTCAGTATGTAGCAAATCCTTGAACGTTAACAGTATAACGTCCGGAATAGTGCAAAACCGCGAATGTGCCATTGGTAAAAGGCGCGTATCTACACTAGACCAAGTTTAACAGGGGAAGGTTAAAACTTTATAAGTTTCTTATTTCTACGGCTAATGGGCTAATTTTTACACAGAGAGTGTGTTCATTCATGTATTCTATGTATTAATAAAAGTAGATATCTTTTAAAGTGATTAGTTTAGTCGCTACGGCACTTACGCGGTTCAGATTTAACCACAAACGTATGAAAATGGAGTCTAATTCCGCGTTCCGCGGTTTTGTAATCAAACAAGTAATAATGTTACAAAATAAAATTTAATAATCAAAACAAAACATGACATTCCAAATCTACTCAAAAGAATGTATCTCCAAGAGCATAATTAGATAAATAAAACAAAATCAAAAAGCAACTTTTCTCTAATGTCTTTTAGAAATATAAACACTGATAATACGATAATATCAATCGTAGTTTAATTAACTCTTACATTCTATTCAGCCTGTATCAGTCATTTCAATTGCCTTATTAGAATAGTATTACTCGTAAATATTTAAATTAAAAAAAATCTATATAAAGTAAAAGCACTTCCCCTGCTCAAAAAACTTATTAAATATTTTTGAGGAATAAACGTGATCCCAGTTTATAGTTAACCGCCTTCTAAGAAGGAGGAGGTTATCAATTCGGCTGGTATCTTTTTGTTCTATGTATGTCCACCAATTACTCCGGGATTTCTGGACAGATTCACCTGATTTCTTTTTTAATCGACAGAGGAAGTTTTCGAGGTTGTCCCATATTTTTTTACCTTCAACTCCTTAAGCCTGATGCTGCAGGGGTAATTTAGAGGTACTTTAGGTCTTAGCTCTTTAATGCTGCAGGGTAGTGCCTACCTAAAGTGTGAGAATTTAGAAACTGTCAGTTTCGAATTGATATTGTTGGCTAAGCATAGACTACATCATGGAACTCTAGGCCCAAGATCCTCAATCCTGAGACTGTCCACCTAAATTGCGGGGATGTAGGAATTGTGGATTACCGTACCGTAGGTACCAATACCTACGGTACTTATTAACAATCCACAATTTCTAGTCTATACTTGGGTATAGACTACATTAGTGGCGTAGCGTTGGAGGGAAGGGAGAAAGACAGCAGGCACAAGCTACAATAAAAAAACTTAAAATAAAAATTCTTTTCAAAAAAAAAGATACCAGCCGAATTGGTAACCTCCTCCTTTTTGGAAGTCGGTTAAAAAACCGACTTCTTACGTCACTACAAAGAATAAAAATAATTTTAGTTTGTACACGTTTGTTGAAGTCGGACGGGCTTAAATATAAACGATGAAACCGATGCGCGGCACTCGCCTTCTGATGGCACATGAGAGGCACGTTTTTTAAAGTCAGGCGAGCATCGTGTATCCGTTTCATTAAACGTATTTATTTGAACTGGGTAATTTGCACATGCTCGCTTTATAATATTTAGTTATTTTTTGTAAAAAAGTGTAGTTATTAGCAAGGTTAGAAATGAAAAAAAACTCAAAATAAATTAAAACTGTATTCAATAACGATATTCAATTCGATAAGAAAATGTCACCGCCGATCACATACGCGCCTTCGATACTTGCCGGGAGTAGATACGCAGTATTGTTATTGGGCAATTCCTTGCTTTCTATTGACCGAATGAAACAGGGGTATAAGACGTAGCTGCCGATCAGGATCCTGCGTACAATGCCCGTGAAATCTTAAATTGGGTATATTTGTCAGATACGCGGAATAAACCAATGCTAGTTACGCGGATTTGTACTATCCCCGACGATAATCAAAATGCAAATGAAATGATTCTTGTTGTGAGTAGTTCTGATTTTGCTCTTTCATTACTAATATGTAACTGGCGTCAATATGTAGCAAACATTTGAAAATTAGCAGTAGGCACCTACAATAAAATACTTTAAATTATTATTTGTATAAGTAGGTATGTCATTTAATTTTAAAAGTGTATGTACAAATCTACAATAAAGGGCTTTAATTTATTAGGTGCTTGTTTCATTTACCGAGCATACCTGGACATGAGTAAAAACGGATAAATAGGGCGCCCATCATTTGAACAAACAAGCTTGTATCATCGTACCTACCTACCTACTCTCACTTTTGTGTTTTATAAATTCCCGTGATTTCGTCCGCGATTTATTTTATACTTATCATTATCATAACATTGTCACAATAATACTCGGATATTGCAGGATCTAAGTCTAATCAGAATCTTAAAATATCCACTGTATAATGAATTCAAAACAGTCATTTTTGCATTAACCTTTGGTAGGTATATATTACAGACAAAAAGACAAATTTCTAAAAATTAATTAGGTACTTATTATTTCAGCGTTTTGCTTTATTCATTATCATCCCATAGAAACCATCAGCACCCATCAAAAGCTCAGTGCAGAGCGCAGCTCTCCTCTCAGGGATGTTTGATTACTCCGACAAGTCAGAAATGCGTGACCGGGATCGAACCCGCGACCCCCCGAATACCTAGGAGACAGCAGTCCTAAACATGGCTGTACTAGCTAGTATACTTATTTCGTTACTATAGTATAATAACTTACCTACCTACTAGTTGATGCCATTGCTTTGCTCGCGTGGATTTAGTTATCTCTGATTTTCCGGGATAAAAAGGAGCCTGTGTAACTCTCCCGGTCCTCAACTATACCCATGCAAAAAATCACGTCAATCCGTTGCTCTGTTGTGGCGTATTTGAAGGACTAACCAACAAACAAACAAACACTTTCACATTTTTTCGCATTTATAATATAAGTAAGGATAGGTAGGTAGTAGGTACCTAGTTTTTCCAAACTTCGAAAAATGATAGTCAAGCGAAAGTTTTGTACGAGTTCACTGCCCACCGTGCAGCATATAGGTGTGCGAGCGAGCGCGCCGATCGGTCTGTGCCGGCGCAAATATACCTAAAACCGACAACGCCTCGCGCCGTATGAAACCCTTAAACAGTGTTACAAAATTTAATAAGTAGAGATTATTACACAGCTAATGAATTCCTTAATGACAAAGTTGGTTGGAACCAATCTGCTTTGCTTCAGCTGTCCATAAGCTATACCTAATGTCGTTAACTACCAAGACCATATTTCCTAATATAAACCCAAAAACATTTAAATTAGGGTTTATATTAGGAAATATGGTCTTGGTAGTTAACGGCGTTATAGCCTGTGGACGGCAGCATATTGTAACATTTTTTCTTTTGAAAAGAGCAACTGCTGAGTTTCTTGCCGGCTCGAACCGGTGGTAGATTCTCGACTTGTCAAAAGAGCCACGAGTTGGCCTACTTGAAATAAATAATTTTGAGTTTCAGTTTATTTACACATGAGAGCGTGTGTGCAAGCGTCTGAAAAACGTTTTTTTTTTTATTTTATTCGATGACAAGATAGCCCTTGACTGCGATCTCACCTGATGGTAAGTGACGATGCAATCTAAGATGGTAGCGGGCTAACTTGGAAGGGGTATAGCAGTGTAAATTCAACCCATACCCCTAATCGGTTTCTACACGCCATCGTGCCGGAACGCTAAATCGCTTGGCGGCACGTCTTTGACGGTAGGGTGGTAACTAGCCACGGCCAAAGCCTCCCACCAGACAAATCCACACAGGCAATATCACGAGCATCAGCTAGTCTAACTACTTAAAGGCTCTACCGCTCAAGGGTTCGAAGTTGGCTCTATCAGCAAAAGCGAAAGTGAACCTATTTTGCGCGAACGTGAAAACGATTATCAACTTATTACTCGAAAGTAAATTGTCGTAAACTCGATTGACTAAATAGTTCCAATTAAGTACAATGTAAGTAATAATTTTACTATGGATTAGAAAATTGTTACTTGCATATGTGAATGTAGGTTCATACGTAGTTATGTAAGACAGTCTTTCTATAAAAAACTAGCAAACCCGGCGAACTCCGTTTCGTCACCAGATGGCTTGGTATGTGAAAAAAGATTTTCCCGCTTTTCTGTTGAAATTTTTCCTGAATTTTCTTTGCTATAAACCTCACGGAGCCCGAGACCTTTCCAACGAATGCAAAACCGTGAAAATCGGTTCGTGCGTTCTGGAGTTATAGCGTCAGGAAGGAAAACCCGACTTATTTTTATATAGTAGATTTAAACATGCTCAATGAGGACTAATAAGCCTCAATAACCCAACGGTTACAGGTGCGGACTGAAAACTTAAAGGTCGCAAGTTCGATTCCCACCCGTTGCACTATTGTCGTACCCACTCCTAACACAAGCTTTCCACTTATTTGGAGAGGAGTATTTCAGACAAGTTCGGCTTGACTGAAAGTCTTTAAAAAAAAAATTAGCTTTTGAACAGTTTTTACTGGAAAGCATGAAAAAGCATAATTATAGAGCTCAGTATATAAAACAGTCAGACACTGACGATTTGTCCAAGTTTTCTTATCATTAAAAATCATTTAAACTCTCTACTTAATCCCTTTCTGCATTTATTCCATTTATGCATCGTTCAAAAGAGGAACTGGTTTATATTAACGGCAATCAGCACTAAATTGTGAGTAATTACATATTTAAGTGCGTACTTTATCAATTATCTAGAAAGTAGGAATGCGCGTCCATCTTAGCGACAGAGTTCTAAACTCCCTTATAAGGAACACATGATATATCTATCCACGAGAATAATATGTCAACAAGTAATTGGTACAGGTATCTAAGCTTACAATATATATATTTGTAAAGGAAAATAATATTATTATCATTGGCGGAATCCATCACTACCACCGCTGGCCAACATATTTTTTTAACACGATGAATGTCCTTGACTGCAATTTCACCTGATGGTAAGTGACGATGCCGTCTAAGATGGGAACGGGCTAACTTGGAAGGGGTATGGCAGTGTACATTCAACCAATACCCCTAATTGGTTTCTAATCGCTAAATCGCTTGGCGGTATGTCTTTGACGGTAGGGTGGTAACTAGCCACGGTCAAAGCCTCCCACCAGACCGGACCAGAGACAACGCTCAGCGACTGAAGTGGAAATTAGCGGGGCACACGGTACGAAAAGCTGATGGTCGTTGGGGTCCCAAAGTGCTAGAATGGCGACCCCGCAGCGGGAAGCGCAGAATAGGCAGATCCCCCCACTAGTATAGGCGAACCGACGACATCAAACGAATCGCAGGGAGCCGCTGGATTTAGGCGGTGCAAGACCGAGGCCTGTGGAGGTCCATGCAAGAGACCTTTGTCCATCAGTGGACATCTTGTTCTTCTTTTTCAACTTATAGACGTCCACTGCTGGATATAAGTCTCTTGCATGGACCTCCACAGATCTTGCGCCGCCTGAATCCAGCGACTCCCTGCGACTCGTTTGATGTCGTCGATCCACCTACTGGGGGGTCTGCCAACACTGCGCTTCCCGGTGCGGGGTCGCCACTCCAGCACCTTGGGACCCCATCAACCATCAGCTCTTCGAACTATGTACCCCGCCCATTTCCACTTCAGTTTCGCGACTCGCTGAGCTATGTCGGTGACTTTGGTTCTCCTACTGTACCTACTGGTTGGTTCACTTTCTATGTTCTTTGGTTCAGTGGACATCTATCGGTTGGTAAAAAAGAAGAAGATTTATACATACTATTTAAAGTTTCGATGTTCACTGGTCGAACACGCTGTATATGTACTCGTATACACTCGAGCACAGAGAAAGGTAATCAAACTGGAAGAACCACTTCACAAATGGACGATAACAATTACAAATCCGAGTGGAAATACCGGAACAATAAAAATGTGTCTTTGAAACCTGAGCTGTTTCTAATTGCACTCGTCTGTTGCACTGGTCGCTGGTTTACTCACTAGTGCGTGGAAAAGTATGTTTTCCTATTGCATGTTTCGATAGAACTACAACACATGATAATATATCTACAACTGCATTTAATATATCGAGAAGGTTTATGATTTTAGCAGTCTATATACATAATTTTTATGTTTATATTTATGTATGTTCCACCAAATAAAAATAAAATTAAAAGTCCTTCCTATATAATATTATAAATGCGAAAGGGTATTTGTTTGTTGGTTTGTCCTTCAATAACGGTGCAACAGAGCTACGTATTGACGTGATTTTTTGCATGGCTGTAGTTGAGGACCTGAAGAGTGACCCGGAAAATCAAAGAGTACCCGCGGGATTTTAAAAACTAAATCCACGCGGATGAAGTCGCGGGACTCAGCTAGTTTTTAATAAAAAGCGCCTAAAATACTGAGCCGATTTTGATTAATGGGGTGTCAATCGACTCTTTATTATTGTCCAGGTATACAATATTACGGATGTTACATCTAATTTCCCATAGCCCAGTTACAGATTTCTAACTTTTTTGTTGTTACTTGTTACAGGGTAGCTAAATGCGCATTTTTTACATCTGATAAACCTGTAAAAATCCATAGACCGCACTCTCACTCAGCTCAGACTCAAGACAGAGTTAAAACGAGACAGATTTCTGACAGTATATTTGTGTCTCGTTTTAACCTCTATCTTGAGTCTCAGCTAAGTCAGAGCGCGCTCTACATTAGACCATTCAAGATAAACCTGATTTGTCGTCAGGGCTTCCGGATGACAGGTGCAATATGTTAAAGCGGCTATATAAATCCCTATTTCTTGAGCTCACAGTTCCTGACCATACCCAATACATTTTGTGAGAAATATATTTATCGATTGCCCACCCTGCAGGGCGATTCAGACCTGTTCGATAACATACCGTGTCGATACGGTTAGATATCGATCTCTTTTTGTCGTGTGGATTCAGAGCGAGCGAAATATATGTTATCGTACGGTAACAAACCGAATCGATCGACAAATAAGTTATCGGAAGGGTCTGAATCGGGGGGCAGGTCATACAATCAATACCTACTTAACCTACAATAAAAAGTACCGGTAAAGAGCCGGGCATACTGAAAATTACTCGTATCTTAACTGCGTTGCCGATAAAATGAAACTTTATAAGGTCTCGCATAAAAATAAAAAGCCGAGTAATTTTTATATTAAATTGAACAAGCCCAATCATCGGGTGCTTGCCACGCCCGTGCAATGCATAAATGGTAAGGACATCGATAAAAATCTGACGACCTTCCTGGCGCAGTGGTGAGCGCTGTGATCTTATAACTGGGAGGTCTCGGGTTCGATTCCCGGCGGGGGCAATTAAGGAATTTATAATTAATAAGTTATTTTAATGCGACTGTATTCGTAGCGTATGGAGCTACTGAATCGTGACGTCATGTTGCAGTAGAGCTCTCTTTTTCTAACATCTAAAAGCTCTATATTTTCGAGAATCGTTAAGATAATAAAAAAAGCGGACGTCTATCGTTTAATAAAAAAGAAGAAGAAAAATTCAGCTTTAATTTTATGTCAGCACAGAACAATTTGAATTTGTTATCATACACGTTTGTGTTTGACTAGTTTTAATTGATTTGAATACCTTTTCTATACTACTTCTTCTTTCTTGTATTCGTATTGGTGTTGTGTTTTAAAATTAATTGTTAAGTAAATAAATGTATTTCTCTGATATGTTTATTTGTTGAACAATAAAGTGTTTTTCATTCTATCAACGTTAAATTGCACCTACCTTATAAGTTATAATTAATGTTTAAATCTTGCTCGACGCGCTCCGTACAATAATAATTAATTATTGTTTGTGAAAATGATTTATAATACTTTATGACACAAACAAGTTAACAATCCTCCGCTATAAAACGTTAACATAGCGCGTCGGTGAAAATTTTACGACGCCATTCACAATTTTGATTTCACAGCTTCGGTGCCAATCTCTACACGATTTTTATCTCTAGAAAGCTAAATGAGCTAATTGTTCTTTAGTATCAGAATCATAAATTAATCATTTATTGTCGATTGGTCGGCCAATGTTAAGCTGCATCCGCACGCTTGGCAAACCTCGGCAAACCTTCACAAACGCAAACGTGCGGATAGAGCGTTTGCCATGGTTTGCCTACGCTTGCGAGCGTTTGTGGCCGATCCATCGAGTGTCGGTCTTTTGATCGCAAACCAAAGGGAATTTGCCACAAGCGCTCGCCTCTCCGTCCACACGTTTGCGCGCATTCAGTCTCGTTTGTGCACTGGCGGCGATTAGACGTGTTATTGTAATACGATTTACGTATCGCACCTTTAGAAATCTTCATTTTGTGAGTGGGTAAAAACGTAAAATGAATGACTGGTCGACTGAAGACTTTTGAAGACGATTTGTTTATATAATTTAATTAATTAATTAGTTTTATATATTAATAATAATAAGTGGCGACTCCGCACCGGAAAATGGTATATAATGGTATGGTAATAGGTGGACCGACACCATCAGGCGACCCTCAGGGAGCCACTGGGTACAGGTGGCGCAAGACCGAAGCCTGAGGAAGTCCATGCAATAAACAGTCCAGCAGTGGACGTCTATCGGTTGATAAAGAAAAAAACAAAATATCTATTGAGTAGGTACATACTAGAATAGAGTAGAATATTTTTTTATTCAAATAAATAAACTAGGTAGGTACCAAGTGTTTTCGAACATACTACTAGCTACTACTACTAATCTATAATATTTTACTAAAACTGTAACTGGACAAATTGTGCACATGAAATATGTTTTGAAAATTTTAATTAGAGGACGCTTTACTATCAACTAGATGACGTCCGCGACTTCGTCCTCGCGGATTAAGGTTTTTTAATTCCCGCGGAAAGTCCTTAATTTTCCGGGCTAAAATGTAGGTATGAGCTATCGCTATTCCACATTTCATTCAAATCGGTTCATTAGTTGTGGCTGAAAGAGTAACAAACATCCATCCATCCATCCATCCATCCATCCATCCATCCATATTCCATTTTAGCAGGATTATTGATCGATACTGAGCTTAAAACATTTGTAAAAATAACTAAGCCAAATAATAAAGCCGACACAAGTTCGACGTCCGTCATGCTTGCCTGTTCAGAACATACAAACGCCCTCGCAAGCGTGCGGATGATTCCCAAATTCAAGGCAAACGTTTGTAGAGGTTTGGCGTTTGCCGTTTGCCACAAGCATGCGGACGCGGTATAATGAACGTTCACATACACACGCCGAGATCTTGCGACGCCTATACTCAGCGGCAACAACGATCTTGGCGGTTAATCGTCGATAATAATAATTTACTCCAAAGAAGTGGGTACGACAATAGTACAACGGGTGGGGATCGAACCATCGACCTCCCAGTTTTTATTCCGTCCTTTAACCGTTGGGCTATTGGAGCTTGCTGCCGCAAGACGCCACGTGCCGTCGCTCTTACAGATTAAACATTATAATTTCAAAGTGGTGCAGGTTTTCTCCGTTTCATAGCAAATCTATACTATTATAATAAAGAGGGAGCGCGAATTTTGTGAGTTTGTATGTATGTCCGGAGCAAACTTTGGAACCACCGCATCTATTTCAAAAATGCTTTTACCAATTCAAAGGTACATTATTCCAGATGGTTATAGGCTATATATTATGCACATAAAGTATTATGGCTAGATATTATGTGCAAATTTGTTAAGGAAGTCGGAAAATTTTTTGACTCTTAAACGTTTTCAAGGCGTGCGCTGGGTTATATACTGCTATTGGATGAAAATGATGTATTGGTGAATTGTTCCTCTTAAAGAGTTCTAAAAAAAAGTCCGCGATAGCATATGTATATCTTCTAAGAATAACTTACAATAACCATTTCTATCGTTCAAATTTTGATTAAAAATAATGAATTATTTTCGAAGCTTCTTTAACCGATGTGATGTCAATCTATATCTAAATAAATATGTTTATTATCGTAAGTACTTAATTTAGAACATATTTGCCCTTTACACTATACAATTTAAATAAATATCATAGGAGTTATCGGAAAATTATTATTTCCGCGCGACAAAATAATAAAATGATGTCGGCCGGCGGGCGGGGCGGTGCACGGGGGCGGGTTTCGGCGCGGGAGATTCTCTGGTTCCTGTGGTGATGTTATTTACAATCGTCTCCTATAAGAAGCTCTGTGCGATCAGTCCCGTAAAAACAAATATTTAAATTTTCAACCCGGACGAAGTCGGCGCGGGCTTCTAGTTGGTAGATAAAATCGGACCACCCGCCGTAGCTACAACAATCCAGTCTAGTACAGCACAATGCTCGCGGTTTGCCGTAATAACTTACAGTGCAGCGACTGCGTTAAATCATTTCAAAGTTCTTTTAATTCACGAGGGCGCGTGGCTCATGGTTGTGTGTGTGTCGTATCTGTATAAGTGTGAGCGAGAGCTTGCTCGCGCCTGGCCGCTTCCACGTAGGCTCCTGACAGGCACGCACGCAATGTGCATGTACACGACGTAACCACAAGTTAAGCTCACGCGCCCTCGTGAAATGCAAGAACTATGCCTATTACCTGCACTTAACATATACTGTGTACCTAATGCTTATATTTTATTTTGACGACCTCCCTGGCGCAGTGGTCAGCGCTGTAGTCTTATAACTGGGAGGTCTCAGGTACAATTCCCGCCGGTGAAAATTTGGAAATTTATAATATCTAAATTGTCTCTGGTCTGGTCTGATGGGAGGCTTTGGCCGTGGCTAGTTACCACCCTAACGTCAAAGACGTGCCGCTAAAGCGATTTAGCGTTCCGGCACGATGACGTAATAGGTCCGGTGGAGAGTGACATTGGGTACTTTTTATCTCGGAAAATCAAAGAGTTCCCGCGCGATTTCAAAAACTAAATCCACGCGGACGAAGTCGCGCGCATCAGCTTGTAATATATAAGTGTTTGTTGCGGTACTTCTTTAAAACTAACAGATTTTACGCATCACGCTGCTCTAAGCAGCACTCTGTCATATAATTGCGTTAATTTTCTCTTACCAGCCGGGAGAAAGTAAAAAATAGACTCAATTAAAAGTAAAATATGGCCGCTACAGTTTACAAGCCACCAATTATGGTAGGGAAAGTTGTCGGGCAAATTAATTAAAAGGCCATCAGAATCCAATCAGGGTGTATTTATGGGGTACTCGCCAAGGAACAATCTATTACCTTACACTATCGTTGATAGAAATTAACACGTGGGTTAATTAATGTCTTTAAGCGTATGTTAATGAGTACTGAATAATTTTTACAAGCTTTTTAGGGTCCCGTACCGAAAGGGTGCCAACAAATATGGTCCCCAAGAGATTTTCACCAAACTATTCAGCTGCCCCATTTCAAAACCTAGTAAGTGTGATTGACAAAATTTTACAGGGGCCAAAAAAACATGTTTTATAGATGGCTTAGCGAAGTAATAAATATATCCAATACAAGCTTTCAAAGAAGTTTATTTACGAAACTTTAATTTACCAACAGATACTGAAGAGTTCAGAGTTCAGAAGGGCTACCATAAATATTTTTTTTGGTCTCTTTTAAAATTTTGTCAATCACACTTACTAGGTTTTGAAATGGGGCAGCCATATTGTTAAGTAGGAGAAAATTAACACGAATCTGGGAAATATAAAACTTAGAGAAATTCTGAATAACAAAAAACTTGCAAACCGACTGCTTAATTTTAACATTAACGTTTTGTACCTAGCTCTTCTTAAAAAGCGGAGCTTGAATTTCCGAGGAGAATTTATTTCAAGAGTTCCTGAAAAAAATCTTCGTGCCACTGCTCTGATGGCTTGAGGTCGCAGCTCACTTAACCAACACCGCTCTCGCACAAAAAGCTATATACAGTTTATACTCAACTTTATATAATACTAGCGGCCCGTCCCGGCTTCGCACGGGTGGACATAAGATTTTTTTAAAATAAATATAGCCTTTGTTACGCAGGGTGAATGTAACTTTCCAATGGGGAAAGAATTTTTGAAATCGGCACAGTAGTTTTTGAGTTTATTCATTACAAACATGCAAAAATACAAATCTTTCCTCTTTATAATAGTAGTGTAGAAGTGTAGATGTATACATTTTCGATCGTTTGTTTGCAACCCTAATGGAGGTTATTTATCAAGGCATTATAATCAATTTTCTTATATACAGAGGAACACCTTAAGGTCTTGCTAGTAAGTGTACAGATAGCTAATTGCTATCCGTCACCGCGTAGGTAGAATTACTGCTTCCTGTCAGCGATTCTTTCACTTCGATGAACATGTAATTTTTTTTAATACAATGATAATATCTGAAGCATAAACCCAGTTCCAAGATGCGTCAAAATCAGAACCTGGGTATACTGGCCTCTTAAGGCGGAGCCGTGCGGGTACTGTGTGGGAGCGGTATCGGAACGTAAGCTATGACCTTTAAAGTCGTTAAAGAAGAGACGTTTAAAAATTGTGTAATTAAATTAAATGCTCAGTTTTGTGAACAATAAGAGGCGGGGGTTTTTTAATTACTGTGGTGGAAAATGGAAATTAAAGACGGAAATCCAAAAACTGAAGTAGGTAATCTAAAGCCAGGTATTGCTTATCTAAATAGTAGGTGGAAAACGATATCTGTCCATAGGGAGAGAAAATGATTCAAAATAATTAAATTATCGGGAATTAAAAAATCTTAATCCAAGCGGAAGAAGTCGAGGGCATCTTCTAGTACTTCATATTTTGGCGTTTAAAGTCTGTTTTTTTAAAAATCATCTTTATTACCAAGAAAGGGTTAGAGTTTTTTTGCTATAATCCGCCAACAAAAAAGCCTCAATAGCCCAACGGTTAAAGGTGCGGACTGAAAACTGAAAGGGCATAGGTTCGAAACCCACCCGTTGCACTATTGTCGTACCCACTCCTAGCACAAGCTTGCCGCTTATTTGGAGGGAATAGGAGGATATTAGTGAACTTCAGCTTGGCTAATATTCTTTTTTAAACAAAAAAAAAAAATACCTGTATGGTCTAACATGCAGTTAAAAGCTAAGCACCGCTTACCTCTCCAACCAAGCAAAAAAGCCAAGTTTCCAAGCAAGCAATGCTACCATCACTCACATGCACCACCACAGAAACCATAACACATGTTTGGCCATACTGATTTTTTCTGTTGGCGGATTATAGCAAAATAACTCTAACCTTTTCTTGCTAATCATGAACTTCCGCAAAGTAACGCCTGATTATATCCAATATCCAAGAATCTTTATGTTTATCCAAGAATCTTTATATTGGTGCGATACATTGCACCATCCCGTAATAAGCCCCAATATTTACGACACATTTTACCCTCTCGTATATACCAAGACGTATGACGATCGCAATTTATATGGATGTACGATAGAGAAGCAGGTAGATACGCATCGACAGCTTCCGACGTGATATCTTTCAAGCGCCTAGTTATAAGCGTTTCATTGTGTAGTCATGGCGTATTGAAAACTTCAGCGCGAACGCCTATTTATGAGCTCGGATGCAGTTTATTGTGCCATCAGATAAAAACCTGACATCGTTTGAACGGTCTTCTCGATTGTACGGCTAGCGCGTCTTTGATTTTACTGCGAACCGGGTTTCTTTATGTGCTTGTGCATCAGTAAGTTCGCGTTGTTAACTTAAGTGTAGGATTCGCAAGAACGACTTATTGTGGAGCTGAAACGTCATCGTTTCACTAATTCAACACTTAAACAGGTAAAAAGGGCACTACAAGGTAGTTATTACCCCAAAATGCACCGACAGTCCTCTATGCAGGGCAGAAGGTAGATGAAACACTAGTGCACGTGCTCCTGGGATGCACGGGTGTAGTAGACTAACGCAATAACCATCTGGGATCCTCAGCCTCACTTCGAGAAGTCCATGGCAACCTGGGCGGTCTGTCAGACTTCTGGAGAGAGCTAGGATGGTTGGAGTGAAGAACATTGGATTGGTGCATCACACACAACAGACCATGACTGGTTTACGTGTGGAAACCAGTCATGGTCTGTTATTAGTCTTAGGCTGCATCTTCACTTACCATCAGGTGAGATCGCAGTCAAGCGCTAGTCTATATATTTAAAAAAAAAAAAAAAAAAAGGAAACCAGCCCAGCAAGAAGAAAGAGGAACCCCAAAATGCTTTCAATGACCGTTTTTCAATAAAATTCGAAACCTCAAAAGCATGATTTCGGACTACGCACATACAATAAGTAGGTTGGTCTTGCTGTCAAATGTAGGTCACTGTTTTGGTGCAAAGCAAATCAAGTCGCAAGTTCATACGATCTGTCGGTTTTTGACGTTGCAACGTCGCCTCGAACTTTTGTGTTTCGACCCTGAGAAAGCATCGCATGCGGCTTTGCTACGGTGTGGAATCACCTTTAAATGGACGGATTTAAATAATTCCATCTCCATTAAGAGACCCACTTTATATGCAAATTCACTGCAGGGCACTTCCTACTAAATTCGCTGTAAAACATAAAAGCTGAGAGTTGCATCATAATATTTACTAGAGGTGCGATATCCTGCAAAACTGTTTTACCTGACTTAAGGACAAGCAGACTTCAAACAAAAGAGAAAACTTTCTCTGGATGGTCGAACTATCTTCAGCGCGTCGCCTGCAGTCGCTGGATACAGGCGGCACAAGATTCATTTTGTTGTGATCCTTTCAAGAGATATATTGAGCTATGACCGTCGACTTATCATAAGCGTAATTTTTCCCTAAATTGAGTTTGTTATTGAAGGACTAGGGCACGTCAACATTACCTGAGAAAATAACATATATTTGAAGTTAATATGTTATATTCCCGGGGAATATTGACGTGCTCTAGTGCGTTATAGTTCAAAACATTGATTGTAATAAAACACGCAATTTAGGTAAAAATGTCCCTTACGATAAGTCGGAGATCATGCGAGCCATATGTTTAGCAGAGGGCATCTACAATCATGTTGAAATAATGATGCCTCTTCAACGTTGCCTATCCTCATTCCTCAGGCTTTGGTATCCAATCGACTTGCTTGCTTCTTCTAGCTGGGAATGCCCTAAAATCCGTTTGCCAAGACGCGGTATTTAAGGACCATATTACTCCAGTGATCATCGATCCTTCGATGCCACTTCTAGTATTGAGAGCTATATCAGTTAGCAGTCAGGTACTTTAGTGTTGGCCAAATTATTTCGCTTCCTAAAAAAAAAACTTCCGAGCATAGATCCTTCCATCGCGCGGTCTACATCTCTATGGTCTATAAACTCAATGCAAAAAAGGGTATTGAAATCGTTTTACGAGTATGTCCCACGATGTGTGAAAATTCTATAAATTATTTATGCGTCTAGGCGGGGAATATGTTCGCAGTTTTATGAACTTATGAGATTCGAATTTTATAGATATTACTTCAAGAGAATTTTCTTTGGAAAGATTTAATACGATTTAGTAAGTTTTCAACAAAAAATGATACAGCTTTAATTAATGAACAAGTCTGGCAACATATTTTGCCAAGATTAAAGGTATAATTGTATACAATCCTTACTAGTCCTTTACTAATATTATAAATGCGAAAATGTGTTTGTTTGTTGATTTGACCTTCAATAACGCTGCAACAGAGCTACGGATCGACATGATTTTTTTCATGGGTATAGTTGAGGGCTTGGAGGCTTTTTATCCCGGAAAATCAAAGAGTTCTTGCGAGATTTTTAAAACTAATTTTCCTATGAAATTCTACAGCTTCCACTCAGAAAGTATCGGAAATCGGAATACCAGTTTTCAGCATTTCGCAAATTGCAATATTTCGTCGGTACAAGTTTCATTTCCCTGAGGAAATCCGGAATAACTTTAAAACGATTTTCAACTGAAATCCTTGCGAATTTGGAGCGAGAATTTAAAATAAATTATTTTCTCTCTCTTATGATTTACAATTACAATGAACCTGATTTTGTCTTTTCCATCTCTATACTATACTTTTAGGAATCAGAAGCGGAATTTATTAAGATTTTAGCAAGTCAGAGATGGGATAGAATAATCATAGTCAGGATCCATTTTACACATATAATTTTGAACAATTATTCAATAGAGAGGTTACATCACGCACAACAATTATACAATTCTACACTTTACAACAATAACAACACATAGGTGATATGAAACAGTCTTACTCAAAGTAGTGGCGATACCAACAGCCTTCCCGTTCGACGGGTACAGAGAGAATAAAGGCCGCTGCATACATAACGTGCACGGGACGGGACGGGACGGGACGTGGAGTTTTGGAAACATCGTTTCATAGAAAATGTAAGCGACTGTGCATACGTCACGGAGCACGGACGGGACGGGAACGTGCCACGCGCGGAACGGGAAAAATATCGTCGGCGACGATGTTTAGCACGTCCCGTCCCGTACGTGGCCCGTCCCGTGCGTGATTCCGCTGCGTATGCACAGTCGCCCCGTTCGCTCCGGAGAGCTAAGTAGTGATGTTTGTGTATTTACCTACGAAGCAAAAATGGACGAATGGAAAAACTAATTGAGTGTGTACGATCATGAAAGTATTTAGACACCAAATATAAAAATTATCTGTGGCGTAAAATTGCAGTCGAACTATCACTCACTGAAAACCGGTCAGATTTATTTTATTAATTTATTGCATTCGTATCTCTACTTATATTTTAATATGTAATAATAATTACAGTTGAACTTTTTATGCTCAAATCAATAGGTATATAGTATCAACCTTTGACGACCTCCCTGGCGCAGTGGTGAGCGCTGTGGTCTTATAACTGAGAGGTCTCGGGTTCGATTCCCGGCGGGGGCAATTTAGGAATTTATAATTTCTAAATTGTCTCTGGTCTGGTCTGGTGGGAGGCTTTGGCCGTGGCTAGTTACCACCCTACCGTCAAAGACGTGCCGCCAAGCGATTTAGCGTTTCGACACGATGGCGTGTAGAAACCGATTAGGGGTATGGGTTGTATTTACACTGCTATACCCCTTCCAAGTTAGCTCGCTACAATCTTAGAAAAATCCATCTTTCCTTGTTCACATCACTAGCACGTTAGTTCTGAGTTATTGCCACGTTGCGTATGCATTAAAAATTCCCGTCCGTGTTTACTAACCACGTCCGGGCCACGTCCGGGCCACGTCCCGTCCACGTCCCGTGCACGTTATGTATGCAGCGAGCTTAAGCCCGTGCACTTTTTTTTTTTTTTTTTCGGATTGTGTAAGCTGCTGGCCCTACTGGCCGTTACAGCGTCACCGGACTGGAGGGCGAGCGCGAAGCGTCGCCGGGGGGGTGAGCCCTAGGGCTCGATGACATCGGGGGCGTAACGTCTTCCTAAGGGCGCCTCCTGTGAGGCTCGGACCTCGGCTTAGGATGACGTTGGGACGTATGGGGGGGAGTGGCTGGGCTAAGTTAGCCCGTACGCCCCCGTGATCGTGGTAAGGATCCACGCCCGGGAGACGTTAGAAAACGGGGACCTCGTCTTCGCCGGCGAAGACGCTGTGCAGAGGTTGACGATGTGTGTGGCCCTACCTGATAGGGTGCGTTGTCTGTCGTAATCTGGTCGTCAGGGTCGTTAAGGACGTGCTTAGGGCGCCTTTTATCTGGAGGGTCGTTACGATCGGTTAAGTAGTTTGAGGCCTCAACCACTAGTGGGTTGGGGTGTTTGGCAGCTTTCTCAAAATAGGATTTGGAAAGCTGCTTAAAATGTTGAGCTATTGTGGGGAGTTGGAGGTCCCTATGGAGGTCGACATTACGCATGAACCACGGAGCGTCCGTGGCCATGCGCATAAACTTGTTTTGGACTACCTGGAGGCTGTTATAAGCGGAGGGGGGGAGGTGTGCAAAGACTACACACGCGTAAGACATGATTGGACGAATGCATGTCTTATATAATGTGACCTTGTGTCTGAGGGACAGCTTGCTCTTAGCGCAGATCATTGTGTAAAGACGACCGAGCACGTACCGAGCCTTGTTACGGACTCTGCGTATGTGTGCGGCGAAGCTCATCGTTCTATCAAAGGTTACACCTAAGTATTTGGCTTTATCTTGCCACGGAATATGACGCCCATAGAGGGTGATCACGAGCATGTCGCGTTTATGCTTGGGCATGGATTTTTGGCCTTTCCTGGAAAAAAGCACTGCTGCGCTTTTTTCCGGATTGACCTCTATCCTCCATTGGCGGAACCAACGGCCTAGGCTGATTACCGCTTTCTGGAGTCGGGCTCTGACTACGATTGGGTTCTTATCGGATGTATAGAGAGCGGTGTCGTCCGCAAATTGGGCTATACTAACATTGGGGGACTTGGGTATATCACTTGTGTACAGCGCGTACAGAAGGGGGGAGAGAACCGAGCCCTGAGGGACTCCTGCTCTGATAGGTCTGGGGGAGGACAAGGTCCCGTCTAGCCGATAGCGGAAAGTACGGTTTGTGAGATAGTCTCGTAGCAGGCGTACGAGCCTCTCTGGCACGCCTAGGTGGTGTAACTTGTATAACAAGCCGGCGTGCCATACCTTGTCGAAGGCTTTCGCTACGTCGAAAAAGAGGGCTCCTGTAGGGATGCCTTTCCTTTGAAAGCGATTGAAATTACTATATATGTGCTCCGTGAGGCGGTGCGCTTGGTGAATACAAGAGTGTTTGGCTCTAAAGCCAAACTGTTCGTCGTTGAGGAGTTTCTTCTCCTCAACGGCGGCCCTAAGGCGATTGAGTATTACTTTCTCATACACCTTGCCAAGGGTGTTGAGCAAACTAATGGGACGATAACTAGTAGGGAGGTTTCTAGGTTTGCCCGGCTTCGGGATACCTATAACTGTTGCTTCCTTCCACTGGTCGGGGAAGGAGCATCCCATCATAAGAGTGTTGAAAATAACAACCAGGAGGTTTATTATTTGAGCGGGGAGTAACTTAAGAGTTTTATTGTTAATCGAGTCGGGACCGGGAGCTTTCTTAGCGTGTAGGTCCTTGATGATCTGACGAACTTCGCCACAGGTCGTGGGGGTGATTGGGTCGCCTCCAGGGGCAGAAGAGAGGAGGGAAGCTAAGCCTTTATCGACTAGCTCTACGTGGGACCTATCTATTGATGTGGTGCTTGGGGAGCATTGAGCTTCCAAGCTGTCGGCTAAGCATTCGGCCTTATCGATATCCTCAAAGGCGGGTGGTTGGTTGGGACGTATGAGCGGGGGGGTGGCCGAGACAGGGTCGGCTTTGAGAGCTCGCGCCAGTCTGTAGTAGGCGACGTGAGATGGCGAGAGCTCGCTCAGCTTCCTGTCCCATTGTTCGTCACGGAGTTCTGCTATGCGAGCCTTCACCTCCCTCTGGACTCGCCATAGTTCCCTCCGGTTGTCAGCGGTCGGACAAGCGTCATGGGCCCTACGAGCTGCATTTTTAATCGAAATGAGTTCTCTCACGTCGTCTGGGAGCTGTTGACGGATAAATCCGTTTGGCATTTCCCGAGAACAAACACTGAGAGCGTCGCGGAGGTGATCAGTGAGATGCAGTGAAGCTGCATGTGCTTGATCTAGAGTCTCTATTTTGTCAGGAATTTTAGCTATGTGCACTGAATCGAGTGACTTAAGATGCTCGGAAAGCTTCTTGAAGTCTACGATCGTTTTAGTCGGAGGGTTAGTAGTGGGCGGAGGTCCTAGCTGGATCAGGACTGGGCGGTGGTCTGAACATAGCTCGGACAGCACTCTCAAGGGACACACCTGTAAGGCGATGTTCTTCAAGAGCGCTATGTCGAGTATGTCCGGTCTGTCTGTGGTCGAGTCCGACATAGGGTAACGAGTCGGTGTGTCAGGGGCTACGACTATAAAATTGAGATCTGGGCGGTTGGTCAGTCTCTCTAGTTGGCGTCCTCTTTGGTTAGGGGAGTGACAATTCCAGCTTTGGTGCTTGGCGTTAAAATCTCCTGCCAGAATGACGGAGTCTCCTAGGGAGAGGAGTGCCTTAAGATCACTCTCGAGTAGATCTTTAGTTGGAGGTAGGTAGACTGATGCTAGTATGACCGTCGGATGGCCGGTCATACTCACCTGACAAATAGTGACTTCCATATTCGTAAGGGCGGGAGGGTCGAGAGGAGTACAGTGGAGAGACCTTCTGTAGTAGATAGCAGTGCCGCCTTTCGCGGTGATTCTATCGTTTCTAATCATATTAAAGTTAGCAATTTTCGGATCGCGTCTGCTAGGTTTTAAGAAAGTCTCTTGCACTAAGAGAAAATCTACTTGGTGTGCACATACAAAATCGCGCACTTCGTCTATTTGATCGATAAGGCCGTTTGCGTTATAAAACGCTACACTCAGGGAGTGTGGTTTACTTCGTCCTTTGGGTGTATTATCCATTTTGGGTTTCGTTTGAGATTTCCTGCATCTGATCGAGGAGGTCACCGTACTCTAGCATGGCTCTAATACGGTCTACTTTGACTAGGTCGTGAAGAGCTTTGAGTCTCTTCAGGTCGACCTTTTTCATGACGTTCATAATGAAGCGCCATTCGGGAGAGATGGAGCCCTGGGTGGGCTGAGGTTGTTGGGGTGGGGCGCTGGGCGCCGCCGGGGGGGTATTGGTGGTCGGGGGTGCCGCTGATGGGGCGGGCTTGGGGGCAGGGTTTTGAGCCCTGGGAAGGGGTTTATCCCATGCGCTCGCGGCTGGCGCCGGGGCAGGGACGAATGTTTGGGCGGGCTTATTGGGAGCTGCAGGTTTGCCGCCGGCCGGTTTGACCCTTCGCTTGGGTTCCCGTGGGGCTTTGGGGCAGCCGCGGTAATTCGCGGGGTGCCCTTTATTCCCGCACAGTACACAGCTAGGGGGCTCCTCGGTCGGCTGCGTCCTTTGGCATTCTGCGGTGCCATGGTCCCCTAGGCACTTTACGCACCTTGGGCGGGCGAAACAGTTACGGGCTGAGTGACCGTACATTTGACATCTGTGGCACTGGCCCATGCGGCCACGATTGTGCGGGGACTCTACTTTGAGTCCAGTCAACCGACAGACACTTGAAATGTTGTAGATTTCCTTGCCCTCGGGAGTGAGGTCAAGGATGACTAGCACCATTTCGTAGGGCTTTTTTGTCCTAGGATGGTACATCCTGTGGACCATCTGGACTGGCAGTCCTTGGGAGATGAGGTCTGCCTTGATAAGCTCCGTGTCGAGCTCTTTGGGGAGGCCGCGGATTATGACGCGGAGCACGCGTTCATCAGGGAGGGCATAGGTATGGTAGCCTATGTTTTCCTGACGGAGGATTGTCGTGAGGCGACGGTGATCGTTGGAACTAGGGCAGTCTACCCTAATCCCGATCGCGGTCGAACGAGCGCTCTCAAAGGAGATGTGCTGGCGTTCGATGATTGGCAGTATGCGCTGCCAATGAAGTTTCTCTCTAATATAGAGAGGAGGTACTTTCTCCTTCCTAGGTTCGTCCATGGGGAGTCTTGCGACTCTTCCTCGGAGGCCGCTTGGGAAGGCTGGGATGCGTCTACTACCACCTTTTTGGGTGGGTTGGCGTGAGATTTTGAAGCCTTCAGCTTTCGCTTCTGGCTTTTGGACTGTACGGTGGTGAACTCCTCCGTTTCAGATGAGGCGGGTGACGTCTCAGAGTGAGGCTCCTGGACGCGAGGGGTAGGGACTGAGGGCCCTGCAGGGTCCCTGGATAAGTTGATGGGGTGAGCTGAAGGCTCGGGTGTGGTCTTGGAGAGAGGCTCCTTGACCTTTTGGGGGATCGGGTGGGCTGAAGGCCCGGCGGGGGTCGCGGAGTTAGGCTCCTTGACCTTTTGGGGGATCGGGTGGGCTGAAGGCCCGGCGGGGGTCGCGGAGTTAGGCTCCTTGACCTTTTGGGGGATCGGGTGGGCTGAAGGCCCGGCGGGGGTCGCGGAGTTAGGCTCCTTGACCTGGGTGGCCTGGGGGGGGTCTTCCTCCATAGGCGAGGAGGACGGAAAGTGTCTTTCCGCTATCTCCTCAAATCGATCGGGGCCCTCGTGAGAGGCCCATGATTCCCTGAACATGTTCAGGTACTCCGGGCTCCTGCGCTTAAGGTCGTTAATGAGGCGCTCCACGTCGAAGACGCCTTTCCTTTTTGGCTTCGCTGGGCCCTTAGGGGGCCCGGAAGCGGGACGATCGGGGAGGGAGGGGTCCATGTTGGACCCGGGAGCTAGGCTGTCCCCCCTGCCGGAGCAGGGAGGTGGGTACCTACGGCGTAAAACCCTAGCTGAGTCTCCGCCCTTGGGTGACGGAGATGTGTACCTACAGTATACTTAGTCTAGTGTACTTACAGAACCTGGACCCTGGAACTACACTACCCTACACACAACGCAGGACAGAGTCCGAACAACACCGCACTGCAAATCCGGGCTGGCACAAACACTGTCACAATACACTTTCGGGCTCGCGATAAAATGGTACTCCGGGCAGCTCAAGAGGCACATGGGCAGACGTCCGCTCGGGGCGAACGCTAGCAACGGAGGGTGAGCCCGTGCACCGCTATGCACTGGCTTTTATACATTTAGGCTTGGTTCCACCCACATTATTGTGGGTAATTATGACTAAAATGGAGAATACACAAGAGCGTCCCTAACAATACATATAAAACGCTTCGCATATTAAAAAAGTCGGTTAAACAGGAAAACGTCGTGATTTTTTAAACTTCTCAAAAAATATACAAATACGTGAATATCGTGAATTCACCCTCAAGCGAGTCACTGGGAGTCACTGGATACAAATGGCAAAAGATCGTGTTCTGTTGCGATCCTTGTCTATCACAACAGAGACGTCGAGTCCAGGTTTATGCTCGTAAATCTTATTAAAACTGAACGGCTTTCAACATTTTGTATACAAGCCATGAAATTAAAAGTTTGCGAACGCCTAAAGCAGTTTAATGCCAGCATTTCAGTATTTAGCGCTTTTTGCGCGACATAAAACCAAACCGCCGCTGGCAGTTTTGAACACTTTGACCTATAAACCCATTTTCTTAGACCCCTGCAGCTGCTCGAACTTTTAGTACCCACTTAATACTTTTTGTTTGAACATAACTTGAATATCGACTTTATAAAATAACTAGTTTTTGGCTGCAATTTCGCTCACGTTAAGTTAATTTTTCAAATCTCTATTTTAACCCCTTAGGGGTTGAATTTACAAAAATTCTTTCTTTGCAGATGCCTACGTCATAATAGCTAAGTTATCTGTATGACAAACAGCGCGATCCGTCCAGTGATTAAACCTGTGCGTTGATAGATTAGTCAGTAAATCAGTCAGTCACCTTTTCCTTTTACATATTTAATCGAACCTCGCATCATTCTCTCTAGCATTTGATCACTTAACACTAATTTACTAACAATCGAGATAGAAACAGTCTAAGTTCTTCACAATAGCTCCAGATCTGCTATCTAGACTTTAGTGCCTTTAGTCTATAGTGACAGGAGAATCAGATATATATTCTATAAATCTAATATATTCTATATATCATGATTCTCCTGACACTTCTTATTTAATGCACTGGCATACGAGCAATCAATGATAAAGCTGCAATTAGTTTTTCTTGTCTACATCACAGCAGCAAGTGACGGCAACACTGAAGCCTCAATAGCCCAAATAATCTTTAATCTTCTATATATATATATATAAAATTCAAAGTCCTAACTGACAGACTGACAGAGATATCAACGCACAGCCTAAACTACTGAAGTGAGAAACTTGAAATTTTTACAGTTGGTTCCTTTTATGACGTAGGCGCACACTAAGAAAGGATTATTGGAAATTCTACCCCTAAGGGGTTTAAATAGGGGATGGAAGTTTATATGAAACTCCGTCATTTTTCAAGCTGTTTCCATCAAAGTTGGTATTTGAGCTTTCAGTTAAAAATAAAGAAGTACGTGTGTCACAGTTTTTGAAAATTCCACCCCAATACCTAATTCCACGCGGACGAAGTTGCGGGGCAAAAGCTAGTGTTTAAATAGTCTTGCAATTGTGGAGTTAACGTCTCCTAATAATGCTTTTAAAAAAACTACATAAGAAACTTGTACTGTTTGATTTATCAAGAAGTATGTAACTGGTACATTACACAGAGTTCTCGTCAGTAAATAGTAGATCTTAGCTCTAATCGAGGTGACCACTCCTGGTATATGGCGACAAAGGTGTGATTAGACGTTGCATTATGTTTTATTTAAATCTTTGATCGCAGACTAGTTTGGGTCATAATTCACTTTCACTCCTGCAGTCTACAGAACGTTTACATTCAGCGTTCGCCCGAAGCTGCAAGTGATTTCAAGATAAAAGATCTAAAATACTTTCTACTTTTATTCACGAAAAGGTTAGATTTCAAAGAGAATCCTACACATCTAGTCTTAAAAATAAAAATAGAACTATGAAGCTTTTGAGCTTAGATTCTTCTATATTTAGCAAAGTAGGTAATACTCCCCGAATATTTTTGCCCGTGAATTTATCATTACTAACTAACTACTACTAACTATCTATTAACTATTTATCATTAAGTTCATGTTTTGAACCGTCGACCTTTCGATTTTTTGTCCACTTCCATAAGCATTATTAATCTATATCTACATAATCATTAGTAATTCTCAGCCATTTCAGTAATTTATTATTGAGATTAAAATTTTATTATAAAATCTACCTACCTACTTGATTGATATTCCAATATTTATTATTCCAATATTTATTATAATATTCAATAGGCCTTTCATTTGGGAACACAAATTGATTTTCAACGAATTAATCAGACCAATCGAAGCACCCAACCCAAAAGCTAACTTTACTAGAATACATTCATAGCAATTAAGGCACTGATGCTATCGGAATAAAGGTGAATAAAGTTTGGCCTAAATTTACCTATTGATAGGCTGTACACATTGCGAATCCCCTTAAACGAATGGGATGAAATAGAATTGAGGTGAATCCATTTGAAGCTGATCTTCTTTGAAAGGTTTTCCGTTTGGCTCCAAATTGGAATATGAACGCCCAAAAAATTGAAATCGAATAATTTCTACTTTAGCTGATTGTGTTTTAGGGTTACAGTTTCGAAACGCCAATTTGGGATGAACATTGCCAATTTAACTTCAGTAATATTTTCTATATCAAATCAGAAATGAGGTGATCCGTAGGGCAATCAATGTCAAGCACCAACCAAAACCAAACCGACATAGCTCAGCGATCCGCGAAACTGAAGTGGAAATATGCGGGGCACATAGCTCGAAAAGCTGATGGCCGTTGGGTTCCGGGAAGCGCAGTATTGGTAGACCCCCACAACCGACACGTCTTTCTCCAAATCGAAACCGAAACACACCGAAAATCGAAGTCTTTTTTTCAGAAAAATTCAGAGATCTTGGAATTGAACCTCAGATCTCCCGAAAAGGAAGTTTAATCATTAGGCCATCACAGCTTCACCATCATCAAAATTAATAAATACCTATCTTCGTATATCGTAGATCTTCTGCTATCTACCATCCTCAATACCTAAGGGCCAAAAGCACGACCCTTTCGCAATTTACAACCAAATCACATTTTATTACCTTTATGAGCCCCATAACGACAGTAATAAGCTCCACTCTGTATTCTTGAAGCCTAAGCGCATTTTTGCGGATTCAGCGAAACAAATGCGTATACGGTTTTCTTATTGCACGTTCTAGCGCCGTTATCTGAAAATTACAGGCCCTTTGTATGGCCCGAGTAATTTACTTCTTCAGTTTAGTAATTCAGGAATGAGGAGATCCGTAGGAAAACCAGACTCACTCAAGACACATAAAGAAATGGATAGTTTTTAGAGTCCTAGGTTCTGAAATGGCGACCTCGCATTGGAAAACGAACGATGCTATATGGCAGACCGCCGATTGACAACTTTTTATGTTGTTGTAATGCTATAGGTATAGACCAACGAGGCACTCAGAAACTGTTATAGCAATGGGCGGAACACATAATTCTAAAACCTATTGAGTGGTGTGCCATAGTTTCACATGTCGGGTGTGTTTTAAATTTTTAATTTGCATTGAACTGAGAAAAAATTTCGCATTGAATTGAGAACCTGAACTCTCGAAATGGATGCATAGGCTTGGCGATTCTAGTATTTTCTTGTCATTGTAAAATTGAAAAAAATTAATTGGAAAGTGTGTAATTACAATAGCTTTTGTCTTTGCGAAGAATGCTCTTCGCTTCGTAAAGAATAAATGCTAAACCTTTTAAGGTAAATTCGCTTTATTCACATGCTTTCACCTTCCATTAAACGGGTTTCCCTTTTATTGCAGATGACGACAGTTAATTGAGTTATGTTTTTTGGGGTTCTTCTGTGAAATTAGTAAAGATGATGACCCTTTTGGAGGTACAGATCAGTTAAGGGCAGCACGAAATGGGAAGAACCTCTGTAAAAGAAGTCTATATTTGAAATACTACACTCTGTACGGTGCGGCATAGATGGTGGTGGGGTGATATTAGATGAACCATTCCTTTTCACTCTTGTCTGTTGCTCCGATTTACAAACTACAACTGAAAATATAAAGTCATAGGACTTAATATTTTTAGTTGCATCATTTAAAGCATTTGAAAAGCTTAAAGACTGTTACGACAACGCTCTTCCTTTCTTTCTTCCTTTTTTGTTTTCAAAGCTCAATTCGACCACAATTCGATTATTCTATATCTAAAACCAATTTGCATACGTAGGTACAGTTAACCAGTACTAGTAGTAGAACCACCGGTAGTACCACGGTTAAGACCTGAACAAATAAACTTACAGATATACGAGTACGACATGTATGTTCTTTCATACCATTGCTGTATTGGAAATACAACCTGCATAGATAACAGACAAGAACCTACGCAATCTATTCAGTCCTTAAGAAATATGGTCCGACGTGTCAAAGATACCACAACAAGTAGAAAAGGTTTAGTCTGAGAAATAGCTGTAAAAGAAAATAAATGTCTAATACACGAATTAAATCATAAAAATACAAAAGAATTTTCAAGATAATACCTTTCTTTCTAACACCAAAACTGAAGGAAGGTGTTGCAAACATGTACTATAATAGGGTTTTTATTTTTCCGGAATAAAAACTTACTTTGGGTGGAGTTTGGTTTTTTAAAATCCCGCGGGAATTTTTACGGTGATTTTTTAGGTTTTTACTACACAAGGGGCATTAAGGGACAAGGGACACCTCCCACCGCCTGGCGCCTACTTTGTAACACCGGGCTAGTATTTGCTTAGCTTATATGTAGAAGCACCAAAAAGTTTTTTTCGACCCGAAAATCCACTCGGGACCTCGTCATCAGCAATGCTTAACATTAGACCAACAAGGCAGTTAAGTATATAAAAGTGTTCGAATGTATGCCTTTTTTTGGCAATCGCCTCTTCATCTAACCGTGCCAATGATATTTTCCTAATGATAAAATATGCTCACCTCGTAAATAAACGTTAGTGAACATAAAATAGATTACGCCTTTCTCACTGAATGGAGGGTACAGCTTGACTATAGCTCGCTTCAAGATTGAGTTCGACTGTGTATCGCTCGTAAAAAGTTATTTTCACTTTGCTTCGAAAATAACTCGCAGGATAATACTGTTAAATTTTTGGATCAGTGGGATTAGTATAATATTTAACACGGTTGATCGTATTCGTATACTATGAAATTAGCGTCAAAGTAAAATGAACTTTAACAGTATTGATTTATAGTCACAAATTCAGTACAACCAATTTTAGTTTGGAGCGTCTCCGTATACGTAAAAGTATAATAATGCATGTACGAAATGGAGCTCTAATTCAATGTATTTATGGTTTATTTTACTTTGACGATACTTTCATAGTATACGAATACGATCAATCTAATTAAATCTTATACTAACCCCACAGAACACCTAACTTTAGGGTTGATTCACGTTATTCCATGCCCACAAGTGTGCCGTGTCACTGGTGAAAATTTTATGTTTTCGGCCCAGCATGGCGTATCGTGAATAGCGTTGCCAGACGTCCCGTATTTCCCGGGACATCCCGTATTTTAGACATAATTTAAAATGTCCCGGCGGGACAGGCTATGTCCCGTATTTGAACTGTACTTCGTTCTTTCATTATGAAATCGATCCAAGTATTCACACACGCAATATTCGTAAAAAAGCGAGTAGATGACCGTTTATAATTACGATTACAACTGTATTTATTTTTGCAGATATGTTAAAATGAATAATAATATATTTAAACTGACTTGATCCTCGGAAAAATATCAAAAAAAAAAATTTATAATTATATTTTTTATTTGTCCCGGGTAAAAAACTGAAATCCCGTATTTTTTACCCATTTAACCATTTGTCCCTTATAGGCTAAAAAAAAATCTGGCAACCCTAACCGTGAATCAATCTCAAAGTTATAAAACTCAGTTTAATGTGCTATGCCGCTATATTTTTATTTTTCTCCGAAATTAACTAACGGATTTGAGAACAAAATAATGCATTTTTTTAAATCAAGACCTATTTAAATTGCATTTATTAAATGGTCCAAATATTGGCACCTATCCAGAAGCAAGAATTACTCTCTACCACTACCAGCCTAACGATAACGCATCTTTAAAACCCTGCCAAACATCACCTCCACTGTTCCATTAGCGATCCCATACCACACATCCAATTTAAAATGATTTCCAACACTTTTTTTATAATTATTATGAATAGCGGGCAAACGTCTGACGGGTCACCTGATGTAAAGTGATCACCGCTGCCCATGAACACTTAGTACCAGAGGTACCACCAATGCGTTGCCGGCTTTTCAGGAATTTATTGGTCCGCCCCTTGAATAACCCCATATTGTAATTAAGTGGGAACAATGTCGAAGGGAGATGATTCCACAATTTGGTAGTACTATTTACATATTTACTAGAATTAGATTCACATCTAAGAGGTTCAGTGATGATTTAGGTCCTGTTAGGTCACTCTAACTTACACATACAAGTACTTTTATAACCACGCCTTAAGTGGGTTTTAAGTGCTTTTGAATGTAATGCTTTGAGTAATGTCTACAGGGTTTTATCATTTTTTAATGCTATTGATTCCGAGAAACACACCAGCTTTTTTTGTTTAATTAATTCGATTTTCAAGCGACTCATAAAGAAAGCGAAAGTTGTTAATTCAAAGAGTACCTAATATCATATCATAATGAATTCAAAACTTATCATAATTATTTTTTTGAGTGCCGTGAGTATTAGTTTTGACATTTTGACAGTTTAAATGTAAAGCGAAAAAGGAAATATGCTTACAAACGTGTAACATTTTTTATATGCATTAGCAAGTCTTCTTTATGAAAAGAAAGTGAATTATAGTGAAAAATCTTAAGTATTAGTCATACCTTACTGTATTTAATCTGACTCGGGTATAATCCTACTTTGACACTATTACGAAAGAAATAAGGTCACTCTCGGATTAAATAAATATAAGCTGAATAATTCATACTTTCTATAGGTCCGTACCGCACAATGGTAATTGTAGTATGCCTAGAAATTGTCAATCTTATAAATACGAAAGTTTGAATGTATGGATTAATGGATGGATGTTTGTTACTCTCTTTAAACCGATTTGGCTCAAAATTTGGCACAGAGATAGATTATAGTCTGGAATAACACAGAGGCTACTTTTTATCCCGGAAAATAAGAGAATTCCCGCGGGAATTAAGAAACCTTAATCCACGCGAACGAAGTCGCGGACGTCAACTAGTATTCAATATTTAAAATTGACAATTGTTTAAAAGGCAAACGTGTTAAAGAGAATAGCAGTTTTTTTTTGATATTATATTGGTGGTCTTCTAGTGGTATCTAACCACCGAATTTGGACCATCAATTTGTTTGGTGGAAACTGACCCATATGGATTTGATCATATTCACTAACTATGAGCCTCATAAGAAAACTCAGGATAACTCGAGCGGGCGATGGAAAGAGCTATGCTCGAAGAAGCCCTGCAAGTTCAAATCAGAATGGGAATACCAGGAACAGGCAGCGAGTTTGTTAAAAAAAAAAGGCTTAGGCATCAAGAGTTTTGTCTTCAGCAGTGGATGTCTATCGGTCGATAAAAAAAGAAGCTATGAAGAACGCGAGAGTTGATTTCAACTGTCAATCAAACATTAGAAACATTCAATAAGTTAATCGGCAAATATATGTACATCACTATTTCCCCTAGATAAGGAAAGCAGCGTAAAATCACAAGATAATTCATCAGATTGACAGTTTGACAGGCGTTGCTTTGAATAGTTAATAAGAATTAATTGCTGCGAGGTGTTCGCGGTGACAATCCAGTCCGGGCGTTTCTAAATTGACAGGCGCGTGATTGGTCCTCGATAGACACTTGCTGAATGAATATGTTGAGAGAGCTTTGCTGGAAAATATTTATTTATTTATTTATTTAGTACCAGAGAAAACAATAAAGACAGAAACATTTAAAGGAGGTGAACAAGGACAACGGCTAAAGGTGTAGACTGAAAACTGAAAGATCGCAGGTTCGATTCCCACCCATAACACTAATGTCGTACCCACTCCTAACACAAGCTTTCCGCTTATTGGAAGGGAGAGGAGAACATTAGTCAAGTTTAGCTTAGCTGATATTAACATCAGGTGACCCGTCTGCTAGTTTGCTCGCTGTAAAAAAAAAAATACTCACCTCAACCCAAGATATTTTTGCATTTGCGGATTTAGAAAGACTTTATGGGTTGAAAAATTTACGTTTTACCAATTCATTCAGACGGTAAACTCTTTTGAAAAAATTACCGAAATCTCAACCGGTCAGAACATAAAATTGCCAAAATCTCAACCGATCAGAACATAAAATTTCCAAAATCTCAACCGGTCAGTACATAAAATTGCCAAAATCTCAACCGGTCAGAACATGAAATTGCCAACATCTCAACAGGACAGGATAAAATTACCGAACTTGAAAATTTTACACGTGGAAATGGAACCATTCATTTTACAAGTACCTTTGAAAATAAGGCAGAAGTATGATATCTATACATACCTATAGATCTTCGAGTATTAAACCAATTTAATACTTAGCTATAGTTTACAATACTTTGTTTCATACTATTTCGAGTTTATTTTCGTTATTTCCAATATCGCAAAAGTAGGTACCTACTCGCAATAGAAAGCTATATGCGTTAACGTGTAAAGTTTGTTTACCACTCGAAACGCTTTGTATTGCACCTACAGCTTGGTTGGCTTAGAGTTCGCTAGCCTCAAGAATAGCCATATACATGAAGTGGATCCTTCAAACTCCTAATACGGACTCTTATACTCCATACAATGATTTATGTACACATTACTTTCAAATGCGTTTTTTATTAGAGATTATATTTGTCAAACTTTTGTACATTCCATCTCTCCATCGTAACTGCATAGAATTTAAATGGATTTAAAACAGGCCGAATGAAACTTAAAATAAAAAGCTAAATGCAAACACCCCGATTTCACGCAATCTATCCTACCTCTAGAGTATATTTTTAAGTGACTCCTTCAAGGATTAACAGGACGTTGAAGTGGATGATTTACACAACCGAAGTCGCAGGCGTTTATCAAGCTAATTTTCACAATAAAAGATCTGGTAAATACCTCGCTTGAACACACCATGTTTGTATAGTTAGCTCTCAAGCGTCAGTGCGAGATGGTGAAGAGCTCTTCACTAAGTACTCTTGGATACTCCACTACTCTCTGAATGTAATCTGCTATTTTAAGACTGGTCTAAGTACACTCTAGTCATTTGTTAATTGTATTCCATATGCTACTATTCCTACTTATATATTAATATTATAAATGTTAAAGTTTGGATGGATGGACGGACGGATGGGTGGATGGATGGATTGATGTTTGTTACTCAATTACGCCGCAACGACTGAATCGATTTAGCTGAAAGGCATAGAGACGATAATTTTTCTGGTGGGAGGCTTTGACCGTGGCTAGTTACCACCCTACCGTCAAAGACGAACCGCCAAGCGATTTAGCGTTCCGGCACAATGGCGTGTAGAAAGCGACTAGAGGTATGTACACTGCCATACCCCTTCCAAGTTAGCCCCCTACCATCTTATACTGCATCGTCACTTACAATCAGGTGAGATCACAGTCAAGGGCTATCTTGTCATCGAATTAAAAAAAAAAAGATACTACGTTGCTGCGTGATTGGAGGACAAACCAATAAACAAACACGCTTTCGCATTTATAATAGTAGTAAAACAGTTCAAAAAAAAATAGTAGTAAAATGACAGAATAGTAGGATAAACTGAAGTACATCAAGTTCATCACATCCTGTAGGTATAGTCAGCATATAAAGGTCCGCCAAAGAGGCTGGAGTGCTGTCCACAGAATCTTGGCATCCAATATGATATACGAGTGGGTTCTTACCGGGTACCTACTTCAACCGCATGTATGTAAGTGCTAATATTTTCTCCAAACTCTTTTAGGTTACACAAGCGATTAATTTTGTAACCTAAAACAGTCTGTACAGGATATATGGACTGAGCATTGTGTATTTGGCTTAAACCCAAAATTGAAAAAAGTTGAGAAAATTATAAACTATGTAACGGAATTTAACTAATATTACAAATGCGAAAGTGTGTTCAATAAGTCAGTTTACTAGCACAGATTAGTCCCTATAATCTTTTAAATATATAAAAGGCAAAGGTGACTGACTGACTGATTTATCAACGCACAGCTCAAACCACTGGACTGATCGGGCTGAAATTTGGCATACAGATAGCTATTTTGACGTATGCATCCGCTAAGAAAGGATTTTTGGAAATTCAACCCCTCGTTGAAAAATCTAACTTAACGTGAGCGAAGCCGCGGAAAAAAGCTAGTTAGTATTATAAATAGGTTACAAACCTATATATATCTAAGATAATTTTTGGAATACGTCCGTAACTTGGACGGTATTTCTGTACGAAAATCTCAATTTCTTCATTAGCAAATTGCGAAGCCCGGGTCCCTAGATAATCATAATAATTCGCAGATACATAGTAAACGTCAAAGTAAATTCTCAGATAGTGTAATAACCGGGCCACTTTCGAACACAATCAGCGAACGGGGCTAATCCGGTAGTCGAGATAACTTAATAACACAAGCCAGTTACCACAATGGTATTCAAATAGCAACGAGAAGATATACATCGACGCCCCCGAGAATTTAGAACGTAATCTTAATTGATTTTATGACAAAGCGTACTGTTTTCTTACTTGAATACCTGCACATGTGTGTGTGTATGACGGATGGACCGATTTTGATTTTGGTTTTTCGTTTGAAAGGTGAATTAGTCGGGAGTGTTCTTAGCTATGTCTGATGAAAATCGGTCCAAGATGGCCGCCGCCACAAAATGGCGGATTACATATTGTTTCACAACTCCCTCAATATGGGTATCAAATTAAAGGGCTTGACTAGTAGAATAGTATACCATAAATATAAATTTTAAATCCAAGATGGCCGCCACCACAAAATAGCGAATTACATTTTTTTCACATGTCATGGGTGTTTTAAATTATCAATTTACACTTGTAGTTATGTTCAGATAATATTTTTTATATGTATTTAGCCTTTAGTTTTAGTAATGTTCTTTTTAGGTACTTACTCAAAATTTCATAACAGGATTAGGTCGTTTTTCATGTAATTTCTTACCTGAAAACAAAATGTAAAATATTAAAAAAACAATTACTAGCCATTTACCCACTTCAACAGTTTCTTTTCCTATAGTATAAAATATTTTAAAAGGGACAAACGAACTGTAGATATTTTCAAGTCAATATGTGTAGGTATAGTTAAGGTCTAATCCTAGGCCCAACAAAACATGCATTTCAGCATAATCTAAACCTAGTGCCAACCTACAACTGGTGCCTTAGCTATATTACATATGTGTCATATTACATAATATGTAGAGCAATGGTTCCCAAAAGTTCTTTTTTATCAAGCTTCCTTTCTGAAAGGATAGGACGTGTGATAAAAAACTTTGCGAGCCCCTACTTTACGATATGGCTAGGGTGGCTGAGCACGGATCCACTCTCAGAATGAGAAGAATTTAGTCTGAAATCTATAGACCGCAGTCTCACTCTGCTCAGACTCAAGACAGAGTTAAAACGAGACAGATAGATGTCACAGCATATTAAGTGTCCCGTTTTAACTCTAACTTAAGTCTGACCTGAGTCAGAGCATGCTCTATAGATCTCAACATTAGAATCTAATCTTTAGTCCATAAATTAGAACTTCAGGCTAAAGTTTAGACCGTCACCCTGGCTAAGTAAGGATTGGCTGCATTTGTTAAATTATAATTCAAAATGTAGCTAATCTTCAAAGTGAAATAACATAGTGCTTATAAAATCATAGTTCATATTTTAAATTGAAACATAAATTCTGCCAGCATAATTCAATAAGAAAACACTTCAGTCAAAGCTCACAGCTACTGTTCAACGAACCGTTATACGATTCGACTCGACAATGAGATTGTGGGTAGTAAGTAAAGGTTACTGCGATTACATGATGGATTGTATAAGATTACAACTTGCATATTATGTTGTCCACATTTTTTAGGCCGAGAGACCGTTTAGTTTTGAATATCTTGAAATAATGTCATTTTTAGATTTAAAATAAAATTTTAGATAAGTTCCATAAGAGACCTTCTTGAAAACCTTACCTCTTAATTGTAAGGTATGTGTTATTTCTTTCAAACATTTTTGGGCAATACAAACTGTTTAAAGCTCGAGGAAGGTCATCTAACATTTCAACTAAACATAAAGCTTTATCACGATTCATGCTGTATATCATAAGTGCTGTACTTTCATGGAAGCTTAGCATAAAGTGGGAAAATAAATTATTCAAATGAGCTCCGCCAGATGTTAACAGACCGCTTGAAAGCAATGGGAGGCAAGGTTACACGATTACACCCTCTTAAGATTAACAGTTGGGAAAAGTAGATAATTTGTTCATGGGATTTTTAAGTAGGGAACTTTTATTTTAAGTTAAAAGTACTATATAATAAATAAAGATTTAAAAAAAATAATTAAAAGTACTTTTACCTGAGACAAAAGGCTCAAGTTACCATAAACTAAGAGTACCCGCAAACTTACAATTTCAAGTTTGACAACTAAATCGCTAATCGTTGGACGATAAAATCAAAGAACAGCAGAAGAAGAACAGTTAATTAACTAAGAATTAACCAACTCATTGGAAAGCCTGGAGCCCCACAGAGATCTAAGTAAGCTCTTTTTGCGTATTCTATCGGCTATATAACGGGGAGTGTTCTGAAGTGTTTGACCTTATTCCACCGTCTTTCTTCTACAACCGCACCGCCCGTCACCGAACACAATTTCACCCTCACCACCTGGGTACTTGGAGCACTTCGACCATCTGTGCCAGATCTTTATTTCCACGTACTTTAAAACTGTGGAACCTGCGACGGTGTTCCCACTAATTTTTCACGTACTTTGAAACTGTGGAACCAACTTCCTGCGACGGCGTTCCTACTAAACTACAACATGGGGTTATTCAAGGGGCGGACCAACAAATTCCAAAAAAGCCGGCAACGCATTGGTGGTACTTCAGGTGCTACAAATGTTCATGGGCGGTGGTAATCACTTAACAACGATGACCCGCCTGATCGTTTGCTCGTTAAAAATATTTAAAAAAAAGTTACATACAATTAATATGCTTAACAATTATTGCCTTTGTTCTCTATAGTTCAGCTACTGCAAGCTACTTTTGTTCCTCGTGGTATTTTCTAACTGAATTATTTAAAGCATAAATGCATATTCCACCTCGTTATATCGACTTGAATTTTGATAAGAGTAAGAGTACATTTCATTTGCCTAACATTTCCATAATATATACAGATTGAAGGGTGAAATTCAGATATGTAATAAAGTAGTTAGGTATTTAGTCAGTAGTAGTTTTCTCTCAAAGAACACAAGAACAAAGTGTCTTCAATCGATAAAGAAAGACTAAGTTACGTCAGTGGACTAATTCTTAGTATATAAGATATTTTATAAGTTTAGGTTAAAGTAAAATTGCTCATTAGCCATATTATTCGGCTAGATTGTAATATTAGTGAGTATACATTGTAGTGTATACTTACATTACTGAAAAAAAAAAAAAAAAGTAGTAGTAGTTTTCCTGGTTTGGCGGATTATAGCAAAAGAATATTACTTTTTCTTTTCACAATATTAACCTTTCTCCTCCAAAAAGCGGAAAGCTTGTCTTAGGAGTGAGTACGACAATAGTGCAAAGGCTGGGGATCGAACCGAAGACCTATCAGTGTTCAATCTGCATTTTTAACCATCAGGCTATTGGGGTTTGGAATTAAATTAAAGATAAAATCTGCATTATATTTTTTTTATTCGATGACAAGATAGCCCTTGACTGCGATCTCACCTGATGGTAAGTGACGATGCAGTCTAAGATGGTAGCGGACTAACTTGGAAGGAGTATAGCAGTGTAAATTCAACCCATACCCCTAATCGGTTTCTACACGTCATCGTGCCGGAACGCTAAATCGCTTGGCGGCATGTCTTTGACGGTAGGGTGGTAACTAGCCACGGCCAAAGCCTCCCACCAAATCAATCAATTTATTAGCATTTGGACGACGTTACTCCATTGTTTATTGAGCCATACTATTTAACAAATAGTTATGAACAATAGTTGTCTCCAATACCTGACCCAGTTTGTTTGAGTCACTTACGGATTCACGTCGATTCATAATGCAAGACTGGTATTTACATGATTACGAAACCAAGAGGTCAATGTGTGGCCATGTAATATTAATTCCAGGATACTGATTCACCATTGTGTATTACTTTGTAACGTCGATTCCTATCCTTTAAAGCATCCTACTAACCGCACCTCAGTCGGTTACAGTAAGGTTACATTTGAAGCTTTATCCTTATTAACCAACAAAGTACGCAAGTACGCCCGAATCAGGGTTCTGGCTGAAAATCAGCGCTGTATGCTCTTGTGCATGCGCAAAGCTTACAGCATTTTGCTGAGTTGGGACCTTTTTGCCGGGTTGTGCCACACATGACTTAGTTGTTCCGGCGCTTCTTCTGCTTGACGACTTTTGTCTTTATTGTACGGTGGAGGCGCCGGGACAACCTAATCTAGGTATACCTATTGGGTGATGTGTGGCACAATTCATAAAATAAGCGTTTCTTTCTTTCTTTCTTTCTTTCAAGTTAATTCTTTTTTCAGGTTAAATCTAACTTAACAGTCTGCCCTAAAATTGACACTAAAGTAGAGTTTGTATGGTGTTCCATGTTCGTAGTTGCGTTTCTAAAATCGGGAGAGTAGGCGGTGCACAGGTATGACATGCAGATTTTTTTGATGCAGACATGCAGATTTTTCTAGTATTCCGGATCACATCTTATATAAATGTATAATCTTATATGTATGTATTATATATATTTATGATATTATTATATGTATTTAGTTTGTATATTATATTATTTGCACCACCTACCTCTTAGAATCTGTAGCTATGTCCTTTAACACCATTGGTTGCCTGGAAGAGATCGCTATGTAGCGATAAGGCCGCCAAATTGTATGCTATTTATTAAGCTCTTTGTGACTGTTCTTATAATATGTGTGGTGTACAATAAAAGTATATTCATTCATTCATTCATCTTTCAGATTTACCAAATCGCTATTGACGAATTGACGGTTTTTTCGAAACACTCTTTTCCTTATTACTTCAACGATTTATCAATACACACATATTACACACTATCTTAGTAAATAATTCAATTTCGCTATAAAATTAATAAATCGCCTATAAAATTCGATCGATTGTTCTCAGAACTATGGTTCTTGGAAATTATTCATCCTTAGGCAGACTGTCTTTATTGGATAACGCGGATAAAGCCATAAATTATATGAAAGCTGAATTTAAGCGGCAAAAACGATCCAACGCTGAATCTGGTTACATTGTTAGTCGCAACGCTGTCAGCTTACAAGAGATAATATCATCTGCAAACATATTCTCTAAGCGCACAGCCTCGCAAACAGCACTAGCCACGTAATTAGACGTTTTAAACATCCTATATAATATAATATTATAAATGCGAAAGTTTGGATGTATGGATGGATGGATGTTTGTTACTCAATCACGCCGCAACGACTGAACCGATTTGGCTGAAATTTGGCAAAGAGATAGATTATAGTCTGGAATAACACATACTTTTTATCCCGGAAAATAAGAGAGTTCCGGCGGGAGTTCAACAAACGTCAATCCACGCGAGCAAAGTCGCGGGCTTCAACTAGTAATTTTCATATTTTAAGCAAGCAAATAGCAGGATCCCTATAGAAGCCTCGCATGACATATTTGGGACTGATATTAAAATAACTTAACTGATATAAAAGTTCCACATGTATAACACTCTACATCAAACGCTGATACAAATTAGCAAGCTCCGCAAGACTGTCATGCCTAGTGGGGCCACTGCATAAAGTTTTCATAAAATCGTGTTTTATTACAGTGTTATCTTTCTAAGATAGATAAAATCACTTTATACAAGAAGAAGAAAACAAGAATACATTGCTAATAATGCGAAGACGCTAAATTATCGCTACAGTATAATATCCATCATTCTTAATATATATAGTTTGCATTGACGCAGCGACGAAATAAATCATGCTATACCAACCTATAGAAAATATCATTACCAGCGATAACTGTAAAGCTAGATGGAAGTTTCTTAAAAATAATGTCTTATTTATCATGTTTTTGGCATTTCGTGTATACACCAAGAATATTCGTTATGTATTTTAAAAGGCACGACTCTTATGTTCGGTTATCAAAAGGTGAACTTAAAGGCGAGATCGTCGATGAACTCTACGACGAATAGTGTTTAAGAGAATAATAAAGCCGGTGGTATTGTTAGTAGCCACGGCGTCCGCTTACACCCGATATCATCTGAACGCCGAGATTATCTGAAACGATCAATAATGCTTAATCATAACCAGAATGGACCCGTTATCAAAACGGGTGTACGAAAAAAAAAATCATTAGGCCTTATTTGTAGAGCATTGTTTTTTTGTATTAACTATCTACTCTATTGAATTGAAGTGAAGTAAAGGTTTTAAAAAACTGTTTATGAATGCCGAATTGTCAGTTTCAATTAACACTGAGGCCTGTAGGACACGTCTGCAGCGATTAATATGCCCTACTAGCTTTTGCCCGCGACTTCACTCACGTTAAATTCGATTTTTCGAGTCCCTATTTTACCCCCTTATGGGTTGAATTTTCAGAAATCCTATTTTAGCCATGTAATTGCCTGAAATAAACAAATTAGCGGATGCCTACTACATCTATCTGAATGCTAAACCGCCCGATCCGTCCAGTGGTTTGAGCTTATTTATTTGAATATAAGTACATAAAAAAAGACGTGTGGCACTCGGGGACTGCCGCGGTAAAGCTATTGCATAGCATTTTTTATCAACGCCATCTAGCGGCTCACCGTAGAGGAGTCCCGTGTCAGGTTATTTTCGTTACGGAATTTCTGGATTCGGTCTCCACGCTGGCCCGCGATAGAAGCTATGCAATAGCTTAAAAAATTTTCTACCGTTTTTCCTTTGCTTCATACGTTACTGTGCCCTAAAGTCCAATACACAGCAGTAAAAAAAGTCAATTAAAATTCAAAAGGCGCCGCTCATTAGCCCGCGCCCCGCACCGCGCCGTCCTCAAAAACAAAGCTCGCCCCAGAATTTTAATAACGACCCTATTCTTGTTATGATTGAATATTATCAGAGATCGCTTCTAATAATCGCTTCTGATCTTTATCTCTCTGGGATAGATGACACTTCTATTGTGCTCCACATAGAGACACAAAAGCATCACCTACCTGGTAATTTGTAACCGACTTCCAAAAAAGGAGGAGGTTCTCAATTCGTCGGAATCTTTTTTTTTTATGTATGTTCGCTGATTACTCAAAGACGCCTGGACCGATTTGGAAAATTCTTTTTTTGTTTGAAAAGGTATACTTTCCAGGTGGCCCCATTGTAATCAGGTCAGGATTTAATGATGGGATCCTGGAGAAACCGAGAGAACTCTTCAACATACATAGCATACATAAAAAAAAAGACGTGTGGCACTCGGGGACTGTCGCGGTAAAGCTATTTCATTGCATTTTTTATCAACGCCATCTAGCGGTGAGAGGAGTCCCGTGTCAGGTTATTTTCGTTACGGAATTTCTGGATTCGGTATCCACGCTCAAGGCTCGCGATAGAAACTATGCAATAGCTTAAAAACTCCTCCTTTTTTGGAAGTCTCTTAAAAACACGCACAGACTTGATCGCCCGATGAAAAATAATTAAGTATTAAATAACATTTATTTGCAATAGTTTTGTCTTTTTATCGACTTTCGTTATTCGTATAAACATAAACGATCCTATGCTCTATTCTTCCCGTTTTCAATCGCAGATAAATTAAACTCACAGACAGCCAGAGAGTAATTGCCTTCTTTGTATTCCCGCTGAAACGAAGACATAGAATAAAAGGTTTAATGAAACAGTTTGTAATCGCTTCTAAATAAATAAGCTTTTGTCCAAGCAGTGGCTATGATTTTGTATTTACGTTAATTTTAAAAGCCTGTTAAGCTTCGATTTAAGGACAAATCAAATAAAAATAATACCTACTTAACCGCTTGGTACCGTTTACGATGACTCGGTAGGTACAGTTTAACATAAAAGTATAATTTGAGCATTAAATGCAATGAATAATTTCATAACTCATCTGGTACCTACGACATTGTGGCTAATTAGGTATTTGACTGTTTGGCAAAATATTCATTAATTACATTTAACTACAATCGAAAATGTAATTTGCAAGAATAACACCTGTAACAACAGAAAAATCGGTCAAAAAACAAATAAGTTATGAGTGTTCGGATCGTCATATCTACCTACCTATATGTATATCAATGCTTTAGAAATTGTATGAAGGGACATAACTTCCAAAACATATTTTACTATGTCGTTTGCGGTAAGGCATAAATAATGAAGAGGTAAATTCGATATGGCTTCGCTTTAGATCTAGAACTATAAAAATAGGGTTAGCAGCAATAAAAGCGAAAGATCGCGTAATGCGCTGAACTAGACGTCGTAATTCTAACTGTTCGGTTACAACGAATGAAATTATTTGGCTGAAATTTTATCCTAAAAAATTAAAGGTTTCCCGCGGGAATTGAAAAACCTTAATCCGCGCCCATGAAGTCCTGGGCTTAATCTAATACCTACCTACTAACATCGATATAATTCAACCGCCGTAGTGTTTTTTTGAAATACATAGACTAGCGCTTGTCTGCGATCTCACCTGATGGTATATAAGACACCCTATATTTATACATTATAGTTAGTTAGTAGAACGTACGGTAGCGGACAGAAAATGTTTACCACCTTAAGATTCATAATTACATGCACACGTCTATAATGCCTGACAGTCGATATGCTTTATAGACCTTACTGCACGCAATGTGATATAGAATCTACTTTGAAAACTGATAAACATTTTCTGTCCGCGACCATATGTAGCTACATTCGACAGGTGTGTCGTCCTAAGGTTGCTGTAAGCATTCCGCTCATGACTGTACACGACCAAGACGCGGATGAAAGCGAAAACGGCCTTAAAACATGCATAAACAGCAGGTCTCGTGCTGGTTGACAAAAACAAACATTGGTGCGAGCCGGCGGCGGCGGCGGCGGCGGCGCGGCGCAAAACGAAGAGTGCGCGAGAAAGTTTGATACGGTTTTATTTCTTTTTCTTTTTCGAACCTCGACTGGAAATATTGATGTTGCATCCAAATAGAGGGCAAATTCAAAATCAAAATATAAGTAGATTTTCAATTTGAATTTAGAGTTACATTCTGGCCCTATTCTGTATTTTTTTTTATTAGATGACAAGACAGTCCTTGACTGCGATAAGTAAGTGTCGATGCAGTCTAAGATGGTAGCGGGCTAACTTGGAAGGGGTGTAGCAGTATAGATTCAACCCATACCCCTAATCGGTTTCTACGCGCCATCGTGTTGGAACGCTGAATCGCTTGGCAGCCATCGATTTATATTGGTGGCACGTCTTTAACGGTAGGTGGTAACTAGACACGGCCAAAGCCTCCCAAAGTATATATATTATAGGCCTGTACTATTGAACCGATTTCGATGAATGAGGTGTAAATCGATTCGTTATGATGGTCCAGGTGACATAGACTACATTTTATACGAACTAAATCAATGAAACGGATTTTTCATCCAATTTTTCTTAGTAGGGGTACAGTAAAGGCACACTATCATTTCGCGTACAAAATAATGTATTTCATGTTTTCGTTTGTCTCAGGTACAATAATTTATCATTTTCTAACAACTCCATCGCACATTATGTCACATTATTATTTATGGTACGGCTTACGATACTCTTACCGAAACATGCACATGGAATATTAAACTCAGTCTTTGTAGGGCTTCCATCTAGCTCAATTTGTGCGGAATGTGTCGGAAATTGAAACCAAAAAGGGTTTCAATTTCCGACATATTCCTTCAGACATAAAAAAAAAGGAGATTAACGAGGAGGAGGTATTTTATATTATTGGAATGTCCACGCATTTCTCCGAAAATAGTAATCTAATAATGAACATTCGTTTTTACTTTTACATTTCTCTTACTTTTATGAATAAAAATTTATAAATTTAAAATTAAAAGTTGTAAAACGTATTTGCATATTACATATTACATACGTACGTGTTGAATTGATAACCTACTTTTTTAAGTCGGTTAAAACCAAAGAGCAAGCCTGCAAGCCCTCTATAATCCTCTCTATAGAGCGTGCTCTGACTCAACTCAGACTTAAGATACAGTTAAAACGAGACACAAATATACTCTGACATAAAACTGTCTCCTTTTAACTCTATCTTAAGTCTGAGCTGAGTGAGAGTGCGGTCTATAGATTTCAGCCTGAGGCCAAAAGCGCGAAGCTACGCAAGACAGTGATAGCTTCTAGCATCACCAAAACACTCTGAGAACTAAACTTCATAGTCACCCTAGCTTTTAACATTTATAGCTGCTACGCAAACAATTAGCAAGTAGGTAATTTATGTGATACCATGTAACCGTGAACTCATTAGACATTTCGGGCGTGTCAACGATTTCCATGCTACACATCTCGCGGCCTACTCGCGTATCAGCTGTTGCGTAAGAAGGTTGCGTCACAACTAGCGTTGCCAGACGTCCCGTACTTCCCCGGACGTCCCGTATTTTAGGCATAGTTTAAAATATCCCGGCGGGACTGACTTTGTCCCGTATTTGAATCGTACGTCGTTTTTAATTATGAAATCGATCCAAGTAACTATTCACACACGCAACGTTCATAAAAAGCGAGTTGATGACCGTTTTTAATTACGATTATAATTGTATTGATTTTTACAGATGTGTTAAAATGAATAAAAATATGTTAAAACTGACTCGATCTTCGGAAAAATTTCAAAAAAAAAATAAAATAAAAAATGACACTAAAATAATTTTTTTTTTATTTGTCCCGGGTAAAAAACTGAAATCCCGTCTTTTTTGCCAATTAAACCATGTGTCCCTTATAGGCTGAAAAAAAATACAGTCATGTATTTGGTGTATTTGGTGCATTTTTGAAGCTTCATTGTGGATACATAGCATAGTTTTGTCACCCTATTGTAAAAATTTTTTTTTGAAAAGAGCAACTGCTGAGTTTCTTGCCGGCTCTTCTCAGTAGAATCCGCATTTCGAACCAGTGGTAGATTAATGACGTGTCATAAGAGCTACACTAATCTATGATATACAATATCATAGATTTGGTGTACGTAAGTGTGGCAGGATCATAAACATAGTATTCCCTTCTTACCCTGACGACTTCCCTGACACTGTGGTGATCGCTGTGGTCTTATAACTCTCGAGAGGTCTTGGGTTCGATTCCCGGCGGGGGCAATTTGGGAATTTAAATTTCTAAATTGTCTGTTTGGACTGGTGGGAGGCTTTGGCCGTGGCTAGTTATCACCCTACCGTCAAACACGTGCCGCCAAGTGAATTAGCGTTCCGGCACGATGCCGTTGCAGAATCCGATTAGGGGTATGGGTTCAATGTACACTGCCATACCCCTTCCAAGTTAGCCTTATCTCAGACTGCATCGAAGAAACATTTTAAAATCATCATGAGATTCCAAATCATTGTCAAAAAAAAAACGGTTCCATTTACGAAATGATGAATAACAAACTGCTAAGCCTGTGGGTTTAAGATGTTCAGAGGTAATCATTGCTTAATCCATCAACATAATAATTATTACTAATCTCAATCTATTATTCAATCTGCGAGTATAATCTATCTATCACTCACTCGCTATTCAGTATCCAACATTTCAAACTCACTCGTCTATGACAGTATAATTAACAAAATTCACTCGTAGTTTAATGTGCTCGCCAATCTAGCATAATTATATTAATTGTAGGTATAAAGAGTATATTATATCAGTTATCACACCATTATATCGCACATATAGAAGTTATGGCGGCTCTACACTTGTCTGTAAATCAATTGCGATATTCAAGTGCACCCTTACTGATATTATAAACTAGCTGTTGCCTGCGACTTCGTCCGCGTCAATTTCTTTTTTGAAAGAATATATTTTAAATATGGATAATTTTCCCCGTTTTTGCTACATTTTTCACTGATGCCTAGTTCCTATTGGTCCCAACGCAGCGTGATGTTATATAGCCTTCCTCGATAAATCCAACACAAAAATAATTTTTCAATTCGAACCAGTAGTTCCTGAGATAAGCGCGTTCAAACAAACAAACTCTTCAGTTTAATATTAGTATAATAGTAGATATAAAATCATTTTTGTTACGTTTAATATATTTTAATTAGTAGTTTGACAACAAAACAACAAAATCAACTACACGGGACGGGAAATGTCGCAAAGCGCAAAGACGTAAATGCGAAATCGTCGAAAGTCTAATCAAATGAAATAGGTAAGTAAATAAGTGCACATTATTAATCAAATTATTAAAAGCAAACATAAAAATAAAATTAAAAAATAAATAAGCAAGGTACAACGCGTGTACAGAGAGCTTAAAGAGTATCTATGGTAAGTGAAAGTGAAAAGTGTAATTTTTCCCAAATTAACTTTTAATGTACAATCATAACACTTAAAAGTTAACTTGCGAAAATAACAAAGAAGCATTAACTTTATTAAACAAAGAAATTTTTTGGGTAGCAGATGAGCTGACTAATAATAATTACAAATTTAAAAAGATAATATAATTTTCGACGACCTCCCTGGCGCAGTGGTGAGCGCTGTGGTCTTATAACTGGGAGGTCTCGGGTTCGATTCCCGGCGGTGGCAATTTAGAAATTTATAATTTCTAAATTGTATCTGGTCTGGTCTGTTGGGAGGCTTTGGCCGTGGCTAGTTACCACCCTACCGTCAAAGACGTGCCGCCAAGCGATTTAGCGTTCCGGCACGATGGCGTGTAGAAACCGATTAGGGGTATGGGTTGAATTTACACTGCTATACCCCTTCCAAGTTAGCCCGCTACCATCGTAGACTGCATCGTCACTTACCATCAGGAGAGATCGCAGTCAAGGGCTATCTTGTCATCGAATAAAAAATAAAAAAAATGAACATTCATTTGCTAATCATTCATTAGGTATTCACTGGTTTGTGACAATATAATTTGTTAATTATAACACCTCGATGTAATAAAATAAAAGTGAAAAGTGTAATTTTTCCCAAAATTCACTTTTACTATAATTTCTTGTACCTATTACGCAACACTGTCTCCCGAGAATTTCCAATGAGGTATTAATTCTGTGAAACAGTTTTCAATCGTGACTTGCCTTTCTGTTAGATACGTGATTGGCACTTGGTGAAATTAAAAGTGTTAATTGAGAGCCCTTTGCACGAACAGGCGATGAATATATAAATGCACATCTTTATTGTAGTCATGATGATCGTTTACACACATCTTTACTAACACGTTAACTGTCCGTGCCCTACATATAGGGCACTGTGGAGTTAGCCATAGCGTCCGTGCACTATATTTAGGGCACCGCTCCGTTCGAAATTAATGTTATTTCTTGAGCTGGACGTACGAAAAAGACTATTGAATTTGAGGTGGACGTGTGGATTAGGAGTTGCGTAAATAAAACCGCGAGGGACATACGGAATAATCTTAATAATATAAGCGGTAGTTGAGGGTAATTTGGAAAGAGGGTAATGAGGAAAAATTATTAAATAAAACATTGATATTTTCAGTGGCATTCATTAAAATATGACAGGCAGAAGTCTTTTTTACAATAAATACATTTTGTAACCACCTTTGGCGTTTGTCTCCTTGCTTCATTTACCGTCTTTCCACTTTCCGTTAAACTTTAAATTAATTAAGTAAATTTCCGAAATTACGTTATATTTTGACAGTAAAACTTTTAAACAGCTGTCTGATACTTTCTTGTCTATGCCTCACGCTCAAAAAATACAAAAAATAGAAATACCCACAAATAGTGCACTAAAATATAGCTGCAGTTCCTGGTGATACGTCCGTGCACTACATATAGTGCATCGAAATTAAGTTCAGAAGTCCGTGCACTACATGTAGGGCATAGGGAAATTCAGCCTGTAATACAAATTCATGAAACCTGGAGATAGTCCCGTCATCTCGTGAAGCTCTATATATAATCTTTATTGAAATAATCTAAAAAAAAAGTTGGACGTAGAGTGTCACTTGACCAAATCAACTTGGACAGCTAACGTGCTAATACCCTTACTAATATTGCAAAGGTGTGTTTGTTTGTTGGTTTATCCTTCAATTACGCTGCGCTCTGTCGCAGCTGTGGCAGTGTTGACTATACAGGATGTGCTGAAATATGGTACTTCAGTTTATCCTGCTATTCTGTTATTAAACTGTTTTACTACTATTATAAATGCGAAAGGGTGTTTGTTTATCGGTTTGTCCTCCAATCACGCAGTAGCGGAGCAACTGAATTACAACATGGGGTTATTCAAGGGGCGGACCAACAAATTCCTGAAAGGCCGGCAACGCACTGGTGGTGCCTCTAGTGCTACAAGTGTTCATGGGCGGCGGTAATCACTTAACATCAGGTGACCCGCCTGCTCGTTTGCTCGCTAAAAATATTAAAAAAAAAAACGGATCGACGTGATTTTTTGCATAGGTATAGTTGAGGACCTGGAGAGTGACATAGGCTACTTTTTATCCTGGAAAATCAAAGAGTTCCCACGGTATTTTAAGAACTACATCCACGCGGCCGAAGTCACGAGCGTCAGCTAGTTTTGAATAATTCCTCACTCTCCGGATGTATTTGAGTTGTAATGGTGTGGTTTGATTGTAAATTGTGTTCGTGTTCGTAGAAGGATGGAAGGTGACATGAATGATGGCGTTGTCTTGAATACATGCATTGCAGAAAAATCCGAAGTATTATGAAGTGTCAGTTTTAACATCGTCGAATAACTTTTAACCGACGAATTTTCGGAGAAATGCGTGGACAAACATATTAAATTACATAAAAATTACATATTAAAATACATACGTATTTATTTAGATTCCACCTACGTAAGTTGTGGTAAACCACAAAATTGACATTTTAGGTTTTTTACACTATAATCATTTGTTTTATCTATTTTATGTGTTCGTTTAAAAAAAACAGCATTTTTTTACATACTTTCAAGACGTATAAAGTTGTATCGTTATTAAAACGACGGCCTGAACCATTGTATTGACCTTCACAACAATTAACGCGTCACGTAAGCCTTTTGGGGATACAACAACTTACGTAGGAGGTATCGAATTGTTTGGAAGCTGTAATCATATATGTGAATATTTTACAGTTCCAATAATATCCCACGCATCCGAGTCGAACTGATAACCTCCTTTTTTTTGGAGCCGTTTAAAAAACTAAAGCAGAAACCGAGTGGATTCGCCTTAAAAAGAACACCGATACACGTAAAAGGCGACAAAGCGCTGTGGGATGACCGTCGCGGGTGAAAGTGAGACATGCATGAACAATCGTACGCGCAGTTTTGTCATTTGCGCATCTATTTTACTCTCATTAGAGAGTGCGTCTTGATTTGCGAGCGGTCCGCCGCACTGAAGTATTTCGAAATTACAATCCGATATAAAGAAATATTGCATTCTATTTATTATTGCTTAGTGTTTATTGAGTGGTCAGAGTCGCCTCAGCTCGCTAGGTTTGCGGATGCAGAATGATATTTATTGCCAAATGAGGTGACGGCAATTTATATGTACAGTCTCAGCAGAATCTGCATTCCGAACCGGTGGTAGATCAGTCATGACGTGTCATAAGAGCTACAAGTTGGCCAACATGAAAAAATAATTTTGAATTTGAACTTGATTTGAACAGTGACCAGACATTGACATTATATTATTTGACGACCTCCCTGGCGCAATGGTGAGCGCTGTGGTCTTATAACTGGGAGGTCTTGGGTTCGATTCCTGGCGGGGTCAATTTGGGAATTTATAATTTCTGAATCGTCTCTGGTCTGGTCAACCTACCTACCGTCAAAGACGTGCCGCCAGACGATTTAGCGTTCCGGCACGATGGCGTGTAGAATAAAAACAGTTAGGTACTGTTGTATCAATGAAACACGTCGTGGATGACAACTAACTTTATTCTTAAAACACCCACAACATCTCCCCCAATAATAAAAAAGTAGATACATACATACACCATTGATAATTCTTGATATTTTGATAATTTGTAAATTATGCCGCCACTATAACTTATATTTTACCAAATTAATACACTACTATCACGTTAAATAATAATTAAAATCCCACCGCTGTCACCATGTTGTATCAATGAAACACGTCGTGGATGACAACTAACTTTATTCTTAAAACACCCACAACAGGTACAAGCTAGCCCGCTACCATCTTAGACTTACCATCGTCACTTACCATCATCAGCATTAAGTTCAGAATTCTATTGCAATTAATTTATTATTTTATATAATTAATTTGTTATTTATTCTTCAGATTTTTTGTGTCATATACTCGTTACACATATTACATAGTGTACATGCACATAGCGGGTTTAGTTCGAAATTTTATTTTGTTTGATAGAACCATATAAAGTACTCCTATCTTGACTGTTTTTACACGTAGCTCGTAATAAATAAATAAATTGTCATAACTTATGACAATTTATTTATTTATTATGACTCATAAGTAATCAATTATTCATAGAAACTCACATAATATGTGAAAGGTACATACATATAATACAAATAAAACTATAATACAGCAGTAGTACATATATTATAAATATTCAAATTACATACAATAATTACTATTAATCACTTTTTACGGGATTGCGGAAACATTAATATAACATATGAGTTTATTAATATAACATAATATTGCAAATGGCTTCCTTAATAGGTTCATTTTCGCAGTTCATAGACTCCCAGATAATATAAATAGTTCCTTATCTAATGGCAACATACTAATTACAACATCTTCCCACGGTAAAGTAGATACCAAATATCTCTACTTGGTAGAGCATTCAAAGTTTACTATAACAGACAGAAAAACAATTTCAGGGCCGTATTTACCTTTTCTTATTTTATTCAGAGACAAGATAGTCCTTGACTGGGATCTCACCTGATGGTAAGTGTCGATGCAGTCTTAGATGGTAGCGGACTCACTTGGAAAGGGTATGGCAATGTTCAACCCCCCTAATCGGTTTCTACACACCATCGTTCTGGAACGCTAAATCGCTTGGCGGCACTTCTTTGAAGGTAGGGTGGTAACTAGCTACGGCCAAAGCCTCCCACCAGAAGAATTTTCAGAGTACCGTCTTAACGGTGTATCTCGTCAGTAAGATTTTGTTTTTCAATTTAACAGCTAGACAGACACAACTACTAAATACGCTTGCGAGCGCAGCAAGCGCAAATTTTACGGAAGGGCGGTCCTGGTTCGGGTCTTGAAAGTAGCTAAGGCAGCCATTCCATCAGAACCTATGTTCAATAGTAACCTTATTTTATAGTTTTTTTTTTTTAAAGCAAGGACCTCTGTCCTGTGCTAACAGATATACGAACGAAAGATGAAAATTATTACGATGTAACGTGTGTTTTTTTGACTTTTTAAATAGTAATAATAGTGTTCATGCTTCGTAATCTCGGCCGGAATTACACATAATGTATTTATAAAAAAAATACTTTTCAATTGGCCTAGTCTTAACTCTTAACCTATTCAATATGACCCAACGCATCTCCAGACTTTTGTGGTAGAGCTTTTAGACATTCAAGTAGAGATTAATTTGTTGTAATAAAAATAAGTATACACACTATACAAAGCCGGATGTTTCAACGTCAAAATGATTCAACTTAGGCTACGATATTACTAATAAGAGAATGTAATGGACCGCAGATTATTGTGTGAGATAAACAAAATTCTATTAAAAGACGGTCCGACTCTGAGCCAAGATGTAATTACAAAGTGCGTGCAATGAAAACTGTGAGATAAGATTATTGCAATAAAGTTATCCACACACGCGCGTAATAACTTGTATCTTAACTAGGGCCAGCATTTTTACAATTTTAAGATACTTTCATTAACAACCCATCGGCTCACTATTAAATACGAAGGGTTAACGCCAGAGCCAACCACACTGAACATGAGTGAATTGGATTTATAGGTAGTTGATTTTGTAAATTGTAATATTTTGTGTGTACCGATGGGGCTGACATAAAGGTCACTTTTAAAAGTTCCATATTAAATAATGAGAATTAAAAAAAAGTTTGGATTGGCAGAAACTCTTAAGCATGCAGGATATTCAAGAAGATAGTGAGCAAGGTAAATTTTTAAATGGTATTAAAATTAAACGCCTTGATAAGACTTATTTTACGCTGATAAAATCGGCCCTTTGATATATATATACGTCCGCCATTATAACTCTTGTTATTTAATAATAATAACTAATATTTTCTTTAATTAGCTTGCTTAACTATTAAGAGGCAGAATCCTATTTCCTATCCTATTCCTATTTAATATTACAAATGCGAAAGTTTGTATGTTTGTTACTCAAACACGTCGCAATGACTTGGCTGTTGGCACAGAGATATATCATAGACTGGAATACATAGGCTACATTTTATCCCGGAAAATTAAAGAGTTTCAGCGGGAACGAAGTCTCGGGTATCAGCTAGTAGTATATAATATAGACGATTATCTAAGATTGCTAGTCAAGCGTAACATAATCGCAAAAAATAGGCACATCTTTTTTAAGACCTGTTTTCAGACCTAGTGTGCCGTAAAGAAGATAGGGTTAATGTATAAAAACGGATACATCCAATGACCCATTGGATAGTAAATGGAGTGGAACGGATGGTTCTAGGTGTATTTATGTTGTAGCTAGTATTATAATATTTCTTTTTACTACCCGACTACGGCAAAGTCAAAGTAAGTGTTTTGATGTTAGCAGCCTATATATATTTGTCTATATGTTCCACCATAGCGCCCAAACTACTAACATTAATAAATGAGGTGTCGATCGATTCGTTATATTGTCCGGGTGACAGTCATTTTTAACCGACTTCCAAAAAGGAGGAGGTTTTCGGCGCGGTATCTTCTTTTTTCTATGTAGGTATGTCCACCGATTACTCCGGGATTTCTGAACCGATTCGCCTGATTTTTTTTTATAGGAACAAAATGAATAAGACGGATTAGTATATCCAATTTTCCGTATTCGGTTTAGTTAAAAAAAAAAACTTCTAACTAACTATCAATAAAACAGTTTTAATCGTTTATTTGTAAACTATGATTTTAATGTTGTATTGTTACAAACCCAGGTGTACTCAACCTTTTGAAAACAGCAGTTACATTTGAGCTAAATGTGGCGATTACAAATACTATTCATTACGTTCCGTAATATTTAGTTTAATGATTATTAAAATACTTGCAGAAAGCTTGAGCTACCATGCTATCTCCGGCTATAAAAAACCAGGGCCGGATTGTAAAAATATTCAAGGTTGTTTTATGCTAACAGAAAAGCAGCAACCCGTATACATTATTTTCATTTAAAAAAAATGAAAACTGACTGAAGAGGTAGTTTCGAAAGCTGTAAAAAATACCGAAATATTGACACCGAGGATGGAAAAGCGAGGACGGAAATGGACTAGATCTAGAAGGATGCAAAAACATACTGTTTTTGCATCCTTCTAGATCTAGTCTAATAACAATAGGCACCGCTAGCGTAGGTAAATAGAACATTAAGTATCTCAGTCCCACAAATACATTTGTCACCATTTTTGATACATTTATCTCACGACGATTTATCATTTGCCGGCGTATTTCTGCCACTATGGATTTATCATGACTTCATAATAATATGCCACAATAAGAACGCTAACAGGAATCCTCATCTATCTCTCTATAATACTCTCCTATATTACGCTAAGTAAACGTGAGCAGCATAAATTTTAATAAATTCCATCTGCCTGAGTCCGTCACAGTTAATAACAAGTCAGTTAATAATTAGTTAGGATCTGACTAAGCACCATAAATCGCATTGGAACCGTTACCGCAGAAGTTTATACCGCTAATGGTCGTCAACGATTTTATAATTTTAGTGCACAGACGATAATCACCTGAGAAAGATTCCTTCTGAGAAATGGTGCTTATATAGGAAATGAATTTCTGATTCGAAGACTCTTATCCCTACTTCATTTCGCTGAGATTGTAGAGTTGATGTTCATCCTTCAAATGAAGAATGAACATCAACTCTTAGATATTTCGATCAAAGAACGAATTGGCTTAGAACTAGAAAGACCAACTTGTGACCAACAGCAACAAAGAAAGGATTAAACACGTGAAGTCAGCCTTGGTCTCTTTCTCCCAGATAAAGCTTTAGAATCAGAAGCTTAGAACCTGTCTAGTAGAAGACGAATTTAGAAAAGTACCTATAACTTGAAAGGACCGGACGAGAGCTAAAAGTTTTATTATTAGGCGCTCCACGGCTCCATTTGGTGCTACATTATCACTGACAATTAATTGAAACATAGAAAAAAGCGCAAGTGAATAAGTAAAAAAACATGAAGTAAAAGATTCACAAAATCCCAAAGTAAATAAAGGCAACTGTAACGTAATAAAAATACCTGTTTAAAAGCGCATCCCACTTTAGGAGAGCTCTGAATTTTTAAAAGAACATTTGCGGCAGAGCGTTACAGGCATGAGCAAACGCTTTTAAAAGATTCCACACACAAAGAAAATAAAAGTGGAAAAAAAAGTAAAAAATTACTTTCTCTAAATAAACATTTGAGAGTAAAAATGCAAATGTTTGCAGTCTCTGACCTGGAAGCACGGTTACAAAAAGCCGCTCAAGAGCGAGTAAGGATTACTTTCTGAGGGTTCTATATATCTATATCATATAACACATTCACTTGGACTAATCTGATTTTAAGTTTCAACAAATAGGTACCTACTATTTCATATTTTCCGAATCTTAGACGGAAAACTATAGCTAATAAACCTAACCTCGCTAGTTATTTTTTTGTTGACGAAGAGCAAAGATTGGTACCGTATCCCTGAAGTTGGGGAGAGATCGAGCTATGTGGAATTTATATCTACTAAAACCCACAGGTAGCCACCCTCTTCAAGGAAGAATTCAGGAAATCGTTAAGAACGCACGCCGCTGTCTCCCTTTTGTGACAGCTGTTAGTAAATAATCTTGGGGGATTATCTACAAACTTTTTTTTTTAAAGGAGTTTGGTCCATAAGGACTACGTCACTCCATTTGACCTCCAATAAAAATAAATTTAAACAATTCGCCTCATGCACTTTCTATACAGCTATGCAGCTAGGTACGGTAACTTGTGCCACGACAAACTACTGTCTTTTTAAGAAAATTAGCCATCTGGGCCTATACAAACAATATTGACATGTCATGCATTGCCAACCTTAGAGTAGGTAATTATTTTAAGGTTGTCATTTTATAATATCTCAAATCAAAATTGAAATACTGCTTAAGCATTGGTAGTATAGGCCCGATTTCAGAGCCCCCGACTTCAGCCAACCGAAAACTGAATATTTCACACACCAGTCCTGGTAAAATGTATAAGGCTCGGTTTTCCATATTACATCACATACATTGTACTCAGTTGTACCTGTGCAATAAATAATCTATCTACGAATGAATTGAATGAATAAAAAAATGCACCAATATGGGGTGAACAGAGAACAACACAAAAAAAAACCTTACTAACTTAAATGCCTTATCGCTTTCAAGTAATTATTCATTTTTTTAATTGTATTATTATTCAGCCTCAGGCCATATTCGAGAAACAGAACCCTAAATAAAAATGAACGTTAATCACTGCGGATGCTAGCTGCGAATGATAAATGCGGCGTTTGCAGTGCTCTTTGATTTGAATTGCGAATTGCGATGCAATGATCCGGACTGCAGTTTGCTAACAAAGGCCTGCAATTTACGCCCCAGTCCCATCCCAGCCCCCAACACAAACGAAATCATTCAACGATTGTTTGAAACGTAGTGTGTTTTAGAAGGTTTTAGAGACCCTATTGTTCCATCAACGTAAATCTTCGTCAATATAAAAGGACTGATTGACCGACTGATCTATCAATATCAACGCACAGCACCAACCACTGGACGGATAGAGCTGAAATTTGGAATACAGATGGCCATTATGAGTAGGCATCCGCTAAAAAGGATTTTTGAAAATTCAACCCCTAAGGGGATAAGTAGGTGTTTGAAAAATCGAACTTAACGTGAACGAAGCCGCGTGTAAAAGCTAGTTAATATAAAGTCACATCATGACTTTTCAAAAACTTTTCAGTTTAAAATTACATAAATTAGCAATTATTATCAATCGGCAAGTCATTATTATTTACGTTAGTAAAGTTGCTTTTAAACTTTAAATTCAGCTAAAATTTATCTCGACTTTCCGACTCACCGCAAAAACAAGTTTTAAAGATGGCTGCTTTTGACATCTGTCAACGTCAGCTGACTCGCTAAGCTCGATCGCGGACGGGCATAAATAAATGGAAGAATATAAAATATCGAGTCCATTTTTAGATAAAAGCAATTTATCTGAACGATTGAGTGCTCACGGACCCGATAATGGTTGTCAAAGATGACAGTAATGCTGCTTGCGGAATAAATGAAGATGTCAGAAAAATCAATAAAAGTAAAACTAAATACAAAGAGTTTTACAAAATAACTAGCGGATGCTCTTGACTTCTTCCACATATCCATAGACTTATATTACTCCAATGTTTGTATCAAAATTAAGTTGGGACAACTTCAATAACGTATAACAAAGTCCAATAACGTATGTCTACCGTAATGTAAAAAAAACTATTTTTTGATGGGATAACCTTACTCTTTTCCTACTCATGAAATATGCATAGTTTGATTCAAATCATTTCATTTTGATACCATAACACACAGATTTAGAGAGTCTCTAAATCTGTGCCATAACATTACACTGATATTTATTACTTATCCCAAAGGATCTACTGTCAAAATATAATCTTTCATGGGAAGGAGCACGTATATTTTCAGAAAGAAACTCTACCGCACCTCGCTGTAACATTATTGGCTCTCATGAAATATGCATGTGTTGCTTTGGAAAGCGTTCACGTGCTCAAGTGTATTGGTTGTTACTTTACTACCTACTTACCGCACTCGTTAAATTACTGCTTAATATATAAGCGCCAAGCCCTTACCGCCAAGCGACTTACCCCTCCGTAGAAAAGCACGCAATAAAACCGGCCAAGTGCGAGTTGGAGCCGCATACGGAGGGTTCCGTAACAAGATTTAACGCCAGCTATTATCTGACTTTCAAATTTTTAACTTTAGGTTCGTAGATACATATTTTTACTCTCCCAAGAAAAATAAAGTAAAAGTCATAGAAGTGAGTATTTTAAGCTGAAACCTAGAACATCTTTATCTATCTATCTATAGCTTAATAGAGTACCCTGCATCCAGGCATCTCAGTCGATCGGACCATTTGAAACTTGTATTTGGACTAATATGGCAATCCTGACTGCATGCAGGAAAAGGAATTTTTGCAACTGTAGGTACACAGTTAGAGAAATTCGCATCAATCGATCCGATATTGACATCGCGTCGATTCCTTACCTAATCTTCGGGGTGAAATTTGACACAAAAACATTTTCTTTCATTTCACGAGGGCTCGTGGCTCATGGTTGTGTGTGTGTCGTATATGTATGTAGAAGTATGAGCGAGAGCTTGCTCGCGCCTGACCACTCCCACCTAGGAATGTACACGACGTAACCACAAGTAAAGCGCCCGTAACTTCTTGAGATAAACGTACTGTACTTATCTAAATATATAAAAGGAAAAGGTGACTGTCTAACTGACTGATTGGTTTATCAAAGCACAGCTTAAATCACTGGACGGATCGGGCTGATTAGCATACTCATAGCTATTATGACATAGGTTTTCGAAAATTTTTGAAAACTAGATCCGCTTCTTCATCCGGATTAAGGTTTTTAGATTCCCGCCGGACCTCTTTAATTTTGCGGAATAAGTCTATGTGTTAATCCTGGGTATGAGTTATCTTCGTTCCAAACAATCAAATCGGTTCATTAGTTGTGGCGTGAAGGAATAACAAATATACACACATAGAAACTTTCGCCTTTATAATATTAGTGTGATTCAACCCTTAAGGAAGTAAAATATGGGTTTGGTAAATCGAACTTTACGTGAGCGAAGCCGCTTGTAAACGATATATTATGTAAAGGTATACGAGTCCCAAAATCGTATCGACATCAGCTTACACCGATATCGTATCGGTAGGTGTAAAAAATACTATTACGAAGGGATTCTCGTTTGCTTATCAGCGTACCGTTTACGGAGTTCGTTATAAATCAGTTCATAAACAAGCAGTAAAAAGTGCATTTGTTATTACAGGTATGGGAATGGGAGAAAGTTTATTTTAATAGCTGGAGACAAATTTATGCTGGCGTAAGTGTCGTAATATCTAGTTTTAACGACGGAGGCCATTTGTTCTGTGTCTATCTACTTTATTATTCTATGAGTTTAAAAACAGGTGCTTCTGGATATTGGACACGTAATGGAAATTAATATTCTCTCTATGAAATATACTCTGGGGCTGAGAATGGCGCGGAAAATTTTTAAATTGCGAAAATGATTGGCTTGAAGGCGTTAATTTTCTTTTGAATACATGATACACAAGGAAAAACAAAATTATTTTGCTACTAGCCGATGCCCGCGACTTCGTCCGCGTGGATCAAGGTTTTTCAATTCCCATGGGAACTCTATAATTTTCCGGGACAAAATGTAGCCTATGTTTTAATCCTACCCAGGATTAAAACATCGATTAGCCAAATCGGTTCATTCGTTGACACACACACACACACACACACACACACACACACACACACACACACACACACACACACACACACACACACACACACACACAAACTTTCGGCTTTATAATCTTAGTGTGACTATTCGCCGAATTGCATTCTTCACATACATAATATTTATACTTTTACAACATAAAATATTTTTGTTATCATTAACTTTATAGATATAAAGGTGTGCACTCACCGGGTGCGCGGGCGGCATGCATGTGTCGAACGCGGGCGCTCCCGGCGCATCACCGCACTTGCGTTGGCTGCAACACGCCCTGCAACATGGTACACCTTTACAACACACACAGAAATGGCTAGCGCCCAATGCATTCCAGGGGACAGTATCAAAAAGGAACCTCTGTCCGCCAGCGCATGCCAATAAGAAAAATCCCCTGCGATGCCGCCAGCGAACCACAGTGGCTCATAAGAGCGCAGCCTGACGGACTCTGGCGATCACCGATACCTCCCGTTGCGGTATCCTCTGGCATGCTCTTTGATACCGCAGAGAAAAATCTCCTGCGATACCGCGAACGTCCGCTGCAGTGGCACATATTAGCGCACGCGCAGCCTGGAGGACTCCACCAGACTCTGGATCTTCTGGCATGCTCTTTGATACCGCAGAGGAATGTTCCGAGGTTGGTCTCCGAACATCCTATTTGGCTGATACGCGCCGATAAAGATTTTTATAATCTGGAATGACATATTGTTTCCGCGGGAATTAAAAAACCTTAATCAACACATACGAAATCGCGGATATCAGCTAGTTGAAATATACAACGTGTAACAAAAGTATGAAATAACCCTCAAGCAAGTGAATGTGCTCATGAAACTGAACAACTTTCCCCAAGGAACATAGGACGAAATGTGAAAAAAAATGTGGACCTCCCATACAAAATTGACGATCAGCTGATTGATTTACTATGGGGAGGTAAAAATCCTTGGGGAAAGTTGTTCAGTTTCATGAGCACATTCACCTCCTTCAGGGTTATTTCACACTTTTGTTACACGTTGTATACCTTATTTCAATTGGATAAACCTAAATTATTAATTTTATAAAAAAATCCTCTACTATGCTCTCTACCGGTTTGCACTACCCTTTAAAACCGTTGTAAAACGCACATACACACGTTTCCTTTGAGAATATTATGGAGATCTCTCACATTATGGAGAAACTAGTCATAAATAAGAAGCTTAATACTTATGAGTTACCTTATATTATTTACTAAAACCTGACTCCTACATGGCCAGTATTATATAGCCACTGAGATATAGAATGGGCGTACAGAACATCAAAGGGATCCGAACCGTTGAGTCGAAGAGATGTGTGCAAAATATACATTTACCTTCCCGGTAAAAGTACGATCGTAGATTACGTCGCAGAAAAGTGAAGAGAAAGCTTAGAAACCTAACAAAAACTTGTCTATAGTAGAGTAGGACTCGGAGGTAAAAAATCGCTTGACCATAACTAACTCATAGTACTAAGTATATTATTATAATAAAAATAATGACAGCACCACAGCGAGACAATACGTGAGTCCACTTTAATATAATAAGTACGATTTGCGGCGTGCAAATGACTTCAATTTTCGCGTAACGGGGGCCGCGGTCGGTTTTGGGCTTTGTCAGACAGAACGCGTAGCTAGGGCGGCATGTCCGCGTCTATTACGCGGTCACATCGTTACTAGTTCGTACATGAGTAGTACTCGTAACTCGACACTATTAACTCGACAGTATTTTTGTCTGGTGGAAGGCTTTAGCCATATCTAGTTACCACCCTACCGATAAAGACGTACCGCCAAGCGATTCAGCGTACCGGTACGATGGCGTGTAGAAACAGATTAGGGGTATGGGTTGAATGTACACTGCCGTAACCCTTCCAAGTTAACCCGTCACCATTTTAGACTCCATCGTCACTTACCATCAGGTGAGATCCAATCAAGTAAAATTTAAAAAAAAATCTCGACTTCAGAATGCGGCGTATGATAGGAATTTAGAGTTTGAGGAGCACTTCCACAAAGCGATGTTACAAACAAAATTTCAATATAAACGTTTATTACTTTTCGAGGCATTTTTCGTATAGCTTATACGTCGGTATTCAATACAGATATTATGAATTTTCATTGAACGATACACTAACATTTCAAACTGTATTGCGAGCGAGATGATTGCAATTCACACTGTAGCAATCAATCCCTTTTGGGTAATCCCGTAGCTTGATCACTTGACATGGTAGCGCTTTCTCTTTGAGCGCTTTTTCTATGAACCTGTTGCAAAACGTTTTTTCTATGAACGCTGAATATAAAACCTGTTGCAATTAACTAATTGAAACCTTGACGAGCATTAGTAACGCGTTCTGTCTGGCGAAGCCTTTAGAGTTAAGAGTTAACTAACTGGATATCTGCATCGGATATAGAATTCAATTTACATTTCACTTGTGATTATACCCGGCTTTTCTCAAATTACTATTTTCAAGGAGGTTTGTAAAGGAAGCTGGATTAATTGAAAAGAAAGAAAATATATCAAAATCAAATGTTCAGAAGCATTAGAGCACAATTTACATTAAAAACACTCAACGCCACTTATACTGGGTGTTAAGGCCGGCCTTACATCTGTAAGTTCTACTTTAGTAAGTAGCTTTCGTAATTAACCCGCAATTACACAATTCTCTTTGAGGTTTCTGAAAGAGCTTGAACGCATACGATAAACAGTAATAAGTTTTTTTTGAGTGCGTTGAGCTTGCTTTTTCCAGCGCTACTTATAGTTAAAATAAATATGAGGAAATACCCAGATTTATGTATTAATTAAAACCACCTCGGTGCCTGGAGCACTTCGACCACCCGTTGCTCCAATCTTTTATTCCACGCACTACCAAATTGTGGAATCATCTCCCTTCGACAGTGTTCCCACTTAATTACAATATGGGGTTATTTGGGCGAACCAATAAGTTCCTGAAAAGCCGGCAACGCATTAGTGGCGCCTCTGGTGCTACAAGTGTTCATGGGCGGCGGTAATCACTTAACATCAGGTGACCCGCCTCCTCGTTTGCTCGCTAAAAATATTTAAAAAAAAATCTTGGCCTCCGACACAATGACACTCATGCCTGTCCTGCGCCGCTTCACGCCAATCTGGTGTATTGAGGGCTTGGAGTCTTTTTGTCACTTCGTCCACCCAGCAGCGATACAGCGATAAACTTGTGAAGTTTTATGATGCTTATTGTGTCTGTTGGGTTATTTACTCCTATGCAAGAGGCCAGTATCGTAACTCGTAGGTGCGGCGAGCCACCGGAGCGGCTACACCGTTACGAGTCGTGTATCAATAACGCATCAGCAAGCACCGGCCAAGAATTTGTGCTCCCGACATCCGCGAACACGCTTTGTTACTTTGTCTTGTTTGATTTACTGACATGTATCATTGTATCTTTTTTTTTTTTTAAACAAAGAATTATTATTAGCCAAACTGAAGTTGACTAGTATCCTCCTATCCCCTCCAAATAAGCGGAAGGCTTGTGCTAGGAGTGGGTACGACAATAGTGCAACGGGTGGGATTCGAACCTGCAACCTTTCAGTTTTGATTCCACACCCTTAACCGTTGGGCTATTGAGGCGATTAATTTAAAAACGTAAGAATTCTTTTCATAAAACCGACTTCGAACGCCACTACAAAGTTCCCTCAATTTCTCCAGGATCCCATCATCAGATCCTGACCTGATGACTATGAGAGCACCTGAGAAGTATACCCTTTCACACAAAAAAAGAATTTTCCAAATCGGTCCAGGCGCCCTCGAGTAATCGGGGAACATAAAAAAAAGATTCCAACGAATTGAGATTCCCGCAGGAATTCTATGATTTTTCGGTATAAAATATAGCCTACAAACCAACAAAATCATCAAAATCCTAAAAATTCAATAAATATTCCATTTCCGATTTTTTTTAATGTAATGTATGTAAAATATTGACCGTCAATCCAGAATAAATTGGATGGAAAGGATCTGGCATTTCATCGCACTATTACCCCATGATTAACCATAACATATTATGTAATCAATGGAAAGGGATAGACCCTCAGCAATGAAGAACACGACGCAGAGAAAGAGAGACGTTTTGATGTTTCTCGTCAGATAATTTTATGATGAACCGCCAGTAGAGCATTGCAAACATAATTCTCTAAGCGGAACAACCTTAGTGATGGAAATGTATGCAAAACGTCTATTCTAAAATTACCACAACACGAACTGAAATGAGCCAGTAAACTCTTAACTGGAACAGCTCTACATCACGGTATTCAAAGCGATTACCGATGACCTTTGCATGCAGCAAGTATCGATCAATCAACTTTCGAAGGCGTTAACGATTACCATCACTAGACCTTTAGAAAACCACTAGAGACTGAGTGTCGTCGAAACATTGGTGAATTTAAGTGAGGTCGAGGGTGCTTTTTCAAATAAATTAATTTATAATAGAAATTGTCAATTCGGGAATTTATAGCTTTTAGGCTTTCACACCCGAAGGGCAACCAACGGAACCCTAAGACTACTTACTAAGACTCCACTGTTCCTCAGTCCGTCCGTCCATACGTCTGTCTGTTAACGGGCTGTATCTCATGATCCGTAATAAGCAGAGAGTTGAAATTATCAGCGAATGTGTATTTTTTGTTGCCGCTATAACAGCAAATAATAAAAATAAATTAAAAATTAAACGGTTTTCCTCTACTAGAAACGTGTTTTTTCCGGCGGTTTTGTAGTACGGAACCCCTCTTCGTGAATCCGACTCGCATTTGACCGGCTATTTAGTCATTTGGTTTAGTCTGATGAGAGATTTCAACTATAGCTTATTTCCACTGGACGATAAGAGGTAGATTTGCTACTGTGGAGCAATGGGCAAAGATTTAATAAGTTAATCACTTACTACCGGGTGAGATCATAGTAAAGAGCTAAGTAATATGGTTTTCATTTTATCGATACATGGCCAGGATTTCTATTTAGCGGCATGGAATATTATTTTGGGTAAACCCTCCTTTATATAATTAATCTGTGGGGTAAACGCCCTAATTTTCGTCAAATAGTGTCTTATTTTTTTTTAAATGATTGGAGAAAGAAATTCATAAAAATAAGTTTATAAACAAGCAACTTCTTGAAGATCTATCCAATAAAATTTTGATGTCCTTACCTAATTGCTGTTTTAAACCTTTTGAAGAGTTTTAAACCTTATGGAATGAGGTCATAATTTCTTGATTACGCAGCGAAGAATCTCCTTTGGGCTCAAAGTTTAAGCGTAGGTAATAATTTAGCTCCCGGAATATATTCCAGGAATTCAGAGCAAAGTACTTAGGTAAGCGGCATCCTTCAAGTCATCTTTGAAATTGTCGTTGTAGCTTGTCTCCGTCCCCATATTTATGCATCTTTCTTTATGTATCTACCCGACTAATCGAGTGTGTAATATTTGGCAGCCATATTAAATGCGTGTGTTTGTGGGTTCATCAATTTTGACGGAATTAACTAATTCAGGTCAGAACCACAATTTGAGAGAAACACTGATGTATGAACTAAATTAAAATTTTATGAATCCTGGTATTTTTAATTTTATTTTCAGAAAACTTTTCAGTAATTTGGCTATTAAAGTATATTGATTAGTTATTGATTCTTTCAAATCGGTATAGTTATATAGGCAATTTGGAAATTTATAATTTCTGAATTGTCTCTGGTCTAGTCTGGTCTGGTGGGAGGCTTTGGCCGTGGCTAGTTACCACCCTACCGTCAAAGACGTGCCGCCAAGCGATTTAGCGGTCCAGCACTATGGCGAGTAGAAACCGATTAGGAGTATAAGTTGAATGTACACTGCCAAGTTAGCCCTCTACCATCTTAGAACGCATCTTCACTTACCATCAGGTGAGATCGCAGTCAAGGACTAACCTGTCATCGAATTAAAAAAAATCTCAGCTTTGATACGAAAAAGAACGAAAAGGGGAATTGAACTCTCAACCTGGAGTTCAACGACCCGAGTAATTGTAATTAAAGTACAATTAAACATTTTCCACTCTTTGCACCCGGCTATTACCCGTTATAAGATTTGTCAAAACCTCACGTGTCGTTACGCTAGCTTGGCTTTTGTTTGGATGAGGAATTTGATCGCGCATAGATTTGTCTTTGTTTGGAATATCCTATTGAAAGGCCTATCTTTTTGTTTGTATGTTCACACTATGCCATGGCAGTGTACAGTACATTCAACCCATACTATAATTTTGTTTATACACGCCATCGTGCCGGAACGGTAAATTACTTGACGGCACGTCTTTGACGATAGGGTGGTAACCAGCCACGACCAGACCAGGGACAATTCAGAAATTATAATTTCCCAAATTTACCCCATCGGGAATCGAACCCGAATCTCCCAGTCATAAGACCAGAGCGCTCACCACTGCGCTAGGGAGGTCGTCAAAAGGAGAGGTACTCCCAAAAGCTCGCAAACTTTATAAATCTCACAATCCATCTTTGTTTCTACACGCCACGCTAAATCGCTTAGCGGCACGTCTTTGACGGTAGGGTGGTAACCAGCCACGACCAAAGTCTCCCACCAAACCAGACCAGAGACAATTCAGAAATTATAAATTCCCAAATTGCCTCCGTCGGGAATCGAACCCGAGACCTCCCAGTTGTAAGACCAGAGCACTCACAAGGGGAACTGCTCCCAAGACCAAGGAATAGAGCTCGCAATCATTATAAATCTCACAATCCATCTATCTCATTGCTCCGATAATGTTAATGAAACACTTATATTAAGCGGTCAACTTATCAAGTTAAGTGTCGCCCCCATGCTTGATGCACGGTCGTCGACTTAACGTTAACGACGTCTTAAAACGTTTATTGACCGCCATTTGACGTTTTAATTAAGGATACATGTTATAAATCGCATAATATGAAGAAAGTCTGCGTCCGAGTTCTAATTGCTAATTAACGCAGCTATGCCCAAAATGAAAAACGTCAGATGGCGACTTATACCTATACTTAACTAAAACTAAATGATGACCCCGACTTATAGGCGAAAGTGTGTGTGTGTGTGTGTGTGTGTGTGTGTGTGTGTGTGTGTGTGTGTGTGTGTGTTTGTGTGTGTGTGTGTGTGTGTGTGTGTGTGTGTGTGTGTGTGTGTGTGTGTGTGTGTGTGTGTGTATGTGTGTGTGGACCGATTTGACTAGAAATGGAGGTAGCTCATACCCAGCATTAACACAAAGGCTACGTTTTATCAAAGAAAATTTAACGGTTCCCGCGGGAACCAAAAACCCTTAATCCGCGATCATCAGGTGAAGTCACGGATATCAACTAGTAATAAATATAATAGAATTTACAATATCTACCTATACCATGTTTAAGCCAAGAAAATTAATACAGATAATATCTTTTCAATGTTGGCACATTCCCTGCGGCTAACTTGGCACACGTCGCCAAGCAAGTTTCCGATACGCTACGACCTGCCAAACTTAAAGCCCGAAGAGTTGACAAAGCATCAATATCGTTTCGTTGCAAAAGTTTTAAGACCAATATATTATCGGTTTTACCAATTTTCCGTAAAACTTGAGGAGTAAGCGAAATATTATTCATGTTCAACATCCTAACAGCAGAACATAGTAAAAATATTTTTGTATGGATAAAATAAGATTTTCCGTAAAATATAAATCTCAGGATTCTTCGAGTGACCTTATAAATTGGAACGAAATTAATGTTTATAAAAAATAAAGCGAAGACGCTTAGAAGGTATCGTGAGATTAATTGAATTTTAGGGTTTGTACCAGAATGGTAACTAATGGGACCCTATTACTAAGCCTCCGCTGTCTGTTCGTCCGTCCGTCCGTCCGTCCGTCCATCCGTCCGTCCGTCCGTCCGTCCGTCTGTCTGTCTGTCTGCGGGCAGTATCTCACGATCTTTAAGAGGTGGAGAGTTGAAATTTTCAGAGAATGCGTATTTATGTTGGCGCTCAGTCTCCCTCTTTGATTTTCCGGGATAAAAAGTAGCCTATGCCACTTTCCCGGTCCTCACCTATACCCATACAAAAAGTCACGTCGATCCGTTGCTTTGTTGCGGCGTGATTGAAGGACAAACCAACAAACAAACACACTTTCGCATTTATAATATTAGTAAGGATTAGTAGCTAGTGCTTACAGCGCAAAAATGGCCTCAATCAAGAAGGTCGAAAACCAGGTAGAACAGTTAGTTTCTCCTGCGTTAATCATAGATTATAGAGCTAAGTGTCAGAAAAAGAATAATAATACCCCGTAGATAAATTCTCAAAGCTTTAAATAATTATTAGCTTTAGCAAGTATTTTATTTGCTATCTCTATTTTGCCTATTAGGCTTACAATACTGATTGCATAGGCATCATCAATCTATAAAACCTATCTATGATTACCGGCCTGGAACCGGTAGCGCGGGTTCAACTCCCGGTTGGAGCAAACTTATCTCGCCCATATCGCGGAATGTAAGGGAACTTGTTGCGTCAAACAAGACCGTAGAGGGAAATAAAATATATCAAACAACTTACAGCTAAGTATACTTTTGCCGGCGACTTCGTCCGCGCGGGTTGTTTTTCCGGAGTAAAAGGCTACGTCATTCTCTCTAATGCTGAGATCTATAGACCATGCTCTGACTCAGTTCAGACTTAAATTAGAGACACAAAATATGCTCTAACGTAAATCTGTCTCGTTTTAACTCTGTCTTGAGTCTGAGCAGAATGAGAGTGCGGTCTATAGATGTTAGCCTTAGGCTGAAATCTATAGACCGCACGACGGAACCAAAAACTACTAGGGGAGCCCCCTTTAACTTTTACTTTATTTATATTATTTGTTGTTATAGCAGCAACAGAAATACACATTCTCTGAAAATTTCAACTGAAAATTACGAATCACGAGATACAGTCCGCTGACAGACAGACGGACAGACGGACGGACAGCGAAGGCTTAGTAATACTGTCCCATTGGTTACCCTTCGGGTACAGTACCCTAAAAATTACTTGACAACTCGAATGACAGGGCTTTTTAACAGACTTCAAACAAAAGACTGTTAAGAAAAATTTAACAGAATTCAATATACCGAAATAAAGAACAACTGGAAAAGGAAAAATGTCCACACTTTGGAAACTACTGAACCGGTTTTGATCGGTACGAAACTAGTTTTTAAGGTTCCATACTTGGGAGGATATAACCAACCTATAACTTAAACTATGAAAATTATAATATTAACTGAGAAAAAAGAAAGAAAGAGAAATATTTAAAAAAATATATATATTTTTGTACTCTTTTCAGTCGTCTTTAAAAAAACATATCGCAAGTCTATGTAACGCAACAAAAAACTTCACACACGCTTCTATGAGAGCCCCCCTGAAATAAAGTTTTTTATATTTTTTTATGCAATATTCGGCTGAGAGCCATCAGTTTACATATTATATTTAAAGGAGGTGGGTTGATAAGGCAACAAAATCCGCCCCTCAGACACTCGAAAAAAAAAGTTCCAGATTTCGACAAATTGTAAATGTATTTATATACTTGAAGATATAAACTTTATTTTAATATAAAGTTTAGGTGATAAAAAAAATAGTAAGTTACAGAAAATATTACCCAAAAAGAGAGTGTTTCTTTTACTTTTCTTACATTTTCATACATTTTAGTCGTTTTTTAAGCTTTGATTTAATATTTTAGAATGAGGCGCTCCATGAACCAAAATAAATTAATACTCATATAAAAGCTTATAAAAAGGAGCATCATTATCAGTTACGTTTACCATGGTTCAAGGAGCGCCTCATTCTAAAATATTAAATCAAAGCTTAAAAAACGACTAAAATGTATGAAAATGTAAGAAAAGTAAAAGAAACACTCTCTTTTTGGGTAATATTTTCTGTAACTTACTATTTTTTTTATCACCTAAACTTTATATTAATATAAAGTTTATATCTTCAAGTATATAAATACATTTACAATTTGTCGGAATCTGAAACTTTTTTTTTTGAGTGTATGAGGGGCGGATTTTGGGCCTTATCAACCCACCTCCTTTGAAGTAATTACGTTCAGTAATTCAGAAGTTATAAGGCTCTGACGGACGGACGGACGGACAAGTGCAAATTCACTCAAGTAGACTCAGAGACCTCGCTTCGCTCCGTCAATAATAATACTAAAATTAAATTTCATAATTAATACTTAAACTAAATCTATGGATTATAATAATTTAAACTGAGCTAATTCATGTTTGTGGGGCAATCTCGAGTTTCCCAGACACTTAATTTCAATGAAAATAGCGAAATCCCATTGAAAACTAGCTTCGAATGGCTCTGAAGGCAAAGGTCAACATGAACTTTGGCATTAATTTTCAATGATTATAATTTATATCATTTATCAATGTTAATAATGGGCATTATATTATAAGAGGATTAAGAAAGGTTAATTGTTATTCTATTCGATATAATGTACTATAAAAGTTTACGGTTGAATACAAATTAGGTAGATACCTAGTCCACTCATGTGAAAATGATTTATAATAATTATTTATTTATTAGCTTTAAATTCTCTTCTAAACACATAAATTTGTTTAAGCCTATAAAAACCAACCGAATTTAATCTGCGTAAGTTAATATTACGAGTCGCATATTATTTTAGTTGAGGTTTATTTTTAAGCTATTACATAGCTTCTATCGCGGGCCAGCGTGGAGACCGAATCCAGAAATTCCGTAACGAAAATAACCTGACACGGGACTCCTCTACGGTGAGCCGCTAGATGGCGTTGATAAAAAATGCTATGCAATAGCTTTACCGCGGCAGTCCCCGAGTGCCACACGTATTTTTTTTTATCACGCAAAACAAATGAAGTTGCCAAAGTAAATTTCTCACAAAATTATTCATCTAAAAAAGTACGTAAAAAGTTTTGACAACCTCCCTCGCGCAGTGGTGAGCGCTATGGTCTATGGCTAATTGTCTCTGGTCTGGTCTGGTGGGAGGCTTTGGCCGTGGCTATTTACCACCCTACCGTCAAAGACGTGCCGCCAAGCGATTCAGCGGCATGATGGTATGTAGAAACCAATTAGGGGTATGGGTTTAATCTACACTGCCATACCCGTTCCAAGTTAGCCCGCTACCATTTTAGACTGCATCGTCCCTTACCATCAGGTGAGATCGCAGTCAAGAACTATCTTATCATCGAATAAAAAAGAATTACAAAAAAGAAAATCTGAAAGATAATGACAGACCATCACAAAATAATATTGAAGTTAACGACTGTTAAGTTTAATATTATTTTGCGTGAAATTACATTTGGAGAGATTGTATGTAAGGGCTACCTACGTAAAAAAACTCCTACTTAGGGGATGATCTAGGTATGGTTGATGAAAACGGGATTGCGACTAGTAAGATAAACAGAAGTTAAGAACACCACCCGCCATCGTAGGTATTCATTAAGTTAAACACTAGCGCAGCCGTTACAGTTTTATTATTGTTATTAATTAACTTTATGAGCACTAATTCGAGGCTGTGTTTCAGGTCGGTACACATTCTAACTCTCACTGGCGGGCCACTAACACACTCGACCAGCGGGTAGGGTGGCCATAGCTTTGGAGAAATCAATGCATGTACTTACAGATCAAGAGGGAAAGAACTCAAAAAAGGTCTCTGTTCCTTAGACAAAAAAAAAACTCTTTTTGAATCTTTCTTAAGCAAAATTATGAAACTCAATTGAATTTTAGGTCATAAATGATGTCGTAAAATGCGACCTAAAATAAAATTAAGTTTCATAACTTTGCTAACAAAAGTTTCTGAAAGACTTAATTTTATTTCGTTCAAGGAACAGATACCTTTTTTTGAGTTGTCTCCCTATTAATCTAGGTGTGTGATATGGTAAAATATGAGAGACGATATTTTAATATGTTCTATCTTCCACCATTGTGCCTACTATTTTTAATCACATTTGGCAAAATAAACAACTCATTTCATTTCATTTGTAGGATTTATTCCTAGAATAATAATTCTTTTCAAAAAACCGACTTCAAACGCCACTACAAAGTATAAAAATAATTTTAGTTTGTACACGTTTGTTGAAGTTGAGCGGGCCTTAAATAGAAACGTTGAAACCGATGTACGACGCTCCCCTTCTAATAACACGTGAGAGACACATGTGTTATTGCATTTTATAATATTAGATCGTTAATTCTAATGCAAATGACTTATTGCTACTACTGATGAGGAGTGCTGTACTCTATATCCGATAATATTTATTAGATCTTTACCAAAACCCAGTAGAACTTGTCTGGTGGTACACATTTTTTAATAAAGAAAGATTATTATAATCGACTCAAGTTTGTCGAAGTTATGGAGTGAAATCGACAACTATTAATCTCCATTAAGTTGTAATTTACAACAAAATGTAGCCTGTGGGCTTCTCCAAGGTCTAATCTATCTCTATACAAAAATTCATCAAAATTTAGTTTAGGCGTGAAAGCGAAACACAAACAGACAGACTTCGCATTTCGACGGTTAACCGCCAAAAGCTCCAGACTCAAAAGCTTCTATAGCCCAGTGGTTAAGTGTGTGCGGCATGTGTGTGTGTATACACACACATATACATTTTTCAATCTAAAACACACATCGATTGAAAAATGTACAATGATTTATATTTCTTAAGTTATAATTTTACAAGAGAGCAATGATTCAAATTCATAGCCATTTTCACTCTCACTTACGTCTGGCACACTCAAATACCCTGTAGGGTGACCATAAAGTATTTGATAATTTCCCAAAGAAAAACTAATAATAAAAGCAAACATCTGATTTAAGGTTAAGAATCGGCAGACCAAAGGGAATCTGTTATTATTATAATTTAAAGCTCAAACGATTCAAGCTTTACGACACGATGTTGCGTAGGAACCAATAAGTGGTATGGGTGTAATAATGCACTGCCATAATACGAGCATATCAAACCGTCTCCCAAGTTAGAGCGCTCCTATTTTAGACTGCATCGTCATTTACCAAAAGGAGAGGCAATAAATCCATTTGGGCATAGTCATAGACTAATACTAGTTAATGATAACGATGAATGAGAACTGTAGGTAGAATAATTTTATTGCAATTAAGATAAATAACTTCGATGAAAGTACCTGTAGTAAAGATAAGATTGACGTTTATATCAAATTGAGATTTTATTAGTTTATTATGCATATTATTAGTCATCTGAGATGATATAGAGCGTGCTTATAAAGATAAACTTAATTAAATTCTTGTTTGAAAAGTAATAATTAGAAACCTGTTACAAATTCTGAATCTTTAACGCTTTATATGGGTGTACATTTTAAGTAACTCAGAATATTGTTTTGTAATTTTGTAGGTATTTTCTTAGTTTTAATAGAATTTTGTTATAAAGTGCAAGCAAATTTTTACCTATTTAATTTTAAAATAAAAGCGGGAGATTTTTTTATACATTTTTTCCATGGTAAGAATCGTCAATCGTTATAGACATCATCGTTGCAATAGATCGTAGATGTTCACAGCTGGTATTTACACCATTCATGGATATGGATGATTTCAAAATTCAAACACTCGGCAGCCATTTTAAAGAAAAGTCAAACTTTCAAGTTCATCTTTATATCCCAACTTTATATAGCAACGGAGCAATAAATGGATCATTGTGATTTTTTGCATGAATATATACGTAGTTGAGGTGGATAGTGACATAAGATAATTCTTATGCCGACAAAAAAACGAGGACCCGTAGCATTTTAAAAGTCTAGTGCTTGTACTTAATATGTATTCAATCAGTCTTTATTAATCCTATTTTATCCAAGATTCTTTGTCTATCATCTACGTCAAAAATGTGATGAGGTCGACGTAACAGGCATATTTGGCATTTGGCTAGCTTTCTGTTTTGGGACTCGCAGATCAATAAACTGAAACCATGGCCACCTTAGAAGCAGAGGAAGCAATCTTTGCTGTACCGCGTTGCATTTTGCATGAGCATTAGATATCGAGTGCTCTATTATTCCGCATTTGATTTGCCTCAATCGTTTTCTTGTATGATAATGTTATTCTTATTTTATATGGAGCCTTTATACGTTTCTTATTTACCTACCACCATCGATGTCTATCACCGACATTGAGTTAATGACAATTGTCTATTATCCAAACCGATTAAACTAGTCTGATTGGAAGTATTGGATTGTATTTCCATGGAGAATATGTGAGGATTAGTAGTGAGTGTTGCTCTAAGAGAATATATCTCCGCCAGTGCTAAGGCAGTGTATACCTATACATAAGTAATCTGTTACAGGTGTTGTTAATATTGAAATGATGACCAATTTTGAAAAACTTTTGGATAATGTTTGGAAGTATCTACTGTTTGGAAAAATATGTTATTTAATAAAAATAAGGTTTTCTATTTCGATAAAATATCTTATTTCAGAAATAAAAATAAAGTTTGGTAGATTAAATTGCCATTTTAATTAAAAGTTTTAAAATGCGCGCAAAAGCGCTTGACGGTGTCATGGAGTCGTTCGTGACGTCACTTCTATGTTTTTTCATAGCCTAAGACCCAACAGTTACAGGTGCGGACTGAAAACTGAAAGGTCGACGATTCGATATCCACACGTTGTACTTTTGTCGTAAGTGCAAGTGCTTATGTGAAGGGGCGAGGGAATATTAGTCACGTTCAGCATGGCTAATATTCTACAAAACCCTTATAAAGAAAGGTAATCCGCTGGACACAAGCGACAAAAGATCGTGATCTGTTACTTTCTTGCAAGAGATGTCCAGCAGTGAACGGGTATCGATTGAGAGAGATGAGAGCGAATAGATTTTGTTAAATAATTGTAGAAATTATCTTTATTTAGTGAAAGTACTTTTTAAAAACGTAATAGCTGTTGTAATGATTACTCTTTTTGAAGAAAAAAGTCGTACAATGAAAAATTTAATGAGTATTTTTCGTTGACAAATTTCGCTACAGTAATTTTCGTTTTTAAGTGAAATTAAAGTATTCGTTGTCGTCTCACCTGATAGACACAGAATACAGTGTTAATGAGTAACTACGTATTCTAAGACGTTCCTATTCTATGAAAAAAAAAAAAACTATGTGTCTCTGGGCATTGAACATAAAAAAACTTTGTTAGTGACTTTAATATGGCGTCTATTGCTGTGAAAAAAAAACCGCAAAAAAGTGATTCGTAATAACCGTGAGTCTATCCATTCGGATCAAGACGTAAACGCAAAATAGTGAACATACGGTCTGTACTACTTAACTATATGGCATATGCAATGGCTCCCAACGACTCTTGTCAACCATCTTCCTACAGGAGGACTTCTTTTTTTATTCGATGACAAGTTAGTTCTTGACTGCGATCTCACCTGATGGTAAGTGACGATGCAGTCTAAGATAGTAGCGAGCTAACTTGGAAAGGGTATGACAGTGTATATTCAACCTTACACCTAATCTGTTTCTACACGCCATCGTGCCGGGACGCTAAATCGCTTGGCGGCACGTCTTTTACCGTAGAGTGGTACCTAATTAGCAACGGCCTCCTACCAGAACAAACCAAAGTCAATTCATAAATTATGAATTACCAAATTGCCCCAGCCGGGAATCGAACCCGAGACCTCTCAATTAGCCAAAGCGCTCACCACTGCGCCAGGGAGGTTGTCAATTCTTACAACAAAAATTGTTAGTTAAATAAGTATCGTATTTTAAACAAATACTTACCTAAAGCTATCACAATATTTACATACTACATAGTAATATGTATTAATATTCGTGTTACTTGTATGCATATATTTGTATAACATCATTTTCGCATTTTTATTATTTCATGCGGGCATTTTGTTACAAGATAGAGGCAATTAGTTGCATTCAGACAATACCTTAGGTAATTCTAGATTTAAACTAGTTTTAAAATAGAATACATGACATGGTCTGTACAAATTAATAAACTTCTGTATGGCTTATTATAACATAATATCTTTCAAACTATTTCTTGTCAAAACCAACAAAAACCACGATTTATTTCTTTATTAAAGTGTTAACCTACACTTAAAGGAAATATCCTAATAGATTTATAAATATGTACATATCAAAAATTCCGAGATTTATACATACATAAAAAACACGACTTCGCATTTGTGCGAAATTTTTGTTATTTGATTTGTCTGCAAAGCGAAGAATGTTAAGGAAAACTTAGAGAATTATGAGATGTCTACGTAGAATACACACACACAAAGTTAGCTGACTAGGAACATAATCAATTATCTAGATAGGTATGAACCCATTTTCGCACGATTTCTGAAGAGGCGTGGCTAGATTGAACCCGGAGGTTGTCATTTCAAAAATGCTTTGTCACTGAGCTGCACAGACCTATCAGCTGTCCATTATAACAAGAGATGAATAACTGTATTATTGAGTGGTTTTCATATTTAAATTAAATAGGTACCTATTTTGTATTAACGGTGAATCCTACATGATATCCCTACCTACCTAATATATATAAATGTGAGAGTGTGATTGTTTGTCCTTCAATCACACCGCAACAGGGTTTTTTTTATTCTTTGACAAGATAGTCCTTGACTGCGATCTCACCTCATGTTAAGTGACGACGCAGTCTAAGATGATAGCGGGCTAACATGGAACGGATATGGCAGTGTAGATTCAACCCATACCCCCTAATCGGTTTCTACACCCCATCGTGCCGGAACGCTAAATCGCTTGGCGGCACGTCTTTGACGGTAGGGTGGTAATTAGTCACGGCTAAAGCTTCCCACCAGACCAGACCAGACACAATTTAGAAATTATAAATTCCCAAATTGCCCCCGCCGGGAATCGAACCCGAGACCTCCCAGTTATAAGACCACAGCGCTCACCACTGCGCCAGGAAGGTCGTAAAAAGGGTCGTCAAGGGTCGATCAACTTGATTTTTTGCGTGACTATCGTTGAGGAGCTTGAAAGTGAGAAAGGCTTTTATCTATGAAAATCCCATGAGATCTTAATCTAAGCATGAGATATTTAAAATTAAATCCACGCGGGTGAATTCGCAGGCATACCTGTTATTTTAATAATTTATTTGGCGATAAAGCTTGGCATTGTAAAACTGACTTCTAAACTCTTAAGTTTATGATGCTTATCAACTACTATTCTAAATCACAATGCTAATTAAGTACGAAACAAAGTCCAAAATATTACAAATTACAACCATATTATTACAATATTTAGCCAGCCATTTCGCTCATTTGCAGCCGCGCTTCTCAAAAATTCAGTTTTTTTTTTTTCAAAAATGTAACTACTTATCGGGTTTTCAATGGGGTCAAATTATAAGTTTTGTGGTAAACATTTTTTATGGTCAAGTCTTTTGTGAGTTTCCTTTAAACTAAGTAGGTACTGTAGTTTTGAAAGAAGTTATAGAAATGGCGATTATTAATACTTGAAATAACTCTTTTCGAGATAAAGCATTTTTTGCAGCAAATGAGTGATTTTGTGCAATGAATGCGCTAAACGTGACTACAAAGACGTAAAAACATTTTCTCCAAATATTTCGCTACACGACGCGCAGAAGAAATTTCAAAAGTGGCATAAGTATAAAACGATCAAAACATAAATAATCGCGCGCGCACAAGCGCCGAGCGCCGCGCCTGGCGAGACTCGAGACGCTCCGCTGGCCACATGCACTCTTTGTGTGACGAGACCACGAGAGTCGACTGATTTCTAAATAATTTAAATACGCGCACGAGATCTGTAATTAAAGCCATTCGGAATTGGGTTTGTATCGCGTGACGAGATTTGTCTTGCTTTTCATATCTATCGATTTTATTTTAATTTCGTAGGCGAGTGACCTAATTAAGTGTCATCAGCTGCGGGATTGTCTGAAAATGATTGTATTGCTAAAGTATCACGATTGCAATCTTTTTTTTATTCAAAAGCAAGATAACCCTTGACTGCGATTGCACAAAAGATAGAAGGGAATATGCCAGTTATTATTAAACCAATATCCCTACTAATCGGTATCAACCCGGAATCGTGCTGCGTCTTTGACGGTAGGCTGGTAACAGCGCTAATCACTACGCCAGGGAACTCCCTGCCACTATATCAGGGAGATCGTCGCAATCACTTCTAATTAGGCGACCCAATCTCACGCTATTGGCTAAAAAGCATTGTTGCAATAAGAATGCTATACATTCATGCAATAACCACAATTTAGCCAGTAGCAATGATTGATACAGCTTTTTTGCAACCGACCAGCAGTTAAATTTCCATGAGGTACCCATTGAGTTTTATTTTTATTTTAGCAGTAATTTCTTCGTCGGCGTGAAGTTAGGTTTTTAAAAATTCCGCAGGAACCCTTAATTTTCCGGGATTATAAGTGTCAGGTCCTCAACTACCCCTTGCAAAAAGTCACGGCAATCCATTTCTCCGTAGCTGCGTGATTAAAGTACAACCTAACAAATAGACACTATCGAATTTTTAAATATTGGTAGGGATGCCGCTGATGGAAGCACTACCCTGGTAAGTATATGACAGTTATTTTTATTAAACTCATACTAGTTTCCACGCATCATCGTACCGGAACGGCAAACACTTGGCGACAATTATTTTCGTAGTGGTAGCTAGTAGTCTCCAGGCTAGACCAGAGCTAATAAATAATTCGCGAATAAAGCAAAGATAGCCAAAGATGATAGTTGATAGATAAAGATGATAGCAGTTAAGATTTCGGCTTCCTTTTCGAGGGATCTCGGGTTTGATATCGGGCACACATTTTTGATTTTTCGGAGTTATGTACGTTTAAAAAAATATATAAGTAATCACTTACTCTAACGGTGAAGGATAACATACTGAGCAAACCTGCATGTATGAGAGTTCTCCATAGTGTTTTTAAAGGTTTGTGACGTCTACCAATCCGTACTTGGTCAACGTGATGGACTATAACCTAAAACCCTCATTCGAGAGGAGACCTGTGTCCAGTATTCTTGCGATGGGTTGAGATATGAATGAAATGAAAATTCGCAAATTGCCACTGCCGAGATTTGGGTCTTATAAGATTAGCGCTCATCATGGGAAGAGCTGAAATCTACTTATGGCATTTCTAAAAATGAGACCCCTATAATTACGAAAACGATCTGCATTCCACAGAGGACTTAAGCCCATAACCGCTCATTAGATGTCGCCATTTTAATGAACAAAAAGTGCAATCACTTACGATTTCAATGGCACAGTAACGGAATCCGATCAACACACAGAACCATGTCACTGAACACTACCACTGATCGCGAGGCGCGTGCGAAGCGGACCGATGCGCGGGCGCAACTGAGAAATTGTACAACCGCCGGTGATTGCAATTTTTCTGACGCGAACTCAAACTTCTTATTTTGTCTGAAGACGCGAAGGAAATGGATTGAACCAGAGATTTAAATCGGACTGAACCTATATTCCGTACTGACTGTAAATAAAATGGTAAGAATCGATGTCGTTTCAACCGATTGACGTCCAAGGGTGGACAGAGGTCTCTTGCAAGGATGTTCCGGTCTGTCACCCCGTTCTGTTCCCTCAGAGGGATAGATAGGAATAAAAATTTCGATCGGTCCCCCTATTACAAACGAGGGGACAGATCGAAATTATTAGTTTGTTGGTGAGGGACAGACCACAGAAGAGAGGAATAGTTCGATCTGTTCCCTCGTTGGTAAATAGGAGGACAGATCGAACTTTTTATTCCTGTCTGTCCCCCTAAAAAAACAGCAGGGGACAGACCAGAAATAATTAATTCGGTCTGTCCCCTCATTGGTAATAGGTAGTTCGATCTGTTCCCTCGTTAGTAACAGAAGGACAGAATGAACTTTTTATTCTTATCTGTCTTCCTGAGGGGACAGAACAGGGTGACAAACAGGAATAGGATAAAACGTATTTTACGTTGGTGAAATCGGCCATTAGACCTTTGATAGGAAAGCATCAAAAGCACTTTGTAACAGTTTATTTGAATATCATTGTGAATAACTTGAAGAGTTGAGGAAGGTTGGAGTCGGTAGGTAGGTACGGTAGGTAATTTCACTTTCATTCAACTTTTACTAAAACCATAAATCATTTTTACTATAAATCAAAATAATGATTTATTTATATTATTTTGTTATGTAACCCCAATATTACTTTTTATTGCTTCAAATTGACCGTCAATTAAGTTATCTTAAACCACTCCAACGAGTTTTTATGATGAATTATTATTTCCTTTCCGGTGATATCCGAACCTGAATCAACTCTTTTCCGATAGTTAGGTAGGTATAACTTTTACCAACATAAAAAGCGAGTTTCGCTTCAATACTTGATTTCCGTCAATAATAAAATAATGATACTAGCTATAAAATAACGAAGCTAATACATTTCTTTTTGGTTTTGGTTTTATTGATAAAAAGCATAGTTATTATTCATTTATTTTGCAGTTAGCGGGAATTCATCCGTGGAATGACATTTTTTTTAATTCCAAAGGAAAACTTTGTTTTTCCTGGATAAATATAATGTCACGATTATGCATAAAATCAGGACAAAGCAGCAAACGAGCAAACAAACTTTCGCATTTATAATATTAGTAGGAATTTATTATATTAGTAGAAAGTTTGTTCTACATCAAATACATCATATTGAATTATTTTACAACAGATCAGACCAGAAATATTTCAAAAATTATAAATTTCTTAATTGTCCCCGTCGGGAATCAAAGCCGAGACCCCCACTTGATAACTATGCACGTACGCTTAGCTATTTTTTTTTAATTAAGAATATTAACTGAAGTTAACTAATATTCTCCTATCCCCTCCAAATAAGCGTAAAGCTTGTACTAGAAATGGGTATGTCAATAGTCCAACGGGTGAGGTTCGAGCCTGCAACCTTTCAGTTTTCAGTCCGCACCTTTAATAGACCCAACCCAACGGTTCAGTCCAACGGTTTTTAACTAACGGTTTTAATGGAGATTACCTATGCCTGAGCCAAATATAAATAACAATCAACGTTTTCTTAGAAAAATCAAGTAAGTATGTAGTATGTTGGCTGGAAAATATAGGCCAATATGTTAGTTAATCTAAAATATCCAGTAAAACAATAGTTTTAATAAGTAACGAGATGTCACACGATGCGTAAAGCGAGCAGTCTCGTCGCGAATCAGAGAATTCGTAGCGAAAAACCTAGGCTTGTCGAAAAAATATCGATGAATCGATATCGATGAAATCAGTGATAGCCATGTTGCCAGGTCCCTAGCGTTAGGCTTAGACTTGGGCCTCCGTTTCGAATGTCCGAGTTCGAAATTAACTGGTTAACTTTTATTTTTTTTGGTTTATTTTCTTATTTTAGCAATACCGTTTACAGTTGTCACCACTATCCACTGATAAACTAGATAAGGCAATTATATACTAGAATTTTGAAATTGCCCATATTGTAATAAAAACTTAGCGATACATCAATATATCAATATTTTTGTTTGACATAACGAAAGCCATACTTTGACATTTAAAAGCTTAGTTTCAAAGAATTGATTCGGTACCTATTTATATCGATACTTTTTAGAACTTCACATCCCTAGCAAAACCTCAAGATATACTGTTAGCACAGTTCTAGATTTCTGCGCGTCTGATATCGCGTGAACACCGTTACAGACAATTATAACAACGTATTTTAACTTGCACTGAGATAAATATACATAAGAGTATCCCTAAAACCTTTCCGACGACCTCCCTGGCACAGTGGTGAGTGTGATCTTATAAGTGGGAGGTCTCAGGTTCGATTTTCGACTGGGGCAATTTGGGAATTTATAATTTCTGAACTGTCCCTCATATGGTCTGTGGGAGGCTTTGGTCGTGGAGTCATCACGCTACCGTCAGAGACGTGCCACGAAGCAATTTAGCATTCCGGTACGGTGTGAAGAAAGCGAGAAACCGATTAGGGGTATGGGTAGAATATACACTATCATACCCCTTCCAAGTTAGCCAGCTACCATCTTAAACTGACTTGCGTGCAACAGCAAGAGAAAGTAATTCGACTGATCGTTGCATCTGGCTACCAAGTCTCATTAAATTCACTTGTCGTTGACACACTAAGCAGCACAGATTTGATCTCGAGCAGATAAAAAATTAAGCGATTTTTTCGAAGCGAAGCTTTTTTTTTAGAGATAATTTTTTAGAAAAATCGAGAGAACTCTTCAATTTTATAGGTACAATTGATATATTTTGTAGTCTGTCGGTTTTGTAAAAAGATTTTTTACGTTTATATTATTAGGTACGATTAGATTTATAGTTGAAGCCTTAATTAATACTCCCATCAGCTGTCACCAAACATTTTGTCACTAGCAGAAGGCGACCATAAAAACGATATGAATACTCCATAAAATGAGGGAATAGTGAAAATATCGGCCGGAGATAAACTCGACAGATTTATAGCGATCGCAGCGATGTTAGCAATTACATTTTTATAGGTTTTTTAATAAAGTAAAGCCTTAATTCGGTTGTAGCCTGTAGGTCACAACAAAAAATGATAACAAAAATCGTTGTGACATTTTCTGAATGATACCTAATCGGAATTGCATTGAAATTCATTCTTTTACTGAGTTTACTACGGCTACAGCTACGGCCAAAGCCTCCCAACAAACCAGACCAGAGATAATTCTGAAATTATAAATTCCCAAATTGCCCCCACCGAGAATCGAATCTGAGACCTCCCAGTTATAAGACCACAGCGCTCGCTACTGCGCCAGGGAGGTCGTCAAAAGGAAAGAAAAGGTAAGGAAAAATAAAATTCTTTTGCTATATCCGCCTAATAAGTCGTTATTATTTTGAATATTATTTATTTACTAGCCGATTTTGAATATTATTTATTTACTAGTTGATGCCCGAGGCTTCGCTCGCGTGGATTTAGTTTTTAAAATCCCGCGGGAACTCTTTGATTTTCCGGCATAAAAAGTAGCCTATGTCACTCTACAGGTCCTCAACTAAACCTAACCATGCCAAAAAATCACGTCGATCCGTAGCTCTGTTGCAACGTTATTGAAGGACAAACCAACAAGCCAACAAACACACTTTCGCATTTATAATATTAGTAAGGAAGGATGCAGGCATGTTCTAATCAATGGATGTAAATAATTATATGAAAAATAATTCTAGAAATAGTAGTGCATTGATTTGATATGCAAATAAAAACAGAAACAAGTGGCTTTTCTGTTTTATGACCGCGCGTTGCGTGTTGCGGCGAAGCAGCTAAATATTTCTTATTAAGATGATCGCACACCACCTGCAAGGGGCGCAAGTGTCACAAGAGCCGCAAACTACACGGACATACATCTGAGGAAACATATCGTACACCCCGAGGATGCTACACTCATCCCAGTCAAGAAAGTGCTGCTGTTCCTGGCGGCGACGAGTATCGGCCAAGAAAAAATAGTGGCGAGCACAATAGGCGGCGGTCAACGTGCTACAGGGACTTGTGACGTGCATAACCGCAATCCAAGAAAGAAGAAGAAAAACTACACGGGCTCAAATATCTATCTACTTACATAATATTTTTGCTCATTTAATGTTGAAACTATATACTTTTTTTACTAAAATCTGTCAGAAGAGTGTTATATTAGTTTAAAGAGCATATTCTACAAAATAAAAAACCTGGATTTGTTTCCAGTTTTCCCACTAATATTACCAAACGAAAAAACTAATATTTGTTTATTGGTTCGTTCTTCAATCACGCTGCACCAGAGCTACGGATAAACGTGATTTTTTGCATATGTGTACACATGCATCATGTTGATCTCAACTATAGTTGAGATCTGAAGACTTAAAGAGATAAAGTAGACGACGTAGATGAAGCAAGCCATCAATATGATTTTACTAGAGACTACTTTTTATTCCGGAAAAGCAAAAGTTTTAAAGCACTTACAAATCAACGAAGTCACGTGATGAAAGCTAGTAATCAAATAAAATTCAAATTATTTTATATAAGGTGCGCTAGAGACCTCTAGAGGGTTACTTCTCTTAACCTGACCCGCATATTTATCTGCTAGTTGCTTTTAAATTCTTGTATAACTACTACCCCATCTGGCGCTTTGTCTCGTAGTATGCGATCAATTTTATAAACTAGTTTCAGTCTCCAGCTCTATATGCTAATAATGAGAATATTATCTTAAATTTAATCTAACCATTAAGTTATTTATACCCAAGGAAAATAATTGCGTTGGTGTGAATTAAGTAAAATTTTAAAGTTTAAGTTTTTTAAGATGTAAGATTTTTTATTTTGCGTAATTTTTTTGTTAAAACAAGCTATTAATAAAAAAACCGACTAAAAATTAAACCCACTTCAATATACCGAAATAAAGAATAACTGAAATAGGAAAAGTCCATATATTGATGAAATCTTTACTGTTTCCCAAAGTTGTTGAAGTAAATGTAAGCAACTAAAAAAGAATGATCACAATTTAATTAATAGTTTCGGAGCAATGCGTGGATAAACATACATATATACATACACACATCTATCTATATTTTGTTTGGAAGCCCTAATACATTAGTTATCAGAGGTGATTATTTTGCAGTTGCAATAATATTACATTACATACGAGTCGAATCCTTTTCTTTCAAGTCGGTTAAAAATAAACTTCCCACATTCAACTTTATTCTCTTTTTGAGTAGGCGAAGAACAGAAAACAAAGTAAGATGATATTATAGGCGAAAATAATCGCTTCGGAAAGTAACGTTTTTCGCGTTGTTAAAAAATAGAATAGATAGATAGATAAAAACTTTATTGCACACAAGAAAGAAACAAAATTTAATACATCTTAAAACTACGCATACAAAGGCGGCCTTATTGCTACAGAGCAATCTCTACCAGGCAACCATTGGTGATAGGACTGATAGGAGTGAAATTAGGTGTAAATTAGGTGTGAGGGTAGTAAAATAGTGTTTAAAATAAAAGGAAACCCGTTCATCTTACGTAAAATTATAGTCAAACCTAGTATAAAACAAAGTCGCTTTCTCTGTCCCTATGTACGCTTAAATCTTTAAAACTACGCAACGGATTTTGATGCGGTTTTTTTTAATAGATAGAGTGATTGAAGAGGAAGGTTTATATGTATAATAACATCCATTAACAGTGAATGACATAGGCCATATATTTTATACCCGTGCGAAGCCGGAGCGGGCCGCTAGTAATAGTATATTCCAAGAAGCGTCCCCTGTCTGATGTAAGCGATTTTGAGCGACAGCATATTATTGAGATGCATCCGTTAATCACATCGAGTTGGGTAACTTTCGCTCGCTAAGATAATTAGAATTTATAGTTTATGTAACTTACAAAAACATTTCACGCCAGCTGACCCATTGAAAAAGCGTTTTGAAAACGTTTTATGAAAATCTTAATAAATAAAATAAATAAATAAAAATCATTTATTTCGACAATCAAATCATATATTTTAGTAACGAAACAAGCAAAATCTTAAAAATTGTCTAATCCTAAAGTTACACTAGCTATAAATCTTCGTTGAAAATTTAATATTATCTATGTGATAAAAGCATATATCGTAGAAAAACGAAAAATCTTTCTGAAAAAATAATGTAAGTATCATTATTAAAAAATTTAAAAAAAAAAAGACGTGTGGCACTCGGGGACTGCCGCGGTAAAGCTATTGCATAGGATTTTTTATCAACGCCATCTAGCGGCTCACCGTAGAGGAGTCCCGTGTCAGGTTATTTTCGTTACGGAATTTCTGGATTCGGTCTCCACGCTGGCCCGCGATAGAAGCTATTTAATAGCTTAAAAAAATGGTAAATACGTATAAGTCACTGAAATATAAAAACAATCATAGGAGAGTTTTTGAGTCTGTAAATGTTTGAAAATGCTTTTCAACTATTTACAAAACACCTTTCAACCAAAAGACATTTAGGAGGTTTTAAAGCAACGACGAAATAATCTTCAGTTTAGAAAAAAATATTCCGTACTAAAAATTACGTATACAATAATAATAATATTAACACACAGTAATAAAGTTTATCTCTCCTTATACTGTGATATTAGTAAGGATTAAGCAGTCGAACCAGTATTCATGACAAGTGAAACGCACGGTACGGGCGGCCAATAAATAATCATTAGCAATCATTTATTACAACGTTATCGCAGATATCTTAACAAATAAACACTTCCTTCGAACCGTGTCTAACACGAGCGCTAATCGCGATCACTTTCACTATCTGTCTCAATGGGCCTGTCAAAATTATCCCAACGTTTTGATGCGACTATAACTCGCTAGTCACTCCGTCTATCAGTGGCTTTAGTACTAGTTCAGAAATCTGCTGCGGGATTGCCTAAATGCTATACCACCTTCGGCCAAACCTTTGAAGCGAAGGTTTAAATAGTCTGTGCTATGCCAAATTTCTCTCTTTTTAACTCATCTTAGAAAACGATGCGCGAACAATAAATATACGTAGTAGGAACCAAAACAAAAATAAATAACTACTTAATTAAAAGTTAAAACCTAAAAAAAAACATAAACATGACAATAACAAAAGTTTGAAAAAATACAGTAACAATTATTGCGAACGGTACTAAGCGGGTCTGACTTGAAGTGCGGTGCGGGAAAGCGCAAAGCGAGGTAGCGGCCAACTTGCAGTGAACGGGTAGTAGGTACACTATTTTTTCGTCTTCAAAAAAATAAAATACTTCTCTTGAGCTGAGCTTGATCTTCTTCTTCATCAACCGATTGACGTCCACTGCTGGACATAGGTCTCTTGCATGGACCTCCACAGGTCTCGGTCTTGCGCCACCTGAATCCAGCGGCTCTCTACGACTCGTTTGATGTCGTCGTTCCACTTAGTGGGGATCTGCCAACACTGCATTTCCCGGTGCGCGGTCGCCACTCCAGCACCTTGGGACCCCATCGACCATCAGCTCTTCGAACTATGGGCCCCGGCGATTTCCATTTCAGTTTCGCAACTCATTGGGCTTGATAAAATAACAAAAATACTGAGAACCGAGCGATAGGTGCATGATTTATTCTTGTTTTGATAATCTGCCACAAAGTTGCGGGACAGCGTACGGCTTCATTAGCATAGCTTTAGGCTTAGCTATCACACGCGACATCGCTCGTATTTCAAATACGACTTGGAACACGAACGATGTCTCTACAGCCACGGTCAGTCGAAATCAACGCTTAAAGCGAATTCTCTCTACGCTGCAAACGTCAAAATCAATAATGTATTGTCGTTATACTTTATCTAAAGCATAGTTTACACGGAGCCAACACTGGCTGCCAATAAGACTGGCAGCCAGTGCTGGCTTGGTATTGGCCTTGTGTAAACAGTTTTTCAAGCCAAGCCAGCGCTGGCTGCCAACGCTGGCGAGAATAGAGCGACCGTCTATTTTTCTAGCCAGTGACCTCCGCCCGCATACCCTTCGACCTCCGCGCCAGCGTTGCGGACACGTGTAGACGAGTCTCGCCAGTCACTGGCGAACGTCCGTACGGTGTGTGTTCTTTGTTGTTTTATTTGGAATTTCTGCAACAAAATGCCGAGAAAATTCAACGAAGAGGATACTTTGAAATTCGTACAACTTTATAGAGAGCACGAATGCTTGTGGGATAAGCGTTACGATAACGTTACTTCTAATTTTATTTTTGCTGGTAATGCATCTCTCATCAGAGTGTCTTGGCGCTGAATCGACCTCTGTATAAGCGAAAGCAACTCATCAAAGTTTTCAGCAGTAACCCGCAACGCCAACCTGTACTCAGAAGGATCTTCTAATCTTAGTTGTTTCAGCAACAAGGCAGAAGCTCCAGTTACAGGTCTATCGCTTAACCATTTTCTTATCCAAAGTCGTTTCGCTCCCTTTTTTTGTAATATATCAATCAACTCTTCTCTTAACGGGGCATTACGCCAAACACGCTCTCTGCTTACCATAGTTTAACCCAGTAAACAGATATATTTTCAAGAAAAAAAAATTTGTGTAGCTATTTCGATAGTTGAAGTTTATTCAACAACTTTATATATGATACAAGTATAATACTTATTGAGAAAAAAAATTTCAAATATCACTAAGAACTCACTTTTACTAGAAAAACTACTTGTGGAATTCCTAAGAGCGTGAAATGTTCTACTGATATAAACCAGAAAAATAATTTCTTTTTCAAAAGTAAAGGAATCAAAGTATATTCAGCAATTTTTATTTTAGACTTACATCTTTTCATTATTTAATGAAAAATATAATCATAAAACTCTTCTACAAATTAGTATGGGGAGCGTTATAATAGACAGCGCCAGCCCTCCAATTTCATTCCCATTCGGGCTTTCAAGGAGGAAGGACGCTTCTCGGCGCAATTTTTTTTTCCAATTTATTTAACGCGCGAATTTGTATGTCGATAGTGGAATCCGTACAGTGCGTACCGAGGTAGGGTTATCAAAATCGAGGAGGAAGGTTTGTATTTTTATAAAATGTTGACTTTGTTTTTTTCTTAGGTTTTTATGTATTATTATTATACTTACATAATAATATAATATGTAATACCTACCTATACATTTCTAGCGCATAGCGTAGCACCTGTGATGTGTGACGTTGTGATGTAGACGAGGTCCGAGGTTCGATTCTCGGGTCGGGTCACAAAATGTACCTACTTATTGGATTTTTCTGTCAAGAAATGTGCAGTCGGTAGGTACCTAGCTATTAGCCCGCAGTTTGAAAGTTGGCGGTGATCCACCGCCATGCCTCGAAGAACATGTAAAGCCGTCGGTCCTGCGCCTGATCTCTCTCCGGTCGTGTCAGATTTCCGTCCCATCGGGCTATGAGAGTGAGGGAATAGAGAGTACATCTGTGTTTGCGCACACACTTGTACACTATACCTATTATCTCTCGCGCAGAAGGCTAGCCTCTAAGGAAGCCACCATGATTGGATTCGGTCGGAAGGACATTATTAGGTAAGTATTACAAGTATAATTTGCTCAAATGTGTTCACTCTATACCATCAATTTTATACTTTTATTTGATGGTAATGTGACTTGAAAGAGATCAGGCGCAGGACCGACGGATTTATTACCGTACCGTACCTACCCACCTACCTACCTACCTACCTACCTACCTACCTAAGTACCTACCTGGTGTATACAGAGAGGATATAACCAATAGGTGTATATCACTGATAAAGATCGTACCTACCTACTTAGATTTTTTTTATATGAATAGCGGGCAAACGAGCTGGCGGGTCACCTGATGTAAAGTGATTACCGCCGCCCATGAACACTTGTAGTACCTACCAGAGCTACCAGAGGCACCAATTTCTTTACGAACTGTCATGGTCTACCTACTACCTACCCTGATCTGCCTGGTCTTAGTTTAAACACAGAATACCTAATAGTTTCTACCTAGTTTTAATTCGATTGATTGTATAAGAATTTGATGACATTAGTGTCAAAGTAAAATGAACCTAATTTGTAAAATGTTAAAGTCACAAATTCAGTACAACTGATTTTAATTTGGAACGTATAAGAATGCATACATGAATTTTTTTATTCGATGACAAGATAGCCCTTGACTGCCGTCTCACCTGATGGTAAGTGACGATGCAATCTAAGATGGTAGCGGGTTAACTTGGATGGGGTATTATAGCAGTGTAAATTCAACCCATACCCCTAATCGGTTTCTACACGCCGGAACGCTAAAACGCTTGGCGGCACGTCTTTGACGGTAGGATGGTAACTAGCCACGGTCAAAGGCTCCCACCAGACCAGACCAGAGACGATTAGAAATTATAAATTCCTAAATTGCCCCCGCCGGGAATCGAACCCGAGACCTCCCAATTATAAGACCATAGACCATAGCATAGTCGGGCGAGCATCGTGTATCGGTTTCATTAAACGTATTTATTTGAACTGGGTAACTTGCACGTGCTCGCTTTATATTATACTTCGCATCTTTCCCGAAGATGATTATTGTTTACAAGCAGCAGATCGCGAGGTTATGCTGGAGAAACAGAATCAGATTTCGAGTTCTATGTCTATCTGTAATTGGCCAAGAAGTTATTAAAATACTAAGCGTTGGAGGGCGATTGCTGTAAGCAAACAAAAACAAGATGTATAAAATAATAATTAAAATGCTATAAGGCCATTTCTACTTGAGATTTAACAGCGATAAACCAAATCAGCTGCGCTCTCAACCGAGTGTTTCGATTTGCAACCCGGAAACTCTAAACGCACGGGGGGCTCCGCGTCGAGACGCGATTATACTTGCACTAGTATCAGCATCCCCTATGGCGGGTACCACAAGCGTCTGAGTCCGCGCCATGCGAGTGGGACGGGACACTTTAGCGTTCGACCCTACGCGCAAACTCCAAAGGTCCTTTGTCACAGGTACAAAAAACAGAAAAATGTTTTGACCTATCGCTGGCAGACTGCAGTATTTTCATCATGACTGGGAATGATAAAATCATTTTAGATTATAAAAATTTTACCCTTATAACCTATAAAAATTAAAAGGTTAAAAAATTCCATTTCATAGTTCTAGAACATCAAACAATTAATAAATCTAAAATAGATCGTATTCTCTCAAAATCAGTGAATGCATTACGGAATTGTTATATTCAGGTTATATTTTGATTTGCCTTCTGGGTAAATTCATCACACAAATCTTTACAGTCCCTAAACCCTTGGTTTATGAAATTTAAAAGATTTTAATAATCTATGCCATTCACTTGAAAATTGATACGGCATTAATGTTGATCTATAAAATTTGCTTCATGGCCACTTTAGACAAAAAATGCATATTTTTTACTACCAGTGGCTACAAGTGATAGAATCTTCGATTTACATGAAGCAATCGACTGTATTCTACCCTCCTCAAGCTATAACGCCGTTAACCAACATTTGACCAAATACGATTTTTTTGTTTTTTATGCTATCTTACTTAAAAAATTCTCTATCAATCCATCTAATTGGCATTCTCTTTACTGCTGTAGTTTTTGATATAGCAATTTGAAAAACGCAATTTCTTAATAAATTGCAGCTTTTTGGATCATAGATCGAAATACGGTTTTGGTCGTTAACAACACTAGCTTTATTATTAACTGTATGAATTTAAAGTTTGATTGTTTTTCGGTTGTACTTTACTATCTCTTTTGTATATTACAAAAGATAAAGTTATTGAAACCTTTCCTCCGTCTTCAAGTTCGTTAGGTCACTTATCAATAATTCTTTTTTGACGATTTCTTGTGTATTGGAAATTTTTTACGCATAATGTAAAAACAATAATTTTACCAGTATTATTTTATTCAAAGATTCATAATGTATACAAATAAGGTTTTTTAACTAATTAAGAAAATAAAAAAAGTCAAACTTGGCCCACAGAAAAGATATTTATTTGTGGGTTTTAAATTTAAAAAGAAAAAATGGATAAGTACAACGTAACGTAAGAATGCGTACCCTTGAACTATCCAATACTGAAAAATGTACCTACCATCAGAAAACTAGCTAGTTATGTTGGTTTGCTGACGCTAGACAGCCCAGTGACTATGGATGGGTTGTTTATAAAAGGAGAATTTTTTGGCACTCAACTATTTTGACAATTATAACAAATAATATATAATATATATGACTCTTTCCGAACGTTTAACAGATGATTTCGTATGGCGGAAGGACTGGAAGGATTATATTGATTCTGCAGGTTCCTTATTTTAAGACTTTTCCCTAGTAGAATAATTCACAAAATACATATATCGCCTTCTTCTCGTCTCACCTTGCTTGTAGCCTTTAAAGTCTCAGTCATGCATCATGACTAAGTAATCGCAATATCTTATGAGGAATAGACAGCTATTGCCTATATCAATAAAATGGGCGCTATATTCTCGCATCTTGAATGAATTTACACTGCTATACCCCTTCCAAGTTAGCCCGCTACCATCTTAGACTGCATCGTCACTTACCATCAGGTGAGATCGCAGTCAAGGGCTACCTTGTCATCGAATTAAAAAAAAAATCTTTCAAATAAATTTGGGTGCCTTCAAATCAAGAGTGAAAAGGTTCTGGGCAGGCGCGTTCCATCTTAGGCTGCATCTTCACTTACCATCATCGCAGCCAAGTGTTAAAAAAAAAAAAATACCAACACAATCGCACGTAACATATGGCAATGGTGTGAAGAATCCAATTTATACTTTTATTGCGTCAGTCCAATACGAACCTAATCTCAGATTTTGAATCTCGTCAAACGGTTAATATAAACACTGAATAGATTACGCGTTTCGTCAGATACAGGAATTTTTTGATACACCTGATTTGGATTTATTTACCAATAATCAAAATTATGAATGTCAGAGATACGCTGCATGGAAATTAAGCTTAGTCTGAAATTATTGATGCATTCAACTTAAATTTTTATGTTTTTTTTTTTACAGATAAATCTAATTGCTACGCCACATTAAATATGTCAAGGCAGAGGGCTTTGTCGTACTGCTATATTGGCACATTTAGCCTTGTGCCCGGTACAGATCAACCTGCGGGTTTCGAAACCACCTAACCTATATTAAAATCCTACTTATCTGCTCTTTCAAAGAGCATCGTCCTTTCCATGTTAATCTAACCCTAGTGGCAGGGAAATTATTAGACAGTCACTACTGAGGCGCGATGTCTCTAATGCATCGCTAGACATAGTAATGGTTTCATTCCTAGTACGATTAAGTCATGGTTGTTTTATGCAAGAACAAAGGTTTAAATTATTGTGGTTCTAATATTATATTTTTATTTCAGGAAAACAGTTATCAGTTCGCGCTATCTTTTTATCTGGCCAAATAAGCGAAATCTCTGGTCATAATACTACGGTATAAAGGTCTTTAAAGGTGTCTTGATTTCCTAATCTAGTATCTATTAAAGTATCTACAGAATAATTTCCCTAATGAATTAATCTCTCTAAAAGACTTGTCTTTAAACACATTAACTCTTAAAAAAGAATGCAAGCATCCTTAGCCTTATAAATATTCAAAACATTTCCTTTTGAATCGGAAAATATTCGTATTAAAATAATATAAATTATTTATATAAGATTTTAGAAAGGCTCAAAACCAAATAGTTTTTAACCATTCATTGTTTTGCCATATACTTATTAAAGAAAATTTTAAAGTGTATCCAGTTCTCCCTTAAAACATTTTGAGATAAAACCTATTCCTTGCATCAGTAGGAAGGTTGTCTTTTGTCAGTTAAAAAAAAAATCTCCAATTTTATCTCATTGTGTTAAATCAATTCTGGATATGTGGCATTAATTACGTATAACATTAAACGGTGCCCCTAACACGTGACATGCGTCGAAGTTAACTGACCGCAAGGCAGGTGTTTCTAAAAGCAGCAAGTTAGTCTGAATCCTCATTTAATATATTTTAAAGTACTATTACAGTAGTACAATAAAACTTCTAAAAATCAGGTAAAACTGAATTCTTCGATACTTAATTTCAAAGTAAAATTATTATTCAACAAATAACTAATTTCTACCTTAATACAAGAATAATGTAGATGTTATTTAATGACTTATAGTTTGGTATGTAAATTATTTCTGTCGATTAATTTGTCAAGTATCAACGAACAAGAAATAATTTATGTAATGTTGTTGCATTTTTTCGATGCTCTAAACATCTGCTTGTAAACAATAATCATCTTCGGGAAAGATGCGAAGTATAATTAAGAATCAAACGAACTTACCTTGTGAAGTTTGATATCTAATTATACGAGTGTCTTGACCGAAGATGATTACAAACCCACCCACCCTAATTTTTTCAAAATCCCTCGACCTATCGAAAAAATACGGCTCTAACGAATGACACTAAGCGGGATTTCAAGCGGCCGGATGGTGTGTTTGGTGGGAGGTTAGTAATACTCAGTGGAAGTAAATAAGAAACTTTTTTATCATAATAAAATTTAAAAATAATAATAAAATTATATATTTTATATATATTAAATAGCTCTAAATGTGTGATAAGGACAGCATAATCTCGCGATCTGCTGCTTGTAAACAATAATCATCTTCGGTCAAGACACTCGTATAATTAGATATCAAACTTCACAAGGTAAGTTCGTTTGATTCTTAATTATTTCTGTCGATTAATTTGTCAAGTATCAACGAACAAGAAATAATTTATGTAATGTTGTTGCATTTTTTCGATGCTCTAACCATCTGCTTGTAAACAATAATCATCTTCGGGAAATATGCGAAGTATAATTAAGAATCAGTAGGTACCTACAATAAATACTTTAAATTATTATTTGTATAAGTATGTCATTTAATTTTAAAAGTGTATCTACAAATCTTAGTTTTAATTTATTAGGTGCTTGTTTCATTTACCGAGCATACCTGGACATGAGTAAAAACAGATAAAATGCCCACCATTTGAACAAATAAACTTGTATCGTCGTACCTACCTACCGACTCAGACTAACTTTTGTGTTTTATAAATTCCCGTGATTTCGTCCGCGATTTATTTTATGCTTATCATTATCATAACATTGTCACAATAATACTCCGATGTTGCAGGATCTAAGTCTAATCAGAATCTTAAAATATCCACTGTATCTATTACAATGAATTCAGAAGAGTCATTTTTGCATTAACCTTTGGTAGGTACCTACCTATATTACAGACACAAAGATAAATTTCTAAAAAGTCAGAGATGCGTGACCGGGATCGAACCCGCGACCTCCCGAATACCCCTAGGTAGTCTCCTAAGACTGCAGTCCTAAACATGGCTATCACAGCTTTACTAGCTAGTATACTTTTTTCATTACTATAGTATAAAAAGGAGCCTATGTAACTCTCCCGGTCCTCAACTATACCCATGTAAAAAATCACGTCGATCCGTTCGTTGCTTTGTTGTGGCGTGATTGAAGGACAAACCAACAAACAAACACACTTTCGCATTTATAATATTAGTAGGATATTTAGGATTTAGTTTAAATTTTTATTATTAAAAACATTATATGTTTATTTATTGTTATCATTATATATTTATTGTTTTTCAGTAGGTGGTTAAAATAAACTTTCGAAAACTTCAGTTTATTATTTGTCAAGTCCCTGGTTTTGTACGAGTTCAATGCCCACTGTTCCTGCATATAGTGTGAGCGAGAAGGAGCGAGCGCGCCGACCGATTCTGTGCTGGCGCAAATATACCTAAAATCGACAACGAGCCGCGCCGTAATGAACCCTCAGAGATATTCCTTAAACATTTCTTTTTCAACAGCCTTTGCCGCGTATTCATTATTTTTTCCAAACGTGTGCACACCAGAAGAAAAAATCCGTAAATGATTGGCCGCGTCTAAACAACAAGGGCCAGGCCAACGCTGGCTTGTCTACAGACTGGCGCCAGCATTACTGGCTTCGTGTAAACTCTACTTAAGGCTTATGAAACAGGGTAGCGCTGTTTTGCCGGAAAATAATATAAAAAACGACTTTTTAACTACTTCTCTGACGTAGCACATCCCATTCCATTAAAAGTGGTATTAATGAGATCTTGTGTTCGATTTCCGGCAGGGGTAATTTAGGAGTTTGCTAGGCATTTCTGAATTCTCTCAGCGTGTCGATTCTCTAAAAATGATTGCATCAGTGTAACGATCGCAATGGCCTCTGATTGGTTGAATTTATGGCGTTCTTGCTGCATCAATGCATTTTAACCAATAGCGGGAGGGTACCAGCCAATCAGAGGTCACTGCGATCGTTACACAGATGCAATCTTTTTTAGAGAATCGAGACACAGGTCTGGTGGGAAGCTTTGGTCATGGGCAGTTACCAAAGTATGTCAAAGACTGGGCATCAACCGATTAGGTGTATGTAACAAGTACCTAAGCCCGTAACCATCTTAGACTGCACAATCACTTACTATCAAGTGAAATCGCAGCCATGCACTATCTTGTAATCTAATTAAAAACCAAATTATGCCGTCATAATTATTTCATAATTATTCTCTCTATTTCATCCTATACTTAAACTTCCATAATATAAGCATATATTTTGACGTTTGATAAAAAGTTGCTGATTCTGATTACTTGGCAACATTTCTTGCCACTAATTATTTCGGTAAAGCCAAAAGGAAGGGTTAAGATTTTAACAGTCTATAATCTATATATGTATGTACTAGCTTTTGCCCCCGCGACTTCGTCCGCGTGGAATTAGGTATTGGGGTGGAATTTTCAAAAACTGTGACACACGTACTTCTTTATTTTTAACTGAAAGCTCAAATACCAACTTTGATGGAAACAGCTTGAAAAATGACGGAGTTTCATATAAACTTCCATCCCCTATTTAAACCCCTTAAGGGTGGAATTTCCAATAATCCTTTCTTAGTGTGCGCCTACGTCATAAAAGGAACCAACTGTAAAAATTTCAAGTTTCTAACTTCAGTAGTTTAGGCTGTGCGTTGATATCTCAGTCAGTCAGTCAGTCAGGACTTTGAATTTTATATATATAAATGTGAAAATCTACCCCTACAGGCCTATCTCCCACTACCACTAGCCAACTGCAAAACGAGCTATTTAATTCAGAGGCTCATTTCCTAGCCGCGTATTATCACGGGCGCTCTACGCATGTGACGCGTCGCCGTGCCTGACCTAATTGCCCCGCGGCTTAATTAACGCTCCCCGCACTTTCCCGGTAGCTTTTATCGTATAATATCGTATAATTACGTATATCTTTTTCAATTAAACTACTTGTTCAACATGATTAACATTAAAAGCGATACCCGGTAATTAAATTTGTGGATTGCATTAAAATACGGGAAAATCAACCTGAGTTTAACTAACGTGACGTGTCATATGATTGTTATGATAAAATATAATTTTGGGTATGGATGAATAAAGGTCACGATTTGATATATTACAAAGGTAATATAAAAACTTAAGTTCACTTGGCCAATGGTTTAAAGGAATATTTAACTCCTACAAGAATACACCAACTTCAAAATATAGATTACATGTTATTCAGTACATTATTTCTAACCTAACTGCCCCCAAGTGCAATTTAATTTATCATTAAGAGTTCAATTGTAAGTAAGAACAAAAAGATGCAGCATAATAAGCGACAGGCAAAGCTTTCATTTATATATTCAGCGACTAATTTCGCTAACAGTGATTTAATTATTTGTTTATTTTATTATTATTACTTAGGCTCAATAACCTTGACAATCTTTTTGGTGCAGTTGTGAGCGCTGTGGTGTCATAATTGGAAGATCTCGGGTTCGATTCCCGGCGGGGGCAATTTGGGAATTTATAATTTCTGAATTGTCTCTGGTCTGGTCCGGTCTGGTCTGGGCTTTAGCCGTGGCTATCGTCGAAGATGTTACGCCAAGCAATTTAGCGGCACGAAGGCGTAAAGAATTCCATTAGAGGTATGAGTATTAGAGGTGTGCCTCATCCCTACCATCTTAGAGTGCATCATCACTTACTATCAGGTGAGATCGCAGTTAAGGACTATCTTGTCATTGAATAAAAAAAAATGCGGACTGAAAACAGAAAGGCCAGCGGTTCAAACCCCACCTGTTGCACTATTGTCGAGCCTGCTGTCCACTTAACGCTTAGTTGGACGGGAAAGTAAAATATTAGTCATATTCGGCATGGCATACGAGAAACGGATTGATAATACGAAATTGGCATCACCACGGGCAGCTATCTAAAGCATCGAATCCACAAGGATAACAATCTAAGGGTCTAGCTCAGTAAATTCAATAGAGATTGTGTTTTTCAACGGTAGTTAAACGCTGCGATGTAAGTAGGGCAAAACAAAACATGCTCATATTACTCAACAGCGTAATAAGCGACAGGCATGGATTACAGCTATGTTATTCAGCGACTAATTTCGCCGACATGTATTATTACCGACGCAGCGCGCATGCGGCGCGGTTGACATGCCTGATCTAATTGCCCCAGGCTGCGGTTTAATTAGCGGGGTCTCGCAGTATTCCGCATGTAGAAACAGTCGTCTACTTAACCGCGTGAATTTTTTTAACTGAAACGTCTTTCGCAGATTTGGTACATCTAAAAAAAATATGTAAGTATACATAATTCCTTAGAATAAAAATCAGTCAAGTGCGAGTTGGACTCGCACACGAGGGGCTCCGTACCATCGTAACAGCGATTGCTAAGGTCGAGCAAAAAACGCCGAAAATATCATCTTTCTTGTATGGGGGCCCACCTTTATTTTTCATTCTATTTTATTATTTTTTTTTTTTAAAGAATATTAGCCAAGCTGAAGTTGACTAATATCTTCCTATCCCCTCCAAATAAGAGTAAAGCTTGTGCTAGGAGTGGGTACGACAATAGCGCAACGGGTGGGGTTCGAACCTGCGACCTTTCAGTTTTCAGTTCGTATCTTAAACCGTTGGGCTATTGAGGCTTCCAACGTTGGCACCCTTTGATCTGAAAATAAATAAAGTTTTGATCTCAAAATAAATAAAGTTTTGATCTCAAAATAAATAAAGTTTTGCTTGCTCTATGTACCTAGAATAAGTGTTAGACATTTGAAATACATTAGAACTGACACTTATATAGCTCTATTGTGTTTCGTACAAAACTAACAGTTGGTTGATGTGTCCATTATCTCAAAGCATCGGGTTTCTCCGATCCAACTAAGCACTCTAATGTAGATGTATTTTTACGCAGACTGTGGCATGCAAGATGTAATTGCGAACTTGGTGTCGCTTTTTCGTATACCTACCTAATATCTAATAATGTCATCACATCTGACATGACCTAAGAATATAGATATTAAAAAAAACATAACTTAAGTATGTATATTAAAACTACTACACTAATCATATTTACAAAAAAAATACAACGGCCTCCCTGGCGCAGTGGTGAGCGCTGTGGTCTTATACCTGGGAGGTCTCGGGTTCGATTCCCGGCGGGGGCAATGTGGGAATTTATAATTTCTAAAAAAACACGCCGTCCAAGTGGTCGTTAATGGGCATGGTGCCCATAACACTGGCGCTATTCCCTCGTTGGATAGCGAGGCTTAGCCGTTGGGTTAAATAAGCGTCTTTGGGACACATTCATAAAATTATAATATAACTGTCATCATGTACAATCACTTCATTTACTTGGTTGGACGTTGGTCAAGAACTTTAAGCCCAATAAGATCAGCAATAAGACCAACGGAAAAACATTAACGGAATTTCTCTAAGGCATTTCGTCTCTGCAGATAAGTAGGTACAATTTATTCAGGGCTTAAGGGACACCCTAACAAAAACTGAAATCAGTGATTAAGACTAAAATCTATAGACCGCACTCTCACTCTGCTCAGACTCAAGACAGAGTTAAAACGAGACAGATTTATGTCAGAGCATATTTGTGTCTCGTTTTAACTCTATCTTGAGTCTGAGCTGAGTCAGAACACGCTCTATAGATCTCAACATGATTGAAAATAAGCGACATAAGTGCATATTTCAGCGCGTCGAACTGGTGGGTTAGCATGGGGAGGAGATAAAAGTTTTATCCCCCGATTTTATCCACTGACAAGGGATAAAATTATCTTCTCCCTATGCTAAAGCATGGCGGTAAAGGAAAAGTATATTCCTATATGAATGTCCACTTTGGATATTATTTCCACCGTTTTGCTCATGCTCGACAGGTGGATAAAACTGAGCGAGGGGATAAACATTTTATCCTTTCCCGGGGATAATATTTCTCCCGCCCATGTTAGCTATGCTGGTGGATCAGGCAATCAGTAGCAATATGGATTCCGATGAACTCGGCCTTCTCGTACTTACACAAGTTTTTATTATAAGCGCGTCTACACTCGAACGAGTCGTTTTGGACCCTTGACACTACCAGTTTGCACCACTGGTGGTGTACAAGGTATTTTTTATGTGGAAAAAATAGTGACTATACGCGCCTACACGCGCTTCCAAAAACGAGTTAACACGCACCGAAGAAACGCCAGTCTGAAACCGCCCTAAAGCAAGGAACGACTAGCCCTAAATTAGAAACTGTCTTATTAATCGGTCCGATTGACCTAAATCTCCAAAATTATCAATTTCCTAGTAACTTCAAAGAACGATGTTCCATGACGCATTCCTGGAAAGACGCTTATCTAGGTCAGCTATGTAAGCTATGCTACCCCGGTAGTAGCCGTCATTAGTCTAGACCGGCCAGAACCTATCTCTATGGTTGATCTTAAAATAAAAGCTGTAAATAACCTTAAACATAATTTACTAGCTTCTGCCCGCGACTTTTTTTACTGAGTGAGGATTTTATAGGCACTTTTGAAAATTAGGTATTTGAAGTAACTATCGCTGTCGCTCTGCAGTTGTTCGAAAAGCACATTCGTGCGATAAGAACAACTGCAGATCCGACTGAATAGCCTAAGTAAAAAGTCATAATTCTAGGTTTGGCTCTCTACTATTTTCTCCTCCAATATTGGACCAATTTAAAAGATCGTATTATTATCATTATCCTATTATCCTATTAATATTATAATTGCGAAAGTTTGTATGTTTGTTATTCAGTCACGTCACAACGTCTGAACCGATTTGGCTGAAGTTCCCGCGGGAATGAAAAACCTCAAACCACGCGGACGAAGTCGCGGGTATCATCTAGTATTTCATAAACTGAATAAAAAAGATATATCCTATTCAAATTCAAATTCAAAATTTATTTATTTCATGTAGGCTAACTTGTAGCTATTATGACACGTCATAAATCTACCACCAGTTCGGAATGCAGATTCTGCTGAGAAGAGCCGGTAAAAAACTCAGCAGTTGCTCTTTTAAAAAAAAATTTTTTTACAAAGCTATGCTATGTATATAGTGCTTCCACAATATTTCCCCAATATTATATTGCGTCCCTATGTTTTTCTTTTTTCAGTGTATAATCGCAGGTGAAAATTGTATGGAAAGTTTTCGCATATAGGATAATGGTAATTTATTTGTTTCCGCTCACATTCGAAAAACTTATATAAATGACGGCTTAAGATGTGAGATCAAATAACTATTTGATCTTAAGCCTAGTTCGGATTACGTTAGTATTTTAGTCGAATAGCGAGTAATTTAGTAGCTAAAATAGTCGCTACTACCTACCGTAAGACGTAAGTAGCGGGACCAACTCGCACTGAGTTTTCGAGTACTCGCGTCACGCGTGACGCGGTCAAAGCTCGCCGATGCTAATTGCACTAATCAGAACCCTATCTAGATTCCTGCCAGCTTGTTAGCGCGGGGCGAGATAGCATCGAGATTTATTTTAACACGAGTGACGCGACCGTGGTACCGGCTCCGGTGGTGATTCGAGGATACATGGTGTTCGAAACGAGAGTGTATTCTCTAAAAAACGATAAGACGAAAGAAGTTTAAAAACTGTAACCAGACTAAAACTTGTTTTTACAGCTTACCATTCTGAAAAAAGGACAAAATAAAAAAATATATCTTCTGCAATGGCTTAAACTCAGCCTAAACTAACTATAAAAACTGTTCTAAGGCGAATCTAAGTAATGCAATAAACTGCATCAAAATTGGTGATTAAAAAGCATCAGGTTGAGGAGTCGCAACTTGCAGTATTAGTGACGACCAGAGATAATAGAGTATGACTATAATATGTAATATAATCCTTACTAATATTATCTGTGCTAATATTATAAATGCCAAAGTGTGTTTCTTTGTTGGTTTATCCTTCAATCACGCAGCAACAGAGCTATGAATCGATGTGATTTTTTGCGTTAGAATAGTGAGGACCTGGAGAGTGACATAGGCTAATTTTATCTCAAAAGATCGATAAGTTCACCCAGTCAAAGTCGTGAACATCAGCTAGTATTATAATAAAGAAATGTTTCAATTATTATTAAAGTGATAAGCTAGAAAATAATATGGACCAAGTTATTACGGCGTAAGATCTAAACAGGTATATTTTTTAGATTATACTCAAGTGAAAACACTGTCAGTACTAAAGCTGGTATATTATATTGTTACAGATTGTTAATTTAGAAATACGCTTTCTTACTTTTTAGGTGAAAGTTGTATTATGCCTAAAGTTATTCTTATTTTCTTATTTCTTATTGTTGAGATTCCATAATTGCCCGAATTGTTGTATTATTAGAGAGAGATATTTATCTTTTTCTGCTGTATTTGTTGCGTAAGATAAGTATTAGTGAAAGTAAAATGTGTCTGGGTGGTCGCAAAAGAATTTTAAAAATTCTGAATAAATGAAAAAGTAATAGTTATTTTCATCATTCGAATTCGAAAAACGAAAATTGGCTTTAGAGGATAGCGGGAAATTTCCCAGTTTGAGAATTTATTTTGATAAAATTACAAAACTTCACACTATCCAAATCGCAGACTTACAAGTTGAACAACTAAATCGCAGGGTATACTAATAGACCTCCCATTCTCCCCTCCCTCCCTGGTACAGTGAAGAACGCTGTGGTCTTATAAATGGGAGGTCTCGGGTTCGATTCCCGGCAGGGTCAATTTGGGAATTTATAATTTCTGAATTGTGTCTGGTCTGGTCTGGTGGGAGGCTTTGGCCGTGGCTAGTTACCACTCTACCGTCAAAGACGTTCCGCCAAACGATTTAGCGTTCCGGCATGATGGCGTATAGAACCGATTAGGGATATGGGTTGAATTTACACTGCAGTACCCCTTCCAAGTTAGCCCGCTACCATCTTAGCTAAAGCTAAACTGTCGTTAACTACCAAAACCATATTTCGTACTATGAACCAAAAACAGCAATTTATAAAAAAATTACGACATTTGATAACTAATAAACGACGTTTTCATATTGTTATCTCAAAAACTACAGCAGTAAGGAGAATAGCATTAAAAATCATATTTGGCCAAATGTGGGTTAACGACATCATAGCTTGAGGAAGGAGGACTCCGTCTGCAATGACCATAGATAAATGAAGCCTTGTATTCATTTATCTATGCCCTGACTAACCTGACTTGTTGACAAAATCTGTACTACGCTGTACGTCGCCGTGTGCCAGCATACGCCTAGCCTTATTCGAATAAATAAATAAAGCGGCCAAGTGCGAGTCGGACTCGCCCATGAAGGGTTCCGTAGCAGCAATTGCGGTTTACGATTTATGACGTATTAAAAAAAACTACTCACTAGATCTCGTTCAAACCAATTTTCGGTGGAAGTTTGCATGGTAATGTACATCATATATTTTTTTTAGTTTTATCATTCTCTTATTTTAGAAGTTAGAAGGGGGGGGACACACATTTTACCACTTTGGAAGTGTCTCTCGCGCAAACTATTCAGTTTAGAAAAAAATGATACTACAAACCTCAATATCATTTTTGAAGACCTATCCAAAGATACCCCACACGAATGGGTTTGATGAAAAAAAAAATTTTTGAGTTTCAATTCTAAGTATGGGGAACCCCAAAAATTGTTATTTTTCTATTCTTGTGTGAAAATCTTAATTCGGTTCACAGAATACATCTACTTACCAAGTTTTACAAGTATAGTCCTTATAGTTTCGGAAAAAAGTGGCTGTGACATACGGACGGACAGGCAGACAGACATGACGAATCTATAAGGGTTCCGTTTCTTGCCATTTGGCTACGGAACCCTAAAAACGATGAAGTCCAATTAAATCTATTTCGTAACACTTTATACATGTGCACAAAAGCATACTGTCACTCAAAGCATACACAAATATTGAGTAACCACGATATAATACGACTTTCTAGATGCTATCATTAAAAACTTCAACAAATAATTCCTGTTCGACACTAAGTGAACATTCGTTAGTTTGTGCCTGGGGCGAAGAAATTGATGATACGTAATATTATTTACTTTCGGATCCGAAGAAATTTGCTCCAAACACGTACCAGCTTCAGTATAAATATTAGTAATCTTCTAAATATATAAAAGGAAAAGGTGACTACCTCCCTGGCGCAGTGGTGAGCGCTGTGGTCTTATAACTGGGCGGTCTCGGGTTCGATTCCCGGCGGGGGTAATTTAGGAATTTATTATTTCTAAATTTTCTCTGGTCTGGTCTGGTAGGAGGCTTTGGCCGTGGCTAGTTACCACCCTACAGTCAAAGACGTGCCGCCAAGCGATTTAACGTTCCGGCACGATAGAGGATATGTTGAAACGATTGTGTGTATCTTCTAAAAAGATTATAGTATGCGGCGATTTTAATGTTAATATTTTACAAGATAACTCAACTACAGTCAGGCTGCTTAACTTATTCAAATGTTTCAATTTAAACAACGCTTTCAGTGAGCCGACTAGGATAACGAAAACTTCAGCCACTTGTTTAGATAACGTTTTTTTGCAGTGGTGATTTAATTCTGCACAAGGCGATAATCAGTAAGTTAAGGTCGGATCACTGCGGACAACAAATTACAGTTTTAAATAATGTTAGTAAAAACAAACACATACTGAATTGCAGACCTATTACTGACAACAAATTGACGCGCTTCAAAGGACGGATCGCCGCCAAACTTCCTGCCCTTGCATATAAGAAGGGTCATCCGGACAGTCTTTACGGTAGTCTTTTTAAGACAATTGAAAATGAATTCAAGAACACATTTAATCTTAAAAATATAGATGTTAATAAAAAATTGAAATTCAGTGACTGGGCCACTGTAGGTATTTATAAGAGTAGAGATAGGTTATACGAACTTTACGATGAAAAGCAATATAACCAGTCTCCAAGCTTTGTGGAACGGGTTTAAAACTTATTCAAAGCTGTTTAAAAATATTTGTATTCACGCGAAAGCACTTTATATTAAAGAAAGGATAATGAGATCAGATAATAAAATTAAAACCACTTGGAACATAGTTAATAGTGAATCTGGTAAAAGTAAATCTCGTGATGTTAACTTCGAGATCGTTGTTAATGGTAATAAAATAACCGCAGATGGAGAAGTTGCCAATACATTCGAAAACTTCTTCCGAAACATTCCTTTAGTGTTAACAGATTCACTAAACTCCTCCTCTAACGCAGCTCAGAGTTTGCTAAGGGGCAGTGTTAAAGAGTGCAATGTTCTATTTGAATTTCAACATATTACTGCAACAGATATTATTAAAAATTTTAAGTTGTTGAAAATGAAAAATACTGGTGATTTATGGGGTATCTCTGTAAAAGTAATATCTAGTATAATTTATGATATCGCCCCCTACTTAGCTGTAATTTTTAATGAATGTGTGGATTTGGGCACCTTTCCAAATCTAATGAAACATGGGAAACTTATTCCCCTATTTAAATCTGGAAATAGAAACGATCTAAATAATTACAGACCTATTTCTATCTTACCCGTTCTTAGTAAGGTTTTTGAAAAAATTGTGCTTAATCAACTTTTACTCCATTTCAGTATAAATAACTTGCTTCACCCCAAGCAGTATGGCTTCACTAAAGGCCGTAATACTACTTGTACTGGCTTGCCCAGTACAACAACACAACATAATGGATATGTATAATACAGAGATCACTCACTTGTCCCGCCACACCGATGCCGATATAAGACTAAGACACCCACCGCATGGTGGCTGCATTTATAGTAACAATACCACTGTATTGTTACTATCTACCCACATCCAAAGTCCGATGTTACGCGTATAATATATTCGCTTACCTACAGACCCAGTACAGTACATCTCTTCCTTGTTTTAATTTTATTTTTCATATTGCTTGTCATGTCAGCGGTCATTTGACAAAATAATAATATGAATAAATAATCCACTGTACCTAGTACGGGTACTACTATTACTTAACCTTGATAGCTAGAAAGCCACTAACCTAATTACACATAGTCGCTTCTACTGTGCTCTCTTCCTTTTCCTTTTTTCCCGAACTGAACTTATTGTAACCAAAATATCAAAATAAGTGATCTCAACCAATGGAAATATTTAATGGATCTATCTGAACGCTAAGTGCCTATAATTGCACTGATACAAATGTAATAATCTAAATCCGGAAGGAAAAGTTATTACCTACCAACTATGTCATCCGAAATCATTTTAAGATTAACCATTTATAAATGTAAATAAAGTTAAAATGTATTTATTGAAAACTACCTTGAATTCTTTGAGGAAGTTCTCAATCGGATAGAATTATGCCTAATTCAATCCAAGTACGTGAAATCTACAGAACGACCAATATTTATATTGACCTGGTCATAAATATAATCACACAAAATGAGCCCATATAACGGCCCCTGTCCTTACATCCAACCAATTTAACCACAACACTTCCAGACAAACCACCATCTGAACGTGAGGCAACTATCAAACATATCCAAGCATTATTTAATCAATTACACTCATCTAAATCTCAGGGCAATATTTATTCGATTAGGGCGCGATTGCTATCACAACCCACCAATCAAATACAACGACCCAGACGCGGAAGCATCTAACAGCCAAATGAGTCTCTGAGAGAGACCGAACTCGCATCGTCAAATCCGCTGTATTTATTCCCACGGTACGCCGCCAGACCGGCGCCTACGTCGTCAACAAAGTCAAACATCGATTTTATAAAACTACCTTCAATACATCGAAGTTGTATATCCTTACTATTCTAATATTTCGCTAACATTATATTGATTCGATTTTCGTTACGAAACAGACAGTTTGCAATTTTAAAATTCCATCATATTTAAAATATGCCCCATTTAAAACCGCAGTGTTTTTTATACTCTAAAACGAAAATGCCCAATTGTCAATACTTTAAAATTCCGTTTCAAACTAATGATATCTTGCCGTAAAGAAATATATCGGCAACTGAAATTAATCTATTTTAAATTTGATCCTGTCAATTGCATGTAACCCAAGCCCTACAGGCTGATGTAAGCTGTATCTTGATAAAGGATAATGCCAAAAATGTATGGAACTTTAACCCACTCACGTTTACAAGAATGAATTATGCATAGCAATATAATGATATTGCCAATTGTTTTACCTAAGTTTTAAAACTTCTAGAACTTGCGGCTTTTTTGACTAATTCAAAGTCAAAGTTAGACTTTTAGGTTATTATGAAACTAAAATCGTGAATGGTTTATACTACTCCCACACGAAAGAGATGCAGTATACGTAGACGTATGACACTGAAAAATGACATCGCACCACCGTTGACATCTCAAATCAACAATGGCGTTTCATTCAGAAAGCTAAAACAACAACAACAATGGCGTTTCATTACCCGTTCCATTTCCTTTTCGTTTTTGTTATTATTTTTTTTTTTTTTTAATTTTTAGCTAATGTGCAGTTATCATTGGCATCAAAAATTTACAACAACGTACCAGCAATCAGCATCATATTCCCAAGACATTTTATTCAAAACCGTTATTACTCAAAGAATATTTGACAGATACTTCGTAGTTTTAGCATTGTTATTATTTATCCAACTGCGTTAACAATATTATGAATACAAATTCCTTAAATAATTGTGACACTGCATGAATTTATGATAAAAATTCTTAAAATATTGTGAAAACACAATTGTGCTGACATACTTCAAATATATATGTCATGCGAACCTCTGCATGTTTATCTGTAGCAGATTAAAACATCACAAGATTAAATAAGATCATGTACCTATACGCAGTTTACGAATAAATTATTTGAGTCGCATTGCTCCCAAAGAGATGTTTAAAAACTTCTAACTTAGATCGACTGGCTCAAAATTTAACGGAAGGTCCCACCGAGATGGTTAATGAAATGTTACGGCACCTTACGAAAAGCAACCTCAAATACCAAATCCCTTTGTTAAATTACCATAGTACCGGGTGCCTTTAACCATCATTTTCCGAGTTTGTTATTATTTAAGTTTCCTTTGTAACACTGATTGTAATCGCTTCCTAGAAGCAGGGATTACCTAACATTTTAATAGCATTTTTTTTTTTTAAATTTCAGTCCCTGATTAATATAGAACACTAATATTTTAATATCAGATCCAGGGATTAGTTTGAATGAAGTTTTCTCTAAAACCTATTTGGTTTTATTTAGCCAATTATACTCGGCTAAAACCAAGATGGTAATATTTACTCGATTGAGGTGCGATTGCTATCGTATCCACTCAATCATATCATATAACATGAAAGTTACTAATCATTTGAAACATATCATCGTAATATCAGGTCAGTATTTTTGAGCCACTAACTTCTAAAAACAATATGACACAATACAAGGTCTATGACAATAATATTATTCTTTTAACTAGATTTGGACTTTTACTTTTAACTAGATTGGCCACTGTGCCAACTAACTACCCATGGGACCCAATCATATGATGGTCCTCCTGACCGAATTCGGCCACGAGATCAGCCATCTGCGCGGGAGATATTATAGTGCACAAGTATTTGCGCAGACACAAGTGCACTCTCTATTCCCTCACTCTCATAGTCCGATGGGACGGGGAAAAATCGACCCGACCGGAGAGAGATCAGGCGCAGGACCGACAGTTTTACGTGCTCTCCGAGGCACGACATACATACTGAATTGCCATGGCATCGGTCATCCTCAGATCGCCCCAATCCATGCAACTCTTTTTTTTTTTTTTTTTAGGTATCGACTACCTTCGCCGGTACAGTTCCGATTTTCATCGCGAACTTACCAAATTTCCTTTTTTTTTTTACTAAATTTCCTTTTTTTTTTTTTACTAAATTTCCTTTTTTTTTTTACTAAATTTCCTTTTTTTTTTTTTTACCTCGCTGGTACAGTTCCGATTTTCATCGCGAACTTACCAAATTTCCTTTTTTTTTTTTTACTAAATTTCCTTTTTTTTTTACCTCGCTGGTACAGTTCCGATTTGCATCGCGAACTTACCAAATTTCCTTTTTTTTTTACTAAATTTCCTTTTTTTTTTACTATCGGTATCGACTACCTCGCTGGTACAGTTCCGATTTGCATCGCGAACTTACCAAATTTCCTTTTTTTTTACTAAATTTCCTTTTTTTTTACTATCGGTATTGACTACCTCGCTGGTACAGTTCCGATTTGCATCGCGAACTTACCAAATTTCCTTTTCTTTTTTTTTTACTAAATTTCCTTTTTTTTTTTACTATCGGTATTGACTACCTCGCTGGTACAGTTCCGATTTGCATCGCGAACTTACCAGATTTTTTTTTTTTTTTTTTTAGGTACCGTTCGATTTCTCGAACTACCTCCGTTACATTTGCAAAATCAATGCACATAATAGGTGACATAATAATCATAATAGGTCCAACATGTTCCGCCAAAGGCCATGTTCCAACTATTTAACAATAAGAATTGTAATTAATATTTTATTAATATTTTTATTTCATCTCAGAAAAAATGACAACTATACTCATCTAAATGGAATCTAAAGGCTAACTGGACAGGCTTTAAAAATGATATTAGTATGTATTCAAATCATAATAAATTTAGTCACCACTATGTACACCGATCAACAAATTTTGTGCTTTTATGCTAGTGCGTATACGGAATCCACAAAACCTTTACACATCTACATTTGTTTGCGTGGGTCTTAACCTACAGCCCCTTCATCTTAGTCTTAAACCACGGCGCTTGTGGTCTTTTTTAAGGACACTATTAAAACAATAACACGTCTAAGTTTCTAGATCTGGCCCGCCAGAGTATATTATACACTGGTTTGCTATTCGTACCTTAAGCAATTTTACGAGTGTTACCGACCGGAACTAAACATTAGTTGCCATGCCACACTAGTCCCGTCAGACACATATATCACATTCGGATTACAGACAGTTCCAGACAGCCTGATTATTTACAATTTACCATAATGAATACTAAAGAACCGATCTTATTTTGTTGTTGGCTTTTAGAACAACAAAAAAAACGCATCCAAATTCATAAACGGAGTAGAAATCACAATTTACCCTACCAAAATCTTTGAATATGAATCCGTTCATTTCCATAGTATCGATTGAATTCTACATTTATGTTTACAACAAAATAACGCTTTACTGGAATAAGGTAACGCTTCTTTAGGTACCAATATTACAAAACCGACATTAAGTTCAAATAAATTTTACTGCAACGGCATTATTCATAGCGAATTTAGCTTAATAAGCCATAACTTCACTTTCATTATACTATCGCGAATAGGTAAATTAAAAGTACTGACACACATGCACTGCTAGCAATAATTAATTAATAAAATTTTGTTCGATTACTTTGGTCCTGTCACGGTCGCCACTTGTACTGGCTTGCCCAGTACAACAACACAACATAATGGATATGTATAATACAGAGATCACTCACTTGTCCCGCCACACCGATGCCGATATAAGACTAAGACACCCACCGCATGGTGGCTGCATTTATAGTAACAATACCACTGTATTGTTACTATCTACCCACATCCAAAGTCCGATGTTACGCGTATAATATATTCGCTTACCTACAGACCCAGTACAGTACACTACTGATGCTGGTGCCAAACTGCTAGAACATATTTACGATGCCTGGAAGCATTCGCAGAATGCTATTGGGGTCTTCTGCGACCTTTCCAAGGCATTTGATTGTGTTGATCACCAAACCATGCTAATTAAACTCAACCATTATGGTATTAAAGGCGTTGCACTTGATTTCATTGCCTCTTATCTCAGTGACAGACCTCAAAAAGTGTGCATAGGTGATATGAAGTCCCAGGGTTCATCTGCTGCAATGGGTGTCCCGCAGGGCTCTATCTTGGGTCCCTTTTTATTCTTAGTATATATCAACGATTTGCCTTACCATGTAGGCGATGCCTGCGAGATTGTATTGTTTGCAGATGACACATCTCTTATTTTTAAAACTGACAGAAGAAAAGAAAATTTTGACGATGTGAACAGTGCCTTATCGCATGTATCCCACTGGTTCACTGTTAATAACTTGCTTTTGAATGCTAAAAAAACAAAATGTTTAGAGTTTATTTTACCCAATGTCAAGCAAGTTGATAAAAAAATCATAATAAATGGTGAAACGCTGAAGATGGAGAACTCCACAGTGTTTCTGGGGGTGACCCTTGATAATAAGCTTCAGTGGGGCGCTCATATAGAGACACTGGCGGGTAAACTTAGCGCGGCTGCCTTCGCTGTTAGGAAAATAAGGCAATTTACCGACGTTGAAACAGCTAGGCTCGTTTATTTTGCATACTTCCACAGTGTAATGTCGTACGGAATATTACTGTGGGGGGGAGCTGCTGATATAGAAACTATTTTTGTATTGCAAAAAAGGGCCATCCGATCAATTTATAAACTCGGTTCGCGAGAATCTCTTCGTGAGAAGTTTAAAGATATTGGTATACTTACGGTGGCTTCACAGTATATTTATAACAATGTAGTTTTTGTGAAACAAAATATTCATCTCTATAAACAGAGAGGTGATTCACATGATCTATTAACTAGAAACCGTCATAAACTAGTAACACCTTACTTTCGTGTGCGTAAAGTGCAGAAGTCCTTTGTGGGGTCGAGTATACGCTTTTATAACTTGATTCCGAAAGACATTGTTGATTTACCATTACATAAATTTAAACAGAGTGTAAAGAAACATTTATTAAGTAGAGGTTATTACACCGTTAATGATTTCCTTAATGACAAAGTTGCTTGGAAGCAATCGGCTTTGCCCCAGCTGTCCACAAGATAGATAAGCTACGTATTGTAACATTTTTTTTTTTTTTTTTTTTTTTTTGTTCTACTGTATTCTGTTCTACAGTGTTTCTACTGTATTTGTGTCTCGGTCATGTCTTAAAATGAGTATTTTAATCTTGATACTCAATTCGATGTCTTAACTCTTAGCATGGGTGGCCTAAGTATGTCATGCTCACTTAAACATTTCTGTGGTGGTGTCGTGTGGTGCGGGTTGTTACGTTCCCTCAAATATGGTTGAGCGAAGCAATGGCTGGATCATGCGTCGTGCTCGTGAACGGGTGCCGCCAACGGGAATGGGTCTGCTTTGACTTCCCATGCTGACATGTGTTAGATTATATTTATTGTATTTTTGAAGCTTCACTGTGGAAGCACTGTATACTTAGCTTAGTTTTATTACTTATTGTAAAATTAGTTTATTTTATTTTTTGAAAAGAGCAACTGCTGAGTTTCTTGCCGGTTCTTCTCAGCAGAATCTGCATTCCGAACCGGTGGTAGATTTTTGACTTATCATAAGTGCTACAGGGTAGCCTACATGAAATAAATAAATTTTGAATTTTGAATTTTTTTGATGGCGTGTAGAAACCGATTAGGGGTATGGATTGAATTTACACTGCTATACCCCTTCCAAGTTAGCCCGCTACCATCTTAGACCGCATCGTCACTTACCATCAGGTGAGGTCGCAGTGAAGGGCTATCTTGTCATCGAATAAAAAAAAATCTACTGACTAACTGACTGATCTATCAACATACAGCTCAAATCACTGGACGGATCGGGCTAAAATTTGCTGTTGAAAAAAGACTTTTATTTCATTTTTCTAAAAAAAAAATTAAATTAGGTATTAACCTAATAGAATCCGTATAATAAATAATGAGTGAACACCTGAATATTTCTGTACAGCCTTAACCTAACCTAAGATTAGTGGCTATTTTCATTGAAAAAGAATGCAATGTATAAATTCAGAAGCTTAATAAATTATAATATACTAGTTGTTGCCCGCGACTTCGTCCGCGTCAATTTCTGTTAAGTATTATGATCGCGATTAAGAAGTTTTTAAAAGAATATATTTTAAACTAGCGGACGCCCGCGACTTCGTCCGCGTTCATAAATCACCACAGTTTAGGTTGGCAGAACCCCTTCAACATCAGGATTGAGGAGTTGGAACCCGAAGTTTTTATGTGACCATCTCGCAAAGTTTTTGTGTCGATTAAAAAAAGATTCACGCAAATTGACTGATTTGACTGATGTAATGACGTGGAAACTGATGCATTTTATCTCGCGTGCCGAAACTAATACAAAAGAAACGCGAGTTTCGGAACGCGACATTAAACTCCTCCAACTATGTATTCTGTGCTCCAACGCACACACGCACATTGTTTTGATAGATATGATCTTTGACGTTAGGAACACACCTACATTGCTTAGACAACAGTGAGTGCTTGTAATTTAATATGAACTTTATACCATAGCAATAAAGCTCAAATTGACTACGTTTTAGTTTCAAATCATTTGTATGGGAAAAAGAAAAGGGCTATTTTTAGGGTTTTTCAAGCAATAATTCTAATTTTTCTCGCCGTAAAAACCATCCTTGAACTTCAACGAACATTTTAAAAAAAGATTTGGCCAAATTGGTCCAGGCGTTGTTGAGTTATGCGCTTACCAACACATTTTGCGATTCATTTTTATATTATAGATATGGATAATTTTCCCCGTTTTTGCAACATTTTTCACTGATACTTCGCTCCTATTGGTCGCAGCGTGATGTTATATAGCCTAAAGCCTTCCTCGATAAATGGACTATGCAACACCAAAAGAATTTTTCAATTCGAACCAGTAGTTCCTGAGATTAGCGCGTTCAAACAAACAAACTCTTCAGCTTTATATATTAGTATTGATGAGAAATGTAGTTGAGGATTCAATTACATTCAACTTTCAACTACATTTTTGGAGGAACGTAATATGTTGAAGCTTTAATATACAAAATGCGGGCAAGTATGTACAATTGTACACCCTTCAAAAATTTGCTCGTTTCAAAGCATGACGCATGTTAATTATTGCTTTGGTTCAATTTAATATTTTTATTAGATTCTCTCAACCATTCAAATTCTAACGCGAGTTAAATTCGTTCAACGCCACCTAGTAACGGGTCTTTTGCTCGAAATACGGTCGCATGTAGCTTTGGCATATATGACTCAATGTAGAAGTAGAAACACGTCGAGAAATCATTCCCCTCCCCCCCCCCCTCTATTTTGTATCCCAAATCTTGGTTTTTAAAAGTTTTCACGAAAACGTTAACCGTTTTACTACGAAAGCTTAGCTTTAGCTACGAAAAAACTGTCAAACGTCGAAATGTTCTTCATTAAATTCTTTACAAAACATTCCTTGGAAGTTGATACGACTTATAGTTTTTAAAATAATCTACCATTCAAAGGCGTAACTACAGGGATTCAAGCTTAGTTCTATGAAAATTATGTTTTTTAATTTTTTTATTCAATGATAAGATAGTCCTTGATTTCAAATGATTTCAAAGTATTGATTGACTGGACAAAAAAGGCTATTGACAGGAAAATTTGGACTAATCTGGAGGAGGCCTTTACTCAATGAGAGATCCTTAATTATTTTGTAGCATATTGACCTGACATTTAAAGTTATTGACATATAAAATACAATTTTTTTTTTAATTTTTTTATCATAATATTAATCATAAAGTAGCCAATTTAAATATTTAATAACTTAATTATTTTATTAATTAATTAGATAATCCATGTTTAAAATGTAAAAATTTAAAATGTAAAATGTAATTATATGTATTGTATTAATATTCATGTAACTGATTAAGGATAAATAAAAGGCTTTTTTATTTTATTTTATTTTATAAGATAGTCCTTGACTGCGATCTCACCTGATGGTAAGTGTCAATGCAGTCTAAGATGGTAGCGGGCTAACTTGGAAGGGGTATAGCAGTGTAGATTCAACCCATACCCCCTAATCGGTTTCTTTCGGCTACAAAGATAGCAAGATTTGGGATACAAAATAGGGGGGGATGATTTCTCCACGTGTTTCTACTTCTACATTGAGTCACATATGCCAAAGCTACATGCATGCCAATCCAAGTTTTATGCTTTCTTCCGGATGCGACAGTATTTTCTATTTTCTTGAGCTAAGAACCCGTACTACTAAGATGTGGCTATTTTCATTGAAAAAGAATGCAATGTAAAGGCAATGTATAATTTCAGAAGCTTAATTATAATATACTAGCTGTTGCGCGCGACTTCGTCCGCATCAATTTCTGTTATTATGATCGCGATTAAGAAGTTTTTTTTTTTATAGAATATATTTTAATTATGGATAATTTTCCCCGTTTTTGCAGTGTGTTAGTTCAAAAATTAATCCATATGTTATTTAATTGCTGATGCTTTGGTTCAATTTAATATTTTTATTAGACTCTCTCAACCATTCAAATCCTAACGCGAGTTAAATTCGTTCAACGCCATCTAGTAGTAAAGTCCCATTTAAAAATAAATATCCTTGTTATTAACTGCGAACATACACTCATTCATCATCATTATATTTTTATAGGTGTTTCACCTCATCACCATTATATTTTTATAGGTGTTTGTGTCAATTGAATCGATGTCGCATCGTCATGAACTTCCCAGGCCTTAGTTAAGACTGCGCAGAGTACCATAAAAAAAGACGTGTGGCACTCGGGGACTGCCGCGGTAAAGCTATTGGATAGCATTTTTTATCAACGCCATCTAGCGGCTCACCGTAGAGGAGTCCCGTGTCAGGTTATTTTCGTTACGGTATTTCTGGATTCGGTCTCCACGCTGGCCCGCGATAGAAGCTATGCAATAGCTTAAAAATTAGATTTCACCCACGTGATCGTGACTAAGAGATGAAATAAAACATACCCGAAACCCGTGCGAAACGCGACAGATGCTAGCGTATTGCGCGGTATAGGAGTGTAATAAGCGCCAAATACATCATGTATTCCTATAACTCGTAATATATTCATTTTTTGTAAGGCTGTATCCTCTCTTAGTAATATTTATATAAGAATTTTATACCAAAATTTAGGCTCTGTTATGTGCACCACATTGAAAATAAATGCAAACTGGTTAAAAATTAGGCCTAACTTCGCGATTTTATTTTGTTCAACAAATTTCATTATTTTATGTTTTTACTTAGTATCGTCCCTTGGACATTAGTGCCTGTGTTTTTTTTTCGGATAATTGATCTACTGCTGTAAAAATCAAAACTGCGTCTGAAGATTTAGAAGATTTACTATTACACGCGCTCTAAACAGAGCCTTGTCATGGAAACCAATCACCTATCACCAATCACCAGTCACCAGTGACGTATCACCAATCACCAATCACCAATGACAAGTCAGCACTACCCTACATTGCTGCAGGCGACTTTCCATACTCCCATATCATATCGATCTCTTCATTACAGGTCAAGTGTATGTCAACAAACAGTGGAATTAACTGCACAGTGCATTTTATGCTCAGAGACTTCTTTCGTTGCAGTCAAGTTGAGTCATACCCACTAGCACATTAGTTCAGCGGTTGAACTAGTCAGTTGTACTAGACTAGACTTAGGATAAAAGTATTTAGACATAGTTGTACTAGGGGGAAAAATAGTTGAACTCGGGTACTACTTTCATTTTTTTCGGAGCATTAAAATTATGCCCTCTCAACTAGTATGAGATTTAATAGTTTTCTATATCGAATATATGAACTCGTCTTCATACATCTACATTCTATGAGTCTACACTCTACAGTATACCCTTATATTTGTAACCTTTAATGTTACAATACAATTTTGGTTGTTTTCATACAAAACTATGAAAAGAATTGCCATTAGGCAGCAATTTAGGTTCCCCATAGATCGCCATGTAAACTTTACCTAAGAAGGCATATGAATATTTAACAGATAAAAACTCTTTAGTTCACTCATCTACATCCTGATAGACACGTACGGAGTAATTTATTCGCTGACGCGTCGTTTTCCGCGATGTGCTCGGGCGGATCTGTTCGCTGTAACATTTTAATTACATTCGCGCGGGCGGGCTAGAACCGGCGAGAAATCCTAACATTTTGATTTGAACCAAAGCACATTTGAAACTTTTAAGACTGGTGATAATTGAAATCATACTAATACTAGTGGTTCGCCCCGAACTGAGACCTCGCGATATCCCATAATTCCCAAAAGTTTTAATTATATATTGTAATAATTAACTTTTAACATTAGACGCAATAAAAAAAAAAATAGTTGACATAAAACTGTTTTACTGACACAGCGCCATCTATTAGCATTATAGTGAAGCTATTAGCTTCACAATAATGCTAATAGATGGCGCATTAAAATTAAATAATTTCGTTTCTTTATAACATTTATCTAATTTTAGTATTTGTTGTTCAAGTACAGGATATAACTGAATTTTCAACCAAGTTTCACGTTCTAATATTTAGTAATTCAGAAGTTATAGGGTTCTGACAGACATTTAGACGGACACACTTCTCTGTCTAGTAGGCAAGCGCCCTAGTTGACTCAGAGAACTCGCTTCGCTCGTTCAATTATAAAATATTGCCATGATATCCTCGACTTCGTCCGCATGGATCAAAATTTTTTAATTCCCGCGAGAACTCTTTAATTTTCCGGGATAAAAGGAGGATGGATGGATAGATGTTTGTTACTCCTGCATTCCACAACGAATGAACCGACTTGATTGAAAGGAATGGAGATAGCTCGACGTGTCCATTTAATTAAATTAAAGAATTTCCGCAGGAAAAAAACCTTAATCACGCGGATGAAGTCGCAGGCATCATCTAGTTAGTATAACAAATCAGTTTTATATGTAAAATATATTGATATAATCCTTACTTAATTAATTTAACGAACTGAAATTTCCGACAATTTGGGTAAAATCAATGTATTATGTATCGTGTCCCTTATATGACCCGACTCCAATTCTCCGAACGTCCAATACGGGTATCCATCATTAATCCTATTGATCTTCAAAGCACGTCACCGCACCCTTATAATCACCTCTGTCAATCACTACTCTGTACCCCTCATATAAACGTCTACAGTGCGTAATTGCTGTATTGGCATACAAATCGCGAGAAATACGCCGATCTCTTATGGTATGGGCTCTGATCTGACACACAAATTATACCCTTGCGGGAGGGCTAATCCTCACCCACGATCGCAACCTTTGCCGCTGTTTTTGTAAATAACTAAAGACTGTAAAATACAGTCAAAGATTTCCCTTTCAAAACTGTAATTGAACGAGCGAAGCGAGTTCTCTGAGTCAACTAATGCGCTTGCCTACTAGACAGAGAAGTGTGTACGTCCAAATGTCTGTCAGAGCCCTATAACTTCAGAATTACTGAATATTAGAACGTGAAACTTGGTTGAAAATTCAGTTATATCCTGTACTTGAACAACAAATACTAAAATTAGATAAATGTTATAAAGAAACGAATTTATTTAATTTTAAATGCTAATAGCTTCACAATAATGCTAATAGATGGCGCTGTGTCAGTAAAACAGTTTTACGTCAACTATTATTTTTTTTATTGCGTCTAATGTTAAAAGTTAATTATTACAATAAATAATTAAAACTTTTGGGAATTATGGGATATCGCGAGGTCTCAGTTCGGGGCGAACCACTAGTTATCTAGTATTTTACACAAGTGTAAATTGAAAATTTAAAACACCTAGGTACATCAGAAATTCGCAAGGTTGCAATGAGCTGGACATGTGCAGCGAATGGGCGATCATCAGTCCCCAAAAAAATTAATGTCGTCACACCCAGACGATCGCAGAAACATTGGTCGGCCAAAACTTCGCTGGTTGGATGGGGTTAGCCAAGATGCAATGTGCCTTGGCGTGAGAAATTGGAAGGCGAAGGCAAGTGACAGGGATGGATGGAGAAAACTTCTGGAGCAGGCCCGGACCCACAAGGGGCTGTAGCGCCGCTGATGATGATGACATATAAAATCAAAAAAATATGTAATCCGCCATTTTGTGGCGGCGGCCATCTTGGACCGATTCTCATCAAACATAGCTAAGAACACTTCTAATTAATTCACCTTTCAAACAGAACAAACAAATTCAAAATCGGTTTATCCGTCCGGATGCTACGATGCCACAGACAGACACACACACATACACGCATTGGTAGATCACACACTTTTGAGAATATTATAGAGTATTCTCAAGCTTGAAGATTTCTTCCCGATATTTTCCCTCACCGTTTAAAGCAAATGATATTTAGGGCCTGTTTGACTATCTTCAAGTAAACTTTAAGCAACGAATAAAGTTGACGTTTTGACAATTCTTGTATGGATGGTCCAGTCAACTTTGGGAACCACGGCACTAGGCTATAGGCAGTAAGTAATTGTTTTATATTGAGTAGGAAACTTAAAAAATAACAGATCAAGCCTCCTTTCTTTAGCTTCCTTCGTTCAAATTATAAAGTTGCACTCTTTATAGGACGGAATGTGAAATCCATGTTCAATACATTTTCTCCTATCTAATATTTATTAAATGCATGGTCTGTGTGTTCATACATTTTGAAATCGAGCCTCTACTATGCTCGAGGCCAACGTTGGATAGACCTAGGATATACAATACATTATTAATGTAAAGCTATATTGAATTATACTCACTCGTGGGTGCATCACGACAAGACTAGGTACTTCTTTACACCTTATGACAAGACACGGCACGGAAAATGCTAAGAAGAGCTTTTTAATTTGTTAATTTTTTTTTTTAATTCCATGACAAGATAGCCCTTGACTACGATCTCACCTGATGGTAAGTGACGATGCAGTCTAAGATGGTAGCGGGCTAACTTGAAAGGGGTAAAATGAAATGAAATGAAATGAAATTTATTTGCTGAATATGAGTACATAGATGTTTTACAATGATAATAATTAAACGACCTTCATATTCTACTAGATAGCATGCAAATATTCAAATACTCATCAGGATTGCAAACATACAATCTTGATGAGTTTTATTACTTATTGGATAAGTTTATTTTATTAAATTATTACGTCTCTAGTTACATGTCAAGTTTATAAGTATTATACATTATTATGTCAAGATATTGCGAGTCCTATGAAAGAGTAGTTCAAAAAATAAAATTAAAATAAAATAAAAAAATGTCACTTAATAGAATTGGATGTTCAATTATTTAATTATTTACTATTTATTTTTACAATAAAGAAATTCAGAAACCGAGTAGAATGATTTTTCACACAGCCAACGAAAGAGACTTTGCTTAAAGCGCCTTGTAGTTTGGTTCTTTATGTTTATGTCAAGTTTATTATAAATTTTTATGCACATAGCATGCGGTGATTTAGTTGTTTGTGTCAGTTTATATTTAGTAGTGCATAGACGATTCTTTTGCCTTGCTCTCATATTATATACATTGACGTCCGAGTGAGTTTTAAAGTATTCCATGTGCCGATGTACGAATACTGCTATTTCATAAATATAAAGACATGGCAAGGTGAGAAGCCTGTGCGTTTTAAATAATGGTCTACAAGAATCAGTTGGTTTCATTAGGAAGATGCTCCTGAGGCATTTTTTCTGCGTTACAAATAATTTATGTATATTTAAGGAGTTCCCCCATATGACAATGCCATAGCGCATAACAGACATGACGTAACCATGGTATGCTGCCAATGCTGCATCAATAGATACCGTACGCCTTAGACGGCGTAATGGATATACAAATTTGTTAATTTTTTTGCAAATGTCCTCGATATGATATGTCCAGTCGCAATATTCGTCAAAATTAATACCTAAAAATTTTGTATTCTTTACGATGTCGATGGGTTCATTATTATAATTTATATTTAATATCCTATTCTGTCCTCTCTTAGTTCTAAATTGCATACATTTTGTTTTATTTATGTTTACACTTAAGTTATTGCTTTCGAGCCAGTTAACAGTTTCCTTCAAAGATTTATTAACTTCAGATTCGTGCATATCTGCGTTATTACGTGGGATGATTATAGTAGTATCGTCTGCAAAAAGAATTGATGGGTGTGATATGTTGGTAGATAAGTCATTTATGTATAATAAAAATAGAAGCGGGCCCAGGATACTACCCTGAGGCACGCCGAATTTATTGTTTTCATATTTAGATTCGTACACGTTAATATTTTCGCCAATCTGTTTTTGTACTATGGTTTTCTGTTTCCTATTGCTTAAGTATGATTTAAGCCATTGGTGTAACTGTCCGCGTATCCCGTAATGTTCCAGCTTGTTTAATAGTTTTTCGTGATGAACGAGATCGAAAGCTTTGGACATATCGAGATAGAGAACAGTCACCGGCTTTCCTTGGTCCACTGACTCCAGTATTAATTTCACTAGCTCAAACATAGCAGTCGTGGTAGATTTATTTTTCCTAAACCCATGCTGTGCATTGCTAAATATATTAAAGCGTTCAGCAAAATTATTTATTCTATTATATATAACCTTTTCAAATATTTTGGATAGTATTGGGATTAAAGCAATTGGTCTGTAATTATTAGCTTCATCTTTCTTTCCTTTTTTATAAATAGGCTTTATGATTGATGACTTTAATCTATCTGGAAATATACCTTGTTCTATAGAAAGATTGATAACATAAGCTATTGGTTTAGATAGATGAATAGATGAGCTTTTTAATAAAAGTGTATTTAGTTCATCATATCCTGCCGATTTGGTGTTTTTTAAGTTCATTATTATTTTCCTAATTTCAAAGGGATCGGTAGGGTTACAATACATATTATTTAGGTTACTACTTATATTTTTTACTGTGCTGTCAAAATTCTTATGTATTTTGTTTGATGTCGTTATATAATGATTATTTAGTATGTCACAAATTTCTTTGGGATTAGTGATTTTTCTGCCACAATCAGTTAAAGATTTAATATTCTGTTGACAATAATTCTGACCTACCTTCTTTTTAATAATGTTCCAGGTTGCACTGCATACATTTTTGGAATTTTTGATGAATTTTTTGTTACATTCTCGTTGTCTAAGGTAGATACACTGGCGTAAGACTGCAGAGTATTTCCTATAGTCGTCTTTTTTATCCTTCTTAATACAGGATTCATAGTATAGCACGCGTTTATGTTTTGTACTAACTTTAAGACCTTTAGTTATCCATTTGGCACTATATGGCTTATGTCTAACTGTTACCTTTATAAGGGGAAAGCAAAGTCCGTGAAATAGTATTAGTGTATCATGAAGCAGATTAAATGCCTTGTTTGTATCTTGCTCTTCTAGAACATCCGCAAAAGAGAGATTTTGCATGCAGTTTACAAAAATATTAATATTGTCCTTGGAGTAATCCCTTTTGTACGTATATGCTTTCACCCCACTCCTGATTTTGTTATTGTTATAGTTAAAATGTAAAGTTTGTGCAGTGTTATGATCAGACAAGCATAAGTTGTGTAGCTGTCCCGTCGATTTATTAATATTTGTGAGAATATGATCGATACAAGTTTCACTCCGTGATGTAGATCTGGTAGGTTTCTGTATTTTGTTTACAATGTTATAGTTAGAGAGTATATCATTGTAGGCTTTTGAGATTGAATTATTAGTTAACGTATTTATGTTCATATCACCACATATTACTATTTTGCATTCTTTAAATTTATTAGTTAATTCATGTAACATTACATCAAATTTATTGAAAAATATTTTTACATTTGATTGTGGAGTTCTATAAAGACATACAATTATGATTTTAAAATCTTTTATAAATACACCACAACATTCGAAATTTTTTTCCTCTGAGTTATCACAGAGACTTTTGATATCTTCAAAATCTATCCCATGGCGGGTTAGTATGCAAACTCCCCCTCGTTTAGTTTTTTGTCTAGAAAAGGTAGTCGCTACATTAAAGTTATCTATGCAGACATTGGTTTCATGTCCGGGTAGCAGAAAAGTTTCAGACATGCAAAGAACATCAATATTAATCGATTTGTCTTGGAGATCGGAGAGACTAAGATTAATATTGTCCAACTTATTAAGTACACCGGCTATGTTTTGATGGAGTATTCCGAACTGATTTGAAAATTTGCCGTTGTCGAGTTTAGGGTATTAGTTTTGTGTAAAATAGTTTTAGTTTTGTTAGAGGTTTTAGAAAAGTAATAAGGAATGGTACCTTTACGTGCACTCGGAGCTTTCGTAGTACTATTTTTTTCTTTTATTTGCATAAAATAGTAAGGTATAGTCCCTTTTTTTGGCTGTGTAGAAATTTTGCGATCACTGTGATAGTTTCTTGTTGCTTCTATAATAGACGTTAGATACTGTCGTTCATATTCTTTACAATTTATTTCATGATACAAGGATTTACAAAGCTGATAGTTAATGTTTTTTGAAGGTACAGTTACATATTTTACATGCTTAAAGTTATATACAACAGTTCTTAGAGAGTGGTTCAATTTATGCTCATTTAAGTGATTATTTTGGAATACATTGAGTAAAATTACATTGGTTTTACTCAACGCACGTACCGCGGAATATACATTGTTTACAATGATATTACAATTGCTATCATTATGTCCAACCAATAAAATAACATAGTCTTTTGAAGTCACTTTTGAAGATAGAGAGATACAATCTTGGAGAATATTTTCTGTAGGTGCATTTTGCTTTGTGTAGCAAGTCACAGTAAAGTTTGTTTTGTTTAGGGAATCCAGATAGTTCGTCAATTTTTCGCCTAATCCGATGCTAATGTCACTATCACTGAGTATAATAATCTTTTGCTTAATATTTTTGATTAGGTTTTCTGGATGGATCATATTTTTATTTTCAGTTTTGTTTGTTTCAGGTAATGGAGGGTTTGGTATTAGTTTTCTCTGTAGTTCTTCATTAGTTTCATTTTTTTTTATCACAGGTATGGCTGCGTCATGTGCTTTTATGGGTTCTATAGGTGTAGAATAGCTTTTTTCATCTGTGCATGATTCTATAGAGCATGCTGTGGAGAAATTTTCCTTATCAACGCTAGAAGATTTTGGTTTTGATCTTGGGGTTCTCACCGATGGCGTGAGTTTGGTTTTATTTTTTTTCGATGTTATGGGCGTTGAGTTACCAGAAATTATGCCATCATTTAGTAATGTTTTGTAGATTTTTATTTGCTTTTCGTTTTCTTCTATTAACTTCTTAAGGTTTGAGTTTTCCATGTTTAATTTGGCTATTTCTTCGTGGGCACTTTCTAATTCGCAAGACAATGTTGAAATTTCTTGTTTTAAGTCTGTAATTTGTGAGTTTTCAGTGGTAGATAGATCAGGTAGGCTATAAGTGCTGACATCTTTTAATGTTGAGTAGTGCAAATCTTCCATCGAGCTACATGTAACATTTTCCAGAGATGCGTTATGTAATTTTGCAGGCTTTAATTTGTTTTTAAAAAGATTCTCATTTTTATTCGATGTAGTTTCTTGCGGATCCAGGGTTGTTAATTGTTGTTGCTTTTGGTTTTCCTTACAGTTATTGCATTTCCACTTCATTCTATTAAATGTTGACATAGTATTGAATCTTTTTGATGTGATGCTAGCACATTTTAAATCGAGTAAGTTATTGCAACCGGTGCAGTGCAGATATTCAGTAGTTTTTATTGTGCGAGTGCATATCGAGCATGATATGGTTCGTTTTAGTTTGGCAGACATTTTCCGTTATTTTTTTTTTATCCTCAAGTTCTTCCAACGATATATAGATACCACTACACCAGCGTAACTTAAGGCTGAGTGGCGAAATTTTGGTTTCAGTTCCTCTTAGTAGTTGTATATATGCATGTGGTATAGCAGTGTAAATTCAACCCATACCCCTTATCGGTTTCTACACGCCATCGTGCCGGAACGCTAAATCGCTTGGCGGCACGTCTTTGACGGTAGGGTGGTAACTAGCCACGGCCAAAGCCTCCCACCAGACCAGACCAGAGACAATTTAGAAATAATAAATTACTAAATTGCCCCCGCCGGGAATCGAACCCGAGACCTCCCATTTATAAGACCACAGCGCTCACCACTGCGCCAGGGAGGTCGTCATTGATGTATGTTTACATTTGTTAACATACTCAACTCTCGTCTATGCTTTTGATATGACTTTTTTCTATTTCTATTCTCGAAGAAAGTTATGTTATAGTTCTTGCAATTCACGAGGGCGCGCGAGCTTTACTTGTGGTTACATCTTGTACATTCGGTAAGTGTGCGTGCTGTCAGGAGCCTAGGTGGGAGCGGTCAGGCGCGAGCAACCTATCGCTCCCACTGAAATAGATACGACACACACACAACCATGGCCACACGCCCTTGTGAAATGAAAGAACACTTTTATATTTAATTTTTTAACCGTGTTTGTCACCGCCAAAAAAGAAGGTGTTATACGTTTGACGTATGTGCCTGTGTATTTGTGTGCCTGTCTGTTCCCTCGTAGCTCCCCAATGAATGGACCGATTTTGATGAGGTTTTTTTTCTATTTGAAAGTTAACGTTATGGAGATGGACGTTAGCTATAATTTGTGCAGGTTTGTTCTGGCGTTTGAAGAGAAAAAAAAGTAAAATAAAAAAAACAAAAATGGTAATTTTGTAGGAATCACCACTTCAGCTTATTTACCTAATAATTAGAGGCGGGAGCGAAGCCGCGGGTAAAAGCTTGAACAAAATATTTTTTTTAGTAGAATTAACTTAACACATAAGAATCATCGTTATTTCTACTAAATCTAGACAACATTGTTCGTAATGGCTATAAAAGAAAAGGTGAAGTTATTCGTAAATATGGAAAGAAAGAAAGAAAAAGAGAAAGGCTATTGTAAGTTATTTCCATAAAAACAACTCTTTTACAAATGAAATCACATTGTAGGATGATGTTTTGTTTAGAAATAAAAAATTAGACTTGCTTTACACTTGCGACTATGGAAGACAATTTAGGTATATTCGTTTTGTAAATTTAAAATAGACAAGGATTTATAGACAGCATTCGGTTATAATCAATGATCAATGAGATTAATTGAAAAAAAAAAAACATTAAATTCTGTTGCATATACACACAAAATTATGAGGCATTTTTGAAGTAACGGTAACTGCATAAATCTGTCATGTAGTCTTCAAAAGCCATAAGCAGCCCACTTTTGGGCACCTCTGAAATATTTAGACCATAGTTATAGGCCAAGTGTGGATTGGCAGACTTCACTCAGCTTTGAGAAAATTATCTAAAATTTTCATGGTTTCCTCACGATATTTTCCTTTACCGTTAAAACAAGTGACATTTCATTGCTTAAAAGACACATAACTCCGAGGATAAAAGACAACGTTTTCAACGTGTCTTTAAGACAGTCTGTCAACGTCTTTTTTTACAAAGAATAATATCCAAGCTGAACTTGACTTACATTCTCCTCTCCCCTCCAAATAAGTGAAAAGCTTGTGCTAGGAGTGGGAACGACAATAGTGCAACGGGTGGGGATAACCGCTGGGCTGTTAAGTCTACTATTTAGGCACTTATTTTTACTTACATTCGTCACGACAGTCTTAACGCAATATCAAGCGTAATAGTACTAATAGTCGCATATGTGTAAGCCGTCTTAAGCAGCAATATAGATGTATACGTTACTTACTTCTATTTTTAGACGGAAGCTTTATTTGCGTGTTGGGCAAATGTTCGTCTCTCCATTTGTTGCAAAAAAAAGATAAAATGTTTCGTATTTTTTATTTATCCCGTGTTTCCGCGTCGGGAAACTGACACGGCGCAAAATAAAAAAGCTTTGAGATAAATTGCAGAGAATATGTATTTTTAACCCCTTAAGTAACAGTATGAATGGTGTTTTTTAAAATATAACGCTAAAATACGACGGATTTTAAGTGATAAAACTTATTATGTTATGTAGACGTAGTTAAAAAAATGGAAACACCTTAAGGTTTTCCAATACAATATTTTATAGGTCGTTTGATTGATAAATAAGAAAACTTTATTAACCACTGCGCCTGGCAGATCGTCAAAATCTATCGGATGGAAAAGAATCTGTCAGAAATCGAATAGCATTTAATATCTACTGAAGAAAACAGATATAGAATGAAACATGTAAAAATAAAATATCAGTTATAACTACGATTGAGGTTTCAGATTCACACTTTCTACAGATTGCAGTCGCTTACCAAAATATAATATGATCGATAGACAGCTTTCTCTTTATTCTAAGTGACAATCTCAGATGTTAGACAATAAACGCGTTTTTCTAAAGACTTTTGTGTTTACGACGTAACGAATAGGGTTGCCAATTCATTATACATATATTTGTATATGTGTGTGTGTGTGTGTGTGTGTGTGTGTGTGTGTGTGTGTGTGTGTGTGTGTGTGTGTGTGTGTGTGTGTGTGTGTGTGTGTGTGTGTTTATTACTCCTTCGCGCGAGATAGCAACATAACATAGAGTTCTCGCGGAAATTTAAAAAACCTGATCCATGCCGACGAACTACTAACATGTAAATTCAAATAGGTGTAAATATCTTTAGCAAATACACCCTTCAAAAATTAACTCAAAGTAACCACAGATACTTAATTCAATTCAAAAGTTCAATTTAATGTTTTTATTAAATTCTCTCAGCCATTCAAATTTTAATGCGAGTTAAATTCGTTCAACGCCATCTAGTATAAAATCCCATATAAAAATAAATATCCTTGCTATTAACTGCGAACGTCATTATTCATCATCATTATATTTTTATAGGTATTTGTTTCAACTGAACCTATGTCGCATCGTCATAGGCTTCCCAGCACATCCCTGGCCTTGTGTGTGTGAGATCTTTGATTTTACTGTCTAATGTGGCAACCCTAGTAACGAGCCACAGTTAATCATGAAAGTGGATTTGGTTGTCTTGATGTTTGGCGTAAGGCGTGTGTAAAATAATAGAATTTTCGTGAGGCATCACAAACTTTGTATCAATAAAAGAATTAAGTATTTGAATTGGCGTTTATTTAATTTTGAATTAACACAGGATTGAGTAACGTGGTAGTAAGAGTGCGTTTGTGGTTTAATTACAATGAGTATTGGTTATTGATTTTTTTTTAATATATGAATAGCGGGCAAACGAGCTGGCGGGTCACCCGATGTAAAGTGATTACCGCCGCCCATGAACACTTGTAGTACCAGAGGCACCACCTATGCGTTGCCAGCTTTTCAGGAACTTATTGGTTCGCCCCTTGAATAACCCCATATTGTAATTAAGTGGGAACACTGTCGAAGGCAGATGATTCCAGAATTTGGTAGATTGGATTAGAGGATTTTCTTCTTTATAAAGCGATAGACGTCCACAACTGGACATACGTCTCTTCTATAGATTTCCATGTGCCTCGGTCTTGCGTCGCTTGTATCTAGCGGCTCCATGCGGCCTTTGTGATGTTATCGTCTCACCTAGTCGGAGGTCTACCAAAAATGCGTTTTCCGATGCGGAGTCACCACTCCAGTACCCTCCAGACCCCATCAGTTCTTCGAACTATGTGCCCCACCCAATGCAGCGATTAGCTTCAGCCATATTCGCTAATATCAGATATTAGCGAACCCATGTCAATAATAATAGTAATGTTCTCCCGACCGAATCCGGGCACGGTGGCCAATCTCCACAGAGATTAGCCATCTGCGCGGGAGATATTATAGTGCACAAGTGTGTGCGCAAATACAGGTGCACTCACTATTCCCTCACTCTAATAGCCCGATGGGACGGAAAATCCGACACGACCGGAAAGAGATCAAGCGCAGGACCAACTGATTTACGTGCTCCTAACTCCGGGCTAGTACCTACTGAAAATTTCCAATACATTTTTGGCCCGAACCGGGAATCGAACCCGGGACCTCGTCATCCGTAGTCGAACTTGCTAACCACTAGACCGACGAGGCAGTCAATGATAAAATAATAAGTAGCATAATGAAGACTTTGAAAGTGTTTAATAACCGAAAACAAACTTTGTCAAAAAGTTTGTCAAAAAGTTAAATAGCACTGTTAGAAGGGCGGTCTCGTTACTTTTTGGTGTAAACTTAAGTAACGATTTGTAAGTAAGAAACGATTTGTACTTCCTGCGACGGTGTTTCCACTGAATTACAACATGGGGTTATTCAAGGGGCGGACCAACAAATTCCTGAAAGGCCGGCAACGCATTGGTGGTGCCTCTGGTGCTACAAGTGTTCATGGGGCGGCGGTAATCACTTAACATCAGGTGACCCGCCTGCTCGTTTGCTCGCTAAAAATATAAAAAAAAAAGAAAGGGTTCCGTCTTCAGTCCGTACCTTGAACCCTTAGGCTATATTCAGGCTTCATTATTTATTGGTCACTTGGCAGGTTGGGTGATTATTCCAAAACCCTCCAAAAATAAAACTGTCAGATTTATGAGCTGTTTTTTTTTTTAAATATAATTTATGCTGAAAACGTAAGGCTTTATTTATCAGAATTGCGGGGACGGGATCGCGCGGCGTTAACGTCGAAATCCAATATCCAGTTTATTTTGATACGTCCAGTCGGGAATAATGAAAACAGAGGAGAACTGCCTGGATTTGTTCATCGAGCCAATAAAAACGACTTTTTGATGTCGGTTCCATGGAGCTAATGGGATATTATGCAAATTCTTTGTATAAAAACGGTGCCTTTCTTTAAAAATTGACTGACTCAAATTGACTTAATATTGATGTGTTCTTAAGGTACAGAACCTTAAGAACCCATCAATACTAAATCAATTTGACTGTGCATGCATTCTACATCAGACAAAGATTAGTTTATACGTTACCTATGAGCTGTAGCATATAAAGTCATAAGACAAAAGCTATAGGCTAAAATAATAAGCATAGGTACCTAAGTATAAAGTGTAATTATAGTTTTCTAGTAATAGAACCTGGAAGAAGAAAGTTTCGTAATCACATCCCTATTAAAGACGTCTTATCATTCGGTCATATCAAGGGGGCGATTCAGACCTGATCGATAACATACCGTGTCGATACGGTTAGATATCGATCTCGTATAAAAAATTTTTGTCGTGTGATTCAGAGCGTTTGGTTTGAGGATACGGTTCGGTATCGACTACGTTATCGACATCGACAAGATACATTCGATTACAAGAGCATTTACGAATTGAAAATATATGTTATCGTACGGTAACAGACCAAATCGATCGATAAATAAGTTATCGGAAGGGTTTGAATCGGGGGGCAGGTCTCCATCCTATCCGATTATGAGAGTGAGGGAATAGAGAGTGTACCTGTGGGATTGCACAAGTGTGTGGACCATAATATCGACCGTGCAGATGACCACTGTGGCCGGATTCGGTCGGGAGGACATTTATGTAAGTAATCAAGATTAAGCCCTAATTTTTTTTCCTCCGAGATGTAAGTACATTTAACATGAGTACCTATATAGTATTGATGGTAGAGAGGTAACAAGGTTATCTTGCTAGCCTTACAATCTTCTTACAATAGAATAATCAGACCTGGACCAATTAAGATAAAAAGATTCAGTCGCCCGACCGTAAACAAACCTTTCTCCCAACTTTTAAATCTTTTAAATTCCAGCACTATCTAAACTCTAGATAGGTATTTAGCAATTAGCAGCCACAATTTTATTAATTACTAGTAGATGCCCGCGACTTCATTCCCGTGGATTGAGGTTATTCTTTATTCCCGCAGGAACTCTTTTATTTCCCGGGATAAAAAGCCTATGTACTATTCCACTCAATATTCTATCTCTGTGCCAAATTTCAACCAAATCGGTTCAGTCGTTGCAGCGTGATTGAGTAACAAACATACAAACTTTCGCCTTTATAATATTAGTGTGATAATAGGATTCATTTTTAATTTATAATTATTAACTTTTTTAATGACTCTTCGTATTTTAGAATACAGGTACAATAAATACCTACACTTTGGCTTTTTATAATAATGCTACCGTTGGAAAACTTTTTTTTTTTCTTTTATTCTAGTACAATTGTACTTCCCAACAAAATAAAGAGAATTAATTTAAATCCGTACTCTAACAATGAGCAGAGCTTCATAAAATTTTTTGTATTTGTAGAAGCACTCAAATTAAATTCAATTACTTCCTAACAACACCTCTGCCTGTCGGAATGAATAAGTTATTATTTGTGAGAACTTGTTGCCGCGACTCTCAACCAGGCGCTAGCCTGTAAAGTATTCACAGCCTCTTTATTATTTAACAACGGATTTTACTGCGGCGCTTTTGCTATAAAATATCGTAAGAGTTGCAATACAACTAGAAACTGTTCGATACCTTTCAATTTTTCATTACCATACCTTTGAATATCTTTCGAGTATTCCTTTTCACGTCTTCTTTCTAGATATTATCGATAGCCTTCTGTGCAGTGCATGCATGGCAAGCAACCAGACATCGGAACACGTAGGTAATTGCTGTTTAGCATATTGGCTCTCCAGCAACATTCCCTGAAGCCCTCACTACACACTATACAGGTGGTGGCCTGCTTATCTACTCATGGCACCACCTGTGTGGTGTTGACGATATTAGAATAATACTGGCGGAAAGATACTCACGTAAAATAGAAAGACAACGCCCAATTGCGGACAAGATTCCCAGGATAATGGAGATGATTAAGGGAGTTGAATACGGAATACCGCCATATTTTGAATGTCTATTATGACATCATTAAAAAGTGTTACCCTCTTCCTTTCTCCTGTTGAATACTTAATTTAAAAGAATTTTCTAAGTACAAAGTTCACTAACCAAAACTGAGTTAACTTGAAAACTATTTATTAGCAGACTTCATACACGCTTGAAAACATTATGCAGAACCGTCAGGCATCCAGAGGATATGTACTTATATTAATTTCCTCAAGATTTTTAAAGAAAAATATGATATTTAAAGCTCGGAAAACTTTAACAATGTGTGTATGGTATTCGAATTCTGGACCTCCTGAAAAGTATGCCGAAGTTTTTAATCTTCTTTTGTACAAAATATCACTCACTTAACTGATTCCAACAAGTTTTTGGTAGAATATTGATGCCAAAAACTTATACAATAACCTTTATTTGAGCCCTCGACATATATTTTTGGCATAACAAAACAATGACGTGAAATCGTTAAGTTGGAAACGAGGCCATAATATTATAGAGAAATTTAACAGCCGCCAACTGTTAAATTAATTTCAAAATTAGCTATTAAGACGAAGAGTAATTAGATCTAAGACAAATTACCAGAAAATCATTTTGAAACTAATTATTCATCTAACTATTTCATGGTTTCTACAAATGCAGTTAATGGTCGTAGAAAGACTATTACAGAAATATCTCGTTTAACGTTTAAAACCGAACGTTGTAAGTATATTAATATTTGTCAATTGTGATCGTGTGCCAGATTGCATACGTAACTTAATTGAATGGCTATGAAAATGGCTACACAATAGCGTTCGCACTCTCGATAAATAATATTCTTCGAGAAAACGTATCACCCGTCATGGGTTGCGTAAACCAACGCCCCACTGCCGAGTCCAGTGAACTGGAAAGCAAGGTCTCCGGCTGGCTTATTGTAGTTGACAGTATCGTTCTCGTTAGGACCAGTTAAGACAATAACACAGGAAGGAAACGACCAGACATGGACTCCCGTGCCCCGTGAAAACTATCGTGCCACAAAGAAACTGCTTCGTTCCACTGGATTTAAACCAACTATAAATAAACTGTGCAATCCTAAAATGATATTAGTCGCAAGACATTGGTGATAATTACATCAGTACGATGTTAAAGTTAGTTTTCATGTTTTTCCTTGCGTTAATGGGAACGCAAGGGATAAAAGTTGAACTAAATAGTGAGAAGACACCATATGATTACGTAAAGGACCGTTTGGATATTGCATCCAAAAGTTCCTTAATGGGAACGCAAGGGATAAAAGTTGAACTAAATAGTGAGAAGACACCATACGATTATGTAAAGGAACGTTTGGATGCAATACCAACTGATCGGAAATTCGGGCTGCCGTTATCGGACTCATATGAAGTGGAAGAAAGTGTAGATTATCCACAAGATGAGGAGAAAATCAAAGCGGCAGCGTCAACAGTTTTAAATACAGTGTCGAATGTCGGTGGAGTTGGCTTAGGCCAAGGATTAGGTTTAGGAGGAATTAGCCTAGGTGGATATGGAATCGGTCAAGGCTTGGGCTTTGGACTTGGTGGTTTGGGCGTTGGTGCTGGAGCAAGATTAGGAGGAATAGGAAGTGGAATTGGTGGTGTTGGAATCGGTGGTGTTGGAACGGGTGGAATTGGTCCTGGAGGTGTAAGTCTTATAAATCCTGCCTTAGGAAGTATTGGCGTCGGAGGAATTGGCTTTGGAAACAGCCTGTATTATCACCCACTTTTAGGCTCCCAAGTTGGTGGTGGTTATGTGGACAAAAAAGGTTATGATGTCGAAGAGAAAAAAGGGGCAGATGCCAATGTAGAGAAAATTGAAAAAAAAGCTGGTGAAGAAGCTAAGCATGGTCAAGAAGGATTCCAGCAAGCAGCTGCAGCAGCTAAGGCTGAAAAAGGTGAATCAAGTTTTTACAAAGATGAAGAGGCTAAGAAGAAGGCTGCAGGAGATGAAAAGTTTTACGAAGGTGGACAGAAGATTGATAAACATGGTAAATATCTTTATAATCTATAACCTTTAAGTCAGATGTTAGTGTACGGTTCTAAGCACGTATTTAAAATCATACAATTTTTAATGATCGTACTTAATTTTCATTTCATTCTAGGCGCAAATGAAGAGCAAGTCAAAAAAGCTAAAAGTCATAAAAAAGGACACGTTCATAAAGGATTTAAGTCATCTAGTAGTAAAAACGAGGAAGAGAAATCGGAGACATTTTACGACGAAGCACATGACGAAGCTGACCACAAGGTTAACGGACACAATGCTGGATCCTTTGGAGAAAACGCTCAACAAGGTTTCAAGGGAGCACATGAGGAAAAGATACTTGACGCAAATGCACACGGCAAGGAAGGACATCATGCTGCGGAAGAAAAGATTGACGATTCCAAAGCTAATAAGGTAAGAAATTTTTAAATTAAATCTTCACTTTTGATATGCTAAGTCAATTATACGATATGTCTGATCTTATCGGCCTGTTCTATCCCTCAATTGGATAATGTATGATCTTCATTCGATCTCCACCACTAAACACCAAACTTTTTTTTAATTCTTTAATTGGAAATATTTGTCTAGCCTAGGCCTCGTCAATAGCTAGTCGCCATACTACCGGCAGACTCTAAACATTCGGGAAGGGATTTCCATCTGCACTGACACACTAAACCAGATCGCAGTTAAGGGCAACCATCGTAACGTATGTGTAATGTGTGTATAAAAAAATGTGTTTGTTTGTTGGTTTATCCTTCAATCACACAGCACCGGATCAAGGAACAGGATCTTGACTTGGATCATCAGGACTTGGAGAGTGACATAGGCTAGTCTAGGTTTCTCGCGAGATTTTTAAAACCTAACTACACGCTGACGAAATCGCGGGCAAAAGCTAGTTATTTTTTAATTAATTGCTGAAGTATTGTTGAGATACCGTTTCGTTAATTAAAGTAAATGTGTATGTGTACCTAAAGTAAACAGAAAGTAATTATAACATTCAACAATTCAACATTAACCTAATAACATAAAGGCTTTCAAAACTGTTTGTTTTTCATAATTTAAATAATTACGTATTGAAAATGAGTTATAGGTATTTATTCTCGTTGAAATTAATATTCATGAGAATATATTAAAGACTATCTTAGGTAGGTATTGTAGATATCACAGCTGATTGCGTTCGTCACATTTTTGTAATCTGCATTCAGAACCAGTGGTAGAGTCATAATGTGTCATAAGAGCTACAAGTTGGCCTATATGAAATAAATAATTTTGAATTTGAATTTAGACAGCACAGTAACTTCTACAAGTTTCCTCATATCTGTTTTGATTATCCACCCTCTGTCTTCTACAACCGCCACCGAACGCAATTTCACCCTCACCACCTGGGTGCCTGGAGCACTTCGACCGCTTTTCCAGATCTTTTTTTCCACGTACTACCAAATTGTGAAATCAACTACCTGCGACTATGTTCCTACTTTACAACATGGGGCTATTCATGGGGTAGATCAACAAATTCCTGAAAAGCCGGCAACGTATTGGTGGTGCCTCAGGTGCTAGAAGTGTTCATGGGTGGCGGTAGGTAATCACTTAACATCAGGTGACCCGCCTACTCACTTGCTCGCTATTCATATAAAAAAAACTCCATCGTCCGCTGAGTGACCCTAAGCCTTTTTATGAGGCTCATGGTAAGCTGCCATGTTTCGGATCCGTAAGATTCCATCACTGGCATCACGCACTATACAAAAACTTTGGTCTTCAAACACACTCTCGAACTTTAATACCTGCGGATGTTAATCAGTAGTCGCTAAATTTTTCTGTGCCTTTCCAGGGCGAATTCCTGCAAAAAGGCTTCAAGGAGGGAACAGAGCTTTTGGAGAAATTCAACAACCTGGGAGCTCAAGCAGTGCATGGGCATCAGGAGGCGAGCGGCGGCTACCAGCACAACAAGGGCATCCTCCCGATACATTAGTCACACGGCACTTGTGAAAATGAGTCTTACATGTTCGTCGTTGTGTCCAGTATCATCAATAAATCCGTTATCTTGTTATTGGATTAGTATTTCACTTCTAATGTGCGCTTACAAACCGCTAAGTTGACAACCTTCCGGCCTGTGTTTCCTGTCACATATAATTTGAGTACCTTCAAGGCAAGAGTCAATAAGCATCTTCTAAGCAAGCGCGCTTCATAGTAGTCATTAGTCCTTTCCATCATGGATTGTCGTCAAGAGTAGGTACACCTATCTCGAAATACAAGAAAAATAGTGCAATAATTATTTAATGAAGCGTAAAGTGTAAAGGATGACAATCGTTCTAGAACATTTCGATTTAATCAGTTTATAGATTCATAGGAAAATATTTAATTAAATCATTTAAGACGTAAAATGACGTAGGTACGTAACGTTTATTATTGATGCCAAATCTATAAATCGTTATCAAAATAACTTAAATAGTTACTACTTTTAAACAAATAATCTTAACCAACATTGTTGTTATTACAAAAAAGCCAAATCAATTGAAGACATGCACAAAAAATTTAAATTGGTCAAGTCAATTGATTAATCAGTATAAAGGTCTGGACAAGCACAAAGCGTTACGGCAATAAGATGGTAGAAAATGACAATGAACGTACAATTACAACTACAACTAGTCTTGGACAGTATTTTTGAATGCTCTGAACATAGCCATGTTTCGATGCGCAAAGTTCAAATATTATGAGCAGAACGTAGCTCCCTCCCTCTCCCCGTGCCTGCACTTTACTATTCGCAAGTTTTGCGCTTATTTATTAGTCGCTTTATTGTTTGGGCGTATTCCAAAAGATTGGCGAGTCTATAACATAAAAGAAACTGCATGAACTGCACTGCACTTCATATTACTATCTACTAAGCGGGATAACATGCGAGAATCACTGGGTTACTACATATAATCTATTGTATAAACCACCTCATAATGCTCTATGTTTGAAATGTAATTAAAAAATCTGATTCTAATCCGCGATGTAAATGTATACTAAGATCCTTATATTATATTTGCAATTTACGGCTATACCCTGTTCAAAATGGACGTGGAAAAAATTACAAACTTTATTTGAGGCCCAAAACCATACACACAGATTGCGAAAACAAAGCAACAGAAGAAATAACTTGGTAGAACACAGCAATTTTTTCCACTACACCACATTCATAATGTAGGCACGATTTATTTTTGGACTATAAATAAAGCTGTTAATGTTTTCCTCGTTCACTTTAAATAAGGTATAGACGCCGCGTTAGACGCGCCGACTGCGTATCGCATTGTGTATGTCCAAACCTTTTTAGTTACGCTATAAACAAATTATCAAATTAAATTAAATAACAAAAAGAACCAAAAAAAACTTAAAATTGCTTCATCCCTTGAAACGTTTGAAAGGACATTTTTTTCCGAAACCGTTGCAGTATACGGTGACAGGCGATCGCTCGCGTGGGTCGCTATTGGTTGAAACACCTGAATCCATGCTGGACTGGCTCCAGAATAACCTAAAATATTAATAATTCTGTGCATTTTGTATTAAAATAGCCAATACCTCTAGGCTTAAAGGTTCTAAAGGTAGAGAATAGTCTAGTGAAATTCCGTGATCATAAAATGCGCATAGGATGTTTTTTTCGGTTTATTCGCACATATCTGGTACTCTCTGGGATAGCTTGGGATGAATGTGCTTCTAGCAAGATACAGAGCATTGTAAACCAACCAATGAGGGTCATTTAGAGGCCACGCAATTGTGTTCATCAAATCAAAAATCGCCCAGTCTTTTCATGAACAAAATACTTAAAGATTTCAAATATGTTTTATTATTTAATGAACTTAATATCTAACACACTAGTAAACAAACACCTTACGGTAGTAAGTGATACTGTGTTTATGACAAATACAGCGAAGAGCGATAATATGTATTGGGATTTTTATCGCGACCTCATCTCCTTCCTGTACTAACTCAGAAAGGGGTTGTTTTAAAAATGTATGAGGCCTTGGCAGGCCAAGGTACAGCCATTCACAATGTTCCACCCACCGAACATTTTGATGTGTGTACATTGTACGTACCCGATCATTTTGCCACAACAACAAACAACTTCTTTCTAGCGTTAGAACTAAATTGAAATAAACTATACAAAATATAATAATTATTTTCTTATGAATTTGATCTACTTATAATGTAGAAAATTAATTTTGACATAATATGAGGCACTGACAAATGTCAATGACATAATATCTCGATCGGCAAAAGACCCCGACATCTAAATCGTGTGTCTTATTTTAGAGCCGGGTCGTGTAAAGGGAGCGTAACTCGCTAAAAATTCACTTCGCTTAGCAATCGCAAGCGTAATTTCGGCGCTTGCAATACCATTTTAAAGATGCTTTATAAAGTGGCCGTACCCGGCCGACTGGGGCGTTGGCGGCGTGAACACCGTCGACGATATCCTGTGCGAGTTGTTCGATTTCTGAAAATTTTCACGAATAAATAATTGGTCATTTTTTTTTAAATTAAAATGTTACAATAAAACTTATAGCTAAACCTACGAATAAATAATAAGCTAGAAACTCAAATTCAGAGCAAATTCCACACAAAACGTGGGGCCTACTTCAAACCAAAACGTCGTATGATTCAAAATATACGTACGTACGCGAAGATTTGACGTATGCCCTTTTTTCCGACTGATGACGCGCTACACACCACACGACTTTTGTTGGGTCATTTTTATACAACGCAGTTACATTTCCTGATATTATTTATTCGTAGAACTAAACGAATTTAATTACTACACAAATCATGCCCGCGTGGAATGCTGTCTCCCTGATATGACACGGGGCCAATGTGTTAATAAATAATTTAATCACAAAACTGAGAAAATTTTACAAAACTTGTACAGTGTATAGCGTGGTTTCCACTGCAAAAGGTTGATGAGCCGGAAATGGCTAAACAGTTGGCTGGCTAATGGCTAGTGTCTAGACAAAATAGGTTAACATTTCCACTAACAAAGAGTTCTGACACCACTACTGCTGCATCAAATGACTCTTTATGTACTCGTTTTGCTCGCTCAGCACTGTTAATCTATGATTAACACTGAATTTGCTGATCATATACAAATGACAGCATATTTATGGATCGATTGGGTATTTTACTATTTTTTTTATTTATACTTAAATAAAGTTTTTTGATATTAATACATAATAATATCATTTTTGTTTCATTAACTAGTCTTGAAAATATAGAGCTTTAAAGTATTCTGTTAAACAGAGAGAGCGTTACTGACATGTGGCGTCACAAATTCAGTAGCTCCATACACTGTCCATACAAAATGTCGTTTTAGAAAGAGACGTTAGAAAGAGACGGATATAGTCGCAGTAAAATAGCTAATAAAGTATTTGTTTTTTGACCGATTTATTTTCTGTTTTTACAAATGTTATTCTTACATGTTACATTTTCGTATGTAATTAATGAATATCCACATTTCGACAATGGTAAAATACCTAATTTCAAGCGCCACATTTTTTGACAACTGTCTATGGAACTAACAATATTGCAAATGGCGCACCGACCTCTATATTCTATGATCTATGATTTTATTGTTATTGTCGTTTGTTGTAGGTATGATTTCATAACTGAGCCAAGTGTTGTTACCTGACTGTGCGCGCTGCTGTTGCCAGACCGAGGCATGATAAGACGCGCTGGGGTCATCAGGTTCGATTGATACGGTTGCTGGGTTAACAATAACAAAAATTGTATCCATCATTGTATTTTTAACCGACTTCAAAAAAGGACGAGGTTCTCAATTCGTCGGAATCTTTTTTTTTCAATTTTTTTTTTTTTGTATGTTCCCCGATTATTCTAAGACGCGTGGACCGATTTGGAAAATTATTTTTTGTTTGAAAAATTATATATAGATAGATAGATAGATAGATATATAGATAAACACTTTATTACACATAAGAAAGAAACAAAATTTAATACATCTTAGAACTACGCATGCAAAGGCGGCCTCATTGCTACAGAGCAATCTTTACCAGGCAACCATTGGTGATACATATATGTACTTCCCAGGTGGTCGAAATTCGGTCAGTAGAAAAGCAATTTGGATTTGGACGTTTGGCTAAAGCTATAAAAACCTTAAAATAGGATTTCCCGTACAATCCCTTTCTTAGCCTTTAGAGAAAATCACCCTGTATAGTAGTAGTACTTATTTAATTTGGATATTAGATATAGTAAATAATAATTGTATTGTGATATCGTTGTTGACGTAGAAACGGGTCTCCCCCCTTATCTCTAATAAAATAGCCCTAAAAGTTTAAAAGGTTAAACTGGTGAACTATATCATGTAGTTACGGATTTTCCCGTTATAATCATTCACACGTCCCAAATTAATAATAGATACATATGATTGTATAAGTAATACACGAAAACTTAGTTCGGCTGCATGAGGTACTTGGGTTCTGATTTGGATTTTTCGTACTTTAGCTTCGAGATCAACTTGATAATATTATTAAAAAAAATTATATCTTACGCTAAATGGAGTGCTTTTAGCCGGTCGCTTATATGTGGGCGTCGACTGGATATATCCGGGAGAGATATTGTTGCCCGGAGAAATGGGCACGTTGAATGGCGACATTTGTCCTGAAAAAAAGGTAAAATAGCAAACAGAAACGGTTTCGTCCAAGTCTCTATACCATGATCAATATCAGTCATCTATTAATAGATAACTATATACATATATATATTGATCATGGAATAGAGACTGATGGAGAGAGATACATATATGTAGGTATCATACTTCAAAACCAAAAGTTGGGTTTTAAAGTCAGGGTCAGATTAATCAAGTACAAGTGTAAAATTTAAAAGAGCCCCGCCATCTGAAATTAAAAAAAAAAATGAAATCCGCCATTTTGTGGCGGCGACCATCTTGGACTTGTTTTTATCACACACACACACACATTAGGTAATTATTTTTTAACGTAACTAATCACTGTATATCTGGTACCGAAGAGTAGGTACAATTGTATACTTGGCGAGGTTTGACCACGATCATAACATGCTTACATAATATCAACAAACTAAGACCTTCCATTTGTTTTTCATTTTTCAAATTCATCCAATAGGTAGGTACATAAACATGATTTCAGATATCCCCGAATTAGTGTCCGGATACCCGGTATGCAAACTGTCTGCCATTTAATATGCCCGGCCCGTCTAATTAAAACGAGAGCTTTTGACCGGCCGCTTTTTAGAGGATTTTCGTATGAATAAAGATGAGGGACAAATTAATGGGGGCCTCAGACTACGTTGTTCACGAAACTAATTTTAAATTTAACGTAGGGGTATCAGAAAAAACATTTTTCTATTTCCTTGCTTCTCCGTTGAAAGGTTGATATTTAATTGGGTATTTGACAATTTTTTTTGTATACTATACCTACTTAAAATAAAGGTTTTTGATATTATAACACATTGCCATTTTTCTTTTTTTAATATCCTAACTAGTCTCGAAGCTTTTAAATTTCCTGTTAGAAAAAGAGAGCGCTATTGCAACATGACATGACGTTTCAGTAGTTCCATACAAAATTTCGTTTTAGAAAGAGACATCTACATTCGCAATAAAACAGTTTATAACTTATTTGTCTATTGACCGATTTTTTTTTGATTTTACAAATGTTATTCTTACAATGTTACAATTTCGACTACGCTTAATGAATACCCACATTTTGTCAACATTCAAATACCCCATTGCTTCAACGCACATAATTTCGAAAAGTCAGAGGCGTGTGATTTAACCTGCGACCCCCCTATTAGGAGAGTAGAAGACCACAGTAAGCTCTCACTGCTTCATTAAAAGATGTATCGGTAGATAATATTTTGACGAGCAGGCGGGTCACCTGATGTTAAGTGATTACCGCCGCCCATGAACATTTGTAGCACCAGAGGCACCACCAATGCGTTGCCGGCTTTTTAGGAATTTGTTGGTGCGCCCCTTGAATAACCCCATGTTGTAATTCAGTGGGAACACCGTCGCAGGAAGTTGGTTCTACAGTTTCAAAGAACGTGGAAAAAAAGATCTGGCACATCGGATGGTCGAAGTGCTCCAGGCACCCAGGTGGTGAGGATGAAATATTATGTGGTTTTACTTGGTGCTGCAGCATTCTGCGCTTCCATCTGCATCCGTTTGATGATCTTTTGATAATCCCGCACCTGCTTGTGCAGATTCTGGCTGAGCTCTGTCATGCGTTTCAACTCTGCCCTCACGGCGTAGAATTTTTTCGTCTGAAAAATGTATTTATTTATCTTAAAAATAAAATAAAATTAATATGCATTTATCGTAATTTTACGATAAAATTAGATTTTTAATTTTACAATGTGACTAGCGGCCCGCTCCGGCTTCGCACGGGTATAAAATAATAGCCTAATATGTCATTCACTGTTATTGGATATTATTATACATATAAACCTTCCTCTTCAATCACTCTATCTATTAAAAAAAACCGCATCAAAATCCGTTGCGTAGTTTTAAAGATTTAAGAGTAAATAGGGACAGAGAAAGCGACTTTGTTTTATACTATGTAGTGATAAGCCAAAAGTATAGTACGTATATTATATACGTACATATAAATGTCTATTTACGTACGTTCCATCGTATTTCTACCCGACTCGGCAAAGCCAAAAGAAAGGGTTATGTATTTAGAAGTCTATGTATGATCGAGTATGTATGTATATGTATGCATATTACAATTTGCATACGTTCCACGGAAGCAAAAGCCTAAACTACTGAGCCGATTTTGATGAATGAATCATTTTTAGACAATCGAAAGGCAGACTAACGAACAGCAATTGACTTTTTTATAAATATACCTAGACAAAGAATGTATAAATAGAACTAATCAACAGCTTCTGGTAGGAGGGGAGGGGATTCTTAGATTGAAAAGTCATACTCGCAAAATAGTAGATTGAAGTTTTTAAGCCTTCTAATTAGGAAAGAAAAACTTTACGAAAATCCTTTCGACGAACTGTAGAAAAACATTTTCTTTTATCGCACAAGTAGGAATTTAATAAAGAGCGAGCATTATAAACTTTGAGCATTGCGCCCAAAAGGGTGGGTGTTAATTAGATTGAGTTAATTAAGTTCCGGGGAAAGCTACCTGGGGTACGTTCACCTGAAAATTTTATATTGTTAAAGGCTCTGTTGCACTACCAGCATTCGACAATTTCGTTAGCGTTAATTTCCGAAGTGCGTTTGCCGAGGATTGAACCTGTAACCTCCTACTTATCAGAACACACACTGCGCCAGTGCAGATATCTTCGTAAAGGTATCTCGCGCACTACGCGGCCAAGATCACAGCCAGTGGGCGCAACGTCTAGCTATTGTAATTTCAATTTTTGACATTTCCACTGGCTATGGAAAACTATGGAAAGTTGCCAACTAAGAACTGTCCAACCCGCATTTATTCATCAAATGCTGTTAAGTTTTAGTAAAGTTCTAGTTAGCCACTAAATGACAGCCATTCATACGCATCGCACTACAAAAACACATCAAGGTTTCAAGTACTAAAGTTTCATGCGTATTTCCGGAAAAAATTAGCATCTATAGTTCTTTGAAAATATTATTTTTGTTGAAAATAAACACTTCTTTGAAAAAGGAATTATGCCTCTTTTTTGAGCTTAAATTTTATCAAGCTTTTATTATTATAACTTTTAAATGTTTTTAATTTATTTTATTTTTTTGAAAATGTTGTGCGACTAAATTCTATGGTATACTAATCACTTAATTATGAGTGTTCACTTGAGAGTATATTATGCTTCTGCAACCAAGGTGCGACCACGAAGAGGAATAATCGTGGCGTGGCCGTGGCTCGCAGTGCGCGAGGACCTTTACTATCCACTCACATCACATGGTTGGTGGAATGGCAACCTAATGCTAACCGAACAAGTTTAGTTCAAACCTAAGCCCGTTTACAAACTCTGTAATTCAAAGGCCTAAAAGGCCGCGGTTTGTAACTGTCAAAGGTAACCTTCGCTTTCAAAGTAGATATCTCGCAACATAATTATTATGTACCTACATTATACATGCTTCGTTTACATCCCAAGTAAGTTAATTGTATGTAGGTTTTTGCTTAAGAAGATAGTATTTAATAATAATTATTTCTTTGTCGTAGTACCTACATAATTTTGCATTATATTATTGAATAATTCATAAAAAAAACTGTGAACTGGCTAGGTAAGTAGGTAGGTACCTACTTTAAAAACTTCTCGTGTTTTTAAGACATGAGATAGGTAATTATTATTTCTACTATCTTCTTACACCTGACGGAAAGATATCTTATTTTGCTGTGCGTCTGTCTATGTGCAATAGACCCCGAAGTTTTAGCCACTAGTCTATCACAGCTACCCAAACCTTCCCTACCAATAAAAGAATTTAGTGACTAACTTAAGACAACGCACACAACCAGCGTACAAAGTCCTATAGACACCAGCTAGTGTTAACTAAATATTTAAGTTGTATTTACCGACTGCAGCAAATAAGAAAGTAATCGGCGTCTATGCTGTCTTTGAAATTGTAAAACTTCACAGCATTTTTTCAATAAATCGTCCGGGTCTGCAAAATAATCTTGAATTTCTGCATTCATCTGCAGAAACAAAAATAGGTAATTTAATTAGAACCGCTGAAACTTTTTATTGATGATTAAATGTATTTAAACAACAAGTAGCTACGTAAGTACTTACGTCCGAACCCAGTTTCATTATAGAGCATGGAACTTTGCAAACTAAACAAGTGACTTCTTTCACTCCTAAAATGAAAGGTTCAGGTCAATAAATAACATCCACTCACAAAACAAAACGTCTCTAAAACACTAAATTGAACTCACCATTTTTCAAGCAATTGTTGCAAAACATATGACCACATGACGTTAAATAAAGAGTTATATTGGGTTCTAATAATTGAATCATACACTTATTGCAATGTATCCAATCCATATTTAGTTGAAAATAAATTTTACTCTAATTAATATAATAAACTTTCCATGAAAGCATGGTTTTGTTCTAAATTTTCTTCACTCAGGAGTAAAAAATGTTCGTTTGGTCACAAATTTTGTTTTTTTTTTTCAGTAGGTTTTTCAATATGGTAAGATTGTTTTTTTTTTATATAAAAAGTTCTTAATAATGTAAATAATGCACGTTCTTAATGTGAGTTTTGCTTTGATCATTATTTTGAAAGTATTTTCACCATTTTGTGTATTACGGATTGACGTGATTTTTTGTATGAGTATATCTGTTAAGGACTTGAAGAGTGACATAGGCTACTTTTTTCCCGCAAAATCAAAGAGATTTTAAAAACGAATTAAAATTTTGCTATAGTGGATACAATATTTTTAATTAAAAGTATCATAATCACACAATCAGCATCATCAAGAACAACGTGGTGAGTCGTATTATTGTGCCCTAACCTAACCGACATGCAAAAAACCTGAGAACACTTGAGTGTTACACGATAGCACGTTGATATATAAAAGAAATCGTTGTATCAACGTCCAGTTGCGTTTACATTCGCGCATGGTCGCCCGCATGACCATGACTTTGAAATATATTTTAGCTTTGATAGCTCTGACCGGTGTAAATGTCAACTGCAAATCAACATGTATGTTTTGATAACATTATACTTGATTTAAGTCATAAGTATAAATAAGTGTGCAATTTATTTATTTACGAGTTACCTATTAGGCTGTGGCATAGTTTTAAACGCTATACTTATTTGAACATGGAACGTTCGTTTAAAAAGTATTTTTTGTGTTTTTTTTTTTGTTTTCAATTAATATATCTTGTATTTGCGAAATTCCTACGTATCTTACCTACCTATTCCGTATTTTTATTATCATTGCGTATTCTCATAGCGCATTCTACATAGAATAGGTACCTAGGTGACCATCTGTATGTCTATTGTCTACATATTAAAAATCACATCAAATTGTTAGCTTAGGAGGCACTATTTGTCTGGCATTTGTTTGTCTGTGACCCAGTCTACCACAGGTGGTCTGTGGCCTCTGAATATAAAATGAGATAACTTTAAATTTAAAAAAAAACTATTTTACCATTATTTTTCTTCTCTAGTTGAGCAAGGCACTGACAGCAACGCAATCGACAATATTTGTTTAGGTTTAAAGAATTAAGAATTTATTCTCAAAGAACTGTTTGCTCACTTACAGAGAATTTAAGACTAAAATTAAATAAAAGTACAATCATACGAAAAAACAAAAATGGATTTGTAGATCCATTTTCTAAGTTGGTAAATAAACGTCTTTGGGTTAATATTCCCACAAATTATAAGAGTTAATCAGTTACATATTTTGAAATCATAGACAAACACTTAATATTTAGTTTTGTTTTTAATTTATAATAGGTTATAACCATAGGTTATAAGATAAGTTTTAGTATAAAAGAATTTTTTTAATAATTAACCTAGAGATCATGTGAGAATATTACTGAACGTGCCAATTTGGGGTTTGTAGATAAAATATGCGTGCCGTCGCAACACATGAAGGCATGTGAGGAGATGCTTGCAGTGGACACGAAGAGCAAGGCTGTACTGGAATGTATCCCGGCCAGAGACAGGTAAGAAAGTGAATGTGAATGGTAAACGAATATGACAAATCGCGTAACATTTTTTTTTAAATGTATAGACTTAGCGCTTGACTGCGAATTGCGATCTCACGTTATAGTAAGCGAAGACGCAGCCTAAGATGGTGCGCGCTTGCCTAAAAGATGCCTATTTACTCTTGACTTAAGTACACCCATATTATAGTTGGTTGGAAAACACACTTACATGGCACCTCCCTATCTTACTTTTTACTATATCACTACATAGTATAAAACAAAGCCGCTTTCTCTGTCCCTATGTACGCTTAAATCTTTAAAACTACGCAACGGAATTTGATGCGGTTTTTTTTAATAGATAGAGTGATTGAAGAGGAAGGTTTATATGTATAATAACATTCATTAACAGTGAATGACATAGGCTATATATTTTATACCCGTGCGAAGCCGGAGCGGGCCGCTAGTTATTATCTATTCTAGTTCTTGCAATTTACGAGGGCGCGTGGCTCATGGTTGTGTGTGTATCGTTTCGGTATAAAGTGTGTGTAGAGAGAGCTTGCTCGCGCCTGACCTCTCCCACCTAGGGTCTTCACAGGCACGCAGACATAAGCAATATGCATGTACACGACGTAACCACAATTAAAGCTCACGCGCCCTCGTGAATTGCAAGAACAATACTGTTTACTATTGTCCACCGACGTAATGCATTTTTGTCACCTTTCAGCACACACACACACGCACGCACGCATGCACGCACGCACACACACACACAAAGACTATTAAAATCATAACCCTTCCTTTTGGCTTTGTGGTAGTCGGCTAAAAATTATTCGCAAAGCATTGGGGTGTCTGGTTACGTAATTTGTCAAAGCGACATTTATTGGGGACTCGCTAATTGCATTGGTGTCGGATTTGACGAGCCTTGTTCATTTAGTTTTAGCTACTTACATCCATTAGCTGTGGCTCATAACTTTTAACTTTGTTAAAATTGTACCGAGAATCGTTCTGCTTCTTCTCAGTAAAGTTGAAACTGTGCAGTACATAAAAGATTTAGGAGTCGGTCTTTAACTAGGTACATATTTTATGAGTATTCGCATCTTTTTCTTGCCAATATATGTTATAAGAAAAGGACGAACGAATTTTAATTTTAGTTAGACATTGAAACTTTATGTTTCAGGTTACTTACCTAAGGTAGAATGGTTTTTAGTAACTTACCTAAGATAGAATTTGAAGTTGTTTTAATTTTTATATTTAACAGTTAAAAAAGAAGAATGTACTTGTTATATTTGCAGTATTTTACAAAAAAATGTAGATTCCGGAAAGAGATTCTGTATTTTTATTATTTTAGAAAAGTTTTTTCATATTCCAGCTATGTACCCTAGAACTCAAAAGAATTCAAACAATAAAAAAAGACGTGTGGCACTCGGGGACTGCCGCGGTAAAGCTATTGCATAGCATTTTTTATCAACGCTAGATGGCGTTGATAAAAAAAGAGCCATCTAGCGGCTCACCGTAGAGGAGTCCCGTGTCAGGTTATTTTCGTTACGGAATTTCTGGATTCGGTCGCCACGCTCGCGCTGGCCCGCGATAGAACCTATGCAATAGCTTAATAATTTTTTTCTTTAAACAAAACAGTTATGGGTAAACGAATATATGCCTGAATAACAATGTTATGCGCATTATACCAAAGTTAGCAAATATTCCTTTGACGTACCTACAAAACAATACGTGCTCAGAATTTCAGTCAGCGAAACCCAAGACCACATAGATGCCATTCATTTTATGATAAATATCCTTTATTGTATGAACAATACATACTACACCAACTTATAAGTTTAGTACCTACAGTAGTAGTCAGGTCACTTTTTTTAAACACTGACTAATTCTGTTGTACACAGTCTCTGAAAAATACACAGGTCACAAATAAAATATAAAGTAGAGACAAAGTTAGATCATTTATCCAAATAGATTGAATTTAGCAAGGCTTTCGCGTAGATAGCTAAATCGATTATTTCTAAGGCCGTGATTAATGACTACCTACGTGAAGACGATAAATGATGAATGCTTTGTAAGGAGGAGCTTTCGATTTTCTAAAGGATGTAAGCTATCCGACCTTCACTTTATAACATAGTATCTAAACGGTGACTAAGTACTAAGTACCTTAACATACTTATGTGATGGCTGCAGATTTATTTTACGAATAAGAATATGGTATATATAATTTTTTTTTATTCGATGACAAGATAGCCCTTGACTGCGATGTCACCTGATGGTAAGTGACGATGCAGTCTAAGGTGGTAGCGGACTAACTTGGAAGGGGTATAGCAGTGTAAATTCAACCCATACCCCTAATCGGTTTCTACACGCCATCGTGCCGGAACACTAAATCGCTTGGTGGCACGTCTTTGACGGTAGGGTGGTGGAAACATTGTGTGCATAGCCTAGTTTTTTTAACAATTGAAAAAAAAAAATTTTTTTTTTTAAAAGAGCAACTGCTGAGTTTCTTGCCGGCTCTTCTCAGCAGAATCTGCATTCCGAACCGGTGGTAGATTTGTGACGTTTCATAGGCGCTACAAGTTAGCCTACATGAAATAAATTTTGATTTTGATTTTGATTTTTAATTATTACACTTATCATCAGTCCGTGAGTAAATACTAGTTCACCAGTAGCGTAATCTATCACGTCTCAATTAGCACAAGGTTCAAGATCACTTACGCCAATGTCCCAAATAACAAAATAATTAAGTATTCAAATCAAATATCACAATGCCTGCCTGCCTCAATATCCCATAATAACCCTCTTTCGGGATAAGATGGGCTGTGTCACTCTCGGTCTTCAACTAAAGCCATACAAAACGTTACGTCGATCCGTTTCTGCGTGATTAAAGGACAAACCAACAAACAAACGCCCTTTACGCCTTATTCCAGCCTCTTTCTTTTAAAACCGAACCGCTTGCCACCGAACACAATTTCACCCTCACCGCCTGGGTGCCTGGAGCACTTCGACCATCCATTGTGCCAGATCTTTTTTTCCACGTACTTTGAAACTGTGGAACCAACTTCCTGCGACGGTGTTCCCACTAAATTACAACATGGGGTTGTTGTATTCAAGAGGCGGACCAATAAATTCCTGAAAAGCCGGCAACGCAGTTATGGTGGCTCAGGTGCTACAAATGTTCATGGGCGACGGTAATCACTTAACATCAAATGGCCTGCACGATAAAAATATTTTAAAAAAAATGCAATTTCACATCTACAATATTACCTATTGAACAGTCTACACTCTACTGTCTATAAGTAAACAATTCACTTGCTCTCGAATACCTACATTTGGTAAGATCAATGGAGTAGACGTCCCATTCCAAACGTCCTTGAGCGAAACCACAATACATTCAATAGTCAATTTGATTCGATTGAATAGAAGGCTCTTCGACAAACGCCGAATCTATTTTGGTTCAAGACGTTGTTTCAAGTCTGTTGATCGTTTGGGTGTGTTTCGAGTATAAACCACTTCTGATTTTGGTTTTGGTTTCTATACTAACTTGCTTGGAAGTGATAGCCCAGTGACCTTTTGCTCTTTGCGGAATTCGGAGTTTGAATCTCAGGCACGCATTTCTAATTTTTCGGAGTTACCTGCGTTTAAAGCAATTTTTTTGGTTTAAAAGAATACTAGCTAGACTGAACTTATATTATCCTCTTTCTTTCAAATAAGCGGAATGCTTGTATTAGGAGTGGGTACGATAATAGTACGATGGGTGGGGATCAAATCTGCGAACTTTCAGTTTTCAGTCCGCACTTTTAACCATTCGGCCATTGAGGCTACATCACTACATAGTACAAAACAAAGTCGCTTTCTCTGTCCCTATGTATGCTTAAATCTTTAAATCTACGCAACGGATTTTGATGCGGTTTTTTTTAATAGATAGAGTGATTGAAGAGGAAGATTTATATGTATAATAACATCCATTAACAGTGAATGACATAGGCTATATATTTTATACCCGTGCGAAGTCGGAGCGGGCCGCTAGTTTTACAATATAATAACAATAATTACATGCTGAAAAAAGAAGTTGGAAATCTGCAAGTTCTCCGTATTTTTCTCAAAGCTGTGTGAACTCTACCAATATACTAACCCTAAATCCATCTCATTCTGATTAGGCCGATGATAGGGTTTAGGGTGGATTAGGGTTATTGATAATAATGATAATGGCCTTTTTTGGAATTCTATACTCAGAGCTTTAACCTTTTGAGTTCTATTAGAACCCCCACAAGGCCTTAGTAAACCTTAGCTACTATAGTCCGTTCAATAAATAAGTCAACTGACTTATTGAGCATAACTGGAAATAACCATCCATAATCCATTTATTCCACCTTTTAATTAAAATCAGATTTATTTTTATCTAAATTATCAAACTGTTTAATTCACCGGTGACTCTTTCACAATGTTGCTACAATTACCAATTTTTTGAATTTACCCATCTCAACAGGCTTATTAAACAAAGTTTAATATAATTTTTACTTCTTATAGGGTGGAATGTCTAACGTTCGTGCAGCAGCGGCAGGCAGACCTGGTACCTGTGGACCCTGAGGACATGTACGTGGCGTCCAAGATACCCAACCAGGACTTCGTGGTTTTCCAGGAATACAGGACTGACGAGGAACCTGATGGTCAGTAACTTGTAACTTCCTTGACATAGAGCTGACGTATTTGCTTTGTTTTCTACATAGCTCGGACGAAGAAAAGTGACATAGGCTATTTTTTATTCAGGAAAAACGAAGGATTCCGGCTGTGATTCCAGTGATAGACAATAATGCATTGTACTGGTTTTTGCAACCCGTTACCTATATACAATCTATCCGTAATCTGTGGATAAGTTGCCTAGCAACCTAGTAATTAATTGTATGGACTTTTCGAGTGTTGCTAGGTTACATATCGATAGATTGTAGATAGATTGAATATGGAAACCAAACATTAGTTAAACGCAAAGCTGAGCTTAGGTAATATTATGCGGCTGTAACTTTGTAAGGGTTTTAACTTATAAGATAATGGATGGAATAAATAGGTAGTTTAGATTTGACCACGTTACTTAATCTACCTAATTATTTATTCCACTTTATATTTATAAGACCGAAGTGAAGTTGCACACAATCCATTAAATCGTAGCCACAGCAAGTTTTATAACTTGCCCAAACAAGCTCGAAACTTAGATAGACGAATTCATATGCAGGGGAGTATTAAATTAGAGATACGAATGCATATACCGTGCGGCGGGACTGGGAAACTTGGTAAAATTGTTGTCTAATAGATTGGAATTAATTTAGTAGAATTGGGTATCTATGAATAACTTGCTTTGAACACCTACTTTATGAATACGTGATACGTATAATTTAGTTTGGAATATAATAAGTCGACCAACAAAATTTATTTTTTGGCATCAAAACCTAGCTTCTAATTTAATAACTCAGCAACGGGAAAATGATGAAGCTTCTAATATACTAACTCGGCTTCTTCACAATGGCCACAAAATATTCCAAAGAAAGCATCAAATAAAGAGCCACTATTTTTATTATTGTCCACTGCCACTGCACGATTTGGTGCGAGTGAGATGGATACGACTGGCCATTTGCACGATTTCGTTGGTGCGACTGAGACGGATGCGACTGGCAATTTGCACGATCTCGTTGGTTATGGCTATTTGCACCAATCAGAGAGCGCCATTCAAAACATGCATTTGTTTTTTTTGTTGTTCTGTTGTTAGTGTGTTAATATTGCAATTATTTTTGTATAACTTTTTCTTTAAACTAAAGTTAGGTTAGGTTAGGGTTATACATGAATATTCAGGTGCCCGGCCGAAGGCCGGGCACTTAGGTTCTGTTGGGATCGTAAACCTACCTAAAACTAAAAAAAAAGTTGAAAAAAAATTTGATTTTTTTTTCAAAAATGTTATAATGTTATGTGTAGGTATTTATCTTGAGTTAAATTTAAAAACAATCATTTTTTTAATTTCATTTTATCAAAAAAAAAACGTTTTTTTATTTAGTTAGAAACATTTTTTTATTTCATTTTTCTCACAAAAAAAAAAATTAAAAATGTGGTTGAAGATTTGGTGTATTATTTGATGCTAATATTTAAGTATTTTAGGAGTTCACGGTTTGAAGCTAAGTTATAAATATAGATGCTAAAATTATATTTTTTAGAGGCTCACTAGTTGAAGCTGACTTAGTAATTTAGAAGCCAATAATGGTATTAAATAGAAGCTCGTTTAATTACATGCCATTTAGTTTTAGATTGAAACCCCGATGGAAATTTACTGCAAATCTTTGGATTTGAAATCCGCAAATGCCTGGATATTTGAGGATATTTTATGGATAACTGCGGTTGTCTAAAATCTAACCTAAGCATTAAATAAACTTTTAATTTTAAATAAATGATAAAGTATTATGTGAAAACTTATGTTTTCACATAATACTTATAATAAATGACTTATGTCATTTTTAGTGTACAATCAATCTAGCTTACTATCCTACTATTCAAAGGCCTTCTATATCTTGTAAGGTTGGCTTCGCCAACAGTGCTCCGGTTTTCAGGGATGAAACCCTGAATCTTGAATTTGAAGTCTTAACCTGTGGGTATGTTAGGTATCAATTTTTATCATCTTTGATTTAAATGATGATATAAACCTTCAATAAGAATAATGATTGCTTAATCCAGAAATAGGGTGAACTCAATCACAGTGTGATAAAATTAGATAATTAATGACTAAATGTTGTAGTTCGTTACATCTTACAAGTTTACAAAAACATTTATCAAAGGTTAAAGCTCTAATCCTTATTAGTTTATAAGCTATGATCAGAATAAGTACCTACATAATTTAAAATTTAAATAATAGGTAAGTATATAAAAACACTTACACTTCGATAACGACTTTCAACATTATAACGTTCAGGTTACATCACTTTAATTGGAGAAAGTAGGTATGTCATAGTTTTATTCTGATAGAGCGGGTTCGGCTTATCGGTCAATATTCTTTTTTATCTGGAGCCATTCAGTTGAGTGAGTCGAGATTCGAAAGCCACATTAAGCAACAATGTTATTCAACAACAATACCATTAAGGAGGCATGCTCTCTCTTAGAATAGTAGGGACCTCATTGGGGTTAGGGAGGTCAGAGGGTCGCGATCCCTTTCCATCTTCTCTTCTAAATATAGGTAGATATATAAGGCAAAGGTGACTGACTGACTGACTGGCCTATCAACGCAGAGCTCAAACCCCACTAGACGGGTCGGGCTGATAGATATTATGACCTAAGCATCCGCTGAGGAAGGATTTTTGAACTTCCAACCCTTAAGGGGTTTGAAAAATCGAACTTAACGTGAGCGAAGCAGGCAAAAGCTATTTTTTTTTTATAAAGAATATCAGCCAAGCTGAAGTTCAGTAGTTGGATAGTTATTTATACATATATAATATAATAGTGTGTCTCTTGGAGCAATAATGGGATGGGTTTCCAAAGCCTTCTGCATATTACTCAAATAAGAGAACCAGATTTTGATTTTTGGGTTCGGTTAATTATCAGCATTAATGATCGTAATTGGGACGCGACGGCACGGACTCTTCATAAATCATTATGTAGGTACGTACTTGCATCAAAACAGTATCATAGATATAGTCGTGAAGAAATAAGTACCTATGTTGTATCTGTGAGAACAATTTATAGATATAATCCGGGAAACAGGAAAAAGGATAAATCAGGCTTAACGTTGAGACATAACCGACATTAATGGGAATTGCTTCGGAAAACTACCTGAAACGGCTAACGTAGCTTATGTATCTAACCTATCTCTGCCACAAATTAGCTTCAGTAACCCAACGCGTCGGGAATAGTGCAAATCCGCGTAACTAGCATTAGTACCTTAAAATCCATTTTCATATGTTTGTGGTCAAATCAAAACCGCGTAAGTGTCGTAGCGACTTAATTAATCACTTTAAAAGATATCTATTTTTATCAATACATAGAACACATGAATTTATACTCTGTGTAAAAATTAGCCCAATAGCCGTAGAAATAAGAAAATAAAGTTTTAAACTTCCCCTGTAAAACTGTGACTAGTGTAGATCCGCGGTTTTTACCAAATGTACATACGCGGTTTTGCACTACCCCCAACTAACGCTTATAGGTAGGAAAATTGAAAGGTCAAATTCAAATTCAAAATCCATTTATTTCATGTAGGCCAACTTGTAGCTCTTATGGCATGTCATAAATCTACCACCGGTTCAGAATGCAGATTCTGCTGAGAAGAGCCGGTAAGAAACTCAGCAGTTGCTCTTTTCAAAAAAAAAAAAACGGTCGACGGTTCAATCCCCCGTTGCTTTGTTCTCGTACCTACTTCTACTTCGTATGCAATTCCGACTCGCATTTGACCGGTTATTTCTTTTACAGCCGAGTTCCGATATGAAGCGGTCATAGTAATCCACAAGGACCTCCCCATCAACAACCTGGATCAACTCAAGGGGCTAAAGTCGTGTCACACCGGCGTCAACAGAAATGTTGGTTACAAAGTGAGTATTAGATTTATGTCAGAGACATATTTGTGCTAGCACTCTTTGAGCCAAGTCAAAACATCCACAGGTTGTTTATAGGCTCTCACTCCACTCAGGCTAAAATCTATAGACCGTACTCTCACTCAGCTCAGACTCAAGACAGAATTAAAACGGGACAGATTTATATCAGAGCATATTTGTGTCTTGTTTTAACTCAATCTTAAGTTTGAGTCAAAGCACGCTCTATAGATCTTAACATAAGACTCAAGACAGAGAAAAAAACGAGACATAAGTATGCTCTGACATAAATCTGTCTTGTTTTAACGTTGTCTTGAGTCTGAGCGGAGTGAGAGTTCGATCTATAGATTTCAGCCTCAGTCTTAGGCTGGTTCTCTCCTCCTCCCCTCTCCTCTCTCTCTCTCTCTGCTAAAACTAGACAGATTTACGTATGTTAAATCATATTCGCGTCTCGCTTTAACTCTGTCTCTGAGCAGAATAAGAGATAAAACGCCTTTGCATGCAAAATTATAGTGCTTGAGCTTTCTTCATCTATTTCTTTCTGTGCTTACAATAAAGTGATTTATAAAAAAGTTTTACAAAGAGAACAGAGGTACTGTATCTGATAAAAGTTACCGGTTAGATATTGAAGGTCGAAACTTTAACACAAATTGTACCCAACCAGAAAATCGAATTTCGCTATATTTTCGTCACTTTAGCCCGAACCCAACCTTTTACCCAAAACTATTTCAATTACAACTTCAAAATCTTCCTCCACTAACTTCTGTATATACCTACATAATATTTTATTACGCTGTCGGTTTATGTAATCTGACATTATATGGAATTTCTAGTGTATCTTACTAACTAATACAACTCTTAAAATTAACAGGAAATGTGTGTAATAGATATTACTGTTGCTTCAGTGACATCTATTCAAAAATATGTGATCCTAAAATCATCTAAGCAATAAATTAATTTAACTTTGGTAGTGTTTTTATAGAAATTCTATCTGTCTCGTAAACAAAACAAGTCAGTAAACAGCTAATAGAGACCGACATTTTTAAGAAAGAAGAAAGTTTTTTCACAATTTTTACATAATGGTGCTTTATGATAGAAAAAGAAATTATCAGCCCTTAACTGAAACCATAGAATCAAATTCTATTTAGTTTTCATAATTAGATATTTTAGAAAGATCTTTTCAAATGTAGTAAAAATAAATGAGTAGAGAGCTTCAAATGAAATAAATCAGAGCAAGAGGAGCTCTTGTTCCATCTTGTTAAAATAATCTCTGGTTTCTGAAATGCTCGGGAAATTTAATAAAAATGGCGAGGATTTGTGGAACAAAAAATGGCTTCTGTCGGCTTGTGACAAATAAATTTAATTTTACCAACAAAAGTCAAATTACTCAATAAGACGGCGATATAAAATATTGGAATTTTATTACGCAGACTTTAATACGAATTCTTTGGATTGAGTGATTTGCCCTTGTTACTTCTTTGTCGTATCATCTTCTATAAGACCCTTACGTAAATAAGTAGACATTCCAGAAATAAAATTGCTTAATCTGAAATGGAGTAGGTAGTGCAAAGCTATATTTTGCTGTTAAAAGAAAAAGTAGGTATACCTGTAGGCATTTTACAACTAGATGATGCCCGCGACTTCGTCCGCTTAGATTAAGGTTTTTCGCGTGAGAACTCTGTAATTTTCGGGGATAAAATGTAGCCTATTTGCTATGTTGTTGTAGCTATCTTCATTCCCAGACAAATTGGTTCATTTGTTGTGGCATGAAGCCATGAAGGAGTAACAAACATACACACACACACACATACTTTCGCCTTTATAATTTTAGTGTGATTCAGAAGAGATTTTCTTTTCATTTTTTTATCCTTATTCGAAAAATTTTTAATAAAAAAATCTCTGATCCTGTGACACTTCTTTGGTTTGAGAGTACTTCTAGTTCATTCCTTTCTTCATTTCTTTATCTTCTCTTGTGTGACAAATTAAAACTTTACCTTTCTTTATCACAGATCCCGCTGACAATGCTTATGAAGCGTTCTGTCTTCCCTAAGATGACGGACAGAACAATCTCCCCGAAGGAGAACGAACTTCGTGCGTTATCCACCTTCTTCAAGAAATCCTGCATAGTTGGAAAATGGTCGCCTGATCCGAAAACTTTATCAGCTTGGAGTAAGCACCTACCTATTATTATCTAAGTACCAATATTTCTGTTTACTGGTACTAACCAGCGTCAATAACAAGGGCTAATTCAGGCTAATATTAAAAAAAAATCTCTCGACGGTTCTCTTTGGCGAGAGATCATATTCTGTTGAATTTGGAAATATGTACTAACTATTATTTTCTGAATTTGCACTGGTTGCTCTAACCGCAAAAGCCTTTCTGTTGAAATATTATAAGATTTGGTACGATAGCCATAAACCCTTTAAGCCTTTAACTTATCACTTGCACTCATTCTTTGTTTCGCCATGTTCTTATGTCCATATGGTCGCTTCTCCTATTTGACATTTAACTATTCATCTATCTCTTCCAATCCATTGCTATGGTTTCGCGGTGAAGAGGGTTAACATCCTAGAAAAGCATAAAAATTACTCTTTAACAATAGTCTACCTTCAACTTAAATAGAATAAGGTAAGTTTCATGAAAACGGCTGCCACACTTAATAATACCTACTATCGTCTTTCAAAGTTCAAACAAAAAACTTTTAACATGCCGCTTTGAGAAGTTTCAAGGAGTAACAAAAGAATTAGAGTATGAAATTGTCAGGGAGAAATTCTCAATGTTTTCAAAATGTAAGTGTGTCACGGCTTTCAAGTTATAAAGAAACTCAACAATGGAGCTTCCAAGAGCTTTTAATTTATATACGCTGAATTTGAGTTTAAAATTTTGTCCGCTAGGAATCTCGTTGGTAAACTATAGTTAAGGTATACTGGGAATCTACCTACCAACAAATACAATATCAATTCACAAACGGCAGATCCTAGTCCATCGAGTAAGGTGGACATCATGATAAAGGAGTTAGAACGTGAAGTAGGTACGCAAAATGCTGTAATACTATTTAAGAATCTGTTCAGAATAAATTAATGGAAAATTCCTTCGCAAGATGTGAAACAAATTGAAAGTAAACAGAACACTGGGGGATAATGAGTAATTTTGTATGGACCCCGTACCCAAGGCTATTCATATAGGCATTATGAACTTTGTCGGCTTTTATTGCCCTAATGGAGTAGGTTCATTAATCCTAAGACAGCATGTCTGAATTCACTTGGAGTTCGTTTGAAGAACTGATTTTTCCTAACAGTTAATTCATTAATTAGTTAGTGTAAACTATTAATCTAAGGGTCGAATATCTTTTTTCTTCAAGTGAGTTCAGACTTGCTGTATCTGGATTTATTAAACTACTGATTATGAAAACAACAAATAGTAAATACCAACATCCTCCTTTATGGGGTTCCTACTTTAAAATATCAATGATAGAAAACATTTTTCAATAGGAATTACGCATAACTTAGATTTTGTTTACGTAGAAAACTTAAGCCATAATTTTCGAAAGCAAGGAAAAAATAAGAAAACAGATAAAACAATTATAAGAGGGACAAACAAGGACAATAAATTACAATTCCATTTTACTGTTCAAGACAAACGATTTATTAACAAGATGTCAGAACTGAATTCATTTAAACTTGTTCCTTTCAAGAGTCCAAACTAGGGAAGTTATACAATATTGCTCGGAAAAGTTTTAACTGCGATCTTGAAGACACAAAAGATCTACTATTGCGAACTAAGTAACATCTAACAAGATGGTTAGTTTACTAACTATGTTTACTAACTAGTTAGGTCTCCTAAACATTTCAATAGGGAACTGTCTGAAAAGGTCGTATGTAAAATATATGTATAAATGTAACAATAGTTCAACAAATTAACATCACACCTCTTCATTCCAAAATGCTTCAGGAAAAACATAGAAAACTGTGTATTGACATCTTAACGAAAACTTCGAGAGTAGGTCTATAGCTCATTTAATGTCTATAATGAAATTACAACTGGAATATGATGGGTTACCAATGTTGTAATTTTTCAGCACGCAATGTATCGCAAACAACGTACGCCGATACGTGTGGTAGGTATCTTACTTATAGATTGTCCAATTCTTTATTTTCTTTTTGGCAGATCAAGAAATTTTGACTTTAGTGACGCCTTCACACGTTACCGATTCGATTTGAAGTAATAATCGATTTTATTTAAGAAGAACTTTCAATCGATTTAATGAAATATTTTTTAATTTTGATTTAACGTAGGTACTTATATTTTATTATATATTTTTAATCACTTAGATAAATTAATTTGACATAATATGTTTGCGGTAACAGACAAACAGAAAAAAATAATAAGTTGATTTGGGTTCTTTATCGATAATAATAATAATTAAGGTTTTCTTTTAAAATATGTTTAACTAGCGACCTGCCCCGACTTCGTCTGGGTTGAAATATTAAATATTTGTTTTTACGGGGCTGATCGCACAGAGCTTCTTATAGGAAACGATTGTTAATAAGATCACCACAGGAACCACAGGAATCTTCCGCGCCGATACCTGCCACCGTGCCCCGCCGCTCCGGCTGGCACCATTTTATTATTTTATCACGCGGAAATATTCATTTTCTGATAACTCCGATATTAATTTAAATTGTATAGTGTATATAAATCAGATCAAGTTATTTATACCTTTGCCTTAATCCTTACCTAAATAAATGATTTCTCAAGCAAGGCAGTTTAAATACCTGTAAATTACTTTTTAGTTTATTAAAATCGGACATTCCATTCGAAACATATAACGAGTTTAATAAAATTGCTCAGTGAAATGTTTTTAAAAATTACGCGTTGATGTCACTTGTCCTGCATTTACTGTACGTTTATGCCAAAATGTTTAAAAAATAAATGTCCAGCCGTGCGAAGCCAGGACGAGCCGCTAGTATTTAATAATTTTACTTGTTTCATTTGTATACCCAATTACGTAGCTATGTATGTGATTATGTGATTTTCCAAGTATATTTGCTCATAACTCTTGATTTAAACTTGGTTTAGACGTTATTAACTGGGAGGTCTCGGGTTCGATTCCCGGCGGGGGCAATTTAGTAATTTATTATTTCTAAATTGTCTCTGGTCTGGTCTGGTGGGAGGCTTTGGCCGTGGCTAGTTACCACCCTACCGTCAAAAACGTGCCGCCAAGCGATTTAGCGTTCCGGCACGATGGCGTGTAGAAACCGATTAGGGGTATGGGTTGAATTTACACTGCTATACCCCTTCCAAGTTAGCCCGATACCATCTTAGACTGCATCGTCACTTACCATCAGGTGAGATCGCAGTCAAGGGCTATCTTGTCATAGAATAAAAAAAAAAAATTAACCACGCGTTTTGAAGTTAACTCACTTCACTAACGCGTGCATAGTTACATTTTAAGGCAGCCGTCAAAAAAAAATTTAAAAGAAAAATTTCTGTACTCTTGGTTTGAACTTAAATTCCAAGATTTCAACTTAATTCTTTGCAAATATTCAATATTGGAGTCATAGTTACTATTTTTATTTCCTTTTTTTTATTAAATTTACAGAAACAATACTTACACGAAGTCAAATTATTTTTATCATAATTGTGAATGATTTATCGTCTTTCAAGAACTGTGTTTTAGTCTGTGGTTGTTTGTTATGCACAGGGCACTTCACTAAACGTCAATAAAGTACGACATTATTTTAGTACATTATTCCGAAAACAAAAAAACGGTAATTTATAGGCGTGATCTGCCAAAAAGAAAATAAAGGATTGGACAAACCATAGGCCGAGCCTTTTGAACTTTTGATGAACAGCTGACCGCACGCGAAATACATTGCTGTTTTGTGTTAAATATTGTGATTTGTTATTATTACTTTTTTAAATTTAAAATCAGTTTGAGATAAGTGAGATACACGATAATTTAAAAAATTGTCAAAATCATGAAAAGACCGATGAAAAATTTCCTGAATCCTTATTGACCAATAAACCATTAGTACTTACCTACTCATGACAAACAAAAAAAGAGTGTGCCAAATAAACAACATCAATCAGACAGCACGATTAAGAATTTACTGTTAAAGATTCATTTTGGTAAAAAGGTTCCTACCTACCTACTCCTAATTGTTCAAGTATAAATGATTTATTATCAAAATGTCTGGCGTAATTCATACTTTATCGTCTCTTCAAAACTCAAAAACTTTTATCGTGTCTTCGAGAAGTTTATCGAGGAACAAAAGATGTAAAACTTGGAACAAGGCAACAGGTGGTACGATTTAATAATTTTCAAGAGGAGATTCCTCTACTCTAGATAATAAATCTCCCGAGATTCTCTCGTCTTCGTCTCGAAGATATTATTCTTCCTCTTTATCAACCGATAGACGTCCACATCTGTAGGGCTAAAATGCGCGCCACGAAAAAATGTTGTCTACACATTTACTCGTAATCTCTACGTGAATCTCTATAGGGTAAAGTGTAGACAAAATTTTCTCGTGGCGCGCATCTTAGCCCTACTGGACATTAATATATCTACCTAATGGTATTGGAGTACCTAATGGTACCTACAGGAGATTCACTCCAAAAACATGTTTTGTTTCTAAAAAGTAGAAAGAGGCAAACATTCAAATTGCTGCTTTTTTTTTTAAAAGATTACGGTAATTTGATAAATCATAGCTAAAAAGGATCGTTTAATAGTACATTGTTACCTTAGGGATGAAAGTAACTTATTTAGTCCCGAGACGGGGTTTGGCGCCCGAGCGTAGCGAGGGGGCCTATAGTTCGAGGGACTAAATAAGTCTTTATCCCGAGGTAAACACTGTGCTTTTCATTACGAATATAAGGAAAGTCAAAATAAAAATAGAAATTAGCTAAAGAAAATTGAGTGAACTTTATTTTACATAAATCAACAACTTTGGTGAGATATTTATTTTTCATTACTCATACACGGAAAGTAGGTCTTCTATCTTTCTTCTTGTCTATGGATGCACTCGGGTATGTCGTGTTTCATTTGAATTCCAATAAAAATGTGACAACTAGTTTTTTTTAATTATTTGACAGCTGTCAGTTGAAAACGATTCTCCCTAGGGCTGAAAAGTATTACTTTCAACCCGCTTCTCAGGCAACTTCAGACCTACTTTCCGTGTATGAGTAATGAAAAATTAGTAAAACGTAGATAGGTAATGTGCTTATCATAATAGTGAATATTATTATATGTACTTGAAAAACCCTGTACTAAAATCTAAAAGACCAATAATTAAATCCTGTTAACTAGGTTTTATAGTAAAACATTTTTCATGTCGACCCAATCTCGAAAGTAATAAAAATGTCTGCAGGCGACAACGAGCAATTGTTCGGCCCGCCAGGATTTTAATTATCGCCTACACTATCCAGATACAATGAGAGAATTCTCATTTATACTCTATTTTTTTATCTACTTATATGAAATTTGGAATGGAGTTAGCTCATACCCAGGATTAACACGTTATTATTTTCCATCGTTATATCTAATCTTCACATTTTTCGACGAATTTTGGGAATATACTAGAAATGTAGCAGCAGGGGGTTCACGGAAACCAGTAAAATTCTGAAAGTGGTCTACGAGAAAAAAAAATTGACAACCTCTGTTCTATAAATCTATAATATAGGATCGTTGTTTGGTTACAATAGCACCTTATTTTGCAGGGGCGCAGTATAGCCAGCTATGTGCAATGTGTGAGCATCCAGATGTGTGTGACTACCCAGACATATACAGTGGTTACGAGGGCGCGTTGCGGTGTTTGGCCCACAACGGGGGTGAAGTTGCCTTCACAAAGGTCATTTTTACCCGCAAGTTCTTCGGGGTATGTATATAAACGTATTTTTCTTACATATTTGTTATTCGTTTATTTTAGTTGAGCTGATATTCCAAATGAAAATGGTGAATTTCGGAAAAAAATAGTACAAGCGCACTTCTAGTACGACCGCCCAAGAAAATAATATACTACGTCCCAAGGAACTATCAATGCATTAGTTACATGGTTATTAAAGATTTTGTTTATTCGCCCTTTGAATACCTTATCCATTTTTTTTAAGTTTTTGGGGAAGGTGGTCTCATAATTTTCAAGTGCAATGCTTAAACTTATTTCATTAATAAGATAATCGTGTTCATCAATAAATTTTCCAAACTGACAAAAATATCATTGTTTTAATAACTTTAAAAGAACACTATGTAATTAATTCGCAATTAATTTTTACCCGGTATCCAACACTAACCAAAATGAATTGTCTAACAGTGACTAAACAGAAAAATACATATTCAGGAACTGAAACTAAGCACACATACTTAAGAGGGTGTAGAGTGTAGACAGTGAAATCGCCGGTTTTAGATTTAATCTATGCAATAGTACATCAAATTTTAACTCCCTGAATAAAATAATGTGGATATTACTTCACATCAAGTGACTAGATTGGATATAATAAAAGAATAAAATCTTATTTTCAACTAGGTAATATTAATTTATTTTCAATATGTTGCATATAACAGAACATATATATAAATTTTTATATATAATTATTCCAATGAATATTACCGAGTGACCTGTCTAGTAATTTTATAAAAAAACCTATATATTACGAGTTACACTAAAATTACACTAAAATGGCGCGGACTACATTTCTTTTCGGGCATGTTTTATTTGGTCGGGAGCGGGACGTGTGAGGCCCGGGGGTGAAATCTGATTTTTTGCCAGCTATGAGCGCCCTCTTAATAAAAATTAATGGAATCAGGGTGAAGTCCATTAGTTTTAGATGCCTACACAATGTACACAATACACACCCTAAAGATTTTAGTAGTAACTTTGATGACCTTTAAGTATAAAAGCCACTTTAACCGCGCCCCTCGTGACTTTAGCCCACAAAGTCTTTGAGGAGCGTAAAGTGGCCTAAACCTCAAACAAGTGAAAAAAGAAAAATATGACTTGGCTGTAGGAGAGTCTATCTCTAAAAATTCAAGTTGCCTACAAGCGGTGGTGATAGGAGGTTCAGTCTCCATTACAAAGTTCCAAGTTCGATCCCAGGCATGCGTCTCTGACTTCAAATTATTCATAATTATTCCTATTCACAATATTTACAATGATTCTTAGAAACTGACTTAGATTAAAATAAGTGATAATTAAATACTTATTTTAAAGGTGAAGTAAAATGTTTTGACAACCTCCCTGGCGCAGTGAGCTGTGGTCTTGTAACTGGGAAGTATCGGGTTCGATTTCCGGCGGGGTCAATTTGGGAATTTATAATTTCTGAATTGTCTCTGGTCTGTCTGGTGAGAGGCTTTGGCCGTGGCTAGTTACCACTATACCGTCAAAGACGTGCCGCCAAACGCTTTAGCGTTCCGACACGATGGCGTGTAAAACCGATTAGGGGTATGAATTGAATTTACACTGCTATACCCCTTCCAAGTTAGCCCGCTACCATCTTAGACTGCATCGTCACTTACCATCAGGTGAGTTCACAGTCATAGACTACCTTCTCTTAAAAAAAGAAAAACATTGTGTACCTGCGATGCCTGAGAGTATTCCATAAAGTTCTCAAAGGTCTGCCAAACTAAGCTTGGACTAAGCGAGGTATACTATGGCCATAGACCTACGTCATATGGTATATGGCCTACACCACGTATCTACTGCGCGATTGACGTTATCTTTTACAAAGCACGCACAAAAACCGCTCTATAAGGGCACTCCAAAGCAATTGACTATTAGAATCTTTTTCTTATCAGTTACCAGTTGGAACCACCCCAGCTAGCCAGTCTTCGGAGAACCCTGACGACTTCGCGTATCTTTGCGTGGACGGATCTAAAGTACCGGTTCGAGAGAAAGCATGTTCGTGGGCTGCTAGACCTTGGCAAGGGTTGTTGGGACATAACGACGTGTTGGCTCAACTTTCACCTTTAAGGGAGAAGATTAAGCAATTGGCCAATGCTGGTAAGTGACTAAACATGTTCTGAATTTTTCTAGAAATTTTTCTATTCTAAAATATTAAATCAAAGCTTAAAAAAACGACTAAAATGTATGAAAAAGCCGAAACACTCTCTTTTTGGGTAATATTTTCTGTAACTTACTATTTTTTTTATCACCTAAACTTTATATTAAAATAAAGTTTATATCTTCAAGTATATAAATAAATTTACAATTTGTCGAAATCTGGAACTTTTTTTTTTTCGAGTGTATGAGGGGCGGATTTTCGGCCTTATCAACCCACCTCCTTTCAATTCAATCGCACCTGTGAAAGTTTGTAAGACCATTTAATCGAGTAAGAAATGAGCTGGTGATCTTCATACGCCTGAACAGATCTTCATAAATTATAGCTAAGAACCATCTCGCTTACGTTCGCTTTCAAAGAGAAAAAACCGCATCAAATTCGTTCCATTCGTTTGAAGCTACGCCACATGCACACACTCAGACACACAGAACAGTCAAACTAATAACACCCCACTTTTTTGTCGGGTTAAAAATGGCTGAGATCTCGTAAAAGGCTTGAACCTGACCTTCTTAACGACAACCTCCTAGAGAAAATGTGTTTTAGTTTATGATACAAATATTCTTTTATCTGTAGGTGCTGGTAGTAAACCCGAATGGTTCACGAAAGTCCTAGGCTTGTCTGATACGATCCACCATGTAGCTGACAACATCCCCATCAAACCTGTCGACTACTTGAGCAAGGCCAACTACACTGAGGTCATCGAAAGAGGTCACGGCCCACCAGAACCAGTAGTCAGGTAAATACGAGTACTTCGCTAAAAACAGCCAAAATACACAGAATAAATGACCGGTTCCCATCATTCAAGTAATTGCTGGATCTAGTAAGTTTGGCTCGTACCTTCTGACTGTACCGTCATTATCAAAATGTTGTTCTTCTAAGTATCAATTGCTAAAAAAAACAGCCAAATTAATACACATAATAAATGATCGGTTCCTATCATTCAAGTAATTGCTGAATCTAGTAACTTCGCCTATAGTACTGATTGCACCGTTAGAATCATAATGTTTGTTCTCACACATTATTGTGTTGTGGCGTGTTGTATTGCGACTTTAAAGAGACAGCTCCGAAAGTGGCCGATACGCTGACGCTTAATAGCTCCGATTAATCGATTCTTGCGACACATTACAACACAATTTGTTTGCAGCTTTATTCCAGCTAGACTGCAGTTTCATTGAAATCATACGAAACTGCTAAAAATTAGAATACTAGTGCATTAACTGGACTAGATTGCTCTCTGGATCGTGTTCATCGTGTCTTATAGAATTCAGTAGAACAATGCAACTATCAAGTTAACAATACTGGAAATGGACGGTATTGGAATACCTAATGTGAACCAGCCTGAATAACACGAACATCGTTTATTCTGATATTTTTCAAGGTCTTTCGACGACAGTTTTTGTACTTAACTGTGATCTTACCGAAAGTGATGAATAATGAATGATGCAACCTCGAATTGTACACATTATTAATGATTATCCCACAAAACTTCGTAGCGAACTAGTTAAAGGCTACATCAGGCAGATGAAATATCCTGCATATAGGTATAGGTATAGGTAGATCAGAAAGATTTTAGACTTCATTCGTGGTTTAATGACATAGGTAATTTTATTATGATAAATTATACGAGCACGTTACTACCACGATAATTGTTTTAGTTGGAATTGTCCAATTGCATGGACCGTGGTCATGACGGGACCACGATCCATGCAATTGGATCGAAATATCGACAATTCCAACTAAAACAATAAATAATTATCGTGGTAGGTACATACTCGTATAATTTATCACAATTAGGTAGATCAAGGGTAGATCCACCAAATGGAACCAAAATTGACTCAAGAAGCACATGTCCAATGTGATTTTTTTTCATTGATAGCGCAAAATTCCTTACTATAATTTTAAAATACCTCTTATCTTACCTACCGAACTTACTTATACCTACCGGAATTCTGCTACAAACATTCTCTCATATCTAGTAAATTTTCTATGTTCTAACTAACCTCTTCTGTTTACCCTAGGTTGTGCGTAGTTTCCAATGTAGAGTTGGCCAAATGCCGCGCAATGTCGGTGTTCGCCTTCAGTCGGGACATTAGACCCAAACTAGACTGCGTCCAAGAGTCGTCCGAAGAGGCCTGCCTTAAAAGTGTAAGTAAAATGTAGAAGAATAATAATGACTTAAGAAATCATTGACTTGTTACCTCATATTTAACTATCAAGTAACATAATTACCTACCTATATCAAGAATTTTCAGTTACGTTTAAAACTCCATAGGTCCAAGACAACGGTTCAGATTTAGCATCCGTGGATGGTTTGAGAGTAGCGTCGGCTTCCAAACAATACAACCTCCACCCAGTCTTCCATGAAGTGTACGGTTCTACAAAAACACCCAATTACGCCGTAGCAGTTGTCAAGAAAAACACTCCATACAAAAATGTTGAGGACTTGAGAGGAAAACGGTAAGTCTCTGCTTCTTTCATCTCGATTCTTAGCTCTTTAATCATCAGGTTGAGCCAGCTTTGATTTTTTTATAAGTAGGTAGGTAGTTACATTATTGAAATACCATAAAACGCAATCGCAGTTTCTGGGTGCGACTGTCTACGACAACGCAACTAGGCGGTGGCAAGACCATTCACAGAATCACCAATGTATGGCGATATTTTTGCGTATACGTTGTGGTCAGTCCTTGTCTTGGGCCCTTAACTATGAATGTGGTTCTATACAGCCATGCCATGCTTAACTGGGTTCAATAGTGTTGAAACAACTTATTTTGTTCAGTTCAGACCCAATTTCAATCCATCTCCTTTTTGGGAAGAGAAATGAAATATAATTTTGTGGTTTTGGTTCAGATCCTGTCACAGCTCTTACAGCAATTTCGGAGGATTCGCCGCGCCCCTGTATTACCTCATCAATAAGGGAAAGATCACTTCAGACCAATGCGTGAAGAACTTCGGAGACTTCTTCTCAGGATCATGTCTACCTGGAGTTGACAAGCCAGAGAATAATCCAAGAGGTAAGTAATTACTAATTAGAAATGCCGTTATGGGTGTAGACTGTAGGTATACTGTATATCTACGTAGAAGGCGGTAATGTTGTTAGGTCCTTGTGGTAGGTAATTTTTCTGACGTTATAGGTCTTTAATTTGCCTTTGAGTAATAAACCAAAAATCCTCTTCTACATATTATGTTCTCATCAGATTTCGAGACTCCAAACTACGAAGATAATGCCAAAAATTTAAATAATATCTCCTCTCACTAGAGGTTGCCTGGTAGAAATTGCTTTGTACTCGTATATTTTAGTTTTCTCTAAATGTGTGGAATGAAGTTAATCAAATCGATCATTAAAAAGTTAAAGGTCTTAATGTTCATATTCGACAGGTGACGACGTCTCCAAATTGAAGAAGCAATGCTCTGCCGACAACAAACCTTGGGTGTGTCTTCAGGAAGACAGAGCTGATGTAGCTTTCGTTTTAAGTAAGCCACCACAAAGTTACTTTCTTATCCATCAGTAGGTACCTAGCTACCTCAGTTTTTGTGTTTTTATTTTACTCTACTGCAATCATTCCTGATGGAAACCATTGATGATTGAGAATCGTGAGAGAACCTACCTTACTTGTCACTAATGACTGCAGTGCCCTAAGGTCCCAATAACTACGACATAATTTTTTTTTAAATTGCGACACTAATGTCTGTTCCGTTCACACTCCAATGAACCAGGTGTGGCAATAAATTTCGCAAGTTCTAGAACTGCTAATCACACTCGATACCTAAGTACATACAAATACATTGAGTATGTATAGTTTTTTTTCTTCTAAACGGTTCATCCCAATTATCAGTATCACTCCTTCCAGGTGCGGATTTATCCAACTTCGCCGCATCACAGTACGAGCTTCTCTGCCTGAATAGAGATTCCGGCGGTCGCGACAGTCTTGCCAACTTTGCCACATGTAACATTGCACTGGCGCCAACAAGGACTTGGTTATCAGCCAAGGACTTCCTGTCTGATGTGTCAATAGCCCATACTCCATTGAGCTTGGCGGAATTGCTTGCCGACCGAAGCGACCTGTTCAATATTTACGGGGAATTCTTTAAGAATAACAATGTCATCTTCAATGTAAGCATTTTTCAAACATTTATTTTATACACTTTATGGAGAACTATACCTACTCTCCTTCCTATACATATATATACCTATCTTGTACATAAAAGGAAAAGGTGACTGACTGCTCTATCAACGCACAGCTCATTTTCAAATTTTGCATACAGATAGGTATTATGACGTAAGCGTTTGCTAAGGATTTTTGAAAATTCAACCCCTAAGGGGGTAAAATAGTGGGTTGGAAAATCGAATTTAATGTGAGTGAAGTCACGGGTAAAAGCTAGGTATTAACATAAATAAATAAGACAATGGTTGTGAACTCAACCATTTTTTTTTTGTTGTTTCAGAATGATGCAAAGGGTTTGGCAACTACAGAGAAAATAGACTTTGAAAAATTCAAGAATATGCATGACGTCCTGAATATTTGCGGAGTTATTTAAACTTTTTAACTGTACCCATGTACACATGTTAAATATTTAATATTATATTAATAAGATAAAAGGAGACTGCAAAATAAAATCTCATCAAAACAAATCAATTTATATTTATTTAACAAAATTTATTACATCACTTAAAATGAAAATAAATAATAATACCGAAAAGTCAACAATTTCTATTTATCTTACTATCCTGTCATAATTATAAGGCGGCTAGGAATAATGTAACGGCAAGGGCTCCACCTAACATCGCATAGCCAGTAGAATATACTTCTTTGATTGTTAAACCTTTAGCGGTATCCCAGTAAAGATGTCTAATTCCGTTAGCGAAATGGTAACCAAAAGGTGCGGCAAGTAATACCTTAGCTAAAAAGATGGTTGCAGGTGATAGGTTTAATCCTTCAATCATTGTAATATAGTGAGAGACGTCATGGGGGAGCATCAAAGCTCCTAGTCCAAGAGTTGTGGCATATCCAGTTAAGATGATACCTAAAACAACATAAAGTAATAAATAACAATGACACTAACAAAAAAAAAATTGATTTTTTTAAATTATAAACTAGTTAAAAAAATTGTTGTAATTTCGTAATGACTAGCAGAAACTCATTAAAATGATATTTCAATAATGATATGGGCAATTAGGAAAATTTTAAGGTTCACACTTTCCTCAAGCGAAGGTGATATGCTATAATATAAATTTGAAAGTAGGTATCTGTTACCCTTTCATATCACACTAATCTTGACTGAATAGTGTGTTTCTCTAATTAATTAGTGACACAATGTGATGTGAGTGAAACGTCAATTTTGATAGCTATCAGCCACCAGAACGGCTTATTGTTTTCAATAAAACAGATTGCTGCGTCGCAGACATGATAAAAGGAAAAAAAAACTAATCTTGACGAAATATTTTTTTACTGAATGAACTGACCAACCTTACCTTTACCAGGCCTGGCGCACTCCGCAGTAAACTGCGGAGCTATAAGTACATGGCGTACCTCTTTGCCTAAATTCAGACAGTGCGAAGGGATAAGATTTACATGATAGGAAAAGTCTAGGTGAATAAGGACCAGTGATGTGCACACAGGGTAGGCATTAAGCAGGCAGAAAATCTCCACTATGAGTTATAAAAACTTAAGGGTAGGTTTTTTATAATTTGTATAATGCCTTTTTGTTGTTTTTCATAACTCATACTGGAAATTTCTTCCATTTTATATTATCTCCTACCCTGTAATACATCCTATGCATGCCACTGATAAGGACGGTAGGTAAGTAGTGCTGTGTCAACCTGAATTGCACTTTATTATGTGGTAACAAGAGTCGCTATTTATTCAAAGCATTTTTCGGCGTGAATTTTCTATACCTTTAGGTACTATTAGGTATTCTGTGCCTTTACCGAATCTTAGTATGATAGATAAACAGAAGGAAAAAATGGGTACAGACCTGCAGTTCTATGCGTAATCGACAGAATACTTGTTAACTGGAACTGGTAGATTGTAAGATGTGGCGACAGTGGCCTTTGCAAGCGTTCGTTTTTAACCTCATAATGCTCCTGCTTTGGAGGTTCAAACTTTTTAAATGTTATCTTGGGCGCGGATGCCGCTTGAGCGTACGTAGCTGACCCCAACGCGGTCCGAAATTTTGCCAAATTCAGCAGCGATGAATTTCCTAATCTAAAAACCATTCAATAACATTGAAATATTGTTTACCTTAACAATTATTACATAATAATTTAAAGGTCAACATACCTGCCGCAGCAATAAAAAGCCATTTTAATTTAATGCCTGATTATATACCGATTACAAATAAACGGCAAACAAGTCAATTGCAAAGTTAAATATTGCAATATTTATTTTTAAAATAAATCGCACCACCACTCGATCGCTGTTGAAATGACAATTTGTTGACAGTTTTAATTTTGACAGCCATGTCTATTTAACTCAAAGTGTCAGAATGTAGGATAAATGCTCCGAAGCGTCTTCTTATTTTTTAGGTGTATTATATTAATAATATTTAAATTTATTTTCCTGTACAAAATAAAAAACATTAATTAAACTTAAATTAACAGAGACACTCTGGTTTTCCTTCAAAACGTGTTCGCCTTTTCATAGAAAAGCTGTCTTTGTAAACATTTCTTTTGACATAGCTGTCAAAATAATGTCGCTGTCTGTGGTTGTCAAGAATGTCAACTGTCAATCGTTCAAATTGAAATGCAAATTCAAATTGCAAAAATATTTTTCTAATCGTGAATCCAATCTTATTATAAAGCCTTATATTAATTATCCCAAAACATAAATGTTACGCGTGTTACTTCTTACAACAATCGCTGGTTGTTTAAAGGTTAACTACAGCACTACTGCCGTTTCCATGGCGCTTAGGAGTGTAGACTTTGAAGTGTTTGGACGGGTTCAAGGAGTGTTTTTCAGGAAGGTATTTACCTACTATACTGTTATTATTCATAGATTATCTCATTACAAGTTAAGAATATGTTCCAACCAACCAAAATTCCTCTACGACACCGGCGGTCAGTCTCAACACACAAGTGCATTGACTATTCCTTCACTCTCATATCAACAACACACAACCAGAGAGAACAGGCGCAGGACTGATTACTTTCCGAGGCATATGGATATGTCTGGTACCATGAACTTCCCTACTTCAAGCTACTCAATTACAGAAAACCTCAAACTTTTTATACTGGCTTAACCTGGGATTCGTACCCAGAATCCCACGATTTGCAGCGTGATTCCTGATATTTGAGACCAGCCTTAGCCCATAATTTAGTTGTAACTGTGATGGATTTATCCATGTATAAAAAAACATTTTATCATGACTTATTAAACAGGACTGTCCTTTTCCTTTTCCAATTTAAGTGTAACTCCAAAACCGAGGCATAAATATTTTATTTAACAGAGGCATATAATAGGTTACTAGCTGATAATTATTATGACTTTGTCTACATGGATTTATGTTAAGTCCCGTGGGAACTCAATTTGCACAGTAAAAAGGATGCAAATTACCTCTATGCTGAATTATGACAATTAGTTCATCAACTTAAATCTGAAAAGGAAACTTATTAGGTACCTACTGATAACATTAGTATAGTGATATAATTTTTTTTTTATAGTACACAAAAACTCAAGCAGAGAAGTTAGATCTCAAGGGATGGTGCAGGAATACTTCTCGTGGTACTGTAGAAGGCCAGATGCAGGGGCCTTCAGACAAAGTGGAATCTATGTAAGTAGTCTGAAGAGCAATAGTATAAATATAACTAGTTTTTAGATTTGTTGCTGTTTTATATGGTTAATTTAATGATGTGCTGATAGTATCCAAACTGAATAATATATGAGTGGAAGACTAAAATTATTTGTTACTCTGCTATTAACTTACTTTAATTCAAACTAGATGATGCTCGTGACTTTGTCCACATTCATCTCTGTATCAGATTTTATCAAGATTGGTTCAGCCATTTTAAAGACTAGGTTAAATAAATAGGCAAGCAGACAAAAAAGTTAAAATCATGTGTTTGGGTATTAACATATGTTATTCAAATAATCATAAGCTTGAAACAGGCAGTTTTTTGAATCACATGTTTAATAAATAATAATTTATTAGGTGAGTAAGTTACATGACCTATCATACCCAACAGCAAATTTCAATAACTAGCCAAATTTAAATCTTAACCTTAATTTATTTTAATCCTGTAGGGATACTTCTCTCACAGCTCTCCATCTATCGCTAAATAACTCTGTATCTTCTTATGAGGACCATAGATCATGTTTCATATCCGTAAGGCCCAGCAATTAAACAGTGTTTTTTAAGGTTTTCGCTAAAGTATTTTACCTAAGCACTTAGGCTGAAATCTATAGACCACAGTCTCACTCTGCTCTAACTCAAGAGATAGTTAAAACGAGACAGATTAATGTCAGATCATATTTGTGTCTCGTTTTAACTCTATCTTAAGTCCAAAATAAATCAGAGCACAGTCTATAGATATCAGCAAGAAATGCTAAGTTTGAATAAAAATTAAAAAGTGTCATCATTTTCCTCCATCAGTCACCTTAGCAACACACAATCCTATTATCCTATTTCCTATTAAGTAATCCTATTAATATTATAAATGCGAAAGTTTAAATGTTTGTTACTTAATCACGTCGCATCGACTGAACTGATTTGGCTGAATTTTTTTTTTTTTTTTTGTTTTGCTATTTTGCAGCCATCTACAATCAGTCCATCTATGACTATAAGTAGATTCGATGTAAGCGTCGTGAGTTGAGAGAAGGTCACTCCATCAAGAAACTCTTCTCGTTATGCAATTGCTGGCCTGGGTTCACAGTGACAGTTCTTCCACTGTGGTTCGCTTTAGCCTTTTGATTTTGCTGAAATTTGGCACAGAGATAGACTATAGTCTGGACTCTGGAATAACACATAGGCTACTTTTTAACCCGGGAAATAAGAGAGTTCCCGCGAATATTAATCCACGCGAACGAAGACGCGGGAATCAACTTGTATTAAAAATATTTCATCTTCAGACAGGTTTTGTGACGATCGCAATTCAATGATGACAAGTTTCGTAATACAAGACACGGGAGTCGATGTAGGTCACACAGGAATCAAAATCGCAATAATGAATCTGCACGAGAGTGGCGTAGGTTGTATGTGTACCTACTCTTTTGATTCACTTCCGTGTGCCTCTGACGATACTTCCAAATGAATCTACGCTGAATAGAACGACATTCATTTGTTGAAAATCCATTGAAAATCGCATGTTTTCTGTTTTCGACTTTTTCACTTTGTGAGATGATGCAGTAGGCAGTGGCGTAACTATACCGTTTGAGGCCCGTGGCAAATTCATCGGATGGGGCCCTCCCTCACCCAATATAAAGAAACTCAACCAATGAGATAGGCCCTTCAGGCTGGGGGCCCGTGGCATTTTGCCGTCTTGCCACCAACCAGTTACGCCACTGGCAGTAGGTAATTTGTTTTTCGAGATGTATCTTGTTTTCTGTTGGGATATTACAGACGACTACTTATTCTCTGTCTCAGTGAACTGTCAAATGCATTTTGTATTACGATGACGTAATTTGACAGTTCTTATTTAGCAACTTGCCATTGTTTCCCCACTGAAATTGTCAAAAATATAGAATACGGCAACAGGTAGGTATTTTCGAAAACATGCTAGAACGCTGGACACATAAGACAAATAATCGGTCAAAAATGCGAGTCGGACTCTCATACGAAGGTTTCCGTACCAAAAAAACACCGAAAAAAATATGTTTTTAGTAGGGGAGCCCCCTTTATTTTTAATTTATTTTTATTATTCTTTAATATAACGGCAACAGTAATACACATTCTCCGAAAATTTCAACTGTCTACCTATTACGGATCATAAATAGTGTAGGCTTAGTAATAGAGTCCCGTTTGGTTATCCTTCGGGCACGGAACCCTAAAAATGCTTTTACCGGAAGCGAGATCGCAAGATGACGAAAAAATCTGGGGACTGCCGCGGTAAAGCTATTGCATAGCATTTTTTATCAACGCCATCTAGCGACTCACCGCTAGATGGCGTTGATAAAAAATGCGCCATCTATAGTCTGATTTTTAATTCGGTGGAATTCTGACACTTGTCATTTTATAAATCGAGCGAGTTATTTGTATGAAAAACAGTATTACCACCTGTAGTTCGATTTTACCCCAATCTATCTGTCAGGCATTTGTCATAAATATCTATGTGCGGCAATTGATATTTATTTTTCTAAGTTTAAATTTGATATCTTTTTTGTGGGATTTTTTAAATCTCTGGTAACATTAAGATACGTCAGAATTCCACGCAATTAAAAATCAGACTATAGCGGCTCACCGTAGAGGAATCCCGTGTCAGGTTATTTTCGTTACGGAATTTCTGGATTCGGTCTCCACGCTGGCCCGCGATAGAAGCTATGCAATAGCTTAAAAATCGATTATTTACTAGGAGTAGCACAGAATACATAATAATAATATGTAGTAGGTACTAAGCAGTAGATAAGCGTTCGGATGTGTTCACATAGTAGGCTAAATTGAACGCTCATAAATCACAATAAGCTGTGAACATAATGTGAACACACCCCAAAGTTCTGTGACACAGGACTACTCAATGTCGTGATATGTAGAGAAAGCATCTATGCTAATTTAATAACTCTAATGGGAGCTCTAATGCATAAACAACTGCTTTGTTCATGACTCTCAAGGGAGCTACTTGAAGGACATAGAACAACAGTACCTACTCGGTCGTTGCAGATTAACTTTGAGCAAATGAGCTGTGACGTTTAATATCTTGATTGGTTAAAGTGATGCCAACCTTCACTAATCCTTACTAATATTATAAGTTAGCTTTTGCTAGCGACTTTATCTGCGTGAAATTAGGTTTTTTAAATATCCCGCGCGAACCCCTGTTTTTCTGGGATAAAAGATAGCACTTGCCAAGTTTTTTTTTAAAGAATATCAGCCAAGCTGAACTTGACTGATATTCTCCTCTCCCCTCCAAATAAGTGAAAACTTGTGTTAGGAGTGGGTACTACAATAGTGCACCGGGCGGGGATCGAACCTGCGACTTTTCAGTTTTCGGTCTTCACCCTTTAACCGTTGGGCTATTGAGGCTTAAAAGATTTTCCAACTATATCCATGCAAAAAATCACTTCGATCCGTTGTCTTCCAGCGGAATTTTTAAAAATCTAACTCTTCCACGTGGACGAAGTCGTGGACATAAGCTAGTTCTAAATAAAATCATCGTGGCTTAAAAACCTTCACTGGTATGGGAAAAATACCCGATCCTTGGTCCGTACAGCAGCGTCCAAAGTGAAAATACCTCCTATAGGAGACAACACTTCAAGATGAAGAAGTAGAACTACACTAAAGTACAACATGGGGTTATTCAAGGGGCGAACAAATTCCTGAAAAGCCGGCAACGCATTGGTTGTGCCTCAGGTGCTACAAATGTTCATGGGCGGCAGTAATCACTTAACATCACGTGACCCGCCTGCTCGTTTCCTCGCTAAAAATATTAAAAAAAAAAGATAAAAGTCTTCAGACTATTTTCAGCAAAGCTGTCTTTAGTCCTCGAGACCCGTCGAACCTCGTCGTTCTATCGTGTAATGTGACTATAATCTTTGCAGCAAACTTGTAAGGAGCATTTCGGTCACTTCCAAAGACCATTTTCTACAATAATAACAGCCATTAAAACTAAAACTATTCTAATTGTGAACAAAACAGATTTGTGACGCAATCTAGAATGCTTCGGAACGCTGTGCGATAATTGCTCATTGAACAAAGTAGCTTTCTTTGTTGAGATCTGTCTTTGAATGGTTCGTGACAACCTTTGATGAAGAGGGAATTTTCCGACCATTCTGATTATAAGAAAATATAGCTATTATATGGACAAAGACGTATATACTTTGAATATTGATGACAAATGATATTTACTTTGTTTAAAAGCGTTTTAATGATACCTTGCTGTGGACAGCAAATTATTGAAATAATGTGATGGTACCTAACATTAATAAGCTAAAAATGTCAACGTGCCGCTAAGCGATGGCATAGAGGCAAGTTAGCCCACTACTTCTTAGACTGCATTGTCACTTACCATCAGGATAAGTCACATTCGTGTGTTATCTTGTCATGAATAAAATGAAAAACCCGTTTCACGCTTTTGCTGTAAATACTAAATATCATCGTTTCAAGTGTTTTTTCTAACTTCAGAGCCATCGAACTATAACGCTTAGAAGCGCAATTAGCTATTTAGTAAGCCTTTAAAGGCCAACTACGCTGTATCGTCATGTTAGTACAACAAGCTCGCAGAAAATCATTGAAAAATAACGTACTGTACTGTGTAAGGGTGTCGTAATTCATTACAAAAACCAACAAAAACACAATTATCAGTACCAGTACAAGAAAATAATTACATGGAGTGCCATGTTAAAGGGACACATTAATTGGTTGTGAGCCCACGTTTGGAGAGGAAGTTTGTTAGAAACTTCTTTTCTTATAGTTCCTGCAATTCACGAGGGCGCGTGACTCATGGTTGTGTGTGTGTCGTATCTGTTTAAGGTGAGCGAGAGCTTGCTCACACCTGACCGCTCCCACCTAGACTCCTGACAGGCACGCACACTTACGCAATGTGCATGTACACGACTTAACCACAAGTAGAGCTCACACGCCCTCGTGAATTGAAAGAACTATACGGTTATAATTCTATGTTCAGGGCAAATGGAAATATTGGGAAGTGGTTCTAGGTCGCGTAAACAAACTACAAAGTAGCCTATACCGAGCGGGCTGGTCTAGGTCATACATTTCAAATCTATTCGCGCGCATCCGCTTTTCTCTAATGAGGAGCCGGAATGAATGCAGCTTTGCTGAACTTATTCAGACGGGTAGTTTCCGTGCATAACTAAATGGCTATTGAAAATGCGTTGCAACTTGCAATTGAATACTTTCAGGACATCGAAATATAACGCCTAGAAGCGCAATAGTCGACGTGGTGATATAAGGCATTTTTAATAAGCCTTTAGAGGCCGCCTACGCAGTATCGAGCTCGCAGAAAATCATTAAAAAATGACTTACTGTTTCTTAAAGGTTGCCAATTGTAATGGTATACCGGTGAAGTTTGCCACTTCCCATGTTACCAGTAAGTACAAATGGCATTCAGTTATGAAGTGGATGGCAATCACCGCTAATTGGCCGACACTCTGATTATTGGCTAAAATACATTGCTGGGGCAAGAATGCTATGAATTCAGCCAATCACCACAATTGAGATAAAAGCCTTCTCACAACACTGGAGTGTCAAGTTTTATTCTCATTATTGTCCAACTGACAGTATCCACTCTTTATGCCTGCTATATTGATTACTAGCCGATGCTTGCGACTTCGTCCGCGTGGATTTAGTTTTTAAAAACGCGCGGGAACTCCTATGTCACTCTCCAGGTCCCCAACTATATCCATGCAAAAAATCACTTCGACCCGTCGCTCTGTTGCAGCGTGATTAAAGGACAATAGCAAACAAACCGACTTTCACATTTATAATATTAGTATATACCCTGCTTTAAAATAAAAGCTGTTCTGTCTTCTAATTGAATAATTTGATGAACAATTTCAATTGCTTTTATATTGTGCCGAGTTGTTGCTTGAATTCCATTCTCTTTCCTACGATTCCCTCAGGAGAAAACTTGCGATGCTTATTCTCTGGGACCCTCTCGAAATGTATCATGACATGACATATACAACGACAAGAAAAGAGGACGACCCTATGCAATTGCTATCAAATGAATATGTATGTTTTTAACAAGAATTCAAAATGAGAAAAATGTTCATGTTCCAAGTAAAGGTTTATGTTTGTGAGGGTACTTCAAGATTAATGATGATGAAAGTCCGTAATTCTTTAGTAGTCATAACATTAGCATAGAGGCACTATTAAAGAAGTGAACGTGGTATAGCTTTGTTGCCGTCGCGATAGGGTAGTTGAAACTTGGCAATAGCATTATCCAGTAGGTAAGTAAGTATACTTTATTGGATGGCTAAACTAGAATGTAAAAATAATTTTGCCATGTATAGTGTTAGCCTCATGTTTAAAATTGATTACGAAATATTGAAATAGTAAAGATATACAACTTTAATGTATTGAAGGTAGGGTCATATTTAAATTGATCTTTTGTTATTTGAAGGTAGTTTGATAAAATCGCTATTAAACATTGTTGCTGTGCGGCGCAGGTGCGGCGCAGGTGTTCGTCTGTCGCGCCGGACTGGCGCCAGCCGTCGGATATAAATAGGCGGGTTTGACGTTGCGAATTCAGTCTCTCCCAGAGACTCATACGGCTATTGGATGCTCCCGCGTCTAGGTCGTTGTATTTGATTAAGGAATTGCGATAGCAATCGCGTCCTAATCAAATAAATATTGTCGGAGGTTAGGATTAGTGTAATTGATTAAATTATATTTTTGATAAATACCCACGCGTGCAGATGGTGGTTTTGTCTGACGCGTTGTGGTTAAATTGATTAGATGTGAGGTCAGGGGCCGTTATAAAGGGGCGGTTGGAGACGGCTGTAGGTAGGGTTTCAGCGTTTTAAGAGATCAGATCTCTTAAGGCGTGATTAGGTTTAGGACCTGATGATTCCCACTTCTGGACTGTGTGTGCTTGTGTAGTGAGTGTTGTCCCTTTTAGTTCAGAAGTGGGATAATAGAGCCACGTTGCCTTGATTTGCTCGCGTCATCTTCACAGTTTGTTGTTTTGACAGTTGACTATTATTGACTTGACTGAGGGCGAGGTAAGCCTGTGACTGGAGGGCGAGGTAAGCCTATGACTGAGGGCGAGGATAAGCCCATGACATGATGACGTGACCATGACATGAATTAGTGATTGTAGTTATGACGGATGGGAAACACGGGGACGTGTTTGGTTTCAGGATGGCCGAGCTGTTAGCCTCATGTTTAAAATTGATTACGAAATATTGAAATAGTAAAGATATACAACTTTAATGTATTGAAGGTAGGGTCATATTTAAATTGATCTTTTGTTATTTGAAGGTAGTTTGATAAAATCGCTATTAAACATTGTTGCTGTGCGGCGCAGGTGCGGCGCAGGTGTTCGTCTGTCGCGCCGGACTGGCGCCAGCCGTCGGATATAAATAGGCGGGTTTGACGTTGCGAATTCAGTCTCTCCCAGAGACTCATACGGCTATTGGATGCTCCCGCGTCTAGGTCGTTGTATTTGATTAAGGAATTGCGATAGCAATCGCGTCCTAATCAAATAAATATTGTCGGAGGTTAGGATTAGTGTAATTGATTAAATTATATTTTTGATAAATACCCACGCGTGCAGATGGTGGTTTTGTCTGACGCGTTGTGGTTAAATTGATTAGATGTGAGGTCAGGGGCCGTTATAAAGGGGCGGTTGGAGACGGCTGTAGGTAGGGTTTCAGCGTTTTAAGAGATCAGATCTCTTAAGGCGTGATTAGGTTTAGGACCTGATGATTCCCACTTCTGGACTGTGTGTGCTTGTGTAGTGAGTGTTGTCCCTTTTAATAGGGAAATGGTTAGGTCGTCGTTCTAAATAAATTCTGGAAGATTATAATGTTTCAGAAGTACCTATACCAAGCGCAATTGCTTCTTCGTTTGCTGGTTGTTTTTAAAGCCCAAATATCACTTAAATTGAATCTGATGTGGGATTGTCTTAAAATTGTTGGTACAGTGTGTCGATCAAAAAATTCTTTTCAAAAAACCGACTTCAAACGCCACTACAAAGTATAAAAATAATTTTATTTTGTACACGTTTGTTGAAGTCGGGCGGGCCTAAATAGAAACGATGAATCCGATATGGAGCTCAATGATATAGTATATGCTTAGGCCAAGCATACTAATTCATAAATGACGGTTCCTAAGGTCCCATAATTTAGGGGGGAATTCCCCCTGCAGCATCAGGCTTGAGGAGTTGAAGGTAAAAATTTTTATGGGACCATTTCGCGAGCTTCCTCTGTCGATTAAAAAAAAAATCTCGTGAATCGGTCCAGAAACCCCGGAGTAATCGGTGGACATACAAAAAAAAAAAAAAAAGATACCAGCCGAATTGATAACCTCCTCCTTTTTGGAAGTCGGTTAAAAATCACCTGTGATTGGCTGAAATTATGGCGTTCTTACTGCATCCAATATCTTTTTAACCAATAGCGTGAGAGCACCAGCCAGTGACAGATGATAGCAACTACTTACTGTACTTTTTAGACAGTCCCATCAGCTGACCTAAGAATTTTTCTGACCTAAAAGTAATAATGAAAGAATTCTCTTGCCACCCTCGCGCCCGCACCCTCTTTCATAATGAAAACGCCTTAATGACGGGCATTACGCCTCACGTCTATCTCAAGGCTAATGAGAACTTTGGGCGAGTCTTCAGCGCTAAAGACATGTCGCGCGACAATAAATTGCCTTAACAATTTTTCACGAAAACTTATGAACTGCCAACGACAGATTCAGATATGGAATGACAAAGTGTCCAACTAACTTCAAAATTTTCTAAGTTAGCTTCAAGATCATCGTTTTTACGTGGAAGTTGGTAATCAGGTTTACCATACACCCACCAATAGAAACTTTAAAACTGAATTCTAATTTGTAGCCTTTGCAGAGCGTCATCTCTTTTTTTTTTTTCTTAATTGGAATACATACAGTGTCATACAGCATATAATATAAAAACTTAACATGGCTGCCTAAATCTAGATACGTATATTACATTACGTTTAATTTAATGGTTAATGATGCGTGAGTTATTTTGTGAAATATTACACTTAAAATAAATTTAGAAAAGAAACAATAATGAATAATGCCTAATGTTATAATTAATACCTTATAAATAGCACAAAACGACACTCTACGAACCCAAGGTTGTCTTTCTGGGGCTCAGCAAATATTGTACTCGTGTTGTGAGCGTTTTATGTAAGTTATCCATTGTCTCCGCGTTATTCGGGCATGTGCGTAGACGAAGTTGACGACACAAAAAGTTTATACTCGAGAAATCCCCAGTGTAATCTCAAAGCTTAATGACAAACGTTACTCCTCGCATCCATCTCAAAGCTAATGAGAACTTCGGTCGGATCACCATCGTAAGACGTAACTTAATTCAGTTAGACAATGCAAGTTTTATGGCGCTCCTCGTTAAAAGTTCAAAATTATCTGACTCGTTTGAAGAGGAATTCAGGGAATTATGAGCTAATAGCATCTCTTCAAGTAATAAAATGAGGTTCTGCAGTTCATGAAATGACACTAATCTGGCAGTAAATATGTTGCATTATACTTCGGCTGGTTTCGACTTTGTAGAGCACATTTCGATTGTTGCACAATAGCACATAGTGTCACAATTTCACAAATGTATTTGTGTGACGTAGATGATGCTATACGAAGCTGGTCATTTATCTCCTAGGGCTCGATATAACATTTACTGCAGAAAACTGGAAAGTCCGTAATTTTGAAATACGAGTAACTGACTCTTATTAAGCTCACTTATGATTATTTGAATAATACGAGTAGCATAATCCCAAACACATGTTCCTTTATGTTTTTCTATTTATCAGGGAGTAATCTAAGAAATAGCTGGACTTATTTTGAAGGATATTTACGGTTGGTATGTAGAGGATTATTATTATACATGGAGTTGTCAATAGGCGACGCAAGAACGTCTGTGGAAGTTCAGTCCTCTTGGAAAGGTGTCTTGACCTTTGTCCAGCAGTGGACGTCTATCAGCTGATAAAGAAGAAGATCTAGGCTTAATTTTTATGCCCAAACAACAAGGAGTCACGCACGGGCATACCTAAACCTGTATCACAAATTATAGATGTTCGGAACTTCATGTGGAGTGCGAACCTTTAATCAACTAAATATATGAAGTAGTCAGTAAAAGTACATACGTTAATCAGTAGGTACGCTCTAGACCACATAATACCTACTGTTTTGCATAATCTCGCTCAATAGTTTAATAAGCTTTAAACCTTTATTCTCACAAGGGAATATAAGTTTTCAACTCCGACGTATTATCGACGTAATAATCCACCAATGCTAATTAATTAGGTATACCAACTTCGGTAAACGAATAATGTACATATATCCCAACGGAAAGCAATATTCCAACATCGTTAAAACAAGTGAAACTTTATTTATTGCTCGAACCGCACATAACTTCGAAAAGTAAACCGACTGTGTAGGAAAGTCCCCGACCTCCCTGGCGCAATTGTGACCGCTGTGGTCTTATAACTGGGAGGTCTCGGGCTCGATTTCCAGCGGGGGCAATTTGGGTATTTATAATTTCTGAATTGTCTCTGGTCTGGTCTGGTGGGAGGCTTTAGCCAAAGACGTGCCGCCAAGCGATTTAGCGTTCCGGCACGATGGCGTGTAGAAACCGATCAGGGGTTATGGTTGAATCTACACTGCCATACCCTTTCCGAATTAGCACACTGCCATATTAGACTGCATCGTCTTGATCACAGTCAAAGACTATTTTGTCATCGAATAAGAAAAAAAAAATATTAAGTTAATTTTCTGTTATTTTTCTTTTTGTTTATCTATCTTTTTTCTTCTACAGGATCCATTGGCTGAAGACAACTGGCAGTCCGAGTAGCCAAATCGACAAAGCAGTGTTTAAGAACGACAAAGATATATCAGAATATACCTTCAGCAACTTCGATATTAAACGCGACGATTAGTTTCCCATGCTTCTGAACGAAACAAAAATATTGCTTACATCTATTGCCCGTCTTACCATTAAAAATTGGCTCATAGCATAATCATTACTTTCTTTAATAGTCCAGCTTGAGATTGGAAATTGGTTTTTAGACAGATATCTATAGAATATAGATGCTTTTAAGCTGATCTAAGCTTTTATGAGTTTCTTACTCACTCGATCGTACATAAATAACTGAGACTGAATCCGTAGCAATAAAATTAGCAATTTCATTAGCTTATCTTTGAAAGAGATCACTCATTATTGTAAGTATTATTAGGGATTTTAATTTAAAAATTTTGTCTACGGATAATGGTGAGTTTGTGCCAAATTCGGGGATATCAAAACTAAATCCAAGGAAAAATTCGGTTTATCTGCTTCTTGCAATCCTTGAGGCAAATGACTGTGGTAAAAATTACCAACTTTATTTGCGGCACAATGTAAGCCCATGTATTTTTCAAATAGAGTTGGTACTTTTTCCTGGGTTAAGGTAATTTAGCACTAAGATTGAAAGCTGGTAATCTTTGATTCATTTCAATGTTTTCGAAATAGTCAAAAAATCCATTTCGTATCGACATAAGATCGACATCGATGGTTGGAATTTAAATTTAGTTCTGATACGCCTGAATTTTCTACATTTGTTGTTTAGTATTTTAGTTACACGTAGACAGTTTGTTATTATTGTGACTTCAAAAGTCCCTAACGTGATATTATTATTATACCCATCTCATAATATACTTGTCCAGCAGTATTTCTTTTATCTGAATACAGAAATGTTGAAAATGTTTTTGTTTCATTATCTTATTTCCATGAAAAAGGTCGGATCTCGTGTCATACATTCTACATTTCTTCATCCTTTGGAGATAAAATTGAAAGTTTCAGTCCCCTAGCTTGTGATAAAAAGCCCCACCGCTCTTATTTAATGAACACACTCGTATAAACATAACATATTATATACGCTGCAGTTATATGGAAGTTGTAAATTATATAATAATCTCAGAAAAACAAATAACCGGTCAAATGCAAGTCTGACTCCATTCCAAAAAACGCCAAAAAAACACGTTTCTAGTAGGGTCTGAGACCTCCCAGTTAAAAGACCACAGCGCTTGTCACTGCGCCTGGGAGGTCGTCAAAAATGTTTTACTTTTATCCGACTACAACCAAAAGGAAAAAGGAAGAGTTATGATTTTAATTGTATGTATGTACTTAAATGTTTTTATTTAGGTACGTATGTCCCACCGTAGTGCCTACAGCCTACACTACTCAGCTGATTTTGATAACATTTTATACAAACAAAACAATCGCAGTGGCGTTACAGTTTTACAACTTTTATCCTTCATTTATATCAAAAAACTAAGCTGTCACGCTCTTAGATACACTTCAATAATGTAAATGGAGCAAATAACCTTTGCAGTAAATTCTTTGTAATCACATTTTATGTTACAGTAGAAGCTACAAATAGGTACGGTGTTTCAACGTTTATTGCGTTTGTTAGAATTCATTTTGAACCGAATAACTAATCGAACTCGTCTACGCGGTATTTCTGACTATATTCAAACCTGACAATTTTATAGTAGCTACGAACATTAATTGTTTGAGTATTACATATTTTATACAGGGTTAATTATTTAAGGTATTTACCAACAACTTTCTTGAAGTACTTGCGTCATAATTTACCAACAACATTTATATAAATAGCGAGTAGAAACAGGCGAGTCGCCTGATGTTAAATGACTACCGCCCGCCCATCAATGGAGCACCAAAGATACCTCCAATGCGTTCCCGGCTTTTCACGAATTTGTTGATCCGCCCCTTGAATAACCCCATGTTGAAGTCCAGTGGGAACAACGCCAAAAGGCATAAATTCTTAAAAAAATAAAAATTTTAAAAGAATGTCCCCATTAAGTATTGTGAAAAGTTTTTGAAGAAAACTTGTTTACAATTAATTATGTAGGCACACAAAAGCCCATTTACTTAAATAATAAAAGTTAAAAGTTATTGGCATTTTAAAATTGACTTAGTGTATTCAGCTGCTTGAAATTAAAGAAAAGTTTTCAAAGTTCTAACTCCGTTAGACGAAAACAAAAGCTTATCAAGGAAACTACAATAAATTCACAGAAGTTCTTCTGTAAACAGTGTAGACGTGCAACTTTTCAGTGTTCAGAAATAATAAACCATATGTTAGCCGACAATAGGTGTCGACCTTGGAGGCTCTCACGAGGAGTTCAGCACGAAGGGGTAGGAAATGATTACGTCCGAGTCAGTAACCCGGGCGCGTGGTATCGACGGGAGGGCGCGGGCGCGGGCGGCTCGGAAGTGGGTCAGAGGGGCGCGCAGCCGCGGCACTGCGCCCTCGCTCTCCAGCCATGGCGGACGCGCCGCCCGAGGTCCTCGAGCTGAACGTCGGCGGCGTGCACTACGCGACCACGCGCGACACGCTGTTGCGCGAGCCCGACTCGCTGCCGGCCGCCGCGCTGCGCGACCCCGACCATCCGCGCGACGCCCGCGGCCGCGTCTTCTTCGACCGCGACGGCGTGCTCTTTCGATACGTGCTCGACTACCTCCGCGACGGCGGCCTCGTGCTGCCCGAGTGTTTCCGCGAGCACAAGCGCTTGGCGCGCGAAGCCAGGCACTACAGGCTGGGCGGGCTCGAGAGCGCGGTCCGGGACGCGGACCCGCGGCCGCCAAACCGCGAGAAGGGCTGCATCACCGTGGGATACCGCGGGAGTTTCGCCTTCGGGCGCGACGGTCTCGCGGACGTGAAGTTCCGCAAGTTATCCCGGATTCTGGTGTGCGGGAAAGTGACGCTCTGCCGGGACGTGTTCGGGGAGACGCTGAACGAGTCCCGGGACCCCGACCACGGCCTGGCCGACAGGTACACGTCGCGGTTCTTCCTCAAACATTCGTTCATCGAGCAGGCGTTCGACATGCTGCAGGAGCAGGGGTTCAAGCTGACGGCCAGCTGCGGCAGCGGCACGGCGGGCGGCGCGGCCGAGCTCAAGCCCGGCGTCGACTCCGAGGAGAACCGCTGGAACCACTACAACGAATTTGTGTTTGTACGCGAGTAACCGCCCCGCCGAATGTGATACTGCCTTTGCTTATGCAAAGTTTCGAAGTGCAAGACTTCAGTGGCCGCGCCACTTCTCTGTAATGTTCTAATTGATATCAGCTCGCAGGTAACATAGACATCGTACCAAAGTTTTATATTTCTTTATTACCGTATTTTTATCTAATTCCTACTTAGGTATTTAAGTTAAGAAAAACTTCCGAAAACTTTTGTCTTCTTATTTTTTACTCAACGACAAAACTGTTTCAACAATTATTAGGTACTTTTAAGTATATCGTACTAGAATATATATTATAATATATTGATGAAAGATTATTATTAATAAAGACGTTTAATAGATATAGGTAGATATGTAGATAAATTGAACTTAAATGTATTCGTGTATCAAATAAGTAGTTAAAACATAAATGTATTAGAATAAATGTAAAATATTAAATGTAGAAGTTACCTCCTTTTAGAGCTCGTCTTGTTCACTGTAACAGATTCTATTTCTAACGTATAATCTATTTTGTAAAGGATTTTTATTATGATTATAATTATCGATTAATTACTATCTAAAAATGTATTTTTGGGATTGCATAAGGCTTTGGAACCTACACAATTCGCAATTTCAGTACCTACTGTTAAATTTTTAAACAATTTTATCTTGTTTTCTTAGTTTTACACTAATATTTTCAAATATATCTCTTCAAAGAATAAGAATTTTGAGACGTATACCCATTGAGTTATTTTTTTATAAATAGATAACTATTTAGGAACATCTTAAATAATAATTTCAATAAATGTTCAATACTATGAATTCCAATAAACGTGATAATATTGTATTCAACTGAATTTAAAGAATGTTGGTTGTACTTCGTTACTGTTTTATTCAAATTTTATTAAACCGATAACATTTTTATAGCTTTAGAAAAACATAGTAGGTTAAGTTTAAAATATTTTTTTTTATACTCTACCGACTCTATACATATAAAATTGCATGTTTTTTTTCTTTTCTCAAACATCATAGGATCATAATTTTATGTGGAACTGCCAAGCATGTGAACCCGCCTTTATCGAGTAAAATCGAGTTTCCGTACAAACTAAATTTCACTTTAATTTAAAAACTACATGTCTGATTGGAGTCAAACTTTGCAAATGTACATAATGGTGTGAGAGATAATCGAGGTTTGAAATTGGTCTGTACTGTGAAAAAATAAAAGAAAAAAAAATAGAGCAAGTTTTAATTTTTTGACGATCCTTACTCTCTACAGTCTACGTCATCAAGGATAGATACTTTGATAGATATGGTGGGTCTAAAGCGGTTTGTTGGCAGTTTCCGTTGTAACATCATGAAACAAGTGCTATGAAATTACATCTTATAAAGCACCTACAATTTTCTACGTCCGAATATATAACAAAATATATAACAAAATATGTATTTAGGCGAAAACACCATAGACATCTAACTTAATGTATTTAGCGTTTGTTAATCAATAATTTAAGAGTAAGTAACTTTTCTGATTTGTCTTATGAGCCGATTTGATGAGTTGTGATCGATCCATTTTCTCTATAGAAGTTTATAATATCTCTTAAAGTATACCCTAACTTGTAAGAAATGTTTAAAAACGTTATTTGATATAAAGCGCGTATATAATGTACCTAATAAATTAATAGTAGTAAATGAGTAGTTATATACTACTCCTCTCCCAAATAGACTGTGTACTTTCTTTACAGCGTTATCAAATTATCCTACTCGATGTTTGAGCCCGTAAAATGTATTGTATGTGCTATGAAAATTATATTCCAGCTTCGCGAAAAGTCAGAAATACGGAAGGACTTGTATGCCCAATTCATTTTTCAACCAAATAACTACCTATTTAACAAACGAGGTAAGTATAGTTTTAAAACTTTAAATAACTTCGCAAATTCGGATGTAAAAGTCGGTCGTAAATACATTTTACGTATATCGGATAGGATAACTTGGAAACGTTTTTGAAGTTTTATAAAAATTTTAAAGAACTCTATTACGCTTTAAGAGTTGAGCAAAAGTTTGAAAATAAAGCTTCCTCTAACGGACCCAACTTCAGAATTTCAGATAGCAATTTTTATCACATTCCTGGCGTACCTAACTTAAAGTACCTACCTACCTACCTTAAAACTAAGTAGGTGTACCTAAATTCTTCACATCTTTTCGAAACTTTGTAAATCTTTGCCAGTTGTTTTCATAATAGGTGTCAGTCAAGTCTTCGTATTTTACAAGCGCAGGCATATCATTAGATTACAAAACAAAGTAGTGTACAAATAAAGTGACAACTTGAAAGAGACTTCTGCTTATATAAAACTTAGGATACATACCATACCATTAACATTTGTCTGGTGGGTGGCTTTGGCCGTAGCTAGTTACCACCCTACCGTCAAAGACGTGTCGCCAAGCGATTTAGCGTTCCGGCATAATGGCGTGTAGAAACCGATTAGGGGTATGGGTTGAATTTACGCTGCTATACCCCTTCCAAGTTAGCCCGCTACCATCTAAGACTGCATTGTCACTTACCATCAGGTGAGATCGCAGTCAAGGCCTATCTTGTCATTGAATAAAGAAACATACCTACACCACATAGCATACCAACTTTAAAACGGAAATCTTATCTATCTTCAATTTAGTTTGCTTAGGTTTTAAAATATTTTCCAAAGAAAAATAGTATAAAATTGTGGCCTTGTGACCAAAGCCCAGCCTCCTGGGCGGGGAGAGATGATTGAAATTTTCGGGTTCAGTAATTTACCGCCTCGAGAAAATTTTAAAGGAGTTTTCCATACCTTACTTACCTATAGGTAGGTACTATATTACCGATCCGATTGTAACTTAAAAACAGAAGTTTACTGCAAAGTTACAGTTTGGATATATGCATTTACGCGGGCAGTACCTACCCTACTATCTGTAGCTTCAGTGTCAAAACATCTGTCAATTTATATATCGCTGCTTTAATTCAAAAGTACCACAAATTAAAAAAAAATATTGCAAAAAAAAAAATCGTAATCCTTTAAATTTTTATATTTTAAAAAAGATACCGACCGAATTGATAACCTCCTCCTTTTTGGAAGTCGGTTAAAAAGGACACCCATTGATTTTGCATTTTAAGGTACCTATACAAAAACATCATAACCGTTTCTTTCGAATTTTCATTTTGATCTCGCGTAATATAATCTAAACTGCCTTATTAGCTCTTCTGTGAAAAAGTGTAATTTTCATTTATGGTAGTTTTGAATTGAAGCAGCGATATGTCTGTCAATGGTACGGAAAAGGGATGGTTTTTCTCCGTCCTTTCCCGTCCATACTACGTAAGTATACCTATAACAGATTCGAGACAGACCCCTCGCGCTGCGTAAATATGAAAACTACTATACAACGTTATTTTTTGTTGATAGAAAAGCTGAAACACGTAGTTATAAAATATTTTCATTCCGAGAATATTTAGAATTTGTGTGCCTAATTATTTTCAAAAAGAAAATATGAAAACTGCCTCTGTGGGTAAGCAAAAAAGCAATGTACATATCACTTTGTGCTTTTATTAAAGTTTGGGACAAATATGGCTCGATTTAAAACACGGTAACTAGGTAACTGGATTGTACCTACCTAAGAGTTGGAAAAAAAGATCTCGGATGATTTTTTTAAGAGCAAAATATCGAAACCCAACTCTGCTGAAAGTTTACTACTATTCAGCAAATATTCGTACCTTACCTGTACCTTGCTGAAAAGCATGCAAGTTTGAATGCGCCCGGGTATCATCAACTTTATATATAACCTGCGCTTTGCTTGTAACATAATATTTACCAATATTTATTTACTGTTGAAAAAAAAACCTGTGAAACTTTAACTTTTCGTATTAGACATAAAAATTGTTTTAGAACAATACATTTTTTTAAATGAAATCAATAGGAAATACAGAATGGTTTCAAAATTTGTCAGAAAATAAATCCAATATTTCTTAGAACGCAATGGTTTCATTTAAATAGTTAGTTGATGCCCGCGACTTCGTCCGCGTGTGTTTAGTTTTTAAAAATCCCGTGAAAATTCTTTGATTTTCCGTATACGTCGCTCTCCGTAGTCCGTACTCAAATATACCTACCCATGCAAAAAATCACGTCGATCCGTTGTTCTGTTGCTTCGTGATTGAAGGACTAACCAACAAGCAAACACACTACCAACGGAATGAAGTCTTATACCGGCGTAGCGTGCTTGTAGCTGTATTTACTTATCTATACGGCGACAAACAATAAACCGCGCCAGCGAGGTCGAGGGCGGTGAATGGCTTGTTTTGCTTTCCGCCTTATATCAAATTAAATAAAGTTGTATTTAATCTCCTCGCCTTAAACACACCCACAGGACATGGGCTTACTGGGTCTGTGTTCGCACGAGACCAGTTGATCTAGCTATGCCTGTGGCTCTTCCTGTTCTAAGTACCTACCTACATATCCACAGAGCACGCCCTTACCTATGCTAGATGTTTCCAAAATGTCTCTAAATCTAAAAACTACAGGTTGAGGTGAGAATGGTTTTTCGGAACCATTGTTTTGATACTATGAAAAAATAAGACTGCTTTGTCAGTCGATAAATGTCCACAGCTGGATATAGGTTTCTCGTAAGGACGTCCACACGACTCGGTCTTGCGCCGCTTAAACCAAGAGGCTCAAGACATCGTTGCGTCCGGTAATAGGTGGGTATTACGTAGGTTCATGTTATGTACATGAAACATTAGCGGATTATCATCATTCTATCAAAGGTAACGAAATTAGGTAAGTAATAGAAAATTCTTGTAAATAACTAGGTTGGTAGCTGGATATTTTATTTCCCCGAACCACGAAATTAAACTAGGTAGGTATATTAAGCGTTAACTTTGACCTTGTTTTATTTTATCAGGTTATTGTTCTGCTGAACTATATTCAACAGGCGTCTAGTTTGTATACCTTGGTACCTATTACATAGTTGTTCATGAGAGTTCGGTATTAGGTACCTACAAAGAATAAACCAAAACAAAACCAAAACAAACAAATCTAATTACTAGAGACCGGATTATATGCATTTGCATATTCGCATATGCATTTGCATATTTTAGCCATTCTCAGCGGTAATAGCATATTTTACCTAAGATCTAGTTATGATGCATATTATCGGTACATTTACAATATTTTTCACTCACTCTGCGTTCCGCCGCCGCCGCATTGCCCCATAAACTTAAAGAAAAGTTTGAAAACATATTGAGCAATAACCCAGGTTTTCAAAGCTTGTGTCAAATTGATAGTTTCATTAATGGGACGGCAGAAATTTTGCCGGAAACTATAAGTGCCATAGCACCCAAGTTCAAATTCTGCTCAGTTACCTCAATGGATATGGAGCGAACCTTTTCTACTTACAAAAATATTCTAAATGATCGTAGACACAATCTTACCACTGAAAATTTAGAAAAATATTTGATTGCTTACGTTTACACAAATTCTAAATAATTTTAATATCATATAATGTACTATATACTATATACTGTACCTATTATCGCCTACCAAAAAATAATTTACTAATTGTATGCTGATTTTGAAATAAAAAAATGAATACTTACTTTTCTATTTTTTTAGGGATTCCTAAAATTTATCATTTAATTTCTGCATATTCTGGCATATTCTGCCAGTTTTCGTGCATATTTCAAGCATTTTTCATGCATATTTGCATGCATATAACAAGCTTTTTATGTTGCATATAATCCGGTCTCTACTAATTACATACCTATTCTATGACCTAAGCTAAAAACAAATGTGGTTTTTGATTCGGATTCGGATTGATCCACGTCTCTTACAAGGATCGTCACTGAGCACGTTCTTGTGCCGCTTGTATCCAGCAGATCTGCTTGAAACCGTAAGTTAACCTAGTGGGACGTTTTCCTTCATCGTTGTATCTTAACAGATGGACTTCGATTGTTGGCTGCACCATATAAACCTATTTCTTACAACTACAAGGATCGTCACAGAACACGAGCTTGTGCCGCTTGCATCCAGCGAGCCACTTGTCCGTCGCCTCAAGTGAGTCAAAGCTGCGTTTCCCGGTAGAAAGTCGCCATAACGTCTATCGGTTTTTTAAGCTTGTATAAGTAGGTACTCAGAGTTAAAGTAAATGTAGGTACTCAAAACCTATTGTTCGGAGAGGTCAATGGTCAATAGCGTCTCGAGAATTATTAAGAGGCTCGCTTGACTATGAAGGGATGGCTTGAAAGCCTTCAGTGATATTCTCTTAAATTGATTGCATCAGTGTAACGATCGCAATGGCCTCTTATTGGCTGGTTCTCTCCCGCTATATTGGTTAAAATGCATTGATGCAGCAAGACCGCCATAAATAGAGCCAATCAGAGATGCAATCGTTTTAGGCGTTTTTGACAACCTTCCTGGCGCAGTGGTGAGCGCTGTGGTCTTATAACTGGGAGGTCTCGGGTTCGATTCCCAGCGGGGGCAATTTGGGAATTTATAATTTCTAAATTGTCTCTGGTCTGATCTGCCCCCTGATTCTGTAACTCGGTGCCTATCAACAGCAAATGAAAGCCGCTGACATATGTTTTTTATCCATTGAAGGTTTACTATGAAATTGTAAATGACATTTCTCTTCAAACCTTCAATGGATAAAAATGCCTATCGTCGTTGAAAGGCACTGAGTAACAGAATCAGCCCCCTGGCTTTGGCCGTGGCTAGTTACCACCTTACCGTCACCAAGCGATTTAGCGTTCCAGCACGCTGGCATGTAGAAACCGATTATGGACTACATGGATTGAATCTGCACGCCATACCCGTTCCAAGTTAGCCCGTTACCATCTTACATGCATCGTCACTACCATCAGGTGAGTTCGCAGTAAAGGACTATCTTTTCAACGAATAAAAAAAAATCTTTCCATTTACAAATGGCTCAAAAAATGTATTTTAGATTTTCCATTAACACGTTTAATGCCACGCAAAAATAAGCTTGTTTCATTGGAGCAACAAGCACCGACTATAATTTCCGGTTTGCACGGAAGCAATCGGTTCGACTTCGAACAAGATACTTATAGGGTGCTTCATACATAGATATAGTTAGTTGAATTTTTAAAGAATATTAGCTATGCTAAATCAAATTTATCCTTCATATCCTATCCCATTATTAATCCTATTATTATTTCCTTTAATCCTTTAATATTATAAATGCGAAAGTTTGTATGTTTCTTATTCAATCACGTCGCAACGACTGAACCGATTTGGATGAAATTTGGCACGGAGATACATTATAGTCTCGAATAGGATATACGCTACTTTTTATCCCGGGAAATAAGAGAGTTCCCGCTGGAATAAAAAGTCTTAATCCACGCGAACGAAGTCGCGGGTAACTAGTACTTATGTAATATTCCCCTCCAAATAAACCTAAGGCTGTTGTTAGTAGTGGGTACAATAGTGAGACAGGTGGGGATTAAACTTTTAATTACTGTACTATAGCTACGTAAGCGGATATACATATTCCAAAGTAGAAAGAACAATACGTAAGTTGCTAAATAATTCCTAAGCTTCGTGACTGCCCTTTGTTGTTTACATCGCACCTCGCGACTCTAGATGTCGACAAACAATAAACGGGAACAACACCTGTTTATTATTCCATGGATTATTATATCATAACTAGCTGTAACCCGCGGCTTCGCTCACGTTAGGTTCGATTTTTCAAACCCCTATTTTACCTCCTTCGGGGTTGAATTTTGAAAAATCCTTTCTTAGCGGATGTCTACGTCCTAATAGCTACCGGTATGCCAAATTTCAGCTCGATCGGTCCAGTGGTTAGAGCTGTGCGTTGATAGATCAGTCTGTCAGTCAGTCAGTCAGTCACCTTTGCCTTTTATATATTTAGAAGATAACTTTCGGATTCTTGAACAAGACAAATTAAATAGCACTTATAAACATTCTTAGTAAGAATTTCCTAATTCCATAGTAATGTTCTTTAAGGTTCCGAAAAAAAAACGGAACACTTATAGCGTCACTCGTTTGTCCGTCTGTCTGTCAGTTAGTCAAGTTATTGTAGGTATCAAGTAAAGACTACATCGTTGAATTCCAGGAACCAACTGCTCAATCCTGATGCTGCAGGGTTTCTGCCCACCTAAACTATGGAGATTTAGGAACGCGGACGAAGTCGCGGGCGTCCGCTAGTCTTCTATAAAGCCTTATGGGCACTTTTTACGTGAATTAATCTAATGTTGCGTAAATATTCAGTGAGCTAGAAAGAGCTCACTGATCATCGTTAGATAATACTCAGGCAGGTATAAAATATCCTTTGATCAACGGCGAAACCCATTAATCACAATCTGCAAAGATTGCGAGCGTTTCAACAAAATTCCATGTACTTACCCATTTTTTCATAAATACTTTTTTTCAATTCACGAGGGCGCGTAAGCTTTACTTGTGGTTGAATTGCAAATACAAACGAAAGTGAATACCTAAATAATTTATTGTATTACATAGGTTACGTAGGTTGTAAGTTATAGCTACATCGAAACGTGTCGAAAGAATGTTTAAACGGTTGCAAACTTTATTTGCTGTCAAAAACTGACTGTAGATTGCGAAAGCAAAGTGACAGTGGTGACAGTAGATGTGGCTTAGTAATACAAAGTTATTTTTAATCACACAAAGTTAGTAAAAATGTTAGCCATTAATCATCATAAAATAATATTTATTTTTTCGTACAATTGATTTAAAAAAAAGCTACTTAAAAACTATACTTACCCTAGATCCTAGACCATAAAGAAAAGGTACAGGTTAAGTTATTTTTGTTTGAATCCTGTGTGTTTAATTTCCTAGATTGTATGTACTAAAACTACTAGTTGAAGAGAAGAGAACTTTGTAAAAGTCTATTTGAATAAAAAATTATTCTATTTCTATAAATAATTATTTCATAATATACATACTCATAAATTACAAAAAACATTCGAGCACAGCGTTCTCGTTCAACCTCTTGAGATAATTCATCTTCCCAAAATAATGTACATCAGAGACAAATTATTTTTTTACATAGAGTACATTTTAATATTTTTTGATATTATTCCATGAGTTTATTATGCAAATAAACGTATTTTCTTTCTTCTTATTTTTAGTTAATTCAAAGAAAAATAAATAAAGTCGAAAAGCTCGGTTCAGTGTGAGATGAGTTAAAGTATAGTGTGCAAATGTCACACATTAGAACATGTCGCTTTTCCGACAAGGGTGACATAATTCAAAATTCACTAATTTTAGTGTCGAAAATTTATACTTTTTGCTATAAAAACAACATTACGCTAAGCACAAAAAATAAGAGCGAGAGAGATTGTGACTTAATGCTCTGTCGCTTTGTTGGCCGCTGTGTTATTTTGAGACCGTAGCATCCACAAAACATTACTCTCTAACGAGAGAATTCTCTCATAGTCGATTTTGAATTATGACACTCTTGTAGCAAATGAGCGATGTCATACATTGTGTGATCTTTTCACACAAATCTAGTTATTATTTGTATTGAGTTTTTCTAATAAAGATTATTATTATTATTTTTGACTAAAATGTTACACCATCTACCAGTATTCAAACTATCATCTATGCAAAATACACATAAAACATCAAAGCTTACATAAAACCTTAGACACTAAAAATTATGAAATTATGAAAAAAATTGTACTTGTCTTGATCTTAGGAATAAATTAATAAATGAAACAGAGAAGTAAAATACGATTTCTGTTCGGTTTCAACAATAAGATGTAACTTGCAATCCCGATCTGCTGTCCTAAAGCTAAAGTTAACTACCAAAAGTATATTTATTATGGTCCAAAAGGCAGCAATTTATAAAGAAATGACGCCATTTCATAACTAATAAACGATGTTTTTCATACTGCTATACTAAAAACTACAGCAATAAGGAGAATACTAATTAGATGGATTGATAGAGAGATTATATTTTCCAAGTAAGATAGCATTAAAAAATTGTATTTGGTCAAATGTTGGTTAACAACGTTATACTTTGAAAGAGGGCACTAATAACGCCATCTAGGAAAATTTTTAGTGTAATTTGATTTATAAGGGGTTAGCTATCTATTTGTTCTTACTCATCACTGGTATTATATACCAATTCATTGAAATTCTCATACCTAAGCTAGGAATGACTGTACCTTAGGGACCATTGCATTCCCAAACATTGTTAATGTCATAAAAATCTAGTGCTATCCCTTTGATAATACTCTCTGTGGGACAGCAGGGTGAGCATGGGCAGGAGACAAAAATTTTATCCCCAATTTTATCCACTGACAAGAGATAAAATTCTAGGGTCGGCAGACTAAAACACATAAGTCACAAAAACTCATATTTTTGTATTGAACCAATATTCATTTAATAGATTTTTAAATACGTTACGTACGTGTTACGTTCCCTCAAATATGGTTGAGCGAGGCAATGGCTGGATCATGCGTCATGCTCGTGAACGGGTGCCGCCAACTGGAATGGGTCTGCTTTGTGTCTACCCATGTTAACATGTCTTTGGTTGCGGTAGGCGTACATTTTTGAAACTTCTGTGTGGAAACATTGTGTGCATAGCCTAGTTCTTTTTAACAATTGTAAAAAAAAATTTTTTTTGAAAAGAGCAACTGCTGAGTTTCTTGCCGGCTCTTCTCAGCAGAATCTGCATTCCGAACCGGTGGTAGATTTTTGACGTTTCATAAGAGCTACAAGTTGGCCTACATGAAATAAATAAATTTTGATTTGATTTGATTTGAATACATATCAAAAATTCCGAGGCCGGCGGGATTTTTTGATATGTATTTATAAATCTATTAGGTTATTTCCTTTAAGTGTAGGTTAACACTTCAATAAAAAATTAAAAAAAAGCAATATTCATCTATTTTCATACACTGACTGACTAGAGCACATAAGTCAAAGCCCTTCACTTGAGAGTTCAAACTTTAGCGTACAGCTTTGACTTATGTGCTATGGTCAGACCTTGTATTAAATAAATATTATTGGTTAAATAAAAAAATAACTTGGTCTTTTTTTTAGATTAAGAAAGAATGCCATGTTAATGACTAAATCAGATGCTATGCCACCACCAGAGAGTATGACACAAAAGGCTAGACTTTATACAGTTTTAAAAATACACTGCTTATAATACTTCAACTCTTCAATACTTTCAATAATATCACTTAAACATCTATGCTGGAAATTCTTCTGAGGTGTCTTTGAATACTCCTTAGGGTACCACCGTTTCGCCAGTTCCTTTAGCGTACTAACATCAATGATTCTATAGTGCAAATAGTTGTTTAACCTTGGCATGTACTTTCGTATGAATAGTCTGTCCATATACACACTGTTACCTCCTAATGGGCACTTATTTTCAGGTGCATGTGCCTTTACAAAGTTTAATATTTGGTTTTCTGCATCGTTGACTGATACTTTGGATTCACGACTTGCATCAGTCAGGCCACTCTAAAAACAAATAAGAAAACATTAAATAGCAGTTTTTTTTGTGTATCATTAAATGTACCCATTTTAAGCAGACGATATAGCTAGAAAAATTTATTCATAATTTAATAATTTGATATGCACGTTAAGTCAGACCTTCCTAGTACAGATAGCAGAAGAGAAAATTTCCATTACAGAAGTAGTTACAGTAAAAGATACAATTATTATTTTATTGTCAATGGTACATTATAACTTTATTTTGTAACTTTCGAAGACAGCCAACGTTGGAGTGAACTTGTAGTAATTTACACTATCAGGATTAAGGAGTTGGCACTTGGAGTTCAATATGCTATACTTGTACAATCTCAAGCGTATAAGTGGCACAAGATTGTGTTCTGTGGTCATCCACCATTTAAGACTATGACAAAATATTTAAAAAAATTCAAATACCTCACCATGTTGTGTTATGCACCACTGATTCATATTATGTAATATTTCATTTGGCTGATGTATGACAATGTTAGGTCCTGTTGCCACTATATTCAGATTTGCATCCGTAACCAGACAGGCTATTTCTAGAATATGATCCTTGTCTATATCAAGACCTGTCATTTCTAGATCTACCCACACTATCCGTTTAGCTTCACTTCTCATTTCTACTGAAGTTTTTATGTTCATTTTTGACTGGTACACTGAAAATTTAATAAAAATATAAACAGTAAATTTGTGCAACTTTTGATTTGTGTTAAACATTGTCAATGGACATAAAAACAGTCCAAATATAAAGCAGCCTAGAATATATAGAATATGGGTATAATATGGAATATAACACACTCTGGGATTTGCCAACATCCAATTTCCCTTTTTTGATTAAATGATCTATGAAACAAAAATAAGAAAAACTTAAGATATTATTTCTGTCATACAAAATGGTGCTAATTCAGTTATTTTGGTTTCACTGTTCTAATGTTCTTAGACCATAGAACAGATTTAACACCAAAAAAGGAGAAATGAACTTTCATCCTAAGGTACCTAAATTTCTCCGAAATATTAGACATTTCTGGTCAAACAGGTACAGCTCTTAAAGCTCATGGGAACCTGAATTGAAATTCACCTCATTTGAATTTTTAAAATTAATTATTGTAATAAAACAGCAATTTTAATATAAGCATGACCTAACCTCAAACGAATGTAGACAAGTTTTTACCGTACTCGGTATTAGATACGTACAGGTTGGTTTCAGGGTATTAGCAAAACTTGTTGACCAACAAGCTAAATAATGGCGACAAAATATCATTTGCTTTAATTACGTTTTTTACTTTAATTTAATTTAAGTTTTAAATAAACTGTCACAGTTCACTCACCAAAGAGAATGTACACTCGATACCACAGATTACCAAAGAGAATGTAATCACTCCGTTTTAAGAGGCGGAACTTCAAAGAAAAAAATTTCGAGACTTTATTTTTATTTTAGCCAACTTCATAAAAGAAAAACAATACTACCAACCCATGTAATGAAGAAAGAATTGTCAAAGCTAAGGATGTAATGTATCGATAGATATGTATTATCGATATCGACAAAAAACAGGGATGTGCTACCAAATCTATTGTTCTAAGATCAAGTTCAAAAGTTGCTTAAATAAAACAAGGATCAATATGAGTCTAGTATTTATTCATTTTTATTCACAATATTACAATTAGTTGAAACAAAATTAGTTACTTTAAACTGAATTCTTTCTTTCTTTCTAGAAGTTTTTTCAATGCAATAGCATCTTTTTATCTGCTAAGCAAAGCAAAGTATCACTGCAGTCTTCTTTTTATCCCATTCGATAAAATAGCAGATAAAAATTAAAATAATCGTAGGTAGGCATTCTACCGGTTTGATACCATTGGGAAAAGCAAGAACTTCTCAGAAATTTTATCATTCATGCTGCAAACTTCACATTTTCTATTATCCTCCAAGATGGTTCACAAATTTAATTGAGGAATTAACAAATAAACAATTCCCGCTAGTTATTAATTATTTATAGAATTAATATTTATTTAAAATGTTTGACAAATATTTTTCTCTTATTTATTATACTGACAACTGACTGAGAAGTGACAACGATTTTCTTCTTTTGATGACTTTTCATAATGCGCAGCCAGTCGAACCAAGAATCAACTCTTTTTAAATAACTCCTTTTTAACACTATTATGTTGGCAATATGACGTCACCCGTTAACGTGCTTAACCCAAAGAAATAAAATGTTCATGTAAGAGAGTTTCTAGAGGCTGGTTTTACAGATTACTAAAGATTAATAAAGTATAGACTAGTGGTGGGCGTTGTGTACCTACCACAGATCGTTTTCCAAACGTTGTCTATGATCAGTGAATGAAGTGAACATTTTGTATGGAATTATTCCCTTCAGTGCGCAGTGGCTGACATCATATTGCCAACATAATATTGTTAAGAATAGTTATTTACAAAGAGTTAATTCTTGGTTCAACTGGCTTGACATTATGAAATGTCTCAGTATAATAAATAAGAGAAAAATATATGTCAAACGTTTTAAATAAATATTAATTCTATAAAAAATTAATTACTATTGGGAATTCCCAATTTATTTGTTAATTCCTCAATTCCATGAAATTGTGAACCATCTTGGAAAAATCATAAAAAATGTTAAGTTTGCATGCATCCATTTGCAGCATGAATGATAAAAATTACGAGAAGTTCTTGTTTTTTCCAATAGTATCAACCCGGTAAAGTGCCTACCTAAAATTATTTTTCAGTTTAAAATAACTAATTTTGTTTTAACAAATAGAAAATGAATAAATACTAGACTCATATTGAGCCTTGTTTTATTTACGCAACATTTTGAAATTGACATTTGAACAATAGATTTGGTCGCACATCCCTGATTTTTGTCGATATCGATAAAACCGAAATATCGATAAAACATATCTATCGATAATGTATCGATAGATAATCGATATATGACATCTTTAACATTCCTATAACGATTAATTGTCAAAGGAATGTTAAAGATGTATTCTTTCTTCTATACATTGGTTGGTAGTGTTGTTTTTTTATAAGGTTGGCTAAAATTAGTTGCCATGCGTAGACAGAGAAGGCAATAGACCAAGGTACTGTGTAACCGCGACTGAAATAGAGATAACATGACGTAACGATGACGTCACATGACAAGTTCGAGTTTAATGTTGCCACAATAACTGCACTCCCCTAGTACCCCAAATTAGATGGAAAATTCTTCCCAGGATTTTTAAATAAAACGACAAAACAGATGCTGAACTGTTTTATTTTTTAAATAACATACCTACACATATAAGGTTGTCTGGGAGAGACATACCTATTAGGGTAAGCTTCTATTTTTTACATATATCTTAATATTGTGTGCAATAAAGAATTTATTATTCTTTATTGCACACAATATTAACTTCAACCACCACTTAAAAGTATAAAATAATTTTAGTTTGTACACGTAAGTCGGTTTTTTAAAAATATTTTTTTTTATACTAAAGTTTTTTAATGTACTTTCATAGGACCAATTCACTAGATAATTATTTGCTCCTTAAAAAAAATATTGAAATGCCGAATAGAAATTTAGCATATGTGAGTCACTTTGAAAAAAGATGTATGTAACACAAAGGAAAATTTTTTTTCGTTACTAGTAAGAATGTTACACAAAATAATTTGTAATGAACAGTTAAAATTTTCCTTCGATCGAGTAATGCTATTGAATTAAAAGCAACAAAAATTGTATATTTAGTCATCAAAATCATCATTAATGAAATTAACAGTATATTCCTTTTTTCAGGCAGTCGTATAAAACTGCAACTCTTCATAGTTTAAGTTAATAATTATTTAAAAAAAACATTAAAAGTCTGCCTCTAGCTATTTAAAAATGGCTTTAAAAATTAAGAACTTTGTAAATAAAATAATTCTTAAGATCGCCAACAGTTCTCGACTGGTTGTTGGACATTCGAACGAAACTTCAGGATGATTCAGAACAGTAACCGACACTATCTAACTGAATACACTTTAATCATCGCCGACATATATTATATTCTAGTATCCATCATCTTTCTTTTCTTTTCTCATAATATTCATTTCTTCCATCACGACTTTATTTTGTTTCAACAAAAATTAAAAAAAAAATTGAAAAAGTAGCCAAAGTAACCCGCCGTTACGGTATGTCAGAGGACATTACTAAAAAAAACCTATCTCCGTGCCAAATTTCAGCCATATCGGTTTAGTGTGGCGTATTGAGTAACAAACATCCATATGTTTGTTACTCAATCACGCCACACTAAACCGATATGGCTGAAATTTGGATGTATGTATGGATGGCCCTACATACATTCAAACTTTCACATTTATAATATAAGTAGGATAGGGAAAATCGGGACATTGTATAGGTACCTAAAGCTGGCAACACACATAGATACTAAATTTTCTTATTAACTGTCAGTTTGTTGGGCACAAAAGTGTGTCGACCTTGAAAAAAACTGGTTACACGATGAGGGACAAAAAATTGGGTAGCTGCGTCTCTGTTTATCACATTAATAACTTTATCTCTGCTCTCTTTTTAGTGTGAGTGAGAAAGAAATCGTCACTGACTCTATGTCTTCTCTCTCTACGTTGCCATGGCTCGAAAAACCAATGTTTGAAGTTCCGCCTCTTAAAACGAAGTGATTATATTCTCTTGGTAATTGGTATTATTCTTCTAGATTGTCATGGTGCCTAAAGGTTGATTTTGTTTTTAATTTGTTAATTTCAATTTGTTGAGCCCTTTTATAAGGAAAAAATGAACAGAATAATTTTAAATCATTGTCGATGTCTAAAAAAGTCGAGTAAGTACCAAGCAATTACTGGCTTCATAAAATAAACAGAATTTTGTGTCGCCATAACCTTTCATAACATTCGATTGATTTAATGACTTCATCGTGTATATTTAGTATAAAATAAAATAAGTTATTACTTCCTAATGAAAATCTTTACTGCTGTTATAATAATAGTACTCTTTCCTATACTTTATTGAACTAGATTGCTTAAATGAAAATACATTTTAGGCTTTGTGTTATTGCAAGTTTTTTCCTTCACATGTTGGTTACGTCCTATAGCGATAAAGTTCGCTAGGAAATAAATTGTGTGCAGAATAATTATAAACTAACTCAATTTCCCGATGTTTTAAACACGGAAAAATAATAACATCTTAATTAATATGCTGTAACATTCCTGTAAGAATCACAGGAATGGTAATCGGTTTGCTATCGTAGCAAAAACATTTGTAATAATATGTTATACTATGTGGTTTTCAGCTTTACAATGGGAGACCAGACAATACCAAAATTTTCCATACCTAACACTGTCAAGGTCATTATCCTATTACACAACTCAGCCCATAGGATTGCAGTATGACATCAGCCAGAAACCTTTCAACACAAGAGTATTTTATCATCCCTATGTAAGAACAATATCTACTAGTAAGTACTACTTTGAGAAAGAGCCTTTGAAGCCATCTTCTAAGGTGGAAGCAACAGTTGAGACTATCAAAAAAGGTATTGAGGAAAAGGAAAAACTGCCAAAAAAGGAAGAAGTTAAGAAGAGCCTAAAGGAAAGGATCATGGGTGAGCTGCGACACTATTATCATGGCTTCAGGCTACTCTTTATTGAAGTCAGAATATCTGCCTCTCTATTATTTAAGATTTTAAGAGGCCAATCCTTAACCCGCAGGGAGCACAGATTGTTGGTCACCACAATTGGTGACTTGTTCAGAATGGTACCATTCATTGTGTTCATAGTTGTACCATTTTTGGAATTTGCTCTGCCACTTTTTGTTAAACTGTTCCCGAATATGTTACCGTCTACCTTTGAGAGTCGCAGTCAAACAGAAGCCAAGCTTAAGCAACATTTGAAGGTGAAACTGGAGATGGCAAAATTCTTCCAAGAGACTTTAGATCAGATGGCACCACAAGCAAGTAATAGACATTCTGAATTAGCTAAGGAGTTTACAGGTTTCTTTAATAGGATTAGAACATCGGGTGATGTGGCCACAAGTGAAGAAATAATGAAGTTTTCTAAACTGTTTGAAGACGAGATTACTCTAGACTCCCTTCAGAGACCACACTTGGTCGCATTATGCAAAGTTCTAAATGTTTCTACTATTGGTACAAGTGCTATGTTGAGGTTTAATTTGAGGATGAAGTTGAGATCTTTATCTGCGGATGACAAGATGATAGCAAAGGAGGGTGTGGACAGCTTGAACTTTAGTGAGTTGCAACAAGCTTGCAAAGCTAGAGGAATGAGAGCTTATGGGGTATCAGAAGAGAGATTACGAAAAGAACTGAGGAACTGGTTGGATTTGTCTCTAAACGAGAAAGTTCCACCTTCATTACTTCTGTTGTCAAGAGCACTGATGGTTCCAGAGCATGTGCCCACAACATATAAACTAAAGGCCACAATTTTGGCATTGCCAGAACAAGTTGCTACCCAAACAAGTGCTGCGATTGGTGAGAAAGAGGGCAAACTTGATTTCAAGGTAATTTTTTTTGATGATGCAATATTATTTTAGGTTCACGTGATCTAAATATAAAGAAAGATCCGATCTATTTGGAGGGGCATCTCTCTGTGTTTAAACACAGTAGTGTTAAGAGTTAAAATTTAGTGTATTTTAACCCTTAACATAAATAACTCATTTGACAGTTTCAGATTATTTTAATCATAATTATCTTCATTAAACTTTTTTCACATTTAACATTTAAAAAAATCTCTTTCAATTTCGACCGTAGCAATTAACAGTGTCGGATCTACATTTTGGCGATTTTCGTTTTGTTGCATTAAGGGTCTTAGAATGGGGATAGCAATGCCCCCACCAATTGTGAAACTTTTGGAATCAACCAACCATCTTTGGTTTTTGCAAGTGCAAGGGTTGGATATGTTGACTGTTTTTCACTTTTCACATATTTGAAGCTTTGAGCGGCCGTGCCCTGGAGTAGTGGTTTTTCACATGCGACTATGTTAATTGCTACGGTCGATTTATTCAGTTACTATTGCATCACATTTGAATGTTAGTAAATGGCACAGTATAAATCAGCAATAACTAAACAAACATAGTTATACAGTAACATACAAAAAGAATTTCTTTTCCTATCTTTACAAGTCTGACTTACACTTGGTCAGTTTTTCATTAAGCTCATAAAATTGTTTTTTTTTTTTTAAAGAATATTAGCCAAGATGAAGTTGGCTAATATCCTCCTATCCCCTCCAAAAAAGCGTAAAGCTTGTTCTAGGAGGGGGTACGACAACAGCACAAGATGTTAGGTTTGAACCTGCGACCTGACTGTTGGACTATTGAGGCTTAATATTGTGCTTGCTTCGCTCATGGTGTTTTTATGTTGTTCTACATTATTTTTCAGACTAAACTAGAAACCATTAAGCTTGAAGAACAGAAGATTAAAGAAGAAAAGAAAGAACTCCTGGAGGCTGAAATGGAAAAGCAGATCCTTGAAGCCAAGAAACGTGTGAAGGAAGAACTCAAGGACAAAGCACCGATTCTTGATGAACTCGCCACTCCGGTTATGGTGGACCCTGCACCAGTCATCGCAGTGGATGCAGTCAAGCCAAAATCTGAGGAAGGCCTGTCTGGCAAAGACATTGAAGTAATTGAAGACGCTTTAGAGAAATTAGGTAAACTTGGCACTGACTCAGTTTTTTTGTCATAATAAGGTCAAGGCAGTTCAATGTCTGTGTTCAAAGTTTATTTCAATGAATTTCCTGGACTATTTTTTTGTGCTATTTATAGTATACATAATATTCTTAATATTTACTAGAGACTGCCTATTTTAAAGAATATAATATTGAAATGTACTGTGTTGTTGGTTTGGGAACAGACCAAGTTAGACTAGACTAGAGTTAGTTTAGATAATCTATTATTAGTTTTTGACGAAATTGAGGCCAAAGATCATGAATTTGTCTATTTATTTATTAGTAATCAACAGCGTTTACAACACAAGATTATTTTATTCTTAAATAAAGCCAAAAATGATTACATTATTTGAATTAAAAAAATATAAAGTTTAACAGAGAATTCATAGTACAGTATGATTGTTAATTTAGATAGCTAATGTGTGCCTGAACTTGACTAATATTCCAAAAAAACATAAAGTAGGTATGAAAATAGTAAGTTCTATAATAATAATATTAGTTATATTTATGAATTACATGATTAATCAATCTGACATCACATCACAGATTAATCCAATGCTAGATGGTATATCGAAGTCCTAAGCAGCCAGTTCATAATTATTTATTTAAACATAATCTTATTTCTGCAGCTGAACAGAAGAAGTCTCTTCTCCTGGAGAAGGAAAGTATCCAGGAGCTCAAGAGTGAGCTGGTGGATTACAGAGAAGATGTCAAGGAGATGGACGAGATAGTGAAATCCAAGCAGGCCGACCTCAAACTCAGCAAGGGTGCTAGGAGGTATGGAGTTATTTCTTTTTTACTTTTCTGGACTTAACAAACCACTGTCAAAAATCTAAAGACTTCTTATGCACATGTGCAATTAAAATACTATTATAGAAGTTCAGATCCTCCCAATAACTTAACTCACAAAATTTAACATTTAACTTAACTCGTGAGTGACGTAAGCGGAAGATGTGAAACCTAAATTTTTATATTTGCATAGATTCATTGTCTATGGGTTTAACCAATATGACAGTCAAATATAGCAGCTGTTTTAAGGCCGCCATTTTGAAAGTTGCTCATAGCAGCCGTAGTTTTAAGAATTTCTTGTTTTCTCAAAAATATATTTAAAAAGTTGTATTAAATGGATGTTAGAACTATTATAAGCTTGTGATCTTTGATTATATCTTGTGACAATGGTAAACCTTGCTTGTGATTTACAAAACTTAACTTGTTTGTCATGACCAACTTCTCGCCCTTGTATAGTTCTTGCAATTCACGAGAGCGCGTGGCTCATGGTTGTGTGTGTGTCGTATCTATATAAGTGTAAGCGAGAGCTTTGCTCGCGCCTGACCGCTCCCACCTAGGCTCCTGACAGGCACGCACACTTACGCAGTGTGTATGTACGCGACGTAACCACAAGTAAAGCTCACGTGTCCTTTTGAATTGGGTATTTTACTGTTATCGAAAATGTAACATATAAGAATAACATTTGTAAAAACAAAAATAAATCAGTCAAAAAACAAATAAGCTATATGCTGTTCTACTGCGATTGTATCCATCTCTTTCTAAAACGAGAATTTCTATTATGGAGCTATTGAATAAGTGACGCCACATCTCTCTGTCTAACAGGATACTTTAAAGCTCTATACTTTCGAGACTAATTAAGATATTAAAAAAACAAAAACGACATTGTGTTTTAATATTAAAAAACTTTATTTTAAGTATTTAAAAAAAAATAGTGAAATACCCAATTGCAAGAACTATATCAAGATGTAATATTGTACACAGATTATACCGCGCCGTAAACAACATGATAAACAAGCTAGATTCAGTGCTTATCGAGTTGGAGAAGAAAGAGGAAGCTCTCAAGACCACGCTCGAACAAACCAAATCCGAGCCCGAGAAGGCCAAAGAGCACCTCATACAGATCGATGAACTGATGCATTCCATTAAGAGTCTACAGAAGGTACCGGATGAAGCCAAGCTAAAGCTGATACAAGATGTGCTCGGAAGGTTGGACGACGATTTTGATGGACAGTTGAAAATCGATGATGTTTTGAAGGTAAAGTTTGTTTGATTTTTTTTATGACACAGGTACCTTTCCATAGAAATAGAAATAGAAATATTTTTTATTCAAATAAACTTTTACAAGTACTTTTGAATCGTCAATGAATCTACCACTGGTTCGGAATGCCGTTCCTGCCGAGAAGAGCCAGCAATAAACTCGGCGGTTGCTCTTTTTAAAAAAAAAATTTTTTTTTAACAAAACTATGCTATGTATACAGTGTTTCCACAAGAAAGTTTCAAAAATGCAAAACAATCCAATGCAGTTAAGACAGGCAGGCAAAAGCAGCCCCATGCCCGTTGGTGGAACCCGTTCACGAGCATGACGCATGATCCAGCCATTGCTTCGCTCAACCATATTATACAAATGAAGAATAGAATAGAATCGAATAGAATAATTTTTTATTCAAATTCAATAGTATACCCTTAATTGATTCCTTAAGCTTGTGTAAAGGCTAAAATGAACACGCCCATTCTCACAAACGACTTCTTTTCTTGAGGCGTAGTCGAGAAATCTCGAGCCTATTTTGTTTTCTCAATTTCCTTATCATTTAATTTGCCTTATGCAAAGGTAGGTTCGCACTTGCAAAATATATTCAGTAAGCTTAAAAAATATATTCTTTTCCAGATGCTAGAAATAGTGGGCAACGAACACGTAAACCTGTCAGAGAAGCAAATGGCCGAACTGATCGAACTTCTGGACAAAGAGGAGATTCTGGAGGTGGAGTCCAAGATACAGAAGGCACTGGCAAAAGCCGCCAGCGCCGCCAAGGAACAGGACAAGGCTGATTCTGACGGCAAGGTACGTATAGACTACTATAAAACTTTCCAGCACTGGGAGCATGGGCAGGATATAAAAGTTTATCCCCCGATTTTATCCACTGACAGGGGATAAACCTATCTTTTCCCTATGCTAGAGCATGGCGACAGGGGAAAGGAGAAGTTTATCCCTATTTGACATCACAAGTGGAGCAACTTCCTCCGGATAGAGCATGGGGACAAGTGAAAGGGATAAACTTTTCCTTTTTTGACTTTTGAAAGGGTCAAACTAAAACAAAAACCACCTACGAATTACCTATTAACTGTCAAAATCACGAGTATAGATAAAAATAATGACTTTTTGAGATCGAATTGACATAAATTTTGAAGTATTGTGGTATTTGTACCTCCTACTTCCATGATTTTCTTATAATGGCAATAATTGCGGAGATAAATTTTCTCCCATTTTATCCACTATCAATATTCTTCCACCGCTGAGCCCATGCTCGACGGGTGGATAAGGGGATAAACATTTTATCCTTTTCCCGGGGATAAAACTTCTCCCGCCCATGCTCGCCCTGCAGAACTGTTAATAGAAGGAGTTTGAAACTCAGGAATAGAATACTTCAGCTCTGTGAAGAACGGGACAAAGCTGAATGCATTTTTTTTAATAAGAACATTAGCCAAGCTGAACTTGACTTATATTCTTTTCCCCCCTCCAAATATGCGGAAAGGGGTTCGAACCTGCGACTTTTCAGTTTTCAGTCCGCACCCTTGATCGTTGGGCTATTGAGGCTTCAAAATTACATACTAATTAATTACTATTAATTAGTAGGTAGTAAGTTATTTTTTTTTTTACTTATATAACACTAGCTTTTGCTCGCGGCTTTGCTCACGTTAAATTCTATTTTTCAAACCCCTATTTTACCTCCTTAGGGGTTGAATTTTCAAAAATCCTTCCTTAGTGTGCGCCTACGTCATAAAAGGAACCAACTGTAAAAATTTCAAGTTTCTAACTTCAGTAGTTTAGGCTGTGCGTTGATATCTCAGTCAGTCAATCAGTCAGTCAGAACTTTGAATTTTATATATATAGATACTAGCTTTTGCCGGCGGCTTTACTCACATTCTACCCATTTAGGAGTTGAGCTTTCTAGAATTCTATCTTAGCTGATGCCTACGTCATAATAGTATCGACCCATCCAGTGATTTGAGCTGTGCATTGATAGATCAGTTAGTCAGTCACTCACGCTTTCCTTTTATATATTTAGCTTAATTATAAAATAAAGCCTTTATTCAAACACAAATCATTTACACAATAATTAATTTGTTCTATACTACTACTTTCTACTTTCTAAACCCTAATTATTATTGGTTGTTTTTTTTTATTGCCTGGATAGCGTGTCTATTGGCCCTTTCTGGGCAAAAGCCTCCTCCAATAATCTCTACGCATCCCTTTAGATTAATATAAATAGACTAGCTTTTGCCCCCGCGACTTCGTCCGCGTGGAATTAGATTTTGGGGTGGAATTTTCAAAAACTGTGACACACGTACCTACTTCTTTATTTTTAACTGAAAGCTCAAATACCAACTTTGATGGAAACAGCTTGAAAAATGACGGAGTTTCATATAAACTTCCATCCCCTATTTAAACCCCTTAGGGGTGGAATTTCCAATAATCCTTCCTTAGTGTGCGCCTACGTCATAAAAGGAACCAACTGTAAAAATTTCAAGTTTCTCACTTCAGTAGTTTAGGCTGTGCGTTGATATCTCAGTCAGTCAGTCAGGACTTTGAATTTTATATGTATATAGATTAATGATTCATGTCAAAACCTTTCCAGAGTCTATTCGATCTGATACGGATAGCGCAAAAGCGTAGAGAGATGAAGAAGGCAGAAGAGAAGTCGGGGGTAGAACCAAGCGTTCCCAAGAGCGAGGACATCCTGACGAAGCAAGAGACTCCCAAACGACCGGAGAAACACGAAAACCCCTAGAACCACTAGAACCACTAGAAATTAGTGTATGTCACACCTTGACTGTTTTTTTCTAGTAAATTATGCCTTGATAAAAACAAAATGAGGGGGATACAATGCGTCGAAAAAAATGCATTTTGTATACTACTGAAAGATAGATTGAGCAATACTTACCCCTATACCCCTTCGAAGTTAGCCCGCTACCATCTTAGACTGCATGGTCACTTACCATCAGGTGAGATCGTAATAAAGTGATATCTTGTAACCGAATAAAAAAAAAAATACTTTTCTGATGGTATTATGTGTGAGCGAGACAAGTAGCAATTTCTCAGTCACATTCTGTTTAATGTGTTATAATAATAATAATTATTATAAGAATACAATTATTCTATTCTTAATTATAACATAACTAACACTAAAATTTAAAAAAAAAGATAGGTTTTCTACAATTAAATATGTAATTAATTTTTTAGGTTGCGAGTACATGTACGAAGTACTATTAATAAAAATGAATTCCCGACACTGAAAGAGAAAGAACTATTTCATATGCTTAATTGTTCATTTAGTACTTCGTTCCTTATAGACCTATACAGTCTGTGATCTGTTGCTTGGCTCGGAAGTATTGTACACATAGTACTAGAGGTCTGAACTAGTACAGTCTTGAATGTACTAGTACGGAGTGCTCCATTTAGTGACCGAGCAAGAACAAGAACCTAGGATGACATTTTCTAATACATAGTATGAAGAAAGTCTACGTGGGGTAAGGGTGTGATATCAACCTATTTTTGTTTTTATCAAAGGAGTTATGTAAATATAAATGTCGGTTAGGTTACGCTTTCTAGCCATTTATTGAGGGTATTTGACTATTTTTTTTGTAGCTCTTCTAATTCCATGATGCTCTAACGATGTAGGGGTCTCCTCATATTCATCGCCATAACCCGATGCGATATCTTATCAGGTATTTAAAGAATACCTACTACAAGATTAGTAAATGTTTGTGATAAGAATCATAATTCATGCAATTTTTTACTATATATAATCTACGAATAAATAATAAGTAAGGAAATCTAACTGCGTTAAAAAATGCTCGACAAAAATCGTTTCCTAGTAGGCGTGGATTAAAATTCGTGTCCTAGTAGGCAACAGTCGGACATTTTTCTTGCACGTCTTTTCATAACATCGTCTAATGACAACTGTCATAGCAAACATAGCAACACGCGCGCGAATTAATTTTTTTATTTTTATTTTTTAAGGAAACATACAGTGTTATAAAATATTAAACTTGATACAGATAAATAATACTTAAAACCTAAATTGTCTCCAATGAAACTATAGTACTTATCACTAATCAAAATCCGACAACGAAACAATCGGGTATAGCAGCATAAACAAAAATGATGATGATTAATCCCTGCTTTCGTTCTGAATTTGAACCAACCACCAAGCATGTCTATCTTTAACCTCGGAAATGATTCGTATTTTTAATCATACGTCGTTTTGGTTTGAAGTAGGGCCATTTTTTTAGTGGATTTTGTTCTGAATTAGACTTTCTTACTTATTACTTATTCGTAGTATATAATATATTAACCGTTCACTAAAACAGAATACGCGATTTGTCGAGATTTTATAATATAGGATTGTCTTATTTTGTTTGTCCCTAAAGAGTTATATAATCGATATGAACTGTGTGTATATTGAGGGAAATTAATAGTGAAATACCTTATAATATAGAGAATAATTTCGCTTTGGAATATTTTACAAAGGTGCATTCAATTTCTTACGATGATGTTTAATTAGAACAATTGTATAATGTGTTTACCTTGTGACAATAAGCATTTTTGTATTAAAATATGATAGAATACACGTGTCTATTAAATCATTTTATGTGTATACTTAGTATTAAAATAACTAAAATACACTATAATTCCACACCGTACAAAGTTTATATTTAAATCTGTTCGTTATTTATGTTTATTTTTTCGTTGGTTCAGAGATTTATTTTTATTTATTTTAAATGCATTTCTGTGATCGCTGGTCTTTGTTGTATTTGTACTAACTTGTGGTTTGCTTAGCACCTAAAGTTTTGTGATGGTCTATAACTAATTTACTTTATAACCCTATATTTTTCGACGACCTCCCTGGCGTAGTGGTAAGCGTGGTGTTATAACTGGGAGGTCTCGGGTTCGATTCCCGGCGGGGGCAATTTGGGAATTTATAAATAATTAATGAATTGTCTCTGGTCTGGTCTGGTGGGAGGCTTTCGCCGTGGTTAGACGTGCCGCCAAGTGATTTAGCGTTCCGGCACGATTAGGGGTATGCCCTTTCCAAGTTAGCCCGTTACCATCTTAGACTGCATCGTCATTTACCATCAGGTGAGATCGCAGTCAAGGACTATCTTGTCATCGAATAAAAAAATATTCCTAGTACGAGTTCAAACTCATAGTAAACCTGATTGGTTTCGAAAATATCTGTACAATAACGTCAAAATACGTTGAACCTACAACTCCATGAATTGCACATTTTGGCTACGGTAATCGATTTCGAAGATAGAAAAATTATGTTAAAGTAAAATGAGCTTAAGTTTTGTTGTTTTAAGACTCAATATCAATATCGTTCATGTATCTACAGCTAGCACCCCAAGCCGAAAAATTGTGTATGAAAATCGAATGTACTAAATGTACGACTCTAAACCATTCGTCTTCAGTAGGGCTAACATGCGCGCCACGAGAAAGTTTTGTCTACACGTTTACTCGTAGTCTCTATGTGAATCTCTACAGAGATTCACGAGTAAAGTGTAGAGAAAATTTTCTCGTGGCGCGCATGTTAGCCCTACAGGTCAGCTTTTCTCTGATGTTAATGTGTTTTGATTTTCGTAATCTTTCGATTCGATTCAAAGTCATTCATTCATTGGTTGGTAGTTACTAAAAAAGTGGCAACAATACTATTTTATTACGCAATTTTTTCGCAAGATTTGGATTACTAAAGGCTTGGATAATAATTGCAATGAGCGCACGCATTGTGTATGATACGAGAAATTATAAGAAGCAATTATGTAGAGAACGATTTGTGTATCCAAGCCTTATAAAGCCAATGTGGATCTAGCTTAAGGTTATTTTTATTTATAGTTTTAAAGTATTAGCACAAAATTGTTTACGTGTGGTACTAAGGTACTAATTCTTCATTATATTTCACGTTATTGTTAACATACAAATGTACATAATATTATGTATTCGAAAAATATTGTGAGTGAATAAATAAAGGTATTTATTCAAATTAATAAAATAAGTCCTTCCCTCTACTCGCGATATTTTAAATTGTAAAATATAATATATTTATTAATTTTCTGGTACGCGTTTAGTTACCTACGCTTAAACAGTGTTTTATAAAGCAAAGAAAAATGAATTTCGAAGAAATTACAACAGATTAAAGTTTCTTCTTCTAAATGATGTTTATATAAATAATTTTTTTTTTTGAACGCAAAAGTTGTCTACAGACTGCCAAGAAAATTTATGATAACTGTAACTTCTGGTAGAACAGGCAATTTCTGTAAGTAGGTACATTATAACGATTATAAACAAAACAAAATTTCCTAAGTTTCAATTTTTCATACAAAAGTAACACTAATAGTGTTACCTACTTATTTTTTTTTTTTTTTGAATTTTTAAAGTCTTTAAGCAAGGCTAACTAAAACTTGAAAAAAAGTAAATTAAGTAATACCCGTCCACGTCAAGTTGGCCGTCGTCGACCGTTACAAAACGACGTCATAACGTACCGTTGACAAGAAAATAATAATTGTATTTTTTACTGTAACCACGACTATGACGGAAGTTGTCTTCTCTGCCAATGCTTTTCATGGCATTGACATCTTGGAAGTCCAAAGGCGTAATTTATAATTTCTTATTTTTTTCCGCTTGAAAAAGTCATTAATTAAAATAATTAATGGTCTGCGGGATGCAAAACTTTTCTTTTTTTACTCTTACTGTAATAAACGATACAGTAACAGTAGTAAAAAATAACAATATATAACCAATGTAAAGTTAACAAAAACATTCAAAACATAACAATTACAAAACTTTGGTAGTGACAATCGTGAGCGGTACGTTTCTATCTGTACTAAGCGGGTCTGAATTGAGGTGCGGTGCGGGGAAGAGCGAGGCAAGGTAGCTGCCAACTTGACGTGGACGGTTAATTACTTTTATATCAATTGAAACTAAACTCATTAAGTAAACGTATTAAGATTAAAATAGCTATTTATGAATACACCATATTATCGATAACTAATACAAAGTGGTTTTTTTTTTGCATATAATGCAGTTAAAGTTGTATTGTGTTTTTAAACAAGTCTTGTGAAAGCGATGTATGGTTATTTTCATTCGATATTAGAATGTTCTGAAAAACTGTAAAGTTTTAAGATATTACAGATGTCGTAAGGTTATACAATTTTATGTGTTTTATTTATTACTCCCTTTCTCAAAAATCTATACTAAGTATGTCAATTTTAACATTGCCAAGTACCTAACGTTTAATCCTATTTTTTTTTAAATATTTTTGAATAATATAAATGCGAAAGTTTGGATGTATGTTTGTTACTCAATCACGCCGCAACGACTGAACCGATTTGGCTGTTTGACACAGAGATAGATTATAGACTGGAATAGCACATAGGCTACTTTTTATGCCGCAAAATAAGAGAATTCCCGCGGGAATCTAAATAACCTCAATCCACGCGAACGAAGTCGCGGGCATCATCTAGTCAAGGTATAAATTCGTCGTTCTCACAGTTTTTGCCTGCCTGTGTTAACATGTATTGAATTGTATTTATTTGTATTTGTATTGTATTTATTTTTACTTGTATTGTACTCAGGAAAATTCATCGTGGAAGCACTGAATACATAGCATAGTTTCAATAACAATTGTAAGATTTTTATTTTTTTTGAAAAGAGCAACCGCCGAGTTTCTTACTGGCTCTTCTCGGCAGGAAAGGCATTCCGAACCAGTGGTAGATTCATTGACCATTCAAAAGTGCTTGTAAAAGTTTATTTGAATAAAAAATATTTCTATTTCTATTTCTATTTCTATTTTTGCATAAAAAATCGACAAATCCCTCAGTGCTAGAATCACACCTGTGCGCATCGATTCGGATTTTTCCGTATGATTTCATTCACACACGCATCCAGAGCAGCGGATCCATTCGCAGCCGAAAGGGGTGTCTGCGCAGAGATGTTCGATGATGACATCGATGTTTTCTTCTATCTGATTAACTGACTGACTGACCTATCAACGTACAACCTAAACCACTAGAGCACAGAATACCTAATACCACCTAAAGTTACTAGAGTTAGAAACTTGTTATTGAGGCACAATTTTAGGAGAGATCCAGTTGGTCTAGACACCCATCGCGACAGAGTTATTAGGCTAGGGTTGGCATAAGGAAACATTTTCTATTAATATTTATATTTAGTATATTTCAGATCAACATCACAATAAACTATATTGTGTTAAAAAATAATAAATGGCACTTTACTATATATATAGCTACTCGTGCTGATTCACTGATTGACTGACTGACTCATTGATCACCTCTCCTGTAAAATTTTGTATGGAACAAATTTTTTTCACTCACAGTTTCGTATAGAGGACAAAAATTCATTCAGAGGAAAAATATGGAGAGAGCTGATGATTGAGGGTTTCGGAGACGGGTGATGAGCACCGGCCAAGATATCGAAGATAGGTGGGGGGTGTTCAACCAAATGTCACTCGAAACCTCATCCAATTGGCAAGGAGCCGAAAAAAAACTCCAAAATGGCGGATTCAAGATGGCGGCCATACAAATTTCGTCGGTGTCTATCTCGGAGACTATAAGAGATGGAAGAGTGGTTTCTTTGAAAAAGATGATCAGGACCCGAAGGTCTACTTGATGAATAGAAAAAAAATTCAAGATGGCGGAATTAAATTTTTTCCATACAAAATATATGCAAAACTTTAATTGGTTCCTTTTCAAAATTTCTGATGGTTTCGTAGAGAGGACAAAAATTCATTCGGAGAAAAAATATGGAGAGAGCTGATGGTTGAGGATTTCGGAGACGGGTGAGGAGCACGGCCAGGATATCGAAGATAGGTGGGGAGTGTTCAAACAAATGTCACTCGAAACTTCATCCAATTGGCAGAAAGCTGAAAAAAAACTCCAAAATGGCGGATTCAAGATGGCGGCCATACAAATTTCGTCGGCGTCTATCTCGGAGAGTATAAAAGATGGCTAAATGATTTTTTGGAGAAAACTAATCAGGACCCGAAGGTCTACTTGAGAAATAGAAAAAAATTCAAGATGGCGGAATTTATTTTTTTCATATATGCAAGACTGATACGTTCCTTTCCGCTAATGGTTTCGTATAGAGGACAAAAATTCATTTGGACGAAAAATATGGAGGGAGCTGATGATTGAGGATTTCGGAGACGGGTGAGGAGCACGGTCAGGGTATTGAAGATAGGTTGAGGGTGCCCAAACAAAAATCACTCAAAACCTCATCCAATTGGCAATGAGCTGAAGAAAAATACCAAAATGGCGGATTCAAGGTGGCGGTCATACAAATTTCGTCGGTGTATATCTCAGAGACTATGAAAGATGGAAGAGTAGTTCCTTGGGAAAAAATGATCAAGACCCGAAGGTCTACTTGGTGGACAGAAAAACCGCGGTTCGCTTTAGCGAGCCGCGCACCCACGCACCCTACTAGTTTAGGTATATGGACAAAATGCGAATCGATGCGCACAGATATAATTCCACATTTAAACGTTACTTGATGATGGTGAAATTGGCTCTAAGTATAAGGATTTTCACCCGGTTTCCACAAATGGATATGGATTTTCTTTAAAAAAATTTTTTAGGATGGATTCGCCATGTCGCGTGCGAATTATTTTTCCTAACTTAGTTATTCCAATCTTAATTTTAAGTACGATACACAAATGATTGAGATAAAATAAAAATAAACTATCTATCACGTTCTGTTAGATGTGAGTCGTACCTTAGGGTACCTTGTACTTGTAACTAAGTACTTTGAACTCTACATGTACAATACGATATTATATTTTGTCTGTCATGACACGCATCGCTTGTTATAGGTAACCGACCTACTAACAAGCGACCACAATAATGTTAAGTAATTTGAATTACTTAATTTAAAAATGGTTTGATCTGATAAAAATGGCGAATACGATGTAATTTAGTTTGGAAAATTCATTAGGTGCCCAATTTAGGTGTAGTAGGAAAACTGAAGTTATTTATTAACCCAAAAAAATTCGTCTCCGTTTTTAGTGGAAAATAATGTACTTATACAGACGCGGACGGTTATAATATTATGTAGATATTATTATAAATACTTTTAAATCATGACATTTTTTTTAAATATTAACTTATAGTACATGGTAGCACGACGAGAAGGAAGCGAGTATTCCATAAGTTAACTTATCGTTTAATCGTAAAATAACTTGCCATTCCCCTCATTATGGTCGAATTTCTAATTTAAATATTGGCGGCTTGAATACGGCGCGAAAGTATTTTCACATCCGTAGATGTTCTGTAACACACTCAAATACCATTCCTGCCATTGGCGGCTTTGTGACATTCTTGTCCGTTCTTGTCCAATAGCTTTTTAGACACACATTTCGACGAATCACGAGAGATAATCATTGTAATCACGAAATCACGGGCTTGTAGTCCGCCATGTTTGATCAATTTAAAAATCGAAGCATTGTCATTGGTCGATAATCAGACGTCATTACAATCTTTTGACGGCGTTGCGCAAATTTATAATTTTTGACTCTCACTCATTGCGGCTGCCATGTTTTTTTTCATGTGGGTTGTGTGTGTATAGAAATTATCATGATCATTTCCCCATATAAACTACTAAAGGTGAGTACATAGAATATATTATGCGAAGTTTCAATGATGCGCACGCGGAAGTGCATCGCGCAACCTCAGTGAAAGTGTATCATGTAATCCTATCGTGTTCTTGTGAAATTGTATCGCATAGTTTCTAAGGTACGTTGCGACTGTGTCAACACAATAATAGATTTACTAGTTGCGCGGCAATTTCTTTGTTCGCGGACGGAGATTATATTAAGTTTTCGGTGTTAGCTAGCATGGCGAGGCGTAGCGATGACCCTCGCTCGGTTGACGTTGGTTTGGCGCCATCGACCCATGTAGCGCGCGGGGCGGGTATGGGTTTCCATGCAATTCTTTGTGCCCTTGCAAGTCATAATGACCGTCGTAGCTAAACAACACGTGACATCACAGTAAATAAATACGTTTTGTGTTGCAGCAGTAAGGGGTGCACTAAGTGCGTCATTCGTTAACAGCTAGTGACAATGTGCAAACACTAACGCCACCGTCAACCCGAGAGCAAAGCGAACACTAGCAAAGAAAAGGCCAAAGAAACAAGGATGTATTAGTAAGGTGGCATCATAAGGATCGATATTAGCACACGGCCCCCGGCGATTGAAAAATGGACACTCGATTTCTGAGCATGATGATTGTGTTTGATAGCGACAGATATTCCACCGGGCAGGATGCGTAAGCATAAGAGAGGGAGCCAGGCTCCTGCCTGCTGGCCTGCCACGTCGAGAGAACTACACCACACTCCGCGCGCCATCTGATACCTGCAAACTTGAAACAGGTGAGTCTTCACTACTCCATCATTTTACCACCATTTTTGTCAAGCTCCCTGGCTCAGTGGCTCACTGTTGTCATAAGTTGTAAGTCCTGGGTTTCTAGCAGGGGTAATTGCTAATTGGTAATTTATTTTTTCTAAATTGCTTCTGGCCTAGTCTGGTGGGAAACTTTGGCTGTGGCTAGTTACCTTACTGCCAAAGATGTGTCGCCTAATGATTAAGTTTTCTGTTATCTCACTCAGCTCAGACTCAAGACAGAGTTAAAACGAGACATTTATGTCAAAGTACATTTGTGTCTCGTTTTAACTGTCTTATGTCCGAGCTATGTCAGAGAGTGCTCTATAGATCTCACTGTTAGACTCACAATATGTCTATTTTCGCTAAATCAGGTGAGATTGCACTCAAGCGCTAGCTTGTCATCAAATAAATTAAAAATTCAATCCAGGCAAGTCTCAAACCTCAATATCTAGGCTTATCATAGGTCTGCTCAACATAGTACAATCTAAATTACCATACATAATGTTCTATTTTTAGATCCTTGTAATGCTCATGTTGAATCTGTTGCTAGGAATTAGGATATACAGTTTGTGTGGCTTTATAATATGTTGGAAAAATAACTTAGATATTACTATACTCAAAAATACTTATTTCCATTGTGAAATTTACTAGGTCAAGGTGTTTACACTAATTAAGTTTGGTTTTCAGTGCTTAAGCCAACTTTTGTGTATCTAGTAGACTGTTTGTCATAAACTGGTCCAAAATTGTTTCACAAGATTATAATCAAAAAATCATTCATTTTGTAAGCAAAAAGTGCAATGTTCTTTAAATCTATTATTTCTTATATTTATAAACATGATTCAAAGTCTTATAATATACATGAGTCAATTACATGGCAATAAAACATTTGGCATTAATAATTAATTATTTTAGCCCATTTGTGGACACAGGTGTCCTCTCGTTTGAGAAGGGTTATATAGACATCCATTTTTTTTAAATATTAGCCAAGTTGAACTTGACTTATATTCTCCTCATCCCTTCTTATAAGCAGAACACTTGTGTTAGGAGTGGGTACGACAATAGTGCAATGGGTGGGGATCGAACCTGTGACCTTTCAGTCCGTACCTTTAGCAGTTGGGCTATTGAGGCCATTGCTGAACTTTGTTGGAGAGAGCTGCCCGGCTGCCTCCTTTCAAAACCTAGTAAGTGTGTTTGACAAAATTTTACAGGAGACCAAAAAAAAATTTGTGGTAGCTTTTTCGAACTCTTCAGTATCTGTTGATGAATTAATGTTTTGTAAATAAACTACATACTTTGAAAGTTTTCATTTGATATATTTATTACTTTGCTAAACCTTATTACAAAACATGTTTTTTGGTGTCCTGTAAGATTTTGTCAATCACACTTACTAGGTTTTGAAATGGGGCAGCCGTGCCCCTGCAAGATCAAAACTGAAATCAAGTCTGTAGGAAAACTAAAATTAACAACATAGCTCATATATTCAGAGTTTGAAGAACTAATGGTTGTTGGGTTCGCAAGGTCTTGGAACTTCGGTGCAATGTAGGGCAGGGTTTGAAATTATCAAGATAAATAACACTTCTTGATAATTATCACAAATGTAGATTCTTTTGTAACAAATGCTTAATAATTCAGTCTCCATCAAAGACATTCTTTATAAAGAAATTAAATTAAATTGGGTTGACCTAATAAAATGACTCAGCATAATCTGAAATGACTGAACTTAATGTAAATTATATGTAAGTGGGAATCCCCCTAGCAAGTTGACACTTAGAGCATCCCTATACAAATAAGGTGGTAATACACATTCAAATACAGTTCACATTTGCTAGCACTACATTACTATTATGATGGTATGATAAATTGATAAATAATTATCATTTCGAAACCTGGTTCAGGACTTCCATTAGATAGACTCATGACATCAGACGAATCAGGGAGCCACTGGATAGAGGTAGCTAAAGGTTTAAAGAGAAAAAGAAAAAATTTTACACAGAGCACACAAAAATTTCCACAATAAAAAACAGGTGTACAGAATATTATTATATATGTACTATATAAATCTCTTTTCTCTTTTCTTTTTTTTTAAAAAAAAAAAAAAGAATATCAGCCAAGCTGAACTTGACTGATGTTCTTCTCTCCCCTCCAAATAAGTGAAAACTTGTGTTAGGAGTGGGTACGACAATAGTGCAACGGGTGGGATTCGAACCTGCGACCTTTCAGTTTTCAGTCTGCACCTTTAACCATTGGGCTATTGAGGCTTGTAAAAGTCTCTTAAAGAGAAAAAGAAGAAATTTTACACAGAGCACACAAAAATTTCCACAATAAAAAACAGCTGTACAGAATATTATTATATGTACTTAAATCTGATAGTTAAGAAAACAATAGTTATGCAACAATAATATTTTTTTAGTGATATTGAATAGGTAGGCTATAATAAATAGGTTCATTAATGTTGCTTAATGATAATGATCTTTAAATATGATTATGAAATACCTTAACAAACAGCTTTATTTATTTTAACAATACATGATAAACAACAGAACACATACCAACATATCAAGGAATAAAATTCTAATAAGTCATTAGCAACTTGACAGTTTACTCATCAAACAATTTTGTTGTTGAAAATTAATGAGCACTTCATAATGTCTAATGAGAATAGTTAACAAACAGAAATCATTAGTGATAAATTAGATTAATGATTATTTTGACATATTAACCAGTTATTAAGTTTTAATTTACTATTTTCTGTGCCATGAAGAGGATATGCAGTGCCCAATTGTTCAGGAAAGGGACAGTAACCGTGGGAATGTTAAAATGAAGACCATTAACGGTTTTAAGAATCCTTACAGACAGGTCGGTCTAATATTGCACTTTAGCATCGACGACTGAAATTCACAGGCAGCATGTGTCAACATGGATACATTTGTGCACATGTGATCCAAGATCCAAGTGACATTTTGGTAAAAATCGAGTGCTTCATTGGGATCATTATATAGGTTTATGCAGGACATCTAGTCGTTCTAACTGTACATGAGATTTGAATGAATAGTTTGGCGATTCCTTTATGTCAATAACTTGAAACTGATACAAAGTCACTATTTTTTTTTTTTTTTTTTTCATCACTTGTGCACCAAGATATCCATATACATGATGTAAGGGACATGCTAACCAAAATTGAAACCAGGGAAATGGTGTTTGAATTTTTCAGTTTTTTAATTAATTAATTATAGTTCTTGCAATTCACGAGGGCGCGTGGTTGTGTGTGTGTCGTATCTATATAAGTGGGAGCGAAAGCTTGCTCGCGCCTAACCGCTCCCACCTAGGCACACACACGCATGTATGTACACGACGTAACCACAAGTAAAGCTCACGCACCCTCGTGAATTGCAAGAACTATACAACATGGAATCGTGTGTGAATTAATTACAACAAATGACAATATTCAACTCAAAACAGCATACTCACTTTATCAGCTGGTTTTTAAAAGTGCAAAGCACTCGGCCTATGTACCGACAAACCGCCGCTTGCGACACTACAATTGATACATTGCGTGCTCAAAAATTGTAATGTTGGTAACCTACTATTTCCATTTATATTCATTTCCGAGATGAATGGTATTTTTAATTTCATTGTAGGCATTAATGCTGAGATCTATAGAGCGTGCTCAGACTCAAGATAAAGGTTAAAACGAGACACAAAATGATCTGACATAAATCTGTCTCGTTTTAACTCTGTCTCGTTTTAACTCTGTCTTGAGTCAGGTGAGTGAGAGCACAGTCTATAGATTTCAGCCTAAGTGTAACATATTCACAAAGTTTTCGTTAACAAGCCCCTTACACCCTGTATGTCCAATAGGCTCTTTGTTGGTATAGAATCTTTAAATTAGTGGCAAATAAATTATCATTTTATAAATATTTATTTAAAAGCACATGCTGCCTGTGGAATGCATTTGAAGAATTTTCAGTTCCCCTTGGTTTGCATACTTCCTCTATTTGTTCCATTGTTTCACATTACTGCCTCTGTATTATAATCAATTTATTTGCATTTTAATCACATTTATAATTGTATCTAATTATGATTGTTTTGTCACTGGAAATAATTTCTTTAGGCCTTCATTCATTTAGGCATTAGTTTGTACGAAATTTTAATTTTATGCACATATTAAACACGAAAGTATTGTTGAAATTATTAATTTGTTCTATTTTTTAATTAATCATAAAATATAAAATATTATTATATTGAAAAATTACTAATTTGTACAATTTTGATTTCAGGAGTCTAATCTGGACAACATAGTTGATCAGCTGTGCACAAGACTTCAAGACATCAAAGATCAAGAAAGTGCATCACTTGTAGGCATGCCCACTTGTTCTCTAGAACAAACAGAGGCTGTGCGTCGATACTACGCTGCATTCCCGGCTCTGAAGAAAGGAGAAGAGTCGCCATTGCAGTACTATCTGCCGCCACCCGCCTGGTGTCGCAAAGCCACACCCCAAGCCAAAGTCAAAATGCAAAGTGAACTGCTGTTGTCCAAGGATTGGAATTCCAAAAATAAAAAGTATTCATTGGGCAAGGAGCGTCGGAACTCGCACCACGGTCAGAAGAAGAACAATAGAAAGCGCTACAACAGCTACGGCAGGTCCTTCGAGAGCAAAGAGAACCTCCCCGAGTGGGTGACGCACGAAGAGGCGTGGGACATGGAGACGCAGGACCCCGTCAAGGAGTTCATTCGCGCGATAGCCTTGGACGAGGGCTACGGCACCTGCGAGAACACGATGACCGACGAGGTCAGGGATCTCACTCAGGCGAAGCTCAGGCTGAACGACAACATGGTGCCCGACTGGGACGACAGCCTCGACCTCGACGCCGAGTGGGTCATCACGGAGGACCTCGCGCCGCGCGCGCGCTCTCCCATGGAGGAGGAGCTCTACGCCAAGTTCGAGGCCAAGTTCGACCGCAGCATCGAGGCGCTGTGGTCCAAGGAGCAGAGCACGCCCGACGACGAGTACCAGGATCTGCCGATCGACTTTCAGGACTTGCTCTCCTCGCCCTCCGACCGACTGTTCGCCGATCCGTCCGCAGAGAAGTGCAGCTTGATCTCATTGACCGAGAGCATCTGGTCCAACTCGGAAACCGCGGGCGCCGACCGCCCCGACTCGCCCACGCGCATCGCCGAGCGCCTGCGCCCGCTCACCATCGAGGACGCGGAGCCGCCCTGCCCGCGCGAGATCGAGTCTTTCACGCTGTACGAGGGCGCCGAGCTCTACGACGCCCTGTCGGCGGTCGCGCAGACGCTGCGCTCCTTCACCGCCATCAACCACAGCCGCGACCGCAGCGGCTTCGTGGAGGTGCCGCCGCGCCGCCGCACCGAACCCGCGCCGCCCGCGCCCCCGCCCGCGCCCCGCGCGCGCGCCTCGCCCGCCGACCGCGACGACGCGCTCACCTCCGCACGCACGCACTTCCGCCCCATCCGCCGCGAGGCCGAGGCGGAGCCCGCGCGCTACGCCGACGGCGACACGTTCGACATCCGCGGCGACCTCGACGCGGTCGAGTTCCGACGCAGCGACTCCGGCGGCGTGTACCTGGAGGGCTCGCACGAGCGGTACCTCGAGTACCGCGCGGCGCGCAGCATCAACTACGGGCGGCTGAACCTCACGGCCGCGCAGCGCTGCCCCGCGCTGGAGGACCCGGGCTTCCGGCTGCGCTTCCCGGTGCGGCAGACCGACGCGGCCGTGCAGACCGAGCGCCGCGCCGCCGACTGGCAGTGCGACGAGTGCGGCGGCCGCGCCAAGAAGATGCGGCCCAGCGCCATCCACAGCATCTGGAGCGAGCACGCGTGCCGCTGCGACGGCGGCGCGGCGGGCGGCGGGGCGGAGCGCGCGGACGCGCCGCCGCCGGACGAGCTGTCGCGCGAGTGGGAGGAGCTGCTGCAGGACATCAGCGCGGCGCACCGCCTGTACGCCAGCGAGGCGGGCGACGCGGACGAGGCGCCGAGCGCGGACCGCAAGCGCCGCCACAGCGCCGCGCTGCGCTGCGCCGCGCCGTGCTCGCACCCGCACGCGCGCTTCCTGCACTGCTGCGCCGCCGCGCTCGACCGCCCGCTCACGCGCTGACCGCACCCGCCCGCGCGTCCCTACACCGAGACATTCGATACCGAGTCGCTTCACACAACGTTCCTTTTAATTTAATTAATAGCTATCGGGAATTTTTAATTCGATAAGTTACCTATTCCTGTCAGTTGTTTTTTCGAAAAGCCAAATCGCCAGTTCTGCAAAGACTCTCGGTACGTTAAGACGTTGTAATATTTTTAACCTATAGTGCCTTGTCCGGAATGGCTCCCATTATTATTAATAGAAGCTCTTGACAAATTTTCCACCTGGAAATGCTCATTGATTTTTGACGATCGAATCTCTCGGTAAGCGCAGCCGTCTAGTGTTTCGGTTGTTTTGTTCCGCGCGCGATGTTTAACGTTTAGCAGATGGTTCACGCGGTGGCGAGTCACGACGAGGCCGCCTCGACGCAGCATTCGCAGGAACTTCAGATAATCGAATAGCGCAAGCCTTCGGCCTTCCGAACTGCTAATTATGAAACCACAACTTCGTTACGTGAATATTGTGTCAAGGTAGCCTCTATCGATTATTTCCTTTACTGAACGATTATATTCCGTTCACTGTATATATCGTCTATCGAAGCTATTCTTGTTCGAAATAAATATTTAAAAGTAATTTAGTGATTCTCTTTTGTTACGCTCACGGGCGTGTGCGGGTAGCAGAAGAGGGTATGCAATATAAAATCGCAAATAATTCAAATTCGATACGGTTATTGATGCACTTTGAATTTAGAAGTCTTGACGACTTTGCCCTTTTCGAGTGACATTAAAATTCGGAATACTAGCAATAATAAATAAGAGTTACATTAGAACCCCTTGACGAACCGAATGTAACAGTCGAGCTGCAAGAAGCCTGTAAAAGTACTAACATATCGTGCGATATTTAGGTGTTGAGGGATGGAATATAAAACTATATTTTAGTTCAATGTTTTTTTTTTGTAGCGATTTTATATTGATGTAGGCATGTTCGATGAAATGCTGACGCTTTGAAAATGTAAAAACACATAATATTAATTTGACAAGGAGTTCTATAACATATTATGATCTATTAATATTTATACAGAGAAAAAAAAAATGATTTTTGGCCAGTTTATTTATTGAAGACGTTATACACACGTCTTATGAATTATGGAAACGAGCATTAGCATTTCATGCTGGAACAGATTGGACGATTCTAATATAATTCTTACAATAATATCGTCCCAAGTTGTTTAAACGATTTGTTGATAGGGAAAAAGTAGTTAAAAACACAGGTATTTTATATTTTTTTTTTGTTAGTATATTTTTCGTTTGTTTTCTGGTGATCGATGTTTCATTCAAAAATTTTTATACGGTAGAAAGAATTGTTTTCTGTTACGAAAATTTTGAAGGTGGGGTCGAGATTGGGGTGGGAATCGCAGCATCTGGACTGCCAGTGTTGGACCCGGACACGTGACAATGACACTCAGTGCTATTTATAATACGCGGTAATATTGTATAGGTACGTTAGGGCCGGAAACACACTTGTAACACGCAACGCCAACCCGATTTCACACGACGCGAGTTTTATTACATTTCTCTCGAGTCGGGTGGCGTACTGTAATCCGGGCCCATAACCTTCACGTAAGTTGAGACCTGACGCGACACTAGATTGTAATAGACAAGTTGTTGGGTGTTTCGGGACGTACGTGTTAATTCGGTTGTAAACACGGTTAAAATAAAATTGACAGGTCTAAAAGTAGTGCCATCCTTTTCCGCGGAAATCATTGTGAAAAAGATAGCACTATGTACTTTTAATGTCACTTTAAATACTGTATGTAACCGAATTAAGACTGAAGTAATCGTCTTTAGATTGGCACCTATTGACTTAGTCTAAAGATGCAAGATTATGCCCATCAGGGCAATAATTTTAAAATTTATTTGTCAAAAGCCAAGTAGACTTTAACGGACAAATAAGTTTGACATTTGACGGATTTCCAATGCAAAAACTGTCAAATTTATTCTTCGGTTAAACAATTTTAAAATAGGCTCTTAAGTTTGTGACGTCAAATTATATAATTCTTGTATGAAGTGCCTATTTTGACGTCACAAAATGTGTTTCGCGCGAAGTTAGAATCGGGACCTCAACTTGCGTGCCGGCAACTTCTGTACATTTATTTGTCCAACACTGTCCTTGCCCGCAAGATTGCCGGCAAGATGTCTAGGTGCTATATATATTATATTATTAGTATTCGTTATTAGAAGGCGGACGAGGGTGAGGTGGACGGTTTGTTTTACTAGTTTGTCCACGTCCATTGTGCGTCTTAAGTTTTTTACGCGGCGATTTTATTGATTTGCCGTTATAATGTGATGGTAAATGGCAGACGAGTGGTCCGGGGCAGTGGGATGGTTAAAAAGGCTTACGTCTGCCCGGTAGAGATAAAAGTGTAAAGTTTTTTCTATGATGTTGGACAATTAACTCAGGGGTGAATTAGCGTCGCCCCCAAGTGTGTTATATTGACGATGGTGGAATGTGTTGTCTTTATGGTAGTTTCGACTGCCACTGTTCAATGTTTTCACATTCCAGTTCACAACTTTGTTTTGTTTACAGATTTCTTTTCTCGAGTTAAAATTACAATATTCTTATAATTATACGTCAACTTTCGATTTATTTTCATTTTAATTTTTAACGTATATATTATTTTCTTATCTAAAATTTCTGATCTGTATATGGCTTTTGTTATATTTAAACATGTAATTTGGGCACGATTTTTGATGTTAACTAATAACTTCTAGAATCTAGTTCCATTATAACTTGATTGCGGGAAATATTTAACAGTGGCAGACAATAAATTGTAATATAATTTACAACTCCAAATATGGATGGTAACAGTTCATGTAGGCGTAACTGTTATTATATAGTTTATGTAAAGCGTAAGAAGTGTATATGTTATATTTTATATTTTCATTTTTGTAGGGGTCACGGCGTCCTATTTGGGTGCTGTATCGTATAGAGTACAACTTTACGTCGTATTGAGCGATTTTATTCGCTAGTAACATCACTATATGGGACCTCGTATATCATTAAAGGCAGAAAAACTTATTACATGCAACCTGGCCGTTTATTACGCGACGCGTGTTGAATCAGGACCATAGACTAAAGATACTGTCGAGTATTTGTAGATACTTGTGTTGTGGTCCCAACGCTCGTAACGTAAAATCGGGTCGCGTCCCGTGTTGTAAGTATGTTACTGCCATTATTTATTTCATTGAAATGCCTTCCGTAGTTACATTTTTGTTTTATATATTTCGGAGACTTTGCTACTTTTTGTCGTGTTTATATATCGTATTTCTTATTTCTGTAGTGTGGTTTACTTCTGTTTGTAATAACTGAAAATATTTAAAAAAATAACAAAAAAAAAATGTCATTGCAAAAATCGCATCGGTATGGGCTGTTGAAATGTATATATATATTTAATATATTACTGTGAAATTTTTTACCTATAAGCAATTTCAGTTCTATAAAAATATATTGTTATTATGTTATATTATTTTGTTATCTCTGAAATATAAACGGTACCTACCTATAGTATAAAAGCATGTTCTAGTGGTTCCATCTTACCTAACTGTATAATCAAATATTATTTGCATGTGTTTGTCGATTAATTTAAAAGCTTGAAATATTTCAGAAATGGCAACCTAATCTGTATATTTTACAGTCATTAGCAAAGTTTGTATTCTTAGTTTCATCGTCAAAAATAATTTTCACTCTCGTTTTATTTTGTATCGTTTCATCGCAGTTATCATTTTGTTCCGTCATAGTTCATATTGTATTGTACTTATTCCATTTACGATATTCGCTAAAGGTAACTTGGAGAGAAAAAAAACGTGTAGAAAATCCAAAAAAAAAAAACAAATGTAATAATTAGATACAAGTTCGCATATAATATTATGTTTGATTAGAGATTTAATCTAATGTAATGTGCTTGTGACTTTGTATTGCGTCCGTAACATCTTGGACGGCTGTTGTTGCGTGACAACAATGTTGTTGACGACAGACGGATTCGCGATGGCCTCTTGCACGGGGACACAACAACCGGGTTGTTGCGAGTCCTCAAATGACCGCCCAGTAGTAATATCTTGTATGGCTGTTGTTTCTTGACAACAATGTTGGTGACGACAGACGGATTCGCGACGGCCGCTTGCACGGGGACATAACAACCAGGTTGTTGCGAGTCGTCAAATCACCGCCCAATAGTAACATCTTGGATGGTTGTTGTTTCGTGACAACAATGTTGTTGGTGACGACAGACGGATTCGCGACGGCCTCTTGCACGGGGACATAACAATCAGGTTGTTGCGAGTCCGAAATCACCGCCCAATAAAGCCATTGGGGCAAACAACTGAAACTATTTCCACATAACCCAATGCCACAATGGCATTATTGGGCGCCGTGTTATTTGCGCCTCTAGATTCATCGGTGGCAATTGTTCAAGTCAAATTCAAATTTTGAATGAACATATAAGCTATTTTCTTCCTGAAATTACAATTTTTTTAATTTACGTGATGGTGCACTGAGATCAATTTTCAACCAACTTCTAAAATTGTATTTCTTAATTGGGGCGGTATTTTTTTTTCTTAGTTTGAATATGTCTAATCGAATGTCGAAAAGCGATAGAGTACCTATTGATATATCTAAATTAGACTAGATAGTTACAATTGTTTCAAATAACATGCATGAAATAAATAAATTTTGATTTTGATTTTTAAATGTTAATACGAATGTAACTTTATTTGCTATCAAAATCAATATTGTGTGTGTGGCGAGGCTGCAATTTTGTATTGCCAAGCCAAACACGCTGTTGCTATTGTCACTTTGCTTTCAATGCGGTCTATGGAGGACTTATTTTTATGAGAGCTAAGAAACGGGCAATAGTTTTTAACGTTGATTTGAAACAAGGTATAACGCAGCAAATTGTTTTGTTGCTCCAAAATACATACTCCATGTCAGTATAAAAAGCCTTTTAGTATGATTACTCAGTGGGTCTAGTGTAAATTTTTAAGTTTACGTTAAGTGTGCGTAAATCTTTCAGTATGATCGGGAAAGGGACGGATAATTTTTCTATCTCTCTTTCGTCCATACTAATTCACAGATTTACTCACACTTACCTAAGTTTGAAAAGTTACACTAAAGCCACAATAAAGTGCAATAATGTATTTACAAAAGGCATCGAACAATTGCTACCAAATCTAGAGACATATGTCCCCAAACTAACTTGAAATCGCAAGCCACAGTGTAACTTCTTGTGGCGAATGAGCTTTTGGACATTAATGTAATTTAAAATTTATTAAATTTTACATCAGCGAATAAAATATGTATAATTTACTTGTTGAGGTGAGAGCAGTAATCTTTTCTATACATAATAATTGTTGGATCACATCGCTAATCAGCACACATTAATCTTTAATTAACATTCGAAAAAATTACAAAAAAAAAGTAGATGTTTCAAAATCTTTATATCCTGTGATGCTCTCTCCTCAAGACACAAGTGGGCTTGTAACCGATCGCCGACGCCTGGCCTTGGTTACATGCAGATTTGTTGCAATTTATATCAATGTTTATTGTTTTTCTTTTCCTTCAAAATCTCTGTAACTCGTTAGAGGAAAAATTATCCTGGAAGCCGGGGTAGTAGCAGTACTCAAGGGATTTCACATTTTTCAAATTATTTGGTGCCAAAGTCGACCTCAGCTCCTATTCAGCAGTAGTGTAACTTTTCGTGTTTACTTTAACTGTGCGTAAATCTGTCAATTATTAAGGGCAGAAAAGAGATAGAAAAATTCTCTGTCCCTTTTCCGGCCATGCTAAATGACAAATTAAGGTAAGCGCACAGTTAACGTAAACTTGAAAAGTTACACTAGACACAGATTATGCCATAACTTTCTCACTATGTAGCGATAAACACTTACGCAATTGGAGTTTTTTGTAATAACTTTATAATGGATGTAATCAAATTGTGAATAGCACGATCAAATGCAATGCGTATACACATAAAATACACATTGGCACCGATTGTTCTGTTCTAATTAATATTGTGTAGACGATTTAGCCTAGATGTTAAATTTATTATTAAATTGGAATTTTTAGATGTAAACAGTTTACTCGATTAATTAATTAGAAGTGGTTATCCCTGAAAATAGTTACCATTTTCGTTACGTTAGGTTGTGCTCGCTACTCTGGTTCTTGCCACCTGTGGGAAGAAAATAAAAATAAACAAACCAAAGCTTTTCGTTTTATTTTTATATAAGTACAGAAACTAGCTGAACCCGCCCCAGCTTGTCATGGGTGGGCTATTTTATAGCTTTGCTGTAGACTGAATAAGGTATAAGTAAGTACCTAAACCTCGTCAATAAGTAAAGCTACTGTAGAGATATTCGTTCGGTTTTCATCAGATTCTGCGAAAAGGTGTAGGTGCATAATTTATAGTGATTTAATTGAATCCAGTATTATATGCTAGGAAACCTTTCAAGGAGCCGTATTTTCGACGATATTGTGACAAAATAATTGTCACAGTTCAGTCATATTCACTTTTAAACAGGAGAGGGACGTAGTTAAGAAATAGGTAGTGTCAAAATACATAATAGTTCTTACAAGTCGACAAGTGATGTTTTAATTCACTGACCGCTCCACGTTAAATCTCATCTTGCTATAAACACCGACGATATTCTCAAGATGTTCAGAATTTATTAGAATAACAATAAAATAGTGGGCGAAGTCGCCACTTGCTCAAATCCAAACTTGAAGCGGGGTCGGTTGTCCTTGTCTTGCGCACGCGCAGAACTGAGAGAGCGCTATACAAAAACCACAGTTTACACTTTCATCTATTGAAATGCACGCGGTGCGTCGTTGAATGAGCCACGCCGGTTTATCTTCGAAATAGAGAATCCGGTCGAAAGTCGAATAAAAAACTTATTTGTGGACTTTGGTGTAAAAATTGTGATAAACAGTGATATCCGCAATCAGTTAGTGCTGGTAACGAAGCGGCATTTTTTTTTCTTTCGGAGTTTGATACGGTAAGTTTTATTTACTTTTCAATAATGCATAACAGTAAGGCGATTTAAAAATTGGTAAGTAAATAAGAATTACGAGTGGTAAAGACCCTTCTCATTCTAGAGGATATATTAGATGAAGGTTGCCCAGTTTATGATAAATCAGGTAAGAGTTTCCTAGTAGGTGCTTAGGTACAAAAATCGTTGCAAAAATCTGTTTTAAACAGTAAAGACCTTTGGTTATTTAATGAGATGAAAACATGATATCAAAGAAATAAGCTTTTCAGAATTTATTCGCAGTAGGTATGCACCTACCCAGATGAATATTGCTACTGATGCTTTACAGACTTGTAGTTAAAATTATACAGTCGTAGTTTGTTAAGATAAAATCTAGGTTTATGGCAGTGTACCAGGTCAAAGCTCCAGCATGTGTTACGGCTGAAATACATCGAGACCAGTGTGAAAGTAGGTAAAATGACGCTTTCCGATAAGATCAACCTGTTAACTTCTAGGTAGACCAAGATTGCAGGTTGAATTATGAATTATTGTACGTATGGTAATAGAGTTATCTACGAAAGCTGTGAGAGCATAGTGGTTAAGATTTCGACCTTTCCGATCGGTCCGGAATTTGATCCCAGCCACCACATTGCTGACTTTTCGCAGTGTGTTTTATTAAGCAAACTATAATATGCTTTAACGGTGAAGGAAATATGTAACATCGTTTTGACGACCTCCTTGGCGCAGTGGTCAGAGCTGTAGTCTTATAAGGTCTCGGGTTCAATTCCCGGCAGGGGCAATTTGGGAATTTATAATTTCTAAATTGTCTCTGGTCTGACCTGGTGGGAGGCTTTGGCCGTAGCTAGTTACCACCCTATCGTCAAAGAGGTGCCGCCAAACGATTTAGCGTTCCGGCACAATGGCGTATAGAACCGATTAGGGGTATGGGTTGAATTTACACTGATATACCCAACCAAGTTAGCCCGCTATCATCTTAGACTGCATCGTCACTTACCATCAGGTGAGATCGCCGTCAAGGACTATCTTGTCATCCAATAAAAAAAAAAGATAGGAAACCTGAGTGCCTTTGACTTCTCTATAGTGAAAAAAAAGTAGTAAAACTACTGCGATGAATGTGGGATGATTTTAATGCAGGTCCTTTGAAACTTTTTCGGTTATAGAGTTGTAGACCACCTCACCTCAGACATAGAGAAAAAAAATTGTCTCTACTCTCTGCCTCAGAGTAAGAGTAGTTCCTAGACATTATAGGCCGCGAGAGAGGGAGAGTAGATCTTATTATTTATTTATTTGGCAATCCAAAGTCCAAACAGAAATTACAATAATTATTTAACCTAAAGTCTTAATTAAAATTACATTTTAGATCATGGTGAGTTTTAGAACGAAGTTCCTTATTTAAAATTGTTAATTTTATAGGAGGTAAAGCTGAAATTATGCCGCACTACCTTTATCTATTTGTAACTATTTCAGTGTAAGTATAGGTGTTAATTAAGTAAGGTACTTAATAGGGCCTTAAGGCCTTAAGGCCTAATGCCTTCACTGTTATGTTTTCATAAAACATAATTATTGACTAATCTCGTAAAAACCCTCGTTTTATAGGTAAGTAGCTATATTATTCTAGACTAGCTGATTCCGGTGACTTCGTCTGCGTGGAATAAAGTTTATAGTGACTTGCTACTATCCGCGAGAAGTTATGTCCTCTATCTCCGATAAAATTTAGTAGATCTTCACCAAAATTGGACAAAATATTTCTAATAGTACACAATTTATAATAAATAAAAAAAAATTCAAATTCTGTTTAGATTTGACTAAGTTATAGAGCAAGATCAATAAAAACTTTCATCCCCTATCCCGGATAAACCTTATTGTTTATCAGGATAAAAAGTATTCTATATATTGACCCGGCGTATTAGCTACCACTACACTAAATTTCATTCAAATCCGTCCGGTAGTTTTCGTGTGATGCGCGCACAAACAGACAGACAAAAAAATTCAAAAAAATTTGTTTTGGGCTCAGTATCCGTATCTCCGATTAAAATTTTCAAAATATGTTTAATGTACCTACAGAATTCATACAGTTACAGTTTTATCTATAAGTACTTATATATAAAACTAGTTGGGTGCGTGGGTGCGCGGCCCGCTGCAGCGGACCGCGGTTTTTCTGCTCTTAGATTTTCAGGGCCTGATCATTTTCTACCACAAAACCACTATTCCAACTTGTACACTCTTTAAGATAGACACCGACGACATTTGTATGGCCGCCATCTTGAATCCGCCATTTTGGTATTTTTTTTTCAGCTCATTGCCAATTGGATGATGTTTCGAGTGATTTTTGTTTGGGCACCCTCAACCTATCTTCAATACCCTGACCGTGCTCCTCACCCGTCTCCGAAATCCTCAATCATCAGCTCCCTCCATATTTTTCATCCAGATGAATTTTTGTCCTCTATACGAAACCACCAGACATTTTGGAAAGGAACGTATCAAAGTCTTGCATACATTTTCTATGAAAATAATAAATTCCGCCATCTTGATTTATTTTCTATTCATCAAGTAGACCTTCGAGTCTTGATCATCTTTTTCCAAGAAACCACTCTTCCATCTTGTATAGTCTCCGAGATAGACACCGTCGAATTTTGTATGGCCGCCATCTTGATTCCGCCATTTTGAATTTTTTTTAAGCTCTCTGCCAATTGGATAAGGTTTCGAGTAACTTTTGTTTGAACACTCCCCACCTATCTTCGATACCCTGGCCGTGCTCTTCACTCGTCTCCGAAATCCTCAACCATCAGCTCTCTCCATATTTTTCCTCCAAATGAATTTTTGTCCTCTATACGAAACCATCAGAAATTCTGAGAAGGAACCGTATAAAGTCGTGCATATATTTTGTATGGAAAAAAATAAAGTCCGCCATCTTGAATTTTTTTTCTATTCATCAAGTAGACCTTTGGGTCCTGATCATCTTTTTCCAAGAAACTACTCTTCCATCTCTTATAGTCTCCGAGATAGACACTGACGAAATTTGTATGGCCGCCATCTTGAATCCGCCATTTTGGAGTTTTTTTTCGGCTTTTTGCCAATTGGATGAGGTTTAGAGTGACATTTGGTTGAACACCCCCCACCTATATTCGATACCCTGGCTGGTGCTCCTCACCCGTCTCCGAAATCCTCAATCATCAGCTCTCTCCATATTTTTGTTCCGAATGAATTTTTGTCCTCTATACGAAACTGTGAGTGAAAAAAAAATTTTCCATACAAAATTTTACAGGAGAGGTGATCAATGAGTCAGTGAGTCAGTGAATCAGCACGAGTAGCTATATATATATTAACTAGTAGGGCGCGTGGGTGCGCGGCTCGCTAAAGCGAACCGCGTGTTTTCTGTTCTCCAAGTAGATCTACGGGTCTTGATCATCTTTTTAGAAATTTGTATGGCCGCCATCTTGAATCCGCCATTTTGAATTTTTTTTCAGCTCACTGTCAATTGAATCAGGTTTCGAGTAATTTTTGTTTGAGCACCCCCCACCTATCTTCAATACCCTGGCCGTGCTCCTCACCCTTCTCCGAAATCCTCAATCATCAGCTCTCTCCATATTTTTCCTCTGAAGTAATTTTTGTTCTCTATACAAAACTATCAGGAAAAGGGACCGTAATAAATTCGCCATATAATTTGTATAGCGAAATAAATTCCGCCATCTTGAATTTTTTTTCTATTCATTACGTAGGCCATCGGGTCTTGATCATCTTTTTCCAAGAAACCACTCTTCCATCTTTCATAGTCTCCGAGATAGACACCGACGAAATTTGTAAGGGCGCCATCTTGAATCCGCCATTTTGGATTTTTTTTCAGCTCCCTGCCAATTGGATGAGGTTTCAAGTGACTTTTGTTTGAACACTCTCCACCTATCATCGAAATCCTGGCCGTGCTCCTCACCCGTCTCCGAAATCCTCAACCATCAGCTCTCTCCATATTTTTCCTCCATATGAATTTTTGTCCTTTATAAGAAACCATCAGAAATTTTGAAAAGGAGCCGCATAAAGTCTTGCATATATTTTGTATGGAAAAAAATAAATTCCGCCATCTTGAATTTTTTTTCTGTTCACCAAGTGGAACTTCGGCTCCTGATCATCTTTTGCCAAGAAACCACTCTTCCATCTCTTATACTCTCCGAGATAGACACAAACAAAATTTGTATGGCCGCCATCTTGAATTCGCCATTTTGGAGTTTTTTTTCGGCTCTTTGCCAATTGGATGAGGTTTCGAGTGACATTTGGTCGAACACCCCCCACCTATCTTCGATACCCTGGCCGGTGCTCCTCACCCGTCTCCGAAATCCTCAATCATCAGCTCTCTCCATATTTTTCCTCCGAATGAATTTTTGTCCTCTATACGAAACCATGCGTGAAAAAATTTTTTTCCATACAAAATTTTACAGGAGAGGTGATCAATGAGTCAGTGAGTGAGTGAGTGAGTGAATCAGTGAATCAGCACGAGTAGCTATATATATATTAATTCAAAGTCCTGACTGACTGACTGACTGAGATATCAACGCACAGCCTAAACTACTGAAGTTAGAAACTTGAAACTTTTACAGTTGGTTCCTTTTATGGCGTAGGCGCACACTAAGAAAGGATTTTTGAAAATTCAACCCCTAAGGGGGTAAAATAGGGGTTTGAAAAATCGAACTTAACGTGAGCAAAGCCACGAGCAAAAGCTAGTTATAAGTATATGTAGATACTAGATAGCGTGTTGCCACCGTTTCCAATTCGATATTGGTGGTTGCCACAGATAATGCATAATTCAATTTAAAATGTTTTGGAAAATAATATAAAATCATCAAATCTGTTGCAATGCAATTTTGTTTCGTAACAGTAAAATGGACGAATTAATAACTAATCGTCATGCATCTATTGCACAATGATGTGGTGTCAGATTTCTTGATGTTTTGCGTAATTTAGGTAGGTAGGTGCCTACTTTTAACCGACTTAAAGCAAGGATAAAAGTTTGAAATCTGCAATCCGACTACGGAAAATTGGATGTCACTCCCGCCATACCCGTCCGCGTGATTTTATATATCACCCGGACTGTAATAATGAATCGATTGACACCTCATTCATCAAAATCGGCTTAGTTATTTATTCGCCTCGGTGGAACATTCGTAAATAGTCACCTAAGTACATACTTTGCTTTTCCTTAGTCGGATAAAAAGGAGGTTCGACTATTCTTGTTGTGTGCAGTGTTTCAGGTCTAGCTCTACAATATTGAATTAAAGATATTAGGTATATTTAATTTTTATGACGCACCTATTTTTGTTTTTGCACTAATCTAAGAACTATAATCACTTCAGTCCGTTTTCCTTTGTTTAAGTAATTCTGTTGAAAACAAGTTCTTTTTTTGTACAAAATCGTGACGGGTTGAATATTATCATATTTTTATAATAACAATTAGAAAAATAGGATAATAACCCGTCACTAGATGCATATAAAAGTTATAACATTTTTCTTCCACTAATTTGTTTTAGTAATTTATTGCAATTGCAAAATGCAAAAACAGACTGTTCTATTTTAAAAATTAGTTATTTTATTCAAATTTTATTCATGACCACTGAAAGACTGAACTAAACTACCTACTTAATAAAGAAGAATCAATTAAAAGTAACGTTACCCCTGGTGGGACTCGAACCCACAGTCCCCGGCTTAGGAGGCCGATGCCTTATCCATTAGGCCACAGGGGCTGATGTGAATCCGTTCTAAAACTAAAGGTCGTATCGACTAACGCCCGGTTCATATTCTTCACTATCTTCTATTAGGTACATCTGGGTATATTTATTCAATGTATCTGTAAACTAGCGATATGTTGCCTAGCAACCCTGTTATTTGTCAAAAATTATAGGGACTTTTTGACGACTAACAAAGTTGCTGGTAGATTGAATATCAAGAAACCTGTAGGGCTAACATAACTAACGCGACGAGAAAGTTTTGTCTACCCATTTACTCGTGAATTTTTATGTGATTTCACGAGTAAATTGGCAGACAAAATTTTCTCGTAGCGTGCATTGGCGTATTCCACACAAATGCGGAACTCCTAAAGATTAAAAAGGTTGTAGGTACGTTTTATGATATGCTTAAAACCATGCATGCGACTTTGTCGTTTTCATCAGACCATTTTCAGCGACAACGTGATCTATAAAATATATAAATATTGTACCGTTCCCAGAAACGAGCGGTCACGAGCTCAAGAGTCCGTTTGAATTTCAAAGTCTTGCCCGTTTCATTCGGAAACCGTGACCCATTCGGAGTCTGCATTTGATATGCACGTAGGAACAACTGCGGGCTAAATATGGAGGATATTAAAAACTATGAGAAACTGTCCGCGGTACGCGTACATGGAATGGCATGACCCTTTATAGCTGTGATGTGATTTTATATTTCTTGCGCTTTTCCCGCAATGGACAGCTTTATACAGCTTTGTTTTCAACATAATAAGTTGAAATTGAGACGTAGACTTAATATTGCCTGAGAACGTTTTGTGTTAAGTCTTCGATATTTTAACCAAATTGACTAAGAAATTAAAATAGGCTAGTGATTCCTAAACTAGGTACCTACTCCTCTAGAAAGCTTGAAAGTCATTTGTGGGAAAGGGCGTGAAGTTCTTTAATAAAATTTCACAATATTAGCAACTCTACACAAGATTAGGTAATCTGTTAAAAGTATGGTCTTAAAAAAGCATAGGTAAGTATAGAATTTAAGACTATATTATCATATTAATTTTTTGCGACAGTGTGTTTTTTTTTGTAGGTTTGTCCTTCAATCACACAGCAACGCGCAATGGAGCAAAGGTTCGTCTTGATTTTTCCAATCGAGGATCTTGAGAGAAAGTAACATTAAACATAGGATACATTTACCCCGTAAAAACAAGGGTTCCCGTGGAATTATTAAAAACGGCCGCCGGCAAAAGCTTGTAAATTATGATACGAGTAAAAAGCGTGAATTCAACTGGCTCTAGCAATGCGCGAGTATTATTTTCTCTCTTACGCAAAAGATAATAATAAGTATGTATTGTTATTTGTTTTATTTAAAAGAGCAACCGCGGACTTTGCTTGTTTTTTTGCTCGTTCTTCTCCTTTGGGACGCATTCCGAACTATTGGATTCACTTGACGATTCGAAAAAGCACTTTGAATAAAAAAACTTTCCATTCTATTCTATAACTTTGAACTCGACGACGAACGTTGTTTTGTAGAAGTTACCTACTTCATTCAATGAAGATCAGATTCAATGTAATGTAGGTATAATTTCAACAGATTTCATCGGTTAGGTTAGGTTGACCTGAGTCCGTGACTAGGGGAATAAGGTCATTGACTTTTCATCATTTCCGCTGAACAAGTTACGATAATTGTCAACTCTAAGTGGAATTTATTGTTAACATGTAAGTTAACTTTAGCTATAGGTACCTACAGTTACCGATCACTGCGGAGGCATAAGTAATGTGACATTGCCATCACCTCTGAATTGGCTGATCCTCTCTTGCTATCGGCGTCGTTCCATCAAGAACGCCATAAAATCACCACAATTTTTTTTTATTATGAGATAGGCTTGCGCTTGATGACAATCAATGACGTAAAGCATTGATGAGGTTTAGGTTGGAGCGCGCTTGCCTAGAAAATGCTTATTCACAATTGAGACTGTATCAATGATTGATGCAGTTTTTTACTGCCTGTATCACAATCAATAGCCAAATCAAAGCCTCAATAGCTCAACGGTTAAAGGTGCGGACTGAAAATTAAAGGTCGCAGGTTCGATCCCGACGCGTTGCACTATTGTCGTACTTGTACCCACTCCTAACACAAGCTTTCTGCTTATTTGGACGGGAGAAAAGGATATAAGTCAACTTCTACTACTAATATTCTTTAAAAAAAATGCTCGCAACCGACGACAGCTTTCTTTTTTAAGATCCATGATTCACAGCCATATAAAAGAGTAGACCAGCCCCCCGATTCAGACCCTTCCGATAACTTATTTGTCGATCGATTCGGTTTGTTACCGTACGATAACATATATTTCGCTCGCTCTGAATCCACACGACAAAAAGAGATCGATATCTAACCGTATCGACACGGTATGTTATCGAACAGGTCTGAATCGCCCTGCAGATCACTTGAGAACGCGATATCAATTTTCGGCAAGTACTTTTTCCGTTTATGGTGGCTTGTGGCGAAGGCGGCAGGCGGTCCGCGGCCGCGGCGGGTGGACAAAAGGCGCTGGCAGATCGAGCGTCGCGCATATCTGACATCGCTGATCGGTCGTGACTCAGCCGTCGGTTGCGATTATCTCACTAGCCCGGTGAACTGGCTCAAGGCCTCGGGCGAACGATACTGGAAGTACTGGAGCGATGTCTTGTAATCCCGCCAGCGTGGGGGCCAACGTGTGGATCTAGAAAATAGCATGTGCGCCAACGTTGGGGCGAACGTGGGGAGTTGGCCGAGTCGTGTGGGTTCCGTGCCACCCAACCAACCAAATGGTGCCAAGCACTCCGCTATCGGGTAAGAAAGAATTTTTGTAAAGTCAACCCCTGAGGGGGTAAAATAGGGGTTTGAACATTGAACTTAAAAAAAGCTAGTGATGAAAAAATAAAGTGAAAAATTAAAGAGAATAAACTTATGTTTTTGCTCGATCTTAATACAATCTACGTACGGAGCTGGTAAAGAACCCTTCGTCTGCTGGTCCGACTCGCACTTGGCCGGTTTTTTATCTATTATCTTCGATGTTTTGACAGTTCACGTCTTGATGCTATTGTGGTTTCAACATCTCTCTATAGTTGTATTAGCGTCCAAGCCTTTCTAGTTCACATCTTTCTCCTTCGGCTATTCTATAAGTTTTGTATTGACCAAATTCCATTTTTTCGTTTAGGAATTCTTATAATTAACGACTTCTGCGAGAAGATTCAGGTGTATCATTTTTTTTTTGATGACATGATAGCCCCCGTGACAGCGACCTCACCTGATGGTAAGTAACGATGCAGTTTAAGATGGTAGCGGGCTAACTTGCCAGTTTTTCGCTATTGATTTATGCACACCATCGTTTCTGAATACAAAATTGCTTAGCGGAACATTTTTGATGGTAGAATTGTAACTAGCCAAGACTAAAGTGTTCCACCTGAACAGACCAGAGACAATAATAAGAAATTATAAATAATAAATTTCTCCGGCTGGGAACCGAACCCAAGATCCCAGCGCTCACCACTGTGCTAGGAAGGTAGTCTTAATGAAGATTTAGAAATTGGATAGAATAGAATAGTTTTTTTTTAAATAAACTTTTACAAAGTGCTTTCAAATCGTCAAATGAATCTACCACTGGTTCGAGTGCAAAGTTCTGAAGTAGCTGTATCACATCTTCAAAGCATTTAACACCTGGTTTACGTCGAATTTTAAAAATAAATGAATAGTTACGAATACTATAATATCTCCTTAGCTTAGATACTATTTATTTCAATTCAATTCAATTCCCAATTCAATTCAATTCAAGTGGCTTTCAGGCGTGCCAACTGGGCACAGATTGCTTCGCCAGTGTCACGTTGATGGAGAAGGCACGAAGGAGATTGAGCGGTGTAAGATGTTGCAAAATTTTGATCAGCTAACTATAAAGTTTATAAAATGTGTTAGTTCTTAACCTACCTACAACAAAACAAATGACACAAATATTAAAAAATATGATATGTATAATATATACAAAAGGAATACTTACTATTTATTTATTTTTCGTCGACCGTTCGATAATCTGAAAAAAGTCTAGCATAAAAAGTAAATGTCACGAAGAACGATCGCCGAGGCAAAAAACACCATCGAGCGGCTATCCACTATCTTATCACATCAGGCAAAGTATCCAAGGATAGATACTGGATCTCCTTTGTGTGGATTTATTAAACCGTTTTGAACATTTAAAAGTTTAGCATTTTTAGCTTCAGGCTTCTTTAGAAGGAAGACCATATTATAATATGTAGGCAACTCTACCTACACAGATAATAAATAAATCGTTTTAGTCAAATTGCTATTTTTTTGGTGCTTTGATGGGAGAAATACTTGCCACATCTCTAGAACGCAACGAATCGATGTGATTTTTTGCAAAGGTTTAGTTGAAGATTAGATTGGATTTTTTATCCCGGAAAATCAGATTTCTAACGGGATTTTTTACAATCTAAATCCACGCGGACGAAGTCGCGGACGTCAGCTAGTATAAAAAATAAAAATGAAACTGTTTTAATTATTATTTTTAATTATATAAGTTCTTTCATTTCACGAGGGCTCGTGGCTCATGGTTGTGTGTGTGTCGTGTCTTCATAAGTGTGAGCGAGAGCTTGCTCGTGCCTAACCGCTCCCACCTAGGCTCCTGACAGGTACACACACTTACGCAATGTGCATGTACACGATTTACTAATGTACTTATACCAATAGAGGCTATTGCAACGTACACATTGTTTCTATTCTCGTAACTAGGTAACTACGAAGATAAGTGGAGTAAAATCACATTATATTGCTTTTAAGAAGTTAATATCTCTATGATACTATGCCACGTATGTGGAAGGTTAGCCTTTCTCCTCTTGTTATCTTCTTCAAGGCATCGTACCGGAACGCTAAATCGCCGGAACGGTCGGCCCTGCTTTAGCGTGCTTGAAAAAGTGTTACGATACTTATGTAAGTTATACCTAAGCTATAATTGTGTATGTAAACGATTTTTATCTGATTTAAAAACAGGAATTTTAATTGCAACGAAGCTATTACAAATGTAATAAGTTTGTAATTATTTAATGACAAAATAACGAAGCCAGTAGCTCAATGTTTTAGGGGTGGACAGAAATCTGAAAGTAAGACTGAGAGTTTTGTCTAATGCTGAGACCTATAGAGCGTGCTCAAACTCAAGATAGAGGTTAAAACGAGACACAACTATACTCAGATCTGTCTCGTTTTAACTCTGTCTTAAGTCTGAGTTGAGTGAATGTGCTGTCTATAGATAAGAGTTCGGTATCATTTTGGATAATCGATATGTATAAATGCTTCTTTTCAGAAAAAAAGACGTGTTGCACTCGGGGACTGCCGCGGTAAAGCTATTGCATAGCATTTTTTATCAACGCCATCTAGCGGTGAGAGGAGTCCCGTGTCAGGTTATTTTCGTTACGGAATTTCTGGATTCGTTCTCCACGCTCAAGGCCCGCGATAGAAGCTATGCAATAGCCTAATAAATAATGCGTGTGAAAAATAATTATATTAGAAGATGTTAAGATGTTATTATGTCTGATGTCAAGATGTTACTAGGTGTTTGTTAACAATTCACTATTCAAGGAGGTACTTATGTATGTTATTGCGCAGTCATATAGCCTTATAATTTGTGTCGTATACATTAACATATATTTCATTTACAAATAGTCATCTAAATGATAATTCTAAGATCTAGAAATCTAGGCCCCTGGAACGGAGCCTCCATTACCTAGATGTATGAAGATTGCAAGCCTAGCCTGAACTATCTTATTTGATCTTTGAAATTGGCAGGTGTGGTAATAAAGAATTTATACAAATAAATAAATTAGTTTCTTAGAATAGAATAGAATAATTTATTATTCAAATAAACTTTTACAAAGTGCTTTCGAATTCTTACATCATACAAGTGTATGTACCTACCTAAGTGACATTAAGACCTGCATAGTTCAGAACAGTTCAGAATCTATTCGATTGTTTTATGAAAAACTGCATTGCTGAGATAAATAGTGAAGTGTTTTTCGGAAACGCAATTTCTCTTTCGGTTCAGTAAGTAAATAGTTATAGGAAGTCTTCCTTGAAAATTGGACAAACAAACAGATGCAGATAGCGACATTTTTGGGGGAACAACGCGGGAATATAGTTTTGCCAAGTCCGTCAGCGCCTTAGCGCAGAGACAATTTTTCTACTTACCTTCATTTATATATTTAGACAAGGGATATTAATATTTGCCTTGTAAATAAAGTTACATAAACGATTAAAATATTTCGCAATCATTTTGTAAGTAGGCAAAGCCACAGCTTAATTAGTATTGTAGATAAGCAGGATGTAATTACAGTGTACAGTGTATCCTATCACGTAATCTCAACTAATATATCGCTTGTGAGATAAATGTAGAGTTTTAATGACTTATCCTCAGGATAGCGTAATTACCGACGTAGGTGGTACAGAAATATTATGTACCTACTACAGTGTGAGCTTTTATATCTTGTCTATGGTGTGGGCGATTTCCAGGGGCCCAAGTCTGCTATTGCAATTGTAGTAATAATATTGTAGTTCAATTGTCTATCAATGACATCCCAATTGCTACTTTCAGCAATTTTGGTAGTCTACTAATTCAATGGCGTCACAATTGTTTTCCGATGCTTTGCCACTGACACATCTAGCTTTGAATCTAGCTTAAATAAACGTTTTTAATATGTAGTTTTTTTTGAAACTCATTTCGGCAAACGCTTTTTAAGCTAATGGCAATACCCAGGTATCATTGAATTACAATCCAATTATAAGAAATCGAACGACCATTGTGAATTTAGTAGACTACGAAATTTTGGACCAATGATAATTGAATTGTAATTGTATTGCGGTTCAATGACAATGACATGTAAAATAGCAGACTTGGGGCCCTGTTGGATGTCAAAATAATATTTAAATGTTAAGCATGGTTAAGTCGTTTATTGAACTTCAAGAATATTTGACTCGAAAAGATAGTATTTCTTACCTATTATGTTTATGATTTGACTAATATAGCTCCTCAATCTATATATATAAAATTCAAAGTCCTGGCTGACTGACTGAGATATCAACGCACAGCCTAAACTACTGAAGTTAGAAACTTGAAATTTTTACAGTTGGTTCCTTTTATGACGTAGGCGCACACTAAGAAAGGATTATTGTAAATTCCACCCCTAAGGGGTTTAAATAGGGGATGGAAGTTTATATGAAACTCCGTCATTTTTCAAGCTGTTTCCATCAAAGTTGGTATTTGAGCTTTCAGTTAAAAATAAAGAAGTATGTGTGTCACAGTTTTTGAAAATTCCACCCCAAAATCTAATTCCACGCGGACGAAGTCGCGGGCTTCGATCACAGAAGAAAAAGGTCGCGGGGGCAAAAGCTAGTAGCCCATATAGGTTAAAGGACTGAAAACTGCAAGGTCGCAAGTTCGAATCCCACCCGTTGCACTATTGTCGTACACACTCCTAGCATAAGCTTTCCGCTTATTTGGAGGATAGGGGAAAGTGGGGGAAATACGAACACCTAAGGGAAAATTTAAATAAAACAGTGGAATTTGATCACAAGAGTTTCTTTATTTTTTAATTATAAAGTTAACTTATCTGTCTAACGAATTCACTAATCAAAATTTATATTTTTAATAAATTGTAACAATATAAGAAAAAAAACCAAAACCCTTAGTGTTCGGCTTTACCCGACATTAGTTGGGTAAACACGAACACTAAGTGGGGTAATTACGTACTAACATTAATAATTTCTTCTCTGCATATTGTTATGCAATTTGGCGATTCTTTTTTATGGTTAGGCCATAATAGATTTTACTGCACTTTATGATCGACAATCGACAAGATGCGTTTCCTGCTCGTCCGTAAATAAAGGTTTTCATCCAGACCTTGGCTGACTTATCACTGCTTTCTTTAGGTGGTCAAAAATGGTTGTTTTAGAAACATTTTAAGTTTCTGCTGCTCTGCCGATGTTTTTTGGTTTTAACATCGTCTATAGCCGTTTTGAGATATTCAAGACTATACTTCGATTTGGTCTTTCTTTTGTAATTACGAGGCATCTGAAAAATTAATAAAACAAAAGATGAACGGGGAACCAACAAAAGGTAGGGGGGTAATACCGAACGTTCGAGATTGCCCCACATGGAGTGTTCGCTTTTACCCCGCTGGATCGAAAACAATAAAATGGAAAAAAAATAGGTTCTATATATCTCTTTTGCCAATTGCTTCATTGTCATTTAGCTGATTATTATGTGAGTATTCCACTATGTAAAAGCTAAATTACTATTGTAGATAGAAACAAAGCAACACCAACTTGAATTTACCAAAAAAATTACATCAAAAACATGCAAAACATTGAAAAATGCATACCTTGACAAGTACGTCCGTCCACATCTCCCGTGTTATTGACTGGCACTAGTGGTGACGTGATCTCCGAAATGGCGACAAGTAAAATATGGCTATATCTTTCTAACACATTAGAACCATTGGATTCGGGATTACCCCGCGTTCGTGTTTCCCCCACTCTCCCCTACTTACTTATAGGATGATATTAGTCAACTTCAGTTTGGCTAATATTCTTTTTTTTTTTAAACTACCAAAACGCGGGTATCCTAAAAGCGGCCATTTATAAAAAAATTACACCATTTAATGACTAATAAACGATGTTTTTCATATTGCTTATATTCTCCTCTCCCTTCCAAATAAGCGAAAAGCTTGTGCTAGGAATGGGTACGACAATAGTGCAACGGGCGGGGTTCGAACCTGCGACCTTTCAGTTTTCCGTCCGCACCTTTCACCGTTGGGCTATTGAGGGTTAACAACACTAGCTTTAGGACGGCAGCGGTGCGGGAAAGCGCGACGCAAGGGAGCGGTCAACTTGACGTACTACATGTAGTACTGTAGGCAATATCGTTCACGCACGAGTGTGCCCATTCGACATGATCGGTTCTCACGGGCCGCTCTGTTCCGACACTCGGATCCCGCCGATAACAGTAATTTATCGCTCCCCGCTCGGGTATCGACTCTATCGAGCCTCGACCGCCTGAGATGAAGTGTCATTTGTGCTTTTACTTAACCTACAACCGATGGGTAACCTATTTTTGGAAAAAAAGATTGAATTTTTTAATGGGCTATCCAGTTAAAACGTGATTTGGAACAGAATAATCCTTCTAATATTTTAAATGCTAAAATTTGTAAGGATGCATAGGTACTTGCTACTCCTTCACACCACAACGAATAAACCGATTTGGCTGAAATGGAGGTAGCTCATATCTAGGCTACTTTTTATCTCGGAAAATGAAAGAGTCCCCGCGAGAATCAAAAACCTTAATCCACGCGGATAAAATCGCGGGCATCATCTAGTAAGAAATAAAATAAAAAAATTCATATGCTACCTAGTAGGTAGGTACCTCCCTAAAAAAGGACCGAGAGTGACATTTCTCGGAAAAAACAAACAATTCCCTTGAGATTTTTGAAATCCTAACTCCAAGGTCGCGGGTCTTTTAAGTTCCCAAAATGAAGTTACTGAAAAAAGTTGATAAAGTATTACAACTTGACTTTACTTACACACTTAAGTAACTACTTTGTTAACCATTGACACAGTCCCTGTGGCTGTCTCTCAATTGCAATCATCTTAAAAAAAGATGATTAAAATCTCAATGCTCATGTCAGAAGTTACACAAGGCCTTGATTTCATTACTGTAGGTACTTACGTTACTTGATAGTTGATACTGAGTAGGTTTATCTTAAGTATTTCTAAGTAAGAGAGAGAAATTTGGTGTCAAGTTGCCAATGTCATTGCAATGTCGCGTTTATTCACAGGTGAATGGTGGTTTGGTTATTGATTTCTTTTAGCCGCCTTGAGGATTGAATAAGTGCGTTATTAAACTTTGACGGCCTTCCTGACGCAGTGGTGAGCGGTGTGGTCTTATAACTGGGAGGTCTCGGGTTCGATTCCCGGCGGGGGCAATTTGGGAATTTATAATTTCTACCCTGGTCTGGTCGAGTGGGAGGCTTTGGCCGCGACTACAAATTAAATAAATCTAAAAATTTCGAAATATTAAAATAGCCATGAAAAAAATCCAGAGCAAGCTTTCAGGGGGACCCAAGTGTCCACAATTTTTCACGCTATTTGGCCCACCCATTATTGCTATAAATTCAGTTTCGCAATTTGTTGAGCTATGTCGGTTATACACTAATATTACGTAGAATAAAAGCTTGAACGAATTGGCAATTTCTCTGATGAATATTCAGAGGCAGCAGCAGTAGTACCAATGTATAGACGGGAGTCACCATTTGAAACAAAATGAAATTACAAGGGTTCTGTATTGGACAGAACCCTGAAAAACTAGAATAATCAAAACATTGTTTTCCATTTGAAATTATAGCTATAATCACCGTTTCCGCCTCATTTGATTATCTTCAAAAAGACGAAACAAAGCTATAATACCATTCTGTATAAGGAATATGTGCAAAAAGTTTGATTTATTAACTTTAGATGAACGAGAAATGTTGCATAATTTGTGCCATCATGCCTGGTGTACACTGAGGTAGGAACCGCGTCGCAGCTCTGAGTTTAAAGCTAATATTCTATAGAATAAGAATATAATTGAAAAGTTTTAAACTTTTACAAAATGCTTTTGAATCGTCATGTAAATCTACCACATACAGTTTAAGATGGTAGCGGGCTAACTTGGAAGACGATATGGTAGCGGCAAACAAAGAACTCTGTTTTCCCTTGCGTACTATCGATTCCCGCAAAGTTACGCCTGCTTCTATCAAAATTAGATTCAATCTACTATAGTAGACTTAAGTAGATTTAAAATTTTTAGTTAGAAAGCTAAAGCTTCATAAAAATTACATATTTTTTAAAGATTAAATAAAGCTTTTATTTATTTACTAGCTGATATCCGCGTCTTCATACGAGGGGATTAAGGGTTTGGGATTCTCGCGGGAACTCTATAATATTCCGGGATAAAATGTAGCCTATGTGTTAATCCTGGGTATGAGCCATCTCCAGGCACAATAGCCCAATTGGTTCATTCGTTGTGACGTGAGGACTAACAAACATCCATCCATCCATTCATCCATCTATACAGCTATGCTCACAAACTTTTGCATTTATAATATTAGTAGGATTTATTATAGATTTTTCCGCTGCGGTTGCGGCTCACGTCTGCGCCAGCCTTAGAGCAACTGTGACACACCTCACACCTGAGGTGAACAGTCGGCCTCGCCCGCCAACTTTGTTGCCGATCATATTCCACGAACATCCGCAATCCATTGACATAATCGTGTTTTGCAAGTTTCCATACCAAATATAGAGTAGAGTAGGTTATTCGAAGTATTTGGGAGTGGAGCTCCATAGAGATATCTTGTTGCATATTTATTATTTGTTGTTTTTACTTGTTATTCGAAAGCTTCAACGGTCAGGCGCTGAGAACCCCAGTTGCACTATTATTTGCATGATAGTTGACACATAGTAGATAGTTATTTATTTATTAGGTATACTAACAATATACATATTATCCATTTAAAACAAACATACAAAAACATTGCAACATTGACTGAAATGTATATCATATCAATAACAAGCATTTAGCATACACAACATTCAGAAAAAAAAGCATCGGATAATGTATGTGTGTAAATCTAAGTGTATTTCTTTGTTATTCTGTCTCGGTGGTCTAGTGGTTCCGTATCAAAAAACGCCGAAAAAAACACGTTTCTAATAAAAGAGCTCCCTTTAATTATTAAATTATTTAATTTTTATAATTTTTTGACAGAAATACACAATCTGTGAAAATTTCAACTATCTACCTATTCGGGTCATGAGATACAGCCCGCTGACAGACAAACGGATAGCGGAGGCTTAGTAATACGCTCCCGTTGGTTACCCTTCAGGAACCCTTAAAAACCAATACATTACAAACGAATATGGAATGCTCTTCCTAGATCTGTGTTTCCTAACACGTACAATTTGGGTATCTTTAAAACAAGAGTGAATAGACATCTTCTAGGCAAACGCCACCTTAGACCACATCATCACTTTCCATCAGGTGTGATAGTGGTCAAGCGTGTACCTATCTATATATATAAAATTCAAAGTCTTGACTGACTGACTGACTGACTGAGATATCAACGCACAGCCTAAACTACTGAAGTTAGAAACTTGAAATTTTTACAGTTGGTTCCTTTTATGACGTAGGCGCACACTAAAAAAGGGGTTATTGGAAATTCCACCCCTAAGGGGTTTAAATAGGGGATGAAAGTTTATATGAAACTCCGTCATTTTTCAAGCTGTTTCCATCAAAGTTGGTATTAGAGCTTTCAGTTAAAAATAAAGAAGTACGTGTGTCACAGTTTTTGAAAATTCCACCCCAATACCTAATTCCACGCGGACGAAGTCGCGGGGGCAAAAGCTAGTTTGATAATAAACGAATACGAAATACCAATACCTGTGTTTACATTCTCAAGGATTCCAACCAGCCCCCAATGTCCTAGAAACCTGAAGCTATCGTAACGGATTGCTTGTTTTCCACTGCGCCGCAGGTTTTACATCCAAACGGCGCGCTAATGAGGAAATTAGAATATGAAGACGTCTCGTATAACTGACACTGCTATAAATATACCGCTTTATGAATATTTAGTGGTAGTGGTATTTTAGCATAATTGTGTTTGTGTCTGTTCTACATATGGGTGGCGTGTAGCGTTGCAACTGGTATCTCAACACTATTGTGAAAATCAGATCGGTTTCCACATAGGTGTTTTAAATTACAAGAAAAAGTTTACTATTAACTATAAGATTTGACATACTTATCTATATATATATAAAATTCAAAGTCCTGACTGACTGATTGACTGACTGAGATATCAATGCACAGCCTAAACTACTGAAGTTAGAAACTTGAAATTTTTACAGTTGGCTCCTTTTATGACGTTGGCGCACACTAAGAAAGGATTATTGGAAATTCCACCCCTAAGGGGTTTAAATAGGGGATGGAAGTTTATATGAAACTCCGTCATTTTTCAAGCTTTTTCCATCAAAGTAGGTATTTGAGCTTTCAGTTAAAAATAAAAAAGTACGTGTGTCACAGTTTTTGAAAATTCCACCCCAAAATCTAATTCCACGCGGACGAAGTCGCGGGGGCAAAAGCTGGTTATTTTATAATTGAGAGAAATGTACAAAATTGTACGTGTAAGGAATCGCAGATCTCGGAAGAGAGTTCCACACCCTAGCCGTGCGAATTAGGAATGAATAGACGTAGACGGAATATTAACGACGATGTAGGGATGGAAGTTGCCCCGATGTCTTGTAGTGCGGTGGTGGAAAGGTGAATGAAGGGTGAATGAAAGCTTAAAGGCTTACATAGATTATAGTTTGGAATAACACATAGGGTACTTTTCATCCCGGATAATAAGAGAGTTCCCTCGGGAATAATAAAAAAACTCCATCCAGACGAAGTCGCGGGCATCTAATCTAATCCTATAAATATACAAAACACCGATAAGCCGGCAACTTTTCGGCGGTGATCGAGACTCTGGAGTTTGCTTAAAAGTGGAGATTCTTTGCCAATAATTGTGTCGTGTATGGGCAAACTAATCGCTCATTTGCGACTAGGGTGACATAATTCAAAATTGACGATGAGAGAATTCTCTCGTTAGAGAGTAATGTTTTGTGGATGCTGCGGTCTCGAAACAACACAGCGGCCAACAAAGCGACAGAGCATTAAGTCACAATCTCTCTCGCTATTATTTTTTTGTGCTTAGCGTAATCTTGTTTCTATAGCAAAAAGTATTCGACACTAAAATTGGTGAATTTTGAATTATGTCACCCTTGTCGCAAATGAGCGTAATGTAGGTATGTTGCTTTGTTTGGTCCGCAGTGATGCCGCGCGAGTGACAGCATGGGCCCGCCGGAGCAGCGCGCGCGGCGCTCGCCCGAGCCGCCGCCGCTTCCGCCGCCCATACAGCCCTGCAGCGGCTTCCTCGGCAACGTGAGTACATTTTTTTTACGTTGGGGAATGCCTTTACGCATCCCGCCCATCTGTGAAAACAAGCGGGTATGTAAGACTCGTTGGTTGGCACTGCCAAAATATCCACTAAAACCCAACGGGCCCGCCCCCGCTTATTTGGGAAGCCACAGGATCGCTGCTCGCATTCTACTGTGATATTCCAACATTACCGACCGATCATCCCGTCATCCTATGGAGCTTGAGTACTAGTTCATGTAAGGGATTAATTAATTAATTATTGCTAATAATGTCCTTACGACCAACATCCGCCCAATGGCGGCCGTGGTCCAAGTCGATAACACTGAAAGCGGCAACACGGAATCGAAAATTTTTTTTGCGAATCCTTATCTTTACTAATATTATAAATGCGAAAGTACGTTTGTTTGTTGGTTTGTGGACGTGGTGGTTTGTCCTTTAATCACGCTGCAATGGAGCAAGTGATCGACGTGTTTTTTTCATGGGGTTAGTTGAGGACCTGGAGAGTGACATAGGATACTTTTTCTTCCGAAAAATGTCTCTCTCGCGGTTCTCGCGGAATTTTTAAAAATTAAATCCACGCGGACAAAGTCGCGGGCATCAGCAGGCATATTAAAATAATTTTTTTTTTACAGTCATCGCGGATATTGATTCTAAGGTATTCGATAGATTTCATACTCTCTCAGAAAAACATTAAGGGTATATTTATGGGTAAGGGTAGCCCTCAAACTCTTGGTTGATGGGAGAGTTTCCATCACGAAAGGCACCATAACTTACCATCAAGTGGGATTGCGGTCAAGCGTCCATCCACAAACCTGTCATTGATAAAAAAAGAACGTTCGAGCCTCAGAGTCTGGTGACGACGTCGTTTCCATCCATCAAATCAATTTATACTGATCGCACTTACGACAGAGCCGTACGCACCGCAACTCATGAATTTGCTATTCTTCTTCATGACACTCTTGGCAGAGCGGTCGTGGTCATCACGAAGTGACGTTCTTAGCGGCAGATGTTATTCGCTTCACCAGCATTCGCCACTTCTCCCTACTGGCCGATAGTACACTCGTGCAATGGACCGCCCACAACAGACTTTATTTTGTCGGTCCATCGCATGGGCGAACTTCCTCGCCGTCTGGTGTCCTCCACTTTGCCCTGCACGACAAGGTGCTCGATGGATTCATTCCCACGTCGGGAATTTGCTATAGGCCTTGCGTATTTTTCAGCACCGTTTACCGAAAGCGTCGCACGTGTAGCGTATTTCTATCGTTTTTAACATTACTCAAAGATGCTATACGTCGATGGCATTGCTTAATCTCACTCGAAAAAAAAAATTCAAAATTAATTTATTTCATGCAGGCTAACTTGTAGCTCTTATGACACGTCATAAATCTACCACGTCAGCAACGCAGGAATCATCATTACCTACCTCAACCCAACACTTGATTTCGAGTTTCGACCTACCGCTTATTGATAAGTTATCTGAATTGTTTACCTACTTAATCTTTTCTTCTTCATAGTTATAAGGATAAATTATTGTAACTAACACTCTTATCTACATACTGTAATATATACTTTAGTGATATGGACACCAGCTATCTGAAATGAAAGATTATAATTATAATTATTTTTTTAACAAAAGCGTTTGTAGAGCTTTTGAGAAGAAAATCGATGCGTGCGGCCCGACCGGCGCACACAAATGTGCGATTAGTTTTACCAACCGGTTGAAAGCGACAAGAGCCTCGCTCCGATTTGATTTACACCTCACTTTCGACCTGTACCGTTAAAGCTTTTAAACTGGTCGATATGAAAGCCGGCGAAGCAAGACAGATGGTCTGCGGGTTGCCTTATTGCCTAATTATTGGAGTTCCTTAAATGGAAACGCCGGTGAAATTGTGAAAATGGACGAATGCCTTTCAAGGGAAAAAGATGCGCCTAAATGATTATTACGTACCTCGGTCATTGTGTATGATTAATTGACTCTTTTTAATCGAATTTATTTATAGCTTCGGGGCAGGTACTGGTTTCTTCTACACTACTATTACAAAGAGGAAAGATTTGTATTTTTGTGTGTATGTTTGTAATGAATAAACTCAAAAACTACTGTGCCGATTTCAAAAATTCTTTCACCATTGGAAAGCTACATTCGCCCTGAGTAACATAGGCTATATTTATTACTAAAAATCTTATGTCCACCCGTGCGAAGTCGGGACGGGCTGTTAGTCTGTTATAAAATTCTCAATACTAGTCCGGTGTTAGGAAGTTGGCGGTAGGGAATGCAAATCTCGCGAGATTGGGGCTCAAGCGAGATCTCGCGAGATTGTAAATAACAATACTGCGAGATCTCGCCAATTTCGAGATCTCACGAGATTGGCAGTTTTGTGTGTTTTTTTTGCAAATAATCACAATATTTGAATAAATTAGAAAAAAATAATAGATATAATAATAAGAATTATAATTATTATAAGATAACATTTATTTTCACGAATTTTTTCAATAGACTTTTATGAATCAAATTGTCTATAATTTTTTTAATAAACTTCTAAGTAGTAAACTTTGACGTACGTTTCAATCAAATCACTGTGAAAGCACTGGTATACATAGCACAGTTTGGTTACCTATTGTAAAAAAAAATATTTTTAATTTTTTGAAAAGCAACTGCTGAGTTTCTTGCCGGTTCTTCTCAGCAGAATCTGCATTCCGAACCGGTGGTAGATTTATAAGAGCTACAAGTTGGCCTACATGAAATAAATAAATTTTGAATATGAAATAACAAATGAAAAAAACAACCAGTCTTCTCTTCTAATATCAAACGCAAATCTTTTAGTAATTTAAAAATTAATTCGCGCACCGAACGAAACCGACAGGTCGCAACTCCGACAGTGTCAGTCCGCGCTTCGAATAAGACTTTTTTATGCTCGAGTGCAATCTCGTTAATCTCGCGAGATCTCGCCCTTTTTTCGGCCGAGATCAATCTCGCTAAAAAAGGCCGAGATCTCGCGAGATCGAGATTGCATTCCCTAGTTGGCGGTGTATCACTGTGCTCGACGTGACAATTTAGTTTAGAGATTTTTGTTACAACATAATCAGCCAAAATGCATCTATTGTTGCCTTTAGCATCTAATAGCAATGCCTATTGCCTGCCACAAACATCCGTCCATCCATACATCCAAACTTTTGCATTTATAATATTAGTAGGATATCAACTATTGCTACTTTTTAACCGACTTCCAAAAAAGGAGGAGGTTCTCAATTCGTCGCAATCTTTTTTTACCAAGCATTTACAATCAATCGAGCCGACATCGACATAAAGAAAATGCGGAACATATTATAATTTATAATTGCTGTTGTGTTAGATAAAAGCTTTACTTAAATTATGAATATTGCCGGTTACTGGTTGTCGGTCGGCATTAAACCGGCGTGTGAAGTGTGGCGCGCCCTCGTGTCGGAGTGGCCCAGTTGTGAGAATTGGGCATTATCCATGCAAATGCGTGTAAGACGCGATAGATGAAAATATAACATATACCCGAACCACGAATAAATAATAAGTAAGGAAGTCTAACTGCGTTAAAAAATGGCCCCAACAAAAATTGCGCCGAAGTGCGTGGATGATTAAAATTAAGCCGTTAGGTGGGGATTAAAAAAAAATAGCACGTCAACAGTTGGTCATTTTTCTTGCACGTCAAATTTTCATAACATCGTCCAATGACTCAGCTGTCATAGCAAATATAGCAGCATGCGCGCGTACCAATCGTTGCTTTCGTTCTGAATTTGAACCGATCACCGAGCATGTCTACCCGTAACCTCGGAAGTGATTCGTATGATTCGTATTTGGAATCATACGTAGTTTTGGTTTGAAGTAGGACCATTTTTTGAGTGGATTTTGTTCTAAATTAGACTTCCTTACTTATTATTTATTCGTAGTACCCGAAACCTCATGTGAAACGCGCCTGATGCTAGTGTGTAGGGGCGCCAATTACATCATATTGTATTCTTATAACTCGTAATATATTCATTTTTTCTTAAATGTCTGCATCGTCTCTTAGTAATATGTATAGGAATTTCATATAAAAATTTTGGCTCTATAATATGTACTGCACTGAAAATAAATGTTAATTGGTTAAAAATTAGACTTAACTTCGCGATTTTATTTCGTCTGAAGCATCCTATCCTCTAACTGCAGTTGTATGTAATTGTCATAATGCATCCGTTAGTACCGTACAATCTGATTCCATATTGATTCGCTAAGCCCAACGAGTAACTAGTCAGAGAGTAGACTTTAGTATGTAAAGGTTCTAGTCTATCTTGCAGAGACGATTTGTAATTCTGGCTGAGTTTGTTGTAGGCTCGTCTCAGACCAGACTGTAGAATTTTACGGTTACGTTATTTTGGTAAAAGAATTTAACTTGGTAAAAATTGGTGTATTTTTACCAAGTTAAATGGCCAATTCTCTAAGTTATGAATTGGAGAGTTGGCCATTTTTATATTTTTATGCATATGGATTTATTCAGTCGAGAAATTAAAACTAAAAGACCTTGACACTAAATGCCATTTCATAAGCTGCGCTCGGTATTAGCGTAGTTTATGAGATGGTATTTAATGAGAATTTATGAGAATTTTAAACTAATTTTGATTTTACCCATTAGTTTTATAGCTTTCACTGACATTTTCGGAGCTAGGCAAGTTCGCCGGTTCTGGATATGTCAACGGATATTTAAACATATTTTACAATACAATCCTTTTGCGTAATATGTACACACAAGATGTGAAACGTAATTGTGACCTTTTGAGACCGTGTGGTCAGGCACTTGGTCAACAGGATTTTAGCATCTCCCCTGTGGTAGGGAGGGGGTCGCTTTCTGTGAGGCCGTTGTTGGATATCACAAATCGCAACAATTTATGCTGTGGGAAGACGGAGCCTGAGGCCTGCGCAGATTACGCGAAGCGCAATCTTCTTACGCCCATAAATTGCCCTTATTACCTATCTCGGACTTGGCCTCTATTCATGATTCGAGATTTGAGTGTGCTTGATACTTTCTGACCGAAGGAGGTGAAGATTCTGGTTTATAATCTTAAATACCGTTGTGCACCTATACAGCGTCGTTTGCAGAAAGAGGTTCCAAATCAAAAGAGGTTTCACGGCGTTATTTAAAAGAACTTTTACTATAAATACTGTGTGCTCCTAGTATAAATAAATTTTTATTATAATAAACCGTGAATCGCGAGAAATCTGCTATTCCATACAAAAATTACAATAATTATTTAAAGATCAGCTGATTTTTAGGCTAGTTGTAGGGTAGTGTATTCAAGTTTACTTATAATCTATATAATATCTATCTTTTATCTATATTTGATCTATATAATAATAACTAGCTTTTGCTCGCGGCTTTGCTTACGCTAAGTTCGATTTTTCAAATCCCTATTTTACCCCCTTAGGGGTTGAATTTTCAAAAATCCTTCCTTAGTGTGCGCCTACGTCATAAAAGGAACCAACTGTAAAAATTTCAAGTTTCTAACTTCAGTAGTTTAGGCTGTACGTTGATATCTCAGTCAGTCAGTCAGTCAGTCAGTCAGGACTTTGAATTTTATACATATAGATAATTATTATAATAATGATTATAATTTATAATCAATTGCTGTTCGTTAGTCTGGCCAAAACACTAAAAATTTCGATTTTCACCTGTCATTCTTCTTACGAAATAATATTATAATATATGATATGCAATTATACAAACCTCTCATTGAACTAAAGTGACTTAAACCATGCAATAGATACTTAAACCTTGCAGAGGCAATTTAAGGCAAGGCGGTTTAGCTCAGTTATTGCTACAGCCACAGACTCAACTTCTCAAGGAATGACGGGCGGTATTCCTGTTATATTATATTTAAAGACAATGCAGCCAACATCACGGTTGACCTCGGAACGGTGCAAGATTATGCTTATGTAAGATCACCAATCGTTTTGATTTTCATGGACTGTCCTGAATTACAATGTTCATGTGATGATAATCCTACTAATCTGAATATATAAAAGGAAAAGATGACTGACTGACTGATCTATCAACGCACAGTTCAAACCACTAGACCGATTAGGCTGAAATTTAGCATATAGATATCTATTATGATGCAGGCATTCGCTAAGAAAGGATTTTTGAATATTTAACCCGTAGGAGGATAAACAAGAGGTTTGAAAAATCAAACTTAACGTGAACGAAGCCACGAGCAAAAGCTAGTAATAATATAAATGCAAAAGTTTGGGGGTATGGATGGATGGATGGATGCTTGTTACTCAGTCACTCCGTAACGACTGAACCGATTTGGCTGAAAGGAGGTGGGTTGATAAGGCCGAAAATCCGCCCCTCATACACTCGAAAAAAAAAAGTTCCAGATTTCGACAAATTGTAAATGTATTTATATACTTGAAGATATAAACTTTATTTTAATATGAAGTTTAGGTGATAAAAAAAAATAGTAAGTTACAGAAAATATTACCCAAAAAGAGAGTGATTCGGGCTTTTTCATTCATTTTAGTCGTTTTTTAAGCTTTGATTTAATATATTAGAATGAAACGACACATACAGTGGCTAGTTATGTAAGTATAGAATGTTATTGTGTTATTTTGGACGAATGGATTTGTGACAATTTAGCCCCATTTTTTCTACAGTATGTCCTATACCCACTTATTTTGTGGTGTACCTAAGGTTATGTGCCTTTTATTTTATAGAAAACGGGCAATTCAAGCACCGACGGGATGCATTCACGGGATACACGTATCTATGTGCAACACGACCAGTTTTGTACTTTTTGCGTAATAAATGCAGTACGGACGTATTAATATAGATTTTCTTAGATATTTCATATTTCGAATTTTAGTCGTAGCTTGCGTTACTTGTAGTTATATAACGGAGATTTGTAATATCCTTAGTAACTTAAATTATAACTTGTTGAGTTAGAACCTCCGGAAGAGCTGTTACGCAAAGCGTCAATTTTATACTACAGTCTACAAGTATATGAATTAGTAATAACTAGACACGTCCAAAGCCTCCCATCGCACTACAAATGAGGTATTAGTTTATCTGTTTTTTAAATATACTATTGTAATATTTATGATACATAATAATATAAATGTGAAAGGGTCGATCTGTCAGCTATTTTTTCACACCTAAAGTGCGGGACCGATTTCGATGCAAAAACTCTGAAAGGAAATAGCAATCCTGTGGTAAGTTCCTTTAAATAGGTAGAGTGAATAGACATCTTCTAGGCAATAATGGTGCGAACTCATTTATCATTACACACACAGTACATTTTTTTTAAATTCGATGACAAGATAGTAATAAAAGGATGGTAAGTGATTATGCAGTCTAAGATGGTAACGGGCTAACTTGCAAGGGTTATAGCAGTGTAAATTCAACCCATACCCCTAATCGGCTTCTACACGCTCTCATGCTGGAACGCTAAATCGCTTGGCGGCACGTCGTTGACGATAGGGTGGTAACTAGCCACGTCCAAAGCCGCCTACCAGACCAGACCAGAGACAATTCAGAAATTTTAAATTTCCAAATTGCCTCCGCCGGGAATCGAACCCGAGACCTCCCAGTTATAAGACCACAGAGCTCACCACTGCGCCAGGGAGGTCGTCGAAGGGAGGGACATTATTATTGGTCGATGGTTTTAGATTCCTGCGAGTACAATGTATTTCTTGTCCTCCGAGAGTTTATTGTTTTGCAAGTACTTTATGAGCGTCGGAAATCGAGAGGAGCGTTCGGTCACGACGAAATCTAGCCTGTCATTAATTGTAATGCAATTTAATTGGAAATCTCAATCGATCGTTTGTTGCAATTGGTTCGGCCCGAAGGGAACGGTCGGCCCCAATTAACCGTAAGTAGACTATTACCTTTCTTTATTGCTACCCCCTTATTTTCTCGCTAAGAAGTAATGTTAGTAAAATGGAGCATAGTTTATAATCAACCGACGAAAGAAAAGGAGGAGGTTCTCAATTCATCGCATATTTTTTTCCAATAAATAAATACATATAAAAAATTCAGGAATCGGCCAGCGGGATTCAAACACACGATTTTCTAGGTATTGCGCCCTTAGTGCGTTCACCGCTACACCTTCAGAGGGATATCATATTACGAAGGAGCTCTTTTAAATGAAAGATGCTTTGATGACTTTGCTTTTTCCTCATAATATTTTTGTTGAAGTGTTTTTAACTACACTTGAAGAACCTGTGGTGTAGTGAATTTATTTCCATAATTTTCTTGATTTTTTTTTCTATTTTTTTCTCTCGTGATCTCTATTTTATGTTATTGTCGAGGTGCTGATTTTATTAAATCTATAACTTTAGCTTTGAAATTTGGAGGGAATATTCCTTGACTAGGTACCCTAGAGATTTACTGACGATGAATTTTTAGAAATCCATCCTTTAACTAGTGATTAGTAAAAATTTTTGAAAAAACATTTTTTTTAAACCTTAATCTACACGAACGAAGTCAGGAAGAAAACTATAAAAAGTTTTATCGGCTGTGGACAAAATATTTATAATTTGTAAAGTAAATAATTTTAGCCACTATGCCACCACGCACGTGTCGCTATAAATAATATAAACAATGGTACCTCTGAGACCACACGCACCAGCTAACAGTAAACCTGGTTCAGGTCGGATAGATCTGATACGGGATAATTACTGGATACCAGATGGAACGACTATGCTAAACGCCAATTAGCAACTTTCTTGTAGTGTCAGCGCAAAAAGATAAAGATAAATCTTATCTTAAAGTTTTATATAGATAGTTAATGATTAAAAAATAAATACTCTTTAGGTATTAGCGAGGCTGATGAATAATGATGGATTAAACTCCTCAATATTATATAAAAAATACCCTAAGTTCTTCCAGAGGATGGAAAACTGCCTTTTTGCCAAATTTTTTTGAAAACGGGCTAATTTTGTAGTTTAAGGTAACAAACAATAGACAAATACTTGCACATTATGACATAGCTATTTGATGCTTGTATAGTATCGTTTTCGTCATAGGAAATAACTAAGTTTTAAACAATTTATTTAAAAAAGTATAATGAAAATGCGTCAGTTTGCTAATTCGCACGCGCCACTTACTTTTTGATACATGAATAATATAAAATAGAACAGAATTTTGATTAAGGTTTTTAAGAAAGTAATTAAGTATTAATTCTAGTAAATAATTAACTTTCCACTATGCATGAAAGTCGTCACATATTTTATAGAAAATGATGCATAATGTGAACTTTTGCCAAAAAAATATTCCTTCAATCGATCACTTTTTCTGTCAACAGTCTTGCTTTGAATACAATGTATCTATTTTAGAAATTAATTTCTTTAATTAATTAACGACACTTCTTACTAAATTTTCTCTTGTAAACATATTTGAGTTAATAAAGTTTAATTTAATTTAAATTAATATACAACCTTTCACTTATCACTGTCAATAAAACACGTCTTTATCGATATGAATTTGTTGCTATTTAATCAATCATAAATATCAAATTTAACTTTCAATTAAGAGTGCGTTTCCGCATATCGGGTGACTTTCGGTACATATTGTGACTAAGTTAAACCAAATAAGATGGAAATAAAAATTGCTACACATAGATTGGTCCTTAATCTCCAAATCTTGGGAGTTGATTTTGTTCAAAATCTCAATTTTTAGTACTATAAAAATTATTTTCCGTCACCTCTTCACACAAAATTCACGATTTTGGGGTGACTTTAGGTACATTTCTTGTATATAATATACCCGTTTTATGTAATTAAAAAATACTATCTGTTAGCAGATATGTTCAACTCAAAATCTTGGAGAGAAAAATATCAAAAATATTACAAATAGTATAAAAAATAAAATATAGCATCGCGTGTACTTTTTTCACATATTTTCGTTTAAACCGAACCTTAAAATAGTGTGCAATAAGGCTTATTTTGATTTTACTCGGTCTCTGGTTTGATTTCATTTCAAAATTCGAAATTCAAATATCAATCAGTCGGCGTTTGACCGCCTTTCTGAGTGGAGGCTGCGCTGGTTGTAAGCAGATGCTGGTATCGAAAAACATCGCTGTACGAACACGAAATAGTTCATAGCAAACCAAATTGATACTTTATATATTTTGAAAAGAAAGGTAAGTAACTAAGTACTAGGTACCTGTGGTACCTTCAATATAATAGCATTATTTTATTATTTGATAGAATTTCGAAATTTCTTGCAAAGTTATATTCCCCGAATGTAGTACTGACGTGATGTAGTAGTAGTTCTTTGTGTCTGTCTTATAATATGTGTGGTGTACAATAAAAGTATATTCATTCATTCATTCATACTGACCTGCATGTATACCTCGAAAACTTCTATTGGAACTCCTAGATCTTTAGAGTTAATTGTATCGAGTTTGGGCTCGTTTTGTAAGTTATGATGAGATCTTACCACTGGACTTGTTGGAGTGACCTGATGGTATACTTCGAAGACTACTACTGGATCTTCTAGACGGCTACAGCTAGTTATATCGAGTTTGGGCTCGTTTTGTAAGTAATGATGAGATCTTACCACTTGACTTGTTGGAGTGACCTGATGGTATACTTCGAAGACTACTACTGGATCTTCTAGACGGCTACAGCTAGTTATAGCGAGTTTGGGCTCGTTTTGTAAGTAATGATGAGATCTTACCACTGGACTTGTTGGAGTGACTTGGTGGTATACCTCGAAGACTTCTATTGGAACTCCTAGATCTTCAGAGTTAGTTGTATCGAGTTTGGGCTCGTTTTGAAAGTTACGATGAGATCTTACCACTGGACTTGTTGGAGTGACTTGGTGGTATACCTCGAAGACTTCTATTGGAACTCCTAGATCTTCAGAGTTAGTTGTATCGAGTTTGGGCTCGTTTTGAAAGTTACGATGAGATCTTACCACTGGACTTGTTGGAGTGACCTGATGGTATACTTCGAAGACTACTACTGGATCTTCTAGACGGCTACAGCTAGTTATAGCGAGTTTGGGCTCGTTTTGTAAGTAATGATGAGATCTTACCACTGGACTTGTTGGAGTGACCTGATGGTATACTTCGAAGACTACTACTGGATCTTCTAGACGGCTACAGCTAGTTATATCGAGTTTGGGCTCGTTTTGTAAGTAATGATGAGATCTTACCACTGGACTTGTTGGAGTGACCTGATGGTATACCTCAAAGACTTCTATTGGAACTCCTAGATCTTCAGAGTTAGTTGTATCGAGTTTGGGCTCGTTTTGAAAGTTACGATGAGATCTTACCACTGGACTTGTTGGAGTGACCTGATGGTATACTTCGAAGACTACTACTGGATCTTCTAGACGGCTACAGCTAGTTATATCGAGTTTGGGCTCGTTTTGTAAGTAATGATGAGATCTTACCACTGGACTTGTTGGAGTGACTTGGTGGTATACCTCGAAGACTTCTATTGGAACTCCTAGATCTTCAGAGTTAGTTGTATCGAGTTTGGGCTCGTTTTGAAAGTTACGATGAGATCTTACCACTGGACTTGTTGGAGTGACCTGATGGTATACTTCGAAGACTACTACTGGATCTTCTAGACGGCTACAGCTAGTTATAGCGAGTTTGGGCTCGTTTTGTAAGTAATGATGAGATCTTACCACTGGACTTGTTGGAGTGACCTGATGGTATACTTCGAAGACTACTACTGGATCTTCTAGACGGCTACAGCTAGTTATAGCGAGTTTGGGCTCGTTTTGTAAGTAATGATGAGATCTTACCACTGGACTTGTTGGAGTGACCTGATGGTATACTGCGAAGACTACTACTGGATCTTCTAGACGGCTACAGCTAGTTATAGCGAGTTTGGGCTCGTTTTGTAAGTAATGATGAGATCTTACCACTGGACTTGTTGGAGTGACCTGATGGTATACTTCGAAGACTACTACTGGATCTTCTAGACGGCTACAGCTAGTTATAGCGAGTTTGGGCTCGTTTTGTAAGTAATGATGAGATCTTACCACTGGACTTGTTGGAGTGACCTGATGGTATACTTCGAAGACTACTACTGGATCTTCTAGACGGCTACAGCTAGTTATAGCGAGTTTGGGCTCGTTTTGTAAGTAATGATGAGATCTTACCACTGGACTTGTTGGAGTGACCTGATGGTATACTGCGAAGACTACTACTGGATCTTCTAGACGGCTACAGCTAGTTATAGCGAGTTTGGGCTCGTTTTGTAAGTAATGATGAGATCTTACCACTGGACTTGTTGGAGTGACCTGATGGTATACTTCGAAGACTACTACTGGATCTTCTAGACGGCTACAGCTAGTTATAGCGAGTTTGGGCTCGTTTTGTAAGTAATGATGAGATCTTACCACTGGACTAGTTGGAGTGACCTGATGGTATACTTCGAAGACTTCTATTGGAACTCCTAGATCTTTACAGTTAGTTATATAGAGTTTGGGCTCGATTTGTAAGTAATGATGAGGTCTTACCACTGGACTTGTTGGAGTGACTTGGTGGTATACCTCGAAGACTTCTATTGCAACTCCTAGATCTTTACAGCTAGTTGTATCGAGTTTGGGCTCGTTTTGTAAGTTATGATGAGATCTTACCACTGGACTTGTTGGAGTGACCTGATGGTATACTTCGAAGACTACTACTGGATCTTCTAGACGGCTACAGCTAGTTATATCGAGTTTGGGCTCGTTTTGTAAGTAATGATGAGATCTTACCACTGGACTTGTTGGAGTGACCTGATGGTATACTTCGAAGACTACTACTGGATCTTCTAGACGGCTACAGCTAGTTATATCGAGTTTGGGCTCGTTTTGTAAGTTATGATGAGATCTTACCACTGGACTTGTTGGAGTGACCTGATGGTATACTTTGAAGACTACTACTGGATCTTCCAGACGGCTACAGCTAGTTATATCGAGTTTGGGCTCGTTTTGTAAGTAATGATGAGATCTTACCACTGGACTTGTTGGAGTGACTTGGTGGTATACCTCGAAGACTTCTATTGGAACTCCTAGATCTTTACAGCTAGTTATATCGAGTTTGGGCTCGTTTTGTAAGTTATGATGAGATCTTACCACTGGACTTGTTGGAGTGACCTGATGGTATACTTCGAAGACTACTACTGGATCTTCTAGACGGCTACAGCTAGTTATATCGAGTTTGGGCTCGTTTTGTAAGTAATGATGAGATCTTACCACTAGACTTGTTGGAGTGACCTGATGGTATACTTCGAAGACTACTACTGGATCTTCTAGACGGCTACAGCTAGTTATATCGAGTTTGGGCTCGTTTTGTAAGTAATGATGAGATCTTACCACTGGACTTGTTGGAGTGACCTGATGGTATACTTCGAAGACTACTACTGGATCTTCTAGACGGCTACAGCTAGTTATATCGAATTTGGGCTCGTTTTGTAAGTAACGATGAGATCTTACCACTGGACTTGTTGGAGTGACTTGGTGGTATACCTCGAAGACTTCTATTGGAACTCCTAGATCTTTACAGCTAGTTATATCGAGTTTGGGCTCGTTTTGTAAGTTATGATGAGATCTTACCACTGGACTTGTTGGAGTGACCTGATGGTATACCTCGAAGACTTCTATTGGAACTCCTAGATCTTTAGAGTTAGTTGTATTGAGTTTTGGCTCGTTTTGTAAGTTATGATGATTAGATCTTGGAGTTCCAATAGAAGTCTTCTATTAGTCTTCGAGATATACCATCAGGTCACTCCAACAAGTCCAGTGGTAAGATCTCATCATTACTTACAAAACGAGCCCAAACTCGATATGACTAGCTGTAGCCGTCTAGAAGATCCAGTAGTAGTCTTTGAAGTATACCATCAGGTCACTCCAACAAGTCCAGTGGTAAGATCTCATCATAACTTACAAAACGAGCCCAAACTCGATATAACTAGCTGTAAAGATCTAGGAGTTCCAATAGAAGTCTTCGAGGTATACCACCAAGTCACTCCAACAAGTTCAGTGGTAAGATCTCATCATTACTTACAAAACGAGCCCAAACTCGATATAACTAGCTGTAAAGATCTAGGAGTTCCAATAGAAGTCTTCGAGGTATACCACCAAGTCACTCCAACAAGTCCAGTGGTAAGATCTCATCATTACTTACAAAACGAGCCCAAACTCGATATAACTAGCTGTAGCTGTCTAGAAGATCCAGTAGTATAGTCTTCGAAGTATACCATCAGGTCACTCCAACAAGTCCAGTGGTAAAATCTCATCATTACTTACAAAACGAGCCCAAACTCGATATAACTAGCTGTAGCTGTCTAGAAGATCCAGTAGTAGTCTTCGAAGTATACCATCAGGTCACTCCAACAAGTCCAGTGGTAAGATCTCATCATTACTTACAAAACGAGCCCAAACTCGATATAACTAGCTGTAGCCGTCTAGAAGATCCAGTAGTAGTCTTCGAAGTATACCATCAGGTCACTCCAACAAGTCCAGTGGTAAGATCTCATCCTAACTTACAAAACGAGCCCAAACTCGATATAACTAGCTGTAAAGATCTAGGAGTTCCAATAGAAGTCTTCGAGGTATACCACCAAGTCACTCCAACAAGTCCAGTGGTAAGATCTCATCATTACTTACAAAACGAGCCCAAACTCGATATAACTAGCTGTAGCTGTCTAGAAGATCCAGTAGTAGTCTTCGAAGTATACCATCAGGTCACTCCAATAAGGCCAGTGGTAAGATCTCATCATAACTTACAAAACGAGCCCAAACTCAATACAACTAACTCTAAAGATCTAGGAGTTCCAATAGAAGTTTTCGAGGTATACATGCAGGTCAGTACTACATTCGGGGAATGTAACTTTGCAAGAAATTTCGAAATTCTATCAAATAATAAAATAATGCTATTATATTGAAGGTACCATAGGTACCTAGTACTTAGTTTCTTCTTTTCAAAATATATTATCAATTTGGTTTGCTCAACTTAGACTTAGATTTAGAATTAAACTTAGACTTAGACTAAGTCTGAGTTCAAATCTAAGCCTAAGTCTAACACTAAGACTAAGTCTTAGACTAATACTAAGTCTAAGTCTATATCTTAGTCTTAGTGTTAGACTTAGACTTAGCTTAGACTTAGACTCAGACTTAAAGAGACTTAGTCTTAGTCTAAGACTAAGTCTAAGTCTTAGTCTTAGTGTTAGACTTAGGCTCAGACTTAAAGAGACTTAGTCTTAGTCTAATGCATTTCCCAGTGGCTTAAAAAAGTCTAAATCTAAGTCTAAGACTAAGACTAAATCTAAGTCTAACTTAGTGTACAGCAAGTCCGGACGAAAATAAAAAATAAAAAAATAAAACATAAACAATTTATATCCAAGTATCAAAACAAGTTAATTCACTCATTTTTAACGCAGCTTGCCCGCGCCTGTGTGTGCGTGTGAACGGTGCATGTGTAGAAGTGCGTTTTTATACCTACTCTTTGCGAAATCCCGTCCTTAATTAACACAACATAATTTAGTTGATGCTAATTTTTTTTATTAAAATTTGTCGTTATTGATTTTTAGCTATTAGTATTTAATAAATCTCTGAAACATACATACATATCTGTCTTGAAAATGTAAGTTTTAATTAATTTTCATTTTAATCCTACAAATATTAAAAAAAGTTTGGACGTATGAATGGATGTTTGTTACTCAATCACGCCGCAACAACTGAACCGATTTGGCTGATATTTGGCACCGAGATAAACTATAGTCTGGAATAACACATAGGCTACTTTTTATCCCGGAAAATAAAGAGATTTCGGAGATGAATAAAAGACAAACTTTTTTTTACATTTTCAATACAAAAATTGTCAGAACGTCAAACGTCAAAAGTCCTCTCTTAAACGTCACGTTTTATATAATCTTAGAGCATGTTTTAACAGATTTTATTATGTTAAATAGATTTTAATATGTTAAATAGACAACATATAATTCCTCGTGTTCTCTCGCGATTATGACAGCATAGAACAAGTATTTAATTAAGGAATATAATAAGTCGACCAACAAAATTTATTTTTTGGCATCAAAACCTAGCTTCTAATTTAATAACTCAGCAACGGGAAAATGATGAAGCTTCTAATATACTAACTCGGCTTCTTCACAATGGCCACAAAATATTCCAAAGAAAGCATCAAATAAAGAGCCACTATTTTTATTATTGTCCACTGCCACTGCACGATTTGGTGCGAGTGAGATGGATACGACTGGCCATTTGCACGATTTCGTTGGTGCGAGTGAGACGGATGCCACTGGCAATTTGCACGATCTCGTTGGTTATGGCTATATGCACCAATCAGAGAGCGCCATTCAAAACATGCATTTGTTTTTTTTTTGTTGTTCTGTTGTTAGTGTGTTAATATTGCAATTATTTTTGTATAATTTTTTCTTTAAACTAAAGTTAGGTTAGGTTAGGGTTATACATGAATATTCAGGTGCCCGGCCGAAGGCCGGGCACTTAGGTTCTGTTGGGATCGTAAACCTACCTAAAACTAAAAAAAAGTTGAAAAAAATTTTGATTTTTTTTTCAAAAATGTTATAATGTTATGTGTAGGTATTTATCTTGAGTTAAATTTAAAAACAATAATTTTTTTAATTTCATTTTATCAAAAAAAAAAAAACGTTTTTTTATTTAGTTAGAAACCTTTTTTATTTCATTTTTCTCACAAAAAAAAAATTAAAAATGTGGTTGAAGATTTGGTGTATTATTTGATGCTAATATTTAAGTATTTTAGGAGTTCACGGTTTGAAGCTAAGTTATAAATATAGATGCTAAAATTATATTTTTTAGAGGCTCACTAGTTGAAGCTGACTTAGTAATTTAGAAGCCAATAATGGTATTAAATAGAAGCTCGTTTAATTACATGCCTTTAATTAATTCTTATCCATCCACTTTAGTCATACAACTTCAAGCAAATTGCATAGCGAGTGAAGGCAGACAGACACTTCCTTTTACGATGTTGAATATAAATTAATAAGAAGATGTGAGGCTACGACTATGATTCATAATTAACTTTTACACGAGTTAAACATAATTTCAAATTGTTATAAGTGAACGTAATTTCAGTCTGTTTCTCTCTCTCTCTCTATTTCTCATAAATATAGCAGACCCACTCGTAGTATTCATGAAATTATATTTAATGAGTCCTTTACTAAGTATCGTTAAATCTGTTAATGTACTATCATAATTACGTTTTAGTTAGGTGACTTGGCGAGTGAAATTTTTAACCGACTTCCAAAAAAAGGAGGAGGTGCTCAATTCGTTGGAATCTTTATTTTTTTTATTTATGTTCCCCGATTCCCTACTCGAAGACGCCTGGACCGATTTGGAAAATTCTTTTTGGAGATCCTTAAGTAACGATTATACGGTATTCTGATAATGGCATTTTCTGTCCACCTTACAATGTTTACCACCTTAAGATTCATAATTACATGCACACGTCTATGCCTGACAGTCGATATGCTTTCGATATTCTATGGCGTTATAGACCTTACTGGACGCAATGTGATATAGAATCTACTTTGAAAACTGATAAACATTTTCTGTCCGCGACCATACAATGTACATACTTATTTATCTCTATTAAAATTAGAGGGGTGGAAGTAGTGTCTAGTGTCATTTCCAAGACGATTTGGAACTTGGAAGTAAAAGAGATACGAGATTGTTAGAGTTAGCAATGACAGTATTATGTCTTTCTAATGTAGGTATCCTTACCTACATAAGAAAATCAAAGATGATTGGCGTAAATTGGCAAGTTTATGGCCTATGGCCATTTGATATTGGCCAAGTATCTTGGACCAGGTTACAAACGATTCGTATCGAATGGGGGAAAGTGTAAGTTTCCCTTACACCAATTCTCTGTTTTGTGTATTGACAGTGAATGATGGTGTTATGGCTCTTTTGTATGCGGACAAGATGCTATAATGTTGGAGACACGAAGTCCGAAGGAGATTGCTTATGGTTTACGATTATTACTGAATATCCCCATCCATAATGGATTGTTGTGTAATGAAATGAGCTATTTAACCGACTTCCAAAAAGGAGGAGGTTCTCAATTCATCGGAATCTGTTTTTTTAATGTACATTCCCCGATTACTCGAAAACGCTTTTTTTATCCTTGACTGCGATCTCACCTGTTGGAAAGTGATGATGCAGTCTAAGATCTAAGATTATTCGTACAAATTATTCGTCTTTAAGTTTTTATTAATCCTAGGTTGGTAAGTAATTACGAAACGCTAAATTTTATTCTGCAGTTACGTATATGGGTAGTTCTACGATAAGAGGTAACTTGTGCGGCAATCAGTTTAAAATAAAAATTTTACTCTATATGTTGTTATTTTTGCAATGAAACACATCACCTAAATGTACTTTATTAAATAACATCACGATTCAATGCCTAATTAAAGTATATTTTTCTGAAATTCCTTATAAAGCCTAAAAAAGTCTCTAACCTGGCCTGTCCCTCTGTCGTTTTCAGTTTAATTTTAAACGATACATATTTTTTTTGTATCAGTTATTAAACTAAAGTATGTTAAACACAAATTTCAATAAATGTATTTAAGTATTGTTAAGGAAAAATAGAAAAATATTTATTTATTTGCAATATATTTTACACTTTACTTTTGTCCCACTGTTTTTGGGTATCTACTCTAGAAAATTTCATTCCGCTACTACAAACACTAATATAAAACGGCCATATTCCAAAAATTGCTCAAAGTCATCTACGGACGTGAAGTTAAGGCCGCTGCATACGTAACGTGCACGGGACGGGACGGGACGTGGACGGGACGGGGCCGAACGTGGTTAGTAAACACGGACGGGGATTTTTAATGCATACGCAACGTGGCAATAACTCAGAACTAACGTGCTAGTGATGTGAACAAGGAAAGATGGATTTTTCATTTGAAGAATTGGCTTTAATTGCGCCGACGATATTTTTCCCGTTCCGCGCGTGGCACGTTCCCGTCCCGTCCGTGCTCCGTGACGTATGCACAGTCGTATACATTTTCTATGTAACGATATTTCCAAAACTCCACGTCCCGTCCCGTGCACGTTATGTATGCAGCGAGCTTTAGTAATGCAAAACACGTGAGCCGCTAAGAGCGCCGTCATTTGTTAGTTGTTGCGACCGTTGATTCGAAGTAGTCGTTTCGCGAGGTCATTGTGTCTCTCACCTGGCAAGTCATAAAAGTTATATTATTCATTCAATTTATTTGCAATTACTGGTCTAATTTAATAATGATGGACTAGTGAAAGTGTGATACATAATGTACCGAAAAACTTCTTATGTCAATTAAAACAATACAATTTATCATGAAAACGTCTCTCACCTGCCATATTTCACCTGGCAAGATAAATGTCAGGAGAGAAACTTGTTGACCAGGGGAGATAAGGTTAGTGCAAACAAACAAAGTCAATAAAGTCAACAGTCAACAAAGACAAAAAAGTCAAAAAAAGTCAAAAAAGTCAAAAAAAAGTCAAAAAAAGTCAAAAAGTCAAAAACCGTCAAAAATGTCAAAAAAGTCTTTTTTGACTTTTTTTGAATTTTTTGAATTTTTTGAATTTTTTGACTTTTTTGATTTTTTTGATTTTTTAATAAAATATGCATAAAGTGACTTGCCCTTACGTGAAAAGATAAATAAATAGGACAAAAATCGTAATATAAGTGTTTAATGAAAAAACAGCTACTTTTCTCCGTAGCCGTATTCTCTATGGACTAAGAACCTCTTATCGTAGAATTACCCATATAGTTTTTTTATATCAACTAGAAGCTATTTCATAAAAAAACGAAAATTGCATTCGCTTCCAATACAAGTTCGATTGAATATCTAGATTTTTTATTTGAGCAAAACCATCGCTAACGCTTGCCATAAAAATAATTCAATTCAACATGTATTCATGCATAGTTTTGGATACATTTAAGTAGTATACAATTTGTTGTTTGAAGCGCATATTTCTTAAAACAAATTTCTTTTTATGGCTACAAAATAACAAAAAATTGATAAAATGTTTGCGCAGACTACCAGCGTTTTTTTCCAAAACTCAAAACAGTAATGCCCTAATATTTATTACACTGCTATACCCCTTCCAAGTTAGCTCGCTACCATCTTAGACTGCATCGTCACTTACCATCAGGTGAGATCGCAATCAAGGGCTATCTTGTCATCGAATAAAAAAATAAAAAAATTATGCTTTTGTTACTTTTTAGAATTTTTGAACCCGAAGGGTAACCAACGGAACCCTATTACTAAGCCTTCATTGTCTGTTCGTCCGTCCGTCTGTTAGCGAGCTGTATCTCATGATCCGTAATAGGTAGACAGTTGAAATTTTCAGAGAATGTGCATTTCTGTTGAAGAAATAATGAAAAAAAAAAAATAAAGGGGGCTCCCCTACTAAAAACGTGTTTTTGTCGGTGTTTTTTGGTACGGAACCCTTCGTATCCGAGGCTTACTCGCATTTGATCGTTTTTCTTTTCATTATTTTCGAAGACTGACTGAGATTTGACTGCGATCTCGTCATTATGCTGGAACACTGAATCGTGCCAATATGAACTATTTTTCAGAGAAACAATGAAGCAAAAGGAAGTTCTAAAATTACACGTAAGGGGTAATATAGAGCGTCCTAAAATCTAAAATAGCTAACGCGTTAACTGACGGACTGACGGAAGATGTTTTTGTAATAAGGGCCGACTCAGCTAAGTCCGAGAATAGACGGGACCGATTGAAAAAATTGCGTGTTTGAAGTAATTCATGCCAGCTTGCTTCCCAGTTCCCTCTTCGGTCATGCAAAATGTAATAGGAGACAAAGCTACCTAGCTATAAGCATTTTTATCATACGACTGCCGAAAAAAGGAGTAGGTATAATATTGTTTTATTTTCAGGGCTCATGTAAGTGTGTAAATTTGTATATTCCACCATAACTTCTATACGCCTGAACCGATTGTGATGAATGAGGTATCGTTCGAATCCTTAGCTTTTAGGTTACATAGGCTAGTAAAATTTAAAAAAAAATTTATGGGGTGTGGTCCCGCATTAAAGACTAAAGTTGAAAAAAATAATCGAAAATAAGATTAAATATATTATCATCATTTAGAAAATGGCCGATTTAGTCAGAGACATAATAAAGCAATACTTAACTAAGTAACACTATACTTAATCAATGATTATATAACAGCTTAAATTATGGATCAATTTGAAGCGCCACATTTCACTCATTTGCGACAAGGGTGACATAACTCAAAATTCACCAATTTTAGTGTCGAAAATTTATACTTTTTCTATAAAAACAACATTACGCTAAGCACAAAAAAATAAGAGCGATAGAGATTGTGACTTAATGCTCTGTCGCTTTGTTGGCCGCTGTGTTGTTTCAAGACCGCAGCATCCACAAAACATTACTCTCTGACGAGAGAATTCTCTCATCGTCGATTTTGCATTATGTCACTCTTGTCGCAAATGAGCGATTTGACATGGTGTCTCTGGAACTAAACTACTATAGGGATGCAGGAAGTACCAAAAAGAATCTTAAGAAAGAAGAAGAACTATCAGTTGTCACCTCTTACACTAATTTTAGTTCCTTGGACACTAGTAACTCTGTATAGCGCCAAAGCGGCGTCAATCAAAATAGATGACAGCAGCCGATCCAGTGTTAATCATAAATTAATTATAGAGGTCAGTGTAAACAAGGAAAACAGTTTAAAGATTTTCTTTAATAACTTTATTAGTAAAAGTCGCATGCCAAAGTTAATTTCCATATTACGCCGAAGTATGCTATTCGGTCAGCGGTTGACACGCTTCCAATTTTCAAACTCATGTGTTACAACGTGAAATACATATTGTGTTATTCGTGTAACTTGTAAGCCGTTCTTGTAACTTGTCTTGTGCGCAAGGTGAAGGTGCGTAGTAAATTTTAAACGACCGTGTCTTACGAGAAAGATCAAAGAAAGCTTTTAAAATATAATTATAAACGTAACAATTCTTTTTACAAAACCGACTTCAAACGCCACTACAAGGTATATCAATTGTGCCTACAAAATTTGTAGAGTTCCCTCGATTTCTCCAGGATCCCAACATCAGATCCTGACTTGATGACTATGGGACCACCTGGGAAGTGGGAAGTATACTCTTTCAAACAAAAAAATAATTTTCTAAATCGGTCCAGGCGTCTTCGAGTAATCGGGGAACATATATAAAAATAAAAAAAAATAAAAAGATTCTGACGCATTGAGAACCTCTTCCCTTTTTGGAAGTCGCTTAAAAATTAAACCCTTGTTCTGATACTTCTGATACAGTTTGCTTTTCCGACGGCCTATATCAGAACCGTGCCCAACAAGCAAAATAATCCCAGAATGCATATGTTTTAGGAGTGAATACTCCTTTAAGTGGCTTGAAAGATTCTGTTTAGACTATAATCACAATCACTCTTATATTTAACCTTATAAGTGCCTATAAGATCACGTTTATTATGCTTATCTGAAAGCGGTATACCTTACCTATTTTTTCAAGTAAGCACTATGCACGCCTGCTACGGGCTATCTCACATGCTACATCATAGCTTACCTAATATTTACAAATGCTTCACAAATCCATCGTTCCAACATGTCTTAAACATTACTTAATTTTTTTCACCAATCAAACGGCCAGTCATCTTCCATTCAGCAGTCAGATGTGCATTTAATACAATTTCGCAAATCATACAGATCGATACGACCTAAAGCACTTTCGTTTGGGCACAATGGACAACCGTCGACTTCGTATTATTATTTTGTACCCTGGACTTTCACTGCCATTCAACTGGCCACTATTACAAAACACAAAACACGTTTTTAGCGTAACATCGAAAATACTTAATGGACTTAAAATAGGTTGACTATCAGTTCAGCTCATATCGGATTTTATTGAAAAAAAATCTATTTTCCTAATATAAGTTTTGGCTACTACACAAAGTAAGATTGTAGCACTCTCACTCAGCTCAGACTCCAGACAGAGTTAAAACGAGACAGATGTATGTCAGAGCATATTTGTATCTCATTTTAATCTCTATCTTGAGTCTGAGCACGTTCTATAGGTCTCAGCATCAGTCATGAATCGTATGGGTGTTCAGCAATTGGTCATGGATTTCTTCATTTATTGTGTTTTGTTCATCATCATCATCATTTCAGCCTGCGGACATCCACTGCTGAACATAGGCCTTTCCCAAACAGCGCCACCACACCCGGTCCTCAGCCCTTCTCATCCAGCCACTTCCCGCCACTCTCATTGTTTAGTGTTTTGTTACCATAGGTTATATTCTTTAGCTTTCTCATCAGTTCTTGATACGACTAGGACTAGTAACTTTTAAACTTGTTATGGCCAACCTACTTTTTAAAAGATCAATTTTTCATTTTCGATAGAAGCGAAAGTACGCCTATGCCAATCGTGTACCTAATTTAAAAGAGCATTTCTATCTTTTCTTATTCAGCTTAGTAGACGACCTGTGGGTTAAAAGCTACCATTTGTCAAAATTGTCATAGTTTCAAATTGTTTTGCATTTTGATAAATGTTAAAAATTAAAATACAGATGAAGCAATTCGCACATTCAGATAGAAATTAAGATGTTCTTCGGGGAATTCCATCACGAGTAATCTAAAAGATTTATTGGATTTCTGCCATTTGTTACATGTATCACAGAATACATAATTTTATCTACTATTTGGATACTTACTATTAATGCCGCAAGAGACATTATAATATTAAAATATAGGCAATCTTATAACACTTCTTTACTTATAGTGAAAGATTTAATTAGGTAGGTATAATATCTTCTTTAAATACAGTTAAGTAGTTTGATAGTTTAGAATTTTTTTTAATATTGTTAAAAAAATAGACAATACACGTGTATGAAATATTATGTTATAATTATTTTCACCATAATAATATTATAGAGCCTTGGTGGATTGGTGAAAGAAGTTTTGAAATCGGATGAGTATTTTCACAGAATACCTCCTACATCTAATCTTTGTAATACACATTAGTGTAGAAGTGTAGATAAGTAATATATGATGAATGAAATGAAAATTAAATTTATTTGTATTAGTGTTTCACGTAAGCCAACTGTGACTCTACCGGCTTAGTTTAGATTACCAAAATATTCACGATTTACGAGTAATTACCATTACATTTACCATTTCTCTATCCAATGAACAGTGCGAACAATATGAGCTAGAAGGTCCAATAGCGATGATCGTGAAAGCCTAACCGCCTGCGCGGGCGCACTGGGACGAATATGAAGGTCAGCCAGCGAAAGTTTATTAATTGCGCCCACACTACCGGCCGCGGCCCCACGGTCAAGTGCAGCAGTACTACCTACTACAAGAGTTTTACTGCCTCGTTGATCTAGTGGCTAGTTTGTTCAACTTCGGATAACGAGGTCCCAGGTTCGATTCGCGGGTCGGAAAAAATATATGTATTGGATTTTCGAGAAATGCTCAGTAATGCCCGGAGTAAGGACCCAGGTAAGAAAGGTTCGGTCCCGCGCCTAATGTCTCTATTGGACTTTTAAGGTGAAAAAATAGAGTGCACCTGTGTTTGGGCACACTTGTGCACTGTAATTTCTCCCACGCAGAAGGTTAATTCTCTGTAGAGATTGGTCACCGTGGCCGAATTCAGTCGGGAAGAAATTATTATTAGGTATTTTCTATAATAGTGCGGGTACGAGTTTTTTTTAACTAGTTTCGTATGGTGGTGGTACCCTCATACGGATAGGATGCTCTCCTATCACATTTTTTTCTGATGAACCTTATAAGAAGGCTTAGGGTCGCTCAGCCAGTGATGGAGAAAGCCAGGCTCAGAGTATCCCTGCAGGATCAAATCAGGAATGAGGAGTTCCCTATGAGAACTAGAATTCTAACTTACATAGCTCGAAAAACTGCTGTTCGTTGGGGTCCTGAGGTGCTAGAGTATTGACCTCGCACTGGAAAGAAGTGTTGTCAGATCCCACACTAGTTGGATCGACGACATAAGGCGAGTCGCAGGGAGCTACTGGATACAGGCAGCGCCAGACCGAGGCATGTGGAAGTCTATGCAAGAGACCTATGTCCAGCACTGGAGTTGCGAGGTTGATAAAGATGAATAAGAAGACATATTAAAAATAATTGTGATAGTATTTTCAACGTAATCAACAAGCATTAAAAACCTGTTAATGATAAAGATCAGCTTATCCTAAAGACCTAAAGCTCACGATTTCACTTGATGCGGCGATGATGCAGAACGATTTTGTTCTTGAAAAGAGCTGTCAAAATCTTTTGAATACAAATCTGATCTGACAAAGCTGTAAGGTATCTTATCTTATCTTTCCCATCAAGGTTTTGAACTCGAGAAAGTACGAGTAGGTACGAGTACATATTCAACATGGAATTCGTAGGAAGACTCTGAATAGTTTGATACCGTAACAAGAGTGCAGTGTAAATGCAGCAAGTCGTATTTTCAGGGATTTAAAAATAAGTAGAATATTACTAGCTTTTGCCTCCGACCCCGTCCGCGTGGAGTATCCAGTATTGATTGTCGTTAAGCGCAAGCCTATTAAAAAACATATCTATTAAAACTTTTAAATATTGATCGGAAGCATAAAAAACCTTGTTTATTAAAAACTTTTCTCCGATAAAAACGTCGATTTGAGACCGCCCTCAATAAGTAAGTAGTTGTTAACCCGAGAATACCTTTATCAGCTGACACTACCGTTACGGTGCTCGTAATGAAGCAGGGCAAAAATAAGCTCAAGGAAAATACTTCCTTTTTCCTCTTAATCAGCATCATGATAACAAATAAACAAAGTATATCAGATCGCTGAGGTAATTTTTGAAAGGTTCTTTCCTCGACTTTAAAAGGAACAGTTATATCCGACAAAGTATTAATATGGCTACTAGATAATAACCACGATTTCGCTCGCATGGATTTAGGCGATATGTTCTTTCAGGTTGTTTTAATACTCCCTTACTTTTAGTTGAGACTTATCCAGTAGTAGGTATATGGGAACTCCCCACGATTTCGCCCGCGTCATCTATGTTCTTTCTGGTTGTTTTAATAATGCCTTATTTTAGTTGAGACTTATCCAGTAATATCAGGGAACTCCTAAGAAAACACACAATTATAATATGACTATCTGATGCCCACGTGAATTCAGTTTTCAAGATCCCGCGGAAACTCTTTGTCTTACCAGTAGCGCTAACATGCGCGCCACGAGATAATTTTGTCTACAAGTTTACTCGTAATCTATATGTGAATCTCTACAGTGATTCACGAGTAAAGTGTAGACAAAATTTTCTCGTGGCGCGCATGTTAGCCCTACTGGTCATCAACTATATCCATTACCTATGCAAAAAATCACGTCGATCCATAGCTTTGTTGCAGCGTGATTGAAGGACAAAGCAATGAACCAACAAACTATAATATTAATAAGATTTATGGAAACGAACCAATACCTGCAGAAATAAGACATACGACACAGAGATACATAACCAGATTTTTTTTCAGTTCAGACATTAGGAAACGCAATTGATATAAATTTCAATTAGATGCAGCCTCGATGCAGCAATCTTAAATGAAAGTAAGAAATCCTTAAAGCGTGCTGTAGCCATCCGATTCTGATACACTTGTAAATGTAAATGTGTATCGTTCACTTTATGTAAAATAGTAGTCATAAATTTTCTTATACACTTGATTTGATTTATATAGAAAATGTTTTCAACAGTCACGTCGAGTATTAAATTACCGTCTCATTCATTAAGCACTTGTTCTGTTCACACACGATTCTATAACACGTTCTAGTTGGCTTCATTAGCTCACATTGTAGTAGTATAAATATGGTCGTATTTAATAACAAAAAGACTGTTTATCAGTTATTTGAATAACAAGGAGCTATTTAATTTCAAATTCAAAGGTAATGTTACTTAGTCATATTCGACACCACTGTTCTTCAAGTCAGTAAATACTTTACAAAATTATTTATTTCACATAGCCCAATTCATAGCTCTTATGGAAAGTCGAGACAATCGGTTCGTTTAGCAAATTTTGCTTAGAAGAACCGGCAGAAAACTCAGCAGTTGCTCTTTTCAAAACAAAAATTGTTACAATTATGTAGCTTTAGCAATAAAACAAGTTCTGAAACAATATGAACCTCGACTCAACCTCACAACAGACTTTTGCACTTTGTGTAGACGAAATGATGGTTTTATGATAGATTCTAACAAGTTGATTTTTGTGTATCGCCTCTTTATTTAAAAGACCTTTAAGCAAATATACCTTAGAATATTTTACCTCACAAAAACTTCTTTAAAATCTATTTTAAAGCATTTCCTTATCCAGATCACATCTAGTTCTGTAAAGAATCTAATCATCAAATTAAGATACTGAATTCTGCATTATAGAAGCGTTATTATAAAGGCTCTTTCTCTTTTGCAACCTACAATCTTACTTAAGGAAACAATAACAAATACTAATGTTGATAATACAAAGAATTACCTGCATGCCTACATTTAAAAGACTACTAGATTCGTTGTCATTTCTGTCCTTCTTCTCACAAAACAAAGTCTATAGAACATTACTTTCTTCAATCTGAACTCTTTTGCAAAATGGACTACATAATTACGCATTTATTTAATTTTGTTGTTCAACTTACCCAACCATTTTATCTATTTGCATCTCCAAACTTAAAACAAGTCTTTGTAAAGAATTATTAAACTTTTAAATAGATTCAGAGAACCATTTCTACTGATTAGAAAATTATTTTATTCTTATTACGAGTACATTGTTGTTTAATAATGTAACTTGCTCTATTTCATTCAAACATCCTGTTCTGAATTTGAGTGATAGATTATACAATAATTTGTTTTTCGTCTTGATTATACACTTAGCTGACTTTCTACCCTGAGGCTCATTGGGTTGGGGTACATATCAATTGAAGTGGTTATATCATAAAATATTTAAAGAATAAATAGCACGTCCTATAAGTATATTTAAACTTGAGTAGGTTTCGGAGTTGGGTTTGCTATAAAGCTTGGATAAAGGTCCCCAAGACATGAGTCCTCATCTCCAATAGATTAAAAGATAATATATTATTATAAAAAATAGTAATATAATAGAGCCCTTTATACCAGCATCTTTACCTCTTTTAATTTATATCAATAGAATTATATTATGTGATTTAATTAAGTATTTAATTTCATCACTGCTGATGATCTTGTTAGTATCAGTGTCTCCAAAGGTACAAAATAAGACGAATCTCTGATTCCATTGAGTTGAGTTGAGAGTTGAGAGAGTTCGTCTAATTTCTAATTAATTATCTTTAAAGAAAAATGTCATTTGAGTCTTTTTAGCAAAATAATTTATAACAGAAGTGACGGTTAAATCACCGGTCCGAAATTACTGCATTGTAAATTTTTGAAGTTCGAGTTGAGTTTTTGTGTAGAGAATTCCGTAGCTTCATTCTTCTTCGATTGAGCTTTATTCGCAGTAGGGGGAGTCTGCTTTCCTGTATACTCTTGTACTTTGCCCGATCTTGTGCATCTGATTTTTTGAATTTATTGGCTCTCATTATCTCCCCTTACGATGTCCAGCCATCGTTTATTTGAACAGCCGCCTGTTTTCAGAATAGAATAGAATTTTTTTTTATTCAAATAAACTTTTACAAAGTGCTTTTGAATTGTCAAATGAATCTACCACTTGTTCGGAAAGCAGTTCCAACCGAGAAACCAGCAAGAAACTCGGCGGTTGCTCTTTTAAAAATATAATAATATGTACTAACAAAGGAGGTAGGTTGATAAGGCCCAAAATCCGCCCCTCATACACTCGAAAAAAAAAGTTCCAGATTCCGACAAATTGTAAATGTATTTATATACTTGAAGATATAAACTTTATTTTAATATAAAGTTTAGGTGATAAAAAAAATAGTAAGTTACAGAAAATATTACCCAAAAAGAGAGTGTTTCTTGTACTTTTCTTACATTTTCATACATTTTAGTCGTTTTTTAAGCTTTGATTTAATATTTTAGAATGAGGCGCTCCATGAACCAAAATAAATTAATACTCATATGAAAGCTTATAAAAAGGAGCATCATTATCAGTTACGTTTACCATGGTTCATGGAGCGCTTCATTCTAAAATATTAAATCAAAGCTTAAAAAACGACTAAAATGTATGAAAATGTAAGAAAAGTACAAGAAACACTCTCTTTTTGGGTAATATTTTCTGTAACTTACTATTTTTTTTATCACCTAAACTTTATATTACAATAAAGTTTATATCTTCAAGTATATAAATACATTTACAATTTGTCGAAATCTGGAACTTTTTTTTTCGAGTGTATGAGGGGCGGATTTTGTTGCCTTATCAACCCACCTCCTTTATGTTGTGTACAATTTACGGGTTAATTAAGCTCAAGTATTGCTGGAGCGAGTTATGTCCACGCTTTGTTATCATTTACGTAATCTTCTATAATTATACAATATGCTTTCTTTTTTAGAATACCCTTAATAGATTTCTTAAAAGCAAGGCAAGTTTCGCTTCAGATACGGCCTGTTTCACTTAGTGTTAAGTGACGGACGAACGCGACGTGACGAGATTTATCACAGTTTTAATTAACCCTTCACCCCTGATGTGTTTGGTAACTTTTATCGATGGGGTATTCGAAACCTCCCACCTGACAAGTCAATGAGTATAATTTTAAGGTAAGTGTTTGATAACGCAATTTTACTACGGAACCCAAAAGAAGAGAAACATAACCAGAACAGTGTAGGCACTCCTGAACAATAATTTATATTTTATCGACCAAACAAGCCTTAAATAATCGCGGCAGGTCGTTGGCTCGGGTGCATTTATTATCATTTGGTTTTTACACGATTGTTGGTGGATAGCAATTAATCAATGTAGACGTACCAACATACATAATTGCGATTTGTTTTTCTGATTAAGATAATGAAAACGTTTGTTTACCTCGTTAGGGTCGCTGTACACATAATCGGCTCGAGTGATCCGGGTGGTAGAGTTGGATTGAGGCTTGCCACATGTTATCCTTGTGCCATTGATCAGTGGCTACAGCTACTTGACCGCTATTCTGAAAATTTACCAATTTTGTGTTCAGCTGATCAGCGCAGATCTTTGCATTCAAAAAAGAGATCGTGCCTCTAGTGTGAAACTGGTGGTGGTAGTGGTAATTTAAACGTAAAAATTATTTTTATAAAACCGACTTCAAACGCCTCTACAACGTATATCAATTGTGCTTATAAAATTTGAAGATTTCCCTCGATTTTTCCAGGATCCCATCATCAGATCCTGACCTGATGACTATGGGACCACCTGGAAAGTATACCTTATCAAAAAAAAAAATCAAAATCGGTTCAGGGGTCTTCGCATAATCCGGGAACATACATAAAAAATAAAAAAAAGATTCCGACGAATTGAGAATTTCCTCCTTTTTTGGAAGTCGGTTAGAAATTCAGCTAAACCGCAGAAGTCTCGATTTAACTCTGTCTTAAGTCTGAGCAGAGAGAGTGCAGTCTATAGATCTTAGCCTTAGCACAGGACATTCTGAGAACAATATCCGTTTTGGCGAAGTATTCGGGGATCTATGTTCGCGATTTATGTAATGGTCGTGTCGTAGGCGTGAGCAAGCACCGTGAAGTTTTATTGCCGCCATCTTGAGAACCATTTGTTTGCTAATTTATTGTTATATCGCTGCTAACAAGGATGTCAATCTGCTCTATAGCTAGATTGAGGGGGTGCCCGTTAGATTGGTATCATAACAAATCTTTGCCATCATAGACTTATTATATTACTGCGTGTCATATACATCAATTGCCATTTGGGACCCGTGGATAACTGCTACGGGATTGTCTAAAAATAATCGCTATAGTGTGATGATTGTAATCACTTCTGATTGGATAGGATATAAGACATTTTCTCGCTCTTTGTTGGATTCCATTCCCGGAGGGTAACCAATGGGAGCCTATTACGTCCGTCCGTCCGTCTGTCTGTCAGCGGGCTGTATCTCATGACCCGTAATAGGTAGACAGTTGAAATTTTCAGAGTGTATTTCTATTGCCGCTATAACAAAAAATAATAATAAAAAAAATTAAAGAGGGCTTCCCTACTAAAAACGTCTTTTTTTCGGCGTTGTTTGGTACGGAACCCTTCGCATGCGAATCCGATTCGCATTTGACCGGATATTCCTTTTAATAGGCTGAAATACAAAGTCCGATCCGAACAGTTTACAGTTCTTACCGTCTCATAAATTTCTTTTCGCTCCACTTCAGTGGACAGGCATCCTTATGTACAAAGTGTTTATTTAAAATCACAGACACTTTTTTTTTAATAGATTATGGTAGAATACCTTCGAGGTAATGTAAGCAACTTGCTTTTGAGTAACGACAAAGGACAGATGCAAAGAGCGAAGTCCCGTGGGACTGGCGCTTATCTGACGGAGCACGGGACTGCGTTAACATTTTTCCCCTTGTTGTTCGCTAATGAGGCACGGTGATGGTAGATATTTTAATGAGCCGCGCTATTTGTAGCTTAATTCAAAGAATTCTTTAAAGGCATTTAACCGACTAGCAAAGAAGTTTGATCACATCGCGACAGGTTGGGTGCACATTGGTGCTATTTTATGTTCTTATACCCTCAATAGACCGATTGTTTTAAAGGTGCGGACTGAAAACTGAATCAAATCGGTTCAATTTCTACCCGTTGCACTATTGTCGTAACCATTAAGATAACCTTTACGCTTATTTTGAGAGAAAAATAAAGAAAAAACTGTGCTGTCAATTTACGCAGGAACAATAGTTATTTGTGTTATATGGGGCCAAATAAAATTTTTGTTCCCCGAGGGCGCTATTTTGAATTCAGAGCGAAGTGAAGGATTCTATAGTAGAGTCCCGAGCGCAGCGAGGGTTTCTAAAGTAGAATCCTGAACGTAGCGAGGAATTCAATATACGCCGCCCGAGAACAGAAAATTTGGCCCCGAGTGACACACACTATTTTTCATCATTACCTATGAGAAAAAGCTAGGAGTATCAACCTTCTATGATCACGTGACTTATCGAAGACAACAGCTGCTCAAACATTTTTGAATTTCGAGTTCTTTGAATTTCTGCAACGATCGCAGTAGTAATAAACACATACTAAAGCACGAACGCGGACCAATCTAACTAAACGGACTAAAAATTAAATTTTGCTCCCGCTATCCTCTGAAGCCAATATTCGTTTTTCGAATAGGTATGATGAAAATGTTATTTTTATTTTACAATTTAGAAAAAATATTTGTTAGGAATCAACGTGGTGGAATGGCAGTTTTAGAAGAGCTAAACTAAGTAGAAGAATTTTTACAATTCTTCTACTTCGTCATCAGAGATCAGGTGCAGGAGTGATGGATGGCCTTACGTGTTCTTTGGGGCACCAGGGTTGCGCTAAATAGACTTACCTAGCTGTTAAGAATTTCTTGTCAAAAAACCAAGTAGCTTAAGCTGGAAAGCTGTAATATGCTTGCACCTGATCAATAATTAGCTATCGGAAACTACGCAAAATTTAATGCCTAGTAATTTAAACCCCTCAAGCACTAAAATCAGCTTAATTATAAAGTCCTATAAATGTCAAGAAACTTGAACGTTTCCGTTGCATTAGTTTCAAACCTTTTAAACACTTAATTTGCCGACATTTTTCTTGGTGTTGGACAAAATCATAAAATGGCAATAAAATTGCTCTCAAATTACACTTATTACAGTGCATATTACGATGTGTTCCAAATAAATATTCCATCAAAGCAAATTACCAACACGTAAAAACAGAGTGAGCATCGTTGATTTCATCTATAATTATATCGAATTATAAAATAAAGATTGAAACGAAATCAATCATTTCTCGCAAATGATAACTGATGATACGTTGCAATATATTTTTTTTATTACTCACTAGCTTTAATCCGTGACTTCATCCACTTAGAATTAGCAGATTCATTAATAATTCCGCGAGTACTACCATTTTTTTGTCGAGATAAAACATGCTTGTGTACGTCACTTTCCATGTAGTACTAACTCAACGGTAGCCATGCAAAAAATCAAGATCCGAGCTTTATTGTGCCGTGATTGAAGGACAAACCAACAAACAAACACATTTCCGCACTCACAGCATTACTAAGTTTTTGAAGGTGTTTTACGTGTACAGTTTTATTGTCTACATTTTTCTCATACTTGTAGGTTTTATCTTTGAGCGAACTCTATTCAATTAATAGATAAAGTCTAAAAGTTAAAAATGAAATTGTAAAGAATGAAATGTATCTAAAATCAAAGTTCACAACTATTTCACAATCAAACCAAACATTGAACTGAAAAGCAGCACAAATAGAAGTCAACAACGAATAAACAACACAAAGGCAATAGACGATATCCGATCACACGATATGTCTGTCTGCAAACCTATAGGTCAAAAAGCAGTACAAGCAGTAGGTACAACTGGGAATCTATGACAAACTATCAGACCACTGGGTCCAAAATTCTAAGGACTCATCGAAATGCGTTTGAATTACCTGAGTTCTATTTTCTATTTCTTGTGTCATAGCGACGGATTTTAATAATGCAAAATAATTGTCAAAGTCAAAGATGTATATTTGTTTTTTATTATGTCCTTCAATCACATCAATGACGCAATAGATTGAATAAGTTTTTTTGCATGGATATAGTTAAAAAGGCCTAGAGAGACACATTTTCCTGCTCCGTAAAGAAAAAGTGTTTCTATGGGTTTCTTAAAATGGCTTACTCCTCACAGACGATTACGTGGGCAGAGCTGGTCTTTAGTTCTATACTATAAATATATACATAAATAATCTTTTTTTTTCAGACTCTGTGCGTCCATATTGAAAACATTCATTATTATAAAAGGCAATTACTTTGAACTGCCACAACTTTGGTATCAGACGAAAGCTCATAGTCTCCTCCTAGGTGTAATCCTCGAAGAGTAGACGATTGAGACGCGATCAGCGCAATTGTTTGGGGCTTCGGAACAACATAACGGGTTGTAAGTGGGTCAACATATTTCCTCGCGAAGGTTTCTTCCCTACTCTATTATACAAATTGATGTACTCGTGCATTCAGAATATTATGAAGAAACAACACAAATCCCTGTATTATTTCTATCTACGAGTACTATGTATGTAGTTTGTCCGTTTGAATGAACCGATATTTATGAAAGATGCCTACATAGAGAGCTTGCTTCCTGAATTTGCTTTGCTTTGCTTGCTTTGGATAAGTGATATATTTTAATAGTTAACTAGCTGATGCTCCAGATCCTCAACTATACCCATGCAATGTCGTCGATATGTAGCTCTGTTGCAGCGTGATTTAAGGACAAATCAACAAACTAACTAGAAGTAAGTATAGTAAGGATTTTTTAACCCACTCTATTTTTTATTTACGAACAATTTTGACGTTTGTAACAGATTTTCAGTATAAAAACAAACTGACAGAAAATTATGTACCTACCTATCTTTATTCCTTGGTTAAGCGTTACTCAGCGATATTGAAACTGGAATATAAATTCATAAGCGATTCAGTCGGATGGTATCATTTTGATAACTGTTCAAGGTGCTTACCTATTCCCATCTTGGAAATTGTCGTCTGCCTTTTTTAACTAGAAAGCACCAGACGCAGTTTAACGGGAAAATTCGGTGTTTCTGTAAAAAATTTGACGTCAAATCGAGCGTGCTAACAGCTATTTTAACGCTTCAATCTTTGTAGATAAAGATTTAAGAGCGTAGAAATGCCGATTACGGGAAATTGAAATTCCCATAGATAGAATCTGAAACACCTGTTAAGGTATTCTACCATGAAAAAACTAACAAGACTACTCTATAATTTCACCATTTGGATCATCATTATTGCATCAGCTTGTCCACTGTTGGACATAGGCCTTTAATAAACACCACCACAGCCTTCCGCATCTAGCCGCTTCCCACCAAATTCTTTAAATCTTAGGTCCAACGTGTTGGAGAGTGCCCCACACTGTTCTAGTGTACTTGGAGTTTATAATTCAAGGACAACCTTAGAATTTCGGTCTTTTGTTCGCTCAGATATCATTCATCTGTTTGAGTTGAACTTTGGTGCAGAAATAACTTGCGTACATCGATGCTTGCATTCTGTGTCGATTCTCTTCAAAATGATTGCATCAGTGTAACGATCGCAATGACCTCTTATTGGCTGGTACGGTCCCGCTGGTGGTTGCATTGATGCAGCAAGAATGCCATAAATTCAGCCAATCAGAGGCCAATAATGAAATCATTACAGGAGAATCGACATGCCATGACAAACATAGAATATTTTTCATCGCTGGAAAGTGTTCTCCCGGTGAAAAAACTCGCGGATATCAGCTATATAATTTTCAAGGTTCTAATATATTTTTGTGATATTTTATGCGATGGGGGTTGACCCCGATAAAAGCCTCTAAAAATGCTTTCAAAGCTGTATGCGTCACTATCCTCCCAGACTTATATTGTAAAATAAGTGGAAACATAAATTCAAGAACGTGTGCAGACGTGTGTAAAAAGCCTAACAATGAGTATTGTCTGCACTAAGGGCAATGATGTAAGAATACTGGATGTGTCCGTATACATGTATATAGTGGCTATACTTACCTGTTAGTACACATACGCCGTCGTTATCGTTTGAAATGTTGTTTAAACCATCGTTCACTGCTAGACACATTAAGTTACTCGTATTATGTTAGCTACACATATATGTCTTGCAAGGATTTCCACGATCTTGTTCCGTAGATTGCTCCACTGCCAAAATTCCCCGTCATAAGACATCTTCACTTCAAATCACACCTCATAAAAATATTAAGGTCTATCAAAAACTTAGTAGAGGCCAAAAATCTGTTACAAGTTTAACAATTTCAACGGAAACACAACAGACAAACATCTTGTTTATCTCAAGCGATAGACGTTTACTATTGGATATACGAGTAGATCGTTTAAAGTAGGTATAAATTCCTGATTTTGTGTTTCATTGTAAGATTTATTTATATTCTTTCTAAATTTCGTATTATCTATATTTTTGTGTCCACTTTAATGCTATACCTACTGACAGACACTTAGTGGTTCATGAAATGGTCTCTTATAAAGAACCCCTTAAGGTTAAGAACCCCTTTATCTTAACCAACACGTGCCACTTCCACTATGTATTTAACTATCTTCGCATGAAGGAAATGAACTTGAACTTCTCGACGACGCTTGCATTTCCGTGTACAAAGCGCACGCGTCGCTACAGATTACAGACCACGCGTGTCTATTGTTTATCTAATGTAATTGCTTCGACAGACTCTAAATACACACTAGTTTAATGAGCGTCTATGAATTGGTTTCAAGTTTCAACATGGCTGTACACGATTTGAAGGATCGCAATATTACGAACCGCATCAAAATCGGCCCAGTAGTGTTTCGAGTTAAAATCGTCACTACAAAGTAAAAAAATAATTTTAGAGCAGGCCTAAACACAAACGATGAAAATGATGCGCGACGTTCGTCTTCTAATGACACATGAGAGACACGTTAGTGGAAGTTGGGCGAGCATTGCGTATCGGTTTCATCGTTTCTATTTTTTTCATAAAAATACCGGCCGAATCGATAAACTCCTCCTTTCTGGATGTTGGTTAAAATGGTAACATCACAGACGATCTTGTACTGTTTGTATCTTCACAGCGCTTGAGACTATCCGTCCTTCTAGTGGGGGGGTCTTCCAATACTGCGCTTCCCGGTACGAGGTCGCCATTTGAGCCCCTTGGGAGCCCAACATCCATCAGATTCTTGAGCTATGTGGCTTGTATCATTAATTTTGTTACGGATTTCCTAGCCTTACTAGTTAATTTTAAATTATTCTGCCCTTTGTTGCCTCAGATGTTCTCAATAGTTACTACATATTAATGAATCTAACAACAAAGTTGACTTAATCATCAGTCTTTCGGATACAATCAGGAAAACAATGGCCAGGAAGAAAATTGCTTACGATTTTTTATCCACTAATGGCAGCTTTTACCGTTGAATACTGAATGCGATGGTATCTTGTATTCCCATGCTTTCTATGTTTATAATATGGGAATGCCTCTTTTCATCCAGTATCTGCAATTTATGGTTCATTCCGTCTGGAGAGTACTTAACTGGTATAATGGATGGTAAGAAATCGCTTTTTTAGATGTCTTTTACTTTACCGGTTATTTATAATGTAGAGCTAGTAAGTCCTCCTTGGTGCATCCTTTACTTTTGTGAAGTAATACTAATCTTGGTCATTGCATTTTTACATCTCTTCTTCGATCTTGCCGCTGGAAAATATTGTTTTATTCCCCCTCGCTTTGTGTATCAAAACTATTCTCTGCTACATTCTACTATAGTGTTGAAGTTATACAAAACTTTCCAAAGTTACCCAGGAACATACCCATTCAAACCTAATGTTTAAAGACTTACAAGTCTAATGCCCGTTTTTACCAACGTTCCTTAACTTTTGCGGGCTGACTAACATAAGTTAGGTGACGCTTTCTGTTGATTTCCTTTTCACAAACCTTTAAGGAATACTTACTTAAAGACCGTGAAATTGATTGGATAAATGATTGTTACTACGAAGAGACTCCTACTTAGGGGATGATTTAGTTATGGTTGGTGAAACGGGCATTAGTGTATTAAGTAAATTGGTAAGTCGACCATTTATAGGTTGCTCGGCATGTACGATATGAGCTTCTTTATTCTTCTTTTCGTGCCTCTCCACTTTAAGAGGTCGGTCATCATCTCATCATAAAACGCCCTGTCCCTGGTCAAACGAAACAGCTGTTCTACCTTGGCTATTCCCACCCATTCGACATACGACCATATTCGATGGACTTAATTAGCCTCGTCTAATTCCAGCCCGACCTTGTAAACCGTACGCCAAAATAGACGAAACAGGCAAATGAGCCGAACGAAATATATTACCGTGCCTGATCGATTGTCACGATCCATCGCATTTTAGATGTTTCTAGTTATAGCACTGACCTCTATTAATACTGTATCTAAGGTACTTCCTAATACCAGAATTTATACCAAATTATATACGCTAGAACATGAACCATATTACCATACAGTCTGTCCCTTACAAAATTGGCGATTCTTGTACCGGGAACTAAATTTCCCATTTCCCAAAACATTTTACGTCTAGTATGCACTGAGCCTAGAGTTCGTATAATCCAGCAAAACAAGTGACTACGCTTGATATTTGGATCTTCGAGATAAGTTCGAGATACGTGACAAACGACAGCTAGAGTAGATAGCTACTCATAAAAATGTCAATTTAACTTAAAAGAGATGCAAAAGACGTTCAGACCACTTTCCCTGGCCTTGTGTTCACTTCCTATCCAGGAATCTTCCAAAAGGATCCTTTGTGTGATTGAACACAAATCGTTTGGTCTATCTGGGTATCTAGGGATATGTATTTATTCATTCACATTTGGGTTCCTTTTTGCTGCTTTTTATATTTCTTTTATATATAAATCTACTATAGAATTGGATATGATATACCTTTATGCGTTTCAATTTACCTGTGCGTTGAGCTAAGCTGTAATATGAACCGACTGTCGATAGAAGTAATGTGAGAACGAACTTGAACTTTATACGTAACGTAACACTCCGATTGTAAGTAGGCCACGAATCACGATGTTAACAATCTTTCTGTATTATTTCATTAGAAGTATTTGTCTATTTTGTCTTTAATGTCTATTGTTATTTTCATAGTGCGTTATGAATTATGATGATTTGATGTACCTACTGCTTTTATATACACAAAGCGATCATATTTTCAATAATTTGTATTGGCTTTTGAAATCAGTATATGATTACAATTATTACGTCTTACATGTCCATTCATACATAGATATAAATATAATAAACTAGAACCTAAATTGAAACTAAATTAATTTTAAAATTAAAACATAAAGCTGGCAGCATTTCTCCTTAAGATGGCCAAACTATCTCTTTAAGCATATTTTTTGCAATACCATACCGTCAGTGACTAAAGCTAATTAGTTAATTACCAATTTTTATTTAAATGAAATCTTATGCTGAGATCCATAGAGCATGCCCTGACTTAGCTCGGACTCAAGATTAGAGTAAAAATGTGCTTTGACATAAATCTGTCTCGTTTTATCTCTGTCTTGACTATGAGCAGAGTGAGAGTGAGGTCTATAGATTTCAGCACTTCGTAAAAGTTTATTCGAAAGCACTTTGTAAAAGTTTATTAGAATAAAAAAATATTCTGTTCTATTCAGACGCTTGGTAGGACATACGACTACCAAAAAAGTGGTCACGTCAGCAACCTAAAGCCGCTAATCTGATTACAAAAATAAAAGATTTTTTCGGTACTCACCTTACATGATTGCGAGTACAGATTCTCACGTGGACGGAACTTTAGGGTTTCTGCCACTGACATATAAATGGCTACGCACCTAACATAGCCAAAGATACACACGAAAAAATAAGTGACCGGAGAAACGGTCAACACTTTAGTCGTGCCTGGACACGTTCGTACACGTAAGTTCATACAAAATGTGACTATTTATTATATGACGTATTAAAGGTACTATTTATTCTTCAACCGTACTCCGAACCAGTGTCCAGCAAAACATCTAGGTATCATTTCATGTAAATACTCCTCAATCTCGTTATTACATGTACACTCAACACTGCCTATGTAGGTACAATGTTGAATGTTGGTTATCCACTACCTTAAAAAATTCGAAAATAGAGTCATCGTTTTTCCAGCGAAAATAAGCTGTCAATTGAATTTAATGTACAACAGGATTAGCACATTTAAAATTGATATGAATCAGTATAAATCACATCAAGCAACCTTTTGCTTGATGTGATTTATATCAATTTACAGAAATATAGAAGTTTCATTGCGCTAACAAGTCAACGACTGTACCAAAATATAAATACCATTTCTTAATGGCATTTATATTTTGGTACAGTTGTATATTTTTATTTATATTTTGGTACAGTGGTAATTCTTTGTTTCAGTAAGTATATTTCCTTTTTCTTTATGACTCTATAAGAACCTACTTAAGTTTTATAAGCCTTGGCCTAAATATTTCATTGGATTGGTTAGAGTGGTTAGAGGATAGAGTAGATAAGACAAGAGGAACTGGGAGTGTATAGTGCTTATTTCCCTAGTATCCTAAGGTCAACTGCTATTCCGTTATGATGCCTACCTGACTGTATCTCGTGGTCAAAATCATTTTACTCGACGAAGTAATCAATAGTTTTAGGCACCGCGTATCTTTGGCATTCTTATATCAATGTTTTCAGCAAGCCGCGTGCGTTTAATCCGGTTTTTATGACAACTTTCTAGTGATTCCCACTTCGGGGATCCTTAAGAGTGCTAATGGATTTTATTGTACATCAAAGATTACTTGTTTGTTATTATGCCAACTAAGATATTTAAAATTTAAAATGCTTCGATTAATCGTTCAAAGTTCCTACCAAAACCTACTTCTAACTCTTGTCGAATACGGGTCATTATTATCTCAAATATGAGCAAAATAACACTTAGAGACTTATTGCAATTTCAGCATAATGTATTGTATTATCTTTGGTATTTGTCCTCTCTAAGTTTAAGATATCTCTTTGTATGTTAACGATTGTACCCATATTTGGTGTGCTTAATATAACATATGGACATGACAGCTTTTGTGGCCATTCAAAGGCTTATCGCATTTTTATTGCGAGGCAGCTAAGATTGAAGTAAATTTAAATATTTCGCATCAATGTGTAATTTTCTATTGAACCAAGATTTTTTGTCCAATGTCTAAGGCTGTGCGCACACCATTGAGTTGGTCAAATACTCAAAGGCCCACAGCCACACTGACTAAAATCGTCGAATCGCGGATCTAAATTTGGTTGGTCTGTGCTAAGGACTGGTAGTTATCCTTTCTGTAATACCTAATTATTATGCGAAAATGTTTTTTCACCTCTCTAGCTCAAAAGGGGCGCCTTTGCTGCCCAAAACCAGTGAGCAAAAGTCGTTTTTGCTCACTCAGTGAGAAAAAGTGTTTTGAATATAGAACGCATTGGATTGGCGTTTCTTCAACTCATCGTCTCAAGAAACGTTCAGAAATTTTGTATCTAATATTGCATACCCCAAACATTTTATTTCGAGAAAATTTTTTAACTCTCTATTTTATTATTTAAACTACTTATTAACTTTTTTTAAATGTGTTTTAGACTTTATAATTCTGTAACACAACATGAAACATAAAAGAAAATTAAAATTAATTAATTAATATATTTTACTTTATGAATGACACAATTCCGAACGCAGACAAAAGAGTAATATAAAATGGCGGCAAAAAAAAAAAATTAACTCTATTCTATATCTTAATTAGGTAGTAATTTCTTAGTAGTTATTTGTTGTAAGAATTTTAAAATAACAAAATGAGTGAATCTAGTGATAATATAACACCTTCAGAATTAAAAGAATTAGTGTCTAACGCTGAATTAAACTTTCTTCCGGAAAAGTCTCGTGAAAAATATTTGAAAGCCTATGAATTATTTAATGATTGGAGACTTTCTAAGGGTGCGAAGTCCTATTCAGAGACTGTGATTTTATCATAATATTTCATGGAATTGTCTAAAACAAGGCAACCATCTACATTATGGAGTATTTACTCCATGTTAAAAGTTACAATCAAATCGAAATGCGACGTTCACATTGAAACTTATCCTAAACTTATTGCATTTTTGAAAAGACAGTCGGAGGGGCACAAATCTAAAAAATCTAAAGTTTTCACCGCTTATGATATTGAAAAGTTTTTAAATAAAGAAACCTAATTTTTTAAATTTTAAAATATCCTTTATGTTTTAATAAATATTTTTCTTACATCTTGTATTTTTTCGCTATTGAGGTGAAAAGTTGTATGTATCACACGATAGCAAAGTTTTTGCTTCTTGTGCCTTTGAATCCCTCACTACTCTCAGGATTCTAACTTAGAATCACTCGCTACGCTCGTGATTCTATATTAGAATCCTTCGCTCGCTCGGGATTCAAACTAGGCACTCGCAACAAAAATGAACTTTGCTATCTTGTTGAACAAATAACTATTGTTTGTCGCTTTGTCCAAAGCAACGCGGGATTAAATTTAATAATCACTAATTAAAGAGATTGGTGCGCCATTTGCAATATTTTTAGTTCCTAAGACACACGTACGTCAAATGTGGCGCTTTGAAATTGATTCATAATTAAGCTATCATTTGCTTAAGGACATACAATCCAGTGTTATTCATAGATTAATTAGATGGAATGGGTGACCCCGCACCGGGAAGCGAAGCGTTGTTAAACCCTCCATTAAGACGAGGTTCTGGACGAATTTTAGGTATTTGAGGGGGTGCGGCAGAGGAAAGCGCGCGGTACTAGTCCCGCCAACCGCGGGGGGCCCCCGGACGAATTTAGGGCGAACGCGGAATATTAGCTTTGATAGCGACAAGGTGGCGGCAAGGAATGACTCAGTCCGGCTGACAAAACTATATTAGGTCTGTACTGTAACTTATTTTCGTCAATCATATTGTAACGGATATGGCTCGGTTGGTATGGCTACAGTATATTTTCAGAGACAGAGTACAGGTTCGATTCCTAGCCAGTAATGTAACATTGTTTTTTTTAATTTCCTTATTCATTTTTAGCTTTTTTTTTTATTAGTATGTATTTCAATATTACTTACATTTTCTTAAGTACATAATTTGAATAAATAGTGTTGTATTTTTTAATTTATTACCTAATTTTTTAATCTAAATTCTATACAGGGCGTCCCACGGCTATGCCACATGGAGGGGAAGTACCTTAAATATTGTAGATGGAACATTTTACTGAAAGAAGACTTCATTTTAATTTAAAAAACAATTTAAACTGCATTCATAGATTTTTAAATAATTGCCTGGTTGAACCGGGACTCGAACCCGCTATACGAGAAAAAAAATTAACCTGTATCTTTATCATACCGATCGGAAGGCTTCATCATAAGGATTATTTTTTGTTAAATAACATAGCATGAGAAATAAAAGGAAGACCATGAATTTTAGCCTTTGATGTAAAATTTTGTTCAGAAAAATGAAAAGCTGACATTGGCGTATCGACATACAATTGACATGAACTATTACTAATGAGTACCCACTTGAGAAGTACGCATCATTTCCCGATCCTTACTATCCTTACTAATCCTTACTTATATTACCTATAAATGCGAAAGTGTGTTTGTTTGTTGATTTATTGGTTTGTCCTTCAATCCCGCTGCAATTCGTACGAATTAGTACTCAACCCGGTTCAACCAGGCAATTATTTAAAAATCTATGAATGCAGTTCAAATTGTTTTTTAAATTAAAATGAAGTCTTCTTTCAGTAAAATGTTCCATCTACAATATTTAAGGTACTTCCCCTCCATGTGGCATAGCCGTGGGACACCCTGTATATTGATATATTGATAAATTACTAGTTGATGCCCGTGGCTTCGTTCGCGTGGATTAGTTTTTAAAATGAATCCCTATTTCCCTTGTCGAAACATCACGCTTGAACGGCTGGACCGATTTTGATGGGACTTTCACTGGCAGATAGCTGATGGTAGGAGTAATATAGGCTACTTTTTTAACCGATTTTCAAAAAAGGTCTCGGGAAGTCTCGGGTTCGATTCCCGGCGGGGGCAATTTAGGAATTTATAATTTCTAAATTGTCTCTGGTCTGGTCTGGTGGGAGGCTTTGGCCGTGGCTAATTACCACCCTACCGTCAAAGACGTGCCTCCAAGCGATATAGCGTTCCGGCACGATGGCGTGTAGAAACCGACTAGGGTTATGGGTTGAATTTACACTGCTATACCCCTTCCAAGTTAGCCCGCTACCATCTTAGACTGCATCGTCACTTACCATCAGGTGAGATCGCAGTCAAGGGCTATCTTGTTATCGAATAAAAAATAAATAAAATGTTCTAATAAATATTATTCTTAGTAGTATCACACGATAGCAAAGTTTTTGCTTCTTGTGCCTTTGAATCCCTCACTACTCTTATGATTCTAACTTAGAATCCTTCTCTCGCTCGGGATTCAAACTAGGCACTCGCAACAAAAAAACTTTGCTATCTTGTTGAACAAATAACTATTTCGGGCAAACTATCAATTTTAGAGAAAATTTTTATTTCGTCCCATAGTGCCGCCGCCGCACTATGGGACGAAATAATATAAACCGTCTCATAAATGGTTGGGACGAATGTTATGATTCCAAAGATTTTTCCATGGATTAATATCCTCAGATAATAGGACCTTTATGAATAATGTTGAAAAATAAAAATATTTTAGTTCTAGGTATATAAAATTACTAGTAGGGCGCGTGGGTGCGCGGCTCGCTAAAGCGAACCGCGTGTTTTCTGTTCCCCAAGTAGATCTTCGGATCTTGATCATCTTTTTCCAAAACCACTATTTCATCTTGTACATTCTCTAAGATAGACATCGACGAAATTTGTATGGCCAACATCTTGAATCCGCCATTTTGGTAGTTTTTTTCAGCTCATTGCCAATTGGATAAGGTTTCGAGTGATTTTTGTTTGGGCACCCTCAACCTATCTTCAATACCCTGACCGTGCTCCTCACCCGTCTGCGAAATCCTCAATCATTAACTCCCTCCATATTTTTCATACAAATGAATTTTTATCTTCTATGCGAAACCATCAGTTTGGAAAAGAAACCTTATCTTAGACTTGCATATATTTTGTATGAAAAAAATAAATTCCGCCATTTTGAATTTTTTTCTATTCATTAAGTAGACTTTCGAGTACTGATCATCTTTTTCTAAAAAACCACTCTTCCACTTTTTATACTCTCCAAGATAGGCACCGACGAAATTTATATGACCGCCATCTTGAATCCGCCATTTTGGATTTTTTTCAGCTCCTTGCCAATTGGATGAGGTTTCGAGTGACTTTTGTTCGAGAACCCTCCACCTATCTTCGAAACCCTGGCCGTGCTCCTCACCCGTCTCAGAAATCCTCAACCATCAGCTCTCTCCGTATTTTTTCTCCAAATGAATTTTTGTCCTCTCTACGAAACCATCAGAAATTTTGAAAAAGAGCCACATAAAGTCTTGCATATATTTTGTATGGAAAAAATAAATTCCGCCATCTTGAATTTTTTTTCTATTCATCAAATAGACCTTTGGGTCTTGATCATCTTTTTCCAAGCAACCACTCTTCCACCATTTATAGTCTCCAAGATAGACACCGACGAAGTTTGTATGGTCGCCATATTGAATCCGCCATTTTGGAGTTTTTTTTCGGCTCTTTGCCAATTGGATGAGGTTTCGAGTGACATTTGGTTGAACACCCCCCCACCTATCTTCGATACCCTGGCCGGTGCTCCTCAACCGTCTCCGAAATCCTCAATCATCAGCTCTCTCCATATTTTTCCTCCGAATGAATTTTTGTCCTCTATACGAAACCGTCAGAAATTTTGAAAAGGAACCGTATAAAGTCTTGCATATATTTTGTATGGAAAAAATTTAAATCCGCCATCTTGAATTTTTTTTATTCATCAAGTAGACCTTAGGGTCCTGATCACCTTTTTCCAAGAAATCACTCTTCCATCTTTTATAGTCTCCGAGATAGACACCGACGAAATTTGTATGGCCGCCATCTTGAATCCGCCATTTTGGAGATTTTTTTCAGCTCCCTGCCAATTGGATGAGGTTTCGAGTGACTTTTGTTTGAACACTCCCCACCTATCTTCGATACCCTGGCCGTGCTCCTCACCCGTCTCCGAAAACCTCAACCATCAGCTCTCTCCATATTTTTCCTCCAAATAAATTTTTGTCCTCTATACGAAACCATCAGAAATTTTGAAAAGGCGCCGCATAAAGTCTTGCATATATTTTGTATGGAAAAAATTAATTCCGCCATCTTGAATTTTTTTCTATTCATCAAGTAGACCTTTGAGTCCTGATCATCCTTTGCCAAGAAACCACTCTTCCATCTTTTATAGTTTTCGAGATAGACACCGACGAAGTTTGTATGGCCGCCATCTTGAATCCGCCATTTTGGGTTTTTTTTTCGGCTCTCTGCCAATTGGATGAGGTTTTGAGTGACATTTGGTTGAACACCCCCCACCTATCTTCGATACCCTGGCCGGTGCTCCTCAGCCATCTCCGAAATCCTCAATCATCAGCTCTCTCCATATTTTTTCTCCGAATGAATTTTTGTCCTCTATACGAAACCATGCGTGAAAAAATTTTTTTCCATACAAAATTTTACAGGAGAGGTGATCAATGAGTCAGTGACTGAGTGAGTGAATCAGTGAATCAGCACGAGTAGCTATATATATATTAACTAGTAGAGCGCGTGGGTGCGTGGCCCGCTGCAGTGGACCGCGGTTTTTCTGCTCTTAGACTTTCAGGGCTTGATCATTTTCTACTAAAAAACCACTCTTCGATTTTTTATTCTTTGTCAAATAGGCACCGACGAAATTTATATGGCCGCCATCTTGATTCCGCTATTTTGGTTTTTTTTTAGCTCCCTGCCAATTGGATGAGGTTTCGCGTGATTTTTGTTTGAGCAACCTCCACCTATCTTCAATACCCTGGCCGTTCTCCTCACCCATCTTCGAAATCCTGAATCATCAGCTTCTTCCATATTTTTTCTAAGAATGAATTTTTGTCCTATTTGAAATCATCGGTAATTCTGAAAAAGAATCCTAACAGTCTTGCATATATTTTGTATATGAAAAAAATTAATTTCGCCATCTTGAATTTTTTTCTATTCATCAAGTAGACCTTCAAGTACTGATCATCTTTTTCCAAGAAACCACTCTTCCATCTTTTATAGTCTCCGAGATAGGCACCGACGAAATTTGTATGGCCGCCATCTTGAATTTGCCATTTTGGAGTTTTTGTTCGGCTCTCTGCCAATTGGATGAGGTTTCGAGTGACATTTGGTTGAACACCCCCTACCTATCTTCGATACCCTGGCCGGTGCTCCTCAACCGTCTCCGAAATCCTCAATCATCAGCTCTCTCCATATTTTTCCTCCGAATGAATTTTTGTCCTCTACACGAAACCATGGGTGAAAAAAATTTTTTATTATGTATATAAGATCATTCTTATTATTTAACTAGTACTTATTTTTAATGAAATAACTAAAATGACAATAATAATTAATAATGAAATAATTTTAAGTATTATAATTCAATTTTTAGTACTTATGGAAAATTAAATAATTTGATTTTTGACATGCTCTCACGAAATAAATATTATCTTTAAAATACTCGTGTTTCATTTTTCTAGTAGCTTATACATTCAATAATACGTGTACAAATTTTCAAATCAAAATGTCAAGAAACAAAAAGTTATTGATTTTCGAGACGGTTTATATGATTTCGTCCCATAGTGCGCCGTCGCCGCACCGCTGCCCGCAAGATTCGGAGCAAAGGCTTTACTCACTCTTGCAATGTTGATGGTTCCTCAGAACTGAGCTTCAAACGTTTTTTCCGACTGAAAATTAAATATAACTTATTATAATTAATTTTGAAAAAAAAAAAAATACTATTGTCCTAAAAAAATGCGCTTAGAAAATGCAAAACAAACACGGTAGAAGAACCGAACCCGTAACTTCTAGCTATCAACTCTCTCTTACACTGACTAAGCCCAACGTCTAATACTATAAACGACGAAAATAAGGTCTAGTATAGCTATACCTAACTACCTAACTATAGATATACCTAACAAGCTAACTACAGTTTGATAAGCCAAACTGTACGACGAACTGGGGTATTACACCATTATTATTAGATACTTACCTTCTTCTTCGTCAACCCATAGACGTCTACTGCTGAACAAAGGTCTCTTACGTGGACTTCCACAGATCTCGTTCTTGCGCCGCCTGAATCCAGCGGCTCCATGCGACTCGTTTGATGTCGTCGGTCCACCTAGTGGGGGATCTGCCAACATTGAGCTTCCCTGTGTGAGGTCGCTAGTCCAGCACCTTGGAACCCCAACGACCTTCAGCTCTTCGAACTATGTGCCCCGCCCATTTCCACTTTAGTTTCGCGACTCGCAGAGCTATGTCGGTAACTTGGTTCTCCTACGGATCTCCTCATTTCTGATTTGATCTCGCAGGTAATTTGAAAAAACGTAATAATTGTGAAGAAATTACGTAACTTACGTAATTTCTTCACAATTATTACGTTTTTTCAAGTAATTGAAAATTGATGATGAAATTGATATTTCATGATCCCTTACATAATGCAAAACCTTTACAAAATAATAGGTAAACTCTATTTAACTTCACTAAAATATACAAAATAGTCTTCAACATAAAACAAAAACAATTTTACTTATTATAATTAATTTTGAAAAAAAACAAAACACTTGTCCTAAAAAAAAAAACATAAAACCTTTTTTTAGAAAATGCAAAATGAACGTAGTTGAGATTCGAACCTGCAATTTCTAATTATCAAATCGCGACCAAACCAACTGAGCCAAATTTCTACTAGAAAGAATGACGAAAATAAGGTACATTATAGTAAAGTACCACACAACAATTTGATTAGCCGATTTACGTTACATTTACGTACTGTACGATAAAATTAAAAATAGGTAGGTAGACACTTATAACTATCACCATCTGCTTTTGTTGTTTTTAACCGACTTCTTATTTTGTTCATTTTCTTTTTCGGACTCATTTTCAAAATTTCTACTACTTAGTACTTATTTATTTACAACTATATTATGGTTTATTTATTAACAATATATTGTATACAAACTTATAACTAGGTACACTCTATTTGACTTCACTAAAATATACAAAATACTCTTCAACATAAAACAAAAACAATTTTCAATTATTATATTTCGCGATGTTATTTGATAGCCGAGCGAGAGCAGTGCAGCGCAGGTCCACCTAGCAGCACGCCTTAGCGATCACTGTCTAATTGAGTACGAGTGACAAAGAAGCCGCTACTGGGAAATAAAACGGCCAAGACACAAATTGTGATAAAAAAAGATTAAATTATAATAGTCGCTGTAAAAAAAAATCTAAAACTGCCATTTTTTGTAGTAAAATATGACAAACAAATTGTACTTAAATTTTACAAAAATTAATGTATGGTAACTGAGAAAAATGGGAATTCATGTATTTGCAGAGGCAACTTTGCAATTTTTTTCTATTGAAAAAAGTTTACGTCATTGTGTTTTGGAAACAGGCATCAGGCCAGAAATATGATCAATTGTAACTCCCTTTTTTTTCATAGTATTATGACCAATAGATTTTGAATAAAATGATCTTCTTTCGGCTCTATTTAGCTGATCACCGAACCTTAAGTGGATAGAGGATCTCAGTTGAATCGTTGGCAGCTACTGGATCCAAGCGGCACAGGATCGTCTTCTGTGGCGATCATTTCCATTGACCTAAAAAAATAAATATAAAACTCAACGACTAACAAACTGTACTGCTGAGATCTACAGACCGTGATCTGATTCAGCTCAGACTTAAGATAGAGGTTAAAACAAGACAGGAATATGCTCCGACATAAATCTGTCTCGTTTTAACTCTGTCTTGAGTCTGAGCCGAGTGAGAGTACTGTCTATAGATTTTAGCCTAAGTCCAAGCAAGAGATTTATTATCTTAACTTCTCTACTGTCAATAAGTTCCTGTATTATGTTAGTTAACTTTCTTTATTTAAATTCCCATTGATTCAGCGTTATCCGATCGATCTAACGTCGATCGATCAGCCAGCACAATGGCAAGGAAAACTCAGGCCGTGTAACCTATTTGCATGTAAACTGTATTTAATTTGCATTTACGAGTACTACTACATTGCAGGTACCTACACCTACAAATACATACATTGACAGCTCGAAACTAAATTACAGATTAGATTGTTTGATAAGTTTACCTCTTAGTAGTTACCTCTAAATATTTATATCCTTACGGCTTACGAATATTTTAAATCCCACCCGAGACTTCATCTGGAGTTAGGTTTTTAAAAATCCCTCGGGAACCTTCTTTTTTCGGGATAATAGGTTGGCTGGATAATAAATACAAAACAAACACACTTTCACATTAATTATAATACTATGGACGGATGAGCGCGACTTCATACGCGTGGATTGCGGTTTTCTGATTTCCGCGGGAACTCTTTTATTTTCTGATAAAAAGTCTAGCCTATGTGTTATTCCAGACTATACTCTATCTTTGTGCCAAATTTCAACCAAATCGATTCGGTCGTTGCGGCGTGATTGAGTAACAAACACCCATCCATCCAAACTTTCGCATTCATAATATTAGTAGGATTAATAGGATTAGTGGGGCAAAAGTGTGTTTGTTTGTCGGTTTGTCCTTCAATCGCGCAGCAATGGAGCAACGAATCGATGTGAATTTTTTGCTTGGGTAGGTATATATTGAAGACCTAAAGAGTGACATAGGTTTTAAAGCAAAAAAGGATTTTTTGAGCAAAAGCAGTAGGTATAATACATATGCATAAATTGCTAAACATAATAAGAATAAAACCTCCCGTGCTCATAAAATGAGGCCGCTAATAACGATTATTTCTGAGTGAGCATCTATTTCCCCAGATACTAGATAGGGGCTAGTTCATAGACAAATGGCGCTTGATACCAATTCGCACACACAACATTTATTGCTTATCTCTACCCGCGATCAAACAAATTGCTCGCCGCGCCGGCCATTCATTATTTTTATCATTGCACTTAGGACTGCATTGGCCATCTTTGTCAATATGACTTCTTGTAATAACCCAGCCATACCGAGATATTTAACGAGTACAGTAAATAAATCATCTTGACGACCTCCCTGGCATAGTGCAAGCGCTGTGGTCTTATAACTGGGAGGTCTCGGGTTCGATTCCCGGCGAGGACAATTTGGGAATTTATAATTTTTGAATTGTCTTTGGCTTGGTCTGGTGGGAGGCTTTGGCCGTGGCTGATTACTACCCGTCAAAGATGTTCTGCCAAGCGATTTAGCGTTCCGGTACGATGGCGTGTAGAAATAGGTTAGGGGTATGGGTTGAATGTACACTGCCATATTCTTTCCAGATTAGCCCGCTACCATCTTAGACTGCATCGTCAATTACCATTAGGTGCCAAAGTAAGAGCCACACGTTGGCGTATACGAAATAAATATATTCTTTAAGGATATAATAAAATTGATAATTTTGGAAAATAATAACTTAATTTAAATAAAGTAGGTACTTAAATCTAGTTATAAATAAAACTACAACATAGCTGTTTCTTTTCCAATCAGTCTCGCTTGAGCCAGACAGCCTCATTATAATACAGTTATTCCAAATTATTATAATTAAAAGCTACTGTGACGAAACATCCTGTGTATGGATAGATTCACTTCGTTTATCGCATTCTTCCGTAGAATTAACCAGTGACATTGGCAATAAACTATAGCGGCCCGCCTTTGTGATTGTTCCCACGTTGTACCGAGCTCGTAGGAGTCATCAATTGTCGTGGGAAAGCGATGGATAGCTTCGCATCGATACAATCCAAGCCAGTTTTTATCTCCTTGCATGTTGGCGTAGTTCAACAATCACACAGTGAGGTGAGTAATTGCGTAGAGCAACGGTAAGGATCGTGCAGGGCGCGAGAACTTTTTACGAGAAAGGCAATTTTCCGTGAATTCAAACTTCCTTCATGTCAGTGTATGAAAATGACAGGAGCGCTCCTGTCATTTTCATACACAATTTCTTGCTGGTGTTAACTTCGCCTTTACTATTCGAAACTTAAAATGCTCGTGTTTAGGCTACAGTACGCTTTAAATGTTGTTTTCGGCGTATATATCGAATACGACACGTGCTTAATTTTTGATTCAGTTGAGCACCCTGTAAGATGTTGGCAGTAAGCATATTTTGTGTAATTGCTTTCCTTTCTCTTGAAACACAGTCACACACTTCAATCGATACAGAAACCACGTAAGTCTTTTCTATTTGACATAATAATTATGTTGGGAATGGTTGACTCTACAGTCAATAGAGAAAACATAATTAAATCAGTGACAAGCAGTTTATTTCGTGAAACCTATTTAAAAATTCATATAGGTTGACTAAATAATGGGGATTCTAAAACGGCTGATTCAAATGTATGTTCAGCTTAGCCCTAAAATTCTGGGTAAACTATTTGATACATTTTGTAATGACTTCGTTCCTGCATGTTCTATACTGCACACAATTCCGTTTAAATCCCAAACCGGGCTGTCTCGAATCTCCAGTATGATAAAATAGCAATAGTTGCGCTACTGTAAAATTGCTATACTGTACTATTACAGTGCGTCATAATATAATGATTGAGGAATAATGGTGTGTAGGTTTTTGCCAGTATAATTAGCTCCTTTATTATTGACGCGCTTAATAGATTTGTGTTAGAATTTGTTTTGTTTATCATTAATGACTGGAAAAAGTGAGCTTATTTACCTTTTTGACATAAGTAATTAATAAATTAAAAACTAATTAATACTCCTCAAAATTTTTAAACAATGATCATAAAAGTACCTATATTATTTAATATTTTTTTTTTTAGATTTTTATCCTGGATTGTATTTTACTTACGAGTAGGTATATACTTACTCTATATCAGATGCACATACGTATACATACCTTTTAGGGCCTGTTTCACCCACAAATTTTGACGTTTTGACAGATTGCCCGTACATAAAGCTGTTAAAACGTCAACTTTATACGCCGGTTAAAATTTACTTGAAGGTGGTGAAACAGGCCCTTAGTACTTCAAGGACTTTCTTCGCACGCTGTACATCAAAGCTACGTAATATTCTGCACTCAGATGTGCTATTGCACATACCTATTGCTTTATACCTACTTATGTCGTGCGCTGTAACCGATCTGATGTCAGCGCATTGCAGGCAGCGTCTTGCGGGCTGTGCTCTATTAAACCCTGGGACAATGGCAAGCGTAACTCAGTAGATGCAATTACCGTGCAACTTCTTTTGCAATAACGGAACGCTCTGAGCACCTCCCTGTTAATAAGCGCTTACTATGCTGATGAGACTTTTTTTTTAATTTTTAACAGGAGAAGGATTCTTTTTTCTTTCTCGCCTTTCATAGAGAGGGATTTTATTGTGCTTTTTTTAACATTTAATCTTTATTTAAATTAAGTTTGAATTTTATTGAGCCATTTTTTTAGTTTTTGTCTTTTTGTAATTTTTTCATTTATTTTCATAATTTAATGCATAGTAAGGTGTGGTCAGCAGAATATTCCGGCTATTGCGAGGAACAGAACTATTGCTGATGAGACTTAGGCTGAAATCTATTGACCGCACTCTCAAGAAAGAGTTAAAACGAGACAGATTTATGAGAGTATATTTGTGTTTCGTTTTAACTCTATCTTAAGTCCGAGCTAAGTCAGAGCACGCTCTATGTCTATAGATTACCCTTATCAAAGGGGTGTGAAACCTGCCAACCCGCAATTTACCTGTCAAAACACCTAGTATTACTTGGTGTGGTCGATTATGGCCTAAACCCATTATTAACACTGGATAGGCTGCTGTCATATTTTTTTTGGACCTACTTAATTGACCCTATTTTGGCGCTGAAAACAGTTACGAGTCTCCAAAGAACTAAAATTAGTGAGGGCACTCGTTGACAGCTGATAGTTGGCACTTCCTCCATCACTTTAAATTAGGTAGCAGTGTAGGTATATGATATTATTTAGCTAAAACATAACAATATTTTCTGTAATTTAGAATAATAGCCGAACTAAGGAAATATGTTCATAAATCAATTAGGATTAAAAGCTTTGAAGTCGGAAGCTTTTTGTAGGTGTTTCTTAATCTAAAAATTCACATTTTACACAAAAATATCTGGACACACCTGTCCGTAAAAAAATGATAAAATGTGGAAGCCAAGTCCTTTTTGCGCTAATTGGAAATGATTTGCGACATTTTAAAAACCTGTTTTTTTTATCATAATAGATATTTTATTGAATCAAAAGGAAGTTTAATTCATTATTTTATGTAAATGTCAGATAAGGATAGGTATATTAGGATTTATTTTAAACTTAATAAGTCCCTAGAAATTTTTATATTCCCACCTTTAGGTCAATTTCACCATCGCTCGCCGAGTTTAACCGAGGAATTTTGACGTTTGACAAATTCTCAATACAAAAACTGTCAGAATGTCTTTAAAACTTTGAAAATGATATTTCCTTTCTTAATCTCAACAAAAACAAATCCTTTTACTTCCTATCCACAATGTATTTAAAAAACAGAGTAAAAAAATAATAAAAACAATAATTGTCGTTGGTATTTTTTGAAGTAGAGAAATAATAAATATGATAAAATGACTCCAACGTGTGAAGAAAAGTAAAATATTTGATCCGTCGCGTCGGTCGGCAGTCGCCACTCGTATTATTCGCGTGCGAGTTCCACTAATTAATTAGTTTCCGTAATTGGTAACAGTAACCGACTGTCGACGAACGAGTCAATCAAACATTTAAACGCTTCGCAAAGTCAGGGAGCTGCCCGTGGGAATACGATTCTTGGACTGTAATTTTTCTCAAAGAATATTTACTTTGTGAAACATGACTAATTATCCCCTTTCTCCTCCAAATTAAATGTAGTTAGACCTAATTAATAATATTATAATTGTAATAATAATAGTAATTTGATTTTTGGAACTATAATATGGTATGTTGTTCCAAAAATGAAATTCACACTTTAAAAAGGTATATTGGTAGATTTATAAGCAAAAAGAGCTTTGATCAACAATCAATATAGGTAGGTACATTTAAAGTTAATATATCTACTTAATCATTTAATTAAAAGATAGTTTTACCATTTTCAAATCATATTTTTTGGATGGACATACATTATAATCTGTTACTCGTTACATACTACATGATATCTGAATATCATAACAATTACCTAATCCTATCCTATTAATATTATAAATGCGAAAGTTTATATGTTTGTTACTCAATCACGTCGCTATGACTGAACCGATTTGGCTGTTTGGCACAGAGATAGATTATAGTCTGGAATAGGACATAGGCTATTTTTAACATGGCATTTTATCCCGGGAAATAAGAGAGTTCCCGTGGGATTAAAAAACCTCAATCCACGCGGACGAGTCGCGGGTATCAGCTAGTGTAGAATATATCAGATAACATATTATATGTTCTGTGAAGGTTCTGAGTTACATAAATAATAATTTCGATGTATAATTAATGTTTCGTTTTAGGTTTATGGGGTAGAGAAATTTAAATCGAACACCAGGGGGTCAGGAAGACCGCTGACCTTCGAACTCGAATGGTTCATTGAGCACGTCTGAGCGTCACCCATTCAACCGTTCGCCGTTGCTCGCCGCCATGGCCCATGGTGCGCCGTTCAGTGTCGGTTCTAAACTCTGAACGTGTCACACGCGCTGGCTGAATATCGAGTAAACCTTTGCCTTTTATTTACGCGCGCGCGTTTGGCGGGAAACTTCAAACTTGACAGCTGACATTTGTTTTTTTTTAATCGTCAATACCTAGACTAAAAAATTAACAGTATTTTTTTTTTGTTGTTGTGAGATGTGCACTTAGTTTGTGGATTCATACGGATATTTTAGTGACCTTCCGAAATGACGTCGGTATACCATGAGGTGAGTGCACGATCTTTGCCGCTGACATTTAGATTTTTGCTAATTTGAGATGAAAACTGGTCCTTTGGAGGCATACTTATTTAAGTCGTGGTGAACTTAAGCTAATTAGGAATGGTTAAGCAATTTGAGGTCTCTAAAAATATTTTAAATTGTTGGAGAAACATTTTGCTGTTATGTTTTGTTGTGAGGATCTTTTAAAGTATTTTTATGCTTTTCATTTAGAAAGATTTTTAAGATTTAACATAATATTATTAAGTTCCAAGTAGGGAATGCAATCTCGATCTCGCGAGATCTCGTTTTCACGAGATCTCGGCCTTTTTTAGCGAGATTGAATCTCGGCCGAAAAAAGGGCGAGATCTCGCGAGATTAACGAGATTGCACTTGAGCATAAAAAAGTCTTATTCGAAGCGCGGACTGACACCGACGGAGTTGCGACCTGTCGGTTTCGTTCGGTGCGCGAATTAATTTTTAAATTACTAAAAGATTTGCGTTTATATTAGAAGAGAAGACTGGTTGTTTTTTTTCATTTGTTATTTCAAATTCAAAATTTATTTATTTCATGTAGGCCAACTAGTAGCTCTTATAAATCTACCACCGGTTCGGAATGCAAATTCTGCTGAGAAGAACCGGCAAGAAACTCAGCAGTTGCTTTTCAAAAAATAAAAAATATTTTTTTTTACAATAGGTAACCAAACTGTGCTATGTATACACTGCCCTCGTAATTGAAAACACAGTAACTTAAAGGTAACTTCTATTTAACTTACTTTGTTTTCAATTACGAGGGCAGTACAGTGCTTCCACAGTGATTTGATTGAAACGTACGTCAAAGTTTACTACTTAGAAGTTTATTAAAAAATTATAGACAATTTGATTCATAAAAGTCTATTGAAAAAATTCGTGAAAATAAATGTTATCTTATAATACTTATAATTTTTATTATTTTTTTTCTAATTTATTCAAATATTGTGATTATTTGCAAAAAAAAAACACACAAAACTGCCAATCTCGCGAGATCTCGAAATTGGCGAGATCTCGCAGTATTGTTATTTACAATCTCGCGAGATCTCGCTTGAGCCCCAATCTCGCGAGATTTGCATTCCCTAGTTCCAAGTTCCTTAAACCGAGTTTCTCATAGGTGAGAACCTTTTTCACGTACTTAATTAGATTTCGTATTGGACTTCACATTATTAGGTATCTTGTATGTATACAGTCTTGATAGAACTACTCGTATATATTGCATCTCTGCAAAAAAAAAAAGATTTTGTGAAATTGCAGTAGGTTTTATATTGTACCTATGTTCCAACTATCAACTTATCTGAATAATTATATTCATTCCAAATGATTTTTTAACACTAATTAACAGTTCTCCGTTATTTTCTCCGTTAACAATAACCGCTAGTTGTCATTTATTACTTAAAAGGTTAATGTTAAAATTTAGTCGTCATAATTCTTTGCAAGAAAATTAGCACCATGCCAATTATTTAGACGTCCATAGTTATTATAGAGATCGACAGATTGCAAAACAGAATGTCCTCCCTAAGGTGCTATACGTAGGTAGGTACAATTGAATGAACTTTATGGTTGCGACACAGTTCCCCAACACAGACACAGTCATAATCTAGGTGTCACGAATTAACAATAGAACGCTGGTTAGTCGTTAGTGTCCTTATTTGAAGTACCTAATAAATGCAATTTCCTGCATTTGACAGTTTATTCAATGAATGAACCTATAAAATCTCTCAAATTGATATAGTTATAATAAGTAGTTCATTTTGTATATATTAATTGTATTATTACAATTGTAATATTTTGTGAGTACCGATGGGGCTGACATGAAGGTCACCTTCAAAAGTCCCTTATTAAAAATGAGAATAAAAAAAAAAAAACCTATAAAAGACCTATAGGTAACACAAGATGTATATAATCAAAGCACAAGATCTATATGACCTACAGTCTACACCTTTTCTTACCCCACTTTGGCAAAGCCAAAAGGACGGGTTATAATTTTAGCAACGTCTCTCTACGTATGTATGTTAAATATATAATATATGTGTTATATAAAGAAGATATGTATATAATATATATTATTTACATATTCTGTATATATGTGAATGGCGTCGCGATTAAACTAAGCCGATTTTGATCAATGAGGTGTCAAACACTTCGTTATTATAGTCCGGTGATATAGATTATATTTTACATGAAGAAAATCAATATGAGGCATGTTATAATTAATTTTCCGAAATCAGTCTACAGTTTGAAAACTATTTTCTTGTTAATCTGTGTTTATCTATCTAAACGAGGTGACCAGTGGTTAAGACGTCTGCCTCCTTATCGCTGGGACCGGGGTTCGAACTCAGACAGGGACCTCTGACTTTCGGAGTTATCAGCATTTTAAAAGCAATTGAATAGCAATCAATAGCATGCGGCCCGCATTATTTACGCACCACATCTCTCGGGTGGCCGCCGGCCTTAGTGCACAGGCGCCCTAATAATTATAATATTTCTATCTATCACAGTAGGGTTTCGTCATACAATCCGATGCATAATTTAGGTGTCACGAATTAACAATAGAGTAGAATGCATTAACGGCTTCAAGCTTGTGACCTAATGAAAGGTTCCAATGCAGTTATTTGATTTCGTCGACGAGAACAATTCATTATTCAACGGTATAAAATATGCTATGAATGAGAACAGTGTAGCCTAGAAGCTTTAAATTAGCTTCTATATTGAGCAACACAGGCTTTCAAATAAGCTTTTATATTTTTTGTTAGAATCAAGAAGAGATATTATTCTTTTATGCAGCACATTAATTATTATTATTTATTGTAGGACGGACGTAGATGGCGGGCAATATTATAATATTATGGGATAATACTACGACAATATCATAAATAATTATATTCTTTCAACATTTAGTTTATAGTATAACATCCTTACTAATATTATAAACTAGCTGAAGCCCATAACTTCGAACACGTGGTTAAGTTTTTAAAAATCCCGTGGGAACTCAGATTGATTTTTCAGGATAAAAGCCTTGTCATGATTATGCTCCGTCGTCGTTGATCTGTTGCGGCGTGATTAAAGGGAGGTGAAAGGATATACCAACAAACTCACAAACATTACCTATACACTTTCGCACTTTATAATAAGTATAGGATAGTAAGGATGAAGCCGGGTGCTAAGGAGTGCCTAGTCAATCATTCGGTCATCAGAATAGTAAACTTCTTCTCAATATGCCGTCTTGCGAAGGTAGGCAATAGATTTCAACTTTTGGACCGCTGCTCTAAACAGTGCTTTTATGCTCTTCCCGAACCATTGGCGCAAGTTCTTCAGCCACGATATCCTTCTGCGGTCAGGCCTCCTTCTACCTGCCACTTTCCCCTGCATGATAAGTTGAAGGAGTTCATATTTCCCGGTGTTACGCATCACGCCCAAAATACTGCAATTTCCTCTTTTTAATGGGCGTAAGTGTCTCTGTGACCTTCCCCATTCTTTGTAACACAGTGCTATTTCGTAGCGGTCTCTCCAAGAAATTCTTAGCATACGTCTGTACACCCAAACCTAAAATGCTTTCAGTTTTTTTAAGCTAATACATAGTTTCTATCGCGGGCCAGCGTGGAGACCGAATCCAGAAATTCCGTAACGAAAATAACCTGACACGGGACTCTACGGTGAACCGCTAGATGGCGCATTTTTTATCAACGCTATGGCGTAAAAATGCTATGCAATAACTTTACCGCGGCAGTCCCCGAGTGCCACACGTCTTTTTTTTTAGCTTGGACGCTGACAGAAGCCATGTTAGTAAACTAACCTGAACAAAATAATTACCAACAAAAAGGCTTCCAATACGCTGAGAACGTGCGTCAGTCAGTTACTCGTATGTTTGCATGTTCATTATCGAGTGCAATGCACCTATTTATAGTGGCTAACGAATAGTACGGCGCGCTCGCTAGCCTTGTTTACATTGCTCCGTTTGCTCAGTGCTCCCGCTGAGGAATTCATTAAGACTATATTAAAATACAGTAGGGTGGGTGCTACTTACTACTTACTTGTAGTACTTGCTGTGGACATTTCCCATTTTCCATTTGGCCCAGGTGCATAGGAACTTTATTTAACTCCTTAAGTGAGTGACTCTAATACTGAGATCTATAGAGCGCTGCTCTGTCTTAGCTTGGATTCAAGATAAGAGTTAAAACGAGACACAAATATGCTCCGTCATAAATCTGTCTCGTTTCATCTCTGTGTTGAGTTTGAGCAGAGACTGAGAGTGCGCTCTATAGATTTCACAAAGTCTCACCTATCTAAGGTACCTACGCAGAGCAATATGCATTATCAATCTTACTATATGTACATTGTACAATATACATACATAATTCATAGATTTTATCGTAACCGTTGAAAGAATAATATTGATTCGTGACTTTTTTTATCTGTTACGATAGCAACTTATCTTTTATCATTATTTGAGTTACATAACAAATAATATTGATTTTATAACTTTTCTCGTAGCTTTTTTTTTTTTAATTTTTTTGGCAAATGTGACACCGTCAATAGTTTCGCATTTTAACTATGTTTCTTTGTGTAATTTTTAAGTACTTTATGGAATGTAACAATTTTATACCTATCAGAATAGAGTCCTGCTTATCAATCGACCCCTCAAAATTGTATTGAACAGCGGTTCTATAAAAGGTGAAAACGCGTGTATAAACAACAACATGGGGTCACAACATTGTTGAACCAAATTCAGCTGTTACTACAACTTTCACCTCTCAAAATTGTGATAATGTGCCTTACCCGCCATTTATTTGTTTAAAAGCTCATTGAGTGCTTTCCCTGTCGTTATTTTGTTTCAATCATTATTATTAGTAACTAGGTAATTTTCATCACGTATACCTTCAATTGTTTTTTTTTTTACCCAACTACCAAAAAAGGTTGTATATTATGTATTTTTTTGGCTATATAGTCGAAAGAGTATGGTTTGATGGATTTTAGCATATGAGAGTCATTTGATTTGTTTTAAATGTGGAAGTAAGATATTGTATAAAATTTAAATACTTATAGCGCACTAGCTGATACCCGCGACGTCGTCCGCGTACATTTAGTTTTTTATCATCCCGCGGGAACTCTTTGATTTTCCGGGATAAAAAATAGCCTATGTCACTCTCCAGGTTCTCAACTACACACATGTAAAAAATTACGTCGATCCGAAGCTCTGTTGCTGCGGGATTGAAGGACAAACCAACAAACCAACAAACCAACAAACCAACAAACCAACAAACCAACAAACACACTTTCGCATTTATAATATTAGTAGGGATGTACACCAAAAAACATATCGATTTTTTTTTCAGCTGATAAATTTTAACACAATCGGATTTTCCTTTTTTGATTTCATATAAGACATTTGTTTGTTTTAGAACCTTTGCTTGCTTGATTTCATATAAATCATTTCTTTATTTTGATAGCATTGAGAATAAATGAAATCTTTTTACTTTAAGAAATATGAAATCGGTTTCTACATTCTACATCTATCCTGTAGAAAAACTTGCAAGCCCTTGTAAAATCGCAGCACTATCACTGTGCCAGCGGAGAAATAATTTTAAAACGTTTTTAGAATGATGCAATGAGGTACCTAAGCCATGCTATAATCCTTCAACCATATTGATGGTTATTACAAAAACAATCTTATCAACTAAAAGCTTCAGTGTGATTATTATAAAATTTTGTATGAGTCATTTTAATGCATTTCTATATTATGATTCTCTTTGAGTCTTTGTTGACATGTTTGTTTTCACTTAACTTTGAGAGAACGATATTGGTTATATTTCTCATAATTTTTTTGTTTGTGATTACTTCTACTCTCTGAACTTAATTTAAATACATATATAATTATCTATCTAAGAAACGTTGTTTAGATATGTCACGTTTTTAACATATAGCTTTATATTATTATTCATGAAGGTGAATATTTTCGGAAGGGAAACGTATATAAACTATTCAGATTTTTTTGTAAAATGTAATTATTATGTAGGTAGTTAATTGATATGCGGCGCGAACAATAATTAACTGCAGTGATTTTTTGCTATTCGATTGTGCGTGTATTATGAATTTAGTTAAGTGTAAGTACATCAATATTTTTTGTTAAAAGAAAAATCTTACAAAACATTATAAATGACTGCTCTAAAAAACGAAATAGAAAGTACATCATCTTTACGTGTCCAAAATAAGGCAGTTTCGTCTTTTTCTTTTCAAAATCGCATTCGCATTGTATCAAATTTCAAATCTTGTGATTTTTTCGTGGCCCAAGACACGGAGCTACCCGCGAAATTCAAATTTAATTTGGTTTTTCGCCATTTATAAATGAATAGTACAAAGTAGGCTTATGGTATTCAAATTGCGATAATGGCAGTATCATCTTCACAGGTTTATATACTAATCTTTACATAAAGTATCCAATTTAAGAAATTAATCAAAATAATGACTAATTTGTGAGTAGCTCACGTCAAACTCATTATTTTGACTAATTTCTTAAACTGGATACTTTCGCGTTAAGATTAGTATATAAACCTGTGAAGATGATACTGCCATAATCGCAATTTGAATACCATAAGCCTACTTTGTCGTATTAGTTTACAAATTGCGAAAAACCAAATTAAATTTGAATTTCGCGGGCAAACCCGTCTCTTGGGCCTTAAAATCAAACGGTTCACGTGTTTTTTTGCGATGTAATTGGATGCCAATGTTCGGAGATGAGCCGCCATATGAACCTGTCTGGCGTTGCCGCCATGGTAGGTATGTTATGGACTTATGGTGATGACGCCATCTGTGACTCATCCCGACACATGGCGGCTCCATTCACAGGCTCCTTTCTAGAGCCGTGCGAGATAAGATTTATTATTTGGGATCACTTACTGTTAGGAATATTATTCTACTTTATTTATTTATTTAGGCAATCTAGAAGATGCTTATTCACTCTTGTTTTTAAGATACCCAAATTGTAGGTGTTAGGAAACACAGATCTTGGAAGAGCGTTTCTGGCCCTAGCCGTGCGGATCAGGAATGAAGACATAAACTTAACATAATTATATTATAAATTTTGGAAGTTTAATTCATGCAACATTTTCATTAATCTAGAGTGAATTAGAATTGGAAATGCTTTTCAAGTGAATGAGGAAAGGTCGTTTCTAGAATCTCGACTATATCAAGTTTCTTGACCGCATTCATTCAAACATCAAACATAATATTACATATTTCCAACAACCAAACTAATATTACAAAAAAAAAATCGTTCCGCGAAAGTTATTTATGGACATCTTAATAAACATATGATCACAATTTACGTTCAAAATTCTAATTCATGTAGCACAGTAACCTCCATACGAAGTTTCATTTCGTTCGCAGCCGGTTTTTATAATATGGCTAACAGTCCGGTGCATATATTACAGAATTTTATGGTTTCGGGTCAATGTGTGCCATTACAATTTCAATGGGTTTGGTCTTCTTGAACCCTTAAAACTGTCGCGGATGTTCTAATGACCAAACAACTAATAGGCGAAAGCCAGTACCGCAATTTAAACCTAGCAATAGGTTAAGTCAGAGACGCCGGGAACCTAAAATGCCATGCCCCAAGGAATCCGCATGCGACCACCATTAGAGAGATTAACAAAAAAAATCGCGCTCGCTTCGCCCGCCGCTGTTTAAAAGTGTCAATTTTACACAGAACTACGTGCAGTTCAAGTACGGACAGACGGTGTGAACTGCACACTGACTGCACAGTTGACCGGCAGTATCGTTGCAGTTACTTATGGCGTAGAACATGAATATAAACACAATGGAGACCACGTATAGATGTCGATACTTCGCCTTTTCTCTCTCCGGTCATTTCTGATTTCCGTCCCATAGGATTATGACAGTGAGGCATAGAGAGTGTCATAGACTTATTAAGAGTGCACCTGTACTTGCGCACACACTTGTGCACTATTATATCTCCTGAGCAGATGACTAATCTCTGTGGATATTGGCCGCCGTGACCGGATCCAGTCGGGAGGGCACTATACATTTAAGCTGTGCATAATGCTTGATATACACTCCGAGGTCTCCGACATATCCCTCTGTCCATGATAAATGATTACTAAGTTGCAAATGAATGTCAAGCTTATAATAGCAAAGACAAATGAATCTTCGCGATGACCGCGACAGTACAATACACACAATACCGTGTACAACAAATAGGTCGACCGATTCTCATCACAGACTCACTCTCTACAATTCTACATGATTTGTTATACATAACTGGTTTATGGTCGCGACTTCGAGTAGGCACTTTCGTGTAGGTATATCATAATTATCACGTATAGCAAATTAAATTTTAAATCTTTCTACACATAGGTATATAACATAAAAATCGACGTGCGTATGCTTCCTATGGACCAAAACGGCTGGACCGATTTTAATGCAATTTTCAGGCAAACTTCAGATTAGTGGGTGATACTGTGAAGTTTGGTAGCGTTTTCAGTTTTTTGATTTTTGATTAATGAATGATTAGTGGTAAAGACACGATACAGCCATTTTTTACAAAAATAAATATCTTACGATTTATTAGAATACATGTATTTGGCGGTTACTGCACTCCTATTCGGCGCAATACGCTAGCACCTTTCGCGCTTCACACGAGGTTTCGGGCACCTTTTCTGATTTTTTCTGGTATTCTGCGCAGTCTTCACCAAGCCAGTTAGACTGTACTGGGATACAAAAACGTGTTAAGGAGAATTGCCTGCAATGCTGGAACAATCCACTGGCTTCAACTAAACCTGACTTTAACTCTCCAACTCTTTAGAATGGTAATTATTTATATCTACACGGTCGAATGAACGGCTTCCGGCGATTTTTCTCACGTATAGATAAAAACTGGCAATAAAAGACTCACGGAGTCAAACAGTCAAGATTACAGGAAGAAATAAATAAAATTCATATGGAAAAAACGTACGTAGTGCCGCAAAAACCTTGCTCGAAACTGATCTAGCAGATTACAATTAGAGCACATCGCTTTGTATTTGTAGACGAAGAGATACTGTTTTTATAATTCCATTGAATAACGCAGTCTTTTGACTTGCTTTATTTAATGGAAAAATTCAATTTTCAACTATAACCATGCAAAAAACACATCGATCCGTTTCTATGTTGCTCCGTGCCGGGTGTTTCAAGGAAAAACCAACGAACAAACAAACTCTCGCATTTATCTAAATATATAAAAGGCAAAGGTGACTGACTGACTGACTGACTGATCTATCAACGCACAGCTCTAACCACTGGACCGATCGAGCTGAAATTTGGCATACAGGTAGCTGTTAGGACGTAGACATCCGCTAAGAAAGGATTTTGGAAAATTTCAACCCCAAGAGGGTTAAAATGGGGGGTTAAAAAATCGAACCTAACGTGAGCGAAGCCGCGGGTTAATGCTAGTATCTAATATTTGTAAGGATAATACAAAGAATAATAAACTTATCTTCTAAATATATAAAAGGAAAAGGTGACTGACTGATTGACTGATCTATCAAAGCACAGTTCAAACCACTGACGGATCGGGCTGTTTGGCATACAAATAGCTATTATGACGTAGGCATTCGCTAAGAAAGGATTTTTGAAAACTTAAAAAATGGGGTTTAAAAATCGAACTTAACATGAGCGAAGCTGCGGGCAAAAGCTACTTTCCTATAATACGCTAAGCCTTTGCTAAGCTAGATTAATCTATATGGTACTACGTGCAACATGCGCTATTAAGTAACGCCCTCATCTATCCAGTATAGTTCTAGCAATTCACGAGGGTGCGTGAGCTTTACTGGTGGTTACGACGTGTACATGCACATTGCGTAGGTGTGCGTGCCTGTTAGGAGCCTAGGTGGGAGCAAGCTCTCGCTCACACTTATACAGATACGACACACACAACCACGAGCCACGCGCCATCGTGAAATGCAAGAACTATGCCCATTTTATAACACGACATAAAACACTTTGAACAATTCGTTTACCGGCTCTTAGTCAATCATGAGTCACCCGCGAATAAAAAACAGCCTTCGCATCGTAGCGGCCCACAAAGAAGCTTTAGTAAGCCGCTAAGAATTTCGTACAGACTACAGTATCCATTCATTATGCCAGATTTAGGAGTCATGACCAAATAAGCATCTTATGAAATTACTTAAGCTGTTACAGAGACCGCCTTTGTTTTTGGATTATGCCTATGTGCCTAAAGTATCTTTAAAAAATTTGCAATGTACGACTTTGGCCGTGGCTAGTTGTTAAAGTTTTAATTTAAAACACTCTTTACTCCAGATTTAATAAAATTGCAAAATTAAGAGTGAAGACAAGGAAGCCAAACACCACCACCAAACAGAACTAACAGAATTCATCCAACTTTTTTATCGGCGGTAACTAGTACATATTGAAAAGGCACAAATTATTTATATTTTTTTTTCTGTACAATTAACCTTAAAAACTAAACTTAAATGTAGAAAGGACGTGTACAAGGACATCTTATCGCTACAAAATGTGGATTTCTTCCAGATGCCCTAGGTGTGAGAACAATTGATGACAAGAGATGCTTTTAGTAGGTACAGAAACGATAAGAGACTACCTATAAACAAAACTAATTAATAAACTTAAAAAATTTAAACATTTTACAGACTCTTTCAGTCCAGAGCAGTATGTAGGTATCATACGAGAAGGCTTCTTTATTTTTAACGGATTCGTTTGCGAGTCAGCTGACTCGGTTACAATTACCAACCGACGTGGGAGCGTGTACTTGAATGCCGCCACTCGCCAGTCGGCAACGCTTGACTGATGTTACCAATGAGAAACGAACGTGAAGCAAATCAATGACTCGCATTGTTTAGCGGGGGCTTCAATGAAGCTAATTACTTGACGGTAATTGATGCCTGCCAGTAGAGCCTACAGTTAAATGAGTTTCGAGTCACTAAAATAAATAAACCGCGCTGTAAACTGAGTAACGGCCGAATGCAGAAAGTCAATTATTTTAAGAGGGTCTTCAATTATAATTTATAGCTCGCTTGCTTGTGCTCGCGACTTCATCCGCGTGGAGTTAGGTTTCAAAAGTCCCATACGGACCTTCTGTTTTTCCAGGATTTTTTTAAATATTTTTAGCGAGCAAACGAGCAGGCGGCTCGGGTGATGTTAAGTCATTACCGCCGCCCATGAAGTGATTACCGCCGCTCATGAAGTAATTACCGGCGCCCATGAAAGGATTAAAGGTGGCCTTTATCACTCTCCAAGACCTCAACTTTACCCATGCAAAGAATCACGATGATAGGGTGCTCCGTAATCCGTTGCTGCGTGGTTGAAGGATAAATCAACAAACAAACACACTTTTGCATTAAATATTACTAAGAATATCCCAGAATAAAAGGTAGCCTACGAGGATGTCACTCTCCAAGTCCTCAGCTATACACAAGCAATCAAATAAAACAAAAAAATCAGCTAAATCGGTTAAATTCTCAAGTGATGATCTTTCATACATGCGCCAATTTTTTTTTTTTTAAGTATAGATAGATAAAGTGATATCATCGTAAAAGATTAATAGGTAAATGGAAGGGTAAATGCCTAGTTTACAATCGAATAAAACTCGCAATTAAAATTGACAGATTGTAAGATGAGATTCGAATTTATTTAATGTTCCGTTTTAGACACTTTGCACCTATTACTTCGCCCACAGCTAGTGTCGATAAGCAAACTCGATTGGCGAGAAGTTTTATAGGCACACCAAATCTATTGACCTCGCCTTTGGCCATTGACTGAATTCGATCTCATCTGTCATTCTGACGCCTACGGAACACATTTTTGGTGATATCTAAAAAACAAATGATATGATTAAGGATATAGCACGCAATAAAAATAATAATGATGTTATCTCTAGGACTATTGGTTTCGTATATCATTTTTATTCATTCATCATAACTCATAGCATAGGTTTAGTCCACGCTTGCCAAGTACAGATTGGTCACTAGTATATCTATACATACTTATAATAAGACTAATTGAACCAACCAACCAATTGAACATCAAATGATTGAACTTTCTGAACCACCAAACCGATCCAAAGATTCACTCATTCCTAATACAACAAGAAAAAAAATAAGAACACTTCGAGTGTAACTTTTTGAAAATATACTATCGGATTCAATACGAAATAACTTAAACTAAACTTCTGTCTCAGAAAAGGTCAAAGTGCTACTTGTACTTGGCTTACCCAGTTAGCACAATCTCGAACAGCCACGTCTGGATTTAGAACTAGAACTTATTGAAGTAGCCTTTTGTCCACCAATACTTTCTAGTTGACCTTTACAGAAGTCGATAAAGGTGTGTGGAAATAGTCCAAGGCCGGCCACTGGTGGCGGATTTGAGATCCGGTGGTCACGACTCGATCCGACTTACTGTCCGATAATTGACCCAAACAAATGAATAATTTGCTGCGGCGTATTCTTTGTCAAGTTACTGATTGAGGGATTAGGTCGATTTTTTTTAATTCGATGACAGGTTTGCATAATGATTGAGGCCTGCGTGTTGATTCTCTAAAAATGATTGCATCAGTGTAACGATCGTAATTGCCTCTGATTGGCTGAATTTATGGCGTTCTTGCTGCATCAATGCATTTTAACCAATAGCGGGAGGGTTTAGCCAATCAGAGGTCATTGCGATCGCTACACTGATGCAATCATTTTTAGAGAATTGACATCCTGTTATAGACTTCCATCGCGAAATAAATACAGCGAAACCGTCGAAGCTTGGGCAGGATATTTCCGTTTTATGACATGCGAAACTAACTGCTTGCTGGTCGATTGTGGAAAAGCTGAATTAATAATTTTGTTTTATTCACTCTATTGCAAGAGATAGTACAAAAGGCGGACTTAATGCTAAAGCGTTTTCTGCGAGTACTGCGACATCGCATATAGGTACGCAAGAGAATTGTTAAAATTTTTAGTTTAGCAAAAAATCTCGCTTACGATAAGTCGGCGATCATGGCTTGATTTGAATCCTTCTGTCTGTATTAGTACGAGTATCTTCCTGCACTGTGTTATTTCCGTTTCAGCCCATTTGAATTTTATTCCCCTTTGTTTGTATGTAAATGTTACTCAGAAAATAGCTTTATAGAGAGAGTTCGAACATCGAATCGTTTATATCTTGTGTATTAAGGACACGGTTGTTAACATGCGTGCTGTCTACGGTTCTGCGAACTACCGTCAGATCAAAATAAGACAAAGCACGTCTTGTATCTCGTGCATCGCAGACCACCGACTTGGCTCATTTACATATCTCATAGCGACCTGTTGCATTACCTAGCTGGATAATTAACCTTTTATTTCATTTTGAGTAGTCATAGCTTAGTAGCTAGGACTGCGGATCGATCTCGGACCTCTGACTTTTAAAAGTTACTTGTAATTGATGTCCGCGACTTGGTTCGCTTGTTGGAATAAGGTTTTTAAGCTATTGCATAGCTTCTATCGCGGGCCTTGAGCGTGGAGACCGAATCCAGAAATTAAGTAACGAAAATAACCTGACACGGGACTCCTCTCACCGCTAGATGGCGTTGATAAAAAATGCTATGCAATAGCTTTACCGCGGCATTCCCCGAGTGCCACACGTCTTTTTTAATTCCCGCGGGAACTCTCTTATTTTCTATGTGCTATTCCTAACTATAATAAGAAAGTCAAATAACACGAATTATCTATATTGTAGTGTCTGTATTCTGTGTATTCTAGTCATATGAATAGAATACACAGAATACAGACACTACAATATAGATAATATTATCTTAGGTGTATTCTCTTTGGCTGGAAGGGCACCATCTTGTGGCCATATTGAACAACTTATAAAACATAGTATTTTTTTAAATATTTCTGGGACTTATTTACAAACAATTACTAAACTTTTTTATTTTAATATAATCTCACTATTTTTCTGCGTTTTTTATAGTATAAAGTATAATGATCCCAAAATGATGGTCCATTTTCAGTCCAATCCGTTCAGTGATTTGAGGTGTGCATCGATAGATCAGTCACTCAATCAGTAACCTTTTCCTTTTATTTAATTAAATGTGTTTAGACGATATCATGTGCGCGCCCGCAGCCTCCGCTAGCCTGTAGTATAATGACCTCACCAACTCGTTACAAGTGGAGAATTTTAATATCATGATATACCTACTTACCGTACCGTATATCCGAGAAAGTGAGAGTGGCACACGAAATGTATTAAACATCTCCGATAATGAGTTTGCTTTATTATAATGCGAAAGAAAATGAAACTAAGCACTAACCCGTCGAGCCGTATCAAAACCAGATTTCCGCAAATTGAAATTTAATGTATTTTCATTTGTCATGGGCGAGTTGCTAGGACTTTCTTATATCAAATACGACGGCAAAAACTATTAATATCCACACACAATGGATTAGTTATTATATCGTGATACAAGTGTACACTAGTAGGTGATAACTATGCAGCTACAGTAGAGACCTTAAGTTTATTATCGTCTTTTTAGGACCCTATTAAAAAGCGTCCGTTATCCGTCCATCCATCTGTCTGTCAGTGGGCTGTATCTAAAGGTGTGATATAACTTTTCCAGAAAACTATAATATTCATAGTCGTTTTTTCGTCCTCATATTTCAACTTTCGACGCTTCAGAATTTAGAAAAAGTTTTTTTAAGCTATTGCATAGCTTCTATCGCGGGCCAAAGTGGAGACCGAATCCAGAAATTCCGTAACGAAAATAGCCTGACACGGGACTCCTCTACGGTGAGCCGCTAGATGGCGTTGATAAAAAATGCTATGCAATAGCTTTACCGCGGCAGTCCCCGAGTGCCACACGTCTTTTTTTTATAAAGAATATTAACCAAGCTGAAATTGACTAATATCCTCCAATCGCTTATATTCCATATAAGCGGAAAACTTGTGCTAGGAGTGGGTACGACAATAGTGCAACGGGTGGGGTTTGGTTAGTTTTCAGTCCGCACCTTTAAACGTTAGGCCATTGAGGCTTATTATATTAAAATGTGTAATAATTTTAATATTACTGTATCAACTATGTGCATCTGGACTCACGATATTAATCGAGATAATCTTACTGATGGCGTTTCCACGTCAGAAGACAATTTCAAATCGAATGTTTCGCCGCCGTGCACAGTGCACACGTCATAACTAGTTGCAACAAAGTATAGCTTCAAATGTAACTTGTCATCAGATAATTATTTTCTGATAGCTGGAATATCATTTCAATGCAATGAAGCACAAAATAACCGCCAAGCGCGTCATACTCGAACACTGATGCTGCTATCTTCTTCTTTTTTGTCTATGCTATAAGTTTTTGTCTTTGTTTTATAGAAGTAATGCATGTTTAGTTAGTGTCGTCTTTCTTCTCTTGTCATTTTTAAGCTATTGCATAGCTTCTATCGCGGGTCAGCGTGGAGACCGAATCCAGAAATTCCGTAACGAAAATAACCTGACACGGGACTCCTCTACGGTGAGCCGCTAGATGGCGCATTTTTTATCAATGCCATCTAGCGGCTCACCGCTAGATGGCATTGATAAAAAATGCTATGCAATAGCTTTACCACGGCAGTCCCCGAGTGCCGCACGTCTTTTTTTATTTAAAGTAGTGCATGTTTAGCTTATAATTTTCTTTCTTTTACGCCTGAAATTGACAACCATACTGTATTACTCGTATGTAAAAGAATTTGTCTTTTTTGTATGGAAGTTGTTGGTGTAAATAAATTAAAAAAAAAACTATAGAGCGTGCTTTGACTTAGCCCAGACTCAAGATAGAGGTTAAAACGAGACACAAATGTGCATTGACATAAATCTGTCTCGTTTTAACTCTGTCTTGAGCAAGACTAGGGCTTGCAAACCGACTCAAGAGCCGAGCTGAGTGAGAGAGTGCGGTCTATAGATTTCAGACTGACTTCCGAACCTCTTGAGGAAACTTCTCAGCTCAGTAGTTTAGGCGTTAAGATGGTACAAACGTACATACATGGAGAGCTCTTATCTGCTTTTTCGGCAAAAGCTAACTACAAAAAATTACTCATAAAAAATGTTTTACAAGAACGTTTAAGTATTGATCGAAAGACTGATGTCCAATTTTAAGCGTGTTGCTTGATATCTTGAACGTATCTGCAACAGCGACCTGCAATGAAAAATAGAATTGTCAACACACTGTTAATCCAGTGTTGAAAAGTTGACCCACAGGACGTGGGCGATGCAATCTGCAGACGTCCAGAGATAACCGACAAGCGTGGCTAATTCGCAACCTCACACGTGTTAGCTACAAACGTATTCATCGCATTATCTTCGAGGTACTGAGATAGCTATCAGATTAATCTTATTTATTGATGATTCCACTGAATTTGGATTCTGCTGTAGGTACTATAATTTTAAGGGTAACTCTTAATCACCTTTGATAACCTCTTCCTCTTATATATCTTACTAATATTATAAATGCGAAAGTGTATTTGTTTGTTGGTTTGTTGGTTTATCCTTCAATAACACCGCAACAGGCCTTCGGATCGACGTGATTTTATGCATGGGTATAGTTGAGTTGAGAGTGACATAGGCTACTTTTTATCCCGGAAAATCAAAGAGTTCGCGCGGGATTTTTAAAAACTAAATGTACGCGGATGAAGTCGCGGGCATCAGCTAGTATTTTTATAATAATGTGTACATACTAGATTAGCATCATTAGTATTCAGGATCAGAATCTTCTATTTTAATATTGTTACACTCTTTGAATATCAATCAGTTTTACGAGTTCATAATAGAAGCTACTAGTAGGTTCCAAATGCAACCTGGTCTTAAAAGTACCTCCAACGAACTCAGCCGGTTATTTTTTTTACCATCACGAGTGTTCTTTTTACTATCGTCATCTAACAATATCACTTTCAATAGTATTAGAACTATTAAAGCCATAATTCCCATGGAATTTTGGTAACTAAAATAATAATCTTTAAAATAAAATAAAAACGACCATTCCGTAGAATAAAGTCTCATCTGCTAAATTCATAACTTGAGATTTGAGCCTTGCAGATGTGACTTTTAAGGCTCAAATTTCAAGTTGTTTTAGCAGATGAGACTTTGTTCTACGGAACGGTCGAAAAATTTAATAATGTAACATCTTTGAACTTTATTGAGAAGTTGGAACCCAAAGTCTATACAATTTTGTATTGTCAAGGGAAAAAAATAGTTGCAATAGAAATAACCTTTGGAAATAACTCATTCAAAGATTTGAAACAAATGAAATGAACTCTACAATAATTGTGTACTGAATTCAAACCTCTAACAACGCATTCATTTAGCATATACATTATGACTATTTTGAATTGAATCGAAAGTTTTGTTTATATGCTTATTGCCTATGCCTATTGATTCTCCAACCAGGCGCCTATTGTTCGTGGGTAGTTGTTTTTGAAAAGAAACAACCATAATGACGCTCATGCTTCATTGTTTATTAAGGAGGTTGTTTTAATGAAACGCATTTATTCGCTCATTGTTCTGCGATTAGATGGAACGTACAATTAATTTGGTGCAAGTCATTAACTTTCGCGAGTTCATTTAAAAAGTAATTAATATTGATTGATAATAGTCAATTTACATCGTTGCAAAAATCAACTTTCTTTTCCGAGTTACGAGCGTTATACGCCAAAGCAAACTAGCAACAAGCGGCATTTAAGGGAAGCTTAGCGTTTGTAGTAACTTAGTGCTGGAATAATCTCCACCCGTAAAAAAATTTGCAATATTTAAAAATATTTTTGCCATGCCATTGGCTTCTCCAGCCATTATCAGATATGGGATATGTCAAGCTATGGTTGATTTAAGGGGGTATTTCAATAAATATCCTCCCCTTTAGTGTTATATTGGGCAGTTCATCTCCCATCCAGTATATGCCATCTTTTGAGATGTTTTTTGTTTCTTTGTCTAGCAATCTCTGTGCTAATAAATTAAAACGTATTTTTATTTTTTAATGAATTAAAACGTAATTTTTTAACGCAACAAAAACTGTTATCAACTTAATTAAATTTATTACTATCAACACTGAGTTCTTAAATCAATCGTTTCAGTTAAGAGTTAGGTGTATTGTATGCCGCCTGTTTTTTGTGTCTTTCTGTTTTCTTTTTTATTTTTCTATTCAATTGTCAGATGTATCCGAGATTGCACTCCCGTAAAAACCAGCTCTGCAATTGCTGCAGCATGAAACTGAGTGGGAGATTTGATCACAAGCAATTGTTCTTTTTATTTTAGGTTACATTTAATTATTTTGGAATTGTGTTGATCAAATGAAATAGTTTTATTTCTTTCTTTCTTGTATAGGCAATTACCTAGATAAATATCACTTGCATTAGATGTGAAAGTAAAGCTCATGAAGAAACTTGCATGCATGATTCTCCATTACGTTCTCAAGGTGTGGTCTTTATATCCTTATCCTTACTATCCTTAATCTAAATATATAAACGGCAAGGGTGACTGACTGACTGACTGATTGACTGATTGACTGATTGACTGACTGACTGACTGATCTATCAACGCACAGCTCTAACCACTGGGCCGATCGAGCTGAAAGGAGATCCTCCACGATCCATACATTTTTGGGCTTAATCTGAAAGTGCCGGCCAAAAAAAAATTTTGCTGTATTTCGTTAGAACTTGTCCACTTAAACATTTTTTATTATGATACCGAAGCTGTAGAACCATTAACCTTGGTTTTATTTAAGTTTAAAAATCTGTATTTTCTCGAGTTTATGAAGTGTTTCTTAGCCAATTTTTTTGCTTTTTTTGGAGTTTTGTTAACTGCTACCTATCCGATCCTAACCACACATCCAAAAAATACCACACAAGCAATATCTATTGCATAATAATTGTGAAATAGACTGCATCTTGGCTGGAACTACCATAGAACCCCTGCCATCTCAGATGGTGAACGAAGCTGACTGGAATTTGCACAATCGGGATGGTTTCAGTGGAACATGCCACATGCCAGAAACCTCATGAGCCAGATCTAGATATTTCCGTTTTTCTCCGTCTCCACTCTCACGAGGTTTTCGTCATGTTTGATGGTGATCTCCACTAAAAACACCCTCGACAGTGCTCGATCCAACAGCACGATATCAGGCTTATTTGCCAGAATCGTACTACGGCACTCTTTCATTCAGGAGACCGTACTTTAGAGCAGGCTCTCGGTGAAGGATTTCGGCCGCTTGGTTGTGCCTGTGGAGATACTCAGTGTTAGCAAAAAGCGTCCGTGCAACTTCTTCTCCTTCCGTATGGAGAGCGCATGCTCTCCCAGTCAGAGGTGCTTAGTACCACTGATTTCTGCCATTCGGTTTCAGCCAAAGATAAGGGAGTAAGTCCTTTACCACATTCTATGACGTCTCTATGCATTGGGCTCTCTCTCTTCGTCTCAATGTAGGCTCTGAGGTTGGACATCTCTCAATTATGCAAGGTTTTGATGCTTAATACCCCTCGACCTTTTCAGGGGATATACATAACAGACGATTTCTTTACAGCCTGGATTGACAGCCCGTCTCATAACAGATGATTTCGGATGGTGCATGCGTATATAGAGAGTCATAGTCATGCGGATTTCTCTATCCAGGGCACCTAATTCAGTCTGAGTCCATCCGAGTACGCCAAAGGTGTACACGAGAACAGGATATGATCCAACAGTTATAAGCCCGGACCTTATTGACACCTGACAAATAGCTTTTACAGACTTTTACCAGGCGTCCAAAAAAGACCTCGCAAACTGATTGTTTCATGTCCATCTCCTTTACCTCTACGGAGTGTGACATACCCAGATACCGGTATGACTCAGCTTCAGAGAGGGTTCTGATGCTTGTCAGCTCGAAATTGGTCTCGGCTCAATGAGTTACCTGTCCTCTCTCCACATTTAGGACCGCACACTTATCTAATCCAAATTCCATCTTGATGGAATTACTAAACTCGGTGGTGATGTTCAGCAACTCCCTCAGCCTGGTGGAATTGGGTGCTACCAGTTTGAAGTCATCCATGTGAGGCACTTTTGTTCCTGCTCTCAGAAACTGTAAGCCCGTCCCTAATCTCTTCAACAATGAGCTGAGCGGGTTCAGAGACAGACAAAACCAAAGTGGACTCAGACAATCGCCCTGGAAGATACCCCGCCGTATCCTTATCCGATCATCGGAAGCTGCCAACCACTCATCATGAAGACAAAGGATCGTGCTCCATTGCCCCATACATTCTCCGAGAAAGTCTCGAACTGTCCTATTGACTTTGTACAGCTAAAGGACCCTCAAGAGCCATGAAAGCTCAAGGGCACCGAGTCAAATGCCTTCTTATTGTCAATCCAGACTGTGGAGAAATTCTGGCGACTTAGTTTGACCAGTTGGCCCAGGCTCAACGGATGTCAATGTCTTATAGATGGTAGTAAGATATGTGATGGGGTGGTACTTAGTCGGGTCAGCGGCTTCGGTGGACTTTGGACTAAATGAGTGATTCTGGTGTTGAAAAGACTCGGGAGCGCCCTTTACTCGAGAGCTTCTTGGAATTGTTGGGCCAGATAGCATAGCAGAACGAAAAACCCTTCAGCCAGTAATGATGCAATCCATCGGATCCCGGAATTTTCCAGTTCGCGGCCCGGCGCACCGCACCAGGTACATCCTCCGGAGAGATGGCGACTGGGTTCATTAGCTCTATTGAGGCACATGCTTCTCTACCGCCGCAATCCAAGAGCCTTCCTCAAGCATCCATCCATCCATCTCTCATCATCCATCTCTCTTGACCACACACTTCGCCAAAAGGCGATCAGGTCAGCCGGGCTCGGCTGCTGAGAGGTAGAACAGACTACTGGACACTCCAGTTTTTCATTATTATTATTAGAAACACTTCATATACTCGAGAAAATACAGATTTTTAAACTTAAATAAAACCAAGGTTAATGGTTCTACAGCTTCGGTGTCATAATAAAAAATGTTTAGGTGGACAAGTTCTAACGAGATACAGCAAAATTTTTTTTTGGCCGGCACTTTCAGATTAAGCCCAAAATGGATGATGTCCTTTGGCATACAGGTAGCTGTTAGGACGTAGGCATCCGCTAAGAAAGGATTTTGGAAAATTTCAACCCGAAGGAGGTAAAATAGGAGTTTAAAAAATCAAACCTAACGTGAGCGAAGTCGCGGGTTAAAGCTAGTAATATAATAAAGGCGATAGTGTGTTTGTTTATTGGTTTGTCCTTCAATCACGCTGCGACGAGCTACGGATCACCGTAATTTTTTGCATGGGTATAGTTGGGTAGCTGGAGAGTGACATAGGCTACCTACTTTTTATCCCGGAAAATTGAAGAGTTCCCGCGGGATTTTAAAAAGTAAATCCACGCGGACGAAGTCATGGGCATCGGCTAGTAGGTTATATTGAATCTAGGGCGAAGTTAATCCACTTAAAACTTGCATCAACAAAATTCATCACCATGTTTAGAGCACAAATATCCAACACAAAGCTTCTAACAGATTGTACGCCTACATGATACATCCCAGTAATACAATTAACTTAGTTGTGCAAATCCTCGACATGATTCGATGATTCTCTGATTGGAAAGACTGATTAATCATCATTATCTATTACACAATACTATTTGGCAACTCCCCTGTGATTTGATGAAACTATATTTTATAGTCCGCTTTATTGGTGTTCTGACACTAATGCTTAAATATGATCCATCAAGGCCTTTATGTTGTTAGTGCTTACCTCAAATCTAATGTTTTTGTGATTGCACCGTATTATTCGAATGTTATAACTATTTCGGAAACTTTTGTAGATATTTAATTGATGTCTAAATCAACAATATCACCGCATCACCATCATCATCATAATTATCATCATCATCCACCACCATCAGCAACCCATAAACGGCTTCTCCGCTTACAGAAGTCCACAACGCTACGCTAGTTGTCAGACTTCACACATGTTTGAGAACATTATGGAGAATTGTAACGATGTTTGCCTTCACCGTTACTTAATTGTTTAAATTCAAATTCAAAATTATTTATTTCATGTAGACCAACTTGTAGCTCTTATGACACGTCATGAATCTACCACCGGTTCGGAATAAAGATTCTGCTAAGAAGAACCGGCAAGAAACTCACTCACTTTAAACTCACATAACTGCGAAAAATCAAAAGTCCCCGGAATTGAACCTGCGACCCCCCGAACACGAGACCACAGTCCTAACTAGGTTATCTCTTATCAAGTGTAAAATACACATTAGTACCTATTTAAGTTATAAGTATGAATTCCCACCCAAGAAGCAGTAAGAAGTGGTAAGTAGGTACTTATGAAAAAAGTGGACACTGGACATACACAAAAAGGGATGAAGCATTTAAATACAAAAATGGTTCGCAATAAATCAATGATCATACTTTGAATACTCGAACAATCAACACTACAAAGGTGCTGCCAAAACGGAATGCAGATGCGAGATGGACACGAGCTGCGCGAGCGCAGCACGCTTTTGGCTTTTTATAAGGCGCGTACAATTTCAGAGATCCTCGAGTATATTAAATTAATTATTCAAGAACAGAACTCTATCATAGTCTGTTCAAAAAGAGAACCGTCGTGGCCAAACAATGAAGTAACGCAATTTATTACATTTTTGTATGGCCACTGTATTGCTCTCTAAACAAAAAAGGCAATTAAGCGCAGCAGCGCCCTCCACTCTTACGTCGGTTCTCTTTTCGAAAATCAAAAAAAATCAAAATCCATTTATTTGTTGAAATACGTAATATAAGTTCTTTTTGAACAGACTCTAAATTCCTTATTCATAAATAAAAAACACTTACAAAACAAGCAAATTGTTAAATAAAAAAAAATTAATAATTAAAGATACAGCTCGTTGGGTGGGAACCCATACTTTTAATTTAAATACCCATGTGTATTTTTAACTCCAAAGAAATTTTAAATCCCTTTATCTCCAAAGTTTACAATATGAAAAATCTGAAATAATTTGTGTTGTCATCATGTGATTTATGTAAATATTACGAAAAAAGATTAACTCATTTTTTTTGTACAACACAGCAATAATAAAATATAATCTTGCACAAATAAACTTATTTACCCATCCTAAACAGAGTTTTTTTTATTAAGCCGTTGAATAGTATAATAAAAAAAAAACTTGAAGTTTTCTTTCTCAGTACGGAACCTACTGTTTGCGAGCTGACTCGTGCTTGGTCGGTTTATTTACAGACGATAACACAATCAATAGATGGTCAGATCTGGTCACATGTCATTTATATTATCCGGTGAAAGTTGTTGCTGCTTGAGCGCTGACGTAAACCAAATGAGAAGGTACCGGGAATCCGCATATAGGATTATATTAATAAACATTTCCTTCTTTAATATTAATGTGAAAGCTTTGAGCAAAAAATCATTTTGCTCTCCTTTTATTGTGGACAAGATGCCGCCCGCGACATGGTCCGCACCGATTTAGGTTTTTAATTGGACTAATTATTTTTTTATATACTTAAAATAAAGGATTTGATATTATAACACAATGCCATTTTTCTTTTTTTTTTATTATCTTAACTAGTCTCGAAAATATTGGGATTTAAGTTTCCTGTTAGAAAAAGAGAGCGCTATTGCAACATGACGTCACGATTCAGTAGCTTCATACTCTCCATACAAAATTTCGTTTTAAAAAGAGATGGATACAGTGATAATACTTTAATTTTCTTAATAAAAGGCGAGGCCGTTGAGGCGAGAAAGCGTAACACACCAACAGACAGACAGATAGTGCTACTTGTCCTATCTTTTTTTTATTTTTATTCGATGACAAGATAGTCATGGACTGCGATAACACCTGATAGTAAGTGATGATGCAGCCTAAGATGGTAGCGGACTAACTTGGGAGGGATATGGCGGTGCACTTTCAACCTATAGGACCCTTTATCGGTTTCTACTCGCCTTCGTGTCATCGAATAAATAAAAGGATTTCACCAAGGACTATAATTATTATAAGTTAAAACTGTTATTATGTATAAAAAGTTAAAGATCAAGTCATTCATATTTCAATAGATGTAAATAGATTTAAATAGTCCCAACAAAGCACTTCATAGGCTTTTGATTGATTGTCGAATGGAAATAACGAGCCCTATTTACAACGTCAACCCGAACAATACCTAAATCATTTGGATCTCACTGTGAATCTATTTCCAAAAGCTCTGTTTCGGTCGTGAGATCGGCGAGATTGCTTATGTTCTCGTCACGAAGCTGGCTTTACATTTGTGCCAAGGTCTCACATATTATATCGTTAATGTAGTTTATAGAACGATAAAGTTTCATATTACATACGTACTACGTTTATAACGTTATGTTTGCTCACTGGCCCAGTCGTTAATTTTTATCATTATACTAGTTAACTGCGCTTGTTTGCCAATTTATTCAAAACTAGCTTCTTCTAATATACTAACACATAAAAATATACGTCTATTCTTAGCTCTATTGAGGCGTGATTTAAGGGCAAACCAACACATAAAAACACATATAATATATCTAGGTATAAGTAAGATTGGTATTTATTAGACTTTAGAAATGAACTCATAAAATATTGATAAGGATTTTATAATTTCATTTTTGTTTTGGACGTAGATATAATTTCAGCCCCAATATTTATTTAAAGGGCTTATAGTTTATTAATCTTTTAAACGCAATAAGGGTTGTAATTTGTTAAGAGCGCATAATGTGTGACGAACAAGCAGATGGGTCGAAAGTTCGAACCCAACATCTGCCGGGCACGTGCAAGGTTCGACCCTAGCTCTTTGAGACCCTCATAAAAACTGTGTTAGTTCACCTGCTAGGATATAAAAGATTTTAATAGTTCAATAATAATAGGTTACGAGTATTTTGCACGCGCTTATTTAGTCATTTCTTGCATAAAAATTGCAAAAAATGTGGAGACTTATTATTAGGGTCCAATTACTAAAACTAGATCGATTTTTTAAAGTTATAAGTAAACTGAAAATTGGAAATAAATATAGAAAAGGGATAAAAATTTTAAATTAATTCGCTAAATTAGTTCAATAAACTGCGACACTAATAAGAATGTTTTTATGACTTTTGAAAGTGATGCTAAACACGTAGAAATTGCTAGCTATCACTAGAGAATTTCTGTAAATAAGTACCGGCATTGATTAATTAGATCTTACCTAAGCAACGTTATTAATAATTGAATTAATGCGTTTAGGATTACGATGTCGATCGTCCGCCTCCGACAATCGCTCACTCGCGATCGTGTTGATCCTGACCGTCTAATTTACGACCGTGTTTTAGAATCCTACTCGCATTGGATTGGGAAGAATAATGGCTTAAAATGACATGATTATTTTATGCATACTAACAGACCGAACAAAAGTGTTTTGTTGTGCTACCGTTCAAATAAAATTATTTGAGCTTACATAATAAGCCACAGACAGACCATGTAAAGTAACCAAGTTTTTTTTATGTACATAATTTACCAATAAAAGCCAATAAATCCTACATAAAGACTGACAAATGTTTCTGTGATTTGTTAGATTTCTGTAAAATAACTTTCTGCTTGAAATATGAGTAATTTTTTACTAATGTTATTAATTGCAAAAATGCGTGTTAAAAACAAAATTTAACCACCACATGCAGAATGCAAATCGGTTCAAAGGGCCACAACAGCATGCAACCAAATAACTACGAAATCACTGACATTTCATACAAACGAATCAATTTGGAACTTTAACGGCCTGGGATTTAGCCCACGGCTTTTTCAAAACACTTCGTATCTGCCATGCTGCTCGTTATTGACGAAATAATTTGGTATTAGTTTAAAACACGAGGTTTCCGTTTATCCATTACAGTAAAAATTTAAGGAAAAAGTTTTTTAGGTTTAAGAATCTTTTACCAATTTTTTTTAAGGATACCTATACTTTTACGTACATAATTATACGTAAAAACCTACAACGTGTTACAATAGAGCTCTTTTGTAACGAGAGCCTTCAAGTAAACACTAATAAAAATCTTATAAAAATAATAAAGCAATATTTTACGATACATAGGCTTGTTAATATCATAAAACAACAAATTGATTATTAAAATAACTTGAGTATCGCGTAGGTTAAACCGTTGAATATTTTTAAAGCCTGGGATTTCGCCAAAGGCTATGTTCGAAACAATTAATGTTCCATAATTCTTATTCTTTTCAACGCTAATTTATTAAAGCACGTGTTTTCAAATTGCGTGTTTGATCTTAGAGTAACCAGGCTTAAAGAAGTTTTAGGATTGACCGAGTTTAAACATTACGCACGCTTATGTTTGTGTATCGCTATCATTCCATAAAATTCATTTAAATATAGGATAGGCCCCAGGGTGTCACAAAACTGGTCCACTTTTGGCAATCGTTTAGTTTAGAACATGCAAACTTCGCGTCCTCTTCGACGAACTTGAGCGTTGCTCGTGCTCGGGCTTGCTGTTTGGAAACGTCTCCGTGGTGTTGCGTTTTTAGAAATCCCACTGAAACCTTTTTTTTCCAGGATAAAAGATAACCCATGCCACTCTCCAAATCCTCAATTGTATGAATGCAAAAAATTATGTAAATCGATCCGTAGTAATTCTGTTGCAGCAAGATTGACAGACAAACCATCAAACCAACAAACACACTTTCGCATTCATAATAAGTATTATAGTAAGGATTCGCCCTCGTCCCATAAAGTTAATTTGAACAATGGCCACACATTTCGCAGCGTGGGATACGCCCCGGGGTGTCGCAAAACTGGTCCACTTTTGACAATCGTTTAGGACATGCAAACTTCGCCGCGTCTCGGACAAGCGTGGGCGGTGCTCGCGCAGGCTCGCTGTTTGGAAAGTCGTAAACTATTTTGTGTTTGTTAATCTGATCTTATGATCTGATAATGTCGGAACTAAATTGGAATGTTGATTTATTTACTTGAATGTAGCATAGATGTTTTTATCTGCTTTAACTTGTAATAAAGATTGAAGATTATTTTATAGAGCTAGTGCCAGCGCTAGTGCAGTATAGTTTTTTACGTTGTAGATTTCAGTACAAAAACTGTCAGAACGTCAAAGTTATTCCTCTGTTAAATACTCGGTGATGGTGAAATTGGCGCTTAGTCAGTTTTTCTTTTTACTAAATATCGTAATACGAAACTGTATTGGATCTCTGGTTTGGTATTTTCTTAAACAACATATTATTTTCTAGCATACTGTAACTTCCTCTATGGAAGTGTATGTGCACCAAACATCTGATAATAAATAATTATAATGTTCTAATCATCATATAAGTTTATCTTTTAATTCTGTTGATATCTAGCGGTCCAAGAAAAAATATAAAGCCAATATTTTTAAAAGAATGTTTTATGAAATCAAAAAATCATGAGATATTTATCAAACCTAGCACTTGTTTTAACAAAATTCTTGCATCGAAGAATTAACCACGATTCGTTACATATAAACGTAAAATCTTTACTATTTGAGGTGTCCATTACTCGCACTTCTAAGATAAGCGTCAAGGAAATTCACTATTGGATAAAATTATACACAATGAGTAATATTCACACGAACCCCCCATAATACGTGCTAAAGGCACCGCGCAACTGTATCAGATACCGTTGGCTCCACATCTTACCATATTTATTAGTTACACAGTGCGAGCTGCTGATCTAACAGTAGACAGCTACTGGCCCTGCTGAAATCGTTAACTCACTTGTAGCAGACACGACTTCCCACGAATGGCTTCCCAAGCTTGTGTTAGGAAATGGTATATGTGGTATATACCAAATAAAGGTACCATAAACCACCAGCAGGTGAGATTTGACTTAAAACTTATATTTTTCTTATTTCAAGCCTACAAAAAATATCAATTTTTGCTGCTCTGAAATGATTTTTTGTGCCCTATAGAATAATAAATAAATGAAAATTACCTACTTAAGAAAAACCATAAACTTCGCAGGAAATGGGCATGTCATCATAAATACTGTTATCTAGTTAAGAGACACACGGACAAAGTAGTAAAAGTTTCTTGTAAGTTACGCTTGGAACGAAATCCCCACTTAGTTTAGAATTTAGATATCCTCGGCCGACACAGGTTGCAAGTAGCTGCACTAACACGCACATTAGCTCGCAACGTGTAATCAAGCCTTACGCTTCAGTTATACAGTGCGAGCCAACTCTAATGTCTCTAATTCCTACCCATAAATCCATACTATATATGGTATTACAAGACATATTATTCCTCGGCTTACACTTTACGCTATTCAATGGAAACAGGCAGGATATTATGCTGAATAACAGCTCCTTATACAGCAAATACGCGGCAAATGCGATAACTGTAATCTCTGGGACAGAATTCTAAGCTAATAAAGTAATAAATGCATAGAAGTCCGCTCATCGTATTGGTATACCGGTTACGAGTCGGCATCGTTTTATCTGTTCGAATTTATGAACTGCATCTGTGGTAACTTAGGCATAGGTTTAGTACGAATCCTTACTAATATTATAAATGCGAAAATGTGTTTGTTGGTTTATCCTTCAATCACGCTGCAACATAGCTACGGATCAACGTGATTTTTTGTATGGAAATAGTTGAGTGACATAGGCTACTTTTTATCCCTGAAAAACGAAGAGTTCCCGCGGGAATTACACAACTAAATCCACGTGGATGAAGTCGCGGGTATTAGCTAGTTGACAATATTATTATGCAGGAATCAAACTATAATTTAAATATGCGGTACCTCAACACGTGGATGTAGTGTCGGATTTTGAAGGGTTAAGTAAATTCAGGAATTATGAGATTTTTGGTAAAAAACTAGTTTACGTCTGATGATGGAAGAACAAGCTCACAGGATGTCGATTGTCGAGTAGGTAAATCATAGATAAACCAATTATGGACTTTTCAAACCTTTAAATCAAAAAAATAAAATAAAATTAGACTCTTAAAGCCTAAATCGTCTTTAATAAAACTAATAAGTTGTTAAGAATAGGTATGATTAAGGTATATTATAGTAGGTATGCACTTGTATTAAGGCGAAGCCACCCAGGGCGCGTGATGTAGGCCGACCGCAGATCCGCTCGGAGATTCATAAGTTTTCACATAAATACTCGTATACCACCTTATTGCAGGTACAGCCCGTATAAGCATTCTTGAGAAGTATGTCACAAGGAAACACAACGAGCCTTATACCTGGGATTTGAAAACGATATAAACAGCAGCCCTCATAGAGATAGCTCATCGAGCTATCATATACGTCGTTGGGGTCCCAAGGCCCCCCACTAAGTGGACTGACGACATCAGATGAGACGCATGTAGATACAGGCGGTGTAAGACCAAAGCATGTGGAAGTCTATGCAAGAGACATAGTCAAGCAATGAATATTGCACGATAAAAAGAAGAAGAAGTAAACAACCTGTGAAACTATAGGTCCCATACCCATTTAATTTACATTGCCATACCCCTTCCAAGTTTGCCCATTACCATTCCATACCCATCTAATTTATATTGCCATACCCCTTCCAAGTTTGCCCATTACCATTCCATACCCATCTAATTTATATTGCCATACCCCTTCCAAGTTTGCACGTTACCATCCTATTCCAATTTAATTTACATTACCATACCTACCCCTTCCGCCCGTTACCATCCCATATCCATTTAATTAACATTGCCATACCCCTTCCATGTTTGCCTGTTACGATCAAACTGCATCGTCACTTAACATCAGGTTAGATCGCAGTCAAAGGCTAACTTGTCATCAAATAAAATAATACTTAAAACAACTTGTAAGTACAGCGCAATACAGAATCTATGTTAAGGGCCTTTCTACGTTTAACAACACTATTAAATAGTTCCCTCGCAACATCATTACATACAAAATGGGACGTCTGTATATTTCTTGAACGCGTGTCGTGAGACCAGGGCTAGGTGAAGTGAAGGGTGGTACACTTTTGTTGAAAAGATCGATTTCTCCTTATGGATTTAGTGCTTTTACGGCTGAGATACTTTCATAGATGGTAAAGGCTATACCGAGGAAAATATTTTCTAAATAACGGATAGGATTTAAAGTGTCGATTTTACCAACGTCCAGTGACGTGTACCAGAAAATTAATTGGGCATTCTGACAGCTCTTATACTGAAAACCTGTCAAAATAGCATAAGACTTATTTTACATTGGTGAAATCGGCCCTTAATATTTTATGTAGTATGCACATAATTAAATTATGTGCATACATTAAGGGTGAATGATTAATTCTAGCAAAAGCCAAACCTAAAAACCTTTTTTCCTGTATGTCTGCTTGTTTGTACGAGCCAATATCTATTGTAAGGCTGAAACAAATTGAACAGGATTTTCTCAAGTGCTAGAGGAAAATTATACAAGGTGTAAATAAAATTACATTTTATACCGGATATAATTAGGGTAATAAATAATCAATATATTATAGTCTATTCTATGAACCAGTCTTGGCGTTTGGCACAGGGATAACTTAGATTGTAAAATTAAATTTCATTGACATTAATTGATCGATAATAATTAAATAAGAATTAAATCGAGAATAACTATTCGCTACGATATTAAAAGAATCATAAGAAAAAAATAAGCCCACATCGATTTGCTTAAAAAAATGATCAATTACTAATTAAAAACAACAACTCAAGTATATCTTCATCTCTATCAGACACAGTGTAGCAAATAACAGTGTGCGAGCTATAATTACTCCACCACAGCCACTTTCCACGCGTAATACCACTAATTCCACATCGGCTGCGCTTGCGCTTGCCATTGCAAACCTATTCATTAGTACTTAATAGTGCAAAACCATGGTTCCTATTTCTTTACCTTCAAATTACATTGATATTTTATACTAGCACTACGCACTTTCGCATACTTACTAATCCTTACTTATGATACATATTATAAATGCGAAAGTGTGTTTGTTTGTTTGTTTTTCAATAACGCTGCAACAGAGCTATGGATCGACGTGATTTTTTGCATGGGTATAGTTGAGGACCTGGAGGTGGTGGAGTAGGTGCTAGGCATACTTTTTATCCCGGAAAATTAAAGAGTTCCCGCGGGAATTTTAAAAACGAAGAAGCGGGAGAGTACCGGCCAATCAAAGCTCATTGGAAACGTTACACTGATGCAATCAATTTTAGAGAATACCACTGCAGGAAATTGGAAAATGTATTCGTACAAAAGTATGCTGTTAATAATACAATTGATTTATACATTTTCCATTGACAAGCTATAAATAATAATTGAATGTAGAAGCTAGTCCCGTTTTACAACTATACTACCTGTAAGGTGTACTCCAATACATAAGAAATAAGCGATTCTTATGGATTGATTGAAAACTAAAAGATCACATTCGTACTAACGTAGATAAATACATTTTTAAATGTTGTTAATGAGTAAAGACGAAATGCGAGCGGTCTTTTTTCCATACAACCGCTCTCGCCTGTTTCCTCCTAGGTTAATAACCCTAGAAAAATGATTTTTTACAATTATGTAAATAAAATATCAACGTCTTCTACATCTCTATGTTTTCTTTTTTGAAGATACATTATTTTTCTAAGCACTAGAACCTCAGAGTACTAAAAAATTTTCTAGAACCCACACAAAATGCTCAAAATTGCCTATTTTAAACCGCTGTCAATAGAGGCCTAGTGTAAAAATATGACAACTATTAATGAAAAAAGTAAAACATAGGAGCACAGTATATCCTTCTTATTCAGTATATGAAATATCTTTTAAATTGGTCCAATATTGGAGGAGGAAACAATAGAGAGCCAAGCCTTGAATTATGCCTTTTTATGTACATAGGCTAAACAGTTGAATCTGGATTTTGTCCCTATTGCGCCCGGACGCCCTCCGAACTTTCGTAGAGCGACGGCACTATTTTATTCAAATACCTATTTTTCAAAATTCTCTGACCGCATATTTTCCTTTTCCTTTTATACATTTAGAAGATAATTTTTCTTACAAAAGGTAACCCGCCGTTGCTAGTAACTTGTGCCATACGTATCTTATCTCAACGATGCAAGGCTTTCTCACGGATAACCTACTAATGTGGCAAGTTCCAACTGTAGGTGGTATTTGTAATACCACTTGCAGTGTTACGTTAAAGTCCTGCTACTTTTGCTTATCTCAACGAATTTGTATCCCATTTGAAATTGGATTTCCATCGATAATAGGCTTCGCACTTGAAGTTGATCTCGACTGATGAGTGGTTTTCCATTCTATTTTTTTATTCGATAACAAGATAATCCTTGACTGCAATCTCACCTGATGGTAATGATGATGCAGTCTGAGATGGTAGCGGGCTAACTTAGAAGGGAATCGTGCCGGAACAGTAAATCGCTTGCCGACACGTCTAAGGCGATAGGGTGATAAGTAGCCACGGCCAAAGCCTTCCACCAGACCAGACCAGAGACAATTTTGAAATTATAAATTCCCAAATTGGCTCCGCCGGGAATCGAACCCGACACCTCCCAGTCATAAGACCACAGCGCTCACGACTGCGCCAGGGAGGTCGTTAAAATTCAAAAATGGAATTAGATTGATTATCGATTGATTGAATGAAATGGAAAGTTTTAAGTAATTATAAATATCACTTGCATCAACGGTGAAGGAAAAACATCGATCGTCAGGAAACCTGCATTCCTCAGAACTCTCTATAAAGTTCTCATATTCGATAATAGGCATGCGAGTAAAATCTGCATTAATTTAATTAGATCAATAATTTGACTTAAACTATTGATTTCTGCATTAAATTTGTAAAGTAATAACATATTTGTATAATTAATAGATAAATAAATACATTATATTACCAGCTTCTGTACTAAATTTTAATTTTTCAACGAAATTTCATGTACGAGTATAAAAATACGATGACTTGAGAACTTCCTCCTTTTTTTCGTTGGTTGAAAAAAAAATAGAAACTTGTAACTCGTAACGGAAAATAAAATATGCCATGCAATTTATACGTAGGTATATCGCTGTGAAAATAAAACAAAAACATGTTAATAAATGATAAAGAAATAATCCAAGTCATTTAAGAATGTCAGTATCTATTAACTGATCATTAAGCGTTCCCTGTGTGGAAGTGATCAAGATTTGCAATAGATACAGACGCGTAATTGCCGGCGACGCAACGCCGCATAATCTAATCGAGTTTCCAATTAATAAGTCTGAGCATTAACATTGGCATTTGTAGTCATTCTTTACGTATTACAGCTGATTTTCTAAATTCAAACAATGCATAAGAGCTTTCCTGAAGTGAGGCTGGGGATAGACCGTAATATCCCTATATTATGTCTTTTCATACTACAGATACGGGAGTGTGTATATAGACTCGACCGTAACATTATTTATTGGAAATGGTCTTCTAATATTAAAACTTTGCATAATTATTTTGCTATCGTGATGTAGAATCGCCTTCTGTAAAGCGGTTGCGCTTTGGACTTTGTTGTGGATCGTACAGCGCCATCTAGTTGTATCGTTGCGTGCTTGCTTGAATCTGGAGTAGCGACATTGTTGTGTGCTTGCTTGAATGTGGAGTAGCCACATCGTTGTGTGCTTGCTTGAATGTGGAGTAGCCACACTACCTCACCGCAATGAATCTTGGACTACACCATCGGTCATCACTTATCATCAGATGATATCGTAATCAAGCATACCTAACCTATATGTACCTGTCATCGATAAAAAACCGTGTTTGTTTAAGCCATTACTCTTCCCAATGCAATGAAATGCGAGTAGGATTGTAAAACACGGTCGTAAATTAGACGATTAGGATCAACATGATCGCGAGTGAGCGATCGTCGGAGGCGGACGATCGACAACGTAATCCTAAACGCATTAATTCAATTAACGTTGCTCAGTTTTAAGTTAATCTAATTAATCTGAGCCGGTGGTGATTTGCGAAAATCCCTTTCAAACTTATGCTGATGCGAGCGTAGCTATGCGTTTCCCCAACTGCTGATATAAATAGTTATTTTTTAACAACAAAATGGAGATTTGATGCATTTAGCGTATGAAGTTATATGTTTCTGCGTTTTCTGGGTCGATTTCAATCCGGTTTTATGGTATTCACTATTAAGTATGGTTCATTTCTGAACAATTTTTAAAATAAAAGCTTGTATTCAAAAACTAAGTGATGACCGCGACTTCGTCCGCGTTCAATAAAGTTCCCGCGAGAACTATAATTTTCCGGAATAAAATTTAGCCTATGTGTTAATCCTGGGTACATCCATCCATTCCACAGCCAAATCGGTTCGTTGGAGTAACCTTACATCCGTATGGATGGATGTTTGTTACTCCTTCAAGCAACGGGATGGATACCTTCACAAACTTTCGCATTTAGAATATTAGTAGGATAGGATAAACTTATTTTAAAATAAATGTTTGACGACTATAAACTACTTGGAGGCTGCAATCGCCTTCTAAAATATTTGGTTGTCATTATTTTCCGGAAAAAGTACTAGATCGAATTAGATGCTATTTTTTTCCATCACTTAGGCGCATCACCCCTTAGCCACCAGTGAGATTTACGATTCACTGGAGGGGTTTTTCTTTTAATTTGATGTATTGTGTAACAGTCACTTTCACAACATTCCACAAGTCTTTTGAAAATAAAGCTGCTGTTTGCTGCAATTTTCTTATCAGATAGGAATTCTTTGCTCTTAAATTCATATATTTTTTTTTTTAAATTAATATACGTTTCAATCTTGTTTTGTTGATAGCTTAAGTAGTTTGTGAAATATCGCCTCGTCTTGTCTGTGACCGTTTATTTTGAATTATAGTTAACTAGCTTTTGCCCCCGCGACTTCGTCCACGTGGAATTAGATTTTGGGGTGGAATTTTCAAAAACTGTGACACACGTACTTTTTTATTTTTAACTGAAAGCTCAAATACCAACTTTGATGGAAACAGCTTGAAAAATGACGGAGTTTCATATAAACTTCCATCCCCTATTTAAACCCCTTAGGGGTGGAATTTCCAATAATCCTTTCTTAGTGTGCGCCTACGTCATAAAAGGAACCAACTGTAAAAATAGAAGATTATCTATAAAAGTCAGTAAGCCCAGACGCTCAGCCATTGCAAAGACAGAGTGCTGATCGATCGTTCATGCAATCGATGTAATCTGCGGTCGGATGATTACCGCGACATATTAGTGATTTAATCGTTAATCCACAGTTAACGATCGACGTTTATTAGACCGGAAAATTGTGTTTATGTTGAGGCAATTTACGCCTGTGTATACAATTTGTCTTAAGTGGATGATTAAAGTTAAACAAATACAATTAATCTTGGGCTATAATTTTAAACTTTCTAACTCCTAATATTATACCTAAATACGAAAGTGTTTGTTGTTTGTTGGTTTATCCTTCAATCAAGATGCCACAGAGCTTTGATTTGATTCATGGATTGATGTGATTTTGTGATTTTTTGTATGGATATAGTCGAGGACCTTGAAAGTGATATAGGTTACTTTTTATCCCGGAAAATCAGAAAATCAAAAAAATCAGAAGGAAAATCAGAGAGTTCCGGCGGGAATTAAAAAATTAAATCCACGCGGACGAGGTCGCGGACATCGGCTAGGTATCTTCTTCTTCTTCTTTATCAACTAATGGATGTCCACTGCTGGACATAAGTCTCTTGCATGGACCTCCACAGGTCTCGGTCTTGCGCCGCCTGAATCCAGCTAGGTAGATATATAATATACCTACCAAGTAGATGAAACGATTCCATCCTTCGACTGCGACGATCTTAGACTTCATCCGCTTGGATTTAGGTTTTTAAATTCCCCCGGGAACTCTTTAATTTTCTGGGATAAAATGTGGAGTTGTGTGGGAATTGTGAAGGAGTAACAAACATACACACACAGAGAGAGACACATATACAAACTTTCGTCTCTAAAATATTAAATGTGTGATATGATTATTTCAAAATTTATGATGAATAAATAACATAGTTGTGTGTGTTAATCTAAGTTTATGAAATTGGATCGGTGCCGAAATTCAGAGTATCTGACCATTTGCTTAATATAGTTATAAAATAGTTTACTTTCTATTCGTATTCTATACTACTGTCATCAGAGCCACATATTGGCCAACATGAAATAAATAATTTTGAATTTTAACTCATAATGAATTAATTTCAATATATGTATTTTTATGGCTATAAAATTGGAAGTGGAGCATACAATTTTTATTTAGAACGTCTCTTAGTACCTCTTTGATGACCTCCCTGGTGCAGTGGTGAGTGCTGTGGTCTTACATCTGGGAGGTCTCGGGCTCAATACGCGGCGGGGGCAATTTGGGAATTTATAGTTACGGTCTGGTCTGGTGGGAGGCTTTGGCCGTGGCTTGTTACCACCCTACCTTCAAAGACGTGCCGCTCCACCGAATCCAAAGCCGCGAGCTGGCACTTGGTAGAGCCATCCCATAAATGGCTACAGTACACCATGAAAAAAAAGACGTGTGGCACTCGGGGACTGCCGCGGTAAAGCTATTGCATAGCATTTTTTATCAACGCCATCTAGCGGCTCACCGTAGAGGAGTCCCGTGTCAGGTTATTTTCGTTACGGAATTTCTGGATTCGGTCTCCACGCTGGCCCGCGATAGAAGCTATGCAATAACTTAAAACTGCCCGAAAAAGAAGACCGAAGTCTTATCCCGGCTGTCATTGCTGCATCACAATTCACATTATTCCCGTGGTCGTCCTGTTCACAGTTACGACGGTATTTACAAAGCCCAGTATCTATTAAAAACTAGTTGCAATAGGAACTCGTAAATCATAAAATATGCTCGCTCCGCAGTAAGAACTAGGTATTCCGTTATAGAAAAAGTATTAAAAGTAAAAGAAACTTGTCGAGGTATCGCCAGCCCTGCACCAATTAGCAAGGACGTCGCGTTGCTATAACGTTCGCTAGACCTAAAGGGAATTGCCATCATACAAATCGTGATCGGAAAAGGGACATCTTATCAGTAAAGAGTCAATATTTTTTTTATTGAATTTTGTTAATAAAAAAATGCACTAGGTATGTGACTACTGGATTTGATAATTTTAATTCATTTCAAAAAGCACAAGGAGTGCCGTGTGGTGTTGAGGAGTAACAAACATAGACATACACACACGTGCATACAAACATACATTCGCCTACTAGTTGATGCCCGCGACTTCGTTCGCGTCGATTGAGAAATTTTTTGGATTCCCGCGAAAACTCTTTTACTTTCCGGAATAAAAAGAAGCCTTTGTGCTATTCCAGTCTATAATCTGTGCAATCTATCTCTGTGCCAAAATTTCAGCCAAATTGGTTCAGTCATTGCAGCGTGATTGAGTAACAAACATCCACACATCCATCCAAACTTTCGCATTTATAATATTAAAAATAGGATAAATAATAGGATAAGTTTGATTTTGCAAAGATACCTACCTACTGCATTCAATAATCCTTTAAACCGATCTCGATTGGATATGGATGTATTTACAATTGCACCGACGCAACGCTCGTGCCCACTTCTCGTTTAGCGGTCTAGAATAATTCCGATCCCAGTTTTTGTCACCACTCACTCAACAGTCAGCGGGCATTCCAGCCGCGGTGGTTGTTCGACATCGGTGGCTCCAAGATATTTCTTTTTCAATCGGCCCATTCCGCTTGATTGATCAAACGGTCGGCTTAGCTACTAACTTTAATCGCGTAATTTAAAGTGAGGACATTAATTTTTCGTTGGATTTAAAAGAATTCTTTCTTCTTTACAAAAAAAATGGGGAGTGTCTTTTCAAAAGGGCTTAGATTCATCATAAGCTAACTTTAGGATAACAATAAAAAACTTCTCATTTTGTTTGTTTTTTTTTTTAAATTATTATTTTGAATTGAAGCCTGTTTTTATTTGGAGAAATTGCTATAATCAACGTGTAATCAACGTACTAAAATAGATTTCACCAAAAAAATTTTTGTTTTACAATATGGCAAACAAAGATGGCAAATAAGCCCTTATAATAAGTAGGTAGGTAGCTACCCAGGTTTCGCTCGCAACTTCAAAATTGGAGTTAAGTTTTAAAATTATGCGGGTTTGTTTTGCCTGGTTAAAAAGGACCCTTTTTCACTCTCTAGGTCTTTAAATATTTAGAAGCAAAAAGTCTATAGTTGTTGTGTGTCTGCGAGATTGAAAAATCAACTAACAAATAGCTTAGTATTTATAATTACCTAGTCGTAAGATGCATTATACTTTTATCTCATTTTAATGTGAGATTACTGGATCGAAAATTTATTAATCGTAATTATTATAAAAAAGTTACTATCTATTCAATTCAGTAATCATCGTATTTAATCTTTATGTTTGCGATGATTAATAGGCCTTGTTTTAGGACATTGACTTTAATTGCGTGTGCCTGTATTGCTTGTAAATTGTCGTACAATTAAGATTTGTAGGTTAGATAAAAGGACAATAATAACAGATGGGTCTTGGAAGGCGGAATATTCTTGATAATTAGATAGAATGTTTATGTCTATTGGACAAAGACTACTGAGACTAGCCACTGAAAAAATTATGTTATACTTACATACGAGTATAGTTGACTTTCTTGAAATCAGCATGATGCTCATAAGTAGATATAATAATACAAATAATGTCCTCATGACCGATTCCTGTCATGGCGGCTAACCTCCTCAGAAATTAAAAGCCATCTGCGCGGGAGATATTACAGTGCACAAATGTGTGCGCAAACAGAGGTGCACCTGTGGAGTCTGCCGTCTCCAGGAGATTTTACGGCTGGCTGGCTGGTCGAGAGGACTGACTATTTACGATTATTTAAAATTCGAATGTAATTATTTTATAAACCATTGTTCAGGACATTCTACTAGCTGCAGCCACCCGAGCTGGTCCGCTTTTTTTTTTTTTATTCGATGACAAGATAGCCCTTGACTGCGATCTCACCCGATGGTAAGTGACGATGCAGTCTAAGATGGTAGCGAGCTAACTTGGAAGGGGCAGTGTAAATTCAACCCATACCCCTAATCGGTTTCTAGTTTCTGCACGCAATCGTGCCGGGACGCTAAATCGCTTGGCGGCACGTCTTTGACGGTAGGGTGGTAACTAGCCACGGCCAAAGCCTCCCACCAGACCAGACCAGAGACAATTTAGAAATTATAAATTCCTAAATTGCCTCCGCCGGGAATCGAACCCGAGACCTCCCAGTTATAAGTCCACAGCGCTCACCACTGCGCCACGGAGGTCGTCAGAAAAGCTTCCTAGTATTTATCAAGTTTATTTCCTCGCTCACGGAACCCGCGACCTCGTCATCCATAGTTAAGAATGATATTCACTAGATAGAGATTATCAAACATATTTCTTTTACCGCCCCCTTTGAAGATCAATTATTTTTCAGCGCCCCCAATTTTTTATATACTCCTAAAACTTAAATACCTCAATTTCATTACTTTAACTATTTGTAGCCTTATTTATCAAAAACTTGTTAAAACTTGATTGCGTACAGTGTACGGGCTATCCTACGAAATCTTTGTTAAAAATTTCTTGTTTTTATACCATCATACAGGCCAGATTTCTGGCCTGTATGATGATTTAATATTTATTAATTAATTATTAGGTAGGTTTTAATTTTAGTAAATTTTAAAATATAAGAAATTACAAATCAACCATCGCCCCCCTAAATCACGCCAACGCCCTCCATTTTTTTCTGGACCCCTTAACGCCCCCCTTTAGGTCTCCAACGCCCACAGGGGGGCGTTATCGCCCACTTTGAGAAAGACTGCACTAGATCAACGAAGCAGTTATACATAATAGGTAGTCAATAGGTACACATAGCAGGTATTACAGTTTTACGCACAATGCCCTATGTTGTAAAACTGTACGTACGACCTTTGTATTGTGACATTTACTGCGTGCCCAGACGAAATGCCGAATCCGTGTCGCGTCGCTAATATTGCAAGGTTAGGTAGGTGCATTGCCACAAAGCTCTGCAAAGAATTAAAATCTACAAGGTACTGAACGGAGTTGGTAAATAAATAATGCCCTTTTTAAGCCCCAACGCAACAACGACGGGGTGTTATAAGTTTGACGTCTCTCTCTGTTTGATGAAAATCGGTCCAAAATTGGATACCGACCACAAAATGGCGGATTACATATTTTTATTTTACCATTACTGAGTAGCGATTAGGATGTTGTAACTTGTCGGGGGTGTTTTAAATTTTTATTTTACACTTGTCGTTGCGGAGTCCCTTACACCCTGTACTATAAACTCAGCCAATCACCACAATTGAGATTTGTAGCCACGATTGATCCTTGCCCAGCAGTGGGATTGTCTAAAAATGATTGTCACAATGTGAAGATCGCCAATCAAAAGTGATTGTCATCGTCACAACGCTGTATATAGTACCTATAGCAAACCATTTTAGACAATCCCACTGCAGGTTTTTATTCAATACCATTTAATAGTTTGCAAGAAATATTGCATCTCATGTAAATATGTATCTGTTTGTCGCAGGGTAAATCGGTGATAAGGCCAATCGCGTTCAAGCCGCTGGGCGGGCGCCTGTCTGCGGGCGGGGAGCGGTACGGCTCCACACCTGTGCTGGCCAGCCGCCCGCCGTCGCTTATGACGCTGTATGGAAGTAAGTGATCAAAGTTAAGATACTGGATACTAGATGACGCCGCGAGGCTTAAGGTTTTTTAATTCCCGCGAGAACTCTTTAATATTTCCATGTTAATATGAGTATGAGTGAGTATGAGCTACCTCCATTCCAAATTTCAGCAATATTGGTTCATTCGTTGTGGTGTGAAGGAGTAACAAACAAGCACCCACACACTCACACGTATACACACACACACACACAAATCTTTCGCCTTTATAATATTAGTGATGTGATAATAAATAGCTGTAAGTTAGCTCTGTGGGGCGCCTGTCTGTAAGTAAGTATTGTAAGAAGTCTAAGGTAAGGACATTCAGCTATCCCACAACCTTTTGTGTAGTATACTGAATGCCTTCAAGTGTTCGGACCGTTAGGTCTACTCGTTTTTTAAGGATTTCTCTCCATTCTTGACGATTATGTACTAGGAACAACATATAGAGAGCTTCTAAAAGATATATGTTTAGCAAATAATTTAATATAACTGACATAATAATTACAGGTTCGTCGGACGTCAGAGAGTCGCGCTGGTGTGGGTCCCCACAGCCCGCGTCGCTCTCCGCGCTGCCGCCATCCACGCTCTCCGCTCCGCTCCACCAACGGCACCATTCTGCGATTATGTGAGTAACAACTGAACACAGATTTTACTGTATAATTATGTTATCCCGCACCCTGATGTACGTAATAATACCTGATCATGAAAAACAACTAACTATAAACTATGGAGTATGGACCTTATAAGAAAGCCATGTAGCGGATGATGGCCGAATTTTTTTTTTTTTTTAAACAGAAATGAAAACACCCGTAAAAATTCCAAAATCACCCACTTAAAGGCAAACTTTGGAGTACCAAAGTGTTGGAATGGGACCCAGCATTGGAAAGCGCAGTGTGTGAGCGTCTACCCAAAATGCATCGGCGCAAGACCACGGCATGTGAAAGTCCCTGTAAGACCTACGTCCAGCCTTGACGGCTAGCGCTATGGTCGTATAACTGGGAGGGCTCCGGTTCGAATCCCGGTGGTGGCAATTGGGGGATTATATAATCTCTGTATTATCGCTGGTCTGCTCTGGTGGGAGGCTTTGGCCGTGACTACTTACCACCCTACCATCAAAGACGTGCCGCCAAGCGATTTAGCCTTGGACACAATGGCGAGTAGAAACCGATTAGGGGTATAGGTTGAGTATACACTGCCATACCCCTTCCAAGTTAGCTTGCTACTATATTAGCCTGCATCATCACTTACCATCAGATGAGCTCGGACTATCTTGTCATCGAATAAAAAAACGTATAGGCCCATGCGAGTCCCCTTGCGCCAGTTAATTGTTGTTTATTACCCGCATACATCAATTTTCTCCCGCGACGCGCTAGTCGTTATCTTGATAAACTCATCAATACTAGAGCTCTACGTCTCCATTAAGCTTGTACCTACTCCAATTAAAACAATCATTATGTAAACGATGTATGTATATTTGTATAACTATAAATAAATTGCAGTTGCAACGAGATCAGTGCGTTCGCTTACTGCAGCACTGATTTATCTGAAATATCCTGATTTTTTTTAAATTTCGTTGAAGTGGTCTTCAAAATCTTATGTGAGTTTACTTTTTAACCGACTTCCAAAAAAGGCGGAGGTTCTCAATTCGTCGGAATCTTTTTTTTATTAGGTATGTTATATACCCCGATTACTCGAAGACGCCTGGACCGATTTGGAAAATTCTGTTTTTTGTTTGAAAGGGTATACTTCCCAAGTGGTCCCATTGACATCAGGTCGATTTTTTTTTAATTTCAACGTATTTTGGAACGTGTAATCAAACCTGTAATAGCATCGTAGAGGATTCTTTACCCGTCTAGTTAACATTGGTATTAACTAGGATATTAAACTACTAATAGTAATAGTCAAGTACGCCTTTAGAGTAATTAATCTTGTTCACGGCCCTCATTAACTGTGAGATAGCCAATTAATACGTACTTCATCAATGCAAACTGACAACAAGACTTCGTAATTATCCTGGTGGGTACGATGTAATAGGCAATCTATAGAAATAGGCATGTCTAAAGATTTCAGACTTATTTTTTTTTTTTTTGAAAATGGTTAATATACTTTTTAATCGGCTACGGCAAAGCTAAAAGGAACGAATGTATGGATGTTGACGTATATGTATGTTTTTTTTTGGAACATGACGACCTCCCTGGCGCAGTGGTGAGCGCTGTGGTCTTATAACTGGGAGGTCTCGGGTTCGATTCCCGGCGGGGGCAGTTTAGGAATTTATAATTTCTAAATTGTCTCTGGTCTGGTCTGGTGGGAGGCTTTGGCCGTGGCTAGTTACCGTCCTACCGTCAAAGACGTGCCGCTAAGCGATTTAGCGTTCCGTCACGATGGCGTGTAGAAACCGATAAGGGGTATGGGTTGAATTTACACTGCTATACCCCTTCCAAGTTAGCCCGCTACCATCTTAGACTGCATCGTCACTTACCATCAGGTGAGATCGCAGTCAAGGGCTATCTTGTCATCGAATAAAAAAAAAATATATATTCCACAGGCATTGAATATATTAACCGACTTGTTTTTACATTAGATCTAAAAACTTTTTTCGGTAAGAACTGCGTTACGGGACTTGCATTTTTGTACATTTGTTTTAATGGGATTGGTTATTGTCAGGCTTTACTACGTTTACAAATCAGGATTAAATCCATTTCAATCTGTATGTAGATTTTTTTTATAAGAATATAAGCCAAGCTGAAGTTGACTAATATTCTCCTATTCCTTCCAAATAAGCGAAAAGCTTGTGCTAGGAGTGGGTACGACAATAGTGCAACGGGTGGTGTTCGAATCTGCGACCCTTCAGATTTCTATCCGCTATTGAGGCTATTTTATTTTTTTTCTTATTTCACCAATCACAACAAAATCCCTTTCATGGAAAGGGATTTTGTTGTGATTGGTTTTAATTTTCACTTTATTTAAATTTTTATCATTAATAGTCTTTTATTTTAAGCGAATTTCCATTGTTTGTCAATTTTTGTTAATTTTATTACAATTGAGGCTATTTTGGATTAGATAGGCTAGCCAGATAGCATAACCGACAGTTAAATCGATCACACCAATAAATTCACTGTCTGATGCCACTGCGGCAGACATTCCAGCACACACTGCGTTCTCAGTAAGCTATGTGTGTCGGGAATTCATTCACCGTCCGTCTGGGCCGGCATTCCCAATAATATTGTTATTATTCAACACTTGTCAGATGTAACTTAATCTATATTATGTTGAAGCGACGCGCGATCGATTCACATGTAGACAATACATTTTTTGTTTTGATCCAATTTTTAACCGACTGGGCATAGCGAATAAAAGAAAGGGTTATCATTTTGGCAGTTTATCTATGTATTTATTTATTTATTTTATTTTATACAACTTTATTCCACGCATTCCGCGCACATTTTAAACCGGTTTTGACTGCTTTTTGATACCCCGTTTTTACTACTTTTAGCTGTACCTACTAAGTCAAAAGTTAACCCTGTGTTTTTCCGGGATAAAAGCTATCCTATGTCAGTTGTCAGTTGTCACTCTCAAAGTCCTCAAGTGAGCTATACCTATGAAAAAGTTACATCGCTCCGTTGCTGTGTGATTGAAGGACAAACTAACAAACCAACACACTTTCGTTAATATTAGTAACAACGCTATTAAATAAAAGTCTATAAATATTATCTATCTAAGGATATGGCGACTCCTGTATCCGGTACATTGGGTTTCGTTGTCACATTGCTGACATCATCGAATTCCACAAGTGTTTGTAATGGTCTATTTTAAATTGCTATATCGGCTTTAAACAGTGATTTTTATTATCTTTTAGCTATCTTTCAAATTTTCGTAATAAATGTATTCTAAGTTTTTTATAACACCAGTTTATTATTGACTAGAGACATTGATAAATTCTTTTCTCTATGCTAGAGATTGCTGGTGACTTCACATTCTATTTTGATTTATAAAATTTTAATTTGTCCTATTCTTTGCCACGAGGCAAGATTTAATACGAATTTAATCTAGAATCTTGACTTTTCCTATATGAAATAAATAATTTTGAATTTTGTTTTTTTTTTTTAACTTTTAATTTAATTGCATTTTGCTAATTGGAATATTGGGCAAAGTTTTAATTAAACTTTCTTTTTTTTTAAAGAATATTAGTCCCCTCCAAATAAGCGGAAAGCTTGTGCTAGGAGTGGGTACGACAATAGTGCAACGGGTGGGGTTTGAACCTGCGACCTTTCAGTTTTCAGTCCGCACCTTTAACCGTTGGGCTATTGAGGCTATGTTTTTTTTATAATGTAGGTACGTTAAAGACGGCAGCTAGCAACTAATACCTAAGACCTAAGTTGGTCGTTCAATTTCCATAATTGCGTGGAAGTAAGCCGCTCGCATTAATCATCGTTCAACTACAGATCTCAAGAAGCGCATTATACTTATCCAATTTGACTGAAAACGCTAGAAAAGGGAAATAGAATGACAATATTTTTCGTTTTTGACGGACTGTCCCATCACCTCTTACCGGCAATTGCTGAGTACATACATACAGATACGCTCTTGCCGGCAATTGCTGGGTACAGTCATACTAACACTTAAAAAAAAATTCAAAATTATTTAACTTGTAGCTTGTACTCTACCACAGGTTCGCAATTCAGATTCAGCCGAGAAGAGCTTTTTTTAAGGTTCGAGGCTATACCTAATTTTTTTAACACAGTCGGGTTTTATTTTTATTTGATAACTATAGCTTTTGCTCCCACCTTTGCTTGCGTTAGGTTTTTTTCAGACCTCTTTTTTACCGCTAGGGTTGGATTTTCAAAAATCCTTTCTTTCTTTCCTAAGCCCGATCGGTCCAGTAATTTGAGCTGTGCGTTGATAGATCAGCCAATCAGTCTGTGAGTCAGTCAGTCGGTCAGTCAGTCAACTTTTCCTTTTATAAATTTTGATTTTCCTGTTTTACTTATAAGTTACTAGTTGATGCCCGCGACTTCGTCCGCCTGGATTAAGGTTTTGTAATTCCTGCGGGAACTTTCTTATTTTCCGAGATAAAAAGTAGCCTATGTGTTATTCCACACTATAATCTATCTCTATGCCAAATTTCAACCAAATCGGTTCAGTAGTTTTTTCGTGAAAGAGTAACAATCATCCATCCACCCATACTTACAAACTTTCGCATTTATAATATTAATAGTAGGATCTATTATGGCCATCCTACATCAGAGGCAAAACGGGCGATTATGTGATTATGTCGGACCAACCGTGACAGCCTTTGAGAGTTTATGATTGTAAGCACTGGCACTGTGGTGAAAAACTAAGCCATTTAAAATTACCACTATAAAAGGTAAAGCGAGAAGCTTGAATGTTACTCAAGTGTTTGTAGACTGAGATATAACGGGTATTGAAATATTTATGTGTATTTTTCTATACTATAATATGATAAAGTGCAAGAGTTTGTTTATTTGAACGCGCTAATCTCTGGAACTTCCAGTCGGATTTGAAAAATTCTTTTTGTATCTGAAAACCCAATTCTTGAGGAAGGTTATAGGCTATTCAACACCTCGGTACGACTCTTAGAAATCGAGCAAAAAGAAAGAATAGCGCGGGCGAACAATGCGATGCGCTGAGTCGGTGGTTGAGCGCGGTCACCCGACGAGAACCGATCAAGAACCGAACCGAAGGCTATTTATTAATCCGGAGGATCAAAGTGTTCCCACGGGATTATTAAAAACTAAATCCACGCGGGCGAAGTCGTGGGCAACAGTACTTCTTGGGACTGAAAATCAGCCTAATGTTTTTTTTTTTTCGTTTTAAGGTCTATGTTTATTCGTAGTCCAAGGGCTTATGCAATTTATAATATTCTGCTTTCATAATACCTACTTACCCAGTTTATTTACAGCATAATACTCCTTACTAATATTATAAATGCGAAAGTGTGTTTGTTTGGTTTGATGGTTTGTCCCTCAATCACGCAGCAACGGATTGACGTGATTTTTTTCATGGATATAGTTGAGGACCTGGAGAGTGACATACGCTACTTTTAATCCCGGAAAAACAAAGGGATCCGCGGGATTCAAAAAACTAAATCCACGCGGATGAAGTCGCGGGTAGCAGCTAGTAACGGGTAAGTATATCATAAATCATAACATACAACAAAGCGTAACGCCAGCAAAAATAAATTACTTTTGTAACGCGTAATAATAAGGCGTTTTTACATAACGATACTTTAAGGCCCAATTTTACTCATGGAATACCCAATTTTAAACTATTTTTTTTTTAAGTATAGTGTAACTGTAGTGGAACGTGCAATTTCAATTTGTTGAGACTAAAAGCTCTAGTTACCTATGTTTCTTGTTAAATATCTAGAAGTATTTAATTAATTTTAATAATTAATTTTAATTAATAAATAAGTTAAATAACTTGATCAGTCGCTGCAATGTCCACAGAGCGTTAACAGACAATTGGAGCTGCAAAAGTCAATGACTCAGGATTCCCGTCCATTAGCCGTATAATTAATAAAAGTTATTAACGACTCGCGTGATGTGCACCCGCCTTTACTATTTGTGAATGGGCTCGAGTCTCTATTGCAGCGCTAAAATGGCGTTCGGAATTGTTGAAGTAACTTGTAAAATCCTTACTAATATTATAAATGCGAAAGTGTGTTTATTTGTTGGTTTGTCGTTCAAACACGCCGCAACAAAGCAACGGATCGACGTGATTTTTTGCATGGGTAGGTATAGCTGAGGACCGGGAAAGTGAAACTTTTTATCCCAGAAAATTAAAGAGTTCCCACGGGGTTTTTAACAGCTAAATCGACGCGAGCGAAGCCGGGGGCATCAACTAGTAACTTATATATGTAAGTATAAATTGGGATTACCTCTATTGTAACTTTTTGTTTTACACACATTTTTTATCAAATAAACTACTACTAAAAACTATTGCGATCTCCGCATCAATGTTTGTTAACCTGACATATTTTCAATACAAAATTTTGAAAACGTCAATTAAATTCATCAATTTATCAGTTGATAGGTACATTTGTTTTAATTTTTTTGGAATCATTGGTTATTATTTACTTACTTATTTTTTTGGATTTTAACTCTATCTAGTACCTAATAATTCTAAACTCAAGTGGTTTTCATAACTAAAATAGCTCAACGTGAACGGCATGAATAAATAATAATATCAATGCAATTACGACGCACAATGCATGTGCGCATGATTAAATAAGTTGAGTCATTTATTATCTAGTCAGCCTTTATTTATAAAATGATATCGTTCTTAGAAGATAGGCACAACACATTGGCATTGTTGACCGCTTACGCAGTAATAATAAAGCTTACAAATATTAGCAAGAAAAAGCATTAATATAATATAAGCCTATTTAAATTATTTTACTTGTACAGGATTATAATGACCAAAAACAATTATTTTAGTTTTTTGAGAATGAGCCCACCAAATCCAAACAATTCACAATAAATTACCAACTAATTGTAAGTGCCAAATTCACGAAGTTTTGACATTCCTTATGACAGTGTTCTAATTGAAATCTGTCGAAATGTTAATTTTATTCGTCGGACTTTAACTTGGCGATGTGTTGCTAATCCGCCACAGTATAGTATAGTTTAGAATAGAATAGATAAGTTTTATATTCAAATAAGCTTTTAGAAAGTGCTTTTGAATCGTCCAGCGAATCTACTACCTTACAATAAGTATGGTGGTACAGTACATCAATCATCGTCAGTTTATTTCAACTTAATAGATACTTCAAGCGGCATGTTAACGCTCCGATACGTCATACGGCACGCGCTGGCATAGTCGCATTCACACATAGTGTACTGCGAGGCAACGCCGCGTGTGTCCATCGCTTAAATTGCCTCTGTATTATTATTAATCTGTACGCTTTTCATTCGAATTCCAATTTTGAATTGAAAGTGAAGTGAACCAAAATGAGTGGGAAAATATTGTTTTTAATCTGTGACCTTGTTCTGTGAGCTTTGGATTTTATTAAAAGAAGTAAAATGTTTAGGTGAGTCTTCGGTCGTTAAGTTTTTTTTTTCGCTTTTTTATTTTTATGGGACTTTTTTAACGTGATACATATGCACGGGGCTTACATAATATTATGTATGTTAGATCACCTAGTATAGGTCATAAAGTACAGTTAGTTAAACTATGTTTATAATATAGATACGTGCATACTTACCGATAACAATAAATTAAATCAAATATAATTAAATCTAAAACTAAGTACTTACCTATAATACCAATTAGTAAAGTACCTTGTAAAGTTGAACTTAATGTTTTTTCAAGATTTAAAAAGGCTGTTAATAAGTTATACATCTATTTATTTTAGCTTAGCTTTTAGATTTAGTTACAATTATTATGATCTACACTTGGCTAATTTTGCAAACAGGAAAAACGTTATTATCTGAGTATACAAAAAATAAGATTTAAGTGTCTGTCATTTAAAAAAAAAACTAGCTAATAACCATTACTTAAACGATAGAATAACCCAAACACTCGTTTCGTAATTTTCGTCTGTCTGTTTGTTTGGTAAGTCAGCGGTAAGGTTGCTTAACCGATTTTGATAGGACTTTCACAAGCAGGTCAGCCAGGATAATAAAACGAGTGATAAGTAGGTACATATAATACAGAAGCTATTATTAATATCCCGGAAATATTTAGTAAGTCTGCGAAAAATAATATAAAAACTGTTCATATAGGGAATTACAGGTTCTTGAGGAGATTGCATGCGACAGAAATTCGAATTTACAACAAGTTTGACTATCGAAGATTTTGAATATTTTCAAACCTAACTATTGACGCTTTTAAAGACTTTGATGTTAGGTAAAAATGGGTAAAGTAGTTGACATAAACTAGTATAATAATAAGCATACTCTTCAAACATAGCTATGCGCTAGGCGGCACGAAAAAATAATTACAATGACTTTCACGTGACTGTCAATATGAACACTGTGCTATTGCAATACAACCTCTATTCCCAATGCAATAAGGCCTCTGAAACCCCGGGAAACGTGTTGGATATTCGATAGAAAATGTGGAAGACAAAAGCAGTGAAATAGTTGTAGTAACTAACGATAATGGAGGTCGGCCGGCGGACGGCTAGCGGGATCGGAGTGATTCTTTGTTCACCCACAGTAAAAATTCATTAGAAATGGTTAAAAGTGTACAATTGTGGTGAATTTGGTGCATTTGAAAGTATTTTAATCATATATTGTTATAACAACAAGTACATCAAAAGTTACGAAGAATATCTTTTATTTCATCACGATTCGTGTGTTACATAGAAAAAACGAAGATTACCTTGCGCGTCGTGAACATCGTGAACACTGCCGTAGTGACAATATTTTAATTCTAGATTCCATTGATCCAAACCCAAATCCGTTTAATTCTTTTAACAGATAATAAATAAATGAATAAATATCATCTAGAAGTGGAAAAAAATAACCTATTGTGGGTGTTTAAAAAACTTTTATTGAGTGAAACAATTCCCTTCAGAGTTATGTAAATAAACGATAAAAGGAATTTGAGGTAGCCTGCAGTAAATAAACTTTAAGTGAATATATACTGTTAAGATAAATAGTCAAATACTGAAGGTATATTCGGAGAGAAAAGTGTTTCGAAAAAATAATAATATATAACAAATTTATTTTGGTAAACATAAATATAAAAATCTATGATAGGCTTAAGCAAATATTTTGTGTTATTATTAGAAAACAGAGTTTTTTTTTTTTTTTAACAATCCTCATCATAGAATTGGACTCTTACTTTCTTGCTGGATATAAGTGACACGGGTAACTCTATACATTGCCCTTAAAAATAATTGGTAGCCCTGTACACTACCAATTTTAACATGTCTTCAAAAGGCACATCGACGAAAACAGTAGGCACTACTAGTGTAGCAAATACTAGTAAGACGACAGCAACACAAGAGTCAGAGGCTCGGAAACGAATCCAAACTGGGACAAAAACAATGATTAAAGACTTATGCATAGAAACAGAACCAATTGATACGCTACATGTGATCGCTAACAACATGTACCAGGAAGCAAAGCTTCAACTGGAGCAATCAGGCTATCTCAAATCATCAGATAAAGAAACTGTTGTAGAAAACCTCACTGTCATGTACAAAATAGTTTTAAGACTTAATGAAAATAGACGGAGACTTCAAGATGAAGTCGAGAAACATAAAAGACAGCCCGATGGAGTGTGGTCAAAAGGTGATCTCGAGAAAGTAAGAAGTGACACAAAAGCAATTCTGGAAGAAATTAAGTTACAAAATGTAACTGCAAAACAAACTTGCGAACAATTAGGATCTGTGAAAGAACAAATAGGTAAGATCCAAGATGACATGAATAAATATAAAGTAACTAGTGACATTTCTTATGCACAAAAAGCTGCTCAACCTAAATCAGACTCCACAGCTCAACCGCAGTCTATGCATTCAGTGATAGTCTCCTCGACAGAGCTAAAAGACACGAGCGAAGCAGTTATAAATATAATTAGATCTGCTGTTAATGCTAAGACTACAGGCATTCGCGTAGATAGGATGAGGAAGGCGCGGGATCAGAAGGTCGTACTGGGGTGTGAAACTAAGGAAGAACTAAGTAAGATAACAGAAATAATAAAAAATAACCAGCCAAACTTAAAAATTGAAGAGAAAACTAATAAGGATCCCTTAGTTATTTTGAAGGATGTCTTGACTATAAATAACGATGATGACATATTAAGCGCAATGAAGAACCAAAATAGTCACTTATTAGGGGACATACACGAAGAAGAATATAGGGTTAGTGTAAAATACAGAAGAAGAGCTCGAAATCCGCACGAAAGTCATGTTGTATTACAAGTTTCACCCAAGGTATGGCAAAAGCTTACAGCAGCTGGAAAGATACACGTTGATTTACAACGGATACAAGTCAAAGATCAGACTCCATTAATTCAATGCTCCAGATGTCTTGGTTTTGGTCATGGAAGGAAATTATGTAGAGAAGCGAATGACCTATGTAGTCATTGTGCAGACCCTCATTTACGTAAGGACTGCCCGAGTTGGCTTGCTGGAGAACCGGCCACCTGCCGGAACTGTCAAATAGCAAAATTGGACAAACTTGATCATAACTGCTTTGACAGTGGTTGCCCCATACGAAAAAAATGGGATACATTGGCTAGATCAAGTGTAGCATATTGTTAAAACCTCATTAGGCCCCCAAAGTAATGTCAGTAATAGCGAACGCACAGAAATAAACAGAGATCAACATGTTTACAAAGTTATTCAGGCTAACCTCCAAAGGAAAAAACTAGCTTTCAAAGAACTGCTTCAAGAAGGTCATAAAAGAAATATAAGTTTTGCTCTCATACAAGAACCGTATGTGGGTTCAATTGGAGAAATAGCACCTGCTACGGGATGCAGATTCATCCAATGCACTCAGAACAGAGCAAAACCAGTAAAGGCAGCAATAGCTATTTTCGATGAGCAATTAGAAATCCTTGAATGCCCTGAACTCACCACTGAAAATGTGGCCATAGTGATTCTGAAATCCAAAAAATGGAAGATCGGAGTCGTGTCTGTGTATTTTGAAGATAGCTTACCAATCGACCCGTATTTGTTACACGTAAAAGCAATCAGAGATAAATTAGTCGACTGCCAGTTAATAATAGGAGGCGACGTTAACGCTTGGAGTCCTTGGTGGGGCAGTAAAAGTGAAAACGATCGAGGAAAAGCAATGATGGGCATGATTGATGAAATTAATTTACATATATTAAACGAGGGCACGACTCCGACCTTCTATACGATAAGGAACAACATAGAATACAAAAGCAACGTTGATGTCACAGCTTGTAGTCAAGAAATTATTACTACAGTAGAAGATTGGAAAGTAGACATCGGACTTACAAGCGCAGATCACAATGCAATTACATTTTCATTAAACCTTGATAAACCAATAATAAATAGATCTTTTAAATCTACACGCACATACAACACAAAAAAAGCAAATTGGCAATTATTTAGACTAGAGCTAAAACAAAAACTAATAAATAAAAATATAACAATTGAAGCAATAGAAAAATCATATACAAAAGAAAATTTAGAAGAAATAGTTGAGAACTACACAAGATGCATTTCTGAAACATGCCAAAAAACTATACCAAAGAAAAACAATAAAACAAAATATACATTACCCTGGTGGACAGATGAGCTAGAAATCCTGAAAAAAGATATGACAACAAAAAAAAGGAGGATTTCCTATGCAGCACCACGACGCAAACAGTACGTTGTAGGGGAATACTTACAGGCAAAAATAAACTATGAGCTAAAAGCATCTGAAGCACAAATTAGTAGTTGGAAACAGTTTTGTGGGGCTCAGCAACGAGAGAACCTATGGGACGGAATTTACAGGGTAATTCGTAAGGCTTCAAGGAATCAATACGACAGACCACTTGTGAAAGAGGGAAGGCAATTGAGTCCAGAGGAATCAGTTGAGTTACTAGCAAATACGTTCTTTCCAAAGGATACTACAGAAGATGATGAACTGAAACACACAGAAATGAGGATAAAAGCTGAAAAAATTGATGAATACATACAAAATGATATCCAAGATCCTTCTTTCACAAGAGATGAACTAAGATATGTCACCAATAGTTTTAACGCAAAAAAAGCCCCTGGTATAGATGGATTATCTGCGGATATCTGTGCAGAAGCAATCAGGACCGAAGAAGAAATCTTCCTAAGAATTATGAACAAGTGTCTCGAATTATCATACTTCCCAATATTATGGAAAGAAGCAATGGTAATAGTCCTCAGGAAACCTGGAAAGACTGATTATAATCAGGCCAAGTCTTATAGACCTATCGGACTTCTACCAATCTTCGGTAAAATATTGGAGAAGTTGATAATAAGAAGAATTCGGTGGCATTTGTTGCCGAAGATCAATCCTAGGCAATACGGCTTTGTCCCACAGCGCAGTACGGAAGACTCCCTCTATGATCTGATACAACATGTACGCAATAATCTGGACAGTAAACTAATTAATGTTGTAGTATCGTTGGACATAGAGGGAGCTTTCGACAGTGCGTGGTGGCCAGCAATAAAAAATAGGTTGATTGAAAAAATGTGCCCGCAAAACCTTCGAAAGATCTCAAATAGTTACTTTCAAAACCGAAAGGTATGCGTTCGCTACGCTGACAAAGAATATACGATGGAAACATCCAAAGGTTGTGTACAAGGGTCTATTGGAGGTCCAACATTTTGGAATTTATTACTTGACCCTCTGTTGGACGAGATTGAAAAGAACGGTGTACATTGCCAGGCTTTTGCAGACGATGTCGTGCTGGTCTTCTCCGGCCATTCAGTTCCTAACATTGAAGAACATGCAGAGCGTGTACTTACCCAGGTGTATGAATGGGGTAAATCAAACAAGCTGAAATTCGCACCACATAAGACCTGTGGTATGATAATAACTAGAAAGTTAAAGTTTGATACCCCACGCATACGCATGGGTGATGCTTATATAGAATTGGCAGATGAAATCAAAATACTAGGATTAATTATAGATAAAAAACTTACTTTCAAAAATCATGTTAAATATATATGTACAAAAGCACTTAACATCTACAAACCTTTGGCTCGATCTGCTAAGATTAGTTGGGGACTGGGGCCGGAGATTATCAGAACGATATACGTGGCGGTGATAGAACCGATAATTCTGTACGCAGCCGGTGTATGGGCATCAGCTGCGACGAAATTATATGTAAAAAACCAGTTGAATTCAGTTCAAAGGAGCTTTGCGTTAAAAATGTGTAAAGCATATAGGACTGTTTCATTAGTCGCAGCGTTACTTATAGCCAAGCTGATACCACTAGATCTGCGCGTACTTGAATCGGCATTATTATATCAAGCGAAGAGAGGGAAGCCTCAAGCAGCATTAAATGATAGGACTGCGGAAAGAAGAATCTGTTTCCTTAAAGCACCACATCCGGCATACGAAATAGTGCATAGCTTTAAAGAGCTTGAAGATATGAGTACTGAAACAATAAAGACAAACAACTTGACAGGACTAAGGATATTCACGGATGGTAGCAAAATAGATGGCAAAGTAGGTGCAGCCCTGTCTTGTTGGAAAGATAGGGATGAAATAATTATAAAAAAGTTTCATCTTGACTCTTACTGCAGCGTATTCCAGGCCGAATTATATGCCCTTTTTCACGCCACAGATATAGCTACAAAAACTACAGAAAATACCGTGAATATCCTTAGTGATTCAAGATCCGCATTGGAACTGATCCGAAGTCCTACCTATCATCCCCTAGGTTTTATGGTCAGAGAGAAATTAAGAGAGGCCAAAGAGCAACAGAAAGAAGTGCGTCTTTTCTGGATAAGATCACACGTCGGAATTGATGGAAATGAAAGGGCCGACCACCTGGCAAAAGAGGCAGCAAGAGGAAATACTACCACTGAATATAATGCGTGCCCAATTTCTTATATAAAGAGGACGATAAGGAAAAAATCGATTCAGCAGTGGGACCAACGGTACACGGAGAGTAGTACTGCTGCACTAACAAAGGTGTTCTTTCCGAGTGTAATAGGCGCCTATAAGACACTAAAATCAATAAAGCTTACACCGACTCTTGTACAGATATTCACAGGGCACGGCGGAATTGGGCAGTACCTATACCGTTTCAAATGTAAGGATAGCCCAGCCTGTGACTGCGACGATGTGACTGAAGAATCGGTATTACATATCTTGACCGAATGTCCTAAATTTGGTAGGAAACGCATGGAGCTGGAACACTTAATAGATAGTAAAATAAATAAAGAAACTATACCCGCCATTATAGCCAGCAAGAAAGTAAATGGAAAGTTCTTACAATATTGTGAATATGTAATAAAATTAGTTAGATTAAGGCATAAATAGAATTAGGTAATACTCATGTAGGTAATAAATACCTAGAAGAGTATTAAGTGTTAAATGTAAATATATAATAGCAGATAAGAACTAAGTAAAATGTAATAATAAAAAAAAAAGTAAAACTAACTTAGAAGTAAGAAAATATGTATACCTATATTATATAAGATAATATATTCTTATACATATATAAATATTGTAAAAAGCATAAATATGAATGACACGCTAAAAAAAAAAAACAAAGCTGCTCATTCTCGTCCAACAGAGCAAGGCAAAAAAAAAAAAAAAGAAAAATAGCAAGCCATGTCAACTATGAAAAGTCTCCGATCATCATGTCGGAGGACAAATAGAGGACATACAAATTTAAAAAAAAAAAACTAACGATAATGACTGATTTACTATACACTTTTACTGACAGTAAATGCCATACTAGAGAGCCTACATGAGTTCTCCATAATTTTGTCAAAGGTGTGGGAAATCTGCCAATTTGCTTGGTCCAGCGTGGTGGACCGAGCCGGGTGGAACCGTTTATTGGTTGCTCTTGCTTATGATGATGATATCTGATGATAACGATGATGATGATGGCAGTGGTGATGACGAAAAGCCAATGTCTTAAAAGAGTGGCCATTAAGCGCTAGATACATAGATAAATATGGATAGCAAGAAAGAAGCCTCAATAGCTCAACGGTTAAAGGTGCGGACCCAAAACTGAAAGGTCGCAGGTTCGAATCCCACCCGTTGCACTATTGTCGTACCCACTCCTAGCACAAGCTTTCCGCTTATTTGGAGGGGATAGGAGGATATTACTCAACTTCAACTTGGCTAATAATATCCTTTGAAAAAAATATGAAAGAATAAAAATAAATAAGACATATTTCATTTTGAAAAGTCTTTAACTTGGGAACACAAAGTTTAACTAAAAACCTAAATCCAGGCGGACAAAGTCACTAGAAAAAGCTAGTCGCTGAATAAAAACTAAACACAACAAATATCTCTACCTATTATTCGCACATTATTCATGTAACAAGCATGTGGACTCCGCTAAACTTAAAGCATTCGAAATACGCTTTTAGGGTTCCGTAACAAAAGCAATCGCGGTAAATATGTAAGCGATAAATGTGCTTAGTGTAAAACACTTCAACCCCTTTTTGAGGGTCGACATCTCTGACTTTTCGGAGTAATGATGCCCGCGACTACATCCGCGTGGTCTAGTTTTTAAAATCCCGCGGGAACTCTTTGATTTTCCGACATAAAAAGTATCCTATGTCTCTCTTCAGGTCGGTAGCTCTGTTGCAGCGTTATTGAAGGACAAATCAATAAACAAACACACTTTCGCATTTATTTATTAGTAAGGATATGGGGATTAGTGAGAAAAGGATTTAATTTATTTAAACAACTTTATTGCCTAATATATTCATAGAAAGTTAATGTGATACATGAACTAATTAAAACAAAAGACCTTATACGGTCTTCCGTACACGGTACGGAACCCTCGTTGTACGAGACTGACTCACAATTGATCGCATTTTTATCGCCGCGAAACATTCTTGAACCCTACTTTTAAAGTTAAACCATTCCGAGGAATAAAACATTCGTCTCCGTTCATTTACATACATATTGCGTATTGAATTGTAATACAGAATACATGTTACCATAGAGTTGTCATGCTCATGTAACTAGAGCAGCAATCTGCCGCTACTTAACCTGGCTGGTATACAAGTTTGCCAGTCCTGCTTTTTTCATTTAGCAAATTGGTAATAGACTTGCTTTTACACCGCCTGACAGTAAATTCATCAATGGTCTGACAATAATATCGCTATTTTTAAGTAATGCACTTGATAAGTATTACAGTTTTGTTACTTCAAACTTCATATAAGGGCGAGTAATATATGAGTATTACATGATTATAAAAACCTATTTATAATATGCAAATCAAGCCCCTTTAAAAGCATATTATCTCACTTGAACTGTAAACCCTACTTTAAAGCTTCAACCCATTTTGCAAATAAAATAAATCTCCTTTTTTTGCAATAATGTCGATTAAGCCATGTTTACAACAAATTGATTGAGATGATTTCTTACTCGTAAATTAATTATAGAGGTCGGTGCGCCATTTGTAATATTATTAGTTCCAGAGACACTCGTATGTCAGATATGACGATTCAAATTGATCATAGATTAATAATTATAGACATTTTGCTTTTGGGTTTGCTGCTCCATAGTCTAGACTCCAGCTCAATGGTTACAACTGGCAAAATCTGCGAGTGGGAGTCATCGCCGAGTTATTTCCTTTGATTTCATTATCATATTATCAACAAAACAATAACGTTTCCTCTGCCGTTGTACAATAGTTTCCTCAAATACGATATAGGTTGCATGTTGCTGATATGCTAATTCTTTAATGATTTGTTTCCTGTCAGACTGCACTTGATTTTATTTACTTACTACCTTATACCCGCAGCTTCGTACAAAATTATCAATTTCGATTTTTTTTTTTTTACATATCGACCTATACGCAGAATAGAGTTACTTCTGCAAAATCCCTACTTTACAGGAGAGCGATTTGAAGTTTGTCTTGCCTGTAACTTTTTTCGTTATTTTTCTAGAGAATTGATTCTCATAGTATACTTTTGGAACATTATTATGCATTGATTACTATCAATAAACTCAATGCAAAACCCATAATTTGGAATTTAGGAGGTTCTATATGCATATGTGACGATTTTTTGCGGATGTCTCCATGTTCTATATGTGTATGTAACCTTATACTTGGGAAAAGTGTTCGTACCATGTCTGTATATAACTTTTTTTTATGGAAATACTAATCTTCAAACGGTCTTATTTGCTGTAAAGGATGAAATATAAATACAAAATAAACAGTGTTTCTTATTTCATAATAACACATTTATTAGTAAAAAAAATTCAACATAATTTGACTAATTTTTTTAATCACTAAGCATGTACCTACTATAAAATTGTCTTACAAAAAAATGTAAAAATTAATAATAAAATAACTGAAAGTACTTTGTATTTTATATAGGTAATACTAGCTTTTGCCTGCAACTTTGCTCACATTAAGTTCGATTTATCAATCCCCTATTTTACCCCCTTAGGGGTTGAATTTTCAAAAATTCTTTCTTAGCGGATGCCTACGTCATAATAGCTATCTGTATGTCTTTCAGCCCGATCCATCCAGTGTTTTGAGCAATGTGATGATGATGAGTCAGTCAGTCAATTAGTCACCTTATCCTTTTATATATTTAGGAAATTAAATTTAGGAACTATTATGTAAATATGTCAGTAGAATGTATTAATAATCCTACTATAGAAACCTCAAAATGAAACTAATAAATAACTAACATAAAACATAAACATAAATAACGTATTAGGAACTATTATTTAGCATTAATAATAATCCTATTATAGAAAACTCGAATAAAACCAACTTAATAAAATTGCTACAAGGACAATATAATATAAGTTCTTTCAGGAGTTTTAAAAATAGTACAACCGAATATTGGCAAACAAAAAGATTTAAAAACATTTTCTCTATTTTCCACAATTTTTCTGTGCGATTTATTATTGGCAATCAATAAGAAATCAATCATATCTAAGTTCTTCTTCGACTGAGCGTTATCCCACTAGGTGGGGTCCGCTTTCAGGCATGCTTTTGCCCACTTTGCCCGGTCTTGTGCATCCAATTTTCTTAATTTATTGGCTCTCATATCGGCGCCTACGAGGTCCAGCCAGCGCTTTCTTGGACGGTCGCGAGATTTAGCTCTAGGGACGGCGATGTTAAGACATCTATTACCGATGTAGCTTTGTAGTTTCCGTGCTACATGACCATACCATCTTAGACGGGCTTCTTGCAGCTTATCTCCGATGTCACGGACACTGAGCCTGCCGCGGATGTGATCGTTGCGTTGCCGATCGCAACGTGTAACATATCTAAGTTATTTATGTCCATATTATTAATATTTTAATTGAATAGATATTTTAAATCACGAAGAAAATAATATTGTGGTGGCAGAGATCCACTGGGTACCGCGCAAAATGAAAATTTTAAATCAATCAAAATAATGAATTTGTAAAGAAGATGCGGCACATCATCATCTCTAGAGTCGTTAGGCGCACTGTAAGAGTTAGTTGTAGATGGTGATTGCGTCCAGTGATCATCATAGTGGTTAGAATAAAAGGCATCACGACAATTTATGCGTATTTAACGGAGAAGGCATGGGAGTCGGTACACATTTTGGTGATGATATTCAAGACAAATTCCCAAAGCTAACAGCAGGGGAATTTTCAAAGTTGGACCGAGTTAAAAGTGTTAGGTCTAGTTGTTGCAATTGCAGGCGACGGTAGACATTATTTAGTATCTTTTACAGAATTTTCAGCAACATGGTGCAGCCTTATGGCTAGTTTTGTCAGTAGCAAAAACTAGTATTTATCATTATATGCCGGCTGCAGTATAGATAATCGACTGTCTCTTACAGTTCCATCTGATATATCAATCTTCCCATATATCAGAAACCTCTTGCCTAATTTTTTCAGCTCCCTGTGGTAGTGCTGTTATTGTACAAGCTCCACTATTGACACTGCCATTTTCTAAAAACAAAAATTAACATCATTAAAACGTTAAAGCAATTAACTACAGAAAACAGGTCTAAATAGTTTTATGTAGTTTTTTTATAAATACTTAACATAAAAAAAATTATTAATTTTAGACTTATATGGTAGTTTTCAGTTGAAAAAGGATATATATCTCAATGTCAAACCAAGAATAAAAGAACATTTACACATATACCTCATAATTTCAAAATAATTTCCCTCGAACAAAGTAACTTGTGCACATTGTCCCGATATATTTTACATGATTTCCGAATAATAAAGTAGCATGGTAAAATAATTAATATTATTGATTACTTATTAAAATGTATGAATTAATGTTTAATAGGTGTAATGAATTGATATTTCTTTTTTTGATTGGTTTTTGTAGTAAAATCTAACATTCCGAGGTATAATGTTCTATATGAATGTGGAACCGTTTAACTTAATTATTTAGCTTTAAAAATATATATATGTAAAAATTATTATATACAACTATCTAAGAGCAATCTATGTATTATAATTACAAAGCTGATGAAAGAAAATTCCATTCACTTACCTGGAACATCCATTTTTCCATTTTTTTTATCTCCACGGCATTTGTCGTATTACTATATTCAATTTTTTTTGGCTTTAACGAAGGGAAGATCATATGTTTTGAGCGTGTATTTTTAATTTTGAGCACATTTTGATTTTTATAGTAAAAAATAATAACAAAATTAACACGAAAATAGCAGATAAAAGTGCGAGCGTGTGCACACTATCATTTCGGAGAACATGAATACAACTGCAGATGTGACCCTCCGTTCGCGCTGATCAGGACAGTGAATACTGACACTTGTGCTGTCGGGCCCTTCTTCTTTGGGGAAAATAAACTACATGTACCTTTATTCGACTGGTATCTTTGGATCTACATAACTTTTTAAAATTTTGATTTCACTAGTAAATATAAGAGATCTTTTTAGGCTTAAAAATGCAATAAAAAAATTTTGTGCCATAATCATATATAACTCTATTCTACGTATAGGTCGATATTTTTTATTCGATGACAAGATAGCCCTTGACTGCGATCTCAGCTGATGGTAAGTGACGATGCAGTCTAAGATGGTAGCGGGCTAACTTGGAAGGGGTATAGGTTAGTTGAATTTACACTGCTATAGCAGTGTAAATTCAACCTATACCCCTAATCGGTTTCTACACGCCATCGTGCCGGAACGCTAAATCGCTTGGCGGCACGTCTTTGACGGTAGGGTGGTAACTAGCCACGGCCAAAGCCTCCGATTAGATACAATTTAGAAATTATAAATTCCTAAATTGCCACCGCCGGGAATCGAACCCGAGACCTCCCAGTTATAAGACCACAGCGCTCACCACTGCGCCAGGGAGGTCGTCAAATTTTTCAGCTGTCCTTTTGGGTTTCCACTATTTTTTTTAAACCACCCGTAGCTATTAGAGTGGGCGAAACAAAAAGAATATAATATTCAAATAGGTCAAGCCGTTTTGAGTTTTAGCGAGATTAATGAACAGTTACCATCAGGCATTCACATTTCACATCACAAGAGTGAAAAGTAATGGTTTTAAATGGACCAATTTGAAAGAAGCATCTGCCTGTGTATTTTTAGAAGCGATTCTCCAGTTTATCGTCAACATGAGGAAATGTTAGCTTGGCACGTGGGATACACGTGCGCCCTGCCGACGTTTATTTTTATAGGTAGGTACCTACCTACCTACTCTCCCTTTTCTATAAAGTTTAAAAATCAAAAGACATGTTCAATAGGTTAATGTTTGATACAAGTGTAAATTAAAAATTTAAAACACCCCCGACATGTTACACTTACAACATCCTAATCGCTAGTCGGCAATCGTTAAAATAAAAATATATAATCCGCCATTTTGTGGCGGCGGCCATCTTGGACCGATTTTCATCAAACATAGCTAAGAACATTCCCGACTAATTCACCTTTGAAAAAAACCAAATCCCTATCTTATCCCCTTAGGGGTTAAATTTTAAAAAATCCTTTCTTAGCGCATGCCTACGTCATAATAGCAATTAGCTGTATGCCTCAGCCCAATCCACCTTGTGGTCTGAGCTGTGCGTTGTTATATCATTAGGGTAAAAACATGCCAAAGATGCCTCACTGCGATACCTCGCGGTCGCGGTTTAGCTCGCTACCTCGATGCCACCTCCATGTAAAACAAATGTATGCAAACAGACGAGCGCGAACATGCCGAAGGATACCTCACTGCGATACATCGCGGTACAGCGAGGTATCTTCGACATGTTCGCGCTCGTCTGTTTGCATACATTTGTTTTACATGGAGGTGGCATCGAGGTAGCGAGCTAAACCGCGACTGCGAGGTATCGCAGTGAGGCATCCTTGGCTTGTTCCCACCCGATATATTTACATACTAGTTGTTTCAGCGTGATTGAAGGACAAACCAACAAACACTTTCGCATTTATAATATTAGTAAGGATTTAGGAAGTAATTTGATCGTTTCCGAGCGGAGCCTACGTAACAATAGATGTTGTTCAGATGGTCAGGAACTACGCTCTGTGCTCATCAGATTTGCATCGGAGTTTCTACATGGAGGTATAATTAAATATACTCGGAATATTCTAAGTTTAAAACCATTTCGCCATAAGTTGGCCAATTTTTAACATTTATTTTTTAAATTGGAAAACCTTGGCAGCAATGTTACGAAATAAGCGATTGGTTACGGAAGGATTTGGACGTGATTGTTAGCAGTTTTATATTATTTCCCTTAATTAACAACTATCTGTTTAATTGTTCTGTTCCAATTAATGATTGTGTTACGAGGTCGCTTGTTTCTTCTATATTTCGTTTGATAAACATGTTTGGATTTTTGGATCCCGTATCTACGTAATTTTTTGCGTTTGTACACATTCTAATTATTTATTACTAGAGAGCGTTATTTCAGAAAACCCACCGCTTAACTCCGAAAATTCAAAGATGCGTAGCTACTTCTTACTAATATTGTAATGTGTGTTTGTTTGTTGGTTTGTCCTTCAATCACGCTGCAACAGGGCTACGGATCAACGTGATTTTTTGCATGGGTATAGTTGGGGACCTGCAGAACGACATACGCTAGTTTTTATGCCGGAATATTAAAGACTTTCCGCGGGATTTTAAAAACTAAATCCACGCGGACGAAATCGCGGGCATCAGCTAGTACCTAATAGTAATATTTAATTATTTTTATTAGGTAGTTACTGATGTTCTAGATATTATGTAAGACATTGTCTCAAACCTTAAGGTGCGATTGAAGGCTAACTGTGGGTCTAACAAGAGGTACCACGCTTCACCGCTGGACCAAGACAGGCTGTCGAGCGCGACGTTCATACCTTCATACCTAACTTAACATAAGGCTCGCTGGTCGCGGGGCGTTTCAACTCCAATGCTGAGATCTATAGAGCGTGCTCTATATCTCTCAGCATTAACTCTATCTTAAGTCCTAGCTACTTAGCTAACCGAGATACAAATATGCTCTGACATAAAATAGTCTTGCTTTAACTCTGTCTTAAGTTTGAGCAGAGTGAGAGTGTGGTCTATAGATTTCAGCTTTAGTAGTAGTATTCTTTAATAAAAGCTTTTAAAAATGAAAGCTTCAGTGCAAAAGAAACACATGACTCTAATATTATAAAGCCGTAAGTTTGTATGTGTATTTGTGTGTGTGTGTGTGTGTGTGTTTGTTATTCCTTCACGCCATAATGAATGAACCGGTTTGGCTGAAATTTGGAATTTAAATAGCTCGTACCCAGGATTAACAAATAGGCTACATTTTATCCCGGATAAAATGTATCCTAATAATAACCTATGTTGCTATTTATTTATATCAATGTATTGCACAGTCAAAAGAAATTCGTTTTGAAATATCCCATTTTAGGAACACATTTAACATAATATATAACGTGATAGTACATATGGTATGTAATAAATGGTCTGTTATAGATGGTTATGGCTAACGGGTATTCTCAGAATGCCTTAAATTCCCACCCAACTATTAGTAGGTTTCCCGAGAATTCGATAGATATGCAATACCGTTAGAAGGCGCCCTTATTTACCATGTACCGTATATTATATGATTCAAGATAGGCACGGTACAGCTAAAGTGTTATTAGAGAGGCAAGTGAAAAGAAAATGGCTTGGAGGCTTTTACTCGTATGTAAATTTGTATTTTCTTATGATTTTAGCAATTTCTTAGACCGAAATTGATGGAGTTCTAACTCTATAATATACAAAATCTATGAGGATAATAAGTTTATCCAAAAACTAGGTATTCGCATAGTAAAAACTATGCATCCTAATTTAACTGTAGAGTACCTACAACTGCAATAAACATAAATAAAAAACAGAATATCGAAAAAAAAACAGAAATTAATAAAATACCCATTCATTTCCACTAAAACATACCTTATTTTTGGAAATTGTCGAAAACAAGAGACATAAAATGGCAGTTCACAAAAATGCCGCAAGCAAAATTAATAAAAAAAAGTGGTTTATAATTTTAGGTACCTACCACGCAGTCGTAAAACAGAAATACCTATTGTTATTTGGTGATAAAATCAAGTAATAAAACGATAAAATGTCATAAAAGATAATTTTGTAGCCATTTTGAACGTATAGCCATGAATGAATGAGTTGAAAAGAATGAAATACGCGGTTCACTTCAAGTTGGCCGTCGTCGACCGTTACAAAATGACGTCATAAGCACCCGTACAATTTAATACCATTGACAAAAAATTTTTTTTACGATAACAACGTCACGATACGACAGCAAAAAATTTAAAAAAAGGTAAATTTTAGGGAGGATATAACAAAGAATATATATAAAATAAGAATAATCACAAATTAACTTAAGATATTAACGGGCTTAATTTCCCAATCTTCAAAAAATGTTTAACTAACGTTGAAGTTTTAACATTTTTTGTATTGGCATTCTGTCAAAACGTCATATTTATTTGTCTCTTAAAGTTAACTTGTTAGTTGTGAATAGATCCCATAAAGGAGATCCTCCACGATCCATACACTTTTGGGCTAAATCTGAAAGTGCCGGCCAAAAAAAAATTTTGCTGTATTTCGTTAGAACTTGTCCCTCTAAACATTTTTTATTATGACACCAAAGCTGTAGAACCATTGACCTTGGTTTTATTTAAGTTTAAAAATCTGTATTTTTTCGAATATACGAAGAGTTTCTAAGGCAATTTTTTTACTTTTTTGAAGTTTTGTTAAGTGCTCCCTATCCAATCCTGACCACACACCTCAAAATACCACATTGTGCATCTTGGCTGGAACTACCATGGAACCCCAGATGGTGGAATGGATGAAACACCATCTCAGAAATGATGATTGGTATGGTTTCAGTGGACTCCACTTGCCACATGCCGCAAACCTCGTGAGCCAGATCTAGATACTTTCGTTTTTCTCTGTCTCCACTCTCACAAGGTTTTCGCCATGTTCGATGGTGATGGCCACTAAAAACACCCTCGACTGTGCCCGATCCATCAGCAAGATATCAAGCTTATTAACCAGAATCATCTTGTCCGTGATGATAGACCGGTCCCAGTAGAGCCGTGCCCCATCACGGTTAAGTTTTGGCACCGGTGTGTACTTATAGTTTTTCATCCAGGAAACCGTACTTCAGAGCTTCAAGCTCTTGGTGAAGGATTTTGGTTGCTTGGTTGTGCCTGTGGAAATACTCAGTGTTAGCAAGAGCCGAAAATCCCGATTGCACATGCCTAAGTGACTCACTGGAATGGCGACAAGCTCAACAAATGTTGATAGTGCCATCCTTTAGGATGTACTTTCGGTAGTTCCGCGTCTTAACTACCTGATCTTGTACCTTCGGTTTCCCTAAAGAGGTCAACGAAACGCAACCATTGCACGGACGCTTCTTTATCCACGTGAGACTCATTAAGAGAGACAAAACCATAGTAGACTCAGACAATCGCCCTGGAAGATACTCCACCGTATCCTTATCCGATCATCGGCAGCTGTCAACCGCTCATCGTGAAGACAAAGGATCGTGCTCCATTGCCCCATACACTCTCCGAGGAAGTTTCGAACTGTACTATCGACTTTGTACAGCTCAAGGATCCTCAAGAACCATGAATGGGGCACCGAGTCGAATGCCTTCATGCATTGTTAATCCAGGCTGTGGGGAAATTCCGGCAAGTTAGTTTGACCAGTTGGCTCGCGACGAAGTCGATGAGAAGGTGCTTCTTAGTACCGCGACTATTGTACCGACATCCGTTCTGAGCCCCAGACATTATACTATTCTCGCCTACATGACGGGAAATCTTTAGGCTCAAAACGGATGTCAATGTCTTATAGATGCTAGTAAGATATGTGATGGGACGGTACTTGTCAGCGGCATCGGTGGACTTTGGAGCTAAATGAGTGATTCCGTTGGTGAAAAGGCTCGGGAGTGCCCTTTGCTCGAGAGCTTCTTGGAATTGTTTAGCCAGATAGCATGGCAGAACGAAAAACCAGAAGTGATGCAGTCCAACATCCATCCAGGACTTTTCCAGTTCGCGGCCCGGCGCACCGCACCAAGTACATCCTCTGGAGAGATGGCGACTGGGTTCATCGGCTATATTGAGGCACATGCTTCCTCTACCGCCGCAATCCAAGAGCCCTCCTCAAGCATCCATCCATCCATCTCTCATCTTCCATCTCTCTTGACCACACTCTTCGCCAAAAGGCGATGAGGCCAGCCGGGCTCGGCTGCTGAGAGGTAGAACAGACTGCTGGGTACTCCAGTTTTTATTATTATTATTAGAAACATTTCATTTGGTAGGAAAAAATACAGATTTTTAAACTTAAATAAAACCAAGGTCAATGGTTCTACAGCTTGGGTGTCATAATAAAAAATGTTTAGGGGGACAAGTTCTAACGAAATACATCAAAATTTTTTTTTGGCCGGCACTTTCAGATTAAGCCCAAAATGGATGATGTCCTTTATTAGAATAAACTTGATATCAAATCGCGCTATCGAATTCGTTTAGTATGGCAGTTTCAATTCATGATAATTCAAATTTTATAGAACTAAATCGTTAAGTGATAAGGAAATCGTTTTAAAGGACAGCCTTTGTTGAAAAATGTAATCCAATTAACTTAATGGTGCCAGCGTTATTGCTACAAGTCTACAACACATTAAAAGCATTATGTAAAGATTTATCTGGTCAGATAGTAGTGTTCATTTTATAGAGATAAAAGGCACTTGTACATTACGCTAATATTGCCTGCAAATTCAAAATTTATTTATTTCATGTAGCCAACTTGTAGCTCTTATGATCTACCACCGGTTCGGAATGCAGATTCTGCTGAGAAGAGCCGGTAAGAAACTCAGCAGTTGCTCTTTTCAAAAAAAATATTTTTTTACAATAGGTAACAAAACTATGCTATGTAAACTATGTGTGCTTCCACAATGAAGCTTCAAAAATGCATACGTAGGTACACATTTCAACACAGGCAGACAAAGCAGACCCATTCCCGTTGGTGGCACCCGTTCACGAGCATGAAATCTGCAATGCAGATTTCAAAAAAGCATAAAAATAATTATAAATACTAAACAAGATAAAGTATCTATATGAACAACAATAAAAATTAAAAAAAAAAAGGGTTCCAAACCGTATCGTACAAGATTTAACACCAGCTATTATTACTTGTTACGAACGAGCAAAAACAAAAGTTTATTATTTGGACACCAATGCCATTTTGGTGGTGTAATCAGATACAAGTCTCTGAAACTATTATATATTGCAAATTGGGGACCGACTTGTAATCATAGATTAAGATAGAGGTCAGGTCGAAGATAGACATAGATAAAGGTCGATGCGTCATTTCATCGCTTTACTTTCTCAACCTCACTAAATATGACGCTGACTTTGGTTCTCTTACGGATCTCCTCATTTGATCTCGCAGGGATACTCCGAGCAAGGCTCTCTCCATCGCCCGCTGAGTTATCCCGATATTTAATTGAGATATTTTAATTTCTAGGACCAAATCGAGCTCCGTGCTGGGTTCGGACACCAAGGAGCCAGCGCCCGCGCCCTCGCCTGCTGACTCCGGCGTTTCTGAACTGAACGAACGAGATCAACATGACTACAGGTACGTACTTACTAAATCCGTACGAGGGACGAATCAGGGATAAAATCTGAAACGAAGAAATTCATAGGAGGACCGAAATCCTTACCGAAATCCCTACTAATATTATTATAAATACGAAAGTTGGTTTGTCCTTCAATCATGCAGCAACAGAGCAACGGGTCGGCGTGGGTATATTTGACGTCTTGGATTTCTTACATATTTTTTTAAAAACCTTACTCCACGTGGACGAATTTGAAGGCAAAAGCTAGAGTATAATAATGTGCATTACTGCAACTGTTTATAAATTATATTTTGAGGCTGTTTAACCAGAAATAGCGAAATAGGAGATTTGTTTATCAGTCGGCCATTCCATACAAAAGAATTCGTGACAATCAATTATTTTTTTTCATTTGATAAAACTAAATGCTAATATTTCAACGCTTAACATTTCAGCACAGCAGACCGTCTTCGCAGTCATGACGTCCGTCTGCGAGCGCCGCGTCTCATGTTACAAAGCTATGGCGGTCGGTCGAGAGATGAAAGAGATGCGGAGTTGGCGAGAGTTCGAAGAGACAGGGCGCTGCTGAGGCAGAGGCTTGAGGACACTGAGTGGAGCTTGTGCCAGAGGGCGGGGGAAATCGCTCTGTTGAAGACTCAGTTGAAAGATGCTCAGGTGGGTAACACATTACTTCTAAGTAACACATTAAATACGTTTTAGACAGCAGAGGTTATAGCTTAACAGGTTGAAGAAACTACCACGAAGCGAGTAGAAGTGGATGAACTAGAAACAGAATATTATGCTCTTGACTATGACGAAATAAACAATACTCGTCTCAGTTACTGCCCTACCTATCTGAGAGGAGCTAATACGCTATTTCTTAAAAGTTCCAAAGAGACAAACGAATAACGATATATAAATATTAGGAAGATGTCTGGGAGAAAAAGATACCTACAATAGGTGTGCACAGGGAGAGTAATATAATTGTATAAATTAACACCAATCTTAAAATGAAACCATGTAGACGGTACATATTGATATTGCTTTTGAAAGTGATGCATCGTCAAAATGCATTAGCGCGCAAAATGAAAAAGATATTTATATAAGAAGTGAAACAGGATAATTTCTTTAATATTTTTATTTAATTTTTCAGAACGAACAAACTGCCAAAGGCCACGAATACCTTACACTGAAAGCTGAGTGTCGTCAACTACGAGAGGCTATGGATAAAAAGGATAAAGAAATAATGAGACTGCGAAGCGAATCGGATGATAAGGACAAATCACTGAAAAGGTTGCAAGCAGAAGTCGACAGACTAACGAAAGACTTGATGGAAAATGTTACAGACTTAACTAAAACTAAAGAGAGCAGTAAAAACGAAATTGAAAAACTAAAGACAGAAGTGAAAGAACTAAGACAGGAACTCTCAGACGTATCTCTGAGTGGATACGAAGGTATCGAATGCGGACGAACTATGAGAGGAATCTACGATGTATGCAAGACTAATGAGTATCACTGGACATCCAGTGACAGCGCTTTAGAAGACGCAGAAGTACAAAGACTGAACGGTGAGCTACCGGACCCTTGTGGCGACCCATGCCCTGCCAGCGCTATGGTCGAACGACTCAAATGCGAGATAGAAAACAAAGAAGCTCAATTCAACAACGAGAGAAGAAAATGGTCCGAAGAAAAAGACAAAGTACTGAGATACCAGAAACAGTTACAGATGAACTACGTACAAATGTTCAAACGGTCGCGCAATCTCGAAGCGGAGATCGACGGCTTGAGGCTAGAGCTCGAGCTTTGCAATAAGAACATGAAGAATCTGAACCAACACAAAACCATAGAGTTGTAAATGTACCAAATTCTATAGAGTTAAATATTTATTTAGACGTTACTAATGCTTTTGTAAATAGTTTTAGCGTGTCTTGCCTTGTGTGGTCTGGATGGTTGTCAGTTACAAATATTGTTATTATTATTATATGAAAAGGTATGATGAAACTATTGATTTATGTAATAGTTTGTCTTTTAAATCTCAATGGAAAACTACTATGTGTACTAAAATAAATGTGAATCAATTAAAAGTAACGCCTATGCTCTCAGAACTAGCATACTATAAAATAGCCAAAATCTGGGATAATCTGTGAATTTAAATTCAAACCTACCTAATGTAAAAATAGTAATGTAATTTCAAGGGTTTTTAAGCTATTGCATAGCTTCTATCGCGGGCCAGCGTGGAGACCGAATCCAGAAATTCCGTAACGAAAATAACCTGACACGGGACTCCTCTCACCGCTAGATGGCGTTGATAAAAAATGCTATGCAATAGTTTTACCGCGGCAGTCCCCGAGTGCCACACGTCTTTTTTTTTACCCTCAGTATTGACAAATTTTACCGCCGGTTGCTGCCACCGCCATTTACAATAACTATTCACATCATCATCAGGTTATATTAAGGATCAAAACAGTTGTCACAGTAAACAATGACAACAATTTCTTAAGGTTGTTAAAAGATAATTTTCGATTTTGGATCTTAGGTTGAAATCTATAGATCCTCTCATTCATCCTCTATTTATCCTCTGATTAGACTCAAAACAGGGTTAAACGAGACAGATTGATGTCAGGACGTATTTGTATCTCGTTTTAACTCTATCCGGCTCGGACAGTGTCAGGAATCAGTGGGGTTAGCATAAGATTTAACACGATGGTTCGTATTCGTATACTATGACATTAGCGTCAAAGTAAAATGAACCTCAAACGTATTGCTTTAAAGTCACAAATTCAGTACAACCGATTTTAGTTTGGAGCGTATCCGTATACGTAAAGTTTTAAGAATGCATGAACGAAATTGAGCTCTAATCGTATGTGTTTATGGTTTATTTTACTTTGACGCTAATGTATAGTATACGAATACGATCAATCGAAATAAATATTATACTAACCCTACAGAGCACGCTCTATAGATTACAGCCATAAAGTCATGTATTCAGGAAAAGATAGTCCTAGTGACTAGGACATCAGTCCCATGTTGAAATACACGACTTTATTAGAAGAATACTCAATTGACAATTAATTTTAATATTCCATTTAAATTATTGTACCTACCTACATTTACTAGCATAATGTAAAGATTAAAACATAGTTATTTAATAACGAAGAAAATAATACTTACCTACTATTTTTACGAAAATATAACTAGCTATTGTAGATAATATTATTAATAATAATTGTTTTAAATATATATTTGTCTTTTATTGAAATGAAACACAGGAATTATATTTTATGTTTTCTTTATTATTAGGTACAATCGGAGATGTGCAATATCTACGGCCACACATTACTTTAATCGAGTAAAGTTAGTTACTTAAATATAACTTAGTACCTAAGTACTTAAATAAAGTAAAGACGACTTAAATATAGCTAAGTAGTTAGGTAGGTATGTCAGAAAAAATTGAGATCAGTTAGAAACAATTGAACACATGAAAATACCTCTTAAAGTATAAATGAAATGGATTGATTACTAGAATTTAGATCTTAAATTAGCAAGACCCAAATTCCTTGATCGAAAGCTAAATCCTTCTCCATGTTTATTTGCGGGGTCTGGAGGGTTTTTTATATTCTTTGCTGGTTCCACCTAAAAAAAAAAATAAGTAAAACTTAATAGGTAGTACCTACTAATTTATCTAGGTGAATTGAAGATGTGTTTCAAATTATTTAAGACTACTAACGCCATCTATGGAGCGCTTCGTGAAGTTATATTTTTACGATTACCTACTCTAAATCTGTGCGATTACCAGTCTATTTCGTTTTTTATTATCGTCAAAGATGTTTCAACCTTTTTTTTCAAAATCGATCCATAGGTTGAGTCGTAAAAAAACTAAATAGCTACCTTACTTATACAACAGCTATAGTACATTCACATTTAAAAATCCCGCCAAGATACAACTAAATATCGCAGTCTATCAGCCACTGTGCAAGAAAGAGACAAACAATCAGGGTGACCTTGAATATTATATTTTCCTTATAGCACGATTACTAAACACCAAGTCACTGCGCGCCAAAATTAAAAGAGCTGAAAATAAAGCTCGCTGCATACGTAACGTGCACGGGACGGGACGTGACGTGGACGGTACGTGGCCCGGACGTGGTTAGTAAACACGGACGGGAATTTTTAATGCATACGCAACGTGGCAATAACTCAGAACTAACGTGCTAGTGATGTGAACAAGGAAAGATGGATTTTTCTAAGATTGTAGCGAGCTAACTTGGAAGGGGTATAGCAGTGTAAATACAACCCATACCCCTAATCGGTTTCTACACGCCATCGTGTCGAAACGTTAAATCGCTTGGCGGCACGTCTTTGACGGTAGGGTGGTAACTAGCCACGGCCAAAGCCTCCCACCAGGCCAGACCAGAGACAATTTAGAAATTATAAATTCCTAAATTGCCCCCGCCGGGAATCGAACCCGAGACCTCTCAGTTATAAGACCACAGCGCTCACCACTGCGCCAGGGAGGTCGTCAAAGGTTGATACTATATACCTATTGATTTGAGCATAAAAAGTTCAACTGTAATTATTATTACATATTAAAATATAAGTAGAGATACCAATGCAATAAATTAATAAAATAAATCTGACCGTTTTCAGTGAGTGATAGTTCGACTGCAATTTTACGCCACAGATAATTTTTATATTTGGTGTCTAAATACTTTCAATGATTGTACACATTCAATTAGTTTTTCCATTCGTCCATTTTTGCTTCGTAGGTAAATACACAAACATCACTACTTAGCTCTCCGGAGCGAACGGGGCGACTGTGCATAACGCAGCGGAATCACGGACGGGACGGGGCACGTGCGGGACGGGACGTGCTAAACATCGTCGCCGACGATATTTTTCCCGTTCCGCGCGTGGCACGTTCCCGTCCCGTCCGTGCTCCGTGACGTATGCACAGTCGCTTACATTTTCTATGAAACGATGTTTCCAAAACTCCACGTCCCGTCCCGTCCACGTCCCGTCCCGTCCCGTGCACGTTATGTATGCAGCGGCCTTAAATTAGTATAACAGTGTATGTAATGTACCTACGTAGCTGCTAACAATATAGCCGTCCTTATCTGCTGCGAATATTGGGAATAGCATTTATTTGTGATATTTCGGTCTATATACATAGATAGGTTATAGGTACCAACTTTGCGCTATGCCATGAATCATAATGGAAACTGTTTCATGAATCATGGACTTTGCAAAGAAACAAGCTAGATTTGGTATAGTACAAAGTAGATGAAATGACTTGTCATTTTACTACTTACAAGGTACCTGGTTACCTGAGTCTATTTCACTTATTTAATATTTTATTTCCTCTAAAAAAAATGTATCCGCTTTTTTGCCAGCGACATCGGCCCTTTGAGTTTCCGGGATAACAATTATCCCATGTTCATCTCTAGGATGCGAGCTATCTCTGTGCCTCTTCAAGATCGCTACGGGCAGAATTACTTTGGTATTTAGAATAGAATAGAAAGATTTTTCTTCAAATAAACTTTTACAATCGTCAGGTGAATGGTTCGAAATGCCGTCTAAGCGAGAAGAACCAGAATTTGTATATTAGGACAGTGTTACCAACTTATCTGTTCAGTAAAATTGTAACTAAAGCCGATATTTTAAAGAATATTAGCCAAACTGAAGTTGACTAATATCCTCCTATCCCCTTCAAATAAGCGGAAAGCTTGTGCTTCGAGTGGGTATGACAATAGTGCAACGGGATGAGATTTAAACCTGCACCTTGTCAGTTTTGAGTTTTTGACCTTTAACTGTTGAGCTATTGAGGTTTCAAAATTAAAGCAGTACCTACTTCCTTGTTAATTTCTGAAGTAGAATACCTACAAACGATCCCATCATTTGAACAAATAAGTTGTTGGATCAATATCGATATTTTAGTATGAATTACGTCACTATTACGTCACTGTACCTGCGTAACATCGCCAATAACGGACCGTCTTCGCCACTTGTACCACCAATACTCGACCCCTAAAGTGATACAAGCCAGGCCGATTCCCATGAATATGACTATGAAAACACCGCCAATGTTCTGTATAGAGATGCCGTCAGACTGATCGTCTTGCTTCTCGCATTTGATGGCGTTGGGGTTGTTGTTCCACCAATTCTCCTTCAGCTTCTCCAGTTTCCGCTTGTTGAGGAGTTGGAGTATTCTGGAAAGTTTTGGCCAATATTGTGAAGGTTTGTAAGGAAGGTTTTTGGTTTTCAATCTTGCTTAATGTGAATTATGTAACATTAAATTACAAATGTATTAAGTATATTGATTGACAAATTATTTAATTAAAGTCTTAATACGCCATTACCAAAATCCAAACCAACAAAAAGATGCTTCAATATTGTCTCGACAAATTCAACATTATTATTATATATTCTACACCTAGAATAAATTTAAGTATGTAGTTACTTTTACTATATATTCTACACCTATTTAAGTAGGTACTTAAAAACTTTATAACGGTAAGGAATACTATGTTTTTTTTTGGGTTCTCTAGGGTTCTACATTAATGACAATAATTTTTGCCAAACACTACGCACAACGCAATTTTTTGGGCGTTACCTTGGGTAGGTAATAAGCCAGCATCAACACTTAGGAGTTAAGTATTAACAGATGAAGTCATACTTAAGCAAACAGCTATTAGTGATTCGTCGTTATACCATTGTTTTCACATAAAACCCACATGAAAAGAATAGGTAAGTAATGGGTAAGTAAGTATAATTATATGGCTTCACAAATCGACGTAATCGGCCGTTGCAGTAATTTATCGGTTAGTAATGTCAGCATAAGCGGAACAATCCATTTAAATTTCAATAGCAAGAGACTAACGTTAATATTGTAGCGCAACTGAATGTCACCCGGTCACCTGCCAGTGCATTATAAATTATGTAGGTACATTTTGCGTGAACGAATACCAAAAAAAATAAGTAAAATATAAAGGAGAAAGCGGTGAAACTTACAAGCAACTTTTACCTCACCTAGCTAAATAATATAGCCTCAGAATATTGATTGACATTCTCACGATCCGAAAAAAATGTCGATAACGGCATCCTTACATAGACAAATTATCTACTAATTAACTTTTCACACACCTAGTTAAAGTCAGATTTCAAAAAACCTCACTGTTCACTACGTGTGCGTTTTGTACCTACGTGGAAGACTAGAAGTGTTAAAGAAGCTTTCGGGTGGCCAACTGGCCAACCAATAGTCGTAAACAGAAGTGTGGATAGCTAAAAATTAAGTGAAAGAGCCGGTAAAGAAGGTAAAGGTAGGTTCTCTAAAGCAAGATATTCAGATTTATACACGATACATGGACGTTAGCCCTTGAAATAGATCCAATTGAACAACGTAGTCTTAGGGTCTTTCAGCTTTCAGCAGTTCAAAGAAGATTTTTATACTTATAATGAAAGACATGCCTTGTAGGTTCGTTTTAACAATATTATTGTGCATCAAACTTAACAAGGTAATCAACTTACGCATTATTAAACTGGTCTTTTAAAGGGGATCCTTGTTGTACTGCAATCGCATACGGCTTCCTAGAGAACTCATCGCCGACCATTTGCAAGTCACAGCTGGTAAGTACATGGTATCTGACGTCAGTTGCATCCCCAAGCCAAGCGAACCCTTCACTAGAACTCTTAGATGCTAGTACTCTTTCTATAGCTTCGTCTATTGAGTTTGGGAGACCGGCTTCCTTCATGGCCTGCCACATTTTGCTGTATTTATCTGATACAGGGTAGTCCCAAACTGCGAGTTTCGCGCGTTCCACGTCGCTTAGGCTGTCGTTCAGGCTCATTTCCTTCCATATCCTGGACAGAAGGAACTTTTTTTAATCGATGACATGTCGGCCCTTGACTGCAATTGCTCGTAAACAACGATACTTTCAGTCTAAGATGGAAGCGGACTAGTCTCAGTAGTATACAGTTAAACCCATCCTCGAACTAAATATGCTAGGAAAATTGTAGGTTAAAAAAATGTATCTACCCGCAGCATTAGATATTTTATCAGAATCCAACAACCTCTGGTTTTTACTAAACAAATGACAAATCTTAAAATACCCCAATTTGCCAACAACACTTTATCCAATCCTGAGATAAATTCTTATCAATTAACGTTATCAGACTATCGGCCATGAAACCCGAATGCCTGAAGATTTGTTCCGTCTTCAGTGAAAATATGTATTATCGAGGTAGGTATATTTTAACATTTTGGGGTATTATTGAGGTTAATCAGTGAATGAGTTCAATCCACTATCATAATAATATGTTTGGTAGCTATTTTTCGTATGATAAACTTTTTAATAAAAACAATAATATATTATTATTGCCAAGGTCAAGATAAATTCACTGAATAGATTTAACCAATCTTTTAACAGACTTTATTATTGTATACAATGAGTAGGTTCAGCATCATCATGATACTATCACTGATTCGGAATTTAATGTTTGAAGTAACTTCAAAATTGCCAATAAGTTATTTCTGTTTTCAAAGGAGAGACGTTATTATAGAGTTTGTAGGCCTTCTGGCGTAAAAACACTTACACCTACATAATACTAAATCATAGAAAAGATTAGGGGAAGCCTCTGCCTGGAAATAGGTTGGGTTATAATATAGTACCTATCATTTCACTTGAACTAGGCTTGTAATAATAATAAAATAATCAACGAATACTTACTCATAAAATCGCACTTCAATGTTAGCCATCCTTTCAAAGTAAGTCATAGCGGCTGAACCGTTGAGGGGAGCGTACTGAATTTTGTACTGCTTAGACAAATCGTCCAAAGACTCTATCGGGGTATCCAGACGAGATACAGTCAGAAAGGCAGCCAAGTTCGCAGTGTAGGATGCTATGATGATAAAGCTGAAACATTATTAACTTTATTTTGATTGATAATTGCAGCTATGATGTTGACGTCTGAAAATGAAAGAGCACCACCTAAGCTTCAGACGAATAACAGACGATAGAGGAAGAGAGGAAAAGAATGGCGTAATGAATTTTTGAGTCCCGAAGCTGAAATGGCAATGGGCGGAGCACATAGCTTGAAAACTAGAGATATCGGAGGGGCACGCACGATGACCTTACACCGGAAAATGCAGCGTTGGAAGATGCTTGCTCTCAAACATGTCGCTGGCAGCGGCTGGATACAAGAGGCATAAGGTTCTCTAGGCAATCCTTGCAACAGACTATCTACCAATGGATCTGTTATAGAAACAACGACAACAACGAATTTTTTGCTACTCCTGCATTGTTTACAAAGTGGATGGTTACGTAGTTCAGAGAGATCCTGAACCGTTAGGTATAAAATGGGAAACAATGCATGAAAAAAATTCTGTAGAAAGTGTTCTGTGTTCTGTAGTTTATAACGGCCATGAAAAAGTGCAAGTTAAATGCTTTTTATTGATATATCGCTCTTGATAGCTTTTATGCTCAAGCATTTGCTTTACTGCCCAAATCTACAGTTACCATAAAAGCTATCAAGAGCGAAGGTAAACATACCCAAAAAGCCACCAAGTAGCAGCCAGTAGACGACCGGAGAGGTTCTTAGGCGCCTCCCCACCACCCTGAGGGGTGAGTGACGTCATACAGAACCACAAGCATTCCTTCAGCGTAAACTCCCTTTTCTCTTCATCGTCTTTATACTTCTCGCGGTTGTTTTGGTAGCTGTATGGACTCCACTTATCGAAGACCCACATAAGGAAACTAAAAAAAAATTAACGAGTAGATTACGAACGAATAACGAATTGATTTTATTTAATCCTATTTATATTATATAGATCCAGTTAGGACAAAATGGAAGATGTCCATAGGAAAGTAACTGCCACGATAGAACCGTCATATAACTTGATGGGTGGTTGTTATTTCTATTGAAACTAATTATTACCTTGGCAACAAAATTATCTACAGGGATACCAACTCCTAAAAAAAATTAGCCCTAACATCAACATGAAATACCCCTAAATAACCCTAAATGCAATATTCAAAAGCCCCAAAAAAACCCCTGTATCTTGTTACCATTCAAGGCTAATGTTTAAATAAGTTTCCCGTTTAATTGAGGTGAATAAAAATAATATAACTTCATTTTAATTACATAATTCGGAATTCTTATAGTCATACAATATGTTTACATTATAACTGTAACATTTTTTGGAGATGGAGTAACAGTAACGCAAGATCCACCATCACGTTTTAAAATGAAAAAGGAATTATATATCGAAAAAGCGTGTTCAACGCTAATGAATTGAAATATTTTCAAAACGCTTTAGCTATAAAACGATTTTAAGCATATTATTCCGGATTCCGGACGTTTTGCTTTATTTACTCGTTTTGGTCAGTCAATTGTGTGACGCTTGAAAATTTGTTTATGCCCCTAAAAATAGCCCTAAATTTTTTTGGGCCCTAAAAAAATCCCAATAAGCAAAATTCCGCCCTAAATTTGGGGCTAAAAGCCCTAAGTTGGGAACCCTGATTATCTAGCAAAACAGCATGTTACGACTTACGATTATACGGCTCACTTCGATATATTGTTTATCCAACATATACACCACAATGTGGTTATTTAGGTATCTAATTTACATATCTACATTAGGTAGGCACGTTTAAGTACATTACGTTTACGATATAGGTATGTATGGGTGCTTAGCATTTTTAATTGAAAATTCAAGGAAAATTCTAATAAAATAACATTAAAAACAAAAAGTTTCTTTTATTTGTTCAGAGCTTTCGGCAGAGTACCGACCTATAGATACGTTGGGATGAATTATAATACAGTAAATAGACGTACCTACGTTACGTAGCTACAACTAAAAACGTAAGTAAACGTAGGTACCTACAATTAAAACAATAGTTTAATGTATAATTTTAACTCAAGAGAAAACAGAGAGTCCATCACGTCAAGTTTTTAATTTGAATTTCTTTTGATAGATTATTATGTAACCCAAGGATCCTCCTGAACTCCTGAGTGCTATCATCTCTTCAGATCAACTGATGGATCCAATCAGTGGGCCCAAGTAGGTTGAGCGATTTTTACGAAATATGCATTATTACGTAAAAATTGCTCATTATACTCATACGAGTCATACAAAATCACGTAACGTCCATACGTAACTTTTGGTTTAAATTAAGATTGTTTCAAACAATAGTAAACATAAACATAAATTATGTAAGTGTAACAATGAAAGTAAGTAATGATTACATAGGTAATAATGAATTACATTTGAATTAAACATCGTACCTACCTACTAACGGCGCGGGCGGCCCATTGCAAAAGTTAGTTAGGCGTTCTCTAAAATCTCTTCTTCTAATTGAAGTTTAGATTCTAGTTCGAATGGCATACGATTTAGCAGTTGATCAACTAAAACTGAACCGCTATAATACGAGAAGGAGATTACCTAATATAGAACCCTGACTACGAGAACATTTCCTAATATAGAACCCTAACTACGAGAAGAAGATTACTTAATATAGAACCCTGACTATGAGAAAATTTCCTAATATAGAACCCTAACTAGGAGAAGGAGATTACCTAATATAAAACCCTGACTTAATAACAGATAATCCAGAATGTTGTTTATTAAATACGCGGATTATAATTTCTGATGTTTTGTTGCATTTACTGAGACGCGAATTAAAGGAAAATGAAAATATATGATAATAAATTGGGAGAAATATATAGAGGAGAAAAAAAAGTTTTTTGTTCAAATAAACCTTTTCAGAGTGCTTTCGAAATATTGCGTACAAGTAAGAGAAGCCGGGTACTTTAACACCAATATTATAGCACTTCAAGTTAAACTATTCGAATACATCGATACATTATCAAGTAACGAGTAGTTATAGCAGGTTATCAGTTATCACTTATCAGTGATCGTGACGGACAGCGACTATCATAATATTAATAACCTCGACCGAACTGGTTACTGGCGCGACTCACTAGCATTTTATATTCCTTGGCTAAAGTTAGCTAACTGTACATTATTTTAACTGTATTTAAAGAAAACTGAGACGGTAGTGCTAATCTCTTGTAAAATGCACAATCTCTAAACTGAATTTAACAGATCTAAAGATAGTGCTATCCAAAAGAATAATGTCCTTGGAGCTGTAAATTTAAATGAAATGTAGACTTTAGAGATTGTGCACGATATAGTTAATGGGTAAGCACTATTAGCGCTAAGTTTTGTTTGTAATTTGGTAATTTGAAAATTGGGAAACTGCTTCAAATAAATTAAGACCCACTTTGAGTTCATTATGGAGAACTAACTTAGAGGTCTTACCAAGTTTCCTTGGCCGTCAAATATTGAAGAAATACCTATTATAGAATTTGGAAATCTATTATTATAAATTTATTTGGATTATAGAATTCAGAATCTAAAGTCATCACCAACAATTAAATAGAAGTAGACATTGAATCTCCCATTGTGTATTATGATGACAAGAATGGACTTACCTCGTGAAGAAATACGCAGCCAGGATAGACAGCCATACATCGTTCTCTAAAACGGTGAGGAATTTAAACAACGACGTCGGAGTCCTTGGCAATTTCATCAGAATAGTTATGCCGACCAGATCGTAATACGGGACTGTGAAATCCACAACGTTCTCCCTTTCCGCCATTACTGATAACGAAGTGAGCCCAATGTCAGCTCTTTTCTCAATCAATTCCTTGATTATCCCGTTCCAGTTCCCATTTTCATCCATCGTGCCGAAATTGCCATCTGGGGTCAAGGTTATTTCGTAATCGAATTTCACTATTTGACGGATCTCTTCTATCAGGTCGATACAATAGCCCTTAAAGCCCTTTGGGGCTTCATCATCTCTTATGACGAAAGGTTGTTGCTGCAAACAAACGGTTTGTTAAGCGGCTTGTTGTATTGTCTGAACAAAGATCTGGAAGATACCGTATTTTCAGTAAGAGATCTACGATTATGTCCTGCAATGTACGTCGATGAAGAACTCCTTTTCTGCATAGCTAAGCCTAAAACTGGTGATAGGAGTGAAGCAACGATTGTTCATATTTAATTTCACCCCCTAACATAAATCTCATGACAAGACCCCTCATAATCATATGATTGTCCCACACATATATATGTGTACCTACCACCTATAGTGTATACCCCTTCGATTTTCCTTGTACGACATGTAAAAATCAAAATGTCTCACACGTTAGAATAGTGAGACTGTAGACAGTTCCAGATTAAATTATGATCTTGTCAGTTCGAAAAGAACTCTTACATTAAGTTTAATACCTACCAATTTTAAATAAGTGAATAGACATTTGCTAGACAAGCGCATTCCACCTTATGATACATCATGATTTACCATCCCATCAGACGTGTGAATGCATTCATGCGCTAGCCAAAAAAATTAAGATCTTCACGAATGACGTAAAAGTAAACCACGCTATTGTTTACACAACTGTAGCTAAGTAAACCAAATGAATTTTATCAGAAGTTTGAACAATGGAGTTCATTTACCTACCTCGACGGTCACAATTCTGTAAACCAACTGGGCCGAATAATCGCTCATATTATCAGGATCGGTTAAAGATAAGGGGTTCAAGAGACCGGCTTTCCATGAACCCAAAGATTTGCTGCCTATGGATGCCCCGTCCTTAATAGTCACAGCTGTCAAGTCTGTGCTAAATTCCATAAAGCTTCTGCCATTCATTGGGTCGTCTTCGGGAATATAAAAGGGAGCATACGCAGGAGTTTCTTTTACCTTCGCCGAAAGATATAAATCATCATCATCATCATTTTTAAAAGCTAAAATAAGGCAACACTACTTCATAGTTCATAGTGAGTACTACCGTCTTCAATTCTATCTATGATTATTTTAGACCGATGCAAAATTAAACAAAAAAATATTTTGTGGTCTGTAACCAACAGCAAAATTCTTCTGCAGTCCTCTTATTGCCTTTGGAATGAAAAAATATCGGAACACACTGTGAAATTCCAAAACTCATATTAATATTATAAGTCACTCATCAGTCACTCATCATTAGGTACCTGTACCTAATTTCATATATTGTAAAATAAACTATCTGGACTTTGTATTGTCGTGGTGTAAGCAAGCTATTGTCGTGTGGGAAATCGTATATAGGTATATGGCAATCGGAAACATACCTAATAGGTACCTATATTTTACATGGTTATCATAATACTTTTTACATGTACCCTTAGGTGTATTCCGATTAGCCGATCGCTATGCCAAATTCCGTTGCATTGCAATTTACAATGCAATACAAGGCATAGGTAAGTAGTTTCAAATGGCACAGGTAGTTAACTATTACCTCTTGAAATGCAGTTCTAAGATCCAAGGTCCTGTTAGGAGTATTCTTACCATCGTAGTCATCACAACTGATGTATTTCATGTCATTTGGCCACTTGCCAGAATCCAGCAATGATCTGGAAATTCATAAAACGGTAAACTGTATGGAATAAACCAGGCTATAATTAGACGCTCTACATAACGCGCGTGTGCTAAAGTCTAAATCGGAAAATAAGTACGTTAGCACTAAAACAGTAGAGGTCATTACTTGATAGCTAAAAATGTTCTCAAAGACAGGTCGAAATAAAACGCGGAGTTGATTTCGGGCTCCCCGTTCATGCTGTACGTTGTTTTTATTTTCCCCAGGCGTTCTCTGCTCTTGGCGTCGGGCGTTGGCCTCATGTAGACAATCGTCGCGTCTTTGCATCCGCAACTAATATCTCCTTTGTCTAAAGATAACGCGAACCAAGCTGTTTTTCTGCCAAAATACTGGTTCTCGTTTGCAGCGTCTAATACATTCTTTATCGTCCTCAGGCTCCCCACGACGAAGAAGTTTACGATATCGAGCTCTCGTAAGCTTCTCAGTTGGGTCTTTATTTCGTCTTTGCTGAAGCTTTTTACTGGAGTTATAACATGACGAGTAGGAATATTTTGGAGCAGTGATTTGTATTTGTGATCCATAACTGCAAAGAAAGTTTAATTTATGAAATCAAGAATCCATTACCATCCACTGTGAGGGTCTGAAAAGTATACAAACCGAAGAACTCGTCAAAAATAATAGCAGCATTAGTGATATCTTGTTTGGTTACAATCGCCCTGATCGCTTCAGGCAAGATGTCTGCTGGGGGCATGATTTGTAGAAGGAATTTAGTCTGGTTCAAGGTGAGGGTACGCCATTGCCGTAAATCGCCAGCCTGCCCGAAAGATCCGGAAATTGTCGGCAGGGCGAGCGCCGCGGTAAACGACTTTATGGTCTCTGAACCCACGCCGGTCATCGTGAAATCTAAAACGATGTGTGGTGTTTTCTGCGCTGACAGCATATCGTTGTATTTTCTGCAAACTAATCATAAACAACGTTAGGTACTGAATGAATTGAAGAATGTTAATAATTTTTTTTTAATAAAAGTAAATCAGCCAGGCTGAAGTTGACTAATATCCTCCTATGCCCCCCAAATAAGCGGAGCGCTTGTGCTAGAAGTGGGTACGATAATTAGGCAACGGGTGGGATTCAAACCTGCGACCTTTCAGCTTTCAGTACGCACCTATAACCGTTGGGCTTTACGACCTAATTACCTACGAATAATAACGACCTTACTAGGCAGACAATTGGGTGCTTTAAATAGTGGCTTAGTTCCTCGATTAGGTATTAGCTACCTATATGGTGGTCTACAATATTATCATGAATTATGAGGTGTGGGCACAGCTTAGTAGGTAGTAAAAGCTGATTGGTGCTATTGTAAAGCAAATCGACGTGCAAGCTGGGAACACACAATCAGGGGTCCAGTACTCGTATGTACACCAATGAGTAGTTTCTTGCTCACTTTCATTTAGGTAAATTACCTAAGCATGCTTCTGTAAAAACTACTCGTGTACCTAACTAAATAAAAATTTCGTGCTCGCTTCGCTCGTTTCACTACTACTTAAAATACTATTAGGTACTTAAATAGTGAATATTTATTCACTATCTTCATCATCACATTCATCTATTGCCTACAATACCAGGTGAGGGTTTGAACTGTTTGTAAACGATTGTTCGTTATCTTACCGTTTTCTAAAAATGCTTTGGCGTCCGTTCGATTTCCAACCACGACTACGGGATCAATCGCTAAGCCTAAACTAGGATTTCTCCTTACATACTCCTTAGCGACTTCAAAAGCCTTTTCAGCCAGTGCGTTATTCTCTTCATTGACAATTACTAGAAAAATAAATGTCATAATTGGTCATCAGACTTCAGTCGTAAAATTTTGCAAGAATAATGAATACTTAATTTTAGAACTGTTAAGTGAATTTCGCTTAGAATACTTACAAACGTTGATATTTTGCGTAGTCTGTGAAAAAGAAGTGGTTATCAGAGAGAAAGCGCCAAAGATCGCCAGTAAGTCCCTCATTTTTTAAACTTGTAGATCTAACAGCTAAGTTCACGTCATATCATTTTGTACCGATGATAAGTCCGGGTGTCCTATCGACGATATACTGATGGAAGGAATAGTGATAATGACTCAAATGTTTGAACTATATGGTAACCAAGGCGATGTCTGGCCTTGGTTCGCCCTATGTAATTGGAGTTCTATACGCTCATCAAATACTAAAAGGGTCGTGTATGTATATCTACGGTAAATAATCGTAATAACATACGGGTACAAGTTATCGACTGTCTAGCTATTGCTTCAATACATAGATACTCACCCACTGTCTGTCCTTTTAGTTACTAGTTGATGACGTCACCATACTAGTAACAAACTCTACCTACCTAAGTAAATTCTAAAACACGAAGCTGCTTATTCTTTTTATATGATAAAATTATGTTCCCATGAATTCTATATGAATTTTTCAGTTTTCAGAGTCAGTAGTAAGTATCGTCAAATAATTTAACTTACTTAAAATAAACCAATTCACTTGTTTATCCAACAGACCTATCAAGTGCCAACACTGTCTATTTATCATTATTTCATAATGTAGTGAAGAAAACACAAGTTACGATTCGACTATTTATTGCCAGAAACCTTTTACAAACACTGACTCCACAAAAAGTAGTGTTAACTGTACATTCTACGGTCTAATACTAGACGTTATTCCGAATTACATTGAAAATCTGAACAATTACAATAAAATTGTAAAATAGTTTATCTGATAAAAGTTAGTCAAAATCTTACATAAATTATTCCTCAACTTGGAACATCTCTAAAAAATTGCTGAAAAAATGAGGATTCATGTATCCACATGGATAACTTACATTCGAGTTTGTAATCTATATCATCACATATTATTAATTATGAGAAAAGCAAATAAATAAAAAGAAATTGTAATATTAAAATCAGAAATATAAAGTCCCATAAAATCAAAAAGTAGCACACACAAAATATGAACTATCACCTTATTTGTCAACTTTGAACTTTAAAATTTTCATATCTTATAATTACTGGAGCAATGTGAACTCGCAAATTATCGAATTAACATCGAAGTTTCACTGTGGTCAGTGGCAGCACTCGAACGAGTTCACAGAGCGATCCGAAACCCAAGTAAAGGAATGTTTAAATGGTTAAGTAATAATGCCTATGTTAAAATAAATGTGCGACATTTAACTGCTAACTTAAATTTACAACTGAATTATTTATCTAAAACACATTAATTAAATCTTATCTTTATCTTAAATTCATGTATCTTCGGAAGCTGTTCATAAAAATCGCATCGTTCACAGAACGGATCGTGAATTGATTTCACAAAGAGTGAATTACTTTGGCAGTACCTACTGGCGGTTGTTTTTCCAACTTCCATATCAATTCAATCCATCCAAGGCCGAGGGTAAACCTGGCGGGATTCAACGAGAACAGCGGATATGCGGGATCCTGCTCCACAGCGATACACGACACGTTGTGGCATACCACAGATGCCATAGTTGGCATGGCATACCACGCATTAAGTGGAGAAGTGACAGTATCGCCGCTGTAGCACCTGCGCGCGCGAATCCCGCGCGGATGTTTCACTATAGACAATCCCGCACGCGATTTTCTCCTTGCCGAATCCCGCAAGATTTACCTCACGACGAATGGTCTGGTGAAGTACCGATACGCAAACAGCACTGGGATGTCAGCACGAGGTCGGTCCACCGCAGAGCACGTCCACAAGACAATAAAAATTTACACTTTACAGGTACTTTCTTCACAGGTAGGTAAAAATACACATTAGTATTCGTAAACCTAAACATAGTGCGGTCGCAAAAGGGCCCAACTCTGTAAATATAATAATAGAGTACAAATATGTAACAATGTATAAAAACTATAGTTTTGGCATTGTGTAAGGCTACATTCACACGACAGTACACTACGTTTTTATTCTTAATCCAGCTCAAAAAATAGGTACTATTTTTTGTCAAACAAAATAACATAGTTCACTTTCTTTTCGTGGCAAACCATGCACCTGCACATATGTCACTTCAATTTAGACAATGCACTTTGTAAACTAATTTTGCTAGTGACAATACAAACCAAGGAGTTTCTTAGATGAGATGACTTGTATTGTCTTTCAACGGTATTAACTATAATGTTAAGTAATTGTAAAATTCGTCTCTTGAATCGTTGCTTTTAGGCATACCAAATATGTATAAATAGGTCTTTTATATGTGCTTTTCTTGAAAATGTTATGCATATCCACACCTAAAACTTTGTATGGTAATTTTAATGTGGCAATTAACTGTTAGATAATTTTTTTGAAAAATTGTGATTTGAGATAAATAGGTAAAAAAAAAAGATACCGGCCGAATTGATAACCTCCTCCTTTTTGGGAGTCGGTTAAAAACGTTTGGTGTAATGCCGTGTGAGCCCACCCTGAACGTATAGACTATAGAGGATATGTGGCAGGGAGTTGAGCCCTATTGGTCGGGGTGCGGTGCGCGGGACCGAGAGGGCGCGCGGCACTTAGGCGGCGGCTTCTTCCTCGGCGGGGGGCGCGTCCGCAACTTTCGCCTTCTTCTCCGGCGCGGTCTTCTCTGGCGCGTCACCGTTGTCCGTTGCCCCCGATTTCCTCTTCACTCCGGCCTCTTTCTTTTCTGTAAATATAGAAAAATAGAAATAAATTAATATTGTTTGTTATATATCGAAACCCTACATCAACATGTCTGCAGCATTTGGTAAACTGCATAAGATATTGCAAGTAAAAGTTGTCTCTCTTTCTATCGCATAACTCTTATCCCTTCGGACCATGTTAGACCATAGAATTAGCCTGATGAATCAAGCCTGTCAGATACTTGTAGCTTTATACCTAAAATGTAGTCCCTGCTAGCCAGGTTCATTGTGTTGTGAAGGAGTAACAAACACACGCACATACAAACTTTCGCCTTTATAATATTAGTGTGACACTGTGATTTACAGTATTTTTTATTATTCTAATAAGAATTTCCAGAGTTTGAAGAAAATCCAGGCATAATTTTGGTGACCTCATTTAGTAAGAAATATACTAGAAATTAAAATCACTGACACAAGAATACTCTATTCAGAACTCATTCCGTGACTACTTTCTCCTAATATGCGTTTGCAAAAGAATGTTTTTCCTTTCATTGTTAATTACTAGTTAGAGTGGACATTACAGTTTAACAAATTTCTGCAAGATCTTATCGCATCAAAACATTAGATCAGCTATAGAATTTAATATGAAAACATTCATATTTTATACTTGTACGTTCACGGTCTAGATATCACCTATCTATATTACATAAATACAATAATAAAGATCTCAATTTAATCTCCAATAGATCACACACAGGGAATATTTGACCGAGTCAGATTTCACTATGGATTTCAGGCTCAAATCGGAATAAGTTCCTGTTGCAATGTTGTACACCCTTCGCTAATTTTTTTTTTTAAAGAATATTAGCCAAGCTGAACTTGACTTATATTCCCCTTTCTGCTCTCCAATAAGTGAAAAGCTTGTGCTAGGAGTGGGTACGACAATAGTGCAACAGGTGCGGTTCTAACCTACAACCTTTCAGCCTACATTCCACACTTAACCATTGGGCTACTGAGCTAATTAGTTCATCGTCATGCACATTCGAAAACATCGTGGAGAACTCAAGCATATAATTATGTTTCCTCACTATGTTTTTCTTCACCATTGAAGCATGTGATATTTAATTGCTAAAAGGCACAACTCTGAAAAGTCAGAGGTGTGTGCTCAGTTTGAACCTGCAACCTCCCAAATGGGAGACAGAAGTCTGTAGTTTTTAGGAGTGATAGCCAATTAGTTAACCTTAGTTAATTAGAGGCTTACTTTGAGTGTGAAGAATAGGAGCAAAGTTTAAATATACCTAAAAACTGATTTAAACAAACCTGGCGCTTCTCCATTTTCAACAGCGTCACTGCTGTCTTCATCAGCTTCTCCGTTCTCCGCAGGTGCATCATCGTCTTTGTCTTCCTCAGGTGCATCCCCGCTGCCATTTTCTTCCTTGCCGTTGCTCTCTGCAGGTTCCGCTGCCTTTTTGGGTGGGGACTTCTTTACCGGGGACTCTTTTGTCGCCTCAGTGGAGGTCACTTCCTCGGGTGCTGCGTCACTGAAAATGGATTATTGTTCAATCAATACTTCTTCAAAACTTTTCTTAATACCATTACGGGCTATTGTTGCTAAAATTATGTATCTTTAATCATATAGCAACCGATTGATGTAATTTTTTGTTAAGGGTATAGTTGAGAGCCTGACGTTATATTATAGGCCAAGGTAAGCGAGAATTTTTTAAACACAAACAAAGGCACAGGCACCCTATTTAACTTATTTACCTTAATAAATTCTTTTTCAATAAATAAGTTTGGTATCACTTCTTCTATCAAAAACTTGATTTTATAGTGTACAGAAACTACTTTATATCTAATTACAGTAAGTAATGTACCTTACGGTAGATTCCAGTAGTATTTTCCAATAAAACTAAGATTTTCCTTTATTATTTAGTTATTGGCAAGTGTGCAATACCTTGTGCTAAATGCATCAACATCACTACACTGCCATTATACTATAACAGCATTGCGAAGTCATAAAATGATTACCTACTTATAAATGGATTATTCAAGGTACCTGTACTCGGCAAAGTTCACAGCCTGTTTAACGTACGTAACTAGCGTTTATCAAGTGGGGCGATAGAAAGGAAGTGTGCCAGAACAAAAACCGCGGCATTTGTTGCGCAAGGCTGCCTGCATGCATGTGGGAAAGTTACGTGGAAATTGAACGTGAAGTGTGAACGCTATAAGGCGCTAAAATGTGGTGAATGAATTATGTGACTCGCTGCAGTGGCTCGCCTCGAGAAACTGTTTCCAAGCTTTAAAAATAACTACAGTGACAACGCGCGGCCCTCGCGAGCGATAACGTAACCGCGGAGTTGCAAAACTCAACTCGCGGTGAATTTGAAACAAGCGCGCCGATGACGCTAGCGCGCCGGCACGCCGCGCACCCAGCGCCATCTTGGACAAGCGTTAATACCGGCGTGCTTTCAATTTTCCCGTTAAATTTATGCACGGAAACACCTTTATACACTTACTAATTAATTCCACACACTTGTATAATAATTGAACACCGCGCACAAACACAGTTTCGAATTAAAAACTACTTATTTTCAACTATGTTTATTAATTTGATTTTTCCCGCGTGTCGCTGGTCTTACAACTTATCATCAAATAACTATCACAAATACCCACAACGAGTAATAAACATGTTAAACAATACTCATTTATTCTAATCAACACAAAAACGCTCAAGTTAATTCATTTTCTAAAGGAAAACTTAAGAAACATAATAAAGGGAAGCCATTTTGATCACGTTTTTATAAAGCCGCCAAAAATAAAATGTCATACTAATTCAAATATTTAACTTGGTTATGCACTTTTAACTTACTTCTTTTCGACGGCTGCGTCTGCCATTGTTAAAGGTTTTGAAATTACTTAAAATTGTAATTAAAAAATATCCGGCACGTGCTCCGCAAAACGTACAACAATGTTCACTCCACAAACACCGACGTCCAAATGAAGGAGAAGGAAAATATAAAAGGTGCGCGGCATTCGCGGGGCCGCGCATTTCTAGTGACGTTTACGCGCCAACTTCAGATTATGAAACAGCATTATCATTCGACACACGTGTAAAAGCGAAACCACTATAGTTGCATTGTTCATTTTCAAACAACCTTGAATGTCTTGTCAAGCCAGGCAGGGAATCATCTACCTTGCTCTGTCTTGATTCAAAAACAATCGTTAAATATTCCATAGCGCGGAAAAAAAAAATATTTTAATTTTTCGTTCTTTTAATTTATTACGGTATTAAGTAATTCATTATGTTATCACGTTTTCCATATTAACTGCAATTCAGGAAAAGTTATGTAGTACCTATTTAGTTAAAGAAAACGTGGAAACATAATAATAATTTAATACCATAGTGCCGTAGTATTAAAGGGACGGAAAATTAAAATGTTTTCTTTAGTAGGTACGTAGCTTTACCTACGAAAGTTTGCTTTTATTGCAAAAAAAATTTAAGTAATTATTAATTATTTGGTAGGTAGGTAGATAGGTACCCTACTTACTTACCGGTTGGCATGTGACAATATCAATTCATACATTTTTAATAGATCTAAGTAGATAAAATATACAAGTGGGTATAAAAGCTCTTGGAATGTTAATTAAAATAATAATTAATTAAGTAAAATTGCAGACATTTAGGCAAGTAGGTAGGCGCTTATTAGCTTCCAACATCAGTATAATTTTACTTAGGTCATGCTGCTGTAGTTTCAAAAGTTCGTTGCCTTAGGCAAAATGACTCAAATGCCAACCAAAAAGTGATTTACCAAGTCCGGGTAAGTACCTATATGTATATTAATTGTTAGTAGTCCAGTCAAAATAGACATTTGACTTAGGAAAAATTCGCATAGAGCTGAAAATTGGCAGAGACGTTAAATACATCATTATAAATGAAATGTCAAAAATCCCCTTCGATCCTACTTCTGCAAAAAATTTTATTCAAGGTCAAAAGTATGAAATTAAGGTTTTTTCCATTTTTCTCGAAAACAGTTAGTATTATCGTGAAAATAGGTCAGACATAAGTGGTAGAACATACAATTTTCTACAAAAATGGTCCAGTCACTTTTTCTCTTACGACTCACCATTCATGAGATATCGCGGTTTTAATCATTAGAAAATTCATATTTTACATAATATGCACACATTTCCGCAATTTCCGCACCACCTATGAGGTAATGTACTTGGCGCATTTTTTTAACGTGGTTTCCCCAGTAGGTATACTCCACGATCTATTGTAATAAAGAAAGTTTGATCAAATCGTATCCTATTAATTGAAAGAATAGTAATATTGCTAATGATTAAAGTGGAATAGGTTGTTTTTTTCTACATGTTATTATACAGAGTCACTGAAAATGTGACGCATTCCTTTTAAGGGGTTATAGATGGGGGTCAAAACTAATCGATTTTGTTATGTGATATTGTATCCGAAACCTAACGGTTAATGAGTTATTTGAAATTTTATAATTATTGGTCAAAATACGATTTAGGCCAACTAAAAATGTAAATTAAAAAAAAACTATGTATCTGAGTGAGGTTTTTTTGTTACTTTTTGTCAGAAGACATCCCAAGTTTTTATAATAAATACAAAAATTATCAAAAACTACAACCGTTTTTAAAAATATTGACCCTTTAATGAATAATTAAGATATTTTTTATCACATTCATCGAAAGTAAACACAAATTTAAAAAAAATCTTCTATGTAATTAAATCTGCAAAACATTTTAAAAATATCTCCATCTATCTAGCTTTCAAATGAGGTATTATAATGGCAAATAGCTTTTGTAAACCACTTGTTATTGAGAAGGGAACAATAAAAGGTTGATATTAAAATCAAATTATGAATTTATTAATTTACAAATCTTGTTCGAATTGTGAACCCCTATTTCTAATACATGCTCGCGTTCTGTGACGTAATTCACCTACTGAAGAAACCACGTTAAAAAAATGCGCCAAGTACATTACCTCATAGGTGGTGCGGAAATTGCGGAAATGTGTGCATATTATGTAAAATATGAATTTTCTAATGATTAAAACCGCGATATCTCATGAATGGTGAGTCGTAAGAGAAAAAGTGACTGGACCATTTTTGTAGAAAATTGTATGATCTACAACTTATGTCTGACCTGTTTTCACGATAATGCTAACTGTTTTCGAGAAAAATGGAAAAAACCTTAATTTAATACTCTTGACCTTGAATAAAATTTTTTGCAGAAGTAGGATCGAAGGGGATTTTTGACATTTCATTTATAATGATGTATTTAACGTCTCTGCCAATTTTCAGCTCTATGCGAATTTTTCCTAAGTTATGACTTATTTTTGTCTATTTTGACTGGACTATAGGTAGGTATAATATTGATTTTTCCTTCAATTTCGCAGCAACGAAGGAGCAATACGGATCGACGTAATTTTTTGCATGGTTAGTTGAGGACTTGCAAAGTGACATAATAATCAGTGGGGTTAGTATAAGATTTAACACGATTGATCGTATTCGTATACTATGACATTAGCGTCAAAGTAAAATGAACCTTAAAAGAATTGTTTTAAAGTCACAAATTCAGTACAACTGATTTTAGTTTGGAGCGTATCCATATACGTAAAAGTATAAGAATGCATGCACGAAATTGAGCTCTAATTCAATGAATTATGGTTCATTTTAGTTTGACGCAAATGTCGTGTTATACGAATACGATAAATCGAATTAAATCTTATAGTAACCCCACTTACCTTTTAATTCCGAAAAACAGATGGTTTCCGCGGAATTATTAAACCCAAACTAACTCCACGTGTATGTAACATAGGTAATGTAGGTTTGTACATAACACATTGTACATAAGCGCATCTTTATTCCCTCGTTGTTGAGTCAGAAAAGTATCAAGATTTTAAATTTTCGTGAAAAAACAATTTTTAGAAAAGAATTTACTTACTTAGTTTAATTTAAATTAAACTTTATTCCCCTGTAATAACGTGTATCGGTTGAAATTTAACAACAATCTTAAAGTGGCATACGATAAAGGTCGTTGGCTTTTGAAAGAAATGTTGGCACTCGCCGATGATTTCGTCAGAATATTATAAATTCGTTAACCAGAACAGTCCGGGCATTTTTAAACTTTTGGCAGGTAAAAACCTTGAATAAAGGCGTTCGCTTTTAGTTTTATCGTGGCTTTACCAGCATTTTAGCAGTTCGGCATCTAGGTAGGTAGGTAGACACTTTATTGCCTCCTAGTCGTCCGCGTTTCGGGATAAAATGTAGCCTATATTATGTTAATCCTGAATATGAGTTATCTCCATTCCAAATTTGAGTCAAATCGGTTCATACGTTTTGGCGTGAAAGAGTAACAAACATACACACACACACGCACGTACGTTCACGCGCACACATACAAACTTTCACCTTTATAATATTAGTGTGATGACATATTTAGTTCCCAGTACTTTGTATCAGCACAAGAAACTGCTTTCATTTTGCATGACACAGCCTTCCCAGCGTAGGTACCTACTTACTTGTACTAATTAATTTTATTAAAAGTTAGAGTGCCATAATAATTATGATGTAATACAACGTCTACACATTTCACACATTGCAGAATCACTGGGCCTAGTGGTCCTGTAAATTGTCAAAGAGGGACATTGGATTTCTATTTCTTTTTTGTAGCTCAAGAGCCGTGTTGTTTTTTTCCTAAGTATGTACAGTACAGTAGCATAAGATTCAACGAGTATTTTCATACTTCGCAACATCCTTATCGCTCGGCTTTGCGACTAGCGATTCTAATAATTGTGTTAATTTCATTTAACTGAAAAGCAACCTTTTGACCTTAATGATACGGTTTAAATTCCTTTGCGGTTGAATTCCACACGTAATCCTCACTTTAATTTATTCAGTAGTGAAATGAAATTAGCTATATTATTAGATCCACCGCAGTTGTATATCTAAGCGTATCTACTTGGAAAAATTCAAGTTGGTACATGGGTTCGAAAATCGGATACCAGTGAACCTTTTGCTGCGGAGGCAAAATCACCTGTGAACGGTGACTTGTCGGTGTTTACACGGTTCATTTTAGATGAAGATGACTTATCGATTAAGCCGCAAATGAACTGTACTGTCTAATTTGGGTTTAAAAGTAAAATATTCACAACGCGTGTGTCTATAAACAGTAGATTTTTATTCTTATCCAACAGACTTAGAAGTTACCTACCTACCTACCTCGATGTTTGTTGTATTTTGCGGTGTAAAAAAAAAACACTTTTTGTAATAAAAACGCTGTCCATCAACATTAAATAACAAGTCAGACACGTTAATTAACGGTGCAGGCCAAGCGAATGAAGAAATATTATATATTTTATTAACATTATTATATTGCACTCACGCTATACTACATCAAGTAATACGGCTTAAGAGTGGGTATAGGTTACAACTGCTTATGCCAATTCTCAATGTTAAACGGATTAAAGCCCCATACTCTGACGACAGATGACACATTTCAACTTGGCTGAAAGCTGGAGAGAGGGATGAAGGAAGGTAGGAGAGGAATCTGGAGAGCTTGCAGCGCACATCCCCGATCCTACAATAAAACCGAAAGGTTTCCATCAGTCTCGTAAGTTGTGGTGCCGTCTGAAAAGACTACGAACAGAATATGACCGCTCCACCTACCTTTTGCATAAATGGAGGTGGAGACCTTCTGCTCTCTGTAGAGGACGAGATGTGCAAGGAGGATCAAACAATGGAGCACATCATTCGGCGCTGAACTTCTCGTGTCTACCAAGGATCGTCTAAAGACCTTTTTGACCAACCTCCTGAGTTCGTCATTTGGCTGGGGAATTTGGACATTGAATTATAATTTTATAAAATACCTGAAATTAAATCATGACATTTACATTATCCAGTAATAATTTAATAATTATAATCAACGCTTATTTTGCCTTTATGCCATACGATTAAATAAATGATTCTGTTGTGTGTCTTCTCCCCAGTCAATGGGAAAGTGTAATGCAAGAAAATATCTACAAAAACTTACAAAACTCAGCTTTTATTTTATGACCGTTGCTTCTAAAATATTATATTATAAAAACATATACTTACTTAATCATTTTTTTTCTAGATGATTATGTAAGTTAACATTAACAAAAAATAATTTATTGAGCATTTTGCAATTTCTATTTTTTTGATTGTTGGGATTCTTGAAAAAGCTAAATAAAATGTAAGTAGATATTTATAACCTTCCTATTGCCTAATTAGGTACAGATGCCGTATTTGTTATAGTGTAGGTATAGTTCTTTCATTTCACGAGGACTCGTGGCTCATTGTTGTGTGTGTGTCGTATCTGTATAAGTGTGAGCGAGAACTTGCTCGCGCCTGACCGCTTCCGCTTAGGCCCCTGACAGGCACGCACATTTACGCAATGTGCATGTTCACGACGTACATTGTGTTATTTTATTTCAAAATCGGACATCCCTTTTTTATGATACTAATCGAAACTTTAAGCTTTTTTTAATGCTAGAGTAGAACACCCAGAAGTTAATTCTGTTTAGAACCGGAGTTATAAATTTTTTTATGGTTACCAGAAAAAAACTAAGAAATGCTGTAACTTTCTATGTAACGAAAGTTTGTAAGTTTCAATTATAGCATGCTATAAAATCAATAAAGTGCTATTTTTGGAAACATATAATTAATTTCTAAGTGAACAATAAAGGAAGATATGTTTTTTTTTAACTAATTTTGAAATTAATTTTTTTCTCATCTTTGTATAGATATTAGCATCTAATTTTCACATATTGTATTTATTAGTGCTATGTTAACCCGCCTGTATAATATCAGATACGTAACACTTAGGACTTCGGAGTAATTGAATTTTAAAAATTTCATTTTATGCAACTCAATAATAATCCCTGAAAAACATAACCCTCCGTTTCCACAGTCGGATAAAAATTCTTTCTTTTAGCCACTTTTTTAGAATTTTCTCTCGTACATTTGTAATTAAGATCTTTGTGACAACCCTAATATCATTGAAATTGCAAAATCTCATATCTCCAATGTCCTCATAGATTTCTGTGTGATTTTTTTTACTAGTAACAATACAGTTACGAGGTATGTTTTCAGATAGATATCTACTGCTAATCGTAAATGGTTTATGAGAAAAAAAATAAAATGTAAAAATCACAAAATTAAGAATATTAACTTTATTATTAATACTAAAATTATTTTGTTTAGCTTATAAAATGCCCTGTATATAATGCCACTTTGACCTATAAATAATTGTATAAATATCATATGCAATTCTTTTATTTCGCCTTTTTCTGAAAATACAGAATTTTCTAAAAAAAAATATTACTCCGAAGTCCTAAGTGTTACGTATCTGATATTATACAGGCGGGTTAACATAGCACTAATAAATACAATATGTGAAAATTAGATGCTAATATCTATACAAAGATGAGAAAAAAATTAATTTCAAAATTAGTTATAAAAAACATATCTTCCTTTATTGTTCACTTAGAAATTAATTATATGTTTCCAAAAATAGCACTTAATTGATTTTATAGCATGCTATAATTGAAACTTAAAAACTTTCGTTACATAGAAAGTTACAGCATTTCTTAGTTTTTTTCTGGTAACCATAAAAAAATTTATAACTCCGGTTCTAAACAGAATTAACTTCTGGGTGTTCTACTCTAGCATTAAAAAAAGCTTAAAGTTTCGATTGGTATCATAAAAAAGGGATGTCCGATTTTGAGGGAAAATAACACAATGTGCGACGTAAGCACAAGCAAAACGCCTGTAACTTCGTGAGATAAACGTACTATACATATTCTGACTTAGTATTAATTAGAATTTACTACAATAATAAGAAATTAACCTGTTAACATTGCCTGTAGTTGTTACTATGTAGTTCCAGTTCCATTATTATAGGTGCCTATAAAATACAGCTAAGTATGTAAAGAATTTGATTTTAAACTCTATCATTTGCGCGATAGAGCTTCTTATTGCATAGCTACAAGTTTAAATGTAAATGGCGGTTGCCGCCTGCCGGTCCTCGAATATAATTTATTGAGTAATAGTAATTGCACGTACCTATCTACTGCGAATTTATCTTTTTATACTTAAATCTTTTTGCAACATTCTTCTTGAGAAGTATGCCAAGGTTAGATCTGAATATATAGGTAGTTGACCCAAATTAGACTAAAATATAAAGCTGCATCCGCACGCTTGGCAAACCTCGGCAAACCTTCACAAACGCAAACGTGCGGATAGAGCGTTTGCCATGGTTTGCCTAGGCTTGCAAGCGTTTGTGGCCGATCCATCGAGTGTCGGTCTTTTGATCGCAAACCAAAGGGAATTTGCCGCAAGCGCTTGCGTCTCCGTCCACACGTTTGCGCGCACTCAGTCTCGTTTGTGCACTGGCGGCGATTAGACGTGTTATTGTATTACGATTTACGTATCGCACCTTTAGAAATCTTCATTTTGTGAGTGGGTAAAAACGTAAAATGAATGACTGGTCGACTGAAGACTTTTGAAGACGATTTGTTTATATAATTTAATTAATTAATTAGTTTTATATATTAATAATAATAAGTGGCGACTCCGCACCGGAAAATGGTATATAATGGTATGGTAATAGGTGGACCGACACCATCAGGCGACCCTCAGGGAGCCACTGGGTACAGGTGGCGCAAGACCGAAGCCTGAGGAAGTCCATGCAATAAACAGTCCAGCAGTGAACGTCTATCGGTTGATAAAGAAAAAAACAAAATATCTATTGAGTAGGTACATACTAGAATAGAGTAGAATATTTTTTTTATTCAAATAAATAAACTAGGTAGGTACCAAGTGTTTTCGAACATACTACTAGCTACTACTACTAATCTATAATATTATACTAAAACTGTAACTGGACAAATTGTGCACATGAAATATGTTTTGAAAATTTTAATTAGAGGACGCTTTACTATCAACTAGATGACGTCCGCGACTTCGTCCTCGCGGATTAAGGTTTTTTAATTCCCGCGGCAAGTCCTTAATTTTCCGGGCTAAAATGTAGGTATGAGCTATCGCTATTCCACATTTCATTCAAATCGGTTCATTAGTTGTGGCTGAAAGAGTAACAAACATCCATCCATCCATCCATCCATATTCCATTTTAGTAGGATTATTGATCGATACTGAGCTTTAAACATTTGTAAAAATAACTTAAGCCAAATAATAAAGCCGACACAAGTTCGACGTCCGTCATGCTTGCCTGTTCAGAACATACAAACGCCCTCGCAAGCGTGCGGATGATTCCCAAATTCAAGGCAAACGTTTGTAGAGGTTTGGCGTTTGCCGTTTGCCACAAGCATGCGGACGCGGTATAACGCTGAGGTCCTAGAGAAGTACCTATGTCCTTAATAGACTTGAAACGCAAGCACCACACGTTAGCCCTATGTAACACAAATGTTACAACGCTGGCTACAATAGGTAGGTAGTGTACTGCCAATATACCTACGTGTGATGTGGGTCGTAAAATATAGCATTCGCCCTACAATATGATGCATCCACTGTCGTGTTGTTATGTGAAGCCGGCCTAATCTAGTTTTTATATTAGTCAGAATTAGTCTTAATTAAGGTGATATTAGGGTACCTACCTACGCGAGAGGTCTTATAATTATTACCCGACTGCGCGATACAAAAGAGGGTAATGTGCTTATCAGTCTATGTAGGTCATCGATATATATGTAGGTATGTAGGTTTGTGGCGCTCTGGATACCAAACGTGTACGCTTCTGTACATTCCCTATGCTGGGTTGGTCGGGTGTAGCAGAAAAACTCCTCTGAAGATTTCTTCTTCTTTATTAGGTAGCTATGAGCCGCTACCGCTTGCCGGTGAGAACTGTGCCGGCATACGATTTTGGCTCGATATTTATACAAATTTTACCTCAAAAATGTAGGCCCTCTGATTGGCGCATTTCGCCGGCCAATCAGAGAGCGTTGTTTTTACCAATTACAAATCGGTTATTATTATTAAATAAACGACGAGTATAGCCGCGCCTTTCTCTTTCACTCATTATTACTATTATTTTAGCTAAAGAAGAGAGTAGGCGTAGCTTTGCTCTTTCACGCAATATTTCTTATTTACGATTACAGTTTTATGACTATGTGTCTTATTAAATTATTTACAATAAAGTACAATAAAAACTAATCATTCTATCAAACTATTCACTGTACACATAGCACACTGTTCGCTAACTATTTTCATTGTTTTGCACACACATTACACTATTGTTTATTGAAAGTTTTTAATCGTCCCGCACATCTCTCCCGCCGTGCGACCGTGTCGCATCACTGGTCGGTGCGGGCGCGTCGTCTGTAGACAGGGGCAGGATCACCAGCTTCCTCACCGGCCGTCGCAGCACTCCTCCCTTGGTCTGGATGTCCACCGCTCGCACGACGTCGTCTGGTCCCGGGTACGTGGCGATGACTCTGCCTCGGATCCACACGTTGCGTGGCAGGTTGGCGTCGATGACTTGCACGAGGTCGCCGATCTGGATCGCTGGTCCTCGTCCGTGGGGCTCCCGCCGGTGTTGGAGTTCCGGTATGTACTCCCTTACCCAGCGTGTCCAGAATACGTCGGCCAACCTCTGCGCGGCTCGCCAAGTGGATCTGGAGACAGCATCCTGCTCATCGAATGTACCTGGCAGCGGTACACGTCCCGGGCCACCCAATAAGAAGTGATTGGGTGTCAGTGCTTCTGGATCTTCGGGGCTGACTGAGACGTGTGTCAGCGGTCTGCTGTTGACGGTGTACTCTGCCTCGGCTAGCAGAGTAGAGAGGACTTCTTCTGTAGGGTGACGTTCGTGAAGCGTAGCCGTGAGTGCAGTCTTCACGGAGCGAACCATTCGCTCCCAAGCTCCGCCCATGAATGGAGCTCCTGGCGGTATGAAGCGCCAAGAGATCGTCTTTTTCGCTGCCTCTGCTGCTGTTGCGCTGTCCATGGCCTGTCGAAGCTCCTTGTCTGCTGCCTTTAGGTTCGTGCCATTGTCGGACCAGATCTCGGACGGACAACCACGGCGTGCCATCATCCTTCTTAGCGCCATCACTGCTGAATCCGTGCTGAGTGAGCCTGCTATTTCCAGGTGTATGGCTCTCATGGTGAGGCATGTGAAGATGGCCACGTATCTCTTCTGTCGTGTCCGGCCGACGGTGACTGAGAGAGGTCCGAAGTAGTCGATCCCAGTGAAGGTGAAGGGTCGCTTGTGGTGAGCTAAGCGACACCCTGGCAGGTCACCAGTCCTGGGGTACGGAGGCTTCTGTGTCTTCATTCTGCAGAACAGGCATCTTTTTATTATCATTCTTGTGACCGGACGCAAGCGTAGCACCCAATACTGTTGTCTGCACTCGTTGACTGTAGCTTCGACCCCGGCGTGATGTAGCTGATGATGTACGGCCTTCACCCAGAGCTTGACTGTTGGATGATCTCCGTCGAGTACCATGGGGCTCTTGAAGTCTTCTGTTACGTCTGTTGTCGCTTGAATGCGGCTTCTAAGTTTCACTGCATCGCTGATATATTCGACGCTCAGCTGATGTAGTCGACTCTCCTTGTTGAGTGTCTTGTTGTTTTTCAAGTCTTCTATTTCTTCTGCGAAAGAATCTTCTTGGGACGCGCGCATCAGAAGCTCTTCGGCTCTTCTGAGCTGTTCGGCGGTGACTGGGAGAAACATCCTGCTCGGCGATGTTATTTTCTTTACTATTGGCTGTTGTTTCTTCGCAGGCTTGTTTGTTTTCTTCCAGCTCGGATCCTTTTCTGCGTTCTTTCGCGTTCTCTTATAGTTGACACTTTCTTTGTTAGCTCTACAGAGTTGGATGAACTGTAGAACTCGGGCTGTGGTGTACCGAAGTCTGTCCCAGCTCGAGAAGCGTGATGGTTCAGGTAGCGCTTCTGCGAGCTTCTGTTTTGTTCTGTTAGACGTGACGTGATGAACCTTCTCTTCACCGGAAGCTTCTTCTATTGCAGCCAGGCGATGTGCTACGTATGGTTTGTATGAGCGCGATCCAGTTCGTATCCAGGTGAGTGCCGTCTTGCTGTCTGTCCAGAAGACCTTGCAGTCTGGCTTCCTTTCGTGCTCATCAATGACTGTTTCGGCGAGTCTAGTTCCCATGACTGCCGCCTGTAGCTCCAACCTCGGAATCGACGTCAACTTCAGCGGTGCAACCTTCGCTTTGGCCATGATGAGAGATAGGTTAACTTCTCCATTTGGATCCACTGTTCTCCAGAAGACGACTGCTGAGTAAGCTGCTTCGCTGGCGTCGGTGAACACGTGTAGCTGTATCGAAGTGGCGTCGCTGTATTGGAGATATCTTCTCGGGATCGTCACGTTGCTGAGATTCTTCAGGTGAGCCATCCAGTCTTGCCATTGCTCAGCCAGGTCTTTGTCCAGCTCGTCATCCCATGATGTTCCTCTTCGCCATACTTCTTGCAGCAGCTGTTTCGCCCTTATGGTGACAGGCGACGCGAAACCGAGTGGGTCGAATAGTGACATGACCACTCTCAGCGCTTCTCTCTTTGTAGGTGCCTTCCCATCGGTGAGCGTTGGTGCGATGCGAGCTAGGTTGAGGTTGAAGGTGAGCTCGTCTGTGTTGAGCTTCCAGATTACTCCCAGCACTCGTTCTGTCTTCTCTTCTGGCTTGTAGAGCTCCATGTCTTCTATCTGTTCGCTTTCACCGAGCGCTTCTAGTAGCTGTGGTGAATTCGATTTCCACTGTTTCAGTTCAAAGCTGGCTTTTAAGTGCACTTCACGCACTGACTTGGTGATGCGTTCTGCGTCTTCAAGGCTTCTGAAGCTGTCCAAGTAGTCGTCGACGTAGTGCTTCTGTACGATGGCAGCTGCGGCTTCAGGGTGAGTATCTTCATGCTGTTTGGCGTTCAGGTTCTTGATGTAGATCGCTGTAGACGGAGAACTTGATGCGCCGAAGATCAACGAAGTCATTCTATATTCTTCAGGTGGCTGGGCGTCTCGTCGGTCTCCGCGCCACAGGTAGCGGAGTGCATCTCTGTCTTCGGCTCGCAGCTTCACTTGCATAAACATTTCCTTGATGTCTGCTGTGACTGCTATCTCGTGTTGCCGGAACCGCATGACGACGCCAGGTAGTGACTGTAGAAGATCAGGTCCTTTGAGTAGCATGTCGTTGAGTGCTACTCCCTTTGTCTTCGCTGCTGCATCGTGCACCACTCGGAGCTTCTCGGGCTTCATAGGGTTTACCACTGCGAAGTGTGGTAGGTACCACGTCTTGTCTGTAGTCTTCTGTTTCGGAGCGGGTTCAGCGTATCCTTTCGTGATGAGAGCTTCCATCTGTTCTGTATACTTCTGTTTCAGCTTCGGGTCTCGATCAATCTTCTTTTCGATGTTGAAGAGTCGCTTCAGTGAGTTCTCGTAGTTATTAGGGAACTTGACATCTTCTTTGCGCCAGAGAAGTCCTGTTTCATATCTTCCATCTTCTGTTTTCGTGGTGGTCTTCTCCAGGATTCGAAGTGCTCGTTCCTCTGGATCTGTTTTCGGTTTCTTAGGCTGTATGCAGAGCGCGTCCATCTCGAAGTACTGCTTGACGAGGCTGTCCAAGTTGTCTTCTGTTTCTTCTGTGACGTGGGACACGAAGTCGATGCTGCGGCCGACGGCGCGTGTCAGGCTGCCATGTAGCACCCACCCCAGCGGTGTGAGAGAGGCCACCGGTTGATTGCTGTTGCCTCTTCTCACCTCTGTTGTCAGTAGAAGATGCCAGTTGTCCTGCCCAATCAGTACCCTTGGCTTCACGTCTGCATATGTTAGATGATGGCGGATGTCTGCTAGGTGCTTGCACGTCTCCACCATCTCTCTTGTCACCCGTTGTGATGAAACTTGCAGATTCTTCACTGTTCTTGCTTGCGCTTGCTCTTCACGATTGTTGAGACCTCTGAGCTTGATGTTCACTCTTCTTGAAGCTGACTCCGAAGTCTTCAAGTCGTTGATGGTTTCTATCTTCAGAGGGTCGACAGGTCCTGTTGCTCCGATGCATTCGGCTACGCTGTTGTCGATCAACGTTACTGTTGACCCGTCGTCCATCAAGGCGAAAGTGTTGAGAGCTCCTTTGGGCCCTTCAACTTGAACCGGAATAATCTTCAGATACGACTGCTTCTTGTTAATAGTCCACGCGGAGTTGATTACTTCTGTAGCTTCCTTGTCTTCTTTCTTCTCCGGAGCCTTGGTGTGGTGCAGCATCTTGTGGTGATAGTACTTGCAGCTGTTAATGCCGCACACCTTAGCCCGGCAGCTGTGTGTTCTGTTTCTGTAGCGAAGACATCGGAAGCATAGGCGTTTGGACTTGGCTATGTCCCATCTTCCATTTGAATCCAGGTTCTTGAACTGTTCACACTCCGGTGAAGTATGCTCTTCCTCGCATACGGGACACTTGGGTGTGTAAGTCTTCTCTGTTACGTTGTGGATCTTCTGTGGTTTCTTCTGTTGAGTGGCTGGTACATGTGGCGCCACCTGTTCAGGAAGCGCGTATGGTCCGCACAGCTCCGCTTCTCTCTTGAGGAACTTCTCCATCTTCAGTAGGTCTGGATCCTCCTTCGGCTGTGTTGCTGCGAAGTCGTAGTATCTGTAGCGCAGCGTCGGTGTGAGCTTGTCCACTATCGCCTTTGAAACTTCAGGGTTGTACATGTAGTTCATGCAGCTTAGAGTCTTCAATGTTGCTACTATGTTGGAGACCTTCGTCGAGAAGATGCAGATGTCGCGCGGTGACTCGGTGAGGCGCGGCAGTCCACGAAGCGATTCCATTTCCATCATGGCTATTGACTCTGGTCTTCCAAATCTTGACTCCAAGGTCTTCATGACTTCTGTAGGGCGCGCACTGGTGATGAGCAGCCCCTCTACTGCTTCCTTTGCTTTTCCCTTCAGGTTTCTTCTTAGGCGGTTAGTATTCTCCACTGTGGTGAACATCTTCTCCGTTTCGTAGTATGCGGCGCGGAACGGAAGCCACTCTTGATGTGATCCTCCAAACGTAGGTAACTCGATGAATTTCGGTCGCTGCGCTGCTTTGACGGCGCGCGTGATTGCTTCAGCTAGGTCTGCTAGGCCAGGTTGTGCTCCCGCCGGTGACTGGAGTAGTTGTTTCTGTTGTCCCGCGTTGTTGACCACCGGCTCTTCTGTAGGGTAGTGCGGCACGTCGGCGATCGCCAGCACGGGGCGTGGGGGTTGCGTCTCCAACCAGTTGTCTACTCGTTCGTTGACTTCGGCTTCGGAGGGGTCGAAGGCACCGTCGTCTTCTATATCTTCATCTGTATCTTCAGTTTCCATGGCGGCGATGCGGGCGGCGGCTAGCTCGACCTGCAGACGTAGCATTTCTTCTCTAGCTTTCGCTAGTCTGTGAACCTTCGCTCTGCTGTGCGTCGATCCACCACCCCCCTTCTTGCTGGAGGGGCGGGGAACATGTAGTTGCGTCGGCTCTTGAGGGTTGACAGTTCTCTTCCTGACTGTAGACGTGTCTGCATCCTGACTACGCCCCTGTACTGTAGCAGGTCCCTCCCTGGCCGCGGGAGGGGTCGGCCGTGTCGCGTCGGCTGGCAGCGTCGATGCGGTGGCGGTGGCGGGCGTAGTGGAGCGTGCGGAGCTGGCGGTGACAGTGGTGGCAGCGGTAGCGGCAGCGGCGGCGGTAGCGGCGGCGGTAGCGGCGGCGGTAGCGGTAGCCTTCTGTTTCACTGTAGCAGAGGATGCCACGGCGGAGCGTGTCGACGCTCCGGATGTACCCGTGGCCCCGGTACCCGAGGTCCCGGTGGTCCCGGTGGTCCCGGTGGTCCCGGTGGTCCCGGTACCCGAGGTCCCGGTGGTACCAGTAGTACCCGTGGTACCGGTACCTGTAGTCGTCTCGCCGGTCCCCCCGCTGGTATCGGTCCCCTCGGAGGTAGTCGGAGCCTCCTCCTTACGGCTCTTGAGTTCCTGCCGTGTGACTGGCATCCTCGCTGACCCGACGAATTTTCTTCGAATTTCCCGCTTTCCCGACGTATCCGGCGACTTGAAGGACCATTCAATGTACGCTTCTGTACATTCCCTATGCTGGGTTGGTCGGGTGTAGCAGAAAAACTCCTCTGAAGATTTCTTCTTCTTTATTAGGTAGCTATGAGCCGCTACCGCTTGCCGGTGAGAACTGTGCCGGCATACGATTTTGGCTCGATATTTATACAAATTTTACCTCAAAAATGTAGGCCCTCTGATTGGCGCATTTCGCCGGCCAATCAGAGAGCGTTGTTTTTACCAATTACAAATCGGTTATTATTATTAAATAAACGACGAGTATAGCCGCGCCTTTCTCTTTCACTCATTATTACTATTATTTTAGCTAAAGAAGAGAGTAGGCGTAGCTTTGCTCTTTCACGCAATATTTCTTATTTACGATTACAGTTTTATGACTATGTGTCTTATTAAATTATTTACAATAAAGTACAATAAAAACTAATCATTCTATCAAACTATTCACTGTACACATAGCACACTGTTCGCTAACTATTTTCATTGTTTTGCAAACACATTACACTATTGTTTATTGAAAGTTTTTAATCGTCCCGCACAAAACGCGTAGACCGATTTTGATGATTCTTACGTCAATCGATGGGAGTGTCACGAAAGACACGATAGTAATCAGAATTCAATATGGCGACCACTAGACGTCATATTGTGAAAAAGAAAAAATGAACTATGTCTAGTGGGGTATCATTGAATAGGTATTTGAAAATCATTGTTAGGTTCCTTTTAACATTTTTTATTTTGAATGACTGTTTACGATATACGACAGTTTAAAGTTGTTTTAATACCTACCTATATTAAATTTAAAAAATCAAAAACCTGACTGTGTAAATAACTTTTTAAATTTAATATTTAATAGTTTTTTTCTGTTTTTTAATTTAATCTTTTATTTTATTTTGCTACACGTAAATATGTTGCTATGCCAAGTCACGGATGTTAAAACCAGACTTGTACAAGTAAAAGTAATGTAGTTCTTATTCTTAAGACGTTAAAGACTATCGTATAGAAAATACACCGTGACGACGTCACACTAGAGTGGCCTCTACCAACGGAACATATTCGCGGTCATTGTTCCACGTAGAAAAGAGAGGGACGTATGCCGTTCTTATGAGTCTATCTCGCTCGTTATGGTTCCGCCAATTTTTAACTCGATGAAGGAATATTGACACACTCCACCCAACAGCTTGGTCTCCTCCTAAAACTTCATAGATTTAGGATAGGTGACTGCTGCGTTGTAAGAGGAGGAGAGTATTTGGTTGTTCTTACTCTAAAAAAAGGTTTTAAAACAAGGGTTTTCGTTTATAACTAGGGTTGCCAGATTTTTTTCAGCCTATAAGGGACAAATGGTTAAATGGGCAAAAAAATACGGAATTTCAGTTTTTTACCCGGGACAAATAAAAAACAAAATTATTTAGTGTCATTTTTAATTTTATTATACACATATTTCCGAGAATCGAGTCAGTTTTAACATTGTCATTTTGACCCTAACACTGTCGTTGATGATGTCGAGTCACACAATTAAACCGTACGTTTTACGAACGTTGTGTGTGTGAATACTTAGATCGATTTCATAATGAAAAACGAAGTAGGTACCTACGGTTCAAATACGGGACAGAGCCAGTCCCGCCGGGACATTTTAAAATATGCCTAAAATACGGGATGTCCCGGGAAATACGGGACGTCTGGCAACGCTATTTATAACGTTAAGGATGCGTTGATGATTAGGTAGGTAGAAGCACTGGCTCAGTGCTTGCATACCTACCTTCTTGACGCACCGTCAGAGACCAGCCACTCACGTCACGCCTCATATTCTCTAAGCTACGTTTTTTACTGCAGTAAGTAGGTTAGTACATTAGGAAGGTAGGTACCTACCTATCTACTATCTACTGAAAATGCCTAGTTACAGCGCTTAACAGCTGGCGTCACCTGCAATTCTTCAGCGCTTCTGATGCGGTCGATGCATGTTGCTCAATGCTCACATTTTATCAGTGGCGTTCTTGAGTTACGGTTTTAATCCGCCATCTTAAAAGACAACCTTATGGTTTGAGAATAAGGTTCAGAAGTTGAAGATCACAATGTTGAAGAACAAAAAAAATTTATTATTAACGTATAGTAGGTAGGTAGGTACAAAATAATGTTCTGCAACACCTGCACTTCCAAAAAGGGAATACGGTGAATGCGATTTTCGGTGTATAATATTAGTTACTATCCGTACAGTTAAAGAATGGTTTTAGAAATGGCGGCTCATTATGCCGGTACTGTCAGCATACACGGGATCTATAGCGAGCAACAATCTGCTAATAATCAATAAATTATAATATACTAGTAAATAATATAAACGATATATATATTTTTTAATTCAAATAATGTAATCATTTTTGGTTTTATTTAAGAACTAGATGATGCCCGCGACTTCGTCCGCGCGAATAAAGGTTTTTTGATTCCCGCGGGAACTCTTTAATTTTCCGGGATAAAAAGTAGCCTATGTTTTAATCCTGGGAATGAGCTATCTCCATTCCAAATTTCAGCCAAATGGGTTCATGCGTTGTGGCGCAAAGGAGTAACAAACATACACACGTACACACACACATACACGTACAAACTTTCACCTTTATAATATTAGTGTGTTGTGATTAAAATAATCTTGTAAAATTATGTTGTACACGCTGTTGATTACCAATAAATAAATAAATAAAGACGGTCATTTTATCAGTTTACTAGCGGACCCGACAGACGTTGTCCTGTCTTAACTATGAATATTGAAACTCCCCTTTTTACCCCCTTGGGGAGAGAATTTTCAAAAAATGTAAAATACGTAATTCTTTATTTTTGATCAAGAGCCAAAATATCAAGTTTCATAAACATAACTTGAAAAATAACTTGAAGAACGAAGTGAGATGGCCAGACATAGCTCATATTTTTTTTTCCCCATTTCTCTTGCATGGGTATTAAAAATAAATTTGAAACGCAGTTTTAAAATAAAAGAGAATTTCTAAGTGAACACTTGGACCCTCATAAATATTTCAAAGTGCAGGCAGTTTATTTTTAAAAACAAAACATAGGGATTTTGGAAACACATTAAGATTAGAACAAAAAAGGGTCTTTAGAAATTGCAATAGAAGTGCAGACGTTTTAAAAGGAAACATTTAGAATCAGATCATAAATCTAGTTGAAACATTTTGCCTTCACAAAATATTGAAACCAGATGTGTAGATTGACATAGCCGAACCGAGGCGAAGGGCATAGAAAATAAACAAAAAAGCAAGGCGTGACCGTAAAATGGCGCTTTCGATAATTGGCCGAAACATTTTGGCGGGAATCTTAAATGGGCGTGACTATAGTAAATGACGCTATCGATAATTGGCCTAAACGTTTTGGCGGAAACCTAAAATGACGAATCAAGTTAAGGCAGTTTACTTTGGTGGGGATTTTCTATTTTTCAGTTTGGAGAAGGGGCGATAAGGACTCGGAAGGGGAGATACACGGGGGTGCTTTTCGAGAAGACATTCCGGGTTGAGGGCTCTTCCAGCAGAGTCGACTCCATTCTCCAATAAATTAATCCTAAGATTGTATAAATTTTAACCTATTTTAATAGATCTATACATAAAAGTAGAATCAGTGCAATAGTTTATAATTAAGCTTATAAGCAAGTGTGTGTGCGCAACGAGGCCTGAATATTCCCGGTAATGTACAAATATTCCAATAATTATATTTTGAGATAAGTAAATTCACAGATAAAGGGTTTCCGTAACGTCCGGGTTTAGGCGTTCATTATTGTAAGAAATTAAAATGTATCCAGATATAGTTCTCGATGCTTTGTATGCAGAAGAACAAAGGGATAGGAGACGTGTGAGAGAGATATCTCGAGACGATGGGTTCTCTATTATGATGTATATCTTATTTCTGACATTTGTTCTATATCTGCTCTTTTTATTAATCAGATTAATGTGGTCAAATCTGAGAGAGTGAAATGTAATAATTTGGCACACATACCACTTGTTTTGGAAGAGGAACATTTATATAAAATATAGTCAGGAAGTTGTGAAAACGAGAATAAAATATAACTTATTACCTGTGAATTTATTTAACGTAATGTATTATGTGTTGTAATTTCTACTAAAACTATAAAATGTCTTGTCTCCCCGATACCACTAGTAGAAAGTGTACATATTCTTTTAAGCATTTAACACCTTTTGTAGCATGTGTGTATATGTTAGTCTAAGATGTCTTAGGTTAGAATGCCACAAGGGTTTTTCATTTGGGTATTTCCGTTTTCCCTTGTCTTAGAATGGCTGCTAGGAACGGAAAACCCGGTTGGTTCTCAAATGACCCCATTTGGAACCAATCTAAATAATCAAACAGTTTCTTTTGAGTAGATTTAATAAAATGGAAAATAAATCTATGAAGTCATAATTATCATCTTTTACTGAACAACCCTAATATTTCTCCTAAGGTATTCAATAATGGAATGTTCTCAAAGGTTCTGTCTACATAAATTGATTTAGTGTTTTATTAGTATTCAGTTGAACCCTAGACTTAACATCTGTAACGTGTGACGGGCCGAACCGAACAATCCAATAGTGAAATACTATACCCAAAATTGAGTCACGACCTTCAGTAGGCAGTCAGTTTAGAAAGTTCAGTTACTAGTGCACTAATTTAGGTCAATAGGCGACATGCATTTATTAGGGTCAGTTTATTCTATCACGATAGAGAAGCCTGATTTCTTTCATAAATAAAGCAGATAGGTGAACGAGATGGAATAATATTGCAGTCTAAAGAAACTTTGACTTATTTTGTTTTACATAACTAATAGACTAGATTCTAGATTCACTTTGAGTTAGAAGTTAGGTATGGATGAAAACTTTAGAAATCATTCACTATAAATTAAGTCTTCAAATGTACGAGACTCCGAGATACCAGAGCGACCTTCGAGCTACGGGTGTGGGTCAACGGTACTTCCTACAAACAGGTAAGAAATTAGAATCCTTTGTTTATTGTATTTACAACCTTTAGGTGTAGGGTGACCATGATATTACTTCGGAATAGAGGACAAGATAGGGTAATAGGTAGGGTGACCATGATGAAATACTACAGGGATTGAGACACTGAGGCTGATTGAGTATTGGCTAAATTAATATGTTTGACTCAGATGAGTCAAAGTTATTACTAAGTGGTACACGGTTCGATGGCGTTCTTTGGCGGCGAATTTCCGGCACACCAAACACGCCATGTCTTGCAGCACGGCTCCCGAACTTAGATTTGGCCAAATCTATATCAAACTGAACAATGAATACAAATAAATAAAACCATGGTATTGGGGCGAGCTATAAGCTCAATGAAAAGAATTGTACCAACCCTTCGGGGTGTATGGGAACACCAAAACGCTTCGCAGCGAAAGGGAGTCGGCTGTGCCCCCATAACAATGATTAAAGGCCGTGGAGCGGCGTAGGGTTTCCCCCGTGCTAGAGGGAATTCGGTCAGAACGACGGCCTAAAACAGGCAAATTCGTACACTGTATCAGCTAATCATTCATTCTACTCGTATTTTAAACTTAAATTGATAATTTAACTCTCTAGGATTTCCCTGTTTTTCTGAAGGTTGGAGAATGCATAACATAATTCTTTTGAAGTTTGTTCATAATTAATCCGCGACAGCTAAAGTAGAATGATTTGGTAGCCTACTTTGTCCATCGGACGAAATGAACTAACCCGCAGGGTGCTTAGTACATAACAGTGTTCATGCCAGAAGCCAATATGTCTCTCGATCCTGAGGTGTTTTACCTATAATTAGAATATTCTTCTTTACTCAATCAATCCACTAGATATCACTAGACGATCCAGCTGCGTACCATCACAGAATTTTGGTGCCGTGACCAGGATATAATCCTGGAAAATCTTGAAAGCCTGGGAATTTTGATGCCGGAGGTGACCAGGGGTCTATGTACGTATTCGAAATAACGTTACGACTAGATCTATATTAATAATCCTTATTAGAGAAAAAAAAATACACAACGTAGAAACTTGTGATTGGGTATAGGAGAAATATTTAGGTGAAACAATGAAAGGGAGAAGGGAGACAAGACACACTGTGCATGTTATTATTATGTTGTACATTTAATTATATGTTGTGCACTTATTTTATTTAGTGTATAGGAGAAGCAGAAATAAGCAGTATGTTTTATAAATGTAAAATTTACAGGATTCTAGGAGGAATTGCAGTGAACGGAGCATTACACTTGCTTATTTCTTAGACTTAATTGTTTATCCTTGCTTTTATTTTGAGATTTATTTTGTTGAACAAAGAGATTCCACATAGAACGGGACGAACCCCAGTGTCATTCCACATCTGGTTTTAATATTGTGCCTTTGTTACGAGTTTCGTTAGGCGGCTCACGAAGGCGGCATAGTAGACAAGTAATATAACATCTGGCGGACTTGAGCGATTATTAGTTAGAAAGTAGTTAGGAACAGCGTTTTAAAGCGAATTGTTTAAAGATGCCGGCAGGTAAAAAGGAACGGAATACAAAGCGGGTAGCAATGGGTCGATTAGATAAAGGTGCGGTAGAAACAAACGAACAAACGGGAACTGTAGGTAACTCGACGTTAGAGTTGATTCTACAAAAAATCAACGAATTCGATGGAAAGTTGCAACAATTGAGTTCAAAAGTGAATTCATTGCCAAATGAAAGCGCGAGTGTTACGTCACACGAGTCGGTTGGAGTAAGCAATGAAAGTAGTAGTGATGGACCGGGGCCTAGAGTTGGGTCTGCGGGATCTAGTGTATCTCCTTCTGAGACTCGGAACGTTTATGTAGTACAGCCTTCGGTTACCAAGCCGAATTTCGATGGAAAACCATTTACAAACCCTATTGCATTTTTAAAGCGATTAAAAAAGTATATTAGAGCGGTAAATGGGTCGGATCGGGAGATCGATATAGCGTTAGGATGTATAACGGGACACGCACGTCAGGTCATGGAGTTATACTCGAAGGACTGGGCTACGTTTGCCGATTTTGAGACCGATTTTAGACGAACTTATTGGACCGAGCAGATCCAAGAGTCTGTGAGGTATAGGTTGATTAATGCGATATATTCGAGCGATTCTGGAATGACGATGTCCGAACATTTTGCTGTACAGGTAGAATCGATGCAATCATTAACTATTGCGTTTAGCGAAAGTGACTTAGTAAATTCTATTATGCGGCATTATGCGATAGATATTCAGCGGTTGTGGTTTACTAGGACTGGGGAAGTTAACATCATGAACGGGGCAAAGTTTCTAAGAAGTATAGAGCAAAATATTGTTGAAAAGCCGAGAGGAATTGCGAGAGAGGTAGTAGGTAATAATTTTAGAGGTAGGCGTTACGACAGGTCATCGTTAGCGCGGCCTATTGTCGCGGCCATTTCAGCGAATAAGTGGAATACTAGAGGTAGCACGACCCGAGGACGAGGTTACCGCCAGAGTAGGCCAGGTTACAGGTCAAACGTTAACAGACCAGCGTTTTCTGGGGCTGAGCGAGCTAGACCGGCTATTACTTTTGTAAAGGAGGGCGAAAACTCTGCTTTGTCGAAAGAAGGAGGGGGAGAGGGACCTTCAAAAAACTAGGTATCCCCACACAAGCGAGGTACAATAATCTAGAATTGTGTAGAAAGGGGAAAGTAGAGACCTCGAAACGCGGAAGGTCGAACGTGGCTTATGATATTTTAATTAGCAAAGGATGGAGACCGGGTCAGAGCTTGGGCATTGGCGATAAAGGTCTTAAACGATTAATAAAGGGCGGAAAGGTTAGCGACGAAAGTAGCTGTCAGGTTGAAGCTAGAAGCATAGGAATCTTATTGGAAAATCAGTTTAACAACGTAGTAGAATGTGGCGAGATAGGTATTGAGTGTGAGCTGTGTGTAAGGAGAGGAATAAACGTATACACAATGTACCATGAACTTGATGAGTCGATTGACGAAGGAATTGATTATTCCTTACCTAAGTTACCTGAAGTGAGTGTAAGCTTGTATGGGAGGAGTATAAATGCACTTATCGACACGGGAAGTCAGATTAGCGGAATAACTAAGGAATTATACGAATCTATTCTAATTGGAAATAGTACTTTGTCAGAAATCGCCATCCCAGCGATTCAAATACAAGGGGCATTCGGTTCACGTAGCGAAAGTACAAATAGGATGTTATTAATAGAGTTCAAATTAGGGAGTACATTAGTTGAAGCACCAGTACTAATTATGCGACGGTTACCTAGGTCGTTGATACTCGGATATGATTGGTTAGAACGAGTAAAGGGAGTAGTAAATTGCGGCAGTGAACGGACACTGACCATAGAGCATTTAGGGGTCAAGTCTTGCGTAAGACTGAACTCGGATTGTAAGGTCGAAAGGTTAGGGGGAGAGACGAATGCCGCCACAATTAATTCGATATTGAATCAAGGTACTAGGTCCGAGGAACGTAGCTTATCTATTAAGGATTCGAATGGCGAGGACAGAAAGGGGTATTGTTTGAATGATTCAAATTTAAGTAGGGAACAAAAGGAAATGTTGTTACCTGTGTTGAATAAGCATTGTAAGGTGTTTACAGATAGATTAGGATTGACTAACAGGTACGAGCACGTCATTGAGTTAGTCGATGAGATTCCTTTTATAAAGCATAGTTATCCAGTGCCTTTAGCGTATAGAGATCAGGTTAAAGAAGAATTAGAGGAGTTAGAGAGGTTAGGTGTGATCAGACAGGAGGCAACGCCATACTGTAGCCCGCTCACATTTACTAAGAAACGAGATGGGTCAATAAGGCTCTTGTTAGACGCGCGCGAACTTAATAAGAAAATGGTGGGAGATGCGGGGTCACCGCCACTCACATCGGAAATTTTACAATCCTTTCATGGAGTGAATTACATTAGCTTAATTGATCTGAATAATGCTTACTTTCAAATACCTTTGAGTCAGGATTCTAGAAAATATACGGGTTTTTCTTTTATGGGGAGAACATATACTTATAATGTTTTACCTCAAGGACTAAAGACATCTGTCGCGGGATTTTCAAGGGCAATGGATTCTATATTAAAAGAAGTGCGTGGGTTCTGTGTTAACTATTTAGATGACATTGTCATATTTACCACAGGAGACATAAGATTACACTTGGAACATTTAGACCAAGTACTAGACAGACTAGAAACAGCAGGCTTAACGGGCAGGCTAGGAAAGTGTCGTTTTCTGTGCGTAGAAGTAAAACTGCTAGGACACATAGTAAATACGAAAGGCGTACGGATGGATCCAGAACGAGTAGAGGCTATATTAGGTTTTCCCGTCCCTCGAACAATAAAACAATTACGAGGATTTTTGGGATTAATAAATTATTTCAGAAGGTTTATCTCGAAGTATAGCGAAGAGGTTAGGCCACTCTGCGATCTATTAAAACAAAATACAAAATGGTCATGGACTCATGAGGTAAACGAATGTTTTGAAAAGGTCAAGAGATTATTTTTAGACACAATACTTCTCATACATCCTAATCCGAAAGAGATTTATTACCTACAAACCGATAGCAGTAATTTAGGAGTCTCAGGGTATGTTTATCAATTGAACGAAGTAGGTGAAGAGCAGATAATAGGATTTTGTAGTAAAGCATTGACTGAGGCGGAGCGTAAGTGGACAGTCACAGAACAAGAGTTGTGGGCTATCATATTTAGCTTGTCGAAGTTTGAAACGTATTTGAGGGGGGCACGGTTAGTGATTAGGACCGATCATAAAAGTTTGATATTCTTACAGACATGTAAATTGTTGAGCGCACGAATGATACGTTGGGTACATTACATAGGACAATTTGATTATACGGTCGAGCATGTAAAAGGGAAATTAAACACAGTAGCTGACGTATTATCCCGACATATAAAAGGGACAACTGACGTATTGAATAACAAGTCTGTGGGGCCTGAGATGAATTTATTCAAGACATCGCTAGGACAGGTAGTACAAGCGAGATGGAAAGAGATAGGTAGTCTACAAGAACGGGACAAGGTCGCTAGTGAAATAATTAAACGTATGAAAATATCAGGTACATCTGAATCAAAGTATTATGTGATTAAGGAGGGGGTCCTTTATAGGTCAGACATAAATAGGGATACTTTGAGACTATATGTTCCCGAGGTTTTACAAAGGAGTTTGAGCGTTAGCATACATGAAGAGATAGGTCATTTCGGACGTTACAAGGTCTATGCGCTGATGAAACGTCGTTACTATTTCTCGAATATGTCTCGCGTGATAAGTCGTGTTGTAAGGGCTTGCGGGGAGTGTCAAATGTCAAAGCACGCGTTAGAAAAGCACACGGGGCCGATCAAAACTGTGATAGCGACAGATATAGGAGAACGGGTCTTTTGCGATATTTATGGACCTTTACCGGCGGGACGCTTCGGATTCAAATACATATTTGTAATGCAGGACTCTTATAGTAAACTGATCAGGTTATATCCATTACGTCAGGCAAGCGGAAAGGCTACACTCACATGTGTGAAGAAGTTTCACAAACAAGTTGAGACTAAGACTTTATGCTCAGGCAGAGGCGCGAATTTTACATCGAAGGTTTTCGAGTTAGGTGTACGTCAATTAGGTATCAAATTGACGCACACATCTGTTAGGAATCCGCGACCAAATTCGACAGAGAGGGTTAACAAGGAATTAGGTAGACTATTCAGAACATACTGCGAGAAATCTCATAGGTCTTGGGCAGATTTATTGCCGGACATAGAAGATTGTTACAACCAGGTAGTACATACCACAACAGGTTATACACCGAATGAGCTAGTTTGGGGAAAGCGGACCATACTATCAACTGATTTCGGCAAAGACATAGCGAAAGGAACCGATATACAAGGAGAAACGTTAGAACAGATTAGACGACAGGCGCGTCGGAACATAACAAAGGCGGCGGAGAATAGAGAGCTCTATTATAATAGGAATCATAAGTTAATACAGTTTGAGATAGGCGACTTGGTGAAGTTGAGGACTTTTGCGAGGTCGGACGCTGATAAAAAATTAACAAAGAAATTCATGCGACTTTATGAGGGACCTTACGTGATAGGGGCAATTCCATACAATAACGTATACACTTTGGTTGACGCTCGTACTAACGAGATAAGAGGGAATTACAATGCGATCCATTTGTTCCGCTATTATGCAAACTCGTAAAGGAATGAATTCCATTAAGGATTAGCGCGAACAATGGAGATTAGTGAGACCTATCGGCATCAACATAGATAGCAGTTTATGTTAGGTGAGGAAATAGATTTTCAAACAACTAGTAGAGAGTTAGGTATAAGAAATACTAGGTGTATTAAAAATCTATTTGGGGGAGTGTGAGATGGCCAGACATAGCTCATATTTTTTTTTCCCCATTTCTCTTGCATGGGTATTAAAAATAAATTTGAAACGCAGTTTTAAAATAAAAGAGAATTTCTAAGTGAACACTTGGACCCTCATAAATATTTCAAAGTGCAGGCAGTTTATTTTTAAAAACAAAACATAGGGATTTTGGAAACACATTACGATTAGAACAAAAAAGGGTCTTTAGAAATTGCAATAGAAGTGCAGACGTTTTAAAAGGAAACATTTAGAATCAGATCATAAATCTAGTTGAAACATTTTGCCTTCACAAAATATTGAAACCAGATGTGTAGATTGACATAGCCGAACCGAGGCGAAGGGCATAGAAAATAAACAAAAAAGCAAGGCGTGACCGTAAAATGGCGCTTTCGATAATTGGCCGAAACATTTTGGCGGGAATCTTAAATGGGCGTGACTATAGTAAATGACGCTATCGATAATTGGCCTAAACGTTTTGGCGGAAACCTAAAATGACGAATCAAGTTAAGGCAGTTTACTTTGGTGGGGATTTTCTATTTTTCAGTTTGGAGAAGGGGCGATAAGGACTCGGAAGGGGAGATACACGGGGGTGCTTTTCGAGAAGACATTCCGGGTTGAGGGCTCTTCCAGCAGAGTCGACTCCATTCTCCAATAAATTAATCCTAAGATTGTATAAATTTTAACCTATTTTAATAGATCTATACATAAAAGTAGAATCAGTGCAATAGTTTATAATTAAGCTTATAAGCAAGTGTGTGTGCGCAACGAGGCCTGAATATTCCCGGTAATGTACAAATATTCCAATAATTATATTTTGAGATAAGTAAATTCACAGATAAAGGGTTTCCGTAACGTCCGGGTTTAGGCGTTCATTATTGTAAGAAATTAAAATGTATCCAGATATAGTTCTCGATGCTTTGTATGCAGAAGAACAAAGGGATAGGAGACGTGTGAGAGAGATATCTCGAGACGATGGGTTCTCTATTATGATGTATATCTTATTTCTGACATTTGTTCTATATCTGCTCTTTTTATTAATCAGATTAATGTGGTCAAATCTGAGAGAGTGAAATGTAATAATTTGGCACACATACTACTTGTTTTGGAAGAGGAACATTTATATAAAATATAGTCAGGAAGTTGTGAAAACGAGAATAAAATATAACTTATTACCTGTGAATTTATTTAACGTAATGTATTATGTGTTGTAATTTCTACTAAAACTATAAAATGTCTTGTCTCCCCGATACCACTAGTAGAAAGTGTACATATTCTTTTAAGCATTTAACACCTTTTGTAGCATGTGTGTATATGTTAGTCTAAGATGTCTTAGGTTAGAATGCCACAAGGGTTTTTCATTTGGGTATTTCCGTTTTCCCTTGTCTTAGAATGGCTGCTAGGAACGGAAAACCCGGTTGGTTCTCAAATGACCCCATTTGGAACCAATCTAAATAATCAAACAGTTTCTTTTGAGTAGATTTAATAAAATGGAAAATAAATCTATGAAGTCATAATTATCATCTTTTACTGAACAACCCTAATATTTCTCCTAAGGTATTCAATAATGGAATGTTCTCAAAGGTTCTGTCTACATAAATTGATTTAGTGTTTTATTAGTATTCAGTTGAACCCTAGACTTAACATCTGTAACGTGTGACGGGCCGAACCGAACAATCCAATAGTGAAATACTATACCCAAAATTGAGTCACGACCTTCAGTAGGCAGTCAGTTTAGAAAGTTCAGTTACTAGTGCACTAATTTAGGTCAATAGGCGACATGCATTTATTAGGGTCAGTTTATTCTATCACGATAGAGAAGCCTGATTTCTTTCATAAATAAAGCAGATAGGTGAACGAGATGGAATAATATTGCAGTCTAAAGAAACTTTGACTTATTTTGTTTTACATAACTAATAGACTAGATTCTAGATTCACTTTGAGTTAGAAGTTAGGTATGGATGAAAACTTTAGAAATCATTCACTATAAATTAAGTCTTCAAATGTACGAGACTCCGAGATACCAGAGCGACCTTCGAGCTACGGGTGTGGGTCAACGGTACTTCCTACAAACAGGTAAGAAATTAGAATCCTTTGTTTATTGTATTTACAACCTTTAGGTGTAGGGTGACCATGATATTACTTCGGAATAGAGGACAAGATAGGGTAATAGGTAGGGTGACCATGATGAAATACTACAGGGATTGAGACACTGAGGCTGATTGAGTATTGGCTAAATTAATATGTTTGACTCAGATGAGTCAAAGTTATTACTAAGTGGTACACGGTTCGATGGCGTTCTTTGGCGGCGAATTTCCGGCACACCAAACACGCCATGTCTTGCAGCACGGCTCCCGAACTTAGATTTGGCCAAATCTATATCAAACTGAACAATGAATACAAATAAATAAAACCATGGTATTGGGGTGAGCTATAAGCTCAATGAAAAGAATTGTACCAACCCTTCGGGGTGTATGGGAACACCAAAACGCTTCGCAGCGAAAGGGAGTCGGCTGTGCCCCCATAACAATGATTAAAGGCCGTGGAGCGGCGTAGGGTTTCCCCCGTGCTAGAGGGAATTCGGTCAGAACGACGGCCTAAAACAGGCAAATTCGTACACTGTATCAGCTAATCATTCATTCTACTCGTATTTTAAACTTAAATTGATAATTTAACTCTCTAGGATTTCCCTGTTTTTCTGAAGGTTGGAGAATGCATAACATAATTCTTTTGAAGTTTGTTCATAATTAATCCGCGACAGCTAAAGTAGAATGATTTGGTAGCCTACTTTGTCCATCGGACGAAATGAACTAACCCGCAGGGTGCTTAGTACATAACAGTGTTCATGCCAGAAGCCAATATGTCTCTCGATCCTGAGGTGTTTTACCTATAATTAGAATATTCTTCTTTACTCAATCAATCCACTAGATATCACTAGACGATCCAGCTGCGTACCATCACAGAAGGACTATCATACAAACATTCAACCCCTATTTAATCCCTTAGGGGGTAGAATTTTTAAAAACTGTGAAACACCTACTTTTTTGTTTTCAATTTAAAGCCTAAGTACCGAATTTTATGGGTATAGCTTGAAAAATAACGGAGTTTCATACAAACTTTAACCCCCCTTTTTACCCCCTTGGGGGGAGAATTTAAAAAAAATGTAAAATACGTAATTCTTTATTTTTAATCAAGAGCCAAAATATCAAGTTTCATAAACGTAACTTGAAAAATAACTTGAAGAACGAAGGACTATTATACAAACATTCAACCCCTATTTAACCCCTTAGGGGGTAGAATTTTTAAAAACTGTGAAACACGTACTTTTTTGTTTTCAATTTAAAGCCTAAATACCGAATTTCATGAGTATAACTCGAAAAATGACGGAGTTTCATACAAACTTTAACCCCCCTTTTTACCCCCTTGGGGGGCGAATTTCGAAAAATCCTTTCTTAGTGCTCGCCTACGTCATAAAAGGAACCTACTGTCAAAATTTCAAGTTTCTAACTTCAGTGGTTTAGGCTGTGCGTTGATCGTCAGTCAGTCAGTCAGTCAGTCAGTCAGTCAGGACAAGCCTTTTTATATAATTATAGATTGTTGTTGTCCGTACCGGCGAGTGTGAGTATAGATAGCGACAGTGTGCGAGTGAGAGGTGAACAGAAGCGACGCCATTTTCAATCAGATTCTTTAATTGTACGAGTAGTACGTGCCTTGTATTTCTTAACGAGTTATTTACCTGACACACCTGTGCCTAAGACCTTTTTTTTAATTCGCACTCCTACCTAGATGCGTACCTCAGTCCAGGACGTAGCTAGGTACCTACTGACTAGAATTATACTATAAGTGATAGAGTTTTTGTTGTAGTACCTATATCCAAACTGAAACAAAATATTTATTTATCTGTTTGTATTTGTAGGTAGGTATATATTTACTAGCTTTTGCCCGCAACTTGTTGAGGATCTTTAAAAATCCCGAACTTTCTGGTTTTTTTTCGGGATAATTTTAAAATAAGGTAACTAGGTATACCCATTACCCATGCAAAAGATCACCTCGATTCGATGCTCCGTTACTGCGTGATTGAAGGACAAACAAACTAACAACTAAACAAGCACACATTAAAATGTAATCATTCCTTCTCATCATCGTAGCGCAAGACGATGAGTTCATAGCTGTTTATATCTCTAAAATTATAAATATCGCACGACCTTTTTGCCCGTGCACGGTGCAGGCGCCTCCGTATAATTTGCTTATATTTCATTAATAATATCTTCCAATATATACTATTATAATAAAGAGAGAGCGCGAATTTTGTGAGTTTGTATGTATGTCCGGAGCAAACTTTGGAACCACCGCACCTATTACAATAATTCTTTTACCATTTCAAAGGTACATTATTCCAGATGGTTATAGGCTATAATTATGTTAATAAATGTATTATGGCTAGATATTATGTGCAAATTTGTTAAAGAAGTCGGAATTTTTTTTGACTCTTAAACGTTTTCAAGGCGTGCGCTGGGTCATATACTGTTATTGGATGAAAATGATGTATGGGTGAATTGATCCTCTTAAAGAGTTCTAAAAAAAAGTCCGCGATAGCATATGTCTATATTCTAAGGATACCTTACAGTAACCATTTCTATCTTTCAAATTTTGATTAAAAATAATGAATTATTTTCGAAGCTTCTTTAACCGATGTGATGTCAATCTATATCTAAATGAATATGTTTATTATCGTAAGTATTTAATTTAGAACATATTTGGCCTTGACACTATACAATTTAAATAAATATGTTAGGAGTTATCGGAAAATTAATATTTCCGCGCGACAAAATAATAAAATGGTGCCGGCTGGCGCGGCGGGGCACGGTGGCGGGTATCGGTGCGGGATATTCGTGTGGTTCCTGTGGTGATCTTATTGACAATCGTCTCCTATAAGAAGCTCACAAGAACAAAATAAATATTTAATTTTCAACCCGGACGAAGTCGGCGCGGGCTTCTAGTATTAATAATATATGTACTACCCGTACAATTAAAGAATGGTTTTATAAATGGCGTCGCTTCTGTTCACCTCTCACTCGCACACTGTCGCTATCTATACTCACACTCGCCGGTACGGACAACAACAATAAACTGATAAAATGACCGTCTTTATTTATTTATTTATTTATTGGTAATCAACAGCGTGTACAACATAATTTTACAAGATTATTTTAATCACAACACACTAATATTATAAAGGTGAAAGTTTGTACGTGTATGTGTGTGTGTATATGTGTGTGTATGTGTGTATGTTTGTTACTCCTTTGCGCCACAACGCATGAAACGATTTGGCTGAAATTTGGAATGGAGATAGCTCATTCCCAGGATTAAAACATATGCTACTTTTTATCCCGGAAAATTAAAGAGTTCCCGCGGGAATCAAAAAACCTTTATCCGCGCGGACGAAGTCGCGGGCATCATCTAGTTCTTAAATAAAACCAAAAATGATTACATTATTTGAATTAAAAAAAATATATAACGTTTATATTATTTACTAGTATATTATAATTTATTGATTATTAGCAGATTATCGCTCGCTATAGATCCCGTGTATGCTGACAGTACCGGCATAATGAGCCGCCATTTCTAAAACCATTCTTTAATTTTACGGATAGTACTTATTCGGCTTCCAATACCGGAATACCGGTATTGACTAATACCAGGATCCCGAAATGTTTTCACCTTTTCTTCCATCCTTGCAGTAATGCCTGCAGTCCAATGTTAAGTTGATTTGAATTGATAAACAACTGAAAAAAGAAATAGAGGCTAAAACAAAAAAAAAGTTTCCGGTATTTTTAAGCGTAAGTAGATTCCAGATTATAAATCTTTGTGGCTTTCAGCCAAAGCGGTTCAGTCGTTGCGGTGTGATTGACTAACAAACATCCATCCATCCATCCATCCATACATCCAAACTTTCGCATTTATAATATGAATAGGATTCAATTTAAATTAGGCGCGTTCACGAGAAAATGTTGGTAAAAGATATGGATGAAGTAGGTCAGCGCCATCTAGCGTGTCGTTTACAAAGCGACATCATGTAGAGTTGCTATATATAAAAAAAAATTCAGTTGGTAGATTTTAACGACCAGAAGATAAATGACTACTGTTTGTCTGTTTGTAGACTGTTTTTTTTTGTCCTTAATATTGAAGAGTTTAAAGTAAACGTTCTATTTACAGAAGTAAGTTTTGAGTTATAAATAGTAACGATATTAATTATAGATTTTATTAAAACACAGCACCCTATATTACTAGACGATGCCCGCGACTTCGTCCGCGTGGATTAAGGTTGAATTTATATCAATAACATGAAAAGAGGTGAGACACACGTTACATAATAATTATGTTCTCTCTTTCATCGTGATATGCTAGACATTCTCCATACTATCATTGTTGAGAAACAAGGAAATCGGTGACACATTGCTATTGTAGACAGAAAATCGCGGTGTAAGAGTTAGATGAACGTATCTACATTTTCTCAATTTTACAGGAGAGCAAAAAATAGGATGATTTGCCTCTTCAATCCGTATCAGTTATTTAAAAGAAATAATTATAATTTATGAGTAATGGATAATATTTTTTTTGGAATTTGTAATATATTGAATATATTGTCGTTTTGGTAGTTTGTGACCAGTTTTATGAAAAAAAAACGATTTTTGGATTTTTTGTAGATATGTTCGGCTTTTACACCGCGAAATGTGAATTATGTTTTTCTACTTCTACTAAGTTCATAATTTTAAGAAAGAAAGAAATAGTTTACTTCAAAAATATAAGATACAAAAAAATTTATTAAAAATAAACAATTTCAAAATTCTTTTAAAATTATAGGACTTTTATTTATCATTTTTTTGTACGTTTACATTAAATTTTCTGAACGGGAAAGTTAAGATACAGTGGTTAATATTGTAATCCTAGATCCCTTTCTTGTACGTACATTATTAAAATTTATAGTCTGCAGGATCCAAGCTATCTTTGCATATTATGCAATAAGCATTCTTACAGTCAGCCCTGAAAAGTTTAAGAATTGATGAACGGACAAGAACTTTCACACAGTATACACACACACATTTCACATATTAGTTTGAACAATAAAGAAGAATAATATTATAAAATTATTGTGTGACAAAGACGATGTAGAATATATATGTTTTATGAATCATGCAAAAACGGTTGAATAAATTTAAATGATAATTATTTATAACACAATCATTTGGTAACTAAGAACAGATTTCTAATAAGATAATTTACGCGGACGGATTTACGAGAAAAAGGGTTGTTAATATTAAATGGTAGCTTATTGTAGTACAATATGGCAACATCGGTATAATGACCTGCCACCCGTGAGCGAAACGTTCGCTCGATCCCGCTCTGTCGTTCGAGTTTGGAAGTGGAAGCCATTTTATCCTTGTGAATGTTACAAAGTATTTTTCGGGATATCTCGATTTCAAACTAATCGTGTCAATGTGTGCCTACAACAAGTGTATTTTGTGACGTGCATTCGTGCTGCAAAAGTTAATAATGTTCGCGTTTCAAATCGGTTTGTGTTGACCTGCCCGTTTCTCACACGGACGCAAGGGCAGGCATCGATTAGTGCAGGCGGCAGCCCGTATAACGGCGAATCGAGGCCCTGGAATAGCTAGTGGTGTGCGCCATGGGCAACAATGCTGCCACGGCCAACAAAAAGGTGGATGCCGCCGAGAGCGTTAAGGAATTCCTCGATCAGGCCAAGGAGGACTTCGAAGAGAAATGGAAGAAAAATCCAACCAACACCGCCGGGCTGAACGACTTCGAGCGAATAAAGACGCTCGGGACAGGCTCGTTCGGCCGAGTTATGATAGTTCAACATAAACCGACGAAAGAATATTACGCTATGAAAATATTAGATAAGCAGAAAGTCGTCAAGTTGAAGCAAGTAGAACATACGTTGAACGAAAAACGTATCTTGCAGGCGATTAATTTTCCTTTCCTCGTAAGCCTTAAGTTTCATTTTAAGGACAATTCCAATCTGTATATGGTTCTGGAGTACGTACCGGGCGGTGAAATGTTCTCGCACCTCCGCAAGGTCGGTCGATTTTCGGAGCCTCATTCGCGGTTTTACGCCGCCCAAATAGTGCTAGCCTTCGAGTACCTCCACTATCTCGACCTCATCTACCGGGACCTCAAGCCTGAGAATCTGTTGATCGACTCGCAGGGCTACCTCAAAGTGACGGACTTCGGTTTCGCGAAGCGAGTCAAGGGCCGCACGTGGACGCTCTGTGGCACCCCTGAGTATCTCGCACCCGAGATCATCCTCTCCAAGGGATACAACAAGGCCGTGGACTGGTGGGCGCTGGGCGTGCTAGTCTACGAGATGGCGGCCGGATATCCGCCTTTTTTCGCCGACCAGCCGATACAGATATACGAAAAAATTGTGTCAGGTAAGGTTCGCTTCCCCTCGCATTTCGGCTCGGATCTTAAAGATCTCCTGCGCAACCTTCTACAGGTAGATTTGACGAAGCGATACGGCAATTTGAAAGCGGGAGTGAATGACATTAAGGGACACAAGTGGTTTGCGAGCACAGACTGGATTGCAGTCTTCCAGAAGAAGATAGAAGCACCGTTCATACCCCGCTGCAAAGGCCCTGGCGACACCAGCAACTTTGATGACTATGAAGAGGAGGCATTGCGTATCTCATCGACGGAGAAGTGTGCAAAAGAGTTTGCCGAGTTCTGAGCGCTCGGATGTGGCCTGCGCGTGGACATTACTGTGCGCAGGTGTCTTGTAATAGTGAATCTTCCATGACAGAGTCGTGGGGAGGTGAGTGCGTCTCTTGCGGCAGCTGGGTGTATATAGACTTTGGAGTTCCCCAAGCCGGCACCAAGTGTATCAAATTTGGAGTATAGGTGAAATGATGTAGACCTGATCCTGATATTTTTGTGGCATACGTTTGCTTAGTGCCCTCCTGGTTAGTATAAACGGATGCGGAGGAGTGAAGCTCCCTCTGGTGATATTCTCCGAGACAAACTGATAGTGTAGCAGTGTTACTGAATCTTATCGTCAGTACGTGTTCTTTTGGTACTCCGTAGTTTGCCTTTGATAGCGTTGGAATGTGGTAAGCTTTAGTCTTCTTTTTAATTGTTTTTTATGCAATTGATACAGATTGTGTAACCATTATTCAGGTTTTCTTGTCGCTTGTTTAGATTAATAAATCCTCACATCTAATCTTCTCAATTTTTCGATAATATCAAAAGGCATAACTCTCATGTTATTTTTTTCAGTCACTAATTAAGTCTGTTGTTAGTATAGATTGCCTTAATGTACAAAAAAATCTTATACACTTCTATCATGTTTGCTTCATTTTAATTATTTTCAAACTACTTATTGGTCAGTAAAGTAAATCAGATATGAATTCTATGATAAAGGCAAGTCTATTTCTTTAATATATCTTTTCTATTTACTTACTTATTTATTAATGTTTAAGTACTGATGTGGTCTGCATTCTCAATCATTGCTACATTGAAATATATAAATAGGATGTTGGAATCAGCAAAAATATGATATAATCTGATGGCTTATAATATAGGGCACCTGCAATTTTGAAGCTGATTTTACTAAGATTTATGTCCTGGCACTAAAAGTCATTATTATTTATTTCATTGATGAAAGATCACAACAAGAGTTAAATTATGTGCCTTCACCCCTATGTACTATAATGAACCCTCATTCATACAATATTAGAATAAATTTTGTTGAAATCGCTAAAGTACTTTGAACTTCTCAACCTTTAGCTTAAAGCTTAAATATGACAGATTTGTGTCCCAACATGAATCTCAGCTTTAAATAAAGCCATCAGCTGCCCATTAAAAGTCTCAATAACCAAACAGTTAAAGGTGCAGTCTCAAAACTTAAAGGTCACAGGTTCGAACCCCACCCATTGCACTATTATTGTACCCACCCACTCATAGCTCAAGCCTTCCCCTTATTTGAGGGAATAGGAGGATCTTAGTCAAAATCAGCTTGGCTGGATATTCTTTAAAAAAAAAAAAAAAACTATTTGGACACTTGGTGTAACTATTACAAAAATCTTTACAATTAAGTTGTGCTAAATAAAAAGTATTCTTGGCATTCCCTGATCTATCTATGATCAGTGTCCATCCACTCTTATGACATTGGTGAAATCAATATCTGAAATCAAAAAATAATAAAGTCATGGTTACTGTCAACCTTCTGCCAACTAATATTAACTAAAAAAATTGAAGCTGGAAGTTAAGCTTATTCTTAATTTGCCTTATTTTGCCATCAAGGTTATCAAATTAGATTTTTATATTATTTAAAAAATACCCCAGAAACTGACTCATCAATCATGACTAGTCAAAAAAGCAAGGTACTAAAGATAGATCCAAATGTTATTGTTTTAATCAATTAGATAATCCACTATCACTTTTTTTTAATCTTAAATATTGTTGGTCAAATTCATTAATGGTACAATTCAAAATATACAGTTTTGAGTAAATATTTCTCAAGCAGATTTCCTGTCAATTTGGACCCAAATTTGACTTGTACCGTTTTAGAAAGGTTATTCAATTTCCAACCATTTTGTATAGTTAACTCAAAACATTTGATTTTGGAAATGTTCCACTAAAGAATTAGACTGGCGATATTTATAAAAGGTCTATTCAATAATTCATTAGCTATCATGAACTGTGTTAATACAGCTGTACCAATATCCAAAACTTCTTGAAAGATGTAAAAGTAAGGTATCCTTTTCTAATTGTTCCCTGCAGAAAGGGATGGTGTTACAAGTTGGATTTGCATATCTACAATCAAAATATTTCCAATGCATGACTCTGTCAGTATTTAAAGATTAATACTAACCACTTTGTTAAATAATGTAAGTTTTTATTTTAGTTTTTGAACTATTTTGTTAATGCGTTTACTTATTTAAAATATTAATATTGTTAAATCAGCTGATATTTTTAATTAAGGAATTAACTACATCAAAATAATGAAAAGAGATTAATTTATTGTATTTTAATGTAGTTGTGTTCATATATTGTGCAATTCAACCCGTGTTTGTGATCTGATGGAAGGTTTGGTTATAAGTGTAATTGTATAGTTCCTTATTTTGTAGATTTATGTGTTATTGTAAATGGTGACGTGAAATCATGTGCCCTGGGTTATAACGCCATTATCACAGTTTGCATGATCTGATAATTGCTTGAATAAATTATTACACACATTGGTGCAGTATCATAGGTTGTACACAAACTCGAAACTGCAGGTCAGAACTAGTGCCATCCGAACCGGTGATAGTGTTCAGGCTAGAGTTGTTCAAAAATGCTATAAATCAATATCATGCTACTGACTATAAACTATAAAATTTTAGCATGCTATAAAAAATGCTATGCTATAGCAGACTGTAATTAGGAAGCTTGTGGGCGGCCGGTGTGCGCGCTTTGTCTTGCAACGCGCTAAATCACAGCATGTTTATTGTGAGTTGCGATAAATCCATCTGCTGACTGCCCGGCCGCCTCAGCGCCGCTGCTACGCGGTGTGCTACACCGCCTACAGCGCGTGATATTTATAGCATCGTAGCACCATCGCGCCTACGTATGTAGCACTTGCTGTGTGCTATGGGAAGATAGCATGCTGTAATATGTTGCTAAGTGCTATATTAACCACCTCTAGTTCAGGCTTGTTGTAAAAGCAACAGGTTGATCTAGATGAAATAAATAATTTAGATTTTTTTCCCTTCCTTTCCGACAGGTTGATGGTTCAAAAAGACACTGTTGTCGTACCTTTATGCTTAGTTGAAGGAAAATGAGGAATGTTAATATACAGCATGTGTGACATACTTATATACTAAAAAAAAATCATTGCAGAAGAGGAAGAGATTTGTGTACAACCAGATTAGTATCATTCTACTATGATGTTGCATAGAGGTCTATCTATTAATAATGTCAATATGTTGAAAAGAGAAGATATTTCTTCATGTGGGACAATGTGAAAATGGAGGCAAAACCAAAATCATGGTGACAACGAATCTAATATCAAATTAATAAATCATAGTGTGGAGACCTGAGAGATGTCATATTCTAGAGGAGCACAACTTGTGACCTTAGCCCATGATTCTTATAAAGATAAAAGAACTTACATTGGTTAAAGTATTACTTGTTAGAACGATAAAGTACTAAAATATATCCCATTTGTTTAATCACGTTATATTATATTACAAGATTGAAGAATAAATGTAAATCCAGTGCAAATGGCCTTGTACAATTTAGGTTTAGGCCATTTTGTGGATCATTGGCATGCTCTATTAATTAATATGACATGACATCTCTCTGGTGGAGAATAATCCATCATCATCAATCATACTATCATAAGTCATGAATGTTAGTACAATGCTTTCTTTTTGTTGGCAATGAATAATACTTATTTATTATTCCATTGAAAACATAATAAAAGTGGTTATATAACATTGACAAAAAAATATAGGAGAGGTGTTAAAAAAATGAAGTGTGACATAATTAATTGATGGATATCCCCTATGCAATAATATTTCAAAAATTAATTTACAATGTGTCAATTTTCATAATAATATTATTAAATTGCTTCTAATTCATATAATGAGTTCAAACAATTTGGTTGGTTCAATGAAAAAAATAAGACATAGGACTTGAATCCAGGCTGTAAAAATAATTATCTATCTAGTTATTTGTAGAGAACTTTACATTTTGAAAGCATTGTACGCATATGTGGTTATAGTCATTAGGTTAAACGCCCTGGGATGGTTACTTAACCAATTTTGCACATATTGTATAACATAAATATAATATATTATATTAAGTATATAGTGTAACTGACATCTTTGAATTTATCTGCTCTTTGAATGGCTAAAGATTTGTTCAAAAATTGAAAATTCTCATCGAACTAAAATACTTAGAAGCGCAATAGTCGACATAGTAGCCTAAAGGTTTACTAAAAATGTAATGGCTTACTAAAAGGCCGACTACGTAGTATCGCCGCAGTACGACGAGCTCGCAGAAAGTTATTAAAAAATGACTTAGTGTGTTGTGAAAGGGTGTCATTATCACAATAACCATAAAAAATGTAATTATCAGTTACAGAAAATAATTACATGGCACTCACACATTCATTGGTCGTCTTGTGCATACGTTTGGAGGGGAATTTTGTTAGAAACTTCTGTTCTAAGTATTATAGTTCGATGAAAATCCTCTACATATAACTATGTTATATACCTATTGGGAAATGCTAAATCATATCAACCCTTAATCATTAAAATAATCATTCTAAATTATATTATAGTGATGTCCAGCAACTAGTAGAATTAGTCAAGTATAAAACCTTTTTTTTTTTCAATTAATTACTAATGCCAGTGAACCTTATAGTTTGTAAAAATATTTGTTTAATAAAATATAAAAAAAAAGAAAACAAAAAAAAACTCCTGGTTAAAAATGAATTAAGTACCTATACAAGAAGATATTTTTTGCACAGGGATCTCAAACAAAAATTCTAAATTCGCGCAATTTGTTTGATTTGTTTTATTAACTTCAAATGCAGTTTTATAATATGAAATAACTACTTTTCCTAGTACACTTGCGTAATAATCCGATTTTTATTATTGTTTATTTCCCAGTCATACAGATTTGCTTCTAACTACCCACCCTATTTTTAAGTAAAACATAAAATGGCTCCAATTTTATTTTTTTACAATAAAGATCCATGTAGGCTGGTTGCGTTTGGTGTGCCATAAAACTTGAATAGTTACTTCTTGTATGTATATATTACTGTTTACTACCAAACATTATGTCGTTATATTTACGGCAAATTTAGGAATTTGGAAAAGATGAATATCACGGGGGCGTTTTAAAAATAAAGAAAAACTGTTTTTTTAAAGATAACCTAACAAATCATCGATATCCGTAGGTATTTTAAAAAAAATTGTCTATGATTTCAAAAAAATAAAATGTAGATTTCGCAGATTCCTAAGGTTGCCACAGATGTGACGATGTGTTCACATTTCCACAATTAAAACTTGATTCATGAACAGCATTCGCTTGCGCTATTACACAAAAACATTAGGACTCGAATTAGATGTAAGGATAAATAAAATTTCATTAGTATCATTGTCTAACTTAAATGCAATGTTCATAAAAAACCAATTTTAAGGATTTTTATCACTAATACTTAGCTAATGTGAATTATTCATGAATCCTAATTGTTTCAAATAATGATTTTATCTATTCAGTTTTTAGTGACATTTTGCGATAGAATACCTGTGAGAAATGGCAATTTTTATACTAGTATGTTTACTATAGCTGTTGATGTATTGTGCCTAGAACGCAGAATTTATCATGCAAAAACGTATCTATAGCTGTGGATAAACATCTTTGTGATAACCATAGTGGAGCTGTAATAATCTAAGATTACTTTCGAGTTATTGTTCACAAGACTTTTATTTTCATTGTCTTTTATAAGAAATTACTCGGCGTTTTTTGTGATAACTCTCACCATTTCAGCATTGTTTATTTATACATAATGTCGAGGTGTTTCTGCTTCATTTGTTTACTTGTAGGGATCATGTTAGATATTCGCGTTCACCTTAACTGTTCCTTTAGTGGCAAGTGTATTTTTTGGATTGGATTTATACATTTAAGGAAATAATGATGTGTACTTTTCATAATTATCATTGTATATAAAACTAGAGTGATTGTGTCCCCATAAATATTTAGGAGATTCAAATATCTGCTTGATATGTGCAGATTGTCATTCCATAAGCTTCACAAAGTGCTAACCGTCGACTCATTAGACCAGTGGTTCCCAATTAGATTTGTTCAAGTATTCTATGGAAAAAACAGCAATAAATCTTTGTAGCATTTCTAGAAAGTTCCAAGCGACAAATTAGTTATTAGTTACTCGTAACTCGTAAGTTTGAAGAATGTTCTAATCAATGAAAACAAAACAAACGTAGTAAATGTTTTTATTGTGCATAACTTCAACATTTACTCAAGAGTCATGATCACTTGAAGCTTCTTTGTCCAAGGAAATAAGCATTAACTGTGTAATTTTTATTTATTCAAGTCACAGGGATATGTAATACGAATATTTTGGCTGAATGCAGTATTTCTATAGTTGTGATCATTCTTATTGGCCGTATATCGCTCATTTGCTTTAACAACGTTTTTTCACTACAACAAATCAGTACTTTTTCAAAACAAAAACTTTTTTTTACTAGAATGGAACAGAAGAAAATCGCCATTCTATGCTCTATAAAAAGTCATATTACTTTACACCCTAACACACATTAAAAAAAAAGAAGTAATAATAAATAAAAATCTGAATATTTGACATAAACAGTGTTGCTGCGGAAATGAGCGATAAAGATAAAGCGTTCTTGCGAAAACTAGGGATTTTACCTAAAAATGCAATATGAATAATGTTCGCCAATAAAGCGGATTATAATATGTAACTATAGTATTATTCATTCACCAAAGTTTCATAATGGGACAGTATTTTGTCGTGATCACAAAAATATATCAAGATAGAGCTGTTGTCACTGGTGTTGGTTTACTTAGTTTTTTCGTTGTAGCATGGTGCGGGGTCAATAGAACGAACTTATTTTGTACCACATATTTTTGCAATCATAAGGTTCACACCATTAAAATGTATTGAAACTATTTTAATTAAGAAAATCTGTTTTCGTAATTTAAACTTGAATTTACCTTCTAAATTTTTATTTCATTTACACTGGTTTTTATCTTTATTTTATTACAAACAAAGTAAAAATAGTTGGAACAATAATAAATAATTAATATTAGATTACTTCTTTGCAAAACTATATTGCAAATGATGACAGCGTGCTGCGCCCAATTTTGCGTTCTATCTTGATAAATTTCAGTGGTCGTGAGTATCCCTCAAAGTACTCTTATATCTTTAGGGATTTCTTGTTGAATTTGTGATTGGGAAACACTGCATTAGAAATCCTAATGTGAACATTTTAAAGGCCATTTTGAATATTATAAACTTGGCGTGACCGTATGTGTAATTGCGAGCAGTTTTTTTGTATCGTGCGTATAAAAATGTTCACATCTAGATCTATAATTATTACCTATATCGAGTGCCTATAGCATTGAAGGATTCAAATGTAAAAAGTCAGTTAATTTCTAATAATTATTTGTCACCATGTATTGATCTTCCATAAAATTACGATGAAATTAAAAATATCGATGTAACAGTAAAACATTTGTTTGATTATGATCCAATTTAAGAGCAATTTATTTCTGGTGCTGCTATTTGTGGCTGATACATTGAGATTTCACACGAGGACTACACTATCTGACTGGGCTAATGCACATTGGCTGATGCATAATTATTGACCATGTTCATACAATTAGGTAATAATATGGTAATATAGGCATCTGTACAGTGTACAATACACGAGCTTATTACCTACTTGTCTATCCTAAGGGCCGATTTACACCGGCTATGTAGATAGTTTAAAATTATTTCACCGTGTAGATCGGCCCTAAGTCTAATTGCAATAATAATACGTATTACAAATTAAATTAGATTCTACTAAATACCCGCGACTTCGTTCGCGCATGAGTGTTTTTATTCCCGCGGGAACTCTTATTTCCCGGAATAAAAAGTAGCCTTTGTGCTATTCCAGACTATAATCTATCTCTGTGCCAAATTCCTTGCGACATGATTGAGTAACAAACGTACAAACTTTCGCATTTATAATATTAATAAGATGAACTAATTTAATCATTTGTGGAGCATACGTAAATAGTCACATGTATATTCAAACATACTTATATAGGCTGCTAAAATCAACCTTCCTTTGGCCAAAACCTTCCCTTTTGGCTTTCGCGTGGTCGGGTAAAAAGCGATTTAAATTTTCGAAAAGTGTACGAAAACACACTAGTGGTAGTTATAGCAACAGTAGCTAAGTACCTACATCACAATTTGTACAGAACATTTGGCAGGCCCCGGCTAAAGTACGTGGGGACTGAGGATAATGTGCGGCTTCCTAATAACGTGGAATATTCCGACTGTAACTCTTGTGCCAAACGCCAGATAAAGAACGAATTGTTTCAATTTGCTATCATAATAGCTAGTTGGGGCGATGCGACGTAACTACCTAACTAGTCTAACTACCTACTGAGTTCGCGTTCTAAGACAATTCCTACAATAATACCGAGCCATGACCGTCGACTTTTTTATAGCTGAAAATAAATGCTCAAATTCACAAAGTTGTAAATCCAGTTTTATTGTTTTAATGCTGCATTCAAAGTTAAACTGTATCGACAATTTAGTAGTCTGGCGGGCGGAGCGTCAAGGTTGGAAGGTCAAATTACGGGATGCCATTAAGATCGGTGGATATATTTACGTAACATTTGTTTAGATTGCCTGTATACAAAATGTTTCGTTTGTGTATTTAACGAGTGGGGGCGGAAATGAGTCATCTTACGAATCATCATCCACCGAATTTCCAAATGCAACCATTGTTGGACATATGGTAGGGATATAGGCCTCTATCAAGTAGCGCCAACTTTGCCTATCCTCGGCCCTTCGCATCCAATTGATTCCTGCCACTTTCCGGATGTCATCTCCCCATATTAGTAATCAATCTAGGCAACCTACATTCCCTACACACATTTTACACGTATATACCTAATGATAAAGATAACGGGGCCGGATATGGGTCTAGTCTACTGTCTAATTTATACTACCTTTCCCTTTCAAGTCTGAAGAGATCGCAGTTCAGAGCTAACTTGTCATCGAATAAAAATAAAAAAAGATTTGCCTATGAATATAAAATATGATGAATAGAGTCATCTCTGACTACCCCCATCTAAAAGAAAATTGAATTCACTTCAGTTGGTGTGTAGTACTAGGCAGACTATACGTTCGGGGAATTGGACTTTCTCGGAACTGAACCTAGACGGAAGACTAGACACGTAATAGGACATAACAGAGTACAGACATTCTTTGACCTTCCGAGCCGTAAAGGATTCAATTTAGGTTCTTTATGATCGCTTCCATGAAACGTTTCGTTTAAGCAATTAACCTTTTAAAAATCAATATTTTTAAACGGTAATCAATATTTTTCGGTAAATTTAAACTGATTTCAAGTCCAGTAGGGCTAGCATGCGTTAACGAGAAAATCTTGTCTACCCATTTACTCGTGAATTTCTGAGAGATTTCATGACTAGGTAAATGGGTAGATAGAATTTTCTCGTGGTGCGCATACTAGCCAGTAGGTCTGAGTAAGCTTGATAAACTTACATTAAGCTAGATAAGCTACTTACAAGTAATTTTTTCAGGGGCAACATATTGTACAGTCAAAGAAATCCAGCTTTGCATTTTTAGTGTCAGTAAAATGGACCCTTATAAAGTGGTACGAGACGTTTTTATCTTACAGTAAATGTTAAATTCAAGACCGCTGATTGACCTACTTTTCTAAAGCCAATTTTAGTGAACGTGTAACCTAAATACATACTTGTTTTTAAATAATTGTTTAAGAACGGAAGCCTCACTTGATTAAAGGAAAGGTATAATACCAATTAATGAGCCAAATTACGTTGGAGTCGGATAAGCTTTAATCTCACCGACGCTTGTTAATTTTTTACGACGGAGAGAGAGTATACCTACCTACTACGCGTTTAACTGTGTGTTACTACAGCTCGGTTGTTTGTTCGTATATATGTTACCACTTTTCTGCAAAATAACAGCGCCGATTTTTAATGCTGTGTTTTTGTGTCACTTCTAAGCAGGTTCTTATGTTGAGATCTAATTATAAAGCGTGCTTTGACTCAGCTCAGACTCAAGATAGAGGATAAAACGAGACACAAATATGCTCTGACATAAATCTGTCTCATTTTAACTCTTGTCTTGAGTCTGAGTTGAGTGAGAGTGCGGTCTATAGATATGATTTATAGTTAAAGGCCACAGTATGCAATTGCCAATTTTGATGTAGTTTCTTGTATTACACGAGTGTTCTAAGAGGAAGCACTAGGACAGACGATCTCTTGCGAGTCGCTGCAGCCTTTGGACACAAGCGGCAAAGATCGAGTTCTGTTGCCAATTTTGCAAAAGACCAGTCACGATGTGGGTGTCCATTTAATTAATGCGATGACGAAACAATGTCGTTTAAAAACTACAATTACACGACTGTCCGACCGTTCATTTTGCATACAAATATGTCTGAAGTATTCTTAAACGTGGTAGTAGTAGTAATAAAATATACTGAAAAAACTAGTAACTAGGTACCCATCACAATGAAGAGTTACCACGTGACCGTTTATCGTGTTTTGCATAACAATGAAGTAGACGGAACTTCGTGACGTTTTTTTATTCATGTAAGGGTTATGAAAGCGTTGCCAGACGTCCCGTATTTCCCGGGACATCCCGTATTTTAGGCATAGTTTAAAATGTCCCGGCGGGACTGAGTCTGTCCCGTATTTGAATCGTACGTCGTTTTTCATTATGAAATCGATCTACGTATTCACACACGCAACGTTCGTAAAACGTACTCGTCTCGCTACTAACTTGCACTCGCAGCCCGCATCGACCAATGACAGTGTCAGAATGACAATGTTAAAACTGGCTCGATCCTCGGAAAAATATAAAAAATAATTTGTCAATTATAAACAATTTTGTAATTTTTATTTGTCCCGGGTAAAAAACTGAAATCCCGTATTTTTTTGCCCATTTAACCATTTGTCCCTTATAGGCTGAAAAAAAATCTGGCAACCCTAGTTATGATGTTCAATCGATGAGGAGAAAACTGGCTTTTCTACTGATACGGATAGAGTCAGTGGTTGCTACGGGACAAAAGAAAGGAGTTACAGATTAAGGGCCATTTGAGTCAAACCGTTGTTATCGGTCGTTCTTACATTGTATAGATGTTATAGGTTCTACGGAAACTTTAACTCTTTGTTTCCCTAAACTTACTCTAGTTAGATAACGTTATGAATTAAATGCCAGTATTGTGAATGAAGAACTTAAACGGTTAAAAGGATTAAAATTATTAAGCTATTGCATAGCTTCTATCGCGGGCCTTGAGCGTGGAGACCGAATCCAGAAATTCCGTAACGAAAATAACCTGACACGGGACTCCTCTCACCGCTAGATGGCGTTGATTAAAAATGCTAAGCAATAGCTTTACCGCGGCAGTCCCCGAGTGCCACTCGTCTTTTTTTTAATTTATTTACACCTTACACTTACACATTACACACATACACCCACAAACACACATATGCACAAACACACACCGGTTTTGTGGTTAATAGGTATTACATATTTATATATTTTTATTTTATTTTTTTATTTTTTGTTAATTTCATTCTGTGTCAATATATTTTATTATTTTAGAATATGGATAAATTAAATTGTTAGTAAAATATGTGATCATGGTTTGTGTATTTATTTGTGTATACTTACTAGGGTTGGGTGATAAAACTGCGACACAGTGTTACACTAATGCAGTTTTATCGACATTTGTCATCGACAGCTGTGTCTCAACCTAACAAAATATGGATCATTGTACTTAACTAATGACCTTATTTAATTAAATATCATTTCATTTCATTTGTAATGTATTGATGTATATTTTTGTATTAAAGATAAATAAATAAATAAATAAAAAATTAAATAGGCGCGCTATCGTACAGCCCGCTAAACAAAAAGGTAATTAAAACCACAGCTGCGTCCAAATCCCACGACGTTTGTCTTTTTGAATAGACTCCTACGTTTACGTTAAAATATGTCACAACCGGCCATATAAATCCTGAATTTCAGATTGAAATGCGGTAGGTAGCCAGAGCCCGTATAATCCAATTATCTCACACAATGGATGTTTTGTAACACGCACCAGCTGGCTCTAGTCAGAAGCGATTATTTTTGTATAAACAACGCCTGTTACCTAGCCAGTAAGGTACAACACAACTATACGTTCATGACATGGATTGGTAGACCATTCATAACAGTGTTGTTCTTGATACGGCAATTGCCGTAATATACGGCATTCAGGTCTCTTGGGCAACAAAAATACGGTATACGGCAGCTACTTGATTACCGTATTGAAATATACGGCAATTGAGTAAAGTAAACAAAAAAAATATTTCGTATAATGGAACACACCAACTTGTGAACCATAGATCAACGAGTACTTTCGCCACAAATAAAGTAGAAGCGCCATGATCAGAAACGTCAATCGTTAACAGTATTCAAATAGATTCAACCTTATCCCTGAGAAATTAATGTCTAAAATCTTTAGTTCTTCATTCTTGTAGATTCTTCAACTTTACTCGGGTATATTCTAGGATATATGGGGAATCCCCGGAATAATTGTTACTGTGCACTATATAATATATTATAATAGGTAAACTATTGTGGTTCTGTCATTTAATTATTAATGCTTTGTTTTGCTCTATGTACGATCCAGTCCCAACTAACAAAATGGTCTTAATATAAGTCATATAAGAATTGTGTAAACGTTTTCGAAAAACTGAATGGCATGAAAATAAGGCTTACAAACGCTTATACAACGCGATTTTGGCGCAGTTACTATTTCTATAAAGTCGTATAGCTGTCATTCAAAAGTCATAAGCAAGAACATAGTAGTATTGTAATATTATCATTGGTATGAGTATTTAGTCGTATAGTTACCATAGCATTCATAGCGCAGACGTTTACCGGACCAATGAATCTATTTGATGCAGTATTGAAGCGCTTTCAATTATAAGTTATTACTTAGAGTTTAACTATTAATAAATTCTGCATGTGTGCAGACTATATTTTTATACTTTTATACTATAAGTGTAATCAAATTATTTACAAGTTTGAAATGGGATGTGTTTATGTTTAAGTTTGGAAAACTTAATGCGAATATTACTTTAGGGACCAACTTTTTAGGTTTATTAATAAATTTTAAATGCCCCCTTCATTTATTGTGTATTTAATTATTATTTTTTAAATAAAAAATAAATTATTATATGTCATAATGCCATTATGACTTACGAAATACTTATATACCATGAAGACTGCTGTGTTAAGAGTTAAAACTCCTTGTATACGATGAATACTGCTGTGTTAAGAGTTATAAACTCTTAAAGAACATGGCGTTCTTTCATTACGAACCTATCAGAGTTCCCTAAAACATTTTAGTAAACCGTTTTTTAGTAAAACTATTTTTTGTCATTCCAAAAAATAGTTTTTTACATTAACAGAACATTTTAGAGACTAAGTTTTTTGGGAATGCGGCAAAAAACATATTTTGTCAACGTGGAAAAATGACATAATTGTCGGTTCCCAACTTTATCCGGGGACTAGGGGCCGTTGTGTTGTGTCGTTAACCATGGGAGGTATGGCCATAATGACTTGATTGACATGATTAAGGTTTCTTTAATTATCAGGGATAAAATGTAGCCTATGTGCTAATCCTGGGTATGAGCTATCTCCATTCCAAATTTCAGCCAAATCGGTTCATTCGTGTTGACATCGATTTTCAACAGAAAAAAAAAGATACCGGCCGAATTGATAACCTCCTCCTTTTTGGAAGTCGGTTAAAAAATAGGTACGGAACCATCACTCTCTGTCGCGTTTATTGGGCTTGGCTGGTTTACATTACTGCGAATATATTTAAAATGTCATATTCACATGCATAGTCTTATAGCAGCGTTATTAAGGTTGTAATACCAGCCAAAATGTCCCGCCTAAAACGTTTGTATGACTGTGTATTTTCTACGATTAAATTGCTTTATAGCTATTTCATACAGACGTTTGTACAACGACTTTTATTACCTAATTGCATTGAAACTTAAATGCAATATACATGATGCCTGTACAACGTCACATTTTAAAACTTGCTAATATACGACACCTATGTGACGAAATAATCATAAAAGCTTAAAATCTTATGACCATTTTGTTAGTTGGGGTACCTAGTGTTCGTGGTCTCTGGTACGATCTATCAGTGAAAGCTAATTTACGAATATTTTTTAAGTTTTAATTGAAAATTAGTGCAATATTTGTAAACTACATGTATTTCATGTTTTTTTTTTTTTTAATTTTAACCTTCTGAATAATTATATTTTGTACAATACGGCAATTTTCTTAATTTTCCCTAAAAATACGGCAATTTTAGAGTTAGAATACGGCAACTCTAAATTTGTCAGGAACAACACTGATTCATAATTCTGTTAGATAAATATCCAAACTAAACTGACAGGTCTAAATGTTCTGCTATCCCTTTCATAATACTGCCTGAAGAAAAGGATATCACTAGATTTAGACCTGTCATTTCAGTTTAGCTTACAAAAGTTTAAATTTTGTGCAACAGAATTACCTAGTCACCTAATGATATATTTTTTACCCATAATTACGTGGGGACTGGGGATACACATGTTTACAATCTCTACAATACCTAGCTATATTATTGTAGAGATTAGATTCACTCTAATAAAAGCTGAGTTAAAATTGGCATCATCGATTGGCATTTCAAAACTCGGTTGTGTAGGTAAGTAGTAAGTACTTAGATATAAATTACTTAGAAATAAACATATTTAATATTTAGGAACTTTTTTGCTCAAAGAAACAAACTTATCTAATTGTATCCAGAGTATCGATTGTATTTTCCTAGTTTATTTGGTTCTTAATACAGCACTGGTAGCATGGGCGGGAGAAATTTTATCCCTGGGGAAAGGATCCCCTCGTTCTCTTTTATCCAGCATGAGCAAAACGGTGGAAATTATATCCACAGTAAATATTCTTATAGGAATATACTTTTCCTTTCCCCTGTCGCCATGCCTTAGCATAGGAAAAGATAATTTTATCCCCTGTCAGTGGATAAATTCGGAGGATAAAACTTTTATCTCCTGCCCATGCTACCAGTACAGAATTCTATTATCTATTCGGAATACTCGTAACATAAAAGACAGGTAGGTGCATCGAAATCCCAAACAGATGCTATAATTTTATTCATTTGATTAACAGATGAGATTATTCTAACCGTAGCAAGCTCTCGGAAATTAGAAAGAAATCGGAAATTGCTCATTCCTGAAACCTAAACGTCGTCGCCGCTTAGAGATGATAAATTATTTAAAACTCTTCAGAAATACCACGTCAGAGTACCGGCGGTGTGTCGAGTGAAAAGAATTTTAAAACGCCGACCGTTTTGCCGACGAGTTTGCTAACTGCTAAAGTACTAAGTAGATATATTACCTACTGTCGATCTCGTAACACGACCTTGAGGCGGGGAAAGCTAGCATATGTGATAATGTTTTTCTAATGTACTATGCCGTGTAATCGTCTGATTAATATTCATGATTGTAACATTAAAACGAGAATATTCAATATTATCTAGAGCCTTTTAGTCTTTTTTCGCACCACTATATATGGGCAGCTGTATAAGTGCTTGTTCCAGTGTAAAGCTGCTTGTCCATTGAAGGACCATGCGGAGCTAGGAGAAATCTAAGAGTGCGATTCCACTGAAGCGAAGCAGAGTGAGATGTTGTCACATTTACGCGTGTAGCTACGGTACGAGTCTGCAAAGATGCAGTTTACAGTGGAGGAACAAAAACAAAAGAAAAAATCTATGCTTTAAGTTTGCCATAGATGCGACAATGTGCTCAGCGGACCAATTATTAAATCATTGAGAGATGATGTGATTTTTTCACGTCATCTATCAGAGTTCTGTTTCCGTTCCGTCCAGTTATAGAACTCTCCCTTACGTTGATGTCCAATATGTCTATTACCTCTTATTCCCGTATATGTCTATTTTGTCTAATTCTCGAAATGTCTAATATGCCCTTTTCATTGGAAAGGCCATTATCTAGTTTCTATAAAATTTCAACCGTGGAATGTAGAAGAGCTTGGTATCAGATATCAGAGCGTGGAAATGCGAGTAAGCAGGCCGATGGCGCCTAGCGGGTTCGAAGGAGGAGGCTTGAAGTGTCATGAGACTCCATTAACCCACACATAAGTACTCGCTCCGTCCACTCGTTCCTCTTCAGTTGACAGGGAGACAGCGCTGCACGTCTTCGCATTGCTCCTTCACTCCGCTCCGTTTACTTGCTCCGCTTAAGTGGACAGGTATCCTAAAGTTACATACAGAAACAATATGTCACAGCTAAGTTGCGAACAGGTAACTACGAATATCAAAAGGTGAGCAACATTCCAAAGGATCGCGGAATTCTGGTTTCCATAACAACAAAAACTAAATTCAGCCGGCATAATAGTAGGTATTTTTTTTATAGGTATATTGTTGGCTAGGAATATCCTACCAGATTGCCAGATTGTTTTCATCAGATATTCGGATTCAATAGTCTTCTCGCACTCGGGAACGACTGAGTTCAGAAAAAGCCTGACGCAAAAATCTGATGTGTATCGAGTAAATACGATCAGATAGTCTGATCATTATCAGACAGTCGGAAACAAAATTGGACCTGTAGGTATTCCCTCTGACGAGAAGCCACTCCTTCGGAAGAGAATGGCCACTGGCGCTTGGTAGGTAGGTAGGTACTCGTTGGCTTTTGTAGAATCGACGAGTAGCGAGGCACGGCTAGCATTATGATAGTCTATTCTTTCCTAACCATAAAATTTATGCTCAAAATGATCCTAATCCTAATTCTTATCACATCACATCACATCACACTATTATAAAGCCGAAAGTTTGTATCGGTATGTGTGTGTGTGTGAGTGTATGTTTGTTACTCCTTCACACCACAACGAATTAAACAATTTGGCCGAAATTTGGAATGGAGGCAGCTCACATCCAGGATTAAAACATAGGCTACAATTTATCCCGGAAAATTAAAGAATTCCCGCCGGAATTACAAAACCTTAATCCACGCGGACGAAGTCGCAAGCATCGTCTAGTTTACAATAAAAATCATTGTTACTTATTTTGCTCTCTTCAGCAAACTTGTTCCCTCTAAGTCAGTCTAAGTACTATCTTTAGATGATTTTTAGCATAGCCAGTAGCCACTTTGTAACGCCTAGTAAGGCTACGCCCTAAGCACATTGTTTGCGGAATCTTTCAGTGTCAGCCGGTATCGACGACCCATAAAAGCCTTCTTGTGTTACGAAACGTGGAACACATTAGCAACACTTCAGCTGCGAGTTGAGAAACCTCGAGATATTCAGTCGTCTACATATAACGTAGGAACCTACCTATGTCATACGTTAGCTCCCGGTGTTTATTTCTTTTTTGCCCGACTAAGTATAGGTAAGATTTTAGATGTTATTTTTTGTCTTTATTGGAATACATACAGCATATATAAAAACATAACATGGCTATAAATAATTTAATGATGCGAGAGTTATTTTGTGAAATATTACACTTAAAATAAATTTATAAAAGAAACAATAATTAACAATACCAAAAGTTACAATTAATGAATAGAATTAAATACAGTTACCAATATATCTATAATCGGCTGAAGGCCATCAGTTTACATAATTATTATATTTAAATTTGAAGTAATTACGTTCAGTAATTCAGAAGTTATAAGGCTCTGACAGACGGACGGACGGACGGACGGATTCACTCAAGTAGACTCAGAGAACTCGCTTCGCTCGTTCAATAAAGTAACTAAAACGCGTTCTTCTTAGCCCAGATGTGCGCGCCAGATGTGCGTTTTCCGCTCTGAAACACCACGTCACCGATAGCGCGCTAATTTTCATCAATCCGGTAACGAGGTAATCAAATTCAAGGTTAGGAGCAAACTATGATAACTAATCGATAGACGTAGGTACACAGCTGGACATAGATCTCTTGAAATGATCGCCACTGAGCACGATTTAGCCTCCCTCGAAATAACACAAACTACGACCGAAATAGATTCCTAATAAGAGCATGTAACGTATTCAAAATATCGGTACACTTGGATCAATTTCATCACAACATCGGAAAATTCGTGTCAGAATTAAAGAAATCTGCATAAAGTGCATATTATCATATATTGTAATATTGCATAATTAATATAGAAAGCTTTATTTCAAGGGGGGCTCTCATAGAAGCGTGCGTGAAGTTTTATTTTGTTGCGTTGCTATTCAGTAAAATATAAACTCAGTTGAAGCAATGCGGTGACAATATTGCGACCATTTTTACCCGACTACGACTTGTTAGATCCAATTTAAATTACCCAAAGGTGCTAATGGGACGTCTGTCTGTCAGCGGATATGTATCTCATGAACCGTAATGGGTAGATACTTGAAATTATCACAGAATGTGTATATCTATTGCGGCTGTAACAACAAATAATAAATGTATAATATTTTTTTATTTAATGGGTCCCCAATTTTTTTCGGCGCTTTTTGCTCGATCTAAACAATTATTGCTGTTACGATGGTACGGAACCCTTCGTGTGCGAGTCCAACTCGCACTTGGCCGGTTTTTATTAAACTTTTTTCTTGTTACATCGCGACTGCGAGTCTATGCTATGCGCCTCTCTGTTTTATGATGCGTGGGCCGAATGTTATAAGGATTTAAAGAGTTCGTGATATGATTTTATGTCATGCTATTTGTGTCGCGAAATCATACTACCCACGTCTTAATCTAAATATATAAAAGGCAAAGGTGACTGACTGATTGACTGACTGACTGACTGACTGACTGATCTATCAACGCACAGCTCTAACCACTGGACCGATCGAGCTGAAATTTGGCATACAGGTAGCTATGGTGACGTAGTCATCCGCTAAAAAAGGGTTTTTCAAAATTCAACCCCGAAGGAGGTAAAATAGGAGTTTAAAAAATCGAGCCTAACGTGAGCGAAGCCGCGGGTTAAAGCTAGTACAATATAATTGACATTCGCAAGCGACAAATCGTTCCTTTTTGGCGACCGCGACAGTTTGTGGGTCACTTGAGTAATTTTTTTAAGTAGGTTGTAATGGTATCAGTTGGTCAGTGAGGTTGAAAAGTCACTATTTTCATTAATCAATTAAAAATAGTTTTTATCCAATTATATCTGCATTTATTTTATCTCCATTCAACAATTCCGTACAATTTGGGTATCTTTAAAACAAGAGTGAATAGGCATCTTCTAGGCAAACGCGTTACACCTCAGACCACATCATCACTTTCCATCAGGTGTGGTAGTGGTCAAGCTTGTGCCTATAATGTATTGAAAAAAAAAATCCGAACCAGTGGTAGAGTCATGACGTGTCATAAGAGCTACAAGTTGGCCTACATGAATTTTTTTTTTTTTTAAATTTAAATGACGAAGGTTGCTGAATAAGATGTAAGTACACACTTAAACTGATTCTACAAGGGCTAAACTACTTCAACTACATAATAGTCTATATAATAAATCCAAAAAAAAAACTCAAACGAAAATTGTCATAAAATTAACTATTAATGCGAACGGATCCGTACGCTTGCGAACGTATCCGTTCGCATTAATAGTTAATTCGCCGTTCGCATGCGTCGACGCGCGATGCGTATTAGTGTGACTGAAATCATACGCAATAATCCCAATCGATGTGCATAGATATGATTCCAGCCTTAGAAAATGATAAAAAAGTGTGGACATAACTCGCTCCAGCAATACATGAGCATAATTAACCCGTAAATTGTATACAACTATATTGATATTAGTGTCATCACATTATTTTATTTTTAAACTAGCTTTTGCCCCCGCGACTTCGTCCGCGTGGAATTAGATTTTGGGGTGGAATTTTCAAAAACTGTGACACACGTACTTTTTTATTTTTAACTGAAAGCTCAAATATCAATTTTGATGGAAACAGCTTGAAAAATGACGGAGTTTCATATAAACTTCCATCCCCTATTTAAACCCCTTAGGGGTGGAATTTCCAATAATCCTTTCTTAGTGTGCGCCTACGTCATAAAAGGAACCAACTGTAAAAATTTCAAGTTTCTAACTTCAGTAGTTTAGGCTGTACGTTGATATCTCAGTCAGTCAGTCAGGACTTTGAATTTTATATAATACTAGCGGACCCGACAGACGTTGTCCTGTCTTAACTATGAATATTGAAACTCCCCTTTTTACCCCCTTGGGGAGAGAATTTTCAAAAAATGTAAAATACGTAATTCTTTATTTTTGATCAAGAGCCAAAATATCAAGTTTCATAAACATAACTTGAAAAATAACTTGAAGAACGAAGGACTATCATACAAACATTCAACCCCTATTTAATCCCTTAGGGGGTAGAATTTTTAAAAACTGTGAAACACCTACTTTTTTGTTTTCAATTTAAAGCCTAAGTACCGAATTTTATGGGTATAGCTTGAAAAATAACGGAGTTTCATACAAACTTTAACCCCCCTTTTTACCCCCTTGGGGGGAGAATTTTCGAAATATGTAAAATACGTAATTCTTTATTTTTGATCAAGAGCCAAAATATCAAGTTTCATAAACATAACTTGAAAAATAACTTGAAGAACGAAGGACTATCATACAAACATTCAACCCCTATTTAACCCCTTAGGGGGTAGAATTTTTTAAAAATGTGAAACACTTACTTTTTTGTTTTCAATTTAAAGCCTAAATACCGAATTTTATGGGTATAGCTTGAAAAATGACGGAGTTTCATACAAACTTTAACCCCCCTTTTTACCCCCTTGGGGGGAGAATTTAAAAAAAATGTAAAATACGTAATTCTTTATTTTTAATCAAGAGCCAAAATATCAAGTTTCATAAACGTAACTTGAAAAATAACTTGAAGAACGAAGGACTATTATACAAACATTCAACCCCTATTTAACCCCTTAGGGGGTAGAATTTTTAAAAACTGTGAAACACGTACTTTTTTGTTTTCAATTTAAAGCCTAAATACCGAATTTCATGAGTATAACTCGAAAAATGACGGAGTTTCATACAAACTTTAACCCCCCTTTTTACCCCCTTGGGGGGCGAATTTCGAAAAATCCTTTCTTAGTGCTCGCCAACGTCATAAAAGGAACCTACTGTCAAAATTTCAAGTTTCTAACTTCAGTGGTTTAGGCTGTGCGTTGATCGTCAGTCAGTCAGTCAGTCAGTCAGTCAGTCAGTCAGTCAGGACAAGCCTTTTTATATAATTATAGATTATATAGAAGAGCAAATGCCGAGTTTCTTGCTGGTTCTTCTCGGTTGGAACGGCATTCCGAACCAGTGATAGATTCATTTGACGATTCGAAAGCACTTTATTTGAATAAAAAATTATTCTATTCTATTCAGAAGATTAAAGCAGAGACGTATGGCACGGCAAAAAATTGGTAGTAGGTACGAATCTCGTTAGCCGCTCTTTTCAATTACATCGTTGCCGAAAAAAGACGATTCCCAAGCGGAAGTTATTTGACAAGGCGAGATAAATTTGTCATTAAGTGATCGGTCTCTTTGAACATTTTTTGTTTGTACACTTTTCTTTGTATAAATCGCCGTATTATGTACAAGTTAATTTAATCTTGTGTACATAAAGATCTAAATCTTAGACCAGCCTGTGGACCAGCTGTGGGATTGACGATCGCAATCATTCCATGACAAGATAGTCCTTGACCGCGATCTCACGTGATGGTAAGTGACTGTGCAGTCTAAGATCGTAGCGGGCTAACTTGGTAGGGGTATGGCAGTGTACATTCAACCCATACCGTAAAATGAACCTTAACTATACTGATTTAAAGTCACAAATTCAGTACAACCGATTTTAATTTGGAGCGTATATTCGTATACGTAAATGTATAAGAGTGCATGCACGAAATTGAGCTGTAATTCAATGTAGTTATAGTTCATTTTACTTTGATGTTAATGTCATTGAACACGAATACGACCAATATTACTGCAAATTAAGTTTAGAATGGTGTGTAGGTTTGGACAGGTGGATATAGACGCGATATTATGCCCTTGCCATTACAAACTATGTAAATTCAATGCTGTGAGTTGAATGCACGTATTCGTTAGATAATGGCGCGGGATTATAGGTAAACCACTGTAGTGTGACCCTTTTAATGGTCTGCGGGGTGCGCGGCGGGTGATTCGGTCGGCTATACACAATGCGACGTAATTACCGTCTTAAGATCGATTACATCCTATGATATTTTTTAAAATGAAATACATTTATTCTATTAGATACCTATAATAATTTTACAATATTGTTTGCTCATTTATTTAGAAATTTTGTTTTTAAGACTTAGTCTATCCGGTGCCTCTTTTTTTTGTATGAATGCTGTGTATGCTTGTTATTGATATACATATCAGTCTATGTTGCAATGTTTTTGTATGTTTGTTTTGAATGTATAATATGTATATTGTTAGTATACCTAATAAATAAATAAATAAATAAATAAATAAATATTAGAATGTATTACAACTTAACGGAGTATTACAACTTAACGGAGTATTATATTCTGATGCAGTTATCTCATAATGAACAAGCTAAAGTCAAATAAACCATTGTTTATTTTACTTTAGCTTATATATATAAAAAATAATAAATACCATTGTATTTACTATTTTTTATTTATTAATCTCATACATAATTGAAAGTAGACAGTAAAAAAATATATGTATATTTACATTAATCTGAACTTTCTTCATATAAAAAATGATTACTAGATCATTTTTAATATGAAGATACCTATGATGTGTCTTGGACAGCGGCAGACTACCTCCTTGGGTGAGATTTTGAGAGCGCTCCCGCCCCACGCCGCACACACCATCAGGAGGGTCGCGCTTACAGTGGTTTACCTATAGGGTAACCTACCGCTTTATGAATGATGTATTCATTAATGATAGAATGACTTGACTAAAAATATAGGTACAGAGACATAGTATAGAAGCTGTCTTTTTCCTAAACGCATCGCCAAGATATGGGCAAGATAAAGTAGGGGTCGTCGAAATATTTTAATTTTAATTATATCGATACTATTATTCATCCCTAGCAAAGTAGGGCCACGATATCTACCTATAGTGCTGTATACCGTGGTCCTACCATGAGTGAATTTGGTTACACTACGGGCCCTAAATCTATTGCCCACATTGCCAAGTCAATGCTCAATACACAGGTAAAATTATTTCTTTCTTTTCACCAATGTTTTTATCAGATAAAGTGAAAACTCATTGCAATGCCCTGCACCCATTCTCACTTAGTACACATGCTTTTTTATCTCACAGCTCCTTGTCTTAAAAAAGTCAGCGATAATATCTCTGCCGATAACGGCTGCTCATTTAGGCGAGGGGGTGAGGTGTGAGGGGCGGAGGGGGCGAGGTCACGATGCTCACTTGTTTTCATACTGACACAATCTTTTTGAAACTAATTGTCCACTGGAGTAGACAGTTTTTTTTTTCACTTTTAAGTTTTAATCGACTGACCTTTGGCAACGGCTGGCGCGCTTATGCGCAGTGATCATGAACGTACTGAAGTGTGCGTGAATTGTTTATTTTTATCATGTATCCATTGTACCTACACAATAGTTGGACATTCACAAATCTTTGCGTTTTTTTTTGTTGAACCATTATTTTAGGTTTTTACTCAATATCGTTGCTTCGAAATAATAATTAATTTTTGCCTGTTTTTTTCGGATAATTAAAACTTGTTCTATTGCTGTTCAAATCAAATCTGTATCTGAAGATTTACGCTCTTAAAGGTACCCAAGCACACACACCCATAACTATGTTTATTATGAAAGCCGGAAGGGCATTTCCGATGCGTATTAGGAACACGAAGGTAAAGCCCCTAGTGCGTGATCGTGGGATATCAATCACGACTAAGTAGCGATACACTGTATAGTGTAGACTACACTACACCTTTCAAGCACTTTTAGCAAGTCAATTTCTGCAAGTTTAAGTATTGAAGTGGGTACCTACAACATTTACACAAATTCATACCACTCATTATTTTTTTTTTATTCAAATAAACTTACAAAGTGCTTTCGAATCGCCAAATGAATCTACTGTACTGGTTTGGAATCCCGTTCCAACCGAGAAGAACCAACATTAAACTCGGCGGATTCTCTTAAAAAAAAAAATGTAATAACAATATCATGTTGTGTCGTTCTATTCATGTTCATCCGAGAACGACCTGAATTTGTACCGTATTTTATATTGGAAGTAAAACAAAGCCTCCAAAAATATGCCTGGTACAAGCCTCCTAGTATAGGGTCCAATGATAACATACCTATTGTGGTAGGGAAAGCGACATGAAATTCGAGTAACATCGTAACCCTCCATCTTCTAACACAATAAGTACAAAGGGTGAGAAAACCTTTGCTAAGTAATGGGTGAAAGGTTATTTATATACCCTATAATTGAGGACGAGCCCTTGAAATCATAGTCGGGGACAAGTAGTACATAAAGTGAAAATAACTTTAGTGATGGACATAAACACTGACCTAGACACCTGGTAGCATCGAGTTTAAAGAACAAGTAGGATTAAGGTCAACGTAAATAGGTAATAGGACTGGGTGTGTGGGAGGTTCCACCACACCCACGAGAATCCACGAGAATCCAACGTCTAATATACAATCGTTATTGTATTATACAATCGTTGTCATTACACAACGATTGTATAATAGAATTGATTGAATAGAATTATTACAATGAGATCAACGTGGATCAACTGTTCGCTTTAGTTAGTACTTAGAGAAGTTTGTGCGAAATCTATGAACGATTTGGAGTAGGTATCTAAAAGAGATAGGTATGCTATACCATGGTCGATATGGTATAGTTAAGGCTCGAGCTCAAGTAATATATACAACTTATGAGCCAAGCGGAAATTTTGCGAAAAAATCGGTTTACTGAATACTAGCCGATGCCCGCGACTTCGTCCGCGTGGATCAAGGTTTTTCAATTCCCATGGGAACTCTGTAATTTTCCGGGATAAAATGTATCCTGGGTATGAGCTATCTCCATTTCAAATTTCAGCCAAATCGGTTCATTCGTTGTGGCGTGAAGGAGTAACAAACATACACACACACACACACACACACACACACACACACACATACAAACTTTCGGCTTTATAATATTAGTGTGATGTGATACAAAGATAGAAGCTTAAGAGTTTTGATTTAGGACCCGTAATCACACAAGATTGTCACACAGTTTGACTATCAGGAATTTTTTTTAAGTCCGTTTTGGTTTTGGTCGAATTTTAGCAGTGTTGTCGAGAGTTATGTAAACTCGCACTAAGGGTACCTTAAATTGATGTGTTTGTTTGCTCCGTATGTGTCTTTTTCTTATCGATTGAGTTCTAAGCAATAAAATATGTAAGTTACGAGGAAACTTAGGTACCTAAGTTCTCTTAGGCAATAGAGTACTACTTAAATAATTACTAATTAGACAGATAATGTTCAATTTTAATGGTTTACAATCAGCTGTGATTGTAATTAAGACTTACTTAATAACAAAAAATACATTTTAGAACAAGAGCTACGTACTGTTGAAATTGATTTATGTACATACAATATTGCATATTGCATTATAAGTAGGGACTAGATAGGTAACCTAGTACTTACCTACTTATAAAGAGATACAATCCTTACTAATATTATAAATGCGAGAGTTTGTTGGTTCTTCGATCACGCCAGAACAAAACAACAAATCGATGTGATTTTTAGTTAATGACCGACAGAGTGACATAGGCTACTTTTTATCCCGAAAAATTAAAGATTTCCCGCGGGATTTTAAAAACTAAATCAACGCGAACGAAGCCGCGGGCATAAAGTAGTGATTAATTAATATTATGAATGAGATAGGATGTCTGTCGGTTTGTTGACTTTTCACGGCTCATCCGCTAAACTAATCTTAAGAAAATTTGGCAAAGGGATTGATGCATCTTGGAGACGGTCGTAATAATAGGGATGTTAACAATTTTTCGGAATTGCTTTTATTTTGAAGATTGACTCTTGTTTACCATAAAAAATATATATTATTTAAAAATTTTAGTATTTTCGATGAGAAAATATACAAAAATAAAGTAATTTTGAATTTTCCCGCTAAAACACTCTACAACTGTCACGTGACTGACATGACGTCATCGGTCCGTCCGCGCCACGAAAGAAGTCCCATAGAGGCGGCGCTAGTAGTCGTATGTCTAGGCAATTATTGTATGTAAAATCTATTAGTTCCCCTGATGGCCGCGGGACTTTTTTCGTGGTGCGTACTATGTACCTAAAATCACTCCGTTTGTTTCGCGATTCGTCTAGTGACGTCACGAGCTCTTCTTGGCGTTTGCAGTCACGTGACATCAGATTATAAATATAGCATTTAAAATCATTTTTAATAAATTTATTAAGTTATCGTACCCTTATTGCAAAAACCGATTATCTGCATTTTTGTACCCAAATTAGGTTAAATATATCAATCGACTCCTCAACTCACGGCGAAGCTGTAGGTAAAACCCATTATCTGCTACGACGCTTTTTTACGGAGATAGCTAGAGTTAAAAGCAACTACCTACAGGTATGATTTAATTACCTTCTTAAAAAAAGAACTAAACTCATTTAAATAATTTAGATTTATAAATCTATACCACAAAAACAATGTATTGTATTATAATACTTTTCAGATGTAGTTGCTTGATTTATCATTATGTCAATATTATTCTGTTAATACATGTTAACCTGCGTTAACAGGTTTCAGCTTTTATTAATATACTAGAAATTGCTGATGTATCTAAAAAGTAAAACGAACTAAACAACATTAGTTGCTTTTTGCAGAATAATGAACTCAATATTTTGTTAAAATTATTGCAGGTAAAAGAACTTAAGTTCACTTTTACTGTATAACTGGGCTATGAGGGTTTTTGAACATCTTCACAAATCAAAAGTTTTTTGATTTGTAAAGCTCACAATATAACTCTATCTTTAAGGTGATAGAGAAAAGACTGTCTAAAGATCTTAAGTTTAGTGACTGGCCAACTGCCGGCATCTATAAAAGTAGAAATAAGCTGTTTGACTTGTATGCAGAAAAAAATATAATTATTTTCCCGCGTTTATTGAATATGTAAGAAACTATTCTAAATTGTTTGAAAATGTGTGCATACAAGCAAAGTCACTTCACATAAAACAAAAAATTGTCAATTCTGATAATAAAATTAAAACAGCTTGGGACATCATCGGCGATGAAATGAGTAAACATAAGGTACATAATAATAATAATTGGAGCTTAAAAGTGATAATCATGTAATTAACTCCGATACAGAAATTGTAAATACATTTGAGAACTTTTTCAGAAATATTCCAATTACTACAACCAGTTCTCTGAATTCCTCGCCAGCAGAAGTCTATCGTCTTCTAAGGAGCAATGTCTCTGACTGCAATAAGTTATTTAGGTTTGAACACGTTACCCCATATGACATAGTCAAAACATTTAAATCTTTACAAAATAAGAAAACAGCAGATCTATGGGGGATATCAGTTAAAATAATTCATAACATAATTGATATTATTGCGCCATATCTTGCTTTAACTTTTAATAAATCAGTAGATTCTGGATCTTTTCCAGACCTTATGAAATGTAGTAAGCTAATACCGCTTTTTAAATCGGGAAGCAAAAGTGATCCGAATAACTACAGGCCTGTTTCAATTTTGCCAACTCTCAGCAAGATATTCGAAAAAATAATGCTCAACCAACTGCTTTTACACTTTAATTTAAATAAACTCCTACACACTGAGCAGTATGGTTTTACAAAGGGTCGATCAACAACCGATGCAGCCGCAAGGCTGTTACAACACATATTCGATGCATGGGAGAACTCACAGAGTGCCGTTGGTATTTTCTGTGATTTGTCAAAGGCATTCGACTGTGTTGATCACGAGACACTTTTGCTTAAACTGAGCCACTATGGCATTAAAGATTTTGCACTTAGTCTCATTGCGTCTTATCTCAGTGAACGAGTCCAAAGAGTATGTGTCAATGATGTAAAATCATCCGGATCAGCCTCAGTAATGGGTGTATCCCAGGGTTCTATTCTAGGTCCATTCATGTTTTTGGTCTACATAAATGATTTACCACATTTTGTCCAAAATACTTGCAATATTGTACTATTTGCTGATGATACGTCTTTGAATTTTAAAGTCGATAGGATGAAAGACAATTTTGACGATGTAAATAATGCATTATCTCAAGTTTCTGAATGGTTTACGGCAAATAATCTACTTTTAAATACTAAAAAAACAAAGTGTGTTGAGTTTTTATTACCTAACCCGAGAACTGTCAGTAAAAATTTAAAGATAAATAATGAACCTTTGAAAACTGAGGACTCCACAGTGTTCTTGGGATAAACCCTGGATTCAAAGCTACAATGGGGCACCCATATAGCAACGCTTGCGGGCAAACTTAGCTCTGCTGTATATGTTATCTTTACATAGTATAAAACAAAATCGATTCCCGCTGTCTGGCCCTCTTTATGTACGCGTAGATCTTTTAAACTACGCAACGGATTTTAATTCAGTTTTCATCAGTAGATAGAGTGATTCGAGAGGAAAGTTTACAGTTATAGTGTTTCCCTAAATTCCTACGGGAACGGGACAAATGTAGGTGAAACCGCAAGGCACAGCTAGTTATTCTAATATAATAAAACGAAATAGTTTATGAGCTAATCTCTAGAACGGCTGGACCAATTTCAACGAAACTTTCTTTTAAAGATAGCTAAGATTATAAGAAATAATGTAGGCTTGTCCATTTCCCACGGGAACGGGAACTCCTCGGGTAAAACCATAGGGCGCTGCAGTTAGTACGTACAAAGTTAAATGAAATCTACTTTACCTTCAGCCAAAAGCAACTAAAGATATTTATTTTACACCTGTACTGGCTAAAGTTGAACTAAAACGATTTTTGTCTTGATGATTATTACTATTCAAAACAAGTGATTAAATAAAAAATGCCATTAGAGCTACCAGAACGGTAAATTTGAAAATTTGGTAGTTTTTCTACATTCAGGAAAAACTAACTAAGTGAGCTCCTTACCGGTTATTTTCTTCTTTTTGTTGAAAAAATAGTAAATTTTTTTCAATTATTAATCTACTTAACATTTCTTGAATAGTTTCTTGTTTATAAAAATTATTATTGTTTAAAAATTGACATCATTATAACTAATTTTTAAGTCGTTAAAGTTTCAAATGCTTATAACTCAAAAACTTTTCGCTCAAATTTTGGTGCAGATAATCGGTTTTTGCAATAAGGGTACGTTATATTAAATTACAAAAATGTGATTTTCGATATTCTAATCCTACAAACTATCATAAAATTAACACTAAACATTAATTTGTGATTAGTGTTAACATTCCCATTGTTACTTTATATTACCTCGAAAAATAAAAGAGTTCCAGTGGGATTTTAAAAAACCCTAAAAACCTAAATCCACGCAGACGAAATCACCAACATCAGCTAGTGAACTGATAAATTATGAAACAGATATAATTAGGACATGAGATTTAAAAGCAAAGACAGGTAAAAGAATGTAACTTGTTAGTGATAACCGATAAGATCTCAGATTGCAAAGCTGATTGCACCTTGTAATGGCATGTTTCTGAGATCGATATCTTGTGTATGTGTAAGTACTTATGAATTATTTCTGCTACGTGATACGTATAAGGTATTGGGACTTGCGAGTTTAAGGTACTTCAATAGACTAGCGGCAATATAACCTATATTAATTATTATTAATTATAAATTATTATTAATTATTAATTGTAAGCTATATTAATATAACCTATATTAATTATTATTAATTATAAATTATTATTAATTATTAATTGTAAGCTATATTAATATTAATTGTAACCTATATTAATTATTTATTGTACGTCTCGCGAGATTGGAGAGGCTAGAATGCTATTACAAATCGTCGGCGATAGTGCAAACCGCGTAACTAGCATAAGTAAACTAAAATCCATTTTCATACGCTTGTGGTCAAATCAAAACCGCGTAAGTGTCGTAGCGACTAACTTAATCACTTTAAAAGATATTTATTTTTGTCAATACATAGAACACATGAATTAATACTCTCCGTGTAAAAATTAGCCCAATAGCCGAAGAAATAAGAAAATAAAGTTTTAACCTTCCCCTGTAAAACTTAGACTAGTGTATGTAGATCCGCGGTTTTTACCTATGGTACATTCGCGGTTTTGCACTATCCCCGACGAAATGTATCGTGTATAGGCACACATTCGGTCAGGCTAACTGACGCAGGTTTGCCTGTTCAGTTTGGCTTCTCCATATATGGTTGGCTTAATTGGTTTCTACATGTCATGTTCATACCTACCGGAAAGCTAAATCGCTTGGAACCACGTCTTTGATGGCAGCGCTGATCACTTCGCAAAAAAATTCGTTACTTTTGCAGACAATTGAATGCAAGGTCGATTGCTGCTTGTACGGAGTATCTATACTTGCCTATTAAAATTTATTTTAACTGCTTCGAGCAAATTTGACTGTGGATGACGAGGTCGCTCGTTCGATTCCCAAGTCGGGGTAAAAAATGTTTGGGTTTTTATGTTGTGGCGACTACGCTCTGTGCCACGTGCACGGGACAGGAAATCATTTAGTGTGCAGTTAGGTTTAGATCCCGTTAGTGGACGAACCTTTAGATCTTTTGCACAAGTTATTCCCATTGTTATTAGTATGCAGTTAAGGATAGATCCCGTTAAAAGACAAATCTTTAGATCCTTTGCGCAAGTAATTTTGTTAACGTAAATTAGTATTGCTTCTATTGTAAAGATTGTAACGTATTGTAGTAAGCAGGAACTAGGCACTAAAACTATCCATTTTATTGTTAGCCAGTAACGTTTATTTTTTAAGTTATTCCCATGTTCCCCTACTCCTCACCTCATTGTACAATTTTGAATATAAGCCTTGGCTTTGAGTTGTTAAGGGGAGAATACTCACGGCAACACGCATCGAGTTACGAACACGCGTTTCATTTCTATCCGCATCAACCCTAAGTGTATAATCCAGCCAGAGCGCCGAAAATGTCAAGAAATTCTCAATTATAATCCGTAGTTGGTAGAGCTTGTAAAGCCATCAGTCTTGCGCCTGATCTCTCTCTGGCCGTGTTGGATTTTCCGTCCAATCGGACTATAGAGTGAGAGAATAGACAGCGCACCTGTGTTTACGCAACACTTGTGCACTATAATTTCTCCCGTGCAGATGGCCAATCTCTGTGAAGATTCTTTCGATTCGATTGGTGAACCTATTGACATTTAGTTTTTTGAAAAGTTTATTATTTGTCTTTTTTAAGTTTACTTTTCGGCTAATGTAGTTTTCATTTTTCAATGGCAATTTTTTCTACATTCTAGTAAAAATCACTATTTTTGCGAGATGAAATATTGCTGGACCAAATGAACGACTTCTCGTTTTGACGTGGAATCTCTCTATAATTCACCACTAAGCCACACCCTCGACGGAATATAAATAAAATATTATACGAGAAAGAAAAATCATCAGTACAGAAACACGAGTCGCGTACTCTGTACTCATGAAGTCATGAATAAAACATGCGGTTCAGTCCATTAGCATTTCGACTGGCTTGGCTTGACAACCTGTATTCGCAGCCGCTGATATGATATTTGGCAGCATTTCAACTTGTTTAAAAAAAGAAAATTTATCCTATTTCTGGAGTTCGACATTGATACAACTTTGCCCTTGGCTGGGAAGTCCAAGAACAAACTTTTTACGATGAACGTTTACACATCTCGACAACGCTTACAGATTTCGAGTGTCGAAACACGTAAACGTCAGATCAAAATAGACCTAAAGCTCTTCGATTGAAAGTAATTTAACCAGTAATACTTACACTGAAAAAAAATGTTCGTATAGATGTCATTTGAAAATAACACAGCATGTTTATCAATATCTATAACATCCGCTTGTTGCTATAAATAAATAAGTGTGACTATAAATACCTAAGTTTGCTATCGTTTCTTAGTTAATGTAAATAACCGTAGCTGCGATAGCTTATGTAAAAATAAACTGGGTATGTAGGTACATTTTTTGTATACTCGTAGATATTAACATAACTAACGTTAAATATGATAAATTCGATGTTATTTTACCAACGAGCCAACTATCAACTAATTTTAGCAATGTGGAGTTGTGTATTAACTTTTAAATGAGTTTCTGTTTATTTCACAGTTTTCGATTGAGGCACAGGCGTAGATAAACATATTAATAGTTGAGACAAGTCAATTTAGTTCCACTTTATGTTACAGTTGTACCACTCGAAATCTAGGAAAGTTAACGAGAAGACGTGAAAACTCGTACTAAGCCTACTGCTTATGTCATTCGTGGCGATATTTTAACCTCTATCAACTCTTGTAAAAACTTATAAAAGGAACGATTCCGTTTTGTAATTAATTTAAAAAATAAAAAAAAATTACAAAATCACGAAAAGACAAAAATACTGAATTCCTGGTTTCAGTTTTCGTTACAAGATGTAAGGGATTACATCCTGTATATACTTATACCTAAAAATCTAGCGAACCCACGAACTAATCTACCGACCATGTGTTACAGCCTTTTAGTTAATACTAGCGGACGCCCGCGACTTCGTCCGCTTCTTCAATTTACAATCGACAGTTCCGAAATCCCCACAGTCTAGGTGGGCAGAACCCCTGCAGCATCAGGATTGAGGAGTTGGGTCTTGGAATTCAACGATGTAGTTTTTATTTGGTACGTACGATGACTATTTATAAGCGACAGTACCTAAAATCCCCACAGTTTAGGGGGGCAGTACCCCTGCAGCGGGGAACGGAACCGTTGACGGATTGCTTGCTTGATGATGATGAAGGTTGTGCTCCTGTATGTACACTTTCCAGACAACAACTTTACCTAGCAAAAAGTGCGCGGCAAAAGAACTTGCCGTAATCTAGAAAATCTTTCAGCTTTCAGGCTAATCTCTGAAAACCGATATTGACGGAATCTCTCGAAATTTTTACGGAACCATCTCGCAATGTTTTTGTGTCGATTAAAAAAAGATTCACGCAAATCGGTTAATCACGGAGATATCGATATACCTACAGAGGTAGAAAAACACAACTCCTTTTCTTCCTTTTTCGAAAAATCTAGCGAACCCACGAACTAATCTACCGACCATGTGTAACAGCCTTTTAATTAATATAACGTTTATGACTGGCGCGCATAAAACTAAATTGGTTAGCGAGGTGACGCGAGGTCGTCGTCGCGACATGGACTTATTTGGATTAGAAGACGTAGGGTTAGCACTTGGCATTATCCAGATACAAATGGTATTAATCTGACGGCTTTTGATCACGATCTCAGCTCTAACTGTCACCGATTAATAAAAACTTTAAGGGGGAGAATGGGCTTTTTAATTAGGTATTTCATCAGCGGGATGAATTTTTAGCAATTTCATTTAATTACCGTTAGTCAGTCACCTGTTACTTTTAAATATTGAAATTCGGATTTTCTGAAGTAACAGTTTCCTTTATAAATAAATATAGTTGAAATATATAAATGGAAATGCTTGTTTTTTAGATACTTACAGTATATTGTCATGGCATAGTAGATTTATATGTGCGTTAAAGCAATTAAGTATCACTTGATTTAAAAGCGAAGGAAAATATAGTATAGACTAGCTGTGCCCGCGACTTCGTTCGCGTGGAATAGTGACTTTTCGGGCAGCATATTTTGAATTATATATACCGTCGACGCTCAGGCGCGAGGCGTGTAGTACGTACCTACTCTTACTAAAAATGTTTGCCGTGATTCTTTAAATTGACATAACTTTTTTATTTATGAACCGATTGACATGAAATAAACACTAAATGTTAAGTGAAGCTTACTACAATGTATTAGTGAAAACCGTATCTAAATCGAATAAGCCGTTTCTGATATTAGCGTGCACAAACACACAGACAAACAGACAAACAGACAAACAGACAAAAAAAAAATTAATTACAATTTCGGGTTCGGCATCGATATAATAACAACCCCTGCTACTTTTTTTTTATATATTTCCATTGTACAGACACCACTTTTCTACAATTTTATTATATGTATAGATTCAGTTGACATGAATGAAAAAAAAAAAAAGATTTTTTTTCAGCCAAGCTGAAGTTTTAACTGCAAACTTAAAAAGCTGAAGTTATCTATCTCCTCCAAATAAGCTGAAAGTTGTGCCCTTAGTGGGTACATACGACAATAGTACAACGAGTGGGATTCGAACCTGCGACCTTTCAGTTTTCAGTCCGCACCTTTAACCGTTGCGCTATTGAGGCTTCAATCAATGAAATGAATGAAAATCTTTGACAACCCTATAGACGTCCGCAGTTAGACATAGATTTCTTATAGGGACATTCACACATCTTGATATTGTGCCGCTTGTATCAAGCAGGTTAGTAGCAATAAAATACGAGTTTCAAGGTAATTAAGGTCGGCCGTAAGAGACAATGATTTGCTTCCAGAGAGTTGTTTATTAAATTACCTCGTAAACGAGCTAACTGAATTAATTGGATAACTGCACTTATTATACTCATATTTCCTTAACATCCGCGTAAAAAGATTACGTAAGAATATGTAAATGTGTGCGTTTGTTCCGTGGGTTGAATGAAAACGTACGTCATTTATTTTCAGGGTGACCTATTTTAAGCAAGGAAGTTTCCTGAGCAAATAAATAAATAAATAGTCTTTTAATCAAGAATGAAAAACAGACACATAAGAAAAAAAAGACGTGTGGCACTCGGGGACTGCCGCGGTAAAGCTATTGCATAGCATTTTTTATCAACGCCATTTAGCGGTGAGCCGCTAGATGGCGTTGATAAAAAATGCGCCATCTAGCGGCTCACCGTAGAGGAATCCCGTGTCAGGTTATTTTCGTTACGGAATTTCTGGATTCGGTCTCCACGCTGGCCCGCGATAGAAGCTATGCAATAGCTTAAAATACAAAGAAAAACAACAAAAAAGAACACAAACATTACATAAAATATATATATATAAACTAAAGGTGGATCCCGACGCGACGGCTTAAATTGTACATAACGTTCTATCGATTGAATTATTTCCAATACTATATGGTTGCATGGCACCATTTTCTTTCCTACTCTTCAAATAAATCCTAATAGAACGTTACAGGCGAATTTCAGTTATGACAATTTGAGTTAATTTATATCCTGGGATAACGGAAGTTTTATTGATGACCGCTTTATAGATTTCCGTAAAAATATTTACGGTTGTATTCGCAACATTAATTTTATCATGAGTGTCGCCCGGATTCCGTATATGGTAAGAGAGTGGTACAAAAGCGATCTAATGGGGTCTGCACACGGTCAAACATATTTGTCAAACTTTACGTTTGTGTTCCGTTTTTGTTTGAACAAGGTCATCAACATCATACACCAGCGCATACGATCAAATACCGTTCAAACTCCGTCCGTTTCCGTTTGCCAAACACGTAGTTTGTTTGACAAACGCGTCAAACACGACCGCAGACTATCAAATAATTTGACAAACATGTTTGACCGTGGACGGGCCCACTTTATGTGGACGATCCTCTGTGTGGCGAGTGCTCGGCAGAGCTTGAAGACTTCTCCTAAGTATTCGTAAAACTAATAGTAATATGGTCATCCCACTGAGTCCTAGCCGTGTGCAAAATATAAAAAAAAACGGCGCTGAATCTTTGGCGTCATCGCGTGACTTCGATAAATATAACATTATGCATATTGTATGTTACAGGCAAACTCCGCGATGTGTGCAAAGTTGACATTGCCTGGTCTTCCTTACATTGGCCTGGTGGGAGGCTTTGGCCGTAACTATTTACCACCCTACCGTCAAAGACGTGCCGCCAAGCGATTTAGCGTTCCGCTACGATGGCGAGTAGAAACAGATTAGGGGTATGCGGTGAATGTACACTGCCATATCCCTTCCAAGTTAGCCCACTACCATCTTAGACTGCATCGTCACTTACCATCAGGTAAGATTGCAGTCAAGGACTATCTTGTCATCCAATAAAAAATAAAAAAAAAACATGACAGCGTGACGGTGGGTAGAAGGAGTGTGAAGTCTGTCAATTTTCATTAGGCCAGCATGGTGGCCTATAACATATATATAACTTCTCTGATAGGAGAGTGAGCCGTTGATAGATTGCTTACTTGACGATGATGTTGAAGGCCGTGCTCTGTACGTGCATACACTTTACATACAGCAACTTAAATTAGCAAAAAGTGCGCGGCAACGAACTCGTCGTAATCTGGCAAATCTTTCAGCTTTCAGGCTAATCTTCGAAAACCGATATTGACGGAATCTTTCAAGTGATAAAGCTACCCTGCAACTAATTTGTAAAATAAAACATACCTAATTGATGCGGACGAATCCCCTCGTTTTCTATGCCCGGGCAGTCTCAACTTGCCACAGTTTAGAATTTTGGCCGTAACGTGAGTTAACTCGATGTAAACAAATAGGATTGGTGATACGATTGTTAGAAGCATTCAATGATTTGCCTGTGTTTATACTGTGGACATTATTACGTATGACGTATGCATTCTATTGAATATTGTTTGTGTGTGGAGTCCCCTATCTTCGGATACGTCATTCAATATTGTATGACCCATAACTTAGGGCAGGAATGACGTAAATGTATAACTATAAATACACACTCACACGCTTTAAGTCTTTACTACATAATATGTAGGTACTGGAGCCGATGGCCCTGTTTTTTACCCGACTTCCAAAAAAGGAGGAGGTTCTCAATTCGTCGGAATCTTTTTTTTTTTATGTATGTTCCCCGATTACTCGAAGTCGCCTGGGCCGATTTGGAAAATTCTTTTTTTGTTTGGAAGGGTACACTTCCCAGGTGGTCCCGTTGTCATCAGGATCTGATGATGGGATCCTGAAGAAATCGAGGGAACTCTTCAAATTTTATAGGCACAATTGATATACTTTGTAGTGACGTTTGAAGTCGGTTTTGTAAAAAGAATTTTTACGTTTATATTATTTTTATCCGAGATAAGACCTACAACTGTGGAATTATCAAAATTATTGCTACAGTGTGACAATCACAATCATCTCTTTGGGCTAACACTCTCTTGCTATTGACTAAATGCTAAAATACATTGATGTAGCAAGAATACGTTGTTTTAATAGACAACCACAATTATTTTATATTAATTGATATCTATTCTGTTAATAAATGTAGTTTTAGTAGTTGAAGAATCAAACTTCTCCTATATTTAGGTAAGTATATTTTTTAGAATAATTATAACCTAACTATTCCAGGCATCTCAGACGCCAGAGAAGTCACAAACATTACATATTTTCTGCAGCCTACTATCTCCTCATGAACTTATATGGCGTGACTGGCGTGAATAAAACTAAATCGGTAAGCAAGGTGAAGGAATCGCTCAGTCATCGTGACTTTGACTTATTTGGTTCAAGTCGATTGTAAGTATTTATGACTTGCACACATCGTATTTTCCACAACCACAAGTACGCCAGTCGCAGCTAGAAACCTGGGAAGAGATTTCCAAAAATTCATTTGGAAATCTGAGGATTGCCCCGGAGGTTGCCGGCTCGCTTCGCTCGTCATCTCCCTCCTTCGATCTATAAACTATGTGTTTATACATCGAATGAGATAGACTCGCTTCATTACGGACCTCCTGCGCGACATTTTAATTTTGTGCTTTACAAAAATACTCTAGAGTTAGGATGCCAGCCAAAAATGCGTAGGGTCGGGGTGCCAAGATTTATGAATTAAGTATATCTAGATGAAGTAACAATTAATTTATCAAATTTTATCTACACGTTGTCGCTATTTATTCACATTGTCTGTAAAATTATAGATATAGTTAATAATAATAATAAATCGATCGATATTTCAGTCGGCATTTGTTCGAGTTTGAGCGTGTTTCTTGACTTCTGGTAACGACTCCAACCAAACTAACAGTTGTGTTTGAAAACAAGAGATAGACACTGAGGCCGAGCACCAAACGTGGACTTGATATTTGATGTTTATTATCGGTTGATACGAGTTAATCTACGATTATGATTATCCGTATCTCTGTGACGCCCGATACCAGCCAGCAGCGGTGGCTATTACGAAACCTTTGTTAATGTCATTGCGATCATTGTTATTGTTATTGTCTTAAAAAAAAATATCATGTAGGCCAACCTATGGCTCTGAATTATGAGGCTCAAGTCAGGGCTCTACCGCTACCGGTTCGGAAAGCAGACTCTGCTGAGAAGAGCTGGCAAGTATGTATTGTTGTGCTTACGGTAGGTACTCTGTTTTAGTCCATGTTCTATTTCCTTTGATGGTAAATGACGAAATAGTAGTAGCTTTATGTCCTCTACGAAGCCACATGCAACTTAGATCTTTGATTTCTAACAGGTTTTTTTTTCTGATGTAGTACAGGCTTGGTCCTCGGCTTAGGCTGACGTTGGAGCATGTGGGATGTGATTCGATTAACTGGTCTGTATGACGTCACTCATTACAAGTACCGGGCCAGTACTAAGAATTTCTTGAAGGAAACACCTAATACCTACCTAGTTACTTGATATTTGCTATAATGAAGAGCTTGCTAAAATAACTATTCGTACCTTCGTCCTTCATGTATAAGGTTGTAGATCAAATTTTGGAAAATGTTAAAGAACCCTTAGCCAAAGATATAATTTTTTTGAATATATGGACGTCCGGGAAATAGGACATAACGGATATATTACGAATACGAATATATACGAATTTAACGTTTACCGTAACTTAACCCTAAGAAGAAAGTCAAACAAAGAAAGGAATGCAATTATCGCATTGCATTGCGAAAAGGTCGGTAATATGGTGGGTTACGATAATATGGTGCTAGGAAAAACGTGCGAAACACCTTCATATCTCTTGAATGGCAAGGATTTGTAGATAGTTAAATGTACCTACATAATATTATGTAAGATTACATATCAAAGTATCGTCGCCAACTAGCAGTTGTCCACAGCTGGACATAACTCTCTTTTCAATTAACGTCATTATTATAATCCTACTATCCTACTAATATTATAAATGCGAAAGTTGGACTAGACGATGCCCGAGGCTTCGTCCGCTTGAATTAAGGTTTTTAATTCCCCCGGGAATTCTTTGATTTTCCGGGATAAAATGTTAATGTGGAAAAGATTCCACAATAACACAGATTAATTGTAAGAAAATACCTCTGGGTACATAGTAGGTACATAATTATTGTATTATACAAGAAAGAAACAATCTATATTAAATGTCGGTTGCTCTAGTTCTTCAACGGATCTCTTCATTTCTAATGAGATTCCCAGCCAAGTATTACCGTTTACTTTCTCCAGAATAAAGTTGGTAAATTCGAAATCAATGGAAATAAGATTGGTAATAAGTATTTGCCATCTGTTACGACTGACGATTCGCGCAGGCCCCAGAATTGAATAGCAAATTGCTATTAACATTCGCTAAACGGAGTCAAGGCGAACCGTTTCCTCTGAGATGTTCACACATGGTAACTACGTCATGTATGTGGCATAAATGCTTCGATCAATAATATACAACACTAGCTCTTTCCCGCGAGTTCGTCCGCTTGTAAACTCACCATATGGTAGAATAGGGAAATTAGTATTTTTAGACCGATATCTGTACCCATATTCCTGCAAATAAAAGATTATTTACCTACCTATTTATTATTATTCGATGACCTCCCTGGCGCAGTGGTGAACGCTGTGGTCTTATAACTGGGAGGTTTCGGGTTCGATTCCCGGCGGGGGCAATTTAGGAATTTATAATTTCTAAATTGTCTCTGGTCTGGTCCGGTGGGAGGCTTTGGCCGTGGCTAGTTACCACCCTACCGTCAAAGACGTTCCAGCACGATGGCGTGTAGAAACCGATTAGGGGTATGGGTCGAATTTACACTGCTATACCCCTTCCAAGTTAGCCCGCTACCATCTTAGACTGCATCGTCACTTACCATCAGGTGAGATCGCAGTCAAGGGCTATCTTGTCATCGAATAAAAAAAGTAGAAATTCTTTTTAAATATACTTCTGCCGTATAGCGAATCTGCATAATCACGAATCTGATGAGTCCAGAATCTGTCCAGCACTGAATAAAGGAAATAGTCTATATCACTTTTTCATGAACAGCCATAAAATTATGTAAAAAATCAGCGGCTACGATCAGTAGCTTCGTTGCTGCATGACTGAAGGAAATTACAGGAAAGAAGGAATGGAGGAAATATTATAAATGCGAAAGTGTGTTTGTTTGTTGGTTTCTCCTACAATCATACAGAACCAGAGCACCCTGATCCACGTGATTTTTTTTGTAAGGGTGTCATAGGTTGCTTTTTATCTCGGAAAAATGAATAATTCCGGAGGAGATTTAAAACCTAACTCCACGCGGACAAAGTCACGAGCAAAAGTTAGTATACACAGTGCTTCCTGTATGTCATGCCCTCTTTAAACATTTCTGTGGTGGTGTCGTGTGGTGCGGGTTGTTACTTGTTACGTTCCCTCAAATATGGTTGAGCGAAGCAATGGCTGGATCATGCGTCGTACTCGTGAACGGGTGCCACCAACGGGAATGGGTCTGCTTTGACTGCCCATCTTTACATGCGTTGGATTGGTGTACCTACGTATGCATTATTGAAGCTTTATTGTGGAAGCACTGTATACAAATTTTAGTTTATTGAAGCTTTATTGTGGATAGCACTGTATACACTGTATAATAGCTTTGTAAAAAAATTTTTTTGAAAAAAGCAACTGCTGAGTTTCTTACCGGCTCTTCTCAGCAGAATCTGCATTCCGAACCGGTGGTAGATTTATGACGTATCATAAGAGCTACAAGTTAGCCTACATGAAATAAATAAATTTTGAATTTTTTTTTAACTTCGCCGGTTTCGTTGTCGTTTTATTTGAAGTAAGTATGCCTAATTATTTATAATGTAAGCAAGGGCTCTACATATTTCAAGCGACGTACTTAATCCTAATAAAAATCTCAGTCGGTATACAAAACGTTCAAACGTCTGTCCCTTGGGAGAGGTTGAAAGATAGGTAGGTACCTACTATAGGTAGGTAGTTAGGTAACTACCTACTCTATCTACTAAATGTGGTCTATGGCGAGCGAAGAGTAAAGGTTTGTTTGATTTTATTATATTATTGTTAACTTAATGAGTTAGTAGGTACGAGCACCGATTACGTATATTATAATTATTATAGACTCGAGGGCTATAGTAGATAATAAAGTGCCATGGAGAAAATAATAGTTTGTCACTAACGAATTACTTATTATATATCGATAAAATTATTATTAGAGAGAGTGAATTATTCTGAAAGGGACGTTAGCTTATCGAATCATCGGCTTATCAACGATAGAAAAATGTATTATTTATTGTAATACGGTAACTACCGTGAAGCGTGTGAGGCTGAAATGATGTTTGCAAGAGTTCTTTAATACGTAACTCATATATTATTTTATAATTCAAAAGAAGGTCCATCTGCCTGCGACGGTGTTCCCACTAAATTACAGGGGGTTATTCAAGGGGCGGACCAACAAATTCCTGAAAAGCCGGCAACACATTGGTGGTGCCTCAGGTGCTACAAATGTTTATGAGCGGCGGTAATCACTTAACATCAGGTGACCCGCCTGCTCATTTGCTCGCTAGAAATATTTAAAAAAAACCATGAAAATTGAAATCTTGATCGAAAGATCAAGGTGTTCATTTTCTAATACAATTAGATATCGTCTTATACCTATAGGCACAGTCTTTAGGTAAGTACAACTTTGAGTGGAATAATGGAAGTTTTACAGTCAATTTTATTTTCAAATATTTTTTTTATTATTTTAGAGTATATACCTAAACAACACCTCTATAAAAAAAGAAAAACTTTTTCTCACAAATATTATTGAGCAAGATTATTTTACACAAAGTCACACTTAGGTAATTTACACTCGGCTAATTTCTCGCTATAAAATAAAGAAAATGTAAGTACGTAATTTAAAAATTATTCTTGCTGCGAAAATTACAAAATATCCTTGAACACGTTTTTGAATGAAAATAGATTCCTTCGAATTGGGTCGCTGCAGGAATTTGCAACAGAAAGAGAATCATGAATAAACAACTGGGTTGGTACAATGCGATCGAGAGCTGCATTTGTAATTCAATATCATTTTTGGTAGATACAAATAAATCCGAACAATTGCCCGTTACTGTATGTCATGTCGATGTTCTAGAAGACAAACATGTTAATTAAATGCGGACATTTTATTGCCAAAAACATAGGTATAAGTTCTTCCATTACACGATGGCGCGTGAGATTTACTTGTGGTTACGTCGTGTGCATGCATATTGCGCGTAAGTATGCGTGCCTGTCAGGAGCCTAGGTGACAGCGGTCAGGCGCAAGCAAGCTCTCGCTCACACTTAGAACTGGCGCCGGGACAACCTAATCTAGGTATCCCTATTGGGTGATGTGTGGCACAATTCATAAAATAAACGTTTCTTTCTTTCTTTCTTTTTTTCTTACTTATACAGATACTACACACACACAACCATGAGCCACGCGCCCTCGTGAGGTGAAAGAAAATAAGAGCAATGATAATTTAGTGGTTGTGGATCTTATAGTAACTAAGTAACATAAATATTTTCTCTTAATTGTTAAATATTATTCATGGAGAGAAAACAGAAGAAGTGTTTCCACAGTCCGTTGGTCCGTTTGAGCATTGCGATGAGACGGACAGACACTGTCAGAATAACAAACGATCAAACACCCTCTCTTTGCATTGGGGGTTAAAAACTAAAAGGGCCCGTGGTCCCACCGATTTTTTTTATTTTTTTTATGCGATGACAAGATAGCCCTTCTCACCTGATGGTAAGTGACAATGCAGTCTAAGATGGTAGCGGGCAAGGGTTTTGACAGGGGTACGTTTTGAACCCTTGACACTACCGGTTTGCACCACGTAAAAGGTATTTTTTAATACCCATTACACTACCAACAAATAGTGCTGTGCTGCCATTAACACTGTAACCTATTCTTTTTTTTTAAATAATACCTATAGATAGCTAGATTATTATTGAGATTGAGAATGGGGTAAGAAAGGGGGATTCGATCTAGTGGTAGGACCAGGGTTTATCACTACGTACCCGTGGTCTTTGAGCAGCTTCGTGTTGACGCCAGACTTTGCACAATATGCTTTTAAAAATTCTCAGCTATTTTGGTCATATCGCTCGACGCCTGCTTAGTAACTTCGAAAAACTTATAGTTGTAGGCAAGGTGGACGGGAAAAGCCCACGTGGCCGATCACCTAGCCGCTGGTCTGACCAGGTCAAATCACTCACTGGCCTTCCATTTACAACCGCTATGAGAAAAGCCGAGGACCAGACAGAATAGAAGGCTATAGTTACCAACGCCACAAAGACACTTTCATATAGAAACGACCTTCAGCACTGAAGTGTGCGTACTGGTCCTATGACGAATGCTAGTATCGATATAATAGGTTTATATCGATACTACCATTCATGTAGATGTACCATGCATGTAGATGAGCAGTGCAGTACAATATTACCTCAATATGGAACTCCATTGCATATTATTTTACGTCTTACCTACCTACCTTATCGTTATTAAGAGACAGTGGTGAGCGCTGTAGTCTTATAACTGGGAGGTCTCGGGTTCGATTCCCGGCGGCGGCAATTTGGGAATTTATAATTTCTGAATTGTCTCTGGTCTGGTCTGCTGGGAGGCTTTGGCCGTGGCTAGTTACCACCCTACCGTCAAAGACGTGCCGCCAAGCGATTTAGCCTTCCGGCACGATGGCGTGTAGAACCGATTAGGAGTATGAGTACACTGCCATACCCCTTCCAAGTTAGCCCGCTACTATCTTAGACTTCATCGTCACTTACCATCAGGTGAGATCGCAGTCAAGGACTATCTAGTTATCGAATAAAAAAAAAGTAGGTGTATGACTAAGACTGCATGAGTTTATACAAAAATGCTGCGACCGAGTTTATTACATTCAAGTTAAACTAAACAGCAGACCTTGCCAAACATAACTCACATTGAACTTGTTTATGTGGCCTCAAAAGTAATTCAACCACAAATTTTGGCAACGCGGGAATTTCAGACGACGCACGTTCCGGCTATGTTTGCTTGTACGGAGCCAAATTAATCATACTTTATTTCATTGTTATTACATTAACTATTAACGATATAAAAAAACGAAAACTAAAAAAATCAAAATGCCAGAGCATTTTCTGGAAAAAGTTGTCGAAAAATTGTTTGTTGGTCCATTTAGCACTACGTTAGTTAGGTCGACAGTCGTGTAGGTTTGCTCAGTATAGCAACCAATATTTGTATGTTAATTAGTAGGTACATATAAGAAAAAACATTTAATTATCATTTCTTAATATGTACCTACCTGTATAAAAATTCATATCCTATATTAATAAACCGAGTACCATCAACACAGCATCGCATACAATCCGACAAATCACTGTTTATGAAATTTTGAAGTCATTCATACATTCACGAATGCATTCAGAAAGTTCAACATCTTCATTCCATTTTTCGCGTAGAGTTACCTATATTACTTGTTAAATAGTAAGTAGGTCATCGTTTCGCTGTTTTTTATTTAAAATGGTCCACGTTATTTAGTCATTAATGGAAGAGTTATAAACATTTTAATTGAATAAAGTGCTAGAATGTGACCAATTTGGTCCACTGCCGGTCACTCAATTGCTCAGTGCCAAAGGTTCATTTCTTAGGGCTGTCACTGACTGGTTTTAATTTTAATTTTCTTTTTTATTAATTCAAGACATCCCCGAATAACCCCCCTCCCCGCACTGGGAAGTGCAGCATTATAAGACCTCCAACTAGATGGACGGACGATTTAAAGTGAGTATCTGGTAGTAAAAGAAATTATTATTTTTGGTAATTTGTTGGACACAATAAAGGACATCATCCATTTTGGGCTAAATCTGAAAGTGCCGGCCAAAAAAAAATTTTGCTGTATTTCGTTAGAACTTGTCCACCTAAACATTTTTTATTATGACACCGAAGCTGTAGAACCATTAACCTTGGTTTTATTTAAGTTTAAAAATCTGTATTTTCTCGAGTATATGAAGTGTTTCTAATAATAATAATAAAAAACTGGAGTGCCCAGCAGTCTGTTCTACATCTCAGCAGCCGAGCCCGGCTGACCTCATCGCCTTTTGGCGAAGTGTGTGGTCAAGAGAGATGGATGGCTGGATGGTTGAGGAGGGCTCTTGAATTGCGGCGGTAGAGAAAGCATGTGCCTCAATAGAGCTAATGAACCCAGTCGCCATCTCTCCGGAGGATGCACCTGGTGCGGTGCGCCAGGCCGCGAACTGGAAAATTCCGGTATCCGATGGATTGCATCGTTACTGGCTGAAGGGTTTTTCGTTCTGCTATGCTATCTGGCCCAATAAGTCCAAGAAGCTCTCGAGTAAAGGGCACTCCGAGTCTTTTGTCTTTCACTCATTTAGCTCCAAAGTCCACCGATGCCGCTGACCCGACTAAGTACCGCCCCATCACATATCTTACTACCATCTATAAGACATTGACATCCGATGAGCCTGGGCGAACTGGTTAAACTAAGTCGCCGGAATTTTTCCACAGTCTGGATTGACAATAAGAAGGCATTCGACTCGGTGCCCCATTCATGGCTCTTGAGGGTCCTTTAGCTGTACAAAGTCGATAGGACAGTTCGAGGCTTTCTCGGAGAATGTATGGGGCAATGGAACACGATCCTTGGTCTTCATGATGAGCGGTTGGCAGCTTCCGATGATCGGATAAGGATAAGGCGGGGTATCTTCCAGGGCGATTGTCTGAGTCCACTATGGTTTTGTGTCTCTGAACCCGCTCAGCTCATTGCTGAAGAGATTAGGGACGGGCTTACAGTTTCGGAGAGTAGGGGCAAAAGTGCCTCACATGGATGACCTCAAGCTGCTAGCACCTAATTACACCCGCCTGAGGGAGTTGCTGAACATCACCACCGACTTCAGTAATTCCATCAAGATGGAACTTGGACTAGATAAGTGTGCGGTCCTACATGTGGAGAGGGGACAGGTTACTCATTGGGCCGAGATCAATCTCAAGCTGACAAGCATCAGAACCCTCTCTGAAGCTGAGTCATACCGGTATCTGGGTATGTCATAGTCCGTAGGGGTAAAGAAGACGGACATGAAACAATCAGTTTGCAACGTCTTTGTTGGACGCCTGGTAAAAGTCTGTAAAAGTTATTTGGCAGGTGTCAATTAGGTCCGGGCTTATAACTGTTGGGTCATGCCTTTTCTCATGTACACCTTTGGCGTACTCGGATGGACTCAGACTGAATTAGGTGTTCTGGACAGAGAAATCCACATGACTATGACTCTCTATATACGCATGCACCATCCGAAATCATCTGTTATGAGACGGGCTGTCAATCCAGGCTGCAAAGAAATCGTCTGTTCGACCCTGAAAAGGTCAAGGCGTATTAAGCGTCAAAACCATGCATAATTGGGAGATGTACAACCTCAGTACCTACTTTGAGACGAAGAGAGAGAGCCCAATGCATAGAGACGTCATAGAATGTGGTAAAGGACTTACTCCCTTATCTTTGGCTGAAACCGAATGGCAGATATCAGTGGTACTAAGCACCTCTGACTGGGAGAGCATGCGCTCTCCATGCGGAAGGAGAGGAAGTTGCACGGATGCTTTTTGCTAACACTGAGTATCTCCACAGGTACAACCAAGCGGCCAAAATCCTTCACCGAGAGCCTGCTCTGAAGTACGGTCTCCTGAATGAGAGAGTGCCGTAGTACGATTCTAGCAAATAAGCCTGATATCGTGCTGATGGATCGAGCACAATCGAGGGTGTTTTAGTGGATATCACCATCGAACATGACGAAAACCTCGTGAGAGTGGAGACAGAGAAAAACGGAAGTATCTAGATCTGGCTCACGAGGTTTCTGGCATGTGGCATGTTCCTCTGAAACCAACCCGATCGTGCAAATTCTGACTGGAATTTGCACGACCGGGATGGTTTCAGCCTCGATCACCATCTGAGACGGCTGGGGTTCCAGCCAAGATGCAGTCTATTTCACAATTATTATGCAATAGATATTGCTTGTGTGGTATTTTTTGGGTGTGTGGTTAGGATAGAATAGGTAGCACTTAACAAAACTCCAAAAAAAGCAAAAAAATTGGCTTAGAAACACTTCATATACTCGAGAAAATACAGATTTTTAAACTTAAATAAAACCAAGGTTAATGGTTCTACAGCTTCGGTGTCATAATAAAAAATGTTTAGGTGGACAAGTTCTAACGAAATACAGCAAAATTTTTTTTTGGCCGGCACTTTCAGATTTAGCCCAAAAATGTATGAACCGCGGAGGATCTCCTTTCACGAGGGCTCGTGGCACATGGTTGTGTGTGTGTCGTATCTGTATAAGTGTGAGCGAGAATTTTCTCGCGCCTGACCGCTCCCACCTAGGCTCCTGACAGGCACGCACACTTATGCAATGTGCATGTACACAACTAAACACAAGTAAAGCGCCCGTAACTTCGTGAGATAAACACTACCTATTACCATCGTATGGTCACCGTGAAGAGATTTGACTGTCAAGGTTCTTTAGTTTTAACGCAGTTATTTTTACTTTTTGTCAACCTAGGATAATAAGTGTTAATTTACATAGGTAGTTAGAAATTTAGTCAGACGAGCTGATTGCGGACCAGTAAGTCATAGTTAGACTTGTATGGTATAGTCTTACTCGTGTAAAGTTAGATATTTGACGCCACATTTGACGCCTTTTTTGCCTTACGGCTCGGAAAGTCCAATTCCCCGAATGTCCAATAATTATGCCTATTACAAGTCGCCGAGAGTTTATCTTGTCTGCCCCTATGTAAGTCCCAAATATTCTACGAATATCCATTCGGTGGTTCGTTCGTTTAGCTGTTTGCATTTACTAATTTGAATATTATCGTATTGGAAAGAAACAATGCTATCTGCCACTTCACATAATTATCATTATACGTATTATAAATTAAATTACGCGCTATCCCAATTAATATACAAACAGATATACCTACACCGACGGGGATTAAAAAAAAACACCACGTTCTTACAAAAACACTCACAACACAACTCTATTGGAAGTCAGGGTGTTTAGAGTTCTTTTAAAGTTTATATTATTTGACCTACTTAAAACACGATTTAAAAGTTCTCCTCAGTAGTAGTTTCACCATCACCAAGTAATGTTTAACCGAGGAATAAATCCGATGTTCTGACAGTTTCTGTATCGAAAATAAAATGAAAATGAAAATTGTCAAAACATTACCTTCGGTTAAGCGTTACTCGGCGATGGTGAAATTGGCACAGACTAAGTACCTAATTACTTATTAAAATACTAAATGCCCCTTATTTTACCATAATCCTTAACAAAAAGTTTGGCCTTACGTCCCAGAAGATCCTATTCCACGAATGTCCAATATTCTATTACCAGTCATCATAACATAATGATCAAATCGAGTTTTTCCATTTTATCGAATGAAAATATTTCGATAAAATGGAAATACTAGAAATAGTAGAGGTTATTACTCAGTTAATGAATTCCTTAATGACAAAGCTGCTTGGAACCAATCTGCTTTGCTTCAGCTGTCCACAAGATAGATAAGCTACCTCTGTGAACTACCTGCTACATTTATAACATTGTTTTGAAAGCAATTAATGCTGAGTTTCTTGCCGACTCTTGGAAAATCAGCATTCCGAAACGGTGGTAGATTCTCGACTTGTCATAAGAGCCACAAGAGTCACCTACATGAAATAAATAATTTTGAGTTTGAGTTAGAATAATTTTGAACAGTAAGCTGAGTTCATCGTAATCTTGCAACGTTTATTTAAGTGCGTGCAGTACGTTGCGCCAACTCGACGCCTTTGCAAATTAACAATTCAAATTTCATTGAAATACGAGCGATGTGCAGTATTTTACATAATTATTAATGGCATGTAATTAAAAGAGCTTCTATTTAATACCATTATTGGCTTCTAAATTACTAAGTCAGCTTCAACTAGTGAGCCTCTAAAAAATATAATTTTAGCATCTATATTTATAACTTAGCTTCAAACCGTGAACTCCTAAAATACTTAAATATTAGCATCAAATAATACACCAAATCTTCAACCACATTTTTAATTTTTTTTTTGTGAGAAAAATGAAATAAAAAAACGTTTTTTTTTTGATAAAATGAAATTAAAAAAATGATTGTTTTTAAATTTAACTCAAGATAAATACCTACACATAACATTATAACATTTTTGAAAAAAAAATCAAATTTTTTTTCAACTTTTTTTTTAGTTTTAGGTAGGTTTACGATCCCAACAGAACCTAAGTGCCCGGCCTTCGGCCAGGCACCTGAATATTCATGTATAACCCTAACCTAACCTAACTTTAGTTTAAAGAAAAAAATTACACAAAAATAATTGCAATATTAACACACTAACAACAGAACAACAAAAAAAAAACAAATGCATGTTTTGAATGGCGCTCTCTGATTGGTGCAAATAGCCATAACCAACGAGATCGTGCAAATTGCCAGTCGCATCCGTCTCACTCGCACCAACGAAATCGTGCAAATGGCCAGTCGTATCCATCTCACTCGCACCAAATCGTGCAGTGGCAGTGGACAATAATAAAAATAGTGGCTCTTTATTTGATGCTTTCTTTGGAATATTTTGTGGCCATTGTGAAGAAGCCGAGTTAGTATATTAGAAGCTTCATCATTTTCCCGTTGCTAAGTTATTAAATTAGAAGCTAGGTTTTGATGCCAAAAAATAAATTTTGTTGGTCGACTTATTATATTCCATTATTAATTGTGCCAGGTACAGGTACCTACATACTAGAAAATGTCCTAGTTTTCGCAGTGCCAATCGATTTTTATACTTAAATAAAAGTTTAATCTTGAATCTATGACTTTTCCAAAAGTTTGGAAGTCATAAATTTGGCTCTAAAGTGTGTGTAAACTTTTAACTATTAAAAAAAATATCTCCAAGATCGAACCCGCGACATTACAATTGGGTATTTGACAAAAAATGTTATATAGGTATGTAACATTTTTCGTCAAATTTAAAAAGAGACTGATACAGTCACTTTAAAAGAGCTTATAACTTATTTGTTTTTTGACCGATTTTTTTTCTACTTTCACAAAATGTTATTCTTACATGTTACATTTTTGATTGTACTTAATGAATTACCAAATAAACTTAAACTAACCTCTAGTGACTAGGCTATCATTGCTTATTTAGTAAACATCAGGTGCATAATGGTTTCAAAGGGTTCTTAAATGTATAATAGTGTATTCTTATATGTACAATGTAGATTGGTACAAAAAAGGTTAACCTAAATTAAATATGAGACGTTTCAATCCCCACGTGTTCCAGTTATCCAACAGTAAACAATCTTGTACAAGTCAAAGCCAACAACGTGAATTACGCACGAGTACGACCACAATGCTTACATATTTAATAGCCCCGAACCTCCCCTCAACTGATGTATCTATCTACTAGTTTTGATATCGTGAATACGTTGTAGGTAGGGAATGCAAATCTCGCGAGATTGGGGCTCAAGCGAGATCTCGCGAGATTGTAAATAACAATACTGCGAGATCTCGCCAATTTCGAGATCTCGCGAGATTGGCAGTTTTGTGTGTTTTTTTGCAAATACCTAATCACAATATTTGAATAAATTAGGATAAAAATTATAAGTATTATAAGATAACATTTATTTTCACGAATTTTTTCAATAGAAAAATTATGCATCAAATTATCTATAATTTTTTAATAAACTTCTAAGTAGTAAACTTTGACGTACGTATCTATCAAATCACTGTGGATTGTGGAAGCACTGTATACATAGCATAGTTTGGTTACCTATTGTAAAAAAATTTATTTTTTATTTTTTGAAAAGCAACTGCTGAGTTTCTTACCGGTTCTTCTCAGGAGAATCTGCATTCCGAACCGGTGGTAGATTTATGACGTGTCATAAGAGCTACAAGTTGGCCGTGTCAGTCCGCGCTTCGAATAAGACTTTTTTATGCTCGAGTGCAATCTCGTTAATCTCGCGAGATCTCGTCCTTTTTTCGTCCGAGATCAATCTCGCTAAAAAAGGCCGAGATCTCGCGAGATCGAGATTGCATTCCCTAGTTGTAAGCTGAAATCTATAGACCACATTTTCACTCAGCTCAGTCTCAAGACAGAGTTAAAACGAGACAGATTTAAGTCAGAGCATATTTGTGTCTCGTTTTAACCTCTATCTTGAGTCTGAGCTGAGTCAGACCACGGTCTATAGATCTCAGTAATAGTGTTTTTGCCCTAAATTGAAATTAAAATTTGAAGGTAGAGTTTTGAGATCAATATACCTACTTATGAGATAATTAAAAAAAAAGACGTGTGGCACGCGGTAAAGCTATTGCATAGCATTTTTATCAACGCCATCTAGCGGCTCACTGCTAGATGGCGTTGATAAAAAATGCGCCATCTAGCGGCTCACCGTAGAGGAGTCCCGTGTCAGGTTATTTTCGTTACGGAATTTCTGGATTCGGTCTCCACGCTGGCCCGCGAAGGAAGCTATGCAATATCTTAATATTCTTTTGGAAATTACGAGCATTTTCATCATTCTAGATTTTTATAGACTTGCCATTTGTCTCGGTCTTGGGCCGCCTGTATCCAGTGGCTCACTACGACTCATCTGATGTCATCGGTCCAGAGGGGATCTGCCAACATTAAGCTTATCGGTGCGGGGTAGCCACTCCAGCACCTTGGGATACCAACGATGGACGTTGGCGTCCAAAGTTTTTCATTGCTTACATCACATGACTAATCTTCCCCTTTCTCCTCTAAATAAGCGTAAAATTTGTACTAGGAGTAGGAACGGGTAAGACAGTGCAGATTAAGCAATTGAAACGTCTAGATTATCTCGAGTGTCAATCTACGGACGCTCGTGTATATATCTAGTTCTACCATTTATTCAATTCGCACTAAATGAGTTCTCTTGTACAGTAGATAGTATTAGTATGAGTTCAAACATCTCGCCAGCTTTGATCGATTTCGACCTTCGTCAAATAACGTCAGAGTACAAGGATAAGAGTGTAAAAACTGTACCTCAACGGAAAATTGGATTGTAACATCAGTCATATTGATTTTGAACAAATCGATTGACACCTCATTCATTAAAATCGACTCAGTGCTTTATTAGCTACGGTGAAACATTCAAAATAGTTACAAACATACATGCATAAACATTAAACACATACATACATAGTCTGCTAAAATAATAACCGTTTCTTTTAAATGTTTAATTTTAGGGTTGAATATTCAATTATTGAACGAGCGAAGCGAGTTCTCTGAGTCAACTAGGGCGCTTGCCTACTAGACAGAGAAGTGTGTCCGTCTAAATGTATATATGAGCCCTATAACTTCTGAATTACTGAATATTAGAACGTAAAACTTGGTTGAAAATTCAGTTATATCCTGTACTTGAACAACAAATACTAAAATTAGATAAATGTTATAAAGAAACGAAATTATTTAATTTTAATGCGCCATCTATTAGCATTATTGTGAAGCTAATAGCTTCACTATAATGCTAATAGATGGCGCTGTGTCAGTAAAACAGTTTTATGTCAACTATTATTTTTTTTATTGCGTCTAATGTTAAAAGTTAATTATTACAATATATAATTGAAACTTTTGGGAATTATGGGATATCGCGAGGTCTCAGTTCGGGGCGAACCACTAGTTTAAAATATTTAAGCTATTGCATAGCTTCTATCGCGGGCCAGCGTGGAGACCGAATCCAGAAATTCCGTAACGAAAATAACCTGACACGGGACTCCTCTACGGTGAGCCGCTAGAAGGCGCATTTTTTATCAGCGCCATCTAGCGGTGAGCCGCTTGATGGCGTTGATAAAAAATGCTATGCAATAGTTTTACCGCGGCAGTCCCCGAGTGCCACACGTCTTTTATTTATTTTGCAATGTATCCGCTTGGAACTGCGCTGGCTGTAGATATAATATAAGTCTTAAAACAAGGCCTTTAAGATTCATTTTACTTAGTTCTACCATCATCCTTTTACCGTCGAACTGGAAAGGCATCGCATGGATCTGCATCTTGAAATCAAGAGCGAGTAGGCATCTTCTAAGCTCTATCAGGTAGGTATTTCTGTATGTTCACTTACCATCAGCTGTGATCGCAGTCAAGCGCTAGTCTATATTTACTTATATTTATATAAAAAAAATTCGAGATGTATAAACTCGTACTAAACCTACTGAAAGCGGAAGCGACATGCGATGTCGACCTTACAAGAGTTAGAAGATAGCGAAGGCGTGCTATTTATAACATTGTACATAAAATGTATACGTTGAGATACGGATGAGATGCGCCTAGCGAGGGTTGCGTAAGATTTGTGTGAAACTGTCACAATTAACGTTTATGGGTACTTTGTTACGGTTTCGTCTCATTATACTCTGTGACTTAACATTTTCGTGTTTCAGCTTTGTAATTACACGAAACACGAAGGTTTCTCTAGAGGAAGGAATGCTCTAAATTATAGTGTAATCGTATCGAAACTTGGAATAGTTATATACTAATGTAACGTTAATATTACCTACTCAAAGTATTGAAATCCGTTAAATTCGAAAGTAGTTTAGAAGAACAAAAAATGTTAGAATTATTTTGCTATAATCCGCCAACAGAAAAAATCTGTATGGTCAAACATGCAGTTATAAGCTAAGCACCGCTTACCTTCCGAACCAAGCAAAAAAGCAAAGTTCCCAAGCAAGCAATGCCACCACCACTCACATGCACCACCACACAAGACTTTTATACTACTCTCGACGCACGTTTCGCCTCGACACCGGAGCATCCTCAGGAGATATCGACTTTACAATGCTGTATTGTCTAGTCACTTCCACAAAGTAAGGCCTGCTTATCTTCTCTGTCAAAGATTAAAAATCGACCTTTGTTAATAAAAGAAGAGTATTTATAGTACCAGCGATCGCAGAAATCTAGTACATTCTATTTCTAGTTAGTTACCCACTTGTAGGGTTCTACCGGTTCTACCCAGTTCTACCTCCCCGCCTTAACGAGCTCTCGCCCCATTATTTTAGTAATAGTGAATCAAGCCGGCGGCAGTGTTGCAAGGTTTCTAGGTCATCTGCCAAATTAAATTCTGCAGTTAACGGAAGATTCCATGCACTTGTCTCTCGTTAATTTATCAAAATTATACCTACCTACTGTAGGAAGTGGGGTGTAGGAAGTGTCATGTCAAAAAACCGAGGCACATGGCGCGACATCATCTACAAAAGCTACGTTGGTGGAAAGGTCACGCCCCTCAGTAATGGGGAACACGACGCAGAGAGAGAGAGACTGTAGGAAGATCAAGTGGAGTAGGTACCTCTGTAAGTAAACAATATAATCATTATTGGTCTATTAATTTAGAGTACTTAATAATACCTACTAGCTACATAATATAATATAAAAAATTATGAGTTTTAAGAAAAAATGATTCAATGAGTGAATGCGGTCTATTTTTCTAGTGACTCTATCTACTGTTACCAATTTCAGAAACTCTTTGAAAGAGAATTATTTCTGCCTGACGTTACTGTGCCGATACTCGAAATTCTATTAACGCGTTGATCTGTCAACGCGTTAATAGTATTTCGAATTTGGAACGTTATAACTTTATCCAGAACGTGCAAAATTGTACTAAGGTTATTTGTGTCGACTACCCGTGCAAAGGCTCTAATGCTGAATAATATGACTCATCAAATATGTAGGTACATACTCGTAACTCGGCTAAACCGGGGTGGGAATGAAAAAAGTGTGAGGGTACTCTTTAATTAAAACGCAGGCGAAGTTGAACGCGTCCAATGAATGGGAAGCCACCGGATATGAAGCGTCTCATCAGGCTTATGTGTGGGTGGGCAGGTAGGGCTGTCGACAAGAAAATTCGGGACCGGGATGTCCCGATTTATATTTAATCTAGACGTGGAAGTCTAAAGAAGAAGAGACTTTCCATGCCGATTAAGGATTAATTCAGAACATTCATATAAACACATTTAAGGCCGATTTCAGCAAAATCAAAAATCAAAATCAAAATTTATTTATTTCATGTAGGCTACCCTGTAGCACTTATGATATGTCACAAATCTACCACCGGTTCGGAATGCAGATTCTGCTGAGAAGAACCGGCAAGAAACTCAGCAGTTGCTCTTTTCAAAATTATTTTTTGACAAACTAATTTTACAATGAGTAATAAAAGTAAGCTAAGTATACAGTGCTTCCACAGTGAAGCTTCAAAAATACAATACATCTAACACATGTCAGCATGGGAAGTCAAAGCAGACCCATTCCCGTTGGCGGCACCCGTTCACGAGCACGACGCATGATCCAGCCATTGCTTCGCTCAACCATATTTGAGGGAACGTAACAACCCGCACCACACGACACCACCACAGAAATGTTTAAGTGAGCATGACATACTTAGGCCACCCATGCTAAGAGTTAAGACATCGAATTGAGTATCAAGATTAAAAAACTCATTTTAAGACATGACCGAGACACAAATACAGTAGAAACACTGTAGAACAGAATACAGTAGAACAAAAAATAAAAATAAAAATAAAAAAAATGTTACAATACGTAGCTTATCTATCTTGTGGACAGCTGGGGCAAAGCCGATTGCTTCCAAGCAACTTTGTCATTAAGGAATTCATTAACGGTGTAATAACCTCTACTTAATAAATGTTTCTTTACACTCTGTTTAAATTTATGTAATGGTAAATCAACAATTTCTTTCGGAATCAAGTTATAAAAGCGTATACTCGACCCCACAAAGGACTTCTGCACTTTACGCACACGAAAGTAAGGTGTTACTAGTTTATGACGGTTTCTAGTTAATAGATCATGTGAATCACCTCTCTGTTTATAGAGATGAATATTTTGTTTCACAAAAACTACATTGTTATAAATATACTGTGAAGCCACCGTAAGTATACCAATATCTTTAAACTTTTCCCGAAGAGATTCTCGCGAACCGAGTTTATAAATTGATCGGATGGCCCTTTTTTGCAATACAAAAATAGTTTCTATATCAGCAGCTCCCCCCCACAGTAATATTCCGTACGACATTACACTGTGGAAGTATGCAAAATAAACGAGCCTAGCTGTTTCAACGTCGGTAAATTGCCTTATTTTCCTAACAGCGAAGGCAGCCGCGCTAAGTTTACCCGCCAGTGTCTCTATATGAGCGCCCCACTGAAGCTTATTGTCAAGGGTCACCCCCAGAAACACTGTGGAGTTCTCCATCTTCAGCGTTTCACCATTTATTATAATTTTTTTATCAACTTGCTTGACATTGGGTAAAATAAACTCTAAACATTTTGTTTTTTTAGCATTCAAAAGCAAGTTATTAACAGTGAACCAGTGGGATACCTGCGATAAGGCACTGTTCACATCGTCAAAATTTACTTTTCTTCTGTCAGTTTTAAAAATAAGAGATGTGTCATCAGCAAACAATACAATCTCGCAGGCATCGCCTACATGGTAAGGCAAATCGTTGATATATACTAAGAATAAAAAGGGACCCAAGATAGAGCCCTGCGGGACACCCATTGCAACAGATGAACCCAGGGACTTCATATCACCTATGCACACTTTTTGAGGTCTGTCACTGAGATAAGAGGCAATGAAATCAAGTGCAACGCCTTTAATACCATAATGGTTGAGTTTAATTAGCATGGTTTGGTGATCAACACAATCAAATGCCTTGGAAAGGTCGCAGAAGACCCCAATAGCATTCTGCGAATGCTTCCAGGCATCGTAAATATGTTCTAGCAGTTTGGCACCAGCATCAGTAGTATTACGGCCTTTAGTGAAGCCATACTGCTTGGGGTGAAGCAAGTTATTTATACTGAAATGGAGTAAAAGTTGATTAAACACAATTTTTTCAAAAACCTTACTAAGAACGGGTAAGATAGAAATAGGTCTGTAATTATTCAGATCGTTTCTATTTCCAGATTTAAATAGGGGAATAAGTTTCCCATGTTTCATTAGATTTGGAAAGGTGCCCAAATCCACACATTCATTAAAAATTACAGCTAAGTAGGGGGCGATATCATAAATTATACTAGATATTACTTTTACAGACATACCCCATAAATCACCAGTATTTTTCATTTTCAACAACTTAAAATTTTTAATAATATCTGTTGCAGTAATATGTTGAAATTCAAATAGAACATTGCACTCTTTAACACTGCCCCTTAACAAACTCTGAGCTGCGGTAGAGGAGGAGTTTAGTGAATCTGTTAACACTAAAGGAATGTTTCGGAAGAAGTTTTCGAATGTATTGGCAACTTCTCCATCGGCCGTTATTTTATTACCATTAACAACGATTTCGAAGTTAACATCACGAGATTTACTTTTACCAGATTCACTATTAACTATGTTCCAAGTGGTTTTAATTTTATTATCTGATCTCATTATCCTTTCTTTAATATAAAGTGCTTTCGCGTGAATACAAATATTTTGAAACAGCTTTGAATAAGTTTTAACCCGTTCCACAAAACTTGGAGACTGGTTATATTGCTTTTCATCGTAAAGTTCATATAACCTTTCTCTACTCTTATAAATACCTACAGTGGCCCAGTCACTGAATTTCAATTTTTTATTAACATCTATATTTTTAAGATTAAATGTGTTCTTGAATTCATTTTCAATTGTCTTAAAAAGACTACCGTAAAGACTGTCCGGATGGCCCTTCTTATATGCAAGGGCAGGAAGTTTGGCGGCGATCCGGCCTTTGAAGCGCGTCAATTTGTTGATAGTAATAGGTCTGCACTTCAGTATGTGTTTGTTTTTACTAACATTATTTAAAACTGTAATTTGTTGTCCGCAGTGATCCGACCTTAACTTACTGATTATCGCCTTGTGCAGAATTAAATCACCACTGCAAAAAACGTTATCTAAACAGGTGGCTGAAGTTTTCGTTATCCTAGTCGGCTCACTAAAAGCGTTGTTTAAATTGAAACATTTGAATAAGTTAAGCAACCTGACTGTAGTTGAGTTATCTTGTAAAATATTAACATTAAAATCGCCGCATACTATAATCTTTTTAGAAGATACACACAATCGTTTCAACATATCCTCTATTACTAACTCAAATTGATTAAAATCGCCTGAGGGAGGTCGGTATACACAGACGATAATAAATCGCTCCAGCTCCACACAAGACAGTTCAACAATGCGTTCAATAGAAAGACCAACTATGTCCTTTCTTTCCTTATTAGGTAAGTTTTTATGGACCAGGATTAAAGATCCACCGTGGCTTGCAGACTTCCTAGTGAACACACTTGACATGTTAAAATTATTAATAACAACTGGCAATTGTGGGCTTGTAAGCCAATGCTCAGTGAAACATAGAATATGTACATCAAATTTTTCTGAAAACAGTTCAATTTCTAATTCTTTGCCGGTAAGGCTCTGAATATTCTGATGTACAATGTTCATTTTACAGAGCCCCTCCGTTGTCTGTCTATCTAGTTTAAACAAGTAGTAGGTTTACTATTACTTGAGTCAGGAACTAAAATATTGGTACTAGAAGTACTTGGGTCAGTAACAGAAATATTTGTACTAGAAGTACAGTTTGTAAAATTGTCAAAAGACTTTGTTACAACACTTGTAACTGTATCATTCATTAAATTATATGCTAGCAATGAAGCTATATGTATTTTACATTTTCTAGGCAGGTACATATTATCTGCGGTCAATTTAAATTTATAAATAAATTTATTCAAGTCAAAAAAGGAGATAGCACTGTCATGATGGCTTGACAAATTAAACATATGCAAATTTAATTTATTTATGCGCTGGTTTTGCTCCTTACTTAGTGTACTAGAGTAAGGGAAGGCACATAAAGTAAATTTACATTTGGTTTTATTATGCAAATACAATAATTTTTCAACACATTTTAGGATCTTGTGCTTTTTTATCAATAAACTGTCCCCAATCAATATGATAACATTAGTATTTATATCCAAGCTTTCTTCATTCAAGCTATTAATTAAATAGTCAAAACTAGCCCCTGGTGAACATTTATTAATCACTGGATGCTGCATATACTTGTTCATATAGGCACCAAAGTCTTTACCTAACTGGTCAGAGATAATTACAGTTTTTTTACTGACATTCACAGAGAGATTTATGTTCGAGGATGAAGAACTTTTTGTATTTACACTACACTGTGTGGGATGGGAAGGCAATTTGACTGGGAGCAATGTACTACTACTGTGATCGTTGCTAGCCATAGGTATAGGTGAGAGGTTACATTGGCATTTACTTGTCAGTGATTCAAAGCGAGCCATATTATAGTTGCCTAGGGCTAACAACTCGTCAGCTGCCTGTAACTGTTCACAGATCTGATTTTGTGACCGCTCGTACTCCATAGTAACTTTTTTTAGGGAATCATTCAATTTACAAATCTCATTATTAAGGTTTTTAACGTCAACATCATATTTAGTGCTCATTTCTGTCAAAGATGAGCAGTATGTTTCAAGCTTATATAATAAATGTGACCGTTCCTTCCTTAATGCAACATTTTTAATGTGAGTCCTTTGTAATTTAATTAAATTTTTGGTTTTTTTAATTATTTTGCCAATTTTAATGTATTTTTTAATTTTATTATGACTATTTAGTTGTATCTTATCATGGTTCTGTATTGTCTTACTATTTCTAGTGTAAGGGCTGTCACATGTCAGATCTATGACCGGCACAATCGAGGATGAAGTAAGCAGTTCGTCATATAATTTGTTAGTTGCTTGAGCTTCATAGCTTTTTAATTGAGACTGAAGGTCATCAATTGTTCTGTGAGCCCCACTCAATTCATCCTCTAGTACAGATATCTTCCCTAGAGCCTCTTCATAAGTCTGAATGCACACATTAAAAGAGCTGACTGCCTCCTGGAGTCGGTCACGTTCCTCTGACACTAAAGTATGTGAGCTGTTCAGGGCAGCGAGTTCAGCTTTTAACTGTGAATTTTTGGCAATCACAGCTTTTACTTCAACCTCACTTTCTTCTTGCTCCCTCAGCAATTGATCATTAAGTTGTCGCAGTGATTTCAGTTCATTGAGGGCAGTTTTAAGTTTCAGCTGTTCTTCTAAGCTGCTGCCCGTCTTGTTTGCATTGTGATGATTGTTGTTATACAATAATGCACCTGAAACACCAAATAATGTGTAAGTGAAGGAAGAAAAAGAAAAGTGGGTGGGTTACACAGAAGAGAGTCTGAGATATATAGAATAGATTTACAAAATGAGTAAAAAGAAAGATAGTACTATTTAGTGTGTTTGTATTACTTTCAAAAACAAGATTTATAGAGCCCACACTTATTTTTGAAAATAAGCAGCTGTTAATAGGTAGGTATTAACCTATTTGAGTTATTTATGACTATTGTCACTTCTATTGAAGTGCTTAAGTAATCAAAAGTTGCAAGGGACAGTGTATAATCTATTATGTATGCTCGTGTCGTGAAATGTCTGAGGCAGTACAAGTTATTCTTCTACTTCACTTCCACTATTGTCAAGTGAATAGAGAAAAATTTTGCCTTTCAATGTGAGGAAGGACGTGTCTCGAGACTCGAGAATGTACCTAATGTGCGCGGATAACGTATTTAATCAATAAACTAACTGCACAAGTAGTTATTATAATATTTTTAAGAAGATAAAGGAAATACTCCCCCGGTTTATCCAGATGTCGTTGAGATTTGAATCACGCCGTCCGTCCGACAACTGCCTTGGGTATTAATCAGGTACTTTTCGACGACAGTGGAGCTTATGTATGAAAATTATAAGGAAATCTATCACAAGATAAACTTTAACACTTATTTTAAAACATTAATTCACTAAGAAATAAATTAAAAATTAAAATTTAATATTTCACAGCTGATTTTGCAACATTTCAGTTTGACAGCTCCCCAGGTATTATAGCAAAGTAAAATAAGTCTGAGCGTTTTGATATTTTGTTTCGTTCTCGACGTCCCGTTGGTGTAATTGGAATCAAGAGTGCTTGATATTTGACTGTATAATAATTCGGATAATCTAAATAATTACTTGTAATTATTAATTTAAAAATAGTAATAATTAATGTTGCTATTAGGTCACGTAATTGACGTAACATTGCCTAAAACGCATTCGATTGTGCCAAAACAGCAAGCGAAGCTGGTTCCAAATATTCCGTTATTCCATATTTTCTGGCATATAATAATTATGGCTTAACGGGTGCGGTAGAATAAGGAATTGAATTTTTAGAAATAGCATAGGTACTGCTTCTGCTGTATTTTGAAATATCTCAACAAAGCCTTGTGTTTGGATAGATAAGTAGAGGTTGTAGAGTTTCCAACATAACACGACGCCCCGGTTCTCTATTAATTCAGGGCGTCCCGCCAAGAACTATACCGTGACAACCCTGAATGAGTGGAATTAAAACAATGCTATGATAGTAAATACGAATTTTCCAGGAAACTTTTACTTGTGTTAATATTTGAATAGTAGTCGTTTCTCTTACACGATGTCCATTTCCCATAAAGATTTTCCTACAGAGAAATATAGAATAAGGCAAGTTATTATGAGTTAAATTATTATTATATATTAGAAGAGTAGAGCCATGGAGAATTTCACCTCTGGCACTCATAGAATTACCGATGGGAATCGAAATAGTAATTAGCAAGATTATCCTACACCTAAAATACGTGTATATTTTGGCTTACTTTGAAATACCTCGTTGGTCTAGGTAGTGGGTAGCATGATCATTTACAGATGTCAAGGTCCCCGGTTCAATTAATCGGTCAGTCCAATTAACAATAACTAATTAATTAACAATTAATAATGGGTTTTCTATCAAAAAATTCTCTGTACTAGCCCGGAGTAATCTGGCGTATTACGCCACACCTCACAAATATAGGTACGCAGTACCTATATTTGTGAGGAGTAGTAATAAAAAAATAAAATAAAAACAATAGCAAAAACCCAATCAGTATCGTATTACCACACCTGTTACCATACGTTGCATTCTCAGCCTCAGAGGTCAACAACAATCCGAAGTATTTATAACATACCTGCTGCATAGAATAAGAAAAACCATAGAATACATAGTAAAGAAAAGAAGCTGATTCTCCTTACACTTGTTCGCTTGACGCTTCAACATTATGTACATCTGCCATGTGTGTCACAGACTAAATAGAGCCTATAAATAATTCCACAAGACCGAAGTGTCGAAGTCACTTTTTCTATCAAGAAAATCTTCTTTTCTTGTGGATCTTTTTGTGGATGATAAAGAAGAAAAAGTTTTCATAATAGTATAACAACAACAACCACCACATTCGACAATTTCGATAGTTTCGACAATTTGATTTGCATGAACAAATTGTCGTGAATTGAAAAACTTGTACCTACTGACGGATTCACCTTACTAGAAAGTACAGTGTTGGTGGATGCTCTACAAGGTGAACAGACGATCATCAAACGAGTCCTAGGGGGCCGCTGGATACAAGGGGCGAGCGGAAGTCCTAAAAGACCTACGAGTATGTCCATCAGTAGACGTTTATCAGTTGCTGCTGACGATGAAGACGACGCCTACGTCAGCTAAGGGAGTATACCTTCTATCAGACATATGACGTATCTAAATGTTATTAGTAGATGTATGTAATTGTAGAGCCACGTTTGAGCTTGGGTATGACTTTATTTATTCAAAGCTATGATGCGTTTGTGCCCTATCTAGGCACAAACTTTTCCCACGGTATAGCAATAGCAAATCAATAGTCAACGCAATTCAACTATACTTAGTGTAACATTTGTTAACTTCAAAATGTACAGTAAATGCAGAGGCCCTGTAGTATAAGATTTAATTCGATTGATCGTATTCGTATTTGATAACTTCAGCGTCCAAAAAACAAAAACCTTAACCGTATTGATTTAAAGTCACAAATTCAATACAACTGATTTTAATTTGGAGCATATCCGTATACGTAAACATATAAGAATGCATGCACGAAATTGAGCTTTAATTCAATACAGTTATGGTTCATTTTAATTTGATGCTAACTTCATCGAATACGAATCAATCGAATTCAATCTTATACTAACCCTCCTGGCTTCATTTTTATAGAGACAAGCACCATGATCCATCTATATTTTTCTTCACTCAATGTCTTACCTGTTAGCAGCTTGCACGAGTAATAAGCAGTGTGGAATGCGAGCGACGTGTCTTAAATATATCAAATATATTTAAACTCAGATAATTTGGTAGAAACCAAATCGCCACGTGATAACGTTATTTAACAGATCTACAAACTTTACAAATAAACAGTTTCAGATGACGTAGTGTAAATATGGGTAAGTACGGGTAAGTACCTACTTTATATAGAGCTTGCATCTAGATAAGAGACGGATAAGAGTCATCGGTATAGTTTGAGATAGGTACATTTCTTCTAATATTATGAATGCAAAAGTGTGTTATTTGATGGTTTGTCTTTCAATCACAAAACGGAGTAATAGATTGACGTGATTTTGAAGATGTTGTAAGAAATCTCTATTGTAATGTAAATCTGTTCAGTACCTAAATAAAGTCTTATATTATGCTGTTCCGAAAATCTGGGATTTCCTTAAGAACCGGTCAGGTGTAAATTCTGCTATACACTTACTGACGCAGCTCTCACCACCAAACCGTTCGTTATGTAACATTAAAATGTAACTTATTGCAATATGCGAAAGTTCAAAATCGATTACATTCGAAACTAACTGAGCGATCGATCGATAGAACTTGTCAAGTCAAGAAGGTTCCATTAATGGCCTAGTGTTTGTTGGTATGATATGGGATATGCGCACACATATGGGGCACATAGTTCGATGACAAGATATCTCATCTGTTGGTAAGTGACGATGCAGTCTAAGATGGTAGCGGGCTAACTTGGAAGGGGCGTTGCAGTGTAAATTCACCCATACCCCTAATCTGTTTCTACACGCCATCGTGCTGGAACGCTAAATCACTTGGCGGCACGTCTTTGACGGTAAGTAGGGTGGTAACTAGCCACGGCCAAAGCCTCCAGATCAGACCAGAGACAATTCAGAAATTATAAGTTCCCAAATTGCTTTCGCCGCCGCGGCGCCGCTGGGAATCGAACCCGAAACCTCCCAGTATAAGACCAGGCTCACCATTGCGCCAGAGAGGTCATTGAGGTTCCAAGGTAAGGAGTGGCGACCTCGCACCGAGAAGACCAGTGTTGACAGATTCACCACAAGGTAAACCATCGTTGGTTGGTTTGTGACATCAGAGAGTCACAAGGAGCCGTTGTATATAGGCGGCGTAGGGCCGAAGTCGGTGGAAGTCCTGTAATTCGACCGTAGCAATTAACATAGTCGCATGTGAAAAACCCATCGATATATAAGGATAGGCCCTTAGAAGAAAAAAAACGCGCTCAAAAAGACAATAGAATTTGCAAAAGTCTATTGTCTTTGTTATCAGTCGGCCGCACGCGCTTCAACGCATCGCTCGTGTTTTTGATCGTTAAAAAAGCCGTCGTGTGCAGTCAAATCATGCAAAAAACGTTCGGAAATCCATCAAAAAAGAGATGGAATAACATTTCACTTGTAAGTATATCGTTTTCTTATTTAATTTACAGCATAAGCTGGGTATTGTTTAATTTTGCTATGATAAAAAATGTGCTACAAAAATATCGTATAACTGCATTACAAAAAGAATGGAGTCGTGTTATTTTTTTCGAAGTAAAACTTTTTATCCGCGTATGAATTATGATTATGTATGTATTTTACTATGTATATATGTTTGTATGTATTTAGCTATATAACTATGTTTGTATGTATACGTCGTACGTATTACGTACCTATAGATTAGGTAAGTTGCGGATATTCCGCATTGAGTTGGACATCCGTATCTGCATCCGCAATAATCAATGCGGATGGTCATGCGGATGCGGATGTCGCTAGTTGCGAAAACTGGGTAATGTACCTATGTTTGTTTGTATGTATTTAACTATGTATGTATGTTTGTATGTATACGTCGTATGTATTACGTACATACAGATTAGGGATGCTACGGATATACGCATCCGCAACTTTAAAAAAAACTGCATCCGCAACATCCCTACTATAGATATTATAAACACTGAAAAAGTTATAAAAATAAAAATTGTACTTAATCGAAAAGAATTGCAATCCATTAAGTTTTTGTACAAACTGTAATATTCAGCTTTCTCATAAACAAAAAATAATGCCATATAATATCTTTGCGGCGACTTTTACCAAGTCTTTTTTCAGTGGCCTATACTAATAAATAAATACATTATATTTTTAAATTATGTTTTATTTTAATTTAAGTGATTCAATTAACTAAGGCAAAAATATGTTTGTACGTGTATCCGTTGCGTACATGCATAATAAGTGAATATCCTTTGATTTATATTCATTACACGCTCAACCGCAATTATATTATTTTATATAAATGCAAAAGTCTGGTTTTCACGTCCCATCCGTATAAAATTTTGATGAGATTTTATACGAAAATAGTACTAACGCCACTCCATTCCATCTTTGTTCTTGACGGCGGTTTGTCCTCGAACGTGATTGGTTGACACTCGCGTCAAAGGAACCGCCGGCGACGCGCGTCGTTCACTGACGTAATATTCGAGCGCATTTTTGTAGACGGAATTATATAGGAAAGGCATATGGTTGGAAAAACCACTACTCCAGGGCACGGCCGCTCAAAGCTTCAAATATGTGAAAAGTGAAAAACAGTCAACATATCCAACCCTTGCACTTGCAAAAACCAAAGATGGTTGGTTGATTCCAAAAGTTTCACAATTGGTGGGGGCATTGCTATCCCCATTCTAAGACCCTTAATGCAACAAAACGAAAATCGCCAAAATGTAGATCCGACACTGTTAATTGCTACGGTCGAATTATTATAAGTCCATGATATTAAGTTTGTCTAGCTGTATAAAATAATTCATTTCGATAAAGCGCCTGGTAGGTATGTATGTAATTAGAAATACCTCAATATTTTATATCTAAAAGGTGATAATTGAGGCTGAAAACCTATAAAAGGCTGTTATTGAACTGGTTTTTCTATCGTTGCTTGTGATAAGACCTTTAATATAAAATATTATGCTATTAAACTTTTATAGTAGGTACCATTTAGAATGCTGTAAGTAACCTACAATGTATTATTATTATTCTATGTTTTAATGTTATGTACTGTACTAAATTATTATAAATCTATTTCACCGGTCAAGCTGGCTTTGAATGAGTGATTGAATAAATACATAACAAGAAGCCTGTCAAGCTGTAATCAGCCTTTATTATAATGGCCTACTACAGTCAAATTGAGTATTCGGTTTGTAGATTTGCCATTAATTTAAATCTAGGCATTTTATCTGAAATATATATTGCGCGTGGTCTGAGTGATCTGACACGCATTTGACCGTTTATTTTTATTTGGACTGGTTAGCTTAGGCCTTAGCGAGTCGCGAAACTGAAGTTTGGAAATGGGCGGGGCACATAGTAGGTATAGTCATTATGGCCCCTATTGTGTTATTGGCCCCTAAATTGTATTATGTGATTTGACCTTCTCGTAGGACCACGGTGTACTACTAGGCTAGAGTTTGAAGAGCTGATGCTTGTTGGGGTCCCAAGATGCATGATTGGCGACCCCGCAGCCGGTGATCCTCACTAGGTAGACCGATGACATCAAACGAGTGGCAGTGGCTGGATGCAGGCGGCGGAAGACCGAGGCCTGTGGAAGTCCTTGCAAAAGACCCTTGTTCAACAGTGGACGTCTATCGAATTATAAAGAAGAAGGATTAGTAAGGCGGAGGAGCGAAATAAGTTTGTTGTTAGTGGAACACGTCCTGCTTAAATGCAGTGGCGTATCCGACCAACGTCATAGAAACATTGGCTCTCCAGCGACACTTCCTGAAGTCCTCGCTGACCTGGGTGGTCTGCTCAGATTCTGGAGTGATCCGGTGGGGAGCCGTACCAGCGGGACCACGCAAAACGGGCGATAACGCCTACTTGCGGAGAAAATTCCCAGGAAATGAAGATGAAGATTCAAAATTCAAAAAAAATTCAAAATATTATGTATTTTATGTAGGCCAACTTGTAGCTCTTATGACACGTCATAAATCTACCACCGGTTCGGAATGCAGATTCTGCTGAGAAGAGCCGGCAAGAAACTCAGTACCTAGTTGCTCTTTTTAAAAAAAACTTTTTTACAATAGGTAACAAAACTATGCTATGTATACAGTGCTTCCACAATGAAGCTTCAAAAATGCATACGTAGGAACATATAATCCAACACATGTTAATACCGGCAGACAAAGCAGACCCATTCCCGTTGGTGGCACCCGTTCACGAGCACGACGCATGATCCAGCCGTTGCTTCGCTCAACCATATTTGAGGGGACGATGAAAATGTATCATTTTCCGCCAACTTAAGTCAGCTTCTACCCAATAATAAGAAAAGTAATAAAAAGCTAGAAGCTTATTATAATTGGGGGAAGCTAAGTCGGTATTCGCTCAACCCACGCTCGCGTCTCCATCTAAGCTGAAAAGCCTTTTGAATACAAATTGGCACTTGATCCACCTGTAGTGGGCAGCCGATCGTTTGTTACAGTTTGAATATGCTGCAGCTGTCGTTTAATTAGACTTGTCCGACGCCTTAAAAGTGACAATGAGACCATTGTTTTTTTTAAGAACTTAGATAAGTATAGCCAGGCACAGCTGCTCTGCCTTTCTATGAAAATATATTAATAATATTTTTATACCATTATGTTTCACGAGATTCGGTGTAGGTATTTCCATTTGAATACCTAGTAGTTGAATTGTAGTTAGTATTTTTAAGACTCAATTGAAATATATAAATGCCATCATTGCAATTCACGAGGGTGTGTGAGCTTTACTTGTGGTTAGGTTAGGTTAGGAGCGGTTAGGTGCGAGTAAGCTCAGATCGCTCACACTTATACAGATACGACACACACACAACCACGAGCCACGCGCCCTCGCGCCTCGTGAATTGCAAGAACTATAAGCACTGTTACGATTAGGGTTGCCAGATTTTTTTTCAGCCTATAAGGGACAAATGGTTAAATGGGCAAAAAAATACGGGATTTCAGTTTTTGCCCGGGACAAATAAAAATTACAAATTGTTTATTATAATTGACAAATTATTTTTTATATTTTCCGAGGATCGACTCAGTTTTAACATTGTCATTCTGATACTAAGGGCGCGAACACTTCAAAGATGCCTCGCGGTCGCGGTCGCTGCTCGATACCTCGATGTCGATATCTGGATGTTTTACATAGGGCGCGAACAAGCCAAGGATGCCTCACTGCGATACCTCGCGGTCGCGGTTTAGCTCGCTACCTCGATGCCACCTCCATGTAAAACAAATGTATGCAAACAGACGAGTGCGAACATGCCGAAGGATACCTCACTGCGATACATCGCGGTTCACATCGATGTTTACCTCGATGCCTACGCGAAAACAAAATATTTTGTTTTTACATCGCGGTCGACTGCAAGCATCGATGTGCTCTGGCTTGTGATTGGTCGAATTTCAAGTACTCCCACCGTCGTTTACTTTAGGCCTCGAATACATTTTAATTTAATAAAATAAATACAATGTTGGTACTTATAGCGTTTCAAATATTAATTATATGATGTATTATTTTATGAATTTTTTATAAATTATGGTTTTCAAAGCTCTATAAGATTTGTACCAATAAACTTAGAATAAAAATTATTATAATAGACTTAGGTACCTACTTGTTTAGAAAATTATTCATTAAAATAAATATTATATTATATTTGCACAACTCTTTTATAACTAAACTACTCGTAAAATTGGTAAGTACATATTATTATAATATTATTATTCATTATGGTTCATTTTTTATTTTAATTAAATAATGGAAAACGAGGCGCTATGTAATAGATTTAATTTTTAATATTCCTGCCCTGTGGGATAAGCAGCACAAAAACCACCACAACAGATTTACGATCTCCCTGGCGCAGTGGTGAGCGCTGTGGTCTTATAACTGGGAGGACTCGGGTTCGATTCCCGGCGGGGGCAATTAAGGAATTTATAATTTCTAAATTATTTCTGATCCAGACCAGGCCAGCCTGGTGGGAGGCTTTGGCCGTGGCTAGTTTTTTTTTTTTTTTTTTTTTTTTTTTTTTTTTTTTTTTTTTTTTTTTTTTTTTTTTTTTTTTATTATCACCATACAAATATATACAAATTTTTTTCTTATAAACATACGAGAAACCACTAAGGTTTAAATTGTATGCAATAAGTCCATTCCGTTACACACAAATACTTATATAAAAACTAACATAACAACTTATCTAAAAAATATGATTTTAATTTATGTTTTAAATTGTATTCATTTAATTTTACCCTAACATTACTATCTAATTCATTTATTAGGCGAGGGATCATATATGCACTGGTGCGTGTACCATATTTATTTTTAGAATTAATAGTTTTTAAGGTTTTATTATTAACTCTGCGAGTATTACTTTTTTTTGGAATGATGTGTTGAATATTTAAATTAAAAAATTGCTCCTTTAGTAGCTGAAATTGAAATTTATCATGAATTGGCAATACATTACAATGCTTAAATATATAATTGTCATTCGTTTTTCCCAAAATTTTAATATTTAAAGGCACAATAGATTTTAAAATTCTAAGTTGTAGTTGATATATATACTGAAGGTGAGTTTTGTCAGTTCGTCCATAACTGCTAAGACCATAAGTTATTATCGAGTCTGCAAGTGCATTGTAAAGCATCAATTTGACTTTATAATTTAAGCGCTTTCTAATTATATGCATATTTGCTAGAAAAGCTCTAAGCTTATCACATACATGCTTAATGTGTTCATGCCAGTTGAATTTGTGATCTATTGTTAATCCTAGATATTTATGAGATTTAACGACTTCAATAGCGGAACAGGAACAGTTGTACTGCGGGTGATGCAAGCAATTATGATCATGCGCTATTATTTTATTTTTTAATGTACTATTTGTCTTTAAATTAGGTGAATGAATATGAATTAATTTAGTCTTTTCTGAATTTAAGATTAAACCACTGTCATGACACCATTTATTTAAGTTATCGAAATCTTCCTGTAGCAGTAACATAGCATCATTGACATCTTTATTTGCTACAAGCATACATGTATCATCCGCATATTGGAAGGTGATACAATGTCTAAAAATTTTATTCATATCATTGACGTAAGCTATAAAATGCAGGGGCCCAAGTACGGAACCTTGAGCGGTGCCTTCGGTAACTGAAATTGATGAACTATAACTGTTGCAGATCTTAACGCGATAACTTCTATTTTTTAGATAGTCTTTACACCAATTTAAAAGCGGGCCACGAATACCTGTATTATCTAACCTTGTAATTAACTTATTATGATCCAAGGTATCGAATGCGCGGGAAAAATCAATGAATAGGGCCAGAACGTGCAGCTTTTCGTTCATCCATGAGTTTACCTGATCTGTGAAATCGGACAGCAACATTGTAGTATTTTTACCTGGTCTGAAACCGAACTGACTAGAGCTCAAGATGTTGTTTTTTTGATAAAATGAGTGAATTTTATTAGAAATATATTTTTCTGCAATTTTATCAATTGATGATGTTAGAGTAATTGGTCTATAATTATTAGTGACATCAAACTTACCTCGTTTATGAACCGGTCTAACGCATCCCACCTTAAGTTCGTCAGGATACGACTCAGTTTTGATACATATGTTAATAAATCTAGCTAATGGTTCCGAAATCCTGTTAGCAACCATCTTAATGTCCCGCATTCTAATACAGTCAAACCCTGGCGCTTTATCTGTATTTAACTTTTTTATTAAGTTATATACGACATCTGGAGTTGCCTTGTTAAAGTACATGCTACAGCAAGGCTCATTATTAGGCAAATTATTTAGATCATAACAATTATAAACATTTTGACTGCAATTCGGTAATATATTTTTTACAGTGGAGTCAAAATTGGTCGCAAAATTGTCGGCAATTTGCTCTGGTAATAAATTTTGTGATTTAAAAGCATTTAATACCACCTCGTCTATTGATTTTACCATTCTACCAGCGATATCATTTAAAACTTGCCATAATTTTCTTGAATTAGTAAAATTTTTTATTATTTTATTTTTGTAATAAGAATTTCTATAATATTCAGTTATTTTATTAACCTTATTTCTCTTTCTAGTATACTGTAATCTTAATAAAACATTATTCTGATCTTTCTTCCATTTATGAAATAGTTCATCCCGTTTATTACTCAAATTAATTATTTTTTTATTAATCCTCTTAGATTGCATAGTCACTTACCATCAGGTGAGATGGCAGTCAAGGGTTATCTTGTCATCGAATAAAAAAATATATATTTTAGCCAAGGAATGGAAGAATATTATTACTTTAGCGTTTAGTGAGCATTTGAACTAAGCATCCAGGTGCGACTGAACCGGCATGTTCGCACCGACATCTATGTAAAACATCCAGATATCGACATCGAGGTATCGAGCAGCGACCGCGACCGCGAGGCATCTTTGAAGTGTTCGCGCCCATAGATGACGGTGCGAACATGCCGGTTCAGTCGCACCTGGATGCTTAGTTCAAATGCTCACTAAACGTTAAAGTAATATTCTTCCATTCCTTGGCTAAAATATATATTTTTTTATTCGATGACAAGATAGCCCTTGACTGCCATCTCACCTGATGGTAAGTGACGATGCAGTCTAAGATGGTAGCAGGCTAACTTGGAAGGGGTATAGCAGTGTAAATTCAACCCTAATCGGTTTCTATACGCCATCGTGCCGGAACGCTAAATCGCTTGGCGGCACGTCTTTGACGTTAGGGTGGTAACTAGCCACGGCCATTATCCCACCAGGCTGGCCTGGTCTGGATCAGAGTCAATTTAGAAATTATAAATTCCTAAATTGCCCCCGCCGGTAATCGAACCCGAGTCCTCCCAGTTATAAGACCACAGCGCTCACCACTGCGCCAGGGAGATCGTAAATCTGTTGTGGTGGTTTTTGTGCCGCTTATCCCACAGGGCAGGAACATTAAAAATTAAATCTATTACATAGCGCCTCCTTTTCCATTATTTAATTAAAATAAAAAATTAACCATAATGAATAATAATATTATAATAATATGTACCAATTTTACGAGTAGTTTAGTTATAAAAGAGTTGTGCAAATATAATATAATATTTATTTTAATGAATAATTTTCTAAACAAGTACCTAAGTGTATTATAATAATTTTTATTCTATGTTTATTGGCACAAATCTTATAGAGCTTTGAAAACCATAATTTATAAAAAATTCATAAAATAATACATCATATAATTAATATTTGAAACGCTATACCAACATTGTATTTATTTTATTAAATTAAAATGTATTCGAGGCCTAAAGTAAACGACGGTGGGAGTCCTTGAGATTCGACCAATCACAAGCCAGAGCACATCGATGCTTGCAGTCGACCGCGATGTAAAAACAAAATATTTTGTTTTCGCGTAGGCATCGAGGTAAACATCGATGTGAACCGCGATGTATCGCAGTGAGGTATCCTTCGGCATGTTCGCACTCGTCTGTTTGCATACATTTGTTTTACATGGAGGTGGCATCGAGGTAGCGAGCTAAACCGCGACCGCGAGGTATCGCAGTGAGGCATCCTTGGCGTGTTCGCGCCCTAACACTGTCATTGGTCGATGCGGGCTGCGAGTGCAAGTTAGTAGCGAGACGAGTACCTACGTTTTACGAACGTTGCGTGTGTGAATACGTAGATCGATTTTGAAGGGTTTTAGAGGTCGTAAAATAAAAGATTGGACTCTAATTTATGGATTTAATTACTGGATCAATACGGAACTTGTGACAATTAACAAAAATAAAATTATGAAAACATGACACGTCTGTACGCTACAGCGGCGCTGATGAGAGAGGATATATTGCCTTTAGTTTACTTATATCTCGTATAGGCGGGAGTTATTAATTTAAACCTCGAATAGACCATTCGATTTCAACAGATTTCATAATGAAAATACGGGACAGAGTCAGTCCCGCCGGGACATTTTAAACTATGCCTAAAATACGGGATATCCCGGGAAATACGGGACGTCTGGCAACCCTAGTTACGATATAGTCTTGGCACGGTAGAGCTAAGCTCAGACTCAAGATAGAGGTTAAAACGAGACATAAATATGGTCTGACATAAATCTGTCTCGTTTTAACTCTGTCTTGAGCCTGAGCAGAGTGAGAGTGCAGTCTATACATTTCAGCCTTAGTAAAAAGGTCCCTTCAGATACGGAACCCTAAAAATGTCATTACATAATTAAGTATGAAAGATTAGTATTTATATTTTTCACCTTTCAATTTATATCGATACATCCTCACCGAAGTTGTATCGAGTAAAAGTATCGTTTCATCACCATATATAATCCCGTGCGACTAGTTCTTCACGTGTTTGGCGCCAACTGGGCGCGTGTCAAGGTCTCCCACGGTGATTTCATGTCTAGGTAAATGAAATTAATTATACGCTACATGCAGGCTTTCGTCATTAGTTAAGCAATTTAATAGAGCATCAAGGTGTCATTTACACGGTTTTTTCCCCTGATTTTAAGTCAGGGTTATCACACAATTAGCTCTTAAGCTGCATCCGCACGCTTGGCAAACCTCGGCAAACCTTCACAAACGCAAACGTGCGGATAGAGCGTTTGCCATGGTTTGCCTACGCTTGCGAGCGTTTGTGGCCGATCCATCGAGTGTCGGTCTTTTGATCGCAAACCAAAGGGAATTTGCCACAAGCGCTTGCGTCTCCGTCCACACGTTTGCGCGCACTCAGTCTCGTTTGTGCACTGGCGGCGATTAGACGTGTTATTGTATTACGATTTACGTATCGCACCTTTAGAAATCTTCATTTTGTGAGTGGGTAAAAACGTAAAATGAATGACTGGTCGACTGAAGACTTTTGAAGACGATTTGTTTATATAATTTAATTAATTAATTAGTTTTATATATTAATAATAATAAGTGGCAATTCCGCACCGGAAAATGGTATATAATGGTATGGTAATAGGTGGACCGACACCATCAGGCGACCCTCAGGGAGCCACTGGGTACAGGTGGCGCAAGACCGAAGCCTGAGGAAGTCCATGCAATAAACAGTCCAGCAGTGGACGTCTATCGGTTGATAAAGAAAAAAAAAATATCTATTGAGTAGGTGCATACTAGAATAGAGTAGAATATTTTTTTATTCAAATAAATAAACTAGGTAGGTACCAAGTCTTTTCGAACATACTACTATAATAAATAAATGAAAACTCCTTCGTCAACTTAATAAATGTGATACATTTATTCCTCAATTGCACACAGAACACAATAATAATAATTTAACTCTATTCACAACTGCTGATCGAATTATAATCCCCGAATTAATGACCGAAATCACCTTTTATCTCCTCGTAGCAACACCCACGCAACACCATTCCCAGTTCACAGTCGTCCACGTGGCAAAAAGGTCCTGATTGGTCAAAGATAACGCGCACATTCGCGGTTGTTTTTGTATGGACCAATCAGATACTAGGTGGTGTTGCTACTACAGAAGTTATAAAATTATAGTTCCACAGATAATAAAACTAGGAATACAGAATATAAAACCAGAAATCATGACATTCGGCCATCCAACTTTGTGCAACCTCCCGGTGCACAATAAGTAAAATTACATAATGTTATAAGGTTGTTAATTTTCCACAAATCCTAAATTAATTAAATTACAATACCACAATCATCTGTCAACAATCACCAATACATTATGAGTCTTTTAACTACAAAAGATCATGACATTAACTACAACTATGAAATTTTCATAACTCTGTTAGGTACTTTCATAAAAATAATTAATTACTTTAACAGGAATAATTAATTAGGATATCTCAGAATAACTATTTAATAACCAAATATTCTATTCACATGGGTTTTTTTTAAAAATAAATATTCATGACACTAATTACAATTATAAAATTTTCATAACTTCGTTAGGTAACCTTACATAACAAAAAATTATTACAATATCTTCTAATAAAATTAATTAAATTTCAATATCTCAGAATAATAAGTTATTTAAATGTATACTCTATTCATGTGGATCTCTTAAGAACAAACAATCACGACATTCAACAAACAATAACAAAAAAAAATAATAATTACAATATCTTCTTATACCTATAATTAATTAAATTTCAATATCTCAGAATAATAATTTATTTATTAAATGTATACTCTATTCATGTGGGTATCTTAAGAACAAACAATCATGACATTCGGTTTAGTTCGATTTATAGAGTAATGCTGTTGTCACTATGGTGGATGGTGGAATTAGATAGGAAATTGTCCTGAATTTGGGTTCCCTCATTACGCTTTTTGGCAAAGGTATCAACGTTAGATAGCCTGTCTGCTGTGAAACTCGTTCTCGACGCCGTTTGTGAGTCCTCAGATTGCGGTGACGGTAAAGCATCTAACACCACAGATAAAGGAACTTCTGGTGCGGACGCTGGCTTGCTGGGCTCGACCTCCTCTATTCTTCATGTTAACTGGGAGAGACATCTACTCTTCTTGCGGATACGCCTCTCTGGAGGCGACGGAGATCTCTTTCTTACGCGTTTGCCTTCGCGCCACGACCGTTCACGACTGGTTCCATATGCTCGATATAAAAAACAAGAAATAAACAATATTAGTACTTACACTTTTTTTTTTTTAAATCGTGATCGCTTTGCCTAATAGTTAAATAACATTAAAAACTCAATTTATTTGGTAATCGTCAAATTGCTAATTAAGTACTTAAATCATCGTTAAAATAAGTATTAAGTAAATAAGGATTTCCTTAAACTATTTTACAAACGAGTTCCATCACAGATCAATGTTCTCGAAGAATGTACCCTAACAGTCGCGGCATACATAAATGCGGTAATAGAATAATCTAATGGCGGCGCACATACCCGCAGTATTAAAATACCTTAATGGTGGCACACATAACCACAGTAAAAGAATAAATATACTAGTGGTTCGCCCCGAACTGAGACCTAGCGGTATCCCATAATTCACAAAAGATAGTTTTAATTATATATTGTAATAATTAACTTTTAACATTAGACGCAATAAAAAATAATAATAGTTGATGCAAAACTGTTTTACTGATACAGCGCCATCTATTAGCATTATTGTGAAGCTATTAACATTAAAAATTAAATAATTTCGTTTCTTTATAATATTTATCTAATTTTAGTATTTGTTGTTCAAGTACAGGATACAACTGAATTTTCAACAAAGTTTCAGGTTCTAATATGAAATACTTTTTGACATATGGCTCAAAAAATCTCCACTTAAAAGTTAAATAATTTCGTTTCTTTATAATATTTATCTAATTTTAGTATTTGTTGTTCAAGTACAGGATATAACTGAATTTATCACTAAGTTTCAAGTTCTAATATCTTGTCATTCTTGACATATGGCTCAAATTAAAATCTCCACTTTGAAAGCCCCCGATTTCGTCAATTTTAAGGGAAAAATTAATAAATATATATTTCTGTACTCTGTTCAAAGTCGTCTTTAAAAAGATATATCGCAAGTCTATGTAACGCAACAAACAAGATTTTACTTCAAACACGCTTCTATGAGAGCCCCCCTGAAATAAAGCTTTTTATATTTTTTTTTATACAATGTTCGGCTGAAGTCATGTTCATGAGGCATGTTCGGGTGAATCAGTTTACATATTATATTTAAATTTGAAGTAATTATGTTCAGTAATTCAGAAGTTGTTCAGAAGTCAGACATTTGGACGTACACACTTCTCTGTCCAGTACAGACAAGCGCCCTAGTTGACTCAGAGAACTCGCTTCGCTCGTTCAATAAAGGAAATAAATCAATAGATAAATAATTTAATAGCGGCGCACTTAACCGCAGGTAAAAGAATAAATATATAAAGGAAATAAATCAATACATAAATACTTTAATAGCGGTACACATAACCGCAGTGGCACACTTAACCACATTAACAATAAAATATTTTACTGGCGGCACACATAACCGCAGTGGCACACTTAACCACATTAACAATAAAATATTTTACTGGCGGCACACTTAACCGCAGTGGCACACTTAACCACATTAACAATAAAATATTTTACTGGCGGCACACATAACCGCAGTGGCACACTTAACCACATTAACAATAAAATATTTTACTGGCGGCACACATAACCGCAGTGGCACACTTAACCACATTAACAATAAAATATTTTACTGGCGGCACACTTAACCGCAGTAAAAGAATAAATATATAAAGGAAATAAATCAATAGATAAATACTTTAATAGCGGCACACATAACCGCAGTGAACAGAATCTTTTAATGGCGGCACACATAACCGCACTAAATAGGAACTTTCAATGGCGGCACATATAACCGCACTAAATAGAAAGTTCCAATGGCGACACACTTAATCGCCCTAAATAGAAACTTTTAGTGTCGGCACACATAACCGCACTAAACAGAAACTTTTAATGGCGGCACACATAACCGCCCTAAATATTATAAGCAAATAAAATAAATTCCTCTAATAAAAAGTTTAATGGCGGTACACATAACCGCAGGCAATAAACATATATTTTTTTATAACATACCCACATTCATAATCGCAGCTGATTCTACTTATTATCTGCGTGAAAAAGCTTAATTATCATCATTGATTTTACTTGTCAAAAATAACAATTAATGTCTGCGGAAAAGGATTGTTTGGTAACACTATCAGAGAGTAGCCCTAATCAAATGCTACCAACAATCGATCGGATTAACATTGTCATGGAGTAGCCAGACCAAATGTAAATCCAATTTATTCACATAACCTTAACTATCATCATCGAATTATTTGTGGGTAGTTACAAAAATTTGTACCGTTCAAGAAATGGAATACATACCTAATATTATGTGGGTCTTGCGGAATACGTGTCACTTCTGACTTATAATAAATAAATGAAAACTCCTTCGTCAACTTAATAAATGTGATACATTTATTCCTCAATTGCACATAGAATACAATAATAATAATTTAACTCTATTCACAACTGCTGATCGAATTATAATCCCCGAATTAATGACCGAAATCACCTTTTATCTCCTCGTAGCAACACCCACGCAACACCATTCCCAGTTCACAGTCGTCCACGTGGCAAAAAGGTCCTGATTGGTCAAAGATAACGCGCACATTCGCGGTTGTTTTTGTATGGACCAATCAGATACTAGGTGGTGTTGCTACTACAGAAGTTATAAAATTATAGTTCCACAGATAATAAAACTAGGAATACAGAATATAAAACCAGAAATCATGACACTACTAGCTACTACTACTAATCTATAATATTATACTAAAACTGTAACTGGACAAATTTTGCACATGAAATATGTTTTGAAAATTTTAATTAGAGGACGCTTTACTATCAACTAGATGACGTCCGCGACTTCGTCATCGCAGATTAAGGTTTTTTAATTCCCACGGAAAGTCCTTAATTTTCCGGGCTAAAATGTAGGTATGAGCTATCGCTATTCCACATTTCATTCAAATCGGTTCATTAGTTGTGGCTGAAAGAGTAACAAACATCCATCCATCCATCCATCCATATTCCATTTTAGTAGGATTATTGATCGATACTGAGCTTAAAACATTTGTAAAAATAACTTAAGCCAAATAATAAAGCCGACACAAGTTCGACGTCCGTCATGCTTGCCTGTTCAGAACATACAAACGCCCTCGCAAGCGTGCGGATGATTCCCAAATTCAAGGCAAACGTTTGTAGAGGTTTGGCGTTTGCCGTTTGCCACAAGCATGCGGACGCGGTATTAAGTTCTAATAGTGCGCAAGTCATTTTGGCGGGTACCAAATATTAAAACAAAGGTATTAAGTAGTACTAAATAGTACCTACCAAATGCTGGAGAAATTTAAAGCTGATCTGTCACTTTGGTCAGTCATCTTGACGCTTACACATCCATCCATCCAACCATTCATACATCCAAGCTTTCTCATTTATATTAACCGATTTCTAAAAAGGTTCTCGACGCTCACTTTCTGGTGACTCATAAGAGACAAAAATGTCTCTGTATTGAAGTCGGGCGAGCATTGCGTATCGGTTTCATCGTTTGAGCCGCCCGACTTCAACAGACGTGTACAAACTACAAACTAAAATTATTTTTATACTTTGTAGTAGCGTTTGAAGTCGGTTTTTTGAAAAGAATTTTTATATTAACTAGGATAGTAGGATATCGCGAACGGCTGGAGGGGGGGTCCAGGCTTCATTTTTCCATCTCCATAAAGACCCTGGGAAGATGGTAGCTTGATGTGGCCCAAGCAGCCTTAAATTTCATACGTGCAGGTAGTTTGGGGCTATTCCCTTTGAGATGAGCCCAATGGCGTCGTGCAAGGAAGGCACCGGTACGTGTTCTTAGGAGATCTCGGAGTCTTCCAATATGCGCTGAGGGTGGCGACCAAAGGGTTTTAGTAGGTAAAAATCCTACATAACCCGACTTATCCCGGATGTCGGGTATCTTAAGAAGATTTCCACCCCGTTAACAAAAAAAAAAGGATAGTGGTATATAATATTAGTACGATTCCATACTGGTCAAATCTGGACTTAAAAACACGTACATATTTACCTTTTGTATTCAACGCTTTAGTTCTGGAGCCCTATATAAACTGAATGTAGGTCAGTTCTCGAGGGATGAGCTATTTTATTTGCCACTGTGATTCCGAATTCAGCACGTCGCTGATACCGGCTTTGAAACCAAAATCCGGAAAGTTTTCCGCCACCTCGTTAGTACAAGCTTGATAAAGTTACTTTGCTGTTTGGATCTATGGGAATAACATATTGAATCGAATAACTTTTATCGACAATCTACGAGTATTAGAATTCGTACTTCGGTAGATACTTACCCGGCTTACGTACTAGAGCACGTAAAGACGTTGGTCCTGCACCCTTATTTTTCTGTGATCGAAGCCTGCACCAAATCTCTGCGGCGCGGTCGTGTCGGATTTCCGCCCCATTGGACGATGAGAATGAAGGAATAGAGAGTGCACCTGCATTTGAACTGTCTTGTGTCTACCTAAAGCCGAATTTACACTGTGAAATTAGTGGCATGAAATTAGTTTCATGACATTAATTTCATCAACAATTTCACGTGTAAAGTTCTAGCTGCATGATGCATTCGTTAATTTCATACAAGAAATTAGAATTTTTCACGTGAAATTGTTGATGAAATTAATGTCATGAAACTAATTTCATGTCACTAATTTCGCAATGTAAATTCGGCTTATTAAATACGTCCTGCTTAGTTCGTTATTCTTTGCCTGCAATGACATAAGCCAGATTATAAATCGTCTATCTTCCGAATTGTGCGCCGCGTGAGTTTATGGAGATACGAACGTAGGTAAGTACCACTAGGTACCCTGTGAATCCAAATACTGTAACTACGAAAAACCGATTAAGCGTTGAATTTACACAGCCATACCCCTTTCAAATTACCATCTTAGACTGCATCGTCACATACTCGTACCATCAGGTGCGATCGCAATCTTGACATCCTAAAAAAACCTATTGTAGGTACTCCTTCATAGTGAGTGTCGAGGTGTCTATTTGAATGACGTATTTTCTGACGTGTATAGTTTAGTTTTATTCCGTTTATTTTATACAGGAATAGTTCATAAAAACAACAGCAGCTGTCGCCGTCGCCTACACACGTCGCGGCGGGATATTCCGCGACCAATTAATTATTCTATTCCCGTCGCGGTGAACGCAAATTAATGGATACACGAGCACTTCCACATTCGCACCAAATGATTACATAAGCCTGGACCAAAAACAAGCGTCACGGAAACCGATTCAGTACACTTGCACTGTAAATTATAACTGCCTCGTTGGTCTGACGAGGTCCCGGGTTCGGGGCCAAGGAAGGTGCTTATTGAGTTTTACCAAAAATGTCATTGGGTTTTACTTTCGGGGTTAGGAAGTAGGTGATGTGTTACGCCCGTGATTCGGAGAGCATGTTATGCCGTTATACCGTTGGTCCTGCGCCTGATCTCTCTTCGATCGTGTAAGATTTCCGTCTCATGGCATTACGAGATGAGGGTATAGAGAGTGTCTGTCAGTCTGGCAATCTGTGAACTACGTGAATCTGTAGAATAATGTAGTGGATCTTTCTCATTCGTTAGAAGTCGCTTGCCCTATGGTGGACCGGTAATAAGTTGGCCGTTTCCACCTGCAGTCATCCACTGCTGGACATAGGCCTCTTGAAATCGCCACAGAATACGATCTTGTGCCGCCTGCATCTAGCAGCTCTGTCTGCGACTCGCTTGAGATCGACTATTCACCACAAGTGTCTTCCAATGCAGCGCTTTCTGATGCAGCGTCAACATTCCAGCGCTTTGGAACCACAACGGGTATCTAATTAAATAACGGGTTTAAAGCCCCGTTTGGAACATTTATTATTTGTTGAATTTAACCATTTAGAATAACTTTTCTACGAGTACGATATAGAAGAGCAAATTCATGGCTCGATTCAAGAAACCCCTAAGTCCATAACGGCTCAGCTCAAGAAGTTCTTAAGTCTATTTTTCCTAAACAGGTCAAATGGACTTATGGACTTCTTGGGCTGTGCTATTCAAATGTATCTTATCTTAGTAGGTAGCACTACTGCCATAGTCTGTGACAACGGGCTAACACCTGTCAACTGAACAATGGCAGCCTGTTCCGAGTATAAGGAAATGGAACCTGCCACTCTTAAGTATATGCCGACATGAGACACGCTTTATGTCGTCATTGCATATTGAGTATTTAGCTCGATATCTAGATATATCTGTATCTAGAAATAAAATGGGCAATGTTGCCAACTCAGTGCTTTCAGGTCTATTGCATTTATTTGATGCTTCAGCGCTAAGTTACAGAACGAGAAAGTTGTGGGTCTTAAAGTTCTGGAATGGCGACGTCGTGCCGGAAAGCGCAGTGTTGGCTCCCGACGCCCCCCCCCCCCCCCCCTCTCGAGATTTGGGAGAAAATAATTTTTATTATTTGTTGTTATAGCGGCAACAGAAATACACATTCTTTGAAAATTTCAACTCTCCCTATTACCGATTATGAGATACAGCCCGCTGACAGACAGACGAATGGACAGCGGATGCTTAGTAATAGGGTCCCGTTGGTTACCCTTCGGGTACGGAACCCTAAAAAGCCTAATACATACATAGTTAAGGTTGTCATACGATATGTTATGCTCAAACGGTTTAACATACATGTGTAGAGAGGGTAAGTACCAAGAGCAAATGCGTCATTAGGCAAGGCTTTGACGGCAATGCCAGACGCTAGATCAAAGTGTACTTAAACGAAAACTCCAAGTTTGCCCTGCTTCACACTCTCACAAACACTATCACTTGAATTTAAATTCTATTGTTATTAACATAGAGTCCAATCTAGCTTGGTTAGTTTTGGTGACGATATTCTTATAAGGTTTAACGATATGTGCTCATATAATGAGAGATGGCGGAGAGATGTATGTATTTTATATTGCGTACATAAAAAAATAATGTCCTCATCACAGATTAAAATCGTAACATTTGTAATGGCCTGAACATAAAATCATTTGGTCCACACAGACTAAAATAATAACTGCTGGCTCCAATTTTTGGACTATTAGTCCAATTATTGATTCAATAAAAAATAATTACTTACCGTAATTGATAGATGGATTGATTAAACTTTTTTTCATTTACTACAATAAAATCAAAGTTAGCCGAGAGCTAACCTGAAAGGATGGTTCTCGGCAATGGAATGAAAATCTCTTGCTATCTCTTTCGTAATGCTCCCTGTGCAAAAAGGATACCACTACATTTACACCTCGACACCCACTATGAAGGAGTACCTGCAATAGGTCTTTTTTACTCGATGACAAGAAAGTCCTTGACTGCGATCTCACGGTCTGATTAACCCTTAGGCTAATTAGGCTGCAGCCTAGGTCACGAGGATCAGGGGGGGGGGGACGTGAAAAAACATTGCATCTACCCTACATATTTCAACTAGACCGCGACAAAGCACTAAAACTAAATGAGCTTGAGAGTCCCTAATTTTAACAATTTTATTTAATCGTATGGCAAAATTTAGACTAATAAGCGTTAATTATAATATTTTTACTATAACAGCAAAATGCTAATGTCATGATTTTAAGGTCAGATATAATTGATAATTATAAATTAATGTCCAAATGAAATTTTAAAAAGCGCGCGTAAAAATTAGCCTAGGGCGGTCAGAACTCTTGATCAGTCGCTACTCAAGACACAGTTAAAACGAGACAGATTTATGTCAGAGCATATTTGTTTCTCGTTTTAACTCTATCTTAAGTCAGAGCTGAGTCAGAGCGTGTTCTATTGATCTTAGCAGAGTTTTAAGTCAAATATTAGTTTCTCAATACCTCTGAAAGTCAGCTCTAGGGCTACATAGCCATTTCTACTTTTAAAGCGGAATCTGATAAGCGGATCACCGAAGTTCTAATAAACTGGGATTATTCACTGGTGGGCTGACCTAAATTTCTTTTCCTCACTGAAAAGCATTTTCTACAGATAAATGAGCATCCGCAGAAATCCTAACTAATACCATAAAATATTTGTTTGAAAATGTGTTTGTTTGTTCGTTTGTCCCTCAATCACGTAGTAACGGAGAAACAGTCGTGATTTTTTGCATGGATAATATAGTTGAGGACCTTGAGAGTAATTTAATCATCCTCTTTTATCCCTAAAAAACAAAATTCCAAAGAAATGTATATTTCTTTTTCTTCTTTCTTTTTTTTTAAGAATAAACTTGAATAACATTCTCCTCTCCCCTTCATGTAAACGGAAGCCTTATGTTAGGAGTGGATACGAGTACGACAATATTATGTAACGGGTAGGTAGTATATTTTCTTCTGTGATCGCTGGTACTATAGTAGAAGGAGTAAAGCTTGTGTTACCCGGAACATTACAGGAATAAGGAAAAGGGTTACAACCCACAGCGATGAGGAAGACGATGCAGGAACAGACCAATTAAGGCCAGATCCGCAATGGTAAGTATGTCGACAAGTATGCCGGTAAAGAGTACAATAAGATTATGTAATAGGATTTTGGCAATCGACTTCAGTTCATGAAGGTTCAAGGCGAGGAGCGATAAGATCAGAATAGATGGGTAGTTTGGAGAAAGAATTTTGATCAGGAAACTGTGCCAAGAATATTTTGCTGTAACATTTTTCTTGGGATTTAAAAATAGCGAGAGCATAACATATTACTGTTTTGACGTAATAATATAGGGTAAGGATGCCGAATATGAGATGGTTGCCAAATATGAGATAGTTAGGTTTTGGCGAAACTAATCGCCGCAGCTATTTGGCGATACTGTCACCAGAAGCCACGTGGCAACAGACCGAAACATGTGTTGGTGCTTCCCAGTTCGAGGCGAAGTCAGGTTGTGTACGTGCGGGTTTTTACGAAACCACAAAACCCTATTTTTGACACCAAATATTAACGAGGTATGTTACAACTTTATAGTCACACTAAATGATTTAAATTTACAGTCATTGTATCAGTTATATGATTAATTTTACAATGCATTTGCAGTTTAGTTGTATTTTCTTCGTCAAGAAATATTAGGCAGTCTAGTTTCTAAATTTGGGTGTTTTCCTAATATGAGACACGTGGGGGCTCCTTAAATGAGATATCTCATATTAGGATGTATAGAAATACGACTATTTAAAAACCTCTTTTTCTAGATCAAAGAAGTCCTAGGACCACGATGCCATAATATGGGCCGTGAGTGCAGTGCAAAGCAAACAAATATGTTACCTAATAGCGTCGAAACTTTCGATGTTCCTAAGAGTATCCTAGAACGTTATGTCAAAAAAGATGCTAATGCAGAAGTATTTGTCAAGGTTCATGGGAAGACCTCCAGCTTTTTCTGACTATTTAGAAGCAAAAATAGAAAAATATTGTAAAGCTGGACTAACGATTTTAAGGGTTACATCTACATCTGAAGAACATCAAGCACTTGGCACAAGCACATGATAATATATTATTAAGTTGTTACTAAAACCTTTTTATTTAGTAGTACGATGTTGTAGATTAATAAATATCGCCAATAAAAAGATTTTGAATTGATTTCTTTTCTTTTTCTCTAAATCTATACTATCTCATATTAAAAACCCTTGGTATCTCATAATAGGAGATCATTTCCCTGAGACGTAATTTCTGACTTTTCTAATATTATCTGTTATAACAAAAAATCTATTATACCTAGCACTAAACGGTCTTTCAAGGATAAACTTCATTAAATTCTTATCGAATATAAATAATTTTCATAGTCATTAAGGCAATAATTTATTGTTTATGGCCGAATATGTAAATGGTATCTCATATTCGGCATCTTTACCCTATATACGATATTCCGGAAGTTTTTTTTTCATGAAGGTTTATAATAATCTGCCAACTTCGAAAGGTCTTTTGTATATTATGTTACGGCTAGGTACTATACTAGAAGAACTAGGTAAACCTAGGAGGATATAAGTAAACCTAGCTTTACCCCCGTTAACTCAACATTACCTACATATTATGTATCTAAGTTTGTTGAGTAAATTCGAATATTTACATTGCAATATGCAAAAAAAGTCGATCCGTAGCTTGAACGAGATTAAATGACAAACCAACAAATAAACACACTTTCGATGTATGAATTGATAAATGAAATCATACATTTAAAGTTATAATAGTACATTGTTCTACAAGGGGTGAAAATGGCCGATTACATACGAGGGTGTCATTTGAGGCACGAGGCGAAGCCGAGGGCCGCGATACACCCGAGTTAGGAATCGCACTTTCTCCCGAGTGATACATAGTGCTTTATACTACACCTACGAGGAAAATAATAGACACCTTATTTAATTGAAATTTATATTGAAATTCATACAATTATTAAAACATAGGGTGATATTTTTTTCGGCAAATTAATAGTTTTTAATTCTGGCGGCAGTCTGGCGGCGTCATCAAAATATCTTCACTGTCGCTAAATTTTATAAATTGAAAATTTAGATAAAACAAAAGAAAGCGAATCGCGTGATTTTTTTTTTTAATTTTTCAAATAATGTATTCACTAAAGAAAATGCAAGCGGCCAGCAACAATTTGTTTTTTTAACAATAATTTGAATGTGTAAATAACCTTAGATCATAGATAAGTAGACCTAAACAAAGAAATGAAATTATTATATTTACTTAAATAGATTATTATTTAGTTATTAATTAGTTACTATTACTATTTTTATATTTTTAGTTCGTTATTTATTAGATATTTACCTACTACTTTGAAAATAATAAGTCTATTTGTGGAAAAAGGTCGAAATAGATTTCATTGTTTTTCAAGTTATTACTGAACTGACTTGACCAAAAATTAAAAAAAAAAGCACGTTAGTAATGGATTTTCATACAGTTTTCAGCCCGCTGAAGCAGGTAAGTAATGAAATTTCATACATTTTGACAGCCCGCAGATTTGTTTCCACGTAATGACGTATTTTTTTTCTCGCTCTTTTGCGATTTGACACAAATCAGAACGTACTTTCCGAGCAGGTGTAGTATAAATACTATTTTCATAACAAACGCACGACTGTTTTCTTAACCATAGTAACAATCGGCCCCAAAGTAATTTCTTAAAAAAGAAAATCGATGGGCAATAAAATTGCCTTTACAAATTCAGTTGGGAGTTTATTTGAAAAATAAATAGCTCAGACCTTGAGAAGCCATTACAAGGAATAATAAATGAACTGACATAAACCTAAAGGGCCGTTTTGATATTTTGTGATCGTTTTATGATAAAGCTTATTATGTATGGAACCAAGCGGATGTTCCTTGCTTCGTCTGAATATTTAGGTTTTACTTTTTTAGTTAAATTGCAAGAGCGATTTTTGAACATGAACACATGAACGAAGTGTTGAAGTATGCGACACTACGCATCGATTAGTGATGTGGGCACATAGGTAAATAATATAGGAAAAGAAAAACTAGACGCACAATCATTTTTTTAAATACATATTTTATGTATTTAAAAAAATGATTGTGCGTACATATTTTATGTATTTAAAAAAATGATTGTGCGTCTAGTTTTTCTTTTCCTATATTATTTACCTATGTGCCCACATCACTAATCGATGCGTAGTGTCGCATACTTCAACACTTCGTTCATGTGTTCATGTTCAAAAATCGCTTCTAGCGCTTGACTAAAATGGGGTGCGCTTGCCTAAAAGACTCTTGATTTAAAGGTACCTACCTAAATTGTAGTCTAATATAGGCAAAGGTGACTGACTGACTGACTGACTGATCTATCAGCGTACAGCTCTAACCACTGGATGGATCGGGCTGAAATTTGGCATACAGATAGCTATTACGACGTAGGCATTCGCTAAGGAAGGATTTTTGAAAATTCAAATCCTAAGGGGCTAAAATAGGGGTTTGCAAAATCGAACTTAACGTGAGCAAAGCCGCGAGCAAAAGCTAGTCACTTAACAAAACGGAAGCCGGAAGAGCATTCCAAATTGCAAGAACTATACTTACCTACTTTTTAGTGTTCCGTAGTAAAACAGCACGGAACCCTCATACTACTTTATTTTATCAAAAAGGGTTCATATCTTCAACTGAAAGACGAGCTTTCAGTAATTTTATGAAATGGGAGAGGATGCCTTTGTCTCAAAGGCACAATGTCTCAGTAACTTCGTTACTTTAACGTTTCAGTTTACTATAAAGAAATCATAATAATATAGAATGACTATAAAGGAAAATCCTGCGGAAAGCTACAGCTACAGGCTTAAAGCTTTAAGCGTCATATTACAAACAATTCTTTAAAAGTGTTACTTTTAGCCTAATATTTTGATGTGTTATACAATGTCAATCTAAAATAACAAAAGGACATCTCAAAACAATATTGAAAGAATATTACTTTAAAAGGTCTTCTTGCAAGAAACCGTTGTCCAGCAGCGGATGTCTATTGGTTGATAATTCTTCTTTATCTTTCTTCAAAATTAAGACTGCGCAGAATGCCAGAAAAAAATCAGATTTCGCCCCCGCGATCGTGACTAAGCGATGAAATAAAATATGCTCGAAACCACGTGCGAAACACGACAGATGCTAGCGTATTGCGCGAAATAGGAGTGTAGTAAGCGCCAAATACATCATGTACTCTAATAACTCTTAAGATAACTATTCATTTTTTTTAAATGGCTGTATCGTCTCTTAGCTTAGTAATATGATTTAAAATTTGCAAATTAACATTCAAACTACATAAGACAGAATAATTTACTAATGTATACCTACTTAGAATGGAAATGCGACGAAAATTGTTCATAGCTCCATCATCCGTTTACTCGGAGAGTTATTCTTGTTCCAAATATAGAAGGTTTCATAAATTAAAATGTCTGAGTTATACTGAAAATGAATTTTGGCTACTTACCTCAGCGTAGACAAGACGTGCGTGCACGGGTAAGCCCCAAGGTTATTGATTTTCCTTCTCTACCCTTCGCTCTTTCAAGTAGGTACGTTGAAAATACTATTGATCTTATGCAGGTGTCTTTGAAATCTTTTCTATACTTACGTGTAATACTATAATTGCCTGTTTGTTATCTTTAACTGTTCAATCGCTGAACCGATCTTGACATCCGAACAAACTGATATAAACTTTGGGTTTGGTTTTCTTTTTTTCATCAGCTTGTAGTGATCCAGTCACTAGTCAGTACCTATCAAATACTGTTGCAATCATTAATCAATAAGTCGGGAGACTTAGGGGCGCAAAGAACCCATATATTATATATTGTGATTTTTGTAAGTGAATAAAGAAATAAAAAATCGTCTGCCTGACTTCGAAACTTCATATAAGCTAAACCGAGAACAAATGCTAGTATTAGAAATAAAAATGATATTACAGAACTACTCGTATCTTAGATTTTGAAAGTCGTAAGAATTTCGAGCACGTTTCTTATAACATTGGCAAGCATACTTACGAAGCATAATATAGTAACCCTTTTGAATTATTAAAAGAGGATCTGATAAATAATATATCAAAATCCTATCCGCGTGCGTGCGGGCTTGCGTGTGTGTGTGAAAGGACTTGGCTAGTAAAATGCTATAAACTATGATTTTCAAATCCAAGATGGCCGCCACCACAAAATGGCGAATTACATTTTTTTTTTAATTTCACATGTCGTGGGGTGTTTTCAAATTTCTATATTTCTGTATTTCAAATACTTTGCAGAATTCCATGATATTGAAGGAACTATCTTCTTAATATTTTCTTCTTTTGCTGACTTTTCGTTTTCTTCTACACCTAGGCCAACGACAGCGCAAATGGCTTGCCATACAGATTTTTTCTGGTTTGGCCGATTACAGCAACATAATTTTATTTTTCCTTGAGGGCTTTTTGGTGAATCACTTCGTTGCGGATTTTATCAAAAAAAAAAACGTGCGTAAGCTCATTAATTTTCTGTCATCGCACGATCTCTTTTATCCGTGCTTACTCTGAACTTGGCGGAGTGAATTGAGACTGTCATTCGAGTGAGCATTTCATGGTAATGAGGGATGAATTTCGTGACGGGATAAGGGATTTTGGGTCTTTATTCCGGGTTACCAGTAGATACTTGCTTTTGCCCGAGAGTTTTGCCTCGTAGAGTTCGTAGTAATTTTTCATGATCCTTTTCAAAATTCTTATGCACGACGCGACGAACATCGCGTACCTTCAAAAGACTACTGCTCTGTGATTGAGTTAGAGACGGTAGAATCTTTATTTAACTGAGAAAAACCACTTATTTGGAACTAACTTTTAGAACAACTTCGTTCGCTGGTAGGTCTGTAAAATCCCACGGGATTCGTTTGTTTTTCCGGGGTAAAAGGTAGCTTATATGTCACTCTCTAAGTCCTCAACTATACCCAAAGCGATCCGTTGCTTCGTTACTGCGTAATTGAAGGACAAACTAACAAAAAGCACACTTTCACACTTAATATTAGTAAGGAATAAGGATATCCGTAACGAACTAGCTGTGAGGGAGAATTCGCTCCTAAAAATAAACTACTACTACTAAAAATCGCTGGGACTAGGTAATCTATATATATAAAATTCAAAGTCCTGACTGACTGACTGAGATATCAACGCACAGCCTAAACTACTGAAATTAGAAACTTGAAATTTTTACAGTTGGTTCCTTTTATGACGTAGGCAAACACTAAGGAAGGATTTTTGAAAATTCAACCCCTAAGGGGGTAAAATAGGGGTTTGAAAAATCGAACTTAACGTGAGCAAAGCCGCGAGCAAAAGCCAGTGTTCTAATAGATTGATAAATACATATCAAAAATTCCGAGGCCGGCGGGATTCGAACCCACATCTCTCTGGGAATCGCGCCCGAGTGTGTTAACCGTATAAATCTATTAGGTTATTTCCTTTAACACTTAAACATTAACACTTAAGGTTAACATTTCAATAAAAAATAAAAAATAGGTAATGTTCTTTTTGGTCGTTAGTCTGTCGTTTCTCTCATCATGTTCGGCTATTCTCCGTCATATATATTATGTAAATTTACTCACTCCAATATTACAGTTGATCCTGTAGACATAGGACAGATAAAGTAGACGCTGCGAATGACGTAGATAAAGCCGGCGTTATCTTTTCGACCTATTTCCTAAGTTCGTAGTAGTATTACCCAATAACAGAGATAGAACCACCTTTCTTCGACCTATCCGTCAAAACCTGCCATTGTTCTATGTTGAGCCAAGTCTTGGGACTTGGCACTAAATAATTTATTTTATTTATCGTACGAAAATTAACAGCGATGTATGGCTAATTATAGATTTTTTCAAAATTAACTACAGAAAAAAATACATTTTGTGAGAGTGAGTAAAATAATAACATAAAAAAAATAAAACATGGAGTTTGGACACATACCTAACGGGAATAAAAAATTACAAATTAATTTGAGTAGAAAGTGAGTAAGTCAATATGTGTGTAAGTGCGTGTGTGTGATCGTGTGTTTGTGTGTGTATGTATGACTCTATGTGTGTGAGTTCGTGACTATGCATGTGTCTTAGAAATTGACAAAAAGTGTGTTACCTGATATTTTCTTGTAGACATATCAGGATCTTTTGTGAGATGTATCGCCTAAATGACCTTTTTGAATAGCGGAAAAGATCATCAATGTGGAAGAATTTTTTATTATAGGAATATAGGGTCATTCTAGTAATAGTAGAATTTTTCGTACTATTTTGTCCCAAGTATTGGGACTTGGGGCAAAATAGTAATAACCTGTAAAAGGAACGGTTTCCTGCAGACTCGTATCATCCCTGTGATGCAAAGTTTCAAGGATTTTTGAACCATCGTTTAATCGTAAAATGATTTCTTGAACGCACCTTGACTAAACTCGATTGAGGCATTATTGTCTTTATCACACATTAATTAAAGTTTATTTTTCTTTAGTCGTGCCATCAAATCCCGGTTTATGTTTTGGGAAGCAATGAAGATGTCTCTCATCTCATTAAAATTCAAAACAACGATCATTAATAAGAACAAACTTTTAACATTTCGGTATTGGTCTTCTGATCTGTGTTCTCATGGTATCTGGTTCCTCATCAATTAGAATTGAGAGTTTGTAATTAATTGAACCGATTGAACCCTTAGTAGGTTAGCTTTCGGTTACGACTTCATCCGTGTGAAGTTAGGTTTATAAAAATGCTGCGGGAACCCTTTGTTTTTCAGGATAAAAGGTAGCCTTGGACTGTCCAAGTTCTCTACTATATCCATGTAAAAAATAAAGCCAATCCTTGCTCTGTTGCTGTGTGACTGAAGAACAAACCAACAAATAAACATTCTTTCCGCATTACTATTACGTAAGATACTACATCTTTAAATTAAAAAAAAATCTACCTACCTATCACGAACGCAAGCATAAATCTTAGCAAAAAGATGAAAAATTTTTTTTTTTAAAGAATAATGGGAAACCTGAAGTTGACTAATATCCTTCTATCCCCTCCAAATAAGCGGAAAGCTTGTATTAGGAGTGGGTACGACAATAGTGCAACGGGTGGGATTCGAACCTGCGACCTTAGTTCAGTTTTCAGTCCACACCTTTAACCGTTGGGCTATTGAGGCTTAGATGGATGAATGGATAGGACAATGGATGGAATGGATAACATTTTATCCCTAAAAAGCAAAGAGTTCTCATAGGATTCTTAGAAAACCTAAATACTCCTGGACGAAGTCAAGGACTGCAGCTAGTTACAAATATAAATGTTCAAGTCCCTTTCCTTGAGTTTTGTGATAAAATAAATGCCAAGCCTGCCTTTCTTCCCAGTTTATACCCGCTGTCCGGAGTGTCTTTGAAGGAATTTCATTGTGAGAATATTTCCACTTTTGCTGGAAATAATTCTTCATAATATTTTCCATTCCATTTAGAGAGATTATTATTCAACTATGTTTGGAAATTTATAATAAAATTGTAACCGTTATACCGTTTTTTCATGATGTAACTTTTGCAGTTGATATTTCAATATAATTAATTGTTTGTTTTATTTATTATTTAGTATCTATTAGCATGTAGTTATTTAATTGTATATTTATAAGATTTGCATGTTATTTAACTCCACGCGCAGTTTTCCCAAATAAAGAGCTTTTAGTTTATTTAACTCTTTTTTTTCTATGCTCTTTTTCAGTGGTGTGCAAATAAAGTGTTTTCTATTATTTAGATTTTTATAGGATTGGTCTCTACAGCTGAAATTAAATTTTTATGTACCATTTGCTTCTTGACGTCACGTTAACGCGTATTTTTCCACTAACTTTGTACTAATAATGGCCTAGACTTTGGCATTACAAACCTGTTTCGATTTAGGGTTCGATCTAACAATAATTTACATACAATAATTTTCACTTCTTTCTTGTCTTTTCATCTATTTTTTTATTTATTATTTGTATTAAGTACCTATATTTGTTTCTAATTGAAATGATTGTGATTGACTGAATTTATGATGTAAATAAAAATCTACCAATCCACTTGGCCAGGGTTAAATATAAACTTTTATTGATTTTTAATAATAGCTTTTAATTATCAAGTCAATCTAAGAGTAAAAAACTTTGTAAAAACTAAAAAAAAAGACGTTTGGCACTCGGGGACTGCCGCGGTGAAGCTATTGCATAGCATTTTTTATCAACGCCATCTAGCGGTGAGAGGAGTCCCGTGTCAGGTTATTTTCGTTACGGAATTTCTGGATTCGGTCTCCACGCTCAAGGCCCGCGATAGAAGCTATGCAATAGCTTAAAAATTAAGTTTTTTGATTGGTTTTGCGGCAAGAGTCCGCCAAAACCACAACTCTGTTACCAGACAATAAGTATGGTTAGTATTTAGTAGTAACCGCGCTTTGGCCTTTATTAGAGTGATATGTGGAAAATAAGAAAATTACCGGGAGGATTAAAAAACCTCAATTCACGCGTAAAAATTCGCGGGCATCAGCTAGTAATTGAATAAAACAAAGATAAGTTTCGTGTGTTTTTTGCCTAAAAGCACAGCCAATAAAAATGTCTTTGTACACTGGCAAACGTTCAAGCGCTGAAGGCGACGCGTCGCTTCCGATTCTATTTCGATTCAGATATTACGTTATCTGAAGTACGATTTCTATTCTTTGAATCTCGGCGTCTGCGGTATTTTTAGACAAACAATTGATACCCATTTCGCATTCCGCATTGACTTAGGGTAGTGCTGCTTACTTTGAGGTTGGTTTATTCAAAGGATGCTCAGGTATAGGTATAATAGGTCCTGTACCTTCTTCCTAAATCACGGGTACAGGTCAACCCATCTAGCATAGACTTGAACGATTCAGAAAGGACTTGCCTTTACGCAGATTTAGTGCTGAACTTTCACCACTGCCACTTTCGGCGGTGAGGTGGGGTAATCACGTACAGCACACATTTACTCACTTCCGTACACTCTTGTAAATACTTAATGTCTCTATGAACACACGCTTACTCAAAAGCTGTCACACTTACAAGCTGACACGTACGTTTGTACATGTACTTCGGCAGAGGGGAATGCGTGCGCTTACCACGTCCCGGGCTAAATGGTCGAAGAGCATAGATATAAAACTATTGATAATAATAGTAACACATGTAACACTTCATTGAAAACATATGGTTGATTAATTATTATTATTTACTAGCTGATGCCCGCGACTTCGTCCGTGTGGATTTAGTTTTTAAAATCCCGCGGGAACTCCTTGATTTTCCGGGATAAAAATTAGCCTATATCACTCTCCAGGTCTCCAGCTATACCCATACAAAAATCCCGTCGATTCGTAGCTCTGCTGCAGCGTGATTGAAGGACAAACCAACAAACAAACACACTTTCGAATTTATAATAAGTACATATTAGTAAGGAAGTAAGGATATTGGTATAGTATAACGAAAGTCTGAATACTACGTTTTACCTTCGAGAATTTCAAAGATGTCTTAAGTTCTTACATGAATAATTTATTTTACAGTAAGTAATAAAACTATGGACCTCACTTTTATAAAACCAAAAATTGGTACAGCAGAGTATCTTTTATTTTATGGAGTCGGCAAAAATAAGAATATTAATTTGGAAGCTATTTCAATAAAAATAAGTCAAGTATATTACTTTATGGTCAACTAAAAAGATCGAAAATGAATGAGACATTTATTAAGGCTAGACTATAAATTGTGGTGTAAACTTTGCAAGCCCTAGACACAATTAGGTGTCTCTATGAGGTTATTGCACTTTGTAACTAAAAAAAGAACTATCAAGTTCAGACTAAAAGAACTTTTTTAAGAAGGGCCTGAATTATTATTTTATAGTTACGTCCTTTTTCAAGGTGAAAAGATACCGGCCGAATTGATAACCTCCTCTTTTTTGGAAGTCGGTTAAAAATACTCTGAGACCGTATTTATTCATAATCAGGAATTAATTGGAGAAAGTTTTGACTTCATTTTTGTTCCCTTTTCAATCAATCAATAACTTCAACTTAATTTTTATGAAACTTAGTATAAGTACATACAACTTAAACTTAGCATAAAATTAAGTAAGTACCTATTATGTAGTGGTGTAGCAAATCCAATCTTGATGCTGCAGGGGTACAAGCAGGAGAATGGATTTAATTGTTATTAGTCCATTTTTAATTCATACGAGTATTTTTGGGATCAAATAATTATAGATGACATCATTAAGCTCCAGGGTCTTCCTCAGTCCTGATTATTCCTGATGCTGCAAGAGAAATACCGTTGATGGCAAAATGTCTTAACAAAGTGTTATGACTATTTAAACATCTACGACCTAAACTTCATAAATTATGAATTGCTGTGTATATACACAGGTGGATTTGATATGAATTGTGTCTATAAAATTTGAAGAGCTCCCTGGATTTCTCCAGGATCCCATCATCATATCCTGACCTGATGTCAATGGAACTACCTGGGAATATAATCTTTCAAACAAAAAAGAATTTTCCAAACCAGTCCGAGTCTTCGAGTAATCGGGGAGCATGCATTAAGAAAAAAGATTCCGACGACTCAGGAACCTCCTTTTTTGGAAGTTGGTTAAAAATACCGCCGAAGCGTATTTCTACACTACTATTATAAAGAGGAAAGATTTGTATTTTTGTATGTTTGTAATGAATAAACTCAAAAACTACTGTGCCGATTTCAAAAATTCTTTCACCATTGGAAAGCTACATTCACCCTGAGTAACATCCCAAGTAGCACACGAAGGCTGCTTAGCAGCTGAATAACGAATTCCCGTCACGCTTAAAGCTGTATAAAAAAGCTGCATAAGGGCTGTATACGGCCGTATACAGCTCTTATACCTCTTAAATGGGCACAAATTATACAGCCTTAAGTTGAGTAAAAGATTACAAGTTACTCTTTATTCAGCAAATATGTCACGTGACGTAAAAGTGAAGTAGCAAACTTAATCTAGCAAATTAATATACCTGTCAATTTCGTGGAGTGAATTGAATACGTGTGGTTATATGTATATTCAAAGTTAAGTGCATTGTTTTCATATTTATTAAAGAAAATTGATTGGGAATGTAATTTTACTGACATTATACATATATATTACCTAAGAAAATTTTAGTGCGCCACGAAAATATTCGTTTTTTAATTAGTTTCGTGATATAAATAAGCCGTGATGAAAACTTGAATAAACAATTTTTAATGTTTTGAAAAGAATTATAAGATAAAAAGTTGTTATTATGATATCGAGAAGTAAAAACTAATGCAATCCATTCCTAATTCATACACAAAATATCATAAAAGTTGAAAAATGAATCAGTATATTTATATAGGTTATGAGGTTATACAATAAAATGGTGGATTCATGTTAAACAGCGACGTGAATAGTTAAAACTCTGATATTCAGCAATAAGCTGTAATGTGGGCCACATATCATCCATTATATAGCTATTAACTTCATAATAGTTCACACGTGCCCCCTTAATAAGTCAGTGTAATAAGAGTTCACAAATACTTTCTTATACAGCATTTGGCGTAATTTTATCCACTAAACAGCCCTTATTCAGCCTAAGCTGTTTAAATATCACTGACAGCTATTATGCAGCTGTAGGATCACCAGTGTACTCTTAAAAGAGTCTTAATACGCATAGAGTTTCAAATAGGTCTAAAAGTGAGTATTTATACAGCTATCTGTGCTACTTGGGATAGGCTATATTTATTTTAAAAAAAATCTTATGTCCACCCGTGCGAAGCCGGGACGGGCCGCTAGTATTTTATATAGAATAGAAAAAATGAAGAGTCATCGAAATTATCAATTCCCCAGACTTTTACAAGTATTTCTCTAGAAATACTTGTAAAAAACTTGTACTTGTAATGATGAGTCCGGCCTCTAGGCCGGACTCATCATTTCCTTTTCATATCCCGAGAATTCCTTTTGAATCTCTTGGTGATTCTAAAAAAATATATCTCAAGAACAAAGAAAGAGTTCGCCCCGAGCTATTAGTACGACCTTTCGCCGCGTTCTATATAATTCTGATAACAATAATTATATAGGTATGCTGATGCCCGCGCTCTCGTCTGCAATGATACAGATTTTTTGTCAATCCCGGTAAAAATTTTCGAGGATAAAAAGACTCCTCCAACATGTCAAATTTCAAATAAGGACCCCAAAAATTTTCACAGCTGGAAGCAAAATTGACGAAAAAAATATTCGAGTGCCAGTTTCCTGATGGGAAAAGGGAACCGAGATTAAATACCTACTGCAGTTACTGTTCAGTGTTCAAAATGACAGGAGCGCTCCTGTCATTTTCATACGAATTTTCTTGCTGACGTTAACTTCACCTTTACTATTCGAAAGTTAAAACGTTCATTGTTCGTGCTTAGGCTACTGGTCACAGGTGTCACTCTTCCACTCACTCACTGTTTCTTCCTGTATTATGTTTATTTTGCGTTAAAATATTATATTCTACTAGCGGCCCGTCCCGGCTTCGCACGGGTGGACACAAGATTTTTTTTTTTAAATAAATATAGCCTATGTTACTCAGGGTGAATGTAGCTTTGCAATGGTGAAAGAATTTTTGAAATCGGCACAGTAGTTTTTGAGTTTATTCATTACAAACATACAAAAATACAAATCTTTCCTCTTTATAATAGTGGGTGTAGATGTAGATTTCATCGTAGGTTTTTACAAGAAGCCATTTACATAGTAGCTTTAATTTCCTGTTATAATTATAATAATTAATTAATATCAATAAAACCTTTTTAGTGATATGAATTTTTAATTTTCAAGTAAAAAGATATCGCTTACGGCCTTTTCCACGCTTTTTAACCGACTTCCAAAAAGGAGGAGGTTATCAATTCGGCCGGTATCTTTTTTTTTTTTTTTTTTTTTCTATGTATGTCCACCGATTACTCCGGGGTGTCTGGACCGATTCGCGAGATTTTTTTGTAATCGACAGAGAAAGCTCGCGAAATGGTCCCATAAAAATTTTTACCTTCAGCTCCCGAAGCCTGATGCTGCAGGGGTATTTCCCCCCTAAATTATGAAACTTTAGGAACCGTCGTTTACGAATTGGTATGCTTAGCTCAAGCATATACTAGATCATAGAGCTCCAGGTCCTACTCCTCAATCCTGATGCTGCAGGGTACTGCCCATCTGAATTATAGGGATTTAGGAACTGCTAATCATGAATTGTTATTGTATGTAATAAGCATATACTACACCATCGAAGTCTAGGTTCTAGCTCTTCAATCCTGATGCTACAGGGTACTGCCCACTGAAACTGTGAGGATTGAGGAACTTTCGCTTGGGAATTGATATTGCTAGTATCAAGCATATTCTACATCGTGGAGCTCAAGGTTCTAGCTCATCAATACTGATGCTGCAGAGTGCAGGGGTACTGCCTACCTAAACTGTGAGGATTTAGCAATTGTCGTTTACGAATTGATATTGTTGGTACCAAGCATATACTACAGCATAAAGCTCAAGGTTCCAGCTCCTCAATCCTGATGCTGCAGGGTTCGAGGAATTACGAACTGACGCTTTCGAATTGATATTGTTGGTACCAACCATGGACACTACATCATGAAGCTCCTAGTCCTAGCTCTTTAGAAATTGTGTATTGTTAATAAGTACTGTAGGTACCAAGTATAGACTACATTAGTACCGTAGCGTTGGAGGAAGGGGAGAAAGAGAGCAGGAACAAGCTACACTAAAAAGCTTAAAATAAAAATTCTTTTCAAAAAACCGACTTCAAACGCCACTACAAAGTATAAAAATAATTTTATTTTGTACACGTTTGTTGAAGTCGGGCGGGCTTAACTAGAAGCGATGAAAACAATGCGCGACGCTTACCATATGGTGGCATATAAGCAACACGCTTATTGAAATCGGGCGAGCATCGCGTATCGGTTTCATCGTTTCTATTTAAGCCGCCCGACTTCAACAAACGTGTACAAAATAAAATTATTTTTATACTTTGTAGTGGCGTTTGAAGTCGGTTTTTTGAAAAGAATTTTTATTCATTCCATTTATTATTAAGGCACCTAGATCGTACTGAAGTAGGTAAGTCAGATTTTTTTGGGATCTTAACTATTTTATAAAATGAAACCGGAAATTTAATGCTTTTTAAATTTGTATTCTTATATAAGAAACAAAGGAAAATGAGGTATTCAACCGATATAAGAGTACTAGAAACTTCAGAAATTGCAAATAACTTTTCCAATAAGTACCATTTTGTACTTAAAAGGTGAACTTATTGGGAATCGGCTGGGTAGCATTCGGGAAGATTTTTAATGTCTTCTCGTCCAAAATTCCTCAGTATTTGAAGACCAGTCTTTAAAAAATCCGTGTTGCTGTGATGGTACGCAGCTGGATCGTCTAGTGATATCTAGTGGATTGATTGAGTAAAGAAGAATATTCTAATTATAGGTAAAACACCTCAGGATCGAGAGACATATTGGCTTCTGGCATGAACACTGTTATGTACTAAGCACCCTGCGGGTTAGTTCATTTCGTCCGATGGACAAAGTAGGCTACCAAATCATTCTACTTTAGCTGTCGCGGATTAATTATGAACAAACTTCAAAAGAATTATGTTATGCATTCTCCAACCTTCAGAAAAACAGGGAAATCCTAGAGAGTTAATTTATCAATTTAAGTTTAAAATACGAGTAGAATGAATGATTAGCTGATACAGTGTACGAATTTGCCTGTTTTAGGCCGTCGTTCTGACCGAATTCCCTCTAGCACGGGGGAAACCCTACGCCGCTCCACGGCCTTTAATCATTGTTATGGGGGCACAGCCGACTCCCTTTCGCTGCGAAGCGTTTTGGTGTTCCCATACACCCCGAAGGGTTGGTACAATTCTTTTCATTGAGCTTATAGCTCGCCCCAATACCATGGTTTTATTTATTTGTATTCATTGTTCAGTTTGATATAGATTTGGCCAAATCTAAGTTCGGGAGCCGTGCTGCAAGACATGGCGTGTTTGGTGTGCCGGAAATTCGCCGCCAAAGAACGCCATCGAACCGTGTACCACTTAGTAATAACTTTGACTCATCTGAGTCAAACATATTAATTTAGCCAATACTCAATCAGCCTCAGTGTCTCAATCCCTGTAGTATTTCATCATGGTCACCCTACCTATTACCCTATCTTGTCCTCTATTCCGAAGTAATATCATGGTCACCCTACACCTAAAGTTTGTAAATACAATAAACAAAGGATTCTAATTTCTTACCTGTTTGTAGGAAGTACCGTTGACCCACACCCGTAGCTCGAAGGTCGCTCTGGTATCTCGGAGTCTCGTACATTTGAAGACTTAATTTATAGTGAATGATTTCTAAAGTTTTCATTCATACCTAACTTCTAACCCGAAGTGAGTCTAGAATCTAGTCTATTAGTTATGTAAAACAAAATAAGTCAAAGTTTCTTTAGACTGCAATATTGTTCCATCTCGTTCACCTATCTGCTTTGTTTATGAAAGAAATCAGACTTCTCTATCGTGATAGAATAAACTGACCCTAAGTAATTTAATGTCGCCTATTGACCTAAATTAGTGCACTAGTCTGCACTTTCTAAACTGACTGCCTACTGAAGAGTCGTGACTCAATTTTGGATATAGTATTTCACTATTGGATTGTTCGGTTCAGCCCGCCACACGTTACAGATGTTAAGTCTAGGGTTCAACTGAATACTAATAAAACACTAAATCAATTTATGTAGACAGAACCTTTGAGAACATTCCATTATTGAATACCTTAGGAGAAATATTAGGGTTGTTCAGTAAAAGATGATAATTATGACTTCATAGATTTATTTTCCATTTTATTAAATCTACTCAAAAGAAACTGTTTGATTATTTAGATTGGTTCCAAATGGGGACATTTGAGAACCAACCGGGTTTTCCGTTCCTAGCAGCCATTCTAAGACAAGGGAAAACGGAAATACCCAAATGAAAAACCCTTGTGGCATTCTAACCTAAGACATCTTAGACTAAAATATACACACATGCTACAAAAGGTGTTAAATGCTTAAAAGAATATGTACACTTTCTACTAGTGGTATCAGGGAGACAAGACATTTTATAGTTTTAGTAGAAATTACAACACATAATACATTACGTTAAATAGATTCACAGATAACAAGTTATGTTTTATTCTCGTTTTCACAACTTCCTGACTATATTTTATATAAATGTTCCCCTTCCAAAGCAAGTGGTATGTGTGCCAAATTATTACATTTCACTCCCTCAGATTTGACCACATTAATCTGATTAATAAAAAGAGCAGATATAGAACAAATGTCAGAAACAAGATATACATCATAATAGAGAACCCATCGTCTCGAGATATCTCTCTCACACGCCTCCTATCCCTTTGTTCTTCTGCATACAAAGCATCGAGAACTATATCTGGATACATTTTAATTTCTTACAATAATGAACGCCTAAACCCGGACGTTACGGAAACCCTTTATCTGTGAATTTACTTATCTCAAAATATAATTATTGGAATATTTGTACATTACCGGGAATATTCAGGCCTCGTTGCGCACACACACTTGCTTATAAGCTTAATTATAAACTATTGCACTGATTCTACTTTTATGTATAGATCTATTAAAATAGGTTAAAATTTATACAATCTTAGGATTAATTTATTGGAGAATGGAGTCGACTCTGCTGGAAGAGCCCTCAACCCGGAATGCCTTCTCGAAAAGCACCCCCGTGTATCTCCCCTTCCGAGTCCTTATCGCCCCTTCTCCAAACTGAAAAATAGAAAATCCCCACCAAAGTAAACTGCCTTAACTTGATTCGTCATTTTAGGTTTCCGCCAAAACGTTTAGGCCAATTATCGATAGCGTCATTTACTATAGTCACGCCCATTTAAGATTCCCGCCAAAATGTTTCGGCCAATTATCGAAAGCGTCATTTTACGGTCACGCCTTGCTTTTTTGTTTATTTTCTATGCCCTTCGCCTCGGTTCGGCTATGTCAATCTACACATCTGGTTTCAATATTTTGTGAAGGCAAAATGTTTCAACTAGATTTATGATCTGATTCTAAATGTTTCCTTTTAAAACGTCTGCACTTCTATTGCAATTTCTAAAGACCCTTTTTTGTTCTAATCTTAATGTGTTTCCAAAATCCCTATGCTTTGTTTTTAAAAATAAACTGCCTGCACTTTGAAATATTTATGAGGGTCCAAGTGTTCACTTAGAAATTCTCTTTTATTTTAAAACTGCGTTTCAAATTTATTTTTAATACCCATGCAAGAGAAATGGGAAAAAAAAATATGAGCTATGTCTGGCCATCTCACACTCCCCCAAATAGATTTTTAATACACCTAGTATTTCTTATACCTAACTCTCTACTAGTTGTTTGAAAATCTATTTCCTCACCTAACATAAACTGCTATCTATGTTGATGCCGATAGGTCTCACTAATCTCCATTGTTCGCGCTAATCCTTAATGGAATTCATTCCTTTACGAGTTTGCATAATAGCGGAACAAATGGATCGCATTGTAATTCCCTCTTATCTCGTTAGTACGAGCGTCAACCAAAGTGTATACGTTATTGTATGGAATTGCCCCTATCACGTAAGGTCCCTCATAAAGTCGCATGAATTTCTTTGTTAATTTTTTATCAGCGTCCGACCTCGCAAAAGTCCTCAACTTCACCAAGTCGCCTATCTCAAACTGTATTAACTTATGATTCCTATTATAATAGAGCTCTCTATTCTCCGCCGCCTTTGTTATGTTCCGACGCGCCTGTCGTCTAATCTGTTCTAACGTTTCTCCTTGTATATCGGTTCCTTTCGCTATGTCTTTGCCGAAATCAGTTGATAGTATGGTCCGCTTTCCCCAAACTAGCTCATTCGGTGTATAACCTGTTGTGGTATGTACTACCTGGTTGTAACAATCTTCTATGTCCGGCAATAAATCTGCCCAAGACCTATGAGATTTCTCGCAGTATGTTCTGAATAGTCTACCTAATTCCTTGTTAACCCTCTCTGTCGAATTTGGTCGCGGATTCCTAACAGATGTGTGCGTCAATTTGATACCTAATTGACGTACACCTAACTCGAAAACCTTCGATGTAAAATTCGCGCCTCTGTCTGAACATAAGGTCTTAATCTCAACTTGTTTGTGAAACTTCTTCACACATGTGAGTGTAGCCTTTCCGCTCGCCTGACGTAATGGATATAACCTGATCAGTTTACTATAAGAGTCCTGCATTACAAATATGTATTTGAATCCGAAACGTCCCGCCGGTAAAGGTCCATAAATATCGCAAAAGACCCGTTCTCCTATATCTGTCGCTATCACAGTTTTGATCGGCCCCGTGTGCTTTTCTAACGCGTGCTTTGACATTTGACACTCCCCGCAAGCCCTTACAACACGACTTATCACGCGAGACATATTCGAGAAATAGTAACGACGTTTCATCAGCGCATAAACCTTGTAACGTCCGAAATGACCTATCTCTTCATGTATGCTAACGATCAAACTCCTTTGTAAAACCTCGGGAACATATAGTCTCAAAGTATCCCTATTTATGTCTGACCTATAAAGGACCCCCTCCTTAATCACATAATACTTTGATTCAGATGTACCTGATATTTTCATACGTTTAATTATTTCACTAGCGACCTTGTCCCGTTCTTGTAGACTACCTATCTCTTTCCATCTCGCTTGTACTACCTGTCCTAGCGATGTCTTGAATAAATTCATCTCAGGCCCCACAGACTTGTTATTCAATACGTCAGTTGTCCCTTTTATATGTCGGGATAATACGTCAGCTACTGTGTTTAATTTCCCTTTTACATGCTCGACCGTATAATCAAATTGTCCTATGTAATGTACCCAACGTATCATTCGTGCGCTCAACAATTTACATGTCTGTAAGAATATCAAACTTTTATGATCGGTCCTAATCACTAACCGTGCCCCCCTCAAATACGTTTCAAACTTCGACAAGCTAAATATGATAGCCCACAACTCTTGTTCTGTGACTGTCCACTTACGTTCCGCCTCAGTCAACGCTTTACTACAAAATCCTATTATCTGCTCTTCACCTACTTCGTTCAATTGATAAACATACCCTGAGACTCCTAAATTACTGCTATCGGTTTGTAGGTAATAAATCTCTTTCGGATTAGGATGTATGAGAAGTATTGTGTCTAAAAATAATCTCTTGACCTTTTCAAAACATTCATTTACCTCATGTGTCCATGACCATTTTGTATTTTGTTTTAATAGATCGCAGAGTGGCCTAACCTCTTCGCTATACTTCGAGATAAACCTTCTGAAATAATTTATTAATCCCAAAAATCCTCGTAATTGTTTTATTGTTCGAGGGACGGGAAAATCTAATATAGCCTCTACTCGTTCCGGGTCCATCCGTACGCCTTTCGTATTTACTATGTGTCCTAGCAGTTTTACTTCTACACATAGAAAACGACACTTTCCTAGCCTGCCCGTTAAGCCTGCTGTTTCTAGTCTGTCTAGCACTTGGTCTAAATGTTCCAAGTGTAATCTTATGTCTCCTGTGGTAAATATGACAATGTCATCTAAATAGTTAACGCAGAACCCACGCACTTCTTTTAATATAGAATCCATTGCCCTTGAAAATCCCGCGACAGATGTCTTTAGTCCTTGAGGTAAAACATTATAAGTATATGTTCTCCCCATAAAAGAAAAACCCGTATATTTTCTAGAATCCTGACTCAAAGGTATTTGAAAGTAAGCATTATTCAGATCAATTAAGCTAATGTAATTCATTCCATGAAAGGATTGTAAAATTTCCGATGTGAGTGGCGGTGACCCCGCATCTCCCACCATTTTCTTATTAAGTTCGCGCGCGTCTAACAAGAGCCTTATTGACCCATCTCGTTTCTTAGTAAATGTGAGCGGGCTACAGTATGGCGTTGCCTCCTGCCTGATCACACCTAACCTCTCTAACTCCTCTAATTCTTTTTTAACCTGATCTCTATACGCTAAAGGCACTGGATAACTATGCTTTATAAAAGGAATCTCATCAACTAACTCAATGACGTGCTCGTACCTGTTAGTCAATCCTAATCTATCTGTAAACACCTTACAATGCTTATTCAACACAGGTAACAACATTTCCTTTTGTTCCCTACTTAAATTTGAATCATTCAAACAATACCCCTTTCTGTCCTCGCCATTCGAATCCTTAATAGATAAGCTACGTTCCTCGGACCTAGTACCTTGATTCAATATCGAATTAATTGTGGCAGCATTCGTCTCTCCCCCTAACCTTTCGACCTTACAATCCGAGTTCAGCCTTACGCAAGACTTGACTCCTAAATGCTCGATGGTCAGTGTCCGTTCACTGCCGCAATTTACTACTCCCTTTACTCGTTCTAACCAATCATATCCGAGTATCAACGACCTAGGTAACCGTCGCATAATTAGTACTGGTGCTTCAACTAATGTACTCCCTAATTTGAACTCTATTAATAACATCCTATTTGTACTTTCGCTTCGTGAACCGAATGCCCCTTGTATTTGAATCGCTGGGATAGCGATTTCTGACAAAGTATTATTTCCAATTAGAATAGATTCGTATAATTCCTTAGTTATTCCACTAATCTGACTTCCCGTGTCGATAAGTGCATTTATACTCCTCCCATACAAACTTACACTCACTTCAGGTAACTTAGGTAAGGAATAATCAATTCCTTCGTCAATCGACCCATCAAGTTCATGGTACATCGTGTATACGTTTATTCCTCTCCTTACACACAGCTCACACTCAATACCTATCTCGCCACATTCTACTACGTTGTTAAACTGATTTTCCAATAAGATTCCTATGCTTCTAGCTTCAACCTGACAGCTACTTTCGTCGCTAACCTTTCCGCCCTTTATTAATCGTTTAAGACCTTTATCGCCAATGCCCAAGCTCTGACCCGGTCTCCATCCTTTGCTAATTAAAATATCATAAGCCACGTTCGGCCTTCCGCGTTTCGAGGTCTCTTCTTTCCCCGTTCTACACAATTCTAGATTATTGTACCTCGCTTGTGTGGGGATACCTAGTTTTTTGAAGGTCCCTCTCCCCCTCCTTCTTTCGACAAAGCAGAGTTTTCGCCCTCCTTTACAAAAGTAATAGCCGGTCTAGCTCGCTCAGCCCCAGAAAACGCTGGTCTGTTAACGTTTGGCCTGTAACCTGACCTACTCTGGCGATAACCCCGTCCTCGGGTCGTGTTACCTCTAGTATTCCACTTATTCGCTGAAATGGCCGCGACAATAGGCCGCGCTAACGATGACCTGCCGTAACGCCTACCTCTAAAATTATTACCTACTACCTCTCTCGCAATTCCTCTCGGCTTTTCAACAATATTTTGCTCTATACTTCTTAGAAACTTTGCCCCGTTCATGATGTTAACTTCCCCAGTCCTAGTAAACCACAACCGCTGAATATCTATCGCATAATGCCGCATAATAGAATTTACTAAGTCACTCTCGCTAAACGCAATAGTTAATGATTGCATCGATTCTACCTGTACAGCAAAATGTTCGGACATCGTCATTCCAGAATCGCTCGAATATACCGCATTAATCAACCTATACCTCACAGATTCTTGGATCTGCTCGGTCCAATAAGTTCGTCTAAAATCGGTCTCAAAATCGGCAAATGTAGCCCAGTCCTTCGAGTATAACTCCATGACCTGACGTGCGTGTCCCGTTATACATCCTAACGCTATATCGATCTCCCGATCCGACCCATTTACCGCTCTAATATACTTTTTTAATCGCTTTAAAAATGCAATAGGGTTTGTAAATGGTTTTCCATCGAAATTCGGCTTGGTAACCGAAGGCTGTACTACATAAACGTTCCGAGTCTCAGAAAGAGATACACTAGATCCCGCAGACCCAACTCTAGGCCCTGGTCCATCACTACTACTTTCATTGCTTACTCCAACCGACTCGTGTGACGTAACACTCGCGCTTTCATTTGGCAATGAATTCACTTTTGAACTCAATTGTTGCAACTTTCCATCGAATTCGTTGATTTTTTGTAGAATCAACTCTAACGTCGAGTTACCTACAGTTCCCGTTTGTTCGTTTGTTTCTACCGCACCTTTATCTAATCGACCCGTTGCTACCCGCTTTGTATTCCGTTCCTTTTTACCTGCCGGCATCTTTAAACAATTCGCTTTAAAACGCTGTTCCTAACTACTTTCTAACTAATAATCGCTCAAGTCCGCCAGATGTTATATTACTTGTTTACTAAGTCGCCTTTGCGAGCCGTCTAACGAAACACGTAATAATGGCACAATTTTAAAACCAGATGTGGAATGACAATGGAGTTTGGCCCGTTCTATTGTGGGATCTCTCGGTTCAACAAAATAAATTGCAAGATAAAGCAAAGATAAACAATTAAGTCTAAGAAATAAGCAAGTGTAATGCTCCGTTCACTGCAATCTCCTCCTAGAATCCTGTAAATTTTACATTTATAAAACATACTGCTTATTTCTGCTTCTCCTATACACTAAATAAAATAAGTGCACAACATATAATTAAATGTACAACATAATAATAACATGCACAGTGTGTCTTGTCTCCCTTCTCCCTTTTCATTGTTTCACCTAAATATTTCTCCTATACCCAATCACAAGTTTCTACGTTGTGTATTTTTTTTTCTAATAGGGATTATTAATATAGATCTAGTCGTAACGTTATTTCGAATACGTACATAGACCCCTGGTCACCTCCGGCATCAAAATTCCCAGGCTTTCAAGATTTTCCAGGATTATATCCTGGTCACGGCACCAAAATTCTGTGATGGTACGCAGCTGGATCGTCTAGTGATATCTAGTGGATTGATTGAGTAAAGAAGAATATTCTAATTATAGGTAAAACACCTCAGGATCGAGAGACATATTGGCTTCTGGCATGAACACTGTTATGTACTAAGCACCCTGCGGGTTAGTTCATTTCGTCCGATGGACAAAGTAGGCTACCAAATCATTCTACTTTAGCTGTCGCGGATTAATTATGAACAAACTTCAAAAGAATTATGTTATGCATTCTCCAACCTTCAGAAAAACAGGGAAATCCTAGAGAGTTAATTTATCAATTTAAGTTTAAAATACGAGTAGAATGAATGATTAGCTGATACAGTGTACGAATTTGCCTGTTTTAGGCCGTCGTTCTGACCGAATTCCCTCTAGCACGGGGGAAACCCTACGCCGCTCCACGGCCTTTAATCATTGTTATGGGGGCACAGCCGACTCCCTTTCGCTGCGAAGCGTTTTGGTGTTCCCATACACCCCGAAGGGTTGGTACAATTCTTTTCATTGAGCTTATAGCTCGCCCCAATACCATGGTTTTATTTATTTGTATTCATTGTTCAGTTTGATATAGATTTGGCCAAATCTAAGTTCGGGAGCCGTGCTGCAAGACATGGCGTGTTTGGTGTGCCGGAAATTCGCCGCCAAAGAACGCCATCGAACCGTGTACCACTTAGTAATAACTTTGACTCATCTGAGTCAAACATATTAATTTAGCCAATACTCAATCAGCCTCAGTGTCTCAATCCCTGTAGTATTTCATCATGGTCACCCTACCTATTACCCTATCTTGTCCTCTATTCCGAAGTAATATCATGGTCACCCTACACCTAAAGTTTGTAAATACAATAAACAAAGGATTCTAATTTCTTACCTGTTTGTAGGAAGTACCGTTGACCCACACCCGTAGCTCGAAGGTCGCTCTGGTATCTCGGAGTCTCGTACATTTGAAGACTTAATTTATAGTGAATGATTTCTAAAGTTTTCATTCATACCTAACTTCTAACCCGAAGTGAGTCTAGAATCTAGTCTATTAGTTATGTAAAACAAAATAAGTCAAAGTTTCTTTAGACTGCAATATTGTTCCATCTCGTTCACCTATCTGCTTTGTTTATGAAAGAAATCAGACTTCTCTATCGTGATAGAATAAACTGACCCTAAGTAATTTAATGTCGCCTATTGACCTAAATTAGTGCACTAGTCTGCACTTTCTAAACTGACTGCCTACTGAAGAGTCGTGACTCAATTTTGGATATAGTATTTCACTATTGGATTGTTCGGTTCAGCCCGCCACACGTTACAGATGTTAAGTCTAGGGTTCAACTGAATACTAATAAAACACTAAATCAATTTATGTAGACAGAACCTTTGAGAACATTCCATTATTGAATACCTTAGGAGAAATATTAGGGTTGTTCAGTAAAAGATGATAATTATGACTTCATAGATTTATTTTCCATTTTATTAAATCTACTCAAAAGAAACTGTTTGATTATTTAGATTGGTTCCAAATGGGGACATTTGAGAACCAACCGGGTTTTCCGTTCCTAGCAGCCATTCTAAGACAAGGGAAAACGGAAATACCCAAATGAAAAACCCTTGTGGCATTCTAACCTAAGACATCTTAGACTAAAATATACACACATGCTACAAAAGGTGTTAAATGCTTAAAAGAATATGTACACTTTCTACTAGTGGTATCAGGGAGACAAGACATTTTATAGTTTTAGTAGAAATTACAACACATAATACATTACGTTAAATAGATTCACAGATAACAAGTTATGTTTTATTCTCGTTTTCACAACTTCCTGACTATATTTTATATAAATGTTCCCCTTCCAAAGCAAGTGGTATGTGTGCCAAATTATTACATTTCACTCCCTCAGATTTGACCACATTAATCTGATTAATAAAAAGAGCAGATATAGAACAAATGTCAGAAACAAGATATACATCATAATAGAGAACCCATCGTCTCGAGATATCTCTCTCACACGCCTCCTATCCCTTTGTTCTTCTGCATACAAAGCATCGAGAACTATATCTGGATACATTTTAATTTCTTACAATAATGAACGCCTAAACCCGGACGTTACGGAAACCCTTTATCTGTGAATTTACTTATCTCAAAATATAATTATTGGAATATTTGTACATTACCGGGAATATTCAGGCCTCGTTGCGCACACACACTTGCTTATAAGCTTAATTATAAACTATTGCACTGATTCTACTTTTATGTATAGATCTATTAAAATAGGTTAAAATTTATACAATCTTAGGATTAATTTATTGGAGAATGGAGTCGACTCTGCTGGAAGAGCCCTCAACCCGGAATGCCTTCTCGAAAAGCACCCCCGTGTATCTCCCCTTCCGAGTCCTTATCGCCCCTTCTCCAAACTGAAAAATAGAAAATCCCCACCAAAGTAAACTGCCTTAACTTGATTCGTCATTTTAGGTTTCCGCCAAAACGTTTAGGCCAATTATCGATAGCGTCATTTACTATAGTCACGCCCATTTAAGATTCCCGCCAAAATGTTTCGGCCAATTATCGAAAGCGTCATTTTACGGTCACGCCTTGCTTTTTTGTTTATTTTCTATGCCCTTCGCCTCGGTTCGGCTATGTCAATCTACACATCTGGTTTCAATATTTTGTGAAGGCAAAATGTTTCAACTAGATTTATGATCTGATTCTAAATGTTTCCTTTTAAAACGTCTGCACTTCTATTGCAATTTCTAAAGACCCTTTTTTGTTCTAATCTTAATGTGTTTCCAAAATCCCTATGCTTTGTTTTTAAAAATAAACTGCCTGCACTTTGAAATATTTATGAGGGTCCAAGTGTTCACTTAGAAATTCTCTTTTATTTTAAAACTGCGTTTCAAATTTATTTTTAATACCCATGCAAGAGAAATGGGAAAAAAAAATATGAGCTATGTCTGGCCATCTCACACTCCCCCAAATAGATTTTTAATACACCTAGTATTTCTTATACCTAACTCTCTACTAGTTGTTTGAAAATCTATTTCCTCACCTAACATAAACTGCTATCTATGTTGATGCCGATAGGTCTCACTAATCTCCATTGTTCGCGCTAATCCTTAATGGAATTCATTCCTTTACGAGTTTGCATAATAGCGGAACAAATGGATCGCATTGTAATTCCCTCTTATCTCGTTAGTACGAGCGTCAACCAAAGTGTATACGTTATTGTATGGAATTGCCCCTATCACGTAAGGTCCCTCATAAAGTCGCATGAATTTCTTTGTTAATTTTTTATCAGCGTCCGACCTCGCAAAAGTCCTCAACTTCACCAAGTCGCCTATCTCAAACTGTATTAACTTATGATTCCTATTATAATAGAGCTCTCTATTCTCCGCCGCCTTTGTTATGTTCCGACGCGCCTGTCGTCTAATCTGTTCTAACGTTTCTCCTTGTATATCGGTTCCTTTCGCTATGTCTTTGCCGAAATCAGTTGATAGTATGGTCCGCTTTCCCCAAACTAGCTCATTCGGTGTATAACCTGTTGTGGTATGTACTACCTGGTTGTAACAATCTTCTATGTCCGGCAATAAATCTGCCCAAGACCTATGAGATTTCTCGCAGTATGTTCTGAATAGTCTACCTAATTCCTTGTTAACCCTCTCTGTCGAATTTGGTCGCGGATTCCTAACAGATGTGTGCGTCAATTTGATACCTAATTGACGTACACCTAACTCGAAAACCTTCGATGTAAAATTCGCGCCTCTGTCTGAACATAAGGTCTTAATCTCAACTTGTTTGTGAAACTTCTTCACACATGTGAGTGTAGCCTTTCCGCTCGCCTGACGTAATGGATATAACCTGATCAGTTTACTATAAGAGTCCTGCATTACAAATATGTATTTGAATCCGAAACGTCCCGCCGGTAAAGGTCCATAAATATCGCAAAAGACCCGTTCTCCTATATCTGTCGCTATCACAGTTTTGATCGGCCCCGTGTGCTTTTCTAACGCGTGCTTTGACATTTGACACTCCCCGCAAGCCCTTACAACACGACTTATCACGCGAGACATATTCGAGAAATAGTAACGACGTTTCATCAGCGCATAAACCTTGTAACGTCCGAAATGACCTATCTCTTCATGTATGCTAACGATCAAACTCCTTTGTAAAACCTCGGGAACATATAGTCTCAAAGTATCCCTATTTATGTCTGACCTATAAAGGACCCCCTCCTTAATCACATAATACTTTGATTCAGATGTACCTGATATTTTCATACGTTTAATTATTTCACTAGCGACCTTGTCCCGTTCTTGTAGACTACCTATCTCTTTCCATCTCGCTTGTACTACCTGTCCTAGCGATGTCTTGAATAAATTCATCTCAGGCCCCACAGACTTGTTATTCAATACGTCAGTTGTCCCTTTTATATGTCGGGATAATACGTCAGCTACTGTGTTTAATTTCCCTTTTACATGCTCGACCGTATAATCAAATTGTCCTATGTAATGTACCCAACGTATCATTCGTGCGCTCAACAATTTACATGTCTGTAAGAATATCAAACTTTTATGATCGGTCCTAATCACTAACCGTGCCCCCCTCAAATACGTTTCAAACTTCGACAAGCTAAATATGATAGCCCACAACTCTTGTTCTGTGACTGTCCACTTACGTTCCGCCTCAGTCAACGCTTTACTACAAAATCCTATTATCTGCTCTTCACCTACTTCGTTCAATTGATAAACATACCCTGAGACTCCTAAATTACTGCTATCGGTTTGTAGGTAATAAATCTCTTTCGGATTAGGATGTATGAGAAGTATTGTGTCTAAAAATAATCTCTTGACCTTTTCAAAACATTCATTTACCTCATGTGTCCATGACCATTTTGTATTTTGTTTTAATAGATCGCAGAGTGGCCTAACCTCTTCGCTATACTTCGAGATAAACCTTCTGAAATAATTTATTAATCCCAAAAATCCTCGTAATTGTTTTATTGTTCGAGGGACGGGAAAATCTAATATAGCCTCTACTCGTTCCGGGTCCATCCGTACGCCTTTCGTATTTACTATGTGTCCTAGCAGTTTTACTTCTACACATAGAAAACGACACTTTCCTAGCCTGCCCGTTAAGCCTGCTGTTTCTAGTCTGTCTAGCACTTGGTCTAAATGTTCCAAGTGTAATCTTATGTCTCCTGTGGTAAATATGACAATGTCATCTAAATAGTTAACGCAGAACCCACGCACTTCTTTTAATATAGAATCCATTGCCCTTGAAAATCCCGCGACAGATGTCTTTAGTCCTTGAGGTAAAACATTATAAGTATATGTTCTCCCCATAAAAGAAAAACCCGTATATTTTCTAGAATCCTGACTCAAAGGTATTTGAAAGTAAGCATTATTCAGATCAATTAAGCTAATGTAATTCATTCCATGAAAGGATTGTAAAATTTCCGATGTGAGTGGCGGTGACCCCGCATCTCCCACCATTTTCTTATTAAGTTCGCGCGCGTCTAACAAGAGCCTTATTGACCCATCTCGTTTCTTAGTAAATGTGAGCGGGCTACAGTATGGCGTTGCCTCCTGCCTGATCACACCTAACCTCTCTAACTCCTCTAATTCTTTTTTAACCTGATCTCTATACGCTAAAGGCACTGGATAACTATGCTTTATAAAAGGAATCTCATCAACTAACTCAATGACGTGCTCGTACCTGTTAGTCAATCCTAATCTATCTGTAAACACCTTACAATGCTTATTCAACACAGGTAACAACATTTCCTTTTGTTCCCTACTTAAATTTGAATCATTCAAACAATACCCCTTTCTGTCCTCGCCATTCGAATCCTTAATAGATAAGCTACGTTCCTCGGACCTAGTACCTTGATTCAATATCGAATTAATTGTGGCAGCATTCGTCTCTCCCCCTAACCTTTCGACCTTACAATCCGAGTTCAGCCTTACGCAAGACTTGACTCCTAAATGCTCGATGGTCAGTGTCCGTTCACTGCCGCAATTTACTACTCCCTTTACTCGTTCTAACCAATCATATCCGAGTATCAACGACCTAGGTAACCGTCGCATAATTAGTACTGGTGCTTCAACTAATGTACTCCCTAATTTGAACTCTATTAATAACATCCTATTTGTACTTTCGCTTCGTGAACCGAATGCCCCTTGTATTTGAATCGCTGGGATAGCGATTTCTGACAAAGTATTATTTCCAATTAGAATAGATTCGTATAATTCCTTAGTTATTCCACTAATCTGACTTCCCGTGTCGATAAGTGCATTTATACTCCTCCCATACAAACTTACACTCACTTCAGGTAACTTAGGTAAGGAATAATCAATTCCTTCGTCAATCGACCCATCAAGTTCATGGTACATCGTGTATACGTTTATTCCTCTCCTTACACACAGCTCACACTCAATACCTATCTCGCCACATTCTACTACGTTGTTAAACTGATTTTCCAATAAGATTCCTATGCTTCTAGCTTCAACCTGACAGCTACTTTCGTCGCTAACCTTTCCGCCCTTTATTAATCGTTTAAGACCTTTATCGCCAATGCCCAAGCTCTGACCCGGTCTCCATCCTTTGCTAATTAAAATATCATAAGCCACGTTCGGCCTTCCGCGTTTCGAGGTCTCTTCTTTCCCCGTTCTACACAATTCTAGATTATTGTACCTCGCTTGTGTGGGGATACCTAGTTTTTTGAAGGTCCCTCTCCCCCTCCTTCTTTCGACAAAGCAGAGTTTTCGCCCTCCTTTACAAAAGTAATAGCCGGTCTAGCTCGCTCAGCCCCAGAAAACGCTGGTCTGTTAACGTTTGGCCTGTAACCTGACCTACTCTGGCGATAACCCCGTCCTCGGGTCGTGTTACCTCTAGTATTCCACTTATTCGCTGAAATGGCCGCGACAATAGGCCGCGCTAACGATGACCTGCCGTAACGCCTACCTCTAAAATTATTACCTACTACCTCTCTCGCAATTCCTCTCGGCTTTTCAACAATATTTTGCTCTATACTTCTTAGAAACTTTGCCCCGTTCATGATGTTAACTTCCCCAGTCCTAGTAAACCACAACCGCTGAATATCTATCGCATAATGCCGCATAATAGAATTTACTAAGTCACTCTCGCTAAACGCAATAGTTAATGATTGCATCGATTCTACCTGTACAGCAAAATGTTCGGACATCGTCATTCCAGAATCGCTCGAATATACCGCATTAATCAACCTATACCTCACAGATTCTTGGATCTGCTCGGTCCAATAAGTTCGTCTAAAATCGGTCTCAAAATCGGCAAATGTAGCCCAGTCCTTCGAGTATAACTCCATGACCTGACGTGCGTGTCCCGTTATACATCCTAACGCTATATCGATCTCCCGATCCGACCCATTTACCGCTCTAATATACTTTTTTAATCGCTTTAAAAATGCAATAGGGTTTGTAAATGGTTTTCCATCGAAATTCGGCTTGGTAACCGAAGGCTGTACTACATAAACGTTCCGAGTCTCAGAAAGAGATACACTAGATCCCGCAGACCCAACTCTAGGCCCTGGTCCATCACTACTACTTTCATTGCTTACTCCAACCGACTCGTGTGACGTAACACTCGCGCTTTCATTTGGCAATGAATTCACTTTTGAACTCAATTGTTGCAACTTTCCATCGAATTCGTTGATTTTTTGTAGAATCAACTCTAACGTCGAGTTACCTACAGTTCCCGTTTGTTCGTTTGTTTCTACCGCACCTTTATCTAATCGACCCGTTGCTACCCGCTTTGTATTCCGTTCCTTTTTACCTGCCGGCATCTTTAAACAATTCGCTTTAAAACGCTGTTCCTAACTACTTTCTAACTAATAATCGCTCAAGTCCGCCAGATGTTATATTACTTGTTTACTAAGTCGCCTTTGCGAGCCGTCTAACGAAACACGTAATAATGGCACAATTTTAAAACCAGATGTGGAATGACAATGGAGTTTGGCCCGTTCTATTGTGGGATCTCTCGGTTCAACAAAATAAATTGCAAGATAAAGCAAAGATAAACAATTAAGTCTAAGAAATAAGCAAGTGTAATGCTCCGTTCACTGCAATCTCCTCCTAGAATCCTGTAAATTTTACATTTATAAAACATACTGCTTATTTCTGCTTCTCCTATACACTAAATAAAATAAGTGCACAACATATAATTAAATGTACAACATAATAATAACATGCACAGTGTGTCTTGTCTCCCTTCTCCCTTTTCATTGTTTCACCTAAATATTTCTCCTATACCCAATCACAAGTTTCTACGTTGTGTATTTTTTTTTCTAATAGGGATTATTAATATAGATCTAGTCGTAACGTTATTTCGAATACGTACATAGACCCCTGGTCACCTCCGGCATCAAAATTCCCAGGCTTTCAAGATTTTCCAGGATTATATCCTGGTCACGGCACCAAAATTCTGTGATGGTACGCAGCTGGATCGTCTAGTGATATCTAGTGGATTGATTGAGTAAAGAAGAATATTCTAATTATAGGTAAAACACCTCAGGATCGAGAGACATATTGGCTTCTGGCATGAACACTGTTATGTACTAAGCACCCTGCGGGTTAGTTCATTTCGTCCGATGGACAAAGTAGGCTACCAAATCATTCTACTTTAGCTGTCGCGGATTAATTATGAACAAACTTCAAAAGAATTATGTTATGCATTCTCCAACCTTCAGAAAAACAGGGAAATCCTAGAGAGTTAATTTATCAATTTAAGTTTAAAATACGAGTAGAATGAATGATTAGCTGATACAGTGTACGAATTTGCCTGTTTTAGGCCGTCGTTCTGACCGAATTCCCTCTAGCACGGGGGAAACCCTACGCCGCTCCACGGCCTTTAATCATTGTTATGGGGGCACAGCCGACTCCCTTTCGCTGCGAAGCGTTTTGGTGTTCCCATACACCCCGAAGGGTTGGTACAATTCTTTTCATTGAGCTTATAGCTCGCCCCAATACCATGGTTTTATTTATTTGTATTCATTGTTCAGTTTGATATAGATTTGGCCAAATCTAAGTTCGGGAGCCGTGCTGCAAGACATGGCGTGTTTGGTGTGCCGGAAATTCGCCGCCAAAGAACGCCATCGAACCGTGTACCACTTAGTAATAACTTTGACTCATCTGAGTCAAACATATTAATTTAGCCAATACTCAATCAGCCTCAGTGTCTCAATCCCTGTAGTATTTCATCATGGTCACCCTACCTATTACCCTATCTTGTCCTCTATTCCGAAGTAATATCATGGTCACCCTACACCTAAAGTTTGTAAATACAATAAACAAAGGATTCTAATTTCTTACCTGTTTGTAGGAAGTACCGTTGACCCACACCCGTAGCTCGAAGGTCGCTCTGGTATCTCGGAGTCTCGTACATTTGAAGACTTAATTTATAGTGAATGATTTCTAAAGTTTTCATTCATACCTAACTTCTAACCCGAAGTGAGTCTAGAATCTAGTCTATTAGTTATGTAAAACAAAATAAGTCAAAGTTTCTTTAGACTGCAATATTGTTCCATCTCGTTCACCTATCTGCTTTGTTTATGAAAGAAATCAGACTTCTCTATCGTGATAGAATAAACTGACCCTAAGTAATTTAATGTCGCCTATTGACCTAAATTAGTGCACTAGTCTGCACTTTCTAAACTGACTGCCTACTGAAGAGTCGTGACTCAATTTTGGATATAGTATTTCACTATTGGATTGTTCGGTTCAGCCCGCCACACGTTACAGATGTTAAGTCTAGGGTTCAACTGAATACTAATAAAACACTAAATCAATTTATGTAGACAGAACCTTTGAGAACATTCCATTATTGAATACCTTAGGAGAAATATTAGGGTTGTTCAGTAAAAGATGATAATTATGACTTCATAGATTTATTTTCCATTTTATTAAATCTACTCAAAAGAAACTGTTTGATTATTTAGATTGGTTCCAAATGGGGACATTTGAGAACCAACCGGGTTTTCCGTTCCTAGCAGCCATTCTAAGACAAGGGAAAACGGAAATACCCAAATGAAAAACCCTTGTGGCATTCTAACCTAAGACATCTTAGACTAAAATATACACACATGCTACAAAAGGTGTTAAATGCTTAAAAGAATATGTACACTTTCTACTAGTGGTATCAGGGAGACAAGACATTTTATAGTTTTAGTAGAAATTACAACACATAATACATTACGTTAAATAGATTCACAGATAACAAGTTATGTTTTATTCTCGTTTTCACAACTTCCTGACTATATTTTATATAAATGTTCCCCTTCCAAAGCAAGTGGTATGTGTGCCAAATTATTACATTTCACTCCCTCAGATTTGACCACATTAATCTGATTAATAAAAAGAGCAGATATAGAACAAATGTCAGAAACAAGATATACATCATAATAGAGAACCCATCGTCTCGAGATATCTCTCTCACACGCCTCCTATCCCTTTGTTCTTCTGCATACAAAGCATCGAGAACTATATCTGGATACATTTTAATTTCTTACAATAATGAACGCCTAAACCCGGACGTTACGGAAACCCTTTATCTGTGAATTTACTTATCTCAAAATATAATTATTGGAATATTTGTACATTACCGGGAATATTCAGGCCTCGTTGCGCACACACACTTGCTTATAAGCTTAATTATAAACTATTGCACTGATTCTACTTTTATGTATAGATCTATTAAAATAGGTTAAAATTTATACAATCTTAGGATTAATTTATTGGAGAATGGAGTCGACTCTGCTGGAAGAGCCCTCAACCCGGAATGCCTTCTCGAAAAGCACCCCCGTGTATCTCCCCTTCCGAGTCCTTATCGCCCCTTCTCCAAACTGAAAAATAGAAAATCCCCACCAAAGTAAACTGCCTTAACTTGATTCGTCATTTTAGGTTTCCGCCAAAACGTTTAGGCCAATTATCGATAGCGTCATTTACTATAGTCACGCCCATTTAAGATTCCCGCCAAAATGTTTCGGCCAATTATCGAAAGCGTCATTTTACGGTCACGCCTTGCTTTTTTGTTTATTTTCTATGCCCTTCGCCTCGGTTCGGCTATGTCAATCTACACATCTGGTTTCAATATTTTGTGAAGGCAAAATGTTTCAACTAGATTTATGATCTGATTCTAAATGTTTCCTTTTAAAACGTCTGCACTTCTATTGCAATTTCTAAAGACCCTTTTTTGTTCTAATCTTAATGTGTTTCCAAAATCCCTATGCTTTGTTTTTAAAAATAAACTGCCTGCACTTTGAAATATTTATGAGGGTCCAAGTGTTCACTTAGAAATTCTCTTTTATTTTAAAACTGCGTTTCAAATTTATTTTTAATACCCATGCAAGAGAAATGGGAAAAAAAAATATGAGCTATGTCTGGCCATCTCATTGCCAGTGATAACTTATGGATCTTTGAGTATTAAATATAGACCTCACAAAAAAGCTCAGGGTCGCTCAGCGGGCGATGAAGAGAATATCTGTGCAGAATCAAATCAGAAACAAGGAGATCCGTAAGAGAACCAAAGGAGGTGGGTTGATAAGGCAACAAAATCCGCCCCTCATACACTCGAAAAAAAAAGTTCCAGATTTCGACAAATTGTAAATGTATTTATATACTTGAAGATATAAACTTTATTTTAATATAAAGTTTAGGTGATAAAAAAAATAGTAAGTTACAGAAAATATTACCCAAAAAGAGAGTGTTTCTGGTACTTTTCTTACATTTTCATACATTTTAGTCGTTTTTTAAGCTTTGATTTAATATTTTAGAATGAGGCGCTCCATGAACCATGGTAAACGTAACTGATAATGATGCTCCTTTTTATAAGCTTTTATATGAGTATTAATTTATTTTGGTTCGTGGAGCGCCTCATTCTAAAATATTAAATCAAAGCTTAAAAAACGACTAAAATGTATGAAAATGTAAGAAAAGTACCAGAAACACTCTCTTTTTGGGTAATATTTTCTGTAACTTACTATTTTTTTTATCACCTAAACTTTATATTAAAATAAAGTTTATATCTTCAAGTATATAAATACATTTACAATTTGTCGGAATCTGGAACTTTTTTTTTCGAGTGTATGAGGGGCGGATTTTGGGCCTTATCAACCCACCTCCTTTAACGACGTATGTTTAATATGGATTTGCAAAGCTGAAGTGGGGTACATGGTTCTATCGCTATGATCGATACAGTCTACGTCGCTGGCAGGCACATGATGGGGAATCTGACGTATTCTCCGGATGCTGCTAAAGGTGTGACCTCACCGAACTGAGGCGGTGTCAGCTGACAAAGATGTCAGCTTCCAGCCACGAAAAAAGTAGACTTTCCAACCTGCTTTACAAAATAATAAGCCGTTTTAACTGCCAACATCCTTGAATAAATAAATCAGCCACAGTCCCTGGCGGCCCCGGTATTCTGGCGAGTTCTGGCAAGTTCTCCTGTCTAAACTAAACTCAGGATAACTAAATAAAGGACACAGCGGACTTTCATCGATTGGTCGTTAAACAATTGGAGAGTGGCCTTCTATCGATCCCGGCCCTCACCTTGGCTATCCGGTGAAATAAAGACCGGCCATAATTAGTTTGAGCCAGGGCTGCTACTTTTGAGATTCCCAAAGAGAAAAAAACAAAGGTTCCCAAAGAAAACTATTACATTATTCAAAGAATTTTGGAGATTACAAACATGAGAAGTTTCCTTGAGTGTCACTACTTTACTGCTTTCCATCACTGATTGTCATAACGCGTAAGCTTATCTACCAATTAAAAAAGCAAAGAGTGTAAATTGTTAATTTTGGGTCTCAACCCCGTTTGTGGAATCTATGGTTTGTGTATGTATGACATACACGTCTTCCTCGACCCACCACCTTCCAGCTCTACCCAACCATTTGTCTTACAACTGTTAATCAAGATCATCCCACCGATTACTAATTGTGTAGGCTTACATTTAGTAGGACTTCTCTGCTCCTGCTCCTTCATGTGACCCTAGTAACTGCAGTCTATATGCCAACTATTCAGTAGGATATTGTCATTTGTAAGTTGGTGAGGACCTGGGTAGTCCGCGCGTTGACCTGGCAGCATTAGGTTAAGGTTACCATATTATTGCGCCTCTAATTGAATTTTTTCTAGCAAGTTGAATAAGTTCTTAAAGTTTTTCGAATTCTCCCGGAGTTGCTGCTTCTCATGGAAACAGTAGGGAAGTAAGACTAGATCATTACCTTCTAGACAGTAGAATCCCTCGGCCCTCTTCTTTTTCTTGTTATCTTTGAAATTTGAATATAAGTATTAAGTAGGTAGGTAGCTATTTCGGCTATATATTGTCACTTTATATTTTGCATAATTATCGTGACACTCCTAAGGGAATATAAACCATAAACTAATGTTTAACATGGCCAATATTCTACAAAATATAGACATACTCGTATCTTGAAACGGTTGGCAACCCTAGTTTAGGCTATTAATTCTAGACTAAACTATTTATCTTGATAAAACATCGCACTACAAGTATCTAGTTATCTACCACCTCAACGGAAAAGTTCTTTTAGTTTTTCTTATTTATCTGCTTTCAAGTCTTGGCGACACACCACTATCCGATGTTGCAGGGCTAAAATACCGCATTTCAGTAGCTTACTATTGTGCTTCAACATAATATCTCATACAATCATCACCATCACCAAACTATTTAGTGAACAGAACGTGATTAAGGTCATTTCCAAAATGCTACTGTGTTAAAGAGGATAGTAATAATATTTGTATACCCTATCGTTGTATATACTTTTCGTCCAAGTATATACCTAACTAGCTGACTTTTTTAATTTCCGCTAGAACTCTTTAATTTTCCGGGATAAAATGTAGCCTACTTATGTGTTAATCCTGGGATGTGTCTACTTATGTGATAACGAATTTCAACGAATTCCGTTCAGTCGTCGTGAAGGAGTAACACACACACACACAGACAAACTTTCGCCTTTATAATATAAGTGTGATAGGCCTTATATTTACTAGGCTTATATAAATTATGTTTCATAAGTAGGCGTTGAGACTTCAGTGTAGAGTTCAGGGCTAAAAAAAGGCTCAAGCTGCTCTAGTTCAGGTGCTATTTGAGCGTTAAAAAGGTGTCGCAGAACTAATTATAAAACGCCGCCTACCCCGTATAATAACTACCACCCACGGGAATTCAACATGAAAATTAACGTTACAAGTTTAAATTGATTCAAACAAGTTGGGTACTTAAAATGAAAGCTGTGGTCGGATTTCAATATTTTATTTTTATTTGAAAGGACATATTGTCAAGTTCGTCCCATTTAAATTTGGTGAAGTACTGATGAATATCTTCGGAGATTGAGGACGGAACTCCTCGATGAATAAGAGCAAATCGCTCGTTTTCAGAGTATTTGGAGGCTTTTAACCATATAGTAGTAGTATGTGGAAGTCGAGCTAGCGTCGCGCATCGATTTCATAGTTTCTGTCTAGCCCGCCCGACTTCAACATACGTGTTCAAAATAAAATTATTTTTTACTTTCAACTGGCGTTTGAAGTCGGTTTTTAAAAGAGATTTTTTTTTAATTATTATCTCATGATCATACACAAACAAGTCCTTGGAAAAAGCTAGTCCCTCATAAATGAAGGTTTCATTTCTGAAGTGAATTTGTCTAGCTTTCATTTCCAGAGACTTTAAAAATACCTTTTGAATAGCATCCACGAGTTGACGGATGAGAGAACTCGACAGATCCGTCCTCGGTGAGCGCTTTCGATTCAAAAGCTAAAGCTAGAATTGCAGATCAGCTGAAATTGGAAAACGTGCTGTTACCTTTAACTTTTTTTACTTGGTATTCCACGGGCGTACCTTCGTGACGTCACAACGATAACTTTAAACGTAGCTTTAAACTGTCAAACTGTTGGGAATATTTCAGAGTCTAGGATCTCTTCTCCTTTATTAACCGATGTCCACTGTTGGACAAAGGTCTCTTTCATGGACTTCCACAGGTCTCGGTCTTGCGCCGCCTGTATCGAGTCTACCTAGGGGAATGCGCTTCCCGGTGCGGGATCGTTACTCCAGCATCTTGGGAAGTTGGGACTCGAAGGACCATCAGTTCCTTTAGCTATCTAATATTTACTATAAATACGAAAGTGCGTTTGTTTCTTGTGTTGTGTGTGGTGTTTGATTTACATGGATTTAAATAAAAACCTGCATAAAGATTAGGGCTAACATGCGCGCCACGAGAAGATTTTATCTACCCATTTACTCGTCAAATCTCATACAAATTCACGAGTAAATGGGTAGACAAAATTTTCTCGTGGCGGGCATGTTAGCCCTACTGGAGAGACATGGGCTACTTCAAATAAGTACAAGAAAAACAAAGGAAGAACTCCCGCCGGTATTTTTAAAAAACATACCTCCAGGCGGACGAATTCGCAAAAGCTAGAACTTATGAAATAAATATAGGAGTCCGTAACGTTAGATAAAGTAGGAGGAATACTAAATTGTATTTAATAAACTGCCCTCCTGGCGCTACTTACTAAAACCGGGAAAATCATCCCAACCCACCTCGCCTACGCGGATTGCGTCATGCCCTTACAAAGATATTATATTGACTGGAAAGCCCAGTGCCGGCTTTACCTATGGTGCAGGGTGTGCAACGCACACGGGCGCAGGGTTTTAGGGGGCGCTGCGCCGAGCCGCGCTTGCTTGCTTGCTTCCCGACATCATTTAAAATTGCACCATTTTTTGCACCTGAATTTCCTTTCACTGGTGAAAATATAACTGGGTATTCTTGTATTATAAGTATTCCATTTTGGCCGCGCGTCTACTAGAGGGCGCCAAGATATTGATTGCACACGGGCGCTACATGGGCTAGAGCCGCCTCTGGGAAAGCCCTTCTGTTACCCCTGATTATGTACTGAAAATTATAATTAAACTTAGCAAAATACTTTAAAAAAGATACATTGCTAAGGGTTTATTTCCCTTTAATTACTTAAAGGTGAAATAGGCCCTTCGCAAAGTATATTTAAGTTTTTGTTTGGGCAATGTGTCAAAACATCAAATTTATGAGCCATTAAAGTTTACTTGAAGGTGGTGAAAGAGGCCCTTTTAATTTTAACAACCTAGTTAATAATGGCCGCCAACCTCCGCTAGGAGATAGCACTAGAAGAAGAAAAAAGTAGGTACCTATTTAAAAAAAAAAAAACATTTAACCACGAGCAAACTGATGCTTATGGAGGAAGATATGTAACGGTTTGGGCCGGCATCTCGCTAACCGCATGTACAGCGTTAGTTTTCATCGAACTGACGGGTCGTACACGTGGATTGACTTCTTATCGCTACATTACTGAAACTCTGGCAGACCATGTGGTACCTTACGCAGAATATATCGGGCAGAATATACAGTTGATGCTTGATAATGCACGGCCTCATGTTGCTCATGTGGTGGCCCAGTATCTACGCGACGTCGGCATTCGTACTATGGACTAGCCAGCTCCAAGCCTGGACTAGAATCCGATAGAACACTTATGCGATGAACCAAAACGTCGGGTTCGAGCCCGGGTACCTAGTCCAGTAAGGCTTCCAGAGCCCCGAATCGCAATTGAAGAGGAGTGGAATGCAATCCCTCAAGAATTCCTCGTCAGGCTCGTGAGGTCAATGAATACGAGGATGCTGGCAGTTATCCGAGCAAGGGGAGGGAATACTGAATACTGACCAAAAACTTTTTCTTTAATTTTTTCTTTGTTTCTGACTTTATTTTAATTTTCATTTTATGATTACGAACGATTAACACGACTGGAAAACGACTCTTCTTTGTTAAATCCTCAATAAACACTTAATTAATTGATTAATCCTAATGAATTTCCATTCATTTTCATCATCAAGAAACACACTTTCTGTAGGTATAACTTTGATATTTGTAAGTTTTATATTTTTTGAGAAAATCGAATCAGAGTGCCAAGGTAGCGGGTGGCTCGGTTTATTTGCTGTCCAGTGTATATGAAGAAACATTTTCCTCACCCCTTTTTGCCACCCAATACGCGGACCCGCTTTGGGATGCCCCGATTGTATCGTTTATCCTGAACATTGACATAAATGACCAGCGCAGCATTCCAAACTATTACTTTTAGTTTCTGTTTCCCTAATAAACGTAAAAAATCTTTTTACAAAAACGACTTCAAACGCCAGTACAAAGTACTTATATCAATTGTGTCAATAAAATTTGAAGAGATCCCTCGATTTCTCCAGGATCCCATCATCAGATCCTGACCTGGTGACAATGGGACTGTGGGAATCATTTACACATGCACACACACCTACACATACTATACATAATAAAACACAATATCGGAACAAACACACAGACACACACCCATCAGCGCGCCGCTCTCCAGTGTGCGCCGAGCATTACCACCTGCCGATGGAAACCGGTCCGTGTGACGTCAGCGCTCGCTGCGCGGCTGCTCGGTGCCTTGCATATTGGCAATTTTAATATACTTAGTCCTCATTGTTTCGCGAATGCGATCGGGCCTCCACGTTGCTAGCGACCTATGCCTAGTTCCATTCCTACACTGGTGACCCCGCTAAAAAAAGACAGGATGGAGGAGCATAGTAGTAGCGACGCTTCGGATGCTACCGTGAAGTCGGAGGCTGAGCAGGGCGAGCATATTACAGTGCGGCGGCAAAGGAAACGAGCCCGAGCGGATCGTATGAAGATTCGAATACCACCCTTCTGGCCGGAGGACCCGGAACTTTGGTTTGCCCAAATCGAAGGTCAGTTCGAGATAGCCGGAGTGGTATCGGAAAACACCAAGTTCTATTATATTATCAGTAACTTGGATAGCAGGTACTCTGTTGAGGTTAAGGACCTTATCACATCACCTCCAGAAACAAACCGTTATACCAAGCTGAAGGAGGAGTTAATCAAGCGCCTATCTGCTTCGCGGGATCGCAAAATCCAGCAGCTGCTGAAGCATGAAGAGCTGGGTTCACGGAAGCCATCGCAATTTTTGCGGCATCTCCAAGGACTGGCTGGGTCTTCCGTACCCTCAGACTTTATAAAGAGTATTTGGTGTAGTAGGCTCCCCGCGAACATACAGACACTGATCGCCTCACAGCCAGCTGGACCCCTTGAAGACCTAGCGGATCTGGCGGACCGGGTTTTCGATATCATTTCTCCGATTCCACAGGTATCCGCCACCACTTCAGCTGCGCCCGCACCATCTACAAGCATGGAGGCTATGGCTTTAGAAATAGCCGAACTTCGTGAAGCAGTTAGGAACCTCACCACGCAGCTCAACAGGCGAGACAGGCAGCCTAGACCGCGGGAGCGTTCAACCAGTCGGCGTCCACGATCCCGTTCCAGCTCGAGCTACAGGAAATATCCAACGTGTTGGTACCACGCTAAATTCGGACCTAAGGCGACGAAGTGTTCGAAACCGTGCGACTACAACACCGCGGGAAACGCGCAGAGCGGTCGGTAATGGCGGCCGACGACTGCTCACCTACATCATCAGGTCGCCTGTTCGTAACCGATCGACGATTAAATATCGATTTTCTCGTGGACACTGGAAGTGACGTGTGTGTTTTTCCTAGGGCCGTATTTCGTGACCGTCGTGCCAAGACTAATTTTCAATTAACCGCAGCAAACGGTACAGTGATAGAAACGTACGGGTATGTGCAACTTAACCTAAATATTAATTTACGTCGAGACTATCCATGGAACTTTATAGTAGCCGATGTGACTCGAGCGATTATCGGAGTAGACTTTCTTTGCCACTACAACCTAATCGTGGACGTTAAAAATAAGCGTTTAATAGATAATAACACATCTCTGTCTACTGTAATTTTTGTAAATAATAATGTACATAATGTTAACTCTGTTAAAGTACCGACTGGCGACACACGGTACCATTCCATTCTGTCCAAATACCCGGACATAACTCGACCGGCCGGCACACCCACCGTCACAGTACACAACACTTTACACTACATTCGCACTACACCTGGACCCCCCATATCGTGTTCTCCCCGCAGGTTAGCCCCGGATAAACTAAAAATAGCGAGGCAAGAGTTTGACCTGATGCTGAGCAACGGGACGGCACGACCATCTGAGAGCGCCTGGGCATCGCCCCTGCATTTAGCCCCCAAGAAAGATAACGGATGGCGGCCTTGCGGGGACTACAGGCAGCTCAACGCACGTACCATCCCAGATAAGTACCCTATAAAACATATACATGACTTTGCTCATAGTATATCTGGATGCACGATATTTTCTACAATCGACCTAGTTAAGGCTTATAACCAGATCCCGGTGTTTGAAGAAGATATCCCGAAAACAGCCATTACGACACCATTTGGACTTTACGAATTCCCCTTTATGACCTTTGGACTCCGGAACGCAGGTCAGACCTTCCAGAGATTCGTCGACGAAATGACTCGCGGACTTGACTTCTGTTATTGTTACCTAGACGATTTTTTAGTATTTTCTAGGAATGCCACAGAACACGAAAAACATTTAGAACTTCTCTTCGAAAGAATGAAAAAATATGGCGTTCTAGTTAATACTTCGAAGTGTGTTTTTGGCGCGTCCGAGATTCAATTCCTAGGTTATCACATCTCAGCCTCAGGTACTAAGCCACTAGAGTCCAAAGTCCAAGCTATTAAGGAATTTCCTAAGCCACAGACTATCAAATCACTTAGGAGATTTTTAGGTATGATCAATTTTTATCGGCGATTTATACCTAACGCCGCGAAAATTCAAGCCCCCTTAAATGCCCTTCTGTCCGGTTCAGTTAAACCGTCGACCACGGTAGACTTGACCGGGGACACACTAGCAGCGTTCGAGCAATGCAAGAACAGTCTTTGTAATGCCACCTTACTAGCACATCCCGATTGCCAAGCCAAACTCGCCCTTGTTACAGACGCGTCCGACTTAGCATTGGGTGCCGTGCTACAGCAATACAAAGACAATTCCTGGCAACCTCTCGCTTTCTTTTCGCGAAAGCTTAGCCCCTCGCAGCAGAAATATTCGCCCTACGACCGCGAATTACTAGCTATATACGAAGGGATAAAATATTAATATATATATAGCTACTCGTGCTGATTCACTGATTCACTCACTCACTCACTCACTGACTCATTGATCACCTCTCCTGTAAAATTTTGTATGGAAAAAAATTTTTTCACGCATGGTTTCGTATAGAGGACAAAAATTCATTCGGAGGAAAAATATGGAGAGAGCTGATGATTGAGGATTTCGGAGACGGCTGAGGAGCACCGGCCAGGGTATCGAAGATAGGTAGGGGGTGTTCAACCAAATGTCACTCGAAACCTCATCCAATTGGCAGAGAGCCGAAAAAAAACTCCAAAATGGCAGATTCAAGATGGCGGCCATACAAATTTCGTCGGTGTCTATCTCGGAAACTATAAAACATGGAAGAGTGATTTCTTGGAAAAGGATGATCAGGACTCGAAGGTCTACTTGATGAATAGAAAAAAAATTCAAGATGGCGGAATTATTTTTTTTCCATACAAAATATATATGCAAGACTTTATGCGGCGCCTTTTCAAAATTTATGATGGTTTCGTATAGAGGACAAAAATTTATTTGTAGGAAAAATATGGAGAGAGCTGATGGTTGAGGATTTCGGAGATGGGTAAGGAGCACGGCCAGTATATCGAAGATGGGTGGGGTGTGTTCAAACAAAAGTCACTCGAAACCTCATCCAATTGGCAGGGAGCTGAAAAAAAATTGAAAATGGTGGATTTAAGATGGCGGCCATACAAATTTCGTCGGTGTCTATCTCGGAGACTATGAAAGATGGAAGAGTGGTTTCTTGGAAAAAGATAATCAGGGCCTGAAGGTCTACTTGATGAATAGAAAAAAAATTCAAGATGGCGAATTTTTTTTTATACAATAATAATGGCGAATTGGGAACTATGCAAGAATTTCATACGGTTTCCTTTGCAAAATTTCTGATAATTTGGAGGAAAAATATGGAGAGAGCTGATGATTGAGGATTTCGGAGACGGGTGAGGAGCACGGCTAAGGTATCGAAGATAGGTGGGGAGTGTTCAAACAAAAGTCACTCAAAACCTCATCCAGTTGGCAGGGAGCTGAAAAAAACTTCACAATGGCGCATTCAAGATGGCGGCCATACAAATTTCGTCGATGTCTATCTCGGAGACTATGAATGATGGAAGAGTGGTTTCTCGAAAAAAGATAATCAGGACCCGATGGTCTACGTGATGAATAGAGAAAAATTCAAGTGGCGGTTTTTTTTTTTCATATAAAATGTGTGCAAGACTTTGATACGTTCCTTTCCGCTGATGGTTTCGTATAGAGGACAAAAATTCATCTGGATGAAAAATATGGAGGGAGCTGATGATTGAGGATTTCGGAGACGGGTGAGGAGCACGGTCAGGGTATTGAAGATAGGTTGAGGGTGCCCAAACAAAAATCACTCGAAACATCATCCAATTGGCAAAGAGCTGAAAAAAGATACCAAAATTGCGGATTCAAGATGGCGGCCATACAAATGTCGCCGGTGTCTATCTCGGAGACTATAAAAGATGGAAGAGTGGTTTCTTGGGAAAAGATGATCAAGACCCGAAGATCTACTTAGTGAACAGAAAACACGCGGTTCGCTTTAGCGAGCCGCGCACCCACGCGCCCTACTAGTTTTCGTTATATGCTCGAAGCGCGGCACTTCATAGTCTACACTGACCACAAACCTTTATGTTATGCCTTCCGCACACAGAAGAGTAACTGTTCGCCGCGTCAGTTTAGACATTTAGATTTTATATCACAGTTCACGAGTGACATTCAACATATTTCTGGCAAAGATAACGTTGTCGCAGATACGTTGTCTCGCGTAGACAGTATACGGAACCCGGTTGAGCTTGAAGTGCTTGCTAAAGCCCAATCAGAAGATTCTGAACTTTTGCAGCTCCTTGGCGACGAATCCTCACTCCGCTTCAAAAAACTGAAGGATCCGAGCAGCGGCGTCGAATTATTTTGCGACGTAAGTACTGGTACTGCTAGACCCTTTGTCCCAACACCCTTACGCAAGCAGGTCTTCGACAGTCTTCATGGTCTAAGTCATCCCGGCGCCAACGCCACTGCTAAACTCATCGCGCAGCGTTTCGTATGGCCCGCCATCAGGAAAGACTGCCGAGAATGGTCACGCACGTGCTTATCTTGCCAGCGCTCCAAGGTACATCGCCATGTGTCATCACCTCTAGGCACATTCGAACTACCTCGAGCCAGGTTTTCCTTCGTGCATATCGACCTCATTGGACCACTGCCATACTCGAACGGTTTCCGCTACTGCTTAACAGCAGTAGACCGTTTTACAAGATGGCCAGAGGTAATACCTATAGCGGATATTACAGCTGAAACCGTAGCCAAAGCATTGCTGTCTGGCTGGATTTCTCGCTACGGAACCCCTGCTGACGTCATAACGGACAGAGGCGGTCAATTCCAATCGGGATTATTCAGCTACTTGTCCAAGATGGCTGGATTCAAACACCGCCAAACCACGGCTTATCACCCCGCTTGCAACGGCCTAGTGGAAAGATTCCATCGGCAGCTAAAAACAGCTATTACTTGCCACGCTGATAGTAATTGGACGGAATCCTTACCACTAGTGCTATTGGGCATTCGGAGCGCCTTCAAAGCCGATCTGCAGTGTTCTTCAGCAGAACTCGTATATGGTGAGCCTTTAAGACTTCCAGGTGAGTTCTTTGAAGCAAACACCCATACCACAACTGACGTTACGGACTTCGCCGCTAGAATACGTTCATTTTGCGAACGACTTCAACCTTGCGCCGCTTCACGCCACAGTAAAAACAAAACATTTGTTTATAAGGATCTTACTACTTCTAGCCACGTCTTTATCAGAGAAGACGCACTGAAGAGTACATTCCACCCTGCATACTCCGGTCCACACGAAGTGACTGAAAGAGGCGATAAGGTATTTAAGGTAAGGGTAAACGGTAAAGAGGTGAGCGTTTCTATAGACCGCTTAAAACCGGCCTATATATTAAACACCGACCCGCCTAACATCACTCTACGCAGAGAACCTAGTCCCGCTCCCAAAGCCACCAACAGCGACTCGGAGGTACCTAAAACAACAAGGTCCGGCAGACGAGTCAAATTCCCGGATTTTTATCGTCCGTAAGTACGGCCTCCGGGGGGGAGTGATGTGGGAATCATTTACACATGCACACACACCTACACATACTATACATAATAAAACACAATATCGGAACAAACACACAGACACACACCCATCAGCGCGCCGCTCTCCAGTGTGCGCCGAGCATTACCACCTGCCGATGGAAACCGGTCCGTGTGACGTCAGCGCTCGCTGCGCGGCTGCTCGGTGCCTTGCATATTGGCAATTTTAATATACTTAGTCCTCATTGTTTCGCGAATGCGATCGGGCCTCCACGTTGCTAGCGACCTATGCCTAGTTCCATTCCTACAGGACCACCTGGGAAGTATACCTTTTCAAACAAAAAAAGAATTTTCCAAATTGGTCCAAGCGTCTTCGAGTAATCGGGGAACACATAAAAAAAAGATTCCGACAAATTGGGAACCTCCAACTTTTTTGGAAGTCGGTTAAAAAGCAGCCCGATCCGTCCAGTGATTTGAGCTGTTCGTTGATAAATCAGTCAGTCACCTTTTCCTTTTTGTATTTAGTAAGAAGAAGACAGATATAGCTGAATAGAATGGCATAGTCCAAATTGCTCTTTATACTAGTTACTTTTTTACTTAGTAAGGCGCATCGTAATAAATCTAGATAGTAGTTTCTAGAAATTTATTTTCGATAATTCAATAGAACATGAAACGGGTTTCCATAAAAGCAATTCCAACAAATGTCTCGGCATCTTGAATGATGAGTCTGCAAAGACATTACACGATGCTATTTGTTTTGTTCAGCCAATAAAATGCAAATATTAAATTCTGCTGAGTTTCTTGCTGATGCTTCTCGTTTGGAACGATATTCCGAACCAGCACTGGTAGCATGGGCAGGAGATAAAAGTTTTATCCCCCGATTTTATCCACTGACAGGGGATAAAATTATCTTTTCCCTATGCTAAAGCATTGCGACAGAGGAGAAGGCGATGTAGGTATATCTCTATAAGTAAATCCACTGAGTGTTATTTCCACCGCTGTGCCCATGTTCGACGGGTGGATAAAGCTAAGCGAGGGGATAAACGTTTTATCCTTTTCCCGGGGATAAAATTTCTCCCGTCCATGCTGCCAGGGCTGTGGTAGATTAATCACTTGACGATTCAAAAGTACTTTATAAAAGTTTATTTAAATAAAAAGATATTTCTATTTAGGTATATCACAAAAACCAATATCGTTATACTTAATTTCTACTTATATTACAAAAATCAATATCGTTATACTTAAATAAGTAATTGCCTACTAAACGATCGGAACTGAAGCATGTCTAATCTTATCCTAATTAAAATTCATTGTTATTTTACAGCGCACGGTTCTAAACGCCGCTACATTAATTTTAATGATCATCTTGGCTCGCATGTACACGACGGAATTATGTACCTAGCAACGATTGGTATGGTTTTGATGGCGAATTTAGACTTGTTCTTGCTCGGTTACTAAAAGGCGCTCTATGTACTAGTACATTCAAAGGACTGTACTAGTTCGCACTTCTAGCACAGACTAAATAGGTCCACAAGGAACGAAGTACTAAATGAACGATGTACTAATAATTGTCTGTTTGCTTGTTTCGCATTGCATTATTTCGCAGAGCCTTGGCTTGGCTCTGAACGAAGTACTATTTATGGCTCAGTTAGACAAGGAGTGTTTCTCGAATATGAACTAAATTGACACTGATATCTGAGCATTGCTTAGTGTAATAAATATGGTTGAGCGAAACAACGGCTGGATCATGCGTCATGCTCGTGAACGGGTGCCACCAACGGGAATGGGTCTGCTTTGTCTGCCCGTCTTAACATGTATTGAAGTATGTACCTACGTTTGCATTTTTGAAACTTCATTGCGGAAACACTATACGTATAGTATAGTTTTTTTACCGATTGTAAAAAAAAATTTTTTTTGAAAAGAGCAACTGCTGAGTTTCTTTTCGGCTCTTCTCGGCAGAATCTGCATTCCGAACCGGTGGTAGATTTATGACGTTTTATAAGAGCTACAAGTTGGCCTACATGAAATAAATAAATTTTGATTTTGATTTTTTTGATTTTAATGTTTAATCACGGGCGACAATTGTATGGAAAGTTTTCGCATAGGATAATCGCAAACTATTTCTTGCCGCTCGCATTATACAAACTCTTCTTGTGTAACTGACACCTTAAACATACAGAATAGTTCGTCCTAGTTCAGTTTCGGGAATTCATCCTAATAGTTCTTAGTACATGCACTACGCGGCTGAGTCTTTGGGCCTACTCGGGTGAATTTGCACTTCTCCGACGATATGTGTCTGTTAAATCTATGGCCCAAAGCAGAACATAATGTAAAAAAGTAATAAAAATCTTTATTCGAGGGAGGCGCCCGTAGAAGTGAAAAGTGAGCAAAAAGAAATTGTTTTAACTTAACTAACTTGTATTAACTTCAAATTCAATCATCAAAGTTCAAATTAGCCGAGGAAATTTGCATGTCTGACAGTTCTCGAAAGAGTTCTTAAAGTTGTATGAAACCTGCCAGTCCGCACTTTGCCAGCGTGGTGGACTAAGCCCTTCTCAATGAATGAATGAATGAATGAATGAACGAATGAACGAATGAACGAATGATCGAATGAAGGAATGAATGATTGAATGAATAATTGCATGAATGAATGAACCTAACATTCTAACTCCGCCTGTAGACTGAAGTTCACGCATTGTTCATCTACAACAACAAACACGTGTAAGTGAAGCGAAGCAACCATTACTTTCAGCCATCATTAGTGTGGACAGACAGACTGATGGATTGTTTACTGTCCTAGTGCTATTGGGGAGTGGGGCAGATAAATGACGCGTTAGAAATAAAATAATAGAGTAGGTAACTTTGTTTCAAAATAGCAAATGTTGCTTTACGGATATCTAGGACTTCAGAGATTTCAGGTGTGGTAAACTCAGTGCCGGTTTTACCTATGGTGCAGGGTGTGCAACGCATACGGGCGCAGGGTTTTAGGGGACGCCGCGCTGAGCCGCGCTTGCTTGCTTCCCGACATTATTTAAAATTGCACCATATTTTGCACCTGAATTTCCTTTCACTGGTGAAAATATAACTTTAAGTCAAAAGGTATTCTTGTATTGTAAGTATTTCATTTTGGCCGCGCGTCTACTAGAGGGCGCCAAGATATAGATTGCACATGGGCGCTACATGGGCTAGAGCCGCCTCTGGGTAAACTGGTTTTCGAGAAGATGCACTAAAACTAAATAGAGAATGTGCTATTTATAATCTACTACCTGATGCCGGCGATTTTGTTCGCGTGGATTGAAATTTTTCAATTCCCGCGGGAACTCTCTTATTTTCCGTGATAATAAAGTAACTTGTGTGTTAATCTATCTTTTTTCCAAATTTCAGCCAAATTGGTTCAGTCGTCGTAGTGGTGTGATTGAGTAACAAACATTCATCCTTCCATACTTCGAAACTTTCGCAGTTATAATGTTAAAAGTAGGAAGTATGATATAAATGACCAGGATTTTTTCGATTCTTTTGGATCTATGTACCTATTTACTATAGGTACTTAGCGCCGATTTCAACAAAGTCCAGTGAAGTTTATTCGAGGAATAAATTGAGCGTTTTAACAGTATATTAAAAACCTGCAAAAATATTCTTGGATCGGCTGAAATCGGCCCTTATTCTATTTAAAAACCAGTGGCGCAAACAAGTAACAAAATTTCACCCTCGTAGTGGAAAATAACGAACGTTACGTAACACTTGGGGACAATGCTATTCCGAGTAGGAAAGTTTAACGCTTGCCTAACTTAAGTCAGTGAATTTATATACTTACTAAGTTGGTGCCCGCGACTTCGTTTGCGTGGATATTGCTTTCGTTTTCCAATTCCCGCGGGGACTCTTTAATTTTCCGGGATAAAATGTAGCGTATGTGTTATCCTGGATGTGAGCTTGTGAGCTATCTCTATTCCTTTGCCGCCCCTAAAATCTACCTTAGGGCGGCAGATTTAAAACCAAACTCTCTCCGCCTACGTCAGACATTTTGTAGGTCCGATAATAATCGGACCGATTATTTCGCTGACTTTTATCATAGACTAGCTTTTGCTCCCGCGACTTCGTCCGCGTGGAATTAGGTTTTGGGGTGGAATTTTCAAAAACTGTGACACACGTACTTCTTAATTTTTAACTGAAAGCTCAAATACCAACTTTGATGGAAACAGCTTGAAAAATGACGGACTTTCATATAAACTTCCATCCCCTATTTAAACCCCTTAGGGGTGGAATTTCGAATAATCCTTTCTTAGTGTGCGCCTGCGTCATAAAAGGAACCAACTGTAAAAATTTCAAGTTTCTAACTTCAGTAGTTTAGGCTGTGCGTTGATATCTCAATCAGTCAGTCAGTCAGTCAGGACTTTGAATTTTATATATATAGATTTTGTGTGTGATTTTGACCGACTTTTTATAGGACGTATGCGTTTCAATATTGAAATCTGTATGATTAATTTTTTGCCGACCAAAATCGGTCACCGATTATCGGACGTGGGCGCCTGCACTAAGAACTATATTTTTTACGCATTGTGGCAAAATAGATAGTGGCTAGTAATGTAAATAAACTAAACAAAATGTAAATGCATATTTGCTCATGTTGTCAGCATCAAAGAGTAATCTCTTTTTACATTGAAGTTTGTATATTTCCTCATAGCCGGAGAGCATGTAGAAAATTTCGAGGAGTTGCTTAATAAAGTTCCTTGGTGGTGTTTCTCTTTCTGCGTTGTCCAACCAGACCGCAGATCTCTGCGGTCTGGTTAAAAATCTCACTTTTAACTCACATTGACATCTGTCAATGTGAGTTAAAAGTGAGATTTTTAAAATGCCCAATATTTTTTGAGCTACGCTGGAAATACTTAGGTAAACTGGGTTGCATATTCCAGTCTTCCCCCATGATTTAAGTTAAGGGTCTTTGGAAAACGGTTGAATTGTTGAAACTGCATAAAGTAATTTTTTTGGTAGTCTTACCTTTGGCGATTATCTTATTTTAACCACTTACTAATTAATTATGAATTCTATAGTTATAGCAGTTATTACTAGCGAAGGTTATTAAGGACAGTATATTTTTCTTGAACAAGTCTCCGTTTGGTGTTTGTGTTCTCTTGTATGATAAGTTGGATTAAGTCATATTTTTAGAATTACGCATGTGTCTCAGATAAACGAGCTTTTTCCTTTGCACACTTTATCAAATGCCTCTTAAAATCTTCCCATGAGCTCTCGGGGCATCAGGTCAAGATGTTCCTTCTCTGTAATAAAACATGCCAAGATGTTGAAACGTGTTTCGTGTTCTCATTTTTATATGTTTGTTTGATAAAACTGACACATATATTACAAATTTTGAAGTATATTTTAAAAATATTATTAGGTATTAACAAAAGAATTATCATGAATATCTTTGTGATTATACTAAAGATCCTTCTTATTCGGCAATTTATGTAATAATTTCGGTAAGTTATTTACTAACGCTACTATTAAAAATGCCTAAATAGGGTACAGTTAGCTTCTCAAATAGACGATACGATAAGAGACACATAATATACCGTACCGTAAGGGTTACTATCGCTCTAGCAGGTAACTTTGGCTCAAATTAAAAAAAAAGTAATTTAATAATAAATGAAAAGAGTTTTTAAGTTTTTGTTAAATTTCAGTAGCAAGGCTGTTGGAATGTTTATTTTTGTTCGTTTTTAATTTAAGAATTAAAGAATTTTGTATGTCGAAACCACGTCAAAAGCTTTATTATTTTATTATCTATCATTTTAATGGTTTTAATGGTTTGGCCTTTTGCTTGGTTCTGTATAGATTCTGCGCCAAAAAAATTGGCGAGCGAAAGTAAGCCTCTTCAAGGAACCACTTTGGCTCAAATAAAAAAAAACTGAACTGTTATATTTTTGATATTAAATAATTTATTAATGATTAGCTACTATCCTTATTTACCAAATAAAACCATAATAACGCTTAGACGCCAATCACAGTCCTTACACCAGAGGGATTTCTAATTATACACGGAAAAAGAAGCTAAAGTAACCCGCTCTTACGGTATTTGTTGAATGTTTGGATTATGATTGGGTTCTTAGTTCTAATGAAAGTATCCGTATTGCTCTTATGAAATAATCAAATAATTGATAGCTAGTGGACATCTCCAACGTTAGTTGGCAGAAGGCAAATCATGATTTAATAAGTAGTTGGATAATTATTAGGGACCTATATAACCGACAAACACATACATTTATGTAAATACTACCATACTTATATACTAACAGAGACGCCTAGACAGAACAAACTTATAGAGATGCTAGACTGTGAGTCGTATAGAATACTGTATTCTAACCACGTTTTTGAACTTGTCAACTAGTCTAATGAAAGGGACCGCCCAATTGCATACCGCAATTTTAATAGGTGTAGTTCTAAGCTTTATGTTTATGATTTACGGTCAGAGTCTAGTTAATATTGGCTCTTTCACAAAGATCAAAGGCCACTATTTTTTTACACTGTGGTATTATTAAGCAATGAGGCATTCACTAAACATCGCCCGCAATATTTCTCTAATGTATTTTCCCACACAAAGTATAATATTAATATAATGAAATTCCACAAAGAACGGTGTGTGCTTTTATGAAACAAAATTAATATCGAAATTCAGAAATTACTCAAGAGCCTGTAGACAATTTTGAGATGATGCTTTATCCTAGCTGAAAGTTTATTAGGTAATCTGTGTCATCTGAGTATTATAAACTAAATAAATTGCCCTGAAGCCAATATTCAATTTTGATATTTATATTAATATTATAAGTAATATTATTACAAATCTTAATTTACTTTCCAAACCAATGGCAAGTTTTGACTTGTCATAAGAGCCAAAAGTTGGTCTAGGTACATGAAATAAACCATTTTAGAATTGAATTCGTATCCAAAATGGTTAGTGTTATTTATGATTTATATAACTGGCAGTTTGACTGGCTGACTGATCTTGTTTAATATACCCCGGTAATATTCAATAACCATTATGATAAGCACTTTCTCTAAATAGCCTACGAGCTCTCAGGCTGAAGACAAAATGAATGAATGTTCTTTTATTATTTAAGTATTGTAGGTACACTGAAGTATTACAGAGATTTACTCTAATATCAATAGTTTTGAATAATTAATGTCATGATAAAATAAACGTTTTGGTCCGGGAGGTAGCGTTGCATTTTAGCTAGTGTTTTTATGCCGATCGATTGCCATCATTTTCAATAGATCTCGACTGACTCTCAAGTAAACCGACCATCAGCTCACGCACCCGCGGTGGGTGTGGTGGTGGGAGGTTGCCGAAGTGTTAAAAAAAATTAAAAATTAAGTAATAGTACGTCAGCTGATGTTTTTTTCATAAAATGTTAACATCATACTGAGCTAGAAAAAAATAGTCAGCTGTGTAGTTAGAGGTGGAAAGATCGTCAGCTGATACCGTAAAGATACACATTATTCGAGCAGTCCTTGTCGGGGAAAAAAGGGAGGAACACATAAAAAAAACAGGCTACATTTTACATGAACAAAATCAATATGACGGATTGAAGGTTGCAAAGGTTAATGTTATATTATATCCAAGTTTCCGTAGTCAGGTTATAATTTTAAAACTATTTTCTTGGAATGAGAGTACGGACTCTAGTGACTTAGATATCTCGAGGCTTTGATATCGGTGTGATAGGCGGCCACGGCTACGAGCCGAGTACAACTGTATAACGTGGCCATTTAATTGTGAACCCTAAAGTATTATTGTGTTCTAAAAAATTACTTATATTTCAGTGGGTTTTATGAAGAGGCGCGGTTCAAGCTACGCTGGTAATGACGAGATAACATTCGCTTGTGTTTTCATAGAATGTCTTTGAATTTTTTTGTTTGGATGTTGCTTCTTTGTTTGCAACCTTCAATTTGTTGGTATAACTTTTATACATTACTAGCTTTTGCCCGCGACTTCGGCTGCGTGACTTAGGTTACTGTTTTTCCGGGGTAAAAGGTCACTTTCCTTGCCATCGAAAACCCGTTCAATACAAAATGTATGAGAAAATGAAATTTTTTCATAATTTTTTTTTCTCGTGAATTTTTCATATATCTTAATAGTTGTTCTGCTATTCGGGACGGAGACAAATCCAATGAATTAAAACCATGAAAATCCGTCCAGCCGTTCAGCAGTTCTTTTTTTTTTTTTTTTTAATTCTATGACAAGATAGCCCTTGACTGCGATCTCACCTGGTGGTGGTTCTAGAGTTATAAGTATTCGAACAAACCCGACTTTGTTTTATATTTTGAAGATATTATATGCTTTAAAACTGCCTCGTAGGTGTTATGGTTATAGGTAGTTCCTGGAATTGCTGTAACTTTTACCTATACCATTTTTGGATCGACGTGTTTATTTATTTTAGAAATTCTCATTAGCAGTGAAGAGTCGGGGACATTTTTATCGATAATATCGCAATCCGTTATTGCGAAACTTTGTGATACTTTATCGCATCATTATCGCAGCACTGGGTAACAATGCGTAATTTGTAAGTGCTAACACAAAATGTAGTAAAAATAGATAAGTATCGCAAAACGCAAGCAAGCAACCTTTGAGCTTGAATGCGTCGGTGTGCTAAAGGTGAAAAACGCTGCAAAGAAACTTTTGTCGTTAGCTAAGTAAGTACCATCTCAAAGACGCAAAGTTTCCTCCTGTACATCCTTAGCACGAGTTTGCACTCGACAGTGTTGATAGAATTTTGGGACCTATCAAACACATACCCGTATTATTATCAGCCTAAAATGGCACTAGGTACATGTCGCTGGCTGTCGATGGATTTTGAGCCTCAAAATGAGGCTGCAGTTTGAAGAGGATAGAAAGACGGTTTTAGAAGAGCTGGGATGTGACAGGGGTATAGAACCTCATAAAGATTAATCTATGTATTGCGTTATGAGAATCAATAGACAAACGAGCAAGTAATGAGAAGAAAGGCTAAAGAGGAAAGTATTAGTTATATTGGTAGGCCAATGAGATAAGTTTAGAGGTAGGAAAGGCTTTAGCTGATAAGATTGCGGCGTTATCCACTTTTCCAGTACATTTTACTTCGACGTTATGACCTCGAAATCTATCAACGTTTTCGAGGTGTACAAACTCATCCTAACCCTGTTGGACGTCATTAAAATGCTAACCGAACTCGAATTTACATTTCTAACGATCTTTTTCACGCTACGCGCCCCTGATTTGATTTTCACAAAGTTTTTCAATACAAACTTATTAAGACTAAAATATACGGTGAAGAAAAAATCGAAGCGCCACTTACAGGAAAATATAATTTATACTCAAACTTTCTGAGGCGATGGTTTTTAAAGAACATTTGGTATGGAAAAAGGAAAAGTGTTATTCAACGAGGGTTCCGTACTATGGAAGGAAACATTCGTCATATTACAAACATCTATCATTTCTATCGGTTTACATGATTCTTAATTCCACTACACTACTAGATGATGCCTGCGACTTTACAGTTTTACAATTCTCTATCTTTAATTTTCCGGGATAAAATGTAGCCCATGTGTTAATCCTGGCTATGAGCTATCTCTCATAACCAGGATTTATGTACTATCTATTTATAATATTAGTGTGACTATAGTGGACTATAGTCCAGCTGTGGACGTCTATCGGTAGTATCGGTACGCCAGAATGCCTACAGATCTGTCTATTAAAAAAAAGAAAAAGTATAATTTTTCTATGCTTTCAAAACGCTCTGCTGTAATCTTTTGCAGATTCGTGCCGTAGATATTACTATATACATTGGAATCTTCTATTATTATATAGAAATGTCAGCCATTATAATAATATGCACTGTGACACAAATAGTTACTTACCCTCAGGAATTCTATTGCAGTTTCTAGGTCACACGGATCGTTATACTACCATTCACTGGATAAAGAGTAGCTAAGCTTGAACTTGATTCCAAAGGAATTGGTAGATTTATCTAAATATATAAAAGGCAAAGGTGACTGACTGACTGATCTATCAACGCACAGCTCAAACCATTGGACGGATCGAGCTGTTTGGCATACAGATAGCTATTATGACGTATGCATCCGCTAAGAAAGGATTTTTGAAAATTCAGCCTCTAAGGGGATCAAATAGGGGTTGGAAAAATCGAACTTAACGTGAGCGAAGCCGCGGGAAAAAGCTAGTCATTACATAAATTTAAACAGTGCGTCAAGACACATTTAATAAGTAGAAGTTATTACGCAGTTAATGAATTCCTTAATGACAAAGTTGCTTGGAGCCAATCTGCTTTGCTTCAGCTGTGCACAAGATAAATAAGTTGTACGTATTGTATTGTAACATTTTTTGTTTTGAAAAGAGCATCTTCATCAAGAGTTTCTTGCCGGCTCTTCTCAGCAGAATCAGCATTCCGAACCAGTGGTAGATCCTCGACTTATCATAAGAGCCACAAGTTGGCCTACATGAAATTAATAATTTTGAATTTGAATTTTGCGATTTGGATGAAATATCTATTATTTTTTTCCAATTCAAATTCGGAACCCTCTGTGCGCGAATATGACTCGCACTTGGCTGGTTATGATGTTTCAGGTGCGAAATACTAGGCTCTTGACCCGATAACCGCCGGATACTCCGCCTTTTGATAATAATTTATTTGAACACTTAGCAAGTAAAATTAAATCATTATTCGAACACGCCTGCATATCAATTAATTGTTATTACCTGTTATTACCTATTTCCGTGGATGGAACTATTATTTCCAAACTTACCTATTTCTAAACAAAATATAATGTATCTATTCGTAATTCGTATTATATCTAACAGCCATTATATGTTGAATATGTTGGTAATATTCAAATGTTAATCGTTTTATCGCTTCGCTCACGTTATGTCCGATTTTTAAAACCATAGAAATAGAACTATTTCTTGAAACAAAACGAGGAAGAAAGTAAAAAACAAAATTAATAGCAATGTTTATTTCGGTTATAATCTTTATGGTGTGGATAAAATAATGGTGGAAATAGGGAGAGAGATTTAAAAAACAGAGAAATTTAAAATCAGTTAATATTTTTATTATAAATGCGAAATTGTATTGGTTTGTCTTCCAATCACGCAGCAACAAAGCAACGAGTCGACCAAAAGCTAACGTTTTATATAGCATGTTTATCATGTACTACAAACTTCAGCGGGTGTATAATTGGTGGATGCGGATGCTTATGTAACGCTTTATCTAGCTCCGCAGCCACTCTGTTACCCAAGTGTAGATCTGTCAGAGTGAAGAGACGAATAACCCGTCGCTGCAGTTTCGGAGAAACAGGGAGAAGCAGCGTAACTGTATTATTCACAAGTCTTTGTCTTTGCTCGTCACATTGTAAAACCTTGTTATAGAAATCCGCGGCTGGTTCCAGGTCTACCGCATTGGACTCGTACAGAACAAACTTCTCCTTAGGTCGACTGGGCTCTACATATGGGACTGGTCCGTTAAATGAATTGGGATAGTAATTCGGTGCATCCTTCATATTTTCTCTCACTGGTGGTCTACCGTCGCGATTGTAAACCTTCCAGTACAATGGTTTGTTAACGTCGATTCTATTGTGGTTCACGCCCAAACGATACACTTGGGTATCCCGGTAAGCTGACCTTCTTGCTCTATACAAGTCATCCATCGCGCCCCGTATGCCGGGTACTAAGTGTCCAGGATTATATGCACTTAGCTCCGCCCCTCTAAAGAAGTTGTCTGGATTCCGCGTTAATGTGAGACAACCTATAGGGACAGTCTTATAAGTCCCTTTTTTCCATAATCTCGTGACATCGAATGGATCATAATCTAGTTTAGTAATGTCTTCCAATCGCAGAATATCCATTTCCAAAGTCCATGATGGGTAGTGCTTCTTTTCGATGGCGTTATACAAATCTCTGCTGAAATAATCTGGATCTCGGCCCTGGATGGCTTCCGCTTGTTCCGTTGAAAGATTTTCAATACCTTGTTTAGTTCTAAAATTGAATCTAACAAAATAACGTTTACCATATTTGTTATAAACTTCAAAAGTGTGAACAGCGAATCCATTTATTTTTCGGTAACCATTTGGAATTCCGAAATCGGACAGCAGCCACAATTGTGCGTGCACAGTGACAGGCTTTTTTGTGATGAAGTCCCAACGCATTGTCTGGTCTACAAGATTAGTTTTCGGATTCCTTTTTACGGAGTGAACGAAAGATGCGAAATGGATTGGATCTTTAAAAAAAAAGATGGGAAAGCTAATGCATACTAAATCAAGGTTTCCTTCCTTTGAGTAGAACTTGATAGCCATACCTCTATGCTCTCTGACAAGATCGCTGCCACCAAGATTAGGAGTAACTGGCGAAAACCGAGCCGCTATCGGTGTTTTCTTACCGATTCCGTTGAACACGTCGGCCTTTGTATACTCAGACACGTCGTGGGTCACTTCAAAATATCCAAAAGCACCAGCTCCTTTAGCGTGAACAACTCTTTCAGGAATTCTTTCGGCAATGTTGTGAGTTTGAGTGTCTATGAAGAATTGATTCGAAAATGCATCCGAATTAATTGTGACAGTCTCTCTGATGTCTACAAGTTTCCCTGCGCTTGTAGTCAGTATTCCTATAGGCCCCTGTAATGGATCAAAAATATTTTAAAGTAAATTGTGAAAAAAAAAATAGTATTATGAAAAGTTGAAGTTTCTTTTGTTCATCTGATCTGAAATTCGGACAAGGGTTACTAAATCCCTAAAACAGGATATTTCTATAAATAAGATCAAATACTCCTAAATCGAACAATATAAAGCTCCAAAAAAGCCCTGTATCTGTCCAAACCCACTTGATTAAATATTATGCTTTTCAAATGAGAAGACCTGAATACCATCGTCATCCGAAACTCTAAAACTCCGTTAACTTCGAAAAGTCAGAGATGCGTGGTATCGAACAAGCAAGAGAGAGAAAATGACATTTTATTGGTTAAAATACTATAATAATACTAATATAATACTATAATAATATAATACACATGGCTCCGGAAAGTCAAAGCGTGGTATTTGGACCGAAACATTTATAATATTACAAGGATTAGTAAGAATTACGAAACGAACCTTAATATGATGTAGTTTGAATTCGTATAGTTGTCGATCAGCAGGCTCCGTCATATTCAAGTATTCGTAAAGCTCATTGTCACTACACACCACATACTGAACTCCTAATACGAAGTGATATAACAATAACGCGATGCGGCCCTTCATACTTAAAAGGAACAATGCATTAAATACCACTGATCTGATCCTTTTATATTGATTGCGAAGTATTCAATATTTATAATTGTTTATTTACATTTAAATATCGAAATCCAGGTAGGATTTACGCCGATTTCATTTGCTTAGCGATTATTAACACAATTTTTACAAAATAATTATGTAGTTATTTTTTATATTATTCATCTTTATGCTAATTAACAAACTAATGATCAGCAAGTTGAAGAATATATATATGTATATAAAATATTATAACTATTTGTATTCCAATATATTTATGGTTGTTTATTGATGCCAAATCTGACCTGTTATTTACTTACGACAAGGTACAAACATGAAACGTCAATAAATTCAAATCATGTAAATTGCACGTGAATATTGAAACTTAAAAACAACTTATCTCATCGGGTCATTCAGCTGACATATAGTTCCGAAAACGTCCGCACCGGACAGTCCAGTGCTGGCAGACCCCACACTGGACATGTGGCCGAGACATGTGGAAGTCTATCTAAGATATTCATTAACTAAAGTCTACCGTCAAGTCATAAGAAGGCTCAGGATCATTCAGAAGGCGATGGAGAGAGCTATGCTCGGAGTATCCCTGCGAGATCAAATCAGAAATGAGGAGGTCCGTAGGAGAACCAAAGTCACCGACATAGTTCTGCGAGTGTCGAAACTGAAGTGGAAATGGGCGGGGCACATAGTTCGAAGAGCTGATGATCGATGGGGTCCCAAGGTGCTGGAGTGGCGACCCCGCGCCGGGAAGCGCAGTGTTGGCAGACCCCCCACCAGGTGGACCGACGACATCAAGCGAGTCGCAGGGAGCCGCTGGATTCAGGCGGCGCAAGACCGAGGCCTGTGGAGGTCCATGCAGGAGACTTATGTCCAGCAGTGGACGTCTATAAGTTGACATAGAAGAAGAAGAAGAGAAAGTCTACCAGTTGATAAAGAAGAAAAATTATATGAAAACATAATGTAGGTTCAGATACATAGTATACAGAAGTTCGTTGATGAAAACTGACTGAAACCAATGATTATTTTGTCTGAAACAGAGAGAATAATTAATGCGAAATAAAAGCCTTACAAAAAAATAGTGCTTTGTGTTACTGGACGCTTGTTGTTTGTCGTATAAAAAATACGTGTTATTTTGTACGTCGTATTTCGCAACATACAGCTTGGCTAATGGAATAGAAAAAAATAGGGGCGCTACTATTGCAGATTCATCTTGAATCTAGCAACCCAAAAAGTAACAATCAGTAACAATCCTAAAATAAACTCGCAGGTACATACATGCGGATTCTGATTGATTTTCGAGTGTTTTAGACAATTTAACTCTAAATGAATAAATATTTACGAATTCCAAACCATTTGGTCCGGGAGTCGGTAACACTTAAAAGGTACTTATCGAAAATTCTTCATGGTATTTAAATAGCCGAAAATTTTATGTTGAAAAAACAAAAAATTTTTTAATCCAAAAATATTTTACCGTTATCGCTTTTACTGCACGACGTAATCAATATTCGCAAAATATTGATTACGTCTTGCAATCAAAGGGACAGAAGCAAAAGCACAAGATGACAGGGAAACTTTATCCCTTATCGTACACTTCAAGAAGGTATGCGAGATCAGTCGGACCAAAAAAGTTATCTGCGCAATATTTTACTGAAAAAGGATGAATTTTTTTTTCGAATACACTGCATATGATCAATAATAATATGAAAAAAAATTTTTTTTTTTTTTAATTTTTCTGCTATTTAAATTAATGCATACCAAGCTTAATTTAACGTTTAATATTTAACTATCAAATCATAAAAACACCAAGCAATTACATTGCAGCCTTATTGCAGTAATTGAGTGATTACTTATGTGAGTGATTTAAATGATTATATTAGTTGTTATATTGTGAATAGTAGTTTATTTAGATTTAAGAATACCACATTGAAATAAATGAAAAGTTATAATCATACATAAAGTAATATGTAGATAAACAGTTTAATACTTGAACGAGTAATGGGTATTAAGGAATTTTTCATTATTATTTTGGGGTAACCTTAATGCGGGTGGAGGTGGCGGTGGAGGCATACTAAGTGCTCTTTTTAATCCTTCAGCTACTCTAGTTCCCAAATCTACGTCAGTGAGAGTATAAAGACGAACCACCCTTCTTTGTAACTCTGGTGGCACAGGTACTAATGACATTACCGTGGTATTCACAAGTCTTTGCTTTTGATCTTCGCTTTGTAAGAAATGATTATAGAAATCTGCCGCCGGTTGCAAATCAACTGCATTTGACTCGTAAATAATAAGTCTACTCTTGGGTCGACTGGGATCTACGTAAGGCACCGGTCCGTTAAATGAATTTGGATAGTAATTTGGGGCATCCTTCATATTCTCTCTGACTGGAGGCTTACCATCGCGGTTGTAAACCTTCCAATACATTGGTTTATTAATCTCGATTCGATTATGATTGATACCCAAACGATGAGTTTGAGTATCGCGATAGGATGATCTTCTCGCTCTAAACACAATATCCATTGGCCCAGGGATACCGGGCACTAGATTTCCGGGATTAAACGCACTTAGTTCCACATCTCTAAAATAGTTATCCGGGTTGCGGTTAAATACAACGCGTCCAATTTGTATTGTGCGATACGTGCCCTTTTTCCATAATCTTGTAAGATCGAAAGGGTCATAATCAATTCTCTTTATATCGTCTAACGTCATAAGATCCATTTCCAAATTCCAACTGGGATAGTTTTTATTTTCGATAGCATTATATAAATCCCTGCCAAAATAATCAGGATCTACAGCTTGTATAGAAGCAGCCACTTCGTCTGAAAGGAATTCTATGCCTTGATTGGTGATAAAATTAAATCTGACGTAATACTTATCACCGTGCCTATTGTTAATTTCATAAGTGTGAATTGCGAACTGGTTCATTTTTCGATAACCATTTGGAAGGCCGAAATCAGATTGAACCCATAATTGTCCATGCACATTATCTGGCCTTTTAGTGACAAAGTCCCAACGCATTGTAGGGTCAAATAGATGTGTCCTAGGGTTTCTTTTCGCAGAGCGGATAAAGGGTCCGAAATCAATTGGGTCTCTGTAGAAGAATACTGGTAGATTAATACATAAAAAATCCAGATTTCCTTCCCTTGTATAGAACTTTATAGCCAACCCCTTCTGCTCTCTGGTAACATCGCTTCCACCTTTATTTTGGGCTGCAACAGAAAAGCGCCCGAATACGGGTGTTTTCTTTCCAACGCCGTTAAATACATCGGCTTTTGTATATTGCGATACATCATTAGTCACTTCAAAATATCCGTGGGCACCGTTTCCTTTTGCATGTACAACTCTTTCAGGAATTCTTTCGTCGTTGCTATGAGTGAGGTCGTCTATAAAGAATTGGTTTGAAAAAGCGTCAGAATTCATTGTGGTAGTTTCTCGAATTTCTACAATCTTCCCTGCACTTGTTGTGAGTATTCCTATGGGTTTCTGTAAATGAAAATACGTATTGTTACTTCAGTTTGACCCATTTATCCATCCACGCTTTAAAACTTAACACAATTTTTCTTATATATAGCCTTATATTTATTTAGTGTGAGATATTCACTTATCAATGTACTATTTTATTCATCTCTCATTCGAGGGGAGACCCCCGATCTTATGACCTACATGACCTACACAGCCGTGCTGAAATTTAGAACTATTAGTTTATTTTAACCCTAGACTATTAATTCTGGGTATCTGCTATCTCCATTCCTCAGCCAAATCGGTTCATTCGTTGTGGCGTGAAGGAGTAACAAACATTCACACACCTATAAACTTTCGCATTTATAATATTACTGTGATTTTGTATATTTAAGTCAACTCTTCTCGTTTATGCCCTAGCTTCCCGCTCGGGTTCCTAATTTATTTATATTATAAGTATATATTTACGAACCGGATGTCGCAGTCTAAATTCGACCAGCTGTCGACGTGCAGGTTCCGTCCTATTGAGGTACTCGTAAAGTTCATGATCACTACTACACACCACATGATTTACTCCCAACAAAAAGCTGTATAAAAAAATAAACAGTATGTGGCCCTTCATTCTGAAAAGGGTTGTGCATCATAATTCCACTGACCTTTACTTTTATATGCCCTAGACAATTATTATTACTTAATAATTATATAAATGATTGATTACTGATTAGGAGGGAAATCGACAGAATTTTTTTGTAAATAATTTCAAACGTCCGATATTATTTGTTGTTACTTAAGTCCGCAACAGCAACTAGGTGATGCCCGCGACTTCGTCCGCGTGGACGATTTCGCGGACAGATTTTTAATTCCCGGGATTAAATGTGGCCTGTTTTAATTCTGGGTATGAGCTGTCTCCATTCTCAGCCAAATCAGTTCAGTTCGTTCGTGAAGGAGCAACGAACATACACACATACATACAAACTTTCGCCTTTTTAACAAGATCTTTGTGTGACTGTGTAGAAGTCTGTACAATCAATGTACCTACAATCTATGTCTCTAATCTCTACAATCTACGTGGACTTATATTACTTGGAGAAGACGAAGAAAAGTAATACCACCACACAGGTATAAATAAATAAATAATATATGATCAAACGAACTTGCAAAGTGAAGTTCGATCGATATTATATGAGTACGCTTCATTCGAAGATATAGTCTAAAAACATGAGGTGCTTTCAGTGACATAGAAAGACGTCTTAGACACTTTTTTGATTTCTGTATTTGATGTACTATACATATGTATAAAATAAATATGACGGGTGTTACATCTAATTTTAATTTTTTACAGTTTTTAAACATTTTTCTTGTTAGGTACCACGGTGGCAAAAAAAAAAAAACGAAAAAGGGTAACAAATAACAATATTTTTTTATTTACCATAAAAACAATATAACAACATAGGTATGAATAGTTGACCAAACCTAGTTGGCATGTATCGACGCAGATAGAAAAGGATAAAGTATCTAATTAAAGAGGAAATTATTTACAGCCGATTAGTATCTAATCATTGTATAGATTAGTGCTGTTTAATTGTGCATTGCATTTTCTTATACTTGTTCTTACGATGTCTTAGTATCTTTATCGCGCATGGCGATAGACGTGGTCGAGTTTCTAGTGCCATTTCCAACCCTGCTGCAACCTTCATTCCTAATTGCGGGACTGCCAGAGATAACAGGCGTATTACTCTTTGTTGCATATACGGAGATATTGCCACCAAGGTTTGCACTGTGTTATTAACGAGCCTCTGTCTCTGACCGTCATCACAAAGGTAATGGTTGTAGAAGTACGCTGTTGGTTCCAAATCTATTGCGTTTGCCTCTAAAACTGTGAATCTTTTCTTTGGCTTCGCAGCATCTATATAAGGAACCGGGCCGTTAAAGGAATTTGGGTAATAATTTGGTGCATCTTTCATGTTTTCTCCTACCGGAGGTTTCCCGTCTCGATTGTAGACTTTCCAATATAGAGGTTCATTCACTTTTATTCTATTGTGATTAATACTTAAACGATACGCTTGAGTGTCGCGGTACGATGATCGTCTAGTTCGGAATAAATTATCCACTGGTCCTGGAATACCAGGTACTAGATTGGCTGGATTAAACGCACTCATTTCTACAGTTCTAAAGAAATTATCTGGATTCTTGTTCAACACTAAGCGGCCAATGGGTATAGTGTGGTAAGTTCCCTTTTTCCACAGTCTGGTAACATCAAATGGATCATAATCGATACGTTTGATGGTTTGGAATGACATAACATCCATTTCCAAGTTCCAAGCTGGATAATTTTTATTCTCTATAGCGTTATATAGGTCTCTGTTGTAGTAGTCTGGGTCTTGACCCCCAATATCCCGCGCTTCTTCTGTTGTAAGAATTTCAACTCCCTGTTCAGTTCTCCAATTGAATCTAACGAAATAAATGTCTCCATGTTTATTATATATTTCAAACGCATGAATCGCAAAGTAATCCATTTTTCTATAACCATTTGGTATTCCGTAATCAGATAATATATACAGAAATGAAGTTAAAGTTTCTGGTTTCTTGGTTACGAAATCCCATCGAGTTGTAAAGTCAAACAGATTGGTTTTAGGATTTCGTTTCATAGCGTGAATGAAATTCGGAAAGTCTATTGGATCTCTGTGAAAGAAAACAGGTGTACTGAGGCATAATAGGTCCCAATTACCTTCTTTTGTGTAAAATTTGACTGAAAATCCTTTTATGTCCCTCGCGGCATCATTACCTCCGAGATTTTGTAATACTGAAGATACACGAACAAAAACTGGAGTCTTTTTCCCAATACCGTTCAGTACATCAGCTTTTGTATATTTGGAAATATCGTGCGTTACTTCAAAGTAACCGAATGCACCACCACCTTTAGCGTGCACGATTCTCTCAGGAATTCTTTCATCATTCAAGTGAGTCACTAAATCTATGTGGTGTTGGTTTGAGAATGCGTCAGAGTTTAATGTAACAGTCTCTCTAATCTCTACTAACTTTCCCGAGCTTGTAGTGAGTAGACCTATCGGTCTCTGAAAATAGACAAAAAATACTTTATAAAACGCGAAAATCCCAAAGTGACGACAAGCAGCACCGGAAAGCGCATTCGTGGCAGACCTCTCCACTAGATGGATCAACGACATGAGATGAACTGCATTGGTGCTGGTCACAGGCGGTACAAGACCGAGTCCTGTGAATTCATGCAAGAGAACTTTGTTCAACAATGGAACTCTATTGGTCGACTGGATAAGTTCATTTTTTTACATGAAATTAGTTAAGTACATACCTACTATTCTTCTAGTTAAACTTTCATGAAAATTCGTTAAAATTTTGCAAAAAAATTACTAAAATAGTTTTTTTAAAGAGCAACCGCCGAGTTTCTTGCTGGTTTTTCTCGGTTGGAACGGCATTCCGAACCAGTGGTAGATTCATTAAACGATTCGAAAAAACTTTGTAAAAGTTTATTTGAATAAAAAAATTTTTTTCTTCTTATCACTACCAGAGGACAAAGGAAGCAGAATTCTATTCTATTCTATTATATAGTGAGTACAGCAATTGACGTACTGGGTGAGCGTTCCGGAATTCGTAAATTTGACATGTCGCCGGATCTGTTACATTCAGATACTCAAAGAACTTGTCACTGCACAACACATTAGGCGCTTGAACAACGAACAACCAAAAAACGTTAATTTTACTACGTTGCATTATTGGAATAAAGTTGAAATCATTCTTTACTGTGATATTATATGAGTTGGGCGCGTCTGCTGTATAAGTAATCGACGCCAACGCCTTGAATAATAGGGAGTGAAATCGAAGCATCAAGTAGCTAATCGATGTAAACGATCGCTTGTTATTCTTATAAGAGTTTGGAGTTCCGCTGGCAATTTGTTTTTTTTTTATGTCTAAGTATGCCTAAGTATGTCATGCTCACTTAAACATTTCTGTGGTGGTGTCGTATGGTACGGGTTGTTACGTTCCCTCAAATATGGTTGAGCGAAGCAATGGCTGGATCATGCGTCGTACTCGTGAACGGGTGCCACCAACGGGAATGGGTCTGCTTTGTGCTGCCCATCTTAACGTGAGTTAGGTTGTGGTAGGTGTGCATTTTTGAAACTTCTTTGTGGAAACACTGTGTGCATAGCCTAGTTTTGTTAACCATTGTAAAATTTTTTGAAAAGAGCAACTGCTGAGTTTCTTGCCGGCTCTTCTCAGCAGAATCTGCATTCCGAACCGGTGGTAGATTTTGACGTGTCATAAGAGCTACAAGTTGGCCTACGTGAAATAAATAAATTTTGATTTTGATTTTATTCTTCACAAGATGACACTCGCGATTTCGTCCGCGTGCAATAAGGTATTTTTGATTCTCTGCACTCTTTCATTTTCCGTGATCTATATGCTAATCCTGGGTATGAGCTATCTCTATTCCGAATTAGCGCCAAATCGGATCATTCATTGTGGCGTGAAGAAGTAACAAAAGTTTTTCCTGCTCCTCCAAATAAGCGTAAAGCTTATGTTAGGCGTGGTACAAAAATAGTGCAACCGATGGTGATTTGTTCGATGTCTGAGAATCTTCGTAATGGTTGAACGGATTTTGGCGGAACTTTTACAGGCAGCTTGGGTAATTCCAAACAGTTAACATGGGATTTTTAAAAACCTTAATCCACGCGGGTGAAGTGCGGCTATTAGGTATCAGCTCGGCTACCTTATATCAAAACCCAGTAAGGGACATTTTTCAAAAAATGTTTTTAAGCTATTGCATAGCTTCTATCGCGGGCCAGCGTGGAGACCGAATCCAGAAATTCCGTAACATAACCTGACACGGGACTCCTCTACGGTGCAATGTAAAATATGCAATAGCTTTACCGCGGCAGTCCCCGAGTGCCACACGTCTTTTTTTCCATAATTCTTACTTTCATGTCCCGTTGCATTGTATAAACACCAGTTTCATAATCTTGAAAATGACGGAGATTTTTATACCTCTAAACCTGGGAAGTGTACTAGAGACAGTCATTAAACCAATTAAAAACTTAGTAAGACGTGTTGACAAATTTTATTTTAAGTATTTATTGAGTTTTGATATGGGGCAGCCGAGGTATAATTCATTAAAAAGAAACAATTTGACCCGTGACCCATTTCCGTCTTCATGCCACGCGGGTCAATAACACCCTCGCCAGACCAATTTGAACCTTAAAGTGACCAACTAAAATGCATAGTCCAGATTATTTAGATATTACTTACTTAAATAGATTTCCCGAGACATTTGTCTATGCGAGTTATTGATTCTATGCACGGGGCGCAACGATTGCGATTGTGTTTCTATGATCGAAGGCGATGAGTTTGAGATATTTGGAGTTTTTTTTTTATATAAAGAATATTAGCCAAGTTGAAGTTGACTAATATCCTCCTATCCCTTCCATATAAGCGGAAAGCTTGTGCTAGGAGTGGGTACGACAATAGTGCAACGGGTGGGATTCGAACCTGCGACCATTTAGTTTTCAGTCCGCACTTTTAACCGTTGGGCTATTGAGGCTTCGAATTATAAAACTAAAAAAAATATACGATAAACTAGATATTATGCAAAAATATAAAACCACTTATAGGTTGCCACTAGGGAATGCAATCTCGATCTCGCGAGATCTCGTTTTCGCGAGATCTCGGCCTTTTTTAGCGAGATTGATCTCGGACGAAAAAAGGGCGAGATCTCGCGAGATTAACGAGATTGCACTCGAGCATAAAAAAGTCTTATTTGAAGTGCGGACTGACACGGACGGAGTTGCGACCTGTCGGTTTCGTTCAGTGGGCGAATTAATTTTTAAATTACTAAAAGATTTTCGTTTGATATTAGAAGAGAAGACTTTTTTGGTGGAAGGTTGTTTTTTTCATTTGTTATTTCAAATTCAAAATTTATTTATTTCATGTAGGCCAAGTTGTAGCTCTTATGACACGTCATAAATCTACCACCGGTTCGGAATGCAGATTCTGCTCAGAAAACCCGGCAAGAAACTCAGCAGTTGCTTTTCAAAAAATAAAAAATAATTTTTTTTACAATAAGTAACCAAACTGTGCTATGTATACAGTGCTTCCACAGTGATTGATAGATACGTACGTCAAAGTCTACTACTTAGAAGTTTATTAAAAAATTATACACAATTTGATGCAAAAAAATTCGTGAAAATAAATGTTATCTTATAATACTTATAATTTTTATTGTTTTTTTTTCTAATTTATTCAAATATTGAGATAATTTGCAAAAAAAAAAACACACAAAACTGCCAATCTCGCGAGATCTCGAAATTGGCGAGATCTCGCAGTATTGTTATTTACAATCTCGCGAGATCTCGCTTGAGCCCCAATCTCGCGAGATTTGCATTCCCTAGTTGCCACAATATGCTTAGATCTATTTGAAAAGCATGATAAACTAACACACAACTAAAATACCTACCCATTACCTACCTATTCCAGTGGATTGTTTCATGATCCATCCCATATTAAGATCGCAAACCTGTTTTATGCTCGTAATAATTAAAAATAGCTAAGCACGAATTTGACCCGTGACCCATTTCTGTCTTCTTGCCACGCGGGTCAATAATACACTCACCAGACAATTTTAAACCTTAAAACCACGTACTACAAGAAAAAGTTTCAAAAATGGTAGGTACCCTACCGAGAAAATTCATGTTAATTTTTAACCGACTTCAAAAAAAAGAGGAGGTTCTCAATTCGACGCGTATGTTTTTTTTTTTTTTTTTTTTTATTTTTTTTTTTTTTTTTGGCGATGTTACTCCATAACTCCGTCAAATCTGAACCGATTTTAATAAATTTTTTTTATTTGAAAGGGTATATCGTCAGGTTGGTCCCATTTAAGTTTGGTGAAGATCTGATGAATATCTTCGGAGATGGAGGACGGAACTCCTCAATAAATAAGAGCAAATCGCTCGTGATCAGAGTATGTGTAGGATTTTAACCATGCATTCTTCATAGCATACATACATAATGCTTTTCTATTCGGCATTTCAATATAATTTTTTTTAACCGAATTTTTGACGATGTTACTCTATAACTCTGTCAAATCTGAACCGATTTCAATAATTTTTTTTATTTGAAAGGGTATATCGTCAGGTTGGTCCCATTTAAGTTTGGTGAAGATCTGATGAATATCTTCGGAGATATAGGATGGAACTCCTCATTGAATAAGAGCAAATCGCTCGTGATCAGAGTGTGTGTAGGACTTTAACCATGCAAACTTCATAGCATACATACATATGCTAAATTTCTATTTGGAATAATATATTTCAATACTTTTTTTAAGGAGCAAAACAAATGGTCTAGTGAATTGGTCCCATGAAGCTACACTAAAAAGCTTAAAATAATAATATAAAAAAATATTTTTAAAAAACCGACTTCAAACGCCACTTAAAAGTATAAAATAATTTTAGTTTGTACACGTATGTTGAAGTCGGGCCAGCGTTGCGCAATGGTATCATCGTTTCTATATTTTAAGCCCGTCCGACTTCAATATACGTGTACAAACTAAAATGATTAAATCGTAAATACTATTAGGCCGGTATACTTGTTGAATTAGCCCGTGAGACGGACGGGCCTAAATAGAAACGATGAAACCGATGCGCGACGCTGGCCCGACTTCAACATACGTGTACAAACTAAAATTATTTTATACTTTTAAGTGGCGTTTGAAGTCGGTTTTTTAAAAATATTTTTTTATATTATTATGTTCATATTTATATATGAAAATTCTTTTTGAAAAACCGACTTCAAACGCCACGACAAAGTATCAGATGAGAGTTCTCTCGATTTCTTCAGGAGCCCATCATCAGATCCTGACTTGATGACCATGGGACCACCTGGAAAGTATATCCTTTCTTCAAACAAAAAAAGAATTTTGCAAATCGTTACAGGCGTCTGAGTAATCTGGGAACATACATAAAGATTTCGAAAAATTTCTTTGTAACTTTTTCATATTTTATCGACCACTGATGGCATCTTGCACAGGATTCCTTATTCCACATGATTCGGTCTCGCGTCGCCTGTTTCCAGCGCCTACCTAGGACTAGTGTGATGTCGTCGGTCCATCTAGGTCTGCTAGTACTGCGTTTTCCAATGCGAGGTCGCCACTGCTCCCTTGTTCGAACTATGATATACCTAGGACGTAGGCACATAACGTTATGGCAGACTATAAACTCATAATATCGTCATTATTTCCAGTCTGTCGCGTCTTCACTGTCGACTGGCTGTCGCCTGTCGACATACTTCATTTACCGACCAATGCACTATTTCAAAGCATTCATGTTCATTAATTTATCACATAAAATACAGCAGATTGTCTAAAAAAGTCTAAATATTATGTTTTTGTGTTTGCTACAGGCTGCCGATCGCAGTGACCGCTGACTCTCATACACCTATATATAGAAAAATATAGACTACCATAGCTTGATATAGATGGGATATATCTATAGGTGTGAGTGGAGTGAGCTGTTCCATGCCACTTGTTCCGGAAACCCCTTGTGTCCAGTCCACTGGACAATGGACTGCTCTATGAATAGCAGAGAGTATGAATGACGCCTATAACAGGTATAAATAACCTAATGATTAGGACCTCTGACTTTTCCGAGTTATAAGTGCGTTAAATATCACATGCAATTATATAGCCTCAAGCCTCAATAGCGCAACGCTTAAAGTTGTAGACTGAAAACTGAAAGGTCGCAGGTTCGAGCCCCACCCGTTGCACTATTGTCGTACCCACTCCTAGCACAAGTTTTCCGCTTATATGGAGGTGAGAGGAGAATATTAGTCAACTTCAGCTTGACTAATATTCTTTAAAAAAAATATCTTTAAGAAGCTTTGTATGGCAATACGCTTTGAGAAGCTGTTACTTTTCATTAAGTTAAACTATAAAATTTGAAATTTTTCACAGCATTAAGAATTCATTCACCTTTGTGATCACTTAATCAATATAAATTTCAACTTAGTACCTCAAGCAGTTTCTGAGAAAAAGGGTCTTGACACACGGACAGACAGACCGACAACGAAGCCATCCTATGAAGGTTCTATTTTTCCAGAACCCTAAAAAACTACTGTATTGAATAATGCGTGTTGCCAGTGATGACTTATGGATCCGAAATATTATGATGGCTAACTATAGGCCTCATAAGATGGCTCAGGATCACTCAGCGGGCGATGGAGAGAGCTATGCTCGGAGTATCCCTGCGAGATCAAATCAGAAATGAGGAGATCCGTAGGAGAACCAAAGTCACCGACGTAGTTCAGCGAGTTGCAAAACTGAAGTGCAAATGGGCAGGGTACATAGATCGAAGAGCTGATGGTCGCTGGGGTCCCAAGGTGCTGGAGTGGCGACCCCTCACCGGGGAAACGCAGTGTTGGCAGACCCCCACTAGGTGGACCGACGACATCAAACGAGTCGCAGGGAGCCGCTGGATTCAAGCGGCGCAAGACTGAGGCCTGTGAAGGTCCATGCAAGAGACCTATGTCCAGCAGTGGACGTCTATCGGTTGATAAAGAAGAAGGAAAAACTACCATACCTCCCGCAAGCCCGCTTACAAGTTAGCCCACTTCTATAGAATCTAAGTGAGATATCGTACTCAAGGACAAAACTGTCAGCGCTTAAAAAAGAAATTCTCGACAAAACTATGGGAAAAGCAATTGAGGCCGCCTTTTTGTTGGCGGTAAAGGGAATGAAAACGCGAAATCGAATGCAACCAAGCTCGTTAAAATACGAAGTCTAAAAATAGTTGGGTCGTAAGCGAGGCTTTAAAAAACTCGTATGGGTTTCACAAAGAATATATTGTGTCTATTCGCCACATATATACGGTGAAATTTCATTGGTTGTACTCCCTGAAAGAGGTGAATGTGCTCATGAAACTGAACAACTTTCCCTAAGGAACATAGGTCGAAATATGAAAAAAAAATTTGGACCTCCCATAGTAAATCAATCAGCTGATCGTCAAGTTTGTATGGAGGGTCCAATTTTTTTTTTTCATATTTTGACCTATGTTCCCTGGGGAAAGTTGTTCAGTTTCATGAGCACATTCACCTCTTTCAGGGAGTACAACCATTAAAATTTCAACCGGTATACAAGAAGAAGAGTTTAAAAACTGTCTTCGGAAATCCGTCATATGATTTTGTTCGTATAAAATGTAGCCTATGTTATTCTAGACTGTAATCTATCTCTGTGCTTTTCAGTCAAATCAGTTCAGTCGTTGCGGCGTGATTGAGTAAACAAACAACCATCCATACATCCAAACTTTCACATTTATAATATTAGTAGGATTAGTAGGAAAACAAAGGATTATATCGGCGATAATCTCGCCATTATGCAACTATTGAAGGTGAATGGCGAGCGAAGCGAGTGCACGTACCTATTAATATCCATACTTTATTTCTTGAACGATTCAGAAAGGACTTGCCTTTACGCAGATTTAGTACTGAATATATTCTGCCACTTTCTGCGGGAGGTGAGGTAATCACGTACAGCACACATTTACTCACTTCCGCACACTCTTGTAAATACTTAATGTCTCTACACACACTAACTCAAAAGCTGTCACACTTACAAGCTGAACCGTACGTTTGTACATGTACTTCGGCAGAGGGGAATGCGTGCGCTTGCCAAGTCCTGGCTAAATGGTCGAAGCTTTATTTAGTTAAATCAGTACAATTATCGCACAGCAATTAATTGCAAGTGTGTACTTGCTCTTATAGGAAAAATTCATAATATAAAAAAGTATATAATACCTAATACAGTTCTTAGAAAAATTCGTAATAAATAGGTAATTCTTTCCGATGCTCAGTCAGTAGTCAGATAGATACCTACTGAAGCTCATTAGTCAATGTCAACGCGCCAAGGCACTCCCGGGTAATTTATGATGTTGACTGTATCCACTAATTCTCTTTATCCAAACGATTTGTAGGTAATTACAGATAATTAATAAAGAAATAATGTCCTGTCCTGTCGACCGAGTTCCGCCAACGTGCGGTGGCCAATCTCTACTGAGATTAAACATCAGTGCGGCAGATGTTATAGTGGTCAAATGTGTGAGCAAACAGGTGTACTCCATTCCTTTACTCTCATAGTCTCCGGGATTCGGGCGATAAGATACTGAGGAGTAAGGATTTTTTGACGGCAAACCAAATAATATTCTAGACCCGACCCGGGGGATATAACCGGAATGGAGAGAATTCTTATGGATGGATCTTTTTGAGAATTCAACTTTTTAAGAAATCAACGTAGTGGTCATAAGTGCTTTTAAAAACAGGGTGACATTTTTCACAATCTTATTTAGGTATGCAAAAAGATATCATTAGGGTCAGCTCCCACCGAGACGTGACGCGACGCGACTCGACGAGGCGTGCAGATGCTTGAAGAAGCGCAGAGACCATGCTGCGTAAAGAGCCACAGCCACATCGAGACGCAGCGCGGCGTAGGGCGGCCTAACCAGCCATACTTTGACGCGTATCTAGGTCGCTTTCGCGCTCTAACTTCATTTGTACCTTATTGTGTAGTAAAGAGGTTCTATATTGACATCGTTATCGATAAAAGTACAATCAACGTTGCAGTGCAGCGCGGCGTATAGGGCGGCTTAACGAGCTATACTTCGACATGTATTCGGTCGCTTTCGCGCTCTCACTGACATTTTAGTATACCTTATTATGTAGTAAAGAGGTTCTATATTGATATTGCTACCGACAAAAGTACGAGTATCGTCGCGTCGCATCGCGTCGCGTCTCGTCTCGGTGTGAACTGACCCTTAGGTCATCTAATAATAGCTGTCAATTTAGTTTAGTATGATTAGCACTTTTTTTTGTTCTTTAGTTAAAAAGTTACAAATACCTAGTTATACCTACTTAATTGTAACTTTTTAACAACGAAGCTATATTTTTGCCCCGTTAAATGTCGTTGACCTCTATATCTTCACCCATGTCGCCGAACAATAAACCATCCCCTGAAAGTGAATCCAAGTGGATTGAATTGAAAAAAGCGGGCGTGTCCATGGGAATGACCCCATTACTAACAGATGAGACATTTACTTGTAGAGCCATCACTTACATACGACATGGTATAGAATATTAGCCAAGTTGAACCTGAAAAATAGTCCCCTCTATCCTCCAAATACAGCTCGTGTTAAGAGGGAGCGCTGACCTCTATATTTAATCTATTATTTGATGTCATAGACAAATGATAGCCTAAATTATGGATCAACAATTTGAAGCGCCACTTTTGACATAACTGGAACTAATATTATTGCAAATGGCGCACCGACCTCTATAACTAATCTATGAAATCATACAACAACAACAACAATGATATCATAGATTAATTTTAGAGATCGGTGCGCCATTGGCAATATTACCTATTAGTTTCAACGACACTCGTATCAGTTTCTCGTTTCGTACAACAGAGACGATGCTCTACGAAACCGAAGCCAGCTGACTATGTAGTTGTATAACTGCTGTATAATAGTCGGCAAATGGAAAACTTTTTTAGGTTGTCCTAAAGATTAGGGTTATGCTGTATGCATTAAGATTGATTTTATGAAAATTGAAATAAAAACAGGCGATCAAATTCAAATGAATTAACTGGTATAAATGAAATGCAAAAAATAAAAAAGTTTTCCCGTACCGGGAATCGAACCCGAGCCTCCTGGGTGAAAGCCAGGTATCCTAGCCACTAGACCATACGGGATGTGGAATAACTTGTGAAAATATTGGACAGTTACTATAAATAATCACTAAAAAACAATTACAATTAAAATATTTGTGGAAAACTTAAATCAAGTTTTATTTTCAGAAATAATATAGGTAATTTAATTAATACAACACGGCGCTGCTATAGGCAGTACTATTGGGTATTTACCCTAAATTGCTGACAGTATTGCTCCTTTCAATAAATAAATAAATTATTTTGCCAAAGGTAGCTTGTAGGTTGTTCTTGAAATTAGAATAAATCGATCTATCCCTAATAAAATAATTATCTTGGAAGTTGTTTTACAGCATTACATAATAATAAAACAATTCTTTTCCCTAATAATTATCTTGGAAGTTGTTTTACAGCATTACATAATAATAAAACAATTCTTTTCCCTAATGTTTGGATGCTAGTGCCATCTAAGGGTAATATTGAGCATTAAGTAGACATTCAACACCCCCATAGAAAATAGCTAATGCTCATGTAGTGCTGCCATCTAGTGATAAACATTACAACTTGGTAAGCGCGCAGTTGCCGAGTCTCTTTTCTTGAAGTAGTATGGTTATGTAGGTACAGATGTCGCTACTACGTAATACTTTGAATTTCAAAATTTTCAAGCATTTTTTTGATGATGAAATATTACTATCTACCTATTAACCTAAAAGATAGTGATTTTAGATTCAGCTAGATTCAAAGCAAGCTTGCGTGTCCTAAAGAAAGAATGTTAGTCAAATGACCAACTCTATGTGGAACTCTATAGAGATTTACGAGTAAAGTATAGACAAAATTTTATCGTGGCGCGCATCTAGCCTTACTGGACAACTTTCTTGGCTATTTTTCATTTTGAAAAACAGATGTAGTCGTGTATATATCAGCAAGTTTTTACAAAATATAGAGTAAAACAAAATAGGTGTATGTAAATATGTATATCTTTATTTTTAACAATCATCTCTAGACAGGAGGTATTTTATTACAATAGACTAGATTTTGTCACATAAAGTTATAGGGTACACGTATGTTTGTCGCTAAAACAGTAACAATGCTATTTTCACTACTTAGAGCTGAAATATAAAAATTTAAAAAATACAAATAGGTAGGTTACCTACCTATAATGTCGAGAATGGCATATTTTTGGCATAGAGAATGGAGAAGTACTAGGTACGGCGTATAGGAAAGGAAAATTAGTATTCTAGATCTTTATAATACTGATTAGGAAATACTGAATTGATAGCTCTTGATATACAAAGTTTAAGGGTTATTATTTGGACCGCGTTATGCAGAAAGTTAGATCATTGGAAAATATAAAGTACCTACTGTCAAAGTGTGTACACACAATGATTCGGAATTAATTACACATTACATTATGTTACACGGTTTAAAAGAATCCACTCATAATAATAAAATAAGCTTATTCATTAACATACTGCATAACGCGGACCATTAATTGTTTTTTTAATCAAGTACGAAAGTTGTATACAAAAAAGTCAAAAACAATTAGTAAGTAACTTATTTAACTTTAACTATTGTATAATAATTTTTATCATTTACGGAATGTGTTAAAATCAGTCCATAGAATTGAGATCGATGGTAACAATAGGAACCTAATATTTCGGAAAATTAATAATTACTATGATTTTAATTCTTTGGTATTTGTAACTAGCTAAAGATATAACAATACTATTATACAAGGACTAGAAGCTTTTTATAAAATACGGAGAAGATATATCAGCAAATTTCTTAATCATCAATCAGAAATAACATTTAATTTTTCGTAAACCACCTAATCTTAATAGAAACTAAAAAAAAAGAGATACTGGCTGAATTAATGACCTCCTCCTTTTTGGAAGTCGAGTAAAAAGGCGATACTTACACGATATTGTTAAAAAAAGAATTGATAGTAAAGTTAAATTAAATTATGTATCGATGGTAAAGGTTTAAAGAGATCTAAGTTGTTCAATGAACACAACACCCGAATCTTATGCTTCAATAAATTAAATTAACAAAAAAATTAGTTTAATAAATAAAATTAATCCTTCTAAATAGCTTAAATTAGTGGTATACATTCACAAAATTATGGGACAAATCAATAGCTCATCGTTAGTTACCGATGAGCCAGTAAGTGAGTAAATGTTATTCTATGATCTATCTGATGATTAAATAGATCTGCTGTTAATTACAGATATAGATTATAGGCCGATTGAAATAGACATTACAACTATTACATACTAGATTGACGGATTATAAGTATTGGTTTCAACACTGATTAGTTAATAGATCAAGCATAGAGTTGGTAAACTTTACGTTTTGAAGCCATAGAGGTGACGGCGACATAAAACTAGTTTAGTTTAGGTTTAGTTAATATTAGTTTAGTGTTTAGTGTTTAGTGTTTAGTGGGCATTGCGTCGCCTCCTGCCGGGGCCGCCGGCGTAGTTGGCAGCAGCTAGTCCCATGAGGTGCTTGGCTTGAATGGCTCCGGAGTAACCCCTGCTGAGACCCAAGTCGAGAGCGCGTTTCTCGCTGTAATACAAAATTAGCGTTAGTTAATATATGATTATCAGGCTAGATTATATTTTAGTGAGTATTATATTAGTAGTGAATACTCATATTATTGAAAAAAAAAAAGACGTGTGGCACTCGGGGACTGCCGCGGTAAAGCTATTGCATAGCATTTTTTACCAACGCCATCTAGCGGTGAGAGGAGTCCCGTGTCAAGTTATTTTCGTTACGGAATTTCTGAATTCGGTCTCCACGCTCAAGGCCCGCGATAGAAGCTATGCAATAGCTTAAAAAAGGTTAATATACGGAAAAGGCCTATTCCGTGAGTTTAATACATGTGTCTCTTAGTGTCGATTTCTCCAACGTCGACTGATGTTTAGCCGAGGAATAAATTGGGCGTTTTGACAGTTTTTGTATCGAAAATCTGCCAAAATATCAAACGCTCGGATAGGTAAGACTTATTTTTCGTTGGTGAAATCGGTCCTTAAAGTCAAAGTTAAATTCTTCAATCAAAGTACTTTTATAATACTGGTATGTTTAGAATTTGTTGGTGCAAAAACGAATAAAACTTTTAATTCTAAAATAATAGTTTTTTACAAGCATAATTAAAACATGCACATACATGTGAATGCGGTATGACTTTGGTATGATAGCCCTTTGTAGCCTTTTTGTAGCCATTTTTCCTAATATTTTACAACTTTGTATAAATTTTTGCCTAGCATTTTATAATTCTACAGCCATTTTGAAATACGAAAAAAAGTTTACACTCAATTCAATAAATACGAAAAAAGTTTACATTCGAAAGTTTAATTTCAATTCTTTTCTTAACTATAAGCATGGCAGCCGGTCCTATCCGGTTTTGTTAAGAAAGCAGAATCCAAAAGCTTCAATTCAAAGCCAAATTTTTGGCTGCCTTTCACGGCACTAAAATGTGTAAATTACACATTACTTTTTACTAAGCACGACTCCCGGGTCTGTACGGGTTTATATACAAAGCTGAAAGCTTTGACATATAAAGGTAAAGTAAGATATTTACTTCGAGATATCGTCGTTGTCGGTGGTTGGCATCAATTTCCTGTGGTGGGCAAGCATGAGGGTTAAGAGCAAAAATTAAAAAAAATAGTCACAACAAATATTTTTCATACAGATATTAAAAAATGTAAGTAATAATAATAAATGGTGCCCGGATTTGTACGGGTTTAATCACTGAGTATAATCACTTCTGGACATAATTAAATACTTAATGCTGCTTTGATATTTTGCGGACATCAAATTCTTTTTCATCATACCTATTCGAAAAACGAATATTGGCTTCAGAGGATAGCGGGAGCAAAATTTAATTTTTAGTCCCATGGGAGTTTTCATTTCTCTCTTCTGATTGGTCCGCGTTCGTGCTTTAGTATGTGTTTATTACTACTGCGATCGTTGCAGAAATTGAAAAAACTCGAAATTCAAAAATGTTTGTGCAGCTGTTGTCTTCGATAAGTCACGTGATCATAGAAGGTTGATACTCCTAGCTTTTTCTCATAGGTAATGATGAAAAATAGTGTGTGTCACTCGGGGCCAAATTTTTTGTTCTCGGGCGGCGTATATTGAATTCCTCGCTATGCTCAGGATTCTACTTTAGAATCCTTCACTTCGCTCTGAATTCAAAATAGCGTCCTCGGGGAACAAAAATTTTCTTTGGCCCCATATAACACAAATAACTATTTACAGATAAGAGTAGAAGTAATAAAAATAAAAATTGAAATGAGTTATCTTTATTAAGTGGTTTAAAAAAGCATGTTTATTTGCGAGGTGCATCCCTCGCTTATATACCTACTCGTAGAACATAACTGTGAATTATCATACGTCTTTGTTATTCGTAGATAAAGGATTTCACCGGGATTATACTATAATTACGTATGACCAAGTCATCATAAGCGTTAACTTTATAGTTCGTCGAGTGTGGAACATAATATGAACCTCAAATATTCTGAATTGTAAACATTCTTACTTTATTATTTACTAGCTGATGCCCGCGACTTTGTTCGCGTGGGTAGTTCTTATAATCCCGCGGATACTCTGATTTTCCGGGATAAAAGTATGTAAGTGTGATTTAAAAAATTTTACAGGAGGCCAAAAAAACAAGTTTTGTGGTAGATGGCTTAGCGAAGTAATAAATATATTTTATTTTTATTTATTTTTATTTTTTATGTATAATAGGTAAGTACATATAAGAATTTACAAGACAATATATATTAGAAGAAGTAGACATACCTATCCAATAAAAGCTTTCAACGTAGTTTATTTACGAAACATTAATTCATCAACAGATGCCGAAGAGTTCAGAAGGGCTACCACAACCACAAATAATATGTTTTTTTGGTCTCCTGTAAAATTTTGTCAATCGCACTTACTAGGTTTTGAAATGGGGCAGCCGAATGTTTTCCTTTACCGTTGAAGCATGTGATATGTAATTGCTTAAACGCACATAATTCCAAACAGTTAGAGGTCGAAAACCGGATCGAACCTGTGACCCTCGAATTCCTATTCGGCCGCAGTCCTAACCACTAGACTATCACTGCTTCTTTTCTTCTTTTTCTACTTTTAAGAAGTAAATAATAACAAAGATAATATTGTTCATAGCATGTTTACTTTATCCTTACTCGAAAAGGCGCGAAATATCTTCTTCGCCCCGAGAGCTTTACAGATATTTACATTCAAGGCAGGTCTCGCCCACCCGATTATTCTCACGTGTGATATTGTGATAATATGGCGGAAGGGATTCTAAGTTTCCACGTTTTTTTACTTGATACACGATATATATATATATCAGGCTTACAGGGAAAAATAAAATATTTATGTTGGATTCGATGTAAATGAATATGTTACTTATGTGATGAAGTTACGAATAAGTCACACTATCACACTAATATGTGTATGTGTGTGTGTGTATGTTTGTTACTTCTTCACGCCACAACGAATGAACCGATTTGGCTGAAATAGCTCATGCCCAGGATTAAAACATAGGCTACATTTTATCCCGGAAAATTACAGAGTTCCCATGGGAATTGAAAAATCTTGATCCACGCGGACGAAGTCGCGGGCATCGTCTAGTTATTCATAAAAGTGTCTACAGATTTTATAAATCAGTAGAGTTACTATCAAGAATTATAATAAGTAAACTTTATTTGGTAAGCCAAGAAATAAAAATATCTACTGCCACAGACATATCATATGGTTTCGAAAGAAAACTGGTAAAAAAAAAACAAACAGTCAAGCTTATCTAGGGCTTCTTAAACATACCTAGAAAGGTCCTCTTTAAAGCTGAAAACAAAAGAATATAGAATGAAATTACTATAATTTGGTTTCGGAATAACTAACATCTACATAATAATTATGTAGAGAACGGAAGTTCACGAGTAGGTACTTATGAATTTTCCTCCGTACGGTACTTAAATTATATTTGCATAATTTTAAAATAGAAGAACTTTTGGCATCGTTATAGCTTCCTTATTACATAATTAGATGTGAGTCTTCCAAGGTAAGGGTCCTCTGAAAGGGAAACTCCGTGGAAACATTAGTTCTTATTAACACTAAAGAGGTTCAAAGTCGGTGTGTAGCTTAGTCAAATGTCCTACCAACAACACTAATCGGAACAAATCACATTACATATCCTTTTTAATTTGAGTCTCAGTACAAACCGTTACATGAATATTTTTTACATACTTAGACTTAAGGAATTAATTAACTGCATGAGTATTTCATAATATGTTACGCTTGCGTGTCACTCAATTATTAAAAACTAATTAAAATAAATCACAGTCAGATAACAATGGAATTTTGAACTCCGTTTGGACACAGCCAATCTATCAGTGCAACACTTTTAACACCAGTGATTGCTTTTATATTTCACGATATGTCATGAATGGGCAAAGATCCATGACTATACAGCCTATTCAGACGTAATAAAAGTTTTTTGAATCGATCTTTACCCTTCACACTATTATCTACGCATTCCTAACACAAGCTATGCGCTTATTTAAAGGGAAGAATAGAGCATTACTCTAGTTCAGCGTGACTAGTATTCTTAAAAAAAAATAAGACAGTAATAAGAAAGAAGGTTCTATAGCTCACTTTTCCATTTTGCGTTCCATCTGGATGAGGTCGTTGAGGCGGTTCAGCATTCCCACGATCTCCTCTGGTTCATACTGGCCCTCATCGCGGTAGTAGTTGTTCACGCTGGAAATATTACCATAGATAATAGATACATAAATAGACTAGCTTTTCCCGCAACTTTTTTTTACAAGTAGGTTTTTAAAAATTCCGCTCATAATACCTATGCCAAAAATCATGTCGATCTGTTGCTCCGTTACTGCATGATTGAAGGACAAACAGCGAATAGGTACATTGTCGCATTTATAAAATTTGTAAGGATATCATGTTTACCTGCGCCTCGGAAGGAGGAGTCATGGTAGAACTTTTTCTTTTTTTTTTTTCGGTTTGAGAAAACTATTTATTGATATTGAGAGAAATGAATGACGGTTACAGCGTCCGAATAATTTTTTAATTTTAAAGTGTAACTCGTCAACGGGTGAGGGTGACGAGTGTTAGGGGTTGATTCTAGGGCTCAAAGAAATCAGGGAGCAATGTCTTCCTAAAGGCGCCTCCTGTGAGACTCAAACCTCGGCTTAGTATAACGTTGGGGTGAATGGATGGGAATGATGGGATGGTTGGACTACTTATTTAGTTACTCCGTAACGTATACTTGAATAATATTTGCATAATTTTAAAATAGAAGAACATTTTTTATCGTAATAGCTGCCCTATTACATAAATAACAAAATTAGATGTATCTAAATCTTCCGAGTAAGCTCCTTAGCTTAAGCTTTCTCCTCTGAAAGGGAAACTTCGTCGAAACATTAGTTCTTATTAGCACTAAAGAGGTTCAAATGTGGGGCATTATTTGTGTTCAAGACGGATAAGATAATAGCTTTGTCAAGTGTCCTGCCAACATTACTAATCGGAAAAAATCACATGTCCTTTTCATTTGAGTCTCATAGTAAAAACCGTTAGAGCATTCATTCGCTGGTTAGAGCGCCCGCAGACATACAATCTCAAGTTGGCCGACTGTTGGACACAACAATTTTAGCAAAGAAATGATCGACGATTTAGTTGGATAAGATATGCGAGCTACGTAACTATGCCTATTAGTATACTCTGCGATTTAGTTGTCCAACTTGTACCTAAGTCTAGAAGTACTCTTATAATATTTCATAGTCCGTGCGCGTCCTTTGCCCCGCGGTAGTGATAAGAAGAAGACGAATTTTATTCAAATAAACTTTTACAAACTACTTCCGAATCGAATTGTCAAATGAATCTACCACTGGTTCGGAATGCCGTTCCAACCGAGAAGAACCAGCAACAACAAAATAAGGATCTACTCCCGGGTGACGTTAGAAAACACACAAGCGGCATTGTTATCAGAAACTTCTTCGAGAGACCCATGTCCAGTGAACGTCAATCGATGATCTATGGATAAAGTACCACTACCTGGGGTAAGCTGCGGCGGGCAGGACGAGCAGCAGGGCGCCGAGCAGGCAGCAAGTCAGCAGGCAGCTTAACCGCACCATTCTGGAACAAATTCATGCGTTTCATATATCCATACAGGAAATAACCTTGAGACAAAGACTGCTGAGACCGTCTCAGGGGCCCGGAGTTTGATCCAAGGCATGCATTTCTGACTTTTCGGATTTAGGACCTCCCTATAGCGGAGTGATGAGCGCTGTGGTCTTATTACTGAGACGTCTCGGGTTCGATTCGCGGCGGGGGCAATTTGGGAATTTATGATTTCTAAACTATCTCTGGTCTGGTCTGGTGGAAGGCTTTGGCCGTGGCTAGTTCTTAGATTGCATTGTCACTTACCATCAGGTGAGATTGCTTCAAGGACTATCTTGTCATCGAATAAAAAAAAGTACTTATATTACTTAAATATTAGGTACTTAATTTAACGGTGAATTTAATCGTGAGAAAACCTGCTTGCCTGAGAGTTCCACATAATGTTTTCAAAGGTAAAGTCTATCACTCCGCATCTCATTTGGATCTTTTCAAAAACTTTTGCACGAATAACTACCATTTTAATCTTTATCTATATTTTATTTGGATCTCAATCACACCATGTTGCTGTTGTAAGCTAATAAACAACGAAGAAATAAAAGAAAGGGTCAATACTTTTTAAAGTATCCACAAAGAAAGAAAAAGCAGTTAGGTACTATTTCCATACTGGAAAATGGAAATATCCTTCTAATAGAATTGAATACATTGAATACCATTCAAGTTTGCATGTTAAGTAGTATAAACTTATATACTCGCAGAGATGTAGAGCTCGTAACAATAAAAAGGAAGCAATAACTTTAAATATATGCAGGTTTTTAGGTAAGTGTATTTATATAAAGAAAGAAAGAAGTAAGAAAATACGTTTATTTGCTTCATACGATAAGGGTTACAGAATAATTGTGAAAAATAAGAACCATAAAAATGAACAATTTGAAATTGGCTTTTGTATCCATATGTTACAGAAGCAAAAAGACTTTTGTGAAATTAAGTTCGTGAGAGCTCTAACAAAATTACTAGTAGATATTATTGTTGAATAACTTTGACCGAATTATTTACCTAATAATATGTTTACAATATATTTATGTACAATACATTTGTATAGAAAACAATAAATCACTTGTTTTGAAGCTGAAAGTTTAAAGTGCAAATTACTCGCATTATAATGTGCAAAGTTTTGGTTTTTATGTAAAAAGTACCTATTATGAACACATATACTTACTTGAAAGCATATCTGCAAAAATTATGTTATTATGGATATTATACTATAATACGAAATCTGTATATCTTTCAAAAATATCTGCAAAGGACATCTCTCGGAATATTTACTAGAGTAGCTTTTAACTTATAATATCTCGGTAAACATGTCATATTTTTCCCGAAAAGCTTTTAGTTGCAAAATAATAGTGATATTTTTATTGTGTGTACGTTTTTTTTGTATACTTGTGTAGCTATTTTTATTGTATTACACAGTTTACCTAAGTTAGCATTACTTGTTAACATTTTAACTAGTAACACTCGCTTGGTGTGAAAATTTGTCAAGTCAAGAGTGGATTAATCATCATAATCATCATCATATTTAACAACTAGTCAACGGCTCACTACCGAGTCTTCTCTTAGAGAAGGATTATAGGCCATAATTCAACACGCTACACTAATGTAAATTAGCAGGCTTCATACGCCTTTGATAACATCATGGAAAGCTCTTATGTCTACAGGAGCAGATACGTACAGTTGAAAATTATCCACATAAACATGATTTGACAAGGAATGAAGGTCATATTATTTATGAAAACGGGCAAAAGTTAAGGGGATAGCACGCCACCCTGCAGAACACCAGCATTGAATTATTTAATTTTGCAAAGAAAACAAACGTATAATATTATATTATTTTACACTAGTTTTTGCCCCCGCGACTTCGTCCGCGTGGAATTAGATTTTGGGGCGGAATTTTCAAAAACTGTGACACACGTACTTTTTTAATTTTAACTGAAAGCTCAAATACCAACTTTGATGGAAACAGCTTGAAAAATGACCGAGTTTCATATAAACTTCCATCCCCTATTTAAACCCCTTAGGGGTGGAATTTCCAATAATCCTTTCTTAGTGTGCGCCTACGTCATAAAAGGAACCAACTGTAAAAATTCCAAGTTTCTAACTTCAGTAGTTTAGGCTGTGAGTTGATATCTCAGTCAGTCAGTCAGTCAGGACTTTAAATATTTGTGCATCTATCAATAAGTCTTGAATTATTTACTAAGTTCTGTGGACGCGACTACACTGGACTTTCCTTAAAGTTGTGGTCGACCAGTGCAGCTTTAAGTTAGTTAAAGTTAGCTAATGTCCAATTACCAAGTGGTTGGAGTAAGACAATCGGATCAGTGCACTTGGATTGCGTATAAGGGCCGGCCGTGGTTCAAGTCTCGCTTGAACTGAGTGCTTACTTGAACAAGTACCCGCTTGAAATCATCCGAACAGCGGCGTTTCCAGTGCAAAAGTGTAATGAGCGAAAAATGGCTAGGTAAGTGGGATGGATGGACCCACGGACGGGGGCAGACCAAATAGATTTGCACTTCCACTAACAAAGGGTTTGCCAGAGACAGGATCTTTAACACTTCATTTCCACCCGCGCTCATTTTTATCCGACTGCGCGACGCAAAGGAAGACTCATTATCGGGAAGATTTGAACCGATCTAGATTTTTAATGGATTCCGACTTTTTAAGTCGTGTTTCGCTTTAGAATTTATTATTTGTTTTGTGTGTGTATCGATTATAAAACGATTTCAGTGTAGTTATCCAATATTATTTAACAGAAAGGTACTGTATAGAATTCAAGAACATTTAAAGTTGTCGCGTTTTGATTTTTTTAAATTACTTTTTTATTTTGAACTTATTTTGCTCGCTCAGTCTTTTTCATTTGACTCTTTGTTATAATGGGCATTATTATGAGGTATAAAAAAGAGGTACAGAGATACTAGAACATTTAATAGCTGGATTGATGTGTTATATTTGTTAGAAATTATGTGAATAATTGTGAGCGACTTAGAGATTGTACACTAATACAGATAAAATTGACTGAGTTAACGTATTGTAATATTGAGAAAACATTTGATTGAATGAATTATAAGGTATCAATACTTATTCATTCAATCAAATGCACAATATGTATCCATAAAATGTATGTAGCTTTAATTTAATGATAATTAAGCATTAAAATTGCTAATATTATTTATTAGGGTTGTGATACACATTTTTGTTTCTTAGAATAATAATTAAGATATTGTTTCTACTGATGTTGATTTTTGATGTAGGTAGAAACTTCATTAATAGCGAACTTCATTCAAAACAATGTTATAAAAGCGAGAAGATCAAATTAGAGGCAGTCATTTTGTACAGAAACTTCGACGAATAAACATGTGAAGTCGGACTCCGAGTTGTATTCTTTACCGGCGTCTAATATCAGAAGCGGGATACGTTGAACGCAGATAAGTATTTTTTTTTTTTTTTTTTTTACTCTTTTTTTTTAATGTTCTATGTATGAATGTATGTAGGCATATATGTATAATATAAAATATTAAAAAAAATAAAAAATAATAATAATAAATGCATAGCACATCACTGTATTCAAATATTTCAATATTTCAATATTTCAATTTCAATTTCAATACTAAGTGAATTAAAATTTGTGTAATATATCATTATCATATTATAATATAGTATAAAGTATAATAGTATAATATCATATCATTTATATTTTTATTTAACTTTATTTGTGATACCCATATAGGATAAGAGTACCCACCCAAAAAAAAAAAAAATTTTTAAGCTACCTGCTTTTTCAATTAATTTCCAAAATTTAGATTTTTTTTTTAGTCACACAAAATTCTTATTTTTCAGCTATGGATTAACAGACAAGGGAGAAAATGCCGAACACTGCCTTCGGGACCAGGGTGACTGGAGAAGACACCGGAGGTGCAGTTGGCGACGCAGCCGCAGGTGCGGCCGGGAGTGCATCCGGGAGTGCATCCGGGAGTGCATCCGGGAGTCCATCCGGGAGTGACGCCGGGAGTGACGCCGGGAGTGAAGCCGGGAGTGAAGCCGGGAGTGAAGCCGGGAGTGAAGCCGGGAGTGAAGCCGGGAGTGGAGCCGGGAGTGGAGCCGGGAGTGGAGCCGGGAGTGGAGCCGGGAGTGAAGCCGGGAGCGCGGCCGGGAGCGCGGCCGGGATCGCGGCCGGGAGCGCGGCCGGGAGCGCGGCCGGGAGCGCGGCCGGGAGCGCGGCCGGGAGCGCGGCCGGGAGCGCGGCCGGGAGCGCGGCCGGGAGCGCGGCCGGGAGCGCGGCCGGGAGCGCGGCCGGGAGCGCGGCCGGGAGCGCGGCCGGGAGCGCGGCCGGGAGCGCGGCCGGGTGCGCGGCCGGGTGTGCAGCCGGGAGAATTAAAGTCTGGTACGTTGAATGATGATATTAATGTTGATATAAAAGCACTATGAATCAATCTCAAAAATTACATTATGACGAAAACACAATTCAATAAGTCTTAGAAGAAATACAATTCAGTGAACCACAGATATTATTTTGAACCGACTTTCAAAAAGGAGGTTATTTTTTACGTACAAAATTGAGTAAAATTAATTGAAAAAAAAAAGAGGGTTTGTCAATTGTAAACAAAACATTAAACAATACAGATTACCTTCAATTTACTAAACATAGCATAATCGTAAAGAAAATCACCACATTAGACGTCAATGTACTCAACTGAACAATTTTAACTAAAGGAGTTCTATCTAGCAAAATCCATCAAAAAAAAAAAACAACGTAAAATCCAACAAAAACGTAACATGGCTATTGGATCAGAAAAATAACACTCATAAAGCTTTATAAAAGAAAAAAAATGAAATATAAATGATAATGATAAACTTGTAAGTTTCAAGATGTAGGGAATGATGTAGTTTAATTCGAGAAAATATCCTAATAAACTAAAACGATCAAATGATAAAATCGATAATTACAGACGTAAAAGAATAGCTTATCAAATTTTAGGTAAACAAAATTTGAATTGAAAACAGAAGAGGTAGATTCTTTTATTATTGCATAGGAAGTTTGTTCAAAATTCTTTTCTATAAGTGAAAATTTTATAGAACTCCCAAATAATAATCACAAAATTAGGTAACTCATTATTCTGTAAAATTATAAGTTTGTAATAATATCAAATCTACTAAACAGCTTATTCCTTTTCATATTCGAGGTGTTTTAAAGCAGAAATTGGTTTGTCCCAAGTTGTAATCACTGCTATTTAGGCATTTAATATTGGTATGTAGAAGGTATATGAAAAGATAATAATGGTAAAGCTTGAATTACATAGGAATTAGCTACATCAACAGTTAATCTAGAATTTAAAAATAGATAAATATTATATCCTCAGCAAAACTAATCAATACCGCAGAATAAAAGCATTCCCAGTATAGTTTACGCATGGGCTGATTAATGCCCCAATTAAATTTCAAAAAGCATTATTTAAAGTAGTGTCTTTTAAGAAATCTCTCCTTGATTCGGAAAAATAACTTTTCTAGATCTAATATCGATTACTTATACTTTGAGATTAGTAGTGAAGATATGAGATGAAGGCCAAGCTAAAGTAGAAGCTTTAAGTACCTAACTTAACTTTTCTTGTGCAACTAAGGTGCAGGAAGTTAAATAATCTATAGACCTTCACAAAATATTTCTGGGTATTCATTTGATAGCAGAACCACTAATTAATCTAACAAAATGTCATATATATATTGGAAGGTGGTGATAGTGAAATATAAAATGGTTTGACTCTAAAACTCGATTAATTGAACGACTTATTTTGGCTTATTATACTATAAATAACCATGAACATACTATCGAATAATATCTCCCTAAAACTTAATTTATTGTAGTCTAAAAACTATGCCAGATGACCAAAAATTATTGCAGGCTTGTGATTTTGAAACTTCAGCTGTAATTGAATCATTAGATTTAGATTTTTTTATTTATTTAATAGGCCTATCTTTACAATATTGTAACTGATTGTAAAGCTCTTAAGGCACCTTTAGAAAAAAAGATACATTTTACCAATATAATAAATATAGTCTAAATAAATAAGTAAAACACGGGCAGCTCTCAGTAGGAACCCGACCCCTGGGTCAGTTCAATACTCCACTCCGAACTTTATCGTTGTTTACACCGATTATTTATTTAAATACAAAATACATTTTAAAAAAATTACACTGTAATATTATAACCATACAGTGTCACAAAAACCGATACTAAATTATTTACATTTCATTCGGGAAGTTTTGTTGGGTAGTAATTATAAAACCTAAACATAAAAATCTGGATAATGTTAAAGAACATGAATTGCAAGAAATATTCGGTGAATAAAAACAATAAATAAATAACTTGTGGTTCGCCCCGAACTGGGACCTCGTGGTATCCCATAATTCTGTTTTCTCGATAGCAAATACAGAACCATCTATTAGCATTATTGTGAAGCTATAGAATCTATAAGCATTAAAAGTTAAATGATTTCATTTCTTTATAATATTTGTCTGGTTTTGGTATTTGTTGTTCAAGTACGGGATATAACTGAATTTGCGACCGGGTTTCAAGTTCTAATATTCAAGATCCAATGGACAGGTGAAGCTTTATATTAGGCCTTACATGTTCTAATAACACAAAGATATGAAATAGGTGGAATTAAGAGTAGGAGTAAAAAAAAAAAATTAAATGGTGATTAAATAATAATATTTAAATTTAAATTAACTTTGAATTAGGCTTTATTTGTAGTGCAACTTTCTGTTCTTTTAAACTTTTATTAGTAAGCTGTATTTTTTTTTGGTAATCTGTAATTTATCTGTGTAATATTGCATTTTTAATTAGGTAATTGTTTTGTTGGTAATTTGTCTGTCATCGTAATCCGAGCGACAACTAAAATTAAAAATTTTGTAATGGTGGTGAATTGGGCCCCACGATACAGGTATACCTAGTGTGGGTCTCAATGGATATTATGGTATTCACTGTTAATGTTGTTTTGCTAAATAAATATTTTTCCATTTTTCATTTTTCAATGAAGTATAACATAGTGAATTTTATAATGAAAATATGCTTTCAAATCCAACGCAGAACATAGATGAAATTGAATAAGAATTTAGTAACTGTATTGTACATAAATTAGAGGAAAACTTCCAAAGTTTACTCAGTATTAGTTCTAAAAATGGGCAAAGTAGGAAAATATTGCCAGTATAATTAGAACCTTATAAATTAACTAAAATATTAGGAAATACACATAAATATAAATAGGAAAATATAAATATATGTATTTATAAGTTATAAGTTATATATCAAGTTCAAAGATAGGCAAGAAAAAGTATTGCAGTGTATCAATTGAACAGATAACTACTAAACCGTTGACTAGTACCTACACTCATTAAGCATGATAATAGTGGTATATAGATAGCGAAGAGATTGAATGATTGCTTATAATTATATCAACATTAATAACATTACAAAAAAAAAAAAAACAAATATGTAAGTCCTGAAGAAAAGTCCAGGCATTATATTAACAAATAAAAAAAAAAAAAACTGGAAAAAAATCCAGGCATGAAATAATATAAAAAAAAAAAAATAAATAAATAAATAAGAAGGTCCTGGAGAAAGTTCCAGGCGTGAAATGAAAGTGAAATAAATATATTAAGATGTAAATGCATGATTGAATAATTTGAAATAAATAATAATAAAAATAATAAATAATAACGTGAAATAAATATTATTAAGATAAGTATGTAAATGCATGATTGAATAATTAAAAAAAAATAATAATAATAATAAAAAAAAAAACCAAAAAAAAAAAATCGGTACGTTAAAGCACTGATAATAAATAGATAGTAGACATTAAATAGTACATCTAATGTTTATTATATAATTGCGAATCAGATTTAGTAATAAAAAAAAATATGAATTGATTTAGGGAGAAAGTTAGAAACTTTTAGGTCTGTATTGTAATAAAAATAAAATGTAGTTTTTGAAATATGGAATTTTGAAATATGGAATTTTGAAATGTGCGCTAGCGAGTGTCGTCTATATACGAGTGAGCGGAGCATTGTCAAATGAGAATTTTAAATGTCTGTAAAATCGTAACTGCTTGGTTTTTCTTTTTGAATGTAACAAAAACTAGTATTTGTATACTGTAACAAATTTTCAAGCTGGTTTGCATACCTATTGACATTATGTTATTGATAATTTTTTTTTATTATTATGTAATTAAAAGTTTGAGGACAAACTTGTAGGTCAGGAAGGCCGAATGTTAGAAATTATGTGAATAATTGTGAGCGACTTAGAGATTGTACACTAATACAGATAAAATTGACTGAGTTAACGTATTGTAATATTGAGAAAACATTTGATTGAATGAATTATAAGGTATCAATACTTATTCATTCAATCAAATGCACAATATGTATCCATAAAATGTATGTAGCTTTAATTTAATGATAATTAAGCATTAAAATTGCTAATATTATTTATTAGGGTTGTGATACACATTTTTGTTTCTTAGAATAATAATTAAGATATTGTTTCTACTGATGTTGATTTTTGATGTAGGTAGAAACTTCATTAATAGCGAACTTCATTCAAAACAATGTTATAAAAGCGAGAAGATCAAATTAGAGGCAGTCATTTTGTACAGAAACTTCGACGAATAAACATGTGAAGTCGGACTCCGAGTTGTATTCTTTACCGGCGTCTAATATATTCAAACGGGCCTCCATTAGGGATTTGCGTTTATCGCTCAACTCACGCAAGTGGTTTCTGCGCTTCAATGAACATCCAGAAATAGGTATGTACTACGCTACTACGTATTAACATAGTACCCAGTTAACATGGAGACTTAACAAGTAACAGTTATAGTAATTTAGTTAGTAACTTTATTCAAAAGTATTTCAAACCGAACCATCAGTACATTCAATACCAATCTATAGATGACTACTGGTTATTATCTCAGGTTAATGAAACTTTTTTTTTTTTTTTTAAGGAAACATACAGTGTTATGAAATATTAAAGTTAATATGTACAGATAAATAATACTTTTTTTCTTCATCAACCAATAATTGTCCAAATGTGAATCCAGATGTGGAAAAAAGTAAACGTAACGCTTTTCCGTAAGCTTTACGTTTACCTACAATAAAATTGGATGATCCCTATGTCGCCCGGATCATAAAAACTAATTGCCTAACATCTCATTCATCAAAATTAGCTCAGTATTTTAGGCGTTTCAGTGGAACATACAAACATTCATGCATAGACTGCTAAAATTATGACTCTTCCTTTTAGCTTTGCGATAGTCGATAGGGTAAAAATAAAATAGACGATAGTTGGAGGTTGGAGGAGAAAAAAGGAATACCTAAGCGATGGAGATAGGATTTAAAAAAAAAAAAAAGTTACTCACATAACAACCTCTCGGCTCTCCGAACGTTAGGCAATTATCGGTAAACTTGAATGTCGGCTGATATTGCTTGATGATTTTATGAAAATCCCTTATCACAGCAAGCGAAGCGTGCCGCGAACAGCGCCCTTATGTGTGCTAATTACTAGTACGTTGCAGATATTGACTAATCAACCATTAAAAAAATTATACGGCGACAGTAGCACCGACTTTATTAAGGAATTTATCCGTCAATCACGAATGATGACCGACTGATGGAGCAGGAAACGTTTTATCAGATACCTACTTGACCTTACTAATAGCTAACACTGGCAAATTAAATCTATTCTAATACTAGCGGACTTGAAAGGCGCACTGTCCTAACGTTAAAATTATGAAATGTTTAATTCCAATTGTTCAGCAAATTCGTTTTTAACCGATTACCAAAAAAGCGGGAATCTCTCAATACGTCAGAATCTTGTTTTTTTAATTTTTTAATTTTAGAAACATACATAACGTATGTTCCCCGATTACTCGAGTACGCCTGGACCGATTTGGAAAATTCTTTTATTGTTTGAAAGGGTATACTTTCCACGTGGCCACATTGTCATCAGGTCAGGATCTGATGATGGGATACCTGGAGAAATCAAGGGAACTCTTCAAATTTTATAGGCACAATATTATTGATATAGGTAGGTACTTTGCAGTGGCGTTTGAAGTCGGTTTTCCAAAAAGAATTTTTACGTTTTTATTATTTATTTTGCTGTATATATACCCGGGATTAACACATTGGCTACACGGAAAATGAAAAAGTTCCCGAGGGAGTTATAAAACTTTATCCACGCGGATGAAGTCGCGGGCATCATCTAGTGACTAAAATAAGGCCTATTGTCAGTCAGTGTAGTTAACTGGACCACAATATATATCTACTTATACAGCTATACGTTGTGGCTATTAAAGTTTTACGACAAATATGTACCCAAAGTTGGTGGTCGTTTAAACCAGGCGTCCGGTTCGCAAAGCTCCGGATGACGTTGGGAGACACGTAACTCTATAGTCTATACTCTATACTGTCGATGCGATAGGCGGAAGCTGGTAGAAATACAACCTACCTACTCGAACGAAACGCTTCAATTCAACGTTTCTGATAAGAACCACTAAGGTGTGGAACACTCTTCCAGCATCCGTGTTTCCTGCCACTTATAAAATTTGAGTACCTTCAAGGCAAGAGTGAATAGGGATTTTCTAGGCGAGCGCGCTCCAACCTATAGACCTCATCAGAGCTATTAAGTGCTGATTGTCGTCAAGCGCAAGCCTATTTCAAATAAAAAAAAAAAGCTATATTGCGGCATAATCACTGACTTCTATATTGAATCCCTGATTAACACTGGACTTACTGTTGTGATTTCTTTTTTGGACCTACTTGATTGGCGCCATTTTGGCCCTGTAACCACTAGCAGCTATTTGGGTGTCTCCGGATCTAATAGATACCTAATATTGCAAATGGTGCACTGACCGCTATATTAATCTATGATGTCATTGTTGTTGTATGATTTCATACATTAGTTCTAGAGACACTCGTATGTCAAGAGTGGCGCTTCAAAATGATCTATAAGGCAATCATTTGTGTACGACAGCAAGTCGAAAAAAAATATAGAAAAAATTACGTGCTGTGCTGTGAAAGGGTGAATCATCACAGTAACCATCAAAAAGCATCAGTGCCAGTACCAGAAAGTAATTTCATAGTACTCACACATTAGTTGTTTTTCACATAGGTTGTTTTAAGCCTACGTTTGGAGTGGAATTTTTTAGATACTTGTGTTCTAATCGTTATAGTTCGATGCATTATAGTTAATTTAACCAATTTAGTTTTACGAGAATCCCTAATAATAGATAGTAGGGACAAGGAGATATTAAATAATAAATAATCAGTTGTCATGCGAATTATAATATGCGATACGTTATAAGGAGGGCAAGCAGTTGAGAAAGCTCACTATATTTCCCTAGGGACTTCTTGAAATCACTGTGTAACTAAATACACCTATAGGAAATATTAGTTATCCTCCGGTATAGCAGATTGAATGTACATATTATACCATTTCTTAAGAATGAAATATTTTTTAGAGACTGGATATAAGTTAGTAAAACATTGATGATGATTGCCTGAGGGTTCTCCATAATGTAGATATTTAAAGGTGTGTGAAGTCCAATAATATACATAAAATAGTACTATCTGATGCCCGTGACTTCGTCCACGTGGATTAAGCGTTTAAAAATCCCACGGGAACTCTTTGCTTTTCCGGGAAAGGTACCTTATGTCACTCTCCAGGTTTTCAAGTAGATGCAAAAAATCACATCGATCCGTAACTCTGTTGCAGCGTGATTGAAGGACAAACCACCAAACCAACAAACTAATAGACAAACACACTCTCGCATTTATAATATTAGTGTTAGTAAGTAAAAAAAGGATACACCAGAGCATCTTAAGATTTTGACTGCACAAGTAATTTTATAGACTGCTATTGTGAATTGTAAAGCGCGTGCCGAACAGATTTTTCTAATTTGTGGGATTATAAAAAATAAAAATAATAACTAATAAGTCTGTTATGTCTTTTGTGTTACGGATTTCCGCAAAGTAACGCCTGCTTTTATCTAATACGATTTTAATATCGAATATCAAAGATCTGTGGTTACGTTGACTGTGGTCAAAGGATAATACAGCTGCTTGTATAGAATATTTGTATTGAACACATCTTTATTGTTGTGCTTGTTTGCTACGAGATCTCTCCACAGCCTCTAAACGTCTCGACAATGCGCTTCGATCCGTCGATAAGTGATGTTGCATAAAGACGATGGGAATGCTATTGAATCGCATATCTATTGTTGTGCGGCTAGTGGTTCCGAATGTGAATCTCTATCACCTCCTTCAAGTTTCAAGCACACCAAACAGATTTACTCTGTAGGTGCGCCTAAATGTGTTTGACGAATTTAGGCTTAACATTGCACAAACAATACGTAAAAATACATTTATTTTGAATTTTAAAACAATAATTACTTTTTACAAAAAATTTAAATGATAGGAGGAATTAAAAAGGGAAAAATAAATCTTTTTCGACTTACTAAGCTAACTAATGTAAGTAACGCATTTTGAGTCGGCGACAAACTTTTTATCAATATAGGTACGTGATGAATTCTGCCCCCGTAATTGAAAATAACTTAAAGGTAACTTCTATTTAACTTACTGTGTTTTCAATTACGAGGGCAGAATTGAGCACCTTCCTTTTTTTTCGTCGGTTAACAAAGCCACGTGGAGCATCGAAGCAATAAAATTACTTTATACGGTAGTACTATGTTAATGCTTCATACTAACACCCGGTTCCTATAATCGCACTATCGTAATCTGTCGATAAGTAAAGCACCTAGCAACGTTTTTTTGGCAAAAACTTGGTAAGTATGTATAAAAAATATATACCTAGGTAATATGTACATATTTTATCGTCTAAAAAGGACGATTTCTTTCTTTTAGTACAGAATATCAGCCAAGCTGAAGTTGACTAATATCCTCTATCCTATCCTATGCAAATTAATGGAAAGCTTGTGCTAAGACTGAGTACGACAATAGTGCAACGGGTGGGGTTTGAACCTGCGACCTTTCAGATTTCAGTCCGCACCTTTAACCGTTGGGCTATGGCTGTAACTAAAACATTATTATGTATTTGTAAATTTCCGAAAGATAAGCCTCAAAGTATGGCAGAGTTTGAATTTGAGATATTCTCGTTACACTGAAAATTTCACCTTTGTGTTTATAATTACTAAATTTTCCTGAAGTGTAAAGTGGGCTAAAATTTTCCTTTGTAGGTAAGGCCCAGATAGCTGAGGCCAACTGTTTAGTGAACGGAGTAGCTATTGTTTCAAAATTGGGCGAATATCGGCGAAAAGCCTCTTCTATTGAATAACAAAGATCATATTAAACTTTAGTATTGCCCGCGACTTCGTCCGCGTGGAAAAAGTTTAGAGTGACTTGCTAGTTGCTACTTATCCTCGAGAAGTTATGTCCTCTATCTCCGATAATGTTTAGTAGATTTTCACCAAAATTGGACAAAATATTTATAATAGTACATAATTTATAATAAAAAAAGAATTATCAAATTCGGTTTAGATTTGACGCAGTTATGGAGCAAAATCAACAAAAACTTTCATTCCCTATTCTGGATAAACCTTATTGTTTATCAGTATAAAAAGTATCTTATATATTGACTTGGAGTATCAGCTATCACTATAGCAAATTTCATTCAAATCCGTTCAGTAGTTTTTGCGTGATGCGTACACAGACAGACAGACAAAAAATTTAAAAAAGAAATGTAATGGGCTCAGTATCGGCAATAAAGCATCCTCCGATTAAAATTTTCAAAATATATTTAACTAGCTGATACTCGCGACGCGCGCGTGGATTGAGGTTTTTTGGAATCCCGCAGGAACTATAATTTTTTTCGGGATAAAAAGTAGCCTATGTTTTAATCCAAGGTATAATTCTATCTCTATTTTAAATTTCAACCAAATCGGTCCAGTAGTTTTTGCGTGAAAGAGTAACAAACATAACAAAAATACAAATCTTTCCTCTTTATAATAGTACTAGCTGATACCCGCGACTTCGTCCGCGTGGATTAAGGTTTTTTATTCCCGCGGGAACACTCTTATTTCCCGGGATAAAAAACAGCTTATGTCCTATTCCAGACCATAATCTATCTCTGTGCCAAATTTAAGCCAAATCGGTTCAGAAGTTGCGACGTGACTGAATAACAAACATACAAATTTTCGCGTTTATAATGTTATTATTAACAAATTATTATTGGTGTGCAGCAATTATTTATGCGTTTCCCACGGAAAAAATTTGAAAAATCGGGATTAAAATTAGTAGTAGTAGTAGCTTCTGTCCGCGACTTTGTCTGCGTGGACTTCAGAATTGGGTCTAAAGCTTCGCTCGTTAACAATTTTTATATCTTACCACGGGAACTATTTGAGATCGGTATAGAAAGTACATGTCCTTTTCCATAGCATAGGTGACATGCATACCAAATTTCAAAGCTGTCTGCCCGCGGCTTAGCTCTTAAATAATTTTCAATTTTCCCTCGGGAACTACTTAAGGAATCGAGATAAAAGGTAGCCTATGTTCTTTTCCATGTCAAAGGCTACATGCATGCCAAATTTCATCCAAATCCGTTTAGCCGTTTTTGCGTGATTGAGTAACAAACATCCAAACATCCAAACATCCACACTTTCACATTTATAATATTAGTAGGATATATATAGGTATAGTGTAAAAGTGTAGATGTACGAAATTCGTCCCGTTACAGTTTTATTATAATTATAGATGAAAGCAATTCGTTTGTAAATGTACAAGCTCGTTTAAAATAAGTAAAGTGCGAACTTAATGAGTGCTCTTCGCGTCAAAACAATTACTCGAAGTCAAACGGAACTTCGGTAAAAAGGAGAGACCTGCGAGCGGCTGCCGGAGTAACGCTTCCGCTAGATTGCAATTTGTTGTTAAAAGTTTCATTTGCAGTTTAAATTGGCGTTCAGCTTGCGAAACCTAGTTTGAAGTCCGGAACGTTGGGAACGTTGGGATTGAACGCGCGAGCAAGATCTAATACTGTTTTGTTTGTCTGTAATTAATATTAAACTATGGTGTGTCAGCTTTTACCCTGAGTTATGAAGAAAGAAAGAAAGAAAGAAAGCATTTATTTGAGACACACAGTACATTTAATAACAGAAAGAGATACAAAACAAAAAATAAATAAATATGTGTGGTCCCAAAATGGACTCCACTCAGCATATGTTATCCCTGTGGGAAAAGCACAGGCATAGCGAAGTGAGAATTGAATTTGAATTATTGAAGTGAGATTAATTGATGTTTCAAAAGCAGCGGTGCGACGTATCATTTACGTTTTCATACATTTGATTCATACAGAAATAGTCGTTATACTAATGAGTATAATACTCTACAATGGTAGAGCTTAAGCCACAATGGCAAAGGTGCGGACTGAAAATTGAAAAGGTCGCAGGTTCGATCCTTATTCGTTGCACTACTTTCGTACCCACTTCTAGCACAAGCTTTCCGCTAACTTAGAGGGGAGAGGAAAATATATAAAAGAAGACGTGTGGCACTCGGGGACTGCCGCGGTAAAGCTATTGCATAGCATTTTTTATCAACGCCATCTAGCGGAGAGCGTTGATAAAAAATGCGCCATCTAGCGGCTCACCGTAGAGGAGTCCCATGTCAGGTTATTTTCGTTACGGAATTTCTGGATTCGGTCTCCACGCTGGCCCGCGATAGAAGCTATGCAATAGCTTAAAAATATGATAAATAATAAATAATATATTTAAATTTTCTTTTTAAAAACCAGATTTGAAACGCTACTTTATATCAAGTGTGCTTATAACATCCGAAGAGTTCTCTCGACTTCTCCAGGAGCCCATCATCAAATGCTGACCTGATGACATGGGACCATCTGGAAAATATTCCCTTTCAAACAAAAGAAGAATTTTTCAAATCGGTCCAGGCGTCTTTGAGTAATCGAGGAACACAAAGATTCCGATGAATTGAGAACATCCTCTTTTATTTGAAGTCGGCTAAAAAGAATCTCTGATAAATTCTTGGAATATAATATTCCAGCCTGCCTCGAAGAAAACGAAAAATGAAATATGTACTTACTCGTACATAAATAATTTTTTTAAAGTACTAAAATATATGGAGATATTATTCATACATTACTTGATGTAATAAATTGGGTTTTCGTACTTTATTTTTTAAACAGATTAAATATTAAATAAATTAGGTAATTTTCCCTGAAAATCTGTGGAATATGAAAGACTAGTTTAAATAAATTGTATTTGTATATTCTCTTGTCTGGTGGGAGGGTGGGAGGCTTTGGCCGTGGCTACCATCAAAGACGTGCCGCCAAGCGATTTAGCGTCCCGGAACGATGGGTGTAGAAACCGAAGTTAGTCCGCTACCATCCTAGACTGCATCCTCACTTAACATCAGGTGAGATCGCAGTCAAGGACTATCTTGTCATCGAATAAAATAAATCATTATAAAATTCTTTGACCATTCTCCGTACATGGTTTAAGATTAATCTTCCATAAGGAATAATTTTCCTATCTTCACCTATCACTGCGTCCAAAACGTATAAAGGATGGTATGTAAAGCAGTCAATGTCCAGGTAAGATAAATCCTTTGACCAAAAATAATATATTCATAGTTTCACTAAAATGTTATCTATGTGTAGTAGCGCTGATAGAGTTTTAGATAGATCATATTGTACCAGAGTTTCAGAATATTCTTTGAATAAAATCTTGTTTTTCAAAAGTAACTTCTATAAATTACTGAATTTTTAAATTTTATTATATTCTTCGATTCGATTGACATTGTTTTAAAAATATTGTTAAGTAATAAATAGCAAAGTTGTAATCAAGTTTTTCAAATTATTTAGAGATTAACGAAAGCAGTTCGAACAAGCACTTATTTTCCGAGTTTAATTTGTTAAGAACAAAACTTCATTTCTACGACATTTCCGCTTTGTATCAAAGGTTGGAAATAATAATCGAGTCCACGTTTTCTGGTCCAGTTACGGTTACAATACTATCGGTAAATTATTATTTTAAAAATGTTCTTTTCAAACAGTCTTCAAAACTTCATAGATTTTTTTAATAAACAATTTATCGATCGAATAATCACGCTAGTATTCCTAATATCTTGAGTGTTAACTTTGAGTGTTAATTTTTAACCCGTCATGTTAACATGTCAAACGTCAGTTTCGATTTATAGTTTAAACGATTCTTCTATTCAGTAAACTTATTATCGTAGACTATTTTAGTTAGAGGAAGATAATGATTATGTTTAAGTTTCTTTATTACTACAATCAGATTAGATTACCTACTCATTAAGACGCCTGTGGCGCTTGAGGGATTAGAAGACGTGTTAAATAGAAATATTAATAAACTAGAAATATGTTCTGTGACTGATTTATTACGCTCCGGAGAAATTGGTATGATTAGGTTAAGAAAAGTCCCAATTAAATTAAGGAAACGAAGCAACTCATCGTCTTAACCTTTGAGATATTAACCCTTTCTTTATCAGTCATTTAATCTCGTTTGTACTTCTATTTATTATAATAAAGAGATATTCCTAATAGAAATTAATTAATAAACAGATATCACACTATCACTTCATTACACTATTACACTAATATTAGAGATAAGCTTCACCTATGTATACTTCTTCTAATATATGTTATTTTGTAAATATTTATATGTACATAAAAAATAAAAATAAATAAATAAATAAAAATATTATAAAAGCGAAAGTTTGTACGTGTATGTGTGTCGTGTGTGTGTGTGTGCGTGTGTGTGTGTATGTTAGTTACTCTTTCACGCAAAACTTACTGGACGAATTTGGCTATAATTTGGAATAGAGATAGATAATTTCTTGGATAACATATAGGCTACTTTTTATTCAGGAAAATTAAAGAGTTTCCGCGATAAACAAAAAACCTTAATCCACACGGACGAAGTCGCGGGCATCGTCTAGTCGTCTAGTTCCTAATAGAAATGTCAAAGTCAGAACCAGTATAAGCTTTATTATGAAATGAAAATGTTAATTAATGAGATAAACAATTACCGAATCATCACAGTTCTATTCAACCGCAACTGTGATAAACGCCACAGTTCGGTTTCAATCAATTTATTTACCCGCCAGTTTAATTTCGGTATCAAACATTTAAGGCACAATAGACCACTGCAATGTATTTCACACGTGCCCTATTTATCCATAATAATGTTTTGAATGAAAAAGTAGGTAAGTAACAAAAGTTAGACATATTGAAAAGACATATACAAGGCGATAGCTTACATCCTAAGGAATGACATATGCTACTTTTTATCCGGGAAAATCACGAGTTCCAACGGGATTAAAAACACTTTTTCCTTGCCAATAATGGTGTGAGTTAAATAAGTTAAAAATGAAGTGTTAAACTAGACAGTTCTAAAATTAGGCTTTATCTGCTTTGCTTCAGCTGACCACAAGATAGGTAAGCCGTCGCGACGCAAAATGTACAATACCTACGCAGAATGTTCAATAAGCTACTATTGTAACACTTATTGTTTTGAAAACAGCAACTGCTGAGTTTCTTGCCGGCTCTTCTCAGCAAAATCAGCATTCCGAACCGGTAGTAGATTCTCGACTTGTCGTAAGAGCCACAATATGGCCTACATAAAATAAATGATATAGACTTTTGAACTTTATTTATTTTGAATTTTAAGCGAATTTTTCACGGCTTGATTTGTATTCCACAGTTTTCATCTTTTAGGGAGATACAACATTTTAATTCGAAAGCATCATGTTAAACTAAACGTAGAGAAATATTATTTAATACTAAACAAACACAAGATAATAATAAAGCGTAATGATTTGTTATGCTGAAAAAGTTAGTTAGTTACTTGAAGTTTAACAATACATAGTTACTTCCATGTATTTCCTTTTTTTTAGATTTTCTATCTTGTTTTATAAAAAAATCTCAAAGGATTTTGTATGAGGGCCTACGCTATCTGAGGTTTCTATCAACGGTTCAAGTTTCACATATGCAAAAAAATATAGGGTCAAAGGGACCGAGTAGCGGCAAATACGCCAAGGGGTAGGCTTGTAGTGCCTCTTTCATATACTGTTCGATGTATTATGTGCTTTTATTGTACGTACTGGTTTTGTTTTTCCTGATATTTAAAACATATGAATAGAATAGAAAGCTCTAAAACATGAAAACGTATTAGGTATAATTGACTGAATTGCACAATCGGCCAAACCAAATACTAATTAATTAATTAACTTTGATAAATACAATTCGCAGTTGTTCGTAACGAATTGTTGTTATTGCTCCTGCGTGGTTGATTAGTTTGTCAAAATACTCGTAATAGGATTTATAGATTGCCCCCCTTGTTTAGTGATTAGCATGTTTGGCTGTGGATCCCGGGTTCACATCCTGGCCCAACTCGAAATCGGGATCTCGTAATAAACCTAAGGGGATTATTGGATATATTATTTTAGATTTTCATGTTAAGATAATATTATCAGGTAAAAACCCGGAGTTGTGAAGTTGGCAGTGTTGCACCGTCATTTAACCCATATTCTTTTTTTTTATTGGTTGACAAGATAGTCCTTGACTGCGATCTCACCTGATAGTAAGTGACGATGTAGTGTAAGATGGTAGAGGGCTAACTTGGAAGGGGTATATATGTACACTGCACATTCAACCCATGCCCCTAATCTGTTTCTACACGTCATCGTGTCGGAACGCTAAATCGCTTGACGGCACGTTATTGACGCTAGGGTGGTAACTAGCCACGGCCAAAACTTCCCACCAGATCAGACCAGAGACAATTCAGAAATTTTAAAAGCTCAAATTGCCCCCGCGTGTCTATAAATCAAAAGTGAATAGGCATCTTCTAGGCAAGCCATTGTTTAAATCGCTTAATATACTCCCTTTGCCATGTACCTACTTATCACTTACGATCAGGTGAGATCGCAGTCAAGCGCTAGTCTATCCATTAAAAAAAAAACGTTATACAGACCTCTCTTGCATGTAGATTGCCTCTCCATGTTTTCCTCCAACGTGAAATCAAGAGATATTTAATTGCTTAAAACACACATACCTACCTAACTCTGAGAACTGCATCGTATAAGCATATTAAAAATACAAAACCCTTTATAATAAAGGTCTGAATGAATAATAATTTTCTTTCTTAATGTTCTTTGAAATAAATGCAATTATATTATACTTAATATTATTGTTACCCTCATCTGTTTAAAATTCATGATTACATTAACATTTAACGTACCGCGTACGCTTTGTTAATCCCATTCAAAGTAATCCTCATTGCATAAAAACGAAGATAAAAACAGTAATTCTGATACTGCAATGCTCTTATTGGCTGCAGGATTAATATGGATAATTCAGCGATAATTAGTAGATAGTTTTTAATTTTTAAGCTATTGCATAGCTTCTATCGCGGGCCTTGAGCGTGGAGACCGAATCCAGAAATTCCGTAACGAAAATAACCTGACACGGGACTCCTCTCACCGCTAGATGGCGTTGATAAAAAATGCTATGCAATAGCTTTACCGCGGCAGTCCCCGAGTGCCACACGACTTTCTTTTATTTTTTTCTAACAATCATTATTATTAGTATTAATAGGTATTATTATTTCGTTAATATTTTCACATATTTGTAATTTTTACGGTAACGACGGAAACCTTAGCGATTCACATTATTGTCCATTCGTCTGTCTGTTTATCTATGTCTTCATTTTCGCATCCAACGAAATTAGTAGTAAGCATTTAATTTATTTTTTACTAGCTGATGCTCGCGACTTCGTTCGCGTGGAATTAGTTTTCAAGATCCCGCGGGAACTATAATTTTTTTCGGGATAAAAAGTAGCCTATGTTTTAATCCAAGGTATAATCTATCTTCATTTTAAATAATCAATCTATCTTTTTTTAAATTTCAGCCAAATCGGTCCAGTAGTTTTTGAGTTTATTAATTACAAACATACACACAAAAATACAAATCTTTCCTCTTTATAATAGTAGTGTAGAATGGAAAATAGTAAAACCTACAACGTAAAACAAAAACGTCAATACCAGTCAGTATCTACTAAATTAATCTAATCATCTTTTGTATACGAGTTGTTTAGACCAAAAGTTCTCCAGTTTCGGTATGTAAATTGCTTAGATTTTCTGGTTATTATAAAATGGCTGTATTCTGGTTGAAATGTTATGATAGCATCAAATTTCGCTAACAAATTGCTTTAGGGGGAAAAAATTATTTAGATTAAACATTGGGTGCGCTAATCCGCTAAATTGGGTCGACACCCACACTAATCTCTAAGATTGTTTTCAAACTTTCACACCTGCAGAAGGCTTTACTGGTGTTATTGTCATTCAAAGGGTGTTTATTTGCAAATTACTTTAGATTTTCTTTTTTTTTTTTTTAATAATAAATAAGCTTTATTGTTTCCTTATTGTTAGTCGTTATACAAAAACTTAAATCTATGGTTAAAACTTAAAACTAACACTAACAATGAACAATAGGCGGCAACCTCAGCTGGTTTTTCAGGTTGCCCCACCTCTATTAGATTTTACAAATAATAATAATTGCGCTGCGCCCTCTGCCTTTTAAATTAATTTATACTTCCCACTTCTTTCACTTATCCATCATCATAATTTCAAGGCATCGCTAGCCCACAGCTGGACAAGGATCTACTCTCAAAATGAAAAGTGTGTGGGCTATAGTTCACCACGCTAGCTAAAGCCAAGTGCGGACTAGCAGACTGCACATTCCCTGAACATTGAACTCAGGGAAAGCTAGAGCAAAAGCTATATTGCTATCCTACTAATATTATGAATGCGAAAGTTTGGTTCTGTCTGACTGATTGACTGACTGACTAAACTATCAACGCACAGCTCAAACTTACTGGATGGTTCGGGCTAAAATTTGGCATACAGATAGCTATAAAGACGTAGGCAACCGCTAAGAAAGGATCTTTGGAAATTCAACCCCTAAGGGGATAAAATAAGGGCTTGAAAAATCGAACTTAACGTGAGAGTAGTTACAGGAAAAAGCTAGTTAAAAATAAATGTCTAAAAATAAATCTCTAAACTAAATATTCATAGACTTTTAAAGTGTACCTAATCTGGAAATTCAGGCATAAAGTATAATTTTCCGCTCCGTTTCAGCCTTCACTAATTCGAGGAAACTTTTCATCCACAAGCGAATGTAGAATACTGCGCAAAGTAAGGCGAAAGTAGCAATTGAGTTTTTATTTACCGACTTGTTCCATTTAATACCCTTGTGGCCAACCAAAAATGTTATTTTTCGACGGTTCTAAAAAGATTTAAAAGCGAACATTGAAGTTATTCCACTTTTTTGTAGTATTCGAGCTGTACTTACAAAGTTCTGCAATTTTCGTTGGACCTCATTTTGCCGTGCTGTTTTGTTTAATGAAGTAATCTCCTGTTTTCTAATTGATTAAGGATTTTTGGTTCCCGCGGGAACTGTATAATTTTCCGGGATAAAATGTAGCCTATATGTTAAGGGCACGATCTTCGGCCGCAGTAGGTATTTTAGAGCCACTTCGTTCCTCGCACGGTGAGGTCTCGCTCGCGCTCATCAAATGAACTCGCTAACCCCGCCGCAGCGCAAATTTTACGTCATAGATTAAATAACCTTATGATACCTAACAGTAGGGCAGTTCTAAGGTTTATGAAATATTTATATTGAAGAAAGAACAAAACATGCAGTTTTAAACTGCTAAAGCTCAAACAAGGTATTAAGTAAGTTCGATTAATGGGTCAGGCCGTAAATTTTGCCACTTAGTGACATAAACTGTTATACAGATTTTATGTAACAATAACATAATCGTTACATAAAAACGTTACGTAAAATTGTAAAGCTAAGAACAGAACTGTGAACAAAAACACAACAGTAAAATAAAGAAATACTTTTTATTCTGTTATAATAACTGTAAGGCTCTGAACTGATTTTGGAGGCATCTGTGAACAAATAATTATTTATGTTGTTTATATATTGAATTTAGTTTTCAAGATCCCGCGGGAATTATACTTTTTTCGGGATAAAAAGTAGCCTATGTTTTAATCTACGGTATAATCTATCTTAATTTTAAAGGACATGACCAGTGGAGCAAAGGGCTCTCGCCTAGGTGTCAAAAATCAACGTGCAGCAAAGATTGTTTTATTTTTGGAATTCTTATATTCTATAGTTTTCAGATAAAAAACTTTCAGGGGTCTAAAGGCTCGGAAAAATGAGAAAAAAAAATAGAAAAGTTTTATGGAATAACTCTGCCTTTCGATACTAGAGGGCGCTAATTATTGTGGTTATCAAGTCTAAAATGTTAAAATCAACGTGCAATAATAATAGTTTTATTTTTGTAATTGTTATATTCTATAGTTTTCAGAGATGAAAGTTTTAGGAGTCTGAAGCCTTGAAAACTGAGAAAAAATAAGAAAACTTTTCAAAAAATACCTCTCCCTGTCGATACAAGATGGCGTTAAGATATGTTTATCGAGTCGTAAGAATAATTTTCTGCTATTAAACATGCCATCTATGCGCAAAGCTGCTTAGAAAAAAATTGCTTAATATTTTTGTATAGATTCTAGGAAACGGAATAATACAACTTTATTTGCACGAATAATTTAATTTTTCAATAGACAAGCGCTATCTAGTGTCGCGAAGCGGAATTTCTCTTTACTATTTAAGTGCGTGATACACATGCTTGTTACTCGCAGAAAAGTATGCCAGTTACAAGCAATAATGAGCTACTCGCATGTGTATCGAGATTCTGCCAGTAACTCACGTGCCAGAGCAAAGCATACGAATGGCTCGCAAGCCGTTTGATTTTTTCCCCTTGAAGGGAAGTGGGACGGGAGATTCGTATTGCCAGCTACAAATACGCGAAACAAGGGGCTGATTCTGTAACTCAGTGCCTATCAATGACGATAGGCATTTTTTATCCATTGAAGGTTTGAAGAGAAATATGATTTACTTTTTCATAGTAAACCTTCAATGGATAATAAATATATGTCAGTGGCTTTCATTTTTTGATAGGCACTGAGTTACAGAATCGAAGGCAGGTCGTAACGTATTTGCTTGTAAATCGCAACTCTCAACTATCTGCCAAGATCTTATTAATTTTTGTGCTTGTTTTTTGCCTAATATAATTGCGAGTTGTATTGTAACACTATTTATTTCTTCATTTTGTGAACTTCAACTCGCATGTCACTGGCAAGGTCACTCGCAAGCATGTATGTCACGCGCTGATATTCTGTCAGTACCTGGCATACCAGCTTACCAGCACCTAGCATACCATCCACTAGCATGTGTATCACGGGCATTAATACAAATAAGCGGAAATTGAAGTATGAAGTAGTGCATTAAAGAGAAAGCGGAAACAATAAACATTCTGGTTTTTTTTGATATTTTAAATCATGCCTTTATCGGAATAATAAATCCATAGTAAATTAGGCCTCAATTTTTTAATCTTTCTGTAAAAGCTGTAACCTTGCACATTTTCCCCATCCCAAGGGCAATCACTGGTCATGTCCTTTCAGCCAAATCTGTCCAGTTTTTGAGTTTATTCATTACAAACATACACACAAAAATACAAATCTTTCCTCTTTATAATAGTAGCGTAGATTGGTATCTGCCTATTAGACATAGCTACTAAATACTAATTATTTTCGTGAAAAAAGTGCTAACCTAAATGGCAAGTCCTCGTCTCTCACCTACACTAAGCTTTAAGAATATTTTATGTAACGTTACATAAAATTAAATGTAACACGTTAGATAAGTGTTACATAAACGTTACATAAGCATGACCTTCTGGTATCTTATCGGTGATAACTCATTATAAATGCAATATTTCCAATTGAAATTAGGACTGTTTAATAACTTACGACCGCAAAACTAATTTCTGATAAAATATTGGTAAAAAGTTGAGTACTTACGTTTAAATCTTCAAAAACAACCTCCGTAACGACGTGACCGTGTCACTCTATCCACGAAAAAATTCGACTAAATTTAACAAAATAGCCGTAGTTGTTTGGACAACCACATGATATTCTGTGGCTATGTTGCGAAATAGAAAAATGTTTCTAATTAAATGATTAGTTAAAAACAAACGGCTATGAAGCGTTACATACAAAAAGTTACATAAATATCGGATTTCTTACCAAAATTAAAAATTTCAATAACATATATAAAAAAATAATTAAAGCAATAAAATTGTCACTAGATGTAAGCCAATTTCATAAAGATTATAAGGAAGAAATTATATAAATTGTAAATGCAATAAATACGATACAGCATGAAGAAATGCTATGCCACCCCTACAAAGGACATAGTGATTATTTGCAAAAAGCTCCTTTTGGATTATATAAATATTTTTTTCTTATTAATTTACTAGTAAAACGTGGAAAAACTTTGCGGTCTCGATTACCTATACAATAATTCATGGATCTTTATTATTTAAATCCATGTGCCGATCATAAAAATCGTAAAAACTTAAGAAGACAAGAGGGAAGGAAAAAAAGTGGCAAAATCTACGGCCTGACCCTAATATTTTACTTACTACATATTTTGTTCAGTTTTTTTTGTTATTAGACCGATTTCTTTCAAAATCGATATCTGGGGATCCCTGTGCTCATAAAAGAGATAACCACTGCCAAAATTAGAAAAAGTGGCGGCCATTTTCTTTTTTCTCGTTATGGGACCGATTTCTTTCAAAATCGATATCTGGTGATCCCTGTGCTCATAAAAGAGAACCACTGCCAAAATCAAAAAAAGTGGCGGCCATTTTCTTTTTTCTCGTTATGGGACCGATTTCTTTCAAAATCGATATCTGGGGATCCCTGTGCTCATAAAAGAGATAACCACTGCCAAAATTAGAAAAAGTGGCGGCCATTTTCTTTTTTCTCGTTATGGGACCGATTTCTTTCAAAATCGATATCTGGGGATCCCTGTGCTCATAAAAGAGATAACCACTGCCAAAATTAGAAAAAGTGGCGGCCATTTTCGTTTTTCTCGTTATGGGACCGATTTCTTTCAAAATCGATATCTGGGGATCCCTTTGCTCATAAAAGAGATAACCACTGCCAAAATTAGAAAAAGTGGCGGCCATTTTCTTTTTTTTCGTTATGTGACCGATTTCTTTCAAAATCGATATCTGGGGATCCCTGTGCTCATAAAAGAGATAACCACTGCCAAAATTAGAAAAAGTGGCGGCCATTTTCTTTTTTTTCGTTATGGGACCGATTTCTTTCAAAATCGATATCTGGGGATCCCTGTGCTCATAAAAGAGATAACCACTGCCAAAATTAGAAAAAGTGGCGGCCATTTTCTTTTTTCTCGTTATGGGACCGATTTCTTTCAAAATCGATATCTGGGGATCCCTGTGCTCATAAAAGAGATAACCACTGCCAAAATTAGAAAAAGTGGCGGCCATTTTCTTTTTTTCGTTATGGGACCGATTTCTTTCAAAATCGATATCTGGGGATCCCTGTGCTCATAAAAGAGATAACCACTGCCAAAATCAAAAAAAGTGGCGGCCATTTTCTTTTTTCTCGTTATGGGACTGACTTCTTTCAAAATCGATATCTGGGGATCCCTGTGCTCATAAAAGAGATAACCACTGCCAAAATTAGAAAAAGTGGCGGCCATTTTCTTTTTTTTCGTTATGGGACCGATTTCTTTCAAAATCGATATTTGGGGTTCCTTAGGTTCATAAATGAGGTAACCATGGCCAAAATTAGAAAAAGTGGTGGCCATTTTCTTTTTTCTCGTTATGGGACCGATTTCTTTCAAAATCGATATCTGGGAATCTCTGTGCTCATAAAAGAGATAAACACTGCCAAAATTAGAAAAAGTGGCAGTAATATTTTTTTTTGCTATAGTTAAACATTAGTCAAATATTAAAAAGGCGTTCTTATCATTATTTACTATTGGATAAAATTCTTTCAAATTCGATATCTCCGCTCCACATTACTGTACTAACCAGAAAGTAGACAAACATTCCCGTTGGTGACACCCGTTCACGAGCATGACGATCCAGCCGTTGCTTCGCTCAACCAATAAGGGAACGTAACAAATAAATTCCATAACAAGAATAAAGAAAATGGCCACCACTTTTTCTAGTTTTGACAATGGTTACCTCTATAATGAGCACAGGGATCAATTTTGAAAGAAATTGGTCCCTTAACGAGAAAAAAGAAAATGGCTGTCACTTTTTCCCATTCTGGCAGTGGTTACCTCTTTTATAAACACAGGAATCCCCAGATATCGATTTTGAAAGAAATCGGTCCCATAACGAGAAAAAAGAAAATGGCCGCCAATTTTCTAATTTCGGCAGTGGTTATCTCTTTTATGAGCACAGGGATCCCCAGATATCGATTTTGAAAGAAATCGGTCCCATAACGAGAAAAAAGAAAATGGCCGCCACTTTTTTGATTTTGGCAGTGGTAATCTCTTTTATGAGCACAGGGATCCCCAGATATCGATTTTGAAAGAAATCGGTCCCATAACGAGAAAAAAGAAAATGGCCGCCACTTTTTTTTATTTTGGCAGTGGTAATCTCTTTTATGAGCACAGGGATCCCCAGATATCGATTTTGAAAGAAATCGGTCCCATAACGAGAAAAAAGAAAATGGCCGCCACTTTTTCTAATTTTGGTAGTGGTTATCTCTTTTATGAGCACAGGGACCCCTAGATATTGATTTTGAAAGAAATCGGTCCCATAACGAGAAAAAAGAAAATGGCCGCCACTTTTTTTGATTTTGGCAGTGGTTATCTCTTTTATGAGCACAGGGATCCCCAGATATCGATTTTGAAAGAAATCGGTCCCATAACGAGAAAAACGAAAATGGCCGCCACTTTTTCTAATTTTGGCAGTGGTTATCTCTTTTATGAGCACAGGGATCCCCAGATATCGATTTTGAAAGAAATCGGTCCCATAACGAGAAAAAAGAAAATGGCCGCCACTTTTTCTAATTTTGGCAGTGGTTATCTCTTTTATGAGCACAGGGATCCCCAGATATCGATTTTGAAAGAAATCGGTCCCATAACGAGAAAAAAGAAAATGGCCGCAACTTTTTCTAATTTTGGCAGTGGTTATCTCTTTTATGAGCACAGGGATCCCCAGATATCGATTTTGAAAGAAATCGGTCCCATAACGAGAAAAACGAAAATGGCCGCCACTTTTTCTAATTTTGGCAGTGGTTATCTCTTTTATGAGCACAGGGATCCCCAGATATCGATTTTGAAAGAAATCGGTCCCATAACGAAAAAAAGAAAATGGCCGCCACTTTTTCTAATTTTGGCAGTGGTTATCTCTTTTATGAGCACAGGGATCCCCAGATATCGATTTTGAAAGAAATCGGTCCCATAACGAGAAAAAAGAAAATGGCCGCCACTTTTTCTAATTTTGGCAGTGGTTATCTCTTTTATGAGCACAGGGATCCCCAGATATCGATTTTGAAAGAAATCGGTCACATAACGAAAAAAAAGAAAATGGCCGCCACTTTTTCTAATTTTGGCAGTGGTTATCTCTTTTATGAGCACAGGGATCCCCAGATATCGATTTTGAAAGAAATCGGTCACATAACGAAAAAAAAGAAAATGGCCGCCACTTTTTCTAATTTTGGCAGTGGTTATCTCTTTTATGAGCACAGGGATCCCCAGATATCGATTTTGAAAGAAATCGGTCCCATAACGAGAAAAAAGAAAATGGCTGCCCCTTTTTCTAATTTTGGCAGTGGTTATCTCTTTTATGAGCACAGGGATCCCCAGATATCGATTTTGAAAGAAATCGGTCCCATAACGAGAAAAAAGAAAATGGCCGCCACTTTTTTGATTTTGGCAGTGGTAATCTCTTTTATGAGCACAGGGATCCCCAGATATCGATTTTGAAAGAAATCGGTCCCATAACGAGAAAAAAGAAAATGGCCGCCACTTTTTTTTATTTTGGCAGTGGTAATCTCTTTTATGAGCACAGGGATCCCCAGATATCGATTTTGAAAGAAATCGGTCCCATAACGAGAAAAAAGAAAATGGCCGCCACTTTTTCTAATTTTGGTAGTGGTTATCTCTTTTATGAGCACAGGGACCCCTAGATATTGATTTTGAAAGAAATCGGTCCCATAACGAGAAAAAAGAAAATGGCCGCCACTTTTTTTGATTTTGGCAGTGGTTATCTCTTTTATGAGCACAGGGATCCCCAGATATCGATTTTGAAAGAAATCGGTCCCATAACGAGAAAAACGAAAATGGCCGCCACTTTTTCTAATTTTGGCAGTGGTTATCTCTTTTATGAGCACAGGGATCCCCAGATATCGATTTTGAAAGAAATCGGTCCCATAACGAAAAAAAGAAAATGGCCGCCACTTTTTCTAATTTTGGCAGTGGTTATCTCTTTTATGAGCACAGGGATCCCCAGATATCGATTTTGAAAGAAATCGGTCCCATAACGAGAAAAAAGAAAATGGCCGCCACTTTTTCTAATTTTGGCAGTGGTTATCTCTTTTATGAGCACAGGGATCCCCAGATATCGATTTTGAAAGAAATCGGTCCCATAACGAAAAAAAAGAAAATGGCCGCCACTTTTTCTAATTTTGGCAGTGGTTATCTCTTTTATGAGCACAGGGATCCCCAGATATCGATTTTGAAAGAAATCGGTCACATAACGAAAAAAAAGAAAATGGCCGCCACTTTTTCTAATTTTGGCAGTGGTTATCTCTTTTATGAGCACAGGGATCCCCAGATATCGATTTTGAAAGAAATCGGTCCCATAACGAGAAAAAAGAAAATGGCTGCCCCTTTTTCTAATTTTGGCAGTGGTTATCTCTTTTATGAGCACAGGGATCCCCAGATATCGATTTTGAAAGAAATCGGTCCCATAACGAGAAAAAAGAAAATGGCCGCCACTTTTTTGATTTTGGCAGTGGTAATCTCTTTTATGAGCACAGGGATCCCCAGATATCGATTTTGAAAGAAATCGGTCCCATAACGAGAAAAAAGAAAATGGCCGCCACTTTTTTTTATTTTGGCAGTGGTAATCTCTTTTATGAGCACAGGGATCCCCAGATATCGATTTTGAAAGAAATCGGTCCCATAACGAGAAAAAAGAAAATGGCCGCCACTTTTTCTAATTTTGGTAGTGGTTATCTCTTTTATGAGCACAGGGACCCCTAGATATTGATTTTGAAAGAAATCGGTCCCATAACGAGAAAAAAGAAAATGGCCGCCACTTTTTTTGATTTTGGCAGTGGTTCTCCTTTATGAGCACAGGGATCTCCAGATATCGATTTTGAAAGGAATTGGTCCCATAACGAGAAAAAAGAAAATGGCTGCCACTTTTTTCTGATTTTGGCAATGGTTCTCAAGTGCAGGGAATTCGAGAGTCCAGATCGATTTCGAAAGTCTGTCCAAAGATTCACAAGAATTAAAAAAAATAAAGTAGGTAAGGTACAGAATAGGTACAACATTTGTATTAGAAGGATCAAACTTACCTTATATTTTGTCTAAGCTTTCGTAATTTAAATCTGGATATTTTGTTCTTTTGTTTATTTTTAGTCCCCATATTTTCACTTTATTATATTCTTAATTAATTAATTTACTATAAGAGTACCTAACTTACATTAATATTTACAGATTTAATAATACATAACAAGATTTACACACTAGAAGATAATAGGTAATAATATTTACACACTAATTTTATTTTGATTATCTATGATAAGTGAACACAAATAAATAATACTCCAATAGTTCGTCTGATCAGCGGGGATCGCAGTGAGCCAGCTAGAGCGATACGTCCTCCCTCGATGATACCTTGCGAGCTACTGAAATGAGGCGCCCGAGCCACTTTGTTATAAAGAAAGTAAACCAGTCATGATTAAAAAAAAAGAAAGCTTTTTAGAGAAAAATTAACGGCAAAATATTATTCTAGAAGCTTTTGCCTATTTTTTGAAATTTTTTTTTTTAGTTTAACTTTGATATACTACACATACAACCGAAACCCAATTGAAAACTACACTGTTTTCGGAATATTATTTCATCGAGTGAAGTTCAAAATATGGACTTTTGAACGGCAAAATAAATTAGAACGTGTATTAATCTACAACATATATTTTTAACCTATCAAAACAATGAATATTTGATTGTTTACTATTGAATCCAAAACAGGCTGTTTTCGGAGATCCTGCCGTTAATCCTGTTATCGTTAATACTCGTGCTAATCGGTTTGTTTGTTGCTGCGTGAGGCGTTGTGCGAGTACCTACCTAACATCCATCCATCCATCCATCCATCCATATTATCTATCCTCACAAACTTTCACATTTATAGTATTTTTTTTAAAAGAATATTAGGCAACCTGAAGTTGACTAATATCCTCCTATCCTCTCCAAATAAGCGGAAAGCTTATGTTAGGAGTGGGTACGACAATAATGCAACGGGTGGGGTTCGAACCTGCGACCTTACAGTTTTCAGTCCGCACCTTTAACCTTTGGGCTATTGAGGCTATATATTACTAGGAATACTAGTAGGATTCACTGAAAAGTGATGCTTTTCTGCCTTATTGTCTATGAAAAATTTTCATCTGCAAGTAATCGTTGGAAATTACGGAAATAGCAGTTGAAATTTTACTTATGAAGTTTTTCGTAAAAATTCTTTTGTGACTTGTTCGAAGTAATTTTGCCTTTGTGCTTAAAAAAATTAATTTCTTTGGTTGAGTATAATCATTTCTACTGAATATTTACCTACTTTTTGCTATTAGGATTGAATATATATGTTTTAATTAAGAGCAAAAATGTCAGGTGTGAATTTCCACAAGCGCCGAAATCAATCGCATTTATTATATTTTGATATTGGATATGATTGCTGAGTGAAAAGTTCATTTGGGATCTGAAAAGTCAGAATATTAATTAGTTTTTCTGTACCTGCTGAATATAATATTCATTTCAACGTTACAACTTATATATACACACAGTTTATTGTATGTTGACTGATATTTAACCGTGTTAATTGATTGATCGAGCCTGGATGACTGACTGGATGATGACTGGATGTGTTTAATATAAACATAAGTAGATTTATTTCATGTATATTCTAGTAGGGATGAGTTATATATTCACAAAACAAGCGAAAAACTTGTTCCGGACGACGAAGAGTATAATCGAGTACTTCATTGTTAAATTACAATACATGACAAATTACGACAAATATCTACCATTACGCGCTTCATTTACCGTGCGCTTATAACATATCCGCCTCTTTTTATACATGTACAATACCATAGTTCGAACTATGATTATTTATTAGCTAGGAATCTATATAGATTTTATACAAAAAGCTGTCACTGCGTCCACACGTATTATGAAATGATTGCCACATCTATCACGCCGTGCCTGACTGGGCAAAGGATCTCGATTTTACGTGACACTTCGTTATCTCACGTCTTTCTTTTATGATACACAAAGAGCATCTTATACCTTTTCTGAACAGTCGTACAAAGAAGTAATAATCGAGTAACTCTACCGTTTAAACAAGGACAAAAGTTTAAATACTGTATCTGTGAAAATTGGACGTAGATAGATAGATAAATAAAAACTTTATTGCACAAAAAAAGAAACAAAATGGAGTATAACTTAAAACTACGCATGCAAAGGTGGCCTTATTGCTAACAGAACAATCTCTACCAGGCAACCATCGGTGAGAGGAGTAAAATTAGGTGTGAGGGTAGTATGGTATAACATAATGGTATATTATTTAAGCAATAAACAATAAAATATAATTTAGTGCATAATAAATACTATAAAATTTATTTTCTCAAACATGCATGGAAATATTGTCATTATTTTCGAAAAAAGAACACGCGAAGTATCGAATTGTCGGACAAAGAAAATCAAATCCATTGCAAGAGCGTTTTTTGAATTTGGAACATTACAACGCTCCGCGAAACAGTTGTTTCGCGGAGCGTTTTTTTTTTTAAATATTGCAGGAGCTTTGTAATGTAATGCCGTTTCATACAACAGTATGAAATGGCGTGCTGGGGTTACTAAATACTCCTTGATCGGATCTCTTTTGTCATTCTTGGCATACCATAGTCTCTTTGCTTAGTACAAATTGCGTTTACGTGGCTGTATAGCCATAAATGCGTTTGCCTGTCGGCACAGATAATAAAAAAAAAATTGGCGGTAAAGCTGAAAATTCGTCTTGATTTGTTATTTACATACCTACTTAATAAATATAAATTTAATAATAATCAAAATGAGTTCCAACGGTTCAGAGAGTGAAATGGAGATTGATTGTACCTACTCCACCAGATTTAAACCAAAATGGCGGATGGATTTGGATGTATAACATAAAAAGTGTTTTATTTCCCTGCATTCTTTTGAGAAAAGCACTATATATGCCTCGGCGGGAAATGGCAATTGCCTGTCTCGTATTTAGTGAAGTCCTCGCCTACGGCTCGGCCTTCAAACTCATACTCGACCTGCAATTGCCTACTTCCCTGCCTTTGCAATAATGTACTATTAAATATAATAATACATAATCTATAGTAATATATAAAGCTGAAGAGTTTGTTTGTTTGAACGCGCTAATCTCAGATACTACTGGTTCGAATTGAAAAATTCTTTTTGTGTTGGATAGTCCATTTATCGAGGAAGGTTTTAGGCTATATAACATCACGCTGTGACCAATAGGAGGGAAGCATCAGTGAAAAATGTTGCAAAAACGGGGAAAATTATCCATATTCTAACTAAAAATAAAATAAACTCTAAATAAAAACTTCTTAATCGCGATCATAATAACAAAAATTGACGCGGACGAAGTCGCGTGCAACAGCTAGTATATAATATGGATATATGGAAATTTAAATATATAATATATGTGGATGTAATATCTGTTATATTGATTTTTCCATATAAAATAAATTATAGCAAATGTCATCTGGACCATCATAACGACTAATCACCTCTAATTCATCAAAATCGGGTCAGTAATGTATTCGCTACAGTGGTGTCACATACATACTGAAACCTTGAGTATATATAACCTTTGAGTATATAACACTGAAACACAATAACAACACAACTTCGGCAAAAATTAAACAGTGAAAGTTGGTATTTTGTGTAAACATTTCCCTTTAAGGCACAAAAACACACACACACACAAGCACAAAAGTTATGTGACAAAAAATATTTTGTTTAATCTAACGTAAAAGATAAATGACGCCAAAAAATACAAAGACTAATATTTGTAATGGCATATAAATATTAAAAAAAACTTTAGTATATATTGACATAAACGACCATCGTCATAAAAGTAACTATCGTAGTTTAAAAGATACGAAAATATACGATGCTGTTTATGAATAGAATTAGATAATAGGGTTTTTTTTTAAATTCTCTTTATTTAATATGGGACTTTGAAGGGGACCTTTATGTCAGCCCCATCGGTACACACAAACTATTACAATTAACTATAGGGTAAGGATGCCGAATATGAGATAGTTGCCAAATATGAGATAGTTAGATTTTGGCGAAACTAATCGCCGCAGCTATTTGGCGATACTGTCACCAGAAGCCGCGTGGCAACAGACCGAAACATGTGTTGGTGCTTCCCAGTTCGAGGCGAAGTCAGGTTGTGTACGTGCGGATTTTTACGAAACCACAAAACCCGATTTTTGACACCAAATATTAACGAGCTATATTACAACTTTATAGTCACACTAAATGATTTAAATTTACAGGCATTGTATCAGTTATATGATTAATTTTACAATGCATTTGCAGTTTAGTTGTATTTTCTTCGTCAAGAAATAATAGGCAGCCTAATTTTTAAATTTGGGTGCTTTCCTAATATGAGACACGTGGGGGCTCCTTAAATGAGATATCCCATATTAGGATGTATAGAAATACGACTATTTAAAAACCTCTTTTTCTAGATGCCGTAGATCAAAGAAGTCCTAAGACCACGATGCCATAATACGGGCCGTGAGTACAGTACGAAGCAAACAAATATGTTACCTAATAGCGTAAAAACTTTCGATGTTCTTAAGAGTATCCTAGAACGTTATGTCAAAAAAGATGCAAATGCAGAAGTATTTGTCAAAGTTCATGGCTCTCCAGCTCCAGCTTTTTCTGACTATTTATAAGCAAAAATAGAAAAATATTGTAAAGTTGGACTAACGATTTTATGGGTTACATCTAAATCTGAAGAACATCAAGCACTTGGTACAAGCACATGATAATATATTATTAAGTTGTTACTAAAACCTTTTTATTTAGTAGGACGATGTTGTAGATTAATAAATATCGCCAATAAAAAGTTTTTTGAATAGATTTCTTTCCTTTTTCTGTGAATCTATACTATCTCATATTAAAAACCCTTGGTATCTCATAATAGGAGACCATTTCCCTGAGACGTAATTTCTGACTTTTCTAATATTATCTGATATAACAAAAAATCTATTATACCTAGCACTAAACGGTCTTTCAAGGATAAACTTCATTAAATACTTATCGAATATAAATACTTTTCATTGTCATTAGTGCAATAATTTATTTGTTATGGCCGAATATGTAAATGGTATCTCATATTCGGTATCTTTACCCTATACAAATTCAACTGCCTATATATAACTACATATATCAATTTGAGAGAATCACTAACAAATTTACATACTTTAACCGCAGATAATAGAGTTAATTCATAACTACTACAAATTACAGGAGTGATAGCTTAGTGGTTAAAGACTATATTTATCGTGGGTCCGGGGTTAGGGTCCGAGACCTAAACAGAAAGAAAACATCGTGCCAGAGACTTTTCCATAATATTCTCAAAAGTGTGGGGTTGAGAAGTCTAATAAATAATTCGCACTCGGCCCGCATGGTGGATGAAAATTCATTAAACAGAGAGGAGAAGAAATAGATGAAATTAAAATAAAATTGTACAATACTACCATCTATTGTGCACCTTCACAAGAAACCATTTTACTCGCATTTTTAATAAGCTCTAAAGGTGATATTGCTTTATCTAACAATAAACGGTTTAAGTAACTCTAACTAACACCCAGTCGTAAAATTGTTATCACCCATGTTGTTCAAGACAAACCACAAGTTTTTAACGCCCATTTGAACTTTAGACTTCTGAGATTCATGTTAAGTTTACATTAATAAATTTTTATTGACTCCCGTAGTCAGTAAAAATTTATATAAGTAATTATAATTAATTTTCAGTTAATGTCTACTGAACTGTGAGCTTAAAGAGTGCCGTACGAAAATTTTATTGTATTGTGTAAAAGACCTCATTTTCCACAGCTGAATAAGCTAGTTATTACACCAACGCGGCATCCAAGGGTCATATAGATAGAAACTACGAGCATTATACCTCTAAAGTTATAAGGGTTCAAGTATGTAATTGCCGGTCCATATCACTGGTCACTTTGGGATACCTACTATAAAACCTATTAAGTTGTAGTATCACTGAGGCTCAGGATCACTTAGCAGGCGATGAAGAGAGCTATGCTTGGAGTAGATATCTCTACGAGATCAGAAATAGGGAGGTCCGTAGTCACTGACACCGACTTAGCTCAGCGAGTCGCGAAACCGTACCAGAACTCTCAACCACTTGACGGCAAGCCTCTGCTGGTAGCCTCCGACTAGAACTATATACTTATACAGGCTTTTCCTCGCGGCTTCGCTTCAGTTAAGTTCGACTTTTCAAACAATTGTTTTACCCCGCTTACCGAAGAGTTGAATTTATAAAAATCCCTTTTCAGTTATTTCGGTTTAATATTGAAGTTAGTCTATTTTGTTCAGATTACCTATTGCTTGTCTAAATTCAGACTATATTCTTAAACCCTTAGTCGAGAATCGAGAAAGAAAATATGTGGGTGTAATATGGAAAAACTAATTGCTTAGAAATGCTGAAGTGCATTCTCGTGTCATGACAAAGGCTGGGCGCAGTTTGTTAATGAATGTAGGTACCTCTCAACAGTCCCCAGCTAACCAGTAAGATATTTTACTTAAGAAAAAGTTTTTTTGTCGTTAGAAACGCTCGCGGTAATTAAATGTCTGAACTGAGTAGTTATATGTTGATGAGTCGACTAAAACCATTTATGATAACAGCAATTGATTTTTATATATGAACACTAATGAAATTGAAGCCTCAATAGCGGTAAAAGGTGCGGACTGAAAACTGTAAAGTCGCAGGGTCGAATTCCACCCGTTGCACTATGGTCGTGCCCACTCCTAGCACAAGTTTTCCGCTTATTTGGAGGGGATAGGAGGATATTAATCAACTAATATTCTTTATAAAAAAAAATGTTGCACTAGAAATACTCAAGAAATATCCGCGCAGTAAACTAATAACCACCTATGTAATTCTTTATAAAAATACTGGTGCAGTATACTTTGAGTTAGTTTTCTTAAAAATTTTCCGATATCAAGTGGAAATGCACTCTGCAGAAGTGTCGCGGGTCCGGTTTTACGGCGAAAAGTAGAAATAACACCGACATTGTTACTGAAGCCCAGCGAGTTAAAATTTTATGACAGCGGCGAATTCACTTGTTGTTGCTTTGTTTTTTTAAAGGACTTCAAAAAAAAAGGAGGAGGAGCTCAATTCGTCGGCATCCCTATGTACATTATGTTCCCCGAATACTCAAAGACGCCTGGACCGATTTGGAAAATCCTCTTTTGTTCGAAAGGCTTCCCAGGTGGGTTCCATGGTCTGATGATGGGTCCCATCATCAGATCCTACGAGAAATCGAGGTACTCTTCAAATAGATTTCATCTAATTTGTAGTGGCGTTAGAAGTTGATTTTTTTTAAAATAATTTTTATGGTTATATTATGTATGTTCATTGATTTAATTAAAAAAAATCGTCTATCTGTTTATCAGTTTGTAATCTTCGGTACGGCTGAATCGATTTTGGCAGTACTTTCTCAGACACATAGAGAATAATATAAGAAATAACTTAGGATACATTTTATCCCGGAAATAATTTGGGTTCCTTCGTAAAAAAAAAACTAAGTTTAATATACTCTATCAAAGATATAAATCAATGTGATCGTGCCGTCAAGTAATAGACAAAGCAATATTTCCGGTTTGCATTTTTTTTCCAGATGATCTATTCCTTATTATTAAATATCGGAAGAAGGAAAGTTACGAGAAGCCAACAATCCATCAATGTATGTTATGATCGATAACAGCTAGCAATTCAAACCGACATGTAACACAACATGTTACTACGAGTATCGGCGTTTTGATATAACAGCACTCAAGATAATAAAAACATCACAATGTAATTTTAAAGCTTTATAATTACTTTGAAATTTTTATTCGCATAGTTCTCATCAAGTAGGATTCACAAGTCCTACTTTCCAATTGGTTGGTCCTTCAATCGCAGCTTTGGAATAACCGATTGACGTGATATTTTAAATGGGGTGCTACAGTTCAGGACTTAGAGAGTGACATAGGCTACTTTTTATGCCAGAAAATTAAAGGGTTCCTGCAGGATTTTTTTAAACTAGTTCTACTCGGATGAAATCGTGATAAATGTATTCCTACGTTACTGTAGTAATAAATATTCTTTGCACGAAACTAGCGACGTAGCACTGGGGCCCAAGTCTGCTATTGCAATTGTAGTTCAATTGTCTATTAATGACATCCCAATTGCTACTTTTAGCAATATTGGTAGTCTACTAATTCGATGGCGTCACAATTGTTTTCCTATGGTTTGCCACTGACATATCTAGCTTTGAATCTAGCTTAAATAAACGTTTTTAATATGTAGTTTTTTTCGAAACTCATTTCGGCAAACGCTTTTTAAGCTAATGGCAATACCGAGGTATCATTGAACTACAATCCAATTATAAGACCACCACCGATTGTGAATTTAGTAGACTACGAAATTTTGGATCAATGATAATTGAATTGTAATTGTATTGCGGTTCAATGACAATGACATGTAAAATAGCAGACTTGGGGCCCTGGTTTCGTAGGCAGCTGAAGGGGGCAAAAAACTAGTAGGTACATCCCAATCAAGTATTATACATCTGAAAGTGCAGTTATTTGTGACTAACTCTTTACGTCACAACTCACAACTGTCCAACAGATTTCAGACATTTAAAAACGTAAAGCTTAACACTACCTGGCGTAAGATATATAGGAAAAATATTTCGGGAGAACAAAGGATTCCCCCGGGATTTACGAGTGTAAAACCTAAATCCGTGTGGATGAAGTCGTGGGAAAACCTTTTTGTTTTTATAACCCTAGCATATCTGGAGGGACGTGTAGCCCAGTTGCAGTTGGGACGTGATTTTGCCGATGTAAAAAATAAATTAATTTTTCACCTTACTAGCTCAAAAAGGGCGCCTTTGCTGTCTAAAACCAGTGATCAAAAGTCGTTTTTGCTCACTCAGTTAGAAAAAGTGAAAAAGTTGTCTCAAGAAAAGTACTACCCTCCCTCACTACACTCAGGATTCTAACTTAAAATCCTTCGCCCGATCGGGGTTCAAACTAGGCACTCGCAACAAAAATGAACTTTGCTATCTTGTTGAAAATATAACTATTTACTGGCGCAGGTCTCTGAGAAGGGTTTTGGGCTATGGCCTATGGTCCACCACGTTGGCCCAATGCGAATTGGTAGACTTCAGCCACCTTTGAGAATATTACAGACAACTATCAGGCGCGCAGGTTTCCTCACTATATTTTCCTTCGTAGAAGCAGGTTATTTAATTAAGCAGGTTAATTGCTGAGTTCTACGCACATAACTCCAAAAAATCTGCGGTCGGTAAGATTCTTTTAAAGTTTTTAAGGCTGTCTTGAGATCACTTATAGAGATCAGACCGCGTTTGCGCACTTATGTAAGTACATTAATTATAAGATTCAATTGTAAACATAATTTTCTTTGTGTAGCAATAAAGAATTTTCTATCTATCTAAGCTATCACTGCTTATGAATGATTAATCTAACTCGACTCCACTCTGATTGGCAAAAGCTAGTATGAATGTTATATGTTGTAGTAAATATGCTGGCTAATAACCTAATTATTATGTTCTACGAAGACCACTAAGAGTCAGTTAATTATAGATTTAACCTGATTGCAAGCGACATATCTGTCATCGACCCCCTGAGGCTCTAAATCGTATGACAATTTGGCAACCTAAATCAATTGCAGTCTCTGCAGGCAAAAGTGGCTCGTGGAATATTTAAATGGAGTTAAGAGATGCTCACTGGAAAACTGTCTATTCCCATTACAACCGATTCTCATTACAGTAGTAGTATAATTTGCTGCTGTAATTTCGTTTCTCTTACATGGCAGTATCATGAATTCTGTGAACCAAGCTGAGTAGTAAATGGATTAACAATCTGGTCTTCAATCCATTGAGTTCAATTCATATGAATTGGACTCAGATAGTTGGATTGTCCTTCAATCACGCAAACGAAGCGATGGATTGACGAACAACGATGCAGGGGCAAAGTTGAGAACCTAAAGACTGACATAGGCTATCTTTTAATCCCTGTAAAATAATCATAATTATCCTTACTTTCTTCCGAAATGCGAAAGTGTGTTTGTTTGTTGGTTTGTCCTTCAATCACGCTGCATCAGAGCTACGGATCGACGTGATTTTTTGCATGGGTATATTTGGGGACCTGGAGAGTATCAAAGGCTACTTTTTATCCCGGAAAATTAAAGAGTTCCTGCGGGATTTTCGAAACTAAATCCACGCGGATGAAGTCGCGGATATCATCTAGTATTTCATAAGCTTTCCGAAAACTTAAAATTGTTTATTACGGTCGAATTGCCAACTTCCTTTTTTTTTAAAAGTTGCTTAAAAAAATAAATAACAAAGAATGCGATTTTAAAAATTTCGTTTTCGTCCCTGATAGTACTTTTATGTATTCTATGCCCTTGATCAATTGGTTTGTCATGGCCCCTTAATTAACCCTTAACAAAGAAAGTATCAAGTTTCACAAGTTTCATGTTAACCCTATGTATATTTCGTAAATTAGAATCGTCGAGAGTCCCAAGGTATCTAATAACAACAACTTTCCAGTGATCAAAAATATAAATAAAGTCAAAAAGTCTCATTTTATATTTATATTATTATATAACCGAAGAATATTATGTCCTATCAACAGTCCTGTAAAACCGTAGTAAGGCATACTGTTTATGTGCAACAGTACATTAAAATATCAATATTAGTTATTACAACAATCCTGTAAAACTGTGTGTTTTTATACACAGTTTGTGTAAAAAAATATACACTCTACTATTTTCAAATTATATTCTTTTGCAAGATTTTTACGCAGAATTTTATTGTTGGCATCTGACCCCCATACGTCACGCCACTGGACACGCTTAAAGATAAATGGGTGGATTTTTACCTAATTAAGTTTTGTGTCACCATCGCTCTTGTTTCGCCCGGATCAATATTATGATACTAAAAATTGCACTGAAATACACTAAGAAGTTAACAAGTTTTTATTATTTAATCAGCACCTGCTTAGGTATTTATAACTACCTGGTGCCCGTGACTCGTCATCCGCATAGATTCAGTTTTCAAAATCCCGCGGGAACTCTTTGATTCTCCGGGATAAAACGCCTGTCACTCTCCAGGTCCGCTACTAATATCTTTTTTTTTTAACAGTAAAATAAAGAAGAATCTAAGAAAGAATTCACAAATGAAACCTACTATATTTAAATGTTATACAAACAACATTTAATTTTTTTTAAATGATTGGAACCACTGCCTCTAGACCGCTCAGCTGTATCTTTGGATGCAGATATTTATTCTCTGTCCAAAGGATCCAACTTCATGGTCCAGGGTTGCATCAAACAGACAAAACAAATTGCGACTTCGTTTTATTTTATCTAGAAATTACCAAGAAATATTTATTTCGCACAATTTGGAATAGGTGGGTGGGATTTAATTGTATTTACACGGCAGGCTGCCAAAACTGCCTTATAAATTTTGCAACGGTTTAATTCGTTAACTCCGAACCCTGCGGGATTATTCTGGTTAGAAATTAATTTATGATATACGTCTTGCTCAAAATTTTATTTGCATAAATATTTAAGCATTCCTCCTCTATGAAAATCCTGAGATACATGTTATTTAAGATTTGAGATAGATGTAGATATACACCATCTATAGAACATTCCTGCTTTGTTTATTTTTTCTTTGTTTTATGAATTTTTTTAACTGGCTTTTCTTCCTTTTTCCTGAAAATTTGGTAATAATTTTCCTGAGAAAAAATAGCCTATGATCATCTTCTGGATGCAAACTGCTCGTGACAAATTCTTTTGCATTTATAAAAATTAATGCAGACTGATATTTTTTATCGATGAAGAAACAAGTATTTTTCTATATATATTTTTTAGAGAATACCTATATTAGTCAAGTAGAAGAAAATTCGAGAAGAATTTCTCTCCTTTCCGAATAAGCAAAAAGCTAGGCGTACTGCAACAACAATAATACAACAATTTTGTAAATTGCAACTGGTTAGGATCGAACCGTCGACCTTTGATTTTTCAGTCCGGACAAGAATTCCTTATGAAGAAATCGTTAGGCGACTTGGAAGTATTTCCGATTGAATAATTTTAATTTATTTTTTCAATTACCAAAAGTAGACATTCAAATTTCTTTTTTTTCTAATTTGGATTCCCTGGTATTGTAGCAATCGTTGCTAAAAACAACTTTTCAAATCCGCCGGGCGTGTAACATTTTAATCAATCGACAATGTCGGAGGGAATTTCGATAATGCCGACTCGAGGAAAAAATAAAAAAAACACCAACAAGAAGGCGCGTAAAAAGTTACGGGCTTTATACAAATGGCCGTAATATTTACGGTCGAATGTTTATTTTTTCTGTGATAGGAACCTCTTTACACCTGGGCCTATACTACCAACGCTTAAAGCAGTCTTATTCCAATTTTGTTTTGAGATGATGTTTTTAGAATAGACCCATGTGTCACGGTCAAAGGAAATCTATATCTGAATACTTTGTCTTGTATTTTTAATAATTGCTTTGAAACTTTTTTTAATTAATGATAAAATAGCCCTTGACCTTGATCTCACCTGATGGTAAGTAACGATGCCGTCTGAGATGGTGTGGTTTAAATTGGAAAGTGGTATGGCAGTTTTAATTAAATTCTTACCCCTAAATTATTGGCTTCTATACGCTGTCGTGTCATAACGCCAAATCGGTTGCCAGCATGCCTATTGAGGTTTATCTTGCTTTTTAGGGTTTAAAAAATCAACCTTTAAGCGAAGTCACGGGCAAAAGCTCATGGATGGATAAATTGGGTTGTACCTTAACCTTTAAGCACTTGCTTATTGCATATTGTATTACAAGTAAACCAATCTTCAGCGGTCAATAAGAATTCCGTTCAGAGTGTGAGAAATATTATCTGAAAGGAAAGCCGTAAGATCCATATATTAAGGGGAACAAAAATTGTGTCGCAAAGTTGTGTTATAACATGGAAAAAAAATGAGGAGAAAATACTTAGAAAATATCAGCGCCGTATAAGTTATTTAAATTCAAATGTATAACGTTGAATAAATTAGCCACGTTTCCGAAAATCTACTATTACTATTACCATAATGAAATTTCAAATAAATAGGAGGTTAGGTACTGGTTACATACATAGGTTGTAGGAAAAATAATTTCGTCTACTAAAGCTTTCCCAATAAAAAATAAATAGGTAGGTAAGTACTCAGAATTAATTGGTTTATTTATCGTTGAAAACAAGTTTAGGAAAAGCGAAATTTACGAATCGTTTGTTAGTTTAGGTCGTCTGATTGGATTGTCCCGTAATTTCGTTATGTTCATGAACATAACGAAATTACGGGGTTCCATGGAACATAGCTAATTTTTACGATTTTTCGTTACGTTAACATTGTTTGGTGGTTTCTTTCTGTCTCGGCTTTCGTGACTTTTTTAGGACTGCCAACTGTGTAATAAAATAAGACTGCGTCTATCTCTACGTAATGTTATCTCCCATCATTTCATCAAATTGTGAAAATTAAGTTCGAAATGGAAGATTTAGCCACAAATAAGCCGAAAAATATTATCTATACTAATATTATAAAGCTGAAGAGTTTGTTTATTTGAACGCGCTAATCTCAGGAACTACTGGTTCGAATTGAAAAATTCTTTTCGTGTTGGATAGTCCATTTATCGAGGAAGGCTTTAGGCTATATAACATCACGCTGCGACCAATAGGAGCGAAGAATCAGTGAAAAATGTTGCAAAAACGGGGAAAATTACCCATATTTAAAATATATTCTTTTAAAATCTTCTTAATCGCGATCATAACAATAGAAATGGACGCGGACGAAGTCGTGGTCAACAGCTAGTAATATATAAAGTATATTATTATTTATACAATTTTAGTTGTGGTTTTGTTAACTTTTTCTTATCATCTTATAGAATATGACAAAACATTCTCTAACCAAAGTGATAATTTGCTATAATTTGTTTGTTTCTATCTACTTTGTAAGTTGTTCTATATTTCGTATATAAAATTTTGGTACGTATTGCAATCTATTGTAAAATACTAGCTGATGGCTGCGACTTGTACCTAAGTGTGGTTGAGGTGTACTAATTTCCGCGGGAACTCTTTTATTTTCCGGGATTCCAGACCATAATCTATCTCCGTGCCAAATTTCAGCCAAATCGGTTCAGTCGTTGCGGCGTGATTGAGTAACAAACAACCATCCATACATCCAAACTTTCGCATTTATAATATCAGTAGGATTAGTAGGAAGGAGGACTTAGCATTTCTAGTAATACTATTTTAAGTAATTATATTATTTATTATTTAATTTTTTATAACTTTGCATTTTTTTGTCATAGGTAAAATGTTATCTAACAAATGTTATGCAACAATTTATGAATCCTGTCTAATTGCACCGTAGTAAAATCAAAGTGAAGGTGAAAAATACTTTACTGACCTCCCGGCACAGTTACTTTATATCGACTTTTCACACCCGCCGGGCGGGTTTTATAAAGAATGATAAATGAACCGCTTCGTAATTTTATCTTTGCACCAACGAACGTTACAATCAATCTATTTAGCGGGTTTTCCGCGTTTAGTTAGCCGTAAAATCTTTTTTTTTTGTAATTTTAGCATGTTACCCATATGTTATCTAATCTGTTTATCTTGTAAGCTGTTATAGAAAAACATACAGGATGCTATTTTAAGTAAAGAAGTAGATAGTATTCTCTAAAAATGATTGCATCAGTGTAACGATCGCAATGACCTCTGATTGACTGAATGAAAAACAGGAAAAACCCCTTTTTACAGTTCAGTACATCATTTTATAACAACTTTATTTATTTTATAACAACTTTCTGCAAGTTAGTCGTACTAAGCAATGATAAACGATTTTTATTAAGCCTGGCTTACAAAAAAGGACTTATCATCACATCGACTGCTGCGCTTCGAAGCGTTATTGTTCGATGGTCGATAGTATCCGTGTATAATTCAAATCCCAGAGCCTCAGCGTGTAGCACGATCTTGCATAAAAATAACAGATTGGCAAAAATGTTGACTAGTAATATTTATTAGTTTGCGGTACAAATGTGATAATATGTACAATGTACACACACTAATAAAACTACGTCACGGCGGGCTCATAACGCTGACGTCACGCGTCCAGGGTGACTGCACGCATTTTTTGATCCCCGCATAGACCATAAATCATCCCCTTTATGTTGGAATGGTTATAATCAGAGCGGTTATGGCGTAGACGACGCTATCTGTGTTAATATGAATGTTAATTTTATTACCACTTTTTCGGATTATGGTTAATAGCTAATGTTTATTATGGTCCGGTTGGGCCATTCGTGAATTCTGCTCATAATTATGGTCAAATTAGTTATATTTAGAATATAACTGCGACTATTCCTTCTACTTTCAGATTATTATATCCCAATGTAGATAGGTACATGACATTTGAAATCTAGTAGGTACATTATAAATGCATAAGTCTGTTTGGTTGTTGGGTTGTCCTTTAATATGGCACAAGAGAGCTACCGGATCGGATAACCTGTTTTGTGTGCCTGTTTAATAAATAAATAAATAAATATAGTTTTTTGCATGGGTTCAGGAACTGAAAAGTGAATTTAGCTTTTTTATTCAGCAAAACAAACAGTTCTCACGGAATTTTTAACACCAGATGAATAAAAGATAAAGATAGAATATTTATCTTTATTTAAATTTATCGAACATCTACTAGGCTTAAATATAAGATATGAGTCACAACAAAATAAATATTTGCTACACTATGTTGGATAATGGAACTACGTAACTCTACCTTGGTCAACAAATCACTATTTGGCACCCAACGAGGTTCTATTCTATCTAACAATATTATAACTTTTACTTTTGTTAGCTTGTGTTTAGTTTAACAGATCGTCGGGGATAGTGCAAAACCGCGTATGTACATTTGGTAAAAACCGCGAATCTACACTAATCACAGTTTTACAGAGGAAGTTTAAAAATTTATACTTGTTTCTACGGCTATTGGGCAAATTTTTATACAGAGAGTATTAATTCATGTGTTCTATGTATTGATAAAAATAGATATCTTTTAAAGTGATTAATTTACTACGACACTTACGCGGTTTTGATTTGATCATAAACGTATGAAAATGGATTTTAAAGTACTAATGCTAGTTACGCGGATTTGCACTATCCCCGAGAGACGAAATGTGGCTTATTGTGACCTCGACTTAATATATGTATCACATTGTTTATATAACATACACAATGTGATATATTTGTTAAGTCGAGTTCATTTTACAATTAATGTTTGTTACTGAAAAAGCAATATTGTTGTATGGAAATTGTATGCAATTACATCCAGCTGCCCACAAGACAGGTAGTGCAATAACTTGTTACATTGTAATTACTCATAGATTTATGATTGGTAGTCGCTTCGCATAGCCACTACCAATACTGGATCTCTATTACGTATAACAGGTAGGTACATAATTCTACGGTAACATTTTGTTTTGAAAAGAGTATAGCTGTTGAATATTTTCGGCTTTCCGAACAATTGGAAGAGTCTTTATCTATACTTTAATATAATAAAGTGCAAGAGTTTGTTTGTTTGAACGCGCTAATCTCAGGAACTATCAGTCGGATTTGAAAAATTATTTTTGTATCTGATAGCCCAATTCTTGAGGAGGGTTATAGGCTATTCAATATCTCGGTACGATTCTTAGAAGCCGAGCAAAAAGACTAAATAGCGCGGGCGAACAATGCGATGCGGTTAGTCGGTGGTCGAGTGCGGTCACCCGACGAGAACCGAACAAGAACCGAACCGAAGGCTATTTATTAATCCGGAAGATCAAAGCGTTCCCACGGGATTATTAAAAACTAAATCCACGCGGACGAAGTCGCGGGCAACAGCTAGTTTATCATAAAACCAATCAAATTTTTTTTAAAGTCCGAAGACCGAATGTGGTCCATGTTCTAAACTGCCATTTGTCTGCCAACGCTTTAAAAAAAAGAAACTATTGAAAATTTCTCTATTCCTTTTATTTCTTAAGTATTCTAGACCGAATTTGCATAAATCTGCCGACGTCGTGTCTTCAGAGATTTATTCAGAGTTGACGTCTTGCGAGATAGCCTGAGATAACCGAAAACGGTTTACGTCCAGTTGTCCCACAATGCCTCGCTAAACGGAGCATCTGTGGCCTATCTCTAACGAAATCCAAGTTTTCATTCATTTTCAATGTGTGCCTTATCTAACTTTACGCAATGATTAATTGGGATAGATAAGTTTGTGAATTTGTATGGCATTTCTTTGTTTTTTTTTTTGAGATTACGTTTACTCGATAAGTACAATCTATATGACTTATTTCGGCTTAAACATAATTTGATTTGTTTTTTGAACCTCTGAAACATAATTTCTTTCTTGCTATGGCAATAGCATATTATAGGATGTTATCACTTATCAAAAGATGTGTGAAATCTGCCAATCCACACATAGCTAGCAGGGTACACCATGACCTTAAACTGATGACGAGATAGTCCTTGACTGCGATCTCACCAGATGTTAAGTGACGATGTAGTCTAAGATGGTAGCGGGTTTACACGCCATCGTGCCGCAACGCTAAATCGCTTGGCGACATGTCGTTGACGGTAGGGTGGTAACTAGCCATGGCCAAAATCTCCCACCAGACCAGACCAGAAACAATTCAGGAATTATAAATTACCACATTGCCTCCGTCGGGAATAGAACCCGAGACCTCCCAGTTATAAGACCATAGCGCTCACCGCTGTGTCTGGGAGATCGTCAAAAATGTGTGATAATTTTTTTGGTTCTTCAATCACGCAGCTTTGGAGCAACCGATTGACGTGATATTTTGCATGGGGTACTACAGTTGAGGACCTAGAACGTGACATAGGCTACATTTATGCCAGAAAATCAAAGGGTTCTGCAGGATTTTTAAACATGTGTAAAAGTTAGGGAGGTCGTCAAAATATGGAAAAATGGAATAAGAAACCAAACTTATAATTAATGCAAACCTTCGATCACAGAAGAAATTTTTCTATGATCGAAGATGCAAACATAGTAAAATTGCGAAGAGAAAGAAAACAAACAAAAAGTGTCAATCAATTTGGAATCGTTTTAAATTAACTAAAAACTTGAAACCATTTAGTTCAATTGATTTACCTACGCTTGTTCCGAACAGAACAACAAATAACAACACGACCCACTGTAGAGCTAACAAACCAACTGGGTAGATTGAAGCAAGTGTTGTATTTGAGAATTAAATTATATAATTTTCGGTGAACACCGCGGAGCAGTGTGAAAATTTAGAAAACTTTTGAACACAAATAAAATTGCTTTACTCTTGAAATTGCTCACTCTTAAAATTGTTTGGTGCAAAGTGCACTTTTACACTTTTACAAAGTGGACTACAGCCTCACTTCTCACTCGGAGAGAGTCATGGTGAGCCGCTAGTACGTTGTATACCTGACTGCGGCAAATCCAAAAGGGTTATGATTTTAACAGCCTATATTTGTATGTAAGTATATTGTATATGTCTCCCTGTATCTCATGGAAGCGCTTTAAACTAGTGAGTGGAGTGATTTGCGTTCATCAAAATCAACAAAAGTTTTGGCGCAATACACAAATTAACATACATCATTGTTTCCTAACCTGTGGTCCAAGGACCCCTGGGGGTCCGTGAGCATCTATCTTGGGGTCCGCGAGCATCTATCTTATCTTACTTAGAGCATTAACAAAAATAAATAAATTACCTACGCCAAACATCTCGTAATTATTTACATTACACGCCGAACATTTCTAACTTAGTTGCAAAAAAGCAGCACCAACCTTCTCATTAATTTTTTTCTATACGAAAGTTTGTTTTTGGTTTTTTAATTTAATGAAGGAATACTAAAATATAATATTGTCCGAAAATTGCACCTTTTTTCACTTAGGGGTCCTTGGCATTATGCTTGATTTCCTTGGGGGTCCGCGGCTGAAAAAGGTTAGGAATCGGTGACATACATAAATACATACATACATGAACCCTGAAAATAATATACTCCCTTTTTCAGGCAGTCGTATAAAAAATACCAATATACTCGTAACACGCGTTTCCGATTATCGGGTGACATTTTTTAAACTTAAAAAAAAGTTTTCCGGCTATTTGGTTTGTTTAAAACAATATTAATAAGTCTTTAATTTAATCTATTTTATAGTGTACGACGGAATGCTATTAAGCATGAATTCCGTCCGTCCGTCCGAAATGTCCGTCGGTAGGGAAAATTTATTCCAGTGGCATCTCGACGTTGCGATAATTGCTTGGATAAACAGTTCACGAATAATTTGAAACTTATCTACCAACTTAAATTACGATTTTCTTTTTGAGATGAGAGATAGTGAATCTTAATTACCTATTTTGCTGGGATCAACCGATTTTAGTTTTAGTTATTTAGATATAAGGTAGGTTAATAGGTACATAATCTCTTGTTCTGCTGGTCGATTGCAATCTCAATGATTGTAATTGGCAATATATATGGTGTTCTTGCTGCAACAAAGCATTTTAGAGAGAGGATTAGTGAATCAGGGGCGATTGCCATCATCACGCTGCGCTGTAGCAAAAAATAATAAATTTTTTGACAATCCCTTGACTTTTTTAAATTTTTTATTGAAGTGTTAACCTACACTTAAAGGAAATAACCTAATAGGTTTTATAAATACATATCAAAAATTCCGAGGCCGGCGGGATTCCAACCCACATCTCACTACTACATATCACTAATTTCGTGGCTGATGTGTGGTTCGGCCGTGGTGTAACGGTTAACACACTCGGGCGCGATTCCTAGAGAGATGTGGGTTCGAATCCCGCCGGCCTCGGAATTTTTGATATGTATTTATAAAACCTATTAGGTTAATCCCTTGTCTGGCTAATAAAACTAATAAAATATCATAAAACATCCCACTATCTCCCGAGCAATACCCTCGAGGCTACCTGAAATACGTAGTTTCCTATTCGCAGTAGGTAAGTTAATCATAAAACTTTATCCGCTTATTAATTTACAATTAGTCTTAACTTTGACTGATATTGAAAATTGAGTTTTCATTGTTGTCTTTCGACGATTCAAACACGTGAAGTATAACAGTTCAAAAATTGTGTTTGTTAATTTATTTAATTGTATAAAAACAATTTTTTGATGTTCTAACATATTATTATGCATCTTCCTTGTTTAAAATACAGTACAATAATAGGCAGCCCTGCATTAAATATATAAGTAACTCTTCCTAATTTATTTATTAGTGAAAATGATTTAGATATCCCCTTTATATAAAATTAATCTGTGAGATAGCCTAAACAAGGCACAACTTTGTTACACTGGTTTAAATTTCTATCTAATATTTGAATAACAGCCACCTTAATAATTAAACTAACGTGGTGTGACAGTATATTATTATAGATACTTCAAGATAACCGAATGAGCATCGGTTTTAATGTGTTTTTATCTGATTTTCTTTCAAATTCAAATTCAAAATTTATTTATTTCATGTAGACTACCTTGTAGCACCCATGACACGTCACAAATCTACCACCGGTTCGGAATGCAGATTCTGCTGAGAAGAACCGGCAAGAAACTCAGCAGTTGCTCTTTTCAAAAAATAAAATAAACTAATTTTACAATAAGTAACAAAACTAAGCTAAGTATACAGTGCTTCCACAGTGAAGCTTCAAAAATACAATACATATAATCTAACACACTGTGCTAACACATGTCAGCATGGGAAGTCAAAGCAGACTCATTCCCGTTGGCGGCACCCGTTCACGAGCACTTTATTATTTGTTCACTCTTCTATCATTAACACCTATGTCTACTTCTTCTTATATATGTTGTCTTGTAAATCCTTATATGTACATAAAAAATAAAAATAAATCAAATAAAATAAAATTAATGTTATTTTTACATCTTGTATGTTATACAAAAAAAATAGCTAACACAGAATATTACGCTTAAGTGACAAAACTGTGTCAGTAATATTGTTTGATATAAAAAGATTACATTGAAGATGTGACGGCTTTAGATTCCCAAGGCGGAGTTGAGAGTTACGTAAAAATTATGTACGAAAATCAGCTTACCTGTGTTGTCGTAAAATAAAACATTTTTTTCAAGGTATTTTGGCAAGCGAAACTTCTTAAGGGGTTTATAAACGAAACATTTTGTTAAATAATATTATGCTCAGCGCTGCTTTCAAGTTGTGTACTAAAAATGTACATTGTTTTGCAAAAAAAAAAAAAATATTTTTCGTGTATTTCTACATTGCAAGATATTCTCAATTTTGTAATTGTTGTTGTTTTCGCTCCTTACAACGATTTATGTATTTTAATTTTATGCTTACTTCAGTATCATCATACATACACAACAGTACGATCTATTTTACTCACAATTTATTAAGATTAAACGGTCTCAACTAGCTATCTAATTATTTTATAATAATTGATTAATTTATCGCTGATTTTTGTCTTACTTCATGTTTTGTCCGTAGGAGAACCAAAGCTACCGACATAGTTCAGTAGTTCACCAAGCTGAAATGGAAATGGGCGGGACACATAGTCATTGTTATAGTCATTGGGACCCAAACGACTAACAGTTGTTCGTTGGGGTCCCAAGATGCTGGACCCCACTATCTGGGCCGACGAAATCAGACGATTCGCAGGGAGTCTGTGGATTCAGGCGGCGCAAGACCGAGGAGATCTGTGAAAGCCTCTGTCGACCAAAGGAGAAGAGAAAGAAGAATAAAGAAGAGTTTTCTGAACTCCTGATTAGTATCTTTGTCCATAGTCAAGTGACTTTATTTTAAACTAATTAACAGGTTTACAACCGTTTTAACTTTTAGTCCAAACTTGAAATGCCGAAGTTTAATAGGTCGAGTTATAGCAAGTGCCTCGGGCCTTTGATATAATTATTATGAAGCAAATAAAACGGCCTCTTAGCCACCAACGTTATCTTACCTACTTTCCAGTTCTCGTAATTAAAATACACAATTTAGATTTAAAGTTAAAATTCCTATCACCAAAATGGTCGTTTCTGAATTAAAATTACCGTACTAGCTTTTGACCGCGATTTCATCCGAGTGTAATTAGGTTTTTAAATATTCCACGCAGTGGCAGATTTACTAGCAGACTGAGTAGAGGCTAGAGTGTGAGATAGTTTTTATCCCGGAAAATTAAAGAGTTAATCCACGCGGATGAAGTCGCGGGCATCAGCTAGTAATTTATAATTTAATTCGGATTTTTCCTTTAACACTTTAAAAATATCATAATAATTTAATCGCATGCCTGATTCTATATTTAACGCAAGCAGGTTTTATTTTTAGTTTAAATTAAAATGAATTATGATGATTCTTTAGGTATTAAACCAAGAAGCCCTATTTGTAATCTCCCAAACATCTCAAACTCAATCTTAATTCTTCAATCTTTAAACGAAGAAAATTCTGAATTATTATTATACTCTTGGGAGAAATAAATCGAAACGGCGAACCCCGAATCAGAATTTTTTTTTATAGAAAATGGTGCAAACATCTGACTGATTCTGCGGTGATAGCCCAGTGGTTAAGACATCAGGCTCCTTGTCGGGGGTCCGGGGTTCTTAGGCATACATCTCAGACTTTTCTGAGTTATGTGCTTGTTAAGCAAAATACAATATCAAGGAAAACATCGTGAGGATACGAAAGATTCCACATTTGGAAACCATATGCGGAAACCCACATAATTGACAGCTCTCCATAATGTTCTCAAAATAACCGCTAGACAAACAAATAAGCCTCAATAGTCCAACGCTTAAAGGTGCGGACTGAAAACTGAAAGGTCGCAGGTTCGAACCCCACCCGTTGCACTATTGTCGTAGCCGCTCATAGCACAAGCTTTTCGCTTATTTGGAGGGTAGAGGAAAATATAAGTCAAGTTCAGCTTGACTAATATTCTTTAAAAAGTGTGAAGTCTGTCAATAGGGGAGAAGTGGCATGAAAGAGCCAGTTTACTAAACGGACCAAAAAAATATACTTGTAATGAAAGAAATGATGATTTTTATTCCTTAAATTATTATTCAGTTATTAAAGTACGTAATTTCATCCGTAAAAACCTTAAACACAATGAAAAAATCAACGAAATATTCATTTTAAAAAAATGTGTCTTTTGGCTCTTTCATAACATTTTGGTATTGAAAGAGCTACTAAAAGTTATGAAAGAGCCAGTCTGTATTTTCAAGTGTAATTGTGAAAAATATGCAATAATAATAATAATTACACTATTTCAAAAAATAAACAGACAATTCTAACAAATCTTTTTTAAAAACTAATGACATTTATAAAGAAATTTTTAATTCTTAAGTAATTCTAACAAACGGTTTATTTTTAACATATTATTCAGTTAAACCTATTACATATATAGAATCTTAACATATTAGAGGCGGATTATTTTTTAACAACAACTAGTGGATGCCCGGGACTTCGTCTGCTTCTTCAATTCACAATTGACAATTCCTAAATTCCTACAATTTAGGTGGGCAGAACCCCTGCAGCATCAATATTGAGAGGTTGGAACCCGAAGTTTTTATTGAACCACCTGCCAAAGTTTTTGTTTTTATTACAAAAAGGTTCATTCAAATCAGTTTAGAAATCACGCAGATATCGATATACATAATACATTGGCAGAAAAATACAACTCCGTCTCCTCTTTTTTCGAAGTTGGTTTAAAAAGTAGCCTAACTCCCGATAACATCAGTTATCTACCGATGAAAGTCCCATCAAAATCTGTCCAGCCATTCCCTAGAATAGCCGGAACAAACATACAGACAGACAGACAGACAGACAACAGACAAAAACTTTAAAAAATGCTTTTTGTTATAAGAACCGTATTTACTTTCATAAGCATTTAGCATAAAGTTGTTTATTTTAATATTACAAACAGACACTTTAATTTTGTTTATTTGCATAGACAATCTTGAAAATTAAAGAAAATAACAAATAGGTACATAATATCTCGTATGAAAAATAACATCGTTAAAGTTTTAAGAATTTAAAAAAAATTGCTCCCTTTGAGTCTTTTTCATTTTTTTTTGGATCAGGCTTTTGCATAATGTAATATCTAAAGCATATAATTTTATAATATATGAAAAAAATGTATATTTATTATTATTTTATTTTATTTACAAAATTCAAATGCAGGATTATAAAAGAGCCGGTCATGAAAAAGCCAGCTCTTTTAAGGCCCATTCGCCTGGCTCTTTCTTAACTTATTCTTAAAAATAATATAAACTTAAAAATAAGAACAATATCAAAACTTTTGTTGCTTACTTTTTACGCAGCTGCAAGGCCAAATATATGCACAAACTCAATCTAAAATCCATTTACCTATATTTGTTTACAATAAAATACAAAAAAACAAGTCAAATGAAGCAATACACTTACTTCTAGGTGCCAAAAACTTTGACTAGATGTGCCGGCTTACGTTGGTATCGGCGGACTGTCAAATGTTTGTGGGTGACGGGAAATCAATGTTAAGACTTAAAAATAAAATTACCAACCAAATCCGTTCATAAACCACTAAAATAATGCAAGTGGCTCTTTCAAAACCTGGCTCTTTCATGCCACTTCTCCCCTACGTATCTGGCGACCTTCTTCCAGTCTTTATATGCCTACTTATAACATTTTTTTTCTCTAGTTTCAAACTCCTACTTGGACTAAATAATTATGGTATCAAAAGGAGTCATGGTCTCCCACATTGGATACGAAGTTATACCAACTACGATATATTCGTAAGTTTGGGGTCACATTCTACGTCCTTTTGTACGAGGATCAAAGGAATATCTAGCATTCCTTGTTTGTATAATATACTACTATATTAAATAGCACCTAAAATATAACATATTATATATCAAAGTTAGCCACCATCACGCTGGCCACGTGCAAATTGGCAGAATTTTGCATGCTTTTCTTCATCGTTGAAGCATGTGATATTTCGCGCTGCCGGGATCGAACCCGTGACCCTCTGAATAGATCACCGCAATCCTAACCACTATACTTTACCGTACCTAATGTTGCAATGACTAAATTAAATTATGCAATAGGAACATACTGTTTAGGCAAATTAATGCAATAAATTACCTTAGTAATTTTAAAACGCATTCATTACAGCTACATTACTTAGCTTAAAAACGAATATGAAACGATTATTAATACCTATCGTTTAAAAAAATATAGTTCGTCCTTTGAAAATGACCTTTCGGAAATCTTACCAAATTACTTCTCTCAAATGTTTGTCCCAATATTTTTCATAAAGTATAATGCGGTGTGTTTGCGGAATCTCAAGTTATGTGGATTTTCCACTGTTTCTGTAGAAGGAAAACATACGTAGCAAATATTGGCTTCTGCCCCATTGCGGCTGACCACATATTAGAGGCTTTTCTATTTGACGGCTACGGTACGATCTCAAATTAGAGGCTTTTTTAATTGACGGCTACGATACGATCTGATATGTTATTTTGGTTGGTTCTTTGGTAGGTATGTCTTTTTTTTATATAAGTAAAGACTTGACTGCAATCTCACCTCTCGAAACACTTCGTAATGGCTTTTAGTTCGAAAGTGTTTCGATATTTTTGAAGAGAAACATATGTAATTGTTTTCAAATCAAATCATTTATTTTTCATCATCAAGATAATTTCACAAGACCTATTTAATGACAATAATCTATAATTATATAAAAAGGCTTGTCCTGACTGACTGACTGACTGACTGACTGACTGACTGACTGACTGACGATCAACGCACAGCCTAAACCACTGAAGTTAGAAACTTGAAATTTTGACAGTAGGTTCCTTTTATGACGTAGGCGAGCACTAAGAAAGGATTTTTCGAAATTCGCCCCCCAAGGGGGTAAAAAGGGGGGTTAAAGTTTGTATGAAACTCCGTCATTTTTCGAGTTATACTCATGAAATTCGGTATTTAGGCTTTAAATTGAAAACAAAAAAGTACGTGTTTCACAGTTTTTAAAAATTCTACCCCCTAAGGGGTTAAATAGGGGTTGAATGTTTGTATAATAGTCCTTCGTTCTTCAAGTTATTTTTCAAGTTACGTTTATGAAACTTGATATTTTGGCTCTTGATTAAAAATAAAGAATTACGTATTTTACATTTTTTTTAAATTCTCCCCCCAAGGGGGTAAAAAGGGGGGTTAAAGTTTGTATGAAACTCCGTCATTTTTCAAGCTATACCCATAAAATTCGGTACTTAGGCTTTAAATTGAAAACAAAAAAGTAGGTGTTTCACAGTTTTTAAAAATTCTACCCCCTAAGGGATTAAATAGGGGTTGAATGTTTGTATGATAGTCCTTCGTTCTTCAAGTTATTTTTCAAGTTATGTTTATGAAACTTGATATTTTGGCTCTTGATCAAAAATAAAGAATTACGTATTTTACATTTTTTGAAAATTCTCTCCCCAAGGGGGTAAAAAGGGGAGTTTCAATATTCATAGTTAAGACAGGACAACGTCTGTCGGGTCCGCTAGTATATATATATTATAGTTTTTCCACCGGAGAATGAACACGTGACCTCCTATTTCTAAAACTACAGCAACAACACTACTAGTTGCACATAAAGATACTTATATTATTAGGACTTAGGAGGATAAAAACTGACTGTCCTAGCTAGATTTTATTGATCTGTGTTAAGGAAAACCAGTCCTCTCCCTCATAAAGTATGACACCGTGAAGGCCTATTGTGGATCAAAGTTTTTGGAAAGTTTTTGTCTCAGTGCAAGTTGTTTCTGTTTTTACCTTCTTATTTCCCTGGCTACGCACTATTTCTTTCACTGTTTCTATATACTTTGTTTTCAAAGGTGAGGTTTTCTTTTCTCATGAAGAAGAATAAGTTTTTTTCTGTAGAATAAAAGAGTTATACCTTCTACGAGTATATGATTCAATTTACGTGCCGATTTCACCAACGTCGAGTGACGTTTACCGAGGAATAAATTGGACTTACAGGCACACACTCTTACGCAATGTACATGCAGTACACAATGTAACTACAAGTAAAGCTCACGCGGCTTCGTGATTTGCAAGAACTATAACGGATTGTTATAAATTTATAATAGAGCTAAGTTTTTGTTTTCACAATTATAACAAAACATAAAACTAGCTCGCTGAAAGTAAATAGAACCAACTCTAAGTGATACATGTGTAAAAATCGGAAAAGTAGTATTTCAGATATATGGTGGCAAAAATTCTCAAACCCGTAACTTCTTACGTTGTATGTATTTTTAGCTTCTCCTTACCCTTGTGTACCCAAATTTAAAACACCCCCGACATCTTACAACATCCTAATCGCTAGTCAGTAATCGTTAAAATAAAAGTATGTAACCTGCCATTTTGTGGCGGCGGCCATCTGAGACCAATTTTCATCAAACATAACTAAGAACGCTCCCGACTAATTCACCTTTGAATCCAAAAAAAAACAAAACCAAAATCGGTTCATCCGTTCGGATGTTACGAGGCCGCAGACAGACACACACACACAAACAAACAAATACGCACACGCATACACACCTCAGACTTATAGCACCCTGCGTCGTTTTTGCGTAGGGGGTTAAAAATACACTAAGCCTTGCACGTTGCGTTGTATTTATCCGGGCCTTTTTATGGCATCGCATTAGGAAAGTTTTGCGAGGTTGATTAAAAAAGTTTTCATACCCAAAATCGCTAAAACGGGATATTGTTGTTAATGGATACGTGTACATCTGTGTAAAATGCACGGAATTCTCACCATAAAAGCTACAACTCAATTACGGTTTATTGAAGATCTATCTACTAAGAAAATACTATATATTTCACACAATGTGCGATAATTCAAACCAGTTTCTAAAAAGGCAATTATTTTAATCGTATGTATCCTACATACATACGTACATCCTTTAGACAAAATTAACATAACGGGAATGCTTTCAGAATTAATACAACAAACTTTGTGTTAAAATTATTATCTTCACAAGAATAATGGGAAAACTCTGCATTGTCTATTAAAATTCAACGCGCACATTTCTTACCGTGAACGAAAGAAAATTAAACAATATACATACATATTTGGTATCGGTTGGAAATGTTTTTTTCACATCACCATAACATCAACATAAAACAAAAAGAGCGTCTTTGCTAAGCACCAGTGGTAATTTCATTTTATTTTAGGATCGATTTCAACAACGTAAAATAATTTTTTCTCAAACATGCATGGAAATATTGTCATTATTTTCGAAAAAAGAACACGCGAAGTATCGAATTGTCGGACAAAGAAAATCAAATCCATTGCAGGAGCGTTTTTTGAATTTGGAACATTACAACGCTCCGCGAAACAGTTTTTGTTTTTTTTTTTAAATATTGCAGGAGCTTTGTCATCATTACAAAGCTCCTGCAATATTTAAAAAAAAAACAATAATGCCGTTTCATACAACAGTATGAAATGGCGTGCTGGGGTTACTAAATACTCTTTGATCGGATCTCTTTTGTCATTCTTGGCATACCATAGTCTCTTTGCTTAGTACAAATTGCGTTTACGTGGCTGTATAGCCATAAATGCGTTTGCCTGTCGGCACAGATAATAAAAAAAGAGCGGTAGAGCTGAAAATTCGTCTTGATTTGTTATTTACATACCTACTTAATAAATATAAATTGAATAATAATCAAAATGAGTTCCAACGGTTCAGAGAGTGAAATGGAGATTGATTATACCTACTCCACCAGATTTAAACCAAAATGGCGGATGGATTTGGATGTATAATATAAAAAGTGTTTTATTTCCCTGCATTCTTTTGAGAAAAGCACTATATATGCCTCGGCGGGAAATGGCAATTGCCTGTCTCGTATTTAGTGAAGTCCTCGCCTACGGCTCGCCCAAGTAGCACAGATAGCTGTATAAATACTCACTTTTAGACCTATTTGAAACTCTATGCGTATTAAGACTCTTTTAAGAGTACACTGGTGATCCTACAGCTGCATAATAGCTGTCAGTGATATTTAAACAGCTTAGGCTGAATAAGGGCTGTTTAGTGGATAAAATTACGCCAAATGCTGTATAAGAAGGTATTTGTGAACTCTTATTACACTGACTTATTAAGGGGGCACGTGTGAACTATTATGAAGCTTATTGCTGAATATCAGAGTTTTAACTATTCACGTCGCTGTTTAACATGAATCCACCATTTTGTTGTATAACCTCATAACCTATATAAATATACTGATTCATTTTTCAACTTTTATGATGTTTTGTGTATGAATTAGGAATGGATTGCATTAGTTTTTACTTCTCGATATCATAATAACAACTTTTTATCTTATAATTCTTTTCAAAGCACTAAAAATTGTTTATTCAAGTTTTCATCACGGCTTATTTATATCACGAAACTAATTAAAAACCAAATATTTTCGTGGCGCACTAAAATTTTCTTAGGTAATATATATGTATAATGTCAGTAAAATTACATTCCCAATCATTTTTCTTTTATAAATATGAAAACAATGCACTTAACTTTGAATATATAACCACACGTATTCAATCAAATTCAATTCACTCCACGAAGTATATTAATTTGCTAGATTTGTATTATCTATGGTTTGCTACTTCACTTTTACGTCACGTGACATATTTGCTGAATAAAGAGTAACTTGTTATCTTTTACTCAATTTAAGGCTGTATAATTTGTGCCCATTTAAGAGGTATAAGAGCTGTATACGGCCGTATACAGCCCTTATGCAGCTTTTTTATACAGCTTTAAGCGTGACGGGAATTCGTTATTCAGCTGCTAAGCAGCCTTCGTGTGCTACTTGGGCGGCTTTCAAACTCATACTCGATCTGCAATTGCCTACTTCCCTGCCTTTGCAATAATGTACTATTATTCTAGCGTAATAATATTTTCGCAGATTTTCAAGACAAAACGGTGGCGCGAGTAAGTTTTCGCTCACACTTATACAGATACGACACACACACGACCATGAGCCACGCGCCCTCGTGAATTGCAAGAACGATACAACTATACTAAGCTGAGAGCCGCGTTCGACGTTTTTCGTCGCACTTCACTATCGTCGAGCATTATGTATGTCCGAGCCTTAATGGTAAAAAAGAGTGTATACCTTTTTTGAATATTCAAAACAGGATTGTATCGAGGTTCCCATGGGAGAGGAGCGAACTTCTATTGTAAATGACAGGTTGTGAAAATCTATTCACAAAACACTTCCTTTATGTGGAAGAAGATTGAAAAATATTCATAATACGAGTACATTTACTTTGTAAACTTCTATTGGAAGCTCGGGAAAATCTTTATCGAAGTTTTAAGGCGCAGAGTTAGTTTTCGCGTTACATTAAAGTTACATTTTTTAAAATTGAACGGAAATGTTATTTGCCACTCCATAATAACAATGTCCTCCCGACTGAATCTAGCCACGGTGGCCAATCTCCACAGAGATTAGCCATCTGCGTGGGAGGTATAATAGTACACAAGTGTGTGCGCCAGTGCACTCTCTACTCCCTCACTCTCATAGTCCGATGGGACGGAAAATCCGACACGGCCGGAGAGTGATCGGGTGCAGAACCGACGGCTTTACGTGCTCTCCGAGGCACGGGGGTGACTCACCGCCAACTTCCTAACTCCGGGCTAGCATCAGATATTCTTATCAGAAAAACCCATTACAATTACACTTTTGGCTCGACACAGGAATCGAACCCGAGACCTCGTCATTAGCAGTCGAACTTGCTAACCACTTTACTAGACCAACGAGGCAGTTAAGAGTCCATACAATGAATAAATGGCAGACAACTAACTTCAAAATTACAGAAACTTTATCGAACACTTTAAAAGCGTGAACAAGATAGGTATACTATTTTAATTTTCAAATAAATAATGATCCACTAAAGTACTAAATCTTACCTTGTCCTAACTTTATCTCAAACTCATCGATTCTACGTTAAAAGTATTTTTATGTGTAAAAGTATCTTGTGTAAAATAGATTTTTCCCGGCGGGGGCAATTTAGTAATTTATAATTTCTAAATTGTCTCTGGTCTGGTCTGGTGGGAGGCTTTGGCCGTGGCTAGTTACCACCCTACCGTCAAAGACGTGCCGCCAAGCGATTTAGCGTTCCGGCAAGATGGCGTGTAGAAACCGATTAGGGGTATGGCTTGAATTTACACTGCTATACTCCTTCCAAGTTAGCTCGCTACCATCTTAGACTGCATCGTCACTTACCATAAGGTGAGATCGCAGTCAAGGGCTATCTTGTCATCGAATAAAAAAAAAAAAAAAAAGATGCCAAATCCTTTTATAAGGATCTGTCATCCCGTCTCAATGATCCACCGGTGACCGGAGCTTTGGTAGTTACCTTGAACAATATAAGTTTGGTCATTCACAGGATTAACGCCAAATACATTTCCATTTTACACGTTCCAGTGGTTTGGATAATACTTTTTATAATTAGCTTTTATCTTTTTGACATTTAAATTTTTGTTTTAAATTATATTCTAAACTAGCTATTTATCGCAGCCCCGCTCCGTTAAATTTCGATTTTTAACCTGCTCTTCTACCCCCTTGGGGTTGAAACTATCAAAAATTCTTTATTAGCAGATGCCTACATCGTAATAGCTATCTGTATGTCGAACAACGATCTGTCCAGTGGTTAGAGCTGTGCGTTGATAGATCCATTTAGTCAGTCACCTTTGCCTTTTATAATATACTATATAGCTTTTGCCCCCGCGACTTCGTCCGCGTGAAATTAGGTTTCGGGGTGGAATTTTCAAAAACTGTGACACACGTACTTCTTTATTTTTAACTGAAAGCTCTAATACCAACTTTGATGGAAACAGCTTGAAAAATGACGGAGTTTCATATAAACTTTCATCCCCTATTTAAACCCCTTAGGGGTGGAATTTCCAATAATCCTTTCTTAGTGTGCGCCTAAGTCATAAAAGGAACCAACTGTAAAAATTTCAAGTTTCTAACTTCAGTAGTTTAGGCTGTGCGTTGATATCTCAGTCAGTCAGTCAGGACTTTGAATTTTATATATATAGATACCTATTTAGATAGATTTAGATAGATGTAAATAATCCATCGGTGAATTTTGTTCTAAAATAAAAAATAATTGTGTGTAATATTTAATAACTCAAACTGGAATGCTTTTTGTAAGCTGTAACTTCTCTTATACCTAGTGCAATACGCGTAATGTTTAAGTACGCGTAACTACCCTTATAGCTCGAACGTGTGGGAGCATTTTAAATATGGAACACTTACATATTTTATTGCGGCATATTAAGCTCATCTGGTGCTGTGTGATATAAAATGTTTGGTGTTAAAGTTTTATTTTATAATATAAAAACTTTACTTAGTGCTGAAATTATAGGGTTTTGGGCTAAATTAAAAAAAATCCTTTTTAACCGACTTCAAAAGGGAGGAGGACTTCAATTATGAATTTATTTTGATAATTCTTGTTTTGGTAGGTACCTAATACTTTAGAGGCGTCCCCATAATGTAAAATTTATCGAAATTGATTCAACGCTTTTTGAAAAAACAAAGCAAAAGTATCCCTCCAGTAAAAGTCTTCATGAGGACTTTTTATACTATGTAGTGGCGTTTGAAGTCGGATTCTTTACAAAGAATTTTTATATAATTTCATCTTTTTAAATACTTAATTAAAACTATGTCCTAATTGCCAATTGTCCTCTCTCTAAAATCTGTGAAAAGGTAAATGGGAGAAGCCGGTGGGTCCACGGGAATTCGGCCAAAAATATCTTCTAGAATAAGAAAAAATTAAGCAAAATTAAATAGCAACTACTATTTATTTATTTATTAATTAGAACGGAAATTTCCAATTACACTAATTAAGATACGAGTAGTCTAAATATATAAAAGGCAAAGGTGACTGACTGACTGACTGACTGACTGATCTATCAACGCACAGCTCTAACCACTGGACCGATCGAGCTGAAATTTGGTGTACAGGTAGCTGTTAGGACGTAGACATCCGCTAAGAAAGGATTTTGGAAAATTTCAACCCCAAGAGGGTTAAATAGGTGGTTAAAAAATCGAACCTAACGTGAGCGAAGCCGCGGGTTAAAGCTAGTTAAAAATAATATTCACAAGATCTGTGAACATATTATATTATTTTAGAGCTTTATAACTTAACAACCGGTATTGTAGTGTATAAAAGTATAATTTAGAGATAGAACATTGTTCTGATAGGCATTATTGTTTAAGTTGGAGTGCTAAATATATTCTCAACTAAGTCGTCCCTACTAATACCTATGAATAATTCAAACAGACATTTGCAAGTTTCTCTTAATAGTCAGTTTATGCCCAAGTTCCTTTATAATTTGGTAATTATATAATGAATTCCATCGTTCCCTGCGCATAATGATTGTTCTAAATATTGCTTATACCGGCTCCCAGAACGCCTGATGTAAAAATGAAGCATAATGTCAGAGATACGTTAAATACAGTGTCAATGTCGTCAATATAGTCTCTAATGTACACAGAAATTTTCGCCGAAAAGGATCCTTTCGATCCTATAAAAATATTGGTCCTTTAACAGCAGATATTATGAAATAGTTAAAGCTACAACGGGATCTTGATTTTCAGTGATGAAAATATGAAAAAGATTTCACCACAGATTGTTAACGAGAAGACAGTAAAGTAAGTTAGCGGTGACAGAGCGGTGAACTAAAATCAAAGTAATAAATAATTAAAAAAAATCGTTTTTGGGCATTATTATTAATTGAATTAATCAAAAAAATCACTATTATTTCCAACAAAAATGATAAAAATCACGTTTTTACAACACTGCTAGTGTTAGAAATAACTTTCTACTGAGAAATCTTTTTTGCTATTCCATAAATAATAGACATATTTTGGGGGTTCCAGACTTCATCTCAGGCACGCATTTCTATCTTCACAGAGTTATGCGCGTTTAAATCAATTAAATAAATAATATCACTTGCTTTACCGGTCAAGGAAAAGATGGTGATTAAGTGCGTAGGGATTCCTTTCATCGAACGAATAAAATGGCTTGGCTAGGGGAAGTTTAAGCTTCCTAAGCTTTAAGCTTAAGGTTTAATATAGTCAGTCGACGTCATGTTTAAACTTTCTTTTGCTTTAACTTAAGATCGTCTTATACTTCCGTTGATACTTGAGATAAGCCTAGCTTACCTCACTCGACACTAGAGACTTTACATGTGTACTACTGGATTGCATGAAATGGCAAGAAGTGGAATAGTATCTAGTGATGTAGTTATACAATAATTTCCTTTCTGTTGAGTAGCAACTAGCATCCGTTCAGAAAATCTAAAATATTTTGCTATCCGTAGTAATAACCTTTCAAAATTTTAGTTTAAAATGGGATACTGTTGATAGCATAAAATATTATCGAATAAGTACAGTGTTTAGTTTCTAATTATGTCACTATAAAATATTTGTTTATTTGAAATCTTTGCTCGTTTACACCTCTTTGATCAAAACTTTCAGATATTTAATTGCGTCTGAAGTTAGTTAGTTGTTGTTAGTTATCTTAAGTTTAGTTATGTAAAAGACAAGGTTTCTCGAATTGCAAAGGTTAATACCATATTTGTGTTAATAGTATTAATAGTAAATTGCAAGTAGGTAAATATGATTAGAGAAAACGAATAAACATTATATTTTTCGATAACCCAGTACTGACATGCACCTAGAAATACAAAATCTCTAAAAATTTATGTTTCGGTGTCATTATCTTCCTTTGGATATTGATCAATTAAAATTTCATATAATTTTATCATATACTAGTTTTATCCCGCGGCTTCGCTCACGTTAAGTTCGATTCTTCCAACCCCTATTTTATCCCCTTAGGGGCTGAATTTTCAAAAATCCTTTCTTAACGGATGCATACATCATAATAGCTATCTGTATGCCAAAGGAGGTGGGTTGATAAGGCAACAAAATCCGCCCCTCATACACTCGAAAAAAAAAGTTCCAGATTTAGACAAATTGTAAATGTATTTATATACTTGAAGATATAAACTTTATTCTAATATAAAGTTTAGATGATAAAAAAAATAGTAAGTCACAGAAAATATTACCCAAAAAGAGAGTGTTTCTGTTACTTTTCTTACATTTTCATACATTTTAGTCGTTTTTTAAGCTTTGATTTAATATTTTAGAATGAGGCGCTCCATGAACCATGGTAAACGTAACTGATAATGATGCTCCTTTTTATAAGCTTTTATATGAGTATTAATTTATTTTGGTTCATGGAGCGCCTCATTCTAAAATATTAAATCAAAGCTTAAAAAACGACTAAAATGTATGAAAATGTAAGAAAAGTAAAAGAAACACTCTCTTTTTGGGTAATATTTTCTGTGACTTACTATTTTTTTTATCACCTAAACTTTATATTAGAATAAAGTTTATATCTTCAAGTATATAAATACATTTACAATTTGTCGGAATCTGGAACTTTTTTTTTCGAGTGTATGAGGGGCGGATTTTGGGCCTTATCAACCCACCTCCTTTCAGCCCGATGCGTCCAGCGGTTTGAGCTGTGCGTTGATAGATCAGTCAGTCAGTCACCTTTGCCTTTTATATATTTAGATAGATAAAACTTTATTTCATCATACAAATTCTAGACAGTAGAATATGTACATTGTACATCTAGTAAAGTTTTTTATTCTTTACTAAGTGCTTTTGAATCGTCAAATGAATCTACCGCTGGCTCAGAATGCCATTCCAACCATTAACAAAATAATTTATCATCATCCGTATCAGAAATCATTCATCATTAGCTTATTCTTCATGCCATGTATATCATGAACATTCCTTATCGGAGGGTGTCCATTCATTTTACTGACTAGCTATAGCAGATCGGAAATTGCAATATGCTCATCAACAAAAAACATTAGTGTCCTGACATGCCTAATCGAAGGGTCTAATCAATCAGGTTTCTATGAATAGAAACTTATACCAGACCCATTTATACGGAACTAACTAGGGTACTAAGGGACAGTGAATAAAATAAATACGGTAGATCGAACTTCCTTTCTAATTTTGGCTTAATACTTTGCGTGGTTTATAATGTAATATGCATAATATTTTGTTCAATTATTAAAATTTAAATTATGTTCTGCTGGCCGAAATTCAGCCACAGCGGTCAAGTGTGTCAAAGCCAAAGAATGTGTACTCTAACACAGATGCATTCAGTATTCCCTCACTCACATAATATGATGGAATGGCACTCCGAAAAGAGGACAGGAACGACAGTTTTACGTGCTCTCAGGCTGGCTCAATCCCAGGCTGTGACTCAAAATTTCTTGACAGGAAAGATAATAACTTTTAGGGGCCGACCCGGGACTACAACCCACGACCTCATGTAGGTAAACGAGATTTTCTTACTCCTACACTTATACTTGTGACGACCTCCTAGGAGTAATGGTAAGCGATAGGGCAAATCCCTATCAGACAGAAAATGGTTTTTGATTGTCTTTTGGTTTAGTCTGGTTTTGGTCGTTTAATTTAAACTGCCAAACCAAGTTAACCCGCTTCCATCTCAAGCTGCATCGTCATTTAAGATCACCACCGCAATATCGCAGTCAAGATGTCAAGGGCATTCACTTTGTAAAAAGATTCATCGCTTTACTTAATTTTTTTAAATGAGTACCATTCGCACTGGTAAGATGTCAACAATTCTTCGTATTTCGAACCCTTGAAAAAATTTTGTAAAGCAGAATGTATGAAATGCGTAAAATCATAGCCTTTGTAGTATAACGGGCATGTAGGCGAATTAACCGAGTAATGCCATTTATGTTTACGACTCGGGTAAGCACATTTCGTGTACGGCGAAGCGATTTGTTACATTTTTTCGTTGCTCGTGGACTTTTTTTACATCGTTAACCCTAACACTGAACAATTTTTCACCTTAGAGAAAAATATATCTCTCGAAAAAGCATCCATTTTTATGTTCATTTACATAATAGTTTTTGTAAAGTCAGCTAAAACATAAAAACCTACATGCCTATTATAAAACAAAGACCCCCAATATACGAGTATTATTTGTCTGTGCGTGTTATGCTGAGATCAATAGAGCATTGTCTGACTTAGATCTGACTAAAGATAGAGTTAAAACGAGACACAAATATGCTCTGGCATAAATCTGTCTCGTTTTAACTCTGTCTTGAGTCTGAGCAGAGTGAGAGTGCGGTCTATAGATTTTAGGTTAGTCTCAAAAACGGGTGTAGGAATTGTCATTGAATTTTCACCAATGGGATACCCTGATTATGCGAAATGTTTAAAAAAATAAATAATCAGAAAAGTTGAATGTTAATTAGACGAATTATGATCATAATCACTGTGGTAAGTTTGCAAATTAATACGAGTCCTTGAGAGTTTTTTTGGCGTTTACTACATCTAATTATACTAAATTGTTTTTTATTATACACTTAAACTGTCTCGCAGAAATATTGGTGAGAAAAGTGAGAAAAGCAAGAAAACTCTACTGTATGTTCTTAGTTTTAAAATTATAAGACAACGACCGAAGATGGTTTAAGTAAAAAACATTCAAATTTAAAATATAATAGCCCACCCTTGGTAAGCTGGGGCAGATCGGGCAGGGTTTGAACCTAGGCATAGAATATCTCTGAGTTTTCAGAGTGAGTGTGTTTAAACAACTTAATACTTAATTTCATTTGTTTTAACAGTGAAAGAAAACATCGTGACATGTGTGGAGTCACACACCTTTGAGTGTGTGACTTCACATACCCAAAGGTGTATGCCAATCTGCATTTGTCCAGCGTGGTGGCATATGGCCCTTCCATCCATTATTTTAACATTAATGTTTCATGAGCGGAAGAGTTTAAGATGTGATAAATTCGTTATAGAGGGTTGATGATATCTATCATAACAAGTACTAGTAATATCATCTCTCGATGATAATATGACGATTGGTCTATTCCAACTCGTGAAGTCACGCTTCGCTCAGAGCACACGATTAAATGTCCCAAGGCTCAAATTATAATGTCCTAATTTTATGGCTACTGCCGCTATAACGTAATATGATAATAACCCCCTTTGGGGTTGCGGACATTGCGACGCTTGGCCACCCTCGTGCTGAAAGTTAATCTGAAATTATGCTTAGGAATAACCTAATGCTGTTTTACAACCAAGGTACATTTAAGCAGCTTTTACGTAAAAAATATATTTTAGGAATGTAAGCTTCTCGTTTCTAATATAAGTGTTAGGATTAATGTAAACTATATTTTAATTGTAATAAAATGTAAATGATCACGTGAAGCTAAATTGGTTTGACCGTCCCAAACATTATTCCGATCATAAAAGTAGACAAAAATGTGTACTTGTAATAAGTTCTTGTCGCCCATGAGATGGACAAATTAAGAAAGGGATGCGGTGGATGGTTCCGCACATGAATGCATTAGGTGGGCAGCTGTTAGGAAGAGTATAGCTGTGGAGGCGTATAGCTAAATGTGCCACACACAACATCCAAGTACCTACCACAACCGCACTTGGCAGAGCGGTCGGTCTTGGTCAGCTGAGACAGAGAAGAAGAAGAAATAATTATACCTATGGGTTTAATATTTTTTTTATTTTTAGATTTAAAATCCAGGATGCTTACTTTTGATTATAAACAAACTTATGCTTAAAAATTCTAGTTCAAAATACTTGCAGATACGTTGAAAATTTCTGTAACTAAATTATACAAATACAAAAACGATATAAAACTTATTTTGGAAAGTTCTAAACTTGAAAATAGCTCGCTATTTTGTCCCATAATTTCGTAGAGCTTTTGCTCTACGGAAACACAGCTGTTATAAAATATGGCGCATTTTCTTAATTAAAGTTTTCATGTACCTAGTTAGGACGGATAGATAGATAAGTATGATTGAGATAATTTGATTTTTTTGTATCTGAATCACCTGTAGACGTCAATAACTTTTTGATTTCGTGATGCGAAATGCTTAAATTCTCCGTCGGAAAACGGTAAATTGATAATAATTGAAGTGAAATTGAAAATGTAGCGTACAAGTCAAGAGGCGAAGCTGAAAATGGTGTCCTCTCATTTTGATAAGATTATAATTGGACAATTAAAAATGACGATTAATTAAAGTAGGCTTCACAGCACTTTTAGATTTCAAAGGTTAATTTGATTATTAGTAAAGATAAAAAAGACGTAAAAAATGTAGTGATAATTATGATAAGGCTAGAAGTCTGTTTTCTAAAAACTTTTTTTTATGTAATTTTAGTAATTCATTTTAGGTTAGATAATGAAACAATTTTTTTTTTCGTATTAGCAGTATGTACTACCTAGTATATGGTTTAAACCATATACTTTTTATTGTTAATAATTAACTGTGTTTTGTGTTTTAATCATGCGGTTAAACCAAATATTAAAAACTTTTATAAACTTAAGTTCATTATATTAATAAAGTTAGTTTTCGTAATTAGGTAGTTAGTAGGTAGTCAACGCAGTTTGCACACGATCTTATTGCCACTGTAAGTGGGTAACTAAAAAACTTTTTATGGTTTTCCAACGACAAGACGAACTTAGAACTTACCCAAGTTCGTTAAGTCTTACGGCCGCCATAAAGACGTTTCAATACTCATTAGGAGAGAAAGGGTAACTTGAAACAACTATTTTTAAGTATTGCTTAAATAAAATACTCGTATATACTTAATAGGAGTTTAAACGAGGTACGCTTGGGTGTTCTGTGTTCGTTGTTTTTGAAAATTTTCACATTTCACTATTTTATGCACTTTATTCACTTGCGTTATTTATTGTTTTATTTACTTAGGTTATTTTAAAGTTTTGTGCTGTATGCTTACGACGGAAACTTTGTTTTAATAAACAATACACATAACTTTTTATGCTCAGCTACGAAAAACTTTACGTTCTAAACGGTATAAAAAAGTTTTTAAGGTATTCAACTGAATTAAGAAAGTATTACAAAAAATTATCATAATTAATGGGTAATTAACGAGAAGATACAATTGAATGTATTAATTTTAACTTGAATCATTTAGGAAAACTATAAATAAAAGTTTTTCAAGTAATCGAATTCGGTAAAGTTATTGTAAACATGTACAGAAATTGTTCTTCATTGTTTCGATTTCCCCGTAAATATTTCGATTTTCTTAATAAAGTTGACTTACCTTGTAGCTGTTGGTGTGGCTTTGGCGACCAGGCGTAGACACGGCAACAAGTGTTGTGCCGCCGCCCGCCCTATGCGTGCCTTATATACCAAAATCCGCCCGCCCACCGCGTCATCCTAACACAGTTTGCGTTGCAATCTACAAAACAAAATTAAAAGACCTCTATTAATTTTTTGTGTGCACTATTAATTTTGTGTTGGTACTCTACATAATATTACAAAGTTAATTGAATTGAATTCAATATCTTTATTTTTTTATTTAGGCTTTTGTAAGCTCTTACGAATGTCATTTACAATGTTAACTAATTGGTGGTTAAAAATTATACAAGTAATTATAATTACACTAGCTGATGCCCGCGACTTCGTTCGCGTGGATTAAGGTTTTTTGTTCCCGCGGGAACTCTCTTATTTCCCGGGATAAAAAGTAGCCTATGTCACTCTCCGGCCCGTAAATTACCCCTATGCAAAAAATCACAGCAAGCCGTTGCTCTGTTGCTGCGTGATTGAAGGACAAACCAACAAACCAACAAACACACTTTCGCATTTATAATATTAGTAGGGATTACAGGGTTATTCAAGGGGTGGACTAACAAATTCCTGAAAAGCCGGCAACGCAAGGCATCACGCCTTTGGTACTCCAAATCTTCATGGGCGGCGGTAATCACTTAACATCAGCTGACCTGCCGGCTCGTTTACTTACTATTTATATGTAAAAAATACAATGTAAATTTGAAGTAAAGTAAATAATACTACTGTTTAAGTTTTTCGGATTTTGACCACTTAATATACCTACATATCTTTCAAGCAAACAAATTAAGCTGAATCTGATCTGATAAATAGCCTCAGTAGCCAAACGGTTAAAGGTCGAGGATTCGAACCCCGCCCATTGCACTATTGTCGTACCCACTCCTAACATAAGCTTTTAGCTAATTTTGAGGTGAGAGGAGAATTTTAAGTACAGCTTTAGCCTAGTATCCTTAAAAAAATATAGCATTATCTTTACTATTATGACCCAAGTCAAGAAGTATTTTAATTCCCGCGGGAACTCTCTTAGTAAATAGGGATAAATAGCCTATGTGTTATTTCAAATTGTAACTTTCAAATCTCTCTCTGTGCCAAATTTCAGCCAAATCCGTTCAGCCGTTGCGTCGTGATTGAGTAACATCCATCAATCAATCCATACATTCAAACTTCGCATTTATTTATGACTAGCTTTAACCCGCGGCTTCGCTCACGTTAGGTTTGATTTTTTAACTCCCTATTTAACCCTCTTGGGGTTGAAATTTTCCAAAATCCTTTCTTAGCGGATGTCTACATCCTAACAGCTACCTGTATGCCAAATTTCAGCTCGATCGGTCCAGTGGTTAGAGCTGTGCGTTGATAGATCAGTCAGTCAGTCAGTCAGTCAGTCAGACACCTTTGCCTTTTATATATTTAGACTAGTTGATGCCCGCAACTTCGTTCGCGTGGATTGAGATTCTTTAATTCCCGCGGATAATCTCTTATTTTCCGGGATAAAAAGTACCCTATGTGTTATTCCAAACTGTAACCTATCTCTGTGCCAAATTTCAGATAAATCTGTCCAGTCGTTGCGGCGTGATTAAGTAACAAACCAAAATATCCATCCATACATACATCCAAACTTTCGCATTATTTTATAATATTACTAGTGTTTCGCCCCGAACTGAGACCTCGCGATATCCCATAATTCCTAAAAGTTTTAATTATATATTGTAATAATTAACTTTTAACATTAGACGCAATAAAAAAAATAATAGTTGACATAAAACTGTTTTACTGACACAGCGCCATCTATTAGCATTATTGTGAAGCTATTAGCATTTAAAATTAAATAATTTCGTTTCTTTATAACATTTATCTAATTTTAGTATTTGTTGTTCAAGTACAGGATATAACTGAATTTTCAACCAAGTTTCACGTTCTAATATTCAGTAATTCTTGACATATGGCTCAAATTAAAATGTCCACTTTGAAAGCCCCCCATTTCGTCAATTTTAAGGGAAAAATTTAAAAAAAAATATTTTTGTACTCTGATCAAAGTCGTCTTTAAAAAGATATATTGCAAGTCTATGTAACGCAACAAACAAAATTTTACTTCAAACACGCTTCTATGAGAGCCCCCCTGAAATAAAGCTTTTTATATTTTTTTATACAATGTTCGGCTGAAGGCCATCAGTTTACATATTATATTTAAATTTGAAGTAATTACGTTCAGTAATTCAGAAGTTATAGGGCTCTGACAGACATTTCGACGTACACACTTCTCTGTCCAGTACAGACAAGCACCCTAGTTGATTCAGAGAACTCGCTTCGCTCGTTGAAATAGGAAATAGGATTAGTACCTAGCTAAGGATTCTGTCAGAGCTCTGAGGAGCTTCTTCTAAGGAACTGTCGCAAAAAATGAAAGTTTATATATTTCGAAATCAAATTCCTCTTCCAACTAATTTTCAATTTGCAATTCAATGTTTGGTAAAAGGAAAACGCTTTGTTGTACAGCTCTGTGACGTATAAAATAAATATGCGGGAAAGAGGGAGGTATTGGTTTCATTCCATTATTCTCATGTTTCTGAGTCGATACACAAATCAAGAGACTTATTGCTGCTACGTTTGTTGCAATGCTGTAAGTGTTTGTGCCTATATTAGTACACCTTTTGAGTGCAGTCCAGCTATATTAAGTTGTATAGAATAGCCATCGAAATATAACGATTAGAAGTGCAACAATTGACGCGGTAACCTATACGCAATATCATCGCGTTACTACCTCGATCTCGCAGATTTTTCTTTTTTAAAGAATATTATGCAACCTGAAGTTGACTAATATCCTCCTATCTCCTACAAATAAGCGGAAAGCTTGTGCTAAGAGTGGGTACAACAATAATGCAACGGGTGGGAATCGAACCCGCGAGTTTGAGTCGGAGTTTTCAGTCCGCACCGTTGGGCAACCGATGGGCTATTGAGGCTATATGTATTTTAAAATGACGTGCTGTGCTGTGAAAGGGTGTCATAATTCGTCACAATAACGATCAAAAACGTAATTATCGAGTACAGAAAATAATTACATGGTACTCATATTCATTGGCTGTTTAGTCTACGTTTGCACCAGAACTTTGTTAGCAAATGCAAGTATAAAATACAAGCCTTTATCCGTGACTTTGTTTGAGTTGAGCTCTCTAAAAGTCTAAACCTTCTAAAAATCTCGCGGGAACCATTTTTTGCGGGACAAAAAGTAGCCACGTCACTCTCAGGATTCTCGACTGAAAACCATTTACTCGTGTCATACCACCAAAAATAGCCATGATGGGAGGCTTTGGCCGTGGCTAGTTACCACCCTACCGTTAAAAGACGTGCCGCCAAGCGATTTACCGTTCCGGCACGATGGCGTGTAGAAACCGATTAGGGGTATGGGTTGGATGGACTGCTGTACCCCTTCCAACTTCCAAGTTAACCCGCTACCATCTTAGACAGCATCGTCACTTACCAGCAGGTGAAATCGCAGTCAAGGACTAACTTGTCATCGAATAAAAAAAAACCATAGCCAAGTAAAAAATCATGTTCCAGACACATGGACGGACGAAAGGGACGGACAATTCTTCCATTCATTCATTCCATCCACTAAATGACAGAATTAGTACACTTTTCATACAAAGAAGTAATTCATAGAAGTGTTAATCATAATACCGCATTGCTAATACTTTTACTGAATACCCACTCTAACAGATAACTTAACTTTTAACTAACATTAAGTTAATTTAAATATCCTGTTTTATAATTACTGCGAAATAACGCAGTCATAATCTAGATAACCACTCATTTATTTGCTATCTAGGTGATACCCGCGATTTTGTCCGCGCGGATTAAGGTTTTAAAAAATCCACGAGCAAGTTATCCCGCTACCATCTTAGACTGCATCGTCACTTACCATCAGGTGAGATCGCAGTCAAGGACTATCTTGCCATCGAATAGAAAAAAAATCTGACTCTGATTTTTTTTTTAAATTCTTTTATTACAGTTAGCATAATATTATAAAACTTAAATAAATTAAAACTACTACCTACTAATTCTAAATTAATACTAAAATACAAAACTAAATTCTAAATTAAAACAATTAAACTAAGAAACAAAATCTTATAATAAAACATTAAAATAAACTCTAAATATTAGGGCCCACATCGATGCCAGATGGTAATGTCCCCAGAAGGCTGGCTGCATATCCTCTTTGGATAGATATACTTATGGTTTTTTAGAATATTAACAAAGCTGAACTTGACTTATGTTCTCCCCTGAAAAAGGCAAGGTCGATACCGTGCCTGATTAGCAACCAATACGTCAAAGGACAGCGTGACCTAATTCCCCTCAGTCATCCGACACCACAAACGTGGGCGCCGACCCGTAGGTATCTTCCACATCTCGCGCCAATCATATTTCCCTTTGTTTGCCTTCCCCGCGCCAATACCATTGTGCCTGGAATGAAAGTCTTTAGATAATGTTTGATGTGACACTTTTTACGAGAAAATTGTTATTAAGTTTACTTTTATACTAGGTATGCATATTGTATTTAGACGCACTAAATAGAGTGACGGAGAGTTAATATCGGTTTGTTTCCTTTTTATTTACGGAAGTCCCGTCGTGACCACGGTCCATGCAACTGGATCGAAATATTGACAATTCCAGCTAAAACAATTACCGTGGTACGTACTCGTATTTTATTAGCACAACTAGCTGTGACTGTGTGTGTGTGTGTGTGTTTGTGTGTGTCTTTGTGTGTGTGTGTGTGTGTTTGTGTGTGTGTGTGTTTGTGTGTGTGTGTGTGTGTGTGTGTGTGTAGCCCGTGACTTTGTCCGCGTCAATTTCTATTATTATGATCAGCGTGATGTTATATAGTCTAAAGCCTTCCTCGATAAATCGACTATCCAACACAAGAATAAATTTTCAATTCGAACCAGTAGTTCCTGAGATTAGCGCGTTTAAACAAACAAACTCTTCAGCTTTATAATATTAGTATACTTAGATTATATCGCCAAATAAACTTTACCCGTAGTTAAAACTTTAATTTTCGCCGATACAAAAACTGTCAAAACGTCAATTTTGAAACCTAGAGGTCCGTCGAGCTGCAAACCAGAATTAAGTTATTAGCAATGCAAAAAACACTTAGCGATTGATGGAACTTAGGGCCCTAACTTGCTAGATTAGCGACCCTGCATGAAACAATACAGTGCTAGGTGACCCCCGACTAGGTAGAAAGAAGATCTCAAGCGAGTCGCTGAGGTTTGCTCGACACAAGCGGCACAAGACCTGGTTCTGTGGAAATCCTATAGCCATTAGTAAGCGTCTATTAGATAACTATATAATAATAAATAATTGAACCCCAGAGACCATTAGTTGTAAAAGTTGCAGTAATAATTCTAGTCACGTAACTCCTTGAGTGGCTCTTCAAAAAGAATTTAAATGTTTCATGACTTTTCTAATGTCTTAGGCTTCTTTATAATGATTAAAAAGGTGAAGGGTTTTAGTTATTATGATGGTTTGTTAATGTTTAATGTTTAACTGACCATCGTAGGTGTGCATTGCCTTACGAGCAACTCTCAACCCCTAATAAAATCCTTTCAATCCTACTATCCTATCAATATTATAAATGCGAAAGTTTGGACTGAAATTTGGCACAGAGATAGATTATAATCTAGAATAACACATAGGCTAATTTTTATCTCGGAATGTAAGAGAGTTCCTGCGGAAATCTCAATCCACGCGAACAAAGTCGCAGGCATCAGCTAGTGGTAGGTATATATATAATAAAAATTAGAAACTGTATCGACCATCATAGGAACCTTATATGTATGTCATCCGATTCTATGGACTAAAAGCAATACGTAAGGATTATCTATTTAAAAAGAAAAATAAAAGATTTTAAGAGAACATCGATGTATATAATAAACGTAAAAATTGTTTCTACAGAACCGACTTCAATCGCCACTACAAAGTATATCAATTGTGCCTATAAAATTTAAAGAGTTCCCTCGATTTCTCCAGGATCCCATCATGAGATCCTGACCTGATGACACCCCTTTCAAACAAAAAAAAAATTCCAAATCGGTCCAGGTGAAAAAAAAACAAGAAAAAGATCCCAACGAATTGAGACCCTCCTTCTTTTTTGAAGTCGATTATAAAGATTTCCGAGGAGCTTGAGGAGTTGGGAAAGGAATTTCTTTATGCTCGCACGTAGCTACTTGTACCTATTTGCTTACTTTTCTGACCTCTCGTGCGTACCTTCTAAGGCCACCCGTCCGAAGTGAGCGAGTTTTAGATTTTCAAAATTAAAATGCATATTCGGTATATTTTAGCAACTGGCAAGCTTAATAACAGGAGTGCAGTTTGAAAAGTACACTTTCATATAGACTTTAAAGTAAGTATTCAAACTATCCTGCTTGGCGTAGAGATCATAAAACGTTGAAATAACAGTCAACTTCAGATTTGGGAAATGGGAAACGGAAAACACATTCCTATATTTGAAAGTTGAAACTGAAACTGGCGTAGAGCACAGCTTTTATATTTGTATGCTTTTGTATCGGGGTTTATTTGAAAATCGGCTTAACATCAAAAGCTTAAACTCGTGTTTAATGCAAGTCATATTATCCTGCGAGTAACATAAGTCGATTGTTATTACAGAAATACAGATATTTCTTGCAAAAATGACAAACCAAAACTTAAAAATGGGATATGTGAAACAATAAGTATTCCGATATTTGAAATTAAACCTACACTGGAGTAGAGCACAGTTTTATATATATTTATGCTTTGAGTAATTGATTCTCATTTATATGCTGTGCGTTGATCAGTCAGTCAGTTAGTCAGTCAGGACTTAGAATTTTATATATTAAGATATGGAGTCACTCTTGCTCATACAAATATACATTCTAATCCAATTTTATTGAGAGCATAATATTGTCATACAATTTATACTTATAAGAAGACTTGATATATTAACACGGAACGTGAATAGAAGAAATTATGATTAGTTCGAAACGTGACTTTTATAAGTCGCTGGGGCGAGCAGACATTTTCATTGGCAAATATTCGAGGACATGATTTTCATTATTTATGGTTATCTGAAACGTATTATGCCATTCCTGTTAGAGTAAAATTATTAATTTGATCTTAATCAGAAGCGATATTGACTGGTTACGTTGCACTTTCTGACTACATTGGATATAAATACAGTTTTTTATTCAATTAAAATTTGTATTACTTACCCACTATAATAATATTTTTGATGCAACGGAAATACATGTACAAAATGTATTATAAAACTTCCTAAATAAATAAAAATAGCAAGTGTAAGCTCTTCTGATCTCAATTACTAATGAGCTTAATTGAATGCTCTGAGAAGATAAGATAATATGTAACCCTCGATAGCCTAACAATTAAAGGTGGGGACTGAAAACTGAAAGGTCGAGAATTCAATGTTGTCGTTACCACTCTTAACACAAGCTTTAAGCTTAGGCACTTGGAGGGCAGAGGGGAATATTAGTCATATTCAGCATGGCTAATATTTCTTTTTTGTAAAAACATTTTTCTTGTTTAAAATGTTTAAAATATTCGTATCAAAACCATCCAAAAAAGACAGTCTAAGAAAGATTTTAACTTGCCTACGTAAGTGATAATCTTTATGTGATATGAAAAACTATGGCACTTTTTACCCTATTTAGTAATTTATTTGGCTTTTACATAGCATTATAGTTAGCTATTTTATATGTATTTAATTTAAACAAAATAACAAACCGTGTTCTTCAACTTAACTCAAATAACATTTAGGTGCTAAGTTTACGACCGTGAGTTTATTGTACTAAACATTGTGGCTGGCTATATTACGGTTTTATTATCGTTTCGCTCATCCCTTTAACAGATCTAAGTGATTTGTCCGACGCAGTGTGCGATTTACATCTTCACTCGTTAATAACCTAAGTGGGTAAGATAAAACAGTGATGAATTGAATAGTGTCTAATGTCTATGTTATGGGCGAAGTTCGTAACGCAGGCCAAGTTAATTATTCCCAGTAAGTGGCTGGTAGAAGAGCTTTGACTTTGACGCACAGGATTTCCTCAATAGTCCAACGATTAAAGGTGCGGACTGAAAACTGGGAGGTCGCAGGTTCGAGCTCCACCCGTTGCACTATTGTCGTACCCACTTCTAGCACAAGCTTACCGCTTGTTTGGAGGGAATAAGAGAATATTAGTCGATTTCAGCTTGGCTAATATTCCTTTTAAAAAAATGCAACCAGGTTTCTATATGGTCAATTGTATTACTCATTATAATAAATATTATAGTAATAAAATTTATCGCCTCATTAGCCCAACGGTTAAAGGTGCGGACTGAAAAACTGTAAGGTCGCAGGTTCGAATCCCACCCGTTGCACTATTGGCGTACCCACTCCTAATACAAGCTTTCCGCTTATTTGGAGGGGATAGGAGGATATTAGTCAACTTCAGGTTGCCTAATATTCTTTATTTAAAAAAAAATTAATATTAATCAAAAATAGAAGTCATCCAAAAGCGCTATAACCATTGGAAAGTAATTTTTTAAAAGGTTTGAATTAGACGAGACGCGCTAGTTTAATAAATGCGCGAAAAAAGGTAGGCCGCGGCATTTTCTAGATAAAATGTTGATTAGTTGCTTTAAGGATGAAATAGATCTATTGTTTTTTATCATTAATTGCGAAGGATTAAAACTCAGTAATGTAATTAATCAGCTTTCGGAATTGGTAAGGAATTGGTAGACTTTCCGTTTATACAGTGGCATCTATTAATGCCATTCGGGAAAACCAATTTGAAATATAAATTGCCTTAAATATTTCAAACCACAACTGAAAGTTTAAAATATCTAATGATCTGGGAGCTTAAAATGATAAAATCCAAATATATAAAAGGAAAAGGTGACTGATTGATTGACTGATCCACCAAGAAACAACTCAAATCACTGGACGGATCAGGCAGTTTGGCATATAAATATTTAGCTATTATTATGTGGACATCCGCTAAGAAAGGATTTTTGAAAATTCAACCCCTAAAGGGGTAAAATAGCGTGCGTGCGTGCGTGTGTGTGTGCGTTTGAAAGGAATGGAGATATCTCATACCCAGGATTAACACATAGACTACATTATCCCGGAAAATTAGAGTTCCCGCGGAAATTAAAAAACCTTAATCCACACGGACGAAGTTGCGGGCATCGTCTAGTTAATAATACCATCTAATTTTCATATTATAATGGCAGCGAAAAGTGTCTGACATAGTTAGTTATTGTCCTGTTATATTGTATACGAGTGTTGAACATTTGTATGCACACAATGTAGTTCATAAAAAAACCAACCAATTTCAAATTATTACATAAAAAATATAATAAAATCTCGCTTTATAGTCAATAATGTGTTTTTACTGCACACAAATGGCTGTAATCCGTCCGGTATGCGTCACTCGCCCCGCTTATTTGGCCGGGTTGAAAGTTTACGGGGCATAAAGAGCAAGTCCCAATATAAGTGATCACTTCCACACATCTTACGTGAAGGGCATTAAAACTAGGAATGGCTGCGAATGAGACCTGTAGGCTGAATGACATGACATTTCTATCCCACTGATACTTACAGTAGGTACTTAATTTTTTAAGTCACCGAACACAATTTCACCCTCACCACCCGGGTGACTGGAGCATTCGTTGTGCTAGATCCTTTTTTCCACGTATAAAGAAACTGTGGAACCAACTTACTGCGACGGTGTACCCACTAAATTACAATATAGGGTTATTCAAGGGACGGACCAAATTTCGTAACGGTGAAGGAAAACACCGTGAGGAAACCTGCCTGAGAGTCTAAATATATAAAAGGCAAAGGTGACTGACTGACTGACTGACTGACTGATCTATAAACGCACAGCTCTAACCACTGGACCGATTGAGCTGAAATTTGGTATACAGGTAGCTGTTAGGACGTAGACATCCGCTAAGAAAGGATTTTGGAAAATTTTAACCCCAAGAGGGTTAAATAGGGGGTTAAAAAATCGAACCTAACGTGAGCGAAGCCGCGGGTTAAAGCTAGTTCACTATAATATTCAATCCGCTCTTGGCAACCTGCATGCCTGAGAGTTCACTATAATATTAAATCCGCTCTTGGCAACCTGAATGCCTGAGAGTTCACGATAATATTCAGTTTTCTCTTGGCCAGTGTGTCGAAATATATCCTAACTCCTTTTTGGGAAAGGTGAAAGGGAAGCGGCAGGGTGATCGCATTACCCTGCCGCATCCCTTTCACCTTTCCCAGAATGTGACCGGGTTATACCGGTCTTTCATCTGACTATAACCCACATAGGCTTAGAATAGCTTCGCTTCCGCCCAGGTTAAAAGATATCGAATGTAGTTAATGCTAGTCCTTTGTTTTTCTACCCGCGTCAAGTGCTTTGTGTTGAGTATGAAAGGAAAACTCACGTGAAATGTGAACACTGTATTCTGTGAGAGATGTGGCGGATGCACTTATCCTTTGTTTTCGCTCGAGATAAGGCGATAAAACCGAAGCAACTCGTACATACATGATTTATGCTCATGTAAATTTCGCAAAATCTACTTCAGTGTAAAACTGGTAGACATTTTCGATTTATCCCGCGTAGGTATACAAGCATAGAAAATAATACAATAAATGATGTCACAAGATTGTGGACTGGTAACCTCGAAAAGTCTGCAGTGTTAGCAACAGAATCGCAGGGAGCCGCAGAATAAAGTCTATACTAGAGAGTAGAGACCTATGTATGTCCTAATCAGGAACCTACTTATTGTAGTTCCTACTCCAAGTAAAGTATCCAAGATCAATCCATGTATGATTCTTTCCCTGCCTATGCAAAAGCCATCTAAATTGGTTCAGAAGTATCGAAGATATGGCCGAATAAATAGAGTCAGACAAAAATTTATTAAACCGTTCAATTAAAAAATAATAATAATTAATGTTCAGAGGCAGTTATTTTAAAATCACAGATAAATACTTCAGTTGTATTTACTCGGGTGAAATATTAACTTTAAGAAACCGCATCTTTTGCTTTTACAATTTTATTGTAAGTACAATGGACGTAAATGGATACGCTCGGAACCCAGACATATCGGATACAAATCAATGAACTTTTAATGGCATCGATACGATTTTATGGCAGCCATTTCGGATGAGTAGAAATACTCGTATTCAACAAGTAAAGTGCTTAAACAATGAAAAAACCTGACTATATACAAAACAAAGATATAAATCAACTAGCTGATGACTTGCTTACCCATGCCTATGAATAATAATAATCATTTCTCATCCATTGGAGGTTTGAAGAGAAATGTGATTTAATATTTCATAGTAACCTTCTATGGATAAAAAATATATGCCAGTGGGGGCTGTATGAACAAAATGAAGACATATCCCTTTCGTTCCCGTGATATAGCTTAGATGTTAGAGACGAGCCCATAACTTTTCCTTAATTTTTGAACAACGTTATCAATATGAATTCAATACAATTTCCAAGTATAAGAGAATATCTTCATTTCGCGCTGATTTCGCGGTATTCGTCTGCGTTTGTTTTCGTCTCCGATACAAATATAAATAACATGGTTAATAACTCTATGGTTATCTTCATAATTAATAAATTTTATTATAAAAATAAGCATTTATATGCATACATTCGCGGCATTGTTGAATGTCGCGTACAATTTCTGCAACCTTTGACACGAGATAAAGAGAACGATAAACGTTTATTTCTTCTTCAAATTTACTATTGTATAAATTATTCAAACTGTAAGTATGTATGTATTATATGTGAAGCCTCAATAGCCCAACGATTAAAGGTGTGGACTGAAAACTGGAAGGTCGCAGGTTCGTATCCCACCCGTTGTACTATTGTCGTACCCACTCCTTGCACAAGCTTTTCGCTTAATTGAAGGGGAGATGAGAATATAAGTCTATGTATAGAGTCTTTTTAAAAAGAAATAAATAAACGTATGTGATATAATTTATTGATTAATGTGCACATTGACCGTACACCATTACGTAAGCATCATTGATATAAGCAGTCCATTAACGGCTCACTATTTTAATCAGTTTTTTTAGCAACTGTTCACTAACAGTTGCTAAAAACTGATTCAAATAGTCGTAAATATCTAGTTGCGACACATTGCAGTTTTCGATCTACTTTTCCAAGCTCTAAGCTCTAGCTCGAAAGAAACTAGAGATTCCACGTTGTTTTTTATTATTGTTTATTAAACTATTAACCTCCGAAAATAAGGCCGAAGTTTTAACCTTATTCGCTTTTTAATCACTAGCTTAAAGAACTAGTCTATTACCGTTCTTCGGATTCGCTGGCACGATTTCGTTTAGTCAAGCTAATTGCATGAAGTAAAAATCACACTGGCATAGTCAGTAAAATGTGCTAGTAATAAATAAGTATTTTGTACATATATAATTGTGAAGACTTGGTGTTTTCTGTTTATTTGCGAAGTTCCCCGCAGAGCAGCTTCTGTTTATTGGAAAAGGACAATCGTGCACAATGATTCGGATACTTGTAATAGGACTTTTATTTGCTTTGGTGAGTAGGTTTGTGTTTGTGTTTTTTTACCAATTTCAAAAGAAAGAACAGGCTTAGGCCAGTTTTTTCTTTTGAGTCTTTAAACTAGAAACAACTTAGTTTAAATGGCTTTTGATACGTATTTTAGTTACTTATGCGTAGGTACTTAATTCTATGGTGCCTTTCGTTTCTTATACGGAAAAATTTGGAATGCCCTTCTAGCTTCTGTTTTTCAAACTAACTATAACTTTGAAGAGTGAATAGGCATCTTCTAGGAAAGCGCGCACTATCTATAGGCTGCATCTTTACTGTGAGAATGCAGTCATGCGCTAGTCTATTTAAAAAATAAAATGTTTGAAATAAACGTTAAACGATGGCTAACTTTATTCGCTGTCAAGAAACAGGCAACTTAGACCTAATATTACCACAGAATACATAATAGTACTAAAGGTATTAGGTACTTACTTTTATGGGCTAGATACTAGATGATGCCCGCGCCTTCGTTCGCGTGGACTAAGGTTTTTTTATTCCCATGGGAACTCTTAAATTTTCCGGATTAAAGTGTTGCCTATGTGTTAATCCTGATTATAAGCTACCTTCATTCCAAGTTTCAGTAAAATCGGTGCATTCGTTGTGCGGTGAAGGAGTAATAAACACACACATACACCTTTATAATATTAGTGTGATTCGTAGATTGCCAAAAGCACGTGACAATGGTGATAACACCTTCAAATTTTTTTTTGCATTCACGCTACCTGTTATTGTAAACCTTTTAACAATATTAATGCATTTTGTTTTTCAGGGAGTGGATGCAGATTTCATCCCAGAACGAAACAGGGGCGCAACACTTGTTAGTAGATATTTACAATTCTGGAAATTTTTCTTTTTTATCCATATATTTTTCTTAATAGAATAGAATAGAAATATTTTTTATTCAAATAAACTTTTACAAGTGCTCTTGAATCGTCAGTGAATCTACCACTGCACTGGTTTGGAATGCCGTTCCTGCCGAGAAGAGCCAGCAATAAACTCGGCGGTTGCTCTTTTCAAAAAATTTTTTTTTTTAATAGCAATATTAGCCAAGCTGAACTAGACTTATATTCTCCTCTCCCCTCCAAATAAGCAGAAAGCTTGTGTTAGGAGTGGGTACAACAATAGTGCAACGGGTGGAGTTCGAACCTGCGACCTTTCAGTTTTCAGTCCGCACCTTTAACCGTTGGGCTATTGAGGCTATTTTTTTTTACTGTAAATAACTTCGCAAAGCCTGCCTGCTATCGAATCTAAATGCGTGCCCGGGATTGAACCTCGGACCCCTCGAAAAGAAGGCTGATCATAATCTGGTATCACCACTTTATGCTTATTTACAGAAACCTATATCAGCGTGTTGCGATATCCCGGAACTCGGTGATACAAAGCCTCTCAGTGAATGCTCGAATCCAAAACTTCCTGGTCCAGTAAGTAAAATCATTTGAAACCTTTATATCCCTTACCTTACCTTACCTTATACCTTGATTTTATAAATCCTTACTTCCTTATCCTTACTGTCCCTACTAATCCTTACTAGGTATTGATGATAGAAATGCGAAAGTTTGTTTGCTTTTTGGTTTGTCCTTCAATCACGCCGTAACGGAGCAACGAATTGAAGTCATTTTTTGCATGGCTATAGTTGAAAACCTGGATACTTTTTATCCTAGAAAATTAAAGAGTTCCTACGAGGTTTCTAAAACAAAATTCATGCAGACGAAGTTGATTTCTCCAGGATTCCATTATCAGTTCCTAACTTGATGACAATGGGACCATCTCAGAAATATACAGGGTGTCCCACGGCTATGCCACATGGAGGGGAAGTACCTTAAATATTGTAGATGGAACATTTTACTGAAAGAAGACTTCATTTTAATTTAAAAAACAATTTAAACTGCATTCATAGATTTTTAAATTATTGCCTGGTTGAACCGGGACTCGAACCCGCTATACGAGAAAAAAAATTAACCTGTATCTTTGTCATACCGATCGGAAGGCTTCATCATAAGGATTATTTTTTGTTAAATAACATAGCATGAGAAATAAAAGGAAGACCATGAATTTTAGCCTTTGATGTAAAATTTTGTTCAGAAAAATGAAAAGCTGACATTGGCGTATCGACGTACAACTGACATGAACTATTACTAATGAGTATGCAATTCGTAGCTCTGTTGCAGCGGGATTGAAGGACAAACCAATAAATCAACAAACAAACACATTTTCGCATTTATGGGTAATATCATATTCATTCGCTGTGATTACCCAGCGAATACTACTTACTTATATTAATAAGTAAGGATTAGTAAGGATATTAAGGATCGGGAAATGATGCGTACTTCTCAAGTGGGTAGCTTTTCATTTTTCTGAACAAAATTTTACACCAAAGGCTAAAATTCATGGTCTTCCTTTTATTTCCCATGCTATGTTATTTAACAAAAAATAATCCTTATGATGAAGCCTTCCGATCGGTATGATAAAGATACAGGTTAATTTTTTTTCTCGTATAGCGGGTTTGAGTCCCGGTTCAACCAGGCAATAATTTAATAATCTATGAATGCAGTTTAAATTGTTTTTTAAATTAAAATGAAGTCTTCTTTCAGTAAAATGTTCCATCTACAATATTTAAGGTACTTCCCCTCCATGTGGCATAGCCGTGGGACGCCCTGTATATACAGGTTTCAAATAAAAGAAGAATTTTCCAAATCGGTCCAGGCATCTTTAAGTTCTCGGGGAACATACATTAAAAAAAAGATTCAGACAAATTGAGAACCTCCTTCTTTCTTAAAGTCGTTTAAAAAGTCCATTCCGGTCAAAATTAAAATCTGTCCACAGTGCAACGACGTTCAGTGCGTATTTGAAAAGTCCGGGTTCCTAACCGACAAGCAATCTCTCAACAAAGAGGCTTACAGAGCTCATCTCAGGAAATGGCTGGAGGGTCACAAGGAGTGGTCGGACGCTATAGAGAAAGCCATCAAGGACTGTGTGGACAAAGACCTGCGGCAGTACTTGGACTATCCCTGTAGAGCGTACGACGTTTTTACGTGCACGGGGATTGCTATGTTAAAGGTATGAGGCGTTAATAACTCGGTTTATTAAGGCAAGCGGAATAGGTATGGTGACATTTACGAAGAATCAATGAAATTATGAATTTTTCTCATGAAATAGGATTCATGGATTTAAAAAGACGTATTTTTTCTATTTTGAGCGAGATTAATTTTTATTTTGATACTTGTGCCACTTGAAAGGCGGAAGTGTCGGGAATCGGGATAATTACCTTAGCGTATCGTGATGCGTGGTACAATTTCTTAAATAAATGCTTTTTCTTCCTTTCTTTCAAAAATCCTTTTGTATATATACCGATGGGACTGACATAAAGGTCACCTTTAAAAGTCCCATATTAAATAATGAGAATAAAAAAAATCCTTTCTTAGCGGATGCCTACGTCCTAATAGCTATCTGGACAGATCGGGCTGTATCAGCCCGAACCGTTCATTCGTTTGAGTGTGCGTTGATAGATCAGTCATTCAGTCAGTCACCTTTTCCTTATATACATTTAGATTTAGATTAGATTTGATCCCAGAGGGATACTCCGGCATAGCTCTCTCCATTTGAATTTTGAATAAAGTGACCTCTTTTCACGCAAGCTTATTATGTCCAACCAAAAATGTTCATAGGAACTAAAACTTGATAATCCTGAATGTTATTACAAATATAATTGTATACTCTTTTTTTTTTCAGAAATGCCCTAAAGATGCTTGGAAATGCTAAACACATTAATTAGTACTATGTTCTGACATATGTATGTACGTATTAAAGTTATTTATTTATTTTAAAATAACATAAAGAAGTCAAAAGTGTAAAAGATTGTTATTATCTTGATTTTTTTAAATAAATTTTTTAATTATAAATTCACTTTGTTATTATTTTTTTCCTAAATTAAAGAAATGATTGCATACCGGAAAAGTCCTATTATGTATTCTATGGTATAGTCAACGACCTTTTTTCTGGCATAACCTTAAAACCTAGTTATAATTGGACGCACATATGCAAAAAGGTGTCGACCCCCACAACTTATCAGTTGAAAAGTTAAGTTATTTATGTATGTATTTCATTTGACAAAGTTTTGTGGGTTGAAACGTTATTGCATATGTGCGTCCAATTTTTGCTCACACTTCTGAATATCTCAGCAAGTTGGTGATGAGGAATGTTATAAAACCGAAACCGACTGACCGACTGACGGATGTTCACCGACCAATTGATTCGTGATGCATTGGTAAAGCCTTGGATACAACCGTTTTGTACAACAACAATGGATGTATTGATGTTGGTTTATCATGACTGTCATCTATTGACTAGTTATTTGAAATAGGGCTGCTGCGGTGTTGCGTATTATTATGTAACAATTAGCGATTTGCTGGATATCCGTGTCTGTATCCGTATCCGCGGATATTCGAGGGAGAAGAAAGATCTTTATCCGTATCCGTTACTTTTTTGGTGGATCTTTTAATCCTATTTATCCTATTTAATATTATAAATGCGAAAGTTTGGATGGTTGTATGGATGTTTGTTAGTCAATCAAAATCAAAAAATCAAAATCAAAATTTATTTATTTCATGTAGGCCAACTTGTAGCTCTTATGACACGTCCTAAATCTACCACCGGTTCGGAATGCAGATTCTGCTGAGAAGAGCCGGCAAGAAACTCAGCAGTTGCTCTTTTCAAAAAAAATTTTTTTTTTTTTTTACAATTGTTAAAAAAACTAGGCTATGCACACAATGTTTCCACACAGAAGTTTCAAAAATGCACACCTACCACAACCTAACACATGTTAACATGGGTAGACACAAAGCAGACCCATTCCCGTTGGCGGTTGGTTGGCGTTGCAATCACGCTGCAATGACTAAACCGATTTGGCTGTTTGGCACAGAATTAGATTATAGACTGGAATAGCACATAGGCTACTTTTTATCCCGGAAAATAAGAGAGATCCCGGGGGGCTCCAAAAAGATATATCTAAGGAAAAATAGATTAAAGAAGTGGTAGACATAATGTGATTTTAGCCAGGAACTTGAGGAATAACTAGATTTTCAAACATCAATAGTATAGATTAATAAATAGTTGGTAGATAGACAATAGTTCGAAGTACAATTGTTTGCTTATATACAACCAAGGCTTAAAGTTAACACTGAGTCAACAAGCATGACGTCTTGAGGACATCCGACAATTACATACTTATTATGTCTGGACCTTGCTTTGGCGCATTCAAATGCAATTTGTTTGCTATTTCTTTAATTAATTTGCATTTTAGTTATTTTGTACGAGAAAATTACCGAATGAGATATATTAATAAATCACTGTTTTGTTAATTGAAAAATGGTAGGTATGGCGAAACTAACACTTGGTGCAAGTGTGTGCACAAACACATGTGCACTCGCTTTTCCCTCACTCTCATTGTCCAACGAGATGGAGTCTTCTGATGAAATAATAAGAGTGTTTTTCTCTTCTAATTTTTGGTAAAAAAATATATTTTAATTTTTTCATTCTATAGAAAATTTTTGAGTAATGTTCGGAAAACTGAACAATATAGCTTTCGATCATTTTCTCAAAATCAGTGTATTTATAGGGTACCTACTGTCCCTTCGAATCGGAATTTTCGGATAATCATCAAAAAGCTATTACAATAAGTGTTCAAACTTAGAGAACCCATTTTAGTAAGGCAAGGGTGAATAGCAGTGATAGCCTAGTGGTTATGGTTAGAATTGTGGTCTTCTATACGAGGGTCGCAGGTTCGATTCCGCCCCCATCTCTTACTCTGCGAAGCTATGTGCGTTTAAGCAGTTAAACATCACATGCTTCAACGGTGAAAGATAACACCGTGAGGAAACCTGCACACCTGAGAGTTCTACATAATATTCTCGAAGGTGTGTGAAGTCTGCCAATTCGCATTGGGCCAGCCTGGTGGACTATAGTCTATAGCCTATAACCCTTCTCTGACAGGAGACCTGCATCCAATAGTGAGCCGTTTATGGGTTGTTGACGATGATGATCGTTTCGGATAATTATGGTATGGCACCTATCTATATATTATAATACTGACATTCATATATATTGTGCAATTTAAATCGCATAAACTGCAGTTTACTTTAACTGTGTCATTATCACGAGATAAAAACACAATCGGAAGTGACAAATAGGTATACATAATCAGCTGAATAGAAGGAGTCATTTTTATTAAGATCATAATTTCAACAGCAAAGTAGGGATGTATTGATATGATAAAAAAACATATATGGTAACAGATATGGTAAAAAAACAAAGAGTTTTCAACAAACTCTGTTTTTTTTTCCAGTTCATTTTTCATTTCAGTTTGTTTAATTTCTTTTGTAGAGACGTATGATAGATACAATGTACATAATTATTATATGAATAAATCTGAATCATCATTCAAATCTAGCTTACCTGCACTATGATGTTATTTTATATGATAACTGTAATAATATATATTATTGCTTAAAATATAGGTAGTTATTGTATGAACACACGCATACCTTGGTGGTTTCCCGTCAGTACAATGGCTTGTAATAATGACCAGCTATATAAAGCTAAACCACCATGTTACGCCGTCATTTTTCCGCCGTTTTTCAGTCAATTTTAACGTTAACAATTCGTTCACGATGCTTGGAATTTTCAGCATTTCTCTAATTTTGACTATTTTTCAGGTAAGTTACATAATGTATTACCTAAAGAGGGATTACTTTAATTTAATTAATTGTATAAACATGTGCCAGTTTAACTTTGGAGACTGTTTTGATGGGTCTTATGTTATTTATCGTGAGTTACCAGCTGATAATGTTTTTTTCCATAAAATAAAAAAAAACGTTGGTCCATAGCGGCAATGCTATAAAGAATTTGTAATTTGAATAATTAAAGTTTTTATTTCCATGTGACATAATAAATGTCGACCGTATTTCGCGGTCATAGCTCAGGGAGTCGCGAAATTAAAGTGGAAATCGGTGGGGCACAAAGTTTGAAGAACTGATGGTCGTTTTTGGTCCAAGGGGCCAAAGGGAGTGGCGACTTCTCACCGGGAAGCAGACCCTTTAATAGAGGGACCGACGACATCAGATAAGTCGTAGGGAGTCACTGAATACAGTGGCGCAAGACCGAGACCTGTGAAAGTCCATGCAAGAGATCTTTGTCCAGTTGTGGACGGCTATCGTTTGATAGAGAAGTAGGTATTCCGCAGAGAATGCGAGCATCCTCGTAGCTTTCGTGAGGAGTTTGAACTTTAACTGTCGACCTTTACAGTCCATTTTCGAAAATATTTCGCATTGTAGCGGAATTTCATAGATGGAATTCCGCTAGATTTGTCCCCGGCTCTAAACTGTAAGCTCTACCTACTTATTTCAGGCTGTAACTTCAAAAGAGGTACCTGAGCATTGCAGAAGACCTCCATCTGGAGTGGTATGTAAATATTACTAGATCTAGCGCAGACATAACAATAAACGCGGCGTGTGCATCTCAACGGATTTCCAAATATTGACGACAAGAATTATTATAACAACAGCTGCTTGTTGCCACAATTAATACCGCCGCTGCAATTTCAATCTAATAATATAGTTATGTATTGCTAACCAATCACAACTAGATAATATTCGAATGTCTGTAGAGATGCTCTCGCCGATTATCGTCAGTTCCTTTCTTCATTGGCCCTTCAAAAAACATCGAAGACTACATACTGCAACGCCATCTAGTTTATAGAGTAGGAACTACAACAAAACTTAAAAAGTGTAAATAACTTCCCACACGTTCCGCCACCACCTTAACATCCATCTACAAAGTAACGCACTCCAACCGGACATCATGACCATAGTAGCATTGACGAGGCGATCACAATCGACTTGACGGCTCACCTATAGGGTCAGGGGGCCAACGGGAATGGTCTTGGCTCGACTTCATTCCTGGTAAACAGAACATAACGTCATGTCCATGAACAAAGTTCAGGCCCCTCCTTTAACAGGCAGCGGGTCTCAACTTTCCCCACGCCTCATCAGGGTAAGGAGGCTATACCTCGATACCCGTACCCCCACTGAGTTCATAGCCAGTGGCGATAACCCCGCCGCTGCTATACGACAAGCACCAGGACACCCACTCTGGAGGAATGTTTCTACCCTTACATGGCGTTTACGCTGGACCACAAACCATACGCACCTTCGTCCTATAAAATTTTTGTCTCCTGACCATGCTCACTCTGCTGCTTTTGACTATAAGTATAAGCACATGCCGAGGCAGAGAGACAGCCACGATGCATATATGTATATTATTGTATAATTCACAATTCTTCTTATACGTTTAAGACTTTTTTAAGAGTTATAATATTATTTTAACAGGACTCACCTGGTGACTGCTGCAAACTACCACATGTATTTACAGAAGAGGACTTCAGCGAATGTGGCATTGAGAATCCAAAACTTAATAAAGCTAGAGGACCTCCTGATGTGAGTTACACTTTTGACTTCTTCTTTATCAACCGCAAGTTTTCCTGATTCAATTTCGGTCATGACAGTCCAGTCAATGGAAAATACCGCAGGAGCTGTGCTATGCTATGTGCAGTTGTGCACTCTTTTGTTCATCACTCTCATATAGATGAATATTTAAAACTACTGGAGGAGTATTATGGGAATAGTCAACATACCAACTTCCCAACTTGAGGCTGCTATTAAGAAATACTTGACGCCAAAAACCTACCTAATGAACTTTTGATCGGAACTCAGATTCACGACTTGGAATTCATGAAAGTAGTATTCATCAATTGCCACTTATTTAACAGTCTAGCGGCTAGACAGTTTGATTATCATCTCAACCAATCTCTATCCCACTACGGGCACGGGTTCCTCTCAAAATAAAAAGACTTTTAGGCCATAGTCCATCAAGCTGTTCAAATGCGGACTGGCAGACTTCACACACCTTTCGAGAAGCTCACGATGTATTCCTTCATTGTTGGAACAAGTGATACTTTATTAGGTAAAATGCACGTCACTCTGAAATGTTAGAGAGGGAGATAAGATTGGTGGATTGGCAGACTTCACACACCTCATTGCAGCCAAGGGTGACGTTGTAGGTGTACGTACTTAGAACATAATAACTATTGGTTTCAGTGTTCAAAAAACATTTGCCTGTTGAAGAGGTACAATCTTACGAAGGACGATGAAAATGTCGATAAGGAAGCCTTAGCTGCATTCCTCGACAAGTTTTCTGACACCTACCCAGAATTTAAGGATACATTTGAAAAATCCAAGAAGAAATGCTTGTCCGCTGATCTACCGGGACCGCCTCATATCTGCGAGCCCAACAGAATTGCCTTCTGTCTTATAGTCACCACGTTCAATGTAAGTATTTTTGGTAGGTTTAACTTCATGGTTTTCATAGCCTTTGGTCTAAATTAACTCCCCCGCGTTAACTTTTCAGGAATGTCCTACATGGGAAGACAGTGACAATTGCAAGAAACTCAAGGATCACATGGAAGAGTGCAAAGCATATTTACCTTTCTAATTGTTCTTTTATTTATCGTACGTAGAAGTAATGTTCGAACTTATTACTAGTTATACGTTAATAGTAGATTGTTACACAAGGGACGTAAGTAAGCTATTACAGAACAAGATCCAATTTGGCGCCAGTGCGAGCGCAGCTCGCATAGGGCGCTAATGGATCGCGTGCACCCGAGATATTTAGTCACACGAGCGAGCGCAGCGAGCGAGGGTGAATATATTTCGAGGGTGTAATAGCTACTTGCAACCGAGGTAAGCATTCTACTTTATATCATTCTTGCGAGGTAACTTTGGACTTATCCGGCAAAAGGTTTTGCATCATTTGTTCTGCTTCAAGCAAACAAAAATCAGGCTCTCCTCCTTTTTCATCATCTGATGAAGTGCTTGACATTGTTGTAAATAACTTAAATCCCTTTACGAACAAACTTCACAAACTTTCAGATCAAATGAAATGCCGCCATTTCCATTTTTTTTTCGTAAATAGTTTTCCATTTTTTTTTTTACGGCTCTGAGTTCCAAGGAGTTTTGCATAGTTTGAAATGTATGGAAATTAAATGCCGCCATGTTCAGTGTTTTTTTTTTCAGTAAAAAGTTTTCTTACCATTTTATAAGAAAAGAGATTGTTTACCAAGGAGTTTTGCATAGCTTGAACTGTAATGTGAACATTACAATTAAAGCATAGTGCGACGTAATGTTGCCTTGAATTGCAAACACCAACTTACAAGGAGACTTTCCACCTTAGTAATCCCTAGTTACTGAGCAAGTATGATATAAAAGCTTTATATTGTTCATACGAGTAGGTACTTAATAAAAATATACAAACATTCTACACTTAATTTGGTATTTCCTTTGTTAACCCTTGGATCCATTCATATGAAAGACTTGGGCTGAGACCTATTAAGTATATCATTATATTTGAGACAATTTTAGCTCTGACTTGAGTCTCAGCATGCGATCGTTAAGTCTCAGCTTATAACACACCTATAGGACTCGTGAACATACTTACGTACAGTCAGCTTAAACATAATGTAACAAGCCACGTTGAAGTCTGGCTAGTGACAAACGCAAAAAACATGCTTGCACTAACACACGTATTGCTTCTAGGTCACAAAGTTAAAAATGCGCTTGTGTTATAAAATAAGACCTATTTTACAATTTGAAAACACGGTGTTCGATTCTATAAAAGTTTGTTAAACATTCACAACTTTCTTGTTTTATAAGACGTGTTTTCAAATTACTCAACATCTGAACGTGCATCAAAGTGGTTTCACTATCGTTGAAAATGTTTTTATTACTTGCTGTTTCAGTACTATCTGTATCAGTGTATAGTGTAAGTACTGTTAAAATTTATTTATTTTTTATTTAAAATTGAAATGAACAGCGATGATAATTATTCACTTCATTCATCACTAGTTAATTCATTGCCCTTTCATTTACTTACTTCGATTTTTGTCATACCATTATTAATTTTAATAAAGTCATACGTAACTCTACAGCCGAGCAAATTTTAAGCCGAATATCTCAAATACAAAGCAGTCATTAAGTAATTATTGCATATTTGTTTTTTAGATAACATTTTATAACTAAACATTACAAAATTATTATAAATGTTTACCTTAAATAACAAATTGCAACATATATTTGAGCCTTCTCGAAAGTCAAATCGGATCTTAAACTTTATCCAGCTTAATTATCTTATACATAAATATTTTCAAGGGTGTCGGACAACCAGAAATTGACACTTTCAAAGAAAAACCAGAGCATTGTTACGATACAGATGAACTTACTGTAAGTATTGATAAATGTACTTCTGAAGTACTTAATATGATAGATAAAAAATTGTGAGGGATCATAGCTGCAATACGTATTATCTCTAGTCGTTATGAGATAAATTATCTTAAGGATGAGATGGACACAGCAGCCAAATCTTATACTTCAGCGTATCAATAAGTTGCACTGCCACTGAACGATAAAGATATGGATAGACACAAAATAAGTACTTCATGGGGCTGTTGACTGGGGTGAAGTAGAATTGATAATTGATTGGGTTTTGGGATGAGAAGGCGGATGAAGGAAGTAACCTAACAAATAAGGATAGCTATAGATAAATTTCGCATGTCGCTTGGCTAATGCGGCTGCCGAAATAATGTTTATAGGTTTTAACGTTATTGCTGGCACATCGTCGTTGCTTATATCTTATACTAGTGGTCGCCCGCGACTTCGTCCGTGTTCCTAAGTCACCACTATAAAACTACTAAAATTAGATAAATATTATAAAGAAACGAAATTATTTAACTAATAGATTCTATAGCTTCACAATAATGCTAATAGATGGCGTTGTATTTGCCATCGGTAAAACAGAAATATGGGATATTACCGCGAGGTCTCAGTTCGGGGCGAACCACTAATATATATAGATTATGTAATGAATACTTACCTAGTAGAATCGATTTTGATATAATATTTTAGGAGCGACGTTGCTGCATCTTCCCACCATTCTTTGATCAAGTTTCAGCTAGAGCTTGCGGCGCGTTACTCTACCATGTTTTTAGCGACGAGCGTTTTAATGTTACTAACATCAGGAGAGATATGTTCGGCAGAGTAAGTAGTTAATATAATTATTAATTAAGTACTTTCCTTTAATAAAGTCTAAAAATAAATTTTTAATTTTATTCACCCCACTATCTTAAAAAGCGTACTCTTGCTATGTGAATAACATAAAATTTAGGTCACTCAGTAAAAAGTATTTTGAATTTAGAGCGCTGCTATTTCATTAGCTCTTTGAATATTATATTTCGTATGCTTTCGTATGCAATATGTTTTGATTACTTATGAAATAAATATGCGATCGGCATTTTTATGGCTTTTTGCGTCTGCATCGTGTTTTCGATTGCGATTTTTGAACGTTGTTGTGTGCCCACGTTAACGTTAAAAGCCATAAAAACGCCGATCACTGCTACTAAAAGTAGCCAGTCTGCACTCACCCTAAATAATACGAATAAAATTGTAGTAATATGATAGAAAAAGCGAAATAGGTCAAATTAACTATCTATTTACTTTTTCTATTTTCAGAGCGATTATTGGCGATGCATTTTGACAAAATATAATTTGTTAGATGACGAAGAGAAACTCGCTCATGAAAAATATTACAGTCACCTCGACCAGTGGGCTTCTTATAATCCCGACTTCACCAATGTCCTAAGGAGTGCCAAGTTATACTGTTTGAATTTATTCAGATACCAAATGCCGATAGAGATCAGAGGATTCTTTGAGTTTCAAAACTGTATTAGGAATTATGTGAATTTGGTAAGAATTAATTTTTTTGGAATGTTTATAAGCAATGAAGCCTCAATAGCCCAACGGTTAAAGGTGCGGACTGAAAACTGAAAGGTCGCAGGTTCGAGCCCTACCCGTTGCACTATCGATTTCATCCTGTACGTGTACAAACTAAAAATATTTTATACTTTGTAGTGGCGTTTGAAGTCGTTTTTTTTATTTAGTGACTTCTATTCAATTATTGTTATTCTTTGCAGGCTTGTCCAGTTTTAATACAATCTAAAGAGTGCTTCGAATGGAAAGAGTTTTATGATGAATGCCGGGAATTTTATATTTGAATAATAAAAAATTGGTATTGTTTACCTTACTTTATTTGTAAATCTTAACTAAAGAATAATGACAATGAAATGACATGAGTTATGAATCTGTACTGCTTATGTCCTTAATTTACAAGCGCTTAATAATTATTATCCAATGTATTATTTGCTATCCCTTATCCTAACTACATACATTTCATTTAAAATTAGTATGGAGGTACGATCAACCCTGTCTCCAAGCAAAGCGCTGAACTACCTGCATACCAATAAACTAATAAGTAATACTGTCACGTAAATTCAAAATGACATTACTTTCACATACTTAATATATCACACGCGCCAGTATACCTCATCACTTTCCTTTAAGGAATTAAGTAAATTAAACTAAACTAGCAGTCTTTTAAAGCCTTCAAGGTAAAAGCCTTGGGTTATATCGGCCAACATAAAGTATCATACCAGATGGGTTGTGTCGTACAAAGTAGAGGAATGGCCGGTCGAATTTTAATCGAGCTGGTTGCGAACTCCTGGCCGGAAGACGCGCTTGTCTCGGTCGAAGGTGCAGTGGTAAATGCATGGCCTCGCCGACATCGTGAGGATCGTGGAAAGCACGCTGATAATCCCTCGGCTCATCCCAGCCTGTAAGCCATCTGGATGTTCTGCGTTTGCGCAAATAATCCTGTATATCTGGATACTCCTCGACGTGGTGCTGCCCACCGATACCGCTTTCAGCGCAGGTAGCAAAAGTTGTCAGTTGCAACATATCAGACAAATAAAGGTCCTTCGATGGGCCATTTAGACCACCTAGGTCGGCGTGATCCGCATCAAACAACTCTTTCAGGCCCATCTTTTTCAAAGTAGATGAAACGTTAAATAACGATTTATGTGAGAATCTTGGGATTTGAAGTTCAAGACCGACACGAGGCAGCAACGTGCGTAACAGGCCGTTCCACACAGGAGTTATCATACTAGCATCTAAAAGTCGCTTTTCAAGCTTTTCTAAATCGTCCGCATGTACGACATTTCCTTGTTGGCCTGGCATCAGGAAGAGCGTGCTTACTACAGAATTGGTATTTCCTAATGCTGCTGCCGTAGCATCCAGAACTGGGTCATATCCTGCCAAGAAATTACTTTTGAAGACTACAGCGGGAACTGGAACCAGACGTCTTTGACGGACATTGGGTGATACTACGAAATACATTTCACCGTCTCGTCCTTCAACTGATGATCCAGTGCAGTCGGTCTGAAAATGAACAGTATAAATAATTAATTACATTTAAAGGTGCAAATCTTCGGAGATGGAGGGCGAAACTCCTCAATGAATACGAGCAACTTGCTCGTAATCAGAGTATGTTTAGGCTTTTTATCATGCAGTCTAGCGTCGCGCATCGGTTTTATCGTTTCTATTTAGGCCCGCCCGACTTCAACATACGTGTACAAACTAAAATTATTTTATACTTTTAAGTGGCATATTATGAAGGCGGTTTTTTAAAAAGATTTTTTAAATTATTATAATACATCTAATAAATAGAGGAAATGAACTAAATTAAAGCGGGCTATATCATTAATCTGCGTTCAGCGAAACAACTTCTAATTAAGAACTAAATGCATTTTAGTATTGGTTTAGAATAATAAACAAACTCAATGAAATAAGTTCTTTTATCGAGGTAATGAAGATGAAACTTACATAAAAGAGATTAGCTGAAAATGCTGCAAGTGGAGGACTCATCTTTATGCTGTTTGTTTTCAAGTATTCAGGAATTTTGCCCCAAGTGTGTCTTTTCACTAGAAGATTAGTTCGTCTTCTTATCACATCGCTGATTAATTTGAAGTTAACTTCTTCAACATGTCCATTATAAAAGTGTTGTGCTCGTTCCTTATAGAAGGTCAACATTTTCCCTTTATTCCTTTCACTGAAAAGTTCTCTTACAAATGCAGATATAACGACTCCCGAAGCGGAACTAGTTTCAATAGAATCAGATATATTTTTCAAAGTAAAATGAGGATTAAATGTTACCATATCGTCTAACTTTAAGACTTCATTCATTTCTCCTGATGTAGCGCCTTTTGCGCCCATGAACATCATCGCTAACATGGACGTTATTGAATAAGGTGAAAAAACTATACTTCGTTTTTTATCAACATTATCTACCATTACATTCCAATATCGAAATGCTAATTCATTACAAAGATCTGTAAATTGTAACATATCATCACCTAAATCTTTCGTAGTGACTTCTAAGCCCTGATTTTCTTTCGGAAACTCTAAAACAATGTTTTTATTTTCATTATTTTCAGGCGTATAAAAACCTTCAACTTTGTGCTTGTCTTTTCCAATTTCGTTAGGTTTAGGTGGATTTACCTGTGGTATTAACTTCCATGAATTATTTCTTTCATTTGCTAGCTCTTCTTCTATATTTACTTTTTGTATTTTCTTTTTAAAATCATCTATTTTTGGTACTTCTTCCTTTATCTTTTGTTCTTGAATCTTATCGCTTACTCGATTATTATCATAAGATGCAAGATCGTCTTTTAAAGATGATTTGTGATCATTTTTAATGGAAGTAAAATTTTTTTCTTCAACGGGTGATTCAATTTTTAACGAGTTAGCATCAGAACTTAAACTATTTGATATGTTTTGATTATTCGAAACAGTTGTTTTATTTTTTGCTTTCTCCGAATCTGAAATGCTTTCGTTTTTCGTCTTAATAGGCAAAGCATTACTTTTAAGGTTTTCTTTTTGTGTAGTTTCATTCATGGTTTCAATTCTTATTTTATTAACATCGTTTTTTATAATGCTTAATGATGCATTCTTGCTGTTTTCAAAATCTTCCTTGTTAGTTATTTTCATTCCAGTATTATCAGGTTTTTCTGTAACTAAACTTTCTACGATTGATTGTGATGAAATTGTGGTTGCAATTGTTTCTGATTGCTTCACTGTAGAATCTAAACTTACAGGCAAATATGTCAAATTTTGTGTAGTTGACATAACTTCAGTGGTATGTGTAATATTTTGGGAATAAATTATTGATGTAGGATCAGGAGAATCATGAACAACCTGGGAGAGTAGGTCACCCATCGATTCTGAAATAACTGCATCCATAGTATTAGGGCTAGTAGAGCTTGTAACAGTTGTAGTTGTAGTAGACGTTGAAATAGTTGGAGAAGTAGTAACAGTTATACTTGGATCTTCTTTCGTTGCGTCTTTAGTTACCATGGTTTTATTATTCTTGATTTGTGCCTGAGGATCAAAAGTCGATATTTTTATGAAATTTTCTGGATTAGTCGTTGTGTTAATATTTATTTCATTTACATCTCCAGATTCCGTTGGAATTTCCATTTCAACATTTTCTTTGCTTTCTATTGCTAAGCTACTGGTTTTTGTTGAATCAACAAAGCTGCTTGAGGTAGGAATAGGAACGTAGCTATTGCCGAGATCTGAGGCTATTTGGCTTATACTCTGAGCTACATCAAACATCGGTACTGCCGGCTGATTTTCTTTATCGACATCTTGATTTTTCTGGGTATTTATGAATTCTGTTGTAGATACAGTTGTTGATGGTGAAACTGATTGAGTTGTTATTGTGGTTGAATTCAATTTCTCATATTCTTTATCTTTATTCAATGGTACAGGGCTTGATGTGGTGCTAGAAACATTTTTGCTAGCAGCTGTAGATGTATTCTCGTAATTATTTTTATTATTATTTGTTGTTTTAGTTTTCATCGTAGGTTCATTGGTCATTTTTTCAGTTGTGTAAGCCATAGTAGAACTGGGCAAAAATGTACTTATTCTTTCATAATGAATTGATTCCTTTGATGTCGATGATAGTTCTGGGGTTATCTTTATTATGTTATTTACAGTTGTGTCACTATTTGTTAAAATATTTGCGGTTGTGTTGTTCGATTGTTTGTCAGTTTCAGTATGTAATGTATCTACTGTAGATTTGATGGTTGTAGAAGTTGTTGTTCGTGCTGTTGTAACAGAACTCGACGTAAAAGACGTACTTGTTGTTACTTTATTACTTATTTTATTTTCAGGTTTTTTAGTTGAAGTAGTCAAATAAAGTTTTTCTGTTGTTGAGGTAGGTTTTGATGGACTTAAAGAAACCGGTGATGTACTTTTTACAGTAGATGGAGTTGTTGATATAGAATATTGTGTTTTTTTAGTTGGGATTATATTTGTATCATCATTCTGTTGTAATGTAGAAACACTAGGTATTTCATTACTTTCCTTGCTTTGAGAATTTTTATATTCATTCAAATTATCTATTTCAAACGTTTCTGTCTCAGGTGTAATGAAGGACCCAGATGTTTTATCAGGTACTATATCTACTCCAGTATTTCCAAAAATTGAAGGTAATATTAAACTCCAAGAATCTGAAACATCGGGTGTATCTAGTGTAGGTTGTATATTATTTGGTTTATTTTTTTGAGCTTCCATTTGTGCTTTGAGGACGTTTTGAACATTGGTAACTACGCTATGCACTTTCGTTTGTGAGGGTTGAGTAAAATTAAAAGCTATAGTTGGTTGATTGTCATTCGCAAACGTGACCAGGCCTTCAGTTTCTTCTCCCGCTGCTACTATTGCCTGGATTTCTTCTAAAGTCATCAGCCTTTTCACTAGTTCTCCAGATTCATCAAATGTATAAAATTCATATCTGTCCGGTGTGAGTAGATTAACTGGACTTCCAACTGTTGCTGGAACACTCGATGGTGGCGGTAGACTATTGCCAACTGCGTCAGCTATGTAGGGAAGTTTTGTTCGCCTGAAAAAGAAAAATGATATAATAAGCAACTTATTAAGACAAAAATAAATGAACCATTTTAAGTAGTGGAAATAATAAAGAGCATTTTGAAGTGGGTTTTGTTTGTGTGTCTCTAAGGGGGTAAAATCTGTATTGAAGAAAACTAGCATTAGCAAACTCAAGTGGCAGTTTGATGACAATTTACCCCTTGACTACAATCTCACTTGATGGTAGTGGAATAACTTGGAGGTATGGCAATGTAAATCAACCCCGTTCCCCAAATTTATTTCTATCTGTCACGGGTTTCCCACCTAAGACAATTCAGAAATTATGAATTCCCTTTCCCCTCGCCGGGAGTCGAATCCTAGACATCCCGCTCATAATACCACTGCGCTACATACATGCTGCATATTGTGACATTTTTTGTTTTGAAAAAAGTAACTGCTGAGTTTCTTGCCGGCTCTTCTCAGCAGAATTAGCATCCTGAACGGTGGTAGATTCTCGACTTGTCATAAGAATCACAAGTTGGCCTACATGAAATAAATAATTTTGAATTTTGAAAGCACTCTCAGGGAGTTCACTCTATAATGTTCTGAAAAGGAGGAAATCTGCCAATCCACACTTGATCAGCGTGGTGGACTGTGGCCTGAACCCTTCTCATACGAAAGGAGACCTGTGCCCAGTAGCGGGCTGGCTGGGATTGAAATGATGTATGTATATGTTATTTAATCATCCGGATCTCACCTGTTCTGGTTATCAGCTAGCACGCACGCCGCGCTGATAACCATCCACAGAGCCGCGCGCATCCTGCCTTCTGACGCACCCATTCACCTGGAATTACATACAAGTAAAATTATTATATAACATCGATGTAGTACGCAGTGATAGCCTAGTTGTTAGGACTGCGGTCTCTCTTTTAGGGGGTCGCAGGTTCAATCCCGGGCCAACCTCTGACTTTTCGGAGTTATGTGCATTTAATCAAGTAAATATCACATGCTTCACCGGTGAAGGAAATTATCGTGAAGAAACCTATAGATTTCTCCATCATGTTCTTGAATATGTATGAGGTCCTCTCTGAGAGGAGACTTGTGCTTAGTAGTGAGCCGTTGATGGGTTGCTAGTGATGATGATGATGATGAAAATGATTATTGGACAATCGACCTCTCTCTGCATTGTCAACTATATTACGCTCCGTTGCACATATCACTTTCTCGCGTATTCATAACCATCCACTAATTTATAAACAGTAGATAGGTACAATATCAGTAGCGATAAGCAAAACAAACTGTAAAATTGAAAACCTGTTAAACAAGTAAAGCGACGGTCATTGTCGCGTAAACTTGAACTACGAGCTACGGCGTGAACAAATGACAGTAAGGGCGGTTACAGAAGCTGTGACATCTATCTATATATATAAAAAGGCTTGTCCTGACTGACTGACTGACTGACTGACGATCAACGCACAGCCTAAACCACTGAAGTTAGAAACTTGAAATTTTGACAGTAGGTTCCTTTTATGACGTAGGCGAGCACTAAGAAAGGATTTTTCGAAATTCGCCCCCCAAGGGGGTAAAAAGGGGGGTTAAAGTTTGTATGAAACTCCGTCATTTTTCGAGTTATACTCATGAAATTCGGTATTTAGGCTTTAAATTGAAAACAAAAAAGTACGTGTTTCACAGTTTTCAAAAATTCTACTCCCAAAGGGGTTGAATGGGGGTTGAATGTTTGTATGAAAATCCATAATTTTTCAAGTTAATATCGAGCAACGGATCTACGTGATTCTTTGATGGGTATGGTTGCAGACAGTGTGTTATAGGTTACTTTTATTCGGACAAAATCAGGAGTCCGCACGGGATTTTCAAAGAACCTAATTCCACGCGGACGAAGTCGCGAGGGGACAGCTAGTCTATCTATATATTTAAAAGGCAAAGGTGACTGAAAGATTGACTGTCTGATCTATCAACGCACAGCTCTAACTGCTGGACGAATCAGGTTGAAATTTGAAATATAGACAGTTATCATGACGTAGGCATCCGCTAAGATAGATAATTTTTGAAAATTAAACCCCTAAGAGCTTACCTACGCTTATTTTACAACAGGGGTTTGAAAAATCTAACTGATCGTGAGCGAAGCCGCGGACAAAAGCTAGTATTATATAAACATTATTTTTGCAAAGAGATTTTGTGCGAGGATGAAGGTCTTAAAGTAGCATTTCGGTTATATTCAAATGTCTAAAGTAAATTATATTAATTAAAAGTAAATTAGTTTGACGACTAAGGTTTTTAAGAGCGTGAAGTACAATAACTTGAAAAGCTTTGTCTATATTTCAACGGAAGCGTCAGAAGTTTTCGGTGCCTAAGTCAAGTCCGTATAGGTAAAACTTAAATCGGTCTAAGCTTGGCGATATAATATAATAAGTCGGGTCTTTAAACTTTGCAGTAGATCTGTGAATAGGCCCTTATTCTGACCCGCGCAAGCGTTTGTGTTTTGACAAGTTGTTTGCAAACGATCTGGGACACTTGACACAAGAACGAAATTAAGCTGTGAGCACACTGTCACAATTAGCTGTTTTTTTTTATATTTAAAAATCAGCAAGTACAAGTTTTGCACTTCCATTATTTACTTTGTACTTTGTATCTTTATCTTTTTAAATTAAGATAATTTTAATTTTTCAAGCAGTGCTTAAAGTTTCAATCTAGGTACTCCAATAAATAATAATCATTTTTTCACCTTCCAAAAAGGAGGAAGTTCTCGAAAGATTCCGACGAATCTTTCTTTCTTTTTTTATGCGTGTTCCCCGATTACTCGAAGAAGCCTGGACCGATTTGGAAAATTATTTTTTTTGTTTGAAAGGGTATACTTCCCAGCTAGTCCCATTGTCATCAGGTCAGGATCTAATGATGGAATCCTGGAGAAATCGAGGGAACTCTTCAAATTTTATAGGCACAATTGATAAACTTTGTAGTGGTGTTTGAAGTCGGTTTTGTAAAAAAAAAATGTACCCATAAAGCTTCCAAATGCGTCCGCTTCGATCTTGGACCACATCGTCACTTGATCGCCGTCAAGGACTAATTGTTATTGAATATAAAACACGGTGTAAACAATGCTTTAAACAGGTCAGTCAACTCGAGACGCCGGACAAGATGCGGTAAGCGGATAATTAGTGATGCATATAGGCTGTTATCACAACTTGTATCAGCGTATAGACATTACTTAGTAAGAGTAAAAGCGTTTACACACGAACCGATTCGACATTGTGCGGGATTGCCTAAAAATTATTGCTACAGTGTTTTGATCACAATCACCTCTGATTGGTGGACTCTCTCTCGTTATTAGCTAACTAATTGATGCCCGCGGCTTCGCTCGCGTGGATTTATATTTTAAGAATCCCACGGGAAGTCTTTGATTTTCCGGGATAACAAGTAGCCTATGTCACACTCCCGGTACTCAACTATACCCATGCAAAAATCACGTCGATCTGTTGCTTTTTTGCGCCATAATTGAAGGACAGTGGCAAGTTCGCCGTGGCTATTTAGGTACCACGATACCGTATGGGTTTTATTAATAAAAATATACAACTAAGCCCGCTGCCATCTAAGACTGCATCGTAACTTCAGTTGAGATTGTAATCAAGGCTTATCTCGTCATCGAATAAAAAAAAATTTACCAACGATTTTTGGAGTCGACGGTGGTGGAGGTTTGTAAGCAAAACCGATAGTGACCAGCTTCCACTTAATAGCTGAGTGCCCTATGTACCTACTCATTGGTAAGATGGGAACTGCAAGATAAGGATAGTATAAGCGAAGCAGACCAAGCAAACCTTTCTATAAAGAATATCGTTAGGTTTACGAAAGCTACACACTACAACTACACAAGTTAAACACGGGGAATTGGGTGGAATAGTCCTGACATAGGGCTATTCCCTCCTCAAATATAAGCAAAACCGAATTTTTACCATAATATTATGTAGTATAATAATAAACCCTCATAAAAAGTTTCGATACTTTCGCTTAGTACTTGGATCAAGGGCAGAATACAGAAGGCGGTACTCCTCGAGGCGGCACGCATTGTGAGGAGGTTCCTCACTCTGGAGCCCTGACCACTGGCTGCTTGGGTCTTAACCCGCAGCAAGTAGGCCCCATTTAATTATATTATTTTTGAGAATGTATATTATTTGTATTTTTGTAATCATTTAAAAAAAAATAATATAATGTAAATGTGTATGAGAATAAATGATAGAAAACCCCTCATAATATAGGTAAATAACCCCTGGGAATGCTATCGAAATTGTGCCAGTGAAGAATAGAATAGAATAATTTTTTTATTCAAATAAGCTTTTACAAAGTGCTTTGGAATCGTCAAGTGTATGACAGGCTCGAAACGTCATTTCAAAGATCGTCTAGTTTATCAAGCAAGGTAATTTAGCGACAAAATCTGTGAAATGAGCGTGCAAAGTAAGCAAAAGACAGTCATTGGCCACGGCGGCCACGGTCCGGTGAACACCGGCAGCCGGGACGACCGTTACGATGATGGCCGTGAGAGATTTCCACGGGAACTCTGTAATTACCTGCGAGTTATGTAACGGAGTGCACTATGCTAATGTTCTGATTAATTCTTGACGCTTAGAGGATAGTTTAGAGCACCTCATACCTCGAGTATGCACTACCTACCTCTAGTGTCTGTAGCTATGTCCTTTAACACCATTGGTTGCCTGGAAGAGATCGCTATGTAGCGATAAGGCCGCCAAATTGTATACAATTTATTAAGCTCACTGTGTTAGCTATTTTAATATGCGTGGTTTACAATAAAAGTATATTCATTCATTCATTCATTCATAGTTTTTTTTAAAGAATATTAGTCAAGCTGGGGTTCCAAGATTGCTGGAGTGGTGACGCCACAACTGGAAGCGCAGTTTTTAATAAGGTGGATCGACAACATCAAACTAATCGCAGGGAGCCGCTGGATGCAAGCGGCTGTGGAAGTCCATGCAAGAGACCTTTGTTCAACAGATTGATAAGAAGAAGTCAAACTGAACTTGACTAATATTCTCCTCTTTCAAATTCAAAATTATTTATTTCATGTAGGCCAACTTGTAGCTCTTATGACACGTCATGATTCTACCACCGAATCGGTTTCCTCCAAATATGCGAAAATCGATCGCGATCGAATTCCACAGAAAATTAGTAGATAATATTTTTTTTAAAGCTGTAAGTATTGGTTAAAATAAAAGAATGGACTAATAAGAAAGGCTTGAGGTAGATCCTGTAATACGTGTGATGAACTCAGCGAAATATGGCCTTAATAAACCATAATAATATGAAGCCCTCAGAGTAATAATCACAGACTTTATGGACCATTTCAGATATAATAAGATATCCTAACGCTGGCGTTGATAACGTGCCACGAGTAAGTGATTATTTTTGTCGTTGCAATCTTTATGATAGAATCTTTTTTTTTAATTCGATGACAAGATAGTCCTTGACTGCAGTCTCACCTGATGGTTAGTGACGATGCAGTCTAAGATGGTAGCGGGTTAATTTGGAAGGGGTATGGCAGTGTACTCATACCCCTAATCGGTTTCTACACACCGGAACCGGAACGCTAAATCGCTTGGCGGTACATCTTTGACGGTAGGGTGATAACTAGTCACGATCAGAGCCCACCCACCAGACCAGACCAGAGACAATTTAGAAATTATAAATTCCCAAATTGCCCCCGCCGGGAATCGAACCCGAGACCACACATTTAAAAGGCCACAGCGCTCACCACTGCGCCGAGGAGGTCAACGTTTTTGGAATAATATTGTAGCAAACAGTTCAAAGCCTAAAATATGACCTAAAAACGAAATGGCGCCAAATCGTTATTTAGATAGACGTCATCATCATCGAGATACATGTAGTAAATTTGAAGTTTTGACAGTGCAAAACTGTCAGAAAGTCAAATTAATTCCTCGGGTATAGGATAGGTACTCGGCGATTGTGAAATTGGCACTCAGGTACTCCAAATTGAAAAACTTTGTTAAACGATTAATATAATATTTCAAGAACATTTGGTTCATTAATTCTGCCTCAAAGTTTAAAAGAAAAATTAAATGCAATCTATTATAAGCCTTGGCTGGTACTTAATAAATGAAGTCCATAAATTCTGCAAAGCGCTGCCCCAAATTAGATTGAAACGAAATTAATTATTTCCTAACAAAAGTGATTAACTACTGCAAAAGTTTATAGCAACGAACTGGAAATAAAAATTAATTAACTTTAATTAATACGTAGATACGTCGTGAATTATTTAAAAAGTTTTGACGAAATATTTAAGTATAAATGCAATCTCTCCGCTGTTTTTATTTATTCTCCGCCCGACTCCAATTTGTAAGTTGTGGATAACGAGCCTTATTCTGAATTCAGTGCTGCAACTTTTGTATACTTCTTTTAAATAGTGCTTGACGTCAATCTTACCTGATGGTAAGTGAAGATACAGGCTAAGACAGAGCACGCTTGCTAGAAGATGCACTCTTGATTTAAAGGTACACTGAACATGTTTTTTGTGATGTACCTACTCGCATTGATTAAAATAATGGGATCAAAAATGATTTATGTGCCGAAGCTAGAAATGTTTGAAGCCCGGTGTCAAATGGAAATCCTTTTGATATCAACAGTAGGTAGAGGCATACAATTAAAAAGCGATATAAGGACAGAGAGATATCATAACATTAGAGATACAATAATTCTGGTAGAGTATCATTGTGTACACGGTCTTTGCAGCCGTGCGAGTGCCGTACAAGGTTATGAAAATATAGTTTTTCCTCGTTTCCTTATTAGCAATACTAAACTAACCACTAGAAACATCAATAGCCCAACGGTTAAAGGCGCGGACTGAAAACTGAAAGGTCACAGGTTCGAATTCCACCCGTTGCACTATTGTCATACCCACTTCTACCACAAACTTTCTGCTTATTTGGAGGGGAGAGGAGGATATTAGTCAACTTCAGCTTGGCTTATATTCTAAATAAATAAATAAAAAAAAAACTCCTCTAGCGGCCCCGTCAATTGAACAGATAAATTGGTGAATCTATTAATGTACTGCGATACAAAAATTTATGTTTTTCCGCAAACAATACTGAGGGGTTCGTCGAACTTCGTTGTCACGGAGGCCCGTACCGTTATCTGTGCGTTTACTTTCTGCGAGACTAGTTGGACAACGGAATTTCGGTGTTTTCTTGTCTTTTGACTACCTAATTGTGGCACTGCGATTAGGAATTGAGTTTACTCTTAGAAAACACAATGAAACCTTTTTCGTCAGTAAACTAAAGGTCGCAGGACAGTGCTATAATTGAGAAAAACTTGCTATTGCAATGTACGAGTATCTAGTCATACATCATAATATATTCTACTAGATGATGCCCGTGACTTCGTTCGCGTGGATTGATGTTTCTTAATTCCCGCGGGAACTCTCTTATTTTCCGGGATAAAAAGTAGCCTATGTATTTCAGACTATAATCTATCTCTGTGCTAAATTGCAACCAAATCGGTTCGGTTCGGTATAATATTAACAATAATAGGATAATAGGATTTCTTTAATTCCGTGCGTCCTAGAAAGTGGCAAAGGATTTCAGTGGCATTTTTTAAAGCCCTATGTCCTCGCGTACAGATCCCTGACAAAAGCTAGTATTTTTCATAATAAATCATTTGTATTAAATATCTCACATAAGTACATATGAAGTTATTTTTATTATCATTGTAGAGAGAGTAGGAAACTTCTAAAAATTATATCAACTCCAAGCCTTCAATAAGCTTTTTAAAACTTAAAGTTTTGCTAGATTCCGTACTTTCACTGTTTCTCTTTGCTCCACTTTGAGTTCCTGTTCCCAAATAACAACCTCTTGCCTCTTGACCCATTTAGCAGTCTCAATATTTGCTAAGTCACTCTGCAGATATGAATGGAGACTACGGAAAGCTTTCTAACCTCGATAGCTGAAGTACCTGCGACACACCGTACAATAGCATACTGTAAAAATTAATTAATGTGTATTTTACGAGTTTGTTTTACTATTTAGCTAATTAGTAATTTTTATTTAAGCTTTCCTTCGCTTTTCTCATTCGAATGAGATGGGTTTAGATCCTACTCCCATAGTTTAGACCATAGTTTATCCACACTGGTCAAGTGCGGATTGGCACTTTCACGCCTTCAACAACATTATGGAGAACTTTTAGGCACGAAGTTTCCTAAAATGTTTCTCTTTATCGTTAATTGCTTAAAACCGCCATAAAATTTTTGTCTGGTGGGCTTTGGCCGTGGCTAGTAACCACCCTACCGTCAGAGACGAGAGTACCGCCAGGCGAATTAGTGTTAGGTGTACGAACAGATTAGGTGTATGGCTTGAATGTACACTGCCATACCCTTTCCAAGTTAGCCCGCTACCATCTTAGACTACATTTTCACTTACCAGGTGAGAACTAGCCAGGTAGAGACTGTCTAGAAAAACTCTGAAAAGTTCGAGATCCGAACGCCAGAGAACCCAAAAAGGAAGTAGAAGTCTCTTAACAACTATGTTATCACCGTTTAGGCAAAATATTATAAGTACCTACCTATGTAGTATCCGTTTCTAATCTCAAAGTAGAAATGTCAACGGTTATTCTAGTTCACAGTGTCAAAGGTTTTCCTGTGCTTTGGGCTGTCCCACGAAATGAAAAGGCAAACACACTTTCCATTGTGACAAAGAAAGTAGATTTATCTAACAATTTCGTCTATCACTATAACAATGGACCCAGATGACCGGGATTTCTGCGGAAACTGTGACAGTACTAATTGAATTCATTACAGCCTTGTTGTATTGTCGTCCAGACTCTCGAATGTCTTTCTTCATTGTTGTTTGTTTTGGGAAATATTAACTGATACTCGTCTTTCGCGTTACTGTTAGGTATAATGTATTCAAATTGTATGGGAATATGTTAAAAAGTTCATGCTATTTTATATTAAAATTCTCTAAGTACATATATTTTATTTTAAAGCTTCTTGCGCAAAGCGCAATGAGTACCTACATGAGAGGTAGGTACATAAAAGATTTTCTCTTATCGTGTAAGAAAATTATAATTAATTAATCTATACTATTATAATAAAGAGGGAGCGCTAATTTTGTGAGTTTGTATGTATGTCCGGAGCAAACTTTGGAACCACCGCACCTACTTCAAAAATTCTTTTACCAATTCAAAGGTACATTATTCCAGATGGTTATAGGCTATATATTATGCACATAAAGTATTATGGCTAGATATTATGTGCAAATTTGTTAAGCAAGTCGGAAATTTTTTTGACTCTTAAACGTTTTCAAGGCGTGTGCTGGGTTATATACTGCTATTGGATGAAAATGATGTATGGGTGAATTGTTCCTCTTAAAGAGTTCTAAAAAAAAGTCCGCGATAGCATATGTATATCTTCTAAGAATAACTTACAATAACCATTTCTATCGTTCAAATTTTGATTAAAAATAATGAATTATTTTCGAAGCTTCTTTAACCGATGTGATGTCAATCTTTATCTAAATAAATATGTTTATTATCGTAAGTATTTAATTTAGAACATATTTGCCCTTTACACTATACAATTTAAATAAATATCATAGCAGTTATCGGAAAATTATTATTTACGCGCGACAAAATAATAAAATGATGTCGGCCGGCGGGCGGGGCGGTGCACGGGGGCGGGTTTCGGCGCGGGAGATTCTCTGGTTCCTGTGGTGATCTTATTTACAATCGTCTCCTATAAGAAGCTCTGTGCGATCAGTCCCGTAAAACAAATATTTAAATTTTCAACCCGGACGAAGTCGGCGCGGGCTTCTAGTTTATTCAATAAAGCTGTGTCGCATATTAGGGGTTGTTACTTGGTTCTTGATAAGCTGTATGTATTTATATTTTGTGCACTTTTTAGTTTCAACCTGTTTTGTGTGCCTCTTTAATAAATAAATAAATAAATACCTAAATAATAGAAAGTTCCCACATAGTTTCATCCAATCTGTATCTGGCGGTATTATAGCAATTCTTAAGGTTTTGGAAACTTCTGGACAGGAAACTTTTCATGTAATATATTCTATGCACCAATTCTTTTTACATTTCTCCGTAACGCTCGATATAATACTTGATTCGAAACGTAGATCCCAGAAGTATTTACTTAGTCTCGAAGGGTTATATTTTGCCATCGTTTATCTATTACTCGGCGTACTCGATTTATTTTGTCAAAGGAAACGATTACAGAAATTAATTGCGGCAAGTACAAAGACAAACAAGGATTTGGGAAAACAAATTGGGTAAAGAGAAAAAGTCGTGACAAAAAAAGAAGATAAAAAAATATATGCAAAGGATTGTAGCTTATTTTTCGCAGTTGATATAATTTGGTATTTGACTATTACAAAAAGTGGATATTCATTAATTACAATCGAAATTGTGTTTATATTTTAAAAAAACCAACTTCAACCGACCGAACCGACTTTAGTTTGTACACACATGTTGAAGTCGGGTGGACCTAAATAGAAATCAATTGATGATTTTTTGATTTTAGCAGCTGTTCCCAATTTTTTTTGTTTTCAAACCACACCTGTATTACAGCGGACAAAACAAAAAAATATACCTATATATTATATAATAAATCGAACAAGCTGTACTTGCTTTAGCCAGACTAACGAACAGCAATTGATTTTTATATATAATATTATTATCATAGAAGATATATAAGTTTTACAACCTCAGCAAAATTGCGCTAGTAAACTTTACGTCTTCACGCCAGCTTTACTTATGGATTCTCGTGTAAATCCAACAAACAGGTATTTTGTATGGGAACGATTGAACACATAAAGAAAATACCGGAGAAACGGCGCTCGTATAATACAAGTGTATGATGATTTAACGCTTATCTACTATTTGGAGGGAAAATATTACAGAATAATTTATACAAATGGTAGTAATTATTTCTCATACACAGATTGAAATAAAAAGTCTTACAAAGAAAGGCTATTTGCACACAAGACAGATACCTACTTAATGCAAATTCATTAGAATAGAATAATATGTGTAACAAAATAACTTTTTATTCAAATAAACTTTTACTAAGTGCTTTCGGATCGTCAAATGAATCTACCAATGTATCTACCACTGTCCACTGGTTCTGAATGCCGTTCCAACTGAGAAGAACCAGCAACAAGAAACTCGGTGGTTGCTCTTTTTCTCAGTTGCATATCGGATAAATCGCCCTTTTTTTGTAGACTCAAAATGTTTTGCCTGACAAAGATTATATTGTTATTTGTAGGTATATGTATTGATAAGCTACTGTACTGTCCATACTGTGGGGGGCTTGTAGGCGCGCTGATCGGCTTTTTTGGTGTATTTGTATTGGAAAATTAAACACTTTTTTGGCACTTTACAACAGTTTTACTGGAGACCAAATTTAGTCGCTGTGGCAGAGAGACGGAAGCGAATTTAAGCTATTTGACCACAGATAATACATCTTTTTTGACACGATATTGTTGTGTTGCCAACACATACAACCATCTGAACACATTGCCGGCTTGCTATTCGACTAAGCAAAGGTCTTCTCTTGAATGCGAATTGAAAAGATTAGGCGCCATAGTGCAAGCTAGCCATGTGCAATTGTGCAGATTGGCAGACTTCACACATCGTTCGAAAACATTATAGAGAACTTTCAGACAAGCACGAACCTCGCTATGTTATCCTGCTATAATAAATGACATGGATGGATGATAAGATAGCCCTTGACTGCGATATCGCCTGATGGTAAGTGACGGTGATGTGACTAAGATGTTAACGGGCTTACTTGGAAGGCATACGGCAGTGTAAATTCAACCCATACCCCTAATCTGTTTCTACACGCCATTGCTTCGTACAGGAATGCAAAATCGCTTGGCACGTCTTTGACGGTAGGGTGGCAACTAGCAACGGCCAAAGCCTCCAACCAGACCAAAACAGAGTCAATTCAGAAATCGTAAATTACCACATTGTCTCCGCCGGGAATCGAACCCGAGACCTCCCATTTATAAGATAGCGCTCTCTACTGCGCCAGGGCGATCGTCTAATTAATTATTATTGATATGGACAATGTCTTCAAGAAAACCTTTCGGTGAAAGGATTTCTACGACCAGCGAGCCTATTATACTAACCACGACAAAACAATAACCTTAAATTATTATCATCCGCCTATTAACAATTTGTGAATTCATTAATGCGAAGAAAGGGGCCTATTAGTCGACGAACCGATAACAAAAGACATTTGTAATCGTAATTAAAGCAATAGATAACCAATCTCAATCGGTAAGGCTATTCATTTGTATCAATCCATTTATTTATCGAATCATCGATGTAACAATAACGACCATTGTATAGTCAATCCGCAATATAGCAGTAGATAAGAAAGCCTTTACCAGTGGAGATTTCTTTTTGGCAAATATTCCTTGAGTAGGCTTAAAAGGTAAGTGCAATAAGGAGGGATCTCTTTTAAAATCTCTTTTAATAAAAGGACTGATCTATCAACACAGCACAGCTCTGCACAGCAGCTGGATGGATCGGGCTGAAATTTGGCATACAAATAGATATTACGACGTAGGCATACGGTAAAAACGAATTTTTGAAAATTAAATCCCTAAGGGGGTTAAATATAGGTTGGAAAAATTGAACTTAATGTGAGCGAAGCCGCGTCAGGTAATTTACCTGTATCATTATTTTAAGCGCTGAAGTAACTTTAAACTTAAGTCGCGATGATCAAAGAAGCTTAGAGATCTTCTTAATTGAGAAAGTTTGATGCGTATAATACAAGACAATCAAAGCGGCTCAAATTATGGCTATTATAGAGGCTTATCTTTTATTAAATCGTGGTTTGTAGTAAATTTCCTCTCGACAATTGGGTAGGTATACCTAATGTTTCTTATCACCGTGCGCCGTTGTCATCCGATTTTGGAGATTTAAAATAATCTAGTCATTCACTTAAAATCATGTTTGTCTGGTGGGAGGCTTTGGCCGTAGGTAGTTACCACCCTACCGTCAAAAACGTTCCGCCAAGCGATTTAGCGTTTCGGCATGACACACTGCCACATCGTCAGAAGGTTAAACGGGATCATAACCTGTCCAAAAAGGCGTAGTGAAGCGAAGATGTTTTCAGCGGCCCAATCAGATTCTCAATCATGATTTGTCATTTGTCGTACAAAAATGACAATGATAAATCATGTCATGTCAACAGCTATCAATAAATAATCTAATAGATTAGCGTTAAACGCTCGCGTGGATATGCGGTAATTTCATATTTACTCAATTCCATAGACGACATAGATACGTAGTATGTACTTTTATATCGATGTTTAATTCTCTGTGCTTTTAAAAATATAATTTTATTGAATGCGGTTTATCAGGTGTACCTAATAAACCGCATTCAATAAAATTATAATTAAAAAAAAAGTAAAAAAAAAGTAAAAGTAGTATTTTTATGCAGACGAATGAAACAAAATACATTTCATTAAAAGATATTTTATTCGATTTTGCTAGTCCAAGCTTATTAGGACAGTTGCCAGTACAGGCGTATGACAGTTTTGTCAAAATATCAAGTTCACTTATTTTAGTTTATGAAATCGGCCCTTAGTAGAATTTATTATCTAAATTATCTAATTCCGGTCCGATACTCAAAATTAAACACTAAAGTACAAAGAGCCATCTAACTGGCCTAAGGACGCCTTTGTATGACCTAGTTCTACTCTTAAGGTTGTTTGTACTGCCGTCTACAGATTAGTTACAACTTACAAGAGAGACAAGTTCATCACAGAGTAGGGCGTGAGCTGCTCCGGCCTGATTTCACTTCCCTCGTCTTAATTTAAGAGGGACGGCGAGAGCTCTCACTTTCTTTGTTCAATTTATGTCATGTATTCCTTTATCTGCTATTGGTACATTTCCTGGAGTTTCGTCGTTTCAGAGCTGTAATAGTTGGGTTAACGTTAAGTGCAAAAATTAAACAAACGAAGTGACAAGCTTCAGCTATATAGAGGGTTATTGCCACTGACCTCTATATTTACTCTATGATTAATTGACGCAATTTTGGCGCTGTAAGCACTAAGCAGATAGATACGAGTGTCTCTGAAACTAATAGGTAATATTATAAATGGTGCACCGACCTCTATAATTAATCTATGATTTCATTGTTGTTATTGCATGATTTCATAGATTAATTATAGAGCTCGGTGCGCCATTTGCAATATTATTAGTTCAAGAGACACTCGTATGTCAAAAGTGGCGCTTCAAATTAATCCATAATACAGGCTGCATAGATTAAATATATATAGAGATCAGCGGTTATTGCTCTTATTTTATTTGAATCTAGTTTTTGCCAGAAACTGCAACTGCATGAGTTTAGGTTTTTGGTTAGTTTTGGTCAATGGCGTTTACTTTTTCTAGATAAAAAGATGGAATTTATAATCCAGGTTTTGGACTACCTTTACCAATTACCATTAAATTACATACAATTGTTTACGCATGATTATGTAACAAAAATATCCGAACATCGTCACACACCTTGCCTTTTATAATATTATGTATATTTAAAGGGTAACAGGATATTCTTGCTATTATCTGCTAGAAAGAGGGTTTTGTTGCCGACTTTTTCAGTAATATAATATAAATAAAATAATAAAAAAGTGTTATGACAGTTAATGAACCTTAGTTAGAAGATGAATTCAACTTGAACAATAATGTGTTTGCTGTGGAGATTTTTCAAACTAACTGTTCCAGATAGCTAGTATACTTTTTAATCAAAAGCTCTCACGAGTTTTTGAAAGAAAAAGTATTTGGTCTTTTGCATAAAGCAGTAGGAAATGGTATAGATTAGAGGTACGAGTTTAATTTACGCAGCTGTATCCCAAATTAGCCCGCTAATATCTTCAATTGCATCGTCACTTACCATAAGCTGAGATCGCAATCAAGGGCTATTTTATAAAAAAGATATTAAGTACCAGTAGACTCGCAATTCAATTCTTGACCTACATAATAAAAGTTTATGGTTAAAGCTCGAAGAGTCGATCGGAGCATCAAAACGCTTTCAAGCACTGTGTGTAAATGTAATTGCCTCGAAACTGCTAGAAAGTTCGCTTTTCCCGTATATTGGATTACCCCGAGCGAGTGATGTTATATAGAAGCACGATTTACTTTTATTTTAAGATGGGCATCAAAGACCTGCCGCCAAGCGATTGAGCGTTACGGTATCTATATGATGGTATGTAGAGAACTAGGGGTTTAGAAGCCATCCTTGTTCCAAGTTAACGCGCTACCATCTTATACTGTACTCTCACTTACCATTAGGTGAGATCGCATTCAAAGGTCATCTTGGCATCGAATAGCAAAAAGAAAACAATCTTAATTTTTACGAATTTTCGTGAAGAGATCTGACTTTTTTCCCCTTACTCTGCTTTTTATACAAAATGATAGCCACTAAATAGGCACAGGTTTTTGTAACAAGATATAATCTAAACTTATCGTGCGGGTTGTTACGTTCCCTCAAATATGGTTGAGCGAAGCAATGGCTGGATCATGCGTCGTGCTCGTGAACGGGTGCCGCCAATGGGAATGGGTCTGCTTTGACTCCCCATGCTGACATGTGTTAGATTATATGTATTGTATTTTTGAAGCTTCACTGTGGAAGCACTGTATACTTAGCTTAGTTTTATTACTTATTGTAAAATTAGTTTATTTTATTTTTTGAAAAGAGCAACTGCTGAGTTTCTTGCCGGTTCTTCTCAGCAGAATCTGCATTCCGAACCGGTGGTAGATTTGTGACTTATCATAAGTGCTACAGGGTAGCCTACATGAAATAAATAAATTTTGAATTTTGAATTTTATCCTACTTAATACTAACTTAACTACGAAGACATTCGACACCGACAGTCACTGCGGCAAGCAACGACCATATCGCACACCCTTCCGGCTAATTTTGATGTGGGGTATTGACTTCTCATAAGACCCCAGAGGTTGGAATGCATGAAATAAAGAAATAATTTTGAATTGTGAAACGTTGAGTTTCGTATACAAGAGAATAATTAATAATTCCAATAGTACTTTAAAATTCAAGCTATTCAGATTCCCTTTATTTGAGCATTACTCATTCAAACATCATTTCGTTGTATAAATAGCCCGCGTAAATACATGCTACATATTTTTTTCGTTATACATTCATCCGAGCACAATAAATCAATTTACAATACACACAAACACGAACATTAGGAAGTACCTAATCAAATAAGCGAAAATATGGCAACCATTTTATACTCCGGATACTTTATATTCATCATAATATACGTAAAATATAATAAAAATGTGTTACGCGTTACTTTTTATTTGGCTAAAATCCTGAGTCATGGATTCACATAATAATTCTAAATGCCGGTGCCGATTTTATGTTTGTCGGTTGGCGGCAATGGCGGGTATTACCGGCGAATGTCATCAATATTCATTACCGGCATTCTATTTGGATATATAATGTGTTTGAATACTGATAAAGGGTACTTTTCAATGAAGGGAAAAGTGTGAAGAAAATGGAAAAGCGAAGTTGAAAGGATCTGTTTGAATGGATTTCAGAATTTTCTTATTTCTTTGATAAGATAGAGTGAAATAAATACCTACTTATTTATTTAGACTTTATTTGTACCAACTTCAGGTAAATCACCATTACAGCGAAAACGAAATGTTGCGATGTAATAATGTAAACGTAAAAATTCTTTTTACAAAATCAACTTCAAACGCCACTACAAAGTAGGTATATCAATTGTGCCAATAAAATTTGAACAGTTCCCTCGATTTCTCCAGGATCATTTTTTCCAAAAAAAAAAAGATTTCCAACTCCTCAATACTGATACTGCAGGGGTACTGCCCTCTTTATTGTGGGGATTTAGGAACTGTCGATTATGATTATTGGTAGGTAGGCAAGACAACATTGTTGAATGAAAGGACCCAACTGCTCAATTCTGTTGATGGACAATATAACCGAAATTAAATCTGCTGTGGGCGGTCCATTGTACGAGTGTACCAAACTGTCGGCCAGCAGGGAGATATGAGGCGAATCTCATCTACTGCTAATTTCGTATCTCGTGATGACCACGACCGCTCTGCCAAGAAAGTCATGAACAAGAACAAGAGCTCTGCTGTTCATAAATTAACGAAGGGCTTTACAAAGGGCATGCGATATCAAAAGCAACATCATTTATTTCGCAACGTGCACGCAGGGTGCAAATTGCTCGCGTTGCCATCAAAGAAGGCTTTTGTTTTAAAATATGTGGAACGCAGAACGCTCTATTGTAATATGTTACAAAACGTTCTAAACGACAAAGTTATTTTTTATTGCTTGCTTCACTGCAATCCCGCCTGTTGAAAATGTATGATGGTTTATAAAGGTAGGGTAACAAAGTACGCTTGTCAAACAAAACGGCCATGTGCGAGTCAAATTCGCATACGAATGGATCCGTATGACTATAAAATAAACCTTCTGACGACCTCCCTGGCGCAGTGGTGAGCGCTGTGGTCTTATAACTGGGAGGTCTCGGGTTCGATTCCCGGCGGGGGCAGTTTAGGAATTTATAATTTCTAAATTGTCTCTGGTCTGGTCTGGTGGGAGGCTTTGGCCGTGGCTAGTTACCACTCTACCGTCAAAGACGTGCCGCCAAGCGATTTAGCGTTCCGGCACGATGGCGTGTAGAAACCGGTAAAGGGTATGGGTTAAATTTGCACTGCTATACCCCTTCGAAGTTAGTACGCTACCATCTTAGACTGCATCGTCACTTACCATCAGGTGAGATCGCAGTCAAGGGCTATCTTGTCATCGAATTAAAAAAAACCTTAATTTCTTGTAAAGACATGCTAAATACACGTGGACGAAGTTACGGGCATCATCTACCAGTAAAGAATAAATAAAACATGATATGCATATATTTTGTGAGGTGAAATTGGGTCGTGATTTGTTGGAATTAGATACTTTAGCGTAAGGGTGTGTAATGAAGGTGTAAATCCAGTGTAATTAGCGACGATCATTATGCTCAAAGTGCCCGTGTTAGATTTCATGGGTTGATGTTTCAAGTTTAAAATAGTAAAAGAATCTATTGTGATATATGTACTGACTAGCTAAAGAGTTAGTTTTTAAAATCATTATGGAACTCTTTGATTTTCCGGAATAAAAATTTGCCTTTGTCACTCTCCAGGACCTGTTGTCCCGTTGTGGCGTAATTGAAAGACAAACCAACATATCAACCAACAAACAAACACACTTTCGCATTTATAATATTATTTAGGAACTTAAGATTCAGAGTTTTCTGATAGCTAGGCAATACGTATAATACAGACTGAATACCTGAATTTTAAGAGGTTTTGTACCCTGTTTGTCCGTCCGTAGGTAGGTACGTTTAAATTATGTAACCACTAACTTTAGCCCGCAACATCGTCCGCCAGGAGTAATTTTTAAGATTCAAAATTTTTCCCCTTCCATAAACTTTCAAAATTAATTTTCTTTCTAATGGTACCAAGAGTATAATTTGGTACTAAGCCAATTTTGGTAAATAACTAAATAAGTATATCTGAAATCTATTAGTAGGTTTTATGAAGTAGGAATCTAACAGTATAATATGATTAATAATACAATGCCAACCACAAACTGAAATTCAATCTATCTCAACTCCTCTAAGCTTAAAAGTTAATATAGATAAGCGCTAAAATAAGCTGGTCTGGCTCGTTCACCGTTGAAAATGTCTGGAAGCAACATTTGCAGTTCTATCAAACATTAACCACAGCTATCGATGCAATCTAGGGTTGGCAAAGAAACTTAAAATAAAATATTACAATCTAAAAATACTACAAGCTTTTTTAGGAATGCGAAAGTTTATTTGAAATAATAGTTAAGTATAATTTTATAAAAATTACGTTTGCGAATTTTTCACGGATGCATGAAAGCAATACAGTTTAGTTTTTTTACATTAATCTTGAAGAGATCTGCTTTCATATCAAATGTCTTACGAGTGAATTTTAGGCTCTTCCGTTGATTCCCAACTGAATTATCATATTTTAATAATCTGTAAAATAGACCTAGGTGATCTGTAAAATGATAAATTAACAAACACTAGTAAAATAAAATAAAAAATGTAACATAATTCAAACCAGTAACATGTTTTGTTTGGTTTTGTTTTTATAGGAATATGACAGTTTATTATTATGTAAACTTAACACTAAAGTTTGATAATTAATTATATGGCATTAGTGGCATTTTATTAGATCACGTCTTTGCCGTTTGCTGTCAAATATTTTGAATCTGATGGATCCGCAAATCAAAGTAGGATTGTCAGTGATAAACTAGTAAATGCCTTTACATGAAATAAATGAACAACTTTTTATATCCCAATCTTTAGGTCAAATTACTGAAAATCCTTACTAATATTATTATAAATGCGAAAGTTTTTTTGTCTTTCAATCTCGCGGCATCAAAGCTACGGATCGACCTGATTTTTGCATGAGGACTGGGAGAGTGACATTGGCTACTTTTTATCCCGGAAAATCAATGAGATCCCGCGTGATTTTTAAAAAGCCGCGGCCATCAACTAATTATTAAATATTTAATAAAAAGATAATAATAAATTGACAACCCTATTTCGAAATAGTGCAGAAACGAAGTGATTATATTCTCTTGGTAGTGCAGTACAAAATGGCTTACGGGATCAAAGAAGATTTTGATTAAAGCAAAAGCGATCAGATTAAATAATAGATATGCGGTGCACGATTGTATTTTCCAACTGACTTAGATAGAAATTGTCATGATATTGAAAGAGCTGTTAAAGAGTCATGTTACATTAATATTATACAATATTATCATATTGTATCTTTGGTATCCCAAAGATTAGGTGTAATGGTTATGTTAGGTGCAATATGATACCGATTAGGGGTAATGGTTGAATTTACATTGCTATACTCCTTCCAAGTTAGCCCGCTACCATCTTAGACTGCATCGTCATCGAATAAGAAAAAAAAAAAAGATGTCAGACAACTTACGAGGCTCTTATGTACGACGCTATACTAAAAAGCTTAAAATAATAATAATACTTATAAAAAATACTTTTTTAAAAACCGACTTCAAATGCCACAGCAAATTATAAAATAATTGTAGTTTGCACACGTATGTTGAAGTCGGGCTAGTGTCTCGCATCGGTTTCATCACTTCTATTTAAGCCCACCCGACTGATGATTGAATAACGAACATCCATCTGTCAACTGTCTTTCCATACATCCAAACTTCCGCATTTATAATATTAGGAGGATAAGATTTCAGTTGCGTTTTACGTCGATTATGAAACGGAAGTAACACTCAATTAGTGTTCACGTAACACTTGTGCGACTAATCTGAAATAATCGCATGCGCAACTTTCGCTAGCGAGATTTAACCGAACACGCACTAAGAAATGTCTAACAGAAAAAAAGCAGAACTTGCTCTCCTGTGTAATTTTGTGGATTGACAGAATCAGATAATAGTCCGAAGATCCAATTGGCGGGAAGTGGCATAGGAAGACATATTTAGGAGCACGCGACTAAAGTTTTTAATTCCCGCGGCTGTTGTGGCGTGAAAGAGTAACAAACATACACACTCATACACTCATACACACACACTCACACACTCATACACACACACACGCACACACACATACACTTTCGCCTTCATTATATTAGTGCGATGTGATAAATTTCATATGTCTGAGGCCTCTTTGGGTCACTGAGCCAGTGAAGTGAAGTGGTGATACTCGTAAATATCTAGCGAGCTTGTGAAAATAAGCTATAAAAAACTTTCTAGACTTGAAGATGTTGAAAACGTTATTTTTAATGCTAAATACACAATCATTATTTTAATGATTCATAAAAATAAAATCTAATTAAAATTGATGTTTTAATGCGGAAATTATTTGATGTTTAAGTAAATATCAAATAAATACTAATCAGTACCTAAAGATCGTAAACTATGAATATTTAACCGTTTTATTTTGAAACGAGCTAACTTTTCCCGCAAAAACGACCACACATACCTACTTTTAATAAAAGTTATTTCACATAAATAATTTTACGAGCCGCGTGTGTTATGAAAGCTTTTACTCCCAACTTCGTGCTTTCATACAACAAGTAACATAGAACTTTAGTTTTAAACCTAATTGTAATAATTATGTACCTAACTACGCGGATTTAACATTTTACACTCTTCGTAAACAATTTGGGATATTCTAACTAGATATTATAAACATAAAAATTATTTATACAAACGCCACTACAAAGTATAGCTTTGTGTTTATAAAATTTGAAGAGTTCCCTCGATTTTCTAGGATCCCATCATCACATCCTGATTTCTAACCAAAAAAGAATTTTTCAAATCGGTCCAAGCGTCTTCGAATAATCGGGGAACATAAATAAAAATAAAAAAAATAAAAATAAGATTCCGACGAATTGAGAACCTCCCCCTTTTATCGAAGTTGGTTAAAAAAGCTGTAAAAGCTGGAGGCGATTAAAATGTCTGGAAGACATCTTAGTATTTGGAGAAACAAAGTATTACGTGTTGATCAAAAACGGATAATTCTTTGAATTTTAAATACGAGACAATTTGAATACCTAGTTATAATACCTGTATATATCCTACTACTATTATAATATTATGATTCTCGCAAATTATATTGCATAGGAATATTCTTGGCAGTGTGAGACCACTTTTAGAGGTCACATATCTACCTTCTTAGCATAGCCATGAGAAGATAACTGTACCTGCTATTTGCATGTTTAGTAAGAACATGTCTTTTATAAAGTAACGGTGGTGCTAACTTTGTAATGTAATACTGGCATTTTTACGAAAACCTTGAAACTTTTATATTAGTCTGTTTATACATTTTTGTAATTAGAGGTTCAAGCAAACACACGCGGCGAGCTATTATAGTATTATACCATACTATTTTTTAGGCTATTGCATAGCTTCTATCGCGGGCCAGCGTGGAGACCGAATCCAGAAATAACGAAAATAACCTGACACGGGACTCCTCTACGGTGAGCCGCTAGATGGCGCATTTTTATCAACGCCATCTAGAGGTGAGCCGCTAGATGGCGTTGATAAAAAATGCTATGCAATAGCTTTACCGCGGCAGTCCCCGAGTGCCACACGTCTTTTTTTAAAGAATATTTGGCCATAGTCCATCACTCTGGGCAAAAACCAATTAGTAGACAAAAAAAAAAAGTTTGTCCAAAAAATGAACTAATCCTCAGTCAGTCATAATTTTTATGACGTTTTAAATGTTAATACCTATCTTAATTTCTAAATCTGTGGTCTATGCTGTGTAATGTATCATCAGGTAATTTCGCACTCTAGTACCATTTCAAATAACAATCAAGTATTAATGTTAGAATTACGAGTAGGCTCGTCTGAAATTCCGCTGGCGCTAGCATTTCCGGAAAGCTCATGAATGATTCAGCCAGAATTAGCTGGCTTATAAATTATTTTGTTCAATCTATTTGTCAACCCGACTAAGACTTGCGAGACCCAAGTTCTGCTAAATTCTCAAAAAGAGTCCGGTTCAATATCTATTCGAACAAATTAATTTCCCTTATATCCTTCATCTAATCATATAAAACTAACCGACTAACTGACTGACTGAATAACAGAATGACAGACAACGCACATCCTAAACCGGCGGATTTCAGATTTGAAAGTCCTACCTAAAACTCAACCCAAGAAGTATAGGATTTTTTAATTAAAGGAGTGGTACTTGTATCTACAAACAGTTTTTTTAATAACCAAAATCTACTATACCTACTTGGACGAAATAAAGTCATGATTACAAAAATAAAAATAAAACAGATTTAGGATTGGTAGTCGCTATAGTCTGATTTTTAATTCCGTGGAATTCTGACGTATCTTAATGTTACCAGAGATTTAAAAAATCCCACAAAAAAGATAATAAATTGAACCTAATACAAATAAAAATCAATGGCCGCACATAGATATAATATGACAAATGCCTGACAGATAGTTTGGGGTAAAATCGAACTACAGGTGGTAATACTGTTTTTCATACAAATAACTCGCTCTATTTATAAAATGACATCTGTCAGAATTCCACCGAATTAAAAATCAGACTATACGCTCCAAATACCAATCCTAAAGTTATGACTAAAATTTTTTAACCTAGCCGAATCACTCGACTTAAAACTTAAAGTTTTTGAATTCAGAATACGTGGCTTATAAAATATCTCCACTAAAATAATTTCACCGGTATTTTATACCAAATATTAATGTTTGTATTACGCGTTGTAATTACGCTGATTGCAGCTCGAGCATGCATAAATGTTACTGCCACATTTAGCCTGCAGTGCACTGCATAAACCAGTACATTCGTAATTTCATTGTTCTGATGTAAAGCCTCACGAGAAGTTGTATGCTTTACATTTTTTTACAACAACTAAAACCTGTTATCTGCCAGAAAAACTACATATTCGACTAAATATTGTTATTAACTCTATGACTTATGCTTATTATACATTGTCTTGAATTTTTTTATGTCTAAAACATTACCCAACCGATGCCTAATGACATAATTTGGTTTTTACACTTACGATTGCAACCGAAGAAGAACCCATGCTATCCTAGTTCGACTAGAAATGGGTATCTGATTCTTATAAGCGCCTAGTGTCCAAAGTATAGATTGCAAAAATGATCGCTAACTTTTGTTAGAAGCTGCACTACATGGAGATGGTATTGTTGATGCAACTATTTTTTTTTACTATTCAATTTAGCCAAAAATAAGAGAATGTCAGCCAATCAGAGGTCATTGCGACCGTGATGTCGCCGTAATTTGTAGCAATCAAATACGGCAATAGAACTGCTACTTCGGATTTCAATCTAATCAAGCAAAAGTCTTAAGAGCTAAAAATAGACCCACAACCGTACGGGCTAGACTATACAATAAGTATTTCTGTATTACGTGTAAAGTATAGAATATTGATATTAATTTTGATGTTAGTACCTTCAAGGAAAAGTAAATAGATAAGCATCTTATATACAAGTTTATCCATTGCTTTTCAACCAAAAAACGCCGAAAAAAACACGTTTCTAGTAGGGTTTTCCGTTCGATTTTTAATTTATTTTTATTATTTGTTGTTATAGCGGCAACAAAAATACTTACACATTTTCTGAAAATTCCAACTCTATCTATTACGGACCATGAGATACAGTCCGCTGACAGACAGACGGACGAACGGATGGGCAGCGGAGGCTTAATAATAGGGTCCCGTTGGTTACACTTAGGGTACGGAAACCTAAAAACGTGCGGAAAAGGGGGAAACGTAAACGGTTTCCTTGGGGAAATGTAGAGTAATAGCGACAATATTGCGGTGATGTTAATCTCGGAATAAATTACCTTATTTAAAATGTATTATTAATGACTAAGGCCTTAGTAATATTAAGTCTATTAGGAACGCTTTAATTATGCATACTTTATTAGTATTTTTATAACACCGACTTAGGAATATTAAAATCTAGCAAGGACAGCCAGTTCTGAACCTAATAATATTAGTCTTTTGGCATTTATTGTTAGGTTAAGCCTAAATTTGTAACCCTGTTTTATGAAATAAATATTATTATTATTATTATTATAATATCGTCAAGTATAAGACAACAATATACCAAAGAAAAGTTAGGATCAGAAAGCGAAATATACTAATACTTTATTATGATTTTTTTCTTACGATTAGCATAGATTAATGCATAAATAAAAAGAAAGAATCTCTGACATAATTAAACTCTAAGAGGTATCGCAGAGGACCCAATTAGAGTCTACGAAAATAGACTAGCTCCTTGCACAAAAAAATTGTCGTATGAAATTGGAGTGAAATACGAAGAACACTCGTTTGTTGACGGAGAAAGATAGAAAACAACTGAACACGTCTTAAAATAAATGACAATGATTTAAGGTGTATAATCGGGCACCAGGTTTTCCCACCACATATGTTTAAAAATCCCTGTACAAGTATGTCACACACAAAAATACACAATTATGAAGCATATAATCGAGGACTGAATAGTAGGAGTAGTACTTGGCAGTAAATATTATATTACGTTTATCCCACGAAGTTACGGGCGCTTTACTTGTGGTTACGTCGTGTACATGCACATTGCGTAAGTGTGCGTGACTGTCAGGAGCCTAGGTGGGAGTGGTTAGGCGCGAGCAAGCTTTCGCTCACACTTATACACAACCATGAGCGACGAACCCTCGTGAAATTAAAGAACTATACACAACGAGCATACGTAGACAGTCGTCTTTGTTGCACCAAGCATCAAGCGTCGCATAGGTATGAGTGACGCAGACGACCCTACACGAAGCGAGAGACGATTGTCACTTTCTGAGGCTCGATGTTCTAATATTAACTACCGGTTAGAGTAATCAGGAAAGCAAATGCGACCTCAATCATTAGTGTCTTCAATTTGGTATTAAAAAACGTAGTATGTACAAAATTGTTTTATAATGGTTGTTCAATAGGGACATAAAATTGTCGAGCGCAGAAATAGAGTATAAAATGATCCATCATTACCATAAAATATCTCTTATGTATTACATTTACATGCCAGTAGGAAGATACCATCTTATATCAGACCGGGATGCAAATTGTAGCCGTCGGCGATTGACTCGTAAAGCAACGTCGATACTAGAGTCCCTCGATTGCTTTTATCGGATAATATCTCAACGTTTAGATCAATATACATGACTTCCTCATCGCCGTAGCACGAAAATTTCTATCATCACACAACAACGAACTCGATATTTTACTGTTTTCAAAATTTCGATACTCATTAATTACAATCGAGAATGTAACATGTAATAATCGGGTGTGATCGCAGACATGCACTAGAAAAGCGAGAGAATCAGAACAATTAGAGGTCAACGCAATCGCCTCACTGCAGCTGTCATTTAACCGCATTTGCACTACTAGTAACGAGAGTCCTATGCTACAGCATTCGCTACGCAGAGACCGAACACGTGTGAATGGCACTTAATGTAGTTAGTATAGTTGAAGCATTAGAAACAACCATTCATGTCCCGGAGCGAAATATTTGTAACTAGCGGACGCCCGCGGCTTCGTCCGCGTTCCTAAATCCCTACAGTTTAGGTGGGCAGAAACCCTGCAGCATCAGGATGAGGAGTTGGGTCCTGGAATTCAACGATGTAGTCTTTACTTGGTACCTACCTATAATAACTATTCATAATCGACAGTTCCTAAATCCCCACAGTTTAGGAGGGCAGTACCCCTGCAGCATCAGGATTGAAAAGTTGGAACCCGAAATTTTTATGGGAGCATCTTGCAAAGTTTTTGTTTCAATTAAAAAAAGATTCACGCAAATCGGTTAAGAAATCACGGAGATATCGATTTACAGAGGTAAAAAAACACAACTCCTTCTCCTCCTATTTCGAAAGTCGGTTAAAAAAGTAGCCTACACTATGCCCGATAATATCACCTATTTATCAGTGAAAGTCCCGTCAAAATCGGTCCAGCCGTTCCCGAGATTAGCGGCAACAAACAGACAGACAGACAGACAGACAAAAATTTAAAAAATTGTTTTGTTGTTATAAGTACCGTAAATATTGGATAGAGTCAGGCGTTACTTTGCGGAAGTTCATGATTAACAAAAAATGTTAGAGTTATTTTGCTGTAATCCGCCAACAGAAAAAAATCTGTATGGTCAAACATGCAGTTATAAGCTAAGCACCGCTTACCTCCCCAACCAAGCAATAAAGCAAAGTTCCCAAGCAAGCAATGCCACCACCACTCACATGCACCACCACACAAGACTTTAATACTACTCTCGACGCACGTTTCGCCCCGACACCGGAGCATCCTCAGGAGATATCGACTTTACAATGCTGTATTGTCTAGTGACGTGTGTGTGAAATGTGCGGTATTATATACTATTTTTATCCCCACTACTGTTGCCCCGCCCACTACCCCCCGAACTCCCCTCGGACCCCCCCGGATTCGCCCCTTCGAATAAACGGAGTAACGGTGAATTTGAAACATTGACTTGTTCGTTTAGTAATTCAAACTTATTATTTTTATTATGTTTGATTATTTCTAATTGTTCTAACATGCTCAGTCGAAAGCCTTTATCGCAGGTGTGTAGGATTTTATATGTATGGTTGGATGATAATTTGTGCCCACTGTCTAGGAGATGTTTAGCAAAGTGTGATTTTTGTGGTTGTTTGTTCCTAACCGCGGCTATATGTTCTTTGTAGCGTGTTTCAAATTTTCGACCTGTTTGACCAATATACGTGGCTTTGCAGTCTGAGCATTCGAGTTTATAAATACCGGATTTTTGTTTATTGTTTAATTTGTCTTTACCGTTGCAAATATTTTTAAGTGTATTGTTTGTCCTAAATGCAACATGTATATCATGTGCTTTAAGTGTCTTAGCAATACGCTCGGACACTGGACCTAAATAAGTTAGACTGGATTTGTATTTATTAATTTTTTTTTTTTTTTCGGGTGATGAAGAATATAGATCCTTTTTGATCCGTTTTAATTGTTGTTTTTTTATTATATTATTGACAATATTAGTGTTGTATCCATTTGCCTGTGCCATGTGATAAATAATTTTTAACTCTTTTAAATAGTTTTCTTTCTTGAGAGGAATAGAAAGCAACCTATGAACGTAACTGTGGAACGCTGCGATTTTATGCTGCCAAGGATGACAGGATGAAGCAGGTATGGTTGTGTCCGTGTATGTTGGTTTTCGGAAGATTCCAAATTGATGTTTAGTATTAGTACGAGTTATAGTTAGATCCAGAAAGTTTATCGAATTATTTTGTTCTAATTCTGATTTAAATTTAATTTTCGGGTGTATATTGTTAAGATTTTTGACAAAAGTGTCTAATTGTCTGTCTGTCCCAGTCCAACAAATAATTATATCATCTACATATCTATAGTAATACAAAATATTATTATTTTTGACAATATGTTTATTTTCAAAATCATCCATGAAGATATCAGCCATTAGAGGACTAAGTGGTGAGCCCATAGCTAATCCCTCTTTTTGTTGATAAAATTGGTCGTTAAATTTGAAATAGTTTTGTTTCATGCATATTTTGGTTAATTCTATTGCCTCTGTTATTTCGTTGGCATTTGTATGACTATTTTCTAATAATTTGGTTAAGATTTTTAGGGTTTCGTAAACTGGGACATTGGTGAACAGGCTATCTACGTCTAGTGATATTAATTTACAATTCTCTGGCAATGTCAAATCCTTAATATTATTGACTAAATGGATACTATTTTTTAATGAGTATGATGGATCGAAGGATGTTTTTGATTTAATAACTTTGTTTAGCTCTTTTGCTAGTTCATATGCTGGTGCGCCAATATATGAGACTACAGGACGGATTGGAATATTATCTTTGTGGATTTTTGGTAAGCCGTATAATGTAGGAGCATTAGTGTTCATTTGAATGACGTTTTGTTTTGATGTATTATTTGAAAAAATGTATTTTGATTTCTTAACGGCTAACCTAACCTCTGCTGCGTATTTATTAGTTGGGTCAGAGGATAACTTAGAGAATTCTTCTCCAGAGATAACCTCTTTGACTTTATTTTGGTAGTCGGTCCGCTTTAGGATAACGACTGCATTACCTTTATCGGCTTTTGACAGAATTAAATCATTATCTTTTAACGTATTTTTTAATGACCTTGCTAATGACCTTGAATATGTTACATTGTTGTTATTGTTTATGTTGTTGTTGTTTTTGTTATTACTATTATTATTACTATTATTATTAGTATTGTTATTATTATTACTGGTGTTATTATTATTATGTTGTTTACGTTTTGGATTGGAATTTAGAGGTACAGCCTTTGTTTTGATTTCATGAGCGATGATATTTTTGACAATATTATCTTTTTTGCTAAGGACCACGGCTAATTCAGATTCTACTGCCAGTATTTCTAATGATTTACGTGTAATATTAGTAGGGATATTGTATTTTAAACCGTTATCTAAAAGGCGCATTTCGTTATTAGGTATTACAATATCAGTCAGATTTTTAACTCGGGGATGAAATTGGTGACTAGGTGCGTCTGTCGTAATGTCTGTCGTATTGTTGTTTAATAATGCCGATTGAGAGGAGTTATTAACAAGTGTTTTTAATTTCTTTTGTTGGGAAAGGAATTTACTGTGGACTTCAATTGATGCTAAATCTCTTGCTTTTTGGTCAAAAAAGCCCAACAAGTATGGTTAAATGAAGAGTCACGTCATTGGTTCACTATTAGGGACAATTTAAAACTACATCTTAAAATACTCTATTCTGAACTTTCTTTCAAATTACATAATATCGAATTTGATCTTCTAGACCAAAAAGCAAGAGATTTAGCATCAATTGAAGTCCACAGTAAATTCCTTTCCCAACAAAAGAAATTAAAAACACTTGTTAATAACTCCTCTCAATCGGCATTATTAAACAACAATACGACAGACATTACGACAGACGCACCTAGTCACCAATTTCATCCCCGAGTTAAAAATCTGACTGATATTGTAATACCTAATAACGAAATGCGCCTTTTAGATAACGGTTTAAAATACAATATCCCTACTAATATTACACGTAAATCATTAGAAATACTGGCAGTAGAATCTGAATTAGCCGTGGTCCTTAGCAAAAAAGATAATATTGTCAAAAATATCATCGCTCATGAAATCAAAACAAAGGCTGTACCTCTAAATTCCAATCCAAAACGTAAACAACATAATAATAATAACACCAGTAATAATAATAACAATACTAATAATAATAGTAATAATAATAGTAATAACAAAAACAACAACAACATAAACAATAACAACAATGTAACATATTCAAGGTCATTAGCAAGGTCATTAAAAAATACGTTAAAAGATAATGATTTAATTCTGTCAAAAGCCGATAAAGGTAATGCAGTCGTTATCCTAAAGCGGACCGACTACCAAAATAAAGTCAAAGAGGTTATCTCTGGAGAAGAATTCTCTAAGTTATCCTCTGACCCAACTAATAAATACGCAGCAGAGGTTAGGTTAGCCGTTAAGAAATCAAAATACATTTTTTCAAATAATACATCAAAACAAAACGTCATTCAAATGAACACTAATGCTCCTACATTATACGGCTTACCAAAAATCCACAAAGATAATATTCCAATCCGTCCTGTAGTCTCATATATTGGCGCACCAGCATATGAACTAGCAAAAGAGCTAAACAAAGTTATTAAATCAAAAACATCCTTCGATCCATCATACTCATTAAAAAATAGTATCCATTTAGTCAATAATATTAAGGATTTGACATTGCCAGAGAATTGTAAATTAATATCACTAGACGTAGATAGCCTGTTCACCAATGTCCCAGTTTACGAAACCCTAAAAATCTTAACCAAATTATTAGAAAATAATCATACAAATGCCAACGAAATAACAGAGGTAATAGAATTAACCAAAATATGCATGAAACAAAACTATTTCAAATTTAACGACCAATTTTATCAACAAAAAGAGGGATTAGCTATGGGCTCACCACTTAGTCCTCTAATGGCTGATATCTTCATGGATGATTTTGAAAATAAACATATTGTCAAAAATAATAATATTTTGTATTACTATAGATATGTAGATGATATAATTATTTGTTGGACTGGGACAGACAGACAATTAGACACTTTTGTCAAAAATCTTAACAATATACACCCGAAAATTAAATTTAAATCAGAATTAGAACAAAATAATTCGATAAACTTTCTGGATCTAACTATAACTCGTACTAATACTAAACATCAATTTGGAATCTTCCGAAAACCAACATACACGGACACAACCATACCTGCTTCATCCTGTCATCCTTGGCAGCATAAAATCGCAGCGTTCCACAGTTACGTTCATAGGTTGCTTTCTATTCCTCTCAAGAAAGAAAACTATTTAAAAGAGTTAAAAATTATTTATCACATGGCACAGGCAAATGGATACAACACTAATATTGTCAATAATATAATAAAAAAACAACAATTAAAACGGATCAAAAAGGATCTATATTCTTCATCACCCGAAAAAAAAAAAAAAAATTAATAAATACAAATCCAGTCTAACTTATTTAGGTCCAGTGTCCGAGCGTATTGCTAAGACACTTAAAGCACATGATATACATGTTGCATTTAGGACAAACAATACACTTAAAAATATTTGCAACGGTAAAGACAAATTAAACAATAAACAAAAATCCGGTATTTATAAACTCGAATGCTCAGACTGCAAAGCCACGTATATTGGTCAAACAGGTCGAAAATTTGAAACACGCTACAAAGAACATATAGCCGCGGTTAGGAACAAACAACCACAAAAATCACACTTTGCTAAACATCTCCTAGACAGTGGGCACAAATTATCATCCAACCATACATATAAAATCCTACACACCTGCGATAAAGGCTTTCGACTGAGCATGTTAGAACAATTAGAAATAATCAAACATAATAAAAATAATAAGTTTGAATTACTAAACGAACAAGTCAATGTTTCAAATTCACCGTTACTCCGTTTATTCGAAGGGGCGAATCCGGGGGGGTCCGAGGGGAGTTCGGGGGGTAGTGGGCGGGGCAACAGTAGTGGGGATAAAAATAGTATATAATACCGCACATTTCACACACACGTCACTAGACAATACAGCATTGTAAAGTCGATATCTCCTGAGGATGCTCCGGTGTCGGGGCGAAACGTGCGTCGAGAGTAGTATTAAAGTCTTGTGTGGTGGTGCATGTGAGTGGTGGTGGCATTGCTTGCTTGGGAACTTTGCTTTATTGCTTGGTTGGGGAGGTAAGCGGTGCTTAGCTTATAACTGCATGTTTGACCATACAGATTTTTTTCTGTTGGCGGATTACAGCAAAATAACTCTAACATTTTTTGATAAGTACCGTATTTACTTTCGTATGCAGTTAGTAAAAATCTGTTCTTTTGATATTACAAACAGACACTTCAATTTTATTTATTTGTATAGATGTATAGACGATAGTTCCATGATGCATCGCTATTCGCTATCCCGACAATTCATTAGACTACACAATCTTTGTACGGGTAGAGTCTTCGGTAGAATCCCCCGATTTACATAAATCCTTTTGTTCCTCTTGCATATTTGACGAGGGAAAAGCGATAGCTGATTTATTCGTTTGCGAAACGTTATTTGCGTCTTTTGCATAAGTTATACAAGAAACTAATTGAACAAGCGACACTTTCTAAGTCATCTATGTATCATGTGTTTAGCAATATGTTGTAAATGTGTTTGAAGCCTCAATAGCCCAACGGTTAAAGGTGCGGACTGAAAATTGAAAGGTCGCAGGTTCGAGCCTCACCCGTTGCATTATTGTCGTACCCACTCTTAGCACAAGCTTTTCGCTTATTTGGAGGGGAAAGGAGTATAAAAGTAAAATTCAGCTTAGCTAATATTCTTTTTTAAAGAGAAAAAAAATATATATATGCAACATAAGTACTATTACGAATTACTTGCCCTCGATTTCGTTCACATAGTTAGGTTTTTAAAATTCAGCGGCAACACTTTTTTTGGGATGAAGGTTTATTTGTTAACCAATCTCAAGATTATAATATAGTCATTTTATTTTTGTCCTTTGTCTTTAACTAGATAGATATACCATATATGTACAAGTTTCTGATAAGAACCGCTAAGGTGTGGAATACTCTTCCAGCATCTGTGTTTCCTACCACCTATAATTTGAGTACCTTCAAGCCAAGAGTGAATAGCCATCTTCTAGGCAAGCGCGCTCCAACCTAGACCTCATCAGTGCTCTCCAGTAATTCTCGATATCTATATATATAAAATTCAAAGTCCTGACTGACTGACTGACTGACTGAGATATCAACGCACAGCCTAAACTACTGAAGTTAGAAACTTGAAATTTTTACAGTTGGTTCCTTTTATGACGTAGGCGCAAACTAAGAAAGGATTATTGGAAATTCCACCCCTAGGGGTTTAAATAGGGGATGGAAGTTTATATGAAACTCCGTCATTTTTCAAGCTGTTTCGATCAAAGTTGGTATTTGAGCTTTCAGTTAAAAATAAAGAAGTAGGGGGAAGTCCCGTAACGCCGGACGGCACCTAGTACCGGACACTCGTACTATCTCGCGACTAAGCAAGCGAGCGATTCAAAAACGAGTTAGAGGGGCGCGGGGGGATGCAACAAAACTGAGTCACGGGACCCGGTTTGCCCGTGACGCGCGCGACAACAGTAGGAGTAGTTGGTTACTGTTATTGGCCGGACGACACTGTGTCACGTAAGATTTAGGTGAGTGTTACAGGTGTATCTGTTATAAGTTGTTTACTATATTTGTTTTTAATAAAGTAGTGTTCATTGTTGTTAGTAAGTAATCAATAAAAGTTTTTGAGAATTTTGAAAATGGGTTTATGGGACCAAACAAGTTTACAGGGGTTTGCTAGGGGTTCGAAGTGAAGTCTGTCCGATACTAGGTGCCACTTCCAGAGACCGCGTTTTATTGCACCAATGTTTAATTTATGTTTTTGAATATATTTATGCAGAAGTTGCATTTTTGATATTTGATATTGATTTTAAGTTTTGTTGACTAATATAAGACGTAAATAAAGTAATATTTTTCTAAACAGATTTTTTTATTTTTCATAAAAACCTTAAGTGTCCGCCACTAGGGGACTTCCCCCTACGTGTGTCACAGTTTTTGAAAATTCCACCCCAAAATCTAATTCCACGCGGACGAAGTCGCGGGGGCAAATGCTAGTTTTGAATAAAAAAAAGTGTGTATGGTCTATTATTCTTTGCTTTATTAATTTCTCAACGCAAACATTTATCATGTTGTCTCATAACAGATAAATCCACTAAGTGTTCGTGAAATGGGCATCGTTGGTTATGAATGGAGCCTGAAGATAATAAAACTGTGAACATAAATAGGCCGATTAAGAATGGACCGTTAAGCTTGATTCATACCCGTACAATATCGAGCTTATGATAGACTAGGCACTTGGAAATATAGACTTCAAACATGCCTCATCTTGCTAGGAAAGTGACCTATGCTCAATATAAATTATCGGTTGATGATGAAGAGGAAACCCCAACAAATCTTTGATTGTGATCTCACCTGATGGTAAGTGACGATGCAGTCTAAGATGGTAGTGGGCTAATATGGAAGGAGTATGACAGTGTACGTTCAACCCATACCCCTAATCCGTTGCTTTGTTGCGATGTGATTGAATGACAAACCAAAAAACAAACACACCTTCGCGTTTATAATATTAGTAATGATAAGGATTTTCTACTCCTACGAAGCAGTTTTCACTTAAGACTTAAATTAATTATGTATAAAATAAATAATTTCAACTTTGCTAAGAGCAGCAACGAGTTTATTATAATTTTTTTATGGCATTTTAAGTAAAATATGAATAAGTTTCAGGATGTAGTATAAGAGTTATGAGCAACGGAGCGTCCTTCGGGATACTTAAGTTATTTTCAGCAAGAAAATAAAAGCATTTAGTATACAATTTATTTTATAACTAGCTTTTGCACGCGACATCATCTACGTATCGTCAGTCAGGTTTATAAAATACTGCGGAAACCCTTCCTTTATCTAGGACTAGCTTTTGCTTACGACTTCGCTCACATTAAGTACGATTTTGTAAACCCCTATTTTACCCCCTTAGGGATTGAATTTTCAGAAATCCTTTCTGAGCGGATGCCTACGTCGTAACAGCCCGATCTGTGCTTGCCCTTAGGGATTGAATTTTCAAAAATCCTTTCTCAGCGGATGCCTATCTGATAACAGCCCGATCCGTCCAATTTTTTGAGCTGTGCGTTGATAGATCACCTTAGTCAGTCACCTTAGTCTTTTATATATTTAGATAATAAGCCGAAGACGAACCCAAGAAGGACAAACTAATATATAAACACACTTTCACATTTCACAAGTGGTGCAATTAGGGTGTACTTTTATAAGAGTTTAAATTGCTAAGTCCTACATTTTTAATCTCTATTTATCTTATGATCTCAGTAACTACCTCACGGCCTGCTGGAGTGAAAATCTGGGTTTTATTTAATGAGTACATGATAACTTCTAAAGTTATTTATAGTTTTGAAAAGATGAGCCGCACGATTACCTTAAAATTATTGCAATAGTCAGTATAAAGATAGCTAGCACCTCTGGCGATGACTTGCACCTTATTATAGCTTTAATATTGTAACATTTTGTCACTATACAGTTTTAATGTAACATTTTGTCAGCCCATAGTTTTAATGTAACATTTCGCCTAGGGATTCGAATTATTTTTGTACCTGAGTAAAATTGTATTCACTTAACGTACCTATTAAAAAGTTTTACGGCTCTTTATCCTAAATAAGAGCATTAACCGAAGTTAATACATAAAACGCGATTTATATCCACAAGGCACCTCTAAAATAAAACATTATTGTACGTATATTTTCGCTGTGCAAAAATATACGCCCAAAATGAATGTCTTTCAGACGACAATCACAATCAAGAGCGCAAGGAAAGCATAGTGTTGACAGACCTTCCAGTATCGATCAATGCTATTAACGAGTGGAGAAGCTCTGGATACAAGCGCCGCAAGACCTTGCAAGTGGCAGTCCCTACATGAAACCTAAGTTCAGCATAAGACGTTATATCAGTTGATATCAATTGCAGCAAGAATGTCGCCTTTGCTTGAAAACGCGAAAATTTAACTAATTAAAATTACAATTATTGAATTAAAAATACGCACCCCAATAATTCGCTATCGCGATCCTGTAAGCATTATCCATATTCATACAAAATAACCAACGCTCCAACGCTGATTTTCAGTGGCCTCCCTTGAACCATCAAATAAACGCAACCCACTCGCGGCATTTGCACGCAAGCGGCCAACGTGCCATTGCCTACCATTGCTGGAGTGCGTTGCGTCTGAATAGGCACTTACGCGCAAGAATCAGAATGCAAAATACAACAAACAACTGTAGTTTACATAATTTCTGCTGTACGCAAAATCCTCATGAATATTTTCTAGGCCCGGCAAAGTTACAATTTTACCATACAAAAGGAAAAATCCCTACTTATCAACATTTCGTTTCAACTTGAGAGAAGTCGTGACATAACACGAGAAGTTATATCAAATGGAAATAGTCCTTGATATTTTAGAGTTCGCGCAGACGACTGCTTTCCGCCTGAAAACGATTTTTATCAAACTTTTGAAACAGTGACGAACAGTGCCTGATTTTACGCTGATTCAACAGATACTCGTTACATTTTCTTGTTACATGTTTTGTGGGACTATTTTTATTTTTGCGGAACATCTGCTTGCATTTCTCAGGCATAATCACAAACAACCTACTTTTTAGGAGGAGTATTTTCATGTTCGTTATTTTAATGCTAATCAACTAAAGCGAAATTTTACACTTTTACTCGTGATTTTAAAAGTTCATTAAATTATTGTAAAATGTCAACTGCCGTATTTCATTTTAATTGGATCTCAATAAATTGATTACTCAATGTCATTTCGAGTAGTAATAATATCAAAATTTTATCTTAATTACTCCCACAATCTGTCGATAGATACAATTATGAAAATTTACTGATGTAAAATTCTACTATGTGTATTATAAATCAAGCCTCAATAGCCCAACGGTTACAGGTGTGGACTGAAAACTGAAAGATCGCAGGTTCAAACTCCACCTGTTGCACTATTGTCGTACCCACTCCTAGCACAAGCTTTTCGCTTATTTGGAGGGGAGAGGAGAATATAAGTCAAGTTCAGGTTGACTAATATTCTTTATTAAAAAAATACAAAAGTTTGTGAGGATGGATGGATGAATGTTTGTTACTCTTTCATGCCATAACGAATGAACCGATTTTGCTGGGAATTTAGATACCTCATACCAAAAATTAACAAATTTTATCCCGGTAATTAAAGAATTCCCGCGGTAATTAAAAACGTTATTCCATGTGGACGTTGGTGCATCATCTAACATACAATGATCATCTTAAGCTTATAAAAAGACTTGTCCTGACTGACTGACTGATCTATCGACACACAGCCTAAACCATAAAAGTTAGAAACTTGTTTTCATAAATTTTTGAAATAGTTGATGAATTTTTTGCATGAAAGTCCGTCACTTTTCAAGTTATATCCATAAAACGTGGTATTTTGCCTTTCGATTAAAAATAAAGAAGACCCTGTTTCACAGTTTTTGAAAATTCCAACCCAAACCCTAATTCCACGTGGGACGAAGTCGCGGGGTCAAAACCTAGTAAGCGAGAGTGTTCACAATGTTTCGCTGACTTGTGTCGTTTGCAAAAACGCTTTAATTAGCCTAATTAGGCGTTGAAATCATTAATTAAGGTGTGAATGTTCTACACATACATATATGTACAGTCCTTCCAATTAATTAAAGTGCCCAACATATGATTGAATAGGATTGTATTTTAGTACCTACTACGTAATTAGTGCTAATATCATAGTTCGATATTATCCTTATTTTATTTGTATTTAAGTCTTTTTTCTATGCCCTTCTTTTGTGTATGTTTTAAATAAAAACAAATATTATATATTTTCTTTTTTCAAAAAGCGGTGACCTCACTAAGCCGATTTTATTTCTACCATCACTTTTCTACCATCGAACCGCAAAGCATGGTACGAAAGCGTTTTGCTTCCTCGTTCCTAATACGGTCCGTCAAAATTTGGTTCCGGTTCCCGTTTCCGTTTTTCCGTTTTCCGTTTTTCCAACTGAATATAACTTGGGTCCCTCTAAATCAAGAGTGAATAGGCATCTTCTAGGCAAGCACGCTCAATCTTTATAGGCTGCATCTTCATTTACTATCAGGTGAATGAAGTGCTTAAGGTAAAACTCTACTCTTATTCTTAAAAAAATATCAGCTCTTATCAGCTGAAGGATCTCTACCGCAGACGGGAGGAAGAAGTAGTAGAGTATTGTGACCGTTAGACAAGGATAAACCTATTCTCAAATCATTCTGTCTCTGTCAAATACAAAGTACTTTATCGTCCATTGTACGGAATGTTCTGCCGCTCCCCTATATATATTTAAAAAAAATGTTGAATAGCCTCCACTTGAATAAGACCATTACCAGAGACCATAGTATATGAATAATTGGATTCAATTCAATAGAGTTCTAGTCACGTACATGCCTGAGGCTATCCTGCGGAGCCGATGGGCACTAAACGGTAAAAATGGCCGCCCAATTTCTTTTCAGAGACTTGAACGAATCGCCGCAATAATCAGATAACTAGGCGAGGATTACGCTTCTGATTAATTTTGTCGAATTAAATCGGATTCCTTATCTGACTTATGTTATAAATGCGAATGTGTGTTAATGGTCGTTTGAGTCCCAAGTGCTGGAGTGATGACTCCAGGCTGGGAAGCGGAGTGTTAGCAGACCTCCTTACTAGGTATACCCGGTTCCGCTGACATCAAACAGTCTCAAGGAGCCGCTGGATATAGGTGGCGCACGACCAAGATTTGTGGAAGTCCATGCGAGAGACCTTTCTTCAATAGTAGACGTCGATAGAGAAGAAGAAGTATTGAAAACCTGGAGAGAGACATGTCTCGTGTGTCATGACTACAAGTCATGACTTATAAATGCTATCATTAGGCAAAATCTAGTCATACATAAGAAATGATAGCTTTATTCAAGCAATACATAAAATCATTAAAAGTTTAGAAAATAAAAAACTCAAACCAAAAATGTCAACCGCACACTGAAATGATGTGCTAAGTTGGAAAAGCTGCATCACTCAGATCTGTCTGTCAATAACTGACTTCGAAAGGAGATAGACCAAGACGAAGACAAACTATGATATTGTATAAGACAAAGAGTTTTCTATTGACATATTACTTATGTTTTAAAGCTATCTTCTATCGCGGGCCAGCGTGGAGACCGAATCCAGAAATTCCGTAACGAAAATAACGCCATCTAGCGGTGAGCCGCTAGATGGCGTTGATAAAAAATGTTATGCAATAGCTTTATCGCGGCAGTCCCCGAGTACCACACGTCTTTTTTGTTTGGTTTTGTTCAAGAAAAACCACATTACAAACAATAACAACAACAAATTTTAGCCATCCTCATTAAACTTAAGGGAAGATTTCAAGATATTACCTTTAAAATCTTTTACTTTTCTATCAGTATCACATAAATTATTTTCCTGTATACCTATCTACCGACACATTATAAGAATATCCATCTTCGTTGAATTATCCCCACTGGGAGCTTTGATGTATTGCAACTTTTTTGTTCCCGTTGGCATTTTGTGAAATCATTTGAGATATATAGCCATGAAAGATATTGCACACATTTTACTCTTATGTATATACAATATTTTAATAAAAACGTTATTTATAACAGGAAATAAATGATTATGAAAATTTGGATAATATAACATCCTTGATCCGACGTATTGATTTACTTATGTCACCCTTACCAACCTTACTAATATTATAAATGTGAAAGTGTGTTTTCTGTTGGTTTGTTGGTTTGTCCTTCAAGTTGGTTAAAACACCTTTGGACTGATGACTTATTTGTCTATGCCGATGACAAAAAAAAATCCTTTAAGAAACCACATTGGAGTGATGAACAAAGTCGAAATTAACTCTACAATTTTATAGCCCAGCGAAATTTTCCAGTATTTTCCACCAGACCTTTTCCACAACCACAATTTTCTTCGTATTTTCACAAAAAAGCATTTGAAAATTGACTGACAACGTTAATTACTTCAGTGAGATAACAAAGTCCTCTATAAATAATTCAAGTTAATTTCGCGGTAAAGGTAAGAGCGTGAATTCAATGTTCTGGAAATGTAATTAGGCGCTGGATCTACGTTCGGTTTGTCTAAGGTTAAGTGCACATTGGCTATCACATGAGCATGCATATTATAATGAGACGACAACACGTACGTACAAAAAAGTAACGAAATAAGGTAAGGTTAAAGAAGCAATTAAAAGAGATTAAAAAACCCGACTGCTTAAAAGGAAGTCAACTGAAAATTTACAACTTTAAATTGTCATAGATCGTATATGGTCATTCAAAATGAAAAATGATCAAAGAAATATAACAATGAGAAATCTAACTAACGTTAAGCGCACAATATGCCAATCACTTGATCATATTAGACAACACGTACCTATACGTGTTCAAAAAGTAACCAAATAAGGTAAGTAAAATTTAATAAATGAAAAAAGTCATAAATTAGTACCGACCGAAAACATTTTGGCCTATAACCTTAGCCTAACTTTTACCTTGGCTTAACCACTCTTCTGGCACTCTTATGGTGATTGTCTGAAATCGTAAGACTAGGATGAAGTCGCGGTCAGCAGCTAGTAAGTAATAATTAAAAAGATCTTTGTGAAGTTCCAATTAAGACAGTTCAATAAAAAATTATGTACTGCAATAAAAAATATTTACAATGAAATTATCATAAAATGGCTATCATAAAATATTGTAGCTAACTGAAGTTTACACCCGCGAGGCTATAAAAGTTTATTGGATACTTCGAATTTGTTTAGGATATATCCAAGAGTACATATTATCCTACTACATATTGGCCCAATGTATCTGACCAATGTAAGTTTGCCGCTGAATGGTTTGACGACTTTTCGTTATTACGAGTGTATAAAAATTGTAATAAAAGACGCATGTGCTATGTGCATAGCTTTTCGTTTCTTTTCATGCTTTAAAATTATTATACTTCTACTACTACTAGCACTAGCTTTTGCTTCTGCGCAAACCTCTATTTTATCCCCTTAGGGGATGAATTTTCAAAAATTCTTTAATGGCTATCTGTCTGCCCAGCCCGATCCATCTAGTGGTTTGAGCTGTGCGTTAATAGATCAGTCAGTCACCTTTTCCTTTTTTACGTTTAGATTATAAAAGGTCGGTATCTTCGTCTGCTAAATTAACTTCTTCAAAAAATTCGGTCGAAACTCTTTGATCATCAAAGCAGGTGAAATTGCTTAAACTTGCTTGATTTTCAGAGAAAGAAACTTATCCTAAGTTGTTCCTCAGAATTCAAGCTATGTACCTACCTGTAAGTAGCATAGAATAGAATAGAATAGATTTATTTGCATGATTGTAAATATACGATATTACAAATTATTCGTATTGACTTCACAATCAGCCATATAACTGGCGTGCAAAAACTTAAGAGACTTATAACATAGTAGTTAGTACGATAAAAGTTACATTTACTTACACAATTAATATCTAACTTATGTTTAATTTTTTAAATTAAATTAATCTTTTATAGAGTAAAAATTATATGCTATGAGCCATTTGTGCAATTTATTTTTAAATAATTTTATTGGCAACAGCTTTAATTCCATGGGCAACTTATTATAAATCTTCACACTTATGGCTGCACAATTTTTCATATATAATTCCGTCCTCGGCCGAAGTAGCGGATTAGGCGAGAAAAGGTTGCAGACAGACACCCAGAAAGACACTTTCGTAAATATTATAGTATGAATATTATAAATAAGTACGAGAAACTGTTAAAAGTTGGCTATACGCAGTCAAGAGTCCCGTTATCAAATACAGTAGATATCTACTACGAGCATTTCCAATGCCTTTTATTAAATAGAATTCTGTAGATGCGTATTTGAGCTAAAATTGCCTTGCCTTGGTGGAACTGCCTTAAATAAAGCTCTCATAAAAGCTGAAGAAGTAACACCACAAAAAGACATGGCAACAGTAACTTACCTTTCTTGCTCCCGACTTGGAATATTACACAAGTTAGGAGCACCTGATTAGCATCTTAATGATATACTTGCTCCGTTTCCCGGTAATCTTTTATACGTGAGAGAAAGTCTCCGCTCACGGAAGTTTGCCTTAAAACTGGTGCAAGGGTTCAAAACTCAATTAACGTTTCTTGCGATTGCTAAGTAGGCTACGATATTCTTTTTCTAAATTATATAGCTGGAAAAATGATTGTAAGTTGCGATTATTTTTTACAGATGTTAAAGGTACATTTTTTTTTATTATTATGAGATAGGCTTGCGCTTGACGACAATCAATAATGAGGTCTAGGTTGGAGCGCGCTTGCATAGAAAATGCCTATTCACTTTTGTCTTGAAGGTACTCAGACGTGGCCGAAAACGCAGACGCTGGATGTGCGTTATAAATAGGAGTTATCCATATTTGGTAAGCCACATCTTGAAAATAAAAAATAGAAAAAGACAATGACTTTCGTTGACAAATAAAGTTTTAAAATTCACGTGCTACTACTGCTTATTTTAACTTCAACTTCATCATCAATTGTTTTTATACCAATAACTACTATAACTCTTATACTGAATTCTGTTTTTAAACCACGTGCTAATTGGCACCTTCAAATACCTGCTGGTTTTATAAGTATGAGGATGCAGCCCTAAGTAAGTTAACCATTTTTTACGTCAATAAAACTAGACTTATGTCATTAAGCTCAAGAATCCTTACAGGTATAGAAACTTACTAGGGAACCTAAATAAAAAATTACATTCAATTCGTATTTTTACAGCTTTCCGCACTCCGCAAATAAAGTTTTCCTCTTGTTGTCTAGAGCGCTATTTCGTCGTAAATATTTAAATGGGTCGCTCTGTTTCGTTGCAGTACAGTTAAGCTTTATATAAAACTTTAAAAAAAGTTAAGTGAACGGGACTTCATCAACAAAAACTGTGCACGTCACTACAATAGAGAGAATAGGAACTAAACTTGACGCTTTTTTAAACTAATTCTCTACTTGCTACAAAATACCCATTAAATTCCAAATCAAAGAGAACCTAATAAAATAAATGAAAAGCTAGTACTCTTAGAGCCCATATTATAGCTAAAGATCATCAACTTCATCTGTTGATTCTTAACTAAAAAAATTACTATTATTTTGTTTCAGTCAAAATAAATTGATTAATTTTCTGGTTCCGTGTTTAGCTTTCGATAGGTACATTTGTTTTTTTAATTAGGTTTTTAAAAGATCCACAGGAAACGCTAATTTTTAGTGGACTTTATAGTCGCTTAATAATAAACCTTAATAAACCAATATTCATATTTTATGTATTGTGGAATCCACCCATTATATGAATATACATATATAATGTAACGTCGAACTTAAGAAAACTCGATGCTTTTTTAGTTAGACTTATAAGTCTCTATAGAGAAATCCCTTAAAGCCCGTTTCACCTTTCACTAACGATGATTTATATTATCGATTACGGTACAAATTTTTCGATACCTAACTTACCTAATGATTAGTTATGTTATCGGTTGTGTGTGCATTATGAAGCAAGTTATGTTTTTTCTATTATAACGAAGTTATATTATCATTCTTTAATTACTCAGGATATTATGCATTTTAAGAAAAGATGACAATAATTACTGATTGGTTAGGATCAGAGAGGTGGCAGTCTAGTAGTTAAGAAATCGGCCACCTCTTCGGGGGGTTCGGAGTTCGAATCCTAAGCATGAACTTCTAACGTTTTCGTAGTTATGTGCATTTCAAGCAATCAAATCACTCACTTTAACGGGGAAAACACACTGAGGTATCCTGAATGCTTGAGAGTTGTACATACTATTCTTAAAGGTGTATAGTCTGCCAAACCGCACTTGGCCTTTGATCAATGGCCTATATGCCTTCTCATTCTGTGAGAAAAACCATGCTCAGAATTGGGTGGCGATGTATGGTATGTCCAAATATCTAATTATTTTCTGAAGATCCATTCAGCAATGGACTCTGCCTTGGTCAAATTTTCACCAACAACAAAATAGACCTTACAGTCTCACACTAAAGTATCAAAATAGTTTAGCCGCATGCATTTTTATCAGCTATCGATGTAAAAACCTAAGGAGCAACCGGCGATTCGATTACCTCGATTATTGTAAGTACTACTTTGTAGATTGCTTTTTTACGCATAATATTTGAATGTAACATGAATGAGTAAACAGGGCTGATCAAAATTCACAAAACACTTATGCTCGCCTTCCAAATTTTCGATTCAAACCTTTGATACTAAATATACATTCAGATAAAGTTAACTATACACCTATGCATACAAATATTCCTGTAGAAAGAATTTCATTTTGTCAATATTATTTTAGCTCTATTTTTTCGATTTAAATAAAGCTCATTAAATTCTGATCAAGTAGTATTCTCGTTCAGCTTTTGCTCGACTGATTTATAATTTATGAAGTTTCCGTATTTGGCACTCAAATATATTTTTATATGGAAAACTGTAGTCTTCACCAATTTTTTAACTGCATAATAACAAGTCAAACTGCAACCCGGGTTCAAATGAATTGATTTTGATAAAAGTTGGAGTATTTGTTTAATAATTAGGCTAATAAATGCTTACTGAGTATTCTCAATCGATCCTTCGTTTTAATTGATGAACAGAACCAATGTGCCTTTTAACATTACAAGTTAGGTCGTGTCTGACATTTCATCTGATGACAAGTGATGATGCAAGAAGGAAGCGAACTAACCTGGAAAGGGAGCGGCAGTTTATAATGGACTAACACCTAATCGGTTTCTTTGCGACATACCGGTAATAACTACCTAACTAGCAAAATAGTCGTACAATGAAAGACTACAAGTCTATCAATACTAATTAAGCTTGGATAAAGGCATTGTATTAAACTCTTTTACTTATAATAGCATTTCATAAGCACAAGTAGATTATAAGGTCGTTATAGAAATAAATTCTCCTATAACTACGCCTATATATCCATCTGATGCTGCACCACCTAAACTGTGGGGATTTAGGTACTATCGATTGTGAATTGAAGAAGCTGACGAAGTCGCGGGCGTCCACTAGTGTACAGATAAATAGATATTAGTATCAGCCCTAAGCATCCCGGTTGTGAGATTGTGAGCGTGTTATTCACTCGGCTGCGCATACTTAGATGTAAAAACGTATATTTTTCTCTCATTCCCGATCGGAACCAGACAAACCGCTTTTATGGTTGTTTTACTGTTTGCAATTTAACTTGAAACGTTACACCCGAGGCCAACAGAATCATAAGAGCGTATCCACATTGACCGATACGATATCGGCCACGAACTCTGAATCCAATATACGGGTGAGCAACATAACATTTGTTACCGAGAATCCTGAAAATAGTGTGTTTAGAGAAATAGTTATCCAGCGCTGTGACTGACAGGAAAACGTGTTTGAACACCGCATCATCATCAACATCCTAGTTTTGTGAGGATGCATGGATGGATGGGTGGATGGATGGATGGGTGGATGGATGGATGCATGGATGGCTGGCTGTTTGTTACTCCTTCACACAACACGAAAACGAAAATGAACCGATTTGGCTAAAACTTGGAATGGAGATAGCTGATAGTTGATACCCAGGATTAACACATAGCCTACATTTTGTCCCGGAAAAGTAAAGAGTTCCCGCAGGAATTAAAAAACCTTAATTCACGAGGACAAAGTCGCGGGTATCATCCAGTTGTTTATAATAAAACTTTTACATTCGCCGCACCTTCGTCCGTCCCCACGTCCGTCTCGTCAAAACCCGAGGGCATTATTGGGTTTTCCGGGATAAAAAGCGCCAATCCGTCGCTCGTTCCTACGTGTTTTAAGGTAAAACCAAACAAACGCACTTTTGCGTTTATAATATTCAAAGGTCGCCTGTTTATTTTCACGCATAAACCTCTAGACAGGAATTTAAAAGATGGCTGCGATATCGGGGCTAATTCGATCAATATGAAAACGCTCTAACACTAACACATCTACAGAACAAGAAATATTGAAGCTCTGTTATTACAAATCTAACTTGGGATGCGGCGGCTTTGTTGCAAAATAATCCTATTATTATTTCCTATTAATATTATAAATGCGAAAGTTTGGATGTATGAATGTTTGTTACTCAATTACACCGCAACGACTGAACCTATTTGGCTGAAATTTGGCTCAGAGATAGACCATAGTCTGAAATAACACATAAGCTACTTTTTATTCCGGAAAATAAAAAGTTCCCGCGGGAAGTAAAAACCTTAATTGACGCGAACGAAGTCGCGGGCATCAACTAGTATGACATAATTGGATTGTCTCCTTGCTATTACAATAAAATTAGTTACTCATACACGTTACAACTTACAGTAGGTACACTTATGTATATCATTACACTACATTTACATTTGCCACAGACAACATTTTGAAAGAAAAAAAGTGTACCTACCTACTTATTAATCTTATTTCTGTTTGGTAAATAATAATTGACTGATATTAGTATTTTTTGTAATTTAACTACTAATATGGGCTTAAGATAAAGAAACATTAATTTAAATCTCAACTCGTTTATATCTTAAACTGTAAATGTTATCACATGGCAATAGACCCGTCTTTCTGTTCATTCATACAGACTAGACCAAAACCACAACGTAGATTTGGGAATTTATAATTTCTTAATTGTCTCTGGTCTGGTCTGCTGGCAGGCTTCGGCCGTAGCTAGTTACCACCCTACCGTCAAATTGCTTTCAAACAATTGTTTTCAAACAATTTTGTGACATTTATATCGTTGTGTGAGTGGCAAGTGTGTGAGGACCCTTATACGAGATGCTAAAAACTAGTGTAAACCAGAGGGAAGAACAAATCATTAAAGGGACAATAAACTAGTAAATAAAAACTAAGCAAACGTATTACGTGAACCAACCATTGTTTTTAATTAGTTCATGTCTAGCTAACTAAAAGTTTCAGGTTTAGCTAACCCGATATGCTTAGCCGACTGAAATGGGAAGATAACTTTTTTATCCGGACCGCCCGACCATTGCAATCAATATACACTTATACAGTACACATAGCTCCCAAGCATTTAACCCTTCAGGCTGATCTACTCTCTTTCCCGTATAACATAGAGATCAATATTGTAGAAAGCTATTTTGTAAAGTGTTGAGCTAGAATCTCTTGGTACTTTAGAACTATCCTGATCAATCTCCTGTTTGAATTATTGCGTCCTGCGTTTCTATTTCCACATTTTCCAATGCAAACTATGAATTTAGCGCGGTTTCAGATTAGCGTAGTAGTCTATTGTCTATATAAAACTGATCTCAAATATAATCATGTCACTAATAGAATTTTAAGTTACTTAATTTTTATTTTGAATTAGTAATGAATGAATTTAAACATGTTAGCGGTGTTTAGCTTGTAGCTGCATGTTTGACCATACAGATTTTTTCTGTTGGCGGATTATAGCAAAATAACTCTAACTTTTTCTTGCTTATCATGAACTTCCGCAAAGTAGTATAAAAAATTGAGTAGTCGTATCTAAATTGGTATTTTAAAATGGCTTTACTGCAGTTGATAGTTATCTACATAATATTTGTTAGGCGTAAAGTATACTGATTCAAAATATTGTTAATAGTTCACAAACTAAACAACCAATTTCATTAATAGAGATAACCCAGTGATACATTAGTCCCCGGGGACTGTAAATCACAACTATATAACTTATTGGACACATGACAAGTGCGAAACGTCAGAGCTGTGTTGACCTAATTTTTATATGACCTGCAATGCACCAACAAGCCTACAATACGAAAGGAGCCTTTTGTTTAGTGTTTATGTCACGTGCAAAATCTGCAAATGCAACGTGTCTCTGGACAGTGTTCACTTTACGACAGTCTCTTGGGTCACATTTGCAAGGAACATTTTATAAACTAGCTGATGCCCGCGAGCTCGTCCGCGTGGATTTAGTCACATCACACTAATCACACTAATAAATAATTTTAAAGGTGAAAGTTTGTATGTGTATGAGTGTATGTTTTTTACTCTTTCTTGCCCATAAACTGATTTGGCCGAGGAATGAAGATAGCTGATACCCAGGATTAACACATATGCTACATTTTGACCCGGAAAATTAAAGAATTCCCGCAGGATTTAAAAAACCTTAATCCATCATCTAGTTTTTAATAATCCCTTGGGTATTATTAAAAAGTAGCCTTCGGTTTGGCTCTTGTTCGGTTCTCGTCGGTTGACCGTCCGCGCTATTACTTCGTTTTCGCTTAATGTTTTTTCTTATTTTCTTTCTTTTTGCTAGGCTTCTAAAGGTCATACCCTAGTGTTGAATAGCCTGTAATCTTCTTCAAGAATTCAGGTATCAAGCTACAATACAGTCATAATTAACTTAAGATTAGATTTCCTGAAGTCCTAAGTTATCGTAACGCCTAAAATTGTTTATTGTGTTCTGACCGGGCAATACTTGCAATAACCCATTCAATGTTGCCCGAAACAAGTGTACACTGTACATACTCGTAAAAATCAAAAGTTTTACAAGGTTTGTTGTACTCGTATATTTCTCGTGAAAAATCCGAATAAAACTTCAGTGAAAATTGAAAAATTTCCTATTCTTATTTACACCGCTTGCAATACAAACCGAGCCTACGAACTGTAAAGTAGGGTTTATTTGTTCTACAACCAAAACCTCGAATGCGGAAGTTGCACAGTTGGCTCGCAGAGAAACTTTTTTGGCTCAATTATTAACGTTCAAATATTTAAGTGGAGATTTTTTTTACTACTATTTTTTTCACTAACGAGGCTTTGAATGGAGTAGTTCTTTTATTTATTAATAGGAAAACTATTCCGAATCAATACTATGCTAATTATAGCAACTGACTCTAGTAGGTATGTATGTAAGCATGGACCGGTATTTTTTTTACTTATGTGCTGAGGCTGAGAGAGACTGCACTCTCTCTCAGCTCAGACTTAAGATGGAGTTAAAACGAGACAGGTTTATCAGGGACAATAAATATGTCTCGTTTTAACTCTATCTCAAGTCTGAGTCAAATCAGAGCACACTTTATGGATAGCCTTAGGCTTAGTGGTTAAGAATATTGAAACAATTTTTTTGATAAGCAACATGAATTTTGCATTTGGAAGGATGTAGGATGAAAAAATATTTCTCGGATATCCATTTTTAAAACGTGCATTATGCTTATAAGCAAAAATTATTTATGACAAGAATCTGTTTTTTTCAAATTGACGACCTAACTTCTCCAGATAAGGGCAATAGTATCTTACTCACTCCTTTCTTGCCATTAATCAGCTTTCTTCTGTAGTCTGACTGCCAATTTTCAATTCAAAACTTTCCGCAAAACCTAATTAGGTTCTTTAACTCTGAGGATTTAAAATGAAATACGATAATATGTGAATACCGCATGACTTTCTTTATAAAATGATTGCTTTTCGAAGTTTATTACTCCTTTATGCTGTCATAAGTTAATTAATGCTTTTGACACTTCGAATTTCATGGTGAATTACTTTCACACATGAATTCAGATACAAGAGCTCTTACCTCACTACTTTATTGATAGAATTTAAGAATGTAGATAATTAAGTTTCTCGAACTTTGCAAAAGTTTTATTTTTCCCAGTGGCCTGTTGGTACAGTACAAAAGTGTTCTCCTGACCGAATTTCGGCCATGGCCATCTTAACGAAGGCTTGCGAACTACATAAGAGATAATAGTACACAATTGTTATCGCATTCGGATGCAGTCTCTATTCCCTTACTCCCACTGTTAGATGACCATGGAGGAGAGCTCAGGCAAGACTTAGCATGCTTTCAATGACACAGGGGTGGGACAAAATCCTGGAACAGTGCTTTTTGCTAGCGATTACTTAATTATCCGAAACGTGTTTATGCTAACTCTGAGCCTCACATAAGGAAGCTTATAGGGTCACTGCAGGCGATGGAATATATCCCTGCGTCGTCGCATCGATTGGATAGAGGAATATCTAAAAACGCCAAAAGAAGACATGTGTGTCTTTCTTTAGGTATTCATGGTGGCATTTTCGTCTCCTGTGAGCTTCTTCATTTTATCAGCATTATCAGCAACCCATCAATAGATCACTACTGAGCGCAGGCCTCTCAGGAAAGGGTATGGATCATAGTGTACCAGGCTAGCTCAGTGCAATTTGGCAGACTTCACACACCTTTAAGAACATTATGGATAACTCTCAGACGTGCAAATGTGCTCACGATGTTTTCCTTCGCCATTAAAGCATGTGATATTTCATTACTTAAGAGTCTGCAGTCGAAGAGATTTTTGAAAAATAGGTATTTGAAGAAAATATTGCTGTCGCTCTAATGGGTGTTCGGCGGGCGTCCGGCCGCCCTACCCATGTGTGTGTAACAGGGTGAACGCACATAAGTCCGAAAAGTCATAGCTGTGTGCCCGGGATTGGACCCGTGACCTTCCGAATAGGAAATCGCAGTCCTAAGACCACTAGGCTATAGGCTACAAATATTTACCCTCACCTTACTGAAACGTGTAAATTTTTTAAGTTCCGTTTGTTTGCAAGAATACCTAGTTACTGTAATAGCTTTTTGAGAAAAATCTCTATCTTCCGCTCAACTCAAGATTTTCGTCAATTTTAAAACGATTGAGACTGAACACATTAAAGGTGGATTCAGTTGCAAATGATCGCTAAGCTATCTTAAATGACTTGCATTTCCCATCAAAATGTGATAACATTTCCAAAGATTGTAAAAGCCCACTTTTTATCTAGTTGAGAAAAGCGACATATCTACCTACTTGTTAAGAAAGAATATCTTCACTTATATGAGAAAAGGTGACTTACTGACTAACTGACTGACTAATTTACCGACGTACAACTCAAATCACTGGACGGATCAGACAGCTATTACGATGTTCCGCTAAGAAAGGATTTTTGGAAATTCAACTCCTAAAGGGCTTCGAAATTTGTAAATCGAACTTAACATGAGCGAAGCTGCGGGCAAAAGCTAGTCCGGAATATGTAGTCTTAACCGTTTAGCTATCGCTATTGTAATATCAAAATTATTTTAATACAGTTCAAGTTTCCTTCTAGCTAAGTTTTCCCACCGATACTCGAAATTCCCAAAGAAATGTAAGGCTAAACCAACCCTATAGTCAATAATATATGGACGAGTAGAAACACTAGCTACAGCTAGCTAGGTAATAGTTAAACTTTTGTAATCCGAGCATACCTAGAAAACTATGAGAAATGTGGCCACAGTGACTGCTAACGCGTTCGGAATAATTACATAGCTTTTACAACTCCTACGTGAGGAAAAGTTTCCGATCGCTTTTATTAATGACGAATATTAAATATTTAACTTGAATATTTATAAATTGCATTCAGTTAAGTAAACATTAAACAGCTCATAACTTTACATAATTTATAATGCAAAATTAATAATGATGTTGAAATAATGAAAATTGAAATATGTAGTTTATATGAAACTAGCGGACCCGACAGGCGTTGTCCTGTCTTAACTATGAATATTGAAACTCTTTGACGAAATTGGCAGCACGCATTCTGTCAATGTTATGTCAAACGTCATAAGGTTACATCAAAAAGTTTGAATTGTAAAAGCGGTTACATTAGAAATAATTTAATATGGTGGTTAAGTTTTCATAAATTTTCTAATTTTTCGCGCAATTTCCTTAATTTTTTCTTTTATAAGAACCTTCTCCTGACAATAACAAACACAACAAAAAAAGAATTAGCGAAATCGGTCCAGCCGTTCACGCGTGATGCGATGACCAAGGAAATAGGGATTCATTTTTATATTTAAGATGAAATTTTTAAATTTTTATTTTGGCTCTGTAATTTCAAAATACATACATATTAAAATAATTTGAGCTACATACACTGTTTTTTTTATTCGATGACAAGATAGTCCTTGACTGCGATCTCACCTGTTGGTAAGTGATGATGCAGTCTAAGATGGTAGCGGGCTAACTTGGAAGGGATATGGTAGTGTACTCATACCCCTAATTGGTTTCTACAGAAGTTTCGCTATGGTTTCACCTTTATTAGACACGAGCGAAACCATAGCAAATACGCATGTTCTATAGATGATTTGAATATTCTTCCCAGAGTAACAAAAGGGTGTCCCTTTGATACGGTTCAACGACGAAGGTAGGTATTAATTAAGATGGCGTATTAATATCTCCTCCCGACCAAAATTAGACCCTAAGAATATTAACTGAAACTAAGCCTATTAAAAGTCTAGGCTAGAATCCTATTCAGATGTCTTGATGCTGATTTATAAAATTACGAGCAACTTTTTAGCTTATAAGACAAGGTGTTGTAAGCCAAAATGTTGCGAATCACAACTTTTTTTAATGTCTTGTCTAAAAAAAAGTATATCACGAAAATAAGCAGACGAAAAGTATAAAATTATTAGGAAGTAAAATCAACTCAAATCAAATAACTCTTAAACATTAGTTATTTATTAAGGAGCTGAAGTTCCCAATTTCATCTGCTTGGATCAGGGGATTTTAAGAATCCTGTGTAAAATCTTTCCATGATATTTTTTATTAGGTTACATTAGGGATTTTTTAAAGCAGGAGCCGTCAATAGTTCCGGTATAAAAAAGAAGCCCAAATCACTCCTTTCTTTCTTTTATAAATCTCTAAAGCTCTATAAAAGTCTCTTCGAAATCATTTTAGCCATTCCGGAGATAAGCCCAAACATACAAACAGACAAAAATTTTTTGGGTCATGCTATCATTCAAACAGTCATAATAATAACCTTAATAATTAGTTAACATAAGAGGCTTTTATTTTGAAATCATTGCAGACACTTCAATTTTAATTATTCTTAGATTATTTCCAAGTTCCAACCCCGCACAAGCTGAATATTTCTAAATGACAAAAACTAAAACGAAAATGAAAAGAAAGCAAGACTGAAAAAAATTAAGGGGAAAACTCACCCGGACAAAAAACCGTGTTTATTCGATCTAATCAGGAGGACAAGAGCATCACGATTCACGAAAACCTTAACGAGATTTTGTTTCTTTCAAAATTAGTGTTGGCGCGTGTCTCGCGTACGAAGTTGCACGAGCTTTGCCGGCAAAGGGCGGGAACGGACTGATTCTCGAGTCTCGACTTGAGTCTCGACTGAGTCCGGTCTTCGCGTCCGGCGTGAGGCGTCGCGAACTCTACAGTCTCCTCCACGCCGGCCATCGCGGACCCCCTCCGGCGATTACTCCACTTTCTGTTAGGGTGTTCACGCACTAGGCAAACATTTTAGGCTTTTACATTGAGTATGTATGTCAGCCTTATCGTACCCTTAAATAATACTCCTAAACCTTAAATTATTTACACATTAAAAGACTGAACAAATTGTACACTTCGTCAGAATTCGGGTTTACCAATAAATTGTGAAAGACACGTGCAATTTGGTCAGTCTTAAATCTTTCATCAATCGGACTCTATCTGACTGATATCGGACACATTCCACACGACCGTCCGTCTAGGACGCCACAGAACTCACAGTTAGATAACCAAAGTTGGTTGAAATGTGACCTGATCAAAGCCTGTGATCTATGCGATCTTCAAAAAAGTGCACAAAATGAAAACTATAGCTAAGATCGACTTCAATCACATCAGCTTTCAAACAGGGAAAACCGGATCAAAATCGGTCCATTCGTTAAGGAGCTATAAGGGAACACACAGAGATAACCACGCTCACAGATACACAGATACATACGTCAAACTCATAACACCTCTCTTTTTTCGTCGGAGATTAGAAATGGTTGCTACATTGTGAGGACTGCAATCGTCTATGATTACAATACCAAAATGCATAAACGAGATAAATTCACCCAGTCATCACAATTGAGACTGTTTTTTTTTTGTTTTGCTATTTTTCAGCCATCTATAATCAGTCCATCTGTGACTATAAGTAGATTTGATGTAGGCGTGGTGGGTTGAGAGAAGGTCACTCCACCAAGAAACTCTTCTCATTATGCAACTGCTGGCCTGGGTTTACAGTGACAGCTCTTCCACTGTGGTTCGCTTTAGCCTATTGATTCTGCTACATGTGGTTGATGACACTGCCAGACTATTCAACAATTGAGACTCTAGCAATGATTCATGCAGCTTTTTCAAAATCGGCCTGCAGTGTGCGTTTTTTTATCAGTTTTTATCAGTCATATGTGGACACATTTTGAATTCAGCGGACTTAACGCTCTGAGGATGAGGGGCATAAATATGGACGGTTTTAAGGGTTCTCTACCCGAAGGGTAACCAACATTACTAAGCCTTCGCTTTCCGTCCATCCATCCCTCCTTCTATCCATCCGTCTGTCTGTCAGAGGGCTGTATCTCATGATCCATAATAGCTAGTGTTGTCGAAAATTAAGTACCAACGATTCAGGGCTTAGTAACTGCTTTGTAGGTTCCACGATAACCTGTCTGAACTGTGCTTGGTTGTAAGCTTATAATTTGTAGATGCCATAGACCAGCTGGATGAACTGTGCTTATAATTTGTAGATGCATAGACTTGTAGCAGTAACTCAGGCTCATTTGGTTTAGTAAAACTTTGTAAAATAAAATAAGCTTAAAAGAAAATGAAAAATGAAAATATATTATGTCAAGAACTTCATTTAGTGTGAAATTTAAATAAATTTTCCTTTGCTGTAATACCTTAGAAAACTTGCGAAACCCGCCAAAAATTCCGAGATGTACTGCTGCAAAACGTACTAAGAGTACCAGGACGTGACCAGGACGTTTAATATTTCGCTATTTTTTATAAATTCATAAAACTCCGCTTAAGCTTCGCTTGGTTGGAATTTATAGAAAGCCTCTCTTCTCTCTTACAAAGACTCCCACGATCATTTCTAAGTCTCTAGACCCAGCCAGCGGTATGTCAATCCTTGGGCTTGGACTACACAGTGCATAACCAGCCTTATATCTCCCGAGACATGGCAGATTTATCACGCCGTATCTATAATCCGGGAACATCCTTAACTTGACGTCCTTCATTTCTTATAAGTTTACGAGCGTTATTTTTCTTAAGCCTGCTATACACAACCCGTTACGGAACCGTTACCAACGTGGCTCCTAAAGTTACCTTACCCACTTCAAAGGCGCTAATACACCCTTCCACACACCCTTCCACACACACACACACACACACACACACACACACACACACACACACACACACACACACACACACACACTCACACACACACACACACACACACACACACACTCACACACTCACACACACACACACACACACACATACACACACACACACACACACACACACACACACACACACACACACACACACACACACACACACACACACACATAAGCCTTGCAAGAAACTACCAACACATAGCAGAGCATCCTATTGCGGAGGTTTGCATAAACTTTGTACCTTTGTACCTAAGTGCATTAAATACGAGTAAATTCATAATCTTATTCTTTTACACACAATGTTAAATGTGACGACTTTCTATGCCTTACAATCGCCACACACCTTCACACCGCGCTATCACCGCGCGTTATGTGTACTACAGGCTTAACCTCGTTTACCGAATTGAATGTTACTGACCGCGTTATTACGGTAACTAAATCATGTTACCGCATCCGAGGTCCAGTTTGATATTTTTTTTTACCTTTTTGGCGTTCGGGGTCAATGAACTGGCTGATATGATATGTATAAGATAAGGCTTGGATACAAACCGAGCATGAAGTGCTAATTTCACGGCAGGACGTCACACTGAATAATATACAGGGTGTAAGGGACAGGCTAACGAAATCTGAAACCAGGATACATTGAGGCTAAAATCTACAGACCAGAATGTGGTCTGTAAATCTCAGACTCAGCGCAGACTCAAGACAGAGTTAAAACGAGACAGATTTAAGTTAGAGCATATTTGTGTCTCGTTTTAACCTCTATCTTGAGTCAAAGCTGAGTCAAAGCACGCTCTATAGATCTCAGGCATCAGCATGAATCTGAGTCGGACAGGTTGGTTGTTCTTCATCGATCTTTTTATGTGTTTGACAGTGTATTTTTATTAATTACAAAATGGAATCCTCTATGCATTGTCTATGCCTCTATCTTAACTTGATTTTAATTGAAAAACAACAAATGACGATATTTAACACAAAACATCATTGTACGTTTAAACTTCCATAGTCCAATTAAATCGGCTGTTTATTCAATTCATATGTGTTCAAAGTAGTTTATGGCTCGGTCTAAGTTATAAACATAGTAGAATGGAATAGAATATAATAGAATAGAATAATATTTTATTCAAATAAACTTTTACAAAGTGCTTCCGAATAGTATTCCCTATTACCGTAAGTAGGTATAATTAGGTGTAAATCGCCGCTTGCAACGCGCAGTAGGTATCGGCGCTCGTTGATAGCAGAGCGTTAAAATCACATTGTTCGTGATACATTGCGTGCTCAAAAATTACAATATCGGTAACCCATTATTTCCGAGATAAGTACCTACCTAGTACGTATATTTGCAATTTCGTTACAGGTATTAAGTGTAACCTCTTCACAATGTTTTGTTTTGGCATGATCCTCACACCCTGTATATGTTTGTGCGTACTCGTACATATATAATTTGTGATACACTTGTTATACAAGATTTATGACGCACGTTACGTCACGAGCCTGGCGGCGGAGATAGCGACGCACGTATTTTACGATGGGCCCGATGCTGCTGACGACGTGCTGATTTGCATTTTCGGCGCTGAAAATTATTTTCGCGCGTTTTAGCAGTTCTTGTCGACTTACGTGAAGAGTGAAGACTTACTTTACAATAGCTGACTTACTTTACAATAGCTTTCTGAGTCTACTCCCTGGCCTAAGTAAGTCATGCTCTCTTTAAATATTTCTGTGGTGGTGTCGTGTGGTGCGGTTTGTTATGTTCCCTCAAATATGGTTGAGCGAAGCAACGGCTGGATCTTGCGTCATGCTCGTGAACGGGTGCCACCAACGGGAATGGGTCTGCTTTGTCTGCCCGTGTTGACATGCGTTGGATTGTGTACCTTCGTATGCATTTTTGAAGCTTCATTGTGGAAGCACTGAAGCACATAGCATAGTTTTGTTACCTATTGTAAAAAAAATTTTTTTTTTTAAAGAGCAACTCCTGAGTTTCTTGCCGGCTCTTCTCAGCAGAATCTGCATTCCGAACCGGTGATTTATGACGTGTCGTAAGAGCTACAAGTTGGCCTACATGAACCAAATAAATTTTGAATTTGAATTTACTTAGGTGAAATCGCACTTAACCGTATGTCTTGTCTTTCTGCATGCGTATAGATGAAAACCTATAAAGACTTTTATCCCAAAAAAAAGAGAAAAGGGAAAAAGCTAGTTGCAATTTAAAAGTCAATTCATGTTTTTTATTGATATTATTCTTGTTTTTCACATTTTTAGTGTATTGATTGACTATTGATGAAACTGAAATTGCACAGAAAAATGATTCTGCGTTCCCGAATTTGACGAAAATCGCGGGGAAAAGGTATAGTAATAAAACCTAATAAAATACTTCTGTGGGGCAATAACATTATGGCACGCACGAGTAATGGGCTGGCGTGATATTATGAACATCACAAATGAGCAGCTTAGTGGCGCTTTATAATTATACCGCCTAATTATAATATTTTATACACCGTCCCCACACTGTCTGCCTCTAATCTGCAAGGGTTAAAGCCATGATATTTCAGAAGCTTATTTACCTGCGTACTAATATTCATTTCAAGTTGGCCGTCGTAGACCGTTACAAAATAAGTACCGTTGACAAGAAAATAATAATTGTATTTTTTACTATAACCACGACTGCGACTTCTTTTCTTCTCTGGCAATGCTTTTCATGGCAATGACATCTTGTCGATGTCGATGTAATGTCGAAAGGTGTGATTTTTAATTCCTTATCTTTTTCCGCTTTAAAGAAAGTCATTAATTAAAGTAATAAATAGTCTGCGCTATGTACAACTTTTCTTTTCTTACTCATCCTAGAAAACGATATGCGAGCAATAGTAACTAAGTGAAAATAAATAACTAATTTAAAGTTAACAAAAACATTCGAAACGTAACAATAACAAAACTTTTTTCTAAGTAACGAGTGAATAGGCATTTTCTAAGCAAGCGCGTTCCATCTTAGGCTGCATCTTCACATATCATCAGGTGTGAATCATACAAATATCAATAGTCTCCGAGTTAAACCCTAAGGAACGTGTTGTACCTAGATATAGGTTGTACCTAATTATTTTTACCTGTTAGAAAGCAGTCGAATTTTTTACGGAGTTGAAATTACAAAAAGGGTCGTAACGTACCTACCGAGCGTAACGCGTGTTTGTCGTTTATATAAAGCAGACTCTTGCTATAAGCACATTATGTGCTTGTTTCTTGTTTTACATAAATGGTCTGAACAAATAAAATAATGCTCGGAATTACCGTTCCTAAGCTCGAGCGAAATATAAAACCGCAAGCCATTACTGTCCTTCGTTAATTTAAAACGACACCGGAACTAAATGAGTATTTTTATTAAATACGACTACGATACGACATTTACCGACAAAAAGTATTCGGCCAACGGTTTCGGACAAATCAAGAGAGATAGAGCCTCTTTACATTTACGACCTCCCTAGCGCAGTGGAGAGCGCTGTGGTCTTATAAGTGGGAGGTCTCAGGTTCGATACCCGGCGGGGGCAATTTGGGAATTAATAATTTCTGAATTGTCTCTTGTCTGGTCTGGTAGAAGTCTTTGGCCGTGGCTAGTTACTATCCTGCCGTCAAAGACGTGCCGCCAAGCGATTCCAAGCACGATGGCGTGTAGAAACAGATTTAGGGGTATGGGTTGAATATACACTGCCATACACCTTCCAAGTTAGCCCGCTACCATCTTAGACTGTATCGTCACCATCAGGTGAGATCGCAGTCAAGGACTAGTTATCTTGTCACCAATAAAATCACGCGGACGTAGCTCATCAGCTAGTTTTTTCAAATTCAGGTTTGATTTAAGCAGGAGAAACTCATTTTAATATTAAGTCCGAGGCGCAGAATACTAAATAATAAGGACGAAGGCTTCGAATACAAATAATATCGTACCCGGTCGTGCTCGTACCATCTAAAAACACCAAACACGACGACCCTTTCTGATTTAAAATAAGCTTCACGTTCTTTTTACCGGGAACTTTTTGCGAAACAGTAACAAAAAGTCGACAGTAAATTACGCTTCGAAAACTTAAAAAGCATTTCACAGGTTGAGGATTTTTTTTTTTCAGAAATAAATAAAATACGATCGCAAATTGAACAAAACCTTTTGACCAATTATAATTTTTGAACTGTGATAAAATTTAAGTTAATTAAAACAACTTGGTACTAATCAACCCGTAGTATTACGACACTTTAACTCTTCTCTTCAGTGCATTAGTGAAGAGTTCGAATATGTATGTAACTCAATTTTGAAACAAATATTAGTTGTGCCCATCGAATATAACGCTTAGAACAGAAGTTTCTAATAGAGTTCCGCTCCAAACGTAAACTCAAAAGAACCAATGAATGTGTGAGTGTCATTTAATTATTAAGCTATTGCATAGCTTCTATCGCGGGCCTTGAGCGTGGAGACCGAATCCAGAAATTCCGTAACGAAAATAACCTGACACGGGACTCTTCTCACCGCTAGATGGCGTTGATAAAAAATGCTATGCAATAGCTTTATCGCGGCCGTCCCCGAGTGCCACGTCTTTTTTTTTGTACAGGTACTGATAATTACGTTTTTGATGGTTATTGTGATGAATTACGAACCCTCTCACAGCACATTGCGTCATTGTTTAGGCTCGTCGCACAACGCGACGTTACTGCGTAGTCAGCCTTTGAAGACTTACTAAAATAGCTTATCACCGCGTGGACAATTGCGCTTCTAAGGTAAGGTTTCGATGGTTGTGCATTTTTCTCGTGCTGTTACTAAATAGTGAGAATAAATTTTATCTGAAGGCAGACTCTGCTGAGAAGAAAAGACCATCTGCATAACTATATAATTATCTACATAACTACATAATAATAGATATAATAGAACTATCTAACTACCCAGATTGTAAAAGTACGAAAAAGCACAGATCTCGGAAGCGCATTTCAGACACCCATGTGTGTTATGAGGAATGAACTCTTAAAGCGCTTCGTAATGAAAAATTGAAGCTATTTTCATTTGGAATTTTGTAATAACGCTTCACCGCGTAATAGCGAAGTGATTTACCTCTACATAATGGGTCAATGCATTTGTCGATGTTGGTAACAATAGAAAATTACATGCTTATTCTTCCGCGATGTTGAAAGATGAAAATCGTAAAGCTCAATGCAGGGTAAGTGGTTACCTACCAAATAGGTAGTTGCTTAAGCACTTAAGCATTTTGCTCAGCCACGACTTTAAAGGCTTGCATAAAACATGTGGAAATTAAAAATTTAAAAAACCTCCGATATGTGAATCTATGGTTGGACTATGTACGATATATATCCGACATCCTGATATCCAGTTTTCTGCTCCATCATTAGATCTTCCTCGATCCTGAATCATCTTAGAAGATCTCGAAGGTTAAAAGGAAATCTTCTTCTTAATGTGTGTCAAGGTGTTGGAATGGCTACCTCGCGCCGGAAAGTGCAAAGTTGTTTGACTCCCCCCCCAGGTGGACCGACGACATCTGACGGTTGCAGTGAGGCGCTGGATACAGGAGGCGCAAGACCGAGTCATGTGATAGTCCATACGGTAGACCTATTCAGCAGTGGACCTATGTGTTGGTTAATAGAGAAAGAGAGGTATAGAGTTATGTGTTTGAACTTTAAATTGGTTTTGTAACAAAATTGAACTATAAGAGTTCATCGATAAAGTTCTAACAGAAATGTTAGAAAAGTTTATTTCACTTGTTTTCCCAATCAAGTGAGCAAATTCACATATCACATAGTTTTTACCCAACTGCGGCACGTAAAGGAGGGTAATGTGTTTATCAGCGACTCTTGGTTTTTAGTTAGTGCAGGTGTCAGTTATCTCTAGGGTTGCCAGATTTTTTTTTTTTCAGCCTATAAGGGACAAATTGTTAAATAGGCAAAAAAATACGGGATTTCAGTTTTTTACCCGGGACAAATAAATTTTTTATTTTCATTTTTTATTATTTTTTATATTTTTCCGAGGATCGAGTCAGTTTTAACATTATCATTCTGACAATAACACTGTCATTGGTCGATGCGGGCTGCGAGTGCAAGTTAGTAGCGAGACGAGTATGTTTTACGAACGTTGCGTGTGTGAATACGTAGATCGATTTCATAATGAAAAACGACGTAAGGTTCAAATACGGGACAGAGTCAGTCCCGCCGGGACATTTTAAACTATGCCTTAAATACGGGATGTCCCGGGAAATACGGGACATCTGGCAACCCTAGTTATCTCTGTCATTAGCGTAGGTACCTTGTTCACAAGCTTAAATTCTCTAATAACTAGCTACCATCTCATCTACGAGTATCTTATACCAAAGTTGCTACCAACTCCCTAGCTATTAGTTAAAGATACCTACTACCAACTTGAGAATTACAAAAATAACGGATTACCATCAGTTACAGTGCGCATTGACCGTTGATGATTACACTCTTCTGAAGCAATAAATCAGTTCTGAGTAGACGTAGAAATTGAGCCTATTTTCATTAATCAGTATTCTTGTCTTGCTATTTTTTGGGCCTTGAAAACAGGTTTTTTTGGGTTCTGTGCCCAAAGGGTGCCAACGGGACCTTATTACTAAGCCTCCGCCGTCCGTCCGTCCGTCTATCTGTCAGCGGGTTATATCTCATGAAACTTAATGGGTAGATAGTTGAAACTTTAACAGAATGTGTATTTCTTCTATCTATACTATTATAATAAAGAGGGAGCGCGAATTTTGTGAGTTTGTATGTATGTCCGGAGCAAAATTTGGAACCACCGCACCTATTTCAAAAATTCTTTTACCAATTCAAAGATACATTATTCCAGATGGTTATAGGCTATATATTATGCACATAAAGTATTATGGCTAGATATTATGTGCAAATTTGTTAAGGAAGTCGGAAATTTTTTTGAATCTTGAACGTTTTCAAGGCGTGCGCTGGGTCATATACTGCTATTGGATGAAAATGATGTATGGGTGAATTGTTTCTCTTAAAAAGTTCTAAAAAAAAGTCCGCGATAGCATATGTCTATCTTTTAAGAATAACTTACAGTGACCATTTCTATCTTTCAAATTTTGATTAAAAATAATGAATTATTTTCGAAGGTTCTTTAACCGATGCGATGTCAATCTATATCTAAATAAATATGTTTATTATCGTAAGTATTTAGTTTAGAACATATTTGTCCTTTACACTATACAATTTAAATAAAGGAGTTATCGGAAAATTAAATTAATATGTGTCAGCTGGCGCGGGGGCGGTGCACGGCGGCGGGTTTCAGCGCGGGAGATTCCTCTGGTTCCTGCGGTGATTTTATTTACAATCGTCTCCTATAAGAAGCTCTGTGCGATCAGTCCCGTAAAAACAAATATGTATTTAAATTTTCAACCCGGACGAAGTCGGCGCGGGCTTCTAGTATGCTCTAAACAAACAATAAAAATAATTAAAAAAAATAGAGTTGATTTAAAATTAAAGAGGATCTCCATACAATAAACTTTTATTTTTGTTCGATCTTAATATAGCTGGTGTTAAATCTTTTACGATGGTACGGAATCTTTGTATGCGAGCGCAACTCGCACTTGGCTAGTGTTTTATTTACAGGTGTTATTATGTTACAGTATCGATGACCTCCTAGAAAGTTTGGTTTTATACAAGAATAGGAAAAAACGATTTAAAAGTCTTTGCAATTGTTCACTGACCCAAAGAGAATCTTGGCCTGCAACCAGTGCCGGCTTTACCTATAATGGTGCAGGGTGTGCAACGCACACGGGCGCAGGGTTTTAGGGGGCGCCGCGCCGAGCCGCGCTTGCTTGCTTCCCGACATCATTTAAAGTTGCACCATTTTTTGCACCTGAATTTTCTTTCACTGGTGAAAATGTAACTGTAAGTCAAACGGTATTCTTGTATTGTAAGTATTCCAATTTGGCCGCGCGTCTTCTAGAGGGCGCCAAGATATTGATTGCACACGGGCGCTACATGGACTAGAGCCGCCTCTGCCTCCGACAATAGAAGCTGCCACTCATGCCTGTCCTGCGCTGCGTCACGCCAATCGGATGTATCGAAGGCTTGCAGGTCTTCTGTCACTTTGTCCACCCAGCGATATCTGGGTCATCCAACGGGACGTTTTCCTATTGGGCGACCCAAGTATGCTCTCCTTATAATACGATCCTCTCCCATTCTCTCTAGATGCCCGAGCCAGCGGAGTCTTGCCGATTTATATTCTTCAATAATATTGTGTTGTTATCTAGTGAAAAATAATCTTTTGTTTCTAAAGTTTTTTATATTCATGGATCACATCAGACAAGTTTTGATAAAAGCTTTTTCAATTATCTCATTTATTTCGCATTTTCTACCTTCACGTTATTTCCGACTGAAATATCGCTTGGGTTTAAGCATGTCTGCTTTATTTAAACACGTAAAAATGGTGCACGCTTTCGAACAAAGAGTGTACTAATAAATCAGTGAATTACTGAGGCTCAGAACAGAGATAGGCGGTGAGCTCTAATTTACATACATTTCACGGGAAACGTGCTGGGAATAGGTAGCTAGCAGCTTTTTCAACAAAGTTAGACGCTATTTATCAAACTTCTTTTATTTAGAGACCAGAGATCTATTCATTTAAATATTGGATAGAATCAGGCGTTACTTTGCGGAAGTTCATGATTAACAAAAAAAAAAAAAAAATGTTAGAATTATTTTGCTGTGATCCGCCAACAGAAAAAATCTGTATGGTCAAACATGCAGTTATTAGCTAAGCACCGCTTACCTCCCCAGCCAAGCAATAAAGCAAAGTTCCCAAGCAAGCAATGCCACCACCACTCACATGCACCACCACACAAGACTTTTATACTATTCTCGACGCACGTTTCGCCCCGACACTAGAGCATCCTCAGGAGATATAGACTTTACAATGCTGTATTGTCTAGTCCAGGAGGTTCCTCACTCTGGAGCCCTGACCATTGGCTGCTTGGGACTTACCCCGCAGCAAGTGGGACCCATTCATTTTATTATTTTTGATGATGTTATAATACTTGTATAATGTACCTATTTTTGTAAACATTTTTAAAAATAATATACTGCAAATGTGTGTAAAAATAAATGATAGAGAATAATAATAATTCATTTATTTGCTATAAACTAGAACTAAGTACGATTCAAACGATCTAATTTGATGTTTTTGTGTGACGAAACGAACGCAGAAGTAAAGTTTAGTTCCTGGTGAGTAGCGGCGCTGAACCGCTAAGTTTATTACGTTTGGTCATTTCCTTTTTATCTGTAAAGTAGCGGTCTGGGCACTTGCGTACCGTAACGTCACGCTCCGAATTCGATTTTACGGCGGCGTCCCTTACGCATGTACCTAGATGCATTTTTTAATCCACTATCCTATCTTCTTCTTCTCAGTCGTCACACTCTTAACAGAGTAGTCGTGGTCGTCATTTCAGTGTTGGGGCACGCTTAACTATACGCCTCCACTCCTCCCTAACAGCTGCTTTTCTTGAGCATTCGTGCAACGGGACATCCACCGCAGCCCTCACTTGGTCCGTCCATCTCATTGGCGTTCTGCCACGTCCTCTTGTGCCCTCTACTTTACCTTGGACCACTAGACGTTCAATTGACTCAACCTGCCGTCTTGATACGTGACCAAATCTATCCTATCCTACTCGTATCCTACCCTTACTAATATTAAAAATTCGAAAGTGTATTGTTTGTCGGTTTGTTGGTTTGTCCTTCAATCACACCGCAACAAAGCAACGGATCGACGTGATTTTTTCATGGGTATAATTGATTACCGGTAGAGTGACATAGGCTACAATATTATACCCATGCAAAAAGTCACGTCGATCCGTTGCTCTCTCGCTGCGTGATTGGAGGATAGACCATCAAACCAATAATACACATTCATATTTATAATTTTTTATTAGTAAAGATATTAGTAAGTACAATTTACTGTTGGGACAATGTAAAAAAGATTACATAAATAGACATAAGATCGTTCGCTAGATTGAAACTCCGTGCGCTAGTTGTGTCATTTTTGTTGTTATAAAATACCCCGATAAAAGCAACTAGCGATACGTGTAACACGATCCATATTTACTTCACTTTCGACACTTCGAATTAGATACTCTATTACAAAAACATATCCTTAATAACATTATACACATTCCATATTCGATACTAGCTGATACCCGCGACTTCTTTTTTTTTTTTTTTTAATTCTATGACAAGATAGCCCTTGACTGCGATCTCACCTGATGGTAAGTGACGATGCAGTCTAAGATGGTAGCGGGCTAACTTGGAAGGGGTATAGCAGTGTAAATTCAACCCATACCCCTAATCGGTTTCTACACGCCATCGTGCCGGAACGCTAAATCGCTTGGCGGCACGTTTTTGACGGTAGGGTGGTAACTAGCCACGGCCAAAGCCTCCCACCACTTTTCCACGATAAATATGTGTTCCTGGGTATGAGCTATCTCCATTCCTTTCAGTCTAATCGGTTCATTCGTTGTGGCGTCAAGGAATAACAAACATACACACAAACACACATACAAAGTTTCGCCTTTATAATGTTAGTGTGATACTACGTCTAGGAATCTTAAAACAAGTAATAAAATTCTTTCCAAACTCAACTGCATAGTGGAAAATACAAACGCTAAAATCCAGATGAGTTAGTGTGAGTTAGTGCACCAACTTAAAATTTACCACTATTTCAGTATTTCTAGCTAAAGCTTATTTCTAGCTAAAGTTTTCATAGCAACTTTCTTTATGATGTTGAATAAGTGTCAAAGTTCGTCACATATTTCCCATATTTCATAAGCCATGCGAGTTGTATAGTATAACCTGTCTAAACGAACGCAAAGAGGTATAATAAATTCCAAATTGTATAATGTAGGAGGCAGGTGAATTTATGTTCTTGGAAATAATCTAAAAAGTACCAAAATGAGCATGATAAATGGGCTGCAAGCATGTTTCATACGCGAGAATGCTTTCTACAGCCTCCAAAAAAGTTAACGTATGAAAAACCAGAATTTCAGTGGATTTAGATTAAAAAAAAAGACGTGTGGCACTTGGGGACTGCCGCGGTAAAGCTATTGCTTAGCATTTTTTTTCAACGCCATCTAGCGGTGAGAGGAATCCCGTGTTAGGTTATTTTCGTTACGGAATTTCTGGATTCGGTCTCCATGCTGGCCCGCGATAGAAGCTATGCAATAGTTTAAAAACTGCTTCGTCATGAAAACTTTATCAGCCTTTTTACCCCATTAGGAACGGGATGGGATTTCTACTTAGTGCACCACTTTGGTACCAAGGGGTTTAGGATATTATGCGTTGTATGTCAGTGAGATAGATATAGATAGAAGATATGAGGTAGGCTCATAGAAGAATATAAGGGAAAAAATTCAATCTACCCTAAGCTTGTAGGGTATAATTTAGAGCATTTATCCAACTTATCGTTAATAATTTAAACGAAAAAAATCTTTTTACAAAACCGACTTCAAACGCCACTACAAAGTACATCAATTGTGCCTATACAATTTGAAGAGTTCCCTCGATTTCTCTAAGATCCCAACATCAAATCCTGATCTGATGACCATGGAACCACCTGGGTAGTATACCCTTTAAACAAAAAAATATATTTCCAAATCGGTCCAGGCGTCTTCGAGTAATCGGAACATAATAGGTATATAAAAAATAAAAAGATTCCGACGAATTGAGAACCTCCGCCATTTTGAAAGTCGGATAACTGTATGGACACAGCTGTACTTACTGTTTCAAATATATTATTTTCAAATTCGGTGTATTTGACGTCTTCCAAATATGGAAGACGTCAAATACCGAATTAACTTAAATAAATAATTAATTTAAGCATTTGCCTACACTCAATTGAGTGTAACAGTGCGTGAATACTGCAATATAACATGCTTTAATCATCGCGCTGCTCCGAGCTGTATTCAGTGGAGCATTGTATCAAAGCAAATAGCAATCCCGGCTCAAATTAAATTCATTGCTTTGTACACCCAGTTAGCGTTGTTGTAAAACTCGGCTGCATGCCGAATATGCAACATAAACCCACCAGTACTGGACAATATCCAAGTATAGCATGCGACACACTGTGCTGAAGTCACTTACCGAGCCAGGGGGAGGGTCAAACCCCCCGAAGTCGCAGATAAAAAGTAAAAATAAGAAAAACTGTGCAAAAAAAATAAAAGAAAAAGTAACAAACATCCATCCATTCACCCACGCATATATCCTCACAAACTTTCGCATTTATAATATTGGTAGGAAGTAGAATGTAAAATGTGGCTATCGATCTATCCGACGTTGTGTCGTCTTGAAAAAGAAATAGTTTACATCCTGGAAATAAAGTAAGGCTAAAATTTTTATCGCCTCTTGCCGGTCTAGGATCACCTGATTTTTATACCCGGGGAAAGGATAAAATGTTTATCCCCTCGCTCAGTTTTATCTACCCGTCGAGCATAAGCAAAACGGTGGAAATAATATCCACAGTGGATATTCTTATCTTCTATATATCTTCTATATATATAAAATTCAAAGTCCTGACTGACTGACTGACTGACTGACTGAGATATCAACGCACAGCCTAAACTACTGAAGTTAGAAACTTGAAATTTTTACAGTTGGTTCCTTTTATGACGTAGGCGCACACTAAGAAAGGATTATTGGAAATTCCACCCCTAAGGGGTTTAAATAGGGGATGGAAGTTTATATGAAACTCCGTCATTTTTCAAGCTGTTTCCATCAAAGTTGGTATTTAAGCTTTCAGTTAAAAATAAAAAAGTAGGTGTGTCACAGTTTTTGAAAATTCCACCCCAAAATCTAATTCCACGCGGACGAAGTCGCGGGGGCAAAAGCTAGTAGGAATATACTTTTCCTTTCCCCTGTCGCCTGCATGCATAGAGAGAAGATTTAATTTTTAATTTTATCCCTTGTCAGTGGATAAAATCGGGGGATAAAACTTTTATCTCCTCCCCATGCTAACCCTGCAGGTTTGTCGACATGTCTAAGGGAGTTTCTCTGAAACAAATCGCAAACAATTGACGTAACTAATTATTATTAATGCAATGTGTGGACACGTCGAGACTATGTGGCGTGCTTTATTGTCATGTTAAAATATCTGGGCCAGGCTGGCGGAGACGTGCATTCTCACGATATTTACATTTCTTCAAAAGGATTGCGAATTTGAAGTCTAGACGCATTTGAAGTCTAGACGCATTTGAAGTCCTAGCCTAGACATATAGGCCTCCGTTTTCTTGAGATATTTGCGTGACCGCGAATGTCATTTTCATGCATTAGGCACTTGAAGGATATATCTATATGATATAGCTCCATGATTAGGGACATTAGGTAAATGGATTTTGTCTAGACAATTACTTTATAACTATAGTCTGATTTTTAATTCCGTGGAATTCTGACGTATCTTAATGTTACCAGAGATTTAAAAAATCCCACAAAAAAGATAATAAATTGAAACTTATACAAATAAAAATCAATGGCCGCACACAGATATATGACAAATGCCTGACAGATAGTTTGGGGTAAAATCGAAGTACAGGTGGTAATACTGTTTTTCATACAAATAACTCGCTCTATTTATAAAATGACATCTGTCAGAATTCCACCGAATTAAAAATCAGACTATAGATCATGCCCGCTACTTCGTTCGCGTGGATTTAGGTTTTAAAAACTCTTTATTTCCAGGATATTTTCGACTCCGAATATTGAGCTAAATGCCAAATTTTGTCATGATCAGATCAGCTTTAATCAAGGCTATAGTAATCATTAGCTACCTTGAAGGGTTTAGCTACACTTTGTAATTATAATAATTCTATTTTAAGTATAGTTCTTGCAACTCACGAGGGCACGTGGCTCTTGGTTGTGTGTGTATCGTAACTGTATAAGTGTGAGCGAGAGCTTGCTCGCGTGTTACCGCTCCCACCTAGGCTGCCATAAGCACGCACACTTACGCAATGTGAATGTACACGACGTAACCACAAGTAAAGCTCACGCGCCCTCGTGAATTGAAAGGAATATAATAAATTAAATTCTGTCTTTTGGACAATTAAAATGTGTGCCTAGCTTTAGAATAAATACAAAATAAATTAACCATCGCGCAAAGAGAATAATATCCAAACCATCGAGTTTTCAACGTTGTTTTTGACGTTTAATATCAATTGTTCGGTTTGTATTTTCTTTCACTGTGGGATTTCCGAAAGTCCCGTGGTAAATGTTTTTGTAAAATATTTCAACCCGGTATTTTTCTTATTTATTTTACGGTATTAATAGACTACGCGAATAAAATGTAAGTGTGAATTCACAATTAAACTATGGATTTTTAATTTATTATAACTAAACGATGCCCGAGACTTCATTCGCGTGGATTAAGGTTAAATTCTGGCGAGGGATCTTTAATTTTCCGGGATAAAATGTAGCCTACGTGTTAATCCGGTGTGAGCTATCTGCAGTCCCAGCCAAATCGGCTAATTCGTTGTGGCGTGAAGGAATAGCGCACACACACATACAACACTTTTATAATATTAGTGTGATTCAAAAACAACATGAGGATACTCCCATTGAAGTAAATAGCTATGGAAGAGCCCGTACAAAATAAATTCGGTTCTACTAATAATTAAATCCATTTTTCCTGAGAAACTCGGTCTTTTAAGAAGAAGAAAAGTGTTTATAAATTAAAGTTTTGGAAAGCTCTATATATAGGATTTGTGTCAATAAACTTAGAATAAGAATAATTAATTATATTATTATTATTTGTATAACTACAGTACATGATTGAAAGTATGCATAAAATTATCAGTTTTAAGGCTCTGATAGATGCTCACACACACAGACGTACAAAAGGTATTTCACCCAAGTAGACTACACTAGCAGACCTAAGTTCGCTCAGTCAATTACGGAGTTAACTAAAATTCCCTGGGTAGATCTTCGCGCACTATTACTTTACTACCACTTTGTTATTAGAGCTCAAATGAACTCATGTTCTCACCATCCAATTATAGAGCTGCCAACACTGGCCGGAGGGTAGTTGATATTTATTGTTAGTTACGAGTAGATTCGCCGCCATTGAATATGGACTTTACTGCCTGTATAATAAAAGTTTTTATTACTTGCGATAGCTTTAGTAAGTTCGAAGCTATTTATTGTATAACAATCTTTTTTAATTTTACCCTTTTGATAAACTAATATAATAGCCCAACAGTTTTATTGAGCCTTAATAACTTCGACCAAAATTGGTCCATAGAACCCACTCTAGTAGAGTAGGTACTACCACAGGGTAGTACATACTTCTCAGTTTTCATGAGAACGAAACTTAAAATGGAAGCGACGGAATCTCTTCCAACCATCGCTTCCAACATACATCTTTGCCCCAATTTCTAGCGGATGAAACCGACGGGCAAAAATTGGTGATTTAGTAAAGGCGGAAAAAACGATTATGCTTATCAACCATTTTGCGTATTGACCAATTTTAATCATTCTGCAGCAGCAAATTACGTTTTGAACGCTTTGAGTACTTACCCATTACACATTCTGCGGATTATTTTTGACATGAAAATCACAAAACTAATTTTCATTATTAGGTAACGTTCCACATTGACTACATTTTTTGACGACCTCTATCAACTACTAGCTTCGCAAGCGAATTTCTTGTTCTAACTCCAAATCGAAAACCTGAGTGGGAACCAATCTACCGCCATCGTAGTTTTCAACTAAAAACGGAAGCGAAAGAATCGCTTCCAACAGTAAACGTGTTAATCGGATTATGTGCATGGAAAATGCTGTTAAAGCAAAATCTATAAGACCGGCTCTCATACAGATCACTCCCCGCAAGCGCCGAATGAATTGTATAATATGTTACTGGAAAAGTACACAATTGTACTAATTCAACTTTGGCCGAACAGAGTCTATTTTGAACATTAATTTTTGAATATAGATACCTAAGTAGTTTCACAGTTGAACGACACTGAGCTCTATAATTAAGCTATGATTAAACTGGAGAGGCTGCTGTCATATTTTTTTCGACTGAACTTGATTGACGCCATTTTGGCGCTAAACAGATACGAGTGTCTCTGGAACTAATAATATTACAAATGACGCACCAACCGGGGATCTCTTTAATAAATCTATGATTTCATAGATTTGTTATTATAGACCTCAATAATTAACCCATGATTTCATAGATTAATTATAATAGAGGCTGGTTTCTATTTTGGTGCATCCTTGAATGGTCTAAGGGTGCATCACAGCAAAAAAGTTTTCGACAGGACCTAAGCTTACCACAATTTCACAATTTTTGGGACTTGACCCGTAACATAGAACTCAATATATTCATAAGCAAAATTTCACTCTTTCTATATAAATAATGCATGTGGTGTTTGACCATGACCGAAGTTATAAATGCCGTGAATACAAAACAAAGTACAATGGCGTGCATTTCTCCTACACCTTAGATTTCCCGTGATGTTTTCGTTGTTTAGTATGCACGGGCATGCTTTATAGCTTTGTGTCTAGATGTTATTCATCACTTCGTTGAGTTGTAAACCATAGAGATGCAATGCATTGGACGTCAAAAAAGCGACAACATAAATATTTTTTACCGACTTCAAAAAAGGAGAAGGTTCTCATTTCGTCGGAATCTTTTGTTTTATATATGTTCCCCTATCACTCAAAGACGCCTGAACCAATCTGGAAAATTCTTTTTTTTTTTGAAAGGGTATATATTTTTCAGGTGGTCCCATAGTCATCAGGTCAGGATCTGATGAAGGGATGGGATGGGACACACATACGTACAAACTTTCGCCTTTATAATATTGGTGTGATAATATGGCACCTAATAAATAATTTAAAATGTTTCAGAGATTTTACTTGAGGTCATAACTTTATTAAATGAAATGTCTTTGAGCAAGTCAAGAGAAAGTTCAGCGTAAGTTTGTAAAAGCACTATGCATTTTAAAAAGCTTGACGCTATTATGTATTTAAAATTACTAAATGTATAGTTTTGTAATTCCTGGGGGAACTCTAATTTTCCGGGATAAAATGTAGCCTATGTGAAAATCCTATAACTAATAAGTACATTTTATCCTATAACTAATAAGTTATCTTCATTTCAGTGAAATCGGTTCATTCGTTGTAGTGTGAAGGAGTAACAAAAACACACACACACATACAAACTTTCGCCTTTATAATATTAGTGTGATAGTTTTAAAAGTTTTATGTGGACGTGTGAAACAATAGAGTAGATAAGCAAGTTTGTTTACAGAGCCGGGACAAAGCGCGCGTCACAATGGGAGGACCTGATGAGAAAGTTCTCTGAAGCGCACAAAGAAGAATGCAAGTAAGTGTGCCGCGCAAACTTCAGCACGCTCCTTCAGTGCATCCACGTTTAGTGCAAACATTTGAAGATCACGGGTGCAATTTTTATACGACTGCCTGAAAAAAGGAGTATAGTGTTTTCAGGGTTCATATATGTATGTATGTGAGTTTCTATATTCCACCATATATTCTATATGCTTGAACCGATTTTGATGAATGAGGTATCGTTAGAATCTTTAGCTTATTCCGGATGACTTAGGCTAGTAAAATTAAAAAAAAAACATAGGGTGACCATGGTCCTGCATTAAAGACTAAAGTTGAAAAAAAATTCGAAAATAAGATAAGTACCTATATAATTATCATCTAGAAAATGATGAGTAGATTCCAAAAATAAATAACATTATACTAGCGCCTCGTCCTCGAGATTAGTAATGTAGTTATTATTTACATATGTAGTAACGCCTAGTTGCCACCACTCTTCACTAAGTTGAGAAAAAATATTAATTTGACCAACCCTCTTTTTATTACTTCTTTTTTTTTGTTTTGGTGGGTAGGTAATAGGTATCGTCCAGTTCCAATCTCAGGTGATTGTCGCTAGTCATTCGCATTCTAGTGCTCAACCACTCAACACCTTTTTAGCGTTTTCGCACTGTTCGTTATTAAAAATGCCGAAACGTAAAGGATCTAGGTCTCGTGAGGACGATATAAACCATTATAAAAATAAAATAAGAAAGTTAGAAAGTAAAATTCGTAAGCGGCAAATTAGTGCTTCGGAAAGTGCATCGGAGTCGGAAGAAGCTGTCGCTGTACTCGACGAGGATACTGGTGCAGGTATTTACATATTTTTTATTTTATAGTGATAATTTCTCTTACCTGTACGTGTCCACGTACTAGACTTAATTATATTCAAAATGCAACTTGAATAGTCACTGGGACTGTTTCAACGCATTACAAATACGGTTGGCGTTCCTTCCGCTGGGGATTGTAACCTAACCTAATATTACTATGACTAATTTACAACCTAACTTGCTGATGTACTGTAAATTTTCTTTATTTAAAGAAAAATAAATTACAAAAATTAGTCAGGGACTTATTGAGGTCCAGCTTTTATGTAAGTTATTTAGCTTACGAATTCTGAAATTATCATATCTATGATATTTTTTAGATACACCCGCATTGCGGCCAGATGATTGGCTATTAGAATGGCCCACTGAGGACGACACAGTTAATAATTTGAATAACACTCGTGAATCTCAGCCAGGGCCTAGCACTGATACAGATGTGCCCGCCGAAGAGCCTATTGTTCAGGCTACAAATGTTAATGATCTAGATACAGAAATTCTAGAAATTTTAGGCGATGATCCTACTTCTAATGACAAATATGGGCCGGAAATACGCAACGAACTTGCAAACCGTTTATTATACATTGTTAAAAATGGTCTCAGTAAGGAAAACCGTAAAGACTTAATCACAAAATACCTATTGCCAAAAAATTGTGTTCAATTAGATGCTCCTAAAATAAATCTGGAAATTAAAGCGGCAATTGCTGATACCGCTGTCAAACGCGATAAAGGCATAGAAAACAAACAGAAACAAATGTCTAGTGCTATAGCTTGTTTAGCCGACATCATAAATTCTCAATTGAATTCGAAATCAATAAATAATGACATGTTACAAAAATTAATGAACATAAGCAGAATGTTATGCGATTTACAACATGCAGATTCTATCACACGTAGAAATTTCATTTTATTTGCCCTCAAAAATGACATGAAGGAGCATCTTAAAAACACAAACATAGATACTTTTCTGTTTGGTGAAAATTTATCCGATACATTGAAATCAGCTAAGGCTGTAAATAAATCAGGGATAGAACTGAAGGCCGAATCTAGTAACAGGACTGCAAACATCAATTATAAACGACCGACATCGAGTAATTTAAACTCCAAGGCTCCACCCCAGGCGCGCAGGCCGCCTGCGGGACCACCGAGGAGCCGCGAGCCAGCTGCGCCACGCGGTCGGTATCACCCGCCGCCGGCGAACTACCCGCCACCGCCGCCCGCGCACTCATCGAAGACATCATCGCGGGGTCATCAGGCGACGTATCCTCGTCGCCGCTATTAAATACAGTTAAGTATGCAGGTCGTTTATCTAAGTTTTATCACCAGTGGGCTGCGATTACAGATGATAATACTATACTATCCTGGATAAAAGGTTATAAGATACCATTTACATCAACTGTTGTACAACGGATACTTCCTGCTAAACCAACTTACTCGGCTAGCGAGAGAGTTCATTACTTAGAAGCTATTAATAACCTGCTCGATATAGGAGCCATATCAGAATGTTCTCCTTGTAAAAATCAATTTGTCTCAAGTATTTTCCTGATCCCGAAACCGTGTGGCAAGATGCGCTTTATTTTGAATTTAAAAAATCTTAATAAATTTGTTAAAACGGATCATTTTAAATTAGAAGATTTAAGAACAGCACTAAAAATTGTAACACATGATTGTCAAATGGCGTCAATTGACCTAAAAGACGCTTATTTTTTGATTAAAATACATAAAGAATCGCGAAAATATTTGAGATTCTTCTTTGAGGGTAAATTATTCGAGTTTAAGGTCTTGCCATTCGGGCTGAGCACGGCCCCATATGTTTTTACAAAAATATGTAAACCTATAGCTAGACTGTTGCGCTCCGCGGAACTATTGTCCACCGTCTATTTAGACGATTGGCTACTGTTTGGTTATTCCCGTTCAGAATGTCTGACTAACATCAATCTAACTAAAGGACTCTTAGTGTCACTTGGTTTCATTATTAATGAAGTAAAAAGCGTACTCTTTCCTTCATCTAAATGTAAATTCTTAGGTATGGTCATAGATTCACACAAGTTTCAAATTAGTTTACCAACAAATAAAAGGTTAAGAATTAAAACACAACTTCAAATGTTCTCAAGATTAAAGCGTTGCAGAATTAGGACTTTCGCTCAGCTATTAGGCTTATTAGTATCTTCTTGTCCAGCCATTGAATATGGATGGCTGCACACTAAAGATGTAAATATCTCAACTTGAAATGTGATGATGATTACAACAAGTTTATGAATTTACCTGAATCACTTCAACCCGATTTTGACTGGTGGTTAAATAAAATAGAAAGTTCTGTCCATCGAATAAAGATTGATATTTACCAAGTTGAGATATTTTCTGACGCCTCAACGACGGGGTGGGGGGCCGCGTGTGATGGTAGTTCTGCAAGTGGACAGTGGTCGAATATCGAACGAGAACAACATATAAATTATTTAGAGCTGCTTGCTGCATTTATTGCCTTAAAAATTTTTGCAAAAGACTTTTTTAACTGTCAAATATTGTTAAGAGTAGACAATTCAACGGCAGTAGCATATATAAATAAAATGGGAGGTGTACAGTACCCTCACCTCACAAAAATTACTCGTGATATATGGGAGTGGTGCGAAAGTAAACGACTCTTCGTTTTTTGCCTCGTACATAAAATCTAGTGACAACATAATTGCAGATTATGAATCACGAAGAACTCACCCAGACATAGAATGGGAGTTGTCTGATTGGGCTTTTGACAGTCTCACCAACACATTTGGTTATCCAAATATTGATTTGTTTGCCAGTCGCATCAATAAAAAATGCGCCACATACATATCCTGGCACCGAGACCCAGACGCATTCGCTATAGACTCATTTACAGTTTCATGGTCAAATTATGATTTCTACGCATTCCCGCCTTTCTCAGTCATACTTAAAACACTTTCGTACCCTTTTGGCCTACACAGCCTTGGTACCCTTTGTTTAGGTCTCTCCTTATATCGGATACTGTAACATTCTCGCCTAAAAGCCATGCTTTATTGTCTCATTCCAGCTCCCGTCGAATACACGACTCGATTACCCTGGTGGCAGGCTTATTATCCGGGAAGCATTTTCAAGGAAAAACATACCAGAATCATCTCTAGAAATAATGTTGGCATCGTTATCACCTAACTCTGTGAAGCAATACGACGTTTACTTGAAGAAATGGTGGTCTTTCTGTCAAACTAATTCAATTAACATTTATGATGCATCTGTACCCACAGTAATTTATTTTTTAACCCAACTTTTTAATGATGGTTGTCAATATGGTACACTCAATTCATGTAAATCTGCTCTTTCATTGGTACTGAACCCAGAATTAGTTAATGATGTTAGCATTAAAAGATTTCTAAAAGGGGTTTTTCGACTAAAACCACCAACGCCTAAATATGATGTTACCTGGGATGCCAACCTAGTATTAGATAAACTGAGTTTATGGCATCCCAATGAAGATTTAACCTTAGATAAACTTACAAGTAAAACCATTACTTTACTAGCTCTGTCAACCGCACAAAGAGTGCAAACTCTCTCGAAGATAAAAATTAGTAATGTTCAAAATCTCTCTCAGCGTATCACAATTAAAATTCCTGACATTATAAAAACTTCTAGACCTGGGTTTCAGCAACCTATCATTCATTTACCCTTCTTTATAGAAAAACCAGCTATATGCCCAGCCAATACATTGCTATGTTATATAGAACGCACCTCATCTATAAGAACATCTGATGAATTATTTGTTGGAATTAGGAAACCCCATAAACCAGTAGGGACGCAAACCCTTAGCCGCTGGATAAAGCAAACACTCGGTGAGTGTGGGGTCGACACGAGTGTGTTTAGTGCTCACAGCACGAGACATGCCGCATCTTCGCGCGCGCACTCACTTGGAGTTAGCCTAGATACTATCCGTAAGACTGCAGGCTGGAGCAGAAATTCCACAACATTTGCAAAATTTTATCAAAGAAATATTGTGAATCATGATGATACTACTTTAGCAGAATCAATAATTAATCAAAATTTATTATAATTATGATCAATCAATTATGTCTAGCGAAATCATTTGCAAAACATATTGTATATTATACCTAATACATAATGTTTACAACTAGGTATGATAACTGTTATATGATTAATTAATCCTTAGGTTATAGTTTTGTTTATTGATTGTACCAAAAGATATATGTATAATAATAAAATTATATTCATATTTAGATACAACTGTTATTTCTCATTGATGGTATTTCCGCAATACTCTCAATGTCTACATATGTAAATAATAACTACATTACTAATCTCGAGGACGAGGCGCTAGTATAATTAATGATTAAACGAACTTACCTGTACGTGAAGTTCTATCATAATTATACGAGCGCCGAGTCCGAAGAGATTAGTAATCCCACCCACCCAGTGCTGTACAGTGTACACACCCCAAGTGTCTCGGAAATACATCAATGAATATCAGGTTCTCTTACTCTAAACTAAATGACTAGCGACAATCACCTGAGATTGGAACTGGACGATACCTATTACCTACCCACCAAAACAAAAAAAAAGAAGTAATAAAAAGAGGGTTGGTCAAATTAATATTTTTTCTCAACTTAGTGAAGAGTGGTGGCAACTAGGCGTTACTACATATGTAAATAATAACTACATTACTAATCTCTTCGGACTCGGCGCTCGTATAATTATGATAGAACTTCACGTACAGGTAAGTTCGTTTAATCATTAAGTATAATTCAATATCCAGTGATTCACAAAAAAACATCATATAAAAATGTGAATAATATTTCAAAGGTAACTGTAGTAGGTATGTTACTTTTTAGTTCGTTTTTCGGCTGGGCAGTCGTGTTTTTTTTTTAAATTGTAGCTTGTCAAGTTGTCAAATGATATGAAGCTGAAGCTAAGTCTACTGAGGTGGTCTATACAAATAGCCTAGTAATTCAGGCTGAAATCTATAGATCGCACTCTCACTCAGCTCAGACTCAAGACAGAGTTAATCCGAGACAGATTTATAAATCGGTTTACAAATAAATTATAAGGAATTTTTAAAACTCCTGAGTTTCTTACCATCTTTTCAGTAAAAGCTTTCGAACCGGTGTAGATTCATGACTTGTCCTAGGAGCCACAAGTTTGCCTAAATTAAATCAATAATTCGTTCGGCAGGACTTTGTCAGTGGACATTCCTCGGGTGCAACGTTCCAAGAAGCAGTTTCCAACCGGATCTCAATACGAGGGCACTTGGGACTTGCTCGGGATCAGTGGCTATGGAGTTTACAAATTTCCAAACGGTTAGCGTTGTCATCGCATTGATTTTATTTTTTGAGCTTTTTCGTGGTCTGACTCGTTCGCGAAGCCAAAGTGGAAATAGCCGGGCACGTAGTTCGAAGAACCCCAATAGACGTTCGTGTCTCAAGATGATGACTCGAATGGTGACGCCATACCACAGAGTACAGTCCGCACCGAGAAACGCAGCGTTGGAAGACAATGTGTATCTCTATGTGGACGAGCGCGTGGAATGGTAAATCTTCAGATGCGATTTTCAAAAGAGTCGCGTTTTTATCGCAAGTTCTTTCTTTTCCTCGAGAGGCACAGCCAGTATGTCCTTCATACTTTTTTAATTCTTGACAAGAGAGCCCTTGACTGTGATCTCACGTGATGGTAAGTGACGATGCAATTTAAGGTAGTAGTAGGCTAACTTGGCAGGGTTAGGTATGGCAGTTTTTTAATTTAGCTAAGATACCGATAAGGGCTATTAAAAGCCTCTATCGTGCCGGAACGCTAGATCGCTTGGCGACAAGTCTTTGATGGTAGGATAATAACAAGCTATGGCTAAAACCTCCCACTAAGCAAAAGTAGTTTTTCTCTGTAAATCAAAGAGTTCCACGCTTACGAAGTCGGGGGCTAAAATCTAGTTGGTAAATATGATGCTAAAAACATGCTGCATTTCCACCAACATTTTGCCCCTTCAATTAAGTTCGTATAACTAGGTTAACCGGACTCACGGTCCACGTGAGATGGTGCTGAGTGCGGGCTACAAGGATCATTTCCAGACAAGTACGTTGTTAAGCTTGGAAATTTTGTGCGTCCTCGTTAACCTTAATATTTGCTCGGACATCATTATACACTTGTGTTTTATATTTTCGACGATAGCTTTGAATAGAAGCAAGCGTTACTTCGCGGAAGTCCGCCGAATCAGAAAAAATTTCGACTACGACTTCTTTAAGATGTTCCGGTGACGAAGTGTAACGTACCTGCGAATATAGTAGGTTTTGTGTGGTGTTGCGTGTGGGTATTGCGTTGTTACTGTATACCATACTGTATACTCTTGTTTCGTTATAGAGTGACAATGTAACTTTATACATATTTTTTCAGTGTTTTCTGGTTTGGAGACTCAGGTATGGGATTTGGTTCTTGCTTCTATTTCAATAGTGTATCTATTTATCCCGTTTGTTACATGCCATGGAACAGTCTGAATATGGGAAAAGTTTGTATTCTGGAGACGTATTTTTTTTATTAATAACAAGCTAGTCCGAACTCCGTACTCATCTGTTTATTATTTAGTGATTATACAGTCTAATATGGTAATGGTTTAACCTAGAAGAGACACGCTGAGACACAGAAGAAGTAGAAGAAAAGAAGTAGAAGACTAACATTCTTATGTCTATGTCTTGCAGGCGTTGTCTACGAGGGTGAATTTGACGATGGCGTGTTCCACGGCCAGGGAGATCTGATATACCCTAGCGGCGTGGTACTCCGGGGCACCTGGAAGAAAGGAAAAATTATTGACAGGAAACTTGTCTTTGCCGATGGATTAGAGTATGACGAAGTGGACTGGAAGTATTGCAGAAGTCCTGATAGACGGTAGGTCTGATTTTATTGCTGGATATTAAATTACCTCGGCATACTAAAGATTTTAGACTTGATTCGTGGTTTACTGACATAATTGTTATTAAATATCACGAGTACGTACTATGGAAATTATTTTAGTTGGGATTGTCGATATTTCGATCCAATTGCATGGACCGTGGTCACGACGAGACTGCGGTGTTGCGAGAGAGATGGGTAGATAGATTCTACCCATGACAGCTTCAATTTGACGTCTCGCAACACCGCAGTCTCGTCGTGACCACGGTCCATGCAATTGGATCGAAATATCGACAATCCCAACTAAAATAATTACCGTGGTACGTACTCGTGATATTTAATAACAATTATACCTCGGCATAATTAGGGGTTCTACCACGAACTTCATACTAAATTAAGATTTCAGAGACAATTTAGACGTTATAAATTCCCAAATTGCCCCTGCCGGGAATCGAACCTGAGACCTCCCAGTTACAAGACCACAGCGCTCACCACTGCGCCAGGGAGGCCGTCAAAGGTTAGATAATTGTTGCTGTGAATGTGTAAAGATTTGCAAGGATATTTTTTTCGTAAAAATCGTCTGTTTACACTCTCGATGGTCCAATTAAAAGTTGAAAATTTTTCGCTATCGAACTTTGCACGATCAATCGGTCTCCGGTCGCTATCTTGTAACGAGTTTGTCCAGTGCCAGCAAACATAAAAAAAAGGTTCCCTATTTTGGCAATCACGATTTTTGGCACTATGAGCGCAATTGCATAACGATAGACGCTATAGCTTCAACTAATTCTCAATAAGTATTATACTTGTATAATATCTGAAAGTTGTTGAATAAAGTTTAATTCTCGAAATAGCTACACTTTTTTTTAATATATCTGTTTACTGTGTTAAACTAGAGTAAGTTGGGAGCGTGTTTGGCGTAATGCCTCCTTAACGGGGCAAATGAAGTGCAGTAGAAGCGCAGATTTCATTTAAACTTAGCTTTATTTATTTTTTTAATTATCAAAATAGAGCATGTGAGTCATGTCGTAATTCTCCCATATTTTATTTTCACCACTGTATACATAATTATTTATTTTTTCGTATGTTACACCAATTTAATTTATTTGAAAACTGTATCGTCCCTTGGAAACATGATGTTATTTTTGCCTGTTTTTTTTTTTGAATAGTTAAAACTTGATTTACTGTTGTAAAAATCAAATCTACGTCTGCAGAAGATTTACCATTACATATCGCGATATCATTTGCGACAAGGGTGACATAACTCGAAATTCACCAATTTTAGTGTTGAAAATTTATACTTTTTGCTATGAAAACAACATTACGCTAAGCACAAAAAAATAAGAGCGAGAGAGATTGTGACTTCTGTCGCTTTGTTCGCCGCTGTGTTGTTTCGAGACCGCAGCATCCACAAAACATTACTCTCTAACGAGAGAATTCTCTCATCGTCGATTTTGAATTATGTCACTCTTGTTGCAAATGAGCGATATGCACCTACACCTTTGCCTGTGGCAATGTTTTGTGGCTTGTTAACGGAAAAAAAGTTTCTACTTTCCTTCCTTAGATTCACTATAGAGTACGAGAAAGGTCTGCAGCCAGCAGGCAAGTCTTTCTTGACAGCAGAGCAGCCTACACGCCCAATACCACCGGGGTATTTTGATACAGGAGATGGGTTCTACGACCCTCGAACCAAGGTTGTATACAAAGCTGATGATCTCACCGCCATTGTGAGGTAATTGTTTGTTGTTGTATTTCTATAACTAAATTAGCGATGCGAGCACACCTGATGGTAAGTGAAGCAACTTAAGATAGAACGTGCTTGCCTAGAAAATCCTATCCTCCCTTACCAACTCCCGAAAATAATGAATGAAGTCCGTTAGAACCAAGAGTTTCATATTTTTACGCCTATTTTTGGGTTAAGCGTTCCTCCAGTCCCATTTACAAAATCCAGAGAAACTAAATCAAATCGGCCTTAATTTTGGTATTTCGAGTGTAGTGTGTTGGAGGAGAAATGTGGAGAAAACTCTTTAATTTATATTAATAAAAAAATAATTTCAATCGGCCTGAAGGGCTTCATGTTATATACAGCATAATATTATTTATAATGTACGGGAATGCAAATAATAAATAACGCAAAAAAAAAATTGTTTAAACCTAAAAGTTATTCTTTTTTGTTAAAATTAGAGTTACATGAGATAAAGGTAGTTAAGAGTAATGAAACCATTTAACTGACGAATCAGTCATCAGTAATCCTTAATTAAATAAAATTAAAGCTCGTGCGTCATTTATCCAAACTGATGCCTCTGATTTTATAAAATCAAAATGGAAATCTATCAGATTTACGAGTATGTATAATAGACAATACCTTTCTAGGTACTAGCTACCTTACTTTTCAGTAGAAGGTTTGTAAATTGAGTAGGTATAATAAGTAATTAAATAAATAAATAATTTAAGAGACAAGACTGACACCATACCTAATGGTTGAGGTCCAGTGCTAGAGTCAATCATACACCAAAAAATGCAGTATTTAGTGGACAGACGATACCAATCGAGGTAAAGGGAGCCGCTGGATACAAGCGGCGCAAGACTAATGCGTGTGAAAGTTTTTACACGAGAGCTTTGCCTAACAGTTGACGGTTAACGATGACGACGAAAATGATAATGTTATCTATCTTTAAAATAAAGTTAATCAACTTACAAAGAACACATCTAAAAGCTTTACAAGCTTCTGTCGTATCTGAAATCGCGATCCAATCATTATATCGTGCCTTGTGCACGCGAGCTGACGGCATTATCTACTCGATCAAAGTTACTAGTTCAAAGACCGATGGTATTCAATAAATACAGGATATGCGATAGCGAACTAGGAGCTTTTTAGTGTCGTTAACGGATGATTTGCGTCCAACTTCACTAAGAATAAAGCAATACATCTGCATTGCAAAACGATGCGTGTATCTGTACTTTGTACGACTGCTATTGCTTACTCGACCAAACATTCCAACTTTAATAAAAATCGGTCTAATGGAACTGTGATTGCATCAGTGCAACGAGCACAATGGCATCTCATTGCCTGGTACTCTCCTGCTATTGGTTAAAATCCATTAATGCAGCTAGAACGCCATAAATTCAGCCAATCAGAGGTCACAACGACCGTAACACTGATGCAAGCAATTCTTTTTAGAGAATACCACTACTAGAGATGCTTACAGTTTGAAATCAATTTTGCATGAGTCAGGTCATTCAGGTGCCAAAACTATTATTCAAAAACTATTGTCAGAGAGTCGTAAACGTCCACTGCTGCACATAGTTCTCTTGTAGGGACCTCCATCCATCTATTAGCGCCGATTGTATTCATCGGCTACTTCACCTGTGACTCTTTAAATATCGTAGGTCCTATTGGAAGCTATGAAAATTATTCACTTTGCGGGGTGAAGTCGCCATTCCAAGACTGACGTGAGACTTCAACCAATTCTTCAAACTATGTGCCCCTCTTAATGCCAATTTCCAACTCGTTGACTGTGGTGGGTAACTAATTGTTTTTGGTTTAACCTCGTAAAACTCCGAACTTAGGTCTCTATATCATATACTGACTTAAATGAATGACGAGCTGCGCTTTCTAATGGGTATGTCGACGAGGCCTGTATAAAACAATGTCGCAGGTCACCATCGGTTCGTGAACAAAAATGGATAGTCGAGAACTGCCGGACGTGCCCGGACAAGCCACTGGGGCCTCGAGTGGATCTCTATGAAGAATGGGTTGAACCTGAAATCGCGCTTCCTAAACCACCGCAACCTGCGTCAACCTCTCGGGCAAATGACTCTTTGACTGTATCGCAATCCACGTATGAGCAAGACCGTGAAATTGTTAGTATATTTTTAACTTCTCCACTCCAATCCACCAAATCCAAAAAAAACTGTATGGTACAACGCGCCGTTCGCGCCGTATACCTACTACCTTTCTTCCGTAATAGGTATGAACCAACAGGAACAAAGCAATACTAACACGCAAACCCCATCCCAAAAAACTCTCCAAAATACACATGGAAATGCAACAACAAACGTTGCATTTCCATGTGTATTTTAATACAATTCTTTTCAGGTTTGGCAGACTATAGCAAAAGCTGGTTCCTTATATTTTATCATAGAATTCCGCAAAATAGCCCCTGCCTCTATCTAATATTAGTACATTTTTCTGTAGATAACTAGGTACTTTGTCTTCTCAAAGGTTCCTTAAAAGCCAAGCCGGAGGCGCTTGTGGAAAAGCTTCCGCCAGCTTGCCTCAACTTTTTAGCTGGTTTATGACGCAATTTCTCTTTAAAATTTGACAATTTTGTATGAAAATCATTGTAAAATTCCCTTTCGTTCAAATTCAAGCGTCAGTTTGTTAGACGCGATACGCCACACTAAAATTAACCTCCAAAAAACAAACAAAGTTGGTATTCGTACTTCCATGTTTAAAGGTGAAGGGTCAAATTTGTGGGTGTTATAAGTGTTAGGGGGGGTAAATGGGGGACGGTTTCTTTAAACGGCTTTCTTCTTACAAAATTATTTATTTCTTAACATACACATTACACCAAGCCGCGCGCCATCACGCCACAGACAAAAGAACAACTTCGTCTATAAACACTATACCCAAGTAGAAACTCTGGGTTGCTAGTAGGTACATACCAATACTCCTCCTCAACCCTGAATTTCTACGATTTCTATTAATAACTTTTCTGTGACATGTTTGACAAATGACAACTAAAATTTTCTGTGACATGTTTGACAAATGACAACTAAACATAACCTCTTAATGTAAACAATGTTCTACAAACAAATACTAGTATTTTAATTATGTAATACTAAACTACTAACACTCTTCTAATCCCATACAAGTTCTAAAATAATTGAAAAAATGTCTGTGTAGCGGTTTAGTCAAAATATCTGCAATCTGTTCTGAAGTTTGAATATATTCTAATACAATAATGTTCTGTTCTACTAAGTTTCTAATAAAGTGATGCTTTATGTCAATGTGTTTTACTCTTCTGCTATTTTCTCTATTTTTAGCTATATGGATACAAGACTGATTATCTTCAAATACAATTATACTGTTACATTGAATTCCAAGATTGTTCAAGAGTCCTTTAAACCACACTGACTCTCTTGCTAACATACTTAGAGCCATGTATTCTGATTCGGCAGTTGAAAGAGAAACTGTTTTCTGTTTTTGAGTAGACCATGACACTATATTTCCATATAACAACAAACAGTATCCTGACACTGACTTCCTATCAACATCAGCTGCCCAATCCGAATCACAGTATCCCTCAGCTACATTCTTACACTGTTTATTCTTATACACTAATCCATAATTTGCTGTTAACTTTAAGTATCTGAGAACCCGTTTCAGGTAAGTAAAATGTTCATCGGATGCATTATTCTGATATCTACTAAAATAACTGACAGCAAATGACAGATCAGGCCTGGTACAAATCACTAAATATATTAAACAACCAATTAACTCACGGTAAGGCTGGGTACAAGTATAATTTTCTGGTTTTTCCAATTTCAATCCAACTTCACATGGAGTGGATACACTTTTACAATCTATCATGTTAAACCTTTTAAGAACTTTTTCTATATAATTTTTCTGATGAATTTTAATAACACTCTTATCAAAATCTCTTTCTATCTCTATCCCCAAAAACTTATGAACTTGTCCCAAACTAACCATTTCAAATTGTTTTTCTTAAAAACTTAAACTTAAAATCCTTAATTTTCTTTTCACAAACACTCATAATTAAAATGTCATCCACATAGAGAAACACATACACACTTACTATACCAGTTTCATCTTGTAACAAATACAAACAGTTATCATAGTCTGAACACTTGAAGTTATTCTCACACATAAACTCGTGGAATACTTTATTCCAGCACCTTGGACTTTGTTTTAAGCCATAAATTGACTTATTAAGTCTGCACACTTTTTCACCTTTATGCTGCCCTGGAAGGCTCATATATATCTCCTCCTTAAGCGTACCATGAAGAAAGGCGGTTTTCACATCCATCTGTTCTATTTTTAGGTTATCATGATTTGCAATTACAAGCAATGACCTTAAGGTTGTGAGTCTTCCAACAGGAGCATATGTCTCTTCATATTGTGTGGTCTGAAAGCCTTTTGCCACCAACCTGGCTTTATAGTTATTCTCCGATTTCTTTCTAAATACCCATCGACTTTCTATAACTTCCTTATCCTTTGGTCTTTCTACAATCATCCATGTTTGATGTTTCTCATGTGACTGTAATTCGCTTTCCATTGCTTCTTTCCACTTGTCACTCTCTGCACTTTCCATTGCTTCTTGTAATGTCCTTGGTTCATCATTTAAAAATGCTTCAGAGATATATGCAGCATGAAATGTCTCATAATCTTCTAACCATACTGGTTTTTTCCTCTGCCTCTGTTCTCTTTCTCCTTTTTCCATGTCTTTAATTTCTTGGCTATTTCCTGTAAATAGCTTTTCTTTCTCAATACTACTGGTTGATGTGTCTTGCTTTACCTCTTCGCTACTATACACTGGCAAGTTTGATGATAAGTTATCTTCTTCTGTATATGTAAAGGTTTCCATATGTTTTCTTGGTTTTTCATTCTTCAAAATAAAAGTTAATCTGTACAATTTATTTATCTTAAATCCTTCTATTACTACCTTCTTTTCTTTGTAGATAGTCAATCTACCTTTCTCAAAAGTTATACCAAAACCAGCGTTTTCAATTTTATTTACTGACAGCAGATTACACCTCAGCTCGGGTACAAACAGCACTTCTTTCAAGGTAACCTCATTTGTAATAATTACGCCAGACTCATATGCATATAACACCTCACCATCCTTGGCGATATTAATTTTAATAGGAGTTTCTAACTTCTCAATCCTACTAAAAAATTCTCTTTTGTTTACTAAGTGATCTGTTGCCCCAGAATCAACTATAAACTCAATTTTTCTAGTTCTGTGTGTTAATAATGCTTCTGTTGAGGATGTCACAAAACAAACCTCATCTTCTTTATCCTTATCCAATTGGACAACGTTGGCTGAGCCTTGCGGTTTCTTAAATTTACACTGTGACTTCCGGTGCCCCTTCTTTCCACAATTATAGCAATTAAAAGGAAAGCTACCGCTGCTGTTGCTGCTGCTGCTTCTCGGTGAATTATTAAACTTCTTATAATTCTGCTTCTTTTGATTCAACATGAATACATCACTCTCCTCTTGAGTTTCAAATCCTTTTCTTTTGATTTCTTCGTCCAACAGACGTTTCTTAATAAATTCTAATGTTATATCTGAACTACTTAATGTTTCTATTGCCGTAACCACATGCTGGAACGATGATGGCATTGCTAGTAACAGGTAACAACAAATTTCGCTCTCACTGGGTTGAGCACCCGATTCTTTTAGTTCTCTGACCAGCTTGTCAAAGCTCATGAAGTAATTCTCAATTCCTTGAATTCCGTCATATTTCTGGGTTAATAGCCGCTTTCTTGTTATTAATTGCGACGCTATTCCCGTTCTTGCGAAGTTTTGTTCAAGTTTCTTTAATAATTCTTTCGAAGTTTTACACTCCTTCACAATTTCTAAGTGTGTATCACTTATACATTGAACTATTATGTCCATGCACTTGGCCTCTTTTGTGGCATCTGGCTTTTCTTCTTGCTCAAACACATATGAGTACAGATTCTGTGCCTGAAGCACTATTTTAATTCTAAACAGCCAATTACTGTAATTTGTGCCGGCAAACGGCGTGACGCCATATTTGTTCTTTTTCTCGTCCTCCATTGTATTGCGCATTTAACTTCTGACAATGAACTTCTTCTAATTCTTTCTTCTTCTTGCGTCTTCTGGGCCCATAACCATGTTAGGGGGGGTAAATGGGGGACGGTTTCTTTAAACGGCTTTCTTCTTACAAAATTATTTATTTCTTAACATACACATTACACCAAGCCGCGCGCCATCACGCCACAGACAAAAGAACAACTTCGTCTATAAACACTATACCCAAGTAGAAACTCTGGGTTGCTAGTAGGTACATACCAATAATAAGTTTGACGTGTCTGTGTGTGTGTATGTGTGTGTGTGTGCATGCGTGCGTGTATGCGTGTGTGCGTGCGGGCGTGTGTGGATTTCGATTTTGTTTTTTTTTTTGGTATGAAAGGTGAATTAGTCGGAAGTGTTCTTAGCTGTTAGTTAGATGAAAATCGGTCCAAGTTGGGCTTGACCAGTAGAATATTATACACTATGACAAATTTCAAATCCAAGATGGCCGCCACCACGAATTACATTATTTTTAATTTCACATGTCGGGAGTCTTTTAAATCAATTTACACTTGTATTCTAACTTTTGTGTCTACAGGAGGTTGCTTTTAAAAATCTTGAAGATGACGAGTCTGATTCATCGGGTAGCACATGCTCAAGTACTCTGTGCTATATGTAACTCAACTTGTTGCAACTACATATTGTATCAATTGGCTCATAATCGTTCTGAAAACTCTAATATATCCTCGTTTAACTGGAAAGCTCTAAATAGGACATTATAGAGGCTCAAGACTGTTTTAGAGTAGAGTCCTATTAGTTTATATTATTTAGATCTATTATATTGCCTGTACTGTACAGTATAGGATAGAGTATACTACTTTACCTACTACTTTTAGCAAATATTTAAGATGCACTTTGTATATTTTTATAATGCCACTAGTTAGGTAATTCTTTCTCTACCGGGATAAGGCGACTTCGTAGTAAAAAATCTACTATTATAATAATAATCTAAAGCGCGCAAGATGATGGCCGTCCTGAGAAATGTGCTTGTGGATAAACTAAGCTCTAACGTCCAATCTCTATAAGTAAATATGTTAAGATTTGTTCAGAAAACTTGTTACTGTCTAAATAAGCAGTACCAACACCATTTTTAACAAAATATTAGGTTCTTATGTCGGTACTTATCAACTTCTTCTTCTTTATCAAGCGATAGACGTCCACTCATGGACAAAGGTCTTTTACATGGACTTCCACAGGTCTCGGTATTGCGCCGACTGAATCCAGCGGCTTCCTGCCACTCTCGTCAACTATCAACATAAATAAATAAAGAATATTATCTCCCTTGGAATTTTAGTGACAAACTACCTACATAGACAATCTTTCTTCCACGCTTTAGTCCTAGTTCCACAATACAACGTACAAACGATTCAGTAAGAAGTCGGTTAAAAATGAACTACAATTTTATTACTAGTGGAATTTATACCTTTTATGTATTATGAGATTTAAGATTATTTACAATAAATTATATTTACAAATTAATATTGTTTTTATTCACTCATCAAATGTTTTTAGTCATCAAATGAACTTCTCAAGTGATGTTCAATTCGATATTATAATATTATTAATCGCTTCATTCGAAAATATTATTTTCCAATGAAGCGATTCATTCGAAAAATTGGGATATTAATTATTGTATTTTTATGTTTTTTTAAATATTTATTCGTACATGTAGGTACCTATTGTTTTTATGTTTTTATGTTTTTATTAGATTATTCCATTCCGAGGACGATGCGGAGGCCTACTTATTTATCATGTATTTATTTTATTTTTTGTATTTTCTCAGGCCATCGACGACGCAAGTATACTCCCTTGGAGAAACTGGAGAAAATCATCCTTGTGGAATACTGCTCGTCCATCTATCAAATTCGAAAGCTCTATTCCGAATACGAACGGCGACGACGACGTATAACATTTTTTTTTTTTCAATATTATTCTCTGACTCTCTGTTATTTTTTATTTAAGTATTATGTATTAAATTGTACAGTTTTTATTTCTTCTCTTCTTTTTCAACCGACAGACGTCCACAGTTGGACAATAGTCTTTTGCATGGACTCCCATGACAGGCCTCGGTATTACGTTACATGAATCCAGCGATTCCCTGCGACCCGTTTGATATCGTCGATTCACCTAGCGGGGGGTCTACCAACACCTTGCACCAGCACCAGAACCTTGGGACCCCAACGACCATCAGCTCTTCGAACTGTGTGCCCCGTCCATTTCCACTTGAGTTTCGCGACTCGCTGAGCTATGTCGGTGACTTTGGATCCTGAACCTTCTCATAAGGCCCTTTAGGTTTGAGGTCTTTTTATTTGCTTAAATTAAATTTCCTTGAAAGCTTTCTCTTCAAAAGTACTAGTTAGTTAATGCTTAGGAGTAGGTAAGTACCTAACTAAGTACAAATTTTGTATAAACTATAAATTTCAACTTAGTACTTTTAGCCATTTCTGAGAAAAAAGGGTCTTGACACACGGACAGACACGGACATACTTTAAGGATTCCACTTTTTTCCAGAACTCTAAAAATAATAGGGAGACCCCAAAAGAAAAGCTGAAAATCGAATAAATCAAAATAGATAATTGTGGACAGTTTATAAATGGCGGGAGCGAAACCGCGGGTAAAACCTATAATAATATTATTTCTATAATAATGCAACCTAGAAAGCAGCTTTGCAGTAACAAAACGTCCACGAACCATAATATTCTGTAATCTGTATCTGTATGACATATTACATATGAATGTTGCCCACATAATAAGTTTACCTCATATTATTTGTAAAATTGAAAGCATGTGAAATTTTCGGTTAATAAACCTAAACGAGAAGACCAATAATTTACGCCGCAGATGAATGTACATATAACTTATTTTTCTCTATGTTGCTCTGTATGAAATGAAATGCCCCTTGCCAACGGGAACAGTTGTATCTCATAGATACTAATTAATAATTTATAGTTGGTTCAGCGTTAAAAACTAGTTTCATTTTACTCATCCTGTGTGAAAATAGGATAATACGAAAGTTCCCGAAAGAATTCATGAAATCTATTGAAACTTGGAAAATCACTAATCAGGGTAAACCAATTTCTGCTACAATGGCAACACGCCTTATGTTTTGAGCAAAAAAAAAACGAGCATGGACGTCGTGCAAAAAGACATCGATCATTATTTTCAAAATAATTTATGTATAGTTTGTTTAAAAGTAGATAATCGTGTATAAATACGTCAACAATTAAGTTCCTATTATTTACTTGTGTAAATCACTTTTTTTAAAGTGGTCTTTTTTTATGTTTCTAAAGCCGCTTGTCAGGTTATAATAATTTTTTGCGAAGGCTGTACCTAATCGCAAAAGTCGTCGATATAATAGGTATTGTGAAAGTTAGTTTATAATGGTAGCAAAATGAAGTGCCATTACGAAGTTTTGTGCGTGACGAAAGAGGCGAGTGCTTCGGAAATAAAGAAAGCCTACAGAAAACTCGCACTGCAGTGGCACCCTGACAAAAATTTAGAAAACTTGCAAGAAGCCAAAGAGCATTTTCAACTTGTGCAAAATGCATACGAAGTACTTTCAGACCCTCAAGAAAGAGCATGGTAAGTGAATAATTGTGACTTATTAAAGGTATAATACATTATTTATTTTAATAGGACAATAAATTATTCCTATTGAAATAAATAATGTATTATACCCAGCATCGAATTACAACTTACTTATAAAAAGTAAGTTTTTAACGAAAATCTGCTCAGTATGTAGGCTCAAAACAAGCAATAAATGTGGTGAGTGCCATGTAATTATTTTTCATACTGGTACTGATAGTTACGTTTCTGATGGTTATTGTGATGAATTATGACACCCTTTCACAGCACTGTATGTCATTTTTGAATAGTGTTCTGCGAGCTTTTCGTTCTAACACGATGATACTGTGTATAGTCTGATTTTTAATTCGGTGGAATTCTGACAGTTGTCATTTTATAAATAGAGCGAGTTATTTGTATGGAAAACAGTATTACCACCTGTAGTTCGATTTTACCCCAAACTATCTGACAGGCGTTTGTCATAAATATCTATGTGTGGCAATTGATTTTTATTTGTACAAGTTTCAATTTATTATCTTTTTTGTGGGATTTTTTTAATCTCTGGTAACATTAAGATACGTCAGAATTCCACGCAATTAAAAATCAGACTATAGTCAGTCTTTTAAGGCTCATTAAAAATATCACATCATCAACTATTGTGATTCATGTGTTATAGTTTAATGGTACCCAGACCAAAAAATCTAAACATAAAATAAACAAATTTGAAGTGTCTTATCTGTTAATTCCAAATAGCTACCTCATTTTATCAAAGATTGTTTACTTAGTCTGTTCTTTTGATAGTTAGATGACATATTAATAAACTTTTTCCTCCAGTTTTTCTCGTAACATTATAAGTAAATGTCCTGTATTTGTTCTGCAATCATACAGCAATAGATCAATTTTTTGAATTGGTCTAGTTGCAGACCTGGAGTGTCATAAGTTTCTTTTTTCCTGGAATAATAAAGGCACCCCACAAGACTTATAAAAACCTAACTCCATGTAAGTCCATGAAGTTGTAGGCAAAAGTAGGTATAGTAATTCTTATGACAGTGTGATACTTTCAGGTATGATAATCATAGAGAACAACTGCTGCGCGGAGCTGGCAGTTCCTATAATGATGACAGTCTTGATGTTTACCCCTACTTTAGTCCGTCCTGTTATAAAGGCTTTGGTGACAATCCTCAAGGCTTCTATGGTGTATACTCTGAAGTGAGTACACATTTCTAGAGCTATGACTACTTAGACTAGATAACACTAGTTTACATGAATTTTGTTCATGAAATGGAACATATACGGTTACGTTACATTGGGTATCTACATCTCGGAAAAAATATTTAAAAAAATCCAGCACGTCAATTTTTTGAAATATTTATCAAGAAGATTTTTACAAAAACCTACATCTAAATAAACAATAAACAGTTAAAAATGGGTAATTTTTGCTCTTTTTTCATAAATATTTTCATCTGTATCTCTCACTACAGACCAACAATAGTCACCTAGCATATTTTGGTCCCAAAAACCTTGATAATTTTGCTCAAATGACTTTAAATCTTGGTGAAATCGCTCACCGTGTTCATCACTCAGTCTACCAAGAGTTTCTAGAAAAAAATCTTAATGGGAATGCAAAAACTGAATTTGTAGTGACATATTTACACCCATACGCTCATAATTTTGCAATAGATTTTCAACAATCTCTTTGTAATTATCACTTTTTTTACTGTCTAAAAAAATTTTAACGACATTTTTGAAAGAGTTCCAGTCTGCTTTTTTTATCTCGGTTAAAAGGCTCTCGAACTTTGTATCGTCCAATATTCTCCTGATTTGAGGACCCACAAATATTTTTTCCTTTAATTTAGCCGCAGAAAGATTCGTAAACCAAAATTTTTTTGTTAACCAAAAGTAACAATCGGTTACGTGGTTAGTTGGATCTCTCCATATCATTGATTTACCAACTTTCAGTGATCTATTTTTACCTGAATACCAGGAACTGAGGACCAATCTACAATTAGTGCAAATCACATGAGAACCCCAATTTTTATCTTGATTTGACACCGAAAATCCAAAATAATGCAAATAGACTTCTTGCAATGGTTTTGTTATAGGGAAATCACGATTTAACTGAACAATTTTCCCACAAACATAACAAAATCAATTTGGATGTAGTTAACACACTCTAGATGACATTTTTAAATAAAAATAAGACTTTTGAATCACACGGTTGTTTACAAAATAGAGCGATAAACGTATTTAAACAATTGCGGGTAGATAAAAAACAAAGACCTCATATCTCAGAATTGTGACGTGCTACGAAAAATAAAAAAAAATTTTTTTTATTACAGTTCATAGCCTACGTAAATAATATATGTTTCAGTTCATGAACAAAAAAAAATTATTTTTTTGTAAACTAGTGTAATTATATTTTAATTCTCTAGTTCTTCAACACAACCATTGGGCTAGGAATACTATAATCTATACTAATATATAAAGCCGAAGAGTTTTTTGTTTGAACACGCTAAACTCAGGAACTACTGGTTTGAATTGAAAAATTCTTTTTGTGTTGGATAGTCCATTTATCAAGGAAGGCTTTAGGCTATATAACATCACGCTGCGACCAATAGGAGCGAAGCATCAGTGAAAAATGTTACAAAAACGGGGAAAATTATCCATATTTAAAATATATTCTTTTAAAAATTTCTTAATCGCGATCATAATAACAGAAATTGACACGGACGAAGTCGCGCGCAACAGCTAGTATACTATAAAAGGCAAGATAGACTTGGAAGCAACAAATGTAACAGAAAAAAAAACAGTGGTTTTAAAGCCAATAACTCAATGGTTAAAAGTGCTGAAAACTGAAAGGTTGACAGTTCAATCCCCACCAATTGCACTTTTGTAGTACCAATTCCTAACACAATCATTGTTTATTTGAAAAAAGGGAGTATTAGAGGAATACAAAGAAGTGGAATCCTGCTTTCTGCACACAGGGATCTTTCTGTGCAGATATGGTGCCATCTCCTATATTTTAGTATGTAACATTGCTGCAGAATTCTGTTCAGGGTATATTAATTATTAGGTTTATTACAAACAAAATTAATGGTTGCATTTTCATTTTCCAGGTATTCTCCAAGCTGGCTGCTGAAGAAACAGATTTCCTTGATGACCCAGAGGAAGTTAACAAAATTCCCAAGTTTGGAAACTCCAATACACCTTATGAGGAAGTACACGAATTCTATGCTTATTGGATGGCATTTTCTACAAATAAAAGTAAGATAATTGAAAAATATTATATTTTGCCTTTTTTTTTTAAATCGTTTAAGAGTAAAGGCTGTCTAAATTTTTCAAATGGGTAGTAAATATGATTGATATTTGAAATTTTCACAGAATGTGTGTATCTATTGTCGCTACATTAACAAATAGTAGAAATAAAATAAAAAATAAAGGGCCTTAAGAATTTCTATTACGATGGTATGGAACCCTTCATGTGCAAGTCCAACTCACACTTGTCCGGTTTTTAATTAAGAACACTTGTTTATTTATTGTATGTTTACCTTTTTTTTCTCAGGTTATGTTTGGCTAGATCAATATGAAATATCCCAAGGCGATAACCGTCGGATAATCAAGTTAATGGAGAAAGAAAACAACAAGATAAGACAAAAGGCACGCAAGGAAAGAAATGAGGAGATCAGGAGGCTAGTAAGCTTTGTTCGTAGAAAGGACAAGCGGGTTATTGAGCACACGAGGCAGCTGCAAGAAAAGGCTGAAGAAAATAAAAAGAAGGTAGACTTTTACTAATAATAATATCACTGTTGATTAATCTGTTTCTAGCATTATTATTTTACTAGCTGATATCCTATGATGATAGCTGGATTGAGATTTTTATTCCTGCGGGAACTCTCTTATTTCCCGGAATAAAAAGTAGCCTATGTCCTATTTCAGACTATAATCTATCTCTGTGCCAAATTTCAGCCAAATCGGCTCAGTTGTCAATCGGGTCGTTGACACGTGATTGAGTAACAAACATACAACTTTCGCATTTATAATATTACTAGATTACTAGATGATGCCCGCGACTTCGTCCGCGTGGATTAAGGTTTTTGATTCCCGCAGGAACTCTTTAGTTTTCCGGAATAAAATGGAGCCTATGTTTTAATCCTGGGTGTGAGCTATCTCCATTCCAAATTTCAGCCAAATCGGTTCATTCATTGTGGCGTGAAGGAGTAACAAATATACACACACATACACATACAAACTTTCGCCTTTATAATATTAGTAGGACTAATTGATTCCCGCGACTTCGTTCGCGTGGATTAAGGGTTTACAATTCCCGCTGGAACTCTCTTATTTTTCGGCTATGTGTCATTCCAGACTATAATCTATCTCTGCCAAATTTCAGCCAAATCGGTTCAGTCGTTGCCGCGTGATTGAGTAACAAACATCCAAACATCCACACTTTCACATTTATAATATTAATTAGGATATATTAGGATTAGGAATTAGGATTAGGATTTATCAGCTTCTGCAATCGTTTCCTAAAAGACAAGCTTTTTAAAAGCATAACTCCGCAACATCCTGCATGCGGAATTAGGCTTTTAGAAAGCTTGTTTTTCTGGGATAAAAGGCAGAGGCTGCTTTTTACCCATGCAAAAAATTATGTCGATCTGTTACGCCATTGCATTGTATTATGCAATTTTGTGTAAAATTTTGTTGCAATCATATAGAGATTGAAGGACAACAATCAACAAATATATTTTTGTATTTATAATAGGATTGACAAATATGGTTACAATGTTAAGGTGACTTTGATTTTTTCCCAATGAAACCCAAAACTTACATTTTATTTTACAACAAAAATAAATCTTCCCTTCAGGCTGAACAAGTACGAAGAGAGAGGATTATTCAAAGGCAGAAAGAAATAGAAGAGGCAAAAAAGAAAGAAGGAGAATCTTCTTTTCTGCAGAGTGAGGAATATCAGAAGAAGCTTAGTGAAATTGAATCTTTGCTGGCTGAGGAGTTTGGCATCTCCTCTGATGATGACACCATCAGTGAAGGTGGGATGGAGAGCAGCAATGAAGAAAGTTCTAAGACTGAAGAGGTAATATTTTTTCACTCCATTTTGCAAGGCTTAGGAGTAATTTTTGGTTCATAAATCACAATATTGTTTGCTCGATCCTTCGTGTTGTTCTATTGATGATGTACTTACTTAATGAGTGTCATTCAAGATCTTTCTTTTGGTCAATCTGTTGTGGATGTGTGTGTATAAAGTGAAGAAAATAGTATTGCATCTAGTGGACGCCATATTGTTTTTCATTTCTTTGATGTCTTTAACGATGATGCAATATAGTTACCAATACATAGATTGAGGCTACCTACCTATAGAGTGTGTTTCGACCTAGCTAGGCTTGTTTCAATTAAAACAAGACTCAAATATGTCCTCACAGTCTTGAGTCTGAGCAGCACTGGTAGCATGGGCGGGAGAAATTGTATCCCTGGGAAAAGGATAAAATGTTTATCCCCTCGCTTAGTCTTATCCACCCATCGAGCATGGGCACAGCGGTGGAAGAATATTGACAGTGGATAAAATGGGAGAAAATTTATCCCCGCAATTATTGTCATTATAAGAAAATCATGGAAGTAGGAGGTACAAATATCACAATACTTCAAAATTTATGTCAATTTGGTCTCAAAAAGTCATTATTTTTATCTATACTCGTAATTTTGACAGTTAATAGGTGTTTCGTAGGTGGTTTTTGTCTGTGGTTTTTGTTTTCGCTTGACCCTTTCAAAAGTCAAAAAAGGACAAGTTTATCTCTTTCATTTGTGGGAACAAATCTCTAGCCGGGGGAAGTTGCTACACTTGTAATGTCAAATAGGGATATACTTCTCCTTTCCCCTGTCGCCATGCTCTAGCATAGGGAGAAGGCAATTGTATCCCCTGTCAGTGGATAAAATCGGGGGATAAAATGTTTATCTTCTGCCCATGCTGCCAGTGCAGAGTGAGAGGGTGATATATAGATCCAACAAAGAATAGAATAATTTTTTATTCAAATAAACTTTTACAAAGTGCTTTTGAAACTTTTACAAGATGGAAGCTGGCTAACTTAATTATAATACAACAGTTTCTTATACTCATGTGATAATTGGTGTGGCATCAATGACACATTCCATCAGACTAGATATTAGATAAGTCTTTCAGTTTAAAAATTATAAATCGTTTTTTAATTCGCCCCTACAGGTGCTTACAACTGTGCTAGGGAAGTCGTCAATTGACTAAAGTATTTGTGAAAATATTGTGATTCTTATGTGGAAATTGTTTAAGCAGTTAAGGGATAACTTGTTATTGAATTGAAATACAAGTTACAACTTCATTATCTGTATTATTTATTTATATATATTAAAGTGAGATGGAGATGTAAATAAATTTACAATTCTGCTATTTTGTTTTAGGTAAGCGAAACCTCTAGAGCAGCAAAATCAGCATCCAAGAACAAATCAACAATGAAAAACTTATATTGCTCAGCTTGCAATAAGCTATTTAAGAATGTAAACTCATTTGAAAATCATGAGAATAGTAGGAAACATAAGGAAAACGTTGCAAATATGACTTTAGATGATGATATTGAGATATCCGACCCTGATGGAAATGATGATGATGATCAAGAGAGTCCTATTAAAACTAAGGATAAAGTAAATGGACAGACGGAAGAGGAATGTGATAACTCAACATCAGATATAGAGGACAATGATATACGGGAAACATTGAGTGATGATTCGGATCAAATTCAGGTATTGCATAGATTGTTAAGGTAAAAGTTGTATCTGTAAGTTCCATTGATCAAAAGCAATGGACTAAAGATTTTAAGACTTGATCCATAGCTTAAAGACAGAATTGTTTTAAATTATACGAGTACTTACAATAATTGTCGATATTTCGATCCAATTGCATGGACTGTAAATATCGATAATTCCAACTAAAACAATTATTATCATAGTATGTACTTATACAATTTATCACAATCAAAAAACAATGGATTTTACATAACTTTTTCAGTGTTTCTTCATAAATCTTGTCAATGTTTATAGATTTTGAGTTGATCTAAATACTGTACCATCAAAATAAAATAGGTCTTAAATGGCCTTTTAAAACAAGTTTCTCCAATTTCTAGTCAGCGCCTCAAGTAGAAACTGTAATACGAAAATCAGCAGTAGTACTGAATAAAATACTTCAAAACAAGTATCTTTAGGTCCATTCTATTTTGACGTAAATTTATTTTGATACTCGAAATCCATTAATGTCCGCAAGATGCTCAAATTAAATTTTATAATCAGCTTTGCTTAACTGACTTGGTGATAGGTTTCATAAGTTCATTTGCTCCTCAATATTTTTTACATGCGTAGAAATTACAAAGATCTTTTCAAAAATTGATTATTTGTTACAGGCTTTACCCAAAAGCCAGAAGAAAAAGAAAAATAAAAAGAAAGCATTTATTCCCATGCCTGAGAGTGAAGGAAATGATAGCCATGATGAGATGAGTTTCAATGAAATAGAGGGCCCATCTCGGTGCAGGAAAGCCAAGAAGTTCAATATGCTGAAGAGTCAAATTCAGGCTAAGAAAGAAGCTGATCTCAAGAAAGGATCTCAATCTCAAACTTCAACTGAAAATTTGTATGAAGTTTCTAGTACAACACCTACTGATGATGCTTTAGGTGATTCAGCCTTTCCTAGAGACAGGCCTGCGTTGCCGAAGACACAAAGAAATGTTAAAGTGAAGAAGCTAGTTGAAAGGAAGCCGGTAAGAACAAAAGCTAGTGAAACTGAAGATTCCAGTAGTGCTTTGAACCTTAGGTGTGTTATTTGCCATGCAGATTTCCAGTCTAAGAATAAATTATTTGAACATTTAAAAAAGACAGGTCATTCTGTACTGCTTCCTCAAACTAACTTCCCACTAAAGAAAGGAAAAAAAGGTAATAGGTAAAATGTGCAATGAAATTTTAGATAGGAAGAGAAGTATAAATTATCCATTGAGAAATCAAAACAATATCGTATCAGATCCTAATAAACTAAAGTGACTTTATCAATCCAATGAAGTTTAGCAAAAAGGATCCATCCCACAAAACACTTCTGAATAGTAAAGTTAAACTTAATTCTAAAATAGGTATTTATTTAATTTGACTTGTGTTTTGCGTGTTGGATCCTTTTTGCTAACTACATCCTCTATTTATTAAATTTATGGATTAAAATATATGATCACTCAATAAAGTATGCCTAATGAAATATTTGTATTTTATTTGTAATAATCTAAGAATCTACATTACATCTAGTTCAGTAAACATAAATAACACAGTCACATTATGTACATGTCAAAATAATTGCACTTAGATTTTGAAACATTAATTACTTGCCAGACCAACACATTCAGCAAACGCCAGCCAATTTACACTGGCCAGTTAGGGTTGACTTGTATTGAGTGGAATGTTAAAGCTTGCTGAGTGGTTGGGTTGGGCCAACATATTCAAAAGACAAGATTACTTATAACATTTTTTTCACTTAGCTGGCAAAAAGTTAAGCTCTGAAAAGAGAGGCTTAAAACTTTGTTGTTTTGCATAATTATGATTTCCACTTATTTCATGAATTATGTACATGGTAAGGCATAGTTATACGAGTTTAAAAATATATTTCGTAAAGACAAGATCCAAAATGACTAATTTCTGGTAGGCCAACTTAGGTCACACATACTGTACTATTCAAACTCTGGAATGTCTGCGAAGCTGTACCCTGGATATTCTTTGTATGCATAATAAGCTATTCTCATATGGTAAGCTCCAGGTAAAAACATTATTCCCCCAAGAACAATCATTGGCCATAATCTATCTGAGTATTTAGTATCAATGTGACCAGTCACAATAAGGCTGCCAACAATGAGTAAAGATGTTCCAACTACGAAGAGGAACGCAGCTAAACTTAAAGCTTTCCATGGAATCTTCTGAGGAGGTGGTTCAAACTGTGCATCGGAAAATCCACTATCGTCATTGGGCACAGAAATGTACCCATCGTATTGCCTTCGCAATCTAAACCTCGACATTTCTGTAAAACAAAAGTAACGATTATATTCATTAAGACCGGGTTTTCATTGATTTCCTTCATTATTGGTTTCCATTTACCTTTTTTAGGCTTAATTTTGAGGGGAATTTTTGAGCTATTATGAGAACTGGTAAGGATGTAATTCTCTTTTACATAATAGTTTTATTTGCAATTCATAAATGCAGAAATCGCGAAATTATTAATAGATTTATTACTATTTAAAAAGCAATACCTAACTATTTTTTAAACCACAGACAAGGAACAGCAACTTGTGTTTACCACAGGTGTTTACAAAATGTGACGAATGTCAATGTCAAAGTCAAAAGCAAAAAGTAAAATGACCACAGAGAATTTATTCTTGTCTTTCATCACCTGTCATTTTATAAACATGCAGCCATGGAGGTAGGAAGTAGGTACTTTATTTTTAGGCATGCGGCATTGGCATCATCTTGGCATCATCCGTAAACATAGTATTCTGTTATAATCATGGACTTACTATACTAATATAGTAAGTCCCTGGTTATAATAGAGCTATAAAATACCTACCTACTGTTTTTATTTGGTAACTTTAATTGTTCACTTAAAGTAAAATAAAATAAAACAACGTTATTTTAATTTATGGTATACCGCCTAAACTTTTAACATTTTGGTAACATTAATTTCAGAACTAGAACCGTGCCAGTCATATACCTATTTTGTAGAACTTGTATAACATAAAACTCTCTTAGATTCCTATTGAGAAGAACCAGTCAGAAACTGAATAGTTGCTTTTTTATTTTAAAACAAAAATTGTTCCAATATAATATTATACTTACATAGTTTTAACAATATGATTTATAGTTAACAAGCTGATGCCCGCGACTTTGTCCACGCGGTTAAAAGTTTTTGATTCTCGTCGGAATTCATTTATTTTCCGGGATAAAAATAGCCTATCTGCTATTCTGATGTACCTATAGTTACCTAAGCTGGAGAGTTAGCTGGCTGGAGAATTTTAACAGGTACCTATGTAAAATTGTGAGCAGCTGTAGCATAGTCGATAGCTTGCAATTTTTCATTTTAGAAATTCATTAGATACCTAATGTTACTATATTAGGTACATTTATAATCACCTCGACTTAGGTAATGAATGTGTTGTATAGGTAGGTACATAGAGGTTCTTAAGTGCGCATTAAGTACTCATTAGACCAAACAATGTTTTCTTCTTTCTTAGCCGATAGAAGTCTATGGATGGACTTCTACACGCCTAGGTCTTGTGCTTACTAAATACTAGTGGTTCGCCCCGAACTGAGACCTCGCGATATCCCATAATTCCCAAAAGTTTTAATTATATATTGTAATAATTAACTTTTAATATTAGACGCAATAAAAAAAAAATAGTTGACATAAAACTGTTTTACTGACACAGCGCCATCTATTAGCATTATAGTGAAGCTATTAGCTTCACAATTACTAATAGATGGCGCATTAAAATTAAATAATTTCGTTTCTTTATAACATTTATCTAATTTTAGTATTTGTTGTTCAAGTACAGGATATAACTGAATTTTCAACCAAGTTTCACGTTCTAATATTCAGTAATTCAGAAGTTATAGGGCTCTGACAGACATTTAGACGGACACACTTCTCTGTCTAGTAGGCAAGCGCCCTAGTTGACTCAGAGAACTCGCTTCGCTCGTTCAATAAATATATCCAGCAGTTCCTTGCGACACGTCTGATGTCGTCAGTTAATCTTGTGGGTCGATCTGCCAATAATGGCGCTTTGAGGTGCAAGATCGCCACTCCAGCACCTTTGGAACGATAATTAATAATAATCATTAAATACAAATTGATAGCTCATCAAAGAAAAAAAGCATGCACTGATTGCAGGTCTGAAGTCCTGTCTTCGTGGGAAATCACCATAAGCCCATAACTTCATAAAGCTCTACACCACTACTATAATAAAATAAACGTGTCAAAGAGGAATGCAGTCCGTCCTTGACCCAATGCGGCACGATGCAGAGTATACACATGAGTCAAGTTGCATACAGTATCCTTTGTTTGATCTATTGGAATGGCTTTGCTGCTAATTCACAGAGTTAATAACAAAAGTCATCATAATAATATCCTCGTCGTTCTAAACGGACTTCCACGGTTGGACATAGGTAAGCCTTTTGTCCAGCGGGTGCCAACACGCTTAAGGACGTCCGTCCACCTAGTGGAATGTCCTCTACTGGTGGGCCTCCCGGTGCAAGGTAGCCATTCGAGCACCTTCCAACTTGCAGTCCCAACCTACAGTAGAGTCTGTTGACATGAGTAAATTGAAAAATTGGTTGTATCAACATTGTGAAATAGTCATCGATGATTCAAACAGTTTGATAAATAATTTATAAATTTAACTAAACATAAACTATTATAATTTGGAAAGGTAGAATAAATGGTAAAACTTATGACTTATTGAATAGACTTTCCCAGTGTCTATTAGTTCTTCGAGTCGTGTGTCCCCTCATAACCAGTTACCATCCATTGTCGTATTTACTCAAAATAAGTCAATATTCAGTTTCTCGGTATAAATAAAAATCAATGAACTGAAAAATTAATGACTGCAGAACAATTGCCCTTTTATGCGTAGTCAGAAATATTACCTGACTGAAACAAGTGTAAATTGAAAATAAACACCCCCAAAATGTGAGTGTGTGAGCAGGCCTATGTACCTGACATCCTGTTACCCAGTTTTCTGCTCCATCATCAGATCCATCTTGATCCTCAATCATCATTTATCTAACACCTACTCAATGAGACCATTCTTATGAGCCCAAACGTGCTATATCTGCTATAAGTTGCTGAGGAGTTGGGTACCCACAGATTACTTGATGTCGAGTATCAGCTCAAGGTTACCGTGCCTTGGAAATAATCCGAAGTGACAGTACACCAAACAAATCAATCGTAGCAGTGAAAGTGTGTAAAACCCTTTAATCGATTAGGAAATGAGCTGATAATTTTCAAACACCTCAACAGATCATTACAAATTATAGCTAAGACCCAACTCGATCACGTTAGCTTTCAAACAGAGAAAACCGCATCAAAATCGATTCATTCGTTAGCGATCTACGAGGTAACAGACAGGCACACAGATATACCCACAAGCCGATACCGAGTCCGTGAAAGATTGTTCTCATTTGTGGGAAGTTTTTGCCCGCGTTTTCGTCCGCGTGGAGTTAGGTTTTATCCCGCGGGAACCCCCTGTTTTTCCGGGATAAAAGGTTACAAAGCCTTTGCCACTCGCCAAGTTCTCAACTATACCCATACAAGAAATCAGATTGACCAGTTGCTTCTTTGCTGATTGAAGTATTGTCCTTCAAACCAACAATCAAACATACAAAGTGATCTTCTATGCATTTATTTACTTCTTTTATTTATATAAGACACACACACACAACAAAGTTTATCTAGTACATTATATTTGAAGATTAATTCAAAATAACTGCGACTCACGTAATTTGTAACAGCCCTAAGCTAGGTCTGTCTCTCAAAGCACCCAAGTCTTTGTTCTAAACTTAATGAGGGTTGATATGAAGACGAGCAGAACTATTAGGCTCTAAGAAACGAGACGTTGACAATAGAATACTGAATGAGGGCAAATTAAGATGATGGCGATTACAAAAAATTAAGCCAGAATAGTTTACTTAATAGTTAGTAGTTTAACGACCTATTGCAGCAATTCCTATATACATCTTTCTAACTATCGTTCTTTTCATAGAATAAGATGGGTTCATCACGTTGGCGGAAGTGACATAGGTACCTTTGAGAAAACAATGCCTTCAGGTTTCCTCAAAATATCTTTTTTCGTCTATTACTGTAACTCGTTTTATTCAGTACTATTTAGAGTTAAAAGTACATCAAATCATTCATTCACACCTCTACGTTGAGCGCTCTACGCCGTAAGCGCTCTACGTAAAATTCTTTTCTAACTATTCATTTGTTTTTACGTATGTACTTAGTTCGAATACCCATCAAAAAATCTGTATAAATTATTATCTCTGTATAATATGTCTTATATATATTTTTTATTTTATACTAACTTATCGGTCTAGTAGTTTTTCAGGAAAAAATGCTTTAAAAATTCCACAAACAACGTCTTGAGCGAAACACATTGTAGTACCGTCTCTGTTTCGTCGTAGGTAAAATATAGAAAAAAAAATTATAAAAAAAGGACTGAGTGAGTTAATAGACTTTTGAAAAAGTAGTTCACAATCTTTAACTTTCAAAGCGACTCCTCGAACAAAAACAACACCTACTGAGAAATTCTGAACTGAGAACATTGGCAAAGTTTGTATGAGCCTGATTTCGAATACCTAATAGCGTAGGAGCAAAAACTAGTTGTAGTTTATAGAAACTACAAGTAGTTTTCAATTTCAAAGTAAAGTAATTTTATAGTTATATATTTATCATTCACGTTAAGTTTGATTTTTCAAATCCCTATTTTATCCCCTGAAAGGTTAAATGTTCAAAAATTCTTTTTTTTTTTTTTATTTATTTATTTCAGGACGACCCACAGGTTACAATAAATTAAAAACTAAGAAAACTACAAGATGAAAAAAATATTATGAAGTAATGTACACCTACTTACAGGTAGCCACAACATGCTTAAAGTTTAGTACCTACTACTTGAGAAATGTTGAGCAAACAAATACACTACGAACAATTAAATAAAGTACCTACATAAAAATTACATAAAAATTAAGAAGAGGAAGAATATGAAGATAGAAAGTGACTTGATAATTTTTTTTTAAATTTAGAAAAACTATCGCCTGATATATCAATATCAACGACCTTGCTAATGTTGTTATAGGTTGTTAACATCCTCTTGACAGGTGCAGAAATACCTAGATTAGTTTTTGAAATATCAGCTTTGAATGGCAAAAAGTTTGTCTTCTTTCTTATCTTTCTTAGCTAATAATTCATAATAGCTGTCTGTATCAGCCCGATAAAAAAATTCCCTAAAGTTCGACTCTTTTTCAAGGTTTTTTCAATAATATAAATGAAAAGAAAAGTTAATTATTCCAATAAACTTTTCCAGAAACCGTACGAATAGTCTTCGAATTGGTGAACAAGTGTTATTGTAACATTTTAATTAAAAAAATAATGATGGCAAGTTACGTTTGTTGTTCCTAGTGTAGGTATTATTATTGCACCTAATATGCAAATCGTTCTCAGACTACTAATAATACAGCTATTGTAGTAACAGGCTTGCTCGACCGTTTCTGGACGGCCGCCAAAACGAAGAATGTACAATACTTCACGCTTAGCGAAAGTGCTCCCGATCAATAGCTTAGCCCTAACTTAACAGCTGATAATGACAACATTCGAGTTTCAGAGGCCCTAATATAACTTTACAAGTTAACTTGAATTAAACTAACGTGACATGAACCGTAAAGTGTCATTTATGCACGGACATAAACGTCGTGATTTTACATCCCCATAATTAGATTGTTATCTCCAAAGTAACATAGAATGTAGCGATTCTATTGCCACTTAATAAGCTGAACACACAAATAAAAGACTTGTAGTCACTCATAGGTATAACTTGTAATTAAATTTTTAGAGAATTGATAACAAGTTACAATAATACACGATACGGTGTACAGACAGAAGTGGTATAATAAGAACTAGGAAGCTCGGGTGGCTGTAGCTAGTTGAATGCCAAGAGAATATAATCACTCTGGTTGAATGAAAATGTTATGAACTGTCGCGCATGTCCTAAACGACAATTCTTAAAATTATATTCGAAATTTAAATAACGTCGAACACAAGGAAATATAATAGCCAGTCCTCTCGAAGAAACCGCCTGCCGTAAAACCACCGTGGATGACGGTTAATAGACGCTAATATGTACTAAATAAATGATTATATCCTTCGACCTACGAATAAAGACGTTTTAAAAGAATCCAAATTGAAAAACTTCAAAATGTCAAATCTATTTGTAGACTAAAGTTTACTTGGCGAGCGATGTTATGGCATGGTAATAGGCCCTCAGTGTCTCGTTATTACCAGTAACTTTTAATGTTGTTAAGGTTTTAAATAAACGACAGTCTTTAGTAGGTATATGTCAAATTATGATGTTTTCAGTAAACATAACTTAAATACTATACCGTCATAAATACATAACGTTAACTTGAAAAGTTATACTAGAGTATCAGGCCAAGGCACTTCTCATATTTTAACATAGATTAAGTAAGCTATAAGTTTTATTGTAACATTTTAATAAAGTATAGCTTTTTTATAGAACACGGTAAATAATATTACGTTTATGGATATAACTTTGTGAAATAAGAAAGTTTCCTCTTATTATGCAAATAGAGAGAACCCTTGTACCTTGTACTCAGTTGCGAGCCACAATTGTAGTTGAAATTTTTATGCATTTACGAGTATTATATTCAAATTAGTAGATATTCTCATTATAAGCTATGTACGAGTATACCTATAAAAGTAAAACAATGTATAAACTAATTTAATTGATTTTAATTCTTCACATTAATTAGTTGGATATGCAGCTAAAGCTTAACCCGCATTATTGTTTTTTTTTTATTTGGTTACAAGATATCCCAAGATACATTGTTGTGGAAAGTGGCTAGCTTATAATCATGGCTGTATTATATTTGTTTTGTATTGTCATTATCTGTTGTGTGTCTGAATCACACTATCACATCACATCACATCACACTAATATTATAAAAGCGAAAGTTTGTATGTGTGTGTGTATGTTTGTTACTCCTTCACGCCATAACGAATGAACCGATTTGGCTGAAATTTGGAATGAAGATAGTTCATACCCAGGATTAAAACATAGGCTACATTTTATCCCGGAAAATTACAGAGTTCCCATGGGAATTGAAAAACCTTGATCCACGCGGACGAAGTCGCGGGCATCGTCTAGTAAATAAATAAATCCCTTGACTGCGAACTCACCTGATGGTAAGTGACGATGTAGTCTAAGATGTTTACTATTGTTTAGAGGGATAATTTAACTATTTTGTTTTTATATTGTCCAAAATTTATAACGCGGAATAACAGCTGACGGTGTCGGATGTCGTAAAGCCAATAAATATAAAGTTTCTGATTAAAAATTAAGTATCAAAAATTTGCGCATTGCGGCAACTAAAGATCTAAAGAGTAATAAATTGTGTGTTCACAGATTTTCGTAGGAACTAGGAGTTTTTATCTCAGTGCGAGTTAGCGCTTATAGCGCATTGTGCGTGTGTAGATCAGTTTAATCGCTTGCGGCAGAGGTATCGGCAAATGAGTTTAACAGCTGAACAGAGCCAATGCTTCTAAAGCCCGTGCAAAATTATTACCTATTTTGGCATGCTTGTCAAAGAAAGCTAGGATAAATGGAGAAAAATATTTGTTAATTTGTTTTTTTTTTGTCAGAATTGAATTAGCAAAAAATTAAAAAAAACCACGTTAAATTAAAAACAGCATTGCTCAGTCACTGAGTATGTCCACTGGCTGGGCCAGGTAAAACCAGTTTTGTCTACTTGCAGCAAACGTGAGAAGCCGCTATCGGAAACGTATTTTTTCTTTTTTTAAAACTCTTCTTTTTGAAATTGACCAATGTTCTCCTCTACCCTCAAAACAAGGGAAAAGCTTGTGTTAATACTATGCATACGTCATTGCAACGGGTGGAGATCGAGTCGACCTTTCAGTTTTCAGTCTACACCTTTGACCGTTTAGGCTTAAAACTTACACTGAGATCTATAGAGCGTGCTCTGACTTAGCTCGGACTTAAGATTGAATTAAAACGACACACAAATATTCTCTGACATAAATCTAGGTCTCGTTTTATTCTGTCTTGAGTCTGAGCAAAGTGAGAGTGCGGTCAATAGATTTCAGCTTTGGAGTAGTGTTCCGATCACAGCACGGTTTTGGAAGCTTGGTATTTGTTCTGTTATTATTACCGGTAGGCTATTAAGACTTGGAGTAGCGTTCCGATCTCAGCACGGTTGTAGGGAGCTAGGTGTCTGTTCTGTCGTTAATCACGTGGCAGAGCTATCGGTAGGGTAGCTCCGGCACAGGCCAGGGGGCGCATGCGCGGTGGCGCAGCGCGCGCAGCCGGCCGGCTGTCAGGGCCCACTCCGCCGGCAAACCGATCCCGACGCACACGCGCGCCCCAGGTCCGCTACGCCGAGCAACGCCGGCCCTTTGCGGCCAGGAGCTCTGAACGGCGCCTCCACACACCAGGACATTCCACCCGGAGACACCACAGCGCCAGCGCCGGCGTTCGCACACAAGGCTCTGCGGACTAAAGGTACGACATCCCGTTCGTTCCCACTGCAAAGCCACATTTGTTAGAACCCCCCTATGTCGGCGTACTAGGGCTGCCGCAATACGGCAAGGTTTCAATATTTCGTCAATCCAATCAATTGCCTAATTAAACATGTAACATACCCTTATCTTACGGCTTCGCGATTACTTTGTCTGACTACGAAACGGCAAGTCTCTTTTGATTTCCCTTTCTCTACATAGTTTCGTCATCATTGCTTTAACTGCAATTACAAAGAAATAGATAATGGATACATTAACTTATCTTAATTCACCTGAAATTTTTATTAGAGTACGCGTGACTAGAATTTTGTAATAATTGAAATGAATATAATTCACGCAAGTTTAAAGTTTTCACCTAAAATAGGTAAGTACCTCTCTAATAACATAATAACTAGTACTGAAATTTCCATATTGGCAACTGATAATTAATAAATCTTTTGTGTTCATCGATTAAGTCTAGACCGGCACTACTGACAGGTATGTTGTCTTCAGCTCCAACGTATTTAATAATAATTTCAGCCACCATTTCCATGTCTTTCAGTGAACTTTCTTTTACACTTCACGGGTAAAGTTGCCAGTCAGACGCCTTAAACAGCTTTGTGATCAACACGCAACATCGCGAGTAGTTTATTATACTCCAATTAACCCTAATGAGATGCTTTCCGTACTTTCAAAACATCCTTAGTCCTAACTTTGTGCTTTTTTCCTCACAGAGATGTTTCGAAGTGGTTTATTGTGTTAACGAACTGTACCTACACTCCGACAGCTGTCGTTAATTATTTTTCCTGAAAAGTGTTTTCAACGTTTTTGTTGCTTTTTAACCGATTTCAAAAAAAGAAAGATTTTCACAGCAAGCTCGGGCTAATGTCGCTGATCGTTTTCAACGTTTCTATTTAAGTCCGCCCGACTTCAACGTACGTGTACAAATAAAATAAAATTATTTTATAGTGACGTTTGAAGTAGGTTTTTTAAAAAGAATTTTTGATATTGTCGTAAAATGTATTATGTTTTTTTTTACTCTCAGATTTGAGAATTAAGTGAAAAAATTAAAAAATATTTTCACGACCATAATCAATTTCTTCGGGTTTTTATTAATTTTTACTTTTTTTAATGTCTCCCAAGGTAGCTTACTGGAGTAAAACATAATTTGGTAATGAGGTAATTTTTAATTTTTTTTTTTTATTATTTAGGGTTCCATAGAAATTTAAAGGGCCCTTATAATTCGTCTAGTCTGTACCTATGTAATTTTTTTAAAGAAATCAATATAACAACGCCTGTCTGCGGTCTACTTCTGCCCAACATATCATTGTCTGCTTTGAATATCGGCATTGCAGTAAAACGAAACTTACTTAATACGTTATACAAAAGCAGCAAATAGGTATATAAGCGTATGAAAACTTTTTGAAAATGTAACTGCTTAGTTTCTTGCCTACTCTTCTCAGCAGAATCTGCTTTTCAAACCGATGGTAGAGCCTTAACTTTCTATAAGGGCTACAAGTTGGCCTATAGGTTTTGAAATCTTCTTGGTGCAGTGGTAACCTGTATGGTCTTATAAGTGGAAGGTCTATGGTTCAGTTCCTGACAGGGGCAATTTGGACTGCGGGGAGACTTTGGTTTTGGCCAAGCCATGCCACGAAGCGTTCCGGTACGACGCTGCGAATAGATAGGATACTTTAATGAAATTGCTAAGATATATTTTCCACTTACCACCAGGCACAGTTTCAGTCAAGAGCTAACTTGTCGTCAATTATCCTGCATAGCAGGGAATAAATAAAATAGTCAAGTAATTGCAATACAAAAAACTGGTCTACTTACTTATAATTATTTTCCGTGTAAGTGCAAAAATTACTAAAATCTATTGCTTATTAATAATATAAAAAATACTGTTGCCAGGATAAATCCTCGCACACCAAGTTTATAATAATTATAATGTCCTCCCGACCGAATCCTGCCACGGCGACCAATCTCCACAGAGATTAACCAACTTCGGTCTAGTACGGAGAATTGCTTGATAGAAAAACCCAATACATTTTTTGGCCCGACCCGGGAATCGAACACGGTACCTCAGTCGAACTTGCTGACCATTAGACCAACGAGGCAGTTAGGTTAGGAGGTCTGACACCAAGTTTATATTGTACCTATGACTATACACTATCAATTTATATAAAAAAAATTGAAAATCCGTCTAAGTGCAATTTTAGTGTTACCAGCTATTGAACATTCGGGTTCGGGTTTAAGATATTTATTGTTTCATAAAGAATTACATATTCACTTAAATGAAACTTACAGGCTAAGTTGCTAACATACAAAAATAACATCTTAGAGTGCATAATAAGATTAACTAATGAAAATATGAAAAGATATTACATAAAAAGCTTACAATTCTAAAATAATATTTTTAAAATATGACATTTTGTGGGTAGATTCGTGGTATATTGCATTAAAATTTCACCGATTGTTAACACCATTGTTAACAAATACAATTTCATTTGATATAAAATGAACTTCCTTTCATGAATGGCCTGAAGTTCTTTGACACTGTCACGTCCGTACACAAAATTGAATAATAGAAGCTGAGGTGAACAGCGACAATGCAATTTTATTGTTGGGATAAAAATTAATCTCTCAACTATTGCACTGGCTTTTTTTTTTTTTTTTAAAGAACCACTCGGCATCTATTCAACACTTGTATTGATCTCAAGTTCAAAACCGCTCTAACAAAGCCAAAGCTTAATCTTTAGCTCCTATTGTCACAACACAATATACATATTAAATTTTTAACAACGTTGCAGCGTTTATAATTCTACCGGTGTATAACGGCATACATATTACGTAAAGACAATAATTATAATTGGAAATCGTTGAATAATAGTACATTATGGTAGAACAGAACAAAGCTGCACTAAACCCCCAATAGAGAGACAAACGGACAGACGGACCGAATTGACGAAACAATAAGGGTTCCTTGTAGTTTTACTACGGAACCCTTTAGGGTCACACACACACACACACACACACACATCACACTTATACTTTTTCTTAGCTTCTTTAGAACTCTGCTATTTATGAACAGTGATAACTTGTTTCCATCATCATTTTATCAAGCATACTGATCACGTTCATCTTAGGCTAGCTATTTTACAAAACTTACTTCAGACGTTGCCAAATGCTTTGAATTTTACGGAACATGCTTAGCCCGGAACCTTTTGTATGTCTGCCAACTTCTGCACTTTGGTCTTTCAATTTAGTAAAAATATCTACAAGATCTTCAAGCAAGCATCGTTAATAGCTTAGTGGTTAAGATAACAGTCTCCTTTTGAGGGTCCGGAGATTAAATTTCAGGACTTTTTGGACTTATTTTTAATTTTGTGGGGATTAAAATAATCGTGAAAAAAAAAACTTCGTGAGGTAATTAGCAAGCCTGAGAGTTCTTAATAATATACTCAAGTTGTGTGAAGTCTGCTGCGCCTGAAGATTCACTTGACGATTCAAAAGCACTTTGTAAAAGATTATTTGAATAAAAAACTTTCGATTCTATTCTACTTAATTTTATTTAAAACTAGCTTTGGCTCGCGGCTCCGCTCACGTTAAGTTAGATTTTTCAAACCCCTATTTTACCGCCTGAGGAGTTGAATTTTCGAGAATCCTTAGCGGATGCCTGGGTCATAACAGCTATCTGTTTGTCATATTTCAGCCCGATGCGTCCAGTGGTTTGAGCTTTGCGTTGATAGATCAGTCAGTCGCCTTTGCCTTTTATATATTTAGAAAAACATGTACATATTTCGTATTTTGTTCACTTTCCCCTTGTAATTTGTTTCTGAACAGCTAAAACAGACCGATCGCCTCGAACGCACTTGTCTTGACTTCTCCTGTTAAATGCTAATTTGTGAGAAGTTGTGAAACTTTCAGATTATGTAACTAATCTTTGATTGACTGCTTGGATTCCTAGAACTGATCCGAGTTCACAGCCGCAGTAATTAAACAGAAACTTTAGATGTAAACATCCGTCAGAACGTAGGATGCTATGTTTCTACAGATTTAGGATAGCTTGAAATGTACCTACTAATTTGCAAGTTTACTAAAGTACCGGCCAGTTATAATAATTTATCTAATCCAAAATCTACGGATTGGAGATCGAAAATTTAATCCAGATAATTTGGTACGGTGGGCCTATAATAATAAATAATCAATCTATTATTATATGCAATCTTTTTAACAAGTAATTAGCAAACACCCTACATACCATGTTACCTAATACCTGGATTAAATTCGACCTTCAACTTATAATTCTACCTTAACGTACTGATTTCGGTGACTTATTTTTCCACGTCTATGTACACTGTAATTTAGATTTACTTTGTAAGCCTATTTGAAAATGTTCTTGGAGACTAAATTATCTATAGATAATTAATTTCATAAGAATATTCATTTAGCATGAAGGCAGTTATTAAATTAATTTTTGTCAAATATAGCACACAAGAAACGTTAATATTATACAAGTCTGACGTGCCGTCAAAAGTTTTGCCTTTTTCAACGTGAAAAGCTCTTTGCGAGTTGAAAGGGATTTGCATTCCAAAGCTTTTGTTCTCACTTACTGACCTTCTTAAATATTTACGACTTTTCTTACTCGACGTTAAAGAGAAGAGCCAAGAATACAATAGCTTGCATTTTATATAGGTTATATTTCAGACTAATCCAACATCCCAATGTAACTATATATATAAGCCGTGAGAGCCTAGTGATTAAGACCACAGTCCTCTTTTCGGGAGGTCCAAAGTTTGAAACCCAAGCCTTTCGAATTAATTTTATATGATGTTCTCAAAGAGAGGTAAAGTCTTAGGAATATGGCTTAAAGCCATTTAGCGACGAGACTCGTTCCCTATAGTGAGCCGGTGATGGGTCGAAATGATGAGAATAATGAATATCCTTAGCTTAATTAGGATAGCACGCAGGATTCCTCACGATGGTTTCCTTCATCGTTAAAGCAAGCGATACTTAATTACTTATAATATTAAATACTGGCTTATGCCTGCGACTTCATCTGCGTTGAGTTAGTTTCTAGGATTCCGGACCCGAAGGGTAACCAACGGGACCCTATTACTAAACCTCCGCTGTCGGTCCGTCCGTCCGTCTGTCAACGGGCTGTATCTCATGATCCGTAATAGGTAGACAGTTGATTTTTTGATGATAGTCGATTTTCAGAGAACTTGTAGGTATTTCGCCGCTAATACAACAAATAATAAAAATAAATTAAAAATTAAAGAGGAGCCCTCTTTAATTTTTAACCCCCTACTAAAAAAGTGTTTTTCGGGCTTTTTTTGGTATGGAACTCTTCGTATACGAGTCTGACTTGCATTTGACCGGTTATTAAAAATACTCCAGGGACCCTCCGTTTTCCTGGGAAAAGGAACTGTCACGCTCCAAGATTTCAACTATAGGTAGTAGGTACCCATGCAAAAAATCACGTCGATCCATTGCTCCGTTGCGTGATTGAAGGAAAAATCAACGAAAAACATACATTCGCATTTATAATATTACCTGCTAAGGATTTACGAAAATAATATGTTAAAAGTGCGTTAACTTAATATCGTGGTAGTGTGCCATCGTTAACAACGACCTTCAGCCGCGGTCATAGAGAAAAACGTGACCACCACCACGTGATGAAAGAAAGATTAACAATAATTACTGGGTTCGAGGAAATTCACTAAGTACTTCAGGTGAAATCCAAAAGGTTCAGAGTAAATAAAGTTTATTAATGGAGTAGTAACAGTCTGTTTTTACTCTTAGCCTATATAATCTTAATAGTCTATTTATTTAATAAAAAAAAAAAAACAAAATGTATTACCACATTGAAAGAACTGTTGAATTATCTCGACAATCAAAACGTTATGGGCTTTCAGAGACAGGCTTTACGTAAATAATAAGATGATTTATAATGTTTTAAACTTTTAAAGTTTTTTAAAGTTTTGTATAATATGTTTTAGCATTTTCACGCAACTTCGCTCACGTTAAGCTCGATTTTCAAACCTCTATTGCACCCCTTAGGATTGAATTTTCAAAAATCCTTTCTATTATAAGCGGATGCCTACGTCATAATAGCTGTCTGTATGACTTTCAGCCCGATCCGACCTATGACTTGTGCGTTCATAGATCAGTCAGTCTATCAATCAGTCACTTTTTTCCTTTATATCTTAAGATTAAGATTTGAGTGCACGAATATTATGTATGTATAATTTATAAAAGCATGTCTTGCAACAGAGTGAATATAAACAATGAATGTTAAACTCGTAGTTCACTCGGGTTCACACGCTAACTTTTCACGCGATACACTTCTTTGGCTTGATCGAAAAATTACGTGTCAGAAATATAATACTAATTTTTGATTAGAATATTTTAACCTGTTGATATGAGATATTTTATTCGTATACTAGCTTTAACCCGCGGCTTCGCTCACGTTAGGTTCGATTTTTTAACCCCCTATTTAACCCTCTTGGGGTTGAAATTTTCCAAAATCCTTTCTTAGCGGATGTCTACGTCCTAACAGCTACCTGTGTGCCAAATTTCAGCTCGATCGGTCCAGTGGTTAGAGCTGTGCGTTGATAGATCAGTCAGTCAGTCAGTCAGTCAGTCAGTCAATCAGTCAATCAGTCACCTTTGCCTTTTATATATTTAGATTTGCCGTCTAAAATATTTCTTCACGGTTACAAAGTAGGTATGCAATGTTATTTTATTTATGATAATATAAAAGCTGATACATTTAATAAATATTTTATTTATATTCGAGAAATTGTTTTCAAAAATCAAAAAATAACATGCACCTTCGCGCACGCATTTCCCGCGTCAGCCTTGTAGTTAGAAAAGTATGTAGTAGTAGTTTTTAAGTATTATACATTTTTGGGATGAAATGTGACAGGATTTATTTATTGCAATCAATCAATTATTCAAAGCTGAAAATATTATGTTCAGAATTAGTAACAAACTGGTTCTGAGCAAAGCATTTTCAGCTTTCTCATAAACAAAATCTAACGTTTGTTTTACCCACTTCAGACTAACGAACAGTACCTACCTAATGAATATGTAAAACACGAAAAAAGTACATTAAACCCTCAGTCCTATATACTCGTATTATCCGTCATTTTATCGATTTGATAGTGTGAAATTAACTATGCAGACCAAAGTTACCCGTTATATCCACTTGAAACTTTCATCATACTAGCAAAGCCGTATAGTTACCTAAGAAGTTAGGTAAGAAACTACTACAAATTCTAAATTAATTTATCTCAACTGAAATTAATCAACCTTAGCATGCAAATTGATTTATCAATCAGACGTTAAGGTAGGCATCTTGATGGTATAATTGATGTATTGAGATTCATCATCATCATCAGCAGCAACCCATCATCAATGGCTAAGCACTACGAGTTGGCAGACGTCTTCACACACCTTTGAGAAAATTGTTCAGAACTCTCAGGCATGCAGATTTCCTTCACCGTTGAAGCATGTGATATTCAATTTCTTAAACGCACATATACTCATAATTCAGGAAAATCAATATTGTTGAAATTATAAACAAGCAATTAATCTCCTGCAACATTTATACATTTCATGAGACGATTGTTAAAAGTTGTTGCCAAGTAAAAGTTTGTATAGCAAATAGCATTATAAATTGTAGAGCGGACTAATGAGAAAAGTTTTTGTTGAGTTTAGATATTTATTAAGTAGAGTAAATAGAAACACTTATCTACTTATTCATTTAAGTTCTCTATCATTCCGACAGATTAAATAAAACAAAAAACTTCCAAATTTTGATTGCTTAACTATAAATAATCAAGCGCTTAAACAATCAGATACAGAAAAATATCTTGGGCTATTTTTGGATTCAAAATTATCATGGCGACCTCATTTAGACTACTTGCAGTCAAAAATTTCATCTTTGACTGGATCTTTACGTAGATCTACGCGATGTATACCACACAAAGTACGAAATCTAATTTATAATTCACTAGCTAAGCCTATATTAGAATATTTAATAGAAATATGGGGATGTGCGTATAAAACTAATCTGAAAGATCTTCAAATATCTCAAAATAAATTAATAAAAACCTTGTTCCAGCTAGATTACCGATTTCCATCTAAAGAACTTTATAAGAAAACTGATATCTTATCTATTAGCCAATTATATAAGTACAAGACATGTATTCTAGTTAGAAAAATACTTTCAAAATCTATAAACACACAAATCACAATAAAAAATAAATCATATACATATTTTGCACGGAATAAAAATAAACTGCAAGTACCTAAAGCTAGAACAAAAACATATGGTGCGAAAACTATACAATTTGAGGGAGCACTATTATATAATAGTCTGCCTCAAGAGATTGTGGCACAAAAGTCTTTTCTAACTTTCAAAAAAAAACTTAGAGTGCACATTCAAAAAAATTATGTTTAATGTTTTATTGTTAGCAGTCACCATTTTTTGTTTTTTTTAATGTTTTTGTAATTTTATATAAATTTTAGTTTTAAGTTCTCTATAAGTGAGCAAAATGTTCTTTGGAGAATAAATTTCTTTAAACCTAGATTAAAAAATAGATAAAAATAACCTCTTCATTTCCCACACTAGGTAACTCACTCTTTAAAAAACTTTTCTCACTTTCGGTACGACGCGACGCCGCGTAGATACCGATTTGGGGTAAGAGTTTAATTGAACCACCATATCTCTTTCAAGTTCGCAGTTTCAAGTCTTGAATTTATCTTAGACTGCACTTAACACCAGATCAGATCCCAAACTTGTCATCTAATAAGTAGGTATATAAAAAATATTGGACATCCAAAGTAGGTCTTCCATCGGCGCATATTCGATTCTATCATTATTATATAGCATCAGCTCAAGATTCCCTTCGAGAAAGATTTAAAGAGATAGGCATTCTTACAGTAGCTTCACAATATATTTATAACAACATAATATTTGTCAGACAAAACATTTTGAGTTACAAAAAAAAGGGTGATTTGTCCGATAGACCAAGTAGAAATCCAAATAGGCTCATGTTTCCTGGGCTGCGCCTCAAGAGGGTCCAAAAGACATTTGTGAGAATGGGCGTGACGTTTTACAATAAAATTCCACAGTCAATCTTAGACTTGCCTCTACACAAGTTTAAGAAATCAATTAAATCTACTCTCATGAAAAAAGCATATTATACAATTGAAGACTATGTAAATGATAAAAAAGCGTGGATATAATTCGCTCCAGTGATTCATAAGACAGTAATAACTATCCTGTGTTCAATAACAATTGTAAAATTTTTATTTTTTTTTGTAAGAGCAACCGCCGAGTTTCTTGCTGGCTCTTATCGGCAGGAAAGGCATTCCGAACCAGTGGTAGATTCATTAACGATTCAAAAGTGCTTGTAAAAGTTTATTTGAATAAAAAATATTTCTATTCTATTCTATTCTATTCAAGCTTACCTTGGAAATAATCCGAAGTAACAGTACTTACACCAAATTTCAAATCAGTCGCACCAATGAAAGTTTTTAATCAAGTAGGAAATGAGCTGATGATCTTCAAACGCCTGAGCAAGATCTTCATAAATTATAGCTAAGATTCATGACAAACCCGCATCAAAATCGGTCCATTCGTTGGGGAGTTACGAGGGAACTGTCAGACACACAGTTACACAGATCCACAGATATGCATGTCAAACTTATAAGTTATAACACCTCTCTTTTCCCGTCGGGGGTTAAAAAGACAGACCAAAAATTACATGAATTAAACGCAGACGAAGTTGCGAGTGATTGCTGGTTTTTATGTAAACCTCAATTTAATTTCCCCGATTTTCAATCGCACCACTTGACATTTTCAATGTACAGGGTTAAACGAAGGTTAAAAGCTTTTTGTATAGTGTTCGTTAGTAACCAGCAACTATCCGGTGAATGGGAGTATGTTTTAATTGAGGTTTAAAATGAAGTTAAATGCTCGGTCTCTATATGCATATGCTCGACTTTTTTCGTTTTTTTTTTTGCTTTAGTTAATTTTTTTTTAATAAAATTACGAACGTAACTTAAATAAACATTTAGGGGCGATTTTACCAAAGTAAAATAAGTCCCCTAAACTGCTGCGAACGTCTTTTGAGTTTTGGAAAACACCTATACCTACTTACTTATTATATTATACTTACTATTACTTATACGGTACTTTTATATTAAGTCTGTGAGTATTAATAAAAAGAGCTACTTTTTTTTTATTCGATGACAAGATAGCCCATGACTGCGATCTCACCTGATGGTAAGTGATGATGCAGTCTAAGATGGTAGCGGGCTAACTTGGAAGAGGTATAGCAGTGTAAATTCAACCCATACCCCTAATCGGTTTCTACACGCCATCGCATCGTGCCGGAACGCTAAATCACTTGGCGGCACGTCGTAGACGGTAGGGTGGTAACTAGCCACGGCCAAAGCCTCCCACCAGACTAGTACTTTTTAAAGTCCACACTTTGATATTAAAGTCTGTTTTAACAGTTTAGTAAACATTTTACTTCTTATTGGAATTAAAACATTCAACTTTAAATTAGAGTAGATTAGGAAATCGGCCATTTTAGGTACTTTTACTCATAGATGGATTTATTTGAAATTTTTATTACATAGACATTTGAATAAAAAATATTAATCGTTTCATTATGCTTCGTACTCGTTATTCTCTATTCGTAGATTATGGAAAGAAGTTTTTTTGTCTGAAGCTTGCGCTTAACGTTGGTAAAACCTGAAAAATGTATCCATAAATGATTTCTCTAAGAACTTTTAAATCCAGACCATAAAGTACCTTTGAATTTGCAATAGATTCATCGGTCTATTGTGAACTCATCCGCTTATTTCCTAGGCTTGAACGCAATAACAAAGGTTTTCATAGAAAGCTTTAAATTCAAATTTTTAGAATGACCTTGCCGAGATAAACTGAAATATTTTGTGGCACAATATTTTTCCCCTTTCATACTAGTAAAATAAAGAATTTTCATGCAAGTTTCAGTTTCAGGCGATCTCGTTTGCGCACTTCTCAGTGGTCAGTACCAACAGCCTTATAAGTAGGAGGCTCGGAGTTTGTTTCCTGGCTCGAAAATTATCTCTAATTTTGAGTTTTTTTTTATTTCCAGATTGTGTCTGCTTTGGTCTCGTAAGAAACTTTGGCCTAAGTGAAACTGAATAAGAAGTGTTGCTTTTAGACTTAAGATTTAATTAAAAAAGCAAATTGTTAAAAAAGAACTCGCTGCGTTAAAATATCAACTGAATATTTAAAAAGAACTGATAAGTTTTTCTATTGAGAACGCCGTAGGTACAAACGATTTTGAGGTTATGTCGCTCCTTTGAGTAGATATTAAGTGTCACTCTCACAATTAAGATGGTTCTAATGACACTTCATATGCTAAAATCCGTCAAATCAGTGAGATTACAAAACGTGCCAAAGAAATAGACATACATACCTACTTACGCTTGAAAAACATTACTCCCCTTCGGTAGTCGGCTAAAAATTGATATGCTCCTTCCAAGTTATTCTATTTTATATCGCAACGTTATATACTTATTTGAAGTTGTAGTCGAAAGCGGACATGACATCGGATATAATAAAAGATAACGGGTTCACATTTATCCAATAAGAATAGTCCAGTCAAGCGATCCATTTCACCACTAAATTGCTGCGGCAATCACAATTTTATTTTAGAAGATAGCTACAATGGTATACTGATTCAGTTCTTTTTAGTAAAAATAAATAAATCATACAAACTATATTACCAAACTGCGTCTCATAATGAGAAAAAAAAATGGTATTCGAAAGTTGCAAAAGTCAGTTCTTTGTAATAATCCTGATTTATTCACTTTGAATGACATGATTGGAGTTAAAGAAAGTTGTAGTATAAGACATTTTCACTAAGAAAAATATTATTTTATACAGAGAGATAGAGCGTGACGAGTGGAAAACGCTTATCATTATTAGGAAAAGAGGGTAATGGAAAGTGAAAATGGCTAGTTGTCATCGATTGGTATTGCCTGTCGGCCACACTCCACTGCAGTGTTCTGTGCTGGTGCTGTCAAGGGCAGCGCATTGTTCGATTCACACGCAAATTGTGTCAGGGAGACATGGCCAATTAAACACTTGATATTAATTTTACAATTCAATCTGCTATTATTACTAGGAAAGCCTAGAATTTAAACGCTCAACAAACTAATTTTTTAGACTCAAGTAAGTAGTAAATCATCGTTTTCGTCAACTGATAGATGCCAACTTTGAGACATCTATTCCTTTGTAGAGATTTCGACCAAAATTATATTTACGTTATTATTTGATGGTGCATCGGGCTAAAACTTCGAAACACTTTGTATAGTTTTCAAGTACAAAAGTGATGCTGAATTAGTACATAAATCATTCGTGCTTTTATATTACCTACTATGGAAGTAAGTAGTATGAACTGCAGGCACGCGTAATGATAGTAACATATTATCACGTCATAACGTTTAACTTGAAAACAAAAAAGATGTAACTTTGGTCTTTCTAACTACGTACATACTTAACTTCGAAATCTTTTTACTAGTTTTCTATGAAGTAGGTATGCCATAACTATTTCTGATGCTAATCCCTTATAGTATAGATTTAATTTTTATAGTACGAGTATCGATTTTTCCAATCTCTTTTGTCGATTAAACAGTTATACAAAAACTTATAGAGCAAGAAATCGTTAAAAGAATAGAACGGCATTGACAATAATGGATTAGTATTCATTGAAAAATTTTAAAAATTTGATTCCAACTTTTTTGTGAAGGAAACAGGCGGCTGGCGGCATCAGATTTTTCCGTGCCAACACTTTTGTCCAAACGCTATTCAAACTGCTAAAAGTAGCAGGAAAAAGAAAAGTAAAATTTTTATTGAAGAGGGCTCGATGGAAAGTTAAAAAAACTGGCGTTTATCGATCGTTAAGAGACCATTGATACTGCAGTAAATGTTCTAAAGTTATTGAATAAATTATAGTATAGGCCTTTAATATTAATATTAAAAATACGAAAGTGAAAATGAAGTAACGGAGCAACGGATCGACTTCATATTTTCATGGGCATAGTTGAGTTGTTTTTATCTCGGAAAAAACAAAGTTCCCGCGGGATTTTTATAAAACTCTACCGTACGTGGACGAACTCGCAAGCAAATGAGAATTAAATTTTTTAGTATGTAAAAAAAATTTGCTACAACAAATAATTCATCTTCAAGCTTTAAAAAGAAAATTTTAAATAAAATTTTACTAATCTACAATATCTTGATCACACTGTTTTTTTATGTCTCTACTATTGAGACGCCTCTGTCCTCCGATATATGTCGGAGTTATTGTTAGGCTTTTTGTATGTTTATTATTAATTTTTTTGTTGCGTGTCTTGTAATGTAGTTTTATGTTACATTTTTCGTCTGCAATGCTTAGGAACAATACACGAGCGGTTCATATTTATTTTCAATAATATAGGTATGACATTGCATCTTTACTGCGTTTTCACTGCTTTTGTCGCAATTCTTGTAAAGAATTCGAGAAGCAGCTCTCTCGTCTTATTATTTTGTAATAAGGCTGGAATTGAGTCCCTGCACAAATTCATCTGTATTTGTTGGAGAAGGTCCTCTCTTGCTCGACTGTGCTGCGGACAGTCTATAATAATTAGATGGAGGACTGTTTCTTCAATGTTTCTCTTACTTAAGTTGTCCTTGTAAGCTTAAAAGCACGTCCTTCATATGTTTAAGTTTAAGTTTCGATACAAAATACATAAGTCATCCAACCACAGGTCTTTAAAAGAGCTTCAAATGTTTTCACTGGGACTGGGAAGTCATCGATCGTTGTCAGTTGTTGGCAGTCGGCGCCCGGACAATGCAGTGCTGCATCAAGGGCGCCGCACTCGGCTATCGGATTCGTGCAAATTGTATAAACTTTGCTTGAGCCTTCTCTCAAGAATGTTTTTTTTTTTCAATCTTTATTATTCACGACATCACATTAGAAACCTCTAAAATTATCAGTGTTTCTCTACTATACTATGCATGTATTATGCATATAAACCTTCCTCTTGAATGAAAACCTATCTATTAAAAAAAACCGTTTAAAGATCTAAGGATACATAGAGACAGACAGACAGCGGGAAGCGACTTTGTTTTATATGTAGTGATAATTCTCGCGACTTCGTCCGCGTGGAAAAAGTTTAGAGTGTCTTGCTACTATCCGCGAGAAATTATGTCCTCTATCTCCGATAATATTTAGTAGATCTTCACCAAAATTAGACAAAATATTTACTATTACACATTTTATGATAAAAAAAGATTTATCAAATTCAGGTTAGATTAGACGAAGTTATGGAAAAAAATCAACAAAACTTTCATCCCCTATCCCGAGGGTAAACCTTATTTTTAATCAGTATCAAAAGTATTTTATATATAGACTTGGAGTATCAGCTACCACTATACCAAATTTAATTCAAATCCGTTCAGTAGTTTTTGCGTGATGCGCGCACAGACAGTCAGACAGACAAAAAATTCAAAAAAAATTTTAGGCAAGTGGTAGCTATTTTATTTTATTTAAAACCTTGATACCTACTCGCTTAAGTTATGTTGTAAGGCAATAATTTATCTCTCTGAGAATGCATTTTAGATTCAGGATTGCAATGCTTGTCAACTTGTCAACGGTATATCACTTACACACCTTCGTGAGACAGTTTTCCGCTAACTAAATTAATTTCGCTTGGTACAGTTATCTTTCGTTATCTTTGTGTATATATTTTTCTATGATTGTATCCAGTGTCCTATTTTTGTTTATTCGATGACGAGTTAATCCTTGACTGCGATCTCACCTGATGGTAAGTGACGGGGTATGGCAGTGTACATTCAATCCATAGCCCTAATCTTTTTCTACACGCCATCGTGCCGGAACGCTAAATCGCTTGGCGGCACGTCCTTAACGGTAGGGTGGTAACTAGCCACGGATAAAGCCTCCCACCAGACTGATTATAGATATAGTAATCTAACTTAGTTTCATGCTCTATTTAAATAGTTCTTTTCAGTGCTTTCCAAAAGCCTATATTAAGTAAAAATTCTTTTTCATCAAATGTACCTAGGTATCTACGCCATAAGGTGTAACTATTCAATTGTAATCTTGTCTACCATAATCAACTCCTAAATATATTAGTCCCCACAATTGCAGTAAAGACATAAGTTATGATGCACGTGTGAATGGCAAATCACTTGAAAGTGCAATTTCGTTGAACACCGTAGCGCTACGGAGTGCTACGAAGTATTCAACGCGCTACAATACATGATTATCACGTCCACATTATTACGTGGCAAATTCACGTTGTATAATACTTCCATAATATTATGATTTTTAAAGTTAAGTAAAAATATATAAAAGGCTATGCCAGTTAAGTGTTCCTTTGTTGCTTAAAGCTTAAAAGGTGCTACGAAATGTACATTTTCCTGAGCTTCCGGTGATGTTTGCATGTTGCGTAAGTTCGCGTGCAGCTAAGTGTAAGTATAAACCTTGACCCGTGATGCAGTGGCAAGTAGTGTTTTGCATGGCACATGTTACAGCCCATATCTGACTAAAATAATATAAAGTTTATAATTATCGCTACAAAAAGCTTTCATTTTAAAACATTTTGAACAAACCTGACAAAGTTATACTGAGGATTGATTTAGAGTATAATTATTATTATAATGTGGTTTGCTTATCCACAACTGACATTTAACACAAAACATAAGTAAGGTCATACTTAAATGATTTTACCTTTATACCGTGACATGTTTCAAAGTACAGCTTTTACATAAAATATAGTATTCTAAATGGCTCATATCGATTTTACTATTACACAAATGCAAAGTTTACGGATTTATAGAATGTATCTGTAACTCTTTCTTTGCACTAGGAAATATTTATATCTACTTGTAAAAAAAAATCTATCTATTTGCTTTACCACGCGATTTTATCTGCGTTACGTTTTTTTATTTATTTATTCGATGACAAGATAGTCCTTTCTGCGATCTCACTTGATGGTAAGTGACGATGCTCTCTAAGATGGTAGTGGGCTAACTTGGAAGGCGTATGGCAGTGTAGATTCAACCCATACCCCTAGTTTCTAAGAAATCCAACGGAAAGCTTTTGTATGATCAGGGTAAAAGTATTCTGTATCCACTCTAAAAATTAGAGTGTAATAGTATGATCAATTTCATGTATTTCATGGAGGTCGGCCGCCGTGACCGGATTTGGTTGGGAGGACATTATTTTTTTTTATATAAAGAATTATTATTGTATTTACTAACTAGTTTTTTTTTCTAATAAGCTGTAACTTTTCTTGCAAAAAAAAAAAAATAAGTATTACTAACTACATAATATTTATAACACAAATTTAATTAATTTGCTCCTATGAACTGCAGGAGCGATCTCTATTTATTATATTTAATTTTGTACTTTTGAAAAAGATCTTTGTTTCAATGGACTGTTCAAGTACGTGACCAATTTTATATCATGTTTGTTTCAGAGATGGAAATCGTGCCCGAGGGGAAAAACTTCCGATTGGTAAGCGAAGACGAGCTCCCAGCGGTGGCCGATTTCTTAGTGCAGTATATACCTGAATCTCTAAAGGTATTACATACATTTAATGTTTTCTTTACAGTTAAATATTCAAAAGTAACGCAGCTATAGGTAGACTCCCCCTCCCACTAAGTAGACCAACGACATCAGACGAGTCGCAGGGAGCTACTGGATACAAGCAGTGCAAGATCAAGGCCTGTGGAACTCCATGCAAGAGACCTTTGTTCAGCAGTGGACGACTTCAATCGATAAAGAAGATTCCTTCATTTAAAAACAGATCGCTAATTTGTAAATTCTATTTTGTGATTCTTTGTAATTCTATTTCGGGGCACGGGGTTGTGAGAACTAGTACACATTCTTTCCCACGAATGTGCAAGTGTGCGCCATGGCTAAAAAGTATACTAATTACTTGCATATATTTTATTTTTCAAGTTTCATCAGACGATTCAAACATATCTAAACAACAAGGTGTGGGACTTCCATTTTTATGTAGCGAAAAATTGGCCCGAGGACCCAATCTGTCTACATTTTCCTGGATGCACCAGCACGGTAAAGTTTATTCTATTGTACTCGATTATTTAGGATATTGGCGTTTGCGTAAGCCTTCAAGCATATCATTGCGTTAGTTAAAGAACTTTGCCGAAAATTACGAAAAACATGATAAATAAATAATGAAATGGTTTATTTATTAAATTGACGTCTGTTTACAGACGTATTAGAATTCCCGATTTAAGTTAGAATACCTATGCCACACTAGAAAAGTGAAAAAAGTTGTTATAATATTCGAAATTCCATATCAATAGTCCTTGTTAATATTATGCGCTGCAACAGAGCTACGGATCGACATGATTTTTTGTATGGTAAGGACCTGGAGAGTGACATAGGATACTTTTTATCCCGGAAAATCAAAGAGTTTCCGTGGGATTTTAAAAACTAAATCCACGCGCGATCATCAGCTAGTAATCATCTAAAAACAAAAACAGATCTATTTAACAATATTTTCAACATTTTAGGAAACTGTAACTTTTTGTGGAAATTCGAATTGAATATTCTACGTGGTGTCTACACGATCAATTTTTATATCAAGCTGAGGAGTTTGGATCTTTAATTCTAAGCTTAACGCCGATAGTTAAAATAAAGCAGTTCTTATTTTAATTTCCGACATAAGCCAAGGTTTTCTCGACTTCTCGAGCCGCGTAAACCGCATCAGTGCCCCCGCTGAAGAGCGGAGATGGCGCTAAGTAGCCTTCAGCATGAGTGTTACTTTTTATAAGATCTTCTTGGATCTTGCAATTTTAATTTAGCTTCCGGCTTCTTTTATATTGATAGCGTTACTAGGTCAAACTTTTTTTAAAAGAAAGTATGAGTTTTTTTCGCTCTCTTTTTTCTTGCGCTTTAGTTTAAAAACTTTTGCCTTTAATGCCCCTCCACCTGCGCCGTAACGCGTAAATTAACACGATAATGAAGGCATTACGCAGATGGGGCCAATATTTTACCGCGTTAAATGTGTTGAAACATTACTAATGACGTTAGACGCTAAGCGCTATAATCCATTTGACCGCAGCCGTTAACACTAACATTAATGCAGATGGAGCAGTAGCATTATACGAATTCGATAAACCCGTGGGAAGGTTAATTGAAAACCAATATTCAAGCTCATAATATTTCTGGTTGCATCGCCACCGAATTTGAAAAGTAGTTTTCGGCAATTAACTCCTCATCCACCACTTCCATAAGCTCTGATCTGATAAGAGCCTCAAAACAAAACACTAGCTTTTTCAGCAAGCAAAACCTTGGAGAGCAGAGTAATAATGAGCTTGGCTTAGCACTGTAGCCGTTCTTAAAAGAATCTTAACACTTTCAGCCCAACAGCCACCCTTACGAGAGCGTCACGATATTCTGTCCATCGGAGCGCGCGGAGCTAGTTGACTTGCTCACTTCCGAAGACATTCTATTGGATCTCACTCAACCGTTGTACCTGAACTTTACCCACGAGGCCATTGTCAACCGCTTGGAAAAGCACTATGAGGCCCACGACAAGATCACCGGAGATGTCTACGTGTGCGAGAAAACACCAGAAGACAGTACTGACGAGTAAGACGATCCAAATCTTTTGTGATACTATCTGAACTGCACTGAAATATAGCGTGATATAAGGTAGGTAGGCAACTACTCGTATAGAGCTGGTAAGAGGTCCGATACTGCAGTTCTTACTGCTGCATCATTCTTTCCACTTTGAAGCTTTAGAAAAAGAAATTTCCATTCGAATAAGAAATACCACACCATTGACAAGTTTTCTCTTAGCTATATACTTATAGCATATGTGTGAAATGCCCCATTTCTGCTGTTGCAGACTGCCATCGGACGTGGAGTTAGTTCGCCTGCAGCCGGAGCACATGAAGGCAGTTCACGACCTGTACCCAGCGAGCGACATCGAGTGCCGGGAGGTATTCGAGAAGTTGGTCGCCGAACTGCCTGCGTACGGCATCTTCGTCGAAGATCAACTCGCCGCCTGGATGGTGCAGTCCTACTACGGAGCCATGTTTTCTATGCAAACGAGACCTGAATTTCGTAGGAAAGGCTATGGGATCTTCTTAGCGAGGCGCCTCACCAAGGAGGTCGCCAGTAGAGGCTATAAGCCCTTCGTCGTGATTCGTCCGGAAAACGACGCCTCCCGTTCGCTTTACTCTAAGCTCGGCTTCGAGAAACGTTTCCGAACGGTTCGCGCCGTTTTGCGCCCTCGCTAACGCGTTAAAGTTGATCACTAGCAGATTTTATTTTTTTAAGACTTTTGAAAAAAATCAATTTAGCTTGCGATCTTTGATCGCTTAGGAAATTTTAGTAGTAGCTATAAGACGGAGCGACTAGGGCTTTCAATGTGTACGATACTGAGTTTCATTGTACTTACTTAACTATTGTTTGCAGCCAAGTTTTGTGTAAAACATTACCCAAAGTGAAAGTCTAGTCGCTCGCTGCGCTTTAGCGCCAGCCTAGTTACTGATCTCATTGACGCTAACTTGTCAGGAATTTTCAACCTTTTACTATTCCTACTGTTTTATTTAACATAGATTTATTCTTTCAGATGAGTACAAAATACCACAATAATTTAACGCTCAATTCTGTTTATTTTACTTTAGAAGATTAAGTTTTTATCGATCGGTGGACGTTGAAGGGACAACTTCTTGACACAGTTGGCCTCAAATATCTCATTTAGGCGAACGCTTCATTACCACTCGTTTATCGAGCGGAACTGTTCTATCTCATGGTTTATGAAATTTTGGGACCCGTTTTGACCTGTGTGATAGCTCTCTGTTATACGTATCATGAGATGCGTAGGTGTAAGTCGTTATAAGAAAATAGCATGAGAAAGAAAGTTGCCGGCTTAGCACTCGAGTTGCACAATTCTTCAAAAGATTCAAGCACCATTATTGTTCATCTGACGCTAGGAAATATGGTTCAATAAAAATATTAAGGACTATAATTATTTATGAAATTCATTGAGATTATTTTGAAGTAGAATCTGGTGGAACTATTATACAATTTCATTGTAGTATTGATAGATTTTGATAAACATCTTAATACGGGAAGAGTTAAAGATTTTATTTATTTTATACTTTTTTGATACTTGAAAAGATATAAAAGGCTGGAACACGAGTATTGAAAGTTGTTACGACGAGCATTTTATACATAGTAGGTACCGACTTATTTCCAAAAAAAAATCTTTCGCCTGTGGTAGAGACGTGACGCGTTAGATATGATATTTTTTGTTACTATAACCTTCGTAGGGACTTGTTTTTATTAAATAAAAAGAATATGGAATGATAATAAACTCAAGGATACCAATAAAAATTTGATACGAAATGTAGATAGGTAGGTATTTTAAAATGGGAAACTATTTTACAATTATAAAATATCGGCGTAGTTTATTTGTAATGTTTGTATCCAATATATTATTAATTATTATTATTATTATATCAGAGACATTGTTTAATTAAGTATATTGATTTAGTCATCGATTTTTTTACTGTAGTACATACTTATAATATTTAGTTATTGAGTACTTTTGTATGAGTGTGTACGCTTAATTTATATTATATTTACGTGGATTTGTCTTCCTAAAGACTGTGTATAGATAACAACATAGGAAAGGCTTGGGTAAAAGCAGACAAGTTTATGTGGGTAAAAATCTGGCCGTTAAAATAAAATAAAAAAAGTATATGTTAAAATACAAAAAAAATACTTATAATAATATAGGTATAGAAAAAAATTATGTTTCCTTCATATACTACGAACTCAAAAGCGATTTTTTATTAAAATAGCACACATTGCATGGATTAAAATAATTGGCATTTAATATCTTTGCTCAAAAAGAGCTTCCACGGTTCATTAAAAATTGAATGCGTCAAAATGCAAATGGCCAAAGTTAAGTACATTTAAAAAAAATATACCGTACTACTCATTCCTTATCGAAATAACAAAAACTATATCCTAGAATAATAATTATTACCAGTGTAATGATAACTATAATGTGCATTTATAAAATCATGTCAGACTTTAAATTAAGTAGGCGATAGCTTGAGGCGTTAAAGTACAAAAATAATATACTTAAGTAATATTCAATTGCTTAGTATTCTGTTGCATTGTTTCAGTTAGTGAAAGTTTTTAAATGCGAAAAATTATTGACATACCTACTCATAATTAGCTACTAATTTATTTTAAGAGGCATAACTTTATCGATTATAAAATATTTTAAGTAGGTACTTATTTTGAAAGAGGTCTTTGTAGATCAAAGATCGTTATATTATCTAATTCAGTTTAATAAATTAATAATAATGAATACCTAATCTCAATGTACTGACGTGTAAGCACTAACGAAGCGTTATTTTCATTTGTATTGTGCATTAAATGAGAGTGTTTTTTTTTTAATTTTACTAAAAAAGGGAGTGAGTGCGGTTGGTAGGGCTTCTATTCATCTTACTTATGTTTATCTTCAAATATTACGTAAGTATGTTTATGGTTATTTTCAAGTTACTTTTATGGTACGAACAGCCATCTGTCGTCTACTTAATTAAACACCTAAAAAAAATCATTATCAACATGCAAATCATGCTAAAGCTTTCCCACTTCCTACTAATCGGTAGGTACATACGATTTAAGTAGTTCGAAGCATTTCTCGAAAATTATTAATTGTAAGGACAGTTTTCTGAACACTTTCCCTTGCCTATAAACAATGAACATTCCGGGACACGTCTCCGTCCTTGACACTGCAGCTGACGCGGAAATTCGCGGTAGTTAGGTATGTATTGAAGAACGATATTGTAACATCCGCAGCTACACAAATAATGTAGTGTCCGTTCTGTATTGTTTATCACATTGACCTTGCAAAGGTATCATCAAAAAATTAATAAAAATTATATATTATAATGCTTGTTTTATTTAATTACCCACTAGCTTTTGCCCGCGACTTAGTCCGCGTTGAGTTAGATTTTTAAAAACCCGCGGGAACCCTCTCTTTTTCCGGGGTGAAAGTTTTTCTCAACTACACCTATGAAAAAAGTTACGGCAATCCGTTGCTGACTGATTGAAGGACAAATCAACAAACAAACACTTTCGCATTTATAATAATTATTTATTAGGGATATTACCTACTTCGATAGTAAGTATTTTAATCTATACATCTATACATACCTACCTATAAATAATAAATAAATAATTGAAATGTCTTTGTAATATCAAAATGTACCGATTTTGATGGGACTTTCGCTGGTAGATAGCTGATTTTTTCGGCTACTTTTTAACCGACTTTCGAAAAAGGAGGAGTAGGAGTTATGTTTTTCTCCCTATATACAGGGTGTCCCACGGCTATGCCACATGGAGGGGAAGTACCTTAAATATTGTAGATGGAACATTTTACTGAAAGAAGACTTCATTTTAATTTAAAAAACGATTTAAACTGCATTCATAGATTTTTTAATAATTGCCTGGTTGAACCGGGACTCGAACCCGCTATACGAGAAAAAAAATTAACCTGTATTTTTATCATACCGATCGGAAGGCTTCATCATAAGGATTATTTTTTGTTAAATAACATAGCATCAGAAATAAAAGGAAGACCATGAATTTTAGCCTTTGATGTAAAATTTTGTTCAGAAAAATGAAAAGCTGACATTGCAATGCTGACGCTGCAATTCGTAGCTCTGTTGCAGCGGGATTGAAGGACAAACCAATAAATCAACAAACAAACACACTTTCGCATTTATAGGTAATATAAGTAAGGATTAGTAAGGATAGTAAGGATCGGGAAATGATGCGTACTTCTCAAGTGGGTACTCATTAGTAATAGTTCATGTCAGTTGTATGTCGATACGCCAATGTCAGCTTTTCATTTTTCTGAACAAAATTTTACATCAAAGGCTAAAATTCATGGTCTTCCTTTTATTTCTCATGCTATGTTATTTAACAAAAAGTAATCCTTATGATGAAGCCTTCCGATCGGTATGATAAAGATACAGGTTAATTTTTTTTTCTCGTATAGCGGGTTCGAGTCCCGGTTCAACCAGGCAATTATTTAAAAATCTATGAATGCAGTTTAAATTGTTTTTTAAATTAAAATGAAGTCTTCTTTCAGTAAAATGTTCCATCTACTATATTTAAGGTACTTCCCCTCCATGTGGCATAGCCGTGGGACACCCTGTATAAGTATATCGATATCTTCGTGTTTTCTACACCGATTTGCGTAAATCTTTTTTGCTCCCATAAAAATTTTGGGTACCAACTCCTCAATCCTGACGCTGCAGAGGTACTGCCCCCCTAAACTGTGAGGATTTACGAACTGTCGATTATGAATAGTTATTGTAGGTACTAAGTAAGGACTAGGTATATCGTTGAATTCCAGGACCCAACTCCCAAACTGTGGGAATTTAGGAACTGTCGATTTTAAATTGAAGAAGCGGACGAAGTCGCGGGCGTCCGCTAATATGTATTATAAATGAAAAAGCCTATTTGTTATTTATTTGTTAGTTTGTCCTTCAATCATGTAGAAACGAAGCAACGAATCGAGGTAATTTTTTGCATGGGTATAGTCGAAGATCTGGAAAGTGATTTAACTAAGCTACTTTTTATCTCGGAAAATCAAAGAAAAAAAAGATTGATACTTATTTATCAGGTCACTGGCTGCTGGCAGCATTGTACTAAAATCTTTAAAAAATGGTAATACGTTATACGACTCATTTCATGGAATTAGGTAGAGCAAGGTCTTTGGGTAGAGCAGTACAGACTACAGAGCAACACATCCACAGATTACTCTAAACACATCGAATATAGTATCTGTGGATCTGTCCTCTAACACCCGTCTATTATCTGTGCCCGTGCCCAAAACAAAATCAAAGAGAATGTAATCACTCCGTTTTAAGAGGCGGAACTTCAAAGAAAAAAATTTCGAGACTTTGTTTTTATTTTAGCCAACTTCATAAAAGAAAAACAATACTACCAACCCATGTAATGAAGAAAGAATTGTCAAAGCTAAGGATGTAATGTATCGATAGATTTGTCTTATCGAGAATTAGATTTTATCGATATCGACAAAAACAGGGATGTGCAACCAAATCTATTGTTCTAAGATCAAGTTCAAAAGTTGCGTAAATAAAACAAGGATCAATATGAGTCTAGTATTTATTCATTTTTATTCACAATATTACAACTAGTTGAAACAAAATTAGTTACTTTAAATTGAATTCTTTCTTTCTTTCTAGAAGTTTTTTCAATGCAATAGCATCTTTTTATCTGCTAAGCAAAGTAAAGTATCACTGCAGTCTTCTTTTTATCCCATTCGATAGAATAGCAGATAAAAATAATCGTAGGTAGCACAGGTAGGTAGGCACTTTACCAGTTTGATACCATTGGAAAAAGCAAGAACTTCTCAGAACTTTTAACATTCATGCTGCAAACTTCACATTTTCTATAATCTTCCAAGATGGTTCACAAATTGAATTGAGGAATTAACGAATAAACAAATAAAAAATAACGTTCTTGTAAGAGAGTTTCTAGAGGCTGGAAACTCTCTTACAAGAACATTTAATTTCTTTGGGTTCAGCAACATGCCGAAACTAACGGGTGACGTCATATTGCCAACATAATTTATGTCAAAAAGGAGTTTTCTAAAAAGAGTTAATTCTTGGTTCGACTGGCTTCGCATTATGAAAAGTCATTAATCCAAAGAAAGAAAAAAATTGTTGTCATTTTTCAGTCAGTTGTCAGTATAATAAATAAGAGAAAAATATTTGTCAAACGTTTTAAATAAATATTAATTCTATAAATAATTATTCTAGCGGGAATTGTTTATTCGTTAATTCCTCAATTCAATTTGTGAACCATCTTGGAAGATTATAGAAAATGTGAAGTTTGCAGCATGAATGTTAAAAGTTCTGAGAAGTTCTTGCTTTTTCCAATGGTATCAAACTGGTAAAGTGCCTACCTACCTGTGCTACCTACGATTATTTTTATCTGCTATTCTATCGAATGGGATAAAAAGAAGACTGCAGTGATACTTTGCTTTGCTTAGCAGATAAAAAGATGCTATTGCATTGAAAAAACTTCTAGAAAGAAAGAAAGAATTCAATTTAAAGTAACTAATTTTGTTTCAACTAGTTGTAATATTGTGAATAAAAATGAATAAATACTAGACTCATATTGATCCTTGTTTTATTTACGCAACTTTTGAACTTGATCTTAGAACAATAGATTTGGTTGCACATCCCTGTTTTTGTCGATATCGATAAAATCTAATTATCGATAAGACAAATCTATCGATACATTACATCCTTAGCTTTGACAATTCTTTCTTCATTACATGGGTTGGTAGTATTGTTTTTCTTTTATGAAGTTGGCTAAAATAAAAACAAAGTCTCGAAATTTTTTTCTTTGAAGTTCCGCCTCTTAAAACGGAGTGATTACATTCTCTTTGAGAGTTTCTCAGGGCTATGACAGCTTAGTTCCAAAATGTGTCGTTTTGGCGCTGTAATCACAGGGCTGAACAAAATGGTGAACTCATGAACTGTTTAGTGTTTTGTAGATTTATTAATGATGTTTTACATTAATACCCAACTAAATAATTGTGATATTTGTTTTGGCAAGTTGTACTTCGTTTAGCTTTTACCAACGATGGCCACCTTAATAGATAAAATAGAGATGCTAATCAAAAGGGAAAAAACCACACCGGAGCGAAAGAAAGAGGAAACTTCGAAGTCTTCAAGTGAGATTCTATCAGAACTTTTCAGTGCTTTCAACGCTGACCCACCTAAGATTGAAGAGATATCATTTAAAAAGGCAAAAAAAAGTAAGAAGAAACATAAAAAAGAAAAGAAAAAACGCAGTCGCAGTTCAAGTTCTAGCAGTGACTCTGAAAGTAGTGATTATTCTCATAAACGCAAGAAAAGAAAGAAGAGTAAGTCAAAGAAACGCAAAGATGATCGTTCACCGTCATGCCGCCGTTCAACAACGCCCGTGTTAGTGAAATTGGAACCTGAGAAAAAGATAAAGAAAGAAACCAGCCATATTAAAATAGAATATCCAGTGAAAGAAGAATATAAAGTCAAAAAAGAGAAAGATTATAGATGTCCTATTAAGACTGAGGACATTATTGACTTGAGTGACTCAGTTAGTAATATTGATGCAAGTATGATCCCAATGCCGGAGTCCCCTAAAGAAAACAAATTGGACTGCAACGATTTGCGTTTGAAGCTTGATAAGAAGCTGGATGCGGCTGCTGAAAGTGATAAGGCAAAGAGTAAAATTCAAATTAAGAATTTGAAGTTCAGTGCAGTGTTTGAAGAGACAGTAAAAAAGGCAGAGGAAGAAGCTAGGAAAAAGGCTGAAAAGGAAGAGGAAGGTGAATTGACTGACACATCCAGTAGTAGTGGTAGAGAAGAAGAACCAAACTTACAATTCCCAAAATCATCAGATCCAGGTGGAATACTTAAAAAACAGGCTGCGGAAGAAACTAAAGTGTAAGAATATCTTATAAATGTATCTGTAATAATAGTATTTAGAGCCACAATAGCCTAATGGTTAATGGTGTTGATTCCCAAGATTCCTGTTGGATTTTTAAAAATCTTAACTCTACACAGACAAAGTTGTGGGCCAAAGCTAGTTTGAAGTAATTGTAACTATAAATAATTTTTTTTTTTTTAATATATAAATTATAAACTCTGTACTCTGTGTGAATTGAAAGGCTAAATATGGTGATTACCTGTTTGGCCAGGACAAGCTTCTCCTTGTTAGTATATAAAAAATATACAGTATTATATTAATATTAATAATATATAAAATATATAGTATGTCTGGATTTTACAATAATTTTTGTGTTTTTTGATAGCACGTCAGAAGAAAAGAGTTCTAGTAAACATAAAGGTTCAGAACACAAATCTTCACGTAGAGACAGAAGTAGATCCAAGAAAAGGTTAGTAAAGTTACTTTCTTTCTATGTACATGTTATTTATTCCCAAAATGTAGTCTTAAAATCAGAAGAACCAGATAAATCTATCTCCTAAAAATTTTCCTTTTTCATCTTTATAAATAATATGAATATGAATATTCATTTGAATAAAAATAAAAACAGGCCAAGTGCGATTCTATCAGAATTGTAATAGCGATTGTTAAGGTCAAGCAAAAAACGTTGAAAAAAATATGTATCATTCTTGTGTACAGGTTTATTTTAATTTTATTTTTATATTTGTTGATAAAGCACCAATAGATATACAATTCTGTGAAAATTTCAAGTATCTACCTATTACGGTTGATGAGATACAGCTGTCTGACAGACAGACGAATGGACAGACAGGAGAGCCTACAGAAAAGACAAAAAGAATTTTAATTAAACAAGAAATTATGGTTTTAGATCTGCCAGTAAGTCACGACGTTCAAGATCTGGCTCAACATCAAAGAAAAAAAGCTCTTCAAAATCAAGATCAAGGAGACGAAGCCGCTCACGACACCGCTCCAGGTCTAGACGCAGGACTCCGTCCAGAATAAGACACAGATCACCTCCTAAGTCCCTGCATAGAAGTAGATTATCACCGAGGCATAGAGGACGCAGGTCTAGGTAAGAGAAAGTTTGCGTGTGTGTGTCTGTGTGTGTCTGTTTGTGTGTGTGAATAGTTACACAGAAGCGTCACTGCCACACAAATCTATGCCACCTTATGAACAAGCTCATACAAATTGTGCAAATGAGTTGTTTTTTTTTAGAATAAGAATATTAGCCAACTTGAAGTTGACTAATATCCTCCTATCCCCTCCAAATAAGCGGAAAGCTTGTGTTAGGAGTGGGTACGACAATAGCACAACGGGTGGGATTCGAACCTGCAACCTTACAGTTTTCAGTCCGCACCTTTAACCGTTGAGCTATTGAGGCTAAAAGAGAGTTGAATAGATTAGAAGACATTCAAGTCAAGTAAATCCAACACTGGTTCAATGCTCTTACAACTGAGAAGAATTCATAACAAATTGCCTCGTAACTGGTAAAAAGTTGCTATTTCGAACCAGTGTTTGATAGCTCAATAGCTATCTGTTTATTATTTAAGTTGTATGTATTTACTGTACATCTAGCATGACTGGCAAGAAATGTTTTATTGCTATTGCATTAATTTATCGACTATTAGTGTCGACAAATTGAAACTTTTAAGAATCTTTTCTTTTTTTATTCGATGACAAGATAGTCCTTGACTACGATCTCACCTGATGGTAAGTGATGTTGCAGTCTAAGATGGTAACAGACTAACTTGCAAAGAGTATGGCAGTGTACATTCAACCCACACCGAGAATCGGTTTCTACATGTTATCAGGCAGGAACGCTAAATCGCTTGGCCGCACGTCTTTGACTGTAGGGTGGTAACTAGCCACGGCCAAAGCCTCCCACCAGACCAGACCAGACACAATTTAGAAATTATAAATTCCCAAATTGTCCCGCCGGGAATCGAACCCGAGACCTCCCAGTTATAAGACCACAGCGCTCACCACTGCGCCAGGGAGGTCGTCAAAAAATCTGTCAGTACTACACTTGAGTATGATATATGCTCATTAACAATTTTTTCCATAGCAGATCTCCAACCGGCGTCAAACTAGCAGACAGTGAAAAGAAGCGTCTACTGGAAGTGGCGCGACGAAATGCAATAAACATGCTCAAAAACGGCGCAGTGCCCGCCGGCGCCGCCGCCCTGCCCCCACACACTAGGAACCAAGTCATGGCTGCCATACAATCAGGAGGTAAAGCTTTATAACTTTACTAGCTGATGCCTGCGACTTCGTCCGCGTTGATTTAGTTTTTGAAATTCCGCGGGAACTCTTTAGCTTTCTGGGATAAAAAGCAGCCTATGTCACTCTCCAGGTCCCCAACTATACCCATGCAAAAAATAGCGTCGATCCGTAGCTCTGTTGCAGAGTTATTGAAGGACAAACAAACACACTTTCGCATTTACTCTTCGCCTTATCACTTTCAGCAGCCGCATCCAGCTTCTTATCAAGCTTCAAACGCAAATCGTTGCAGTCCAATTTATTTTCTTTAGGGGACTCCGGCATTGGGATCATACTTGCATCAATATTACTAACTGAGTCACTCAAGTCAATAATGTCCTCAGCCTTAATAGGCCATCTATAATCTTTCTCTTTTTTGACTTTATATTCTTCTTTCACTGGATATTCTATTTTAATATGGCTGGTTTCTTTCTTTATCTTTTTCTCAGGTTCCTATTTGACTAACACGGTCCATGCAATTTGATCGAAATATCGACAATCCCAACTATTTAAATTACCGTGGTACATACTCATAATATTTTATGATAATTAACCCATAAGCCTGGAAATACACGTCAGGTTTTTTCATCCGATAGTCTGATCCGGTAGCCTGATCAGGCTACCGAAAGGCATTGAAGCCATTACTTTGTATGAACAGTCAATACACGTCCGATTCGGTGGCCGGATCGGACGTCCGAGTCGGAAACGGGCGCGAGGCGTTTCCGATTTTACTGCCGGTCCGATTGTCTGAAGGCGCGGTCTACATACTTTTAGTATGAGACAAAATAGACATCCGGTTACTCCTTCCGATTTTGCCAGTCAGGGTTCCCAACTTAGGGCTTTTAGCCCCAAATTTAGGGCGGAATTTTGCTTATTGGGATTTTTTAGGGCCCAAAAAATCTAGCGCTGACACTGTGTGGACGCATCGTTGTGGTTCGAATATTATGAAAAAAAAATAAAAAAAAAATAATAAAATAAAATTTGGTTTATTTGTTTATAATATATAAGATATGTAATAATAATACTTAATATAATATAAAACTAAATACTAAATTAAAACTAAAACGTAAATAACAAAAATAAAAGCTAAATATAAAAAATATCATCTAAACCACTGGAACGAGGAAAAGTGCCCAGAACGCTGGCTGCGTTACCCCGCTGAATGGCCAAACTTATATGCTGGCCGAGGTAACTTCCAGCCTTCCGGTCACCAGTGGAGTCACCAGTGGACTCTATGAGACGGGATGACAGATCCTTAAAAAAGGATCTAGCATCCTCGCCCCATGACCCCAGGGTTTCAACACCAAATGGCACAAATATGAAATTGTTTTCTATGTTTTCATATTTGCGCCGCTTAGCCCTTTCTGCTTTAGTAGCCGCGGCTCCCGCCGCCGCGGAGGTCGCCTGTAAGTGAGACGCTGCCAGTGTGTCAACACATGTGGTATCCCACACTAGCGACCTTCCTTGCTTCCACGGAACAAGTGTCATACCATCAGGTCTCTTGCCATCGCTTCGTGCCAAACCAACAGGTTCTAATACTGCAGGCACTTTAGCGGTGACAAGAGATCTACGAATGACATCGTTCAAGGAAGCATGACGTGAGAAGCGACCGGCACTTTTGGCACAGGAAAGCCCATGATGTCCAAACTCGTCCACTGTCTCGCCACAGTGGCAAAGATGCGGATAGTTGATCTTGGCACCAAGTCGAAGACCAACTGCAATGGAAAGAGTGAGGTGGTCTAGTAGAGTGCCTATATGATGGGAAGGGAGAGCTTGAAGCCAGTAACTTGATTCTCTCGTAGACACAGCAAGAAGGCGCGCGCGGTCCCTTGCAGAAGTTGATGATTTTATTAACTCTTGCAAAACATCCGCACATAGCGCATCATCCCACTGCCGTTGAGATAACAAAGATAAAAATAAAATTATTATTATTATGAATTATTTTGGATGTTTTAAATAGAAATGACTCTCAGTATGTCGTGTCAAATTGATTGGATGAATCCAATAGCGACGTTTTTTTCTTCTTTCTCTTTCCTGTCTTTAAAATTTCTGTGGTGGTATCTTGTGGTGCGGGTTGTTACGTTCCCTCAAATATGGTTGAGCGAAGCAATGGCTGGATCCTGCGTCATGCTCGTGAACGGGTGCCACCAACGGGAATGGGTCTGCTTTTGCCTGCCTGTCTTAACATGCATTGGATTGTTTTGCATTTTTGAAACTTTATTGTGGAAACACTGTATACATAGCATAGTTTTGTTACCTATTGTAAAAAAAATTTTTTTTGAAAAGAGCGACCGCCGAGTTTATTGCTGGCTCTTCTCGGCAGGAACGGCATTCCGAACCAGTGGTAGATTCATTGACGATTCAAAAGTACTTGTAAAAGTTTATTTGAATAAAAAATATTTCTATTTCTATTTACTCGTCATCCATCTTCTTTTCTCCTGCTTTGCTCCAAACGCAAGCACTCGGGATGATAGCTCGGGAACGACTGAGTTCAGAAAAAGCCTGACGGAAAAATCGGATGTGTATCGAGTAAATACGATCCGGTTGCCTGATCAGACAATCGGAAACAAAATCGGACGTCTATTGCCAGGCTTAATCTTGTTGCAGGTAAATCAGTGGATGAACTCACAGACTTTTGTAAGCACTTGTCCAAGAAAGAAGCTCTGGGTGAACTGTCTTCGGTGTCGTCCAATGATGAAGACATGAGTGAGAATGAGGACATGATTGCATTCCACCACCCTTTCCTGGTAAAGGAGAAGGCGCCTATTGTTATGAATATACGGGTAAGTTACTGACAGCTGAATTAAAACCACTACAGCGCGGGAGATATTATAGTGCACAAGCGTGTACGAAAAACACAGGTGTTGTCTCTATTTCCTAACTCATAATCCGATGGGACAGAAAATCGACTGGAGAGAGATCAGGGGCAGAACCGACGGCTTTACGTGCTCTCCGAGGCACGGTGGTGACTCACCGCCAACTTCCTAGCTCTGGGCTAGTATTGAGGATTTCTAGACAGAGAAACTTAACGTTTTTTGGCCCAACCCAGGATCTCTAACCACTAGAGTCTAGACCAACGAGTTAATTAAAAGTTAAAATCATTATAAAGATACAATATTGTATTAAAATGTAATATTTTAATATGATAGTTATAATATAATGTAATTTTTACTATACTAATATATTATTACTGATTATGTAATAAGACTAAGTTTTGCATACCAGTTATAATATGGCTGATTGTGAATTCACTACGGATAATTTATAATATCGTATTCTATTCTTGTATATTTATTCTCAAGGGCGGAGCTCCCCTGCCAATAAAGGCAAGCACCCTGCCAGTAGCTAACAAGGAAGAGCTTCGGCTCCAATTCCCTGTCTCATCCGGCTCGCAGCACAGGGAGAAGGCGTCTGAATGGGTGCCGGTCGAACCTAAAAAGGACAACATGGTAAGTAATGCAATAATAATCGAAAGCCATGTTCGAACTGCGTATTGGTGGCTATGCGTACTCTGAGGGCCTTTGCACACTACGTTTTTTTAAACGCGCCGTTGGCGCGCGTTTTAGAAACGTGCGTCGACGGCGCGCTTTTTTATCCTACAGGGCAGTTTGTTGTCCTTTGTATCGGTCCACACGCGCGTTAGCATCGCGTTTGTATCGCTACAAACGCGCGTTTAAAAAACGTGGTGTGGAAAGGCCCTAAGGCTACGTTCACACGGTATTGTACACGTCTTTCTGCAGGATAAACTTTATCGAAAACATAGTGGCACATACATGTGCTATAGTTTGTTATGCCGTTGTACGAGTATAAACAGCAGCAACAGGTCTTTTAAAGATTAATTATTATTAATATGTGTTAAGTTTCATTGGAAACAATTTTAGGTTTAAGTATTATACATCTGTTTTAGCTTTAATATTTTTACAACACTGTATGTTTCCTCAAAATAAATAAATAAATTAATTAATCCTTACTAATCCTTACTAATATAATAAATGCGAAGGTCTGTTTTGTTGCTTTGCCCTTCATTCACGCAACAACGGATTGAGGTGATTTTTTGCATGAGTTTAAATGAGGACCTGGAGAGTGACTTAGCCTACTTTTATCCCGGAAAATCTAGGAGTTCCTGCGGGATTTTTTGAAAATAAATCCACGCGGACGAAGTCGCGGGCATCAGCTAGTCAATTAGAAATTGAGAGACTTATAAAAATTGCTTTTTTAATTACAGCAAATCGCAAAAGTCAACTCAAAGCCTCAAGAGAAAACTACTTCACCTCCAGAACCAGCCAGGTAAATCAATCGAATTACAAACTTAATGAATTTCTTAAGTGATTAGGGTATGGGTTGAAAGTACACTGCCATACGCCTTCCAAGTTACCCAGTTACCCTTTTAGACTGCCATCGTCACTTATCATCAGGTGAGACTATCTTGTTATCCAATAAAAAAAACAATCTTTAACAATTCGCTCATTTGCGATAAGAGTGACATAATTCAAAATCGACGCTGAGAAAATTCTCTCGTTAGAAAGTAATGTTTTGTGGATGCTGCGGTCTCGAAACAACACAGCGGCCAACAAAGCGACAGAGCATTAAGTCACAATCTCTATCGCTCTTATTTTTTTGTGCTTAGCGTAATGTTGATTTATAGCAAAAAGTATAAATTTTCAACACTAAAATTGGTGAATTTTGAGTTATGTCACCCTTGTCGCAAATGAGCGAATTATCTTTTATTTTATAGTTCTCTGTCGGAGCCCCTGGCGTTGCCTGCGCCTCCGCCCGCCGCATCAGCGCCGAGCGCGCCGGCTTATATGAAGAGCTTCACTACTGGGACTCGTAAGTAGTTTTTTTTATCCAACTTCACAGAGCCAAAATGAAAGGTTATGATTTTAGGAATCTATGTATCTGTTCAAAAAGGTTAGTTTACTTACACGAAAATTGTACCTAATTATTAAGTCTAAATCAGAATTAACGGATTTAAAAAAAGCTCTATAATGCAATTCAAATAAGAATAAACTGTCAAACAGCCATTTTATATTTCTGTCCTGCTCATATGCGGTTTACACTGAGTGAGATAGAAAGAAAAAATGGCGGCTTCTCATTCCTATTGTCATTTGAATCGCATTATACACATTTTCTAATTTGGCGTTTGGGATACTTCAGAATTGAATAGACGATATTGTCCGACCACCTCTTCTTGGGCCTTCCCACTTTTCTTTTGAACAGGTAATAATTACATATACTTAAGGCCCAAGAGACGGGTCTGCCCGCGAAATTCAAATTTAATTTGGTTTTTCGCAATTTGTAAACGAATACGACAAAGTAGGCTTATGGTATTCAAATTGCGATAATGGCAGTATCATCTTCACAGGTTTATATACTAATCTTAACGTGAAAGTATCCAGTTTAAGAAATCAGTCAAAATAATGAGTTTGACGTGAGCTACTCACAAAGTAGTCATTATTTTGATTAATTCCTTAAACTGGATACTTTTACTTAAAGATTAGTATATAAACCTGTGAAGATGGTACTGGCATTATCGCAATTTGAATACCATAAGCCTACTTTGTCGTATTCGTTTATAAATGGCGAAAAACCAAATTAAATTTGAATTTCGCGGGCAGCTCCGTGTCTTGGGCCTTAATATATAATTATATTTTTCAGAGCTGTCGTCAGTGCCGGCGCTGCCCGCGCCGGGGCCGCAAGCCTATCCCCCGGGAGTTGACCCTCCTAAAATTGTGAGTTAAAAACTTGCATTTCAACTCCTCTTGTTGCAGGTTTCAAATTTTCATTTCATTTGTAGAACCTTTCTTGTCCTTGAAGATGTGTTTGAAGTAATTTTCCACCTTTCTTGTCCTTGAAGCTGTGTTTGAAGGTAATTTTCCCAGCTACATTTGAAGGTATTATGTAAAAATTTCAACCGACGAGTTTGACCTCAGAATATCAATTGTGCCTATAAAATTTGAAGAGTTCCCTCAATTTCTACAGGATCCCATCATCAGATCCTGACCTGATGACAATGGGACTACCTGGGAAGTATACCCTTTCAAACAAAAAAAAGAATTTTCCAAATCGGTCCAGGCGTAATCGGGGAACATAAATAACAAAAACATTCCTACGAATTGAGAACTTCCTCCTATTTTGGAAGTCAGTAAAAAAGTCCAAACAATTTTTGACTAATAACAAGGTTATAATATATAAACCGATTTATATAATGAATAATAACATTTTTATTTGTATTTGTAGGATTTAGCGTCGATCGTCTCCCAAAAAATTGCACTAATTCGCAAGGAACAAGAACAAAATGAATTGACCACATTGAGAGGTGTAAGTAGGATCATCTATTAAATATAATTTGCAATTCTAATAACGCGATCTAGGATTATTTTAGCGTAATTTGATGAGTTAGCATTCTATGTTTTCTTTCTAATCTTTGTTGGCAAAGATAAAACCCTAATAAAACAATTCAATGTTTTTTTTAACACGCTATAATAATATTATTATGTATAAGAATTAAATAAAAAATTGGGGCTACTTTTATCCCAGAAAAAAAAGGGTTCCCGAGGAATTTTAGGAACTTAACTCCACGCAGATGAAATCGAGAGCCAGAGATAGTTTTATTTGCTTGAACTATCATTTGATTATATTATTTATTATTTGATTGGTTGATCCTACCTATGTACCTTTAACCTTAGGACCTTGTTTTATTAGTTCGGGTGGTCGAAGAATTCAACCCTGGGTCAGTTCACGGGCTCCACGGGCGCGCAGATCCTCACTCCGCGGGAGTTAGCCAGCGGCACGCAAGCTTGGGCGAAAAAGGTACGCTTTGTGGGTTAAATTCGGGTCATTCGCTTGGAGATATTGGATATTGTACTATTTGAACTTAATTATAATATGCAAAATGTCTTGTGTTTTAGGATAAAGGGATATCTTTAGTAGTTCAATATTATTTATTGAATTTTTTTTTTTTTAATAATAATGTTATAATCTGTTACATAAGATATGTAGGGTTGAAGATTGAATTTGCAGAAATTAATTCATCGGACTTGCGTTTTTTTTAAAGAAAGAAATAAAACCTAAGTGTTAAAATTTACCACTTTTCAGGCGTAAAAAATAACGACATTAAACACAATACGTCTTCTCGATATAAAACCAATGCAAAATGCTTAGATATTAAATGAATTTTGTTTGATATTTATTCTTTGTTCCTATTTTTTTTATTTACTACCTGTGTGTACTTATTAGTAATGAATCTAAAGATATCCCTTTCAATTAAATATTATGTACTGTAGATTTGGACTTGTATTTTGCAATAAAATATATATAAACAATTTTTATAAAAATATATTTATATCCACAATCGCACTCACTTTTGGGTTCATACATCTATATGACTATACGACATACACAAAAATATCTACGTTATGACATACATATACATAAATCCGCAGTATTAAACAAAACCAGGAAAAGAAAGGGATGGATATAATCTATCAATATAATTCATCTCTTTAAAAACTATCTCACATTCAGTATTTTCTATTTTATCTCATGTTATATTTATATTTACGTACTATATAAAACACATATATGTATCTCAAATAGTTCATTACTACTAAATACTGTAGCTCAGTTTGATTTCATTATAACATAATTAAGATTAAATTTTAATATCTTATTTCAGATGCATATTTCATAGACATACTCTTTTTTCTAATTATTTCACTTTAAGCTAATAAAAAATTTAAAATAAATCCTAAAATTATAATTTTATATCCCTTTTCATCCCTTAAATATCATTAAAAAAATTATTGATTTTCAAATTCATCAATAAATAGCCTCGTTCTGTTTAATACTGCGATACTCTTAAATAACTTTTCTTTCAGCTCAAAGCATCGGTCGGGATTCGCGATACCACCTCTATGGTCCGGCGGATTTGGTCAGAACTCATAATACAATGTGTATTATCCTTTCTGACTTAATACATAATATACTATGTGATGGTTATGACAACATTATTGTATTCATTCGGTTGATGGTGGGGTGGGTAATAATTGATTTCTCAGGTGGCTTCTTAAAAAAGTCATGCTAGAAAAAAAGTGTTATAATTTACTAAATACAAGTGTAAATTGAAATTTTAAAACACCACCGACATGTGAAATTAAAAAAAAATATGTAATTTGCCATTTTGTGGAGGCGGCCATCTTGGATTTGAAATTTATCGTAGTGTCAAGCCCTTTCATTAAAAAAAAAAAAAAAACGAAAATTATATCATTATCTTTATGGAATGTTTGAGTAAGGAACCAAGATATAATTAACATTATAAACACAGAGATAGTTTTGCATTCCGGATACTAAAGTGGGCTTACCGTATCTTATTATTATTTATTACCATAAATTCAGAGACTGGCGGGATTTTTAGAAAACCTAAATTAAGGCGGATGAAGTAGGGCATCAGTTTGAGAATAAATAATTTTATTATATTAGGGGTAACGATAAGCTAAGAAACTTGATCACAATATGACAATTTTTTTTAAATACTTACCTACATATTTCTTATTATTTTACTAAAATGCCGGATATCAATTTTAGGCTACAATAAATTAAAAGCAAAGGAGAAAAATCGGTAATCGGTAAAATGTGGGTTCTTTACAATGATGTTTTTGAAAATTATGCTTTTACTCAAGAATAAATAGATAAATAAATTTATTTCATACAGTAAAAATCTCAATGTAAAAATAAATTAAAGGAACCACCGAGTAAATGTTGTTTTAACCATCACGCCTCGAAAATCACTTGTTAGGTGTAAAGGCAGAACTATTTTAGTTCGCTGGTTACACTCAATAAAAAGCGCAGCAACTATTTGAAAGAGTGATAATTTTCGTGCCATTGCATGGCGTGGCATGCCAATTATCACTATAGTGAGTTTTTAGAAGGTGAAATGTGGCAACAATTCGAAATTCAGTCAACTTAACATAACTATAGTATAAAAGGACTGCATTAATCCATCCAGCGCGTTCCATCTTAAGGCGGGTCTCCACCAAAGAAAAGTTGCCAACTTTTGTGTTGCCAACACGTGTTGGTGATAAAAGTTTCTTAACCACTTCTTAAAGCCGGGTCTCCAACAAAGAAAAGTTGCCAACTTTTGTGTTGCCAACATGTGTTGGTGATAAAAGTTTCTTAACCACTTCTTAAAGCCGGGTCTCCACCAAAGAAAAGTTGCCAACTTTTGTGTTGCGAACACGTGTTGGTGATAAAAGTTGGCAATTTTTCTTGGTGGTCTTCCGCCTTTAGGCTGCATCTTTACTTACCGTCAGGTGTGATAGCGGCCAAGCACTAGTCTATATAGTAAAAAAAAAAATCGGTCCATCCGTATCAGCACTATAATGACAGACAGACATACTCATGACACCCGTCTTTTCTGTGGGTGGTTAAAAATTATTTTGGTATCATCAAAATTTTCTTGAAATGTAGACGCCAGTTTTGAAACATCGTTAATTCATAAGGAAAAGTTGTTTTTACCTTTTTTTAAAAATGTTTTAGGCCCATGCTTTCCCAAAAAAAAAAAAAAAAAACTGAATATCTAATGATAGTTTTCGCTGCTTTTCACCTTCTACATTAACGAACTATGCATCAGGATAGCATACAAATATTCAGTTTTCCCCTTTTTAATATAAAATGACTGACTTATTTGATATGATTTTACATATCCTTTGTTGTAAGAGTTACATTTATTTGCTATATTAATTACAAGCAAACATATTCATCATACATGCACAGGTGGTGTTTAGACCTTCTTATTTAATTTACCATAGTAACATAACGCGTAGTATTACTAAAGCGTTATTTCTATATAAATTAAAACTAACAATTTTACTATTTATTATAGGTAATAAGATTTCCGTTGCCATCTTAAATAAAATGTGGCTAAAGGAAAAAATACCACCTAAAAGGAGAATAAACAATAATAAATAGCTCAGTCTGTTTGAAATAAAAATTTCGAAGCCTAGCGATTCTTCCAGCCCCAAAACAAATTAATCGGTGGCTCTAAGAAAAAACTAGGCTTGTATTTATGGGGAAATCATGAATATTTGTTGCAGCTTGTAAAAGATATGGAGTGTCGCGCTACGATAGACCATCCACTGCCGAACGATAGGTGCATTATATGTACCCCAGTCACAGGTAAGGGCTATACAATGGAGGAATACAAAATGGAGAATGATAATTTAAAAAAAAAAGGGTGTATGACGTTAAATAACTTGGGTGGATTTGAGGTTCCGCATGGTATACGAATAGATACACGCGAGCATGCGTGCGTATTAGAACTTATCGAACTTTTTAAAATTTATGGGGGGGTGTTAATCCCACACCAATCCAATTCATATGTCGGCATTGATTTACGTACATTTTGTTTAAAAATATTTGTATATAAATATCGGGTACTAGATATGACGGGTTATACTTTTATATCCATTAAAATAGAATTGAACAGATAAAATGTGAATCAATGCTGACATTTGTGATTTAATTTTAACCTTTATTCGCCAGTAGGTATATATATATGTTCACTGTTAGCAACTTTGCGGCTTATAAGTTTTGGTGGTTTTTTATGGAAGTTTTTAGAATCGTAGTACGTAAGGGGACAATATAATCTAAAAGTACAATTACATTGATGCATTCGACAATAATTACTAAAAATGTCAGTTGTTTTTTTAATGTTTCGCACTCAGTTATCCTCTGACAGACAGACAACACTTTCCTCTGACAGATAACGTCAGTTGTTACTAACGAATCATTGTCTATAGTTAGATCGGGAGCTAATCTATGGTTTTATATAGGATCAATTGGTTCGCGCGGCGCCGGTTGAAGGCGGGATGGGAATGCACCTTCTCCAGAAGATGGGCTGGACACCGGGCCAAGGTTTGGGTAAAGAGGGAACGGGGACCCTCCAGCCTCTGTTGTTAGAGGTCAAGTTGGACACTAGAGGTCTGACGTCCAAAGAAGAGGTCAGTACGAGGCAAGGAAAGAGTGTAAGTATATTAAAATTTATTGGCATTTAAACTAAACCATAAGGTGCTGTCAGTTCATGAAATTGTTAAAAAGGAGATTTTTAGATCAGTGATTTTATTTATATTTCATTAAAAAAATATACATATATGAAGATTTTGAGGCCTTTAAGCAGCGATTGACGAATCTTTAAAGACAAGTTAAACATAATATTAGATTTTTTTAAACACAAAAGTTATAGTACCACAATTTCAAAATCTGGACCTCATTAATTGTCAGTTTGATTTATTTTGAACATTAAATATGATAACATACTATATTTTTTATTTGTATATTTTGTACATTGAGTTTTTACCTTTGATTTATTTACAAATAAAATCAATACAACGGTATAACATTCAATTTTTTTTTTAAAGAATACTTATTAGTCAAGCTGAAATTGATTAATATCCTCATATCCCCTCCAAATAAGCATAAAGCTTGTTCTAAGAGTGGGTACGAGAATAGTGCAACGCGTGGGGTTCGAACCTGCGATCTTTCAGTATTGAGGCTTAAAATTAAATTTTGAGTGATCCGATTGCAATTTTTATACATTTTCATGTTTGTACCACAGGTAAAACCTCAGCGGATAGGTCGCCGCGGCCCCGCGCCGCTGGTCGCGGGCGGCAAGCACCCTGTGTCGCTGTTGGGCGAGTATTGCTCCAAGCAGAAGCTGGGGCCACCCGAGTACAACCTGTGCTTCGAGTGTGGACCGGATCACAAGAAAAACTTCCTGTTTAAGGTATAGGTATAGTTACAAACATAATGCATACATTCATCTCAACCCGTGACTAGCCCACTACTGGGCAATGAGGAAGCCCTAGCCCTTAGTCAACCACGCTGGCAAAATGTGGATTAGAAGACTTAATCCTACTTTATAATATTATAAATGTGAAAGTGTGGATGTTTGTTACTCAATCACGTTGCAACGACAACCGATTTGGCAGGGATTTGGCACAGAGATGGATTATAGTCTGGAATAGCATATCGGCTACTTTTTATCCCGGGAAATAAGAGAGTTCCCGCGGGAATAAAAAACCTCAATCCACGCGGACGAAGTCGCGGGCATCAGCTAGTTAAATTATAAAGTTTGTGAGTGTGCGCTCGCGCGCGCGTGTGTGTGTATGTTTGCGTGCGAGCGCGCCCGCGTGTGTGGATTTGGCTGAAATTTGGAATGGAGATAGACTATACACTGGATTACACTCGCGAAAAATTAAAGAGTTCTCGGCGGAAATCAAAAAAACCTTACGCCAGGTGAACGAATCTAGTATATTATAAATGTGATTTTCACTGGGATGACTTGGGTTCTTCTAAGACTAGGTCCACCTGCCTGCCCTAATTCTAAACTTGTCTTAGTATTGCTTCCAGGTGAAAGTGGCCGGGGTGGAGTACCAGCCGGCCGTCGCCAGCGCCAACAAGAAGCAAGCCAAGGCCGACGCCGCTCAGCTCGCGTTACAGAAGCTGGGCATTGTGATCTAGCTCAGTGGGCTTACCTAGTGGGACTGTATACATAGTGAGCTTAGTCTGGCCATCGTGATCTAGCTCAGTGGGCTTACCTAGTGGGACTGTATACATAGTGAGCTTAGTCTGGCCATCGTGATCTAGCTCAGTGAGCTTACCTCGTGGGACTGTATACATAGTGAGCTTAGTCTGGGCATCGTGATCTAGCTCAGTGAGCTTATCTAGTGGGACTGTATACATAGTGAGCTTAGTCTGGGCATTGTGATTTATGATCTATGGCCTTGTTATCTAGCTTGGTGAGCTTACCTAGTGGGACTGCGAAACGTACACAGTGAGCTTAGTGAGACTTTGTGAAACATGTGAGCTGCAAATAATTTTACACAATATATGTAATGGTTTTACATAATAAATATTACATTATTTAAGATTGTGGTAATATTTTATTCCCTTCGGCCGTGTACGAAACCAATGCTTCATAACCAGTTTCAAATACAAAGAAAATTTTGTCTTCCTACGAAACCTCTACTGGTTTTGTACACGGCCGAAGGGATTTTATTTATAACATTCACCTTCAACCTTTAAAAAATAATAAAGATAAGCTCTAAATAATGCCTTGTCTTTAATTTTTGTATAATATTTGTTCTCAACTTTTATTGCTATAATAAACAGATAACTGTTTTGCCTTACGACAAAAAAGTTTAAATAAGCAATTAAGTTTTTGTTTCAAAAGAAATCTTTGATTAACAGTTGATGTGGTTTTAAAACTTTTTTAGTGAGATGCTTCAGAAGTAGTTGTACTTCAGACCTTCATGCCATGAATAGTTATCGTTGTCACAAGCTACAAAATGTTGCATAGTATCAGTAACTGAGACATTGAATCTTTGAAGCCAAAGCTGGCCCTTCTGATGTAATATTGGCTGTCTGATACTGTACATAATCATAATTTAAATAAAACAATGTTATATAGTTTACACAATAACTTTATTTAACACAATAATAAACATTTCTATCTGAGAGGATTTCAGTTAATGATTTTGATTTTTAAGAATCTAAATTTTCAATATTCATTTTTTAACATAATAGTCTACGTAGTCATAATAGGTTACGTCTAAACTATATCTAATCATTCAAACCTCCATATAATACCATCACAGATCTGTTCCAACTTCCGATACGTCATTCATATTATGGATTTATTTTGCACCATCTTGTTGCTTGATCCTGTAGTCGGAGAGTGCTGCTTTAATGGCATCTTCTGCAAGCACTGTAGGGAAAAAGATAAGAAAATTCGTACAGTATCAATCAAAAAACCTAATAAATTCTCATTGATTGGCTTTTGCAATGTAGAGTTCTCTTCTGCACAGAGTAACAATACATTACATGAGTGACACTAAAAGCTGACGTTGCCTAATGCCTTGTTCGATATAAAATAGTACACCACATGGATGGCCCAGTTCAAAGAGTCCTTAAATCCATTTTTCCGAATTAAAAAAATGGTCTTTAAGACTTCTTGAACTGGTCTTTTTTCCCAAAACAAAAAATGATTATATGGACCTCTTAAACTGGGCCATTATTGCACTTCGGGACTTCTTGAACTGGGCCACATAAGTAGTATAATTTTCCTAATCAATTCTGTCTGGTGGAAGGCTGGCCGTAGCTAGATACCACCCTACCGTCATAGACGTGCAGCCAAGCGATTTAGCGTTCCGGTATGGTGGCATGTAGAAACCGATTAGGGGTATGAGCCACACCCCTTCCAAGTTAGCCAGCTACCATCTTAGATTGCATCGTCACTTACTATCAGGTGAGATTACAGTCTAGGATCAAATAAAAAAAATCTAGACTAGATGCTTACTGGAACAGTGTAGCTTGACAGGAGGTAAAGATAGCTCCTTTGCAATATCTGTGTTCTTCAATTTCAAAGCTTCATCCACAGTCTTGCCTTTCACCCATTCTGTAGCAAGAGAGCTAGAAGCGATTGCAGAACCACAGCCGAACGTCTTGAATTTAGCATCAATGATCTTCCCATTCTCGTCAACCTTGATTTGCAGTTTCATGACATCGCCACAAGCCGGAGCCCCTACTAAGCCCGTACCAACACTTTTATCCTTCTTATCCAATGAACCAACATTACGAGGATTCTCGTAGTGGTCGATGACCTGATAACAAAAGTACAAGAGAATTTACAATAGGAAAATTACTCCTAAATTTGATAAACCTTGACATTGCATACATTATGAAACACAAACTTACATTGGCATGGTATGACGCAGTTTGTACAACGTTGAGACCGGCTCGATTTCTCAAGCACAGGCATCTGCAGACATGCGGAAGTAAAAAAGCCATTTCACAAGACTGGTAAACTAGTAATTCTTAAAAATATACGTTTCCTAAATCCGTAGCTGCTTGGAATCTATCAAAGAGAATGTAACCACTCCGTTGAATCTATAATAGAATTTAACCAAGTTCGAATCGAATCGATTTTTTGTTTTACTTTTCACCAAAGAGAATGTAATCACTCCTTTTCACGATTCAAAACAGTCAAAAATCTATCGCAATCTGACATTGACATCTTTCATATTTGACAATTGACAATGATAACAACAACTGTCTTTATAAATGCGTTACAGAATGGTATTATCACACGATCGGATTCTATCTGAACCACACCCTATGATCAACTTTGACCTTAAATATTATTTAATATTATGTATAAACAATTTTGTGTGGGTAAAGTGACGTTGATTATTGTTATAACAGGAAAAAAAAATACGAAAATCAACTATGCAGAGCAGATAGATTTCTATATAGGTTTCTTGCAATCAGGCCTCAGGGCGACTAAAAGCAAACCTGGCAAAAAATTGTTTGTTTTGTCGTAGCTGGAACTGGAAGTAAGCTTCCGACAAGTTATTCTGCGAGTGTGCGGATCTGACGAAGTTGGAAGGTGTGACGAGTCCGTAACAGCCTGTGAGTGAGATAAAAGTTGAATCGGAACAAGTTTTTATCAATAACAAGTACCTACCATAATCATGACACTTGGATTTAAAGCGATTTCGAGGCTAGTCGTGCCCACTTTTGGAAATTTATTGTGTTTGACTAGAGTGCAGCTTAGTACCCTGTAAGTATTTCATGAGATTATCATTATTAATAATTAAAATTTTCCATACCTATTGCATAACTAATAAACAGCCGGCAACCCATCGGCAACCGGCTGTCATTCGTGTCATGCATAATATTGCATGTGTCATGTCATATTTTGATTTGTCATGCGATCATTCGACCAAATTAACTTAAATAAAAAAATCAAATTTTTAATTTGCTGTAGATGATAGGTAGGTACCTAGTTCATTTTATTGTGTCATGATGACACATGACACTATCACCTTATTTTTTTTTGTGATCGAAGGTCATCACTCATCAGTCATCACTGCTGATCACCCTTGTTGTTGTTTGTTTCGTATAATTCGCATTCAAAGTTTTTTAGAAATTCACTACGAAATATATTACTATTGACAATTTATTGTATTAAAACCAAACGTATATTGATTATTACAGCAAAATGGCAGAAAACAATCCCGATTACAAAAGTGCGACAAGTATTCATGAGTTTACGGTAAAAAACATAAAAGGTGAAGAAGTGAAACTCGATGTGTACAAAGGTCATGTGTGTATCATAGTTAACGTCGCGTCACAGTGTGGTTTGACTGCGAATAACTACAAACAACTGAATGAGTTGTATGACCATTATGCTGAAAGCAAAGGTAAGCAATGAGTATTATGCACCAAACATCAGCATCTGACTGGTTTTCAAAGTATCTTTATTATACTAGCATAAAAGTTGCCTAGAGCACTGCTTGCAAAGTTCTCTATCTGACGGAAAGTTCTGTCAAAATCTGTTTAACTGTTTCAAAGATGAGCTCAGAGCAAACAAGTGTAGGTACTTAAATTAAAAATTAACACCCCAAACATGTGAATCTATGGCTGGACTATTTATGATACACTTACCCGACATCCAAGTTTACCAAGTTCACTGCTCCATCATTAGATCCTCATTCTTGATCATCATCTATCTAACACCTACATATTACGACCATTCTAATGAACCCAAACATCATATCTGCTGTAAGTTAATGTGGAGTTGGGATTCCCCAGCCTACTTGTTGCTGCAGCATCAGCTCAAGGTTACCATATCTTGGAAATAATCCAAAGTACACCAAATTTCAACTCAATCACACCTGTAAAAGTTTACAAGACCTTTAATCAAGTAAGAAATGAGCTGATTTGAAGATCAGCCTGAACAGGTTTTCATAAATTATAGTTAAGATCCATTTTGATCAAGTCAGCTTTCAAACAGAGAAGACAGCATCAAAATTCATCCATTTGTTGGGGGGGCTATGAGGGAACAGACAGACACAAAAAAAATTACAATTTATATAGGTATTTATAGATGTTTATAATATGTTTTTTCAATGCCAATAATAAATATGACTTTTTTCATGTTTCAGGTCTCCGCATCTTGGCTTTCCCATGCAATCAGTTTGCCGGGCAAGAACCTGGCAACTCTGAAGACATAGTCTGTTTTGCAAGCGACCGCAAAGTCAAGTTTGATCTGTTTGAGAAGATTGATGTCAATGGTGATTCGGCACATCCACTGTGGAAGTTTTTGAAGGTAAGACATTTTATCTTCGTACTTACTCATTGATTTGAACCCATTTAAGTACATATTGGAGTTTTCTGTAAAATATTTACTTAATTAATTATCACACACAGATGTGTATGTCACAATTTAAAACTAGAATCGTTCAACTGTTTATGTTTGCCTTTTGCAACTAATAAGTTTGCAAACTAATTTAGTTCCTGCTAAAAGCAGACATGTTTTCTTTGAAGAGTAGGTGACACAGTATATTTATACATACTCATACTCTTTTTTTAGAATATTAGCCATACTAAACTTGACTAATATTCCCTTTTCCCCTCCAAATAAAGGTAAAATGGGTGGGTACTTTTCAGTTTTCAGTCCACACCTTTAACCATTCAGTATTGAGTCTTCTATTTCTTTAACTTTCTTGTCTTAAAAGCTCATATAATTTAAATTGTAGATCTACTAAAAATCAATACTGCTTAATTGCACCAACCATGGCAAATTAAATATTCATTTTAAAATTGTTAGGTGAATGTTATTGATCTATTTTGTAACCTTGACTTGACTTGTTTGTGTTTATTTGTTGTGTTACTTAGTAACAGTAATAAGTCTAACATGTTTAATACATACATGTTAGTTACAATTACAATAGTTATATATACAAGTTGTAAGGGACAGCTTAATGAAATTACAAATATGCCACTCATCTCGAAAATTAGGGGTTACCAATATTGTAACTTTTGAGCACGCAATGTATGCGAACAATGAACTAAAAACTAAAATAAAATATTACAACGAACTAAAAACTTAACGGAGTATTGTATTCTGGGGGCTCAGTGCCTATCAAAAAATGAAAGCCACTGACATATATTTTTTATCCATTGAAGGTTTACTATGAAATAGTAAATGACATTTTTCTTCAAACCATCAATGGATAAAAAATGCCTATCGGCGGTGATAGACACTGAGTTACAGAACCAGGGGGCTGATGCAGTTATCTCATAATGAACAAAATAAAATAAACAATGGTATTTGTCAATGGTATATATTTAATAATACGCGCGCGAGTGAAAAAAAAAAAGAAGTGTGGCACTCGGGGACTGCCGCGGTAAAGCTATTGCATAGCATTTTTTATCAACGCCATCTAGCGGTGAGGAGTCCCGTGTCAGGTTATTTTCGTTACGGAATTTCTGGATTCGGTCTCCACGCTCAAGGCCCGCGATAGAAGCTATGCAATAGCTTAAAAATTGCAAAAATCTCTCCTGTATAATTTCTACTAGCTCTTTGTCTGTTTCTCACAATAATATTGTGCCATTTCCTCATTTTTTATAAAAAGTATTCTACATATATTTGAATGGATCAACCATCATTACGCGGCCATGATCACGGCGATCAGTTGATCAGCCTCGATCACGTGACGTCACTCGGTCGACCGGGCTTACGACCTTCATCAATGTATCGTAAAAACAGAGAGATGAATAATTATTATATTTTATTTCTTTCTAGCACAAGCAAGGCGGTACTTTGGGAAGTTTTATCAAATGGAATTTCACAAAGTTCATCATTGACAAGAATGGAAATCCGGTGGAGCGACACGGTCCTAAAACTGATCCATTGGATTTGGTAAAATCACTCGAAAAATACTGGTGAAGAGTTACTACAAGATTTATTTAAGTCATAACTGTAACATTACCATCATCTTCATAAATATTCACATCACTTTAAGAATCCTTTCTTTTTTCCGCTCAACTCGGATTTGGGCCGAACTGTGAATGTGTGCGTGTCGCTTACAATACGACTGTAAACAGCTTTCGCACGCTAGCGCGGTACACCATTGTATCTCGGAGAAGATAGTTTGATACTTTGTACAATTTTCGAATGGTGTAACAAAAGATCTTACTTTTACTTTGATATTAATATTTCGTTATATTTTTGGGTAGGTACTTAATAGGTGGTTATGTAATAACTAATATTATAAATGTGAAACTGTGTTCGTGTGTCCTTTAATCACGTAGCAAATGATCGACGGAGATTGATGGAGAGTGAAATAGGTTCAATATTCCGGAAAAACATGCCGTTTCTGAGGGGTTAAAAAACTAAGTCCATGCGGACGATGTCGCAGGCACAAACTAATATAACAATAAATACCTATCTAGTTATTTTTATAATTTATTTGTATCAATTAATACAAAATTTCAAAATCAATTCATATCGATACTACAATAACTATAAAAAGGTAAATCTGTCATTCAATAAAATTTTGTGACAACTTGCATAGTTCACCTCAACATAGTTTTACAAACCTAAATCATCGTAAAGATAGAACCAAAAAAAGTTAGAACTTGTCGGCCTAGTCAAAATAAAAAAAAATACCAATAATTGGGTAACCATAACTGTTATCATAAAACATTGTCTCTAAAGTTTTATGATAACAGTTATTGTTACTCAATTGAGGACTGGAGCAGGCACGTGCCTGCGATCGATCGATCAAAAAAAGATTCACGCAAATCAGTTTAGAAATCACGGATATATCGTATACATAAGTAGAAAAACAGTAGTCATCAACATCTCGATAGTCGTTAAAAAAGTAGCCTAAGTTACTCCCGATAACATAAGCTATATCGTACCCTTATTGCAAAAACCGATTATCTGCATTTTTGTACCAAAATTAGGTTAAATATATCAATCGACTCCTCAACTCACGGCGAAGCTGTAGGTAAAACCCATTGTCGGCTACGACGCTTTTTTACGGAGATAGCTAGAGTTAAAAGCAACTACCTACAGGTATGATTTAATTACCTTCTTAAAAAAAGAACTAAACTCATTTAAATAATTTAGATTTATAAATCTATACCACAAAAACAATGTATTGTATTATAATACTTTTCAGATGTAGTTGCTTGATTTATCATTATGTCAATATTATTCTGTTAATACATGTTAACCTGCGTTAACAGGTTTCAGCTTTTATTAATATACTAGAAATTGCTGATGTATCTAAAAAGAAAAACGAACTAAACAACATTAGTTGCTTTTTGCAGAATAATGAACTCAATATTTTGTTAAAATTATTGCAGGTAAAAGAACTTAAGTTCACTTTTACTGTATAACTGGGCTACGAGGGTTTTTGAACATCTTCACAAATCAAAAGTTTTTTGATTTGTTAAGCTCACAATATAACTCTATCTTTAAGGTGATAGAGAAAAGACTGTCTAAAGATCTTAAGTTTAGTAACTGGCCAACTGCCGGAATCTATAAAAGTAGAAATAAGCTGTTTGACTTATATGCAGAAAAAAATATAATTATTCCCCCGCGTTTATTGAATATGTAAGAAACTATTCTAAATTGTTTGAAAATGTGTGCATACAAGCAAAGTCACTTCACATAAAACAAAAAATTGCCAATTCTGATAATAAAATTAAAACAGCATGGGACATCATCGGCGATGAAATGAGTAAACATAAGGTACATAATAATAATAAATTGGAGCTTAAAAGTGATAATCATGTAATTAACTCCGATACAGTAATTGTAAATACATTTGAGAACTTTTTCAAAAATATTCCAATTACTACAACCAGTTCTCTGAATTCCTCGCCAGCAGAAGTCTATCGTCTTCTAAGGAGCAATGTCTCTGAGTGCAATAAGTTATTTAGGTTTGAACACGTTACCCCATATGACATAGTCAAAACATTTAAATCTTTACAAAATAAGAAAACAGCAGATCTATGGGGGATATCAGTTAAAATAATTCATAACATAATTGATATTATTGCGCCATATCTTGCTTTAATTTTTAATAAATCAGTAGATTCTGGATCTTTTCCAGACCTTATGAAATGTAGTAAGCTAATACCGCTTTTTAAATCGGGAAGCAAGAGTGACCCGAATAACTACAGGCCAATTTCAATTTTGCCAACTCTCAGCAAGATATTCGGAAAAATAATGCTCAACCAACTGCTTTTACACTTTAATTTAAATAAAATCCTACACACTGAGCAGTATGGTTTTACAAAGGGTCGATCAACAACCGATGCAGCCGCAAGGCTGTTACAACACATATTCGATGCATGGGAGAACTCACAGAGTGCCATTGGTATTTTCTGTGATTTGTCGTCAAAGGCATTCGACTGCGTTGATCACGAGACACTTTTGCTTAAACTGAGCCACTATGGCATTAAAGATTTTGCACTTAGTCTCATTGCGTCTTATCTCAGTGAACGAGTCCAAAGAGTATGTGTCAATGATGTAAAATCATCCGGATCAGCCTCAGTAATGGGTGTACCCCAGGGTTCTATTCTAGGTCCATTCATGTTTTTGGTCTACATAAATGATTTACCACATTTTGTCCACAATACTTGCGATATTGTACTATTTGCTGATGATACGTCTTTGAATTTTAAAGTCGATAGGATAAAAGACAATTTTGACGATGTAAATAATGCATTATCTCAAGTTTCTGAATGGTTTACGGCAAATAATCTACTTTTAAATACTAAAAAAACAAAGTGTGTTGAGTTTTTATTACCTAACCCGAGAACTGTCAGTAAAAATTTAAAGATAAATAATGAACCTTTGAAAACTGAGGACTCCAAAGTGTTCTTGGGATTAACCCTGGATTCAAAGCTACAATGGGGCACCCATATAGCAACGCTTGCGGGCAAACTTAGCTCTGCTGTATATGTTATCTTTACATAGTATAAAACAAAATCGATTCCCGCTGTCTGGCCCTCTTTATGTACGCGTAGATCTTTTAAACTACGCAACGGATTTTAATTCAGTTTTCATCAGTAGATAGAGGGATTCGAGAGGAAAGTTTACAGTTATAGTGTTTCCCTAAATTCCTACGGGAACGGGACAAATGTAGGTGAAACCGCAAGGCACAGCTAGTTATTCTAATATAATAAAACGAAATAATTTAAATGAGCTAATCTCTAGAACGGCTGGACCGATTTCAACGAAACTTTCTTTTAAAGATAGCTGAGATTATAAGAAATAATGTAGGCTTGCCCATTTCCCACGGGAACGGGAACTCCTCGGGTAAAACCATAGGGCGCTGCAGTTAGTACGTACAAAGTTAAATGAAATCTACTTTACCTTCAGCCAAAAGCGACTAAAGATATTTATTTTACACCTGTACTGGCTAAAGTTGAACTAAAACGATTTTTGTCTTGATGATTATTACTATTCAAAACAAGTGATTAAATAAAAAATGCCATTAGAGCTACCAGAACGGTAAATTTGAAAATTTGGTAGTTTTTCTACATTCAGGAAAAACTAACTAAGTGAGCTCCTTACCGGTTATTTTCTTCTTTTTGTTGAAAAAATAGTAAGTTTTTTTCAATTATTAACCTACTTAACATTTCTTGAATAGTTTCTTGTTTATAAAAATTATTATTGTTTAAAAATGGACATCATTATAACTAATTTTTAAGTCGTTAAAGTTTCAAATGCTTATAACTCAAAAACTTTTCGCTCAAATTTTGGTGCAGATAATCGGTTTTTGCAATAAGGGTACGATATATCAGTGAAAGTCGGGTCAGAATCGCTAACAGTTGCTATAAAACTGATTGAAAAAGTAGATGCATATCACTAATTTCGTGGCTGACGTATGTTTCGGCCGTGGTGTAGCGGTTAACACACTTGGGCGCGATTCCCAGAGAGACGTGGGTTCGAATCCCACCGGCCTCGGAATTTTTGATATGTATTTATAAATCTATTGGGTCAGAATCGGTTCAGTCGTTCCCAAGATTGCCAGAACAAACAAACAGACCGACAGACAAAAATGATAAAAAATGCTTTTTTGTTATTATACCTTATTTACTTTCATATGGATTTAGTAAAAAGCTGTTATTTTGATATTATAAGCAGATACTTCAATTTTGTTTATTTGTATAGGTAATACTAAGGTATTATTACCTATACAAATAAAGTATGTAGTAAGCTACATACCATACTAATTTCTTAATTCAACATCTTTACTAATTTACTAATATTATAAATGCGAAAGTGAGTGTGTTTGTTGGTTTATTGGTTAGTCCTTCAATCACACCGTAACAGAGCAACGAATCCACGAATTCAATTTGGTTTATTTGTATAGATAATACCTAACTACTTACCATACTAATTTCTTAATTCAACATCTTTACTAATTTACTAATATTATAAATGCGAAAGTGAGTGTTTGTTGGTTTATTGGTTAGTCCTTCAATCACACTGTAACAAAGCAACGAATCCACGAACAAACAACGGAGAGTGACATAGGCTACGTTTTATTCCAGAAAATTAAAGAGTTCCCGCGGGATTTTAAAAACTAAATCCACGCGAGCGGAGCCATGGGCATCAACTAGTGTTTCATATTTTAATGTATTATTTACATAATATTTTCATTATCTCTACCGATGCAAACGAGACCTTTCGTCGGATACCTAATACGATACATTTATCTATAACTTTATTTGTATTTTTGAATGAAAGAATTTCTGCTTATCAATCAAATTACAATTGAATCAGAAATAATTTCATTACAAGCAGCACGTGAATCTAAAACAGATGCTAATATGCGATGGAATTTCAGGAATCTATGCAATAAAAAAATTAATAGTAAAAAAATATCAATAGGTATATTATTATTGATGAACTTTGATTTGAGAATGATTTATGTACCTATAATCTATAATTAATAGCCATTTTTTAACATTATAATTATTTTGCCTAACACAGCCGCTAAGACTTCACATTATTTTACAAAAAAATTACTTTGAGTACATACAAAATTCCCTATTCTAATTTCTAAAAATAACATCCAATATGAGTACTACATTTTTCCTGCCTAACGTTCTTATAAATAAAAAAGATAATGTTAGTTTAAAGTACATATGAAAAAGGAAGTCTCATTTCAAAAAAACCGAGTCGGTCGCGCTATGTATTGTTAACAACTCGTAATTTACATAACTTAGTTGCTCACGCACACATGCGCAAGTACCGCCCGGTTCAGCAACACGTCCACCCTCGAAGAGCGCTGAGCTCGGTATGCCGGACTTACAGTCTGCTGTGCCATTTCAATCGTGAATTAGAGGATACTTTGATAATTTATATAGGTATGAAATTCAATAACTAGAACTGTATTTTTTTTTAATTTAAGCTCAGCGAATACTAAACTATTACACCTTATTTTTTTTAGTCCTTAAAAGATAATAACTTTCGAGAAATACCTACTATTGTAATGCTTATAAATTGCAAAAATCGGGCATACCTTTATGCATTTTTAATTTACTTATATTGTATGAAACATATAAAAACTGGCCTCCTTACTCCGGAGTAGAGAATGTGTTTATATTAGTGGTATTTTTTATAAATTGCCTATAAAAGTTTTTAATGGATAAATCTTGTGTTCCAATCTCACTCAAAAGCGTAAAAATCGTAAACGTCCTTCACGAGAATTTCGATTTGAGTACATTTTTTTTATAAAATAAAAATTTTATTCTCGTTACTCCGGTGAGGAGCGTTGGATCCATAACATGTAATTTTTTTTATTATTATAATCATAATACCTGAAGCATAAACCCAATAGCAAGGTACGTCCAAATCAGCACCTAGCGGCCAAGGACTCTTAATGTATTTATATATTTTTTAATGTTGTGTATAAGTATTTAATGTTATCGCTAGAGTTCCTTAGCCTAGTAATACTAGTAGTGAGGCTGTCTTATACGTCACCCTAGGCTTGTTACAATCATCGAAATTTAATTTGAGAAACTCAACAAATTTTCGCAGTGGTGTATGGCTAGGGGTAACATTTATTAACGATTTCGGAGGTGATGGGACTAAAATCAATATTATGTTTCCATTAGTCACGTTGCGTTGCGGGGTTACTGTAGCTTCTCATATAGATAAATCTTAGATGTGCAGTGTGCAAAAATCGTTTGTCAATACCATTATTGTTACTTACAATGCATGACTGTGACACACAATTAGATAAAACTGTGTAACATCACCATTCTCCTTGTGGCATCGCTCACACTCAATCGCTTGGCCATTTCTGCCACATCATGGCGCACTATAGCGCTACTTGTCAGCGAATTTTTGATAACAATTGTATCATTATTTATGAGGCAACTATTGATTAGAGCCTATGGTGTGAATCGTTATGCATTTTTTTATTTTTTTTAAGATATTCCCAAAATATTATTATGGGCATCGTGTTGTACGTTTACCTAAATATTAGCATACACTGTTTGTTTAGTTTTAATTTATATGCAAAAAAATATATTTTCAATATTACAAAGCTGCTATTTTGTTTTATTTTGTTTGCGATTTGATTTTAATTATTTATAAGATTTGAGTGCTCTAATGAAATAATTAATACAAAGCAGCTTATGACCACCGTACCGGAAAGTTTTACTGTCAAGTTATTAAACTCTTCGGTACGATGTCTCGTTGAAGTACCTATTACAGACTTTAAGTTTTGATTTTTAAATCTAAAATCTCTAGAGCACTCACACTGCTCAGTCTGCTCAGACTCGAGTTAAAATTAAAACGAGACTCAGGGATATTTGTGTCTCGTTTTTCGTCGGTGTCTATCTCGGAGAGTTTAAAAGATGGAAGAGTGGTTTTTTGGCAAAAGATGACCCTTTTGTACCCGTATGTTCTTGAACAGAAAAAAAATCAAGATGGCGAAATTTATTTTTCCAATCTATGCAAGACTTAGGTACGAGAATTCTCATTCTGACAAATGATTCGGAGAAAAGATATAGAGAGAGATGATGGTCGAGGGTTTAGAAGAGGGATGAGGAGCAGAGCCAGAGTTGAGAGTATTAAAGATAGACGGGGAGTTGCTCAAAAAAAAATGCTCGAAACCAAGTCGAAAGTCGAAACCTCATCCAATTGGCAGTAGTGGAAAAAATACCTAATCCAAAATGGTGGATTCAAGATAGCATTTTTCCTAGCAAAAAAACTTAGAGGGTAAGCTACATGTATAAGCAGCCTAATGTGTATTTTTAACTCTGTCAACACTGCTACTGCCAACATAATAAATTAATTTGTCTGTCAGACTACAAGCACTAGAGTCAAGAGTCGAGAGAGCAAACCAAACAATATTTTTCTCGCTTTGTCGGCATGAGTAAAAAGAAGACAACAAATATAACTTTCTATGTCCGTTACGAAATACCGCCAACAATTCCTAACCAATCATTGAAATTTATTTCAAATTTTTTCGAGCGTCGTTGACGCTTCGTGCGACGGCGTAGCTTTTCCTTGATGTGGAAATTGTTGAATGTTGTTTTGTTGTCAAATATTTACAAACATAAAAATCCGAATTTGAATTCTAATAATATTACGCGTGTCGCTCAGACATATATATCAAGGGATCAAGCAATTTCACGCTTAGTATAAGTAATTTGTTTTGAGTGGATTATCTTCGCGTGTGGTGATGAGATAATTATAGCAAATATTGTTAGAAGTGGTCTTACTGGTTGTGTGTGGTAATCATGATGTCCACAAGAAGTGGTCGGACACGGCAGAGTTTAGTCGAAGCGAGTCCCCCGCGCACTCGTAAAGGAGTTTCCCCGACTCGGTCTCCCGCCAGAAACCGAAAGAGCTCACCCGGCAGTCGTCCAGCTCAAAAGTCGCCCTCCCGCAAATCGCCCAGTAGGAAGCCTACGCCGAAATATCCTGCGCGTAAGTCTCCGTCCAGAACTGTTAAAGAAACTAAAGAGGTAAAGGAAACTACTAAATCACCGTCAAAACGACCTGCAATCAAAAGAGAAATAGAAGTTAAACTAGAGGATGTATCAACTAATATTGAGCTTATGCGTGGCACTCGAACGCGACGTTTCGAGTACTCTGTCGCTGATTTCCAAACAAATTTGCCTCAGGCCGATTTACCTAAAACTGACTTAATATCGAGCGAAGGACTCAATGGTATAGAAGAACTAGAGCCCAGAAAATTGCTCGAAGATATATTTACGATAAGGAACAGAAGGACTGTAGAAGAGACTGCCCTCCGTAGGTCTAGCAGGTTGAAAGATGTAGTTGATAGTGCTCCAGATATAAGACGTAGCTTTAGTAAATCGCTCAGCAAGTCTGTAAGTAAGTCTATAAGCCAATCAATCGGTGCTTACTCTGATGAGGAGGATGATGTATTGCCCAAAGAAAAATCCAAATCACAATCAGTTACGAGAAAGCTTGCCACTCCATTACCAAGTTCAACAGTAACACTGTTCAGCAATAGGTTTGAATTTGGCGGAAGAATAGGTGCTACAGCTCTATATATACTGATACCATTGACAGTATTTTATATACTAATATCTTGCTCAAAAATATGTTCGTACAAATCGCTCGAAGAACTAATAAAGTACAAAAATATCTCACTTTGGTTCAGTACTCCAGCAACAGTTCTTGTCTTCAGTAATTTGATTTTACAAACAATTTTTCTGTCTATGCCTATGTTTGGTACCAAAGATGTTGATGACAGAGGTAGTAAATATTATTTTAATGCATTCTTCTCAAGTTTCTGCACATTGAATATATTATTTGGATTGGATTACTTTGGTGTATTGAGAAATGATGCTATACTGAACTCTTATATGCAACTGGCAACTGTTTCGTACATAACAGCAGTAGTCTTAGCTCTGACATTGTTCTTGAAGAGTCGTAAAGTTGATGAAAACGATTTGAATCCATATGGTAACTCAGGATATGCATTGTATGATTTCTTTGTCGGGCGAGAGATTCATGTGGTTCTTCTCAAAACAAACGTAAAACTCTGGCTAGCGAGAGTGTCTAATATCAGCACTGTGAGTAGTAAAATATATATTTTTTGTCTAAATTCTGATTTTAAATATTATGTTTTAAACTGAAAGTGTAAACTCTCTATTCTTAAGACTTAAGATAGTTAACGAGACAAAAATATGCTTTTAAAAATTATCGTAATCTCGTTTTCACTCTATCTTGGCTCTGAACAGAGTGAGAGTGAGGTCTATAGATTTTAACTTTAAACAGCAACTATTTACACTTTTAGAGAGTTTGTTTACACTAATTAAATTTTAATATTTAAAATACTTAATTAAGAGCTTTCAAAAAACTAATAATAATTTATTGCAGTAATAAATTGTCTATAATGTAGTTCTTATAACTGTGTTATCTACTATTGAATATTATTCTGCAGCCTTAATCCTAATGCTTATGTATCTTTAACTATTTCAGCTAATTCTCACATTATTAATCTTCAAACATGGCTTTATCATCCAAGAAAAGGAGATTGATTCTCTCTCATGGGACAAGTTTAGAAATATTCTGATTAACATACATTTCAAGCCAACGATACTCGTGTACTCTATGATGCAAGTAATCTACGCATTATATTTCGTTATGAAAGAGAAAAAAGTTGTGTCAACATTTTACTGGAATTCAGAAGGGTTAGGGTATCTACAGATTGTTTCGAGCACCCTATACCCTTTTTATTTCACAACTATATCTAAATATGTGGTAGACACTGATTTGCAATTGACAACTAATGTTCTGATAGCCGCTTCCGCACTCTTCCTGCTGGGTTTTCTAATAATGCTTATCAGTAATAACATTAAATATGAATTCAGGAAAAATCCACTGCAACCTAGCCTGATGCGTAAGTATTATTTCATATTATAAAAATCTGCCAATTTTTGTCTGTCTGTGTGCCCTAATTTGCCTCCAATTTAAAAACTACTTGACAGATTTTAGTCAAGTTTTTGAGGTGTGTATTAAAAATAATGGAGTAAATTAAATATCAGGAAAGTTCTCAAGAAAGTTTTATCACACTAAATTTAAAAATTCTATATCTAAATCTTCCAAAATTATACATCTAAACTTTGCAAAATTATACATCTAAGCCTTGCGAAATCATATTAAGTACATGTGCTTTTTACTTGCAAAATAATCCGACCAGTTGTTTGTGAGATAAGAGAATAAATAGAGGAAATGAATATACAAGTACAGCTAGGTAATGTAATGCAGAGTTCAGTAGGAATATTTTATGAACTGGTATTATAAATATTTGAATTTGTCTATTTAAAGCACCCAAGTCTGGGCAGGTCAGCTAATAGTAACTTTACTAAATTCAAATATATATTAATTTCCTGTATTGTTTTCCCTATTAGATTGCTTTATAGCTAATAGTTACCTAATAGTTTATATTCATTATTATTGTGTAACCTAGTTGAATAACTTGTTATTTATAATTAGTTATTGTTTAACATTCTTGTTGGTAATAGAGTAAATTTTTTTTAATCCTTGACAAAGTAGACCTTGACTGCGATTTTATCTGTGGTAAGTGATGATGCAATCTAAAATGGTAGGCTGACTTGGAGGGGTATATAGCAGTTTTTTTAATTTTATTAAACCCATACTCGAAATCTGTTTCTACAAGCCGTCATGCTGGAATGCTTGGCAATATATCTTTGATGGTTGGATGGTTATTTGTAATAGATCACAAACACTTTCTAGTTAGTACTAGCCACTTTTAACTTTCTTAACTACCTTGTTGGTTGGCATGTTAGCCTACTGATGACAGTCCTGGGTTCGATTCCAGGGCCGGGCCTAAAAAAAATGTATTGAGTTTTCTGTCAAAGAAATTCTCAGTACTAACTCAGAGTTAGGAAGTTGACGGTGAGTCACCCCCGTGCCTCGTAGAGCACGTAAGGCCGTCGGTCCTGCGCTTGATATCTCCGGTCGTGTTGGATTTCCGTCGCACCTGTCTGCGCACTATAACATCTCCTGCGCAGACGGTTAATCTCAGAGGAGGTTGGCCGCCGTGACCGGATTCGGTTGGGAGCTAGCCACGACCAAAGCCTTCTACCATCATCTGTGGTAATGTTAACAATGCTGGTAATTTTTCAGACTTAGATTCGATGCCAACATTTCACGGCAAGAAGCTCCTCCTCTCTAATCTATGGGGTGTCGTGCGACATCCCAACTACGCGGGCGACATGTTGATACACGCGGCTTTGGCGATACCAGGTATTTTTATCTATTAATTTAATAGTGCTTTGCAGTACAGACAGAAATGCCAATTTGCAGATATTTAAATTCTAAACACTTTTCTTTAGCATAAGCAAAATAGGCTTAACCTTCAAGCAGGCGCGTGGTCATTTATAACGGCAGCGGTCGCGCGTAACCTAAAAGACCTATTGGAGATTTTAGGGATTTAAAATGACAAATCATTAAATTATCATTTATGTTTTATAATCAAAACATTTATCTTTTAGTCAAGAAAGTATTTAGATGCAGAAAAATATTTCAATCCAAGTAATTGCCTTTAAAATGATATTTAAAAGAAATATATATTTCTTTGAGTTGGGTCTCAATTTTAGGACATAAATCTTACTCGTTTATTAAAATAAAATCAAATAAATATCTTTGAACACTTACAAAACCAATTAACATCGTATGTATTATCATTAGATAACAAACAATATAATAAAAACTTTAAAAAAAAAATTATATTTTTAGCGAGCAAAAGAGCAGGCGGGTCACCTGATGTTAAGTGATTATCGTTGCCCATGAACATTCTGCAAATAATTTTTGGATTATAAAACAATTTGCAAGATAAATCCCTGTAATTAGAGATCAAAAATCTGGTATATATTGACGTTTAGTTTTCTTCCTCACCAGTCTCTTTTTCACTCTCTGTGTCTTCTTCAATTAGTTGTGCAATTATCTCGGATTCACTGACGAATCTACGAGTCATTTTTTTACAAAAACTATCAATAAAACACAAATTTAGTTTAATCCATAAGATAAAATATTTTCGCAAATAGAGTCGCGCGTAACCTTTACGACGACGGGCGCGTGTAGTCTTTTCGACGCCTACGCCACGATTAAAACAAAAGCTATTTGTTAAATATGGGACGAGCGGGAAATGAAGGTATGTAGTTGTTTTTGTTTGTAATGAACTTAGAAGAGGGTACTTGAGACGAGAAATATTTGACACGAATATGTTTGAAATTATAAACAAAAATGTAACAAGTGCGGTCGATTCGACGCCGCGCGACCGCTTGAAGGTTAAAGAAGAAAACTTCTACAAAAGTGCGCTTATCGAACTAGTGTAATAAAAAATACTTTATTTTTCTGTTCGCTTCATCATCTTCTCGACCCATCGCCCGCCCACTTCTGGTCTGGCCGAGTCTCCTCTCGAAAGTGAATGGCTTAAGTTAAGCTGATATCAACTTCAGCTTGGCTGATATTCTTTTTTTTAACACTAGATGATTCCCGCGACTTCGTTCACGTGGATTACGATTTTTATTCCCGCGGAAACTCTCTTATTTCCCGGGATAAAAAGCCTATGTGCTATTCCAGACTAAAATCTATCTCTGGGTCAAATTTCAGCCAAATTGGTTCAGTGGTTGCGACGTGATTGAGTAACAAACAAACAAGCTTTCGCATTGATAATATTAATAGGATTAATAGGATTTACTTCATATTTGATTCATTCCTTTTTAACCGACTTCCAAAAAGGAGGAGGTATTCGGCCGGTATCTTTTTTTTTTGAAGTCTATTTAAAAATGGCCACTACTAGAACTAGGCTATAATAGATATAGGCTATAATAGAACGCTACCTTTTCTGTTGATAGGGATTTACTCGCGGCAAGCGATCGCTGCAGCACCAGCACTGCTGACGATACTGATGCTGCTGCATCGCTGCTGGCGCGACCACGGCCGCTGCCGACGCCGCTACGGCGCTGCCTGGCTGAGGTACTGCAAGCGAGTGCCGAGCGTCCTCATACCCAAACTGCTGTAAGGCGTGTCACTCAGGTGGCCACTGACATGTCGCTCATTTGCGACAAGAGTGACGTAATTCAAAATCGACGACGAGAGAATTCTCTCGTTAGAGAGTAATGTTTTGTGGATGCTGCGTTCTCGAAACAACACAGCGGCCAACAAAGCGACAGAGCATTAAGTCACAATGTCTCTCGCTCTTATTTTTTGTGCTTAGCGTAATGTTGTTTTTATAGCAAAAAGTATAAATTTTCGACACTAAAGTTGGTGAATTTTGAATTATGTCACCCTTGTCGCAAATGAGCGTTGTGTATTAGGGTGCTTGTACATTGAGGCGGAGCGGAGCGGAGACGCGTCATCCAATCAGGTCATCGATGACGCGCTAATTTTATCATGTCATCTCTCAATAATATCATTGGACCGTTGGACACATCTCCGCTTCAATGGACAAGGCAGCCTAACTCACAAGAAATCTGCATACAAGGACTTTCGCCAACAAAGAAAAGACTGCAAATTCAAAGAGTCATTTGATGAGCAGTGGAAGTGACGCTATGGCAAAGCTGTTAAAACTCTTTCTATTTTGTCTAACTGTAATATTAAGGTGCCTGTCCGCTGAAACGGAGCGGGATGTGCCAACCAATCAGATGAAGTGATAATTATGATCACGTCATGTCTCAATAATGTGATTGATGCACTGAATATATCCGCTCCTTTCCGCTTCAAGTGGAGTGTGTGTGGACCCTAAAGCTGAAATCACATCTGCAAGCGTCGATTCGGATTTTGCCGTATAATTTCAGTCACACTTATACGCATGCGTTATCGGTTATTAGTTATTATTATATACCTATTAAAATATTGTAATTTGTAACCTACTCCATAAAAGAGTTCATGTTGTGAAAATTGAAATTGTTGTATCAAAATATTGTAAAGGTAGGTTTACAATTGAGTGTATTAAAAAAAAAAACTTTTTACAAAAAACTATATTTTGTACTTCAGATGTGTTAACATAGTATGGTTGTGAGACAATAATATCACGGTATAGTTTAGTGTCACCCATATAGTTTTATTAATGTAATGAAATTTCTACAAAATTAATAGAACAGCATATTTACACGTGTAGTAAGATATGACATAAAATTTATCAGATAATTTTTTACATAAAAATGATGTATTTTTGTTAGTAAAGTAATGGAATTATTTTTATACTTTAATTTAATTATAATTTTTTCTTAAGAAATTATTTACATTATTGTATTTTTGTACTCTACAATTATATTTTTAGTACATAGTGTGTTTTGAATGTGTGCGTAATTTTTTTTTTTTTTTGAGATTAGTGTCCTTGCCATAGTTTGTACCACCGGACATTAGCTCTCTTTAGTATAATAGATTAAAATTTACGATAAACATATTTTGTATTAACAGTCTCCCGTAATCTCAAGTAATCAAGATTTCATAAAAGTTCGGAATGAAATAAACTTTTCTCAAACATGCTTGGAAATTTGAGCATTATTTTGACAACCTTCTTCGAGATAAATCGAAATTGCTGTACTGGCCGAGCAGCGGCCGGCAAAGTTGTATGAAAATCCATTGCTGGCGTGGTTTAGCGGCCAGATAAATTACATAGTAAACTCATATCTGTCGTGTAATTTAAAAATGGAACGGTTTTTTACTCTGAAACATGGCAACCAAGGAGGTAACTTATCCAAGGTTTTATTTAAATTTCGAACTAGCTTGCAAATAAAAAGCTGTTTATTGGAAGGAAAAAAAAACAAATGAACACTTCTATGCGGGGAAAATTATTGTTGTTCATTGTTCGTCGTTGATTTTGAAAAGTAAATTGTATTTGACAAAATGAGTTCAAGTGAAGACAATGAATGTGTGAGTGAGTGAAATTCAAGAGGCGGCAAGAGCCATAATAGAAAACTTGTTACCGCCAAAATCGAAAGAAAAATATTTAAAAACCTATGAAAATTTTGTTCAATTCTTCCTAGGTACCTACTACTTTGTTTTAATTTCCGCACATTATTTGAGAAAAATACTATACAAGCCTTGGCCACAACTAGGCATTGATGGACTTAGTATGTGTGCTTCGGGTTCGCTTCGGCTCACATTTACACGTTCGTCCATCAATGTCTCTTTTGCTGGCCGTGGTAGTAATGTACTAAAACTAAAATAAATCTAAAAGTTATAAACCTCATTGCCTCCTCATGCTGGAGGTATTGCCCCTTGGTATGGCTAAATTAATTAACTAAATTAAAAAGGTAACTGCCGGTTCTTGGATCCTCAGTATTTTTTTTATTTTTTTTTTACTCAATTTTACGGGGGGCCCAAAGGGTAGGTAAGTAACGATTTTAATATATTGAACAATAAAAAGTTTTTGGATAGAATAAGAAAGTGCAATTGAGCTTTACTTAATTGTAATAGTTTAATAAATATTTTCTTTTAAGAACATATTATAAATATAAATTAGTAATACATAGTATTCAATTGTATCAATTTGAAAAGAATTAAGTACTTAGGTATAATTGTTGGTAGTTCGAATTAATAAAATGAGCATTGTTCTTTTTTATTTTTGTGACAAAAGGCAATTAAATTCGCTCAAAATAATTATGTTATGTTAGAATTTACCTTTCTCAGAAATATACTGCCTCGAAAAATGAGCATTGTTCTTTTTTATTTTTGTGACAAAAGGCAATTAAATTCGCTCAAAATAATTATGATAAGTATGTTAGAATTCACCTTTCTCAGAAATATACTGCCTCGAAAAATGAGCATTGTTCTTTTTTTATTTTTGTGACAAAAGGCAATTAAATTCGCTCAAAATAATTATATTATGTTAGAATTATTAAATATACCTATAATTTTGTACATACTCACCTTTCATAGTTTTATTTAATTTTACCTATGCTGCCTATGCGTAATAATAAATAATAAATAAGTGATTTAATTCCTTGCTGAGAAAATCCAGGAGCGCAGTTTTCTGCATCAGCTGAACCTAATTTTTAATTTTCAACTATAATTAATTAGGGTAGTCCATTGTACTGCTGAGTGTGTGTGTAGTACTGAGTAGTAGGTACTGTGAAGTTAATTAAAATTAAGGTGTTGTTTATACATACTGTCTGTCCACGTCAAGTTGGCCGTTGTCGCTCGTTACAAAATGAAGTCATACCGTAGTACCGGACTGATGGTAAGAAAATAATAATTGTATTTTTTTTTATTGTAACCACAACTATGACGGAAGTTTTGTTCTCTGGCAATGCTTTTCAAGGCAATGACATCTTGAATGTGTAAAGGCATAATTTTTAATTAAGTAAGTAGGTACTTATTTTTTCCGCTTGAAAAAGAATTAATAACTTGCAAAACTTTTCCTTTTTTACTCATCGTAGAAGACGATACGCTAACAGTAGTAACTAAACAAAAATAAATATCTATAATTTAAAGTTAACAAAAACATTCAAAACTTAACAATAACAAAACTTAGAAAAGGTTTGGTACAATCGCGAGCGGTACGTTCCTTTTTCTACTAAACGACAAACGAGTCTGACTTGAAGCACGGGGCGAGGTAGCGGCCAACTTGACGTGGACGGTTAGTAGGTATTTAAATAATAATTAACGAAAAAGAAGAAAAACTACAGCAAGTCAAAAGTTTGCTTTATTTTTTATTTTCTAAAAAATACACATACAATTTGTAAATAAACAATTATTCAATATTTAAATACACATCTCATTAAAGTCATTACGAATTTATTACTAACACATACTTAATCATTCATATTTAGATGTAATATAGAAAATTACAATAGTGTTTGTATTCTGGTGGATAAATAGCGTATAGGGTGACCGACCCAATTATTAGCACTTTAAGAGTTTATCCAATTTCAAATATGTTTTTAAAATTAAAATCTAACCAAATTCTTTAAGTAATTGTGTTCATAAGGTTACTTGTTTAATAATTTATATAATTAAAGAACTTTTTAAGGATTTTTTTCTTAAATCAACAAGAATTTGAAATAAAATTGAAAAATGACCCAGTCTCCAATTATTAGCACATACGGGATTAACTACTGGTTAGTACTGACGGGTAAGTCGATCAGTCAAAATGGCCGAAAACTTCAGGAACTCCAGAACAATATCTTTCAACTACAATACTGACGTCATTTTAAAACTTTCCAGATTAGAAAGGTTTCGATTGTGAAAAATATGAATTCCCCTAAATATTTTTTAATCTGAAAATTTAAAAACTACAATCAGAAACTTATATTTTAATCTTTTTTGCTAAAGTGCCAATAAACTGGTGCAGTGCTAGCAATTGGGTTGGTCACCCTAGTTACTTTAGAAATAATTATAAATAAGTATGTATATCTACTGAAAAAAAAAAAAAAACAGCCGACGAGGGTCATGACTTTGTGCATTAGGCATAATGCTATTTCAATTATCAACCATAGACATTCTTTCCTTTTTTATTTATCTTTGCTCGAGTTGGTGGCACTGAAGGTAGTTAACGCAATTTAATTAAAATTAAAGTTGACAGATTTATGAAGATGTATAATTTGGTTTGATAATACCTACTTAATTAGTTAGTAGCTATCAAACTATTTCAACGTGTTTAAGTATATCAAACTACTTTGGGTTATAAAAATAACACAAGTAGGTACTTTGTACATTAATGTAGTTAAAAAAAAAACTTAAAATTTGGCAAATGTTCCCTATGACATGTTATGTACCTACCATGTAAATTAAGTATATAAAATGAATTAAAAATCGCGCAACGTCTCGCACGATCAATTTATTACCTAGAGGCGAGTTCAATAATAGATATTACCAAAACAAAAAACGAAGTAAATAATTTGGTGTGCATCCATTAGGTCAAAGCATTAGGTATTATGCAATCCCAGCATACCAGCTTTTTTTTTCAAACGCATTATTTTTAGAAGCCGCCATACTTTTGTAAAGAACAAATTCAAATTTTCCAACCCAATCGTACAATAACGACAAGCGAAGTGAGCGCAATTTTTTTAGGTAGGTAATTACATACACAAATAATAGGTATAATTTTTCACTAGTAAACAAACTCGTGTTTCATAATTAACAAGGATGAATGAATGTACCTAATTATTTTAGATATGGTAGTTATAGTTACTTTTACCCATATTAGATAACTGTCATTATCAGCTTAGCATCAACTTGCTTCCTTCTCATTAGATTTTATTATACTTTATGAAACTGAGGTTTATGTTAAGGTATTAGTTAAATCTACAAAGGATATTAAAAAATTTCAATACTAAAACAAATATATAGATAATAACAAATAAATATTTTTATTATATATTATATTTCATTTTGGCACACAATACAACAGCTGATAAATATTAACATAAAAAAATTAATTCTTGCTTCATGAATATTATGTTTGGTATAAACAATCTTCTGTAAGCTCGGGTTAAGTCGAGTTTTTAACCAGAGTTTTGTATTAGTTTAGAAATCACATTAAATTAAATTAAAACGAAACTTAGTTTAGGTGAAAACTGGAGTTTACAGTTGATCCCAGTTGATCCTGTTTCATTCTAATATTTGCTTTTGTTAAATGTGATTCTTTTAGATATATGTATTTTTAGTATATTTCAAGTATACCAGAAAGAGTAAATCAAAATGTATGTAGATCTTTAATAGTTGATAGTCTACACAACCTTACTCAAGTGTCGAGTATACTGCAATAGTACCTAATATTAAGAGTAGTAGTGAAAAGTATCCTACACTCTAGGAAAACCACCATAGAATTCTTATACCCGATTTACCAACCATAGTTACCATTTCATCCCCTAAGTAGGAGGACTTTACGTAAGTAGTCCCTGTGCAATTGCACATATAAAGTTATAGTAACAAGTTAAGTAACGTAAATAAAACTTTGAAAACAGTTTAATTATAATAATGATTAAGATGTGGAGTCCATATATACTTTTGTCGTATTGAATGTAATTAATGTGAATCTCGCTGCCCCGGCGTAACCGTTTTGCCCGGATAGATATTTGAATTAGCGCGCTGACAGCCTCTAAATATTACCCAACGTCATTTCCACTTATAGGTTTTCTAGGTTCGTGCAAAACAAAATTGACAGAAAGCTAGGTAACTTAGCTTAGGTAGTCCATAAAAGTTTGGGAACATTGGTGAAAACAGGCATTAATACCCTACATCAAAATCGATTTTATTAGGTACACAGGGAGGTACAGTATGACTATATTATTTAGTAAGTATTTTATGCATAAGTACAGTAAACTATATGATTTCCATGATTTCATTGATTATGCATGGACAATAATTTTAATCCCAATGTCGAATGTCGAAAAAATTTCAAGAGGTTTTTTATAATAGGTAGTTACTTTGAGAGATCAATTTTTTAACTAAAAGGTTCGTTTAGGAAGACCGACAAATATCTTATCTATATTTTAAGCTCGACCAATATTTTATTATTTTCGATGGAAAGAATATTTAGAAAAGAAATAATATAAATACCGAGAAAAATATATACCTACCATAACAAAATAAAAAATTCAACACGGTTGCTGCGAGTTTAGTGACATATTTAAATATTTATCATGATCAATGTTTAGCATTTTAACGATATTTTTTATTAAGCCATCTAGTTATTTGGTTCCATTTAACATTTACTATGAAAATATACATTTACATCTATCAATTTTATATTTACATTTGTTTATTTACATATATTATGTAATGAAAGATTTTGAAAATAATAAGTTCAATGCGAAAAGATACTAAAGGTAAGGGTGGTAGGTAATTTAGGAGTTAGATATCTAATTCGTTATCATCAATTCAACATATTCTAATTTTAATAATAATATTTTTTCAGTTTCAGATAAAGCTATCATAAATTACCTAAGTACTGTTATTGTAACCTCTATAATATATTAATTTAAATAAATAGTCCCTAAAGAGAAAGAGTAATAGTCTCTCAGTAGAAATCATAAGTAGATAGGTATACTGAACTACTGAATTAAGGTCTATCTGAACTAACGAGTGATGACGTCTTATGACGGTGTAAGTTGAAAAGGTAGGCACTCGCCTTCTCCAAAATAGCAAGTGGATTGTACTTTGTGGTCATTTGCATTCGATATGGTAAGAACTTTTATCGCACGAACACTAGAAAGATTTTCTAAAATTTTTTAGGCAAAAAAGTAATGATTAAGTAACTATAGAAGAAGCAAATCTGAATATTAATATCTAAATGGGCACCCACATAATATGTTATAACTACAGCCCGTGCCAGTAAAAAGAAACGAATCTAAAATGGCGGGTTGAACTTGTAACTACAGTGTATTTTCGGACGGTCTACAAAAACAGTTCAATAACAATTCAACAATATGAAAAATTAAGGTTTATACTTATCATAATTATTGTACTCGTAATGTGAAAAAAATCAATAAAATTTTAAGCGTGTTGAAAGCGAAACATTGTTAGGTACCGATTTTATCGGATTATATTAATTTATCAAGTGTGTGTGAGAGGGCATGTGTGTGCCGCCATTTTTTTTTAATTCTCATTTTATATGGGACTTTTAAAGGTGACCTTTATGTCAGCCCCATCGCATCGGTACACACAAAATTTTACAATTAACTATATACATAATCAACTGAGTGCCACCATTTAAGATTCGTTTCTTAATTGGCACGAGTTGTACATACCTACTAGAAATGCCTACTCTTTCTCTCCTACTGCACAGAGGTTAATTTACGGTGCTTTAAAAAAAATAAGCCGTGTCATAATATTTAACAGTACTTATAACAAGTAGGTAATATTTTTAACGTATTGGCAGTGTTGTGTTTTGTTTTATTTATGTAGACGTACAAAAACGTTACGGCGGCCAATTATTATTTTTTGTCTTTGCTCAAATCACTATCACGTGGTAGCGGTAGGTATTAAAAAAAATCGTTTAAAGTTGAATAACTCAACTTTTTTTAAGTAAAAATATAATTTTTCGTCACTGACGTATTAGCGTATCGATCTCGGATGAGATAGTGTGTAAAGTAAAACCACCTTTATGCCGATAAAGCTGCAACTTTGTATCCTAATAATTCTTATAATCTTGCAACAGTAGTAACTATATCTTTTCTATTACCATAACGCGTAGTGTGATACTATTTAATTCTTCACAGAAATTCGTGTCGTAGTAATTTTTTTTTTGAGTGGCAATATGAATTTCACATTTTGGCTATTTAAAAGAAGCGACAACTCGTGACCGTTACCTACGATTTTTGTACACAAGCTCATCGATTTAAAAGTATCGAAATCGGGGATGGTTTAAATAATGATAGAATTAGTTTTTGGAAATTTGCGCGACATTGTGAAATTTTACATAGAAGTTAATCTAGCTATTCCAAATGGTTACATTATAATAACTGAATTAATACATTATTATTCCTTAAATGAATTTATTACATCTAAAACTTCTATTTAAAAATGGCCGGAATAATTTAAAATAAGGGTAGAAAACCTAGCTGGAAAACCATTTAAATGTTAAATAGATATTTTTTTAAAGTGGAAACTAGAAGGTAATCAAGAGAATAATGAACAATTAAAATTTTTAAGCCAGAATTAAGTACATATAAGTAATCTATTATTCCTTAGTTTGCTTAAAGGATATACTTAAACAGCTTTTAACAGATCAGAATGTACAGTAGTAGGTACTTTAGAACTTACTACAGCGAACTAATAACGAAACCAATGTAGTAACTTATATTTAAGTCTTAATTAAAAAAAAAAATAGGTCATAGGTCATTTATATGAAATTCTTTGATTATTTTCAAAGCATTACATTTTAAGAAGATAGCCAAAACGCTTTCATTTGACATATCTATCTATACATTTTAATACATACCTATACATTTATTATCTACGATTTACACAGCCATACGTTGATTGATGGCGTTTCTAAATATTTATTATGCACACAAATGTAGAAGTAGGTACCTATCTGAAACGAAAATATAACTCGTGCCAATAAAGAAACAAAATGAAAACAACAAAATGTACCTAAATGGCGTTAAACAATTAATCAAAGGGGCCAGACGAGCGAATTTTTTTTAAAAGTATTAAGTAGGTACATGAATTGATGACTCAAAATGGGAGCTATTTAGTTCAAACTCATTTTGAGCAATCTTGTGTGGCACTTGCGGATATCTGTACGTCTTTTAGGAGTTTTACTTACTGTCTTGATTTCCTTGTTTATCAATAGATAGATAGATTTAAATTCTATACGATACAGATCATTTCATTTTAAAAATAAACCGTATATAGTGTAGCGTACCTAATTGCCGACAGTAAAAATACCCTCGTCTGGATTCACCTTAAAATTCATCATGTTATTCAAGTATTCAAATTAATATATTTTAACAAAACAAAACTCAAATGTAACGAAAAAATATAACTATAACAAGTTTTGTAATAATATGAGCGCGTGAAGATATTGTAGGTAACTGATTGAATATTTTTTGCAGGCAGTACCTACGCAAGTGGAGGGCACGATGCGCGCCATCATTTTAGATTCGGTTCTTTATTGGCACGGGTTATAATAACTATTGATTTTAATCAGTTTTCACCAACATTACAAAATAAATTAGGTACTTAAAGATAAATAAATTAGGTAAATATGTATACAAAGTATCTGGACAGGTCCAGAATATTTTAAGGTCCTCAGTTACTAGATGTCTATGCCTTTCAACTAAGAATTTAATATAAGCACGTTATATAACTCCAATGACTGTAAGGCATTTCAAACTTGTACCATCAAAAACAAAAATTTTCGATTGATTTAAATTTTACCGTTTTAATTATTATAATAATAAATAATTTTATTGAAGATACCAAAGTAGGTACAAGTTTGACATTTCACCTTGCATTACAAAAATGTTTAGCTCTTCAATCTTCATAATTGAAACGCATAGAAACTATAGTTCTTCATATTTTATATTCTTTTTTTATCCGTATAAGGGTAAGGCCGTAGATTTTGCCACTTTGTAACATAGAGTAACATAGACACTCCTATGTTACGGTAACGTAGAAGTAACGTGAAAGTAACACAGTGTTTGTAAGGCTGATTACATAACGTACTTATTTTAACCGACTTCAAAAAAGGAGGAGATTTTTGTAATAAACTTGTAAGTATAGCATTTTTTATAATCGCCGATCATTCAGAGATAAGAGAGAGAATTCAGTAATAGGAAAAATATATTTTTTTAAACTATCATCAATGGAATTTAGTAACCAAAACTCTCTGGCTGTTTATCAAATAAAGGTACATTATTCTGATTATTACGAAGATGAGTTTCAATTAACTCATCTTCTTTTAAACTCATTCTTTATTTAAAAGAACTATTTGAAAAATCCGCTCCTGGCAGAATGTGTACATTAACCTTTACAACACTTCAACGTTACTAAATAACAATCAACGTTACCAGTAACATAGAAGTCACATAAAAGTAACGTTGAAGCGTAATTTTTGAGGTTTTAAATAGGAATAATTACTAAATGCGAGCCGATTTTAGTCAAATACACATTGTCATGTTTTTATAAATCACTTTAGCTTAGTATAACACATACATGTGTACAATAAAAACTGTTATTTACCTTTAAAATCACCAAAATTCACAAAAAAAAGCTCCTGACGAAACACACGCGCACACCTTTGATAAAATTCCACAGACTAGAAAATGGCGGTTTCTTTTTTTTTATTTCGTTGCCGGAATCTTTAGTGTGGCACGAGCCATTATAAAATACTACCCTAAAGTTATTGAATATTTAGATGTCCAATTTTGGTAACATACAAAATAGTAACGTAATAAGTGAAAATAAGGAGACAACATTTTGAATTGCGATAAAACATTTAAAAACGCATATTTAAATACATGGAACCCAGGATGTAATTGCTTAATCTATTCACATTTCAGATATTCATAGTAAATTAGGACTTTAAATAGAAATAATGTAGTTATAACGATCCAAATATTTGACGGGATCAAAAAGACACCCTATTTTAGGCAAAATTTCGGGGTAAGGTCGGTTTTAAGTCATTGTATTTTTTTAAATATACGACATACATTCAATTTAAGAATGCACTATAGGAGTTTAAGAACTACCTAACCTAATTAGGATACTTGCATAACAATTTACGCACTACTTCGATTTTTAATACGCATGTCAAGTTAAGGGACATTTTCTTTTTACAAAAAGTGGCAAAATCTACGGCCTTACCCATAAGTAGTGAATCGATTTATTATAGAGAAGGGAGCTGTTATAATAATTTTCGAAAACTACAATTTTCAAATATTTCAAAGATTTTAAAGTAGTCTGAGCTCGAAGATTCGTTTTTATTCTATAGTAGATAGATAGGTAAGGCTAAAGTTTTTAAAACATCTATCCTAAATAGTTTTATGATTAGTGAGAAGATTTTTTAACCCAACTGAAATCATGATATTCACATAGGAATTCAATTTTTATATCTAAAACGATAGGTAGGTACCAGTGGCGTGCACAAAGTATGGATCGTATTAATTTTTGTTCAATAACGATGAACTTGCTAACGCTACCTACAGTTACGCACATAAAAGCGCGTGTCTATACACATCACAAATACAGCTTACTCGCCTTCATGAGATAGAACAACTAGACTTGTAACTATAATATTTTCTGTTCATATGACGTCATTGGTACCTACTATCTAAAATTATTTTAATCATACCTAGTATCGGAAATATAATGTATTCGACAAATATTTTGTTTTAGTAGGTCACAATTTTTAATGCCTAATGAATTCACAATAAAGCATCAGTATCTTCCTTAATTATTAAAAACTTTCTTCAGGATGTCATTGGTTTCGGAACAGTGTTGGCATTAATCGATTAATTTTTTAATCAATTAATTAATCTGATTAATTTTAATCAGATTAAATTAATCATGATTAAAATAATCATGATTAAAAAAGTAATCTTAATCATGATTAATGAATTTAATCATTAATCATTAATCGTTAATTGATTAACTTTTTTAACTTGATTAACTTGATTATAAACTAATACATCCATCAATGTTTTTACTATATATTTATAGCTACTCGTGCTGATTCGCTGACTGACTCGCTCACTGTCTGACTCATTGATCACCTCTCCTGTAAAATTTTGTATGAAAAAAAAAATTTTTCACTCATGGTTTCGTATGGAGGACAAAAATTCATTTGGTGCAAAAATATGTAGAGAGCTGATAATTGAGGATTTCGGAGACGGGTGAGGAGCACGGCCAGGGTATCGAAGATAGAGGGGGAGTATTCAAACAAAAGTCATTCGAAACCTCATCAAATTGGTAGGAAGCTGACAAAAACTTCAAAATGGTGGATTCAAGAGAGAAGCCAGCGGGCGTTAAACAGCGCGCGCGGCGTGGCGCGGCGGTGTGCCTCGCACCGCGCGCGCGCGCCCTCTACGGCACCGAACCGCTCAAAAAATCGCTATCGCTCGGTCGTCGGCGAAGGCGGGCAGTGCGATTTCATCATCCCTACGCATCGATGTAAAGCGAAGTCCGCGCTCGGCGCGTATCATATTATGTACCTAAACAATTAGAATTGAATATACTTGACGTTAATTGCACCTACGACTAGTATTTCGCTTGAAAATTCATATTGTAGGTATCAAGCATAGACTACGTCATGGAGCTCTAGGTCCTGGCTCTTCAATCCTGATGCTGCAGGGTAGTGTCTACCTAAACTGTGAGGATTTAGAGACTGTCAGTTTAGAATTGATATTGTTGGTCTTAATAATCTTTACTTCCTTATCCTAAGTAATCCTTACTAATATTTTAAATTCGAACGTGTGTTTGTTTGTTGGTTTGTCCTTCAATCACGTAGCAACGGTACAACGGACTGACGTGATTTTTGCAAGGGTTTAGTTTAGGACCGGGAGAGTGACGTAGGCTACTTTTTATCCCGGAAAAACAAAGAGTTCCCCCGAGATTTTAAAAACTAAATCCACGCGGACGAAGTCGCGGGCATCAGCTAGTCACACTAATATTTGTAGGAACGCGAGCATCACCAATCATCAGAAGTGAAACGGAAGAAGCGCCATCTAGTGACGGTAGTCTTGTAACGTTACAAGACTATCGTCATGAAACGTTGCAAGACTACCGTCACTAGATGGCGCTTTGAACAAAAATCACTCTAATCCTACTCTCCTACATATTATAAAGCCGAAAGTTTGTGTGTATGTGTTTGTTAGTTTGTTTGTTTGTGTGTGTGTGTGTTTATTACTTCTTCACGCCGCAACGAATGAACCGATTTCGCTGAAATTTGGCATGGAGATAGCTCATACCCAGAAATAAAACATAGGCTCCATTTTATCCCGGAAAATTACAGAGTTCCCATGGGAATTGAAAAACCTTGATCCACGCGGACGAAGTCGCGGGCATCGTCTAGTAGATAATAAAATGATACTAGTTATATTGAAGTACTTAGTTTCTCACCTTTCTTTTCATCAAAATATATTCAAATTCAAATTCATAATTTATTTATTTAATGTAGGCTACCTTGTAGGTCTTATGACACGTCATAAATCTACCACCGGTTCGGAATGCAGATTCTGTTATATAAAGTGTTAATTTGGTTTGCTCAACTATTTCGTGTTCCTACGATCTTTTTTGACGACAGAATTTGCTTGCAACCGGAGCAGCTTCCACTCATAAAGGCGGTGAAACGCCGACTGATTGATATTTGAAATTTGAATTTTTAAATGATATCAAACCAGTGACCGAGTAAAATTAAAATAACCCTTATTGTATACTATTTTAAGATTCAGTTTAAACCAAAATATGTGAAAAAGTACACGCGATGCTATATTTTATTTTTTATACTATTTTTACTATTTTTTTCTTTGTGTTTTTTTATTCCATGACAAGATACCCCTTGACTGCGATCTCACCTGATGGTAAGTGATTAGTGACGATGCAGTCTAAGATGGTAGCGGGCTAAATTGGAAGGGGTATAGCAGTATCAATTCAACCCATACCCCTAATCGGTTTCAACACGCCATCGTGCCGGGACGCTAAATCGCTTGGCGGCACGTTTTTGACGGTAGGGTGGTAACTACCCACGGCCAAAGCCTCCCACCAGACCAGACCAGAGACAATTTAGAAATAATAAATTACTAAATTGCCCCCGCCGGGAATCGAACCCGAGACCTCCCCGTTATAAGACCACAGCGCTCACCACTGCGCCAGGGAGGTCGTCAAAAATTGTGTTTGCAAATAGCTGTTTAATTTCGACGAAAAAGAAATGGCGAGAACGAGCAATGACCACAGGCAGAGAAAAATCCTTTATAATTCGAATACAATACCAATATGATATTGAGTATTGGGTGGTGACGAGTGGTGATGAGTGGGTGGTGATGAGTGGTGATGAGTGGTGATGAGTGGTAATGAGTGGTGATGAGTGGTGGTGAGTGGTGGTGAGTGGTGGTGATGAGTGGTGGTGATGGGTGGTGATGGATGGTGATGAGTGGGTGGTGATGAGTGGCGATGAGTGGTGATGAGTGGTGGTCAGTGGTGGTGAGTGGTGGTCAGTGGTGGTGAGTGAGCTGACTGCTTAGTGTGCTGAGTGCTGGTGAGTGGTGGTGAGTAGTGAGCGGTCAAAATTAACAATAAATTACTGCAAAATCGGAAAATAAATAAATAAGTAGTTAATAGATAGTTAATCAAAAATAACACAGGCCTGCGATGGTTTGCCCCTTTAAAAACTAATTAGCAATTTGGGTAGGTATTAGTTACTAAGCTACGAAAAAAATAATAAAAAAATTCCATCACGTAAGTTTTCTGAGAAAATGAATTTTCATTTTTCTTAGTATTACCGCGCATTACTAGCGTTAACTTCAAATTTCTTTAATAATAGTGCATGCTTGGAGAATTGATGACATTTAAATATTCACCTACCCTCATAAGTCATTGTTTGTCGTGATTGAAATCATATTACAATACATATGTATCAACTACTAGATGATTCCCGCGACTTCGTTCGCGTGGATTAAGGTTTTTATTCCCGCGGGAACTCTCTTATTTTCCAGAATAAAAAGTAACCTATGTGTTATTCCAGACTATTATCTATCTCTGTGCCAAATTTCAGCCAAATCGATTCAGTCGTTGCGACGTGATTGAGTAACAAACATACATAGGTAAATAGGATGATACGATAGTTTTGTGATTTAATTCTGCTACCTCCACTTCATATTAACTTAGGTATTATAAAGCCATTTTTAAACGCACTAGCTAAAGATGGTACCTGTGTTAATTACCTTTGTGTTTTTAAGCATTTATCGGATTCCAAGGCATTTTTCTTGGGTCTGAAATAGGGAAGCTCATGCAAGACGCTACCTTTGAAAAAATCTTGAATAAAATCAAAGATAACGCTTGGAATTCACTTAAAGATGTAGTAAATTTTTTTTAGAATACAGTAAAAGCCCAAATTATGACAATATAGTGAGTATTTTGCTCAGCAACTTTTATAAAGTGGGTTGCAATATGAGTATAAAGTTACATTTTCTGCATTCTCAAATTGACCCCTTTCCTGAGAATCTTGGGGCTGTAAGTAAAGAAAAAGGTGAAAGCTTCTACTAAGATATTAAGGTCATTGAGAGCAGATACCAAGGAAGGTGGAACCCAAACATGATGGCAGACTACTGCCAGATATTGAAGAGAAATAAACCTGATAGAAAGCATAAGAGAAAAAGATGAAATAGGAGTTTTGAAGGAAGTAGAAAAAGAAATAATAAGTCTTTTTGATTTATTTAGTCTCTTTAGCGTTATTTTTAAATAATACTGTCGGTTTTTTAAATTTTAAATTCGTTAATTTTTGTTTTTTTCATGAAGTTTGTTAAAATAACCTAAAATATGCATGTCATCTGATGTCATCAATAAAAAAAAATCTCGACGTGCTAGAAAAAAATCAAAGGTGTATTTTAGTTTACCATGCCTGGATATTTAAAAAAATAACATAATTTTTGAAAGGGGAAAAAAAAAGTTAAATTTCGCAGGCCTGTGTAATTAATCAGATTAACGATTAATGATTATGATTAATTAATCGTTAATCAAATTTTTGATTAATGATTAAATTAATCGTTAATCAAATTTTTGATTATGATTTTAATCATTAATTTTTAATCGTTAATCAGATTAACTTTGGGCCAACACTGTTTCGGAATTAGCACATCTTTAACAACATTATTTAAACACAATGTTTGGGTAAACTTATTTCGTGATGTAAGAGTCATGTTTTTTATGAAGACTGGGGCACACGATGAAGCTCTTCGGCTTTTCCATTCCTGGTCCATACAAACGAATTCTTCTATTTTCCCCATGGAAATGACAATAGAGAAAACTATCCATGTCATATCCGTCTGTATGCGTAAGTATTGGTATTGCTTTTTTTAATAAATTGACAATTATTAGAACAAGAAATCTTCAAATGTTGCCAAAATGGCCCAGTTTAACCGCCATTTCCAGACTTTGACGTTTAATGATTAAAAAAAATTGAGGCTGAGATCATTCATTCAGCCAAGTCATAATTCCAGCGTCAGATCAGCGCGTGCATAAACCTGTGAAATTAACATAGGGAAAAACGTGATCACGACTCCGCACATTCTCATCATAGCTTGGGACTTGGGTATGCGAGGTTTAAATGAAACATGTCGAAGCGAGGCTATACAGCTCGGCGGCGGAAGGCGCGCGCGTGCGCAGGGCGTCAGAAGTTGCTGTCGAACACGCCCATCGACCGCGATATGCCCTCGTCTCGCAGGCAGCAGTCGAGGAACTCGTCCAGCGTCAACACTCCGTCGCGGTTTAGATCCATTTTCTGGAAATGAAGAAAACAATGTTTTTGTCAAAAAAAAAAAATGCCACGTATTAGGTACTAGTGTTTTCGTTTTTGACAGGTATGTAGTTCAATCACAGAGCAACGGTTTGGCGTGATTTTTGGGTACCTACCTACTTAGATGAGAACTTGGAGATTGACTTGGGGATTGACTTTTGCTCTCACGGGATTTTTAAAAATCTATGTAACTCCACTCGAAACGAAGTCGCGGGCAAAAGCTAGTAGGTAGTTTAATAATTTACAGATTAGGGGTATGGGTTGAATCTACACTGCCATATCCCTTTCAAGTTCGCCCGCTACCATCTTAGACTACATCGTCACTTACCATCAGGTGAGATCGCAGTCAAGGACTATCTTGTCATCGAATAAAAAAAATTTAGTTAAGTAACTAGTAGGGTTTTTCACCTGAAATAGCCTCTCAACTTTCTCCCGAACCACCTCGTCGTCAATCATAGGCTCTACGATCTTCCCCATAAGGTCGTAAATTGCAGTCACGATTTCTGTCATTTCTTCCTTCGTTATAAAGCCGTCACCGTTGATGTCATACAAGGAAAACGTCCAGCGCAATTTCTCCTCCAAGGTTCCTCTTGATAATACTGATAGACCCGTTACAAACTCCTGTAAACATAAATGAAAAAAATTCTCCTCATTGTTGCGGGTCTTTACTCTTGTAACGCGCCGCAGTTACGACGTGAGCGTGACACGGCTTTAATTTTAAGTAATAGTCAAATGTTTTTGTGATAATAAATTCTTCGAGGATCGGTTTAAATATTCTTCTGTCTGTCCATGTGTTTAAGCTAACCTTAGAATCGAAACCGCTGCAGGAATCTATGTAAAAAAAATTCTGTGCTGTGCGCTGCGGAACCGACAGCACTGGGTTTTAGGGTATCTTACATATAAGTAAATAACCACAAGCTGCGCTGTAATATTTTAATACAATGGTCACTTGCTACTGCGCAGTAGGTAGGTACTGTAACTTACAATGACAAAATCACTAAACTGCAGCGCGCAACGCGCCGTGAGTGTGGCATTGCACTTAGTTAGGTGTTGTGAAGTTACCTCAAAACTTAACAATCCACTTCGATCTTGGTCCAATGTGTTGAACACGTAGTGTGCGTACTGCGCCGTGTTGGCTGTAAATAAAGAGTATTTTATTTATGAGAATTACTTACTTAAACTATAAAATGTGAATATTATCTAATCTTATTTGATTTACAAGTAGGTAAGTAAAATGATTTTAAATAAAAAAAAATCCACTTTTGCAGCGCCCCCTGGTGGATAAACTTTTTTTTCGAACTACTGTTTGATTTACAAGTAGGTAAGTAAAATGTTTTGAAAAAAAATCATCACTATTGCAGCGCCCCCTGGTGACCTGTTACTGTAAAATTAACAGTGCTCTTATACAGGATGAGCCCCGCTCCGCGCATCGCGGCGATTCATTCGCCCATAGCGCGGAGTCACATACCGAACACGACGACGAGCCCCAGGAATACAGCCACCCACTGGAGAAGACATCACTCCGCACGCGGAAGCGGACTACCCGCTCGCGGCAGGGAGCCCCACGGACGAAAACGACCACAGGCCTACGCCAGTGAGTCCCGGCCATGAGGCCGAAACTCATCACCGGGGAAGTGCCTTTCCCCGCGCCCCGCCCGGGCCACGCCTCGACGCCCGCACCCTCTCAGGCTCCACGGCCCGAGGAGACGACGAGGATAACACCAGCATTTGCCAAAAAGCGTTTTGATTCATTGCAGCTAAGAGTAACTAAACAGAGTTGAAGGCACAGTTGTGCTGACGTCAGCTCGCTATAAGTTCGTTCACTCAAAATTTTGGCACGCTTTCTAAAGCCGCAGTTTGTCGAAAGGCGGCACGGTGAACCACTGCGCGCTGTTAGTTTACCTACCTACCTACTTTAGTGCATCGCGCTAAATATTTGTGTATCTAAATTCTAAATGATTGAGTATTTATTTTCAGTTTCCAAAATACCTTCTACTTGACTACTGCAAACTATTTGAGCGGAATTTTATAGATCATCAGCTTGTCTGTACATGATGACGTAATGTCATGGCGGCTACCGTTTCCCTTATTTGTAGTACATATAAAAGTGAACTTTGAAATAAAATTTTATGAACTTAACTGAACTAATCTAGAAGTTACATTTCTAGATTTTTTATTGACTAAACTATATTATTGATAGACAAATTGTATCTACTTGTATGTCCTACTCAACGCTGACTCATCGTTATTTGCCTCATCACGGTACATAGTGCCTTTGTCTACCGACAATTTAGCGACTGATCTGGAATGAATTATGGAGAATAGATAAATTAAAAACAATTTATCAATACATTTACTTTATTTAGTTCACATAGGTACATTAGAGATTAGAGATGACAGTATTGAGATGGACAGCAAGTCCAATAAATTATTTACCCACATCGAAACACGTAATGCCTAAGCGCTCCAGCATTTAAAATACTGGCTGATTGTCGACATTATCGAGGCAGATGCAATGTAACTGCGAGGCTGACAAGCCTGAATACCAAACTACTCTACAAATCTGAAAGTTGTTTGTGAGAAGTAATAAGAGCGGATCAATAAATTCCTGAAAAGTCGGCAACGCATTGGCGGTACTTCTGATCCGCCTGCATGTATATAAAAAAAAAAATTCTATAGTAAATTCCAGTCATTTTTACAATCTTTACACAAGTAAGCAAGAAGTGTAAGTAATCTATTAAAAGTAAGCTTGTGCAGTACATGTACCAAGTACAAGACTGAACTACTAACACAGAACTATTCAATATGCTTTATTTAATAGTACATTCTTTTTGTACTTCATTCACTGTTTGGAATGAGCAGGAAACAAGGAATCAGACAATTATAGTAAGTACATCATTCATTTAGTACTTCGTTCCTTGTGGACCTATTTAGTCTGCAATTCTTTCGCTTGGCTCAGAACTATTCTACTACGAGTTCTAGATCTCTGAATTTGTAGTAATTTAGTAATTTGAATGTACTAAAATGGAGCGCTTCTTTTAGTGACTGAGCAAGAACAAGCCTAATTAAAAGTACCTATGCTCATAAAGTTTAATTATTATACCACCGAAGATGGAAGATTACGTAAATTATAAAAACATGGATTTGGCTCACACCAGTCTATAGAAATTGTTAAGTCATAATGTTATTTCAATTTTCGAAAACTGCATCTGCCAAGTTTTTGGCGGGTTCTACTCAGTTTGAACGGCGTTCTGATCTATGGGCAGATCTTACATAAAATCATGACTCATTTACACAAAATCAAAATCATTTCAGCACTCAAAGCACATGTTTGCATCATACAGACTTGTCAAGCTTGCAGTCATTTATGTTGCCACCTCCAACTAAAAATTATCACAATGGAATAATAGTTGAAGTTACCTAAAACATTTGGTTTACCTCAAAATATACCCACTTAATTAGTTTCGAATTTCCGAGACACAATTCAAAAGTATAAAAAAAAAAGTCAATGGTTAATACATAATTCTGTTCCAGAAAATCTTGTAGCCTCAACTAACTTGATAGGTCTAAAAGTAATGATATCTTTTTCCACAGGGAACATTTGTGAAAAGGATAGTAGTGTTTTTAGATCTGTCAATTATGTCGAGGAGATTTGTGAATAGGCAATATAGTGATTGTGTCTCTGAAATCAAACAGTTTTACAGATACAAATGTAGGTACTAAATTAACTTAATGTTAAACTTTTGAGTTGGGCAATGATCTCCCCACAATTGGACAGTTCCTTAGGTTACAATTTACACTAGTGTGCCTCCCGTCTGCTGCTGGTACACCTCTATTGTGTCTCCTTCTTCCATCTCTAAGGAGGTGGGTGTGTCGTTTTCGTTAATGGGCTGGCCATCAAATCTGAATCTCACTACTTGCATTGATAGACCCTGAAATGAAAAAATAGCATAATGAGAAGATTGTTAAGACAGTTAATATATTTTTTTAATTTTTTTAAAGCTAAAGTTGACTAACATCCTCCTATCCCCTCAACATGAGCGGAAAGCTTGTGCTAGGAGTGGGTACGACAATAGTGCAATAGGTGGGGTTCGAACCTGAAACCTTGCAATTTTCTGTTCACACTTTTAAGTCTAATGAGGCTTAAATAAAATTTTTAAAACAATAGACGTCGTTCTTTTTCAAACAATAGATGTCCAGAGCACTAATTTCTTGAAGACTTCCATAGGCCTCTGTCATAGCCTGACTGTATCCAGCAGCTTTAACATCTGCCCCCTAGCCATATTACAAATGTGTCATACAGTGGTGTGCACAGGATGTACTACAGGGTAGGCAGATGATACAAAATAGAAAAAAATCTTCAGTACGAATAATAAAAAACTTAAGGGTAGGCATTGTACAAATTATAAAAAGCCTACCCTTAGGTTTTCATAACTCGTATTGGCGATTTTCTCCATTTTATATCATCTGCCCGCATAATGCCTACCCTGTGTGCACACCACTGGTGTCATATCTATTCTCTTTCCATAATTGCTAACGCTAAAGCAGGGGCTCCCAAAGTTTTTTTTCACATGCCCTATCCTTTCAGAAGGGAATCATGATAAAAAAGCTTTGGGAACCTTGCTCAACAGCATTAGCGATCATGGAAAGAGAATAGATAGAGCAGCTGATATCATTGGTCTATCAACACTACGACAGAGATAGAGGTAGACTTCTAGATGTCAGTTATAATTGTTGTAATTTAGTAACCTAGCCAAGAAATGTTTGACAAAATAACATCTATGCTATTAAATATCTATGGGTATGGTCCAAAACTCAGCAATACCATATCATACACATAATTATATTAGCAGCCAATAATACAAGTTCAAATTAAGATTCTTACAATTATGAAAAAATAAAACTTAATGATTATACTTGAACTATAATATAACCCAAACACAGTGGCGTGCACAGGATGTACTACAAGGTAGGCAGATGATACAAAATGGAAAAAATCTTCGGTGCGAATTTAAAAAAACTTAAGGGTAGGCATTGTACAAATTATAAAAAGCCTACCCTTAAGTTTTTATAACTCGTACTGGCGATTTTCTCCATTTTATATCATTTTTCCGCATTATGCCTACCCTGTGTGCATGCCACTGCCCAAACACATCTTGCTGAACTAATTTTTTTGTAGAACTAACACTTTGTAGAAGTAATATAAAAAAAGTCTAATCTATTTTGAAAACCAGACAGAAAACTTAATGAAAATCCTATATTAATAATCATATCTACCATATTGTTTTAATAGCCATGAAATTATGTGTGAAAATGAGTGATATCTCAGTTTGCGCAGAGTTTGGTAAGATTTGAGATAAGATGAGAAACGATAGCTAGTCATCCAGGGTGCAGACTTTTCTCCAAAATAGCCCTTGATCAATAATTGAAATGGAATTGTTTGATTGATAGGATCAATGATCCTAGATAAAAATTACTGACCTATCTAAACCGATGTCTAAGACTAAAAATGTGAGTTTATTAATGGTGTATTTTACAAGGTTCAGATCAGATGGCAATTCTGATAACCTTTCTAATCTAGATACAAATAAGAAGTTATGAAACCCTATGCGAGAACAAAATTAATCTGAAACATATCTATGCAAGAGACAGGTAGGACACAAAGACTTTCGAACTTCATAATGAAAACAATTTACATTCAGATCAGAGGAGTAAGTAAATGTTTCAACATATGTTTTCAACAATGTGTTGAAGCATGGTGAATTAAAACTACATACAGATTTGGTAACAGTAATCAGTAATTAGTAAGTTTAAGGTTTATACTTAGTAAATTGTTCGTCAATTGTCAGTCACAAAGTGAGGTTACAAAAGCTTCTTAACTTAATGTTAACTTTTAATATTCATATTGATGATTCTCTTACATAAAGTATAAACAAAGAAATACATTATTTATTATTGATTTTGTCTAAACGAAAAAATATGCCACAAAGAAATGACGGCCGGCATTTGCTTAGGGGCTCCGAGTTGTCAACATAAGCTAGGTTGTAAGTAGTAATGGTCTTTAAGAAGAAAATAGAAGGGATTATAGACTCGAAAGATACTAACCGCTCTATCACAGTACGCATTCATCAATTTTCTTAGTGGTGTATGTTTCTTGATTTTGAACTGCACAATAGCGTTATCCTGTCCTAACACTTTAAGGTTGATATGTTCGCTTTCTCCCTGGAAACAAACCGATAAAGTAATTACAATTTGTAGCAGTTTTAGGATACATTCACAGGATAAGATGAAGAAAATAACCACATTGCATTTTAGAACGCCATGTCTGACTCGTTTTCATTAAGACCTTTTTTACTGATATTATAGAATAAAGAGTACCTTTTTTTCGTCCGACATCTTGGTATTATTAATTTATTGTTTTCTATGAACACTCAACAACGATTTATAAATTGAATTATCAAACAACCACACAAACTTTTCACTATGACAGAAAATTGCGATCCGGTGGCGTGGTAATGGCGGCGTCTACTCGAGTCGAGTAGCTTGGAGGAAACAGTCAATGCTGCCAACATGCGCAAATTGAGCTACAATTGGCGCGCTTCTGCGCATAGGGCTCAGGGTGTTGTAAGTTAAAATAAATTGCCGTCTGATATCTTTTTATAGATATAATTAAGACAATACTTCGTAAACAAATAAAAATAAATATATTCTAATCAAATATTTTTTTGTATTGCACAATTATTACATGAGTCATAAAAACTTTCTCTGATTTCAAATCTCAGATCAATCCTTTTCTATAATGATAGGTATACTATTAAAATACAAAAAAATAATGTTTAATTTTGTTACTTTAAATGTTGTAGTAATGAGACTGGTTCTGAACAATCCAGTATACTTAAATAAATAATTTATTTATTGATCAACTTCCTTCAAATAGTGCCAACATAATATTTGAAATTCAGGCAAACGCTAGGGTTGTCTCTCATTACACCGGATATACATAGTGATGTGAATTTACCGGTAAATAAAATCGTATAAAGTACATAATAAAACCGGTAGGTACACGTATATCATACAATATTATGATACAGTCGACCTTTTTTAAGGATACAATTTATAAATCCTTCTTGGATATATGAAATAATTATATAGGAGACTAAAATGATTTGTTTTAAAGTCAATAGAGTAAGCCTTAAATTACTTTTAAGCTGGAGTCAACATTACAAACTATTTTTAATGCGATCGAGAAATGTTCAGAAATCAGCATCGCAGTTTTGCTTTTGTTGCAGCGAATGAATCTGTTTTGTAGCTTTTATGCAACATGTTTAATAATTCTCGATGGTCACGTCATCCTTAACAGCTAGCTTTCGATACACATCTTTATTAAAACGCTCAACATAATTTATGCAGTAAAGTGATGTAGGGTAGGTAACTAAGTTTCCTACTTAATTTAGTTGTTTGTAAAATGAAAACTACTTAGGTACATAATATTATCTAGGTAACCTTTCAAATAAGTCAATGTCGTTAATTATGTGCTTGTTTTAATTTTCGTTGCTTTTAGGCTGCCTTTAGACTTTTCTACTTACATTATTTTTACCCGATTAATTTTTTACATTATTTTTACTAAAATCTTCAATAGGTCTTTTAGTCTTTTGGTTTACGCGCGACCACTGCCGTTCTAAATGGCCACGCGCCTGCTTGAAGGTTAATAAAAAGGAATATTAGCCAAGCTAAAGTTGACCAATATCCTCCTATCCCCTCCAAATAAGCGGAAAGCTTGTGCTAGGAGTGGGTACGACAGTAGTGCAACGGGTGGTTTTCGAACCTGAAGACCTTATGCCTTTAGTCCAACCTTTAACCGTTGGGCTATTGAGGCTATAGCTATATAGGTATATGCATCCGGTCCGTCATATCAATTTAAATATCATTGTCCGTCATATTGATTTTAATCATATATTTTCCGCAGTCGGATTACACTTTTTAAACTTTTAGCTTATTGTCTATAACAATAATTGAGTACGTAGGGTGATTTCGCCGGTTGGCGACCGATTAGCGGGATATTCAACTTTACGTCAATATTTAAGTATGTTGCACCCATAGAACATGTATTAAAGTTATATGACGGGGTCTTAGATATTGTCAAGTTATATTTAAAAGTAAAAAAATAAGAATTACAGTTGTGAAAACATTTTAAATTGAATAAATCTTAAAAACTATGTGAAATGCTAGTTGGCGACCACTTTTGCTAGTTGACGACTGCCCCCTCATCTAGTTGGCGACCTCTCGATTTGCTAGGGAAAACTAAATTTGATTAATTAAAAATAAAAAATATATACGTGTTAATGTTTAAAAAATAATTATTATTCATGCTTTATTATTCATACATTTAATAAATTATTAAAACACATTTTTTCATGAGATCAAAGGTACACTTTAATATTCAAGCTTAAGCTTAAATGAATCTTAGCAAGTATAATACATTTTCCTACACAAGTACAAAATTAAAAATATCACTTTAAACAACAATTACAAAAGTTTAGAATCAAATCATCAGATCATCAGATCTCGGGATGTTATACATTTTACATTTTTTTCTAATACCGTGTCCTCCTTCTCTTATATTTTTAAAGCACATTCCAGATCTCTTTGGGAATAAGCCGGTGTTATTTTCTAATACGGTTTGTGGAGGACATCTGTAATGAAAATTTTATATATTAAACACCTACATTATGCAAAAAACAGATAAGATTATAAGTAGTGATTGCAAATGGTCGTAAACCCACATATTAATTTGCTCATTTTTAGTTGGCGACCACTTGATACCCATACATTTTAAGATGTTTTATAATAATAATTTGGTGGTCGTAAACTAAAAGATACACGGATAAAAATAAACAAATTAAATTGAAAGTGATTAAATTCCGAATTAGATTTGTAGTCTATAAAAAATAAAAATAATTGTTTTTCTTTCTAAATGTCTATTGGCGGCCAGGTGGTCGCCAACTGAAGTTATTGGATAATTCCAATTTCAGTTAGCGACCATTCAATTTTTTTACCTAATTTTGTATATTACATGTAATAAATGTACAAATAACGTAAAACATATATATATCCACTTAATAGAACATTAAAAAATTTACTCAAATAAATACATCACGATCTACTTACCTCGAACGCTTCACTTACTCACTATTTTTTTCGTTGTTTTGGGAAGGTGTACGCGCCGAAAGTATGAGCGGCGGATTGAACTAAGATTTCTTTGCTTTCGGGTAAACACAAAGCTGCCAACTATTGTAGGTAAAACTAATAGGTCTATCCCCCTCTTTACTTAAGTGAATTTCATTTGGAAAAGAAGAATAGAATTCTTATTATTTTCGTTTTAATGCCGTAGGACCTGTTAGTGGTCGGCTAACTGACCCCGGTCGCGTAACCCCCGAAATCACCCTACCTACTTACTAATTAAATATAATCAAAGTGATATAACTAGCAAAAATAAAATAAGTAGGTAAGTAATTGCATTTTTTCCTAAAAATTTCTCTAGGTAGCTGGTGTATCCAACCTCTAGTCTAGATACCTATACCTAACCAAAATTCTAAGAATCTACATATTTCGAGCGAATTTCTAATTTTAATTAGACTCAGCAACATTTAAACATTAGGCACATCTGTATTGCAAAAAAGGTCGTAAAACCTGGACGTGTTTGTTGGACAAAGGTCTGAAAATAATAATAAATTCTAAACACCGAAAGCCACCCAGCGTTGTCGAGAGGACAGACGGTTTAAACGCGCTTGGAATTCGTTACAATACTTCGTTAGGTACCTACTTACCTGCTATGAAACTAGGCATCTTGGCACAACAGCTTCAGAATTTTCAATAGACTTGTGGTCATTGTTAGACCTGTTCAAATTTTAACATCATTTTCGTTGTGCCGGTTTCATGTATTTTGTTTCTACTCCTATGCATTGAGTTTGCTGTAGGTTACTAACCCAAAATAATATTTTAATAAACTAGCTTGGCCCGTGGCTTCGCTCACATTAAGTTCGATTTTTCAACCCTCTATTTTATCCCCTTAAGGGTTGAATAAGCCACGAATAAGGGTTGAATTTTGAAATATCCTTTCTTAGTGGATGCCTACGACATAGCTTTCTGTATGGCAAAAAACAGCCTGATCGTCCAGTGGTTTGAGCAGTAGGTTGATAGATCAGTCAGTCAATTAATCAGTCAGTCAGTCACCTCTTCCTTTTATATACGAGTACATATTTAGAAGATAATAGCTGTAAGTAGACTTGAGTAAGCTGGTGCACAAAAGTGGACTCGCCCACACAATTGTAACTTTTATTAGGTACTTACTTATTTTTTACGAATTAACAAACCTCAATCCACGTATTACTTAGTCGCGGGCATCAGCTAGTAAAGAATTTTTTTTTTTTTTTTTTTTATATTTTTAGCGAGCAAACGAGCAGGCGGGTCACCTGATGTTAAGTGATTACCGCCGCCCATGAACACTTGTAGCACCAGAGGCACCACCAATGCGTTGCCGGCCTTTCAGGAATTTGTTGGTCCGCCCCTTGAATAACCCCATGTTGTAATTCAGTGGAAACACCGTCGCAGGAAGTTGGTTCCACAGTTTCAAAGTACGTGGAAAAAAGGATCTGGAACATCGGATGGTCGAAGTGCTCCAGGCACCCAGGTGGTGAGGGTGAAATTGTTTTCGGTGGCGAGCGGTGCGGTTGTAGAAGAGAGACGGTGGAATAAGGTCAAATAGTTCTTCAGAACACTCCCCATTATATAGCCGATAGAATACGCAGAGAGAGCTAACATCTCTGCGGTGCTCCAGGCTTTCCAGCGGGTTGGTTAATTTGGGATTGCCCACAAGCCGAACTGCCCGCTTTTGAATCCGGTCAAATGGAAGGAGTTGGTATTGGGGTGCTCCAGCCCAAAGGTGAGAGCAGTACTCCATATGCGGGCGGACTTGCGCTTTGTAGAGTAGGAGCCTATGCTCGGGCGCAAAGTACCGCTTTGCTCTGTTGAGCACCCCAAGCTTTTTCGAAGCTAATTTAGCTTTTCCTTCCAAGAGATCCCGGAACTGGACGTCGTTCGAAATGCAGACACCAAGAATCCCAATGCTGTTGGAAGGGGCTAGGGGGGTGTTCTGGAAGAGAAGAGGTGTGGTGAAGGGGGTCTTTTTGGCGGTGAACGCACAAACTTGTGTTTTTGAGGGATTGAAATGGACAAGATTTTGTGAACCCCATACTGACACTTTATCAAGGGAAGCCTCAATGTCAGACACAAGTTAGGCTCTATTCTCCTCTAGCATTGCGCGGGAAAATTGTGCATTTCCTTTGTAAAAGGCATCACCAGTACTGTCATCTGCATAACAATGGATGCTGCTGTTTTGCAACATGTCATTGATATGCAGAATGAACAGTGTAGGCGATAACACTGAGCCCTGTGGAACGCCTGCATTGATGGGCTTAGGGTCAGAGCAAAAGCCGTCGACAGCGACTTTGATGCTGCGTCCATCAAGAAAGCTAGCGACCCAATTACAAAGCAGCACGGGGAGTCCGTAAGATGGTAGTTTCGATAGAAGGGCCCTATGCCAAACCCGATCAAAGGCTTTGGCGATATCAAGGCTAACCGCAAGGGCTTCTCCCTTACTGTCGATAGCATCCGCCCAACGATGCGTGAGGTATACAAGAAGATCACCAGCAGATCGGCCGTGACGAAAGCCATATTGACGATCGCTGATGAGCTGGTGCTCCTCAAGGTAACTCAGCAGTTGGGTGTTAATTATTTGCTCCATGACTTTAGACAGTAAAGAGGTAATCGCGATAGGCCTGTAATTCGAGGGATCCGAATGATTGCCTTTTTTCGGGATTGGATGGACCAGGGCAGTCTTCCATGAAGACGGAACAATACTAGAGGAGTAAGATTGCCGAAACAGACGCGTTAAGACGGGTGTTAACTCCGGAGCACACGTCTTCAGCACAACCGCAGGAATACCGTCGGGCCCACTCGCCTTGTTGACGTCGAGAGAGAGAAGAGTTTTACGCACAGCACTCTGAGTGAAGCGTATATCACTAAGAGAAGATGGACACCGTTGGATGGTAGGCGGTGTTCTCCCGCCGTCATCAAGCGTTGAGTTGGCAGCAAAGAGGGTGCTCAGAATTTCAGCCTTCTCTTTGGCAGTGTGAGCCAAGGTATTGTCCGGTTTGCGTAAAGGCGGAAATGGAGAACGGCAGAAATTGCCTTGTATGGCCTTCGATAGGGACCAGAATGCACGGGAGCCAGAAGGCAGTGCGACTAGTCTCTGCCCAATTCTGTTGATGTGCTCAAATTTTGCCCTGGCGATGGCATTTTTGTAGGCTCTGGAGGCAGCATTAAAGTTTTTCTTTAAATTAGCAGCATTTGGGTCTTTATTGCTTTGTGCTGAGGACCAGGAACGGTAGCAGGTACGCTTGAGAATAGCGGCCCTATTACAGATCCCGTTGAACCATTTCTGAGCGCGCTCCCCGGAGGGTTTAAGAGAGTTGGGAATATAACATTCCATACCCTGGAGTATGGCGTCAGCAACAGCCTCAGCACAGAGGCTGGGGTCATTAGAAGAAAAACAAAGCTGTGACCAGGGGTACGAGGCGTAGAATTCACGCAGCCCATCCCAATCAGCTGATTTGTAGTGCCATACTCTACGGCTACCGGTATCACGCGTGCGAACAGTAGATGGAAGTTGCACGGAAGTCTGAATCAAGCAGTGATCAGATGTTCCGAGTGGATCATCGAATAAACATAAACATACTTAATAAATTATTTTTTAAACAGAAACAGACTTGTTTCGTATGGTCTGTTTCGTTCGGTTTTATAGCTTTCTTGTAAACAGGGACAATTAAGTCGTCTATAATGTTCTCCAGCTCAATTATATTAAGTATATGGAATGTTTTTCCCTTCTAACTGAAAATGCAACAAACCTACCCAAATTTAGAACAAGTAGAAGATTTATATAAGAAGCAAGATTTTCACGAGTGGTTTATTTTATGGGCACTAGTTATTTCCGCGCGCGTAAGCTTTTTCGAGCAAATGTCGTGAATCGTGAGTCCGTGTCCACGGTCCGGCGTTTTAGCTGTAAACGCCACGCCGACGACAACATTGAATTATGCCTCAGAAAGCCACACTTTTTTATACTTTTAAGAGTATTATTGTACATTGTGTGGTTCCTTTGTTTATCGTGCTTCAACGTCTAATGTCATCATGATAAGAAAAAAACATAATAGCTAACAGTCTATTAGTATATTTTGCTATTTAGTTGAGTAAGTCTGCGGACACGCTAAGCGTATATGGGTACCCAGATTGCTGTTGGTGGGTAACATTAGATTAACATTTAACATTAAAAGTGTGTCGAATTGAATAAAATACAATAAAATGAAATTTCAATTAGACATGGGACGATTTATTAGTTTTGCCAATCAGTTCGTCTGCCTATTTATTTGCTCGGCAAAACCCATACGTCCGATATGTCTAATTGAAATGCTATTCATTCGGCTATTTCATATATTCTATTCTATCGACAATATTAATTGAGACCGACAAATCATAAAGTTATCCTCACTCACTTAACTCATTACCGATATGGGTCCCCTTTTATTAATGGGTATCTCGATAGATAGATTTACTAATAGAAAACTTGGAGATTTTAAAAGACAACTTTTCAAGACATTTTTCAGATACAATTTTATATTTTTTTAAGACGTAAAATCCGAGTTCGTTATGAAATAAAAAAATTACTAACTTACATACTTACCATCTTCTAATTTATTTATTTATTTAGTACCAGAAAACATAAAGAAATAAACATACGTATAGAGAACGTGCACAAATACAGCTTGTAGCTTATAGAGGAGTAGATTTCTTTCAGAAGCCTTCTTACCTATTCGAAACTATTTTCTCGATGTAGAAATTAAATAAGTTAAGTACTTATTCAAAAACCTGATTCAGTTAATTTTTATAAATTTTCAAATGGATATTTTCACGAGTAGTTTTTCATCATAATTTACTTTTTTAAACGTTGTTCATTACGCAGCAAACTTGCATGAGGCACTTTCCGCAATGATCTGATCTGAATCCCTGGGAAAAAACCTGGGACTGAATATTTAGGTAGGTATATATGAAATTCGAAATGGAAAAGATAAAGCCCAATTTATTATTCACACCCCAATTTGAAAAACTAACTTTTTCTTCAGAGTCGAATAGAAAGATTGAATAGTAATGAAGGCTGTTAGATTACGAGAAATCGTTAACGAAGTTAAACGTCAATTTTGTAGAAGAAATGAATAATTGCACAATTTTGTTTCTCTTTTTCTTCTTTCTCGCAATTCGTTTTATGAAGAAGATTTATTATGTTTGATGAAATAAAACAGCTCCTACGGGAGTTTTAAAATTCGAAGCTCAAAAACCTAACCTTGAGAACCTACTGCCTACGTGGAACTCGCATGCTCAGGAAACCTGCATGGTTTCCATGCTATATTTTCATTCACCGTTGAAGCAAGTGATATAAGATATTTAATTTAATGGCCGAAAAGTAGAGGTACCTGGGATTCGAACTCTGTCCCCGCCGGAAAAGGAGGTCGAATTCATCCACTGCTGGATTGTGAGCGGGTCTACGAACAAGCTATAATTTAAACGTAACGTTTAATTTAAACGTAAACCGACTTCACTATACCGAAATAAAGAATAACTGAAAAGCGAAAGTGGTCATATTATCTTGAAACTATTGAACTACTTTTGATGAAATATTCACCGTTACCTAAGTTGATGTACGTGTATGTATGTAATAAGTACATATTACATATATACATCTATAAAATTTTGTATATTTGTTTGGAAACCCTAATAGATATTTTACAAATTTTGCAGTTCCAATAATATTACATACATACGTGTGGAATTGATAACCTTCTTTTTTTTTGTCGGTTAAAAATAATATCAATTCTCAAAAAAAAAACATTAAACTGCTCTGTTAAACATTACCACCTACTCCTGTAGTTCACGTTAGTCTTCTGAAGGAGCTACTGAACCACTTCTGAACATTGAAATGGTTTTCTATCGACCAGTGAAATGTACGCACATACGCAATAAAGAGTCAACCCACACAACTTATCAATTGAAAAGTTAACTTTATTCCTTTACATTATGTACCTATTTAATTTGATAAAGGTTTGTGGGTTGAATAGGGATGTTAACAATTTTTCGGAATTGCTTTTATTTTGAAGATTGACTCTTGTTTACCATAAAAAAAAAATATTTTATTAAAAAATATTAGTATTTTCGATGAGAAAATATAAAAAAATAGAGTAATTTTGAATGTTCCCGCTAAAACACTCCACAACTGTCACGTGACTGACATGGCGTCATTCGTCAAACAAACATTGGTCGCGATTCATGGCATACATCATACAGTCGTCAGCTTGTTTCGCGATTAGTGACGTCACAAGCTCTTCTTGGCGTTTGCAGTCACGTGACATCAGATTATAAATATAGCATTTAAAATAATTTTTAATAAATTTATTAAGTTATATTAAATAACAAAAATGTGATTTTCGATATTCTAATATTACAGACTATCACAAAATTAACAGTAAACAATAAACATTAATTTGTGATTACTGTTAACATCCCTGTTGTTATTGCGTATCTGCGTCCAAATATAAGTTAGGTAAGTATATTAAGTTTTACGAGTAGATACATCTTTTGCATTTTGTAAATCCGAAACAAAAAGGACGCGAGTAGGAAATAGACTCAATAAACGCCCACGGTTGCGGAAAATGCATCTTGCAAGTTCTCAAACTTGCAGAGTGACTTTCAAGCTGTGCTCAAACGCCGCAAGTGGCACCCACTAGGGCGGCTCTCGTGAAATACGGTTTGTGAAATATCACAGTTTCTTTCACAAGTTTCATGAGAAATTTCCAAGCTCACTGTTTAATTGGGCTAGGCGTTTATAAAATAAAACCTGGGAAATAACGGGATTAATAACAATAACTATTTTATAAATGATATACATAATAATATGACAACCAATTATGATTCATAGCCTTGCATAATGGTAGGTAGGTATATCTTCAGATGCAGATTTGATTTTTACAGCAGTAGATCAAGTTTTAAGTTTCCGAAAAAGAAATAGGCAAAAATAACATCATATTTCCAAGAGAAAAAATTCCATAAAATAATGAAAATTTTTCTACAAAATAAAATTCCTATATATATAGTATAGTATTACTAAGAGACGGTACAGACATTGTTTTAAAAATATAAATATTTTACGAGTTATTAGAATAAATGATTTATTTGGCACTTACTACACTCCTATTCGGCGCAATACGCTAGCATCTGTCGCGCTTCACACAAGGTTTCGGGCATGTTTTATTTCATCGCTTAGTCACGATCGCGTGGGTGAAATCTGTTTTTTTCTGGCATTTAGCGCAGTTTTAAATGTGCGGACTGAAAAAAACAAAAGTTGCTGGTTCGATCCCTATTTTGCACTAATTGTCGTGCCCACTCCTAGCACAAGCTATACGCTTATTTGGAGGGGAGAGGAAAGTGATGAACTTGACTAATATTATTAATTGGTAATTATTTATTATTGATTAATTATTTTCCTTTTTTTGCTACTAAAGCGTTGTAGTTACCTAGACGTATGCTCTATCATGAACAGCACCTACCTACATTATTATTTGTACCATAGTAGCTTCTAGTCTACTTTCAAATTCAAAAGACCGATTGATTCATCAGATTCATTTAGAATCAAACTAAGTATATATTTTGTAATCTATTGTATTAATTATTTCCCTAAGGATAAATTCAAACAGATTCCTGAAAGTGGTTATACTTATGTATTATAATGTATTTGTAAGCGACCTACCTGTTAGACTGCCTCCGTCTTGAATTTCAGCTACATCTTCACTTCTTCTCCACTTAGCGTATGGTAAATAAAACACTTTCCTGCTTTTTGTTGTTGATTTTTATTGATGAAGAAAAGTAAACCTTGTATATTTAGGTATTTTAGGTAGGTACCTACCTACCTAGTAACTTAATCATAATTGTCGTGGTACCTCATTCCACAACGTTTCAAGAGATTTCTTTACCATTAGCCGTATTTAGGTATTTCTTTATTCAGTCGTTTTTTATTCACGTGCTTCTATTTTTAGAGCCAACCAAATTACAAGTCATATTGGTTTCTTAGACGTACCGAAAATACTCGTCTTCCAACTTCGTATAACAATCACGTTCTATCTAAGCTGTTACCGAACCTGGAAAGCTTTTATGACTGTGAATAAGCAAGGAATATTCTAGGTTTTACCTAAAACTCACACCTGCGAGTTTCAGAATTTCATAACCTTGTTCATCCTTCACCGTTCTACCATAGAACTATGGGAAGTCGTGAGCGATGGCATCCTAACGTGGTTTAAATCCAACCTAATGACACATAACCATCACAAAACGCTTTAGTTCAACGTTTCTGAAACGAACCGCTAAGGTGTGGAGCGCCCTTCCGGCGGCGTCCGTGTTTCCGGCCACGTATTCATGTTTTTTTATATTCAAGACAAATAGTTAATAGGCACCTTCTAGCCAAGCGTGCTCAAACCTAGACCTCATCAGTGCTTTCCTTTCGTAATTAAAAAAACATATTTAGAATTTTCAGTAGACATCTTTTAACGCTGTCGACATAGATGTAGGATTGATTATAATCCTATCTATGCGAATCTATTTGAATTTTCAGTAAATATTTTTCGGACGGATTTTTCTTTTTTTCTTTAGTAAAAGGAGACCATTCACGGACCATACAAAAAGATTTTTAATACGATAGGTAGCTAGAAACCGTAGAATGAGCCGTATCAAATATAAAACCATTGATTAATGAAGTTTTTCATTTTTTTTGTGCCGTTTTACAATGGAAAAAATCCATATTTTCAAACTTCAATATCAACGCAAGTAACGGTCTTACAGCTTTGCTGTCATAGTTAAAAATGTTTAGATGAATACCCTCTACCGAAATAATAACTTGAATTTTTTTGGCCGGCACTTTAATAAATTTTTTTTTTTTTATCTCAAATATTTATAGAGGGTTTGTTCTATGAACATGCCACCCTCATCGGGCCTCATCTTACGAACCTACTGCCTACGTTTTACATGTAATTTATATATCTCGTATAGTGCTCTAGCCTCCTTCGATAACAGGCAGGCTAGAACACGGGAGTAAGGCACTGTTACAATACATATATGTATATAATATTAAACTTATACTTAAATCTAAATCTTTCCCTTTCGTTGGTACGTTTAGAATGATCTCCTTTGCTTGTTTACGGCTGTGAACTCACCACCCTGCGGGAAGAACTGCGAGTAGATGAGCTTGAAGGTGTCCTCCTTGACCACGCCGGTGGGGCACTCGGCCTTGAAGCCCCGGTACAGGCGCTTGAGCTCGGGCTCCGTGAAGCGCGTCTGGCGCCGCAGCGCCGCGATGGAGTCCGGCCGGTACCGGGGCAGCTGCTCACCCAACTCCTCGAGTTCCGAGTCTGGAACAGACATAAACACAGTATTACTTACTATGGGAACATTACACACTTACATCACATTTACAAGGGTTATAAGCTGCCTGGCTGTTTCGATATTTGCTTTTGTGCGTGTGGAATTACGTTTTTAAAAATCACGAAAGTAGAGATACTGTTAGCAACACTAGGTGTTGCGCGCGACGCCAGCGCCACCACGGCAGCTGTCAGAGGTCGAGACGTCAGCTCCGCGTGATCGAAAGGCGGGAAAGATGGCGGATTTTGCCTCGGTGTGGGCATCAGGCCGCGTCACACTTTTGGCTGAGACTCCGGGAACGACACAACGAACGGTTTGCTAAACTTGTACTATGGGTTTTGCTAAAGTTGTACCTACTATTGGTTTTGTTAAAGTTGTGCTATCTAAGAAATAAATATGTAATTATTAGTAGTAATAGTAGTAGTAGTAATTATTATTAGTAGTAGTAGAGGAAGTGCAGCGTATTTGGAATACTACAGGTAATTTGGAATACTCCGATATCTCATTTAATTTATATGTTATCCGTGGTTTTTTCCCATAAACGTAACGTCACATGACGTACGATGTCAGGGTAAACTAATGAGAGGCCTCCATCACGACATTTTGTTGATACATGCACGGGAGCGAAACGTCTGCTTTGAAAATTTTTTCGGTAAGAAAGCAATCCTTGATAATCATTGGCTATGATATAAAAAAACGTCATGGTTATTGTTTAAACTATTATTTGACCATAATGGTTTATGATTTCGTTTTGATTTTGTGAATACTTCTAGAATTAAAAATGTAACATAAAGTTTTAGGTTAGGATGCCGTGTTGTTAATTTGGAATACCGAAAGTGAAGATAATTTGGAATATATTCCAAATTTTATGCCCTTTTTTTAATATTTTATGTATAATATGTCAGAAACTGAATCGTCAGATTCAAATCCTAGTGCTGTTTCTGGAAATAACACCGACTCTTCGGACGATGTAGCAGTGACAAAAGAGGCTGCAGTACCTACTGAGGAAGATGCAGAGTGTTTTTTCTGTAACGGTTTTCTGGTGTGTATATCTGTGATTACTGCAAATCTAACTAACTAACTAACTAAGAACTAAGTGCATTAAAAGTTCAAACTAAGCACTGTTATTATTGTGACTGATTAGAAAGTTATATTTAATGTAAACTATTTTGTTAAAAATATTTAAAAATGGATACCAAAAACATAGATTACCTAATTACATAAAGTAAAGACTGTTAACAATTATTATAATTATAATAAAATTAACTTTTAAGAAAAAGTGTAAGCAAGTTTCGAAGAAAAGAATCGCGAATATAATTTGGTAAGTATACCATATTCCAAATTACCTGCACCCTAAGTGAAATGACACTTATGGAGATTTTTAGTTTGATAGAAATTTTAAGAAGGTTCCTAATTTTTGTTTTGTTTGATTGTTTGTACTATTAAAGTAAACCAATATTCCAATTATCCAATGTGTTCTTTATGTAGCTAGCCCTTCTCCTTTTCTACTTATTCTCAAAAAACAATCTGGTATTCCAAATACGCTGCACTTCCTCTAGTATCTCGGCATGTTTAAGTCAATAATACTCTGTTACGATTTTCATTTCATTTCATTTTTTCATTTGTAACGAATTTCAGATCAGTTCACCTGTTAGACTTTCATCATCATCAACATCAACCCATTTACGGCTCTGTCAACATCAACCCATCAACTGCTCTCCTCTCAGAGAAGTCTGGGTTATATGTGAAGGGTTTTTAATGACTTTTTCTTTTTAATTGCCCTAAATCGAACCAAAACTTTACTTTAGTATTTCAGTGTAAAATTAAATTGGCTAGTCTCTCTTATTGTTGTAGCCGTGATCGGTTCAAGAAAATATTGTTAAAGTGACGAGTTAAAGTCCGATCAAAGCCTCAATAGCCCAACGGTTTAAGGTGCGGACTGAAAACTGAAAGGTCGCAGGTTCGAATTCCACCCGTTGCACTATTGTTGTACCCACTCCTAACACAAGTTTTCACTTATTTGGAGGGGAGAGGAGAACATCAGTCAAGTTCAGCTTGGCTGATATTCTTAAAAAAAAAAAAAAAGGATTGGAGGGCGCTGCTGTGCTTAATTATCATCTTCGTTTAGCTTTAGTGCATAATACAATAGCCAAACATATTATTTAGAGCAATAAATAACTAACGCCAGTTCACTATTGAACCACTACGATTCTCTTTTTGAACAGACTCTAAATATTACAAAGAATTAACGGCTCAACCGCCACTGTTATAATTTAACAAGTTAAATTGAACGTAAATTGTTTGTAAATTGTAAACTGTCTTATCCGTTAATAATATTTTACAAGAGAAATATTCCAACTCTGCAATAAGAATGTCATTACTTTCAAGAAACTTTCGTCATCTTAGTTTCTCGCGAGTACTAAAGTTCAAAGTTATTTTGCGAAGTCACTTCCAAGTAATTTATTTGTACCTAGTGCTTGTGAAAAGTTCTCATTCACGTTAATTAGTCACTTTGAATTCACCTATATTTTACAAGGCAAGCCATACAATTAATAATCTTATTCTACCTTATATCGCCTATATCTTGGAATGTTGTAGGTAAGAGGTGATACCTGTTAAAACATAAATCAAAATCCTAGACCTAATGCATAACATGTAAGCACAGTAACAAAATAATAAGCCTCAACAGCCCAACGGTTAAAGGTGCGGGCTGAAAACTAAAAGGTCGCAGGTTCGAATCCCACCCGTTGCACTATTGTCGTACCCACTCCTAACACAAGTTTTTACTTATTTTGAGGGGAGAGGAGAACATCAGTCAAGTTCAACTTGGCTGATATTCTTTTTTTTAAAAAAAAAAAAAAGATACACATCCTCTAACGATAAGCGTATGTATATAAAGAAGTACTTATATGATGATGCCCGCGACTTCGTTCGCGTGGATTGAGATTATTCAATTCCCGCGGGACTATGGTCTATCTCTGTGCCAAATTTCAGCTAAATCGGTCCAGTCGTGGCAGATTAAGTAACAAACATCCATCCATACATCCAAACTTTCGCATTTATAATATAGGACAATATAGGATCAGGTAAAATAAAAGTATTTTTTTTTGTATAAAATATCGTGTATTACAAAGTTAGAAATGTGGAAAATGGTTTTACCTCATATTATGTTGCGAGTTTATCTTATAAATAAAGGCATTAATTATTGCGTCCTTTATAACATCGATGCCAGTATGGTCAGGCATAAATGTAGCGGAAAATAGCATAAGAAATTCCATGCGTGGAAATTATCTTGTGCATTTAGGTACCTAGTCTGTGTGATAGTATGTGTGTAGTGTAAAAATATAAACCTTAAAGTCGTATCGACTGTGATCTGATCTTATTGTTAGTTTTCCATTGTGAATACAGTCCTCAGCTCTTTGCTGATAAAGCATGAAACTCAAAAAGACGAGAAAGCCTTTCATCCCGAACACTTTCGAAATAGGCGTCCCTGCAGAGCTACTAATGGTGTCATCACCCCCTAATTATGTCCATACGTTTCAGTTTAGTTGGAAAGTCCCGATTTAAAAAAACATGTCATTTCTATGAAACGTGTGGAGCGAGATACGCTAAAAATGTATTTTCTGCAAAACTAATGAATATTCAAAATCAAGTTAAAATCATTTGTAACATAGGTACTACGTAACTAGAGTCATTTCAAATGTATAGTTAGTAATAAACAATAAACCAAAAAACAAACACTTTCTTTCAATCACGCATCAATGGAGTACCTAATTGTAATGATGTGACTTTTTGTATAGCTAAAGTTTTTTTTTTAAAGAATATTAGCCAAGCTGATCTTGACTCATATTCTCCCCTCCCCTCCAAATAAGCGAAAAGCTTCTAGGAGTGGGTACGACAATAATGCAACGGGTGAGGCTCGAACCTGCGACCTTTCAGTTTTCAGTCCGCACCTATAACCGTTGGGCTATGGAGTTGTGGACCTAGAAAAATAGGTTACTTTTTAACTTGGAAGAAAAAAAGGGTTCCCGCAGAATTTTTAAAAACAACCACAAATAGATTTCAAGAAGCCGATTAGGTTAGGGCTAGCTAGATTTCTTGATTCGAGCTTTGGCTCGACTCTTTGGAGTCGCTCCATGTAACGACTATGAAATAGACACACGAATGTGAAGATTATACCTACTCTAAACTAACAATGCAATGTGCTGCGAGACAAGTGACCCGTAAAAGACCCGAAGGTTTAATAAAGCGTCTCGTTGAATTTATATTACACAAAAAATTGCAATCCACTGCAGAAGGGAGATTAGTTTCTTAATAAATTGCGGTCAGTTGGAGCTGAGCTTTTTTGCTGCAGATGATTGCTCGCCGGCGACCGCCTTTGACGTTTAAATAATCACAAGTACCTCGTACTTGAGTAAAAAAAATAATATCCTTGCAACCGAATCCGGTTGCAAGGATATTATTTTTTTTATTTAGACAAGTCCTCCTCCTCCTCCTCCATATGTGCAGGAGGTATTATAGTGGACAAGTGTGTGCGAACTCTCTATTCCCTCATTCTCATAGTACTAGTAGTACTAGTAGTAGTAGTACTAGTAGTAGGATGGATCAGACTCTACCAGAGACAGATCAGGCGCAGGACCGATGGCTTTATTTGCTCTCTAAAAAACCCAATACTAAGCTTTTTTGGGCCCGACCCGGGAATCAAACCCAGGACCTTGTCATTCGCTCTTGGCTAACCTTAAGTCCTTCTTAATCTGAGAGGAGACGCATGCCTAGGCCAGGGGTGGGTTGAGATCATAGTAATTTATTGAACGAGCGAAGCGAAGTTCTCTGAGTCAACTAGGGCGCTTGCCTACTAGACAGAGAAGTGTGTTCGTCTAAATGTCTGTCAGAGCCCTATAACTTCTGAATTACTGAACGTAATTACTTCAAATTTGAATATAATATGTAAACTGATGGCCTTCAGCCGAACATTGTATAAAAAAATATAAAAAGCTTTATTTCAGGGGGGCTCTCATAGAAGCGTATTTGAAGTAAAATCTTGTTTGTTGCTCTACATAGACTTGCGATATATCTTTTTAAAGACGACTTTGAACAGAGTACAAAAATATATTTTTTTAAATTTTTCCCTAAAAATTGACCAAATGGGGGGGTTTCAAAGTGGAGATTTTAATTTGAGTCATATGTCAAGAATTACTGAATATTAGAACGTGAAACTTGGTTGAAAATTCAGTTATATCCTGTACTTGAACAACAAATACTAAAATTAGATAAATGTTACAAAGAAACGAAATTATTTAATTTTAATGCGCCATCTATTAGCATTATTGTGAAGCTAATAGCTTCACTATAATGCTTCAGTATAGATGGCGCTGTGTCAGTAAAACAGTTTTATGTCAACTATTATTTTTTTTATTGCGTCTTGTTAAAAGTTAATTATTACAATATATAATTAAAACTTTTGGGAATTATGGGATATCGCGAGGTCTCAGTTCGGGGCGAACCACTAGTTTAAATCTTGTTTATCATGCTCCCCTTTATTTTATACGTGAATGCCATGTATTTCGCGATGAACAAGGATATAAGTAATGTTTTGCATTTAAATTGTGATTTAAATTAACTTACATTCAGCTTAAGTGGGCGGGTAATTTAGCGTGAAAATGGGAAACTACATGTTGTGTAAACATACGAGTACCTCAGGCGTTCATTAGTTTCTGTTTCAGTCAATTGAGTTAATAATAGTGATGAATGGAATAACTATATGATGGATTAGGAATGTAATCTAGGTATTATGAAGGTTATTGTACGAGTAGATACCAGATGCCACGCGGATTCAGTGTTGTTTGAATCCTTGAAGAACTCTGATTCTTCGGAAAAATGGTTTTCTATATCTATCTATCTCTGCACTGGTAGCATGGGCAGGAGATAAAAGTTTTATCCCTCGATTTTATCCACTGACAGGGGATAAAATTATCTTTTCCCTATGATAACGCATGGCGACAGAGGAGAAGGCGATGTATATTTCTATAAGTATATCCACTGAGTGTTATTTCCACCGCTGTGCCCATGCTCGACGGGTGGATAAAGCTAAGCGAAGGGATAAACGTTTTATCCTTTTCCCGGGGATAAAATTTCTCCCGCCCATGCTACCAGTGCAGGAATGTAAGTTATCTCTGTGCCAAGCATTAAAGTCCGTTCAGAGGGGGCCCTTATTACGTCACACTTCACACTAATATTATAAAGGCGAAAGTTTGTGAGTGCGTGCTGCGTGCAAGTGTGTGTGTAGCTCCCACCCAGGATTACCATACATTTTACCCAGGAAAATTAAAGAGTTCCTGCGAAAATTGAAACCCCTTAAACCACGCGGACGAATCATCATCTAGTTATCAATAATTTTTATTCTTTTACAAAAGATTCCTGGAATATTAATATGTAGCCTAGAATATTACGCCTTGTTCAATCTTTACTTGTTTGTGAATATCACATGATTATCTACTCGGCCGTTCCAACCAAAACGTTACGTTACACGTGTTTTAAAAATGTCCTCAGACATTTTAGCAGTGGAGTAGATGACGGCTAGTGCTCATATTATTATGAAGCACTGCCATATTTATGTAGATACAACAACACTAATTGTTCTGCTAAAGGGGAAAATGTCCAGACTTCAAAAATAATGACCTACCGTGTTCAACTTGGATGCGATCCAATACATTGTATTGTATGATATCGTCCTCGTGTTTTTTCTTTTATTAAAAACTAAAGCTTCTACTGTTTTAAAACCTTAATAAGCCATACTAATACATATTATAATTGTGAAAGTAATTTGTATGTCTGTCTGTTTCCTTTTCAAGGCTTCCGAACCGATTAGCAAAGAAATAGTTTGCATCTTGATCTTGGGCGCTCTTAGGCTATAGAGACTTATTAATAAAATATTAGACAATTATAAAGAAAGGCTTGAATATAATAAAGTAATATAAATTCAGGTCAAGGTTTGACCTCACCAGGGAGACATTTGAATAAGGCAAAACGTCGTCGTCCAATTCAGATTAGATTCTAAATTATTGTAGGTACCTACAAACATTCTGTTTACAAATGGAGTAATTTCCGAATCCTTGTAGTATCCTTGTACTATATTGGACAAAATATAGGTTTAGGACTTTAATATAGTCGATTAAAGTTTTTAAAATTTGGACCGAATACTTTTGCAAAAACCTCAATATCGCAGCGGTACCTAATGGCGGCGGACTGAAAATCAGCCGCGGACGATAGATGGTTCAAACCCGACCCACTTCACTATTATCATAGTATAGAAGAGATTATCATACCTACTCCTAGCACAAGCTTTACCTTTTACTGGAGGGGAAAGAGGAGTCATATCTTCTTCTTTGACGACCTCCCTAGCGCAGTGGTGAGCGCTGTGGTCTTATAACTGGGAGGTCTCGGGTTCGATTCCCGGCGGGGGCAATTTAGTAATTTATTATTTCTAAATTGTCTCTGGTCTGGTCTGGTGGGAGGCTTTGACCGTGGCTAGTTACCACCCTACCGTCAAAAACGTACCGCCAAGCGATTTAGCGTTCCGGCACGATGGCATGTAGAAACCGATTAGGGGTATGGGTTGAATTTACACTGCTATACCCCTTCCAAGTTAGCCCGCTACCATCTTAGATTGCATCGTCACTTACCATCAGGTGAGATCGCAGTCACGGGCTATCTTGTCATCGAATAAAAAAAACTGTAGTTTAAATAATACTACCCTATTCAAATGCTAACAGTCCCCTAATTATTTCAATCAGTACAAATTCGTTACCTTCGATAAGAAGCCACATTATTATGTGTGCCGGTTAGCAAAAAGCCTTTTGATATGGGTTATAACTTAGATGATAGTTTTATTGGAAGCGTCGATAAGTTTCTTGTTTTGTGTCCACCACCCCAGTAATGATTTCTTCACCCCACTAATGGTCTGTATTCTGTACCAAAGTCAATTAATCACTAGATATGTCGATAGCACAAATTCTAGCAATATAATATCGTTGTAAGTGAAGTTCCAGTTAAGCCGTTTGTACTCGTAACGCTTGTAGCTATCTTATATTTTACTAGCTGTTGCCCGCGACTTCGTCCGCGTCAACTTTTGTTATTATGATCGCGATTAAGACGTTTTTAATAGTAGATTGTTACACAAGGGACGTAAGTAAGCTATTACAGAACAAGATCCAATTTGGCGCCAGTGCGAGCGCAGCTCGCATAGGGCGCTAATGGATCGCGTGCACCCGAGATATTTAGTCACACGAGCGAGCGCAGCGAGCGAGAGTGAATATAGTTCGAGGGTGTAATAGCTACTTGCAACCGAGGTAAGCATTCTACTTTATATCATTCTTGCGAGGTAACTTTGGACTTATCCGGCAAAAAGTTTTGCATCATTTGTTCTGCTTCAAGCAAACAAAAATCAGGCTCTCCTCCTTTTTCATCATCTGATGAAGTGCTTGACATTGTTGTAAATAACTTAAATCCCTTTACGAACAAACTTCACAAACTTTCAGATCAAATGAAATGCCGCCATTTCCATTTTTTTTCGTAAATAGTTTTCCATTTTTTTTTTACGGCTCTGAGTTCCAAGGAGTTTTGCATAGTTTGAAATGTATGGAAATTAAATGCCGCCATGTTCAGTGTTTTTTTTTTCAGTAAAAAGTTTTCTTACCATTTTATAAGAAAAGAGATTGTTTACCAAGGAGTTTTGCATAGCTTGAACTGTAATGTGAACATTACAATTAAAGCATAGTGCGACGTAATGTTGCCTTGAATTGCAAACACCAACTTACAAGGAGACTTTCCACCATAGTAATCCCTAGTTACTGAGCAAGTATGATATAAAAGAATATATTTTAAATATGGATAATTTCCCCCGTTTTTGCAACATTTTTCACTGATGCTTCGCTCCTATTGGTTGCAGCGTGATGTTATATAGCCTAAAGCCTTCCTCGATAAATGGACTACCCAACACAAAAAGAATTTTTCAATTCGAACCAGTAGTTCCTGAGATTAGCGCGTTCAAACAAACAAACTCTTCAGCTTTATAATATTAGTATAGATAAATTATGGTTAATATAAGAGAGCAATAACCATAGATTACAATTATTATTTTATCTGCGTGCGGAATATTTATCATTTTAGCAGTAGGTATATTTGTCATCATTTCACTCCTATCACCAATGGTTGCCTGGTAGAGATTGCTCTGTAGCAATAAGGCCGCCTTTGCATGCGTAGTTTTAAGTTGTATTAAATTTTGTTTCTTTCTTGTGTGCAATAAAGTTTTTATCTATCTATCTATCTATATTTACTTGTATGTCCGGTTTTTATTTCTTTTTTGATAAAAAGGATATAAAAAGGCTTTTTTGTTCAGCAAGGATCAAGATTGTACCACCACACAATGCACCAGCATTCATATTTAATATTTATTTTCCCAAAATCTGAGAAAAAAATAATATCTCTTCTAATAAGTAAGTTTTTTTTAATTCGATGACAAGATAGTCCTTGACTGCGATCTCATCTGATGGTAAGTGACGATGCAATCTAAGATGATAGCGGACTAACTTGGAAGGGGTATGGCAGTGTAGATTCGACCCATACCCCTAATCGGTTTCTACACGCCATCGTGTCGGAACGCTGAATCGCTTGGCGGCACGTCTTTGACGGTAGGGTGGTAACTAACCACGTAATATAAAGGAATCACCTGCAGACACAGTAATTAATTATTTCTTTGGTATCTATACATAGTCTAATACCGATTCATATAACATAGGTAGGTACTCCGTAGGGGAAACCACTTGACGAGAATATTGTTCAGCGCTCCAGTTATGCAAGATAGGAAGTTTGAGCAATGTTGTTCTAGTAGAGATGCAATGTGATAACATCTAGTGCCGCCAGCTAGGTACTCGCTGGAGAGGCACGTAGCATAAACTAATATCCCATCTCATCTTGAGAAAATTAGTTTAGATCTAATTTAGAGCCTAATATTGCTACAGAACTAATAACTCTTGCAGAGTCAAAGTATGTTGAGTGTTGTTAAGGGTCGTTTGTCCTTTACAATAATATTGTAATGTTTCAACAATAATACCTAGTACAAGAAGAAATTTGACTATGAAACGTATATTTGTCTGTTTGAAAATATTGTCTGCGTGTTAAAACGTTTCTTTTGTAATCTTCGTAAAAATTAAATAAATCTATTAAATAAATAAAATCTACGTGACATGGCTGAAATTAACAAACGGATTCATAATTTTTTTAATTACTTACTAAAAATTAAATAGGTATGTGCCTATTTAACTTCTTATTACTGCGGCTTCTTATTTTTTTAGTAAAAGTACCTGAGCTGTAAAAAATTACTAGCCTGTGATAAAGTGACATATATTTAGGCAAAAAAAAAACTGTTTCTCGTGAACGGTCCTCTTGTCATGACAAATTGTTAGCAATTAGAGCAAAGGCTGATTAATTTCAGAATTTGTCTTGCATTCCGTTTCCGAAATAATTAAGCAATTAGACCTCACACGTCGTTTTTTCCTCGTGTCAGTTTAGGGTAGTTTCAGATTACTGTTTTTTCAGAGCGTATAAGCTCGTCTTTGGATGCGCGTATAGGCGCGTTCTTTGCCACACGTGCAATTCTTACGAGTGTTGACGCATTTATAAGCTTATATAAGTGCGATGTTGCTACTGACTCACATTGTGTTATTTTATTTCAAAATCGGACATCCCTTTTTTATGATACTAATCGAAACTTTAAGCTTTTTTTAATGCTAGAGTAGAACACCCAGAAGTTAATTCTGTTTAGAACCGGAGTTATAAATTTTTTTATGGTTACCAGAAAAAAACTAAGAAATGCTATAACTTTCTATGTAACGAAAGTTTTTAAGTTTCAATTATAGCATGCTATAAAATCAATTAAGTGCTATTTTTGGAAACATATAATTAATTTCTAAGTGAACAATAAAGGAAGATATGTTTTTTTTAACTAATTTTGAAATTAATTTTTTTCTCATCTTTGTATAGATATTAGCATCTAATTTTCACATATTGTATTTATTAGTGCTATGTTAACCCGCCTGTATAATATCAGATACGTAACACTTAGGACTTCGGAGTAATTGAATTTAAAAAATTTCATTTTATGCAACTCAATAATAATCCCTGAAAAACATAACCCTCCGTTTCCACAGTCGGATAAAAATTCTTTCTTTTAGCCACTTTTTTAGAATTTTCTCTCGTACATTTGTAATTAAGATCTTTGTGACAACCCTAATATCATTGAAATTGTAAAATCTCATATCTCCAATGTCCTCATAGATTTCTGTGTGATTTTTTTTACTAGTAACAATACAGTTATGAGGTATGTTTTCAGATAGATATCTACTGCTAATCGTAAATGGTTTATAAGAAAAAAATTAAAATGTAAAAATCACAAAATTAAGAATATTAAATTTATTATTAATACTAAAATTATTTTGTTTAGCTTATAAAATGCCCTGTATATAATGCCACTTTGACCTATAAATAATTGTATAAATATCATATGCAATTCTTTTATTTCGCCTTTTTCTGAAAATACAGAATTTTCTAAAAAAAAATATTACTCCGAAGTCCTAAGTGTTACATATCTGATATTATACAGGCGGGTTAACATAGCACTAATAAATACAATATGTGAAAATTAGATGCTAATATCTATACAAAGATGAGAAAAAAATTAATTTCAAAATTAGTTAAAAAAAACATATCTTCCTTTATTTTTCACTTAGAAATTAATTATATGTTTCCAAAAATAGCACTTAATTGATTTTATAGCATGCTATAATTGAAACTTAAAAACTTTCGTTACATAGAAAGTTACAGCATTTCTTAGTTTTTTTCTGGTAACCATAAAAAAATTTATAACTCCGGTTCTAAACAGAATTAACTTCTGGGTGTTCTACTCTAGCATTAAAAAAAGCTTAAAGTTTCGATTGGTATCATAAAAAAGGGATGTCCGATTTTGAGGGAAAATAACACAATGTGTGACTGAACCACTGCACCGCGCCGGTTTGAACGAACACAAGAACGAAGCGGCGGAAGGGGTACATGGCACTGATGTACCCCTTGCTTGACTTGTATGATGACTGATTTTCGGATATGTAGGCTAAGCTTTCTGCAATGTCGACGAGAGCGCTTGTGGTTTGAGTTTTGCGTTTGTATCGCGTCATCTGAACGTGGAAATTAAGCAGTGTGCAGAGGGCTCTAAGACGCGATATTTATCGCGCTCTCAAGTAACTCGAACCATCTGTTTAATGAATTTAATATTTGCACGATATTAAAATTGTTTGTTCATTTCTTGCAATAAGTTTTACTTTAAGTACCTACGTATAAAGTTACGTTATGAAGTTCTGCCGAGAAGTTTATTAGTCGACTTAAATAAAATCTGTGCTGATGAAGTCTGATAGTAAGGGACGTGTGGCCTAGTTGCAAAAGTCGATTGCGCAGGTTAAGCAACGTTTAACTATTTCGGTAACTGGGTGGGAGATCAACTTTGGAAGTCCAAATTTGGTGTCTCTGTTCCTCGGTGTCTGGTAGAGCGTGTTAAGCTGTCGGCCCCTGCTCTCAATAAAATCAATAAATTATAAAAATAACTGCTTAGAATCATCCTCGTACCTAAAGTCTAGTTGACAATAGATAAAGGAGTCGTACCTTTGTACCGTACCGTTGTCGTACCGTTACCTCTTAGTTGAGTCATAATAATTGGGAGACCACATAATTTATATCACATGTATGTAGTATCATTAGGTATTTGATTAGAGGAAATAGGTCACGACCAACAAGGAGGAAATAAGATCGTGCCATCCGAATATTATAATTAATGCGATAATTTGTTTTGATATTGCTTTGTTGGTATTACCTTCCATCATGCATCATTGGAAATACAGATCGACGTGATTTTTTGCGTCGATCCACTTAGTGGGGAACATCCCAACATATCTTTCAGCAACTTGGGACCCGAAAAACCATCAGTTCTTAGAACTATATGGCCTGGGCACTGCCACTTCAATTTTGCGACTCGATGAGCTATGTCAGTAATTCTGGTTCTCGCATGGATCTCCTCATTTCTGATTTGATCTCGCAGGCACTCCAAAGATAGCTTCCTCTACTTCTTATGAGGCCCACAGCTAGCGACAATGTTTCGTATCTTTAAGTGGTAGAGTTAATAAAAGTGGTACCACATGGTAGAGTTAGAAAAAGGGTAGCAAGTTAGATTAGGTAAACTGAAAGCTGTTCAAAGCAAGACATTCAAATTTGGCGTAAAGCTGCCGGGCGTCACGTGATTAGAATTCTAAATGAGTGTGCACAGGACGCTCGGATTTCAAATTGGGTAATTTCCCGAATCCACAGTGATATTGTCGTAAACAAACAAAATGTCCATAACATTTAATTTGTATTCGTGCTAGATGATTATGATTTAAATGTCCTTTGTGCAGCAAAGGAAGAAGACAGTGCAGTAAACCAATCCTACTGCACTGTCTCTTATACTCAATAATATAATAAAAAAAATTGATAATCCAAGCTAAAATTACTGAACAGCTTCCAAGTACTACCGCAGTGCGATTCATTACAGGACTGGATTTCGTATGCTATAAAAAAACTAGAAAAATTCACCGCGAGCAAAATAACAAGCTCACAAATCCGATTCAGAATTCTTTATCGGTTCAAAGTAGAGCTGGCAGCGTTTTGTAGAAGAAATAAAGTTTATTCCGTCTGAGAATGAAAAAACTTTTGTAAAAATAGTAGACCGTACATACATTTAATTTTTTTTTAATTACCTATGAGCTAAGGAAGGTAATTTCACATCATCATCATCTCGACTTAATTCAGTTTTTTTTAAATTAATAAGTCCAAGTTCAGTTTTTTTAAAATTAAAATTCCTATATGGACATTGGACCAAGAGATCAGCCATTAAAAAAAAAATGAATATCTTACGACTTATTAAAATGAATTAATAGATACGCACCGCTAAAATTTGGAATGCCCTTCCGGCTTCCGTTTTTCCCTCTAACTATAATTTGGGTACCTTCAAATCAAGAGTAGGCATGAATAGGCATCTTCGGCATCTTCTATAGGCAATCGCGTTCCATCTTAGGCCGCAACATCACTTACCATCAGGTGTGATCACAGCCAAGCGCTAGTCTATACATTTAAAAAAAAAAAAAAAATTTGGCGCTTACTACACTCCTCGTATATAGCGTTTCACGCGAGCTTTCGGCTATGTTTTATTTCATTTATCGCGGGGATTTTTTCTGGCATTCTGCACACTGATAAAATGGCTAATATTCTTTTACAAAATATTACGAGAATAGTAACAACACCTTTTGTCGCTGTTGCATAGTTATGAACCTGAAGTGGAGGTAATAAAAGAAAACTCTCGCATTCCAACATCCATCGTAACGATCAACTAGAAAGTTAACTTTATTCAGTGGTTTACGAGCATAGTAACATTGTGAAGTGCTATTTCAGCACGCGATCGCGTGTTATATGCAACGTGGCAAAATTATTGCTGATTCGGTGCCTTGACTATCACTTTCTGATATCTAGTGAGTTTTCGTATTGACTGAGCTTTGAAAACGATTTGAAAGAACAATATATTATGATAGATTGGATCAGTATGTGGATACTAAATAACTGTTCGGGTTTGGATTCTAAAGCGTTTTCATCAGCGTTAACGGATGTCGTTTTTATATATGTATTGACAATGTGTCTGTATCGGCTTGGTATCGGTTAAAGTTTACTTAAATAAATAACCAGATTTTGCCCGCAATTTGGAAAAATTAGGTCTCTTCAAAATTCTGCGGGAACCCTTTATTTTTAGGGTTCCGAAAAAAAACTTCGGAACCCTTATAGGATCACTCCGTTGTCCGTCTGTCTGTCAGTGTGTCACCACCGTTTTTCTCGAAAACGGCTTATGATACTAAGTCGAAATTTATACTGAATATAAAGTTCAATGGTCTCGTAGTGTTTTAAGAATATCAAGCTTATAGCTTAACTCAGTGAAAAGTTACAGCTTTAAAACCACGGCTTTCTCACTATTAAAACAAATTAAGGGACATCTTCCAAAAATCGTTTCTTTCCACACCTAATTCTTAGTTTCATAGTAAGTCCCGTTATATTTTACAAACACCAGTATTAAAATCTTGCAAATTACGGAGATTTTGATACCTCTAAACCATTAATAGTACCTAAAACAGTAAAAAAAACAAAAAATAAACGATAACTTACTATGGCTTTTAAATTAATTGCAACGCTAAGGCTAAAACAAACTATCGGATGCCGCGACTATAGCTGCGACTGATAAGTGTGCACAGTCGTTTGAGATCAGCAGGCCCATATTTCTATCGGACATCCGAACGCTCAAGGATCGCCAAAGGTTACGTTCGCGACTACGCCCGATATAGTGTCTAAAGTTCAATGGAATTTACTATCCAGCCGCGGCTTACGTGTCCGTTAGTTTGTTCAAAGCTTAACTTTTTAACGCGTCACGTCCACATGTCACTTGTCACAACTACAGATTCACAGAACACTAATAGAATTTTTTTCTACTACAGATTATTATTACAACTTTTTTACACTGACCTCTAGAATTAATCTATGATTAACAGTGGACAGGTCTGTGCTGTGCTGTATGTCATTTAGTAAATTCTAGTACTATTAGTACAGTAGTACATACACGCATTCCCTACCCATAAACTTTGATTTTACTTTTTATGTTACAGATTTAAGTACGTCATTCTAATAAATAAAATATTACTCACTACTACTAAAATCAAAATAAAATCCTACTCAAAAATTATAAAATTTCAAGTTGAAAGTATTGATTTGTTGCTAACTTTTGTATAGGTATAACAAAGTTAGCGACACTGCATTGATAAATGCAATTACTTTTAATTTATTTCTCCACTATTACTTATTCACTATTTATATTAGTTAATAAAATTATGGCGGTCGGTGCATCATTTGCAATATTATTAGTTCCAGAGACACTCGTATGTCAAATGTGGTGCTTCAAATTGATCCATAACTATTAAGGTAGCTAATCATTGGTAGATAGGTCTAGGTAGGTAGGTACCTACAGAGACAGCCAGTCCATAGGTATTAATCATAGCATAGATTTCATAGAGGCGTAGACAGCTGTCTACGGTGTTCAAAGTTGGTTCAAAATTCAAACTTTCAAAGCCAAATTCAAACAAACAAAAGTTCAATAGTAGTTTGCACAAATAAGCATACTAAATGGTTTATATTCTCTTGGAGACAAATAACATTTGATCTCTTGTTTTATATGTGGGATAGTTATATTACATTTTACAATATTAGTACTGAATCAGTGTTTTCTTTTAACTTTGTATGGAGGTGAACTTCGTATTCGAGACAGAGACTTAATGCATATACCTAACTTTGTGAATTAAACCCATTATCAAAATGGACAATACTCCATCGCCAATGGATAATACGTCATCACCAATGTCGGTGAGTACTTATTTATTTTAATCTCTCGCAAAGAAGCATTAGAAAGGGAAACTCAAACTACAACTCCCAAATTCATGCAGTCATCTAACTATAGAAATGCCTATCTATAGAAGACAGTCTCAGACTTAAGACCGAGTTAAAACTAGCTTGTTATTGTTACTGTTTTAATTAGTAATAATGCTACCTAAATTTTGTCCCATACCATTTTAATAATTCTTTCAACAAGTTTATTTAAATAGGTATTCTTCATGTCAATATTATATAGAAGTATAGATAATTTATGTGTTGTACAACAATATATCATAATATAATCAGAGATAAGCCTAATTTATGCAAAGGCATTTGTTAAGTAACTTGCAAAACTGGCGTGCATTATAATTTTTTGGACAGGCCAGTTAAATAATAATTTGACAATAGAAAAAATAGAAGCACATTCTACTTTTGCTGCCAGCTAATTGCAAGTGCACTCCCCACACTTATAGGAGACTTTAGTACGATGACAAGTTAACATGTCCTGACTTGTCTCGTTGAAAAGTTTGATGTAGGATTTGTTAAGAGTTTAATCTTAGCTTGCCAATTTACCAGTTATTTATATTATTTTAACAATAATTATTTTTATTTCAGGTTACCAGAATACCAGACTATTACTAGAGTTTGCACTGCATGTTGGATTGCTGCTAGAAGAGATAATATATTCAGAAGTAAATGCAGCACAATGTCAATTTTTTGTTGTTGATATTTGGTTCCTTGAGTATGGATAATATTGATTATGAAGAATCCATACATATATCTGTACCTCCACACAACCCAGAGAACCTACAACTTTTAGGATTGTGTCACAAGCTCATATACATTCTGTGTTTACCTTGAGACATTTTTAGGATAAAATGTTGAATGCCTATTGGTGCCAATTGTAGTCAAAGAAATGTTATTAAACTGATATGCTGAGGCATTATTTTCAAATCACTGTGTGGTAAGCTCAATTTCAACCTTTGCTATGTTTATATATCACCTTTAGAATTAATGTGATTTAACTCAAAATTCCTGTAACTTCTGTTGTTGTAAAATGTATTTAACATTTAATATAATATGTATTACCAATCCATATGTATAAGATGATTAAGTATTAAGATAATTAACTTTTTTAATAGTTTTATTGGCAGAGATACATTCAATTTTACTCAACACTACTTTTTTGAAGTCTTGCTCATTTCCCACAAATTGCAATTTTTGAGTTAGGTCACTTTAATTCCAAAGTTTATATCTCCTACTCACATTTTTTATAGGTAAGATAAACTTAATGAATAAATTAAATTGTTTTTATAATTTTGTATTATCAAAATACTGTGTCAACCCCAAAATAATATAGTACTAATAGGCAATTCATAGTTCAATGATACGGAAATCAGAGAGAGAGATTAGGTGTAAAGCCAACGTCTTTATATGCTCTCTGAGGTACAGATATAATGGAACCTTGTCATCTGCAGTAGAACATCCACTAGTGACTAGACCAACGAGACAAATAATGTGATGAAAGATGGATTGGGGACTCTGTGAGAAAACTACACAACCCCATCGAGTTTGGGCTTTTTAATTCGTCTTGACAAGTTCTCTAGTCCTAAATGATATGCAGGTTCTGATGATGAAGCCGAAAGGCGTTTATGGGAACTCTGTAATGAAACGACGTAACCCCATCGAGTTTCGACTCGTTTGATTCTTTTTGACGGTTAGAAGGTCATTAGTAGGTACCTAATTAATACATTGGTCAATAGTTTCGGAACCCTCAGTGCGCGAGTATGACTCGCACTTGACCGGTTATTTCCGGGTAAAAGTACCAAAAGTACCAAGTACCCATACAAAAATACGTCGACCCGTTGCTGAGTTGCTGCGTGATTGAACAAACAAACCTAAAGGCGTAAGTTGTTAAAGAAATATTTGTCACTTTAACAAAAAAATGTTAGAGTTATTTTGCTGTAATCCGCCAACAGAAAAAAATCTGTATGGTCAAACATGCAGTTATAAGCTAAGCACCGCTTACCTCCCCAACCAAGCAATAAAGCAAAGTTCCCAAGCAAGCAATGCCAACAATTACTACAACACAGCAACTACAACTAGACAATACAGCATTGTAAAGTCGATATCTCCTGAGGATGCTCCGGTGTCGGAGCGAAACGTGCATCGAGAGTAGTATTAAAGTCTTGTGTGGTGGTGCATGTGAGTGGTGGTGGCATTGCTTGCTTGGGAACTTTGCTTTATTGCTTGGTTGGGGAGGTAAGCGGTGCTTAGCTTATATACGTAACTGCATGTTTGACCATACAGATTTTTTTCTGTTGGCGGATTACAGCAAAATAACTCTAACATTTTTTTGTTAATCATGAACTTCCGCAAAGTAACGCCTGACTCTATCCAATATTTGTCACTTTGTTTTTTGTTTCGCGCCACTATACATATACCCATTAGGGCAAGCCCCAACACAATAATCCTTTCCTCATCATTACGAATATTAAACGGGCGTGAAGTGAAGTTCTTTCTGTTGTTAAAGAAGTCATTTTATAACATTCGCAGTTATGTACGTACAAAGGTAACACATCAAAAGAAATCTCACTGAAGAAGTACTAAATATGGAGAAGTACCGAATAATGGTATGAAAATAGATTTCTCTCTGAAGCGCAATACATTTTTCTGAGCCTTTAAGAGCTGGTAAATAATTGCACTGTCTGCGACACTTGCATTGTGCAAACTTTGCCGTCGTTTTTCATGAGCTTAGCATTTCTTTGTCGTCACTTACAAATTGCTTTGTTGAGCTACTTGCGAATACAAGTCTTAGGTTCTCAGCACATCTCTGCTACGGAAAAATCTCAGCGTTTGGACAGACAGACAGACTAAAAAGTAATGCTGAAGGTACAGCGGTTTCGCTATTTCGCAGCGATGGCCTCATGAATACAAATACATAATGTAAAAATAACAAAAGTCTTTTTATGCTGTGAAAGAAAGATTCGAAATAACTATTAACAATTTTGACAATAACGATTGAGTTCTTTAAAGGTCTTAAATAAGGGAGTCAGCACATATTTCAACTCGGAAAGGGATCGTTACCGCAACGCCTTTCGCCTCGCCGTCAACCAGGCATCAACCTAATGTAAAAGCGGATCAGCAGCTTCGGTACGTCAACTCGGCTAGGGTTATGCGACGCTGTGCTTACAGCTTGCGGCCGTGAGAGGGGTAAGCATGGACGAAGAGACGTGCTCGGACGTGGAGAGACGAAAACTCGGGGACGACGAGCCGTAGGCGCGGGAACTGCAAGTTGACCACGCATCGCACCGCGGTTCGCAGTCCCGAGGCGAGGCGATTACGAAACGATTCCGATTAGTGTGCGTTGCAGTAAAGAGTTTCATACAAAGAATACTGGACGGCTCGAGTTGATACGGTGACGATCCCTTTCCGAGTTGATGTGTGCGGTGACCTTAAGGTACCATAGTGTAAGTGTAGGTGAATCTGGAACAACTGAAGTCGAGTAGTACGACCTGAGTACGACCTACTTCCAACTCCTACGTGCTATTAGTTTACACGTCGTGTTCCTTAGTGCGATTTTGACCTGCGGGAACCGAGAATATACCGTGAATAAAAATATTTGTGAAATAATATATACTGAAGTCTGAAATACCCTTTCTTGCGTGTTCACACGTTATAAATTTTCCGCCTATACATCAATTACGTCATATTCAACCTAAGTATTCAACGGAAGAATGACCTTTCACATGCAATTTATGTGTTCATGTACATACTATGTAATGCGGTAATAATTTAATAAATAATATTAATAAAGGTACATTAGAATGTAAAATATTTGTTTTTAAAAGATTTTGTTGTTAAAAGAATAACTCCTGAGTTGCTTGCCAGCTCTTCTCATCAAAATCTGCTTTCCAAAACCTTGACTTATCATAAGAGCTACAAGATTGGCCTACATAAAATTAATATTTTTTTTAAATAATGTATTGAATTATATTACTTATTAAGTATAATAATATTTTTATACAAATATGTGATCACGTTCGAGTTCACATAATATTATTAAGTGTATAAACACAGTAATGCACCTCATAATTGCATTTACCTACTTAATTTGATCAGGATAATATTATTATAATCAATATTGATCAAATGAAATTGGATTCCATACTGGTATTTCAGTATAGGCAGTAGTTTATTATAATATCTCATTATGCTACATTGTTTGCTTATTTGCTGTGTTTGCTGTTCAATAATTTCTATTTATTTAACCTTTTGGACCGAGTAAATTTGGCCTTTTGAAAATTCCGGGATAACAAGTATCCTATACCATTCTCTAGGTCTTGGAATGGTCGGATGCACATGTAGATTGTTTCTACACCACCATCAAACGGTGCACATCCCTGGTGCGCAGGCGGGCTAGTTCCAATGGCATCCTGAGGTCATTTGCTGACAGGTTTGATTGTCAGTACCTGAACCATTGTAATAAGGTGCACGTGCTGACTAAGATAGGCTTATCTTAGATATAGTTTTAGGATTAGATAGTTGGTAAGTGACGATGTAGCCTAAGATGGTAGCGGGCTAACTTGGAAGGGGTATGGCAGTGTAAATTCAACCCATAACCCTGATGGGTTTCTACACGCCATAATGCCGGAACGCTAACTCGCGCGTCTTTGACGTTAGGGTAGTAACTAGCCACGGCCAAACCAGACCAGAGACAATTCAGAAATTATAAATTCGCAAATTGCCCCCGCCGGGAATCGTACCCGAGACCTCCCAGTTATAAGACCACAGCGCTCACCACTGCGCCAGGGAGGATTTGCCAACAGTCAAAATTATAAACCCCAACTGTTGGAAAATGGAAAAACTCTATCCTTGTAACCGTGATAACAAATCCACAAATCGCACGGTGTTTATGGATTTTTGTGATACTTGCCAAATGGAAAATTCGTGTGTATCTGAGTTTTACGGTTTTGCTCGTATTTGGCCTTATTTGGCTTACCTGTACTGTATTAGTGCTGCTTTTTAACCAACGGGACCCTGTTACTAAGCCTTCGCTGTCCGTCCGTCCGTCTGTCTGTCAGCGGGCTGTATCTTTCGATCCGTAATAAGTAGACTGTTCTTTTTTATATGAAAAGCGGAAAACGAGCTGGCGGGTCACCTGATGTAAAGTGATTACCGCCGCCCATGAACACTTGTAGTACCAGAGGCAACAGAGGCACTACCAATGGGTTGCCAGCTTTTCAGGAACTTATTGGTTCGCCCCTTGAATAACCCCATATTGTTATTAAGTGGGAACAGTTGAAATTTTCAGAGAATATGTATTACTATTGTCGCTTTAACAATAAATAATAAAAATGAATTAATTTAAAGGGGGCTCCCCTACTAGAAACGTATTTTTTCGGCGTTTTTTGGCACGGAAATCTTCGTATACGAGTTCGACTCCCATTTGACCCGTTATTTATTTAAATTCTAGCTTTTGCAAGCGAGTTCGTGCAGACTTGCGTGGAGTTAGGTTTTTAAAAATCCGTAAGGTATAAATAAGTATAGCCTATGTTAAGTCAAGTCCTCAACAATATTGCTCCGTGATTAAAGGACAAACCGACAAACAAACACACTTTGGCATTTATTTATGACTAGACGATGCCCGCGACTTCGTCCGCGTGGATTAGATAAGATTTTTTATTCCCAGCTGAAACTCTTTAATTTTCTGTTGATGTAGCTTACCTAATGTGTTAATTCTGGGTATGAGCTATCTCCATTCCATATTTCAGTCGGTTCATTCGTTATGACGTGAAACAAACATACACACAAACACACACCCATACAATCTTTTTATAACACTAGTGTGATGTGAAGTGTGATGTGATATTGGTAAAGATTTTATCAGATGGATCCTTGGAAATTCATATGATTTCAGATATCACAAGCCAGTTAGCAGCTGTAACTAGTAGCACGTGCGTGGGCTCGAAGCGCGTTCATGAATACCAACGAGCCGTATAAACCGAAGTGAAGGCTTTATCGCTACAGAGGGAGATATTATATGTCCATATTCATACTTCCAAGATAATATAATTTAATGCGAAAGTCTGTCTGTTTGTTTGACTTACCCTGTAATGGCTCAACCGCTGAATAAATGCTCTAAGCCTGAATTGGTGTACAATAAAGTGTAAGTATTTATTTGATTTCATTAATTTCATATAGATATTATTTTAAGTCTGTCTAGTTCTAATAATATTTTGGTTAAAATTTTTCACCATTATCCAGAAAAGGACTTCTTTTTTGGTTTATCTTTAGTGAGCTTTTTTATTCCACCATAACATCTAAATGTCTGAACAGGTTTATCGCAATCGAACTTTAAAAACTTAAAAAGCCGGATTCAAATCCATTAACCATTGAGCAGTGTGATATCTTACATTAAGCTGTCAAACTTATAACACTTATAACATCAAAAAATCAAAATCAAAATTTATTTATTTCATGCAAGCCGACTTGTAGCTCTTTTGACAGGTCATAAATCTACCACCGGTTCGGAATGCAAATTCTGCTGAGAAGAGCCGGCAAGAAACTCAGCAGTTGCTCTTTTAAAAAAAAAAAAAATTACAATAGGTAACAAAACTATGCTATGTATACAGTGTTTCCACAATGAAGTTTCAAAAATGTATACGTAGGTAGTAGGTGCATACAATCCAATACATGTTAAGACGGGCAGACAAAGTAGATCCATTCTCGTTGGTGGCACCCGTTCACGAGCATCAAACTTATAAATCTTTTTCCATCGAGCCTATTTTAATTCTTATGTCACAAAAAAGGAAATTTTGCTCCCTTCTTGATCACGTTAAAAGGAAAAGCTCTCTGAATAGGTAGGTACACGGGCATTTTACCAATTTGGATGAGATATCCTTTTAAAAAAATTCTTAGTCCACATTTCCTTTGCAAAGATTTACCCCAAAATGATATCAAGAGTGTCCTATTTACGTAACAAACACGATGAATTGCCAGATTCGCTTTAAAAATTGTACCTACCAGCTAGGCTGCGTGATATTTTTGCTGAGTTCATTCAAACTGAAATTGCTTCCCTTTACAGATTTTTATTTGCGTATTCTGCATTTTTATTTGCTTATTTTGATGTTCTATGCTCGAAAGAGAAAAACGAAACACATATATCTGTCTGTCCGCCCAAAATTACGTTTTAAACTTTAAGCCTTATTAATATACATTTGCAATTTCTAAAGCCACAAAGCTGGTATTAAATATATCTGCAATTTGTCGATAAATTGCTTAGCAACACTTTTAAGCTAACTCTTTTATTTGTGAAAAAAATGTATGTACTTTTTGCCAATAAAAACGTTGCCAAGTTATTTATCGAGAGACTGCAGATGCATTGATATGATTTCATATTATTTCATTTCATATGATCGATATCGGAACCAGACGTCAGATTTCATGAACTATAATGATATACTTACCTACCTATTCCTTTCAGTGAAAATCTTTAACACTTTCATCTAACAAGTTAATTATGTAGAGTACCTACCTATGTTATATTTAACAGCTTTTAACTAACTCTCGTTTTTTGCAAGCTTCAAAATTGACAAGAAACACATTTTGAAATATTTAAAAATACACTTTTTACTTAATATTTTTCCGGAAAATATTAACCTTCCCCGCTGACATCACTACCGTGTTTTACCATCCCATATTCATACACTTCATACACTTTGTTAATTAAAAACAATTTGGGTCGCGTCGGTTATCACTAAACTATTCATAAAGCGTAATTATTATTATGGGTGTGTATCGTTGGAAGTTAAGTGATTAACTATTTTTTAGGACTAACTTGTAACCATAGCTACGTCTAAATTGTAGTACTTTTGAAGAACTTGCTCTTTCCAACTCTAAGCGTAGATATAATGTTAAATTATAAAAAAAATTTGAACCCAGAATTTGGTCCAGGGTTTGGTGAATTCGAAGATATACCCAGCGACTGATCAAGAGTTCTGACCGCCCCAGGCTAATTTAAACGCGTGCTTTTTAAAATTTCAAAATTTATTGTGAAAATTAGGGACTCTCAAGCTCATTGATCATAGCAATGATGCTAGATTAGTGCATGCGAAGATTTTTTTTTTTTTTTTTTTTTATTCTATTACAAGATAGCCCTTGACTGCGATCTCACCTGATGGTAAGTGACGATGCAGTCTAAGATGGTAGCGGGCTAACTTGGAAGGGGTATAGCAGTGTAAATTCAACCCATACCCCTAATCGGTTTCTACACGCCATCGTGCCGGAACGCTAAATCGCTTGGCGGCACGTTTTTGACGGTAGGGTGGTAACTAGCCACGGCCAAAGCCTCCCACCAGACCAGACCAGAGACAATTTAGAAATAATAAATTACTAAATTGCCCCCGCCGGGAATCGAACCCGAGACCTCCCAGTTATAAGACCACAGCGCTCACCACTGCGCCAGGGAGGTCGCCACGGAGGTCGTCAAGATACGATTTCAGCGCGCGCCCTCCTGATCCTCGCGCCCTAGGCTGCAGCCTAATTAGCCTAAGGGTTAATCAGGCCCTGGGTATACCAAGCAAAGCATTAGACAAAGATTGAAAACAGACAGGCAGGAATTGGTTTTCAGGGTATCGTACCAAAAGGGTGCCAATGCCGATAAGCCTTCAATATACATATTACGTCTTATCATCCATAAAAAGAACATATTTAACTAAAACTAACTTATAAGCTCTTGAACTCAATAATTTATGCACTTTTTTACCCTCTTATAAAATTAGTCAAGATAACTTGAGCGGTGTTGTTTGATATGCGACGATTTATTCCCGAGAGGCAACTAAAACAACCATTCTCACCATATAAATTCAGGATCCTGTATCCCAAGAACATAGCTCACGTAACGGAATTATTCCCTTAACACTTTAAGGACTCTCGATATCGCCATAACTCTTTGTGGCATCCCTCGAAAGGGATAATGCGAATAGTTTTTCCCATAGCTGAAATATTTAAGCGGGGATGGCACTGAAAGCCTAAAATAGTTTTGGAATATCATACCTATTTTACGTGACTTGAATGTAGATTTTCTGATTATATCTGAGAGCGATCAATAGTCGACAATTATTATTTTATACTAGCTTATGCCAGCGACCTCGTACGCTTGGATTGAGGTTCTTTAATTGCCCAGGAACTCTCTTACTTTCCTGAATAAAACGTAGCCTTTCTATTCCTATAATTTATCGCTGTGCAATCATCCAAATCGCTTCAGTTGTTGCGGCGTGATTGAGTGACAAACACGCATCCATACTTTTTATCCCGGAAAATAAGAGAGTTCCCGTGGGAATTAAAAACCTCAATCCAAGCGCACGAAATCGCGGGCGTTAACTAGTGTATACATAATATAAACTACGAAAGAGCGTCTCGATATTATTATTATCACTATCGGCCACAGACGGGAATAAAAACGCCTCGTAAAGTTCCTTACATCCATATATTCGCATATCGCTTACTTTGAACTTTTTATCGCATCATACATTCTAATTCACCTTTCGATTTGGTCGTAAACGAAAAGTTATTACTTTGAAACTGGGCCAAGCCATGACGGCTGTGCAATAGGTGCCTATGCCAGCCACCGAAAACTTACTATAAAATATAAATACGAAAATGTGTTTGTTTATTAGTTTGTCCTTCAATCACGCAGCAGAACGACGTGATTTTTTGCATGAGTCAACTTAGAGAGATCGCTGGGAGTTAGGGAGTGACATACCTAGATCCACTAACTTTTATACCAGAAAAACAGAGGTTTTCCGGTGGACTTTTATAAACTCCACGCCAAAGAAATTAGCAGCCTTTCTAGGAATACCTTTTATTTCTTGAAAATGTAAAAGGCATTTCTCATTTGAAGCTAATAATGAAGGTTTTTAATTTCCGGTTTCGAGTCGGTGATAGTCGACAAGTGTATCGACAAGTTGACATGTTCGTTAGAAACCGTAAGTACTACGGGCATTAGCTGCCTTTACACTAGACGTTCATTCGCTCACGATTGGAGTGTGTTGGGATCGTGCACGATGGAACGCGCGAAAGCTTGCACGCACAATCACGAGTGATTGTTAATAACCAATTTTTGGCTGTGGAATCATTCGCGCGCGATTGTCTGCGTGATTTTCATCCGAGAGGAAAGAGTGCTCGTGTAAAGGGTAATCGCGCGCGATTCATCGCGGGATACTTTCGTGTCCTGGAGTGTGTGAAATTCACGCACTCCACGTTATGTCGCGTATGTTTTTTACCGATTTCCAAAGAAGGAGGTTCTCAATTCGTCGAAATCTAGGCACTATGATTTACTTTATATTGATGTTTTTGTAAACAATAAAAGTTTATAATACCATAAGTTAAGTTTGTAAATAGCATCTGAACCTCTTCCACTGCGCTGACTGTCTGATACTTTTTTTAACGCCTTACGAAATAACCCTTTTAAGCTTTGAATTTTCTTTACCACAAAATCTCTGTTGGCATGAGCGATTTCGTTATCATTACAAAACTTAACCAATTTCTGGTAAGCTAGTTCCTTTAAATTTTTATTTTTATACTTATCAGATTTAATTTTCCACAAACATGTATGAGATTTATAAATTTCCAAAAACTCTGAAATAAGATCTCTGCTCCATAATCTTATGTCTGTCATTTTTATGAGACTGAACAAAAACGGGCGTCTAAAGGCGAATTGTCACGCAGACTTGCATGATGGATGAAGCACGTGGTAGTCTCGCGAGGCGGTCGACGCGGAAGCGCATTCCCTTTTCCTTCGCTTGCCTTTACATGTGCGCTCTTATTCGCACGAAAGCCGATTCACGCGTTAAAGAGTGCGTGTATAAAGGCAGCTATTAAAATGAAATTCACTTCGAAAGCGAACTCACTTCTCCATTATGTCAAATTTGACATAACTGACAAGACACAAAGATAATAGAGAATGGATAGGCATTCGCCCCTATTTTCTATTAGGACGAGTGTCGTAACCGTTCTAGTAATTTTTATTTATTCCGTGATTGGCATATGAGTTTGCTTTCGAAGTGAATTTGTATTTTACTGAATAGCGCTTTTACCAGATCTCCCAACGCTAAAATTTATGCAGAGGAACGAAAGGAATAGAATCACATCACACAAAAGTCAGAACAGATACCTACATAGTGAGGGCTCCCAGTATATATTTTGTTTTTAAATAAGTGAGTAAAACAAGTTTTTGCTCAATGTTTCTTTTAAGTAACAAAAGCGTTTAAGCTAGTGAGGTGAAAAGATTAATTTTATTTTACTGTATAGTCACATTGATTTTGATTTCCATCATGCTGCGTGCACCTAAACGTCTATGACGGTAAATATAAATTTTCTCTTAGAAACACTCTACATTACTAAAGGTTAGCAGTCATATTTCTTTTTCGACAGTAATTATTATTTATTTGAGGAGTCTAAACAGCTCGACGGTCGGGTCCAATCCATTAGCGGATGTTATACAACCTTGTTTTTACGTTTTTTCGGCTGCTTTTCATAGTAGGTAATAACTTAGGCATCAAAGAAAGGAACTTCTTCAATTGATCAATTGAGTATGTAGGTACCTGTATGTACGACTGTACGTATGTAGCTGAGTAATTAGGTTTATTGTAGCGAGACGCTTGTGTTAGCGAAATATTGAAATAGTAAAGATATACAATTTCAATGTATTGAAGATAGTTACATAAAACTAGTAGTAGGTAGTTTGACTTTGTTGACGACATAGGCGCCATGAGTATAGGTAAATACAGCAGGTTGGACGTTATTAATTCAGTCTCTTCCAGAGACTCATACTGCTATTGGATGCTCTTGCGTCTAGGTCGTTGTATTTGATTAAGGGATTGTGATAGCCATCGCGCCCTAATCGAATAAATATTGATTGTTTAGATGAGTGTAATTGATTAAACAATACTTGGATATGTTTGATAGTTACGCTCACGTTCAGATGGTGGTTTGTCTGACGTGTTGTGGTTAAATAGGTTAGATATGTGAGGACAGGGGCCGTTATAGGGGCGGCTGGAGACGGCTTTAGGTAGGGTTTTAGTGTTTTTTGAGTTTATACTTGTTATGCGTAAAAGTGTTATTTCACTACACGATAACGTAATTATCATGTATTCATAAACAAGGACTTTATAAAATGGTTTTCTATTTCTAACCTTTTATTCATTTTATTTTTATTTATTGTTTTATTCTGAAAAAATACATGAACATATTAATGTCCTTGTAGTAAACAATATCCTAGTTATGTGACTACATATTAATAAAACTACTCCATGAGTAACCGCACAGTTTGGCAATATTCATTATAACGAGATTATTTCGTGAATAATTATCGATGAATTTATACCAAAAGGATTTAAATATCGAAATATGCAAATTAACGGGAAGTTAATGTAAGGGTTGAAGACTGATAAATTTTTACCGCTACAGCATTTAAATCTTTAAAAAGTGCAGAGTAAAGCTTTTAATTAAAATCAGAATACAGAAAGAATTAAATACTTGTACTAACTGTTAATTTAAAATCAGAATAGGGTGATTTCGCCGGTTGGCGACCGATTAGCGGGATATTCAACTTTACGTCAATATTTAAGTATGTTGCACCCATAGCACATGTATTAAAGTTATATGACGGGGTCCTAGATATTGTCAAGTTATATTTAAAAGTAAAAAAATAAGAATTACAGTTATGAAAACATTTTAAATTGAATAAATCTTAAAAACTATGTGAAATGCTAGTTGGCGACCACTTTTGCTAGTTGACGACTGCCCCCTTATCTAGTTGGCGACCTCTCGATTTGCTAGGGAAAACTAAATTTGATTAATTAAAAATAAAAAAATATGAACGTGTTAATGTTTAAAAAATAATTATTATTCATGCTTTATTATTCATACATTTAATAAATTATTATAACACATTTTTTCATGAGATCGAAGGTACACTTTAATATTCAAGCTTAAGCTTAAATGAATCTTAGCAAGTATAATACATTTTCCTACACAAGTACAAAATTAAAAATATCACTTTAAACAACAATTACAAATGTTTAGAATCAAATCATCAGATCATCAGATCTCGGGATGTTATACTTTTTACATTTTTTCTAATACCGTGTCCTCCTTCTCTTATATTTTTAAAGCACATTCCAGATCTCTTTGGGAATAAGCCGGTGTTATTTTCTAATACGGTTTGTGGAGGACATCTGTAATGAAAATATTATATATTAAACACCTAAATTATGCAAAAAACAGATAAGATTATAAGTAGTGATTGCAAATGGTCGTAAACCCACATATTAATTTGTCCATTTTTAGTTGGCGGCCACTTGATACCCATACATTTTAAGATGTTTTATAATAATAATTTGGTGGTCGTAAACTAAAAGATACACGAATAAAAATAAACAAATTAAATTGAAAGTGATTAAATTCCGAATTAGATTTGTAGTCTATAAAAAATAAAAATAAATGTTTTTCTTTCTAAATGTCTATTGGCGGCCAGGTGGTCGCCCACTGAAGTTATTGGATAATTCCAATTTCAGTTAGCGACCATTCAATTTTTTTACCTGATTTTGTATATTACATGTAATAAATGTACAAAGAACGTAAAACATATATATATCCACTTAATAGAACATTAAAAAATTGACTCAAATAAATACATCACGATCTACTTACCTCGAACGCATCATTTACTCACTATTTTTTCCGTTGTTTTGGGAACATGTACGCGCCAAAAGTATGAGCGGCGGAGTGAACTAAGATTTGTTTGCTTTCGGGTAAACACAAAGCTGCCAACTATTGTAGGTAAAACTAATAGATCTATTCCCCTCTTTACTTAAGTGATTTTCATTTGGAAAAGAAGGATACAATTCTTATTTTTTTCGTTTTAATGCAGTAGGTCCTGTTAGTGGTCGCGTAACTGACCCTGGTCGCGTAACTGGCGAAGTCACCCTACAAAAAGACCTAAATACTTGTACTAGCAGCTCATTTCAAGTTGGCTGTCGTCGACCATTACGAAATGACGTCATAGGCAAAACTACTATTATCTTAATAGATTTATAAATACATATCAAAAATTCCGAGGCCCAACTTTCCCCAAGGCACATATACATAGGTCGAAATATGAAAAAAAAAATGTCTCCCATACAAAATTGACGATCCGCTGATTGAATGACTATGGGAGGTAAAAAATAACAAATCGTAGATCGTCAATTTTGTATGGGAGGTCCACATTTTTTTTTCATATTTCTAGCTATGTTCCTTGAGGAAAGTTTTTCAGTTTCATGAGCATATTCACCTCCTTCAGGGTTGACCCACCCTTTTGTTACACGTTGTACATAATTGCAAAGTTTTAGATCAATCGAAAATCGGGAAGTGGCTCTCATGTAACCCAAATAGACAAACAAACATACTTACATACATACATTGCAAGTTAAATAAAAGCTTGTAAAAAGGAAAACTTAATGTCAACTTCCATTAAGCAAATGATGGAAGCCTAGTGATGAGTTTTAAGCGATGTTTGTCGTGACCTATTGTTACGATTGATTACAAAATCAATAGATACTCGTACCTACAGTTAATGGTAAAATGCATTGCAAGTACCTACTGGTACCCAAGTAACATTTTGGTACTATAATTTAAGAATTCATCACGAAAAGGTTGAGTTAACATCGTGTAAAGGTTGTAGCGATAACCACCCGTTATATAAAAGCATTTGCTATGACTTTTTTGCTCTATAAGCTTATATAGCCAAACTATCCTTTTAGCAGGGGATGTAAAGGTTTACAAAACCGTTTTGTAGAGCCGTTATAGGCAAGTTCTATAAAAACCTCGAATTTAGACAATATAGCGCTATATTAATGTATAACAGCGTTTGAATTCACTATTATGTACCCCATTAGTACTATAAAGTTTTCCTGGTAACTGCTATAAGTATGGCGTTTTAGCAGTGATGAAGGACACAACAATACAATAATTTGACGCTATTGTGGTCCCACAAAACACTGCTATAGTACATGGTACATAATTACTCATAACAACACTGTTATAGAGCGGTTTTGCTTTATAAACGATTTTCAGGACATTTTTATAACAATAAAAAGTGTTTTAATTATCTTTGTTGGATTTATTATAGTCTCATTGAAGAAGAAGTCACCATGACTCTATTACATGACCAAAGTTTTCTATTATGGTTTTGGTTGTTCTGTTTTAAGACAACAGCGATATATAGCTAATTCCTTTATTTCCTTTATAGAACAAATTTTAGAAATTTATCAATATCCATTACTAGGGGCATATTTATTATAAGTACCTGAGAAAGAAAACCAATCATGAGCAACGATTACCTACCTACCTATTTTATTTCTTCCTTGGATACAAAAATGTATTCAAAAATTAAGTATGTGGGACAAGACTAGTCATAAGGAACCCTAATTTTACGTCAATGGCGGCAGATTTTTTGTCACTTGTGCTATAGTGAACCTAAAAGAGAACCAAATTAGCTTTTTGGCTGTGTAGCAGAAACTACGGTTAATTTTATTTATTTTTATTAATATTTTAATTAAAAAACTCAATTAATTTAGGGCGCATTGAAAATAATAAGTAAAACTAATGCTATTCTATCAGTAAAACTTTGGTTCCAAGTGGTTTTTATAGTATTGGTCGAATTTATCCATGTCTAAATAAAAGATGACATTAAACTCAGCAAGATGGAATCCTTATCCCTTTAATTTATTTGTTTTTGTATAAACACACGTAGACCACCTTGCCGTGAAAAATTAAAATGAAAAGCGTAGTAAAAGAATCACGTACTTTTCTATAGAGTATAATAGCACTATAATGGAATTACGAACGCTGCTACAGAATAAAAAAGAACTATAAAAGCTTTATTGTGCCTCGTAAGTCAACAAATTGTCATACAAGGCACCAATATATCAAATTTATAGAAAAAAAAAGTCCCAAGCACAACTGCTATAGTTTCGCTATGTCTCTAAATAGAGATATAACTGCGCCAAATCAGCGTTATACGACCTTCTTATTGCTTTTACAGTGCTTAAGTGGTGTTAGAGGAAACGTTCTATGGGCTGCTATAGGACAAGAAATTGTTACTTGGGTAGTTATACCTCCATATGGTTCTATTAACTTTCTTTCTTTTCGTGCAAATGCTTTTACTTAAATAGGTTATTTCTTATCAAGTGTCGAGTCGTACATGAAAACAGTGCATAATAGCAATTTGATTTCATAGAGGTCGTATTGAAATAATTTTGTTGTAATGCTTCTGCTCCATCTGCATTAATGTTAGTGTTAACGGCTGCACTCAAATGGATTAGCGCGCGTCTAACGTCACATACATTAAACGCAGTAAAATATTTAATGCCTTTATTATCGTGTTAATTTACGCGTTACGGCGCAGGTGGAGCCCGGGCATAAAACAAACAACGACTACGTTACATACTTACTAATTAAATTCTATTGTTCAGGACTTTAATATATTATGATAATAATTAAATTAAAATTATTATTAATTTATGGGTACCTAATGTCTATGTAATATGTATATGCTTTTCATTTTTGTATGTTATACAAATATTTCATGATTGTAAAAATCATACAAATGAAACACGGCAATACGGAAGAATGACAAAGGTATAGAAGGACGTAACACTGAACGTGTGCGATGATCTATTAGAATTAGGAAGTGTATGATGCAAGAACCTGCCAGGAACACATTTTCAGTGAAATGTGTCTGCATGTGCATACAACTACACCTCTAGCCATATTGCAAACGTGTTGTCTTTTCGTACTATCGATAACGCTAAAGCAGGGGCTCCCAAAGTTTTTTTTATTGCACGTCCTATTCTTTCAGAAGGAAAGCATTATCGACCGTAGAAAGAGACAACACGATTGTAATATAGCTAGAGGTACTGGCCACATTCTGACGGATCCACGGTCCGGCTGTACAGAATCCGCCCCTCAGGGAGTATTTTAGAGGGAGTACTGAACGAGTTGTTGACGCGTCACGCTATCGTCACGCTTCGTGTGTTTCAGGCAAAAAAGTCAGACCTTTGTAAGTTATGGCCTTTGTGACCTTTGCGAGCCAACATTTTCATTTATTTTTTCTTTCCCCCGGGACGTATTCCGCTAATCCTAATACCCAGAACTGTTTATCTCTTGAACGTGTCAAGCATTTTTATGACGTATGTACGTGAATATAATTTGTGTTACCTTCCTGGGTTCTGTACCAAAATTGTAAGAAAATTGCAAAAACCCTTATGATGCGATTCCGTCCGTCTGTCATAATAATATTTGCTTATTTTATCAACTCTTTATATTATGGAATTGATTAATCGCTCGGAAAATTGACACATTCCGGGCCGTAAGGATTTTAGTTTTGAATAATGCTTATAAAGTTGATTACTTTATTGCAAATGGAAGATTATTTTTTTGAAAAAAAAAAAAAAGTTTTACTTTATTTTAATATTGTAAATAAGGGCTGAAATAAGGGTTCGTATCTCTGATGTAATGTACATTTTTATGCGTCTCATCTGTCTCACGCATTGCTGGAGCGAGTCACATCCACGCTTTTTATTATCATTTGAATAGTATTCAATGGTATAATATTGTTTTTTCATAAACATGATCATACTTTTAATAGATTTGTTGTTTTTGTTACATATTTATATCATTTATTTTATTTTTTCTTTCGCCTTTGTTTACTTTCTTTTCATTGAACCATTTTCTCTTTTTGTCCCCTGTGTCTTATCCCGTTAATCCTATTGCCCCGAAGTGTTTATCTCTCGGACGTGGAGAGCATTTAAGATCGCGTGCGGGTACTTAAATGCCGCTTGAGGCCGATAGACTCAACTATTTTTCTTTCACTTATTGCTAAAATATTTAGTTAACATTTTTTTTTTAATATTAGCCAAGCTGAAGTTGACTAATATCGTCCTCTTCCCTCCAAATAAGCAGAAAGCTTGTGATAGGAGAAAGTACGACAATAGTGCAACGGGTAGGATTCGAACCTGCGACCTTCCAGTTTTCAGTCCGCACCTTTAACCGTTGGGCTATCAATAGCCCAACCTTATAATTTAAAGACGTCTCAAGGCTTCTTTAAATTATAAGGCATAAATAAATATCTTGGCTATAGAAAATGGTTTAGTAGGGATTAACTTAACACTTGTAGGTGAAAAATCTACTGAATATTCGTAACGCGTTATTGTTAGATCGATAATGGGATAGTTTCGGCTTTGATTAGCCGCCCGTGTAACATTATACCATTATGAACATCAAGCCTGCTTGTCCTTTATCCTTGCTAATATAGAGTATGTATTTATCAAAGAACAAAGGAACACTAAATTAATGTGACAAGGAAAAACGCTTTGAATAACCTTTATCTATTATTAGATAGCTACTTTTAACCGAAGCTTTTAACTAGCTTTTATTTGCAATTTCGTCCGCTTGGATTTTAAGCCTTTTAAGCCTAAGCCTTAAGAGAAAACTATATGTACGTGCGGGCTTAAATAGTTCGCATAATAAAACCTACGACTGGACATAGGCCGATTGCAAATACTTCCACGTGACTTGGTCTTGCGGCAACTGTATAGGTTCCTTGCGACTCATCTGATGATGACATCAGTCTACTTAGTGGGTGGTCTGTCAGCACTACGCTTTCCGGTGTGGGGTCGCCATTACAGCATCTTGGGACCTCAACGAACAATAATAGTTCCTGAGTTTATGTGCCCCGCCAATTACAACCTGCAGGTTAAAAAAGAGTAAATCTGAGAAAAATGACTCTGCCTATTGCTTATTGGGAATGGGGAAGTTCAGGGAGGAACTTAAAAGTGTGCAGAGGAAAAGCTCGAAGGAAGAAGGATCTAGTTCACATAATGCGAAATGAAAAATAACTGCTGCAACTCAATATTATTCAAGGTAAATTAAAAGGTAGACGAAGGCAGGGATGCAGAAGAATACCTAACATGGCTTAAAAACCTGATCAGAGCCGCAGTTAACGAAGTAGGTACAACTTAGCCTTAATGGTCAACTTCGACTAGGAGATGGCACAAGAATAAGAACACAGAAAAAAGAACACAAATAAAAAGAGGGCAGCTCGACTAGTGGACAATCCCAAATTAACCAGCTCGCTGAAAAGCTTGGAACACCGCAGAGACGTAAGCTCTCTGTGCATGATCTATCGGCTATATAACGGGGAGTGTTCTGAAGAGCTATTTGATCTTATTTCACCTTCTAACTTCTACAACCGCACCACATGCCACCGAACGCAATTTCACCCTCACCACCTAAGTGCCTGGAGCACTTGGACCATCCGTTGCTACAGATCTTTTTTTCAACGCACTACCAAATTGTAGAATCATCTCCCTACGACGGTGTTCCCACTTATTGACAATTTGGGGTTATTCAAGGGGCGGACCAATAAGTTCCTGAAAGGCCGGCAACGCATTGGTGGTGCCTCTGGTATTACAAGTGTTCATGGGCGGCGGTAATCACTTAACATTTATAAATAAAAAACGTAATATTATACAGATTGAAGTCGTATAAGCCCCAGTACCTAAATAGGTAATTTACAGTTTCAATTTACTCAGCACCTTTAATGACGGCGCTTAAAGCGGCATTAAGCGTCGCTGATGGGTATCCATTATTTCTGTACATTTTGTAATTACATGAAGAGCTTAATTCCACAAGCTTTCTGTACTTAACCTTCGTCACGTTTCGTATTTTCAAGGAGAGAATCTCATTTTTGTTTATAGGCGATTCGCTTCTTTCAAAGATTTTACAGCCGATTTAACATTAACTTTTATATAGCGAGGGTAAAAGAATGTTTAGTGATGTTGTAATGAGATTAAACTTCAGGCTTTAGGCCAATAGCAGACCACCATTTAATAAATATATATAGCGAAAACGCTGAAGTTCCGATATTTTGACTTATCTGTTATATGGCAGGAGCAAAACTGCCTCTTGCTCTCTCTACTGCCTCTCTCTCTCTTGCTCTACATTTATTGGCCAGTTTTTTTTTATTGAACAAGATGAACTTTTAAAACTGAAATCAGCCTTTAGTACCAACTGAAAGTAATTGTTATTTACTATTATGCTTTCAAAATCTACACAATAATATCTTTCATGAGTCAACAAACTCGATTAATGTATCTCAATCTAACGATCCTTATTCAATCTATTTTCTTATTGCTACAGTAAGTTAACATATTATTATTAACGTAAGTTATGTAGTCTGATAAGCTGTGGAGTTTGGAGTAATACAATTTGGTATCATAAGTAATATGTCCAATATTATTATAGTATAGTTATAAAATTACGTAATATTAATCAGTTAAGTTCATTACAAAATATTTTACTAAAAGAAAAAGTAAGTTAAAACATGTTACAACAAAGTAACTTATTGATTAAGTAGTTAAGTTTAATAAATGACGTGTTTTCATGGTAACAATGTACGACAGAATTCCCAATCACGACGTTTATTATGTTAATGCGTCTGTTAAATGTAAATGAGCAGTAATATCAGATAAGCTTTCAGCAACAAGTGTGCCCCCGTTTGTCATCCAGTTATTTATTAATAGCATAATACGAAGATCACACACACACACACAGAGAGAGTCATGCACGCAGTGTTAGTAAAATTGTATGTTATACCTATTTTAAGATAACTTTAGCTACTTAATAAATAAGGAATTTTGTATCTTGTATCTGGAAGGAATTTTCTTTTGCAACACAGGTTTTCCTAGCGCAGCGGATAGGGACTAATATAAATTGTAAAATATTATAAATAAATTCTTATTCTTAGTCTCAATGTCGTTGCGGTCACAAGGTACTTGAGTGGCGACCCCGCTGGGAAGCGCAATGTTGGCACTAGGTGGACTGACAATATCAGACGTGTCGCAAGGAGCCGCTGGATACAGCCGGCGCAAGGTTCATGCAAGGGGCCTTTGTCCAGCGGTGGACATCTATCGGATAAAGCAGAAGAAGAAAGCTGATGCCCACGTTTGACAAAGTTTGAAAAACTTAAGGGTTAAGATTGCGATTTCCTTTTGGGTGGGTTTGATCCCGGGCACGCATCTCTGACTTCTGTGTATGTGTGTGTAACACATACATATTAACACACACGTCCACTCTACTCTACTTAGATTATTTAGCTTTTTTAAACTCTGCGGAAATTGATATTGTAGGATAAAAAGTACCCTATATCTTTTCCTTAGGAAACAAGCCATCTCCTTGCCGAAATCGGTTCAATGGTAAAGGCTTGAAGTGTAACAGACATACTGTGGTAGACATAGTTACCTCGCATTTATAGTATTACTCGTAGTAGGTAGGTATGTGATATTTTTGCTAAATCTTATAAAATAAGGAAAGATAAAATATAATATTTTGTAGAAGAATCTGGGAGCCCTTTCTGGGAACATTGTGATCCTGAGTATCCCTAAGTAAGCGCTTTAACAAGTCTTAAGCCTAAGCAAAAATATACAGTAGGTACAATTTACAACACAAGAATATTTTATCCTATTGTAGGCAAAGGGACAATTATTGCTCTTTAGGGAAGGAAAACAACACAGCAAATGGACGAAGTCTTTTAAAAAAATTATGTAAAGACTGAAGACGAATAAGACTCAACTATTTAACGATAGGGTAAATCTGATTTACAATATTATATTTTTTTTAAATACATATTTTTCTATCTATTGTCACGTAAAGGTAATTTTATATTTCATAAAAAGATAAATAATTGAAAACTTCCGATTGTATACGTTTTTTTACTATGTCCCGCTTTCGACGAAAGAATCCCGCTGTGTTCACTCAAAAAGTTCCAAAATCCCGACTTGGCAAAAAAAAAAAAACTGGCAACGCTAACGCAATCACAAACTCTTGGCTAAACCTTTACCACAATATTCGCCACAATGTTGGCCAACGTGAAGAGCAGGCATTAGAGTAAACTATTTTTATTCAGTTTGAGGTCCATAAGTAACGACTAGTGACTTTGAGTGCGGCAGTTAATGCCAGAGAGCCAACAAATGAACAGTAATCAACGCTCAGCACTCGGTGAAAGCGATTGGAAATTGATTAGAGCTAATACAGCTGTATCGGTCGGAAATTAGAAATCCTTAGTTGTGTTTCTCGTCACATTACCTGTCGAGCTAAATGTTTGATCTCAAGAAGTAAAATACAAGGTGCAAAGGACGGCCTAATGAAAACTTTGTGAATAACACTTTTTTTTTAAAGAATATTAAGCAAGCTGAACTTGACTTATATTCTCCCCTCCAAATAAGCGAAAAGCTTGTGCTAGGAGTACGTTCGGGTGGGGTTCGAACCTGCAACCTTTCAGTTTTCACCTTAACCGTTGGGCTATTGAGGCTTACTTTGGCCGAGGTGTGTACGTTTTTATTCCGGAAAATAAGAGAGTTCCCGCGGGAATTAAAAAACCTTAGTCCACCCACGCGTACGAAGTCGCGGGCATGAACTAATATTAACTAACTAGCTGTTGCCCGCGACTTCGTCCCCGTCAATTTCTGTTATTATGATTGCAATTAAGAAGTTTTTAAAAGAATATAATTTAAATATGGATAATTTTTCACGTTTTTGCAACATTTTTCAGTGATGCTTCGCTCCTATTGGTCGCAGCGTGATGTTATATAGCCTAAAGCCTTCCTCGATAAAGGGACTATCCAACACAAAAAGAATTTTTAAATTTGAACCAGTATTTTCTGAGATTAGCGCGTTCAAACAAACAAACTCTCAGCTTTATAATATTAGTATAGATTTAATACTAATTAATTTAATATTATTGACAAACATGTAACTCTTACTATAAATGACATCCAGTGCGTTTTGAACGCGCGATCCTGTCTATCAGCTACTAACTTTAGAACGATAGAGGCTCTCTTCTTTGGTTTTAATAGAGGCGATTCTCTTTAGCACGATTGTGATGAAGCTATCAACACTATTCTCCGCAAACAAACCCTATTGGCTACAGTAATAAGGCAACCCCAACATTATTCTGAATATGTTTTTCTTATTACAGTTTCTTATTACATTACATTGTACACAGAGAGCGTTTCAAGATTTTTGGGTACAGTCCACTCACGTGTAGAAACTCTAACAAAAGGATTTGAAAGGGATGATACAGGGTGATAAACCTCTTGTTAGGGTTCCGTACCAGAAGGGTAACCAACGGGAGCCTATTATTAATCTCCCGCTGTCCGTCCGTCCGTCTGTCAGTCAGCTGTATCTCATGATATATCTATAATAGGCTTGCTTTTGAGGCTCTGGGTCCCATGGTCATCGGACACGAAGAATTTTATGAATGTCGTGTCCGAAAGACTGATCCACGCCTCAGGTGGCCAAAGAGCTGGCGCTTATTTAGCCCAACGGCTAAGCCTCGCAATCCAATGAGGGAATAGCGCCAGTGTTTTGGGCACCATGCCCATAAACGACCATTTGGACGACGTGTATTTTTTGTAAATATAGATAGTAGTAATTCTATAATAGGTAGAGAGTTGGAATCAGAGAATGTGTATTTCTGTTGCCACTATAACAACACATAATAAAAATAAATTGAAAATTAAAGGGGGTTCCTACTTCTACTAGGAACGTGTCCTTTTCGGCGTTTTTTGGTACGGAACCCTTCGTTTGCGAGTCCGACTCGCATTTGACCGGCTATTTACAAGTAAATCAGCGAGCTAGCATATTCACACTAATATACCTACGAGCACTATTAAATTGGATAGCGTGGTGCGACAGAAGAATAATTAGATCGGAAGCCACTGCTTTCCGTAATACATTTTCCGGCGTTAATATAAGTGACGGGAGAGGAATGTTAGGGTGATGTATAGGTTTAGCCCTCGTCACGCTTGCGTCACGTCAACGCATTGTGCGGTGGAATGGAATCTGTTTTGTGCTGCCTTTAATGGAGAGTTTATTTATTAAACTACACTTTTCCATAACTGACTTCTACGTTTCGATCTGTTTTGTCAACAAACAATATTTTTAATATTAATATTTCAAATTATTTTTAATATTTAAAATCACTGTAACTAGGTGATGCCCGCGGCTTCGCTCGCGTGGATTTAGTTTTTAAAAATCCCGCGGAATCTCTTTGATTTTCCGGGATAAAAGGTAGCCCATGTCACGCTCCCGGTCCTCAACTGGGAGGTCTCGGGTTCGATTCCCGACGGGGGCAATTTGGGAATTTATAATTTCTGAATTGTCTCTGGTCTGGTCTGGAGGCTTTGGCTGTGGTTAGTTACCACATTACTGTCAAAGACTTGCCGCCAAGCGATTTAGCGTTCCGGCACGATGGCGTGTAGAAACCGACTAGGGGTATGGGTTGAATGTACACTGCCATACCCTTTCCAAGTTAGCCCGCTACCATCTTAGACTGCATCGTTACTAATCAGGTGAGATCGCAGTCAAAGGCTATCTTGTCATCGAATAAAAAAAAAACCACCCGGTCGAAGTCACGGGTATCAGCTAGTTAATAATAAAATTAGACACGATCACGTTTTGATACGATCTTCCTTAACTTTACGCCATTGTATATCGGCGACTTTCCTAAAAAATTAATTTTACTTTCAAGAATTTTTCGTGCAGCCGCATAAAAACGATTGGATTGAATGAACGTCCGTCGTAATAAATTTCGCGTCGCTTATATAAGTGACGGTGATTGAATGTTGGCGTGATGGATTAGGTGGGTTCAACCCCTCTTCACATCAGCGAATTGTGCGGTGGCAGTGGATGTGCGTTAAGAGTTTATTTAATTACATTTTAGCTCATCATTTCCTTCAATATAATTTAAACGTAAAAAGTCTTTTTACAAAACCGACTTCAAGCGCCACTACAAAGTATATCAATTGCACCTATAAAATTTGAAGAGTTTCCGCGATTTCTCTGGGATCTCATAATCAGATCCTGACCTGATGAATGTAGGTGAACCCATTCATAATATTATGTATATCCTTATCGGCACCTAGCATGTTTTTTTGTATTAAAGTGTTATTACAATAACACTTAAATAGTTAATTGTAACCGTTAATGTATCAACTATATAAATATTAGCCTTAATTTATTTTTTAATATGTTCAATGTTCACCACTTATATAGTTCTTTCACCTCACGAGGGCGCGTGGCTCATGTTTGTGTGTGTATCGTATCTGTATAAGTATGAGCGAGAGCTTGTTTGCGCCGGACCGCTCTCACTCAGGCTCCTGACAGGCACGCACAATTACGCAATGTGCGTGTACACGATGTACCTTACCACAAGTAAAGCGCACGCACCCTCCTAAAATGCAAGAACTATACATTTCTTTTCAAGCCTTGAGGGGAAAACAATAAAAATAAACTAGATCCTTTAATATTTTATTGGTCAGCATAACGAGACTAGCGAGTATCCAATCGACACATTCACTTACCACATATTAACGTATTAGCAGGGCTAAGGGGGTCGTAAAATAAATCAACCTCACCGGCAAAACCAATAACGAGCTCTGCGTAACATTGACCGGAGAAAGTATTTTATTACCAGAAAACGTGTAAGGTGGGCTCTTAGGTAATTTAAATAATATTTATGTCCTCCTGACTGAATTATGACCACGTTGGCCAATTTCAAGGGGCACTAGTTATCTTTTTCTTCGAGTGCCTATTCGATACCGAAGGCAGTCAGCTTAAAATTTTTGTCTGTCTGTTTGTTGCCGCTTTTATGATTTATTCCAGTTCGAATTGAATATTCTTATCTAAGACAGGACAACGTCAGCCAGGTCAGCTAGTGAGTAATAAAAAAAAACAATTTCATGAACTGTAGGAAAAATAAAAGAGTATGTTTTAGTATATCGACTGTTCCGTAGAACAAAGTCTCAATTGCAAAATTCATAACTTGAGATTTGAGCTTTGCAGATGTGACTTTTAAGGCTCAAATTTCAAGTTGTGTGTGTGTGTTTAGCAGATGAGAATTTGTTCTACGGAACGGTCGATATGTTCTAATTCGTAAAATACTTGTCAGAATTTCCTTCAAAGTTATTTGTTAGTTGAAAGTTAATAACATTAGTCACTCGGTCGGTATGCCTTGCGTTTCAAAAGGTAGTCGATGTAGAGATACTAAAGACTTTAAGATCTTTCTTAAAGTCTACCTTTAGAATTAAATCCTAAGTCGGTACTAGAAACATGGTTTCAGCCACAATTGAAAATCAATTATAGAATCGATCTCGATAGCGAGATAGGCCCGTTATCTGCAACGAACTCCCAAGTCAGCTATCACCGTCTTATACATAAATCACACAGAATCGTTTCAAAGCGAAGATAAAGCTATCTTTGTTTCCAAGTTCTATAATTCTATGCCCGACGAGGGTTTGTGGTTCAGAAACTGATAATCGTGACAGATGAGACTAGGCAAATAAAGACGGCTGTATTTATAGATATAGGCTGTGTATATAGTATAAACCTGGGTCGCATGGTTCAGCTAGTGGATCTTTCGAGAAAGAAATCTTCAAGAATTTTCGTATAAAATTAAGTATCATACGTTTGTCTTCAAGAGGCAAGTTCGATTCAGCTGAAATATGAACGGATTTATAGTTGAACCGTAGAACTAGAACTACAACATGAACAGATAGATACCAGCCGAATTGGTAACTTCCTCCTTTTTGGGAGTCGCGTCGGTTAAAAACGGATGTAGGTTGCAATACATGAATTTGAAGAAAGGAAAGTTATTGTTGTATTAATATTGATACTGTTAGTTATAAGACTTCGCACATTAAACAAATCGGACCCAACATCCATATATAATTCCACCATCAAAGTATCTTTATATTATACTAGAAGACTAGAAGATGCCCTCGATCCGTCCGCGTGGATTAAGGGTTTTTAATTTCCGCGGGAACTCTTCAATTTCCGAGAAAAAAATAGATAAAATTAGCCTGTGTTCATCTTGGATATGAGCTATCTCCATTCCGAATTTCAGCCAAAACGGTTCATTCGTTGTGGCGTGAAGAAGTCACAAACATACATTCACAAACACACGTACACTCAGCCATAGACACAATTTAGTATTTATAATATTAGTATGCATAAATAAATTTCATTTCTGCCACTCACAACTTTTTGAAATGGCGTCTGAAAGATGAATATTTTAAATGAAAATTTACTAAGTTAAGATTGTGAAACTTTATCTATACTAATATTATAAAGCTGAAGAGTTTGTTTGTCTGAACGCGCTAATCTCAGGAACAACTGGTTCGAATTGAAAAATTATTTTTGTGTTGGATAGTCCATTTATCGAGGAAGGCTATAGGCTATATAACATCACGCTGTGACCAATAGGAGCGAAGCATCAGTGAAAAATGTTGCAAAAACGGGGAAAATTATCCATATTTAAAATATATTTTTTAAAAACTTCTTAATCGCGATCATAATAACAGAAATTGACGCGGACGAAGTCGCAGGCAACAGCTAGTCATATATATTATATTTTGTTAAAGAAACTGAGTCATAGAAAGACCTCAAAACTAGCCGGCCCTTACAGCATCCAGTGTATTGAATGATTGAATCAGCAACTATGAAAAGCCCTCAGATGGATTGAAAAGGAATACCAAAAATAGATCTAAATATACCAATTCACGGTACACAACATTTCTTTGAGATTATTCTTGGAAGGGGATCAGAGTCGAATTTCTTTTACGACAAGTTAGGGCTAGACTCAATTTTGTAATGGTTAGATAAAATGAATTCCTAGGAAAAACGTTTGCTAATCCGTAATAGGTATTTTAATTAATTTGCTATATCGGGCGATACCCAAACCCAAAGTTTGAGGCAAATAATTTGATATGATGTTTATAATATTGAGTTATTTACAAAAAAAAGTATTTAAGTACGATCCGAACTACTGGTATGTATGTCATTTTTGAAAATAAGGTACTTACGTAGAAATCATCAGAAAAATTTTGCGCGGCATGATTTTCGTGTATGTTCGGATGTGACGTTACCATATTCTCTATCCACAGCGTCGTATTTAGCATTACTTTATAAGGTCATTAACGTTTTTGTTTATTAGAAATATAATTTTAATATCTATCACTCATTTGATTTCTATCGCTATAGTTTTTGATTTTGACCATAATATTATTTATATCCACAAAAGCCATAACTAATAAAAATCACCGTTATTTCTATTGAAACATCCTATATACTTAGATTTTATTAATAGAGCTGCATTATAGGTAGTTGTTAAATAACACGCTTTTATGAAGCTCGCAGGAAAATCGAATGAATGCATTCAATGAATCCATTCAAACCGCCATTCGATGTCGATTTGAATTATGTCCCTCGTATTCAACTGTATCATTTAATGTTATAATTGTAACTACTTCTTTATTTACTGTTACATAAAATATTTCTTAAACTAGCCGATGCCCACGACTTCGTCCGCGTTCTCTTTGATTTTCCGGTATAAAAAGTAGGCTATGTGTCATTCTCTAGGTCCTCAACTATACCAATGCAAAAAATCACGTCGTTATTGAAGGACAAACCAACAAACAAACACACTTTCGCATTTATAATATTAGTAACGATAATAAGGCGATCTGTAACTAACATAGCAAAACACTTCTCGAAGCTGAGGTGGCAATGTGTGGGACACATCTTTAGTTTGATAAATCAATAAAGAAATGGTTGAATATCAACCACGCACAGAAAAGCTCAGGTTGATAGACCAGGAGGTCTATTTGGCGGACACACAACCTGATGCCAGTTGTTATATAGGATTGTATTCAGCGATCGTTGCATAAAACCTATGATTATTTCCAGACGACGCGACGCCGAGACACGGTTGTTAAGAATGCTGTAAAGTGTAACAATTTTTTCTGTGTCTATATCGCTTATATTCCAGTAGAATAATGAAATTAACTATCTTACGCATGAATGTGGAAGTACGTTTTACGCGATCGCCCATTGCCTTGGTGGCCCATAGGCCATCGATATTTTAATTGTTGGGATAGACCATAACATTGCCTTCTTTAAAGAACCATATAAACACAAAAAATGCAACAAACAGAAGTAGTAGTTCTAGCACAAAATGTATTTCTCGAAAACCTTCAAACGGCCAAGGTTAAGGGCAAAACGCACCCGGCAGTAAGCCGCTCACGTAATTACAAAAAGTACTGAAACAAATTAACAACGACTCTTAACGACGGTTTAAGCGCCATCATTAAAAGGTGCTAAGTAAATTGCGATTCTAATGTATTCATTCCGTGTAAAGCTCGCTGCATACGTAACGTGCACGGGACGGGACGGGACGGGACGTGAAGTTTTCGAAATATCGTTTCATAGAAAATGTAAGCAACTGTGCATACGTCACGGAGCACGGACGGGACGGGAACGTGCCACGCGCGGAACGGGAAAAATATCGTCGGCGACGATGTTTAGCAATTAAAGCCAATTCTTCAAATGAAAAATCCATCTTTCCTTGTTCACATCACTAGCACGTTAGTTCTGAGTTATTGCCACGTTGCGTATGCATTAAAAATCCCCGTCCGTGTTTACTAACCACGTTCGGGCCCCGTCCCGTCCACGTCCCGTCCCGTCCCGTGCACGTTACGTATGCAGCGGCCTTAACTCTAGGCCTGGCGTGGATTCTACTCGCTCTTAATGCCAACGCAATTAAGGTTATAATTCTGTAAACATATAAAAGTTAATAACTATAGTAGTATAGAATGGAAAATGATTCTTTTGCCACTTAATAAGTTGTACACACAAATAAAAGACTTATAGCCACTTAGATAATTTTTAATCGAATTTTTACAGATTGAATAACAAGTTACACAACCCGACACGTTCGGTTTAGTCGCTCAGATCAAAGTGAGAAAATAAACTAGGCTAGGAAGCCAACTAGCTCGGGTGGCTGCTGATAACCGAATGAACTGCAGCACATGTGTCAGAACGATAGTTATTAAAACTGCATTCTAAATTTAAATAACGTCGTTCACATGGAAATATAATGCTGCAGCAAGCTGAATAGCTGGATTGGCTAAGGGTAAAAACATGCCAAAGATGCCTCACTGCGATACCTCGCGGTCGCGGTTTAGCTCGCTACATCGATGTCACCTCCATGTAAAACAAATGTATGCAAACAGACGAACATGTCGAAGATACCTCGCTGTACCGCGATGTATTGCAGTGAGGTATCCTTCGACATGTTTGCGCTTATCTCTTTGCATACATTTGTTTTACATGGAGGTGACATCGAGGTAGCGAGCTAAACCGCGACCGCGAGATATCGCAGTGAGGCATCTTTGGCATGTTTTACCCTAAGACTGAAATATTTAGAGCGTGCTTACACTTTGTTTAGATTCAAAACAGAGTTTAAAACGAGATAGATTTACTTGTACTCGTATGTCAGGAAACATTGTTTATCCATTTTAGGTCCTGTGTTTCAACTCTGAGCTAAGTTAGAGTTAGGTAACTATGTGTAAAGATAATAGAACTATGTAAGTGCAGTCAAACGAAGCAGGTTTAGGGGCAATTTGGGACATAAGTTCCAAAGTTTTGAAACTTTGCAATATTGTTCAGGAGGGATCTACTAATGAGCGTAATATCCTGTCCAAAACTATTCTTGATGAAAAAGTCCACATATTCATTACCGCTGTGTAATAAACTAATAACTTAATAAATGAACGTTCAAAATTCTAAAAGCACCACTTCCGTAAATAGGGGCAGCATTAAGCAAATTTAGTTGAAGACGGGTCATCAATTTTTATTACCCTTCAAATCAGTTAAAAGCTATATTTTGTTAGATGGTGATTAAGGTACGCATAAAATGTTAAACGATTGAATTTGATGATATTTCAGTTATTGCTTTCAATTTATTCATTTAGAATCTTGAATATATTATTACTGTAAGCGTCATTTTTCTCTGAAAATAATACGATGCATTTCTTGAAAGAGACTATACTAAGGGCAATTTGGTGCCATAGACTCGGTGAACCAGGGGTCACAAACAACCCTTACTAATTCTTTTTGAATTTTTTTTACTTGCTCTTGAAAAGAATCACTTCCAAAAAACTGCTCTTATTAGGGTGCTGAATGATATTTTTTCTGAAAGCGTTTAAATTGAATTACTATAAGAAAAATAAATTGGCGAAAGATTCCCACTATCACAGAAGAACAGGAGACTTTAAAAATCATTTTATTTATTTATTTTATTTAAAGGAAATATACATTTTATATTTACAATATGAAAATGAAATACTGGTGAATCAAAAACCTAATCAGGTTTGTCCGTTCACCAGTAGGTATTCATGTGAGCGCCCTGAATCATACATTATGCATATTTAGGTATACACAATGCATGCTTACAGATAGACACACATACTTACATTATAGGGACATTTAGGCATGTAAAATATGCTACTTATATTTACTTAGTCCTACTATAGGTATTGTTATTGTTATTATGTAATTACTATAATGAACCCATCGCCACATTCAAAATGTGAGGGTGGGTTCATAATATATTTTGAATGCTACGGTAGGCTCACTACAGCAATTACATTATTGTTTTGCGTCATACCAAGTTCGTTGCACAGTTTACCAGAGTTATATACAGGTTGATCCAATTTTTCAAATCTGCAAGAAATAAGATCTGAGTTTAGCCTTTATATTTTTTGCGTTTATTTCTTGTTTTAGTTTATTAGGCAAGCTGTTTAGCAATTTTGGAACGAGGCATTCCAGAGTATGTTCACCGTACGAGTTGTTACTTCTTGGAATTATTAGTTTGTTTACTCTGGAAATGTCGCGAGGTAATTTTGAAAAATTGTGTCTTAAAGTCTGGATTTTGAGGTCAAAAAAATTTTCTGTCAACACTAAATATTTTAATTTTATGTGGATTGGCATGATACTACAATATTTGAAGAGTTCATGATAATTGCCTTTGAATTTATGTTTTATTTTATATGGTACTATTGTTTTCAGCAATCGAATTTGCATTTGATATATATCATCTAGGTGTGATTTGAATGTTCTACCGTAGCTACTTAGTCCATATGAGATTGTTGATTCAACGAGTGCTTTGTACAATGACAATCGTATTGAGTATGGAATTTGATTTTTTATGGCCGAAAATTTTGCAAGCATAGATCGTAGTTTATCGCATAGTTTGCTTATGTGCGCTTTCCACTTTATTCGATCGTCAATGATAAGTCCAAGGTATTTATGATTATTAACTAATTCTACTGAATCACAGCTACAAGAGTTCAAGTTTGAGTGCAGACATGAGTGGTTATGAGCTATCAAGTTAGGGATTACTGGACTTCTATTCTGACTAGAGCTTATGTACATAAGTTTTGTTTTACTTGCATTAAGCACTAGGCCTGCATCATGGGACCATTTAGTTAATAATGTAAAATCAGTCTGCAATTTTGATAAGGCTCTATTTATATCAGCTGTGTCTGCTGATATAAGGCATGTGTCATCTGCGAATTGGTATATGTCACAGTTTTTAATAAGGTTAGTGACGTCATTGACGTATGTAATATAGTGCAATGGTCCAAGTACGGAGCCTTGCGCTGTTCCTTCCGAGACTTGGACCATGGCACTATACTCGTTATCAATTTTAACTTGAAATGCTCGGTCTTTCAGGTAATCTTGGCACCATATCTTTAATGGTCCTCTTATACCGCAATCTTCTAATTTATCCACCAAGACATCGTGCCTCAATGTGTCAAACGCCTTACTATAGTCTATGAACACTATAAATACATGCTTTTTGACATTTAAATGTTTATATACAGTGTTCGTAAACTTAGAAAGGAGTTGTGTTGTGCTCTTTTTAGGCTGAAATCCGTATTGAGTATCGTTTATTATGTTATGTTCAGCGTAGAATTTAGAGATTTGGTTACCAATATATTTTTCTATTATTTTATCTATGGTTGGCAGAATCGTTATAGGTCTGTAATTTTCGTAATTTTTGCGGCTTCCCATTTTATGTATAGGTCTGACAATGCCTGTTTTTAGTCCGGTTGGATATTCACCTGTTTGGACAGAAGTATTAATTAATGCTGTTAATACTGGGGATATCTTGTGGACTATACATTTTAGATCCAAAGCTCTTATATTGTCAATACCTGGCGCTTTATCGCTTCTTAAAGATTTTATAATTTTAAAAATAGCCTTGGGTGTTGCTTTTTGAAAGCGAAATGAGACATTAGCAGGTGATGTATAGGTAGATTTAGGTATTAATTTAGTATTACAATTTGGTATAATTTTTTTAATATTCTCATGAAATTTAATTGCAAAGTTGTTAGCGATATCTTTAGTACTGGTCATTTTATTTTGTAATGCGTTTAATATAATATTATCTAAGGAATTTTTCATTCTACCTGTGATTTCATTTAATATCTGCCATAAGACTTTAGGGTTATTTTTATTTTTTTCAATATTTGTTTTAATTTGGTTGTTTTTATTTTTTTGGATTAATTTATTCGCATAATTTCTTGATCTATTATATTTAAGCCTTAATATTTTATTTCCCGTGTCCTTAATCCATTCCATAAAAAGATTATCTCTATGCGTACATGCTTTTAAAATTTTGTTGTTGACAAATTTACTACTACGTCTTTGATTATTGTTTATTCTAATTTTTATTTCTGAGTTTTTGTAGCAACGTGTAATATTTTTTGTTATGATCTTATATATTTTATGGGGGCATATAATGTTGGTTGTTGTTTTCCAATCTATTTCATCTAGAAGTTTGCTTAGACTTTTATTTTCGTATATAATTTTGTATTTTGATACATCCTGTATACGCTGCGGACCGATACATGCGAGGGCTATAGCGCGATGGTCTGCCAGTGTGGTTCCGAGCGCTGCAGTGTACACGTCTTGTGAGCGGGATCTAGCATAGATGTGATCAATACATGACTTAGTTATCTTATTATTATAAAGTTCAATACGCGTGTATTCTGAGATCCCACACACTAGACCGTGATTGTACATAACAGTGTTATATTTATGTTTTACAGGACAGTTGCGTTTTAAGTCTATATTAATATCTCCTAATATGAACAAGTCTTGGTTATGCGCAATTTTTGTAAGAAGTGAGCTAAGTTCATCAACAAATAGATGCTTACTATTACTAGGTGGTCTATATAGTGCACACAGAGTAGCGTTGTATCCCATTGAGGTGGTAATTTGGCCGAAAAGAATTTCGAAGTGTTGAGATTTGTAATCGTTCACGGTGAATTTATGTTTTCAAGATATCAAGAATCAGAATTTACTAAAAAATATTTTTCGAAATCGAAAAAGATTGGCCAAATGAAAAAAATAGCAAAGAAATAGATTACAAATTATGGCAATAATTTCCCCATTTGCGATGGTATACAATAGACCTGTGTATTTTGTGAGACTAAATTACCAATTTTATTTGCATCCCAAAAAAACGCGATCGTAAAAGTAACGTATTCAGCTAAGTAAAGTGTATTTTTGGCCATCAAATAATGTGTAATTTTGTCCAATTTGTTTGTGTGGTTTGTTTATTAATTATTTTGGCTATACTATCCTGAGGTAGAACATAGCAGCGGCAGCGAAGAAGCATCATTTAATCAAGCAGTTAGCAGCAGCCTCTATTTGCAATGACGCAGCTTGTCACCACAATAGTGGCAAATATACATTCAAATGTAGACGCAGTGCGTCTGCCTACTGTCCCTGCTGTTGACACAATTACCGGAACTGCAGAGGTGAATTCAAATTTTGTTGAAGGCGAATAAACATGTCGCCGTCGATTTACGATGACACAAAACGTTACCTATTGCTGATTTGATATTAAATTGAGTGCAACAATTGCACTTAGTCAGTTACATATTGTATTAAAATGGATTATTTTTATAGTAGTATATGCACTTCTTACTTTTCGGAGTTGTGTACATTTTATGCAATTAAATATCACTCGCTTTATTCTTCGAGTTGGTTATACATATACTCAAAGGCTTTAACGGAAGAAAAACATCGTGACAAAACCTGTATGCCCGAGTGTTCTTCTGTTTTCAATGGTGTGTCACTACTTAGCTGTAGCAACTTTTGTAGAATATAACCTCTAATCTAAATATATAAAAGGAAAAGATGAATTACTGACTGACTGGTCTATCAACGCACAGTTCAAAGCACTAGACGGAATGGGCTGAAAATGTATGTAATTATAGCGTAGGCATACGCTACGAAAGGATTTTTGAAAATTCAACCCCTAGGGGGTTAAATAGTGTTTTTAGAAATCTGACTTAACGGGAGCGAAGCCGCGGGTAAATGCTAGTATATTTATATTCCGATCTTATCACTCTGCTCTCAAGTGAGCGAATCTCGAGCATAATTAAGTATAAGTAATAATTACCGAGGGATGTCTGATATATCTAACCCTTCTCTAAGAGGAGACAGGCGCTCAGAAGTGAGCCATTGATGGGTTGCTGCTGTCTAATATACCTAATTAAACCCAATTCATGCAATTTGATGCTATTACCCTATGTTCTCATATGTAGAGTATATTATGTACTTGCACTATTGTAATTTGCAATAACAATATACACAAATCTGGACTAGTATAGTGTATTGTCCTTGATATAATGTAGGTGTATAATATATCTATGCTTCACATTAATTCCTGATGAAAAGCAATCAAAGAAGTCAGATTGGTTAGATGCATGTATCATGCATTAATTTCATGCATGAAATAAGACGTTTACACGTGAAATTGTTGATGAAATTAATGTCATGAAACTAATTTCATTTCACTAATTTCGCAGTCTAAATTCAGCTTTACTAATAACACTCTTGACAAAATAAAGAAGAAGTTTTCATTATGAAATCTGCCGATGCCTTTAAGTTGTAAATTTTCGAAGCAAATTTTCTTTACGCCAGAAGTTACATTTGAAACTCTGCTTTTCGACGAACTTGCCCGAGCTACAAATTTTAATACAGCTAAGCAAAATGCTTCCGAGAGTACCTACAGAGAGGTCCCAACGGAGTTCATTTTACGTTTGGTCTCACATAAAATAACTGAGACCGTGACCTGAGTTGGAATATTCTACGAGCCATAATATTATGGTAAGTAGCCACAGTTTACTTAGAAGATATTCAAAGTAAGATGAATAGCTAATTTATATTTACGAGTACCTAATATTTAAAGTAGCCAAACTAATAATGATAAAATGAACTCTACACTTCTTCCACAGAATAGTGGACCGATCTATAAGCTGGCTTCCATAATAGACTTTCCAGATTTGTGAAATTGACTGCACTGTATTAGATTGCTTTTTTCTATTGAAACAATATTGAATTGTGTTTTTATCGTGAATAAATTATCTATCATTTGAACTGTTTTATTAACTGTATTAGATTGTTTTTTTTCTATTTAAACAATATTAAATTGTGTTTTTATCTTGAATAAATTATCTATCATTTGAACTGTTTAATCCCCGACGAAAAAGGGAAGTTATTATAAGTTTGACGAAAGATATTTTGACAGATTTTCAATAAAAAACTGTCTAAATATCACGTTCGGATAAAACTTATTTTACTTTTGTGAAATCGACCCTAAATTATCATACGGCACGAATTTTGCCGATTTAAATTTTGAATAAGAGCTTGAATGGGTAAGAATATTCCCATTATAAACTTAATATATTGGACTTTGGGTAAGAATATTTTAATAAAGCAAACTTAGAGATTTATTAAAATATTATGTAAGCTGATAACATGAAATAAAACCTTTTATGTTACAGAAAGAAAACTTCTTAAAAAATAGTAAGGTTATTTATAAAGGTTATTTCATTAAAGGATAATGTCGATGTTACCATACAAACGAAAACATGTTTCAAACGAAACCATTTTGCCATTGTAGAAGCTTATCGCCCCAACTCTCCAGCTTAATCCACATTATGTTCATAACAATACGATTTTACCGTCAGTAATCCGGAAAATTGTTTCGTGTTCTCAACCTCGCCAAATTATCAAGTTTAAATTATAATTATCCATAGGTTTCCAATTTATTACGAGTATACCTGCCCACGCGGTAAAATGGATGGTCGAATTATTACCTAAGCTGAGGGCTGTTGTGCCTCCCCAATGATTAGGTTCAGTTATTCGATAAGAGCTTTTCTTTTTAACCGACTTCAACAAAAAAGGTCAAGTGCGACTTCCACAAAGACGCTTCCGTTTTTGTGGAAGGAAAAGACAAAGATAATAAAAGAGGAGAATAGTATTTACTAGGGCTGTCAAATTAATATCAAAGCAAGCTATTAATGTCAAATTACTCAATAGTAATACCTACGTGTGTATCAAAGTGCAACTCCAGTAGTAAAAGTTATGTGTTGTCACAAATCACATGTCTTTTTTCTGGTGGGAGGCTTGGTCGTGGCTAGTTACCACCCTACCGTCAAAGACGTCCCGCCAAGCGATTTAGCGTTCGAGCACAATGGCGAAACCGATAAGGGGTAACTATGGGTTGAATGTACACTGCCATACGCCTTCCAAGTGAGCCCGCTTCCATCTTAGACTGCATAGTCACTTGCCATCAGGTGAAACATCACAGCGTCCAGAAATCCTTGAAGAAAATTACCGCCATACACTATTTAATCCAAACGCATACTTTTTCTGTCCCAACGTAGGTTTATGGAAATGAAAAGAACAAAAATTGTGAAACGAGTTACGAGAACATCGAAATGAGCTTCTAAATTTTATTAAATTAAAATAACCCAAATAACTCCAACGTGTCCTTTTTTCGAAGGTTGTCAGAAGCAGATTTTGCAAATGAGGTGAATTTTAATGAGAAAGGTTTAAATTAATTAATTTCACACTTAACTTGCTTCACCCTGATTTAGCTCCTTGGAGTAATGTAATTAAAATAATTAATGGTGGATATAAATTTTTCTTGGCAATAATTGGTTTTCGTCTCAAGTTACAGCCTAAAAAGGCCTTCGTTTAAAACGTTCGCAGTCTTTCCACTTAGAAATGAAATGAAAATGAAATGAGTACTTTATGTTAAATGTGTGTGATGTGTTAGTTTGTCAATACCAAGATAAGATACCATATAAAAAGATACAACCGTAAGTAATTTTTTATTTTACGTAATAGGCACACCCTTGACCACTAGGAGTTAGGACATCTGATGGAAAGTGATGATGTGGCCTAAGGTGTAACGCGTTGGCCTAGAAAACACCTATTAATTCGTGTTTTAAAGATACCCAGATTATACATGTTAGGAAAGACAGATCTAAATCTTCCCCTAAGTACGTCTCTTTACATAGGTAGCCTTTAAGTACAATCCCTTACCTAATACAATTTCAACTTTTAAGTGTTCCCTAAAGGTGAAAACGAAATTGACAGAAAGCGTCACGTAAACTTAGCTTAGATGGCCTGTAAAAGTTAGGGAACGTTGGTGAAAACAGGCATAAGTCACAGCTTTATACTGTTTTTCAATAACGCTATTAACCTGCGATTTCACTGGTTGGTGCTGGAGGTTAGAACATTGCCGGTAGGTAAATAGTTAATAGAAATTGGTTTCTCAGCGGCATCTTATCAAAATGCTAAATCGCCAGGGAGTTCGTCTAAATTCTAATGCAAACAGTTTAGGTTTCAATGTATTCTTGATGTAGGTATAAATACTTAAGTTTGGCTCGATATCTACTTAGCTTAGATATCGTAAACTGTGCCCGGAACGCCCGCAAAAAGCAAAGAGCAATAAACTGGAGGCTTTCAGGCCTTCCTTGGATATTTCGTTCACCGATATCCGATTGTTTTCCTATTGAAACATTTATATCGAATTTCTATTTTCAGAACGAAACTGAACATCTGCAAAAGTTACTGAGAAAAATAACAGAAGCCTAGAAAAGCCTGCGGAAAATTCCTATTAAATTAAAAAATTCCTTTCTGTAACTGGACCAGTTTTCCATCGTTATTGATACCTATTTCATCGTTTACAGCGAACCCAACTCGTGTTCAGAACCCAAGGAGTAAGGAAACTTCCTTCTTACTTCTAGGAAGGTTTCCTTGGAGTAATAACTTTGCTAATTTTTTGAGACTGTGATCATGTGCAAGCGTATCTTGCCCTCTATTACTTCTTATCCTATACTACTAAACTAGTACTAATGTCCTGCTAATCCCTATTAATATTCTTACTAGTACCTCTACTATATGTATAATATTATAAATGCACAAGTGTATTTGTTTGTTAACAAAGCAACGGCCAACGGATCGACGTGATTTTTTGCAAGGGTATAGTTGAGAACCGTGAGAGTGACATAGGCTAGTTTTTATCTCGGAAAATCAAAGAGTTCCCGCGGGATTTTTAATAACTAAATCCATGCGAGCGAAGCCGCGGGCATCAGTAGGTTATATTATAAATGCGAAAGTGTATTTGTTTGTTAATTCGTTCTTCAATCAAGCTGTAATAGAGATACGGATCGACGTGATTTTTTGTATGGGTATAGTTGAGGACCTGTAGAGTATACATTTATAATCTGTATAATACATAACATCAGTATATTACGTAACATTTTCTCAAAACTTAAATCATCCAACAAACCAATAATAGCGATGTGTTCTTCTATTCTTTTTCATCTATAGTTTTCTACTAGATTTTATAGAGAAAGAGAATTGAATGGGTAAACTTCAAATCCATTAGGTTATTAAACCTATTAGTTGCTCGCAGATAAGTCTTGCGTGTCGATCCACTGAGTCTCGGAAAAACGACGCCAAAGTCCAAACTTAAATAAACGCTGCATGACTATGCTAAAGGAAAATATATTGTTCGCCAAGTTTAATTTAACTTCACCGACCGTGGAAGCGAGGCACATAATGGCCAAGTTTAACTTAACTGACCGCAGCAATTAAGCATCGGCCAGTGATTTGCTAATTTCTTTCTGTGACCACCTGTAATTGTTCCTCTCTAAGTGAGTAGGTAGTGAATGAGTAGATATGTTGAACACATTAGTACATAGTAATTCAATGGTTGAACATTAATATTCCCGTTTCCGTGTAAGCACAAAGGGTGTTAGAATAGAGTACGATAATAGTTTTCAGAATACGCCGTATTGAGGCTTAAATTTTGTTAGTTAATTAATCATTTTATTGCATGTTTATTGTTGATGTTGTATCTCGAAAAATTGATAGTGATTTTAAATAGTAATAGAAAAAATAGCCATTTCATGCTCTATGAAAACTAGTTTAGTTGAAAAGTAAATAGATAGAAGACTTTCCTATAAAATCAAAAACGAAGATTTTAAAAAGACAATCCTTAGTTACATTTTTTTGGATAATAAGGCTTTTTGAGACAAAACAGTATTAGTATTGCAATAAATGAGCGAAATATTTCCAACTTCGTTAATTTAGTTACATACTTAGTAAAATGTTACTAAAAGATCGAAAGCTACTCGTATTTTAACGTGAATGGTTCTCATGTATTTTTTTTGAGGACTACAAAAGATTTATTTCGACATAGAAAGTGTTCCACTTATCGTCCTTTTTATATCGGTATTTACCTTTGTATTGACTTTTGCAAGGGTCTTTTCTAGACGGTCCAATTTCTTACATACGCCAGATGGTGCGCGATTGATGGAAGAAGAAAAATGTTATCTGCGTGAACCATAATATATTAGAAAAATAAGGGCAATATTCTCACGCCTTGCGTTGATAACCGCAGGCATTCTGTGTAATAATTAAATAACGTTAAGATAAAACGAGCAAAATACTGTTAGAGATATCTATACTAATATAATAAAGTGCAAGAGTTTGTTTGTTTGAACACGCTAATCTTTTGAACTACCAGTCGGATTTGAAAAATTCTTTTTATATCTGATAGCCCAATTATTGAGGAAGGTTATAGGTTATTCAAAATCTCGGTACGACTCTTAGAAGCCGAGCAAAAAGAAAGAATAGCGCGGGCTAACAATGCGATGCGGACGAAGTCGCGGGCAGCAGCTAGTAGTAAATTAATCGGGAGAGACCAATTAATTCTTGCGCAATCAGTGTTTCAAATAACCGATAATATTATGTTATTTATTAACTAGCTTTTCAATTGGAGTAAGGGTTTTAAAAATCCCGCGGGAACCTTCTATTTTTCTGGGACAAAAGGTAATATGTCACACTCCGATTCCTCAACTATACCCATGCAAAAATCACATCTATCCGTTTCTCCGTTGCTGCGTGATTGAAGGACAAACCAAAAAACAATCACACTTTCTCATTTAGGTATGCCCGCAAAAGTAATCTATGTCACTCTCCAGGTCCCCAACTATATTATCCATGCAAAAAATCACGTAGATTCATAGCTCTGTTGCAGCGTGATTGAAGAAAAAACCAACAAACAAACACACTTTCGCATTTATATATTAGTATATAAGGATAATGATATTAGGTATAAGTAGGGTCATAAGTTGAAAAGCCCATAAAAACGACTTAAATTATTATCATGCAAAAAAGATAGCTTGCTAATAAAACGAATGGATTCATAATAAAGTCGTGTAGCAGATAATAATTAACTTCTAGAATAATAACTACCTCGTCGTGGCGGTGTAATATTTTATTAATATAATTCAGTGGCTGCTGACAACAATAATTACCGTTCATTATTTGGCAAGGTTGAAAAAGCGAGCCAATTTTCCCGCCAACTAGCGGTAGAGTCGCATTGTTATGAGCTTTATTTGGATTAAGCTAGGGTGATAAGCCGCCGAGCTTTCGTTCCAATGAATGTGGCGACATCTCGCGCGGATTAATTACAATTTTCCATTAAAACATTTCCATAATAATATCATTATAACCTACTGGCTTTTGCCCGCGAATTCATCCGCGTGGAGTGAGGATTTTAGAATCCCTCAGGAACCCTTTGTTCCATAATAATAACATTATAACCTATTAGCTTTACACTGCTATTTCGTCCGCCTGGAGTTAGGATTTTAGAATCCCTCAGGAATCCTTTGTTCCATAATAATAATATTGTAACCTACTAACTTTTGCCCGCGAATTCGTCCGCGTGGAGTTAGGACTTTAGAATCCCTCAGGAACCCTTTGTTTTTCTTTCGGGATAGAAAGTAACCTATGTCACTTTCCAAGTCCTCAACTATATCGACGCAAAAAATCGCGTAGATCCCTTCGTTGCTCTGTTGCTGCGTTACTGAAAGACAAACTAACAAACACACTTTCGCTTTTAAAATATTAGTTTTTTATTAATATTATTAAGGATTAAAAATACGAGAGCTAACATGTTCGTCTTTAAAAACAGTATTTCGTACAATACCTAGAATCAAGTCACAACTATACTGCTGATAGAGTATCTATTAGATCATTGCTGAGCACCGAAGTAAGGTTATTACAGTATTTAAAAAATGTTTCACTGTCTTAAAAAATTTTTGTCCGAATGTATAAAATTATACGAACTTGAAATAATAAAATGAGGCATTTCAAAAGAAAAAAAAAACCATAATCGTAAAATAGTATAAATAACTGTCAATAAATATAATTATATAGTTAAAGAAAATTATAGGAGTTTCTAACAAGATAAGAAAAAGTTTAGGTTTTGGAGTTCTACACTGTTTAAAATATTCTAAACTCGTAAGCAAGCTTATAAAACAAGTTGAAGTAGGATTTAGTATCGGGAAATAATAGCATTTCTCTAAGCCGGTAAACCAAACTTCGTCATTTAGCAACATCCACACAAAGCGCGTAAATTTTGTGCTAATATCTAAACATTCTAAGCTAATGTGGTAATCCATATTCGCTCGAGCTTTGCGTTGGCTCAGCTGAGATCAGTGATGGATCACAGTCAACTCCAGAGAGCTATTCGATCCACTGATGCCGGTATACTTCGTGTCACTGACTTCTATCTTTAAGCTATGATTAACACTGGACCTGCAGCTGTGATTTCTTTTTTGGGCCTATTTGATTGACGCCATTTTGGCGTTGTAAGCATATCGACCGTAGCGATTAACATTGTCGGATTTACATTTTAGCTATTTTCATTTCATTGCATAAAAGGTCTTAGAATAGGAATAGAAATGCCCCCACCAATTATGAAATTTTTAAAATCAACCATCTTTGGTTTTTGCAAGTGCAAAAAGTAGGTACCTACATTTTACCTACTTTGTAACTTTATACATATTTGAAATCAAAGTTTGAAACATTGAACGGCCTAAAGTAGCCTAAAGTAGTGATTTTTCACGTACAATTTCACGAGATTTCACGAGAAAACTAATAATATTGCAAATGGCACACCAACCCCAATAATTATGATTTCATAATCAATCTTTTTATTTAATCTATGATTTTATATGAACTCATAGACTAATTATAGAGGTCGTTGCGCCATTTGCAATATTATCAGTTCGAGAGATGCTCGTGTGCCAAATTGATCCATAGTTATGCTTTTATTTTAATAGAGGCAGCAAGTCCAGTGTTAATCATAGATTAAAGATAGAGGTCAGTGGCTACGAGTGGACTGTTGGACACAGCGAGTAAAAATAAAAAATTACTGAAACTAAACTACTGACTAAAATAAATAGTGAAAAGGAGATAAATTGCATCCTTTTTTATCCCTCATTCAATATAAAAAATCCGTGCCAGGAAAATTTATAGCAGCCATATATCTCACTGGTTCCGTACACGTAGAATGAAAACCAAAGTCATACCGGCAATCTATCCGGCGACGTAGCCCGTACATCAACGTGTAGGTGTTCATTCGCTCTCATTGAAATTTGAATTTGCTCCCGTACTCCCAGTGAAATGTGTCGACATCTGACACGGGGCACAACGTGTTTGCGTTCTGCTCTGTATTTATTTTCTCGTATTTCTATTCTCTCTACACTTTTGTGGAATAGCTGGGGAGTTAGTGGAATGTTTGCTGTTTGATTAACACATCGACGTGATTGATAGGTACAGTACGTTTATCACACGAAGTTACGGGCGCTTTACTTGTGGTTACGTCGTGTTAATGCACATTGCGTAAGTGTGCGTGCCTGCCAGGAGCCTAGGTGGGAGCGGTTAGGCGCGAGCAAGCTCTCGTTCACACTTATACAGATACGACAAACACACAACCATGAGCCACGCGCCCTCCTGAATTGCAAGAACTATAATAGAGTATTGTAGCTTGGGAAAAAGGTAACACGCGTGTCTGTTTGCTTTTAAATAAAGGATGAGTAATTGTGAAGAAGCAAAAGCTAAATACTCGTACGTGGTATTTAACTCCACGCGGATGAAGTCTTTTTTATTTATTTTTTATTTTTAGCGAGCAAACGTGCAGGCGGGTCACCTGATGTTAAGTGATTACCGCCGCCCATAAACATTTGTAGCATCTGAGGCACAACCAATGCGTTGCCGGCTTTTTAGGAATTTGTTGGTCCGCCCCTTGAATAACCCCATGTTGTAATTCAGTGGGAACACCGTCGCAGGAAGTTGGTTCCTCAGTTTCAAAGTACGTGGAAAAAAAGATCTGGCACACCGGATGAACGAAGTGCTCCAAGTACACAGGTGGTGAGGGTGAAATTGTATTCGGTGGCGAGCAGTGCGGTTATAGAAGAAAAGTCGCCGGCAAAAGCTAGTATAAACTAATGATCATACTCAAACACAGGCATCTACCCAATTCTTTCACAATCCAGTTATTTTTCTGCACTAACGCCCAAGCTGAAATCACATTTGCAAACAAAAGTGCAGATCCACATTCATATTTAAGAGGATTTAATGTCTGTGGGAACTGCGACCGGCGTGAAATCCCTTGATGTAGCCTGCATGGTGCCGTTGATATCTATTAGCCGATTTTATGACGAAAAATTTTGTTTCGCTATTTTTAGTTGGAATATTGCTTTATTCGAATTCAAGGCTTTTTAGGATTCCGTACCCAAAGGGTAACCAATTTGACCGGTTTTTTAAATATTTTTTAGTTCGTAGGTTCGTAGCTTCAATACCCTGACGGTTAAAGATGAGAACTGAAAACTGAAAGATCGACGATTCGATCTCCACCTAACACAAGCTTTCCGCGTATTCGGAAGGGAGAAGAGAATATTAGTCAGCTTTCCTGAATCCAGCAGACCTGAATTCTTTTATAAAAGTTGTTATTAATTAAAAACATCAATCCACGCGTACGAAGTCGCGTGCATCAGCTAGTATACAAATGTAATATTAATATATAATGTAAAACACAGCTCAGTGTAATGCCTCACTTTACATAAGCAAACACACATATAAAGTAATGCCTCACTTTACATAAGCAAACACACATATAAAGTAAGGCGCTAAATTTCAGCTATATGATCCGGTGTGTATCGGATATTCTTTAGAGAGTGCGCTCAGAAACTTCACAACCTAGTACCTCCTTCACCTTTTTACCATAGAACTGCGAGAAGTCGTGAACGTTGGCATCCTTATATGGTAGAAATCCAACTTTAGAACTTAGAACGAAACGCTTTAATTCAACGTTTCTAATAAGAACCGCTAAGGTGTGGAACACTCTTCCAGCATATGTGTTTCCTGCCACTAATTAAATGCGCCGCTAGTTAAAGCTCAAGCGATTGTTTTGCACTAATGATAGGTATAAATAACATAAGCAAGGAAAATAACATTAGAACCCGGTGTTGGCACTATTGTATTTCAGTTCCAATAATCCTATGTCAGATTAAAAACTTTATTCCTAGATCCTTTTATTTACATCGTGGTATTCGGACAGCACACGCATTCACGGTTCCATGCAATTGTGACAACACCAACTTTAAATCACTGCGTATTTTTTTGAACGTATCTCAATTAAATATATAAAACCATGTTGGTACCTATACATAGTATGTCGTTTAATTTAGCAGACATGACAAACATATTCTGCAATCAGACTAGCGAGAGCTTTGCAGTGTTTATCGAATGGCGCCCTGAAGGGCTAAGATGCGCGCCACGCGAAGTCTACACGTAATCTGTATGTGAATCTCTACAGGAGATAAAAATGTAGAAAAAAAATTGTCGTGGAGCATTTCTTAGCCCTACTGGTGCCAACGGAACATCCCAATATTCTTACTTATGTATCAGTATCTCGCATTTTGAAACCCCGCGAAAAATGTCCAAAAGAATCAAAAGTTTTCCTTTTGATTCTTTCGAATCACGTGTTTTTCATTTTAAGTTTTAGGCCAGGGAAGTGTGAAAGAATTTGCATTTTTTTAAAGAATATATAAGTTGTCTAATATCCGCGTATAGGGGATCTCTCGGACGTGGTGAGCATTTAAGATCGCGTGCGGGTACTTAAATGCCGCTTGAGGCCGATAGACTCAACTATTTTTCTTTCACTTATTGCTAAAATATTTAGTTAACATTTTTTTTTAAAATATTAGCCAAGCTAAAGTTGACTAATATCGTCGTCTTCCCTACAAATAAGCGAAAAGCTTGTGCTAGGAGTGGGTACGATAATAGTGCAAACTGCAACGGGTGGGGTTCGAACCTGCGACCTTTCAATTTTCAGTACATACCTTTAGTTCTTGGGCTATTGAGGCTTATATAATTATTACTTCTCATCTAACATGATTTGTTTCAGGTCAATGTGTTAAATTCTTGCTAAATTCAAAAAAATTCGTCTGATATTTTTCATTTACTTAGCCCTGCCAGTCGTCATTAATAAATAATGTGCTAAATCCTTTAGGCGATACTTTACTTAGCTTATCTTTCTAGACCCTATGTATTACACAGGGTCTAGGACTGACTGACTTTTGACAGTTGAATTTGTAGTAAAAAAAATGTAAAACTCAAACCATTTACGCTAATCTATTCACGACGCACCCCGTGTCGGTTTAATTTACGTGATGTTTCATATTCCGTGGTCACGACTCACTGGATCGAGTCACGTACTGCACTCTTATTTTGTAAATAAGCCAAAAGAACTCGTCGCACTGAGTGGATAACTGGATAGTGCATGCAATCTTGCACCGAATTCGTAGGTAATTAGGGATTAGTATCGGGCAGAGGAACAATATTTTATGTTTTTATTTATTTAAGTAAAAAAATAACAACAAAATATACTAAGTAGATTGAAAGCCGTGATTTCCACACTAGGATTCCCCGTATTGTGGAAATCACACTCTTTGGTGAGATTCCTCTTTTTAATATAGTTAATTATTTTGAATCAAAGTCGGTAAAATTTTTGACTGGCAAATATTTTTACAGTATTTTAACAATGTAGCCGTAGTACAATGTAATGCATTCACGAAATTATACGGTTCGACGTATTTGGACTTTGTTATGTAATATCACAAAATATGACGTCCTGTGGATGATAAAATACAATGATGGAATAGTTTGTTCATTTTTTATCGGCTCTAAAATTAAAACTAGCGAAGCACGAATTTGTTCCAAATATTTCACTGGCAATCAAGAAGCATCGGTGGTTCAGTGGTAGAATACTCGCCTGCCACGCGGGCGGCCCGGGTTCGATTCCCGGCCGATGCAATACACTTTTTATTTTTAGAACAAGATCCATGGATTAATATTTTATTTTCAGGTTGTATTTTTAAATTCATCCACTAAATAAAGTTACTTGAAATGATTTTTTCCTCAAAAATTGCTTGGGAAAGTTTCGCTATGCTGCGGAATTTTCCGCAATTCTCTAAAGATTATTGCTACAGTGCAACGATAGCAATCGCCTGTGATTGGAGGAAGCTCACTCGCTATTGGCTAAAATTCATTGTTGCATAGAAAGAACGCGTTAAATTCAGCCAATCACAGCAAGTGAGACTGTAGTAATTGATTGATGCCTGCTGCATGTAATTGCATCAGTGTAACGATCGCAATGGCCGCTGATTGGCTGAATTTATGGCATTCTTGCTGCATCAATACATTTTAACCAATACAAACAGAAGACAAACCATAAGGTCTGTTTAAACGCAGACATTTAGTACTTTGCTGCTATTACCTTTTGTTCCGCTTCTACGTTTCCTTGGCGGAGATGTGCTAAGAGCCTAAAACAATCGTTACTTTTCTTACAGCAGATACCTATCTACTGCAGACTTGGAGGATATAACCAACACTGCAGAGGTCTCATTAAAACTTTAATTAGTTCTCTAGTAAATTGTTTTTAAAGAAGTGCTTCTATAGGGGAAATGAAGCCCTATCTAAATGAAAACCGTATCACACTGGTTATTGTACATTTGTATTTATCCAACAATAAAATAATGTAACAAGATAAACTTAAACTTGGATGAACAGGCGTTGTGTCGTCCGGCGTGGACGGAAGTCGAGAATATTACTTTTCTAGGCCTCCAGCTCGGTCGGTGGCAAATAGAATAATGCATTACGACGCCTGTTCAAACTTACATTCCAAACAACATTCAAATTGCATTCCAAGTTTGAATGCCTTCGAATATGAAAATAAAAGTGATAGATAGTGGCCAGCTCATAACCAGCCAGCAACAGTAAGCTCTCCGTGGAGACCGCTAGACTCCACATCACTCCCCCAGGAAGACATGAAAAGTAAGGAAAAAACAAACAATGATTAATTAACTAAGTCAGATTAAAATGAACTCTACGCCCTGAACGCGTCCTAACAACAGGTTTGCCCAGCTCGTCCAATTCTTCCGGACCTAAAACATAGGCCGGTTTCAACCTGTCGATTGAAATATTTTCCTCTTTGCCTTTCATTTCTATTTTATAATGTTTCCCTTCCCTACTTAGAACCTTGAAAGGGCCTACGTAGGGTTGCTCTAAGGCTTTTTGAAAAGGACCTCTACGAACGAAAACATATTCCGACGAAGCTAAATCCTTTGGGATATGAAATATCTTCCTACTATTGTGGTCAGAAGCGGGGGATGGAGATAAATTTGCGAAATGAGACCTGAGTCTGTCCACTAAATATGTTGGGTCCTTAATATAATCTTTAGGGTCGAAAAATTCACCTGGTAGACGTAGCGGCTCCCCGTAGACTAGCTCTGCGCAGGAAGTGCCGAGGTCTTCCTTCCAGGCACTCCTGATCCCTAGAAGTACCAACGGGAGAACCTCAGTCCACCTAGGATTCGCATGGCACATGATCGCTGCCTTGAGCTGCCGGTGAAATCTTTCGACCATCCCGTTTGCTTGAGGATGATACGCGGTTGTCGTCTGGTGTTGAGCACCTACAACCGCAGCTATCTTCTGAAACAAATGCGAGCCAAATTGAGATCCTCGATCTGTTAAAATAACCCGTGCTGAACCGAATCTTGATAGCCAGCCAGAGACGAAAGTTGCCACGCAAGTTTCCGCTGTAATATCTGGCATGGGCAATACCTCTGGCCAACGAGTAAATCTATCCACGATAGTTAAGCAATACCTCATTCCCGAAGAATAAGGTAATGGGCCTATAATATCCATGTGGATATATGCAAATCTCTCCGATGGGAGAGCAAACTTAGAGAAAGGTGCACTAGTGTGCCGCGTTACTTTTGACAACTGACACCCCTGACAAGCCTGTGCCCATGCACGACAGTCTCTTTTCATAGATGGCCAAACAAAACGTTCCGAAATTAATTTATTAGTCGCACGGACCCCGGGATGAGAGAGATTGTGAAAACTTTCAAAAATACTCTTCCTAAACTGCGGAGTTACATAAGGACGTGGTTTACCTGTTGACACATCGCATGTAATTTTTAACCTGGTGTCTGGAATTGTGACCCGAGCCAACGTCATCGACGTTGAGTCACTCAGCGCCTTTAATTCCTCATCAGCTGCTTGCGACTTCGCAAGCTCAACCAGGATATCTTGGGCAGCGACGCTCTCGACGCGCGAGAATGCATCAGCCACAACGTTCTCAGCTCCCTTAACGTGTTGAATGTCCGTGGTATACTGAGAAATAAAAATTAATTGATTTAATTGAACGGGCGGAAGTTTTTCCCGTCTTTGTGTAAACACGTAAAGCAACGGCTTATGATCTGTATATATTGTTGCCGCTTGTGCTTCAAGAATGTGCTTAAAATGTTGCACACTTTCGTAGATAGCTAATAATTCACGATAGTAGGCAGGCCACGTTGATTGCTTAGAATTAAGTTTCTTACTAAAAAATGCAATAGGCTGCCAACCCTGTCTGACCTCTTGCTGCAGACATGCACCGACATGAGAGCTCGATGCATCTGTAAATAAACCTAGCCGAGCATCAGCGACTGGGTGTGCTAACAGAGTCGCGTTAGCTAAACTTTCTTTACAAATAATAAAACTACGCTCTAAGTCAGGAGTCCAAGTAAATGGCTTTGCACCCTTACCTTGAATCGCTGATAGAGCATCAATGAGCGGAGCTTGATAGCGCGCAATACTAGGGAGAAATTTACGATAAAAATTCACCATACCGAGAAAACGACGTACACCTTGCACTGTTTTAGGCAAAGGAAACTCTTGAAGGTTCCTAATCCTGTCCGTAGGAGGACTAATCCCAGCAGCGCTTATGGTGTATCCCAGGAAACGAACCTCTGTAAGATTAAAATGAGATTTTTTCTCATTAATAACAATCCCGTATTCCTCTAATCTTTTAAAAAGGATACGTAAATGTTCTAAATGTTGTTGTTGATCTTTGGAAAAGACCAAAATATCATCAACATAAGCGAAACAAAAATCTAAACCGCGGACAACTTCATCGATAAACCTTTGAAATGTTTGCCCTGCGTTCCTAAGTCCAAAGGTCATATAAGGAAACTCAAAAAGACCAAATGGAGTAATGATAGCAGTCTTACAGATATCTTCCTTCGCTACTGGAATTTGATGATACGCTTTAACCAAATCGATTGTGCTAAAAATCGTCGAACCAACCAAATTTTGGTTAAAATCGCCGATATGACGCACTGGATATCTATCTGGAATCGTGCGAGCGTTTAAAGCACGATAATCACCGCACGGACGCCAATCAGACTCCCCCTTCGGGGCTAAATGAAGTGCCGATGACCACGCACTATCTGAAGGCCTTGCGGTGCCACAAGCTAACATGCTATCGAATTCTTTCTTAGCAACAGCTAACTTTGATGGACCTAGGCGGCGCGGACGGCAACAAACCGGCGGACCATCCGTTGTTCGGATGTAATGCACGGTACTATGTTTGATTAAACGAACCGGACCCGGCGGGCGAACGATCGCGGGAAATTCAGATAAAATATTGTATTCTGAAGCTACAGTTTTAATGCTAACCTGCTCGTGATGGGCAACCGATGCAACACACGACAGGCCAGTCGAACCATCAAGAACTCGACCTGACCTACAGTCGGGTAATAAGCAAAAATGCGCGAGAAAATCAGCGCCAATAATTGCAGTTGTCACATCACAAATTATGAAATGCCACCTAAAATCACGCCTTAATCTAAAATCTAACGATAGTAAAATAGTTCCAAATGTTTTGATATCGCTTCCGTTTGCAGCGCGCATCGAATAATCGGCTACCTTCGGACGACTTTCCATCCAAGAAACCGGAAAACATGAAACGTCTGAGCCGGTGTCAATCAAAAATCTTTTTTTCGACTTGACATCGGTAATAAATAGACGGCGGCTACGGGCCGACCAATCAGGAACCGCCTCTACTGACTGTCGCTCGCGTTTCCCTGTCCTTTAAACGAACATGGCTTGACGCACTTCACAGCACGCGACGCAAAATTCCTATGATACCAGCATAAATCATCACCATTGCTAGGACTGTTTCTCCTAGGGGATGGTGATGCGAAACGCCTATTCCTAAACCTACCTCTCGATCTATTTCTATGACGCGAAAAATTTTTTTGATTTCTAATTTCGGATACTTCCCTAGTTAATTCATCTAAACGACTCATAACCGAAGCGAAACTCGCTTCGGATGAGCAAGCCGCATTATTAAGCGCCGAAGTGGCTACAATGCCTGGGGAAACTTCTAAAATTTTGTCAGCTAATTCAGCTATTTTATCTAATGTTAATTCACTTTGCGCGGCCAAAATTGCTTGTAAATGTTGTGGTAACCGGCGCATCCACAACTGACGTAAAATGTTTTGATCTGAGAGTACGTGCCCCGCTAAAGAACGCAAATGGCGTAAAAATTGAGACGGTTTGCGATCTCCTAGTACCTCATCACTCACTAATTGTCTGACCCGCTGTTCCTCAGAGGTGGATAAACGACGAATAAGCTCACCTTTCAAAAAGGAGTAACGGTTTGTGACCGGCGGCTGAGTAATAATATCCTCCACCTCGCCAATCACACGTGAATCCAATTGAGCTACAACGTAATCGTACTTAGTCTGATCCGCTGTTACCCCTGAAATTGAGAATTGGGCCTCGACCTGGGCAAACCATATGCTTGGCCGATCGGACCAAAACGGAGGAAGTTTCGCGGACATTTTAAATACCCTCGTGTCTTCCATGGGGGCTTCCGATTGATGCGCCGGAAAACTGGCAATTTTATCCCTTAGTGACTTGTTCTCCTCTAGTAAAGGAATAGCTGAACCAGCCAACTCCTTCAGTTTACTCTTAAGATCTTCATTTTCTTTTGCTAAATCTCTTAATTTCGCCTCCATATTAAATAAAAATTACACAAAAATCGTATTAGTTATATACCTAAAATCACTAAAATAAATCTAAAATTAATACACTGAAAAAGAAAAATATTAAAATTAAATTTTAGTGTCCCAAAATTTTCTTTAAAACTTCACTTTCACGAATGACGGGCGACGACGTCGACGTTTGTCAAATTGTTTTTAAATATGATTTTCTAATCGTTCGAATGAGGTTTCGCTGCGTATTTCCACTTCTACGATACGATGACGTTACGTTTCACATTTTCCAATAATAAATAATATTTCTTACGGCCGTCCATCAATTATGCACACAACTTGTCCGGGCAACCCATAAAATTGTACGGGTCGGGAGTCACCAATATAGGGGAAATGAAGCCCTATCTAAATGAAAACCGTATCACACTGGTTATTGTACATTTGTATTTATCCAACAATAAAATAATGTAACAAGATAAACTTAAACTTGGATGAACAGGCGTTGTGTCGTCCGGCGTGGACGGAAGTCGAGAATATTACTTTTCTAGGCCTCCAGCTCGGTCGGTGGCAAATAGAATAATGCATTACGACGCCTGTTCAAACTTACATTCCAAACAACATTCAAATTGCATTCCAAGTTTGAATGCCTTCGAATATGAAAATAAAAGTGATAGATAGTGGCCAGCTCATAACCAGCCAGCAACAGTAAGCTCTCCGTGGAGACCGCTAGACTCCACACTTCTATGAAAAATAGTTGGAAAATTATTGTGAGAGCGAACTAGCCCTGTTTTTATTAATTAGCCTTTGTAAAATTTAGTTCTTATCCAGAATTCTGGTCAGAAGAATTATTTATAGGTTCTAGTTGTATATTACACTACATGGTGCCGGCGGGTAATTTCATCCGTATCTATTTAGGATATTAAAAAATCCATTGGGCACTTTTGATTTACCGGTATAAAAATATGTGCTAATTTTCTCAAAACCAGCTCAGTGTTTATATTATAAAAACTGAGCATCCTAACATTAAGTTATCATATGGTGTAAATATGAAGTTAAATGCACAATACATGCTTTGATCGCGACGATAAAGGTCCCAGTTCAACGAAGCAAAGCAGAGAGCGCGTGTTTCGACATACCAAATTATTGATGAAAGCGATTAATTTTATGTCAATGTAATATTTCATTGATCTACTGAACACTGTCTATATACTCGTCGTGCGCCATTTCTCTTTACTTAAAACGAAGCCTTTACTTAAAACGAAATCATTCCAGTCATAAGTTGTTAAGAAAAACAATTTTAACGAGTCTCATAACTTCAATCTCTCGGAATGTTATCTTTTCTTTGTCCAAGAAATTTCTTTTACCCTAGTTTTATCAAAAGATTAATATAAAGGGGTGAGCGTAGGTCGTTTTTAAATGAGGTGGAATTTCAACTCCGCTACGCAAACTATCCGGTTTCTGAGTGCTTTGTGTTGCATTACCTTCGGAGATAGCTACTTACTTTGATCCCTTGCGGCCAAGTTTACTCTTATTACGTTTCCTAGTTCTAAAACTTCAGTCAGGATCAGCTTTCATTAGCGGAGATTAGCTATTAAAGAGCTCTTTATGTTGCTCCTCATACAGAGCTCTTTCTGAGGATGCGTTTAGTCTCATGGTAAGCGTCCATAAAGTCTCGGTTAGCTAGAAACTTCAATTTTAGCTCCTAACCTCTTTGGTCTGACGTTATTCGCCTACCGACAGCTTGCGATCACACTAATTATACAAGACCTGCATGAATATTGAAGAGCAGTAGAAATTCACAAAATTATGCTCGCTTAGCCTCGGCTTATAATAGATATATCTATATACAATCTGTTTGACCTATTCCTGTTGCTTCGTTTCCGCCTTAATCAAAACACAATTTAATACCTAAGCTTGGTAAATAAGGAGAGTTTCATATCTGTCTTACTCTATCTAATTTCAAATCAATTGCAAAAGTCAAAAGCGTAAAAATATTATTTATTTATTATTCTTACTTCTTAACTTAATCTTGAAGATACGCAATAGAAAAGCGATATCATCTAGCGGGTTTGGTTACTTGAAAAATATTGTTTCACTGTCAATATTATGAATTGTTTTGAGATCGTTGTTTCCACGAAAATATTTGTTGGATGACAAATCAGAATTGTTAAATCTTCAATGAAAACTAAAAATAAAAATCTTTAGAAAATTGGAGTGGTAAAATATGCTTCAATGGTGGAGGAAACCTGAAGACTACTCCTGGAGAATAACAGCTCGTTAGTGATTCGTTTACGGCGTTAAAGGCCCGTGGTCTCACCGATTTGTCCTACTGGTAGGACCACGGTATACCACTATGTACCCGAAGTGATAAGTCATGATAATTTATGATGAACCGCAATCGTTGCGCTTGTTATTTGGATCGACTGGTCTACGGGACACTTGATTTCCTCAGATGCATATTTGATCAAATGGATAGCAGTGCCTTTTACTTGCCTCCATGTTGGTCACAGATTGCGGGTTAAGGTACTACTACTCGTGGAATTTTTAAGCGCATAGTTTTTCGCGACGCTCTAAGAGTTTTTGAATAAAACATCAGTGCAATGTGTGCTCAACGGCGAATGCATCCGTGTTTGTTGTTTTACAAAGAGGGCAATAACAAACCGCTGAATTATTAAACAGTTCTGTGTTCTGCCTTTGCTTTCGTGAAAACTATTTTTGGGTTCAAAACTAGACCTTTCGTGGATATTCTTTTGGAAATTTGAATTAAGAACATTTGTGTTTTCTTTGTTTGGGAAAAAATAATTACACAAGAAGAGGCATTATAAATAATAGAGAAGAAGGGAAGAGATAGGTATTATAAATAATATATAGGACATCAACACAAATGAGTCCATTTAGAATTTAAAAAATGGTCACATTACGATCACGAAGAAAGATCAGGTTTTTAACTATTATACCTATTATTTAGTTAATTAAAGGTCGCTTGTATAGTACAAAGTTAAACAATAAGTATGTAGTTACAAGATTTATCAACAGTGAACTGGAGACAATAGCGCGGATTGTATAAACGCCGCTATTTTAGAACAATGCCATACTGCCTTCTGTTTGGGACAATAACGATAAAGCAGGGATTTGAACCGCTGAAGACGTTACCGATACTGATATTATTTTATTCGAGTTAATTTTAAAATGATAATAATTTAAACTTAAAAATTCTTTTTTACAAAACCGACTTTCATTCAAATTTCATTACAAAGTATATCGCTCATTTGCGAGAAGGGTGACATAAATCAAAATTCACCAATTTTAGTGCCGAACATTTATACTTTTTGCTATAAAAACAACATTACGCTAAGCACAAAAAAATAAGAGCGAGAGAGATTGTGACTTAATGCTCTGTCGCATTTGTTGGCCGCTGTGTTGTTTCGAGACCGCAGCATCCACAAAACATTACTCTCTAACGATAGACTTCTCTCATCGTCGATTTTGAATTATGTCACTCTTGTCGCAAATGAGCGATATCCATTGTGCTACTATAAAATTTGAAAAGTTCCCTCGATTTCTCCAGGATCCCATCATCTAATCCTGACTTGATGACTATGGGAACACCTGGGAAGTATACCCTTCTAAATAAAAGAAGAAATAATAATATGGAGTTGTTTTGGTTGCAACGCGCTTATGAAAAGTTTGTTGGATAATCAACTTCGACCTAAATTGCTTGGTAACTCAGAAGATCTTTTGGCCAACGATTAAACGATTACGATTGATTTTTTTCAAAGAAAAGACCCAAGCTGAACATCACTAACCCTATCCAACGATGTCGTAACTTCGTAAAGCTTCCGATAGGTATGAGTAGGTGCGACAATAGTACAAAGGATGAGATTTGAATCGTTAAGTCTACCATACATGTGGAGTTTTATCTTCAGTTTCACCTGATCTGAAAGACCACCAATACTTTAGTTCTCTTCCAATCCAATCTTTTATTTGTGAAATTATTGTGAGTGAAAAGGATTCAATTTCCTGTACAGATTTATGGAGATCGTGCACGGAAATCGAAAAAGAAAATGTGAAGAAATCATCGTTCCGTTTTATTTATTGTATTTCTAGCTGATGCTCTTGACTTCATTGGATTGGTGTTTTGTATAAACCCCGTGAGTATACCAACTTATCAAGATCAAAAGATTCCTGTGCCTCTCTTGCCAAATACTGACATTGGTCTAGATGTAAAAAGGTAAGGTAAAGAGACAGCCGGACAGAAAGATTTCGGTACTTTTGCATTTATAATAATTTATTATGTTACTCGGCAAGCCTCGTATCAAAAAACAGCACTCTAATTAAAATGACCCTCATTACGATGTAGAAGTATAAATAGCTATTAATGTATTGAAGGGTAACAAGGGTAAAAAACAGGGTTGAAATTGAACAAAATGATACCTACTGTATTTTCAGTCAATACCTTCCCGGAGATTTACTAGTAGGTACTAGGTATGCAAAGTAGGAGCTCGCTAAGTGTTTTTTTTTGTTTTTTTTTTTATAACCACAAAGGTGAAACGGGTAATTCTGAGAAAATGAAAATCATAATGTTATTATTCTCTAACTAGGACGTTTGCCCACCTTGATATGACTTTAAGCAAGTCACGCTTTTATTTTGCGAGTCTAAGCAATATTTGTTTCATTAGCGTCGAATTTAAAAGCAGTTCTTTTTTGTCAGCTGATTTATTATTTAAATAAAAGATTTTTTAGTTTCTGAAACGATAAAAACAAATACAAAAAAATGAAAAACAGTTCGTTTTATTGAAGCAGGTATTTCACATTTACGTATTTGTCCGATTTTATTAACAATTTTATTACTTTTACAAAAATATTGTTAAGAGACACATAAAAACAAAAAAAATAATGACCCTTTTAGAGTCAGGTCATTTTTATTACAAAAAATAATATCACTTTATCTTATCAACTTTTACTTTTGTGAATGAAGTCAAATGTTGCTAACTTTTGATAAGGGTCTGATTTAGGTCCATCTTATGAATATTTTATGTTGGTCAATTTTTGGAATAGAACTTTTATATCACCTTTTTATTTCAATTTGTTCCAGAATATAACTGAAATTAATATTGCCCAATAAATCAAAAGATTTATGTCCTTGACATTTTTACATACATTACTTAGGTAAGTACACATTGGAATTTATTAAAACGTCTCGAATTGCAAATATACGTCTATATCATTATTACTATTATTAATTATTCTGTCCATAGGTAGAGGTATTGTCGATGTATGCCCGACTTATTTTAAATCCGTTCGGAGATCATACAGCCCTCATGCAAATTGCGAGATCCGATGGACGCAGGTCATGACTCCGAAATTAGTCGGACATACACCGACAAAACCGGTCTTTAGTTCAAACATCTTTTTTGCATATGTAAGTATCGTTCACAGTAGTCTTATTTCTATTTGTCCTCCTGTAGTCACTACGTGGTCTGGTCATCTCAATCTACTACCACTTCGTGGCACAGGTTTCCTGTCCAATGAGAATGTCTGGGTATTATAAAATCTATTTGTCTTTAGACTAATATTTATAACACCACTGCATTCTTATAGAGGTTACATTATACCCACAACGCTTTTATAGAGCGGTTAATAACGCTATCACTATAAAAAACCATTCCAAAAACTCCAAAAAACTAAAAAACTTTACTTATTTTTGTACTTACCATTTGAGATAGTAATTTGCCGAAATTAAATAAAAACTACTTACAAGAGGAATAGATAAAACGTAATTTAAACAATCGTGAATTAGGTATACCATTAAAGTAAAGTATGATTTTTTTTAGTAGGTACATAACCACTAATCACTAGATCATTAAAGCCGACTACTGAAACGTCTCTTAATATTTAAGAGCAACTTAAATATTAATTGTGTATATTTAACTAAATATGCAGAAAATATCAATTAATATTTAGGTAGCCATTAGGTTTGAGTAGTATACGAGGCATTTCTGTACTCAGCCTGCACTACGTCTCATGCGTAAGAACTGGAAGAAAAAAATATTAGCATTCTGAGTTTGGAGGTTTGGATAAGCTTGCACTCGGAATACTGAATTAAAGGGTTCAACTAGTATCTATGAAATGTATGCAAGAACTATTACAGTATATGTATGAGAAGGTTATTAATAATATAGTTGCAAGTCCGATCTAGATATAATGTTATTTCAGTAGTGTTTTGAGCGTTTGAGTATTACAGTACAGTAAAGTACAGTACAGTAAAGTACAGTATAGTAAAGTTATTATGATCTTGATAAAATCGTGGCGCAAAAGTTATGCCGATATTGTTCAAAAACTTTTCTAAGAATGTACTTACTTGTCTAGAGTTTAAATATCTAAACTTATTAGGGATAGAGTAATTTGTTCTAAGATACCTTGGTATCGATTATGAAGAATTTTCTAAAAAAACGATTATGGCAGTCAATAATCGAATCCATTATTTTCTCAACAAAATAAATAAAAAAAAAAGTAAAAATCGTAAGTGCTTGGCAATCGATAGAGTACGTCGAAGTAAGTTTTGCAAGAGAAAAACAAAGGCTCCAGAAAGTCAATGTTAAAAAAATATTTTCAAGAAGCCAATATATTTTTGAGGGTGATAAAGACTTGCAACTAATTATGTACAAGCTAATAAGAATTTTCTAACCAGTAACCACATGTATGTGGTGGTAATGAATTAGATAGTAGAGTATAATATAACTGTAGGATATATTTTCGAAGTCTACATGGATGCAATGTGTGAAAGAAATATATGGACTGTGAATCTAACATGCTGTATCGAAGTCTGCTTACTTTCTGAATGCTCTGTGAGACCTGGGAAATACAGTATCTTGTTAGTAATGTAGGTTATTAATATTGAAAAGAAATGTAATTAATAAGAAAAATATTATGAAGTTTCAATTGTTTACATACAATAATACACCATATCATTATATCTGTAATGCCTTTATGTCGTAATAGGGCTGTGGTAATAGCTAGAAAATGTAAGGGTAGATCAGAATTAAGAAATTAATCTATCATGTGTGAATATATATCTCACTTTTTTAAGTTTTTTAAGTCTTACTTTTTTAAGTTGTACGGTCACATCAAACACTTCCAAAGTTTTCTTATTTTTTTAGTAGTTCCCTAAAAACCTATTTTTTGTGAATGTGTTCGCATACATTACTATTACTATAGCTTAATAAAAGCAGTTGTTAAAATTCTATATCAACCTGCAAGAGTATAAGCGACTTTTACTAAGAATATGCTCAATAAACTTTTATGTTATATTCAATAACGAATGACGTTATTCATTAACGACGTAAGATAACCTGTGTAACGACCTATAAAACTCACGTTTATTAGCTCTCCATTACAAAACGGTCTATATTTTCTTGATAATCTATTTCGTTTCTTATTTTTGTACTAGTAAATCTTCAGCTTTCCGTAAAATGAACGTAAAAATATACGAGGCTTAAAACGCGGTTAGTTACTCAACCGTTAAAGCCGCACGGCCAACCAGCTTAGCATTTGAGTACAATTTCAAAGCCAATTTTAAAGATAATTTGAGATGATAGAGCTAATTTAGATAATAGAGATGGAAAAGTTAGAGAACTCTCCATTATAGTAGTTGTAGTATACGTAGTATGCAGTATTATGGTTTTTTGAACGACAATCTATATAATATACCTAATAGAGGAGCAAAAGCGATGGGTGTAGAGAATCTAATCTCAATTGCGGGCCCCGTTTTTCCGGGATCCCGCATGAATTTTGCTTGATATCCACGCGGGATCCGCGGGACTTGCGGGATTTAAACATTGAGACTACTGACCGCCAATCTTTTGCGCAGCTTTCACTAAGGCTTTAATAAAACCTCAAAGGTTCCTTTATTTGTAAAACTGTAAACTTTCGAAATTGATCAAGTTAGTTTTCATAAGTTATTTTTTATCGGTAAAGTGTATGCGTACATCAAGAGTGGTATCTTCTATGTTTTTGATAATACAAATGATTGCATACTTCTTAAAGAATTTAATTTAATTATAGTTTAAAAGAGAGTAATAAGAGGTACCAATAAAATTGAGTGATTTACAAAAATAATAAAAACAGATAGATATATACGGTTAATACCTAATTGCTCGAATATAACGACACGAAACGATAACAAACTTATTTATTTATAGCAAAACTGGATACATGACCTTTGCGTCAGGTCGTCTGATTAATATTTTGCTACTAAAACAAATTCTATGTATAAAAATAAAACATCAGAGTGGAAACTGTGCGACGGTAGCCATATTTTTGCATGATTAATGAACTAGAAATATTCGTACATGCAAATGCAATCAACCACCGAGAACGATATAGTAGGTAGTGGTAGTCTTTATTATTCACTGCGAATCATGGTTCACGGGTTCGATCCCAGGTCGGGCCGAAAATTAATTGTTTTTTCACACTTCTGTACCACACACGTGTTGAATTTATTATTGTAATTTATTATCCACGTCTTGGAAATTTCATCACAAGTTATCTGGAGCTACTACAAATCTTTTATTTGTGTTACAGTCTATGGGTCTGCCAACACTGCGCTTCTCGGTGCAGGGTCGCCACTCCAGTTCCTTGGAACCCCAACGACCATCAGCTCTTCAAACTTTGTGCCCCGCCCGTTTCGACTTCAGTTTCGCGCCTGGCCGCCACTCGGTTAGGGAAACCTTATTATTATTTTCCCGTCATTATATCCGTATCTGGATTGTATGTTCTCTAGTAACCCCGGGAGTATTTATGATCTTTTCAAGTATTTTCGAGAGCCATTAAAAACAGCCGTTAAACCGTGACAACACTGGGTGTATACCTATTTTTTGTTTTTATTTATTTTATTTACGAGGGGCTTCATGTTCCCCATATGTAGTTGGTCCAAATGAAATATTTTATTTTTTAATGTGGAAATGTGGAATAAAAAAGTAAGCCATGTCTAAGTCTTATGTAATGTCTTATTGAACAAACTATAGCAAGAAGATCAGAACAGGTAAGTAGAATAAAATATCTCGATTATGGAGATTGTTTGAAAATGACTTTGTAATTTTATCCGGTAGAACTAAGAGAATGGCAGCGATTTATTTTAATAAATGAATGAAGCAAATAGCTTGCTACTTAAGTCACGGTTTTTAGACATTTTCTCGGTACATACCAATTAAAATATTTTTGGGAAAATATAATAGTTTAAGTTGAAATAAAGATTCATAAATAATAATAATATTGAGGGATTGACGGATTTTACGAGACTTTCTTTTTTGAAAAAAATTTCAACTTTAGAGCACGATTGCTTCAACAAATTTTAACAGACACGTAACATTGCGTTACAGAACAAAATGTCAAAGTCGGCCATTTTAACGAATGTATGTAACGATAAAAAACGGTTTGAATCAACCGAGGCTTACATTTACACGTACGTTTATACACACGTGCACAGATAATAATTAATTGCAGCAATAGTTGATAACTTTCATGACAATCCATTAACATCTGAGGATACGTTCGGAACTCAATAAAACTATTGCGGCAAAAACTTCTTTTTAATTTCGTTTTGAAGCTTGCTTGGCGCAAAGTATCCCCCGCAGGAGCAAAGTAACCCTATGCCCTAAGTTACCGGTACTGTATCTTTTCAAACTCTGAAATGTTTTTCTGAGAAAAACAAAATTGGAGAAAATCTAAAAGAAAATTAAGTAGTATATTTATAATAACGCTATTTACCCTAACAACCCACATACTTGATTCTCGGTATGTACCGATATAAATAATGTATGAAAAGCTTTAATATGTTAATGTCAGAAAAAATACTCCTCTCCTCGTACTAAGGGTTTCCTCCTTTTCTCATGATGAATGTTAACAGAAAGGTCACGAAGGAAAAGGAAATTATACACCCCGAACCTCAGTCGAGTAAGAGCGAGTTCCTATTATGCTCAACGAAAAATGTAATATTATGAAATACTAGACGATGCCTGCGACTTCGTCCGCGTGGATAAAGGTTCGTGGTTCCTGCGGGAACTCTTTAACTTTCCGGGATAAAAATGGCTACGTGTTAATCCAGGGTATAATCTATCTCCATTCCAAATTTCAGAGAAATCCGTCCAGTAATTTTTGCGTGAAAGAGTAAGAAACATAGACTCACACACATAAACATACGCACACACACGCACACATATACACGCACGCAAAAGCATACACACACAAACACACACACATACACATGCACATTGCACACACATACAAACTTTCGCCTTTATACTATTTGTGTGACTATACTTGTTCGTTGATATTTGCAATCCAAAATTATCTATTTCATGTAGCCACGGTCAGGGGAATGGGTTTAATTTGCACTGCTATAATTCCTTAATTACCATCCGGTGAGATAGCATTAAAGGACAATTAAATGAAAAATTGGTCCTGAAGTATCTACTTAATAAACACAAGTCAATTTTTAAAGGGACGGCCTCACATAGTCGGCACGCGCCCTACGGCGATAGCACCTTATTATTAAGGAGGTGGGAACTCTTCAACCCCTCTTCCTTCAGGGCGCCCTTTACCTTTAAATTTCACCTTTTAGCATAATTCTGCTCATAATTGATAAAAAGTATTATCGTTTATAAGTTACTAATAACTACTAGATATAACGTTAATAAAGACAGTTCGAATAAGAAATATAAGACAGCTATCTGAAATTAAGACTACATATATATCTCAATGGTTTAGGAGGTCATTTAAAATGTATGTTCAAGATAAGATTACTAGATACCAAACATAATCTTAAAACAAGCTCTGTTCTTAGTTGAAGATGAAAGGGGAATTTAGTTATGCTTAGCTATATGGAAATCATATTAACTTCGGCAAAATTAAAGATACTATCTTAAAAGAATGTCAAAAGTTGATAACAACAGTTATCCTTACTAATATAATAAATGCGAAAGTGTGTTTGTTTGGTGGTTTGTCCTTCAATAACGCTGCTACAGAGCTACAGATCGACGTGATTTTTTGCATGGGTATAGTAGAAAATCTGGAGAGTGACATAGAATTTTTATTCCTGGAAAATAAAAGAGTTCCCGCGGGATTTTAAAAACTAAATCCACTCTGACGTAGTCGCGGGCATCAGTTAGTTATTTTATATTTTAGTCTATTCATAAATAAAAAAATTTACTTAAGTAAATAAAAAAACGTTGACTTTAATAATTTCCAGAGCAAATCTACTTATCCCCAGACCTACCCATAGAACATAAATACTATTCCTACCTCACTGAGCGCTGTGTGTTATAGGTACGAGTATGTACATGTAATGATTGAAAGAGTGCGTATGGTCTTTAGAGACCCATTGAAACCATCTCTTCATGCGTAACGGTCAACAATGGCTTACCCGACTATTACATTTATCGTCCGAATGTATTTTATTATTTTTATGGAAAAGTAGAGCTTGTATTGTTCACAAATAGAAGCTTTTATGGTCTATAACCGACTGCTTTTTGCGAATAATAGGTACAATTATTAACCCCGTCAAAATCTATAAATCTGTTCCGGCACGATTCCAAACAAAGTAGATTTTTGTTAAAATAAAAATAATTCAGTGTATAAATACTCAAATAATATAATAGTAAAAAATAAAATAAATTATTAACAAAATCTCTAACGATTCTATTATTCTACTGTAGCCGTAGTAAAGAATAGAATAGAAATATTTTTTATTTAAATAAACTTTTACAAGTGCTTTTGAATCGTCGATGAATCTACCACTGGTTCGGAATGCCCTTCTTGCCGAGAAGAGCCAGCAATAAACTCGGCGGTTGCTTTTGTCAAAATATTTTTTTTACAATAGGTAACTAAACTATGTCCTAATTAAACGTGAGCCATATCGTATCGTATTCTTCTTTACTAACTTATGATAATAATTATAGTATGTAGAAAAAAAGTATAAATAGGTACATACATAAAGGTAATAGCATAATCTATAAACTTTGCATAACCCATTCTTACGATAACACTTACTTACTGATGAATTTAATTTGTATTTCAACAGGCCGTTATACGAGTATTCGAACGATATCCTAGTGTAAATTCGAATTCTCCACTAAATAAACGAAGTTGGGCGGATTCCGTAATGAATAATTTATGTTCTATTTTATTGCTTGTTACAAGTACGTGCCTTTTGTAAAATAGGTCTTTGTGAAAATCTAAACATGGCTCGCTTCAAATGTAACTAGGTACAGCCAATAAAGTGTGACACTAGACCAATCTATTTACTAAAAACGACACAATTTCAACTTTTGATTAGATTTTTTTTTAATTTTATGGAAAAAACAAAACTAGAAACGGGTTATTTTAATAATATCAAGCATCCCCTGCAAGTCAACAAGACTCAAGAGGATCCAAAAGACATTTGTGAGAATGGGCGTGACGTTTTACAATAAAATTCCACAGTCAATCTTAGACTTGCCTCTACACAAGTTTAAGAAATCAATTAAATCTACTCTCATGAAAAAAGCATATTATACAATTGAAGACTATGTAAATCATAAAAAAGCGTGGATATAATTCGCTCCAGTGATTCATAAGACAGTAATAACTATCCTGTGTTCAATAACAATTGTAAAATTTTTTTTTTTTGAAAAGAGCAACCGCCGAGTTTCTTGCTGACTCTTCTCGGCAGGAAAGGCATTCTGAACCAGTGGTAGATTCATTGACGATTCAAAAGTGCTTGTAAAAGTTTATTTGAATAAAAAATATTTCTATTTCTATTTCTATTTCTATTTCAGCCCTTGGGCATGCTAAAAATATGATCCAATAAAATATTTAAAAAAAAATTAAAACCCCGATGCGTAAATAAACACTAAAAACCCAAAAACAAGTCCAGTAATCTAGAATACTGTTAAATTATTAATATATAATATAATAGAATACTGTTAAAATATTGGGAAAATTTGAACCGATCTAGATTTTTGATGGGTAACATCTAAACAATATCTAATATAGATAAGAACGAATTAAGTAATTTATTATAAAAGTCGATAATATTGTTTTAAAAATATTTAAGGTTTTTATCTTCAAAGTAGGTGACGCTAGTGAAGTTAAATTGCCTGAAACTACATTGAAATAAACCGTTCAGTAAACGACGCCCATTTCTATACATTTTTCAAAGGCTTTAATAAAAACCGACGAACGATTCGTGAGTGCTCCAATATCCGCTGAAATCATTACTTTGTATGCAGCTATTTAGTATGTATGAAAATGCATGTACCTACTCTCACATACGTTATTTTTGATTTCGATTTTACTTTACTCTTGCGGCATATTATGATTTGAAAATCACCGTTTAAGAGTTCCATGTCGAATAAATGAATTAATGAATATATATCATGAAACACGGTTTATAGCCTTCCCGAACGAACTAAATAAATAAAATTATAATTTTTTTTTTATTTTTTTTCAATTCATTATCTACCCTCAGTCTCAAAGCCTCAAAGAGGAACGAGTCGGCTTTGTAGACCGTCGTTTTCTGTCAGTCATATATTCAAAGACCGCAGCCATTTAATAAGTAATTAAATATTAAATAGATAATAATTTACGAATAGGTACTACCGAATAATGTATGCCTGCGACGGAAATATAAGATTAAATATTCTTAATCTGTGATATTAGTATATTTTTTGGAATAACAAGTTTTCATTTTAGTCCTTATATTCATACTTGCAACTTTCAACTGAGTAAAATGGTTTCCAATTTAACAGCATTACGTTGTATCTGTTCGAACACGTATTCGGTCTGCAATCAGAGAAATCACTGGGTTTCCGACTACTTTTTTATTTCCATTTCGTGATTTCGACACTACACCGATCAATTCCTGAATGGACGCTATTCGATACTGCTCTTTTTAACATTGGAACGCTTATGAATCTGAAAAATATTGTAGGTATGTACAATACAATGCAGTCTAACAAAAGATAAAGTAGATTTCTGAGACCGCGAAATATTTCTGGTATATTCCAAATAGCGTTTACACAAAAAACAATAATTATTTATTAGTTTAATAAAACCAAATGTTTTTTTGGCAATTATCCTATTGATTTTTTGATTTTGTATATCCTAATTATTATCATATAGTTAACTAGCGGACCCGACAGACGTTGTCCTGTCTTAACTATGAATATTGAAACTCTTTGACGAAATTGGCAGCACGCATTCTGTCAATGTTATGTCAAAGGCCATAAGGTTACATCAAAAAAGTTTGAATTGCAAAAGCGGTTACATTAGAAATAATTTAATATGGTGGTTAAGTTTTCTTAAATTTTCTAATTTTTCGCGCAATTTTCTTAATTTTTTCTTTTTTAAGAACCTTCTCCTGACAATAACAAACACAACAAAAAAAGAATTAGCGAAATCGGTCCAGCCGTTCACGCGTGATGCGATGACCAAGGAAATAGGGATTCATTTTTATATATATAGATTAACCCCTTAGGGGGTAGAATTTTTTAAAAGTGTGAAACACTTACTTTTTTGTTTTCAATTTAAAGCCTAAATACCGAATTTTATGGGTATAGCTTGAAAAATGACGGAGTTTCATACAAACTTTAACCCCCCTTTTTACCCCCTTGGGGGGAGAATTTAAAAAAAATGTAAAATACGTAATTCTTTATTTTTAATCAAGAGCCAAAATATCAAGTTTCATAAACGTAACTTGAAAAATAACTTGAAGAACGAAGGACTATTATACAAACATTCAACCCCTATTTAACCCCTTAGGGGGTAGAATTTTTAAAAACTGTGAAACACGTACTTTTTTGTTTTCAATTTAAAGCCTAAATACCGAATTTCATGAGTATAACTCGAAAAATGACGGAGTTTCATACAAACTTTAACCCCCCTTTTTACCCCCTTGGGGGGCGAATTTCGAAAAATCCTTTCTTAGTGCTCGCCTACGTCATAAAAGGAACCTACTGTCAAAATTTCAAGTTTCTAACTTCAGTGGTTTAGGCTGTGCGTTGATCGTCAGTCAGTCAGTCAGTCAGTCAGTCAGTCAGTCAGTCAGTCAGGACAAGCCTTTTTATATAATTATATAGATTATAAGATACCTAGAATGTTTACAATCTTTCATCCACGATTTAAGTTATGTGAAAATCCCGTAGGAACTCTGTGTTGTTTTGTGATAATAATTGTGATTTAATGTCTTTCTCCAAGTAGTAATTTAGTTCAAATCAGATAAAGAGGTAACAGTAAGTTAACAAATGAACAAATCAGACAAACTATCAGTCACCCTATCGACCTACGTATAAGATTGTCTTTGGTTTAAACTAACTTATTAAAGTATTAACTAGTGCTGGATTCAAAGATAAACTATTATTAGCAGAAATAGGGCAGCTGTTCGACTCGGTTCTCATTTAAAGTGGATTGAAGAGAGCTTCAGAACTGGCGACTCAACGTGTTATGAGATAATGCCATCGAGCTCTATAATATAAATGCCACACGAGTTATAATGACCTTCTTAACTCAGTGAAGATGTGAATGGTCAAGTATCTAGTTCTAAAAGAGGCAGCTTGTGGAAAAATGAACGGAGTTTAGTATTTTTTTTATTGGATGACAAAATAGTCCGTGACTGCGATCTCACATGATGGTAAGTGACGATGCTGTCTAAGATGTTAGCGGGCTAACTTGGAAGGGGTATGGTAGTGTACATTTAACCCATACCCCTAAATTGTTTCTAGGCGCCGGAACGCTAAATTGCTTAGCGGCACGTCGTTGACGGTACGGTGGTAACTAGCTACGGCCAAAGCCTACCACCAGACCAGACCAGAGACAATTTAGAAATTATAAATTCCCAAATTTCCTCCGCCGGGAATCGAACCCGAGACCTCTCAGTTATAAGACTACAGCGCTGACCACTGCGCCAAGGAGGTCGTCGAATTTAAAATAGAATATTTTTTAACGAGGATGCACTCGACCAAAATAATTTTAATATTATAGATGTTGTACCTACTACTCTCACGGAACAAAGCCCGGATCTTAAGGTTGCGCGAGGACAAAAGTCCAACCCGTATAGTATATTAATATTAAAATTCTTGTATGTACTTTTTGTACAGTATGTACACGTATAGTATTTATGTTATTTTAAAGTTAAAATATTGCTTAAATTTTATTTGGATTTTTAAAGGTCTAATTTTGCAACTAGCACTTGAGACAATTTAGAAATCATTAATTCTAAATCGCCCCGTTTAAAAAATATTGACAGTCATACCATCTAGTCTCAAATAATTCATCGTCGCATAAAATATATTTTTAACTATTGTTGTTATCTGACTAGTTCAGAGAGCTGGGAGAGTCTAGGTACGAAGTGAGTCATCCGAGGATGCCAAGTGCATACAAAATGGGCTGCTACCGCTTTACAATGAGAAGTTATCCATTCTCTGAAGCCGTATTGCTCCGTAAATGGCACTTATGTGGAGTTTATTTCCTGGCTGTATACTGATATTAAATATTGTACACTGTTTTCATGTAAACTACAATGTTATTCTCCAGATGTACTGCAATAACTTTGAAGTTTAACTGCGGATAGACAAGATTTATTGATTGTTTGATTGCATAGGTATATAATAGAATATTCTTTATTGCTACACACAAGAGATGATTTGTTTACAATTTATTGAATCTTATCGTTAATTAGTTTAGTTGAGGACCTGGACGTGGACTATTTTCTTCCCAGGTCACGGGATGTTTAACAAACTAACTCCAGATGGACACAGTCGCGGGCTTTAGTAATTGGTTCTTTGGCACTGGTTTGATGTTTAAAAATGCATCTAAGTTGTTGTGAATTGGTACACTTAGTATTATTTTTCTATTTTGTATTAATATCCATTTTTCGCCATTTCTCTAAGAACTAGGTTTGTAGGTACCTCCACAATTTATTAAAATTAAAAATTAATTATTTATTAATGCACTGTATTTTCAGAAAGTAATTAATTTTCATGTCTAATTTTTTGTACAGGTGCCAACACACAGCCTAGACTGTAATGAGGCTGCAGAAAATAAATTCATCGCAGAAAAGTTTGCGAAAAAATTTCAATACATTTTTCTCCCGCTCTGCGCTGCGAAGAAAACCAACAAAGTGAAATTGGATTATTATCGCTGCCATGTTTCATACACAATAACGAGGTAAATATTAGACAGCGCCTACTTTGGTGTTATTTTGACGTGGTCGTTTGTTGAAAAGTCACGCTTTCGTTAATACAATTTTATGTGTTCGTTTAACGAGCTCATTTGTAATACATTTTATTTGAATTGCAACTATAACTTACTATCGTTAACATATTTTAACATCCGACATTAAAGATAAGCAATATAATAACTAATTATGTTGTTAGATGTATTTAGGTAAATTTTAGTCGCATATAGCCTTTAATAGCTTCAATGATTAAAGTTGCGGACTTCAATGACGAAAGTTGAAAATTGTAAGGTCGGCGTCAGTTCAGTCCCTACCTTTACAATTTCGTTGTACCCAGTCTACAAGCTTTAGCTTATTTGAAGGGGAGAGGAGAATATTAGTCAGGTTCAGCTTGACTAATATTCTTTTAAAAGAAAAATATACATTACATTATATCCATTTTTTCATTAAGATTTTGAACATTGTACATGTAGACGCATTTTTTTGCTATAAAGTATAAAGTCAAATAATATGAATTCGAATTGAATTCTACAATAAAGTTGGTATCAAAAAGCTTCATTTTGTTAAGCAAAATTAAATTGAAATATGGCGGGCGCTATTAAATAAAATTTTAATGGAGCGAATAATCGTTGAGAACTGGAACGCAGCAGGTAAATATATAAATTGTTTGTTTTGTTTTTATAAATTTTATTTTTTAATTAAAAGTAATAGTTCGTGAGTAATTATGTACGAATAATAATTTTTAAGGACCTTCGTAATAAAAAGTTTGAAAAAGAATTGCAAGCCACAGCCAATGCCCAAATAAAAAATTCCTAAACCGCTGCCGGGAATCGAACCCGAGAAATACTTAACACCACAGCCACTTTACCATTGCGCCAGGGAAATCGTCAGAATTTGGTGTTATTAATTACTTACATTTAAGATAATTGCAAAAAAGATCTTACAAATGTTTCAATACATTTTTCCACCTCCATCACCCCTTAAAGAAAGCCACCAGAGTTAATCGGATTACTTATTATTATCGCTTTCGTGTTCATACAATAATAACAAGCAAAATATTTGTCGGAACCTATTTTGGTGACGATATTGTGATGACGTTTTCAAAAGTCACGCTAACTGGACTGCATGAGTTAAACCACTAAGGTTTAACTAGCAAAAGAAAACCATATGCAGTTTTATTCGAAAGCACTTTGTAAAAGTTTATTTGAATAAAAATTATTCTATTTCTATTTCTAGTTTTCTAGCTCGAACAACCTTAACAAAAACACCTCGTTATTTTTCATAGATCGCTGTTCGCTGTGAATGGATTTTTATATATTTTATATTATGTTTTGATTTGTTATAGGAAACCCATTTCTTTTGTATTGTTTCGTACTGTGCTTCCATTTTACCTAACTGGATTGCATTCTTTGAAGTTTGCGAAATATATTTTTTTATGCAACGAAAAACAGAGTTGGTTTTCATGATAATATCGAATCGAAACTCTATTTTATTTTGTTTGTCTTTGTTCAATAAAGAGGTTCCCGAGCAACAACTGTTTATTGTTTAGAAAGAAACTTGTGTAGAGAAAGTAAATATAAAATATTATATACCTTCCAGTATTAGGGTTGATGATTTAATGTTAAAGAATATTTATCGTGGACAAGAATAGAGAAGAATAGAGTTCAATGTCCTACATTAATACTATATACTAACTGATGCCCGTGACTTCGTTCGCTGTGTTAAAAGCTTATGTGTTATTTCAGACTATGATCTACCTCTGTGCCAAATTTTAGCCAAATCGGTTCATTCGTTGCGGCGCTATTGAGTAACAAAGATTCATACATATATATATAATAGGATAATAGGATTACTATAATATTATTATTACTTTCCATATATTTTTATTCTCATAGCTGCGTACAAAATAAATACATATAGGGCCCAAAATTTATATAATAAACATAAATATATACACAGATAAATAAAGTTACATATACGTTACACAAATAAATATTTGTAGCGGGTGGAGGATTACGCCCCGGCATGGGACGGCCGGGGGTCAGGGCGACAGACTGAGAAACCGATGGTCTATCCTAACCTCTACTAGATTCGGCTAGGATAGTCCACGGTTTCTTTTCACCGCTTTCTGCATCTTGGCTGCAAGTGAACTGCCACATGCTTGGCTGTTGAAATAAATCCCACAGCCATGGAGCAACGGATAAAGAGCTTGTTTACATGGCTCTAGGGCAAAAGATTATTTTGTGTATTTTTATTAAACTGTAAATAGGTATAGATCTACTTTAACGTCAACTACATATTACAATATTGTTTTCAATACAACTTAGAAATCTGTTTATATGTTTATCTTTTTTGTTATGTTTTTTACATGTTAAGAATTAAGATGTAGCCATCTACCTCCAGATTCAAAATGTGCAAAACAGTAATGTGTTTACTTTGTATGAAAATAATAACTTTTAAAGTCAAAAATTCTGGTGAATTCTAGTTTAATTTTCCATAAAATTGTATCGTATCTATTTACACTATAAAGAATTATGTAAATGTTTAAAAGATATTCATTTATAAAACCTTCATAGTAGGATGGCTAATTATAAAACATATATTTTGTGGGAAAGTTGAAAGAGTCCTTTAAAATTGATGATGCCTTGAGAGTCAATAGGGCCGACGGGACCCGTTTAAAATTTTGCGAGCCTCTTAACGCCCCTCTTGAAATGTTCAAACTTCAAGATGCATTGTTTCAATTTTTTTGGAAAATGCGAACATTAAATAATGGTAACACTGATCTGGCAGAACTATAATTCAACTCTTACTACTTATAGTAGAGTTAAATTATACCGCACATGACACGAGTTACCTTAGTAACTCGTATATGCTCTCATCTAATTACTAAAAGACTATAAAGTGAAAAAACCTAATTTTGAGTTGTGAGCAAAAAACCTTGAAACTGACGTCTCTAGAAATCTAAGGAAAATGTTATTGTTAACCATATAAATGCAGTCGCTCGAAAGGCGTTTTTACCACAACTGTTTTTACCGACATGGGAAATAAAAATTTCACATGTTAAAACTGAGACAGTTAGTAGTAACAAGCTTAAAAAAAACCTTTATTAATACTGCTAGAAATACTGGTAGTAACACGGGTAACGAAAGGTCGCTCTAACTCAGTTACTACAAATGATAATTAATTTTTATTACGAACGATAGAGAAAAATAATATCACCTTTTGTGTAAGTGCTATTTAAAGCTTCTTGGTCAATAAAATTGTCACTTTATGCGGTCTTTTAGAAATTGGACGGTAATATAACGGTAATTTATATATAAGACGTATGTATGTTAAACGAAAATACTCTGTGGACGTACGTGTGGTTGTATTATATAAAAATGCCTCCATCTTGTATCGGCTATGCCCTGTAGATATTTGATATTTTCGTAGCACATGTGGGGATGGCGTAGACTGCGTTTTTTAAAAAATATTAGACATGTTGAATATCACACATGCTAATATTCCCCTCTTCCCTCAAAATAAGAGTGAAGCTTGTGTTAGGAGTGGGTACGAAAATCAAACCCATCAACCTTTCAGTTTTCAGTCCGAATCGTAGATTGTTGCGAAGAATCTAATCAAACTTTCCTATCTCCAGCAGTACCGACAATGCTTGATTGGGGGATTTTTGGATTAAAGATAACATCACAATAGCGGCTTCGCTTCGACGCGGTGGTGTGAAAGGATTAAAGGGATACCCTTGTCTAATTTTGGGACATTAAAGGCTAAATGTAATTATTAAGCACTGAGTATCGTTGTGTAAGTGGATAAGTAGGTACGCAAAAACATTTTTACAATTGTTAAACCCTTGTGATTCATAAAGTTTACGTTATTTATTATTTCATTTCTTTTATTTACATTCTAGTTCATCTAGCGTATATCAAACTGATAATTGCTAAATGCTAACGACTACGGTTCTACTTCGTTCTCTTTCTGACGTTCTTTTTTTTTCATGCATATGCATCTAGAGTCTAGAGAATATAAAAATTCTTTTCAAACCCGACGTCAACACCACTACACAGTAAAAAATACTTAATTTTATTTTGCACACATTTGTTGAAGTTGGGCGGGCCTAAATATAAACACTGAAACCGATGCGTGACGCTTTGTTTGATGAATTAATTGTATAGATTGGAAATTATCAATTTTCACGCCGAAATGGCAGAAACTGCGAAACTAACATTATATCTATTTTGTACACAAGTTTGAGTAAGAAAAATTATCTTAATCTTTAAAACAAGTCCGTAAATAAAACAAAAAATATACCAGAAGATAAAATAGAAGCAAACAAACATTTATCTCATGCTGCATAAAAAGTTTCCATCCACCGTTCCTAGCTTATTACGTAATAAAAACACAACTACTACACTCTTGTTCCTGTTGTTCTACCATCGCAAAAGTTTCAACAAAAAGGTCTAATCAGCGAAATTTCCACAGCTAGAAATTTTCGCCCGATGGTGAAATTTCCATTTAAAGGGGAACAAAGAGGGCTTTAAAACTGATGACGTGTTGGAGGCTGATAGGGCCATCGGGGCCCATTTCACGTCGCGGAGCCGAGCCTCTCAGCCTCTTAAGCTTTGATACGTTCTAAAGGAGCCATGATGGTAATGGGTTGTTGGAAAATTAATAATCTTTATAGCTACGCATCTCATACGTTTTGATTTCGTAGTACGGGAGTAAGGATATTCTAAGTGTTGGCGCTTTGATTTTCTTCGAAGTATTATGCGTTTGAAATAAAACTCTTGCGTGAATTAGTCTTAAACGTTGTATTAAAAAAGTTAGTTACAGTGCGTATATCGTATAATTTTCGAATGTAATAACGACGATGACAATTTGACGTATATTGACGTTGGATGTCTGATTACTTCGATGACGGACATACGTGGACCAATAGTGTCGCATTTCTTAAGGCGTTTAATTTCTGCTTGAACAATAAGATTAAAATATTAACGAATGGGATGTTTGTCTCACAAAAGTGGTGAGTTAGGGATAATTTGTTAATTGTAGAAAAATTTCAAGTAGAGTCTATAAGTGGCATAAGAACCATGGGAAACTGATGTTAGCATGGAACAAAACTCGATTTGTTAAAATAATTATGATATTTCCAAACGTCAGTTTAATAGTCGTTTCGAAATATTAGATTTTTTAAGGCTCAATATCAATTAATATTTTGTTTAAACTTTGCTGCATCAATGTTTTTAAAGTACCTAACTCATTTCATTTGTTCCGAGCTTTCATATTCAATCATATCTTCAGATTCATATTATGAAAATAAAAATACAAAGGGTATATACTCGTGTGTAACTTCGCTCAATATTATTGTTTGTCTTGGGGAAATGACGTCGGTACCAATATTGAGGTATTCACACAAGTCGTTCGCAATTCAGAAATTCCTCGGAGTGATGGCAATATTGTCATATTAGGTAATGCCTACTTGTCGTTCAGAGTGGAACTAGTTGAGAGTGGAACTTAGAGAGTGGAACTGATTTATATTGTTAATTTTAAATGTACTGTTCATCTTTGTGACTTTTATTTTCGTATTTTGTTTATAAGATTCACATTTACTGATATAGGGTCTCAGGTGATATTGACGATAAATCTATAGAGGTAGAACTATATGCATATGAAGACGCAGAGATTAACTAGTTATTAATCCATATTTTAGCTTCTAGTACCCGTACAGGCTTGAAGATCGTCACGATATAGTTTCCGAGCGTTTATTGGATTATCTTGCTTCGCTTGATCGTTATCTAGGATTTTTCGCCAGTAGAAATTGTTTGTAACATTAGGTAGGTACGGTTGAATGCTTTATACATTCATTTTAATTTAGATTTCACTTGATAGAGTCAACTGATTTGAGATGTTATGTATCTCTACTAATGTTATTAACTCGAAAATGAGTTTGCTTGTTTGTTGGTTTATCCTACTTCCTAGTGATAGTATAATTAATGCGATAGTTTGTGCGGATGCGTGAATGGATGTTTGTTACTCCTTCACGCCACAACGGTTGAACCGATTTGGCTGAAATTTGGAATGAAGATATCTTATACTCAGGATTAATATACATATAAGCTACATTTTATTCCAGACAATTAACCAAAAAGTTTTTAATTGCAGTTCCTGCGTGAATTAAAGACCTTAATCCAAGCGGACGAAGTCATGGGCATCATCTAGTGACAAAATTAAGGGTTCCCGCGGCAACAGCTACAGCTTATTCCAAAACTTTTACTAAGGTTAAAATTTCTAAATTGAAATACACCATAATCACAGCAATCAGTATCTCACAAACTCACCGGTTCAATACATCGCACTTGACCCCCTTTTTATTGTTCCAAGTCAGCGAGTTTTTCCACTCATCATTATTTATCGTATCGTATTTTCACAAATTGAACCTCAATCAAGGATTTTATTTTGGGGCCTCTGGTGAATAAAACAAATGAAAGCGAATGGAGGGATCCGATTATCCCGTTTGTCATTCGGTAGGTAGACATCGATGTTCGGTACATTTTGCGGAGGTCACCGCTTACGAGCTGCGTTGCAAGCCCTCCTTTCAAGATCCATCACGTCAGTTGGTACAGATTTTTACTGAGAGATTCTTGCCTTAAGAAAAATTTTCTAAGACCGTTCCCGAGCACATCCAAATCAAAATAAAGTTGGATTCATATTTGAATATTAACCAATCAAAGTCATTGTTTTGCCACACTTTAGAAAGTAGTATTTGCGTCTGTGGAACAATATTACGGAATAACATTACTGAGTTTCTTACTGGTCCTTTTCTGTTGGAACGGCATTCCAAACCAGTGTTAGATTCATTTGACGACTCGAAAGCACTTTGTAAAAGTTTATTTGAAAAAAAAAATATTCTTTACTATTCTAACAATATTTACATACAAATCTGTGCATATTTAAGCCTTCTTTATAAAAAATCTTCTTATTATGACTATGAGTAATTATAATATACGAACAATTTGCATCTAATTTGATAAATGTCTACAATTTCACCGTGGCTTGAAGAGAAAAACCTCGACGCGAATACTGAAAAGGAATATCTACATATAAATTGCTCATCTTAAACTGACTACTTAACCTAAAAAGAAAGAAATAAGGCTTCAAGCTAACACCTTAACCGCAGCCTTTACTTTTAAATTATTATTAATGCAATAGATTCATTTTTTTTTCAAATAAAAGGGCGAGGTCGATTCCCAACCTCCTTACCTGCCATTTTTTGAAAATTTAATAATAGGTATTGTACAGCTCTAATAAAAACTTATACTTACATTTAGAATGAATACCTACCAGTAATGAGTATATGCTTTTCTTTATCTCTATCTATTTCGTTAATTAACTTTATAATAGGGAAGTAATTACTACTTTACGAGAGCGTATGTACAACATACTTAATTATGAAAAGATTTTATATTTTCCTCGACTAGCTGCAAAACCCTGAGATAAGTGTGCTTGTTCATTACGGATAACATTGAAAGAATTTATCCTCAAGTTTGCAAGATATTTCGAAAGTTAAAATACTTTTAAAGATATTCGGATATTTCCTTTAAGTGTAAGTTAACACGTACACACACATACATACGTGTAAACTTGTATAGCAACATTTTTATTAATAAAATGGAAATGTAAAAGAATTTTGTTTGTCCTTGCTTTGCTCAACAACCGAGCAGTGGTTAAAAACTACATTTTATCACGGAACTTAATTATGCAAGTTAAATCCCCTCAGACGAGGTAGCTTTTAAAATGGAAAAGCTAGTTACACTTTGTAGTTTTAATAATTTACATCTTGATTAGGGCAATGTGAAGAAAACACAAAACTTTAAGCATCATCTTCAGAGGATTGTACACATTGGGCCACACGCTCGGCCAAAATTTCAGCTAATTAGTCTACATGAGTCATGACCACTTCTTGCTGTTCTTATATTCTATATATTTACGGTCAGAGCCTGCAAACAATAAATTTTCCTGTATCAGTAACAATTTTGGTTAATTACTGGTTTAAAATATTGTTGTTCAATTTAATGGTTAATTGATTGAACAAATTGAAATTGTATCAGATAGCAGATATTCAAAGGAGCGATTTCAAAATCAGTACTTAGTATCAGTACAGTAAATCTAAATTGATATATATATGCAATAGTCTGTGGAGTGTGTTTGATATTGGGAGCTAATTGGCCCTTTCTTCGACCAATTGTAACTCATGCAGAAAATAAACTGAGTTTAAAGTTTGGTAAACCAGTTTGTTAGATATCCTGAATCGCCCGTACTCAGCACAACGTGCTTCACGGCTCCAGTTTCATGAGACTCCGACAGACTCTACAATTGCCGCCTTCGTTTACCTAACTTGGATGCGAACGGACCTTTTCACATTTGTATTTGATACTAGTTTATGCCTGTGGCTTCGTCCGCGTGGATTTAGTTTTTGAAATCCCGCGGGAACTCTTTAATATTCCGAGATAAAAAGTAACCTCCAGGTCCCCAACTATAAGTATCCATGCAAAAAAAACAAAAAAAAAAAAGAAAAAATAGCCAAGCCATGTCAACTATGAAAAGTCTCCATCATCATGTCGGAGGACAAATAGAGGACATACAAATAAAAAAAAAAGGTATCCATGCAAAATATCACGTCGATCCGTATGTCTGTTGCAGCGTGATTGAAGGACAAACAAACACACTTTCGCATTTATATATTATAGTTAGGAAGGATAAGGATTAAGTCACCATTATTGTAACTTTTAATAAACCTATACACCAAAAAGGACTTCATTATTCACCAGCAGCTTCGATGCCCCACCAAATGTAACTAGTTACTATAAGTCGTATTAGAAACAGTCGCATTCCTTATTCGGTTAAACGAACAGAACCGAAACATTCTTGTCTTTGCATTTTTAAAAAGAATAGTCTTTTTAGGAGAATATGAGTCAAATTCAGCTTGGCTAATAATAGTATTAGCCAAGCTGAATTTGACTCATATTCTCCTCTTCCCTCGGAATCAGTGGAAAACTTGTGTTAGGAGTGTGCTTGTGATACGACACTAGTGCAACGAACGACCGAAACGATTCCAATACCAATTATAATTATTCATAATCGAAAACAGTTTGAACATTAGGCCATATAATATTATGGAATATGTTATAGAACCATAATATTAATATTAATAGAGCAACTGATTCATATTGAAAGTTAGTGCTAATTTGAGTTTGCAAACGAACGCAATTCAATATTCATATTGTTTGGAATCTGTGCGGTTACAACTTATAACTCAATCAACGGGAGACTGTTTTCATACTGTGTTTGTCGACAAATGTTTGCGTATTCGTAATTAAGTTGAGGCAGTTACTACGTTGAGGCAGTTACTACTATCTTGCAAAAACAAATGTGTATAGATAGACTTTAGTACTAAATGTTTCATTTTCTAAATTTCGTACAATGGAGTTGTGGATATCTTTTGCTAATAGTGTGGGAAAGAGATCAGGCAAATTCGCTGCTGTTTTGCTTGTCATGAAACGTACAAGACTAGCTCATGCCAGAGCTTCAGCTCGGTGGGGATGTGCTTTAGGGCTAAGCAATGTTATATGCATTTCAAGACTATTGGCATAGTGACATTTCAACTAAATTTTGTATAACAAAAACAAATTGACAATGAAAAAATATTCTGCATAATCGTTTCAAAGTTGTGTGAAATTAATAGCTAGTCATATTAAAAATGTGAAATTAAAAAATGCGACTATTTTCATCTTGAGGAGTTGCAAGTTTTTGGTACATTTCATATTTTCTTTATTCATGAATTTGTGAGTCCAGTATGTCCAGTACACTTGTAACCCTTAATTCGAGATGTCTATTGGAACTTCGTAGCACACTCACAGACCCTTGAATACATCTCTAAACGGAAGGCAGTATTTTCGGGATTTAAATCTGTGTCGTAGTAAAGTGCCGCTCTACATAATTTAGGTACGCCTCTTGAAATTGGGTTTAAGGGTATAATTTATTCACAAAACTCACACCCTTCCACATTATCATCCCTTTCTGCAAATATAATAATAAAGCGTAAATATCTACAGCGATGATACAGCCTTCATTTGAAATGACATTAAAATGACGTGCACCTAATTGTACTTCATCATTATAGTTCTTTCAATTCACGAGGGCGCGTGAGTTTTACTGGTGGTTACGTCGTGTACATGCACATTGCGTAAGTGTGCGTGTTTATCAGAGCCTAGGTGGGAGCGATCAGGCGCGAGCAAGCTCACACTTATATAGATACGATACACACACAACCATGAGCCACGTACCTTCGTGAGTTGCAAGAACTATATCATCAGTATTAAGCGCATATCTCCTCTCAGAGAAGAATTTTATAGGTCATAGCCACAATTGGCGGACTCTACATAATTATCTTTGAGAACATTATGGAGAACTCTGAGGCCTGCAGATTTCTTCACGACATTTTCCTTCACCGTTCAAGCAAGTGATATTTAATTGCTTAAACGCATATAACTCCAAAAAGACAGAGGTACGTGCCCGGGATCGAACCTGCGACCCACCGAATAGAAGACTACAGACCCAGCCACTAGGCTATCACTGCTGTTACCTGTAGGTTCACCTACAGGTAACAGCAGTGATAGCCTAGATTTTGATTTTTTTGATTTCAATCAAAAAAATCAAAATCAAAATTTATTTATTTCATGTAGGCCAACTTGTAGCTCTTATGAAACGTCAAAAATCTACCACCGGTTCGGAATGCAGATTCTGCTGAGAAGAGCCGGCAAGAAACTCAGCAGTTGCTCTTTTCAAAAAAAATTTTTTTTTTTACAATTGTTAAAAAGAACTAGGCTATGCACACAATGTTTCCACACAGAAGTTTCAAAAATGTACGCCTACCGCAACCAAAGACATGTTAACATGGGTAGACACAAAGCAGACCCATTCCCGTTGGCGGCACCCGTTCACGAGCATGACGCATGATCCAGCCATTGCCTCGCTCAACCATATTTGAGGGAACGTAACAACCCGCACCACACGACACCACCACAGAAATGTTTAAGAAGGTAGGTATATAAGAGGAAGGGATAACAGCTTCAAACTTTTTTAATTTGATTTTATTAGTAGGTAGGTTAACCTTATACAGGAGCATGTTTAATAAACTCTAAAATGAAGCAGTCAAATGAATTAGTGTAAAACAAAGTCTACATGAAAGCAGCATGTTTTGAGCAAAGTTAAAAACAAAATTTATAAAAGGATGTTTGCTCAGAATAATGTTTTAATTAATGCGACAGTGTAAAATCTTGGTCGACCCTTTAATCATTTCATGACGAAGATTAATTCACTGGATTGTAAACAGGCTTGCGAAAGATAAAACTCATTCAATTTTGGCAACGATATATTATACCTACCAACCCAATATTTTTGTACGAAATATCTATTTAGCCATAAAGCATTCAACCAATGCCCAGAGGTTTAGATCTATTAGTATAGTATTTGAAAGTTTAATACATAATTTGCACATACACATCTCCATTAATTTATACTTCTTGACGACCTCCCTGGCGCAATGGTGATTGCTGTGTTCTTATAACACTTACCATGGAGAGAAATTGCGCCAAGTCAAGTACTACCTTGCCTTGCTAATGAAAAATTTGTAATTAACTAGCTTTTGCTTACAGCTTCGTCTGCGTTAAGTTAGTTTTGTTAAGAATCCCGCGGTACAACCTGTTTTTCTCACACTCCAGGTTCTTCAACTAAGTAAAATATATCATTACAAAAAAAACCACGGAAATCCTTTGCTCTGTTGCTGCGTGATTGAAGGACAAATTATATTATAACAAAACAAATTTAAATATACAATGCAATAAAAATTAAAGATTCAAATTAATAGAAGCAAATAAAGATCCTTTTTTTTATAAAAGGGGACCTGTTAATAAAAAAAAAACTAACACCTACCAAGAAACAAAGATACAAAGATGCATTTATTGTAATTAGAGATATGTACTTACTAAAGAACAAGTAAGACTAATGGTCGGAGTCAGAGAATTCTTGTAGGTACTATGGAAAGTTTCCATCATCACCAAGCATAATTATTACATGTAGACATGAAGATATTTCGTGGAACTCCACGCTCATAAAGGGCTCGTAACCGCGGCTTCTAACGCACTAACCAAACTTATTACACGCTGCCAAATCTGAACAGACGTGCGGCTAACCGAATTTGATATGAGTCATAAAACACATTTATTTAAGCAATCGCTTTACTTATTTATCTACTTCATAAGAACGTATTTTTTAATTGAATTTTATTTTCTCCCATTATTCTAATTAAAACGAAATACTTTATTTGCAAAAACTCAATGATTTAAGATTTTATTTTATAACTACCCGCAACTTCGAATTTAAGTTTTTTAAAAATCCCTAGAACCCATAAAATTAATTTCCCAGGATAAAAAGTAGCCTTTGTCAGTTTTTAAGATACACATAATATTGGTGCCTTTATAATTATTGTTCAATAGGTTAAAATATCCTCTTTAATACGCTAGCCAGATAAATCTAATTTTAAAGAAGTAAATTGACTTTTACGATGTTTTCAAAGATACCTTCTTCATAAACTTTATACTAAAGGAAGTGTTCTTTAGAGCTCTCTGGGGTTAGCTTATTGAAATTAGGGGAGTAATGTCAATATTGTGCAAGATATTAAAGTAAAGATGCTAAGTTCACAGTTACAACAAAGTACTCAACTTAATTAATCTCTCAAGGTTTTAGCAAGCAGTAATACAGACATCCCTACTGTAACAATTTAAATGAGAAAATGTGTTTGTTTGTGTTCTAATTACAACGGAGCAAAGGATTGATGAGATTTTTTGGATGGTTATATTTGAGGATCTGGATAGTTACACAGGCTACGTTTATCTCCAGATAGTCTAAGGGTTCGCACGGGATTTTTCCAACCTAACTCTACGCGGATGAAGCCGCGGGTAATAGCTAGTTAAATTATGTGACTAATCACAATTTAACTAGCTATTGCCCGCGGCTTCGTGGTATGTCCTGTACCTTTAAAGTGTAACGAATCGTGTCGTAAACCCAGTTTAGGAATTTGCCATTAATAAATTGGTTTAGAAATTAGGAGATTCATAGGAGAACCGAAGTTCTCTCTCTCTGAAGTTACTGACATATCTCAGAGAGTTGCGAAGCTGAAGTGTAAAAGGGCGGGGCACATAGTCCGAAGAAATGATAGTCCGCGTTGGAGTCCAAGGTGATAGTGTACCGGAAAGCGCAGGTAGGCCGACGACATCAGACGAGTCGCAGGGACCCGCTGGAAACAGGCAGCGCAACTATGACTATCCCCAAGTATTACCAACCTTCTACTACACCCCCCGCCACTACCGCCCTATCCGGCCATACATTTTTGGTTTTCCAAAATAAATAAAATAAAAATTCATCACGAAATAAGATAATAATTATATTATCCTAACGTTAGGTACCTTATATGGTACCTAACGTTTTAGTAGGAGAGCTATACGCGTTTATCAGGCGTAAAAGGTCGCGGTCAGGAAACGCTTACACATCAAGCTTTAGGACGTAGGAATGTAGAGCTCGAGAAATGGCGGACATGAAGAAACTCATGTACGTACATTACGGAAAACGGGAAATACGTGAACATCTATGGGAATCTAAGGAAATATAGTTCTTTTTTATATACCCTTTTTAGCGAGCGAACGAGCAGGGGGTCACCTGATGTTAAGTGATTATCCACCCGTGAACATTTGTAGCACTTGGGGCACCACCAATGCGTTGCCGGCTTTTTAGGAATTTGTTGGTCCGCCCCTTGAATAACCCCATGTTGTAATTTAGTGTGAACACCGTCGCAGGAAGTTGGTTCCACAGTTTCAAAGTATGTGGAATAAAAAAAAGATCTGGCATATCGGATGGTCGAAGTGCTCCAGGCACATAGGTAGTGAGGAGTTTATTTTAAAAACATGATTCTATGTCAATCGGCGTTTTGGATGTCTTCCTGATCGAATCCGGCCACTAACAATATCTCCCGCGCGGATAGCTAATTTCTGCCCTCTCCCTTTCTCATAGTTCAACGGGACTGAAATCCAACATAGCTGGAGAGAGATCAAGTGATGGACCAACGCTTTTTCTGCTTTATGAAACATCTATACTACCAATCTACTGAGAATTTCTTGATAGATTTTTTTGACCCGACCTGAGAATCGAACCCAGAAATTGAAAGGGCATCGTTATCTGTAGTGAAACACGGTAACCACTTATATAATATGTATGTAGGTAATGTAGACTTATTAAACGTAAGTGAATAAGGGCCAGTGGCGTGCACAGATGTACTTACAGGGTAGGCAGATGATACAAAATGGAAAAAATCTTCGGTGCGAATTTAAAAAAAACTTAAGGGTAGGCATTGTACAAATTATAAAAAGTCTACCCTTAAGTTTTTATAACTCGTAATGGCGATTTTCTCCATTTTATATCATTTTTCCGCATTATGCCTACCCTGTGTGCACGCCACTGATAAGGGTCTAATCTAATTCTAAACAAGATTTAAACAGCGTGTTCTAAGATCATCGACTTTTTATCGAGGAAACTTTCTCTACTGAATAAACTTAAAAAAGTCACGTGATCTAAACTTAAAGCTGTCTTGATTAAATAAATAACGTGAATAAGATGTTCCGGTAATGGTTTTAAAGTAAGGGACGGATACCTGACTTGTACCTGAAGATTTTTAATGACTTCCTTATTTGCGTTGATGTTTCGTAAAATTTTCGACGAATTTGTTCTGGGTAACCAACTAGTCATGATATGATTGATGTTCTGTCGTTCCCTTTGACCGGGTCTGTTGGACTATAGGTTCTGTAAAATTAAAGTAAAAAATCAAAGAATTCATTCAATTTCGTCTATAATAATTGGTATAATATAATTAATACTCTACCATCCTCTACCATCTTAGATTGCATCATCACTTATCATCAGTCAAGGACTATCTTGTCATCCAATTAAAAAATATTAAGAAAGTATAAAAGTAAATAATAATAATTGATACCACAGATTGATACAATTTGGTTAATAAAAAATGATGGAGCAATTCTCTGCACTCTACAGTATACAAATAATAATTATTATTACAGACATAATTAATGTGATGTGTTGATTCATGAATTTTTATTTTTCTGTTTATTTTTTCCATCTGCGAAAGTCTTTAGTATGTATAGTTTTGTATAGTTATGAATATTATAAATTATAATCTATGTATAGGTATTATATTAAACTGGAGTGGCCCTATAGAAATCTTTACACCTAAGACATGATATTTTAAGTTTGGATTTTTATTTTAACTACAGTCTTTAATCCTGAAACATTAAGACCAAGAATCAAACTAATTTCGTTTTATAAAATTCAACTCTCAACCAGGTAATGTAAAGGAGAAGAAATTCATTCAATTCTCATTTCGACCATTTTAAAATATGGCGGAAAAACAAAACCCTCCTTCTGATGAAGACGAGTAAAAATACACTACACGGGAATGAACACGAGTCACGAACACAGTGTAATATATTGTGGAAACCGCACACATATAATAATATGCGTATGCTTACGGCCGCTCGCAGAGTGCATATGTCAGCACATACTAACTTATGGGCGACTGTTATTGCTGCTAAAACATAGTCAGCGATAACTGTATGCTCTTCCCTTATATATTCACATTAGTTTTTGCCCGCGACTGCGTACGCATGGAGTAAAGGTGTTAAAAATCCAACGAGAGTAATAAAAAGTAGTGTTGGCGCTTTGATTTAGTCTAAGTATTTGCATATAATTAAACTCGCATAAATTCGTTTTAAACCTTTGTATTGTATTAATTTGGACAAAAACGGTCACAGAGCGTATATGACTGGAATTACGCACAATACGACAATGACAATTTTTGACGTTTTGACGGTTGCGCATGGACCAATATTAGTGTCTTTCAGCAATGCGTATTTTTTATCTATATTTTTGAGTGTCTTAGGGCCGATTTCGCCAATATAAAATACGTCTTTTGGCTTTAAATACAAAAACTATCAAAATATCAAACTCATACTCGAATAAGATTTATTTCACGTCAAATGGACCCTTAAAATGTTGCTTCAATGGGAGAGTATTTTGTATGATTCTGTTCCTATTTATCTGACATCGATTTGTTTGGGAGTTGTGAACCTGAAGAGTGACAAAGGCTACTTTTTATCTCGATAGCGATCGTTAAGTATCAAGAAGAATCACAGAAAACTTTGACGGGGATAATTTAGAAAAGAAATCCTCAAGACGCTGAGGACATGAATGTAAAACAAATCCCAGGCGAATGTTTTAATATTTATAAACTTTCAAAAGTTACGTACTTTTTCTAATTAAAACTTCGTGTCGCTAAACTCCTATAAACTCCGCAGTTCGTAAACAAAGCCGTACAGAATTTCACACAAGCACAACCTTAAAAGCCCCGTGGCTGTGCTAAAATGAAACTTGTTTTCCAGAACTCAATTTAAAAGCACTTACTAGCGATTTGCTTCAGCGCCGTCACGGCCGATCGAATCGTATTCAGCGTTCGACGTCTGAAGTTTTTCTTGAAAGAAAAGGTTTCCATATCTATGCTCACAGACATTTTACTTTAACAGCACCTTTTGTATGCGAGGCCGCGCATATACTAAATGCATATCAGTTTCAGACTGTTCACTCTGAATATCAAGTGTTACTACCTCAGGACATGGAAACGTGTGGAGTCGAAACTTGAAACTAATTGTAGTATCTAATTATATTTTCTTTCTACTAACTTGATCACGCAGTTTTACTTCGAGAATAAAATATTCATTTATCAATATAATCATATTAACTTTAATATTAAATATAAGTTTCTGAATTCAGTTCCTAAAAGAAGGCCTTAAGTAGTATCTTATAAAATTATAAATCCTTAATTAACTATTCGTTCCTTAATAAAGTATATTTTTCAAGGTGGAAAACTTAGAGATATTCAAATTTCAAAATTATTTATTTCATCTAGGCACTTGTGGCTCTTATGACAAGTCGAGAATCTACCACCGGTTCAGAAAGCTGATTTTACTGAGAAGAGCTGGCCAGAAACTCAGCAGTTGGTCTATTCAAAACAAAAATGTTACATTAAGTAGCTTAACTATATTGTGACGCAAAGCAGATTCCTTCCAAGCTACTGAATGTGAAATCACACGATTACAACAATAATTAAGAAATTAAGAGTTTGCAATTAAATAAAAGTTTACAATTTTTCTTTAGGCTCTATTCTGAATTATATTTATTATTTATATTTATATTCCATATAAATAAAATAAATGTAGTTTTAATATCAGCTTCTTTGCTTTTTAATATCTTAGCATATTAGCACTTGATGAATTTAAGGTCTATTTACAACGTTGTCTACAGTGGTGTAAACACGAGATCTATTCTTGTCGAACACCCGTCAGATTCAGGTTCATTAACGTACGACCTCAGCTTGTCTCGCGATCATAACAATGCTGTTCTAATTTTGTTTTACGATTATCCCATACACTCAATCAGCATGGAAATAGTTATAATAGCTATATCAACTAGGCTAAAACTTACACGACGGAAAAGTTGCATGGACCACTGCCCCTAGTAAGAATATGCACATTTCGCCAACGTCGATAGGTTTCGAGTATCGAAACACTACAGCGTCAGAAGTAGCACCTATTAAGGATTAAAAAAAAAACTACTACTTACTAACTACTAATTAGGAAAAAATACTAAACGGATTTAGATGTGGAGTGGAGATAGCTACTTTTTATCCTGGAAAAGTAAAAAGTCCAGCGGGAATCAAAAACCTTAATCCAGACGGACGAAGTATCGAACTTCGTCTAGTAGATCGTAAAAGTTGAAAATTGTAGCGCGGAATGATGTCCTTCTATGTTACTACTGGTAGTAAGACTCGTAGTAACACAGGTAACACAGGTAATGAACGATGTACTGCTCCGCGCTATAATGTTGTACTTACATAGTGATGACATCTTGTATTCACATTCTAGTCAGCTGGGCATAGCTTACAACTTTCTTATAGGGATGATTTGATATTTCTCTATAGTTATACTGTAAACTCAATATAACATTTTTGTTACATTTTGGACAGAAAAATTTGGAAACTTCTCCATTCTAGATTCTCAAATAACTTAACCCATACAATATGAGGTAAATCGTGAACAATGACATCTGCAGGCGATATATTATATGCTTTGGGACCGAAAGGCACAAGTTTACGGGTTAGGAGCGGGTCAGACGCGACGTGACCTTAACCATCTAGTTTTATCGTCGCATTTGGCTTCATACTGCCTTAGTATTATATCACATTCACGTAAATTCTTGAACAACAGTGTGGCTAATTCTATTGTACATAATCTTTAAACTAAACGAAAATGACAGGTATTTTAGTACTATTCTTCCGCATGGAGCATTATAAAAGAGATTTATCTACTCCAGCATCGAAAAGTTCCAATTTCGAATATGACAGCTGAATTGGAATGAACCCTCTTTCAGTTTTTCTTCTCATTTAGATGCAGCTCGTTCTCAAAGAGCTCGTTGTATGGAAGCTGCATTGAAATGGTTATCTTTATAAAATAGAATATAAGCTAAGAGGGTCTGAGTTCTGGAACTTTTGTATCTTTCATATAAATGTATTAAAGTTGGTACCTAACCCACTCTATGGTTAGTACCACTACTCAATATTAATATCAAACCTAAAAAAAAATAATTAAAAAAATAATAATTAAAAACGTCACCCAAGGTCATAATAAAAAAATATTGATTAATATGACTTTTTTAATTGAATTAAAATGATCTTCATTACGATGCAGTTGCATAAATAGCTATTAGACCTCTCAATCTAATTCAATTTAGTGATCGATTGCATACTGGATTTCGGTGCCTATGTACTGGATTAAGTAACTATACCCATGAATATTATTATTTTAGTATTGGTAAAGGCTTTACGTATCATAAGAGCCATAGGTTGTCTTACAAGAAATCACCAAGAAATAAACAATTATGAATTTTTGTAACGTAAAATATTTAAAAACATTGAAGTAGCATTTGCAGTTAGTTTTGAAACAGATGGACTGACCCGATTGCAAATATGCAGATTGCACGCAACTTTATTGCAGTTTACAGAACAGCATCCACGTGATTCAGTCGGAGTAGGTATAGTTCTATATCACGGAAGCAAAAGCTCTAATGATTATTAACCGAAACGATTTTAAACATTCGTGATAAATGACACAATTATTATAAATTAATTTCGGATACATCATTTACCTAACCACGACAAATGTACTCGCAAGTGGGTCAGAAATCAGAATATTCAAATATAAATAATTGATTAATTTACTTATAGCAGAGACTTTGCTGTTTTTTCCGTTTATAAACTTCCGACATGTTCGCGCTCGTCTGTTTGCATACATTTGTTTTAAATGGAGGTGGCATCGAGGTAGCGAGCTAAACCGCGACCGCGAGGTATCGCAGTGAGGCATCTTTGGCATGTTCGTACCCTTAGCGATTTGTATTTATTATACTTATAGAATGCTAACTTTTTGGTAAGAACGTGTAGAGTTTTTCATGGAGGTGACGTCCTAAAAGTTTCGGTCAAAGAATGAATTCGAGTTTTTTTTTAATCGATGACAAGATAGTCCTTGACTGCAATCTCACCTGATGGTAAGTGACGATGCAGTCTAAGATGGTAGCGGGCTAACTTGGAAGGGGTATGTCAGTTTACTCATACCCTCAATAGATTTCTACACGCCATCAATATTTGTAACCCATCATGAGTGAGATGATTATCCGAGATGAGTGGCATTTGTAATTTCATTGTGGGTATTAAGTGTGACCTATTCACAAACTTTTAGTTTACCTACGTGTCCCTTACAGCCTATAGGTATAAGAAAATGAAGGGTTCCATCAAAACGCGTGAAAGGAACATAGCAAAGGAGTTATTTGAATAATTTTGATCGAACGTCACGTACAGGTAAATTCGTTTATATAAGGTCGACCGAATTAGCAATCCGAACATAATCAAAATACTCGTATTAACTGGAAGTTTTATTAATCCCCAGAAATGTGAAAATTTCGTGGCACGTTCCGCTCACACCCGAGCTGTTAGGAATTGTTTATGAAACTTAGTTATAAATACAAAATTTTGTATGTTATTAACAGATTATTTCTCTTTACAAAATGTTTCGAGTTTGCGTAAATGTAAAATTATTTTACGTGCATTTCAAAGGATATTTATTTTTATTTTCTGTCATTATTTCAAAATTTACAAGGGAATCAATAAGCAGAAACTCAAACGTATTTTCCATTGCAACACTTTAAGTTGCAATATTATCCATAGCCTGACTTCGGAACAAAGGGCGTATAAGGTGTCATACTAAGTAAATATTACCACAGGTAATACTTTGTGGTACAGTATTACTGTGTGCTTTCTGAATTGAAAAGGTGACAAAGTTACATAATACATTCACTGAATTCAACAAGTGGAAAAAACACGATAGGCTTCCAACGAAAAAATTGTGTTAGGTATACAATCACCATCCGTTTCGGAAATTTCATTGCTCCCACAGATTGTAAATTGTGGCAACAGGATTCGATAACTTTTGGAATCGAACGATATATAAACTGACTGATAATAAGTTTGTATCTCGATTACTTTGATAAGTTCCGAGTGTCAATAACTCACTAACTAACATTACAATAGAATTGAACTAATCTGCTTTATTCATGTTCTTCTATTAATGGCTACAGCGAGCACACCACGAGGAAGCTTTGTAAATTAAAAGGTACTTTTTTTCTAAACATTCTACTTTAAATCAAGAATGATTACCATTATAATCTGACCTTACAGTGTTTAGTATTTTCAACCGTGGAAATCAGCAAATTTTTACGATGGTACAGTAAGTTATGGTACTAAATTGTGAATCCGTAGCAATAAAATAGTTTGGCAAGATTTCGAAAGTTTATATCTGCGCTAATTTGTTTCCGTCAATAAATCCGAGGGTTGTAATTGGCCAACGATATCTACTATTAATATCTCTGTGTAAATAATAAATTGGGAGACAATCGTACCAATAAAATTAGCAATCATTCTTGGCATGTGTAGAGAATAACTAAGAAAAGACCCTTAAAAATATTCGAAGAACAACAAGAAATGGCGTATTAGAGAAGACAATAGACTATTTGAATGTGCATTACAATTAAATTAGTTTTATTGGAAGAATGAATTAATCAATTTAATATCCAATAATATTTTATAGAATAATAATTTAGCGTCCTTATCGCCTATATTATGGAGAGTTGGGACACAAAATTTGCGAAAGTAGAAGAAAAATGATCTATAGCTTAAAATTAGATCTTTTCAAAATACTCTCTACCAGCGCGCGTACAAAGTTTCACCATTTATTTATTATCAAAACACTATCAAAACATTATTCAGTCCAAATTGGACACCCCCTTTTCTGGCTGCTCGAATACAACTAGAGCATTTTCCGACTTTAAGATTGTTTCCCTCTAATTAATTTCTTGTAGAGATTAAAGCATGTATTTGTCGTTTTACGTACTTAATCATTTCAAATAAAATTTAATCCTGCAACTTAGAGGATTTTATTAAACGCTTTAAAACCTGTATTATTATAATATAGACCTCAAATTTAGAGTAATTTTTTAATGCGAATTCCAACGTGTGTCTAACGTAAAAAAGACAACTCGCAAAACAGCATTAACTGGTAAATGCCTTTTCGCCTGTTCAGCTTTGTTTATTACATTTCAAGTTGTTGAAGTTTTATAACGTATTTTACTCGTACTAGATGAGATTTATAAAGTTTGGAAGGTAATTTTATTAGTTGTTGCTCTCTACATAAGAGAGGTAAATATTATTTAAGTTGATTTAACGTACATTGTACTAATGTCAAAAAATAACCTTAATAATGTGTTTTTTATATATAAATAGCGAGCAAATGGGCAGGCGGTTCACCTGATGTTAAGTGATTACCGCCTCCCATGAACACTTGTAGCACTAGAGGCACCACCAAAGCGTTACCGACTTTTCAGGAATTTGTTGGTCCGCCCCAACCCCATGTTATAATTAAGTGAGAACATCGTCGAAGGGAGTTGATCCTACAGTTTGGTAATACGTGGAAAAAAATATTAATATTTCAGTTCTAATGTGTAACATTAAAACGTTTTGTTCAGACTTCAGTTGTACAGGACCGTAGTTAATGCATTTTATGATGTGCAAAAAGGTCAGTGTATGTTTTAGCACTTCTCAAAATAGAAAAATAATAAAAGAGGCGATAAAACTTACTTAAAACAATTTTAACTGTCGTCCGCGTACAACTCCAAATGTAATGGAAAAACTGGACGAAACGTTCTCTGAAAGAAATCTTCTCCGGGATCAACTCAGAATCAACAAATCTAACTCTTTTCTTTACTGTCTTTCCTTTGTCTTTTTTCTCGAACCTTTTACTCTTCGCTAAACTAGATTTTTGTGTTTTCACTTCGTTCGGTAGATCGTTTATTTGTTGTAGTACTTTGTCACTCACTAAGTTTATTGCTATGACACTATCAAATTTCTGTTTTGTATTGGCTACATTTTTGACCATTTGTTTACCTTCGACATTTAACGGCCTAGTTTCAACACTTTGTTTTTGTTTATTGTTTTCAAACGCCGTGATTGAATTGCGATCTCACTATGCGACCGGATTAATAATCACTATGTCTTTGCACGTACACAACATAAAGCGGTACTGAGTGGTTTTCTACTGTGACGCCAATAATTTGCAACTCGACGACGCGTCTAGCCGACTCTTGGCGTTGTTTCAATTCTCGACTTTTAGGGCGCACTTAAATATGAACCAAATGAAGATATTCATAACAGATTAATCAGAATGTATGACAACACTTCCGTAGGTTAATTAATTTAAGATGGGACAAACAATAATTGAACCACCAATTGGAAGAAGGGAATAAAGGCCATTTTTTGCGAAATCGACTTATACCCATTTTCGTGTACCTAAGACATAGCCCTACTCTGCGAGTAGAAAAATATAACTATATCACTCTTATTTCATACAGTTTTGTGCGATCAAAGAAACTGTTAGTTGGAAGAAAGAAATAAATCCGGCTTTTATTCCCTTCTTCCAACTGATACACTTATGGCCCTAGTGTTAATTTATGATTTGACTGTTTAATTCAGATAAAAATAAATACAAATGAATTTAGTCACCATTGTTTTAAGTTATATTTGAGATATACGTGCAATTTAGAGATTAATTAGTTAATCATTTCGTATTTTCTCAAATAAAACTAGTGATAGTAGTTGTACCGATTCGTTTGATGAGAAGGTTCAAGATGAAACTCCAAAAAAGAAAAGAAGAGGTGTTAAAAATACTCATCAACACAAAAAAGAAATGCAAAAGTCATCAGATAAGATAATCGCTCTCAATATCTCACAATACAGAAGTTTTGAGTACAGCTCAAGCCAAAAAGTTTACTTGACATGTTCTAAGTTTATAAATGGGTAAACTAAAGAGATTTTTATGAGTTTTATGCTTCAGAAAGTATCTGTGAACCCAGCACTACCATTAATTAAGGCATATATGCATTTAAAATACCAATAAATGAGACAAAAAAAATGACATACGTAAAATAACTCAATACATTCTTGACGAATTTAAAAAAAATTTATGATATTAAGGTTTTGCCTACTACAACATCCGAAACTGCTGAAATCGATGAAGAATAGAATAACGTCACTTAGCACTTTCAGTATTCCAAATAAATAAATATATTTTCTCATTATTTTGACTTTTTTCGTGCCAGTACTTAATCAATTGGAAGAAAGAAATAAATCCAAGAAATTTAAATGTGTATATCTTAGTTAATATTAACATCGTCTAATCTATCAGTAAATAATCATAATTAATATTACCTTCATTTCATTCATACATCATAAGAGGCTATGTACCGAAAATTAAAAGTTAAACAGTTTTTTTCGATTATCTCCGTTCCTAGTTATTGGATTTATTTCCTTCTTCCAATTGGTGGTTCAATTATGATTGTAACAAAGTATTCGCGTAGGTGAAATGTTGAGTGATCCTTAAATTACTTTTTATGACAAGATAGCGAAATCACCTGATGGTAAGTTATGATGCAGTAAAAAATGGTAGCGGAACTACATAGAATTGGTGTACCAAAGGGTACACCCATTCTATGTTGTTCCGCTACCATACCGCATCATACCATGGGTAAATATACCCATATTCGGTATCTGCACTGAACCCTGAATCGCATGTCTTTGATGGTAGGGCGGTAACTAGCCATGATAAAAACCTCCCAGAAAATCAGGACAGAGACAATTTACAAATAATTCCAAATTACCGTTGCTGGGAATCAAATCCAACACTTCCCACTTATAAGACCAAAGCTCGTACCAATGCACCAGGATGTTTGTCAATCAGACTTCAATCATATACCTAAAACATTTCAATCTAATAAAAGTTTAAAAATTGTAACCCGACTACAAAAAATTTGATTTATAACACATGCCATTTTTTACTTAACAGGTCAATGTCATTTAAGTCGATGTTACCCGGAAATAATAACAAATCGATTAACACTTCATTCATCAAAATCGGCTCAGTAGTTTATGCGCTTCGGTATGGAACATACAAACAAACTTACATACTAACATAGAAAGACTGCTGAAATAACCACCCTTCCTATTGGATTTGGCGTTATAGGTTAAAAAGGAATATTTCCAACCTTATGTGACTCACGTATCTACTAATACTTTTATTACAGTCGAGTGCGGGAATGGAAATGCCCTAATATTTTTATCAAATGCTATCATACTCTTAAATCTCTCGCCCTTATACCCCTAATAAAATAGTCTATAACAATGGAAATTATGACGCCATATAACGCGATATGGGTGCGACCTGAGCTTACTGCAAAATTTACTATTTTTCGGTCATTATGGCAGCTCACTCGGGAAAATTTAGTAAGGCTTTGTGAATATGCGTATGAAATATGTGGGTGTAAAATGTTGATGAAATTTTTTATATCATAGACATACATCATAATATAAGTACCTGCATAACATCACACAAAAATTATGAAGGCGAAAGTTTGTATGTGTGTGTATGTTTATTATTCTTTCACTCAAAAACTACTGGATGGATTTGGCTGTTTGAAATGTAGATAGATTATATCCTGGATTACTTTTTATTCCGGAGAGTTCCCGCAAGAATCAGAAAATCTTAATCCACACGGACGAAGTCGCAGGCATCAGCTAGTTATATATTGGAAAGTGTGTTTGGTTGTTTGTTGGTTTATTCACGGAGCAAAAAATTCTTTACTCGACTACGGCAAATCCAAATGCAAGGGTTATGCTTTAAGCAGTCTATGTATGTATTTGAGTTTTCAGTTACGTATATTACGCCATAGCGTCTAAACTACTGAATCGATTTTGATCAATCAAGTGTCAATTAATTCATTTATATGACCCGGATGACATAGATTTTAAAGGAAATTACCTCGATTTCTGTAGTTGGTGTACAGTTTTTAAGCTTTTTTCTTATTTAAATGACGGTTTCATTCCAATATCTTGTTTTATTTTCAGTTTCAAAACACTCGAATCAATTTCAATTAATTTTCCGACAGGTATTGAAAGAGATCCATCGAGTTTCGGAATATTCATGTCCGAATTTATGAAAACGCAACGTGAATTCGTTTGAAAAAATTAAATCACTGTCAAATTGCTTACTTCTATAGTAAGAAATTGTTTGAAAATACGCAGGTATTATTTTTGAAATTAAGTGAGGGTCAAATGTTGTTGATCTAACTTGCAAAAAGTAAAATGAATAAAAACACGGGCTGGGCAACGCTGGGCCAAAGGAGGTTAAGGAATAAAAGCGCCGAAAAAATAAATATTAAATTGAAAAACTTCTTTCTTTTTTTTTTTTGGAAATTTTTATTATTCAATGACAAAGCAACTCTTGATTGCGATTTCAGATGGTTGGTAACGGGCTAACTAAAAAGGCGTATGGCAGTCTAAATTACTGATCCTTATTTATTTATTTAAAGTATATAATAGTAAAATGATGCGAGAACAGATTGGTACGATAATTCGGCAGAAGTATAAAATGTGATGCAGTGATTACCGCCCTCCTCGTACATTATTAACAAAGACACAGTGAAGACATGACATGACATGACAGACAAGTTACCCTATACGCCATTATGCTGGAAGGCTAAATCACTTGGCAACACGTCGTCACGTCGTTGACGGAAGTAGATCCGTCTAGATCAGACCCATCAGACCAGACCAGAGACATAAATTATAAATTTCCAAAATTATCTCCTCAATAAAACTTTAAGATTACTTAAGATTTAAATCAAATACAGTTTCTACTACTTCTATTTTTAATGGGTGTCTCCTTTCATGGAGAGGGATTTTGGCGTGCTTATTTTTAATTTTTATTTTATTTAAAAATTTTGTCATTTATAGTCATTTGATTCCAATTTTCAATTTTTATCAATTATTATTTTTAACTAATTTTGAATCATTATTAGGTGTGGTCATTCTTCGAAGCTCGGAGTACGAAATAGCAGAATACTACTACTTCTATTACCACCTAATCACAAAAGTGAAGCTAAATAAAATTGTTTAAAAAATAAAAGATTTCATTTTGCCGTCATCGTTATAGCACACTTCAAAGTTGAACAGACATATTGTTACGCTTTTAAAATTATGAAACTTTTATTAACAGCTCTCTTAACTCCAATGAAAAGTGCCCCGGACAACTTTTTCCCGTTTGAATATTTTTGTCGCTCTAGTATAAAAGAACTTGTGAAATGCTCAAAGTTGACTGCCTTGCTTTGTAGGCATTTCAAAGCAAATAAGCTAAAATTATATTCAGTCTAGGAGTTGAAAAAAAAAACTTGACAATAGTTGTTGCTTTGTGCAAAATATTTTCAGACTTCTTTCGCGCTGAGATAGTTATGATGTTTTAATTACAATTTCCCTGTTAAGTTTCTACGTATAATCTATTTTTTAATACCTAATTGGATTCTTTTGATTGAAAAAAGGAGTTATCTGTATGATTATTGAAATTCTGGAAATTAATTATAAAAGTACATATTCAACATATTAAATTATATTGTAATAGCTTGATTAATGTTTGTAATAATACAACAATTATTATTATTTAAGTAACAAGTTGCACACAATTGCATGGTAGAATATGTAAGGGAAATTACTATTTTAAGACCTTTTTTTTTTTAACGCTGGGAAATGCTTTTAGGCATCCCTCTCGGAAAGCACCTGTACTCATGTTCCTGCAAATATCCCGGGTTGGAAACCCCAGCGTGCGCAACAACCTTCAGGACTTACTCATAACTTGTATCAACGGTGTAGGAAAATATCGTGAGAGCACATATTATTGGAGAGCACCCGCATGCCTGATGCCGAGATCTACAGGGTGTGCTCTAACTTTGCTCAGACTTAAGATAGGGTTGAAAAGAGATCAAAGTATGCTCTGATATAAATCTGTCTCATTTTAACTCTGTTTTGAGTCTGAGCATCCAGCTACCCACAAGGTAGTGTAATAAGTTATTACTTGTAATATTATGTAGCTATACATTAGTATTGTAATATTTTGTTATGAAAAGAGCAACTGCTGGGTTTCTTGCCGGCTCTTCTCAGCATTCCGAACCGGTGGTAGAGTTATGACGTGTCATAAGAGCTACAGGTTGGCCTACATTAAATAAATAATTTTGAATTTGAGCAGAGTGAGAGTGCAGTCTATAGATTTTAGTCCCGTTATGTTCTCAATGGTGTGCAGTGTAATCTGTAAATCCGCACTAAGCCACCGTGATGGACCATTGTCCATTGTCCATTGACCCTAAACTCATCCTCATTCTGAAAGGCGACCCGTGTTGGCGATGGGTTGAGTAGATACCCGTGACTTCGTCCGTTTTTATTTGGGTTTAGTAAAATCCCATGGGAACTATTTGGTTTCCCGGGATAAAAAGTTAAAGTATTTTGTCTGTCTCAGGAATGCAAGTTATCTTTATGCCTTTCCCCTAGATCGGTTTAACAGTTAGATGATATTGTCTAGAAGACAGTATAAGAATGTAATAAAGGGTAGTGTAAGAGACGCTAAGCTTGGTATAAAATTGTTACTATTTTTATTATTACGTTTAGGAATTAGCATAGGTCTTGTACCCCGTCGTAAGCAGTGTATGAAAATAGACAAAAACTAATTTTCATCAGCTGGATTTCACTAAAAGTAACTACTCGTATATTCTGCTTTCTCTTGGGAATGGCATGACCAAGTTATTTAAAACTTAGTGGAAAATAAAATAGAAAGCATAAAATTTCTCTTATGAACTTTAATTGAAATATTCTTAGCGAGTTAAATCGAAGTTTGGGGAGATTTTAATAATAATAATTATTTTAATAATAATAATTATGAATTACTATTATGCTCATAACGTCATCGTAACTACATAATATTAAAGTTGTTTAAAAATGTTTTTCAATACATTTTGTTAATTATTATTAATATACGTGCCGATTTTCATAAAAAGAATATAAATATCTAAGGCACAATTAATTTTGTATCTACATTACATTAATTTTGTATTATTAACCACATTAATTTGTATATCAGAATCCATACGGCGTAAAAAAATAAAGTAACAACATTCACTAGCGACATGACTGTCGATGGCTGGATTCGTAAAAGCGTACCTTATTCATTAATGAAGTAGAAAATGAGAATGAATGAATATAATGTATTAATATATTGTACACCACACACATGTGAGAATGCGAGTAGATATTGAAATGATTTAACTAATTAAGGCACTGTAAGTTCATGAAATCGGTAAAAGATAAAAGGAGATTTATAGAACAGTAAATGTATCTAGCCGTGCCACGGTCATTTTATCTGTAAAAAATAAAAGTTGTGACATTTGAAGACACAGAAAAAAACTTCAAACGTACCTCTTTACAATTTTTAAATCAATTTTCGTCTTTTTGTAAATTATAACTCTCACTAAAATTATACCGCAAAATTTAAAAATCGTTTTTTTTTATTTTTAAAACATAAAATATTTTTTTTTTTTTTCATTTTTAAGAGATAAGTACATTTCTTCAGTTTCACCGCCCGCCCATACCGCGGTAGTGTCGATAAAAACATTAGAGTCCCTACGGACTATCGCTTTTGTCTGGCGCGTTCTGTCGTATAACAGTATTAGGTACACGTATTATTTTGTACCCGGTGCGACGCGGGTCACGGCGGGTGTGAGGGGTGAGGAGAGCAAAACTCTCGATTAGATTTCGTGATCTGACAGCACCTTAAGGGTAAAAACATGCTAAAGATACCTCACTGCGATATCTCGCGGTCGCGGTTTAGCTCGCTACCTCGATGTCACCTCCATGTAAAACAAATGTCGAAGGATACCTCAATGTCGAAGATACATCGCGGTACAGCGAGGTATCTTCGACATGTTCGTGCTCGTCTGTTTGCATACATTTGTTTTAAATGGAGGTGACATCGAGGTAGCGAGCTAAACCGCGACCGCGAGGTATCGCAGTGAGGCATCTTCGGCATGTTTTTACCCTTGATGAAATAGTAATTACTTATTAAAGAGAAAATGGTATTACCTAGAGCGAACTTGACCCCGGTCCACGCGGTGCGGACATAGTGGAAGAGTCGGCGGTAGAGCGGTCGGGGGCGGCGGCGCCGCACGGGCGCCTCCGCGTCGGGCGCGGGCGGCGACTCCGCCTCGCCCGCACCCGCTCGGCCCTCCACCGACTCCGTGGCGTTGCGCACCCAGCTTTACACGAAGCGCACCGCGCTACTGAAACCGCACCGCTACTGCGCACCGCGCGCGCACTGTTCGCACCTCGCCACCGACCATTTCACACTTGCATGTATTTTAGTGTACGGTAATTATTTTTCTTGAGTATTTTCGTTAGTTACATCTTATTTTCCTTATAACCATTTAGAGATGGAAATGTGCTAGATGTTAACACTTATTTTTTTTTAAGACACTATTTAACTATTGTACAAATTATACAGTAGGTAATACTACCACTAAGTTATTAAGTTACTTTTACAGAATATTTAAATTAATCACTTTATTTCAAGTTCACTCATTAGTTAGTGAAAGATGAAAGCGCACTCTTGATTTATTAGAATTTTTTAATGAAGCATGCGCCAAGCGTTAGGTTATTTGCAGCCGGGAATCTGTGGACAAAGAAAATTCGCGAGTTAGTTTTGTTAGTGATGAAAAAAATTTCTGAAAAAATATTTTTATGCATGTTATACGGCGCAGTTACAATAAAAAGTGTATTCATTTCATTTATTTTTTCATTTACCTAACCGTTATTTTGGATTGCACAATTTATATTATTTCACTATTTCAGAATGTCAATAGGTAAGTACCGACCTGTACCGATTCATATTGTTCACGTGGATTTAAGTCTTTTTAAAAATCCCGTGGTAGTAAAAGCCTTTTTATTTTCAGGATAAATCCTTTTCCAGGATGCAAGCACCTATCTCTGCTCTATTGAGCGGATGAGCTGTAAAAATACCTAATAAAACTTTACTTTCACATTTGTAGTAGGTATCTAGGTAAAATTTTTTTCGAATTCTACCACACCCTACTTACAGAGAAGCCTCTAAAAGGGTAAGACAAGTTATCTAGAATTGCTTGATAAAGTATTGCTTGGTAAAGGGAAATACGATTCAAATCCGACATTGACGAGCCGCGTACTATACGACACTTTTTGGGTCCTGAATTAAGCTGCTTATCCTTTGGAGTAGAGAGGAGCGAAGTGGAGTGGAGATCTACGCTTCGAATAAACAAATATTATTATTCAGAGGTGATGTGATAAAATTATCACATTATCTATATATGTATATAAAATTCAAAGTCCTGACTGACTGACTGACTGACTGAGATATCAACGCACAGCCTGAACTACTGAAGTGAGAAATTTGAAATTTTTACAGTTGGTTCCTTTTATGACGTAGGCGCACAATAAGAAAGGATTTTTGAAAATTCAACCCCTAAGGGGGTAAAATAGGGGTTTGAAAAATCGAACTTAACGTGAGCAAAGCCGCGAGCAAAAGCTAGTCTATCAATAATCTGATGGAAATACACACGTCTTGCTTCAGTGACCAGTATAGCTAACATGCACGCCACGAGAAAATTTTGTCTCGATTTGCTCGTGACATCTCTTAGAAACTCACGAGTAAATAGGTAGACAAAATTTTCTCGTGGCATGCTAGCTCTATAGACTACCTTCACCAGTCACGCTCCGATATACCGAGGGCACCCGATACAAACGAAGTTTGCTTCTATTTGAATATCAACAAACAAATAGATCAACAGTTAAAGTTGCGGACTGAAAACTGAAAGGTCGAAGGTTTGACCCCCACCCGTTTCACTATTGTCGTCCACTCTTAGCACAAGCTTTTCGCTGATTTGGAGGGGAGAGGAGAATAAAGTTAAGTTCAGCTTGGCTAATATTCTTTTTAAAAAACAAAAAAATAACTACCGGCGAGAACATTTTTATTTTTTACCGACTTCTAATAAGTTGTAGTAAAATAATCGAAATTATCTACGACTAAAATTAAAACGATCAAACTTAGATAGTTTGAGGTAAGTAGCAGAAATGCTCTAGGTATATTATGTTTATGTGCTAGGCCGCATTACGGCTGAACCGCCGCGGTTTTTAAACGTGTGATTTTGTGAGTCAAGCAAACGAATACAAACGGCCTCACTTGCGGTTTTTTCCCGCGACTGATTTTAAAACCGTGGAATGTTATAAAATGCTCGCGGGTAAAAACCGTGCTATAATTTGTAATCCATAGAACTTACTTAGCGCGCACGCACTATCGCGTTAACCGCGGGCGGTTTTTGCCAGTATTCGGCAGACCGCCGTGAAGAGTGGTTGTATGGTCACGCTATTGTAACTATGTCGTCGACCGAGTCAGAGTCTGTTTCACACGATCCACAATATGAAAGTTTATCCCAAAAAATCATAGTGGAAATCGGAAGCAATTTCGCGGTTTTTAATCGTAGTGTGTGATTCTCGGGCGGTTTTGCGGTTATAGCGGCTAACCGCTCGCTGGAAAAAACCGTAGTGCGGCCTCTACCTATCTCGTACATATCATAGAATATTGTACTCCGATGACATAAGAAAAATCGTGAAAGCAATGTGGATTAATGCTTGGGAGTCGCTAGCGGCGTAGCGACGACCAATCCTTAATCTATGGTCTCATTTAATTCAAAACTCTTCAATGTACACTTTGTGAATAAAGCGATGTAGTGAGTTCGTCTGTTGTTTGCGTCGGATTTGCATTAGAATTGGATTTTAGCGGGCGTATGTAAATCAATGGCACGTACAGAGTACACTTGCTGGGAAAAACGTTCCTCGTGACTTTTGCTAGAAACATTGTAAGGGCTTTTACGCACTGCATCTGATCCGAATCCGATACAATCTAGAAAATTTGGATGGAATCCGATTTGGATCTAATCCGGACTTCGATTTTACACTGCATCCGTTTCGATGGATTCGGATCGGACGCAGTATGCAAGAGTCCATACAGTTAGCGAGATATTGAAATAGTAAAGATGTACAACTTTAATGTATTGAAGGTAATTTGATAAAATCGATATTTGACTTTGTTGACGACTTAGGCGCCGGTCTGGCGCCGCGCCGTGAGTATAAATACAGCGGGTTGGACGTTATTAATTCAGTCTCTTCCATAGACTCATGCGGCTATTGGATGCTTACGCGTCTAGGTCGTTGTATTTGATTGTGGGATTGTGATAGCAATCGCACCTTAATCGAATAAATATTGCCCTGAGTTTTAGATGAGTGTAATTGATTAAATAGTACTTGGATATGTTTGATAATTACCCTCACGTTCAGATGGTGGTTTGTCTGACGTGTTGTGGTTAAATTGATTAGGTGTGATGACAGGGGCCGTTATAAGGGGATGGTGGAGATGGCTTTGGGTAGGGCTTTAGCGGTTTTTTAGTTGTCAATACAAGTAGGATTATGGTTAACTCGATGATGCTCGCGACTTGGTCGGCGAGGATTAAGGTTTTTTTGATTGAGGGAACTCTAATTTAAGCGTCACTTAACCTACCATAAGTAATCCTTAAAAGTTAGGGAATGTTGATGAAAACGGGCATTAGAGCCTTGACTAAAACATGCTTTGATTTTTTAGTCGGGTAATAACTAGCATACGTCTATTTATCTACTCTACATGTCTTTATAAAAATCACTGCTGTTAAAATTCGCCCCGCTAAGATACTCCCGCAGTTTTATTTTCCTGGGACAATGGCCGCCCAGAGTGCCATACAAACTTGTACAACTTTATACGGATGATGACTTCACGCGACTTTAGACGTTAAGTCCATAGAGTGAACTCATTTTTATGGCGTAGAATGGTTTGCAGGTTATAAATTAGAACATGCGTCACTGTCACCGTGGTGAGGCGGTAACGAAAGAACGCTTATGTAAGGCTCTTAACACATCTCAACATCAAAACCACATCAGCGAATCGCTGAAACTCTGTCAATTGTCTCTTGTATGTCACGCGAAATAGAAGTGAAATTGCCTGTTGTAACGCAGGGGTTTGAATTGCCGTAATCGCTTGGGAAAGAGTAAGGCTCATGCCTTACTCTTTCCCAAGCGATTACGGCACTGTTCTCAGACGCTAGTCATAACTACGAGTATCTCCAAGAGTGGGTTAATTTGGAAGGGATTTTGCAGTGTAAATCGATTTCTGCACTCCATCGTAATGGAACACTAAAGCACTTGGCGATATGTATTTGGCGGTATGGTTATAATAATTATAACCCTACCGTCAAAAGCTGCGGCCAAAGCCTCTCACCAGACCAGATAACATACAAGTCGGAAATTATAAATTCCTAAATTGCCCCTGCCTACAATTGAACCTGAGAATGCCCACTTATAAGACCACAACGTTTACCATTGTGCCAGGGAGGTATACTTGTTTGAGCTCAGCTGTAGTATTCTCTAAAATTGATTAGGTACGTCAGTGTACTCGCGATGACCTTTGGTTGGCTGGTGCTGTCCCGCTATTGGTTAAAATATATAGATGCAACAAAAATACAATAAATTCAGCCAAATAGAGGTCATTGCAATATGTTACACTGATGTAATCTATCTTAGAGAATACCCCAGTTGGCGTCACAATAAACTTAAATAAAACAGACATTTTCACTACTATCACTGAACGGACAAATCTCGCTTGAATTTCAGCGTTTTCGCCAATTTATTCCACGGTGGAGGTCTGACACAGGCCTAATAATCCGTAAAACGAACGTTTGATGACCGGATTTCTGTAGAAAATGTATAGGAGATCTTTACTTGAGTAGCGAATGGCGAGGGACAATGGCGTTATCTTAATGGATGACTATGATCAAACTTAGCTGCGAATTCAAAGAATTAAGGAAGTGTTCGCAAGATTCTGACTGAAGTCGTTAAGAAATTACTGCGTAAATATTTTGCCCGGAATTCTTAATGAACGAACGATTAATTTTGTAAAGTATCTAGCTGATCCTCTTCTCAATTTATTGCTGTTTTGATGAATTTGATAACGTTTTCTTCTTAAAAATGCAGTAGATTTTCATGCGGTTTTCATTATTATTTAGAGAATTTCTTTCGAAAGGTTGTATAATACTTTTTTATTTTATTTAGGGAAAGTTTGGAATCAGCGATTGTTGTACCTTATCAAGTCAAGTAGATACATATTTTCAGTTGCTTACATTGCTAGCTTAACCTGATGATACAAATAATTACAATACGCTATGTTTCGAGTTCCTTCTTAAAACAAAAGATTCACATTATTCTAACCAATTTTGAGGACATTTAGCAGAGAGATAGCTTTTTACATTCCGGAGACAGGCATAGGACACATTTTATTCCAGGAAATCAAAGCGTATTATACGCCATTTTTAAAAATGTAGACACCATAATACAAGAACAGTAGAAGTAGGAGCAAGAAGCGCCAAGAAGCGTCAAAGATTCCAGAAAAACATTTCGTCAACTTTATAAAAAAAAAAAACAAAATACGTAAAGAAAAATTAAACCTCAGTTCATTTTCCCTCTGAGTTGATTACAGAAACTAAAACAATCAACGGCAATGTTAAAAGAGCCGGGGGACCGGGCGAGCACTTAAAAGATTACGCGCAAATCCGAGTTTTCAATAAAAGAAAATAAAAGGTAAACCCCCGTAACTGTCTCACTGTGGACTGGGATACCGGCAAGAAGGTTACAATGACCTAAATCTAGGAAATCTCGTAGAGTGAAATGTTCTTTCGCTTCTTATCGATCGTTACATATTCTTTTTAGAGGTTAGCTACTTAACAGATATTCTTTTAAGATCTTATTTACTCAAAGGTTCCAAATAAGTAAATAAAATAAAGTTGAATTTTTGTATTTTAGAGTCTTCTACAAATACAGCTTAGTTCTTTACAGCGATCTAGCTGCGCAGCTGCAGTTTACATGTAATGGGTATAGCTTATATTAAATCCATCTCCATCTGTTTTTCCATGACGTCTCGCCGAAACGGTAAATCTTATTTTTCCATGGCTTTAACCTCCCACCGGACTAGACCAGAAATTATAAACTCTCAAACTGCCTTTGTCGAGAACCAAAAAATGGGAACTTTTAAGACCACATCACTCTCGAATGCACCAGGGGAATCATTCCAAAGTAAAAAGTAAGATTAAATTAATATAGTAAAGTACGATATTATTTTGAGGAAAGTGACTGGGTATGCTAGTCATCTAATGATGGTCGATATATCTTCTTTCTTTGAATACCTTCCGGCTTTTGAAATAAATGACGCGGAAGGATTTTTAGGAGACCATATTTGTGTATTTTCTTTTATACACCTAATGTAAAGGCAATGTTAGTATTTTACCTATTTACTTTTATTTTTTATGTACATAATATAAAGAATCACAAGAAAAAATATTAGAAGAAGTGGACATAGGTGAAGCTTATCTCTAAAAAAAAAGAAATTTCTTCTAGCTTCCATTGAAAGTCAGTAAGGTGAAATTATAGTGTGGTCATAAATGTACATCACTACATATACTATGATACCTACTATATAACATAAAATACTATATAATATAGTATCATTTTAGCTGATCAATAAATCCAAACTAGATGATGCCCACTACTTCGTCTGTCTGAAAAAAACCATCAACAAACTTAACCACCTTTTTCCATCTTGTTAGGGAATGGAATAGAAAAAAATTGGAATGGATTTTAAAACCACCTAAGTGCGCTCGAAGGTACTCAAGGGATATTTCCTCTCTGTAGGTCCCGGTGGTTGTATGTCAGTCAACCACATTACTGTTTTATAGCTACCTCTTATATTATGATAAAGAAAATGTAGGGCACGAGTAAGCGAGAATACTACCTTAAGTAATGTTACCACATTGCAAACATTAATAAACTTTTGCGTTACTTCTATACCTATGCATATTATACTGTTAAAAAGTCTATCGGTAGACGCATTGGCTCAAGATTTTGGACTCACTTCTTCTTCTTCTTTATCAACTAATATAACGCTGGATATAAGTCTCCTGCATGGACCTCCACAAGCCTCGATCTTGCGCCGCCTGAATCCGGGGGCTCCCTGCGACTCGTTTGATGTCGTCTGTCCACCTAGTGGGGGGTCTGCCAACACTGCGCTTCCCGGTGCGGGGTCGCCACTCCAGGACCTTGGGACCCCATCGACCATCAGCTCTTCGAACTATGTGCCCCGCCCATTTCCACTTCAGTTTCGCCACTCGCAGAGCTATGTCGGTGACTTTGGTTCTCCTACGGATCTCCTCATTTCTGATTTGATCTCGCAGGGATACTCCGAGCATAGCTCTCTCCATCGCCCGCTGAGTGATCCTGAGCCTTTGGACTCACGCTGACACTAAATTATAAAAAATAAACAATTATCCAACCAAACACTTAAAAGTTTAGGATAATCCAAAACTTTCAATAAACGAAAACAAGAGTTAGAACACATAATCATCTCCCTGCGGCTTGGAATTCTCACGAAAAAAAGCAACTCTGACCTACATAATAGTTACACAACTGAAACAGCTTGAACAATGGTGCTAACTATTCCAGTGAAAATTACATCGCCTGTTGAACGTAGGATAGAATGAACGAAGATCGGAATATTCCAACAACATGACTGTCTTTTCTTCTCTTCTTTATTGACCGATAGACAACACAACTGAACAAAGAGACCTAGGTCTCTTGCATGGACTTGCACAAGGCTCGGTCTTGCGCTGCCTGTATCCAGCGTCTCCTTGCAACTAGACTGATGTTTGGGTCCACCTACCTACAGGCCAGGCACAGGTCTCCTCTAGAAAGAGAAGGGCTTGCTGGCCAAGTGTAGATTAGCTGACTTCATATACCTTTGAGAACATTATACAGAACTGGAATAGGACCCCGGACATCCTGATATGGAATCTGAAGGTTCCGCCGCCAGACTGTCATGGCTTTTTAATCTTGTATGGACCTAACTAAAATAAACTTCAAAATAACTTTAACATTTTTCCGGAACTAACAAAAAATAAGAATTTTTAGCTACGTTGCGCTCGTGAACAGTGCATAGTTTGCTCTTACGGGCCCATGCAAACATTTTGCAAAGTTTTATTTACAGCAAACTAATAAAACTATTTCAGGTTCCATCCGAACTTTGCTGTGTGATGAACTGCTCTTGTTTTTAGATCATGCATCATGTAGTAATATCATAAAGTTAGTTTATCATCACCACGAAGTTAGTAAGTCATTATTATTTTTGAAATATAAGTTTATCATTTAACGTTGACGGAGAGCTACACAATTTATCCATTTTTTATATGACTTTTTCAAAAACTTTAATGTTTAGGGACTGGCTTATGTGACTTTGTCTGCGTGAAGTTAGGTTTTGAAAAATCCCGTAAGAGCCCTTTGCTTTTACAAACTTTTATTTAGTTTTTTTGGGATAAAATATGGTCTATGTGTCAATTCACAGTATAAACTAGAAGCATTTCTAATTTCTGCCAAATATACAAACAAGTAGTAGGTATAAGGGTATTATCGAAAGCTAAAAAGTTTATAAGTCTGATTTTTAATTCGGTGGAATTCTGACAGCTGTCATTTTGTAAATAGAGCGAGTTGTTTGTATGGAAAACAGTATTACCACCTGTAGTTCGATTTTACCCCGAACTATCTGTCAGGCATTTGTCATATTATATCTATGTGCGGGAATTGATTTTTATTTTTATACGTTTTTTATTATCTTTTTTGTGGGATATTTTTAATCTCTGGTAACATTAAGATACGTCAGAATTCCACGCAATTAAAAATCAGACTATAGAGTTATTTTGCTATAATCCACCAACAGAAAAATCTGTATGGTCAAACATGCAGTTAAAAACTAAGCACCGCCTACCTTCCCAACCAAGCAAAAAAGCTAAGTTCCCAAGCAAGCAACGCCACCACCACTCACATGCCAGTGCGTATTAGAGAGTAGTATAAAAGTTTTGTGTGACTGCCACCTTGAAGGATATAGCCAGGTAGTTCATACAAGTATTTTATACTACTCTCTTTATTTTATTATAGCAAAATAACTCCCTTTCCTTGCTTAATCATGAACTTCAGCAAAATAACGCCTGATTCTATCCAATATTATCGAAAGCTTTAAGCATAACGAAAGTAAGCTTTCGACATTAATGTCATTTCCCGTCAAACTTTCCATCGCATAAAAATTCTTTTCAAAAAACCGACTTCAGACGCCACTATAAAGTATAAAAATAATTTTATTTTGTACACGTTTGTTGAAGTCGGGCGGCTTAAATAGAAACGATGAAACTGATACGCGATGCTCACCCGATTTCAATAAGCGTGTCTCTTATATGTCACCATAAGGTAAGCGTCGCGCATCGATTTCATCGTTTCTAGTTAAGCCCGACTTCAACAAACGTGTACAAAATAAAATTATTTTTATACTTTATAGTGGCGTCTGAAGTCGGTTTTTTGAAAAGAATTTTTATTTTAAGCTTTTTAGTGTAGCTTGTTCCTGCTCTCTTTCTCCCCTCTCTCCAACACTACGGTACTAAAGTAGTCTATACTTGGTACCTACAGTACCTACTATTAACAACACACAATTTCTAAAGAGCTAGGACCAGGAGGTCCATGATGTAGTCCATGCTTGGTACCAACAATATCAATTCGAAAGCGACAGTTCGTAATCCCTCCAACCCTGCAGCATCAGGATTGAGGAGCTAGAACCTTGAATTTTATATGTAGTATATGCTTGGTACCAACAATATCAATTCGTAAGCGACAGTTCCTAAATCCTCACAGATTAGGTAGGCAGTACCCCTGCAGCATCGTATGGAAGAGCTAGGACCTTGAGCTCCACGATGTAGCCTATGCTTAATACTAACAATATCAATTCGCAAGCGAAAGTCCCTAAATCCTCACAGTTTAGGTAGGCAGTACCCTGCAGCATCAGGAGTGAAGAGTTAGGACCTTGAGCTCCACGATGTAGACAATGCTTAATACTAACAATATCAATTCGCAAGCGAAAGTTCCTAAATTCTCACAGTTTAGGTGGGCAGTACCCTGCAGCATCAGGATTGAAGAGCTAGGACCTTGAGCTCTACGATGTAGGCTATGCTTAATACCAATAATATCAATTCGCAAGCGAAAGTTCCTAAAACCTCATAGTTTAGGTGGGCAGTACCCTGCAGCATCAGGATTGAGGAGTTGGACCTGAAGCTCTAAGATCTAATATATGCTTATGCCAAGCATACCAATTCGTAAATGACAGTTCCTAAAACCCCATAATTTAGGGGGAAAGTACCTCTGCAGCATCAGGCTTGAAGAGTTGAAGGTAAAAATTTTTATGGGACCATTTCGCGAGCTTCCTCTGTCGATTAAAAAAAAAATCGCGTGAATCGATCCAGAAACCCCGGAGTAATCGGTGGACATACATAGAAAAAAAAAAAATATATACCGGCCGAATTGATAACCTCCTCCTTTTTGGAAGTCGGTTAAAAATGAAATTCAATGAGCAGCGAATATAACTTTGGCCCTGAAAATATTTATTTTAATGCCAATTGTTTAATGATCCGTGTGAAAATGTCTTTTGTATTGATACTTACTTCTATTTTACTGGAGTTCAAATTTGAACACCCAAGAAAAGGTAAACCGTGCAGAAAGATACATGGATAAAATATAAATACTTAGGGACGTCGTAAAACTGTAATCGGTAAGGTTCACATTTCCCATCTCAATAGCAAAATATTATTTTGTTGAACATTTTTTTAAGTTATTTGGTTTAGGAAAACATTTTCTGTCTATTATGATGACAGTACGATATATGAGCCATAAAAGTACCTACCTAAGGACAAGTTATAAAGACTAAGACAGACTAAAATCTATAAATTACACTATAAAGTTAGATTTGAGTTTTAGCTGAGTCAGACTCAGCTAAAACTCAAATCTAACTTGATAAGAGTCTCGGCTGAATTCTATAGACCGAAATTTCACTCACTCGAAATTTTCTTTTTTTTTTACGTATGTTCCCCGATTACTCGAAGACGCCTGAACCGATTTGGAAAATTCTTTTTTTGTTTGAAAGGGTATATTTCCTAGGTGATTTCATGGTCATCAGGTCAGGATCTAATGATGGGATCCAAGACAAATCGAGGGAACACGTGGCGTTTGAAGTCGGTTTTATAAAAATAATTTTTACGTTTATATTATAGTCAATACGAGTTATCTTAATAATTATATAAATAGAAAGATGCGCGAAATAGATTCTACAGTAAAAAAGACTTCATATAAGAAACGAGACAATGATAACATTTTAATTTCTATTTCAAATCAACCTTTGCAAAGCCCTAAGCAAATACGTGATTTCAGTAATAAATTAAGGTTCTGTTTGTTCTAATCTCGAGGGCAATTTATTTCGTTGCCTCTCCATTATTTTCCAAAGTTAATGATGTTTATTTTCCTCTTAACATTGATATTATGATGTGCAATGTAGCGTTCACTATGGCAACGTTAATTAATCTTCGCTAAACATTGGACGATCGAAATGGGAAGGTAAGTGAGTCATTAACATTAATGTAACATTTTCTTAGCATTCTTTCCTTCATCTTATTATAAGAAGCAAGGGGCTTTAGAAATATAATTACGGTATCTAGTAATTAATTCTGTCACTTTTGTACAATTATTTACTGTTTTCATAAGCTATATAAATTAAACGAATCTGCATGAAAACTTTTTTTACTTTACTATAAAATTTTTTTTTACTTAACTATGTAAAAATATAAATAAAATACATATTATTAAAAATGTATCTAATCCCCCACAAAATAGTAGAAATACCAAACTTATTTTTACTGGCGCCATCTACTTGTCTTCCGATCATCTGTGCCTTTACGGTTACATGTTACCTAAGCAATCTAGAAGAACTTTGTTGGTGACTTGTTTATTTATAAAAAGATTTATGAACATCGTCCAACCTATGAGCCTATAAACTTACGAGTGTCTTGAACATCAGTGTCTCAAAATAAGAACAATCAATCACAGGTTTGCGTGAATGTTTGCTTAGAGTTTGGTAAAGTTGACAAACTTGCGTGAGTGAGTGAATGAAAATACAAGTTCCAGGTTGATCGAAATAAATAGGTAACAAAAAGTAAAACTTTGGAAGATGGATAGGTTACGTATCGTTTTTATTAAATGTATTAATATAATATATTCCAGACAGTCGTGAGGGCTATAATATTATGGTTGGATTTATGTTTTACGTATGTCTTGATTTTTTGTTCAATAATATTCATAATAACTATATATGTTATAATTTTTTATTATGTCTCTATAAGTAATGGGCCAATTGATGCAATTTTTAGCATTACAAAGGCATCATCTCAGAACAGTTTCTATTTCAGTAGCAACATGGGGCGTTGCAATTACTACCTAGTAGTTTTTTTTTTTTAATTTAATGTTATATCTTGTGATTGATAATGAAAATCAGTAGATAAATGAATTGTCACTTACATTCAACATACTTGAAACTCATTTGATTATCTTTTTCTATCTGAAAAAAAAAAATAACTAAAATTAATTGGAAGCACTATTAAAGAACAAGAGTGTTTAAAAAAAGAAAATAATAATCAAGGAATATTCACAGTTCACAGCCATATGAAATTCACAGCCATTTTTTACCGTAACTGATCTTAGAGAAGAAACAATAAACAGATATTACCACAACTCCGCCCCTGCGGTCGTTGCGAGGAAAAAATACCGCGGGAAAGAAATTCACAATGGAACTGACAAAACACTTAAACTTGGTAACAAATTCTGGGATTATTCCACAATTTCTTGAATAATGAAGTAATCTAAATAAGGAACAGCTTCTTAATGCCTGCAGCTACCGTTTCCTTTACGGTGAAGGAGTTTAGGAAAGTTATGAATATTAATTCAGATTATGTCAATCACCTAGGTAGGTACTGTCCGTCTTCGAATGTTTTTAATTTTATGTTCTACTAACGAAAATTTTTGTTGTATGAAAAACCCAACCTGAGCATAAGAAAAAAGATCAGAATTAAGAATTTATTTATTTCCTGCACATCATTCCGCATTTACATGTATAAATTCCTTGCCTTTGCGCTAGAAAACCCATGTTGCAGAAAGTAGTTCCTTCCAGGGATACATTGGGATGACTGCCTCGTTGGTCTAGTGGTTAGCAAATTCGACTCCGGATGACGAGGTTCCGGGTTCGATTCCGGGCCAAAAATGTATTGGGTTTTTCTGTCAAGAAATTCTCAGTACTAGCCCGGGGTTAGGAAGTTGGCGGTGAATCACCCCCGTGCCTCGAAGAGCAAGTAAAGCCGTCGGTCCTGCGCCGGATTCGGTCGGGAGGACATTATGTGGTCCAATAAACGTGGAAGCATTAAGATGGCAATAAATTTTATTTTCCTTGCAAGTTTTAGAAGTTATTACGTTTTTAGCACGTGAGAACCGCAGCTGTTGCAAGGATTTGGGTCAAGGGACTTCAAGTGTTGAGATACCCCGAACTAACCTAACCTAACTACCTACCAACTATCGAGTAGGTATTTTTATTTTATTTTTATTCGATGACAAGATAGCCCTTGACTGCGATCTCACCTGATGGTATAAGTGACGATGCAATCTAAGATGGTAGCGGGCTAACTTGGAAGGGGTATAGCAGTGTAAATTCAACCCATACCCCTAATCGGTTTCTACACGCCATCGTGCCGGAACGCTAAATAAACGTCTAAAATAAACGTCTTTGACGGTAGGGTGGTAACTAGCCACGGCCAAAGCCTCCCACCAGACCAGACCAGAGACAATTTAGAAATTATAAATTCCTAAATTGCCCCAGCCGGGAATCGAACCCAAGACCTCCCAGTTATAAGACCGTAGCGCTCACCACTGCGCCAGGGAGGTCGTCAGGGAGGTAGGTAATGTTATTCTTAACTATAACAGCATTAACTAGGCTCGGAAAGAATAACTTGGACTCCGTACAAATCCATGTCTTATTTCATTAATAGTATTATAATTATTGTTTTTGTATACCTAACTATATTCAGACTATACCTATGGTGCTGACATATAACAAGTATAAAATCCCCTAAATAAATAACGAAAAAACCTGGATTGGTTTCAAACTCAAACAAGTCAAAACTCAAAATATGACCTATTGAGTTTACTTCACTAGGCAGTCTTTTAAGAACTTTTATTGAATACTTGTTTCATGTTAAATGTTACTTTGTTCATTTAGCCACCCGATATACGAGCTGAACTTCGTGCCCTAATATAAGTTTAACTTTTGATGTAATTTCTAATGTTGACTTCAAGTTTTCTAACTAATAAATCGATTCACGTATACTTGTACTAGGACTCGTACATTAAAATTTATAACATTAAAACTAAAATTATATTATGAGAGTAAATAGCGACTGTAAATCCTGAACTTGTATTAACTTTCTACATAGATATTTATCCACATACATGATGTTTTCGGAGAATTCGTAGACGCTACGTAGGAGTTTCTACGTGACCCCAGTTCAGACACCGTTATAGTAGGTACCTACGTTTATCCCACGAAGTTACGGGCGCTTTACTTGTGGTTACGTCGTGTATATGCACATTGCCTGTGTGCGTGCCTGTCAGGAGTCTAGGTGGGAGCGGTCAGACACGAGAAAGCTCTCGCTCACACTTATATACATACAACACACATCCATGAGCCACGCGCTCTCGTGAATTGCAAGAACTATACACTATTTTTACCTGACTGGGGCAAAGCCAAAAGGAAGGGTTCTGATTTTAGCAGTCTATGTATGTATGTGTGTGAATATTTACCGATGTTCTACCGCAGCGAAAAAGCTACTGAGGCATATCGTAGTCTGAATTGCCATTTTTCCTAAAAACTAGAGCTTTAGAGGATTAATTGCGTTGTGAATGCGTAGATCCAATATTGGATCGGAAATGTAATATACTGGAAACACGCCATAGAAGCTCGTAAGCCTATCAGCTATCAATCAATCGCAGCCCTTTATTATCCTAATTGTATAGTACCAGTAGCGTTCCGTACGGAGCACCTACAAATTTCGCATCTAGAATTAGCCATTAGATTGTAATTCACAACCGGCAGGCTAAAGCCCATTTATTAAGGACTAATTGGTTGCAGGAATGCAAATTACTTCGCATTATTAACTAGCAGAAGCTGAATACAATCTCTTTGTAATATGAGCACCGAATACATAATATTCTACTATTCGTGGGATAGTGTGAGAAGGATTGAAATCTTATATTATACTAGCTGATGCCCGCGACTTCGTCCGCGTGGATTTAGTTTTTAAAATCCCGCGGGAAATCTTTGATTTTCCGGAATAAAAGTACTCTAAGTCAATCTCCCGGTCTTCAAGTATGCTCATGCAAAAAACACGTCGATTCGTTGCTTTGTTGCGGCGTGATTGAAGGACAAACCAACAAACAAACACACTTTCGCATGTATAATATTAGTAAGGATAAAGATTTTTCCCTTTTTAGTTACTATCGTCGATTCAATTTTTTGTAAAAAGCAATTATATTGAGTATCTTTCAGAGATTTATTCATAAAAACATAATGCTTCAATAAATATTCAACAGAAAATAATGAAAAATACATTCAGTTTTCGAAAATCCGTGGAGCTTCTTTGTCGGTTGCGTTTACGCACTGTTGCATCCCAAAGCGTCCCTGACAATGCAGCTTTGTAAAAGTGAAAATGGGTACTTATGTGCACATGACGTGTTTGGAAGTTTTATCCATACGAATTACATTTAGACAAACGAGTTTGTATTAATAAAATTCAATTTGGACGCCCATACGCAATAACGTTTCAACCCACAAACTTCTGTCAAACTAAATACATACATAATGTAAAGGGATAAAGCAAAAAGTTGTATGTTTGTTACTCAATCACGTCGCAACGACTGAACCGATTTGGCTGAAATTTGGCACAGAGATAGATTATAGTCTGGAATAGCACACACTTTTTATCCCGGGAAATAAGAGAGTTTCCGCGGGAATAAACCTAAATCCACGCGAATGAAGTCGCGGGAGCACTGAATAAAACTTGAAAAAAAAAAAAGTAAAAAAAGGTATTCACGCCGAAATACGCGTTAGTAATTCCACTCCGCTGCGCGTCAAAGCCGCTGCGACAGTAATCGATAGAGCTCGCCGGCGCGTCACTTGCTGTGTGGTAAATTATTAAAATAAGTGACACTGGCGCCGATTCCGCTGGACACAATCTGTGAACCAAACTTTTTTTTTTTATTTAAAAAAAAAGAATATCAGCTAAGCTGAACTCTGATATTCTCCTCTCCCCTCCAAATAAGTGAAAACTTGTGTTAGGAGTGGGTACGACAGTAGTGCAACGGGTGGGGATCAAACCTGGAACCTTTTTAAGTTTTCAGTTCGCACCTGTTACCGTTGGGCTATAGAGGCTTATAAATCAACTTTTAGAACTAATCTAAATTCATAACAGGAAAAGTTGACTGACTAACTGTCTGAAAGATTTATCAACGCACAGCTCAAACCACTAGACGGATCGGGCTGAAAGGCATATAGATAGCTGTTAAGACGTAGGCAACCGTTAAGAAAATATTTAGTAAAATTCATCACCTGAGGCGGTAAAATAAAGGTTTTAAATCCCATCATCAGATCCTGACTTGATGACAATGGAACCACCTGGGAAGTATATCCTTTCAAACAAAAAATAATTTCAAACCAAATCCGGCCAGGCGTCTTCGAGACATCGGGGAACATACATAAAAAAAGATTCCGACGAATTGAGAAACTCCTCCTTTTTTTTTAAGTTGGGTAAAAAAGCATTGTTGCAAAAAGCGATAAATTCAGCCAATCACCACAATTGAGACTGTAGCAGTGATTGATAAGGTCCAGCAATTTGGCGAGATATGATAAAATTTATAAGTACCATTTTATCAAAGTAAATAAAGGAATTATTCTTGAATGAAAACGTTCAAGTTCTGAAAGTGTCGATTTGTCAATTCTTCGTATTTATTCCGAGTTTTGAATCTAAAATAGAAACAGAGATTCATGGAGAAGGGTAAGCGAGGGTCGTGATTCATGAAAATGGCCGCAATGTTTGCGCCATGCAAGTGTCGCGGTACTGACAATTATTTACCAGCTTTCGACGCTCAGAAAAGTTATTTCAACGATGTTCTGCAAAGTCAAACCGAATTTATATAGTACGATACGTCATATGCATCATGGTCCGTCAGCGTTTTTCTCAGTTACGTAATAGGTAGGTATAATAGGTAGGTACTCAAAGAATCCATAAGTAAATAATATCCAAAAACATAAAATTAACATGCTATAATTGAAGAAAAATTAAACCGACTTCAATATAACGAAATACAGAATAACTGAAAAGGGAAAGGTATCCGTCCATATTTTGAAAACTACTGATTTTGATCTTAAATCTTTACTGTTTCCTAAGTTGAAGTAAATGTAAGCAAATAAAAGAATGATCATAATCCGATTAATAGTTTCGAAGAAATACATACATACAAACATACATTAAAGTGAAGTGAAAGTCTTTATTAGGTACAATTTGAGAAATAGGGCCTAATGGTTTGCTAATCTTCGATAGACTGAAGAAATAAGAACGGAAGGAAATAAAAGTAGGAATAAGGATAGTAATATTATATGTTTAATATTAAGAGGATAATACTATATAATACTAGCGGACCCGACAGACGTTGTCCTGTCTTAACTATGAATATTGAAACTCTTTGACGAAATTGGCAGCACGCATTCTGTCAATGTTATGTCAAACGCCATAAGGTTACATCAAAAAAGTTTGAATTGTAAAAGCGGTTACATTAGAAATAATTTAATATGGTGGTTAATATTTCTTAAATTTTCTAATTTTCCGCGCAATTTTCTTAATTTTTTCTTTCATAAGAACCTTCTCCTGATAATAACAAACACAATAAAAAAAGAATTAGCGAAATCGGTCCAGCCGTTCACGCGTGATGCGATGACCAAGGAAATAGGGATTCATTTTTATATATATATATAATAATATAAATATAATATTAAGTGTTGATTTTAAAGACGTAACAGGTATTGTTCACGTTACTATCACAACCCAGCTTAGCATAATGTCCTACAGAATATGCTAAGCATTACAATGCTTGCGCATATAAAGCAATGCACCCCGGGTGACGTCACATGTGAACACACAAGATGGCAGTTGAAGAAGATAGAGATTCATATAAACACATAAGTTTTGGCCCGTGACATTGCTGACGGACATTATCTACAATTTTATTTATTTGCATAGATTACAATTTAAGGTCACCTTTGCGAAGCAATAGAAGTTGGTCATACGTGTTAGCACAAAGTCATATCAGCATAAAAACGCGGTTAAACTTTAGCGAACAAACAAAAGTTGTATTTGCTCTTCACAAACATAGGCCGCTCAGCAATGTTCTGTGTCAAGAGACTTCAGAGGCTCTCGAGGCGCCAAAGGGCGAATGACTTGTTGCGACGATATGCCAATTGTGAGTATCATGACCTAATTATGACTAACACTCTCGACATAGTTATTTTCTGCATCATTTATGCTTTCACAAACTGGACAAGTAGTGCCGGTCCAGTTCCGGGTTTATTTTATTTATATTATTTATTCAGACACACAACAGATAATGACAATACAAAACAAATATAATACAGCCATGATTATAAACTAGCCACTTTCCACAACAATGTGTCTACATAAGCAGCAGATAGTCGGACGTGTCATTTAAAACTAAAAGAAATTTGAACTTAAACAAAGACATACTTATAAACTATTGCAAATTGTATGTAATTATGGATATAATTTTAAGGTTGGATACTTTAAAAAAGAGTAAGAAAAAACAAGATAATCAAAAACAAGATACACGTAGGTACTACAGAATATTATACAAATCGCAAAGCATCGCAGCTGGCGAGTTTACTTTTTGCTGAATTTCCGCTGCAACGATAAATAAAACAAAATAAATAAACTTACTACTATTATAAATGTGATGAATGATTCTTATTCTTTCACGCCATAAAGACTGAACCGATTTGGCAAAAACTTGAAATGAAGCTTATACCTACCTAACTATGCTAAATGTAGGTAGCCCACGTGTTAAAATCTCGGAAAATGAAAGAGTTCTCCTGGGTATCTTTATTTCTACAAAATCTTAATCGACCCGGCAAATTCTAGTTTCTAATTATAATTTATAAATGTTGCAGGTCAGAAACGCCGGACGGCCTGAATCTAGTTTAATTTCCACAGCTTAGGGGAATATTCTCAGTGTTTGAAAACCAAGCCTGATTTATATTAACATATGAGTTAATTGCATTATATCCGCACCGTATCATACGTTTCTGTATTAATGCATGCCCAGTATATGTCTCGTATCAAGTAAGGCACAGTAATTAGGTCAACTGTGGCCTGTTAATTATAAGCATCTAGTGGTCCATTAATAATGACCAATTGTTACAAGGTATACTGATGAGGTAAACTCTATTGTGAATTTTAAATTGCTATTCCCTTCCTTCTACAAAGTATTAGAAAACTTTAAAAAATAGAGGAATGAAATCAGTGACGTCATTCTCAAGTTGTGGCGTGACCAAGGGGACCAAGGGAAACAGGGATATATTTTTTTTAAATCAGAAAACACGCATTTCAAGCTCAGGAATCTGACTGCAAAATATGAAAGACATGATGTTATAGTTAGATATGTTAATCTGTCATTTTATGTATATATGTATATTTACGCGTCCGTTCTTAATATACAAATTTCGCGTTGTTTCCTAAAAAACACTACACTTGTGTATTAAACGCTTGTATAATTCTTATATAAACGCTTATATAATTATTTGCAAAAATAACCACAATCAACTCCATTCAAATATCGAGAAATATTTCTCGCAAGATTCTTTACAGAAAATCTACAGTTAGTTTTTCAACAACTGAAAAATTAGAATATGTTTCCTCTTCGCAAAGCTCGAAGAATTCCTCCTGTAAGAAATGCAAGTTTTACAGCTGCAAAGATCTGTGTCAAGGGACTTTGAGCAATGAAAGCACGAGTTCTAAGACTGAATTACTATGAATATAAAGTATGAACTGCGTAATAAAAAAATCCATACTTTTTTAAAATTCTTTAAGAGTATCAAAGCGGATAAATGTTTTGAATTTATATGAAAATAGATTACTTATAACGTCATGAATAACACGATACGGTACATATAGCTCAATAAAGTCAGAAGTGCGTGCCCGGAATCAAAACCGCGACCCTCCGAATAGAAGACCGTAATAGAAAGGCTGCATCATCACTACATAGTATAAAACAAAGTCGCTCTCTCTGTCCCTATGTATGCTTAAATCTTTAAAACTACGCAACGGATTTTGATGCGGTTTTTTTAATAGATAGAATGATTGAAGAGGAAGGTTTATATGTATAATAACATCCATGAACAATGAATGACATAGGCTATATATTTTATACCCGTGCGAAGCCGGAGCGGGTTGCTAGTGTATTATACTTTGAAACACCTTTAGAATCTTCAGGCGGTTTCTCAAAACAATCTTTGTTCATCGAAGCATTCGATTACTTACCGCAACAATACCGAACACTGTTAGTACCTACTGAGTATCTATCAGCAAAGGTCTTTGTCGAAATAAAATAAGCGTAAAAATAAAAGACTTGTTAACAGTGAAAAAATACAAAAGGTGCACGCACGTGTTCTTTCCAATTTCTTGGCTTTTCTTTTAGGTTTTAAGTAATCTTAGAAATAAATATTGGATAATGAATTTATAGTAGGCAGCTGTTGATTCATAAAAAGGGCACGAATTGCGCTGAACTTGATCGTAAATTGCTAGCTAGTATTGATTAACACTGTTGTATTATATATAAAGAAAATTAAATAAAAGTGTTTGTTTTTTAAGTGCGGTTTAAAATTAACAATTGTCATTTTGATATAGCTACATACATGTGAAATTCGTTTTATCCTTCGTGTTCCCCGGTCTATAATTTCCAGAGCAATTTCGTATTCCCTCTTTATTGGTCTCCCAATCGACCCAACACTCACATTTCAGAGCGAATCTATTCCCATTCAGTGATGCATACAGAGCTCACATTATAACAAAGGAACGTTGCGCAAACCGTTCATTTAGGCGATAACTCAGCGATTAGATACCCAACTGTTCCATAACGCCTGACCGCTCCAGATGACGTCAGATGTCTCCTGATCATTGAGCGGTGACAGCACGACCTTTTCCAGTCACTTTTATGCGTTACGTACAAGTACTAAACCTAGAATATTTTATACGTCTCTGAGTCACGTGTGGTTCAAGGCAGGAACGTGAAATCATACATGTATCATTACAAACTTATTTAACCTGTAGCCCTGTCTGTTTGTTACCTTATAATATGGTTCAACCAGTTAACCGATCTTGATGTTTTATTCTAGAAAATCAAAGAGCTCCAACGAGATTGATAAACTACACCATAAGACTCGATCTACTTTTCGCTATGGGTGTAGGCGCTGCTCGCCACCTTCCATATATTTTTTTTATAGGCCATCCATCCAGATTTATTCATCCAGAGCCTCCTCTGTTTTATGCCACACGGAGTACTCTCCTTGCAATCTTTACTGAGAGCTGATTAAAGATTAAAATTAATTATATTTACCAGGCATGAGTGAAAATTATTTACATTCACTGATCAATTTGATAAATTGACATCTCGCGTACAGGTTTTCCGGTAATTATTAATAGATAACTTTTAATTGATAGCACTAACCGTAACATAGGTATCCTACTGTATATTAGATTCAGAATGTGCGACAGTGCAATTAAAAATTTAACAGATATTTGGTACTCTATCAGCGATTCCTTGAATAACTGATAACGTACGATTCTGTCACAAACTTTAAGAGAGTTTAATAAATTAACGTAGAAAACAAGCGCAAAAGTTGGTTGCAAAAGTTCTTATCTTTTCAAAGTTTCCATTCAAAACGAACTTCAATTAATAACACGGAGTCATTATCGACTTTCGCATCGTGTTGGAACATCGAATAAATCAACCCTCATAATCTAATGAACCGACGAATGAATGAGGTGTCAAGCGGACTTTATCAAGCAAACAATATATCGCTGGTCGAAACTCGGTCGGGAAAATCGGCGACTATTGTTTAGCGTTCGACGCGCGTTCCGTTCCTACTTCTATTTAATAGAACGGGTTGCCAGTAGGACTAACATGAGCGCCACGAGAAAATTTTGTCTTCACTTTTACTCGTCAATCTCTATAGAGATTCACATAGAGATTACGAGTAAACGCGTAGACTTAATTCTCTCGTGGCGTGCATGTTAGACCTTAAACTGGTCTTTAGCCGGACGTTTGGGTAAAAGGCCGACACTCTTAATTTTTTATTCTTAGTTTTAGTTTTTTAAAGTAAAACAAGGCTTTTTTATTGTTTACCATAAAATCCTGACTATGTTCGGCTTTATCCGGACGCCTGCCAACGCTTAACATAGCTAAACATAGAGTAGGAGTCCGTAAATACCAGACCAACATCAATTATGACGTTTACATTAGTAAAGACTGAATTTTTCAGCGCAAGTTTACTTCCTATTATCTTACTATTAATATTAAAATACGAAGGTGTGCTGTTTCGTGTTTTGTAGGTTTGTTCTTCAATCACTCTACAAAGTTTATTAAACGCTAATGTATATTGAATTAATTAATTAAAATTAGTTAAATTTCTGATCAATTATAATAGTAGGTATTAAACCACATAGGTAACTAGGTAAGCTAATATAGATGGATTTCAATAAATTTCAAATTAGCACAAATGAACTTTGAGGTAAGCTTTCAAGTGTTAATTAGTTAAAATTAATGCTCATTAAATTCATTCATCCAACAAATTGTTAAATTCAACAAATAGTACTAAGTTGTTTTACCAACACAGCATAAACTTTGTTGTTAGTTATTAGGTGGTTTGATAATAAAGACTGACACACACCAAAAAGTGGCTAAGTGCGAGTCGGATCCGAATACGAAGGGTTCCGCACATTTTTCTTTTACATTATCCAGCAAGAAGATTACTTTGCATGCAGATTGTAACCCTCTTTATTATTACTCTTTTACGGTTTATGAGATACACTCCGCTGATGGACAGACGGACAGCGAAGGCTTAGTAATAAAATAATTTATGGTAGTAGAGTTCCCTTGGCATTCTTTGGATACGAAACCCAAAAAAGTATTGCGTAGCGTTTGCTTACGTCGATATATAATGTAACCTCAGGTATCAACTCGCATTAGACTCGTTTACATGCGACATTCTACACCGAAACTGTCAGTTTTTTATAACCCATATCTACCCCTAATCGATTGGGTACTACAGGCAAATTTTTTGAACTACTGAACTGACTGGACTTTCTCAGAAAGGTTTAGTCTTATACAAAGAGTCATTTAGGCCACATCACTAGGTCACTGGGGAATTCCGCAGTTCCATCAGAATATTATATTATCGATATCTATGAAAAGAAAAAAAAAAACAAATCTACGCTTAAGAATCTGTGGTATTCATCAGCTATGGAAAAATAAATATAATGGCATCATGGGAGATAAAGTAATTGAATTATATTCTGTAAGCTTTTTAATCAAAAAGTTCACTCACTCTGAAGCGTTCATATTCATTCATTCATATATCAGTGAAACGCTTACACAGTAAGCTTTTCTATTTACACAACGCTTTCTGGGCGTTATCTGACCGTTCCTGATGAAAAATCCACTTCTGCACGCGATAGCCGGGAGTATGAAATATTAGTACACTCTCTTAGGTACCACATCGTTTATCTTGGTTATTCTTCCACTAGCTATTATAGTAATACTTTCCGTAGACGGAAACTTTGGCATTGATAAAAATATGAAAATGCACTTACGTATCAAAATGAAAATGCTCTTTGCATAGTCGGGCTATCTAAATATTTACATTGCATAGCTACGTATGCATTATAATCCTAACATTTCATAGATCATCCAATCTTTTTTTTTTTAAATATATAAACTAGCGCTTGACTGCGATCTTACCTAATGGTAAGTGTAGATGCAGCCTAAGATGGCGCGCGCTTGCCTAGAAGATGCCTATTCACTCTTGATTTAAAGACACTCACATTATAGTTAGTTGGAAAAACGGAAGCCGGAAGGGCATTCCAAATTTTTCTTCAAGTTTTTCCATTTAGCTCAGAATTTGCGAATTTCATGATTGGATGTTTCCTTCTGTTCTTTAGAAGTTGATCTTTTAATAAAACTAGCTATTACTGCCAGCTAAACGTTGTTAACATTTCCCATCGCAGCAAAATAAGCTTATTTGCATTTCAGATTACAATTAGTCTTTACTAAATAGGATCGTAGTTTCAAATTAGCTTGCCTCTAGCGACGTAATTGTGAGTAAGGCTCTCTCTCTCCTTACATCTAGTAGGTACCTTCACGTATAAATAGGTTATAAACGTATATGAGACGTGGAGTGTGTGCTACTTTTGTTCCACAAAAACAAGGGGCTCTCGCGGAATTTCTACAAACCTTACTCGGATGAAATCGAGGACAAAAGCTAGAAGAGATTTTTCAAAACCAAAATTCAGGCAGTTTGCCAATTTCCCTATCGCCGAGCTTACCAAAAAAAACACATTCTGACATTTAGGTATTCTATTGAAAACCTGTCTAAACGTCAAATTTATTCATCGGTTAAATATGACTTGACGTCATAGTCGTTTTCGTATATCGAATCATAATTCAATATTATAATATTCAAAATATAAATATAAGTACCTATGCGATGTAAAAAACCTGAGCTACACGACGTCCCACTGCCAATTAACCCTTCATAAATGTGCTCGTGTTTACGAATCAGTTGGCAATTAGTGACCTGGCTTGTGTTCAGGCTCGATGTTCATACCCATGCACAAATAGTAGTACGGAGTAGTACACGTTCGGGAGCAGTCCAATTATGTGAACATATGGCGTGGAGCAATTAATATATTTCATGTACCGATAACCTTTATTACGTTGCGTTACATGTTACTTTACTCAAGTTAAATGTTTGTATGGCCAACCCATTTAAAACGGTGATTTTTACAGACGCGTCTAGTAGGCTACCTTGGGAGCGAGTTTCTGAGCGAACCAGATATAGCAATGTATGACAGCCCAGTTATATGTATTACAATGTATTGGGGATGAGGATAGGAGTACCTACTGTGGGGATGCCCCTTCTACTAGAAGATCTTGGATGGGAGCGTTCGTGAGGAAGCGGGGCCAGTCTGTTACATGGATCTCGTCTCGTCGGTTGGAGAATTACAACCGGCAGTAGGTATTCACGCTCCAATGTAGAAGGGGTAGTGGCTCGAACTGACCAAGCACTAGGCATGGAGCCACAGAGAGAAGCGGGATCTCAGCTATGACGTCCAGCTACAGAATAGAGTGCATAAAACGTTAAGTAGGTATGAGTGAAAAATAGATTTTCTAGAAAAACCAAGGATACACTCTTCCGTACGAAGAATTCCCTCACGAGTCACATTGTCTAATACTCTAGATTAGCGAGTAAAACATAGAATCCATTTCATTTTTATTGAAACGTTGCGTGTTGAATATGTAAAAACGAATATGGGATTGGTTTTTCTTTTGCAAGCGTATGGTGTCAGGAATTCGAGGAAAGGTGTCAAGGGACCTCAGAAACGCTCAACATGTCAAGGAATATAGTGTCGAGTTACAACTGTAGCTTGCACCATAAAACATAACATAATATGTATACATATAACTAAATATTTCTATGTTGTGTGTTTTGCACTTAGTTGTCACGAACTGGTTTTGAGAATAAGGAAACTAGACCACACATTAATTAATATTTATTTATTTATTTATTTATTTATTTATAGTAATCAAACAGCGTTTCATCACATTAATATACAATAAAAATATAGTTCTAAAATAAGGCCAAACAGATTACACAATTTATACAAAATTTGTTTAAAGATGAAAGATAAAAATGTAACTACAATAAATGGGTATAACACAAAAACAATGGACAATAGGATACAGTAAGTAACAATATGAGTAAGTATCTATTGATAATCAAAATATATAAATTATTAATAACAAAAAGGAAAAATAATATAAATAATCAAAAGTTACATATTAAAATTATTAAAATTATTGTTTGTTACACATATTATAATTGTGTGTGCGCGATGTTGAGTGTGAGTGTGCGTGTGTGTGTGTGCATGTTTGTGTGTGCATGTGTGTCTGTGTTTGTTGTTGAGAGTATGTGCATACGTATGTATGTGTGTGCAAGTGTTATACTATAATAGGGGATAAACATTATTATGTAGGTAATTTTAATATTTCTGTCTTTAGTTGCATTTTAGTTAAATGAAATAAATCTAAATTGTAATAGACTTTATTGTAGATTCTAGCCAGACGTAGAAGAACAGAATTTTGTGCATAGTTTGTGTGGGCTTTAGGTACAGCCAAAAGGCGCCCGTGTCGTGGTCTAAAAGATCTAAGAGATGGGACATTTAGAGAAAAGCTTGCCAGCAAAGCAGGACAGTCAATTTTGCCAGTGAGGATTGCTTGCAGTAGCAACATATCGCTTAGGCTCCTACGCTTCTCTAAGGTATCAATTTTAAAGTGTTTGCAGGCTTCCTCATAACATGGGAATTTTTTGAATTCTTTGAATGCTAAATACTTTAGAAACTGTCTTTGAATAGATTCAATCCTTTGTGAGTGTATTATGTAGTAGGGTGACCAGATGTTGCAAGCGTATTCGAGTACACTACGAACATAGGTGAAATAGAGTAATTTTATACACCGTATATTATTAAAATTTCTAGTTACACGTTTAATGAAACCTAGCTGCCTGTATGCTTTGTCTGCTACAATATCAATATGGTCGTTCATGGAAAGCTTAGTATCAATTTTGATGCCTAAGTCTCTAACGGTGTTCACTTTTGATATTTGTACACCGTTAATGCTGTAGCCGAATTCAGTTGACTTTAATTTGCGAGTTAGGGTCATATGGTGGCATTTTTTGACGTTGACGACAATCCTATTCCTGATGTAATATTCCGTTAAAGCATTAAGGTCATCTTGCAACTTACGGCAATCATCACTGTGACGTATTCTTAGGAAGATTTTTTTGTCATCTGCGAACATTAAGTGTTGGGCATGAGAAAAGCAACTTCCTATGTCGAATAGATAGGCGTTGTACAAAAGAGGGCCTAAGATAGACCCTTGAGGTACTCCCGATGGTATCGGCACAAAATTACTTCTGGCACTTCCCGTAACGACAGCTTGCATACGATTCTTGATGTACGAGGTGAACCAACGGTGTAAGTTCCCACTTATTCCCAGCGTATTTAATTTCTGGAGTAAGATTACGTGATCCACACGGTCAAAGGCCTTTTCAAAGTCTGTATAGATTACATCTACTTGGCATCTTTCATCCATACTCTTTAGCACGTAGTCCGTGAATACAGCCAAGTTAGTGACGGTGGAGCGATTTTTCACAAAACCATGCTGCTCATTGGGAATAGATCTTGTGATAAATGGGCTTATGCGTCTGTAGACAACTGTCTCAAATAGTTTGCTCATCCCGTTGAGAATTGATATTGGTCGGTAATTCTCAATTTGTGTTTTTGATCCGTTTTTATGAACGGGAACTATTAACGCTTCTTTCCATTTATCCGGATAGGCGCAGAAGACATTAAGAGATAAGTTAAAGATAATGGAGAGAGGCTTAGCTAAGACGGAAGCACATTTGCTAAGAAAAATTGAGGGAATCCCGTCACTACCGGCACCCTTATTTGTTTTCAACGTTTTAAGCAATTTACGAACTTCATCTTCTCCAATGATTAATTTGCAAATGGATTCGTTATACGCTGTATTCGAAGGACTCGGTGCGTCGTATGAGACCGCAGGTTTCACAAATACACTCTCAAAATATTCACTGAAGCCGTTGCATACTGAGATATCGTCAGAGTATGTGGACTGTCCTAGCGTAAGTTTTGTAGGATACCCATCCTTGTTGCTTCTTAATGATTTCATGTAGGAAAAGAGTAGTTTAGGGTCCTTACTGATGTAGTTTTGCATACGCTGTGTATAAGACGTAAAGCATTTCTGCTGTACAAGTTTTTGCCTTGCTCTTAGTATCGCAAACTCATCATAATCACGAGGATTATTGGTTTCCTTCCAGTGTCTGTGCTTTAGAAGTTTTTCCTTTACTATGTGAGTCAGAGACTTTGAGTACCATACAGGGAAGTTTGATTTAGACTTAAATTTTACAGGGATATGGTTGTTTATACTTTCATTTATCAAGGAGTAAAAAGTTTCTAATACATCGTTAATTGAGCCTGCTGTTAGCACCTCATCCCACTTAATGGTGGATAAAAATGCGTTAATTTTAGTGTAGTCTCCTTTAAAGAAGTTTGGGCGTTTAATCGGTTTATAATGAGTGTTACGGACTAATAAGCTAGAAAGATTGAACTCGAGACAAGGATGGTATACATCTTCAGAGACGAGGGGCAGGGAGCAGCGGTGAACATCAAAATCAATATTACTAATCAGTAGGTCTAATGTATTTTGTTTGCTGTTTTTTATTAAATTCTGCTGTTTTAGGCCAGATAGATTGCAAACATCATTAAAATTCAAAAAAGAATTTTGTAGTTCCACTGAGCCCTTTTTGCATATTGCAGGTCCGGAGTCCGACCATATAATGTTTGGTAGGTTAAAGTCCCCGGCCAGGAGGATGAAGTCATTTGGATGTAAGCCAATTATTTCAGCAAGACGAGTAGTAATCGATTCAATCCGAGCTGGTAATAGATTGTCAGGCGGTGCATAAATTAGTCCAATGTGGACATTGCGTTTTCCTTGAATGTGAAGAGTTTCAGCTGGTATGGTTGCCCACAAAGACTCCACGCCAGGACAGACCCAATCGCGTTGATGCTGGATTTGCAATTTTTTGGAAGCACATAATAGTACTCCACCACCTAACTTCTTTGTGGACGTTTCAGAGTTTCGATCATAGCGCAAGATATCGTATCTATTGTCGCAGATTTCACGATCATAAATCGCACTCGTTAACCAGGACTCTGTGATTAAAATTAAATCAAAGTCGTGGTTTAGTATACTTTGCTGAATTTCGGTGGTTTTGGTACGTAGACCACGCACATTCTGATACACGATACTTATGGGGCTAGCGCCTGTGAGAGGTAAAGGTAAGTACCAATATGAAATGTCCGTAGTATAATTATATGAGTAGTGTACGTGATGTACCTATAATCGACAATGATAATCAAAATTCTGTTATTCACAACCCGAAATAAATAAAAGTACCCCTTTGTTTTCAAAATAATAATATTGCACAGTGTGGCAGATGTGTACAGTGTGTCTAATGAGGAAGAAGGTTGTTGAGTATGAGGTAGAATGTGTTGTGTGTTCATGTTAGTGTTAAGTGTTGGTACAGTTAGAAATATTAGGAGAGAAATCATTTTAATTTGACCAGATCTGTCTCCGTGCGTATACTTAAAGCTGGTGATTCTTCGTTTTTCCGTAAAAAAATGTTACAATTTCTAACCCAGACAAACTTAAATGCCTTTTCCTGTGCGAGAGATTTAGCTTTTTTGAGAAGCTGCTTGTTCTCAGGTGTTAGATGCTCGTTAACGAATAATTTTTTCTCCATTCCATTGAAGCCTATATCTTTCGTGCAGATGCCCTTTTTCCGTTTCAAGCCTGAAAGTATTTTGTCTTTACACATTCGGTCTCTCAACTTTACAACAATGGGTTTAGGTCTTCCCGCTATGGTCTTCTGGGGCTGCACACGATGAGCGAATTCAATGTCATCTTGCCTTAGTTCAACGCCGGCATATTCGGCAATTTTTAAAACGAGATCGGCGGGCGATTCACTCTTAGTCTCGGGGAGTCCTACGATTTCCAAGTTATTTATTCTACCTTGCTGCTGCTGTCTGCCGAACTGGGAGCGGAGGTCCGAGAGCTGATCCTCAGATACGATGACGCGCTCTTGCAGCGTGCGCAGGTCATTTTTAAGTTGATCATTTTCTGACTGTAATTGACTATGAGATGCCTGCAGTTGTGAGAATTCTGTCGATAATGAGACAATTTCACTTTTTAATTCCGTGAAGATAGTCTCCTTCAGTTCCTCCACAATTTCGTTTTTAATTGTATTTAGTTTAGCGTCCAAGATGCTCTCAAAGCGATTGATTAACGTAGAATTATCAGTGGGTATTATTAAGTCGTTGCAAACGGGCAGTTCGGCGGAATCGGCACTGGTCGGACGCGGTTGCTTATTCAATTTCTCCACACGCACCGGGGTGTTAGAATTGTCCCCGCCTTTCCTAGCAGCCGCCACACAGGTTGGGCACTTCCACTGTGTTCTAGATGTCGTTGAATCCCCAGTAAATCCGACACACTCGGAGTGGTACAGGCAGTTACATAGTGTACATTTTATACGTTTTACAGTTACACTGATATGCTCCTTGCACGCCTCACAAGTACCTACCATGGTGAATTATTATTTAGCGTCGAGTTTAAATTTGTACATCAAATTGAGATCCACAGGTAGGTAGATTGGTGTTTGTTATTAAATTATATTACTAGGTACCCTCTTTGGAATAATTATATATTTTGTTATAATTTCACTTCGAGGCAATAATTCCACTTATATTAGTGAGCAAAGGTATCAGGAGATGTAAATTAATATTGCACAATGTCCGAAAAACTTCTGTTTACGATTTGTTTACGTTTTTAGTTGTAGACAACACACGGGGACTATAAGTAAGCTGCCACTATTTGGATCACTATTTTGTGATTAATTGATTATCAATAGCCCTTGCGAACATTTACACTTCATTACTGCACTGATATTAGTTTGTCAAACTTTTGTTTTTGTTAATTTCACCACTAGTTACACTATCGAATATTAAATACGGAGCTAATGTGTCATACACAGACTTTGACAGTGAATATGATTTAAGTGTCGTTACCCTGACTGCATTGAAGAATTCTCATCGTTCTAATAAAGGAGTCAAAGCTCATTCGATGTAAGTTATTGTTGTATGTATGTATTAATAAAGCGTAAGTACTTTTCAAAGTTCACATCAGTTAAGCCTAAATTACTTAAGAGGAGTAATTACGCTGAGTGAATTACGTCGAAAATTCATGTAAATCCTCTCTGTTTATTACACGCCGTCGCAGCGTAAAATACAGGAGCATATTGTCACTAAATTAATATTCTGTGTAAGTTCATCATGTTTGAAATTCTAGGAAAAAAATTCTATTGACGATACATAATTCATCAAATATTATTTACACAGGTACCAGAATGTACCATAATTGTTGCTTTTAAGTCAATACTCGTTCAAACCATTAATTTAAATGAACATAAAATAGATTTTAAAAAAATCTTGAAATTGAAATAGAAAATTCACATTACATTAGGAATTTTCCATCCGAATGGAACTCCAACTCAAGCGAAAAACTGGTAATATTAAGTAAGTTTTTTAAGAAATATTGGTCATGCTGAACGTAAATTTTGTTTTCCTCTCCCCTCCAAATGACTGAAGTTCTTGTAATAGGTGTAGTGCAACGATAGTGATAGACTTATTTATTAATTAATTTAATTATTATCACATCAAACATCTATTGAAAGAAAAGAAAACGAAGAGAGGAGAGGATTTCATGAAGGATGGTAAGAAAAATGAATCCTTAAAATAAAACTTCGCTCCAAGGCACTACATATTTATTTTGCGCTACGAAAAAATATCCTCAAGAGAAAAATATCGTATTAGACATTGCATAATATTAAAATAAACAAGATAAGTGAAGCTCAAGCTTCATAGTTTTATTTTGCAAGAATATTTGTGCAGATGTGGAAAGCTATTTAGGAGAAAAGAGATAAAGTATGATTAATATAGGACTGTTTCATAATATGGGATTCTTTTAAACCTTTAGCACATTTCTGCCGCAAAACCGCTGCTAACAGCGAAACCGCTTGATCCAACTTAAACATTTGCCCAAAAGTCTTTACCAGTGGTCGTATAATGATCATTTTTCAACAGTACGTAAATCTATCATTTGGAAAGGGACGGAAAAAGTTCCATATCTTTTCCGCCCATATTAACAGATGCACAGTAAGAGTGCCCAAGAAAAACAGTGCCGCAAACTTACAATTTCATGTTAGAAACTAAATCACGGAGTATACTATGGGCATAGTGATTTAGTTGGATAAGATGTGCGGAAGGCGGGCTACCATAAGTCACTATGCCTATTAGTATACTTGAAATCTTAACGTAAACTTGAATAGTTACTTTAGGACTACAGTGCATCTGTGCAGTCTCTCTCCGCGTTCAGGTTTTCTGGCGGACTGGAGGTCTAAAGGCCGCTGCTTACGTAACGTGCACGGGACGGGACGGGACGTGGACGGGACGGGGACCGAACGTGGTTAGTAAACACGGACGGGGATTTTTAATGCATACGCAACGTGGCAATAACTCAGAACTAACGTGCTAGTGATGTGAACAAGGAAAGATGGATTTTTCATTTGAAGAATTGGCTTTAATTGCGCCGATGATATTTTTCCCGTTCCGCGCGTGGCACGTTCCCGTCCCGTCCGTGCTCCGTGACGTATGCACAGTCGTTTACATTTTCTATGAAACGATATTTCCAAAACTCCACGTCCCGTCCCGTCCACGTCCCGTCCCGTCCCGTGCACGTTATGTATGCAGCGGCCTTAAGTCCGTACGGGTATAGCATTGAATCTGCGTGCGAAAGAGAAAGACACATATTAAGATCTCAGTGTTAGAACGTTTTTCGCTTCAGTATCGATTTATCCGTTGTATGACACAACGGATAAATCAAGAAAGGGCTTCATCGGTTTCATTTCTCACTGGTGGCGGAAACTTCTGCTATAGACCTAAGTATAAACGAAATACAAATGAAATAGTATCTCTATAAATCAAAGGATTGAAAATAGTAAAGGGTATATATATTATGAAAGAAAAAAAACATCATGAATGAATATTATTCGCTCCGTCTAGTTTCAAAGCTGCCGTGACAATAATAAAATGAAAGAACCGGGAGACGTGACAGCATGGGAAAAATAAATAACGTATGAATATGGCAGTAAATATGTAACAAAATTATTCACGAGATGTTTCATTCCAAATTGAAAGGAACGCAAAACACTATTTTGTGAATATGTCTAAAGCTAGTATCCACTAGAGGAAATCGTTAAAATGACAAATTGGCGAGATTTCAAGTGGAAGCACTGCCTCAAATTGCCTCAACCTGAGCCATGCTGCGAGTCGAGACATTTGCCAAGCTAGACTTATTGGATAGAAGTAGGCGTAGGCGTTACTTTACGGAAATCCATGATACACAAGTAACATAATAATTCAAATTCAAATTCAAAATTTATTTATTTCATGTAGGCTAACTTCTAGCTCTTATGACACGTCATAAATCTACCACCGGTTCGGAATGCAGATTCTGCTGAGAAGAACCGGCAAGAAACTCAGCATTTGCTCTTTTCAAAAAAAAATTTTTTTTTTACAAAGCTATGCTATGTATACAGTGCTTCCACAGTAAAGCTTCAAAAATGCAAAAATGCATACGTAGGTACACCAATCCAACGCATGTCAAGACGGGCAGTCAAAGCAGACCCGTTCCCGTTGGTGGCACCCGTTCATGAGCATAACGCATGATCCAGCCATTGCTTCGCTCAACCATATTTGAGGGAACGTAACGAACGAACTTAATTTATATGATTATTTAGCTATAATCCGCCAAATTATGTATGTAGATATGTTGCAACTTTACAACACATAGAATGCGCTAGCTTTTGCTCTCAGAAGAAGCTCGGTTGTTCGTTATCTTTTGAAGAGCGATTTTTCGGAATTAAAAGTAGCTTAAGTCATTCACCAGGTCCTCAACTATACCCATGCAAAAATCACGTTGATCCGTAACTCTGCTGCGGCGTGATCGAAGAACAAACCAACAACACACTTTATAATAAATACAATCATTTCTTTCAAAATAATAACCAGCGGAATATTCTTCCCAAAGAATAATGATATTATAAAATGTGTATGGTTCTCAAATCCTCGTCCTCAAATCTCAAAACAACGAGGAAATTAGAACCATACACCTAGCACAGTAGGGTCTAGTTTCAATAAGTCAGTTTACTTACATGTGTTACTTTTTTCTATTTATTCCGCCTTTCGAAATTGATGTTTGTAAAGTTTAATTTTAATTAAAATCAGATTTACTTTTATCTCAATCATCAAACTGTTTGATTCATCGATAACTCTTTCACAAGTTGCTACAACCTCTTGATAAACAGAATCTATCTGTCAACTCACCTTTTATGAAAAAACCTAATAACATTTTTATCTCAGTTAATTAAAAAGTTCGTCTGTGAAAGTCACTGTAGTTCAAGAATAAGTTGTTAATATAAAGTGAAGTAACTTTTTAATTTTCGAAAAAAAAATATGCAAATCTCATGCATTAAGTTTTATTAGTTCGACGTCTTTTAAAGTCGACACGAAAAGTTAGTGGAATAAATCTGTGGCATAAGAATAAGAAAATGGTAAAAATCATAATATCAAACACTTTCTTTATATTGCTGTGGTACTTTGATGAAAAAGCTTGAAAAAAGTCACAGTATCTTGTTTAGCTCTACCGTACAGTTTGAAGGGAATTAATAGACCAACATAAATCAGCCCATTTAAAATTCTCTTTTCCAATGTTTCATAGAACCCGAATAAACATTTTCTCCCGAACGATTTTAGTATACCTATACTCGTATGGATTGATGATATGCCAACGGTAGAAAATAAAATATAAAGTGGTAATACTGGCAACAAGTATCTGGCGCAACCGCGTATTTTTTACGCTACGTTTTACAAGAGCTTTCGTTCGAAGTTGAAAGAGATGAATGGCGCTGCAATTTGTACTGTACAATAACAATATAATAAGCATTTTATTGAATGAAATGAATGAAAAATTGAATGAAACACACTTTACTTTACACTAATAAATATAAGAAGGTTACAGACAGACCGAGTTACTTTTGCATTCATAAAATTGTACTTAATTATTAACTTTTCATGGTTCAACTAGCTTTTACCCCCGCGACTTCGTCCGCGTGGAATTAGATTTTCAAAAACTGTGACACACGTACTTTTTTATTTTTAACTGAAAGCTCAAATACCAACTTTGATGGAAACAGCTTGAAAAATGACGGAGTTTCATATAAACTTCCATCCCCTATTTAAACCCCTTAGTGGTGGAATTTCCAATAATCCTTTCTTAGTGTGCGCCTACGTCATAAAAGGAACCAACTGTAAAAATTTCAAGTTTCTAACTTCAGTAGTTTAGGCTGTGCGTTGATATCTCAGTCAGTCAGTCAGTCAGTCAGTCAGGACTTTGAATTTTATATATATTATAGATTGCTTTTTAACAACTTGCATAGCATCTTGGAGAAAGACATGATGGGATGCTTTTTTTTATATTTCGTACCAAAAGGGTGCCAACGGGACCCTATTACTTAGTCTCCGCTGTCCGTCCTTCCGTCCGTCCGTCCGTCAATCCGTCTGTCAGAGGGCTGTATCTCATAACCCGTAATAGGTAAAAATTTGCCGCTATAACAACAAATAATAGAAATAAAATAAAAAATACCTAAAGGGGGCCCCCATACTTGTATGAATTACGTTTCTTGAAACGTGATTTTTTCGGCGTTCTTTGCTCGACCCCTTTTGCTCCCTGTAACGATGATACGGAACCCTTGGCCAATTTTTTACTTTATAAGCGTGCTAACGGTCGGCGTACGTGCGCGGGTGGAGAGACGCCGGCCGCCGCCGCCGGAATGATGGATGTAGGCGCGAAAACAGCGCGAAGCCTGTTATAGCTGTAGGCGCGGGTGCAGCGAGTAGCCTGCTAGCTTTAGGCGCGGGGTCAGCGAGTTGTGTTGCAGCGGTGTCGTGTAAGTGGGCTACGACCTTATCCCGGGACTTCAACTAATGAGGTTCGATTATGTGCATTTAGGCTGGATGCCGCTTAACTACTAGCTACTAGGTATCGCTAGAGCGTTTTCTTCTGATTTTAACAACATAATTTCAATAGAAACGTTCGGGGTTGACTCCAGAGAAAGCAGGTGAGCATTTCATAGCTACAACAGAGAAGCTTCAACAAGTATAACGTCAGCTCGAAGCTCAGGTGATGTCAGGGATATAGCAAGTTAAAACTTAGGAGAAGAATACCGTTCTGTGATATACTAATTCCTAAAAGCTAATACATTATTCATATTATATTACTAGCTTTTGCTCACGTCTGATTTTTCAAACCCCTATTTTATCCCCTTAGGGGTTGAATTTTCAAAAATCCTTTCCTAGCGGATGCCTACGTCATAATAGCTATCTGTATACCTTTCAGCCACATCCGTCCAGTGGTTTGAGCAGTGCGTTAATAGATCAGTCAGTCAGTCACCTTATCCTTATATATATTTAGAAGATAGATAGTATATTATTGCTAAAGTTAATGATATAAGTTGATTGAAATGACTTAATTTGAAAAAGAGAATATTAGTCATGTTTGATACGGATAATATTAATAAAAAATCTTTGACTAAGGTCAAATAAAATCTTGAAACAAAAACTCATTTGTGGGCGTTTTAATTTAAACATATCTGACGAGCTTTTGAGTTAACTGGCTTGAAACGGTTCCTTTGTTTCGTTATTCATTGTTTATATCAAGGAACAACTCGACTCATCTGTTTTATTTTGTTCAGAAAATAGTCGGAGAGATTCTCAGTTTTACTCTAACAAGGTCTACTTTGGAATGAAATACAATTAATTTTCAGCATTCCTGAAATTGTAGCAGTTTTCTTTCAACTAACTTTAACATTATGTTTTTTTTTATTATTCATTGACAACATAGTCCTTGACTGCGATCTCACCTGATTGTAAGTGACTATCTTGGATGGGGTATGCCAGTGTACCCTCAGCCCATACCCCTAATCTGTTTCTCCACGCCATCGTGCCGGAACGCTAAATCGCTTGGCGGCACGTCTTTGTTGGTAGGTAACTAGCCACGGCCAAAGCCTCCCACCAGTACAGACCAGAGACAATTCAGAAATTATAAAATCCCAAATTGCCGGGAATCGAACGCGAGACCTCCCGGTTATAAGACCACAGCGCTAACCTGTGCGCCAGGGAGGTTATTATGTTGGTAAACTGTACTTATTTTTCGATAGAATAGGTCTTTCATCATAAAAAAGTGGTGTTATATTCCGTTTTTAAAAACTGAATTAATAATAATCCTAACTAATCCTTACTTTATAGTAAGGAATGCGAAAGTGTGATTGTTTGTGGTTTGTCCTTCAATAACGCTGCAACAGAGCTACGGATCGACGTGATTTTTTGCATGGGTAAAGTTGAGGACCTGAAGAGTGACATACGCTACTTTTTATCCCGGAAAATCAAAGAGTTACCGCGGGATTTTACAAACTAAATCCACGCGAATGAAGTCACGGGCATCAGCGAGTAAATAAATAACTCTTAAAACTATAGGAGAGGTTTTCGAATTCGAGGAAAATCGGTATTTTTATTCGAGCATTGCTTAACTTTGTCATAATGTATAATAATACATATAATGTTATAAAATGGCGGGTGTTTGTATGGAAAGTTTTCGCATAGGATAATCGCAAACTATTTGTTGCCGCTCGAATGCGAGAAACTCTTATTGTAGATGACACCTTATCTATACTAATATTATAAAGCTGAAGAGTTTGTTTGTTTGAACTCGCTAATCTCAGGAACTACTGGTTCGAATTGAAAAATTATTTTTGTATTGGATAGTCCATTTATCGAGGAAGGCTTTAGGCTATATAACATCACGCTGCGATTAATAGGAGCGAAGCATCAGTGAAAAATGTTGCAAAAACGGGGAAAATTATCCATATTTATATCCCCTGAAGCAAGTCACTGAGTTCAGGTACCTCGGTCATATTGTAACAGACAGCCTGGAGGACAACAGCGACATAGAACGAGAGCGCAGGGCGCTGTCGGTCCGAGGCAACATGTTGGCCCGTAGATTTGCACGTTGTACAAAGCAGGTAAAGCTCATTTTGTTTAAAGCATACTGCCAATCTTTCTACACGTGCAGTCTATGGACGAACTATACGCAGCGGACCTACAGCGCGTTGCGAGTTCAATATAACAATGTGCTGAGGGCGGTGTTGGGGAAGCCTCGACACTGCAGTGCGTCGGCAATGTTTGCGGATGAGCGTGTAGATGATTTCTACGCGATCATGCGCAAGCGTGCAGCATCCACGATGAGCAGGCTTATAGGCAGCCCTAACACCCTTCTCAGCACATTGGCCGCTAAAAAAGACAGCCCCTTCTGGAGGACCTGGAGTTGTGTGCACACCAGCACTAGGGCCCAGGGCCCTCGATGGTGGCCCTGATTAGGTTAAGGTAGTTTATAAGGACTAACGTAGAATAAGTAATTGTTACTAACACATTCGCTACTAACATAGATTTAAGTTAATTGTATACTAACATAAATTATTATGGACAAAACTTAGTCTGAAATAAAGATTTATTATTTTTATTATTCATTTATTTCATTAAACATCATATTTTTTAAATTTTTAAATATTTAAATATAGAAATAAAAAAAAACATTTAAAAATATAAAAAATAGCGGTCCACCGGTCTCGGGAACAGGGTCCAAGAAACCGGCGGTCAGGGCCCCAGAGAGAGGAACCTCCTGACGATGCGGGCCGTGTCCAGGAGTACAGCCTTCTGGATCTGGCTCTTGACCCAGCTATCCAATGAGAGCCTCGAAAGATGTTGGTCGAGGCTCTTGGCTATAAGACCGTTAGCGGTCACGACTATCGGTACAATGATTGCTGAGTCCACATTCCACATGGCGACAACCTCGTGGGCCAAATCGAGATACTTGGTTAGTTTCTCTTTCTCGGCTTTCACGAGGTTCTCGTCATGCGGAACAGTAATATCAACAATCATTGCACGGCGCTCTGATCGGTCTATCACCACTATATCAGGCTTATTGGCTACAATATTCCTGTCTGTAATGATAGACCGATCCCAGTATAGTGTGATATGACCATTTTCGAGAACTGGGTCGGGCACATACCTGTAGTACGGTACCTCCGATTCCACAAGATTGTATTTCAAGGCAAGTTGCTGGTGTATGATCCTGGCTACTTGATTATGTCTGTGCAAGTATTCGCCGTTAGCCAGATGAGAACAACCAGAAACAATGTGACGAATAGTTTCTCCAGGACGGCGACACGCCCGACATATGTCTACCGTTCCATCCTTCACTATGTATTTTCTGTAATTGTTCGTCATCATGACCTCGTCCATAATTGCACATACAAACCCTTCGGTTTCCCCAAAGAGGTCTCCGAAGCGCAGCCAGGCCACGGACGCTTCAAAGTCAACATCAGGTCCGTGGAGGGCCCGATAAAAGCGTCCGTGAAGCTCCTTACCTTGCCATACAACCCTGCGGTCATTGGTACTGAGTACTACAGGTATGCGCCAGTTCTCGTTAGCCAAGGAGAGCGGCGTCAGACCCCTGTCCACTGCGACCACATCGCGGTGCATCTCCGCCTCGGCGTGGAGAAAGTACTCCCTGAGACTGCACACCTCGCGGTTGTGGAGGGTTTTGGCATTCAAAAGGCCTCTTCCCCCACACTTCCGCGGGATGTACAGCCTCATCACCGAGGAGCGTGGGTGATGCATCCGATATGCGGTCAGCAGCGCACGAACTTGTCTGTCCAGGGCGTCAAGCTCAGTCTGAGTCCACCTGAGCATGCCGAAGGAGTACATCATGACCGGCATGACCCAGCCGTTGAAGGCGCGTGACTTATTGCCGCCCGACAAAAGGCTTTTTAGCACTTTCTTCAGGCGGCCAAGGAAACGCTCCCTCACCGACTGTTTCATGTCGGCCTCTCTGATACCTAACGCCTCCGTCATGCCCAGGTATTTGTAGGTTTCAGTTGGGGAGAGCGATCTGAGGTATATGGAATCTGAGAGCTCAAGTCCCTCAGATTCCACAATCTTCCCTCGCTTTACATGCATGACCGCACATTTGTCCACACCAAATTCCATCCTAATAGAATCACTAAAGGCTTTAGTTACCTTTAGTAACTCTAGTAGATGTGATTTGTTGGAGGCAATGAGTTTTAGGTCATCCATGTAAAGGAGGTGTGATATAACCTGACCACCTCTCCTCAACCGGTAACCTAACCCTGAATTCTCCAAGAGAGTACTCAGAGGATTCAAGGCTAGGCAAAACCACAAAGGACTCAGGCTATCGCCCTGGAATATGCCTCGCTCAATCCTTATAGGCTCCGCGCTCCCCAGGTTCCGGCGACATCCTGGATAGTGAAGGACCGTCCTCCACTGCCCCATACACGTCTGTAGGAAGGCGCGTAGTATTGTGTTTACTTTGTACAGTTCCAGCACCTTCATGAGCCATGTTATTAAAATATATTCTTATTATTATTATTATTATTAAAATATATTCTTTTAAAAACTTCTTAATCGCGATCATAATAACAAAAATTGACGCGGACAACCTCGCGGCCAACAGCTAGTATACCAATAAAATTAGTGTATTTCAGCGAAAAATAAGGTATAAGAAACTTTGTAGGACAATATTGCAGTTCCCAATGTGTAACTAGAATCCACTTTGACGTTGTTGTTGCGCTGAGGGCCAAATAAAACGGATTATCGAGGGGATGAATATTCATAAGGTCGCGGTTATGCTGCGAGCGAGGTTTTCATACGGAATGAGTATTGTTTTAATAAACAAACCGGCGAGCCGGAGACCGTAACGTTATGGAACTTCCGTCGACTCTTATAAGGGTGAAAATTGAAAGGGTTCGGATTAAGAAATAAACGATGATGAATGAAAAACATTTCATGTGATTCATCGGATCGAGACGTGATTCTTAGCAACTTAAATGTGTATAAGAATGTATAAACGTACATTCTTTATTTGTGGTTACGTCGTGTACATTGCATAAGTGTGCGTGCCTGTCAAGTGCCTAGGTGGGAGTGGTCAGGCGCGCTAGCCCTATCTCTTACACTTATACAGATACGACACACACAACCATGAGCCACGTGCCCTCGTGAATTGAAAGAACATAACGTATTTTACTTAATTTGCTTGTAGAGGGTTTATGGTCTTTCATAATAGCTAAATCTGAAAATATTATTAGTAGAGGTCAGCATACTAAATTATGACATAAAGAGATATGCTCCTGAATAAAATTATAAAACCTTTGCAAAAATCTTAGAATTTACGTACTCTTACGTAACTCTTAGAATTTTTCCTTTATCGAAAATCTTATGTAACAAGGTGTTCATTATTATGATGGCGCATTTCACAGATTTGTGCACAGAAATAATGAACTCGTTCCTTACTTACAAGTTGAAACAGTAACAAAGAGGCTATAAGGGCCTATAGTATAGGTATACATATCTATACTAATATAATAAAGCTGAAAAGTTTGTTTGTTTGAACGCGCTAATCTCAAGAACTACTGGTTCGAATTGAAAATTTCTTTTTGTGTTGGATAGTCCATTTATCGAGGAAGGCTTTAGGCTATATAACATCACGCTGCGACCAATATAAGTGAAAAATGTTGCAAAAACGGGGAAAATTATCCATATTTAAAATATATTCTTTTAAAAACTTCTTTATCGCGATCATAATAACAAAAATAATAGTAGCGAAGCATTAGTGAAAAATGTTGCAAAAACGGGGAAAATTATCCATATTTAAAATATATTCTTTTAAAAACTTCTTTATCGCGATCATAATAACAAAAATTGACGCGGACGAAGTCGCGGGCAACAGCTAGTATTTATATTTACAATCATAGTATACTAAAATACATCATAGACTTTTAAACGCAAGTATAAATAAACAAGATAATTTTGTGGAATACTTTGAGTGACAATCATTAAAGAAGATAGAAATATGTTATTTGGGACTAATTTTATTGATGTCTATCATAGTATTCATCCGGGTAAGGTAAGTAAGAACTAAAATAGTGTTTCTTCGTGAGAACTTTTAGAGATGTTACATACGTTACACACTTTAGAGACGCTAATTAAAAAATCTCTTCCTGGTACACCTCCAGGGTACTTAAGTTAAATTTCCTATCAGGTCAACCAGTTTGGGTTGCGCATTGTTCGTCAGTCAATTAGTCATTCACGGTACAGTAATAAATAATCACAGGACTGGTTGTACTCGTAAATATGAACTTTTTCACTAAAAAGGCTAACAAGAAACGAAGAAATTACTTCCAAGAACTGAAAATTGCGAAACCATTTCCAGTCGTCAGAGACTCGACTCAAGAACCCGAAATTTAGAGTGCTTAAGGGAATACATTACATCATTATGCGAAAGATGAATAAAATTTTCACACAACCGACAAAAGAGGATTTTGGGTAGTTCGCGAAAATAGGTCTCGGCTATTGTTTATAACGTCTTTTAATTAACTTTACTTTTAGTTGAGTTCTAAGCGGAAGTTTTTTACCACCACACCACATTAATTTTCCAATCAAACTCACCAACAAAGCGAATCACAGAGAGAGTAGATGTAAAAATTCAGTAGGTACAGTAATCTGAAATCGCTGTGCGATAAATCATATTGTAAATTACAACGAGTTTCTACAACAGAATTTTGAAAAGATTTTGATAAAAACATTAAGTTAAAACGAAATCTTAATGGCTAATAAAAAACAAGTATGAATCGTCAAACTTGGGCTATAAATTGTAAACAATGAAACATTTTTAGAGATCCGAGTATAATAATATAAGCGGCGTGTAAAATGGTTGAGAAACTTTTAGCTGCCTTCCAACAATGTAGGAAGAGGGTTTTATATGTTTCAAGCTCCAATAGTTTGAGAAACTACCTTTTTCCCTACAGAAAGGCAGAGAAAAACAGGCAGGAAAGTTGCTTTCTGAGAATGTTAATTGCTGTAGAGTATTTAAGTTAGGTGTTAAGGTGAAAAGTGTTCTTTGGAAAACCTTGCGCCATGTTCGTCGAAACAAGACTAGTTGAAGCATATGATTTCGTACCGATGAACTTAGGTTTCAAAAAGGATTTTTCATACAAAATGAACCACCCATTTTCACCCTTTTACATATGGAATTTCAATAATACGCTATTAATGACCACCTCAGTTATCTATAGGGTATAACTGGGTAATCAAGGTAATGCTCATTTCGAAAATTATATCTAACTTTAAAGTTTTACGTTTTGGTAGAATTAAAATTGATTAAGTTTTTCTCAGCGGGCGATGGAGAGAGCTATGCTCGGAGTATCCCTGCGAGATCAAATCAGAAATGAAGTGGAAATGCGCAGGGCACATAGTTCGAAGAGCTGATGGTCGATGGGGTCCCAAGGTGCTGGAGTGGCGACCCCGCACCGGGAAGTGCAGTGTTGGCAGACCCCCCACTAGGTGGACAGACGACATCAAACGAGTCGCAGGGAGCCACTGGATTCAGGCGGCGCAAGACCGAGGCCTGTGGAGGTTCATGCAAGAGACTTATGTCCAGCAGTGGACGTCCATTATAGTTGATAAAGAAGAAGAAGAAGAAGTTTTTCTAAGTTATAAAACATTTTATGAGATTCATTTTATTTCGTAAACGTAGCGCCCATTTATTACCGCGCAATGATTAATCTACTATTTTACATTGCAATAGCTTGTAAGTTAACTGGAATTAATGGCATAAAAGCTATAAAGTGAGTTAATAGGGGAGCAATTATTTTATGCAGACTTTTATTATCTGTACTGAAGTTATTAAAAGGTAAATAGGAATGAAGTAATACAGTACATTTTTATTTTATAAGACTAAAATCATGATTTTTTTTTTTAGTTATATGTATAGTGTGGTCACGAAGGGACTCCGATCCATGCTCATTCGATCCATGCATGCATGATAGGATCAAAATATCGATAATTTCAACTAAAACATTTATCATAGTACTTACCCGTATATCGTCGGTCAAATTCATTAGTGGAACATTAATGGAAATGGTTGGATATTGAATAATCTTTCCGAAGCACAAACGGTCCAAGTCAAATTTTGGTTCTAATTGACAGGAAACTACATAATTTGCTAGAAAAATATTGATTATAGCTGTGAACAGCTTTGACTATGAATTACTCGACGAACTGTATATTTTGAATTGTACCATTATAGAATTTGACCGACGGTGTATACGTCATAATTATGTCGTTAAATCCTACGAATAAATGTTAAACCACTTGTGCTTCTGCCTTAGCTAAGCCATTGTGTGCAATCTTTAACAAGTCGCTAATTACGGGTACATTCCCCAAAGAATGGAAAACAGCTATGGTTGTCCCTGTGCACAAATCAGATAAAACTAATTTAGTTCAAAATTAAAGGCCTATTTCATTACTATGTACTTTTGCTAAGATCTTTGAAGGCATAGTTTGTCCTCTTATTCAAAGTCACTTTAAACACTATGTTACTGCTGACCAGCATGGATTCGTATGCTCAAGGTCAACGAGCACAAACCTTGTAACTTTTACTGAAACTCTTATTAACACAATAGATAAAAACAAGCAAATTGACGTTATATATACGGATTTCAGTAAGGCGTTTGATAGAGTTTCGCATGAAATTCTTGTTTCCAAATTAAAGGCATATGGTTTTACTGGCGCTCTTCTAAACTGGTTAAGTTCATACCTAAATGACCGTTCATTTTTTGTTGTAGTTAATGGATATCACTCCTACTCTTGTAAGATCTCTTCTGGTGTGCCTCAGGGTTCACACCTTGGCCCTATTCTATTTAATATATTTATCAATGATATCTCCAATTGTTTTAGGTTTTCATCTGTCTTTATGTATGCTGATGACTTAAAGTTCACTAGAAAAATTGAATCTATCGACGATTGCGTGCTTTTACAAAAGGATTTAGATAATTTGCTTATTTGGTGTGATAAAAATAATATGACTCTAAATAAAAAGAAATGTTTTTACGTAAAATTTTCCAGAAAATTACGTGATACTAGTTTTGATTATCACATTAATGAATATATTTTGGAAGAAGTAGAAACAGTCAGGGATTTAGGGGTTCTATATGACAGAAAATTGACATTTGTGCCTCATATTGAAAATGTGACAAAGCGGGCATCTAGGATGCTGGGTTTTGTAATAAGAAATGCAAGAGTTTTTAGAAAAATCAAAACTAAAAAGCTTCTTTATAACAGTCTGGTAAGAAGTATTGTGGAATACTGCTCTGTGGTCTGGCGACCTCATTATGCAACGCACATATTGAGATTAGAACGCATACAAAAAAGATTTCTTTGGCACTTAGCGGCCAGTGTTGGAAAGGCAAGCAGAAACTTTGGATACAAGGAAAGGCTGTCGCATTTTGGATTTATCTCACTAGAAAAACGCAGAGAACTATTAGATCTACAATTTCTGTATAAAATATTTAATAATAAAATTGACTGTCCACAATTGCTGAATAAATTTAGTTTAAGAGTCCCAATCCATTATCCACGTAAACCCATTACACCACTATATCCTCCTTTACGCCGAACAGTTCTTGGTGCGAATTCCCCAATTTCTAAATTATGTAAGACTTTAAACCACTATAGTACAGTTGTTGATATTTTTTCTGACTCGCTATATAAGTTTCGTGAAAAGTTATTTAAATCTTGGAAGTCTTGAGTCCTACTTGCTTACCCCTCTGAAAGTATGTAGGACTGAAGAATTTCATTTCACTTCATTTCATTTTTTCACCTATGAATCCTAGGATATATTATTATTGTCACTCTAATATTTAGTTTTGTTTCTATGATAGCACTTTTGTTTGTTTTTTTTAAATATTTTTGTCTTTTTGAATGTTTTTGTTATTTGTCCATGTTGTGTTTACTTTTAAGTAATCACTACACTCAGCTAGTATGAAGTTAGTCTTTAGTATGTTCATTGATGTATTAGTGTAAGTGTTTGTAAGTAAACCTAATAAAATAAAATAAAAATAAACCACGAAATAAGTCTATATAAAATCCAATATTTTTTTATCGGACGACCCGTGCACCCACAGGCTAACAATTATATTTCCATTTTAAAAAAATTACATAAAAAGATCGCAAAGTTTTTCAGTGCTATTTCAACTAAAATCAAGCAATCATATTATTATTTACTTTGTTCTAGAGTTAGAATTCATTTTACCAACGGAGCGTGAATCGCTACGAGTCGTTTGTATTTCAGTTTATTTGACGAGCTTTCTGAGATATCTACCTTAAAACGTTTCCTTTGTCGTATTATTCCTTGTTTTTGTTTAGAAACTAAATCGCTTTAATGGTTTGGATTTATTTACAAAACATATTTGCGGTAACATGGGTGTGCTTTTTTAATGATATGACATAAAAAATCTCTATTTTGAGCAAAATGTTTTAGTGACCTTTTAAAATTATTATTAATGGCCTATATTATATAAATACTTATACAAGAAAACACGCTATACTTTTAAAAAAGCCAGAAAACGAATCTAAAAGACGTGTTAGTTGAATTTCGTAGCAAATGCTACAACTACGTAGCAGGCATATAGACTGCGCGTAGCAGGTTATTTTACGCTGATATCCGTGACTTCGTACGCGTGGATTGAGGTTTTTTTGGAGTCCCACGGGAACTATAATTTTTTTCGGAATAAAAAGTAGCCTATGTTTTAATCCAAGGTATAGTCTATTTCCATTTTAAATTTCAGCCAAATCGGTCCAGTACTTTGTGAGCCAATTCGTTACAAACATACTTACATACAAATCTTTCCTCTTTATAATATTAGTATAGACTAGCTTTAACCCGCGGCTTCGCTCACGTTAGGTTCGATTTTTTAACCCCCTATTTAACCCTCTTGGGGTTGAAATTTTCCAAAATCCTTTCTTAGCGGATGTCTACGTCCTAACAGTTACCTGTATGCCAAATTTCAGCTTGATCGGTTTAGTGGTTAGAGCTGTGCGTTGATAGATCAGTCAGTCAGTCAGTCAGTCAGTCACCTTTGCCTTTTATATATTTAGAAGATAGATTAGTAGACAAATAGTATGTGAATCATTTGCATGAGGCAAGAACTCAAAATAATGTCATAACCTGATGAACTAATTACTAATAGGCATCACACCCCTCTCTTATGTTAGGTAAGTACATTTATACATTAAACGTGTATTTTTCAAAGTGATCAATCATGTAGTTTGTCTATATTTCTGTTGAAATTTTTCAGAATCAATTTATCTTTTGTCTGTTAAAGATCAATTGAAACGTCATCCATTAATTTGTAGAACCATTATGCTATAGCCCAGTCATTAAAGCCAAAACCCGAAAGTAATTAGTAACTTGATAAAAATTTTAGGAGGTTTTTAAAGAAGGTAAAATAACTTACCGTGTGATTTTGCAGTGTTGTGGGGTGTACGGAAAGGGTTGAAAAGGGGTGAAAAGGGTTTTTTGTTAATAACATTGCCAAAAAAATTAGTAACACGCTGCAAATTTATAATAAGGTTGTTCTTACCGTTTTGTAACGTTTATTAAATTTGCAGCGTTTTGCAACATACGGAACATTGTTTATTATTAAAAAACAATGAAATTTGTTATTAACAAGGGTAAAAAAAATAGTAACACGCTGCAAATTTATAATTAGATTGTTCTTACCGTTTTGTAACGTGTATTAAATTTGCAGCGTTTTGCAACATACGGAACATTGTTTATTATTAAAAAACAATGAAATTTGTTAATAACAGGGGTAAAAAAAGTAGTAACACGCTGCAAATTTATAATTAAGCTGTTTTTACTCTTTTGTAACGTATATTAAATTTGCAGCGTTTTAGTAATTAACAATGTTCCGTATGTTGCAAAACGCTGCAAATTTAATAAACGTTTGAAAACGGTAAGAACAACGTCATTATAAATTTACACCGAGTTACTAATTTTTTTTACCCCTGTTATTAACAAATTTCATTGTTTTTTTAATAATAAACAATGTTCCGTATGTTGCAAAACGCTGCAAATTTAATACACGTTACAAAACGGTAAGAACAACCTAATTATAAATTTGCAGCGTGTTACTATTTTTTTACCCTTGTTAATAACAAATTTCATTGTTTTTTAATAATAAACAATGTTCCGTATGTTGCAAAACGCTGCAAATTTAATAAACGTTACAAAACGGTAAGAACAACCTTATTATAAATTTGCAGCGTGTTACTAATTTTTTTGGCAATGTTATTAACAAAAAACCCTTTTCACCCCTTTTCAACCCTTTCCGTACACCCCACAACACTGCAAAATCACACGTTAAGTTATTTTACCTTCTTTAAAAACCTCCTAAAATTTTTATCAAGTTACTAATTACTTTCGGGTTTTGGCTTTAATGACTGGGCTACTATGTGAGTTAATTTATTCGATATTTCAACAAAACGATTCCGTGAATTGAGGCGAAAATGGCTTTTGTGTGATTAATTGAATTCGATTTGTAGGGAACATTTTTGAAGACAATATGAATTGGTATCATTCAATGGCCTAAACGCGACTCAGAATTTGAGGGTAAGTACAGAATTTATCTTGAAACAATACTTTTGATGGCATTGCATTTTTTTATTGTAAATTATTTGGAATCAAGGTTTTAAAAATCCTACGGGAAAGGATATTAGGTATATCTTCCTCTAGATCTAGCTATATCCATGCAACTATGGACTACATCAGAATATAGAAAATTACACACTTATGATTACTTTTTCGATTAAGTCAAAGCTACAACTGAAGTAAGTCTCTAAAGAACTGCATTTCATTTACTATGCTGTATAGATTCACTTCACAAATTACCTCGCTGGACCATCTTCTTGCCACTAAAACGTTGCAATTGTGAAATAGGACACGTGGCCGTAATTTATCTGCACTGCAACATGGTCAGTTATTCAGCGAGTGACGGTCATCTGACAGCTTAGTCCCGGTTCAGACCAGACCGAAACAGCTGACGCGTGATACACTGCATAGTAAATTACAAGCTATATGGATAATTGGATACTTCACACAAAATCGTCTAAATTTTAAACAACAGTAGCCAAATCATTAAAATTCACAAAAGCTGAATGCTAATATGAAATGATGTTTTCCTTCTCTGTTAAATCAAGTAATACGTATATTTAATCACTTACATAAGTCTCCCCCCATCTCCACCACCTCCCCCACCTCCCTCTCTTGACCCCGAATAGACACATACCGTCATAAATGCCTATTTAGAAAAGCTAATAGTTTAATATCTTTAACCTCTCATGCGTTCATCTCAACCTATCAGTGGCCCACTATTGGGCAAACAGAAAAATATTTACCATTATCTTCTTCTAAATATTTAAAAGGAAAAGGTGACTGACTGACTGACCGACTGACCTATCAACGCACAACTCAAACCACTCGACGGATCTAGCTGGGCATACAGGTAGCTATTATGACGTACGCATCCGCTAAGATTACGATTTTTGAAAATTCAACCCCGAAAGGGGTAGAATAGGGATTTTAAAAATCTAAACTTAAACTTAACGTGAGCGAAGTCTTGGGCAAAAGCTAGTTTTAATATATTTGCGTTCCCGTCAAATTGTTAACTTTAATAATATCTTTAGTAGAAGATATTATTAAAGTTAACAATTTGAAATCCAAGTAAGAAAATACTCTGCATTTTCTCTTTAAAATAATCCTTACAAATATAATAACGTATACGAGTACAATCGATAGGTATATTCTGCACGGTAATGATGAATCGAATACTTCCTTTAACATGAAGCGTCATTTATTTGAGGAATCCGCCCACAAGCTTTTAATAAAGGTGCTCCTATTCACCGGTATCCTTTGTTTACTTTCCTTTCTATCTCCGCAACTTAATGTAGCTAATAATGCACAGTTAATATTAAAACGAGGAACAATATTTACTCTGGGAATTAGTGTGCTAATTCATTTTACCAGCCTGAGGCCGAGTGCCTTTACTTAAGGCAAACTGAGGCTTCTCAAAGTTATCACCGCTGTTTTACTAAGGTTTCAGACGTCCCTATTTCTCTAGGATAAAAGCACGCTGGCCGTGGTTTTCGAAAATACTTTTTTCTGTTGAAAATAAAGTTACCTTCTTGAAAGGAGATTCTTTTTGTTTTTGAAGATTATTTTCCAAGCTTTGATTTCTATAATTAGAAATTGTGAAATATGTATAGCATTTTTACGTGTTTTCATTTTTAATTTAATTTGAAAACTGTAGATTTTGTACGTTACACGTGTTACAAGTAGGTACTAGCTGCCTCAGTTATAAACATGGGAATAAATATTTTCTTTTACCATTCGACCCATACTCTAAGACTAGGTATATTGCAAATTGTTGGCATGGGTGAACCCCCGCAATCTTTTCCATTCTAACTTGATATAAGTATTTCTGTAGTTTTGACTGCGGTTGCCTTAAGCGCGACATAAAATCAACAAATTATAGCTAAGCAAAATTTGTAACTTGGCACAGCCTTCGCCCATGCAAAAAATCAGATCTTTGTGGCTTGTTGTTGTTGACATTTACCCAATTATAATATTAGTAAAAATTTCTATAAATTGAGGAAAATACTGGGCAACTACAAGGCTTGGAACCTTTGAGTATAAGCTTGGAACCGAAGTTTCTAACAAAATTCCACTCTAAACGTAGACTTAAAATAAGCAATGGTATGATAGCCAAGCTTACGTGCCAAGTAATAATTTTCTGTACTGGTACTGATAAAATTACGTTTTTGGTGGTTATTGTGATGAAATATGACACCCTTTTATAACACATTAGGTAATTTTTAAGCTATTGCATAGCTTCTATCGCGGGCCAGCGTGGAGACCGAATCCAGAAATTCCGTAACGAAAATAACCTGACACGGGACTCCTCTACGGTGAGCCGCTAGATGGCGTTGATAAAAAATGCCGCGGCAGTCCCCGAGTGCCGCACGTCTTTTTTTAATAATTTTCTGCGAGCTCTACTAACAAGACGATACTGCGTAGAGTCGGTTTTTAAAGGCTTACTAAAAATGGCTTATCTACCGCTTCGACTTCTAAGAATTACGATGTAAGCGTTCTACAAAAAAAAAACTCAGTAAGGTAAAAGTCGTACAGAATACTCGTAGAGTCGTAGAGATGTGACGTAGTAGGCTGGGCGCTCCCTAATCATGGTTGACCGATTTTTTAAAGCACAAAAATAGCGTTGTTTAGTTGTATAGAGGTAATGTAGGTCGCCGCCGAGGACGCCGCTTGATTGATGAAACGTGTCTGCGAAATAACACGAACGTACCTTTATACTTGTTTGCTGCCTTCATAGCGCAGCGCAGTGGAGTAAAAGAAAAAGGTCGACAGTTCAAACCTCATCCGTAGTGATATTTCACTGAAAATGAGTGCATCAGTGTAACGATCGCAATGACCTCTGATTGGCTGAATTTATGGTGTTCTTGCTGCATCAATGTTGCGCCAATAGCGGGAGAGTACCAGCCACACTGACGCAATCTATATCAGAGGAGGTCACTACGATTTTGCGATTTTCCTATCTCAAGCTTTAACTCTACTTGAAAGGGAAAGGGGAATATTGATCATGTTTGTATTCTTTAAAAAACTGGTCATCATTCTTCTCTTCACATGAGAGGTCACACCTCTAACATTTCGGAGTTATTAGAGTTTAGAGCAACTTAATTGCACTTGCTTTAACGCTGAAGGAAAATATCGAGAAGATACCTACATACCTACGTGAAGTGTGTGAAGTCTGGCAATCCGAATCATGAAGAAAAGTTGTTATAATTATTGTTTCTGTTTACAATCACCAAGCCCAATTCACAAAAGCTAATTTCCTTCTCTTCATCAGCTAATGAAGAATATATCGCTTTATTCACAATTTTCATCATTCACAATTTTTCTGAGGGTCCATATAAACTTTCACATACCTAATATGGCACGTGGAGACCTAGCAAAACAGTTTTAATTCTTAAAAAATAAAATTATTATTTAAGCTGTTGAGTATTATTCTGATTATAAAAACGAATAAAGCTGAAATTATGTGATTATTTTAACGAATCAACTTGTTATTTTGTTTCATGTAGCCGGTTTATTGATAAAAACGTGGAAAACCGTTTTCATTTATAAAAATAAATTCCGCTTCATATTAAGAAGCATTACCTACTATTTCGCGTACATATGAAAATGTATTTTAAATAAGTCACTCGTAACTATGAATATCTAAATATATAAAAGGCAAGGGTGACTGACTGACTGACTGACTGATTGACTGATCTATCAATGCACAGCTCTAACCACTGGACCGATCGAGCTGAAATTTGGCATACAGGTAGCTGTTAGGACGTAGGCATCCGCTAAGAAAGGATTTTGGAAAATTTCAACCCCGAAGGAGGTAAAATAGGAGTTTAAAAAATCGAACCTAACGTGAGCGAAGCCGCGGGTTAAAGCTAGTAAATTATAATTGTGATTTAATGTTACCTACATATTATTTGGAACTCGTGTACGAACTAATAGGTTTTTGAAGTCTGTTTTTCTTGGGAAGACTAGATTTAATATTAAAACTAAAACCATATAACCAATAGGTAAAATTGTTTCTTAAACCATATAGGTATAATTCTTTTTTCGATAACAAGGTAGCCCTTGACTGTGACGTCACTTGATGGTAAGTGAAAATGCAGTCAAGATAGTAGCGGACTAATTTGGAAGGGATATGGCTGTTAATTAAATCAGATCCACAATCGGTTTCTACACGGTATCGGGGTAACTATAGTTACCTCGCTAACTCATAGTTTGTCACTTGTATATCCATTGCCAAAGCCCACCAGACCAGTCCAGGGAAAATTTAAAAATTATAAACTCCCAGACCTGTCAGGAAGCAAACCCGAGATCTCTCAATTAGACAAATTCTGTACCAGGTTCCGGAGTAAAATTACTGTTAGTGAATGTGTTTCTGGGTGTGGGATCTGTATTAGTAGTTAGACTATGAAAACAGACAGGTAGCAGATAGACATGACACAGTCACATTTATCATCGATATAAATCATATGGCTAACAAATGTGACGGCGTTTCTGTAGTATTGATGAATTTATGAAAATTGTAATAACGAAACATAATACATACCACTGCTGTAAAATATTCCGAATGAAATCGGAGTACAAGTCGTTGAACCAGCCGATTATAATACAACGAAGCAAATGTTGACCCGAATTCAATCCAATCCCCGGATCGATAGCGACCGAACTGACGAATGCCCAACTTACCGGACGAATCGAAATAAAAATCGAGATGTATCGTTTCCTACTCAATGTTTATTGGGATTGGCAGAACTAGTGCCATAAATCTAGACGCGAGATATAGTACAAACGGCAGTAAAATACTCGGTGAACAAAGGAATGGTATAAAAGGGAATATGTATGAGGGTCAAATTGTGTTCAAATATTTTTTTCCGTGATCCAGTTATTGGTCATTCTAATATTAATCATTGCAGACGGTTATCACTACGCACGAGAGCTTATTTTGCTCTGAACAGTTTTACGAATTGCTCTTCACTTTGTCAGCAGCGCGTGCGGGTCGAGTAAACTTTATTATTTTTTAAGTTTAATTCTATTTTTTGTTAGCACTACACAGAGCAAATCGCTCATCTCCGGGGAAAAACTATTAAAATACGCTGTAATTAAAAAAAATACCACTCAATTCCCTCCCTATTTCATTTGCGACCGCCGGGCTGCGCGCCGCACCGCCACGCGGTGTCGCCGTTGGCGTCGTCCGGATAAATGACTAGCTTTTGCCCGCGTCGTCATCCATGTGGTATTTCTTGTTTTTCCAGGATTAAATAAATAAATGAATAATTCTTTATTTCAGACTTTTTAGATCCATACATTATAATAATTATTATTATTAGTAACAAATGACTTTAATCTATGTTAGTACAGTATGTGTTAGTAACAATTACTTATTCTATGTTAATCCTTATAAACTCCAATTCAGGGCCACCAACAAATGCGCTGGGCCCTAGTGCTGGTGTGTACACTATTTCAGCTCCTCCAAAGAGGGCTGTCAATCTTAGCGGCCAATTAAAAGTAATCTTAACTATAATTATGTAAAAAATCACATTGATCGATTCTATCTTCGATCTTTCTTAATACACGCAATGTCGCATTTATAATATCGGTAGGACCAGGTTTCACTGTCAGTTGACTGATTCAAATACGTCTAATTAATCCCTATTAACTAACTATTCAAAACTATTTAAATACATTTTTACATTTCAAAAGAAAGTTAAAAACTTATAATAACAATACCAACGAAACCAACTTTGGTCGATAACAAAACAAACGTGATTCTATACCTGTTCCAAAACTCAATAAATCGTAAACTTTAAAGTATGCCAGTGATGGCTATAAATTAAGTACAGATAGGAAACTTATCCAGTAGAATGGAAAGGAATCTAATCCGGATTTATTGGACTCAAACGTCCAACCAGAAGCAATCGGGTGAATTAAAGGATTTCACCAACTTCTGCGATCGATGCTTGGGGATCAAACGTAATGAAAACTCAAGGGACCATATTTTTTTGTGATACAATTTATTTTCTTTTTATATGGCCTGAGTTATTAAGATTTTTCTGGAGGGAGGTTTAAGCCGTAGTTACCCTACGAAAGACGGCCGCCAAGCGTTTTAGCTGGCACGGTGGCGATTCGGGGTATGACACGAGGTATTCGGGGCTTAATTAATACTGCCTTCCAAATTAGCCCGCTTTCATCCTAGACTGCATCGTCACTTAACATTAAGTGAGATCGCAGTCAGGGGCTATCTTGTCATGAATAAAAAAATATATATTATATTAAGCTAAATCCAAAGTTTACTCTGGTTTTTGGATACTAAAATTCTTTAACAAAAAACAAATAAATAAAAAACAAGTAAATCCACCGTTTCTTTGAACAATTTCCTTTAGAAACCCATACCGCTTAATAAAAAGAGTAAAGTAATGTGCTGTCATGCCCAACTTTGTATTAATCTTCGCATTGCTATTATAATATAATGGGCTAAAATCATTTGTTACGATATTGTAATTTGTACTGTAAATTTTTACAGTCCAAGCTTATATTTTATAGTTTATTTCATTTCATACCTACGTTATTATTATGAGAATGTTAATTATACGAGAGATAATTATCATTTTAAGCTCTACAGCAAATCAACACGGGTGCAGTTAAATGCACCCGTGTTGATTTGCGAGTAATTTTGTCGCGTTAAAATTCCCAGTTGTCAACACTGCACTTCGTTAACTTTTGTCACTCGTTTGTTTTCGAGTAGCTATTATATAGCATGTTTAAAATAACGGTATTTTATATCCTACTAGATTTTTTATTTAGGTTATTTTAATTGCTGCGGGAGCTCGTTAATTTTTCGGGATAAAATACCTATGTGTTTGTGTGTTGTGTTTGTTTGTGTATTGTGTAGGTAATTCTATATGAGCTATCTCCATTCCATATCAGCCAAATCAGCTCAATCGTTGTATTGTGGCGTGAAGGAGTAAGAAACATATACACACACACACACACACACACATACAAACTTTCGCCTTTATACTATTAGTGTGAATAGTGTTTGTGATGATTTAAACAATCAAATTCGAAAACACTTTGTAAAAGTTTATTTGAATGAAAAATTATCCTATTCTATTCTAAAATTCACCATCAACCAAACTGTTTGGCTATAAAATTTTCAAGAGCCAATGTTCTACTACTAAAGTACTCCGACTCACCTGGTTTCCGAGAAAAATCCTTGTCGAAACCTCTCTATTGGCTAACAGCTCTTTCTCTCTAATTTAGATTAAAAGATTTAAAGATTAGGTATTTAAATTGCCGTCACACTGCGGCTGAACGACCGAGCTATCAACGATTAAGAAGGCCTGTGATGTTTAATTAAATCAGAACTTCAGAAGTGAACATCTATAAAAAAGAAAGCTATAAGTATCTCTAAAATATGACGCTGTTTTGATTATTTTAGTAATTTCCTAATTAATTAAAGCAAAGGACAGGAACATGGCAGTGGTAAAAATAGATTTTATTTAGTATCGCCTAAGATAAATAAGACACTAAAGATAATAAAGACTTATGCGTCAATGGACTATTTCTTATTATATAAGATATTTTACAAGTTTAGGTTCAAATAAAATTGCTCGTTAGCCAGATTTTTAGGCTAGATTGTAATTTTAGTGAATATATATTTTAATGTACTCATAGTTTTGAAAAAAAAAAAAATTGTATCGCCTTTATAATATTAGGGTGAAAAACGTATCTCTCGGGTTTTTTCTAAAATACGTTTGTTTAGACTTAACACAGCTCGCGTTTCCTCTTAATAAATAAATATAAGTTCCTTAAGGGACTTAATATAAGCCCCTACTTACGGGACTGGATGAGCTTTACTTGCGACATTTATACGGTAATAAGATCTTTTATCATACCACTGGGCTAAGTGTATGATTTCTTGTCTATGGTTTTGAGAATTTTAGCAGATTTCAATTCTTTTTTAACCGACTTCCAAAAAGGAGGAAGTTATCAATTCGGCCGGTATCTTTCTTTTTTGTCTTGTTTAAGAATATTTGGCATATTAAACATGAAGAATTAAAGATAGGGAATGTTTAATTTCCTCCCCAAATTAACCGTAAAGCTTGTGCTAGGAGTGGACATGATTATAGTGTTGAGTTGGGTTTGACCCAGAATTTCAGTCGGATCTCATGCCACTTAACATTGACCTATATATTTAATCTATGATAAACACTGGACTTGCTGGTGCGATTTCTTTTTTGAACCTACTTGACTGTAAGCACTAAGCAGCTATTCTAATGTCTCTGGAACTCATAGATAATATTGCAAATGATGCACCGACCTCTATAATAAATAATAATAATTAATTTATGATATCATGACCAACTCCTTTATTTAAAAGGTTGGTTCGCCATTTTCAATAAATATTACTAGTTCAAGAGACACTCGTATGTCAAATGTGGCACTTCAAATTGATCAATAATTAAGCTGTCGTTTGTATAGGAATAGCAAGTCCAGTGTTTATCATAATTTAAATATAGAGGTTAATATATTATCAGGCCTCCTTGTAAATAACCTACATTAACATTGTTGCACGTAGGTACTCAACGAATGTTAAAGTTACCATTTAGGAGGTACCCTTCAGGATAAGAGGACATAAACATGTAGAGCTTAACCCTCATCTGTTTGAGAAGAATATCCTACATCCCTCCTAAGGCTATGTTACACGTCATGTTCGTTTAATTATACGTTTTAAACTACATTTATTTTGTATTTAATTTGTAGAGCTACATTACCCAGAAAAGATTATAAGAATATTACTCAGAAAAGATTTATATTACCCAGAAAAAATGAACTTTTCATGGCAGATAATTTAATTTTCCTGATATCGTTACAAGTAATAGGAATCTTTACTTTGACCGGTATTCATTGTATTCATTTTTTTGGTAATAAAACTCCGAACTCTCTGTTCCTTTCGCTGTACTATCAGACAGATGAAAAAATAGACGGACACCTTTAAGCATCTATTTAGGAGTATGAATTGTTATGACTTTACCCGGTATTCGTTTTTAAGCTATTGCATAGCTTCTATCGCGGGCCTTGAGTGTGGAGACCGAATCCAGAAATTCCGTAACGAAAATAACCTGACACGGGACTCCTCTCACCGCTAGATGGCGTTGATAAAAAATGCTATGCAATAGCTTTACCGTGGCAGTCCCCGAGTGCCACACGTCTTTTTTTTTTTGGATCCGAGATGCATCTAACAATCTCTGTTCCAAAAGTCAAGATAGCCCCAACAGTTATGCCACGGAAAGGTAACAGACAGACGGACATATAGACGGACACCCTTAAGTATCTATTTGCATCAATGAATATGTTTTTTTTGGTAGACCAAACAGACATTAATAATTTTCCCTTGCGAAAATTGAGATCTTAAATGTGGCAATACTAAAAGAGAAATGAGCTGTTATTTGTCAATGTTTTATCAGTTTACGTGACTCTCAAGCCCAGAAAATTCTTTCACAATGACAAACAAGCCGAAAAGATAAGAAATAAAGAATGGTTGTACTCAAGTTTTTGTAAATAAAATGTAATTATTTTCCTCCTTTTAAATCGGCGATATTAATTGTAGGAATAAATCAGATCTTATCAATGGATTTTATCATTAAAAAATCTAAGAAAGGGATTTAGAACACAAAGACGGAGTGTAAAATTAAAGCTCAATTAAAAGATATAAACTAAGACTTAAATAACCTTGCTTTCGAGTAAAAAGTAAATCACACTTTACCTGCCATAATGCCTGGATTATATCTATGTAAGAAAGTCGCATTCATTTAACAGTTTAAAGTTTAAACCATAAAGTTTTTGTCAAATGTTTAGTGTTTTATAACTAAACTAATATGAAGTTTGAAGACTATAACTAGTTGGTGTTAATTACAATACTTATATTATTAACTAGCTTTTGCCCACGGCTTCGCTCACGTAAACCTAATTTTGATATATCCTTTCTTAGCGGATGTCTACGTTATAATAGCTATAGCTGTATGCCAAATTTCAGCCCGATCTGCCCAGTAATATGAGCTGTATTATTATGAATATGAAATTTTATGTAAAAATAGTATCTACAAAATTGAATAGGTTTTTTTTATGTAAAATAACTTTACGAAGTACTTTCAAACCAAAGATGAAAAATTATCATAGAACAATGTTATTTTTTGCAATAAAATCACACTATAAAACACTATAAAGTCTGAAGAATTATGACGTAAGTATAACTTTTACAGGAACCCAGGAAAATTATGACTTTGTAGAATTTATAACTGGCCACGTCATTTGTTTTAATTAAACACAGTGCCTCGTCTTAGAGAGAAAAAATAAATTGGTTATGAATGTTTCCTTTGTTTGTTTTTACAGTCTAACGGCTGGGTGTTGTTGGTATCTATACGGAAAGCTGAGCTTTTTATATTCATTAGTACGGAAGGAAAGGCGTAACGACTATTGACAGTTCAGTGGCTTTTTTTTAACAAGGATAAGAATAGAACTGAAGGAGGAACTCATACCTACCTCATACTCAAACCATACTCCTTCGGTTTAGTTTCTAACTAGAAGACGCCCGCTACTTCGTCCGCGTGGATTAAGGTTTTTTATTCCCGCGGAAACTCTTGAATTGTTTGATAAAATGTAGCCTATGTGTTAATCCTGGGTATGAGCTATCTCCCTTCCTTTTCGCCATGTCGGATCATTCGTTGTGGCGTGAAGGAATAACAAACACACATACACACACACACGCTCGCGCGCGCGGACACACACACATACACACAAAGAAACTTTCGCCTCGTCATAGTCCATGACGCTGGCTCAGTGCAAATTAGCATACACCTGTGAGAACATTATAGAGCATTTTCAGGTGTGCAAGTTTTCTCCCGATATTTTCTCACGGTGATAACTGCTTATCGCAGATAACTGCAATAGTCAGAGCGCCAAAGATCGAATCTGCGATCCCTCGAATAGGAGACCACAGTCCTAACCACTAAACTATCACTGCTCTTTTTCTTTCTCCTAATCAAAAGGGTTCCACAATTTTTTGTTTAGAGCGTAAACTATTGAGGACGTTTTTGGAATTTTTCCTTCTATAATGAGTAATGAGCGAAACTTTTTCTTTTAGGTATTTATCTACACGTGTAGAGTTTCCATCTTACTAAGTAAACATTCAAAGAATCGCTAACGTACTACTACACTTTTCAAAGAAAAGAAACTACGCTTTTAGACTACCGAATTGGGTTGTTAGCAAAACTGAAAACTTGTAGTAATGAAAGTGGGGCACTATATTATAGCTAATAGGTAAGTATGTACTAGTAAATAGCTGGGTAAACGCCAAACTTTTGCACCAAGCAATTAGATTAAAAGCAGCCTGCCAGCTTTGGAGAGTATTCTGTTTGCAAGAATGCTTGGTAGGTGTGTGAACTCCACAAACGCTAATTTTCGAACGGAGCGGAGACATTATGGAGTCCGCTTGACTCGCAAAAAATTCTATACACGGTTCTCCACTGAAAACGAGGTAAACTATGTGTATGAAATAGATTTATTTGGCAAAACCTTCGAAAACTAGTTGTGAGCGTATTTCTTTGCAAGTTGTGTCCCAACCCATCATTCTTCACGTCTCTATATAGAAAAACAGGATAAAAAGGAAGACTTTTGACTAACATGAAGAAAAACACTAAGTTTCAATTTCTATTCTGATCGGATCAAGTTCCTTCGTCATTTCCGTTCCGCTTAATTCTTTCTATTTGAGGGTTCTGTAAGGTAGGGCTTATTTAATGCGTAGGAACGCAACGCCGAAGATATAAATTACAGTAGATATATTTACAAGTAACTTATTTATAAGTTGCTTGTCTCTCTTTAGAGAGAAATCAAATAAATATAGCTACTATGTATTACCGAAAAATGTGTTAGAAGTGTTTGAACGCATTTTATAACGTTACATAATAAGGCGCAAGGCCAATATGTGGAGTGGAATGGCACAAAAGTTGAATGATAATAACTTGAACTTAGTTTTATTTTCTTGGACCTTTCTTGGACAAAATACTGGAGGGTGTTTTTTTCCGTTTTCGTTACGTTTAACTTAACGTAAACGTTTAGCATACCTACGCAGCGTAGCTCCAGCGTAGGCATGTAGCAGTAGCACCGTAGCAGCCTTGTGTTTATACGCACAAGGGCACCAATAGGTATCTATTTTATTATCCACCCTTTCAAATCGCTTGAAAATAAAACTAAACGTTCACAGCTGTTACTCTACCCTACAATTTACTCTACCGTCGTATCGAATTAGAACGTAACTCTTAATTTAAGCAGTGATTTAATATTTTTCGTTTGACATAAAACAGTTTGTACCTACTACTGAATTTGTTTATTTCGAGAAACTCTATTCCGACGAATTCAATCTGTGTAACTTCGGTTAGGACGTGACCAGAATGCCTATCCATTTTCAACAGATTTTCCAATAAAGCGTAAATGATAGGCAGTGAAAAGGCCAACATTATTTGACTATTTTTTCTATCTCTTTTTGATTTTTAAAGGGCGTGAATTATATAAAGACGTGATTCTGATAGTAACTTCTAAGCCTGAGATTACAAATTAAGTTAATCCTTCTCTGGACCATGTTTTAAGTGCTTATTATTCACTAAAAATAATTTTAGGTACGTTGACTTTTCATTTACAAATTCTTGAAAAGTAAGTATGTGAAAATCTACGAATAAACATATCATAAAACATAGCTAAATAATAACAATAAATAAATAATTTCAATGAATAAAGTGTTTGTTCATAATTTTTGTACCTATTAACAAATGAAATAGGAATATAGCCAACGACAATAGTATTCATTTAGCAAGCTTGAAACGTACGGTTTCATATTATATCATCTCAATTCATAGTATAATATCAAACCATAACTTAATAGGCTGTAAAATGAATACTTATACAAACGCATGGCAGATGTAAGCAGACTGCGGGACTCGTGTGTTTTGCGCGGCACGTAAAATGACCTTTCTAATGCCCTTTTATTAGTTTCTTGGCGATACGTTTTTAGAGATACTTATATTATATTATCATTATTCAGTCACGTTTTACTACCGTTCTTTATTTTAGTGTTTTTTTTTTGCGGACGTACGATCGTTAAAACTGTTTCATGAGAAAATATATCTTTGCGTTTTAATAGATATTTACAGGACCTTATTTTTAGTTTGTAAAGGTTCAAGTTCCATTTAGGTAATAGGTATTGACAAGGTTTTGACCTATAGGTACCTTTCATAGTATTAGGTATTCTGTGCTATAAGTTACCTTATGAATGGTCTAAGAACTATACCCAGAATTTAGGAATCACATAAAAGCACAGATAGCCTGGAGGTAGTAATTTTGACATTATGACCTAGTATGGCAGATGAATGTCAGAATTATTTTGTCGGAAAAGGACTTACACGTATAGTTAATCTTTATGATACAACTAGTTGTTGCCTGCGACTTCGTCAGAGTAAATTTCTGTTATTATGATCGCGATTAAGAAGTTTTTAAAAGAATATATTTTAAATATGGATAATTTTCTCCGTTTTTGCAACATTTTTCACTGATGCTTCGCTCCTATTGATCGCAGCGTGTTGTTTTCTAACAAACAAACAAACTCACTCTCAAACAAACAAAACAAACTCTTCAGCTTTATAATATTAGTATAGACAATAAAATGTACAAATATAAGAAAAGCGTTGAAGCTAAAATAAAGCACAATAAATGTTTAGGCTGAACATTTTATTTTTATCACAGACTGAATTTTTGAAGTCAGTGCCAATCTCACTTAGGCTCAGTATTAAAGAACCATTGCCAATATAATCTACTATATAAACATATTTTATAAGTGTTAGCCAACGACGTTAAATAAATTTGAATATTTTAAGAAGAAAACGAATTCATTTTAAATTATGATAGACTGTGCACGAATCGAAGATAAGAGAGGATAAGAGGCTTTAGACATGCTTGAAATGTCACGTTAAGACAAATTCTAGGATTTATTGCAACTTACAGCTCTTTTCTTCTAGTATTTTTTGACCTTTTTTTTAACGTTTCGCACTCAGTTATCCTCTGATATTTCAGAGAGCTTTTTAAGGCCAATTGTAGAACTCTTTATAATGTAATTATTATTTTTGTAATGTAAGATGTGTATGCCATGCAAAAGCAATGAGGTATTAATTAAAGCTTATCTGTATTCATTCAAAACAAATATTTGCTTCGTTTTTTTTTAAAGCCAGGCTGAACTTGTAAGCGAAAAGCTTGTGTTAGGAGTGGGCACGAAAATAGTGCAAGGGGTGGGGCTCGAACATGCAACCTTTCAGTTTTTCAGTCCGCACCTTTAACCGTTGGGCTATTGAGGCTATATATTCATTTACCTTAAATAATTCAACTCTAAAGGCAAACAACGAAACTCTGTTTAATACCAATTGAGATATTTCGTATATTACAGACGACATAAATTCCTAAGGCCTTCATTTATTAACATTTTATTCTAATTAGCCTTAGGGCATAAAGGCCTGAAAAGCCTGAAAAAATCCGGACGATAAGAAATACCCGCATCCTGCTCGGCGTCGTGTAACTTGATTGATGGTTTTTTATTTCGGATACTATTCTAATTCTAATAATAATAATTACCGACTTATACATTATACCTACGCAAGATAATTGTGATAGATATGCAATACAAAATAATTATCATATAAAATGAGCTTAGAAGTAGAGAATACCAATAATAATGCTTTGATATACGTATAGTTTAAAATCGTACAAGGGTTCCGTAATTAGAAGGGTATGTGTGCATATGTAATTTTTTATCTTTTATTTATTTTATTATATTTTATTATTTATTATTACATCACATCACACTAATGTTATAAAGGCGAAAGATTTTGTGTGTAAGTGTGCGTGTGTGTGTGTGTGGGTGCATGTGTTTGAGTGTGTGTGTGTGTGTGTGTGTGTGTGTGTGTGTGTGTGTGTGTGTGTGTGTGTGTGTGTGTGTGTGTGTGTGTGTGTGTGTGTGTGTGTGTTTACTCCATATCACAACGAATTAACCGATTTGAAAAAAATAAGGTGTAATTCTCCTTCAACCTTTTTGCGATATCAAGTGAATAAATAAATAAAGCTAGCTGAAACTTACACTTCTGTGCGCCCACAATTGGATAAAAAAACGTCTGTACGGTAAGGTTAAAAAAAAAGTTTTTCCTCTATTAATAGCGTATTTGCTGCCATTACCATAAATCACAAAAACACATTAGCTATCGCTTTTGCATTTGCGTGCATTAACAATAGCTTTTGCCTCGTAAATCCGAAGAAAAAACGCAAGCGTGAACCATGAACGCTCAAACAAACATATTTCACTCTGTGGGAAAAGCTGAAATATTACAGCCTTTTATCAACCAGTCAGCCATTTTTTAAATTAAAAACACTGTAAGGGCATATTTCGCAATCGTCATATAGTATTTAACCGATGAATAGAGAATAATATTTGAGTATTTTTGGATTGGCAAATTAATTGTGAAATTAACGTAAAAATTTGACAGATTTTTGCTATATATAAGTACCTGTCATCCAGGCCTATTTCACCATACCAAGTAAAATTGAAGCCGCATTTTAACGTTTTTACAGATTTGTATTGGCAATCTGTCAAAATTTTTAATTTATTCATCGTAATAAAGTCTACTTGGCAATGGTGAAATCCTTAGATGACCAATTTCTTTGAAAATAATATCACTTTTTGACTGCACCTCTGCGTTTTCCTTCGTTTTTTTAAGACTGGTTGATTAAAAAAAAGTTCTGTAATGAAAGTTAAGTTAAGTTAGTTCTGTCTTAAAAGCTTACCTCGAATAGACTATAAATGTTGCCATAATATTTTATGAAAAATATTACTGTATACAATGTACATTCTTTCAGATATTTCAGCTATTAGTTTGAACCTCACTATATTTATGTAATTTTCCCTTTAATAAATGGCTTTACCTTTATTGAATGAGTTTGTAGCGAAACACTGTTTAATAAAAGGCATTGTTTACCTTAATTCATTTCTCAATCAGGGTAGAAATGGGGTAGGACAATATCTGACATTATAAGACCCCCTAAAACCCTAATAAAATTGAATGTTATAACCAACCAATATAATGAATATTAGTGACGGAAGATTACGTTTCAAGGTAGAATAGTTAATTTTTACTAATTAATATTATAAATATAAATGTGTTTTTATTTTTTGATGTATCGTCATCGTCACTTACCATCAGGAGCGATCGCAGTCAAGGGCTATCTTGTCATCGAATAAAAAAGTATGCTCCAATCACCCAGCAACGGAGTAATAGATCAATAGTTGAGGACTTTAATGAAAAAACGAAGGATTCTCGTGGTGTTTAAAAAAACTTTACTCCACGTGGACTAAGTAAGAAAACTAGTGTAAATTATAATTTTTTAGTTTAATTTTTTCTTATGCTTGAAATTAAAGTTGTGAACTAATTTGCTTAGAGCAAATTACATTGCAACCACCTGGTGCATCCCTAATCTATAATTATATAAAAAGGCTTGTCCTGACTGACTGACTGACTGACTGACGATCAACGCACAGCCTAAACCACTGAAGTTAGAAACTTGAAATTTTGACAGTAGGTTCCTTTTATGACGTAAGCGAGCACTAAGAAAGGATTTTTCGAAATTCGCCCCCCAAGGGGGTAAAAAGGGGGGTTAAAGTTTGTATGAAACTCCGTCATTTTTCGAGTTATACTCATGAAATTCGGTATTTAGGCTTTAAATTGAAAACAAAAAAGTACGTGTTTCACAGTTTTTAAAAATTCTACCCCCTAAGGGGTTAAATAGGGGTTGAATGTTTGTATAATAGTCCTTCGTTCTTCAAGTTATTTTTCAAGTTACGTTTATGAAACTTGATATTTTGGCTCTTGATTAAAAATAAAGAATTACGTATTTTACATTTTTTTTAAATTCTCCCCCCAAGGGGGTAAAAAGGGGGGTTAAAGTTTGTATGAAACTCCGTCATTTTTCAAGCTATACCCATAAAATTCGGTATTTAGGCTTTAAATTGAAAACAAAAAAGTAAGTGTTTCACACTTTTAAAAAATTCTACCCTCTAAGGGGTTAAATAGGGGTTGAATGTTTGTATGATAGTCCTTCGTTCTTCAAGTTATTTTTCAAGTTATGTTTATGAAACTTGATATTTTGGCTCTTGATCAAAAATAAAGAATTACGTATTTTACATATTTCGAAAATTCTCCCCCCAAGGGGGTAAAAAGGGGGGTTAAAGTTTGTATGAAACTCCGTTATTTTTCAAGCAATACCCATAAAATTCGGTACTTAGGCTTTAAATTGAAAACAAAAAAGTAAGTGTTTCACACTTTTAAAAAATTCTACCCCCTAAGGGGTTAAATAGGGGTTGAATGTTTGTATGATAGTCCTTCGTTCTTCAAGTTATTTTTCAAGTTATGTTTATGAAACTTGATATTTTGGCTCTTGATCAAAAATAAAGAATTACGTATTTTACATTTTTTGAAAATTCTCTCCCCAAGGGGGTAAAAAGGTGAGTTTCAATATTCATAGTTAAGACAGGACAACGTCTGTCGGGTCCGCTAGTATTTTTATAAGCAGACGAGTCACGATGGTAAAACAAGTCTACTATTTTTTTTTTATAATACTCACCTTTTGTCTCACAAAGGCTACATTATTGTGAATATACTATGATGTAACAGTATAAAATTTATAGAGTCTTGTCGTTCAACTCCTATGGCTTATGGCACCACAGCCAGAACTTTTAATGATATCGCCTGCAACGCGCTATCTATTCCAAACTCGCCTGTTATTAATACATTGACATCGCTTACAAAGTTAGTTTCAACCTCATAGAGGTAAAGTTTCACAAGGCATCATCAATTAACACAAACACAATTAGTTCGATTACCTCCTCCTTTAGACCTGAGCTTAGGAAAAACCAGCAGTCAAAACTGTAGGCCTGATCTCTTTAATTCCTTGGAAAGTACAGTGTTAGAACCACAGAAGTGTAGAATTGCTTGACAGAAAAACTCGTTTATTTTGCCCGACTTTTACCAGCAGCAACCTCACGACTTGCAGCTGAATAAACGAGCCACTAGAACAAACACGGCAATACTGAAGCTGTAAGTACCCATTGCACAGTGTTGACATCCACAGTACCTTTAAAATTCAATTTTATTCCTTTATACTTTGCAATTTCATTAATATTATAATGCTACATCTGAAAAATGCTTCATTTGTACCAGAGTTATTGTTTTGTCTAAGACAGATTGGCTGTATAGTATTAATTATCTGGGTTAACTTGGAGTTAGTGAAAACCAAAATGCATTAAATGATATTGGTTCTCTCTCTTTCTCTCTCTCCAGATCCTCAAGTATCCCCATCAAAATCTACGGCAATCTGTTGTTATAACATGCGTTAAGTAATTATTACTTATATTATATTTCATTTATACTTTATACTGAGTCATTGTTTATGAAAATTTTAATAAACAATGTTTATTAAAATTTTCAATTCAAATTAATAAAACTCTTTTCTTCGTAGATGTAGATATATAACAGTACATTACCTTTGTCCAGTTCTCCTTAAAGGAATGCATTTTTCCTCTCCATTTCTTTATCGACGATAAAATTAAGTGCTCCGTGCAAGACTTCAATATATCTTAAGCACACACACGAGTACAATATAACATAGTTTAAAGCTGTATAAATGCACATTGGAATCAAATTGTGTTCTACGTCCCCGTTGAGAATTTTATATGGGCCTTTCTTTTATCGAGATTTATACCAGATTCGTCGGATTGCCTTCATCTGGCTAAAGTGAACGAATACAGAAAACCCTTAATTTTGCGCACTTTCAAAAGCTTTTATTTTTGGTATGATTGGTGGTGTTTAATACGTAAATATTGTATTTATGAACTTTTGAATTTTTTCTGGAACATTTGAATAAATATACTTAACCTACTTATTAATTAAGAATTTAAAAAAATTAATAAAATGTATAGGTTGAATCATTTTTCACATATAATTCTGCTTTACGTAAGAGTCATCAACTTATGTAATATCATATCTACTTCGTATAACTAACAACCCTGATGGTTTGTCTTTCAATCAAACTTACACACTTTCGCATTTATAATAGTAAGGATGAACTGTGATTACTATCAGCTTCTCATAATACTTTTAGTATATCTCGCTCGGGACCGCAAGCAGAGTTAGAACTTTTAGGCTATGTTCAGATGGCTGAATTGCGACGCGCGTTTTCAAATCGCGCGCTTAGACATCCTAATATATATCTAGCAACCGTTCACATGCGCGCGCGTTAACGCGCGTCAGCGAGCGTCAACGCGGCGCTCAGAGAAAAAGTTTCTAGACGCAGACAATCGCACGTTGACTCGCGCTTTGATATTAATGTAATGTCCGTTTGCTGTTCAGTTGAGCGCGCGGTTTCATCGCGATCGCATGTAATTTTGTTAATTTTCGGAATTATATTTTGAGTTGAAGCAAATTGTCGAATGACTTTGTAGACATTCTAAAGTAATTAAAGAATTTAGATTCACGGTCTCTTAGATTCGGATATAGTGTCGCAAATAAACTGGGTCTATTTTTCAAAATTGGATGAACCCAATGTGTACGTTTTCTTTTTCTATATTTTTCTTTATAATATAACCACAAAATAATAGCCTCTTCCACGTCCATTTTCTACGTTCTACCGAACTAGACTGACGAGTACTCTCGCAACGCGCATTAGCGTTCATCATCTGAACTCTCTTCAAATTTGATAGCGCGTTGACGCGCGTTAACGCGCGTTACATGTGAACATAGCCTTAATGATTCCACTTGCAATATGATATCTGTTCGGAACTCGTGTCGTATGAGGTATGACATAACCAGCCATATAATGGATATTAAACTTTCGTCGTCAAATGTTCTAAAAATTATGGTAAAAATCATATCATGACATAAAACTAAAAAAAAAATCTACACCGACGAAGTAGCGGATATTAGCACATAGAGATTTTAGAGAAGTATCTAGCAACTCAAATATTGAATTGAGAAAAATCTTAAGTGTAGCAATTAAAATATTTCAATGCCCTTTCGCTCATTTTGCTCTCTAAGGCTAAGCGCCAGCTGCACAGCATTAGCAATGAAACGCTTACAACCGCAAGCCCCAAACGACGCAAGATGTAGCTAACGTGCTCTTTAGAGTGAGTACCGACTAATTGCTGAATTTAATTTAAGTTTCTCTACGGATAGAAGACTCTTACCCACTAAAGTTGTCCCTATAGACTATCAAAGACTGTCCTTTATGATCCTATCATTAAGTTATGACATTCAAAATATTCGTATAATTTAACCATTGTTACTGCTCCTCATCCATAAAGGGAAAAAGTATTTTTTATTGCTATCATCTCTCTTGTAATCACTCCTATTACATGAAAAGAGCATAGATAATTTAAAATTCTAATGCATATTGACGTTCTTCATCTAATTAATTTTTAGTTCTTGGGGTGGAATAAATTGGGTTGGCATGAATACAAAATTTTTTACGCGATCATTTTGCTATTTACAATCTACGTGCATAAAAAAAACTTAAAAACTATGTTTCCGCCCGGGATCGAACCGGGGGCCTTCTGCGTGTTAGGCAGATGTGATAACCGCTACACCACGGAAACGTTACAAGAACGTTCTAAAATAACGTTAAGTTATTTTTACATTTATTTACATATAAATATTATACAAAAAGTACAAGACTCTATTTATTTCATAGATAAACGTTATGACCGCTTTATCTAATAAAAATTTTATAACTTGTAGACATATTTCATACACGCGTGACTTCAACGAATATACTATAAATAGGTAATTACGTCGCTGGTCGTAAAATCGATTTTTTTATTCAAGCGATACCAAAAATATAATGTAAAACGAGCTAAAAAAACTCTGAAAGATTTTATTTTTAAGAACTAGTTAACGATTAGTTGATTTTTAGCTAAAATAGTTGAAAACTATAATAAACAGTGTGTGGTTTCAGCTGGAGGGTCGAACATTTCTTTTGTAATATTTGTTTTTTTTTCAATTAATAAACAAAATCAAATAATCTGTGATTATAATTTTTAAAAACAATCAACAAAAATCTACAAGGCAAGTATAATGTATACCTACCTTACTATTATTTTATAATCTATATGTCTTGTATAAACAGTAATTTTACTTCCTATAAAATAATATCATATTATAGATCATAACATAATAGTAATTTCCCAAAACAAATTTCAATTTATAGTGGCTAAGTTTAAATGTAACCTACCCAGGGTTGACAGCATACCGTTAATCTAAACTAGCAGGAAAACATAAGAGACAAATGGTTGTGTCAGAAATGGTCGCAGAGAGCGTCGTAGTACAAACATTTTCACCTTAACATAAAAGGAATAGGAAACTAGATTGCCTTCATGTTCCGAATTGCTACAGCTTTTACTTTATAAACCTTCTGTAAATTGTAAAGCCTTTAGGGAACCGATAAGTGGCTTAAATGGGTACTTTACTATTTATTTCGTATTGCGAGCTTCTTGTATTTAAGTTAATTATGTTATACACTCAAGTTATGCTCTGAAAATGTCAAGAGACCTTTTGGATAGAGTTTTGCTCTAAAGAGATATGTCAACTTCGGCTAGTCGTAAAATTGTTGCGGTTTGCGGTTCCTATAGGTATAATTAATTGGGATTTAGTACGAGAATCAGCCAGCATTAGATAAACATAAGTTACAAGATTAAACAACGACAAAATCGTGTTCTGGGGCGATCCTTACAAGAGTCTCTATAATAAAGTTTTTCTCTATAATATTCTACTTGTGGTACGAATTTCCTATAAAATTATATCAAATGCTAGATTTGCTGGGAAATATGAGCGTTTATTCCTCAAACACTAAGAGACGAATGTTTGCAATATTTCCATCGTCACGTAAAAGGAATAAGAAACTAGATGGCTTCGGAGAAATTTGTGCTTTGATGCACATATGGTCTGCAGACCATTCATAAATTGTAACACTTGTAGAACGTACGTTGTATGCACCTATGTACATGCAGTACTATGCTTGAGTGAAATTAACTCTCACACTGTTCACACTCACAATCACTTGTGCGAGTACTCTAACATGCTAGAGTACCCGCACAAGTAATGTCACTCAATAATAATATTATGATATTATTATGCATATTATAATATTATTATTTCACTCACGTAATATTATTTCGGTGAATACTATCGCACAGGGAATTGCAGAATGGAACTCCCCTCCCCTTTTCTAGGTAGATGGACAATCTTATCTTCGTGGTAAAGGTAGTAAAGGACGACTGTTCGTCCTTTACAAGCAATTTAAATTGTTTTATGTAATAAGTCTATAAAGTACAGAAAGAGTAAAATAAAAACAACAATATTTATCTCCATTTACAATTGATTCTCTATATTTCAAGTATATTGGTTACTTTTATATAAATACAAAATAAAAAGTATATTAAATGGCTTTCTTCCGTAGGTGACGTGGTTCAAGTTATTATTACAAGTGTTCTTCACTTTTTTCAGTGAAGCGCTCTTGAGAAAGTGAGGCACACTTCATAAATTATTAAAATGTTAAGCATGAACGACTAGACTTCGGTGACATCATTGTAATATAATCGTAATTCTGCAAACAACAAAAACATACCTACAGATAAAACTTCTTTCACGCATCTACATTTTACAAGTTACGTGCACAAATACTAGGCAAAGATCCAAAGCCTAAGCAGAATTAAAAGCGGTAGGCATTTCAGTTGTAACGTGCATCGGATCATAGAGAAGGCATCGGACCCATCTTCTTAATTGGATTTTACACTAGTGTATCGAGCACTTGAATCGCTTTGCGGTCCAACTTTGCCAATACCTACTCTACTTACCTACTCTACATAACAGAACTTATGTAATGTAGACAAGGTAGGTAAGTTCAATTTTGTGTTTCAAAGACAATGTAGAGCCACAACGAAATCTTAACACTTGGGCTGAGATCTATAGAGCGTGCTTGACTTTGCTCGAAATTAAGATAGAGTTAAAACGACACACAAATATGCTCTAACATAAAACTGTCTCGTTTTAACTCTGTCTTGAGTCTGAAATAAAACGTGCCCGACACCTCGTGCGAAACGCGAAAGATGCTAGATTGCGCGGTGTAGGAGTGTAATAAGCGCCAAATACATCATGTATTTATTCAATTTTTTTTTTAAATGGCTGTATCGTCTCTTAGTAATACGACTAGGAATTTAACATAAAAATTTTGGCTCTATAATATGCACCACATTGAATAAAATTGGTTAAAAATTAGATCTTACTTGGCTATTTTATTTTGTCGAACTTTCATTATTATAGTTTGAACTCAGTATCGTCCTTTGGAAATATGCTGTTATTTTTGCCTGTTTTTTTTATAGTTAAAACTTGATCTACTGCTGTAAAAATAAAATCTGCATCTGAAGATTTACCATTACACGTGCTCTTAAGGGCAGAAAACCAGCGACGAAGATTTAATCCCCAGCCTTTACCCAACGTCAATTAATACCCGTGGTACGTACTACCGGTGATTATATTGTCGTACCCACTCATAGTCATAAGTCACAACAGCTTCACGCTTATTTGGAGGGGCGAGGGGAATATAATTAAACCTGTTCAGAATGGCTCATACTTTTTAATCAAAATGAATAAGAAACTATTGTATAATATGGTGCTCCTTAATTTTCATAAGAATTGTGCACAATAATATATCCTGCGAATGGCCGCTGCAGCATTATTTGTGTCAAGAGAACGTTAGATAAGTATATAATATAGTTACAACTGAAGCCCCCCTCGAAATCCCAGACAAAATAAGATAGGTAGGATATATAATATGACTACTAGTACTAAGTAGGTATAAATTCTTCGATTTGCAAAAATATTTTCTCAAAATGAAGCCTTGAGGGCCGCATTATAACGCTTCTGCTCGAAAAGATAATGTTGATAAGAATTATTATTTTCGTGAATTATGGCTGCTTTAGGCAACGAATGTCGAATACCTTTGCCAAATATGCCAACGTGTTTGCTGCGTACTGATAAAATGAAATGTTTATCTACAATAATATGTATAACTAGCGGACCCGACAGACGTTGTCCTGTCTTAACTATGAATATTGAAACTCCCCTTTTTACCCCCTTGGGGAGAGAATTTTCAATAAATGTAAAATACGTAATTCTTTATTTTTGATCAAGAGCCAAAATATCAAGTTTCATAAACATAACTTGAAAAATAACTTGAAGAACGAAGGACTATCATACAAACATTCAACCCCTATTTAATCCCTTAGGGGGTAGAATTTTTAAAAACTGTGAAACACCTACTTTTTTGTTTTCAATTTAAAGCCTAAGTACCGAATTTTATGGGTATAGCTTGAAAAATAACGGAGTTTCATACAAACTTTAACCCCCCTTTTTACCCCCTTGGGGGGAGAATTTTCGAAATATATAAAATACGTAATTCTTTATTTTTGATCAAGAGCCAAAATATCAAGTTTCATAAACATAACTTGAAAAATAACTTGAAGAACGAAGGACTATCATACAAACATTCAACCCCTATTTAACCCCTTAGGGGGTAGAATTTTTTAAAAGCGTGAAACACTTACTTTTTTGTTTTCAATTTAAAGCCTAAATACCGAATTTTATGGGTATAGCTTGAAAAATGACGGAGTTTCATACAAACTTTAACCCCCCTTTTTACCCCCTTGGGGGGAGAATTTAAAAAAAATGTAAAATACGTAATTCTTTATTTTTAATCAAAAGCCAAAATATCAAGTTTCATAAACGTAACTTGAAAAATAACTTGAAGAACGAAGGACTATTATACAAACATTCAACCCCTATTTAACCCCTTAGGGGGTAGAATTTTTAAAAACTGTGAAACACGTACTTTTTTGTTTTCAATTTAAAGCCTAAATACCGAATTTCATGAGTATAACTCGAAAAATGACGGAGTTTTATACAAACTTTAACCCCCCTTTTTACCCCCTTGAGGGGCGAATTTCGAAAAATCCTTTCTTAGTGCTCGCCTACGTCATAAAAGGAACCTACTGTCAAAATTTCAAGTTTCTAACTTCAGTGGTTTAGGCTGTGCGTTGATCGTCAGTCAGTCAGTCAGTCAGTCAGTCAGTCAGTCAGGACAAGCCTTTTTATATAATTATAGATTATTACATCCCCGGAGAATATAATACAAACGTAAAAATTCTACAAAACCGACTTCAAACGCCACTACAAAGTGTATATCAATTGTGCCTAAAAAATTTGAAGAGTTACCTCGGTTTCTCCAGGATCCCATTGTCAGGTCTTGACCTGATGACAACAGGACTTTTCAAACAAAAAAAGAATTTTCCAAATCGGTCCAGGCGTCTTCGAGTAATCGGGGATCATACATAAAAAAAAAGATTCCTCCTCCTTTTTTGGGATTTGGTTAAAATGGTAATCGCCATATTGCACTATAGCGATTACCATTTTATTCTACGGGGACGGCGACATTACCTTTAATTAGGGTTCCGTATTAAATATCTCGGAAACCTTATAGTTCAATGCGTTGGTGACAACAATTTCATTCAGGACAATTGGATTTTGATAAAAGTCTTCCGATCTTTAAAAACCTTTTTTAAATACATATTACATTCAAATTGAGAGTGAACAGCCAACTCCTTGGCAAGCGCGCTCCATTTTAGGCTGTAATTTGACTTACCATCAGGTGTAACCATTTAAAAATGTATAGACATTTAAAAAAATCTTTAGCCATAATAAATAACTGTTCAAGTAAGTAGCTCACGCGTGCGAATAGAAAGGTATGAAGTCTGGAATACCTGAATTCTAAGCGTTCTAAGCTATAAATAATATTAAATGTGACACCAAGCCGTAAAGAAAATCTTCGTCTCAAGTCTACAAGATCTAGGAGCAGAGGAGCTTTAATAAAATGGATATTCAAAATGTTGGAATATTAAACATACAAAGTGTCATGTTAAATCCGTCTGTGGTTTGTCAGACTTCTTTACAAATCCTATCAATAAATGCGGAAGTTTGGATGGATGTTTGTTACTCAATCATTTTCATTTTCATTTTTTCATGATAATGGTAAACTTATCTCAAAACGTTACTGAGTGATACAAAATATAGTAACCTATAAAGTTTTTGAAGTTGAAAGAATCTAATAACAAGAGGTAGCTACTTCGTGCAGTCGTAACATAAGTTTAATACAAGTGCATTTAATAAGACGATGGCTCTTTGAACTGTATAATATCTCTGGAAACTTAAGCCCGTAGAGCTTTAGCCTGGAATCACTGGAATGTACAATTACATTAGAAAGGAAAGAACTCCTTTGTGTAGATACGTGTATCTCTATTATTAGTGGGATCTAGACTATTACTGTCGATGGTTGAAATGTTGCAAGTAATGAGCGATAAGCAATCTTCACTTTTTTTTATACATTATAAGCTCACGCTTGACTACTATCACACCTGATGGAAAGTGACGATGTGGTCTAAGGTGTAACGCGTTTGCCTAGCACATGTCTATTCACTTTTGTGTTAAAGATACCCAAATTGTACGTGTTAGGAAACACAGGATCTGGTAGAATGATCCAGACACTAGCCATGTTTATCAGGAATCGCTTAGACTTGATGACAATGGGATCACCTTTCAAACAAAAAAAGAATTTTCCAAATCGGTCCAGGCGTCTTTGAGTAATCGGGGAACATACATAAAAATAAAAAAGAATCCGACGAATTGAGAACCTCTTCCTTTTTTCGAAATCGGTTAAAAAGGTTTGTGATCCACTTGTGACTTGCGTGTAGGTTTTGCTCTTCCTAAAGCAATATTCACCCATATTGTGTACTAAGCGGCTTCTACGTGACTTGTTTGCTTTAATTAAACTCTCTTCTATACGTACTTCTACTATATATTAACGATTGGAATTCCAATTAGTACCTGAAAATATAAAACGTATCACTACAAGTTCCACTTTTTGATACTATTTTTTATGATCCTGAGCAGATTCTCTAATTTTAACTCATCTCCAAAATAATAGGATACACATTTTTATAATTATTTATTTATTTATTCTGACGATATAGGTATAGTTCTTTCATTTGACGAAAGCTTGTGGCTCATGGTTGTGTGTGTGTCGTATCTGAATAAGTGTGAGCGAGAGCTTGCTCGCGCCTGACCACTCCCACCTAGGCTCCTGACAGGCATGCACACTTACGCAATGTGCATGTGCACGATGTAACTACAAGTAAAGCGCCCGTAACTTCTTGTGATAAACGTACTATATAAGTCTAGCGCTTACGAGTCATTGAATAAAAAACAGCTAAAAAGAGATTTCCAAACTCTCCAAGTATTACGGAAACGTTAGAGAAGTAGTTCTCGGGACGAAGAAAACTTTGTCCATATTTTATCCAAGCCAAAATAGTTGCCAATTTGTAAAATAGTGGTAGTATCGACTCAACAGCTAGGTAATTGGGGACAAATATGTGTGAAACTGAGCCGCGAAGGATGGCATCTCTCCAATATACGCCCAAGAGTCCATAGGAAACTTTGAGGAGGTGCTTGATAAACGTTGAAAGCTTGTAAGGTATTTCCAACTGGGCTTTGTCTGTTCATGTCATGTTTATCTCCTGGCAAATGGGCCAACTCGCGATTTATAATCTTCTTGTCCTTCTAATATATATAAGTCTTAGTACGTACGGCATACGCAGGATCTTTGAAAATGTCAACCCCTAAAGAGGTAAAGTAGGGGTAAGAAAAATCGAACTTAACGTGAACGAGGCCGCGGGAAAAGCTAGTAAGTAATTTGTAAAATAAATGGTAGCCTATGTCACTCCCCGCGTCCTCAATTATAGCCATGCAAAAAGTCACGTCGATCGGTTGCTCCGTTGCTGCGTGACTGAAGGACAAACCAACAAACAAATTTTCGCATTTATTTATTTCGCAATATTAGTAAGGATTGTGAAGGAAGGAAGGATAAAACTACCATAAATTTAAACTCAATATAATTTAAAAAATAACATTATATTGTATAAGCAGTTTCTTTATTTCCTACTACCTTCGATGCATTAAGGTTGTAATGAATAATTCAAACACATCAACACATCTTCTTGGTTCCATGGCAGTTCGAGTTTCAATTGCTCAACTCATAAGAGACTGGGAAAACCTATATAAATTACGTACATGCAGGTATTTAGTTCGTAGGACTAATTGCTATAAACTGACGCAATAGTAAAAATTTGAGTTTACCAAGCAGCTCCTATTATTTCCCATGGTCTCTCGGATCACATTTTCGCTATGAGAAGTAGAGGTGAAATGGTAAACACGATACCCGATTTCCGGCTTCGGGCCCTGCTCTCCGAGGTTGCAAAGTTCAGCTTCTATCATTTTCCTAACAGGAAATTAAATCTAGCGAAATCCAACTGAAAGGTGCAGGTTTGGTGCATCTCTATTACTGTCATATTGAAATCAATATTGCTGTTGTATTTTTTTAATCAAAATTTGAATAAGTGTACTTGATTAGTGTACCTAAATATGGTGAAAAAAAAAATACGTGTAAGTTGGAGTTCGTCAAAGTTCAATGAAATTAGTATTAAGATTAACTATAAGCGCTAAATATGAAAGTCGCGCAGGTCAGAATTGACGTAACGAATAAAAGTAGAGACTAAAAACCGGTCAACCGGCCAGCTTGTCGGACTCGCACAAGAAGGGTTCCGTACCATCCTACAAAATTTAAAGCTTTTACGGTTCATGAGATACAACCCACTGACAGAAAGACGGATGGAAGGACGGATACACGAACAGCGAAGGCTTAGAAACTGAATCCCATTGGCACCATTTGGGTATGAAACCCTAAATAGGAAATGGTTAATTTCCATTTTTGACCGATTTCAAAAAAAGGAAGAGGCTCTTTATTTTTTTATTTTATTTGAAAGGACGTATCATAAGGTTAGTCCCATTTAATATTGGTGAAGATTTGATGAATATCTTCGGATATGGAGGACGGAACTCCTCAATGAATTAGAGCAAATCGCTCGCGATCAGAGTATGTGTAGATTGGGTAGGCTTTTAACCATGTATAGTTCATAGCACTCATACATATGCTTTTCTAGCAGGCATCCTAATATTTCCTATATATTTATATTATTTAATATGAAGCAACCCTAAAAAGCTTAAAGTAATAATATAAAAAAATCCTTCTCAAAACCGATTTACACGTTTAATGGCAGAGCTGTACGAAAAATTCAAGTGCACAACTTCGTTTCTTTGTTTGTTTAACTTTAAAGCGCAGAACATGATTAACGTATCCATGCGTGAATGGGCTGACCAGGCTGAATGAACTGTGATTTGCATAATCGTTCTCATTTCACCAGGTTCCATTTGAATAATTGTTTAATTCCATTTATTTTGGTTATGCGTTCACAGAAATGATTACTGATTTATTACAGCCCATGTACTCCGGAGCGTGAATAATGAAGGTTTATTGTTACGTAGGCCATTCCAATGCTTCTAACTCACTTTGGAGAAAATGTTCATGACTTTTACGAGTTACTTAGGTATTTAAAGCTGTGTTTGTATTTAAATTTCCGTAATAAAATTTTAAGTTAAGTGCTCCGCCCAACTTTAGTAGTAGTAGTCTAACGGAATTAACGCTACTGGTTAGTTAAAGTAATTAGAACCCCACTACAAACACCCACTACGTGAATTAGTTTATTGGAAATCAATTAGGAAACGCTTACTATGTGTAACAGATTGTCACAATACCCTTAATTGATTTAGCCTAAGTCTATGAACTTAATAGCCAGATTAGTTTAGATTTGTATAAGGTGTAACTAAGATTAACGATTTTGAAATTTTCCTATGTCTTAATTAGCCAATGTATTAATCCAAATTTCAGCCAAATCCGTCCAGAAGTTTTTGCGTGAAAGTGTAATACACACACATACAAACTTTCGCCTTTATAATATACATATAGTGGATTAATTATACACAAAGACTTAGGGCGATTTCACCAATGTAAAGTAAGTTTTATCCGAGCGTTTTGATATTTTGGCAGATTTTCGATACAAAAACTGTTAGAAAGCCCCATTTATTGTTCGGTTAAACGTCACTCGATGTTGGTGAAATAGGTACTTATTTAGATAATGGAATCCATCAACAAAATTTGGCATACCGTGATCCGTGAACCTCTATGAACCTTTACGTAAGTTACGCGTAGGAGGACTGACCATTTGCCCTTTCGTAATCTAATACACTCGCCTAGTAATATCGGCTATTTCCGAACGAATAGAATTTTTCTGTCCGAGTCTATTATCCCAATTTATGTTGTCTCTATTTTTGTACGTGATATCCTACAGTGATATCAGAAACACTTTTTTATTTACACAATAAATGTTTTATTGTTTTTCTGCTTTGAGTTGAGATTATTACTATGCCCTGAAAATCGTATTATATTATGACCGTACTGTGATCAATTCTAAGATTTTTAATTTGTAAGAAATTGTTATAAAAAGGATTACAATGTTTTGTACGAACAACGTAAAAATTGAATTATAATAGACACTATTGCATCCGCATCTTTGATGTCTATCAGGTAAGATCGCGATCGAGAGTTAATTTTACTTCACTTGCCTAATTATAAAAGATTTTGTTTTTTGCCGTTTGTGCCTATTGAGACGACATCGTTTCATTTATAGATTTTGACTTTTGGCATGGTGTTCGCGTGACTTAATTTTATGTGTGACCGTTTTCAAGAATTTTTAGTTATAGTTCATTTGTAATTTTTCTAAGATCGTGCTGCAAGGCGTCGTAAATGTAAGTATGTAGTTTCCGGTAGGTTAGGTATTCCTATGTAGTTGTCATTCCATGGCATGGGCACGTACGAAGCAATACGATTTCCCGTTTCATATTCACCCAGATATATAGATATAGCTACTCGTAGAGTATTCTGCCGGCTTCCGTTTTCCCCGCTTCCTATAATATCTACCTATAATCTATAGGCATTTGTAAAGTGAGTAAAATGTGAATGAATGAATATGACATACTTGTTCACGCCCGCAACTAAGTTGCGGACGTGCATGCGTGCATGTGTGTGTGTGTGCTCGTTACTCCTTTCTGCCACAACGAATCAACTGATTTAGCTAGGAACGAAGATAGCTCATACACACTTAACTACATTTTATGTCGGAAAATGTAAGAGTTCCTGTGGGAATTGAAAAACCTTAATCCACGCGGACGAAGTCGCGGACATCATCTAGCTTATAATATGAATAGGATAAAAACTCTTAAACTTCTTTCTTCTTCCTCCTCCAACTAAAGTACAAAAACAGTTTAATGAGTGGGCTTTGACCCGTTCACGTTTTGAATTTCAGTTGACCGTGGAGCTTCTAGGCAAACACATTTTACTACCAAAGTCCATTAGAAACACTAGTATAACTTTCCAACAATTTATGGACATCTATACAATTTTGGCAGATTAAGGGCCAGTACAGACACAATTACTTTAAGGTTAAGCAATGGTGTTTGGCTTTTTTAACAGACGCGGCATTGAGCTTCTGAAAAGCATTCCAATTGCCGCTACTAAAAGCCTCCTGTCTGAACAGACTGTAACTTTACTCGGCTGTTACGCATGAAAACCTACACATACAAGACAAATGAAAGTGTCTACAAGTTTAAAAAAAACAGGTGGGTAACTTTAATGTCCGTAAAATAGAATAAAGCGTGGCGAACTTAGCAAACATGAAGCGGCGGTGTACATGACAAAGCCCAAAATCGGATATTGTGTTTGCCCGCTGCGCTGCCTCTTGACACAACCACATTGGCGCGATGCCATCCCTCGCCGCCGTTCAGTTTCGCACATATTTGTCCTCAATTACCCACCTATTGAGTTGATACTACTTCAGAGTTCAGTTCTTCCAGATTGGCAAACTAGATCTCCTTGGAAAAACATCGCCTAAGTTTTTCTAACATAAACAAGTTAAGTCGGTAAATGTAGAGATCTAATTTTTACCATCAAACGAAGAAAGGTCAGTAATTTGGATATGTCTTCAGGCATGACCGATACCATCTTTTTTAGGCCGTCGTGGGCAAAATTGAGGATGAGATTAGCCTAAGTTACACAGCTTTTTGGTTTAGACTTCACTACACAACTATAAAATGTCAGCACGACGATGTGCTGTGACTTTTCGTTGCAGCGAAACTTTGTCAACTATGCTTTGAGCGTTTGGCTTGAGCATAATATGAGTTTCTTCAACCAAAGTTAAACTCACGATCACGTGGCCTATTCTGGCCATGTACTAGTGCGTGAGTTACTTCAGAAAATAAGTGTGTGAAGCCTTAATCTACGCAGGTGTAATTACCGGTATCAGTATTTCTAATATTCTCCTGCAATAAAATGTTACTGATCCAATGCATTGGTTTCCACCCTTTATTAGTTTGATAGTTTTTGCTCACGATTTCGTTTGCGTTATCGGAAAAAGACCGGAGTGAACCGCAGAAAAGTTTAAACCCGTTGCACTATTGACTTGCCAAATATTAAGAAAAACTTAACGCGTAACTAGGAGGGGAAAATGGAATATTGCTGATGTTAAATCGATAAGAATTATTGTTACAAAAAAACATCCATTTTCGCTTTTATAAAATTAGCTTTTATAAATCAAGCAAATCTATCAAGCTACAATTAATACATTCTGATGAATCTATATATTTTGTTTTTAAGACATAGCACGCCTGTTTATAAATAAATTTCATTTTACCGAGCTCATTGCAAATTCAACGCTGCGAAGTGATATCTTGAGAATGTTAACAACAGAAAGTCTCGGTGCACCCAGCGCATAACTGCCTACGCATTGCTGTGAATTGTTTAGTGACTTACTTGAAGCTTGCACGTGTATGATATCCTAACCTATAAATAAGAAAACTAATATATAAAATTCTTGAGTCACAGTGTTTGTAACAAAACTCCATGACACGAATCTCTGCACACTCGACGAATTAACACAACAATTATACACACACACATCAAAAAAAAAAATCAAAATTTATTTATTTCATGTAGGCCAACTTGTAGCTCTTATGAAACGTCAAAAATCTACCACCGGTTCGGAATGCAGATTCTGCTGAGAAGAGCCGGCAAGAAACTCAGCAGTTGCTCTTTTCAAAAAAAAAAAATTTTTTTTTTTACAATTGTTAAAAAGAACTAGGCTATGCACACAATGTTTCCACACAGAAGTTTCAAAAATGTACGCCTACCGCAACCAAAGACATGTTAACATGGGTAGACACAAAGCAGACCCATTCCCGTTGGCGGCACCCGTTCACGAGCATGACGCATGATCCAGCCATTGCCTCGCTCAACCATATTTGAGGGAACGTAACAACCCGCACCACACGACACACACCACACACACACACACCAATCATTCTTGATCATCGATAAAGATGCCACAACCAAAGATCAAAAAATCTGCCATCCATGCGTTTGAAAACGTTACATTACATTGTTAATAATACAGTACAGCAAAACTTTATTACAGTAACAAAATTTAACTGCAGTATAATATTACGACACTTTCACATTTCCCAAATAGCCTTTTGTACGTGAATTGTTAGAAATTAGAATTGCCCTGCCTTTGGGGAACACGTCTAGTGGAGTTACGAGTTTAATTATTGTTTCTTGCGCTATACAAAGTAACTACCATTACTAACTATGTATTATTCATTTGTATGACTGTTCTAGTTATTATTTAAATATACCTAATCAACAGGGTGATAATATGACATGTCAAGAATACCACGGGTTCTGAAAGCAGAGCCTCAGGCTATGCTCCCAAAGTTAAGAAGCTTTTACACTTATTTTATCTTTATATAGTGACAGCTTCAATATAATTACATACATAATTTATATTTTATTTAAATTTGGTTGGCATTGTATGACAAGACAAAACAAAATTGAAATAATACTGCTTCAAGCGTTAGTTGTATAGGACTAGATTACACAAGCAATAGCATTAACAAAAACATACCCATTTCGCCTTTCTAGAGAGTTCGCATTTGATTGAGCTCGTTAAATTTTATTTTCGCATTTCGTAAAATAGGTACTTAAGATAATACCTATTGTATATTAAGTCTATCTAATCTACTAGGTACTCAAAACCTTACGAATTCTTTTTTGTCAGAAGGCTCAGTCTGAGTTTCTATGCCTCGACAGAGTGACATATTTTGTGTATGGAAATAACGAATGAACTTTGCGAGATAAAAATCATAAAACGGAATGTACAACTTTGAAATAAGTGGCATTCGATTCATTTTGAAAGTCAGTGTTCACATATTCAATATCTAATAACTGTCTGCACTCAGATTGTTTAATAGTAGTTGTCTAAACACTCAAACTTATATTGGGGCCTGTAGCAAACCTAGCTAAAAGTATAGAAATATGACTTGCTCGTTGTGATATTTGTGTGTCAAAAGTGTAACTGACTGTATAAGTGCAGAGCTTAAGATTTATCTCTTTCCCGACACGATTTTAACAATCTCCCATCCCAGCCACGAAAAATTACTTTGTGTACAATTTGAAGCCAAGATAAAAGTTCTCGTACCTATAGTTACATAGAACTCGTATATCATTTTGACCTTTCATAATCTAATACACTTTTCCAGTTACTTCGTCAGCTTGAAACCTAATCACGTTTCGTAAGTCGCCATTTCGATTTAGATCTGCTTTTCAGGGAACCTATTTATCGAGAATAAAACGGTTTTTATTTAGAAATCATTTCAAAAAAGATAAGACTAAAATCGACCTATTCAAGTTGCAGGTTCATCGAGGGAATTAATATTTAACTCTGTAATGTCGAGTCATTTAGTGACTCTTATTATTTTCGGTTTTTCTATTGCTAGAAGAAAATAGTTTTAATTTGAATGATTCTGACTTATATCGGAGATAATTAATCTGTGTATCGGAGGTCACACTGCAATGCTCTGCGATCTAACTGGCAACCGGCCAAAGATTTTTCTTTCATGGATTAAAAACAGACTAGGAATAAAAAACAACAATAGGTACAATTATTTATTATTAGTTATTAACAAAAGTTGATTTGACCATAGAGATTAGAGAGATAAGGCGCAGGGTCGGAGGCTTTACATACTCTCCCATGTAACTTCGAAAGTACGGCTACTGGCAACACCTTGAAAGAAGAATCCACTTTTAGGTCAGTTTTGGGACATCAGCCCTGTAACTCATGATCTGCAGACAAAAAAGTTTTGAAATAAATATCCGTTCACATGTGCATTGTGCCTATGTGCTCAGGTACAACATTATTTACAATATTTATTAATGTGTATGTTAAAATATACATCAAAACTGTAAATTCCTATTTTCTTTATATACTTTATTTTTTTCGCCATGATATTGTAACGAGTAGGTACAAAAATAAACAATAATATTCGAGACTAATATTTTAAATGTACGCAAAAAATAAAAAAAAAAGAACACAGCTCATTTTTTCATCAAAGTGATATTATTAAACTTCGAAAAAGCGAATACTTTAATAAATTTTTATTATTTATTCATGCTGACAACAAAGGTCTGTTATATTTCGGTAATCATCTGGCTGAATGCGTTATCACAACAAATAAAATTGTATTAAAACAGTATTATTCAAATGGAAACTGTTGAAATGAGGACGATATAATATGCAAATCACGATTCACCCTGGCTGGCTCACCCACGCATAAACAAGTTTATCACATTATGTATTGATCGTAACATACCTATTGTTAGTTAATTGATGGATGGATGAAAGGACTTTTTCAAACTCGGCCAATATTCCCCTCTTCCTCTTAGCTGAGAACAGTAAGGCTTGTGCTGAAAAAAGCCTAAAAAGTCAGGGACTGAAATCCGATGTCGTACTTACTCATACTCCAAGCACAAGCTTTATGCTTAGTTGGTGCTTTTTGGGTTTTTGGGGCAACTTTTGATCTTGGGTCAAAAATTAATGTACCTTCGATGTGCTTCAACTTTATGCAGTGCCATACAAAATCTGCTTGAAAAAGTGGCAATTAGAAAATACCAACCAAGAATATGTGATCGAAGAGTTCCTGCAATTCACGAGGGCGCGTGAGCTTTACTTGTGGTTACGTCGTGTACATGCACATTGCGTAAGTATGTGTCATCAGGAGCCTAGGTGAGAGCGGTCAGGCGCGCCGCGCGAGTAAGCTCTCGCTCACACTTATACAGATACGACACACACACAACCATGAGCCACACGCTGTCGTGAACTGCAAGAACTATACGTGTTATTTGCTCGTCATAATATACCTATTGTAATTAATTGTTCTGGCTCAAAAAACTGGCATGAAACTATCTAAAAAATTTAGGGGTATAGGTATATTGGGTCTGCAGGTATATTTAATTTACAAGGCATTTTAATTAAAAATTTAAACAAAGCTTCTGCACGCTTTTGATTTTAGTTTTATAAAATAAAAGAATAGCATAACATGGGTGTGGAAAACTGCTACGAGTATTTCAAAATTTCTAACACAAAGTGTTTAAAAAATGAAATAACTATTTTATTTTGCTGTTCTGTTCGAACAATATTTTAGTTTGAAGGCGTCTCCGAAAAGGTCATTCGCTATTGACAATGTGACGACAAAGTGAAAGAAACTTTGTTGCAAACATCTGAATAAATAACAACTAGGGTCACGCCGTAAAAAGCGGCCAAGTGCGAGCCGGATTCACCCATGAAGGGTTCCGTAGCAGCAATTACGGTTAACGATTTATGAAGTATTAAAAAAAAACTACTTACTAGATCTCGTTCAAACCAATTTTCGGTGGAAGTTTGCATGGTAATAAAATGAAATGAAATGAAGTTTAATAGGTAAGGTAAGGTACATCATATATTTTTTTTGTTTTATCATTCTCTTATTTTAAAAGTTACAGGGGGGACACACATTTTACCACTTTGGAAGAGTCTCTCGCGCAAACTATTCAGTTCAGAAAAAAATTATATTCAATATCATTTTTAAAGACCTATCCATAGATACCCCACACGTATGGGTTTGATGACAAAAAATTTTTGAGTTTCAGTTCTAAGTATGTTTAACCAAAATTTATTGTTTTTTTAAGAAAACAGATTTTTGTGTGAAAATCTTAATGCGGTGCACAGAATACATCTACGAGTACTTACCAAGTTTCAACAGTATAGTTCTTATAGTTTCGGTAAAAAGTGGCTGTGATATACGGACGGACAGACAGACAGACATGACGAATCCATAAGGGTTCCGTTTTTGCCATTTGGCAACGGAACCCTAAAAATTATTTGCATCACAGTTGGCAACTTTAGTTAAGGCCAATTCAGTGAGAATGGACATAATTAGTTAGAATCAGGAAGTACAAGGGAAGTACAGATCAATGAATGAATGTGTTCAATTGACGGATTCGCTAGTGAAGAGTATTGCTATATTAGTACTATTGTTTATGAGGAAATCAGTACTGCATTTTCGTAACATGGTACGGCACTCGTATTAGAATGAACTGACAGCAGCAAAGACCATGGACACTTGGACAACGGATTTGAGCCCGAATAATAAAATTTAAAATACCGGTCTTACTCCAATTTTGCCCACCTAAACTGATAAGTTCGTGGCACTGTGCCTTCATTTTTCAGTGGACTAACGTTTGCCTTAACAATCTAATATTACTACGGAATTGGCAGCAAATCATTAAAAATAAGATGACATCAGCATCAAAGCAAAATAAAACTTAACTGTATTGATTTAAAGTCACAAATTCAGTGCAACCGATTTTAATTTGGAACGTATCCGTATAAGTAAAGTATATAAGAATGATTACACGAAATTGAACTCTAATTTAATTGTATTACGTTTCAATTTACTTTGCCGTACGTTATTGAATTCGAATACGATCAATCGAGTTAAATCTTGTACTAACCCTATTGTGCGCAATAGTGGGTCAGCAATGAGTTGAGATAAATGAATGGAACCTATTACATTGACCATTTCAGGGACCTGCAAGGTTTACATTTAGTTAGTATTTTAATGAGTCCATTTGCAAGTTAACTTGAGATTCATTTTCAAAATGTTATTTGCTTTACACGAGATATTATTTTTACAGCGGTCTGGCTTCTACGCGGACTTTGCATCCATTTCTCTTGTTTTTACTAATAACACAAAAGCATGTTACTTAATTAAAAATAAAATACCTAGAATAAATAAGCTTGCTAAATTAGCTTTTTAAAATATAACCTTTTCTGCAGATTATTCGTTTTAATCATCTATTTCAAATCAGGAGTTTCTCATATTAAAATAACGCTCCACCTACTAAAGAATGGCTGCATAATTAAGCTATTTTAAAGTAATTTTTTGTTCATCTAAAAACAGCAGTGAAATTTTAAACTTAACTCTGAAAAATGACGACGCATTTTTTTAAAGCTATTATAAACATTACATTATTCTTAACTTACCTCGTTATTCAACCTCATTATTATTCAATCATAAAGATTTTCATGCTCAAATTCGTATTCCAAAATTCGTTAATTAATATATCATACAAAATCCCTTTCAACAAGAATCAGCAAATATCGTTATGATACTACACGTAAGCAAAGATGTTCTCAATGTATTCAGATGGGTTGTTATTGCTGTACTTAATAATAAATGGAAGAATTTAACTAAACGCTATGTTTCTTTTCAAACAGGGAGATTTTTGCTCAAGGGCAACATTTTATTAAACTTTTTAACTAAGCTACGTGATATTTTTTTAAATAGATTTAGCGTTCGCCATATTATGAAGCTTAAGTCGAACGCTTTGTATATTTACTACTAGTTGATGAGCGCAACTTCGTTCGCATGGATTAAGGTTTTGTAATTCCCGCGGAAACTCTCTTATTTTCCGGGATAAAAAGTAGCTTATGAGTTATTCCACAGCATAATCTATCTCTATGCCTTTCAGCTAAATCGGTTCAATAGTTTTTATGTGAAAGAGTAAAAAACATCCATCCATCCATCCATACTTACAAACTTTCGCGTTTATAATATTAGTAGGAAGTAGGATAAAACTCCAGAAAAACACCATGAAACTTGTAATCATTTTCCAAATGGGGATCTATTTTCGTCAATTCATAAGCAAGATGGATTCAAATTATTCCCCAAAGCACCTTCTGGGAACGGTTTAAGCGTAAAAACATTAATCTTTGTCACGTAACGGTGGAGAAATTAGCGAATACTCGTACGCTGGGGAAATACGGGGTGCGTGATAAGACCTTCGCTAAAAGCGGTTACGTAGCTATGTTTGATCTAATTAATCGTTTTTATTTAGCTACCGAAACGGGCACGACCTTTTAGCAGAAAAATAACAGTAAAGTAAAATAACAGAGCGAATAATTATTATTTATTTAACATAACTTACAATAATCTGATATATATACCTACGTGCAAGTATCATGCGTCGTGCTCGTGAACGGGTGCCACCAACGGGAATGTGTCTGCTTTGTCTTCCCATGTTGATATGTGTTGGATTATATTATGTATTGCATTTTTGAAGCTTCACTGTGGAAGCACTGTATACATAGCTTAGTTTCATTACTTAGTGTAAAATTATTTTATTCTTTGAAAAGAGCAACTGCTGAGTTTCTTGCCGGTTCTTCTCAGCAGAATCTGCATTCCGAACCGGTGGAAGATTTATGACGTGTCATAAGAGCTACAAGGTAGCTTACTTGAAATAAATAAATTTTGAATTTGAATTTGAATTTGAATACCTTTGGCTCTCCTTCTTATTATTTCAGTAGTCAGTACTGTATAAAATTGTAATGTTATTTATTTTAAGTTTATTTTTTTGTTTTATTTTTAATGTAGTGTGCAAGAAAGTGTATTCGTCTCATTTCAATTCATTGTATTCAGGTTGTGGAGAAGTATCAACTATCATTTTGTGTTTTCATATTAGGACATTTTTAATACCATAGGCCCTGGTTTATTATAGTCTTGTCTGATTCATGGTGATTATTGTGGTCACCCATCATAATCTTTTTATATTCATTTTTATGTGTTCGTACTCCATAGAATACGGCTATCATTTGGAGATGGCCATAACGTTACGTAAATGGGATATAAATATAATATTCTTCTGTTATATAAAATATACCTCATCTATTTTATGTTACGTTCATGAAAAAACCTTATCAAAACCGAATGAGTATTCTATCATGATCCGCGTTAGATAGATTGCATCGCATTTTATACGTAAATGTCAATAATTGTAAACATACCCTTTCTATGGGTTCAATAACGGTTCTCGATTATTGAATTAATTGTTAAGATGCATTTGCTGTGATGTAAACATCACTATACTATGGATTTTGAAAGAACTTAGGATGAACTAAGGTTACATGTAAATCTGTGGGTTACATGATAACATTACGTTTACCATGTAGAATGTACATATAGCAGATTTTTTGTTCTGACGCGCAGTCTGGATCAATACAGGTACTTATTCTGTTTTCCAATATTTATTCTCTCAGTATGGATATTATTAATTGAGCATATGGGCAGTGGGGAGACTTTAACATTTGGCACAAAATATTTCTCGCGCATCCTCAAAGATCTGATGGCTAAACAGCCATCTTTAAGACGGCGCGTCGTTTTTTTTTTTTTTTTCTATTTTTAATTAAGTGACTATTCCTTTGACTATTATATTTCCTAGTGTTAAAATTCGCAATGAAGAGATCCGTAGGAGAACCAAGGTCACTGACATAGCCCAAACTATCAGCAAGCTGAAGTGGCAGTGGGCAGGCCATGCTTGTCGCAGGGGCGATGGCCGCTGGAGCCGGAAAGTTCTGGAGTGGAGACCGCAGACAAGCAAGCGTAGTGTGGGGCGCCCTCCAGCAAGGAGGACCGACGACATAAAAAGAGTGGCGGGAAGCGGCTGGATGAGAAGAGCTGAGGACCGGGTGTGGTGGCACTGCTTGGAAAAGGCCTATGTTCAGCAGTGGACGTCCGCAGGCTGAAATGATGATGATGATGACTATTCCTTGCAGAGAAAAATGTATTAGAATCTCCATTATAAAGAAGAGGGCATGACGTTCGCAAACATTTAATTTTAAAGATTTGTAAAATTTATACATACTTTATACACCCAATAAATTGTGAGAACACATTATACACCCAATAAATTGCGAAGCAGTTTTGGCAACGTCACCCCAAAAGTTTTCTAAACATCGATAAAGTTGTATATTAATGATATCCGGGCATGATCCCTAACGATATCCGGGATTTTCCTTATGGCGTAATATGCAATTCACTATGATGGATTATTTATCGATGACACTTTCTAATCGAATTTTTCATTTTTACATCAGCATTTAGGTTGGGTTGAGGGCTTAGAATTATTATCGCTTATATTGGTGTCACTTAAAAGGAAAAAAAACGGAACACTTATTTAATTTTTATTTATTTATTTATTAAACAGTTGACAATATTTCTATACTAAACTAAATGCTCCCGTCAAACTGCAGGACAGTTTGTTCTCACATTTAAACTTCGATCACAGAAAAAATAAAATTCAATAGTCATACAATTAATAATATCTATATATACTTACAAAGAAAACTAGTTACACTAATAAATATAATATACGATTACTTATATTTAAACAAAAGACGTAACTACTTACACTAATACTTACCTATAATATAATGGAACGGAGCCTCCTAGTCTGTCCGTCCATTTATCTCTCAGTCACAGCTGTTTTATTCAGTAACTATATTAGAATAGTAACGATACATTATTTACTGTTATTGCTACGGTAAGCGTGTACGTCATATATTATACCTATTATTATTAGTTATTTCAATTCACCAGGGCGCGTAGCTCATGGTCGTATGTGTGTCGTATCATAAGTGTGAGCGAGAGCTTGCTTGTGCCTGACAGCTATCACCTAAGCTCCTGACAGGCACGCATACTTACGCAATATGCATGTGCACGACGTAACCACAAGTAAAGCTCACACGCCCTCGTGTGCAAGAAGAAGGTATTGCTACCTACTCAAACGAAACTTTCTGAGAACATGAAAGCGAAAATGAAATGCGAAAGTCAAAAATGTCCTTTCTTGAGTGGAACTTCGTTACAACGGTGTTTAACAAAGAGGCTTCTTGTCTGTTTAAAAAAAAACTGCTATTACTACAAACTACAAAAAAACTCATCGAAAAAAAGTTTTTCATTGCGGAATACTGATTTTACAAGAAAACCTTACACAAACTCTGTTTTTATATGGTACATATTTTAGCTCCTCTTTCTTCTCCTTCTTGTTCTTCTTCTTCATCACTTATGGTTCAGCGGAAGCGAATTTAGCTTCGAAAAAGTTCTATATTTTAACTCTTCATAAAAAAAAAAAAAACAACTTTTTCAACGTAATTAATATGCATAATCTTGCCAAATTACAATTCTTTAGTATCAATAGTCTCTGAGATATGCTGCGGACAGATGGACAGACTGACGGAATTGGCGAAACTAAGTATAAGGGTTTCTTATATATTTACTACAGAACCCTGAAAAGATCGCAGAAGCTCGCTCGCTCTCTAACTCTCGCTATATTTGTATAGCAATAGTATAATTGTATACAAAGCAATAGTGGTGAATAAGTGTTATAACGGTGTTAGGTGTAACGACCTCTTTTTATTAGTGTCTAATAAAATGATAATAAAATAAGCGAAAAAGGGTGCGGTGTAAATTGCTCAAGAGATTGCTTAACGCCTCCCTCAAATTGTTATGCCCGTCACGCTAACGTAGGAAACTAGGGATGGCTTATATCACAAATAAAATTAACCTGTTCTATTTAAATAACAGTTTTTGTAGCCTGTTCCAATATAGAATTAACCATTCCACGAGAAAAGTGCTGGTGCTATCTCTTTCTAATCCACTTAGTGAGAAGAGATAATACAGACTGCTAGAATCGTAACTCCCCTTTTGGCTTTGACGTAGTCGGATAAAAATACAAAAAAATGTGAACATCTTGCAAATAACCGGTTGCGAATTCCTTTAAAAGATTACCATTTCCCTTTCAAATTGGGCTATATAATAAAAGCAGTCTAATTCCAACATTTCAAGCCAATCCTTAAAGAATAAATGATCCCCAAGATCTAGACACGTACAATGGAAAACTTCGTAATTGCGACGCAAAAGTTTTCAGCCCTAATCTCATCCCCTTATTGGCTGTCGAATAGCCCATTCGATATGCTATATTTAATTCTTTTCGTGATTTCTCCAGTCTATTTTTATCCAGGGATCCTTTTGTTATGAGGTGCAGGTAGCTTCGTCTTCCATGAGTAGAAATATTATACTGTTAGAGGACCGTAGAATTTTATATTTTTAGTTGTATCTTGCTACTCGTTGATCCTATAAAACCCAACGAATATCGGCACTAGAGGCCATTCTGCTTCGAGTCGTCACGCCATTCACACTCCCACTTGTGTTTGTTTTAATTATTTAATTATTAGTATTACTCATTACTTACGTACTGAGCAGGTATCTGCTTAATTATTTAGTTGAGTTTTATATGTTGGAATTCCTTACATTGTGTAATCAATGTCTTTTTTTAGTAAAAATATTAGTGTTCGCACATAATACACTATTCAATATCATGAGAAATTCAACATGGCGGAAACTAAAAAAACCATTAACTATATTATCAATAGGCTAGGTAATAGGATTCACGGCCAAAGCCTTCCACTAAACTCGTACTGACACTCTGATCTGATCTTTACTAATATTATAAATACATACGAAAGTGTGTTTGTTTGTTGGTTTGTCCTTCCACCATGCACCAATGGACCGTGATTTTTACAAGGGTATATTTGCGGACCTGGATTGTGAAAGGCTACTTTTTGTCAACAAAACAAAGGGCTCCGGAGGGAATTTAAAAATCTAACTTCACACGGACTGAGTCGCGGGCAAAAGTTAATGTACAACGTTTTTGAAAAATTACAATTCAACTCGCGAAAACGAAACTAATTTCGATATATTATGATCCAAACAAAAAGAATCTGAAGAGTCGGGCCCGTACAATGGGAAACTTTGTAATTGCAACGCAAAAGTTCTAAGCCGTAATGACATCCCCTCAGTACCCGCCGATGTGCTTCAAACTTCAGTGATTTACCAAATTGCCTAATGGAAGTGCCATTTTTACTTCGTGAAAAATCTATTTAAAGAATCGCTAAGGGTTGGAAGTCCAGGCAAGAGAGACTATTGTTCAACAGTGGACGCCTATCGGTGGATAAAAAACGTAAAAAGCGGTAGCGTACAAGAAATTGGTATTTCTGCTCTTCTTTTCTACATCTTTGCCAATATCTAAATATATAAAAGGCAAAGGTGACTGACTGATTGACTGACTGACTGACTGACTGATCTATCAACGCACAGCTCTAACCACTGGACCGATCGAGCTGAAATTTGGCATACAGGTAGCTGTTAGGACGTAGACATCCGCTAAGAAAGGATTTTGGAAAACTTCAACCCCAAGAGGGTTAAATAGGGGGTTAAAAAATCGAACCTTACGTGAGCGAAGCCGCGGGTTAAAGCTAGTTAGTATATATGCCTGTATCTCTCTGTTGGTATATTTGCCAGCTCCGATATTGACATTTGCAACAGATGAGATAATTGTATTTTGGAAAAGAACATAGGACAATAATTTTTATCCTGCAAAATCCGAATTAGTTTTGTCAAAGCGTTAAATTAGTTTTTAAATCTACGCAAGTCGCATTACACACATTTTTTATTACTACGCGTAATTGTTTTTAAGTTTTAAACTTCATAGTAGATTTAATTTTATCATAATTTAGCATACCTATTTATTAACTTCAAAGAGTCGGGCGCCCACAGTAAGAAAGTTGGTAACTGCAACGCATAAGTTCAAAGCCGTAATGACACCCCTCAGTATCCGTCGATGTGCCTCAAAGTTCAGTGATTTTCTAAATTGTCTAATAGAAGTACTGTTTTTCGTTCTTGAAGAATCTATTAAAGAAACGTTATACCTAAAGCACAGTGTTTAAATTAGTATCGATCTAGTAAATAGAAGTGTCTGTCTCTGATTACGAAATGATTGATACTTGTCTTTACACATGTTTTTTATTTATTTATTTAGACAAGCTTATCTTCAGAATGGCCGCTTATGCCTGGCGAGGCTGGCTCTACTTTACAAACCACAGTCTGAAGCCTGCTAATAATAACCAAAGGTCCTTCAAAAGCATACAGACCTGATGTATTGAAAAGTGTCGACTGTCAACGTGCTCACTGCCAATTCAGACTCCATTTTCATTTACACTATGCTGACAATACGCTGTCTCACCACCTGGTATGAACAAAAAAGAGCCATAACCAGATCACACGATGGGTTCATCTTCAACTCATGGGAATTTTCTCCGCAAGTAGGCGGTGATCGCCCGTTTTGCGAGTACACGATGGGTTAGTGTGTGGTATAAAATTCGGCCACCGAGAGTTAGCGATTACTGCAATTAGAATATGCATGAAAAGCAGTAAACTACGTAACTGTCGGCGACTGACAAGTGTGAACGTACTCTAAAAGTAGTTATAACATGCAAGACTAGTCACCATCTCATAAGTTGACGTAAATTGATGTCCATATTCGACGTCATTTCGGAATTATGGATATCATTTTCCTTATCTGGGGAAATAATAGAAATTGTAGGCCACAGGCGAAATCCACAGTACGTTTCTCCGTGAAGAAAATGGATGCCAACAATTGCAGAATCAATTGAGAAATCTATAAATTATTCATTCTCGGAGTTCCAGACAATGCTAGTTTGATTAATTACTTACTAATACTAGTTATTATTACCATAGAAAGCTAATCTACCTATGTTACGCGGACGCATGATCATCTTTCAAAATGGATACAAGGAGAGCTAGTATCAAAAGTGATCACAATGGTTTTATTAGAATGTATCATGAAATCATCATGAAATTCATTACAAGAGACGTATGCGCTGCTGTTGACGTCGATCGGTTGATAAAGTTTGTTATAACAAAGAAAAAGTGCCTGATAAAATTAAAGGGAGGGACAAAAATTTTTACATGCTCTCAAAACACAATACCCATCTGCGTGAAGTAGACAGTGGCCTGATTTTTTGGCAAGGACGTAGCTTAGAACGTAGTATGTTCAAATTCCGGAGGCTTCTAGATTCCATAAAAATTATGAAGATCTTAGGCCCTTGAAACATTACGCCAGTATTTTATTATTCATTAATACGACTTGAACAATTTATCCTAAAGTTATTTATAAAATTATTTTATTTACACAAATCAACATTTATTTTATTTATATGTGAATTGCGTTCTTGTAATGAAACATATTCCTAGTTCGAAATGTCTTTATGCACACGACATTTACATATAACGTTATATCCATAAATCCATTTGAAATATACAGCGCTAAAATCCCCAATAACTTATGGGAACACTCACCGGCGTAGCCAGCTCCTTTAATTGAATCTCGCCAGGCTTTTCACCAAACATCAAAACTATTTTTCCGTTCACAACTAACTATGGCACAGTGTTATCAAGTACACAGTAAGCAATATAAATAACATGAACATTTTGGGATGGATTTACACAGTTGAAGTTCGTGCGCCCTCACGGGGTGGTTTCACGTGGGTTCCGAGACACGTGCAACCGGTACGGGTGTCAGCACCACACTGTCAGGGATGCTGTCGGTTGCTACGATACGGCACCCGTTTTCCACCCCCTGTGGATTGGCCGCCGCCCTAGACGAGCGCAACCTAGTTCTACGTATAGATACTGTCTGTAATACGTCTTACGCTATTTCCTTGTAAAGGCTGTTGATAATTAGGTACCTGCTGTAGGTCTTTGAATATATTATATTCAAAGGCTGTAGGTGTAGGTACATATATTTCATCCCTACAAGGTTTGACCTACAGGAAATTACTCATGTTTATTACGAGTCCTTTGATTCACAATATAGCCGACAGCTATTGTCCAGAACTATTAACTCATTTCCTTTGTTATTCTCATAATTATTATGGACATCATAATAAACCATCGATGATAAACACACTAGGTAGGTATCCCAGAATGTTGCTCATGTTTAACGGAAGGACAACTTCTTAGGATCCAGGAGCAAAGAGTATATTTGGACTGTTGGTTGGTATTTGCGATGCGGCTCAATCAATAAAATTGCTATAAAAATGCACCTAAACAGCATTTAGTGTATATATTAGTAGTGTAGTTGTATTTCAATCCAATTGTAGACTGCCACATCGCCGCCCCATGAGTCTAAATCGCACCTTTAGAATTAAAGTGACCTAACTCAAAAATTGCAATTTGTGGGAAATAGGCAAAAAAGACTTCAAAAAAGTATAGTGTTGAGTAAATTTAATATATCTCTGCCGTGTTTTATTGGAAAAAGTTGATTTTTTGCAGATTGTATTTGAAGTATTGCATCGTTTACGTATGGTAATATTAAATTTAAATGTATTTAAACAGAAGTTACAGGAATTTCGAGTTAGGTCGCTTTAATTCTAAAGGTGCAAAATTGTTATCATCATCTTGTGAACTTAATTCGACATCGGATACAAAGTTTCGAGAGGCTGGAGTGGCATCTTTGCATCGAAAAGCACAGACCTAACAGACTCCCTACTACCGATGACATCAGACGAGTTCCAAGGAGTCGCTGGATACAGGCGGCACAAGACCAAAGCCGGTGGAAGTCTATGCCAGAGACCTATGTCCAGCAGTGGACGTCTTATAGTTGATAGAGAAGAAGATCCTACACAAATATTATTCATCCCGGCATTAGAATCCGGGGGCGCGGTAATCAATCACCATCCCAATCCCATTTGAAAGAGCGCCCCGCCACGAACAGACGATGCTCTCTTAAAAATGTCTTAAACTGTCATTGAAAAAAAAGGGCGGCGACATGGTTGATGAAGCAATTTATTTTATTAACCGACTTCCAAAAAGGAGGAGGTTATCAATTCGGCCGGTATCTTTTTTTTTTTTTTTTTTTTCTATGTATGCCCGCCGATTACTCCGAGGTTTCTGGACCGATTCACGAGATTTTTTTTTTGATCGACAGAGTAAGCTCGCGAAATGGTCCCATAAAAATCTTTACCTTCAACTCCTCAAGCCTGATGCTGCAGGGGTATTTCCCTCCTAAATTATGGGACCTTAGGAACCGTCGTTTACGAATTGGTATGCTTAGCCTAAGTATATACTAGATCATAGATCTCCAGGTCCTACTCCTCAATCCTGATGCTGTAGGGTACTGCCCACTTAAATTATAGGGATTTAGGAATTGCTAATCATGAATTGTTATTGTATTTAATAAGCATATTATACTACATCATCGAGGTCTAGGTTCTAGCTCCTGAATCCTGATGCTGCAGGGTACTGCCCACTATGAGGATTTAGGAACTTTCGCTTGCGAATTGATATTGTTAGTATCAAGCATATTCTACATCGTGGAACTCAAGGTCCTAGCTCTTCAATACTGATGCTGCAGGGGTACTGCCTACCTAAACTATGAGGATTTTGGAGCTGTCGTTTACGAATTGATATTATTGGTACCGAGCATATACTTCATCATAATGCTCAAGGTTCTAGCTCCTCAATCCTGATGCTGCAGAGTTGGAGGAATTACGAACTGACGCTTTCGAAATAATATTGTTGGTACCAAACATGGACTACATCATGGAGCTCCTAGTCCTAGCTCTTGTGTATTGCTAATAAGTACTGTAGGTACTACGAGTACATTAGTGCCGTAGCGTTGGAGGAAGGGGAGAAAGAGAGCAGGAACAAGCTACACTAAAAAGCTTAAAATAAAAATTCTTTTCAAAAAACCGACTTCAAACGCCACTACAAAGTATAAAAATAATTTTATTTTGTACACGTTTGTTGAAGTCGGGCGGGCTTAACTAGAAACGATGAAATCGATGCGCGACGCTTACCTTATGGTGACATAAAAGAGACACGCTTATTGAAATCGGGCGAGCATCGCGTATCGGTTTCATCGTTTCTATTTAAGCCGCCCGACTTCAACAAACGTGTACAAAATAAAATTATTTTTATACTTTGTAGTGGCGTTTGAAGTCGGTTTTTTGAAAAGAATTTTTATTGAAATGAAGGTTCTGTTGATGACAACCTACTTAAATTCATTTATAAACTCACTAGTTTTTGCGCGCGACTTCATCCGCATGGAGATAGATTTTCAATAACTCCGCGGGAACTGTTCTTCTGGGATAAAAGGTAGCTTATGTCACTCTCAAAGTTCTCAACTTTGTCCATGCTAAAGATCACGACTATCCGTTACTCCACTCCTGCGTGATTGAAAGAGAAACCTACAAATCAATCAACTTTCGCACCCTTACTAACCTTTCGCATATTGCAAATGAAATAAATAAACTCCGCCTAAATGCTCTACATACCTTTCGCATATTGAAAATGAAATAAATAAACTCCGCCTAAATGCTCTACATACCTTTCGCATATTGCAAATGAAATAAATAAACTCCACCTAAATGCTCTACATTTTAGTGTGCATAAACCGCATCATAATCCTAGGAAGCCAATTCTAGATAAGAGCTACCGTACTCGCAGGCTTAAAAATAAAATATTTTCTTATGAGTCTTCTTACTTAGGACATCAATTTATATACGAGCTGATGAAATAAAGACCGATAAACATCCTTTTAATATCCAAACAGACATAAAATTGTACTCGATTTTATTAGATATCCTAAGAACCTTTTTTATGTATCCCTTTCTGTAAGTTAACTTTACGATCTTACTATTTATTAGACGTTATTGATAAAAAATGTGTTTTTCACGAAATTGAGACCTTGGAATTTAATCAATAGCATAGAAAACAACTAAAAAGCATGCCTAAAGACGTTTTCACTTCGATAAACATTAACATTGTAAATACGGCATGCACAATGCACGTATTGAGAAGATAAGTGTTTAAAATCGTAACCATAGCAACAGGTGGTCCCCCGTCCCTCCCATCTCAGTCCACAGTACTTGAGTTATTGCCTAGATCGTTTCATACGAGAGGCTATACGATCGTGTCATATTAAATTCCACATTTTATGTTTTGCCTAAGCTCGCTTCATGTTAGCTTTTATTTATTTATATTCGGTCTCATACTAAGAGCATCTTCATAATTCTTTTTAAAACTTCGTAATGATAAATAATTACTTAGGTCGAAATAAGAAAAAATAAATGTTTACCTCCCATAGTAAATCAATCAGCTGATCGTCAATTTTGTATGGGAGGTCCACATTTTTTTTTTTCGCATTTCGACCTATGTTCCTTGGGGAAAGTTGTTCAGTTTCATGAGCACATTCACCTCGTTAAGTATTATTTCGGAGTTTCAATACACGTTGTATATGCGACGATTTTAGAACCTTCTTTTTTTTCGTCGGGTAAAAATATTCTACTATCACAGCTAAGAGCAACTTACGAGCTTTTAAAGATCTACTTACTGCTTGACATCAGTCGTTAGCATCTCAACTGATATAGATGTCCATCTCTGAGGTCCTAAGGATTGCCCTAGCACATAATTTTGTGCCGCTTGGATCTAACGGCAGTCAATTCGTCCACCTAGAGTAGGGTCTTCAAACACTCTACTTCCCACTGTAGGATCGTCATTTGGACACTTTCAGATCCCAACGTCTATTAATTCTTTGAGCTATGTGGTCTCTTCCATCATCGTATCGAACCTCGTCTTATTGCATGTATTGTTATGTTATTCCGCAAGCTGCACAAAGTGAATTCCAGCATCTTGGTTCAACTATCTAGCCATATAGGGGTCAAATCCAAAATAAAGGGAGCCATAGAAAATTTTGGGTAACTGTACAAGGTCTTTAAAAGTAGAAATGGAAATAGGCGTACGAAACGTAGAACGAAATATGGTATTAAGTTGCTTCAAAAATTGGCAAATTCGCTAAAGAATTTAGCACATTTGTAAGATAAGATTCGATTATAGCCACCTGTGCCAGGCTCTTCCAAATAACAACTTGTTGCACTTTGAACTACCTATTCCTATCAACGTAGTTTTCTTGTACGAATTGAACAATCTGAGGACTTAATAACATTTGCAAGCACTTAAGCACTTTTGATTACCCATGTACTAATAGGTGTAAGTTTTTTATGACTGTGATTTACATAGTACATTATTTGTGTGAATTAATCCAATCAGTCCCTCTGCTCTGCCTCTGTCCTCTCAGGTGGACAGATAGGAGTAAAGTTCGATCTGTCCCCCGATTACCAACAGATCGAACTAATTATTATATACGGAATGTCCCCACAATTTTTGAAGCTTAACGAATACATTATACTATACCAAATGGTACTCAACTTATTAACGTAGGTAAAAAATCTACGTACGTATCTAGTAGCTCTATTGAAGTACCTACTTACCTAACAATAAATAATAACTAAATAGAAGAGTTTAATAACAACAAGCAAGTATTAAAGATTTTTATAATAGACACACTGCACACTTTTGTGGCAGTTTTACAAGTATAGAGGTGAGTTATTATTTACGTCTACCTTAAACGGAAGTTGCGAAGGTTTGATGTTTTTTGTTTGTTTTTGACCTTGATGATCTGAAATGTACCCAACATGCTAAGCTTGGTTGTTGTTAGCTTCAAATTAATCATTAGGTTGATTGTATAATATTAAACACACACACACAGATACCTACACATATTATGACTTTCCTTGAATATTCCATAATAATAATGGTAAGGAACTGAGAGGTCCATGTTTTCCGCGTTAAGTTAATCATAAGTCATAATTTTTACGAGACATTTCCCCGCGGTTAATTGCCTCATCTGGTGACAGAAAGGCTGACTCATTTTTTGCGCAATGATCAACCTAAGCGTTGAGCGCGGAATAATATATAATATATTATGCTCTTGTCTTCTTGGTCATTTTCCACGCGGGCATAAGTAGTATGGAGTATGGAAGAGTATGGTAATAAGATTAGTTATTATTGCAATGACTGATGCAAGCATGACAACAGTCTAGTTCATTTTGTACTAGACTGTTTTGCTGTACTGTGCTAATTTAATATTATTTGGATAAATAAGTAAAATTCTGTGATTATTTTCTGTTAATATTTTAAGTATCGGAGGTGGGCGTGACGACTGGAGCGCAGTTTTAACTTTTCCAGTCGTCAACGTTCACAGTTTATAAGAACAAATGTGACAAGGAACGAAAAAAAAAATTCAATTTTCTCTTTCATCAGTTATTCATAACAAATGAATACTCATGGCTTATGAATTGACGGAATTATACGTATCATTCTAAAAGTACGTGCTCTACATTGCTTTGGTATCCCTATTTGTTACCAGATTACAGCACAATATTATGTGGGCTTCGGAATGCACCTACGAGTATCTATTACAAGAGTGTTTATTTAGTTTCATTTGGAACTGAAAAAATAACCCGGAGATTTAAAGTAGCTCTGAATTCTAAAGTGAAAAAAAAAATTAAAAACCATTTCTCCAACTTTAGAACGAAAATACTATATATACATTATGATACTTTATTTCATTTGAACCACTAATTAAAACAAATAATAGTTAAAAATGCTTTGAACAATATTTACGTTAATAATAACGTAATTGATTAATAAAATTATTTATTTAAATCAAGCGATAAAATCACAAGCAGAAGCTAGTCGCAAATAATATTTTATCCGAAAATATCTTTGTAACCAAAAATCAGGTTGGGCCATCCAATCAAGTTAACTTTGTTCAATATTTCGGGTTCGTTGGTTTTTTATTCGGACATCGTTTTAAATATGCATCGGCAAATTTTAATTCACTTCAACAAATTGCGAACTCAATGTAATATTTAACACGGTAGGTACAGGTCGTATTGATTAATTATTATAATACAGGCATTTCGCAGGTAATAATTTGTAAAAAAATTGTTTTTTGTCATATAGCGGCGGCTATTATTATTGTGCCCATATGAAGTTAAATGACATCAATGAAACAACATGTCTATTAAAAGATGATTAAAACAAAAGACACTGGTTTCCTGGGGAGCATATTTTGATGAAACTCACAAGGGCAGTGTCAAAAAACTACCTTCACAGTAGTCGCTATTTGATGTCATTGCTGTCATCCTAGGAAACTAGGGCTAAAACAAACTAAACTATTTAAGAGGTAGACCATAAGATAAGATAGGAATCAAAATAATATCAAGGGATTAAGCCCTCTGCCTTAACTTTTTAAAGGCTTAGCTTTGTAAAGAAAGCTTAAGAATCAAAGGAAACCGAATTTTACAAAGTCAATAAGAAAATTCGGTAAGGTTAGAGTAAAGTCAGCAAAATGCAAATAGTCAGTACAATTTGAGATATCTCGAACAAGAAATTTCAGCTAACTTTATTATATGAATACGCAGAAATTGTCAAACTTGGTCGGCGTGTTTTCGCTTGGAACGTTAATTTTGTCAACTTGGCAAGTATTTTCTGAAGTGCTCCAAGTAATTTTTAAATACATATTGTTATAATTTAAGACAGTTTTCGTTTGAATGTTTAACATACGCTATTGAAATTTTCAGTCATTTTAGTCTTATAAATATATAAAAGAGCAAATGAAATAAAAGAAAATTTGAAGGTATTAGCGGACAAGTATGAAAATCGAAAGGTCACCAGTTCAATTCTCAGCCATTGGATAATTTTCGCATGTACGTACTTCTAACAGCCATTATGACATAAGCATCTGAACAAATTAACAAGACTCACATGCTCCTTTCCTCTCTAATATAGTGCTACAAACATCTCAGCAAATGAACATGACTCACATACTCCCTCTTTTTTGTTATATAGTATAAACGAATATTTGAACAAATGAACATACTCACGTGCTCCTTTCCTCTCTAATATAATGCAATCTTAGTGCAATGGATGTAATTTGAATTGTCGACCTCTCGGTTTTCAGTACATTCATTCCCTATCCTTCGAAACAAGGCTTCGAAACATTGGAATTGTCTATTTTTACGACGAAAAAATTTAATAAGATAGGCCTATTGAGAATAAGATTTATTCTTCTTGGAGAACCCAAGAACGCAACAAATACCTTTTGTTGTTGCCTTTTCAAATGCAAATGCTTCCTTTTTGAAACTACTATATGTTTGTGCTTGAGATATTTGAAACTTAGATAACAGGAATTCATTTAGTGTCATTCCTCTAGCATCTTAGAAGTTCCATTACCACCAGGTGAGATCATGGAAAAGTGGTCCCAACGTTCTAAAATGACGACCTGGTGTCTGGTGGTAGAGTGTCGGCAGGTCTACTATTAGGATATTAGGACAGGTGCAGGGAATCGCAAAAACATGGCGTGTTGAAGTCTCCACGAGATACCTAATTAGATTCATCCAACATGACGACATCGAGATCGCTATCAGAGCGTTATTTTATCATCTAAAAGGAGATATTATATCATATTTGTATCTCTAGTCCGATGATATAAATAGCTTTCCACGTTATACTAATATTGACGAGTACTTTGTACAGATAGTGTCGGACAAAATATATGGAAGAATATAATTTTACAGTGACTTGGTCGTTCCTATATTGGTGTTTTTAACGATCGATTATCACTAAAAACTTGATTTACTACTACATATTACTAGAACTTACTAAGAGAATATTTAACTCTACAAAATTTATTGAGTTTACGGACTATTTGATCAGTAGGTACATAGCCTTTGAAATTCAAATTCCTATAAAGTTATTCATACAGAAGTTTTGTACGTTATTTGAATTTAACTAGAGCTCTTATATTATTAAATACGTAGGCATTCGTATATTTCTTGTTTAATTTTCTCGTTCTAGTTTACTTTCTAACTTTTCATTGGTAAAATATAATTAATCAGAAATGCTCAAATATATATCGATAGCTATAAAATCATTTTAACAAAGACAAATCTTTAGACCCCACATTAAAAACTAAAACCAGCGAACTATGTATTACCATATATTACAGATATTAATCACAATAACTTACATAACCAACAACAACTTGTTTCAGAATATTTTGAACTCCAAGGTAAATCTGCCGTAATTTTTCATAAGCTCTAAATAAAAATGCAGAACATAATAATATATTTTAATCCTAGTATACCAACTTAAGAGCTCGGTTACAAAATGCGAAAATAAGTTTGTTCTCATAACTTCTTTTCAAGACAACAAGGTAGCCTTAAATATTTATTGCGTTAATTTTGAAACACAAAGCTTGGTGCCATTTTTTATGCTCGAGACAGAAGACTAACGAAGTTAATTAACTTTATGAAGTACGATAGCTCATTATTTTGGAAGACTTACCTAACATTTGAAGAACCTTTTGACAAGACTTAAAGCTAAAATAAGTAGATATAATTGATAATTTAAGGACGAATGTGATGTCATATTTATAATGTTTTAAAGATATGCAAAACAGTTGTAAAGTCTATTTCTTCTCAGTAAAGAAGAAATAGATTCTACAAGTAATACATACTGAACTGGCATAAGAAAAATTAATAAAATCATACATTATAGTTGCCTATATTGTACTGAAATAATACTTAGAGGCAATAATACGAAGCTTAACTTTTACAAGCACAGACTGTTCATGAATAATAAAGTAGGTGGGTTCGTCCGCCTTTATTAAGGAACTGTACGTTGGCCATCGAGATCGATTGGAGCAAACACTTCCAAAACTTTCTGAAACAAACAGAACTGCTCCATTTATAGTTTCACTTAAGAGTCGGGTCCCCACGTCTTGCTCGGAAATTTTAATAAGTAGCACTAATTTGACGATAGGTACCTTACTATAATATTCTGTCCAATTGAAATATGATGAAAGTGTGTTTGGTTGTTGGTTTGACCTTCAGAAACGCTGCAACAGAACTACGGATCAACGTGATTTTTGCTTGGGTATAGTTGAGGACCTGGAGAGTTGTGTTGTTGAGTTGAGTTGACATAGGCTACTTTTTATCCCGAAAAAGTTCCCGTGAAATTTTAAAAACTAAATTCAAGCGGACGAAGTCGCGAGCATCAGCTATCAGCTAGTAATACATATAAACCAAAATTAAAAAGAAAGTCTAATATTAAAAGGAAATTCAAAAATTGCCCATTATTATAAAAGTCTTGAAATAATAAAATTAGAATAAATAATAATAATCTAAGACCTGACATCTCCCACTGAAGAGTCAACGGAGTTATAAAAACAAAGCCAAAAATCCAGAAAACCTACGCATATAAATCTGTTGAAACGTAATGAAATATTTTTCACAGGTGCCGTCTTCTGCATGTGTTGTGAAAACATTCTTGATCCTCTTACGGGTGACATTTCACAGGATTCGTTCCACGCATTAAATTTTTACGTGTAGCTCTATCTATATTTTTATATAACTAAACATGTAGGCACATGTACAGGTAGGTGTTTACTTTTCTTCCTTGCTTATTTACCGTGTTTACCTGACTACTGCAAAGCCAAAAAGAAATGTTTTGATTTTTAGCTATGTATGATTCGTAAATCGGACAGTAGTCGAAGCAAAGTAATTTTTATAAATGCCAAATTGTATGTATGGAATGGATGGATGTTTGTTATTCCTTCGTGCCAGAAAGAATAAACCGATTTGACTGATATTTTGAATGAATGTGGTTCATACCCAGGATTAACAAATAGGCTACATTTTATCCCAGAAAATCAAAGAGTTTTACTGTCAAAGACGTACCGCCAAGCGATTTTAGCGATTAGCGTTCCGGTACGATGACGTGTAGAAACAGATTACGGGTATGGGTTGAATGTAAACTGCCATACCCCTTCCAAGTTAGCCCGCTATTATCTTAGAGTAGAGAGAGCTACATCGTCACTTACCATCAGGTGTGATCGCAGGCAGGGTCATTCAATAAAAAAAAAGTTCCCACGAGAATTGAAAACTTAATCCATACAGACGATGTCGCGGGTATACCTACTGTGTTACATTAATTCCTAGATTCATCTAAAATGTAACTGCGGTTCACTTAAGTGTTTCAAGTTAGTTGCATCAAATATCAGAAGCAGCTGGCAATGTTGGCAATCGCAGAAACATTTCGAACAATGTGAACAATGCTTTGAGATTCAGCAAGATGTGCTAGGAATTTATACCAAACTTACCCAATTAATCAGTACTGACACTGACATAGGTTTCTGTTAACGAAGCAACGAAACTATTATTTAGAATAACTCTTGCATTAATAAAATATATAGTTTACCAGTTTAGGTTAAATGTAAGTTGTAGTAAGTTGGTAAATTTCTTCTTCATACTATACCTAATTAAGTCTTAATTATTCCCAAGAACATATTATTGGTATTGGTATTCTCTAAAATTGATTGCATCAGTGTAATGATTGCAATGACCTCTGATTGGCAGATAGCTCTTCCCGCCATTGGTTAAAATGCATTGTTGCAGGAAGAATACGATAAATTCAGCAACTCACTACGATTGAGACTGTAGCAATGATTGATACAGCTTTTACAGTATCGACACATAGATTGGTTGAAACAGAATGAATCACTACCATAACTTTCTGGAACAACAACACCTGAACTATACCATTAACAGCAGCGGCGGTGCAATCCACATTCAGACTTCAATTGATATGTCGGTTGGGTGAAATACAAATCTAATTACAATACTTGAAATTTGAAGTTTAAGCATACCTACGAGTATCTACAAATTGCATAATAGATTTTTTAAATTTATTAATATGAATCCACTCTCCATAACTTTGTAGGTACAGACTACAAAATCTATCTACAGTCCGAAAAAATAATTTAAATTTCGAAAAAAATGCAAACCATTTGAGAATATAATACAATGGTTTACGTACTTGTATTGGTTTATGGATCTTGGTCAAATTGTGTAATATGTTTTGTAATATGTGATAATAATATTATGTTAATCTATGATATCGATATGTATAAAAAGAGATGTTAATAGATAGACTGATCGATATGAGAGGTACCTCCGTTTTTCAGCATCAATCTTGTCGACCGGATGTCACAAATTGAGTAGCCTAAAGCCACTTTTTAGAAATTGAGTTGATTCAACCATGACTGTAAAATGCCAAAAAGTAATGATATATCGTCGGCTTAAATTATCAAACTTCGTAACTCCAAAATTTCCGAATTTTTTTGTTTTGATGCCATCTAGCGTAAAAATCCGTAACGAAAACGATGGAATCACTCGTATCTCCTACTTGATTTTAGTTTTCTTGCTATTTACAAAAAATAAAAATACTTAAAAAAATAAAAAAGTTTTTTCTTCCTCCTGTAAAGTTTGATCAAACGGAGATACGAAGTTTGATAATTAGGCCGACGATATTATGGTAGTCTTAATGATTATTCTTCATTAAAGTAATACTCCCATGAGGTTCTGATTTGTTTCTCTGGCAAGAACATTTTTCTGGTCGCAAATAAGTTTTACGGTTGGACGGAATTTTTATTTAGCGCAAAAGCAGCTTGCACTGAGAAATCCTCTTCATCCGTTTTGAGATTGCTCCGAAAAATTGAAAAATACGTTGTTTCCTTCTTTTATTTGTAATATTGATAAATGTTTCAGTTGCGCTGGCTGGGAGAATAAAGTTTTATTGCTATTATTTAGCTATCTTCACAGCAATATAGTATTTCTTTTGGTTTCAACTTGAATAAATAAAAATTGTTATAGTTTCTTTGACAATGGTTTGAAATGAATTTCTTTCCTCACTGTATTCAATTGTCAGGCATATTTCGGGGAATATGTAAGACTGTTTATTTACATCTACATTCATTTTCATTGATCAATTCTACAAACTTATAAATTCTTGAATTATGTAATTATAGGCAACCTTCAAGTAAGGTGCTTCATGGTAGATTGAAGTAGCCATGTACAAATTATTTATTTAACACTTAAATAAATTTTACAAACGTGAATAATGTTATCATTAAAAATGAAGTGTTGTCAAAAATACTCGACGTGTTCCGCTTACATAAAACTATTTAGAATTTTCTTTAAACTTAGAACGGAGATATTAAACTTCAGGAAAGAAAGCTGATCGCTTATCCCTTGGAAACGTAGTTAGAATTTGAATTTTATGTGCTACTTAGATAATAGCATATATGGAGTAATACTGTGTTTATGGATAATACCTACTATATATAAAACCACAACATGACATTCATTCACTATAAAGCAGTAAATAATCTCAATCAGCACTGGCTTTTCACACAACATTGGTAAATTCTATAACTTATCCCAATTCCCAACCCAAGATTCAAAACAATTCAATAAAGTAAGACAGATTCTAGGCGTTCCCAACTTACTCACTTGTCAAGAACAAGTTAAAGCTCAAGTTAAAGCTTTCCATGAACTTTACTACAACATCTTATATTTTAAATTATTGGAAAGGTTGAACAATGTTGCTATTAAATCATCTTATCATCTTAGCATCTTTAGTGGATACTCACTAGCATTCATTAATTTCACAATAGTACCAGTAGCTGATGATCGAGTATAAAACATAAATACATCCTTATTTACTTATTTCATCAACAACAATTTGTAATCTATTTTTCCTTAGCTGTCTTAAAAGGTAAAGAAATAGCAGAAAACGTTTCGGAGAAACGCGTAACCGATAAAAGTAGTCGGGCGCTTACGAAGTTTTTAAGGTTGTTTTTTCATTCGTAGCACGGTTTTATAGTCATAAGCGCTATGATTAGTGGGTCACTTACCCCTTTCTCTGGAAAACCACGGACAGATGACTAAGCAGAAATAGATATTTTATTTTCACTACCCAACCATAATGCAACCAGTATAATTATATTGTACTAGCGGACCCGACAGACGTTGTCCTGTCTTAAGTTTTTTTACATCCTCTTTGATGAAATTGGCAGCACGCATTCCGTCAATGTTATGTCAAACGCCATAAGGTTACATCAAAAAAGTTTGAATTGTAAAAGCGATTACATTAGAAATAATTTAATATGGTGGTTAATATTTCTTAAATTTTCTAATTTTCCGCGCAATTTTCTTAATTTTTTCTTTCATAAGAACCTTCTCCTAACAATAACAAACACAATAAAAAAAGAATTAGCGAAATCGGTCCAGCCGTTCACGCGTGATGCGCTTACCAACACATTAAGCGATTCATTTTTATATATTAGATGAAGATGAAATACTGAAAATAATTGAAAACAACGTGTAGTCGTATAGTAAATGGAAGGCTTTAGATTCTGGAGTGATTTGTAATTGTAAATTATGCTCAGAAACGTAGTTTGGGCGGTGCACGGTGTTGCTGAGACATTATAATACCAGATAGGTCTAGATTATTCTCCTTGGAGCCTGATTTGGAATATCAGATATACGAGATTTTACTGATGTACAATTTTGTCTTAGAAAATTACATTGGAACAAATCTTGTCTTGATAAATTTTGAATTTATAACGAAGGACTCGTTTAATTTATTAAATAAGTAATATTGAATATTAAATATTCTATGTCGCAAAAGGATGCTGAATACTGGAAATTCAAAAGCACTTTGTAAGAGTTTATTTGAATAAAAAAAATTATTGTACTTATTCTATTCTATACAAAAGTGTTAACACTGTTTGGTAATCTTATAAAAAAGGTCTTTGGACGTTTTGAATTATTCATTGAATGTGTGAAGCAAATATACCTACCTACTAAAGAAATAAACGAACCGCGAATCTGCCGACTTGATAATAATATCTAGGGTTTCCCGATAAAAAGCTAAGTCGGCACCAGTGGACTTTGAGGTGAGGTAAAAGAAAGTGAAAATAATATAAACGTAAAAATTCTTTTTACAAAACTTTAAACGCCATCACAAAGTATATCAATTGTGCCTATAAAATTTGAAGAGTTTCCTCGATTTCCCCAAGATCCCATCATTAGACCCTGACATGGTGACAATGAGACCACATGGAAAGAATACCCTTTCAAACAAAAATTGAATTTTTCCAAATCGGTACAGGCGTCTTCGCGTAATACTTACTAATATTATAAATGCGAAAATGTGTTTGTATGTTGGTCTGTTAGTTTGTCTTTCAATAACGTCGCCGCAACAAAGCGTCCGGAGTTGAGGACCGGGAGAGTTGTCACTTTATTCAACTACTACTTTACACGGCTACTTTTTATCCCAGAAAATCAAAGAATTTAGACGGGGTTTTTAAATAAATAAATAATCAGCGAGCGAGCGAGCGAGCGAAGCCGCGTTCATCAATTAGTATTTAATAATCTCCAATTAACCCACCACCACCACCAACACTCACTTACTTACCTACACAATATATGTACTTGAGACCACCACACATATAGGGTCATTACCACATGGACATAGTATGTACATAAGCATAGATCGAAATTTTTTCTCATTACTTCTTCTTCTTCTTCTTTATCAACTAATGGACGTCCAATGCTGGACATAAGTCTCTTGCTTGGACCTCCACAGGCCTCGGTCTTGCGCCGCCTGAATCCAGCGGCTCCCTGCGACCCGCTTGATGTCGTCTGTCCACCTGGTGGGGGGCCTGCCAACACTGCGCTTCCCGGTGCGGGGTCGCCAATCCAGCACCTCATTACGCGGATACTATATTGTATTATTCATTATTCAATACAACAGCAACACCTCGTTAATCCGCTCCTAAGTAGATAAGCTATACCTACTACTATATGCTAGGCTCAACAGAACCTAATCATGGCACTGACACCGGCCTAGCTTTGCGTACTAATTCAAATGGCTAAGTGCCGAGCACAAAGATATATTATATTAATCACTATATCTATACATCTTATACATCTATAGATCTGTACATCTATATTCTATAAATATAAATAAAATTGAAGTGTCTGTTTGTTTGTAATATCAAAATAACAGCTTTTTACTTATTGCATATTAATACGGTACTTATAACAAAAAAAAAAACAATTTTTAAAATTCTTGTGTTTCTGTCTTTCTGCTGTCTGTTTTTTGTCGCTAATCTCAGAAACGGCTGAATTTATTTGGACTCGACTTTCAATAGAATAGAATAAAATATCTTTTTACTAAACTAAAACCCTGATTTGACCGTGAGTAACATAGGCTACATTTTTACCCGATTTTTGAAAAAGGGGAAGGAGTTGTGTTTTTCTACCTATGTGTATTGATATTGATTGATCTCCGTGATTTCTAAACCGATTTGCGTGTTTTTTTTTTGACACAGAAACTTTGCGAGATGCTTCCATAAAAACTTCGAGTTCCTACTCTTCGATTCGGATTCTGCAGGGATACTGCCCTTCTAAACTGTGGCGATTTAAGAACTGTCGAGTGTGTATTGAAACCACATTTCCTTACCCATTTTCTTACCCATTAAGCTATCACCGCTAGTTATTCTAGCGGTGATAGCTTAATGGGTAAGAAAATAATATTGTGTATTCTCAGTAGTAGATAAGTTGGTAGTGTTGAACAACCTTGTGCCTCAGAGAACTCGTGAAGTCGTAGGTCATGTGCCTCATCTCTCACCTGTTGTGTCGGATTGCGGTTCCACTGGACTTTGAGAGTGAGGGAATAGAGTGTACAACGATGTTTGCGCAAACTTGTGCACTTAGATATCTCCATCCCCTAGCTATTGAACGCTGTAGCCGAAATTCACTCGGGAGGACATTTTTTATTATTTCTCAGTTGAACTTTTTTTTTAATATAGACTAGAGCTTGGTTGCGATCACACCTGATGGTAAGTGAAGAGGCAGCTTAAGATGGAACGCGCTTGCCTAGAAAATGCCTATTTACTCTTGAGCTTTTTCTAAAGGGTGTATAAAGGGCGTAAATAAATGCGCAGCGTGTCGAGAAAATAATATGATAGAGCTTACGGAGAGGAGCACTTGGGCTGCTGATGCAGGCTGTTAGTGACATTTGTTGAAAAGGATGACCTCTTACTACGTGTTTCTGAGTTGACAGTAACTCGAAAGTAAAGCTCATCATCAAAGTTAATCGTCATCAAGTGACGGAGATCACTTTTTTGAAGACTTAAATTAAAAAGCAAAATAAAATAAAACAATAAAATATACATAACATATTTTTAACAAAAAAACAAGAGCTGTTATAGAACTGTTCTCTACATTAAATGTTACATAAGTTGAATTTTTTTTTTTTTTAATTATAACAGCATGAGCAAAATAATCTTAAATAACAGTGAAAGATATCTTAAAGATCTTTTAAGATAAACAAAATAGTTATAGGCCTAAACGCTCGCTCGGAATCAGTTTTGCCATTTTGACGACTTTCTAATACAAAAATTGTCAAGACGTCTGTCTCTATTTCTCGATATTACTTGATGATTACCAAAAATTTATAATAATAAAAAACCAACAATTTATAATTTCATCACATTTTACTTTTGATTTTTCTAAGTACCAATTTCACCAACCTCATATTAAGGAACGAACAGTTTTTATTTATTGAAAATCTGCCAAAATATAAAGTTCCTCAATTAAACGTTACTTAGCGATGGTGAAATTTAAACTAAAAAGTGTATAAATAGTACGGGATCTGAAAAGATTTACTAAAGGGTCCTCGCATCGGAGTTACTCGAAAATGTATTTCACAATTCGCCTTTCCATCGTTTTCGACGCTAAAACGGTTATTTACGTTGTTAGATAAACCTACGTTAAAAAGATGTACTTTACGACATTCTATTTCTATGCTTGTGAAATAATAACAAACTTTTTATATTCTGTGTAGGTGCGAGGCTTAAGTGCCAATGGACTGGGCATAATAACACTTAAAACCACCTGTAAATAAAATAAATTAAAATAAAAAAAGCCTTTATTTCAATTACGATACAATCATTTTTAAAATAATTGATTACAATTAATTCATTATTTATAATCACTGTATTTTTTTTAATAAGAACAAATAGGAGTGTCAAAAGTATATTAAAATTAAGTACTTAAATTAAATTATATATTCAAATATTATGTCACGTAAAAGTCGCCTCTACGGCGTAGGCCTCCCACTAATCTGTCCAAATCTTTCTCTCCTGGAAAATATCTCGCCACCTCTTCTTTGTAGTCCTCTTTTCCTTTTTCTATTTCTTGGAATCCATTCCGTTATCTTTTTAGTCCATCTTGTATTATCCAACCTGCAAGCATTTCCTGCCCATATCCACTTCAAACTCTTTTCCTGGTCTCTATTAGATTGGTTTTCTTCCGAATCGTTCTATTGCTTATTTTGTCTTTGAGCCTTAAATCTAACATGCTACGTTCCACCTGTGTAAACCATCTGTGGTATTATTTAAAAATGATTGATACATTATGACGATCACAATCACCTAAAATTGGCTGAGATTAGGCATTCTTGCTGCATCAATGCATTTCAACCAATAGCGAGAGAGCATGTACCAGATAAACAGAGGTGACTGCGATCGTTACACTCTGTAACAATATTTTCAGATAATCCTTTAGCAGGTGTTAAGGTGAAGGTCACTTGTTAATATTTCTCGGAGACGCTGCAGTACAATTCATTATTTTTTTCACATACACAGAAACTCTCTAAAAATTCTTAAAAACGCTTTAAAATTTAAGGAACCTCTTCAATGTCCTAGCTTCCATATCTAAGCATTAAAAGTAGACATTTTATTTTTAGGTAGTTTTAGTTTCACCCATAGAGCTGGTTTATATCTAATTATTTTGGTCCACGACAAACATTTCCACGCTAAAGTGAACACACATTGGCCAGATTTATCACGTCGCCAAGAAATTCAATTATTCCTTGTATCTGTCCCGGAGCTTTGACATCACTACGGCGAAGCATATTGAACTGCAACGACTCTGTTATAAGATTTAAATTAGATTGTACTAAGCGGTTTCCGAGCAAATCTAACGTACAATTTTTATCGGTGACAGCATGTCACTACTAACTACGATCTCACCAGATGATAAAGAAAAACCTGTGGTTTGAAGCCACACTTGAATGCATAATCCTATTGCATTTTTCCGTTATATGTAATAGATAGTAGGTATATCTATATATTCCTCACCCATTGCACTCTATTGCACTATTGTCGTACTCACTCTTTTATTCTGTACACCAGTCTGTGGAAGATATTGACTTTTCAAAGACCTTAATACATTATGTACTTACAATTTTGCAATTAGGTAACAAAATTATAATCTATAATTAATTTATATATGCCAGCGATCCGGCTCAACGCTTCGTTTCTGTGACCTATCTATAACACAAACGCAACTCGTAGTGGCTTCAATTATTGAAGCCTGAAGCAGTTTAACCTTCATTCATTTACTCACGAGTAAATTGCTTCAAAAATGGTCCAAAACACGTGAAAATTATTCGCATCGAATTAGGCGAAAAGTTGTGCAATAAATGCCCTAGAATGCCGTTTAGGTGTATGAGGTAAGATTTTTGCAAGTCAGTAACGTACGAAGTATGTTGTTGAGAATATGAGAAAACGCATTAAAGCAAGCTCCAGCTTGTAGTTGTTATTCAGCGATATTAAACAGCGCTTTGCAGCATTTTCGCCTATTGCCCTAGGTATACGGTGACAAAAAGGTGTTTCGTAGACCAATTTTTGTGACAGGAACATTTTTTCCTTACAAAAAGAATTTTGCTTTCTGAGAACCAGAATAACTCATGGATTACCTAAATGAAAACGAAACGGTTTTATGAACTCATTTTATGTGACCTTTTTTATCTTAATGTTACAATTTAACGTATTTATAGATTAATTTAATACTGTAAAATTTTATTTTTGATAGAAATATTGTTTCAATCCGAAAGGCATAACGTCAGCTTAACATTTATCTAGCAGGTGCAGTATGTAGTAGCTACATAATAAAGTTTGCCTTTTATCCTGCGGGCAGCCGAAACACAATATTGCAAGTTAACGCTTTCTCGCTGGTTTTTTTCAACGACATGGCTTTGCAAAAACTGCGAAAAAGCTATGTCACACTGATTTTTCTCGATCTATAGTTCTGAAATATTTAAAGCATTGTTCATTTACAAAGTCAAATAAGCAGTTTCGTAGAATTTATTAAGACTTACGAGTAACACTTAAGTAGTTAGGGTATATAGTTTATACAATATAGGCAACGGTCTCCTTTACCTATGCCTTCGTCATAGCAAACTCTACTACAACTTAATACTTGGTATAACGTACTATGTAGATAGGTAAGTACTGTCAACACGGAAGTTAGTATAAGTTTGCTTAAGAAGATCGTGATTTCAATACTATGTAATAACGTCAGACACAGTAGTTTGTAATTCGTCCTGTCCTAATTCCTCCTAATATACATATACCTAAATGCAACAGTGAGTTTGACAGTTTTTTCTTCAATCACGCCACAATATAACTATAAGCTTACGGATCAACGTTACTACGTTACTTTGCATGTTTATAGGTACATGAATATTATTAGTGACATGAGTTACTTTTTAATCGGGATTAATGAATAATTCCCGAGTGATTTTTAAAACCTAACCTACATGAAGGCGAAGCGCGTGTAAATCCTGGTAATTTAATATTTTGTGGCCAGTTATGTTTTTGTACTCAGACCACATTATCTAATTACAAAAATACATAATAATATATTTTCAGCAGATGACAAGCTTTACGCGACGCCTCACCTATTTATCCTCCTCTGGATCGATACAAATCTCTTAAGCCACGTTTTGTTTACGATCGCTTTATTGCTTGGAAGATATTATCTTCACAAAAGCTCATGACATAATAGGATTTTCCTAATATCGTAGGGTTTCAGGGTAATGAGAAAACGCGGACATAATTCAATGAGATAAACATTTAAAAATAAATTTTCCAAACGCTCCAGGAACCTAAAATAAAGACCGCAGGCTCAAAATGTTGATATAAAATTTTCATTCAAAACAAGTCTTAAGTTGTATAAAAAAACATACACGCATTATTAAATCCCAAATTACCTTTTCCGGGAATCGAACCCACAACCACCTTTTTTTTAAGGAACTTTACACTAGGGAGGGAAATCCTTATTATATCAAAATTTATAGTGTATGGTGTATATAAATGGTAAAAATATTTTTGGTACCTCGCTTGTTTAACATTTCAGAAAACCTCTCTAGGGTGACTTTAAGTTTAACTGAAACAGAGACTGAAAGCTCGAATTATAGGATCTCATTAATCCATAGCTTTACACTTGACGTTTCGCAATTATAAATTACCTACGCCTAAACTTGGTCCGTGTTGTTCCACCGTTAAATTATTAAGCTTGCGCAAAGATATCTAGATTATACGAGATATTATATATTGTGACTGGGATGGAGGCTACAATTAAGTTCAAGTGTTGGTATTATAATATTAAAATCGTTAATATCTAATTATGTAAATCTAGGTTCACACCTATACAATAATTTATTATTACTAACAATAAGAGCATTCAAAAGCAAATAGGTATTAAGATTTCACATAGGAACAATTTTTTTTTTAAGAAAATTAGCTGAATGCAGTATCTAATATTTCCCTCTCCCCTCCAAATACCTAAGCCTAAAATTTGTGCTAGGAGTGGGTACGACAATAGTGCACCGTGTGGGGATTAAACCTTTCAGTTTTCAATCATCACAGTTCGGCTATTAAGGTTCTATGAACGCAGAACTTTAGAAGATGGATTGTTGTACTGTTTGTTATTGTACTCCCAAAAGTAATTATTATATAAAAATATTATTTTATCCACTTCACGCTTGCAAAGCATTCGTGACACGGTCACAGTATAAGCGGATGAAGAATAACATGTGTTCACAACGCATGGCATACAGCTGTTGTGAAAATATTGCATTACGTTTTCAGAACGCTTTTCGGAGTTATTCATGAATCACAGAACCAAGGTAAGGTTTGCTGGCTTTTACATTAAAGCAAATAATATAGTGTACAGTGCATGAAGTAGTTTCTACTACTTCCATGGTAGTGTGTTCAATCAGTCAGTTGACATGAGTGAATAGAAAAATAGGTTGTAGCAACGTTGTGAAAGAGTCATCGATGAATATCTATTCACTTACTTTAAGTCAATACTCGACTAACTGTATTATGGAGATACCTAGATAAAAAGTGGCTTATCCTACTGTTCTACTAATCCTGTTATTTATTAATATTATAATTGCGAAAGTCTGGATGGATGGATGCTTGTTACTCATCACCGCAACGACAGCACCGATTTGGCAGAAAGGCACAGAGATATATTGTAGTCTGGAATAACACATAGGCTACTCTAAATCCCCGTAAATAAGACAGTTCTCGCGGAAATTAAAAAACCTCAATCCACGCGAACGAAGTCGTGGGACATCAGCTAGTTATTTATTTTAAGTGACCGTGAAATATATGTGATAAAGTTGAACAAATATTTCATAGTGAGCCATTACGTGTTTTGAAAGTTCCTATTAGTATGAAATATGAATTAACGGCTGTGAGGCGACACTCGGGCGTCATTTGTGAAACTAGACTAAAAGCAATAGAGACTCCTTTGTTGTAATTTTTATAGTTTCCAAATTATAATTACTTTCGCATTGTTGAAAGTTAATAGATTATTATTTTAACTATCTACGAGTACCTATAAATATAATATAATATTATAAATGTGAAAGTTTTGATGTATGGATGGATGGATGTTTGTTAGTCAATCACGCCACAACGCCTGAACTGATACGACTGAAAGGCTCAGACATAAGTTATAGTCTAGTACTGCAACATTAAACATGGCTACTTTTATCCCGGAAAATAAAAGAGTTCCCGCGGGATTTAAAAACCTCAATACACGCAAACGAAGACGCGGGCATCAGCTAGTACTTGGATAAAGTATGTAGGTATAGGTAAGTACCAAAGCACTACCTACTTATTCATAATGTATTGTAATAATATTTTGTACACATTCTTAACAATCTTGTTAACAATGTAAATATTAATTTTATCAAAAAAACAAAAAAAAATTATCAAAAAAATATTGATCGTTCTGTATCATTGCGATTTTACACGCGCGAATTTAGATTCAAATGAATGCTATTCATTCCCGGGATAATAGTATTCTTTGTCCATCTCCAGGATGCACGCCATTAACCTACTCGTGAAATCTCATACAAATTCACGAGTAAATGGATAGACAAAATTTTCTCGTGGCGCGCAGGTTAGCCCTGCAGATTACAGATAGACAAAACCACATTTACATATTTTGTGGACAGGGATTAGAGTGTCAGACAAATGGACAATTTAACCTTTGACATTAATCTACTCTATAGCTGATGTTGATAAACAAACGCGCATAACCAAGTAAGCCGAGAAGGGTACGTTATGATTGATTATATGGTACTTAGTTACGGGAGCTTTCATGCCGTCATTTGATCCCTTGGGGGAAATACCACTCGAAGCCTCCACTCGATGAAATATTTTGTTACTCTGAATCGTTAGAAAATGACCACATTAAATACAAAAAACTACCCTTCCCACCGAAGGGCAGAAATGAGAAAGCAGAATATGTTTGAAAAAATTGATGGGAAGAATTTAAAAGGTATTATCAATAATAATTTATTGCCATTTATTGCTATTTTTGCTATATGGTCTTTTAATTGTAAGTCTCCTTGTTGATATTTTTACATTTGTACATGAATATTGTTGGTTTGCCAAATTAAGCCTCAATAGCCCAACGGTTAAAGGTGCGAACTGAAAACTGAAAGGTCGCAGGTTCGAACCCCACCCGTTGCAATATTGTCGTACCCACACCTAGCACAAGCTTTGCGCTTATTTGGAGGGGATAGAAGAACATTAGTCAACTTCAGCTTGACTAATATTCTTTAAAAAAAAAAAGTAAAATAAAAAAATAATTCGGACATAGCAGATAAAACCACCAATCTACCTTCACACAATTGAAATTATAATATTATTTGCAAATCTGTACATTCACACACATCTTTTTGTAGTTCTAATTTGGTTTTCACTTATTTTTTTATAGAGAATTTCGCCCTCTGAAATTACGATCAACGACCACTTACATAAATTTGCCTTATCTGCCACCCAAAATTACATTAGCATTTTAATATTAAAGATCACCACTATATAGGTACACTTATAAATATAATATTATTTTAGACGGAAGAAACATTTGCATGAAATGAACGAACGAACTTACTTATACCAAAAACTATGACCTTATGACTGACCAAAATGACCGATCAGCACTAATTTTCAGCAGCATTTGTACTTACCTTTTTTAAGTAATTGTTTTAGTAGCGGATCTCAAAATGTAGAAGACTGGCGTTCTTTAGTGGTAGACAGTTAGACACAAAGATTCATTTTTGACTTTATGTTCGTTTTTAATGTCGAAGCCAAAGCTTGAAAGAACATCCAAGAAGTTGCGAGAATTTTCACTGAGACACGATAGGTTGACCAACGTGTCTGGAGGGTTTTCTGAATCTCATTTTTTGAGAGCGACATTTTGTTACGCGCTGAAGGAAATAGATGTCGCTACGAGCGATGGCTCGCGGCGCGGGGAGCGGACTTATGGCGCCAGCCGGTCTACACTATCATGGCGACGGTCGGTGCGAAGTAATGTTCTGTGGCACGTGTGGGTTAATGCAAAATTGTGAACCTAACCTAAATATGTAACTGATGTTGCGTTGTAATTCTAAGTGATGTGAATTAATAACTGGACAAGCTAATTATTAAACGAGATTGTAAACATATCCAGAGTCTGATTTCACATTCAGAAGTGGTATTTACGACGAAAATTGGACCCAAATATAGAGAGATCAGTGCAGTGAAAGACAATGCGTTCATGCGGCTACTAAGAAATGCTGATTAACTCCGGCTTCCCTGACAAGTGCCAGCACATTTCATGTGGAATCAGTCAATGTCGCTATCGATAAAACTTTTGTATGGTGAACGCGATTTTGTAAGAGTTGAAGAGGATGTCTTTTAAGGATCTCGACAAAGTTGCGTGAAACTAGATTTTCATTGAGACGACTCGAGAGGTGTTAAAGCAGTGACATTAGCGGTTGCTAAGCGTTTTACAATAAAAAACGAGCCGCTGTAGAATGAAACTTCCAGCTGATGGTCATAGATACCTACAGGGTGTAATCTACTCGAAGGGATAATCAATAGTTGCTACCCAGAAGTCTGCGATGTTATAGAAGATGCTTTTCATGAAACTGACTTGTCTGAGACTAAGTGCAAATTGAGTTTATACTTGGACGTATAGATTTTACTACAAGAATCAAGTTTGTGGGACTGAATATCGTAGAGAATGCAGCTGATCATGATGAAGATGTATTTTGGCAGAAAGGCGAATTTATTACACGTGCTTTACCCTTGCTTTACCCTGTTAATCAATGCACGACGAGATAAGGGTCGAAGGTGATGATGATAAATCGACTTTTCTTCCGACACAGTTATTACTGAGGTGCGTAGTTGTTATTTTTATTTATCTGTCTGTTGGTTTTAACCATCTGTTTTCTGTCTGATCTGATCTGTTCTGTTTTCTGTCCGATCTGTTCTGTTTCCTGTCTGATCTGTTCTGTCCATTTAATTTCTTAATCTGTTTAATCCGTTTATCCGTTTTACCCGTTTCACCTGTTAATTTGTTTTATCCGTTTTACCCGTTTTATCCGTTTACCCATTTCACCTGTTTTGTTTTATCCGTTTATCCGTTTTATCGATTTCACCTGTTTTATGTTTTATCCGTTTAACCATTTTACCCGTTTCACTTGTTTATTTGTTTTATCCGTTTTACCTGTTTTACCCGTTTTATCCGTTTACCCGTTTTATCCATTTACTCGTTTTATCTGTTTTATCCGTTTTACCCATGTCACATGTTTTATGTTTTATCCGTTTATCTGTTTTACCCATTTCACCTGTTTTATGTTTTATCCGTTTTACCGTTACACCTGTTTATTTGTTTTACCCGTTTTATCCGTTTACCCGTTTTATCCGTTTGCCCGTTTTATCCGTTTATCCGTTTCACCTGTTTCATCCATTTATCCGTTTAATGCGTTTTACCTGTTTTATCCTTTTATCCGTCTTATCCGTTTTACTCATTTCACCTGTTTTATGTTTTATCCGTCTTATCGTTTCACCTGTTTATTTGTTTGCCCGTTTTATCCGTTTCACCTGTTTCATCCATTTATCCGTTTAATGCGTTTTACCAGTTTTATCCGTCTTATCCGTTTTACCCATTTCCCCTGTTTTATGTTTTATCCGTTTTACCGTTTCCCCTGTTTATTTATTTTATGCGTTTTATCTATTTACCCATTTCACCTGGTTTATCCGTTAAATCCGTTTTACCTGTTTTATCCGTTATCCGTTTTATTAGTTTTACCCATTTCACCTGTTTATGTTTTATCCGTTTACTCGGTTCACCTGTTTTATCCGTTTATCCGCTTAACCCGTTTTATCCGGTTATCCGTTTTATCCGTTTCACCTGTTTATGTTTTATGCGTTTTACCCATATCATCTGTTTATCTGTTTTATCCATTTTACCTCTTTCACCCGTTTTATCCGTTTTACTTGATTAACTGTTTAACTTGTTTTCCTATTTATCCGTTTAATCCGTTTTATCCAATCTGCCCGTTCTGTCCGTCCTGTCAATCCTGTACGTCCTGTCCTGTACGTTCTGTACGTTCTGTACGTTCTGCGCGTTCTGCGCGTTCTGCGCGTTCTGCACGTTCTGTACGTTCTGTACGTTCTGTACGTTCTATGCGTTCTGTGCGTTCTGTGCGTTCTGTACGTTCTGTACGTTCTGTCTTATCTGTACTATCTGTATTATATCTTTTGTCAGTTTTATCCGTTTAATCTGTGTTATCTGCTGTAACTGCTTTATCTCTATTAACTGTATTATCTGTACTATCTGTACCATCTATCTATATCTATATATATATATATATGTATGTATGTATAAAAATGTTAGTTATGTTATGTGTACTAACTGTATTATCTGTACTATCTGTATTATATCTTTAATCAGTTTTATCCGTTAAATCTGTGCTATCTACTGTAACTGCTTTATCTCTATTAACTGTATTATCTGTATTATCTGTACTATCTGTACTGTCTTTATTATCTCTTTTATCTGTATTATTTCTTTTATCTATTTATCTGTTTTATCTGTTAAATCTGTTCATTCTGTTTAATCTGTTTGATTTGAGTATGATGTTCTGATTCTGAACCCAAGAAGAGTCTGTTCCGACTTCTGTTCTATTTTGATTCTAATTTTTAACCCTCATACGAAAATACGAGTGTTATGGGTTTGACATATGTGTCTGTATATCTGTATATCTGTGACATCATCGCTCCCGAATGAATGTACCGATTTTGATGCGGTTCCTTTCTGTTTGAAAGCTGACGGGATTAGGATGGTTTTTGGATTTTCAAAAGTGACGATCTGTACAGGCGTTAAATATCATCAGCTCATTTTCTGCTTGACAAAAGGGTCTTACAGACTTCCGCAGGTCTGTCGATCTAAAAATTGATGATTGGGGTCCCTGATAGAGAAAATAAAAATTACAATTTTATTTGTTTATGTGCATGAGAAAATCCGATTCTGATTCACAAAAATATGTCTTTTGACTCTGGTTCATCTTTTACGAAGGATATGGTTAAATTATATTCTGATTTACGAAATTATGATGTGTTCATATTATGTGTATAACTTAATAATGTTTTATTTTAATTGACTCTACTAGAGCGGACTGTAGAACGTAGCTGATCAGCATAAACGGTTTTTAGTCAAAGAAAATGTTGATAGTAGATTGTGTGTGGAGTACTGAGCTTTGAATGTCTTAACAGCCAAGAACAGGTTCCTTTTGCCAAGCATTGGTGATGATAAGTTGAGAAATTAACTGGTAAACACTAGTTTAGACTTAGCACAGGACTACTACCTAATTATCCTAGCAACGGAGGCTATTAAGATCACACCTGATTTTAAATTCTATCTTAAGTTTACTGTACCTATCCGGAAGTAGGGGTCGCACCCGAAGAACTGTTTGTTCCTATGTTGTTGTTGAAAATATTATAAGAACCTCCTTAAGTGATATTGTTTTAAGTTCCGGATACCTTGACCTTAATATGGGTAAATACTATCAACTGCTTTAACCGAAATTTGGCTCGTCTCTGTTATGCGTGCTCTACCGCCTTAAGATATTTTGTTAACTGATCCGTTATCTCATGTGCCTTAGTGTTAACTAAAGTCCAAGTAACTTAAAAGTGTGCACCAAACATTGGTTGCCTTACATCTGCAACGATAAAGTCCCATCCGAAATCGTAGATTAAGCACACTGATACATTTGACACCTTAAGTATTGATCTCCGATTCGTTTGCAGCAAGTAATTATAGTCCCTTAGTAAAATATTTGCTGGACAGTGAAATCACTGATACGTTCACACCAGAAGAACTTAAGTTTTAACTCACATCCGAAAAGCTTAGGTAGTTTAAGGCGACGACCAGCATTGTAGTGAATAGGTAGCTACAGTAGTAATTTGTTGAAGAGCCACAACTTCCGGCCCTGTGGCCATATTCAGTTTCCGCTTCTTTTCCTCCAGTTCTCCTCCCAGTTGCATGGTTTGATTCCTACGCATTCTATCACCAAATTTGGTGATTTCCGCTATCATATTAGGAGAGTTACTATTGGATTACTTCGTAGAAGTATTGGGTGTCGATTTTAGTTCTGAGACTAGATGAGTAGTACCTGCTGTTTCATCATCTTATCAGCAATTTTGGCCAAATAGTTGAGGCCCCTGGAGTTTGCCAATATCCTGCATATATCTCAAAGCTGAGATTGCTTTTGCTCTCTTAGTTTCATCTTCTCTAAGAGGTTCTGGATTTGATGTAATTCCAAATTTCCGATGCCATGGCCTCGGCTCTTACTTAAAGGCCCTAGAACTCATTAGGTTATTGTGATGCCAGCTGGGACTATGTATTGGCAACGACGCTACTTATAGATGAAAACACTCATCGGTTTCCTTTTTGCTCTGCGCGCCAGGTGTCGAGCCTTGTGCCGGGACAGGCACCGGTGGAAGTGCTTTTGGGATAGTGTTGGGTGGCTGAGTGCTTAATAAGAGGTATACTAGCTTGCTCACTGTGGCATATATATGTATGCAGTTGTTATATGTTTGGTTGGGAGAGTACAGTTGTGTCACTGTGGACACATTAGCGCTGACTGTTGTTCGCTCGCAGGCCAATGGGTATACATAGTGCTCAAGGTGTGTTGAGGTGTACAGTGCCGACACCGCAGTGTGCATGTAAGCAGGGCTGTGCGAAAGGACGCGGGTTCTACCGAATGGTCGATCTAACTTCGTGGTGTAAAAAAAATGGAAGGTTGTAGAATATTGTGGCGGTGGTTGCTGCTGGTGTCTGCAATCGAAGTTCAGTAAATTATGGCAACTGGTTCTGATAAGGACAGTGTAGATGCACAGGATATAATAGATCTTCTAGAAAGTTAAAAACCTACTTCAGTCCGATCTGGTTCAGTCAATTTAGCTCTGCATCTGAAAATCTTATTCTCCACTAATGCCTGTGTGTGAATACCTGCTGGTATTCACTTTTCAGGATGGCCGATGTTACGCGCTGAAGGAAATAGATGTCGCTACGAGCGATGGCTCGCGGCGCGGGGAGCGGACTTATGGCGCCAGCCGGTCTACACTATCATAGCGACGGTCGGTGCGAAGTAATGTTCTGTGGCACGTGTGGGTTAATGCAAAATTGTGAACCTAACCTAAATATGTAACTGATGTTGCGTTGTAATTCTAAGTGATGTGAATTAATAACTGGACAAGCTAATTATTAAACGAGATTGTAAACATATCCAGAGTCTGATTTCACAATTTTATTTAGGCGTGTAACTAGTTACTAATAAGTATAAAATTGATAATTTTACATTTTTGTGTGCCAAGGTTGTCCAGAATATGTTGTACATTTGTAACTAATAATAATTGAACCATAATCATAATAATTGAATTATCCATATCCAATCCATTCATAATAACTGCCTTCGAACTGTCAACAAACCGAGAAAAGGAGAGACTATACTATCCTCATTTGTGTTCTCGTCTCTTTCCATATATGAATCGACATATCGGTACGAGTCTGAATCCGGTTATAGAAGTTAGTTACCTAGATTTCAACACTAACAAAATTCGAGTTGCTTATAATTCTAAAACCTCTTAATATTTTAGCATATCAAGAAAAAGATGTTTACGGACCACAGATAACTGTCAAGGATGGTGCGCTTCTGGACAAGCATGACAGTTTCTACATCACCACGAAGAGCCTGTTGGTGCTGTTCCAAATCATGGGTGTTATGCCTATTATGAGGGTACCAAAAAGTGAGCTGGTATTTGTATTAATATATTATTAGTAAGCTTAAGTATATTGAGTCTAATTAGATTAAGGTTAGATATAGAAGATTTTATAACTTAGCATATATACGTTTTGGGCATTCTGTAAGTATATATAGTAAATTGAAATAAATAAATAAATAAATATAAATATTTAAGCGTTCTGAATAATATTGCTAGTCTTAGTGATGCAGTCTATGATGCAAATCAAGCCTCAATATATTGGAGAGAATCAGGCGTTACTTTGCGGAACTTCATGTGATATTTAATAAAAATAAAATTCCTTTGCTATAATCCGCTAAACCCAAAAAATCTGCGTGATAAGCGCGAGCGGCGCGTTTTCTCCACACAGATATTTTCTAGTTTGACGGATTAAAGTAATGGAATTTTATTTTTCCTTCAATAACATGACTGTCTCAATAGTTAACATTTTTTACGAATTTTGTCACCATGCATCTACAAATATGTTTTCAAAAAAATCTATAGGTACTTTTTTGTTATGGTTCATTAAAATGTAGACCTTACCTCACTATCCTATCTGTGTATTTTGATAGTTATAAAAACACTTACACGGCAAAATTGGAAACAGTCCCTTGTGTACAGCATATATTTTTGATCAATCACCATTTCCCGTAGAATGCTTGTACCTACCTATCAGAAAAATCGATGCTACGAACGGCCAGTTATTCGTTATAAAAACGAATCCTTAATTTTTGAAACCTATGAGTAACGCAAGGGAATGCATTAATTGAGTTGGGATACGCTACCTTATTTGAGCAACTTGTTTCAGACGCTCAAACAACTGAGCGAACAACTTTTAACTGGATATCAAAGGCAACTATATGGGCGTATCTGGTGTGGAGTTTAGAAAGCATCATTGTCATAAAAGGTATTTAAATAAAAGTACCTATACTTTATTTCATAAACTAGTCTATGAGTAGGTACTACTTGACCGGCGTATATTTTTTGTAATTATAAATTAGTAGTAAGTTTTAATTTATTTTTTACATTACTATAATCATCATTTATCATTATTGTAAAAAAAGTACCAATAAAATGTATTGACGTCTCATGAAAATTACATTTCGCAGTAACATTAAAACTTAGTAAGTTCTGAGAGTCACCTTAATATAATTAGCGTTGGTAACGACCCTATTTTACCCACTCAAAGTTATGGGAGCTTGGCATTTCCTCACAAACAAATAACTCTTTGGCTTTAATTAAATACTCCGATTCGTTCCAGCAAAATGTAAGTTCTCCGAATATTTACCACTGTAATAACTTATTCGTTTCCACGTCTCCAGTAGGCAGGGAGCGTCTCGCAAATTTCCAACAGAGCTCTAACAAACGCTTCGACGAAGCTATTTACAGCATAATATTTCTGAGCATCCTCATCCCACATTTTCTGCTGCCAATTGCCTCTTGGCGTCATGGACCTGAAGTGGCGATATTTAAAAATATGTGGACACATTATCAGGTACCAGTGTCTTTTTATATGAGGTAACTTTGCATTGCCTCCAACTTAGCGTATTTATGTTAGAGAAGAGTGCTTAGTGTAAATAGTGTAATGGGTGGGTTTTGAGTTTAAGGTTGACTCCCAAAAAAGAGGAGGTTGAAAGGGTACACTACTTCCCAGGTGGTCCCATTGACATCAAGTCAGAATCTCATGATGGGATCCTGGGATCCTGGAGAAATCGAGGGAACTCTTCAAATTTTATAGGCACAGTTGATATATGTACTTTGTAGTGGCATCGGAACTCGGCTTTGTAAAAAGAATTTTTACGTTTATATTATTTAGATTTAGAATAGCACCCTCATCATTGAGCCATTGAGGTAGTTGCGAAAACTTGAAGAGATAAATAAATGGATATTTCACAGCACTCGAAAATAAATTTTCGTATAATCGTTAACTTCTAGTTCTAAATTAGTTTCACTTTGACATTAAAAAGTTAGATTAGTTTTAGTTTGGAATCGTCTCTATTTAAATTTAAATATTCGAAATATTGGGTCGACGGACAAATCAAAAAATAATGTCTCCACATTTTCAGTAAACAGAAGTATCTACTTTAATTTATAATAAGTGTTATTTTGTATATTATACCCATAGTAACTTCTTTTTAATGTTGAAACCTGAGTTTTGATATTAATTCAGAAATTGACGCTCTCAGAAATAAATGATGTACCTAAACTTTTAGAGATTATGTGTATAATATTATCTTATAAATCTTATAATCTAATGATAATCTTTTTTCATAAGTATATTAATGTATTCTCTACCTTTTTCAGCTGAAGTACCTAAAGATAACTGGAACACCAATTATTTTTCCAAACTTATATTCACTGACGTGGGGCCTCTGCATTTTTTCTTGGGGCCTAAGTTTTGCTGTTATTCTCTCACAAAATTATCTTCAAGATGATTTCGAACTGTGGCATTCATTTGCATACTATCACATCATTGCTATGTTAGATGGCTTTTGCTCTTTATGGTAAGTTAATATACACTTTAAGGAAGTAGGTATTAATAATAAGCTTCACAATTTCAGTCTGAAAACACTTCCAAGCCAATCTTATACTTAATCTATTTTTATATCAGCCATTTTAATATACATCTAGTCGCATCGAATATTTCGCAAATCCTTGGCATAAAATCCTATGCACATGTATATTTAACTGCATAGAATGCTCTTTCTTTCAATGCCCGGGTTTTTGTTTGATGACCAGATATGCGATTAGCTTAACCAAGATACAATTTAGTAGTAAGTACTTAGGTACATTCACTTGCTATTTGTGATTTCTCAACTGTGTTTTTGTTACATCCATCAGGTACATCAATTGCAATGCCTTTGGAACTGCATCTAAGGGTTTGGCGGAAAATCTTCACAGGGCGTTGGAAGCCGAACATCCGGCTCTAAAGTTGGCACAATATCGTCATTTGTGGGTAGACCTTTCACATATGATGCAGCAACTAGGTAGGTATTAACTTATTAATTCAATCATCGGAAAAAATAATCCGCTCAAGTTTTCTCTCGATTAGGGTCTGACCTATTATTAACTGACGATGCAGTTTGAGATAAAAAAGACTACTTTGGAAAGGAAAAGCTTTTTAACAGACTTCCGAAAAGGAGAAGGAAGAAGAAAGAGAAGAAAAGAAGAAAAAATAACAAAATTCGAAGCGAATTTTGTTATTTTTTTATTTTTTGGCGATGTTGATGAATGATGATAACTACGCCAAATCAGAAGCGATTACTTACAATAATTGTAACTTTATTTAAAAGGACATACGTTAGATTGGTCAATAGGAAAGGACATACGTTAGATTGGTCAATAGGAAAGGACATACGTTGGTGGTTGGTGATATAAATCATCATCTTCAGAGATGGAGGACGGAACTCCTCAATGAATAATCTCTCAAACCTGTCGTAATCAGAGAATTGATCCTATGAAGCTACACTAAAAAGCTTAAAATAATAATGAAAAAAAAAATTGCAAATAGGTAAATGAATAATTATTATTTTCATTACTCATACACGGAAAGTAGGTCTGAAGTTGCCTGAGAAGCGGGTTGAAAGTAATACTTTTCAACCCTAGGGAGAATCGTTTTCAACTGACAGCTGTCAAATAATTAAAAAAAACTAGTTGTCACATTTTTATTGGAATTCAAATGAAACACGACATACCCGAGTGCATCCATAGACAAGAAGAAAGATAGACTTTATTCATAAAGTAAAAACAACTGATTCATAGACATTCATAGACAATCATAGACAATACTTGACTATTAAAAAGCTAAATGCATAGCCTGCCGGCTAGGCCAAAGAAAAAAAAAAGGCGGGGAAGTGGCAAGCGGCAATCCGATCTTCATTTGTTTTTCGAGTTGTAGAGTTTTGTTTAGGCTTCTGTTTAACAGTGATTTTTATTGACACAATGAGTTCATCTGATTCAGATATGGATTTAACGCCTGATTTTGTGAGAGAAGAGGCTCAAGCAGTAGTGGAAAACCTTTAAATAAATATCTCACCAAAGTTGTTGATTTATGTAAAATAAAGTTCACTCAATTTTCTTTAGCTAATTTCTATTTTTATTTTGACTTTCCTTATATTCGTAATGAAAAGCACAGTGTTTAACTCGGGATAAAGACTTATTTAGTCCCTCGAACTATAGGCCCCCTCGCTACGCTCGGGCGCCAAACCCTGTCTCGGGACCAAATAAGTTACTTTCATCCCTAAGGTAACAATGTACTATTACTATATTATTTTGAACACACTTATTGCTGAAGAGAATGTTGCGAAAAATAACCTAAAAAACTGATAATATCCAGACTCCAGTGTGTTCAACAGCGAAATAAGCTATAAAATCTTTTATGTTTATGTCCTAAGTACGTGTTTCCACCTCGGATACGATGCGGTTGGGTAATCTCTTTGAAAATATGCAAATTGACAGGGTATTATGGGGGAAATAAAAACCACGGTGATTATATTTGGCAACAAATGAATATAAACATTGTTGTAAATTTTTCTTTTTTACCATAATAATAGAGCAATATGAGTACCTACTCTTTGCTGTTGAATCTCCACTGGAAACTTATTTAACAGCGGCTTTGCCGTGCCATGACTACTCTATCTAAAAAACAAGCATTTTTCAGATCTCGCGATTTTTTTTTTTACCATTATGTTTTACAATATAAAGTGTATTTAGTGTATTTAGTCTATTTGAAGTTTCTTAGTATTTTTAAGACTTCATTGAAGTATTTAAATGTAATTATATGCAAACATGTGCAAGGAACTCTTTTATCGCTGCGATAAAACACTGTATCTGAAGATACACTATATCTGAAGATAGACTGGATCTGAAGGTCTTAGCATGGCAGCGCTGCGGTACGACGGAACCGATTTGGATATAATTTTGCACAAAGATAGATTACAGTCTGGAATAACACATAGGATACTTTTTATCCCAGAAAATAAGAGAGTTCCCGCGGGAATTAAAAAATCACAATCCATACGTACGAAGTCGCGGGCATCAGCCAGTAGGTACTAAGTATTATATTTTGAAATATAAAGATATTATCTTAGCTTATGTGAATTTTTCCTTTGCCCTTCTAGGTCGAGCGTATTCAAATATGTATGGTATTTATTGCATGGTCATCTTTTTCACAACAACCATTTCTCTGTACGGCTCTCTCTCGGAGATATTAGAGCACGGTTTGAGCTACAAGGAAATGGGGCTATTCGTCATCGTGGGCTATTGCATGACCTTACTCTTTATCATTTGTAATGAAGCTTATCATGCTACTAGAAAGGTAAGGAAGCTATCCAGGTGGATTTAGGTTTTTAAAAGCCCTCGGGAACCCTTTATTTTCCTACTACTATTTTCTATTTACTATTATTTACTATTTTCTCACGCCACGAGAAAATATTGTCTACGCATTTATTCGTCATCTCTATGTGAATCTCAATGGAGATTTACGATTAAACTGTAGATATTTTCTCGTGACGAGCATGTTAGCCCTACAGGTCCTCGATTATACGCATAAATCACGTCGATCCGTTCCTGCATTGCACTCGCATTTATAAAAATGTAAGGATTAATTAAAAAAAAAACAGTTAAAAAAAATTTTTTTAGAAAATATGGAGCGAAAACAAATACGTATGTTGTGTGTCTATCATCGATTTTATTATTTAGTCATGTTGTAATAAGTACCTACTACCTACTACAAACCAAAAACGTTCCTACTTTCAGGTGGGCTTAGAATTCCAATTGCGTCTGCTCAATGTGAATCTAGGCACCATCGATCGCAACACTCAACGGGAAGTGGAAATGTTCCTGGTAGCCATCGCCAAGAACCCGCCCATCATGAACCTTGACGGCTTCACCAACATCAACCGGGAACTCTTTACTGCTGTCAGTTCAACAATAATGCAAGCCTATTCAAATAATTTGTGCCTTCTGTGAACTTCTCTTACAACTTCGGTGTTTTAGCAACATTATATTTGCGACTGAAGTTAAGTTTGTTGGTTTTGAGCCTTTGAGGTTTTGTGGTCTTATAACTGGGAGGTCTCGGCTTCGATTCCCGGCGGGGGCAATTTGGGAATTTATAATTACTGAATTGTCTCTGGTCTGGTCAGGCTTTGGCCGTGGCTAGTTACCACACTATCATCAAAGTCGTGCCACCAAGCGATTAAGTGTTCCGGCACGATCACGTGTAGAAAGAGATAAGGGATGTGGGTTGAACACTGCCATACTCCTTCCAAGCTAGCCCGCTACCATATTAGACTGCATCGTCACTTACCTTCAGGTGAAATCGCAGTCAAGGACTATCTTGTCATTGAACAAAAAAAAAATAAGTGGGAGGTGTCAATTAGCATTTGAATTGGATTATTAATAGACTGTTTTGATTTTGATTCAAGCAATTGCATGTGGCTGAAGAGCTGCACTTTGTGGTTAATTGAAACGCACGGATATAGCTTCGATAAAATTGTTTTCTACAAAGGGAGACAATATTTTTAAATTTAAAACAAATTGGATGAAGCTAGTAAGGTAGGTTTCATGTCAAGAAAATACTTTAGTGAAATTAAACTTTTTTTTTATTTTTCAGAATATATCCTACATGTCTACATACCTGATAGTACTGATGCAGTTTAAGTTAACGCTTTTACGGCAAGGTACAAAGAAAATGATCAGAACCATAGTAAGGGCAATATTCAACACTACAACTACTACGCTAGCCGATGAGGATGAAGAAGAATAGATAAAATAACTTAATAACTTTAGTACAAAAGCTATAAAAAAAAAAGTAAAAAGCTAATGACATCATAGACTTTGTATTAGACGTCATTATCTACATACATCATAGACAACGAAGATCTGCTTTCAAAGTGAAATTAGAAGATTGTAATATCTATGGGTTTCCTCGAGCATGTAGGTGTACTTTTGCATATGTATTGTGTATTGTATGTATAGTGTAGGTATGTGTAGTACATACAATATGTATTCTAATAAAAAAACAAATAAAGAACATTGAGCCTGTTCACCCGTTCTAAGTTACTTTAATTAATTCTGGCACATTGTAGGCACCCACTCGCCGATCCTAATATTCCACTATTCCCATTCCAAGGTTTACTTCGCTTTATTTGTATCTGAGCAATAAACAGATCGTAAACTGAACTCGGCTTAAGAGATTCTTGTATTGATTTTCTCCAGAGAATCTCCTGTTTAACCTACGTTTAAGCTTTTATTAGTCTTAAGTACAGTTTGCTGTGTTAGGGAAAATATACAATTATCTAATGGGCCTCTTGTTTTTTACTTTATCCTAGTCATTAGTTTTCTAAGCTTTTTATCCTTCATTGTAAAAATAAATATTTTCTGTCTGTTCTTCGTACCTAAGTATCGTATCGTTCATTAGCCGATGGAGAGAGCTATGTCGGCTTTGTATGTCGGAAACAAATCAGACATGAGGAGCTACGTATAGCAGAACTTCTTCCTGACAACTTATTGACTTGCAAAGCTGATGCGCGGGGGATCTAAAATACCCCGAGCTGCCATTGAAACTTACTTATGTAAGAAAGGAAGTAGTTCATTTTATATATTTTATATTTTTTTTATTTGAGTAAAAATCGTTTATTTTTTCGATGGCTCCTAAGTATAGTGAGTCATCTGCAAAAATCAAATTTTACAGGAGAGCGTGTCAAAGATAAAAAGTTTATAACTTTTTTATTATTCGTACTAGCATTATGATTTTTTTTTGTTTGTATTTTGATAACTATTAGGTTCATTAGGTATTTAAATAATTAACCTAATTTATTAAGGTTCTGATATATTGTAGTTGACTCAGTATACATCAAACGTAATGTAGCCTTTTTTGAGCTAACTACCACTTACACTAGTATACAATGGATGTAGCTAAAAGCGATATTTTTAGATAAAAAAGTAATATACTTAACCAAACATAAAAATAATGGATTTGATTATAATTTTATAGATTTTTAGAATAAAAAACTAAGATATAAAGGATAATAAGGTAGTTGACCCAATTTAGGGCAAACGTTATGACCAAAAGTGTGCGTAGTATACGGGTGTATGTGTAAATAAAATAAGCTATGTTTTCATAATGGTTTTAATAAGTAACAAAAATACAAACCATCAAATTTTAAATCTTCATAGGAGTCAGTTATAAGGTCAGAATCAACATAACGCAGTAATATTTTTAATTTTAAAACAAAACAAAGTTACTTAAAAACAAAAAGTATTCAGAATACGAAAACTAATCCTTTTTTTAACAAATTATTTAACAAAATCCTGAGTAAATCTTTCATAAAAACAAATTATAAAAAAATATTGCATACTTATATCTTTTCTTATTCAAAATAGTCATAATTTATAATACTAGAATTTTCATGCAGAAATTTTCTATTCCAGGAACTTTGGAAACTAGATTACTTAAATCACAATCACATTATTTAAATTAAAAAAAAAACAAATTTCAAGTATCATAAATGTAAAAATAAAAAACATAAATGATCATTTTCATAGATAATTAACATAATAAAAGTCAATAATATACTTTGCTTTAACACGAAACTTTTCTAACTTAATGAGTAGACTTTTTTCATATTTTTTTATAATTAAATCCTTTTTATAACTAATCTTGAGTACCTCTCTTATAAAAACAAATTAAAAAATACAATGCTTATATATTTTCTTAATCAAAACAACCATATATTATTCACTTTTTTAACAAATCTTTAGAACTCTCATAAAAATAAGTAAAAAAAACAACGCTTTTATCTTTGATTAATTAAAACAGCCATTTATTATAATACTAACTACTAGTTAATGTATCCATGTAGATATTTTCTATACCAGATAAGTAATAGGAATTAGATTAATTTACAAACAGTCTTCAATCAATTCAGTCTTCTAAAAAAAATCCCTAAGAATTCTCTTAGAATAATGTTTTTATCGTAAATGTAAAAATAAAGAAATAAAGAACATAAATGAAATCACTTTTATATGCTATATGGAATTTTATTCCAGTACATGATGTTTCGGATCATTTACAGATTCAAAAACACCGAGTACTAAGGTGATCGAAGTCCAGATGTTGTGTAATCAATCCTTATTCCTACCCGTAACTATAGATGCTATAAAGCATCCAACACGTCAGGTTAATTATCGTTAATACGTGACATTATCTGCGAAAATTGGTTTCAATTATATTTTACATTCGCAAAAATATCAAAGGGAATAATAACAAAAACTTAATAAAAAGAAGTAAAATATTATACATTTTGTTTTAAATAAATTCAGTCAATGTCAGAATTATCGTCACCCGCCCGCACCACCCCGCTGCGCCCGCTCAACGTATACAGGAATCTTGTAGTCACCTCAGTATACGACGAATACAAATCGTAAACAGCTCAACTTGACTCAGTATACGTTAGATTATCTTTGTATCTATTTGAGTTTTTTGAAGTTTTGTGACCTAGGCAGGTAGATAAGGTCTTATAATGATCAAATTCATCAAAAACTCAAAATACCTAAAAGTGCTAGTTGACTCACTATACTTAGGAGCCATCGTTTTATCGCCGGTAGAGTGGTAACTAGACGCAGCTGAATTTTTTTACCAGGCCAACCCTGAAAAAACTTCAAAAATCAAAAATAAAGATAATAAAAGCTCTCTTTGCGTCCTCTATCGGCTAGGTATATAACGGGGAGTGTTCTGAAGAGCTGTTTGATCTTATTCCGCCCTCTAACTTCTACAACCGTACCGCACGTCACCAAACGCAATTTCACCCTCACCACCTGGGTGCCTGGAGCACTCCGACCATCTGTTTCTCCAGATCTTTTTTTCCACGTACTACCAAATTGTGGAATCTTCTCCCTTCGACAGTGTTCCCACTTAATTTCAATATGGGGTTATTCAAGGGGCGCACCAATAAGTTCCTGAAATGCCGGCAACTCATCGGTGGTGCCTCTGGTACTACAAGTGTTCATGGGCGGCGGTAATCACTTTACAGCAGGTGACCCGCCAGCTCGTTTGCCCGCTATTCATATAAAAAAAATATGAAAACAATTCCCAAATTGCCCCTACCAAGAATCAAACCTGGGACCTCCATAGTCTCCATCCTACAGCTGCTGTCTCCATAGTCTCCATATTTACTGTAAAATTTTCCAGCTCAGCTAAGGCGATTTACTTTCAAAATCGAATTTGTTAATCGAACCGGTAAGACACGCTAATTGCGTTAGGCAAGGCAAGTTAAACGCAACAGTAAACACGTGTTGGGCAGATTCATCTCGTCGCAAAGAAATTCAATTATACCAGGTAGGTAGGTACGGTGTATGTCCGCTTCATGTCCTCACTTGACTACACTCTCTAACATACTCCGATATGAATAAAGCGTAAACCACTCAAATGTGATTGTCATTAAGTCGAAATTGCCTTGTGTAGATCTTTATACAATTTTACGGACACTGGTCGATCTGCTAATGCAATTTATGTTAGTAGGTACAGTACCTATTTACAATGTTTAGAATAATTGCTACCGACTCTGATACATACTATGTTACTGTATACCTATCTTGTGAATAATGCTTGCTAAGAAACAAAACCTGACTTGATGCCCGCAAGATGTTCGCAAGAAACAAATATTACCTAGCTCAAACTTGGAGCTTTAGAATTACTAAAAAAAGCTTTGAATATTGTAACTAACAAAAGATTCTTGCAGGTTTTTAAGGCTAGTAAGGCTGATGCATAAATTTTAGTTTAAGTTTAACCTTTTTCTCCAGCACGAGGATCGAACTTGCAGTGTGCAATCTCTGATTAGAGCAGAGATAGTTGGTAACTTGTAAGTTTTATCCTTATTTGTTAAAAATTAAAGTAATTTATAATTTTATTAATATCGGTACATACCTACTACGAGTATTTTAAAAGTTTATATTTATCAGTATCAAGCCTCGCAGATCATTATAATTTGAAGTTGAGAATATTAAAGCGACACCTAGCGTAAATTATCTGAACTTCTAAGGGATATAATACATTACACAAGCGAGGCATCTGAACCAGTGTACCAGCTAAAAACTTCTCATCTATTGTGACAGATGGCGCTTATAAATTAAGGTACTAGTTCCGCTACTCGTTCCTAGATGGCGCTGTCAAACCATACATAATTTTGACTATTTTTTAAAGCTAAATTTTAATTAAATAATCTTTTTTTATTTAAATAAATTAATTTTATTCATCCACGTGGATTTAGGTTTTATAAAAATTTAAAATAATTTATTTACACTACTAGCATATCTGAATACTATGATTTGTGCCCGAAAAGTTTTGAAATTGTTTTGTTTGTATGTGAGAACTTAAAATCAGAAACCACTGAACCGATTTTGTCGGGATTTTCACAGGTAATAAAAATAATTACGAATCAAGGAGTCCTAATCCTACCTAATGTTGGATCATTTAAAACATTACATGCGCGTATATGCGCGTATTTTTGTAAGAAAAATATGTAAAGGACACTACAGTCAAACGTATGAATCGATCTTGTTAAAAGGCATAAAGATATTATGCACCCTGACGGATTTAGTCTACTTATTAATTTTAACGAATTCCTGGAAATTAAAGAGTTTCCACGGGAGTTTAAAAGTCTTAATACGCGCGGACAAAAGTCGCGTCGAATATCATCTAGTATGTTTTTTAATTTAAGATCAAATCTGATCTTAAATTCAAATTAACATTTAATATTCAAATTAACATTTGATATTTAATTCAATTTTAAGATCAAATCTGATTTAAATTGATCAGAAACATAATTATAAACCTGCTCGTATGTTCCTATTGATAGATATACTTATTATTATTGGGTACCCAACAGGACATGATGCAGTCTAGAATCTAGATGCAATGTTGGGTTTGTTTCATACTTATTTTACTGAAGCATTCATATACCAATTACCATGAACTTTTCAATCGCGCAGCAGCGACACCGCAAAGCCTCGTAGAGTCGCAGAGCAGCGTGTTTTACCGCGGATTATTCTATGCAGACGCTGAAGCAACGAAGCGACGACGTGGACGCTACAACACACCCTATGGCATTAACTTGGCCGCTATGTAAACCAATTTAGCTGTCAGCCGTTGAAGTGATTTGCGTGTTTCATCTAACGCCGCCATAGCTGCGGCGCGCCGCCCCCTCCGCTGCACCAATGCGCGCGCGCACGCGAAATGACATGCAAAAATTATCCCTGCAACTGTCCGGCAAATTACAGGTTGCACCGTATATAAGTGTTGTAAATGCATAATCTTGTGTTGCGTGTAGGTACCTTTCACCACCTGTAGAAAAAATAATGTTAATTTGATTAGTAGGTTGCTCGTCGGTCGACTAAGAATTTGTCTATTGTTGGCTGATGGTCATAGGTCTCTTGCTTGTGACTCTATGAAGAATGAATTTTTCTAACAGAAATTTTTATTTTTAATAAATAATAATAATAATGGGAATCAGAATCAGAGTAGATATGTAGCTATCCCATCTGCAGGATTGTGTGTCGATTCTCTAAAAATGATTGCATCAGTGTAACGATCGCAATGGTCTCTGATTGGGTGAATTTATGGCGTTCTTGCATCAATGCATTTTAACCAATAGCGTTAGGGTACCAGCCAATCAGAGGTCTTGCGATCGTTACACAGATGCAATCATTTTTAGAGAATCAAACACCTGGTTTGATTCATATACTTACCTACGTACGTAGCAGGTCATACTTACTCGTGGTTGCAAGCATGACCTGCTAACATCTACTTAATGTATCTAATCACAGAAGAGCAGTGGGTCGGAGAAGTATACTTTGGTTAAAGAACATACTTGTTGCATGTTCTTCAAATGGTTAATCAAAAACATCCGATTTCAGAGCTGCAGTGTTCAAAGTTTAAGTTTCCACAATCATCACAAACCTCAAAGAGTTACTTTAAGAAAAATATGTTATGCGGTGTTTATACAACGGTCAATAACTAGGTATGCATTCAGAGTAATTTAAGTCTACCTAACATGAACACTAGAACATTCAGTTCGACAACATTGCCCTAAATGCAGAAGACTCCACATTAAACTAATTAGCACATTTCTCTACGGCCTGGATCCTGGGTGATGGCTCAGTAAATTGCTTAGTAATTTTGTGAAATGACACAAATTACAAATAACGTGTATCGAGAGTTGGAATGTCATTTTGTAAATTACCGGGCGTATTACAAGCTTGTAATAATTGGTTGGGTCACGCAGCATCAGGAATGTCGCTCTCTGGCTCGTTAGGATTGTATTAAAATTGGCTTGAAAAAGATTTATATTATTGACAATGTCATTGTCCTGTCATGTCTCCTCCATGACTAATTATTACTTATTTTCAGTATGTTATATAAGTCAATGTTATAAATTAATAATCCTTGGTTTAACCTCCTGTATATTTATTTTATTTATCTTAAAAGATCGACGAAAAAACGCAAGAATAAAAATATTTTGATTGACGACATTAAATGCGTTTTTCTTTTTTCTTTCTAGATAATATTAAATATATTTTTGATCTTTATATTATTAAGCTTAGATTTATTATTATGATGCATCAGGACTTTTACAGAGGACGTCTATCGGTTGATAAAGAAGAAGAAAGAAGATCGAAGACTGTTTTACAAAACTGTCACGTCCTTATAGTTATTTAGTTGCGCAGTTAATCCACTTCCTTCCTACAGCTTACGTCAGAACAATGATTTAAGAATTTGTTATTAATCCGTATTAAAAAATGAAATATTAAGTCATCGGGCAGTATGATTGATTTACTCACAAATGCTCGTTGTGTGATTGTTTTTGTTTGAGTCGCATAAAAACCGCACCAAAGGAGCCGCTCAAGGAAACAGTATAATTTGTTCAATCAAAAAATTAAATCCGCCACAGTCTTTTTTCCATATGAGGTAGAACTGCTGACATCATAACTAATTTGAGTTAAAAATATTATAATACTAGTTGATGCCCGCGACTTCGTTCGCGTGGATTAAGGTTGTTTAATTTTAAATGGAAATCTTTTATTTTCCGCAATAAATAGTAGCCTATGTGTTATTGCAGAGATCTATCTCTGTGCCAAATTTCAGCCAAATTGCGTTGCGGCGTGATTGAGTAACAAACATCCATCATGCATCCATCCGAGCTTTCGCATTTATAATAGGATAGGATTTGACATTAAATTTCGTAAGTTCATTTAGCTATTTGACGATGTTCTTTAGATTTGACTGTGGTAAAAGTGACAGTAGGTAATATTTTTGAATTGATTTGATTTAATATTTCCAATTTGACGGAATGGTGAACAAGAGCAACCGAGGAGTTTCTTGCTGGTTCTTCTCGAACGCCTTCTTGCACAAGTGGTAGATTCACTTGACGATTCCAAAGCACTTTTTTTTAATCTTAAATATTCATGGAGGGTTTGTTCAATAATAATGAACATGCTACCCTCATAAAACCGCCTTACGGAACTACTACCCCAGTTTCATACCAACTTTATATAATATCTGTTCTAGCTTCTTTCGATAAAGGGCAGGCTAGAACACTGTTAGGTATACAAGTAGGTACCCACCTCCTTCAAATCAATACTAAACTCACACTAAGCACTGTTTTAACCGACTTCCAAAAATGGAGGAGATTCTCAATTCGTCGGAATCTTTTTTTTATGCCTATGTTCCCCGATTACTCGAAGACGCGTGGACCGATTTGGAAAATTCTATTTTTGTTTGAAACGGTATACCGTACACCTACTTCCCAGGTGGTCCCAATGTCATCAGGTCAGGATCTGATGATGGGATTCTGGCGAAATTGAGGGAACTCTTCAAATTTTATAAAGTTCCTTCGATTTCTCCAGGATTCCATCATCAAATCCTATATTTTGTAGTGGCGTTTGAAGTCAGCTTTGTTAAAAGAATTTTTACGTATATAATTTATATTATTAAAAGTTTATTTGATTAACAACTTTTCTATTTTTGTTATTTCTGGTGATAATCAAACTGTGATCAAACTCTTAAGTTCTAAATAGACACTCGTATTAACCACTATTATCACCACGAGTCTATGACCTCAGCTTAACCCGCCTCAGTATTGTTTGTTTATACAAGTAGATATGAAGGCTAAAAAAAATTATAAAAACAAACAAAACAGCTAAACATATCATTAATCAATATAAACGTGACCTCTAAGTTGATTCACTTTCACTAATAGCTAGTCGTGACGCTACAGATAGGACCGACAGACTATGAGACGCCAACAATCGAAAGTGAAGCGAAGTTTCCCAAAAACCATCCACCGTTCCCAGAAACCATTTTAATGGTCTTTCTTCTCCTAAGGTGTTAATTAAATTACTATTAAGTTCGAAGAAATCACTCTAAAATGTTCGAAAGTGGGGTCTTTTGTTGCATACCATTCGAAGCTATACAAAAGGAGGAAACTATTCAATACGTCATCATCACGTCGCTGAGGTAGACGTTTTGGAGACTAGTAATTCAGAATACACTACCGAAGCTAATCATTGTAGTACCTACTTAGCTCAGTCGATAAAAGATTGCTAGTGTGACGTTCACAGTCACCTCTGAATTCTGATTGGCTGTTCTTTCAATTCACGAGGGCGCGTGAGCTTTACTTGTGGTTACGTCGTGTACATGCACATTGCGTATGTGTGCTTGCTTATCGGAGCCTAGGTGGGAGCGGTCAGGCGCGAGCAAGCTCTCGCTCAGTGTGAGCGAGAACTTGCTCGCGCCTGACCTCTGCACACAATATACAGATACGACACACACACAACCATTAGCCACGTACCCTCGTCAGATGCAAGAACTATACTCTCTATAGTCTCTCGCTATTGGGCTAAAATGCGTGCCTAGATGCCACAAGAATAAAATACATTAAAATAAATTCAGCCAATCAGAGACGATTCAGGAGCACTGAATCCCACAGCAGAATAAATGCACATCAGCAAATATTGAAAACTAAAAAACTGTAGGTAGGTAATAAGTACATTTTTTTTACAAAACTTTACCTATGAGATACAGCCCGCTGACGGACAGACGGATAAATGAACAGCGAGCGCTAAGTAATAGGGTCCCATTAGGCACCCTTTGGGTATGAAACCCTAAAAATCAAAAGACATTTTAAAACGGAAACAGCACTTTCATGGTACCTACTGATTACAATCTGACCTACATGCATGACGTCGCCGAGCTTAGCGCCTCGCGTGAGCTAAAACACTGTTTGATATGACCCTATACCTTTGACAGCGTATAATTATGTGTTTCCAATGGGCTAAGTATTTTATACTATCGCTTTAGCGAAAAATCAATACCTATTACCTACCTAAAGCAGTGGTTAAGCGCTGATATCTCAGTGGTTAAGACGTCAATGATCTTTTCGGGGGTCGTGGTTCGATGCCAGGCACTCAGGCATGTCATATATGGGCCCAGAGACAAATCAGAGATATGCGGCATATTTCAGACATATTCATTGGTAAAGGCAAACCTCATGGGGAAACCGATATGTGAGTTCTCCATCATTTTCTCAAAGGTGTGCGAAGTCTGCCTGGATGTGGATACACTTGGTCCGCGTGGTGATGGTTTCGACCTCCCTGACACAGTGGTTAGTACTGTAGTCTTATAACTGAGAGGTCTCGGGTTCGATTTGGGAATTTATAATTTATAATTTGTCTCTGAACTGGTCTGGTGGGAGGCTTTGGCCGCGGCTTGTTACCACCTTACCGTCAAAGACATGCCACCAAGTGATTTAGCGTACCGGCACGATGGCATTTAGAAACATATGAGGGATATGGGTTGAATATACACTGCCATACCCCCTTCTAAGTTAGCCCACTACCATCTTAGACTGCATCGTCACCATTAAGTGAGATCGCAGTCAAGGACTTTCTAGTCATCCAATAAAAAAAGCGGACTTTGGCCTAAACCCTTTTCAATCAAGAAAAAGGACAGCTGTACCAAGTAGTGAGCCAGCGATGTATAGAGATCAATAAATAAATATCAAAAAATATTATACATTTGTACCTACAAGATAAGTTTAGGTTCAATAAAGCTGTAAGTAGGTATGTCGCGCTATTATCCCGTGAGAATATTCGTATTTTTGATCCATTGTTGTTTTGTCAACATTCAGATTTTCTGTGATAAATATCTACCCATGTAAGAAATCATTCTTAACGATAATAGCATGTAAAAATAACTTGTATATTACTACCATTGTAATAACCCGGGTCATCAATCGAACTCGTTTGAATAAAAACAGGTTAAAATATAAATACACTCATGATAATTTATATTTCGAGAAATTAATTACTGTAATTAACAATACATCTATATAGAAATAAACACCAAGATTGCTGCCTGTCTGATACTTTGGATCAACAAACGACTCAACATTTGAGCTATTAGAAAATCTTATATGAGGTATTTTTAAAATTACAGTCATGTATATAGACTATTTTATATTTACATATAATACGAACTAATATAATTTTGACAGTGTGTTACATACAACGATTTTTCCTATTACTTATTTATTATCGACATTAATAAAATCGAAAAAAGTAAAACTTTATATTATCATTTTCTGCCATCTGAGAATGAGTGAGGAGGAAGTATTTGTGTTTTAAATGGTAACAGAGAATATTTTATGATAAGAACTAGTTTAGACATAATAGTCAATAAATTATCAGTAATATAAACCATTAGATAACCAGTATCTGTTATAGGAGGTATAATTTAGAATTGGTTAATAGCTTCCATCTGCATAATTGATCAACGACCCAAAATAGCGTTCATACATTCTTGAGACGATTCAGTCTAGTTTTGACACGTTATAGTAAGTAAACATACCAGCTAGAATGTTCTATGATGATGATGGCATACATACGTGCCACAGGCAGATCAGCACGGGGAGATAATAAATTATTACTCATCTCATGGGTAGAAAATCATCTTTTGATTTGTTTACATTTTATAAGTTAAAGTAAGAGATATCTTGTAGTACTTAATAATATAAAATAATATGATATGGTTTTGAACGTATCTCAATAAAGAAGAAAATATATACTTAAAAGTGTGCCTACCAATTAATTGTTATTCAACTTAATAACTTATAGTAAATCAACTTTAACAAATTCCTAAAAAGCCAACAACGCATTGTTGGTGTCTCAGTTGCTACAAATGTTCATGGGCGACGGTAATCACTTAACATCAGGTGACCTGCCTGCTGCCGCCTGCCCGTTTGCTCGCAAAACATATTTAAAAAAAAAAATGGTTTCGAAGATTCAAGAACTATTTTGTCATCAATAAATAAAAATCTAAGATCTCGGATCGATAGGATTAAGGCGACGTACCTTTTACAGGATATGGACATGGACCTTATAACAAACACATTAACTCCTCATAATATGACATCACGACTTCACACAATGCCATAGATTTATTAAAATAACGCTCATTAAACGATGACGTCGGACAATAAATAATTATTGCTTACAAGCAAACATAGCATAGAGCAGCGGCTTCTAGATGCCGATATGTGAATTCCGTATGCAAATACCATAAAGACACATTGTTTGAACACAGCGTTTTTAAGCGGCAGTATAATTTCAGCCTTGCGTGTAGCCTTGTATGGACTCTGCTTCGCCTTTATCACTGATTAAAGCAACCTGAGTAACTTGATACTTGTTGCCGCGGAATGAAATACTCTTTACTCTTTTTCTTTTCGTGCCAAGAAAGTCATTCTCTTTCACATATCATAACTAACGACTAATAGAGAATCGTTTGTTCGTGAATATGAGCGTCTTTAATGTTTTAGCATTCTTTGACATTCTATCTACCATTTGACAGCAAATGCCAAAATAGAATAATTTTACTCGTTTTGTATTTTACATAATCCCTCATAAATCACAATAATATTTCAGAGTGGTCAAGCGTAAAAAACAGTAATAAAAAATAAACAAAAAGTAGGTACAATTGTATATACTTACTCGTAAAAGAGAGACAGATTAGAAACTAAAAGTTGAACCGCAACTGGAGAGCATTTTCCTCATATTAAAAATAGATGTTCAAATCAAGGCCAATCTTTTCCATTTAGGTTTGATATCCTCTTCATTAATAATATAAACCGTCTGGAGAGCCATTGGCAACCATTCATAATATAGTGCGAGCGATTGATTTCAATACACACATAAATTGAGTATTCATTAAAGTAAAACGAAGAAAAAATTCACGAAACGAAGAAATTGTTCAACAGTCCGAAACAGTAATTTGAATTAAAAATGTTTACCAAATTAAACTTGAATGTATAATATGACAGAAAACATAATTTACTGCGTTTATACACGCGAGTATTTTACTTTATGTCAATGAGAATACCCTTTAGGAAAGACCCGTTAATTGAGGAACAGATTATAATTCAATATTTGGTTATTATATTAAAATTAAATATTTGATTTCTTTTTAATCGATCGAGTTCAATAGCTTTAACGGTGCACTGTAAATATTTACACAAACAGAAACTTAAATTAAATTTAACATTACATAACTTGCTGATGACCGTGACTTCGTTTTATAGGTACGCCAAATGTTGTCAAGATTAGTATTGTAGTTAGCCCGTGTGCATTCCTAACTTATTCACTGTCCGTGTTTCTTTTACACAAGAACTCTAAATATGTCTAGTAAAAAAGCCTAGTTAGATCCTTGTATCCTCTACATGCTTGTAAAAGTCCCGTCAAAATTAGTTCAATCGTTCCAAAGATTATCCCAGACATATTTAAAAATCGTGTGATTGGGTTATGCACTTATGCATATGTTACATTCGAAATCACAGACATACTTAAATTTTATATATTTTTATAGATTTAAAAGGATCAAAGATGTTCAAGTGCTCTATAAGCCATGTATTAGCGTACGCCTGCGACTAGCATCTATGATTTTCTAGCTACGAACAATATAGGCCGACGCGGCGTACTAAAATAAGCCGAACGCCGCTACCAACGTGGGCGCCGGTAGTATTGAGGCGAAAGTCTCGGCCAACACTACCATTACGTAACACCCATAAAATTAAAACTTCTATCCATATTCAGGGCATACAATTCAACCGGTTTTCGGCGGTGCTATTTTTCGCTGTCACTATTATAATATCGAGCCATTAAGATCGCGTGAGTGTAAAATTATTCCCTCATGTTAGTATCACTGCGATAACGACAGGCACACGACGTACCTCCTGTGATTTCTGATTTGACGAGTTTTCCGAGTGCTTCGAAAATTAACGTTTGATTTGAATGAGATGTGTGAACAGCGGTGCATTTGTTTAATGAATTTCTTAAACTGGTGTCTGTGAGAGATACGAGTACATACTGAGAACGAGAAAGGAGTTGAGGATAAAGTGTGTTGTGTACACGTGGTACACTGATAACGGAACGGAGTACTGAAGCGAAGACGGCTTAGTGAAAGCAGACGTTGCCGGTATGTGCTGAATTACATGTGCACGAATCTAATAAAAATTATACAGATTCATTAACATTAGTACTACTAATTTATCAAGAGATTGATGATATTTTTTTTCCTTGACATAGTTCAACCAATAAACTACAGTATCGAACATAAAAACACCGAATTATTATCTAATTATCATGACAATTTGGATTTTACAGTTTATCCAAAGATTATGGCAGTTAGATTATAAATATTGTATATCAGTGATAAGATTATTTTCGACTATATTCAGCTTACATAGCTGACTAAAATTCAAGGCTGAAATGTTTGATTTGCCTTTTAGCCTGGACTGGTTCATATCAGCCGAGTTCATCAAGGTCGGTATTGAATTAGAAATTACTGATAAAGGCGTAGTTAGTTGGAAAGGAAAAGGGTAATTTACACTGTAACACTCCTTAACTAAGTAAACAATAATACATTTGTAAATACCTAAAGTATTGATAAGGAATACACGAAAGTTATGAAGGACGGACTAGTCGTAGGTTTTTAGCTCAAGGTGTATGTTGTAATAAGGGAGTATTACGATGAAACCAACATATGAAATGATAACAACAAAGTGAATTTATTTCTTTTCTCAGAATTTATTGATTTATCGCCTGCTTTCACTTACCCTAATAAGTTTTCCAGTTTGATGATTGGCGATATCGGTATAAGATACATCCCTACTTGTAACCCTCAACATAAAAAGAGAGATGGTATTGACCGCTTCTGCTCAATGTCCATGACTTCATCGCAACGCTCAAATGGATGGATAGATTTGAATAAGATTTTCTTTATGCGATGGGCGGTCATACAATTCACAAATAAATTAAATTTTCACATATCTAATGGACTTGGCAGGTACACAAATTATAACCGCATCAATAAAATGGTAATGTTGCTCTGCTGCTGAAACTAGAAAAGTCTGCGGGTGTATCGGCTGGAATGCTATTGAGGAGTTGGATAGATCTAACTTCTTCACAACTTACATCCAGTATATGAATCATGTTGAAGCTCATTGAATTGATTCCAACAGTTTAGTGGCTAGGGTCTAATAATGAAGCAGATAGATGGTCACAAGAGCTCTATCATACGCTGGAACACCGAGATTATATTCATTGGGTTGTTTTCGACTTGTAGGTACGTTGTAGACAACCTCGGAGTGCAGAGTAATGCTTGTTGATAGAGCAAAAAGGTGGTGGGTAACTGAATGAACAATGGACATGTCGGGGATGATGTAATTTTTTTAATTTACACTTTTAGCTATTCTTGAAAATATAAGTTTAACCAATTAAACATCTCATGCTTTAAAAGTGAAGGAAAATCGTAAAAAAATCTGTACATCTGAGAATTCCTCTTAAAGTTCTCAAACACGTGTGAAGTCTAGCAATACAGGACTACGCGCTGTGTGAAGAGGAGACCTGCGCTCTATAGTTAGCTGTTGATAGATTGCTGATGAATAAATGATCCTTGAAAATGAAATATTCCTTCTAAATCGAAATTAAACTTAATCCATGCAACATTTAGAGCCTAGCAAATTCTATATTCAAACACGTGTGAAGTCTAGCAATATAGGGCTACGTGCTGTGTGGAGAGGAGATCTGCACTCTATAGCAGGAGATAGCTGTTGATAGATTGCTGATGAATAAATGATCCTTGAAAATGAAATATTCCTTCTAAATCGAAATTAAACTTAATCCATGCAACATTTAGAGCCTAGCAAATTCTATTTGCTAGGCTCTAAATATTCAAACACGTGTGAAGTCTAGCAATATAGGGCTACGTGCTGTGTGGAGAGGAGATCTGCACTCTATAGTTAGCTGTTGATAGATTGCTGATGAATAAATGATCCTTGAAAATGAAATATTCCATCTAAATCAAAATTAAACTTAATCCATGCAACATTTAGAGCCTAGCAAGTTCTATATTTATAGTTTGTCCTTGACATAAGAAAAATTATTAGCTCGAGGAGTTAGCTTGTTGCTACTCGTGACTTCAAAATACATATTGCATAAATTACGACATGTGGTTCGGCGCCACATCTATGCCAAGACTAGGAAAACTCTTAGTACAAATTTGCAGATCTCGACAACCTTGATCGATCTCGAGAATTTAAATAAATTAAAAGCGAAATTAATCTAAAGGACCGTCTTACTTAAAATATTACCTATTGATTTTTATTTCGCAGATCGACTTGTTGATCTATAAAGATACGGGTGAACTTGCACCTTAAAAAAATAATTTAGGATCAATTATATTTTAATGTTGTAGTATTTCAATACATGAAATCTACAAACGTTTTCGAAATGTGCAAACTCGAACTAACCCCAATGCTCTAACTTGATTCGAACAAGTTTTTTGACCTTTATTTTTAGTTTATGGATGTTTTAATATCGTTTAGTCGAAACTTGGAACTCTGTATGGTGTCTTATAAAATATAACCTTGAAAATCAAGGTATACCTTATTTACTAGCTTTTGCCCACGACTTTGAGCACTTCCGGGATGAAAGGTAGCCTATTTTATTCTCCAAGATACTCAAATAACTACACTCATGCAAAATATCACGTCGATTTATTTTTCCGTTACTGCGTGATTGAAAGAAAAACCATCAAACTAACACACTTTCGCATTTATGGTATTAGTAGGGATTTTATCACATAATCATTGTTCAGAGGATAAAGTATAGGTACTTAGTAAAACTATTAGGTATAGGTACTACTGACAGAAAGTAATTAATGAAACTTTTATTGAACGTGTGAACCTGCACTTTGCCCTTGCTTATAGTTTTCGAAGTAGTTGACCGTGACATTTAAATTGATCAAAGGAATTTTGGAATTTGACCTATATTATGAGTCGGCTACTTTGTTTCATTGATCAGTGCTAAGTAGATGCTTTTACTGGATAGTTTTACCAGAATAAGGAGTTATGATAGGGATGGTTTTATTTCATTATTTTCGCTTTAAATTATTTATTATTATAATGATGGCTGAATGTCATCTTATTCTTTTTAGCATTTTGTTTCCTGTATTGCAATTAAGTTTGACTTAGCTAGGTCTACCATAGGGATAGGTAAAAAAAAATATTTAGATTCAGCGTGGATTTCCCTGGTAAAGATTTTGCTGGAAGTAATTCTTATCAGGCCAAACCAGGGCGCATCTCTCTCTCTACTCTAATAGCTTTTAGTCTGTAAGTGGGCCGAAATTGAATGAAATGTAACAAATGCGAAAGGCGATGGAATAGGCGAAGAGGCGATGCGCGGGAGTAGTGAACACAAAGACATTATTTCAAATATCCTCCTTGTTTCAAAGTGACATATTGACATATTTTTGACAAGTTTCAAGGTAACTATAATCCGTTAATTTTTATATACGAGTCAACATAAACATCCAAAAAATAAATATTTTATTCACTTTTAGCCAGCTTGGCTTCAGCCGAAGGCTGTGGCGATAGCTGATTAATCGGCTTCGGCGTCAACTTCGTCTTAGGGCAGAAATCGACCTTCAGTCGGACACTACTAACTACGTACTATGTTAGGAAGCGCCATCTATCAACATACTGATATATTATGCCAATTCACCATGAATTCACCCAAGTAGACTCATAGACTTGAACTCTTTCGCTTTTTTAATGTAAATAATAAAAAAATAATTAATAAACTAGGCGTAATTTTTAATTCTGTAATAAATTACTACATAATAATGTAGAGTCGTGAGATTAGAAGAACGATAACTATCAATATTCATTATACGATAATTCCGTGATAACAAACAGCATTTCGTTAAATTATTCGCCGACAACAAATATCAATGCAATGCTGTTGAATGTTATTATTATGCGACAATCGCGTGCTTTATTACATAATTAAAAAATCTAAAGATATTTGCATCTATTGACAAATAATGGTAATTGATACAAGGGCGGGAAGTTTTTAGGTTATTACAAACGAGTTTACGTTTGTAAGCCTGAGCCACAGGTAAGCGTTTATCATAGTCAAGTCAAGCTTGTAATAATTTTAACTCCCGTGTGCCATCCGACGTTAACTTGTGAAAAAACAGAAACTAGAGTTTAGTATTATTAAAAGAAAAACCGCTAAATTGTACCTGCCTACCATCGTCAAGTGAATTTTAACCGACGAACGTTTTGACAGATTTTGTATTGGAAGACTGTCAGTACAACAAAATTCGTTGGTTAAAGTTTATTTGGGAATAATAATAATACACTACGCCCTTATAAAAAAAATCTTAGTAGGTAGATAAAAATAGCATCGTATTTTACATCCTACTAATTTTATAAATGCGAAAGTTTGTGAAGATGGGTGGTGAAGGATGGCTGTTGGTTGGTGATGGATGGGTGTTGGTTACTCTTTCACATCAAAACGTAGACGAATTTTGATAAAACTTCACAATGTACCTAATAGCTTTTTATTATTATTAATTATTGTTTAAATAATTTTATTCTATTCTTACATTCAGCAGAAGCTGAAGACATGACAGTACTGAACGTATTTTTTAAGAACTAGTTATTTTCTATTCGACAATAGATGGCGCAACTGATTAAAATTTGTTATAAAAATTTATATATTTAATAATTTTAAATTGTTATGAAAATTATAAAATTGCCTGGAAAAAATTAGAACAATGTAATTTAAATAAAGTATGTTATTTTAAATACTTATTTCAACTTTTCTACTCGACAATAGATGTCACGGCTAGACTAACATGTTATTAGATATTACGATAGATGGCGCTATGGAGAGATAGAAAAGTTATTGTAGAATTTTAAGATTTTAATCATTTTTAATTTGTTTTTAACAGATAATTAGCAGTAAAAATAAATATGTATTTAAAAAAATTGTATTTAAGAAATTATAATACGTATTATTATTTCTAAATAAAACAGCTACTACTATATTGATATTTTTCTGCCGATGCTGTGCAACCTAAGTCATGAAGCTTGTTAATAAATTGAAACAACTTTGAAATTGTTTGAATAGAATTTCAATAATTTTATTATTAAGTAAATAATTATTTTTAGAGTCAATATTCCTATATTATTTTCAGTCGGAATTGCGATTTGTGAGTGAAGAAGTAGGAACAGCTGTAGGAGTCCCGAAATTGCGTCTGTTGTAAAGTGATAATATACAGTGATTATTATGTGAATTTAGTCACGCGTGTAGGTTAGACTCAAGTCTCAACGCACATTGGCTCTGCAAGCATAATAAGTACTGAATTGTTCACAATATGTGCTTATAAAAAATGTGATGCTTGGAGCACCCTTGCGGGGCTAATCCGCTTGTTATGGTACAAATAGCAAATACCATAATATAATAATCATAAATTATGAATATCTTGAAAGCGCCCTGTAAGCTTCAGTGCGATTCACGTAGTACAAAATATATTCCACATAAAAGGATCACTAATGAACATTCGGTATATCCCATGTAGAACCCAGCCAAATTCTTCGTATCCGCTATGACGGTGAACGCTATGACAATCTCCATTTCAATTTAAACCGATATCCCTGAAATCCCCATTTCGAAATCGTTCCGCTCGCGCTGCTGGTAAAGGCGTGCCGTTTCTGTGAAAGGTGACGCGGTGCGACGCCCGCCTTCTACGTCATGTCATGACGTATCCTGACGTACTTACGGCAGACACGACGCGAACCAAGGTCACGGCGGTACGGAACGTATTACAAAATGATCCTATTATGACAAGCGTTGTGTAATAACGTTTATCACTAGACACATATTTATGCTAATGATGAACGATGAATAAATTAATTAATTATTAATAAGATTTCTTCAGATATATTGATAAAAATTGTGTGTCGATGGATAGGTATTTGGCGGCGTGACCGAGACACGGATGTCGGTCGAGCGTGGGTCGGTTCGTACGTAATTAGTTTTAGTGAGGTCACTTCGTTCCACGGTGACGTTAGACAATGCATCGTTTCTAAGATTTCCAGACATGGGATTTTACCAAATCTCACCTATTTCTCATCTGTGGTCTACAACAGTCACGGTTCAAAGATTAAATTGATATCCTTTTTAAATTGTCCTAATAGATTGCTCCTAAACATCTTCCTACATTCATAAAATAGGCCCTATGTTTTATTTACTACAGGAAATGTTTAAACTTAATTATGAATCTACGAATGCACAAAATACACAAGCTCTACCTGTACGGCATCCCGAACTAGTGATAGATTTATTTGACGATTCGAAAGCACTCTATAAAAATTTATTTTAATAAAAAGATATTCTATTCTATATTTTTTCCCTAAGTAACAGAATTAAATTGAAGTATCTAATTAAGTGGTTACAGTTATAAATGATGTTAATTAATCACCATAATGACGGAAAAGCGGTCGTTGCCCTAACGCGAAGGCTGAATCGATTATCTTGTATAAACAAACGTATTTCCTTTTTAGTTTCCGAGTTTCCTTTAAGCGTATTTTTGCTTTCAACGTTACTTTAAATAATGTACCTACCTATAGCTAGCTTTTAGCCGTGACTTCACCCGCGTGAAGATAGGTTTTTAAAAGTCCCACGGAAATCCTTTGTCTTTCCAAGATAAAAAGGTCATGATCCATAGAACAGAATAATTTTTATTAACTTTTACAAAGTGCTTTCGAATCGTCAAGTTAATCTACCAAGCACTGGTTCAGAAAACCATTCCAACTGAGAAGAACCAGCAAGAAACTCGGCGGTTGCTCTTTTTAAAAATATCATGTTGTACAATACCCACCTATTATACACAGGTTTATTTAGTAATAATTTACTATATAATAATTGTATTTAGTAATAATTTACTATCTCAAGAATTGCTGGAGCGAATTATATCTAAGTTTTTTATCATTTATATAATCTTCAACTGTATAATATGCTTTTAAATATTCTAAGTTTACCTAACCACGAAGAAAGTCACGTCGATCCGAAGTTCCGTTGAAGCAAAAACATTTGTATTAGGTATATTTAAAAAAAAAAAATAGCAATCTATATAGCAATTTTTTTTTCACAAAATGAAGATAGTTCACTAATGAAGGTACCTATTATTGTTTTAATGGTCTATAATTATTAAGGTGACAGAAATTTTTTAATGTAACGAAAGAATTTAGAATGTATTAAGTACCTACCTACAACTACATGGATAAAAAGAATTAAGACAGGATAAAGTGTGTTCTCAGTATCAATCCCTTCATATATTTTTTTAGTAAGACCTCGATTAATGCTGTGTAGATTGTAAAGTGCAACAAAACATTCGATATACCTACCGTATATGGAATTATAATGAGTACACCCAGGTATACCTAATTAAGGTACGTACCAGATAACAAGATCCTGGTTTGAGAAAAATTCCGCAACGGAAAATGTACAGAACCTCTGTAAGCGGATATGACGCCGCGGAACGAGGCCACGAATTTTTTTTAAACATCTATTTTCCATCGACTCACACTTTTCTACAAGTGAAGGCTGTTTCGTCAGATGGATTTCCCACAACTAGAGTGAATACGAAAAATAAATGATTCCATAGTAATGGAATAATTAACGGATATGCAATGTAATAGTCCTAGAGAGGGTGGTATTATAATAATATATCACATACTATTAAAATTTATTTCATTATAACTTGCCCCAACTTTATAAATTTAAAAATATAAAAGACTATTACAATTATATCATACACTATATTAACTTATTATACATATCATAACTTGTCTAAACTTCATACATTTAAAAATATAAAAGTTCTAGTTGAGTTCATAAATACTACACCTATTGCTTTTTTATTATAATATCCAGATCCCTAACCTATCCTTTCACTATTTATTTATTAAATTTAAATCATAAAAACTATTCCTTTCGTGTACTATGAATACAATAATGGGTATATATGTTTATAACTTCTGTACTATTTACTGTTCCATACAATAAATTGATTTTAAATACATAAGTATTTCGTCGTAGGGACGTAATTTCTGACATATATAAATTCATTACGCATATGTGCAGAGGAGGGACCACAAAATGCAGTAGAAAATTTTCTCGAACATCGCATTTAACGCTGAATATTGACTCTTCTAAGATGTACCCTATCGTAGACGTGCTATCCATATTCATCCTCGACCTTCCATAAAATTCAAAATTATTTATTTCATAAGAAATATTCTACACCGTCTCTTATACTATAATCATTATTCACAACTCAAAGTGCATTAAATGCACTCCATATAAATTTTACAGCGGAAGTATTGTTCAATTTTTCCTATAGTGAGTTAATGACTAACAAGACGGAAAATGGATAGTAATAAAATGATTATAGGTCAGTAATAGGTAATTACCTAATGAAGAATATTTATTTATACAAGCAAGTAAATAAGTTTTACCTATATATTTTTTCATGATTTAACAAAATAATTTTACTTTGTAATAATAAAAGTAACAGTAATAAAGAATTGAATTCATCATCAACTCAACCAGCCGGCGGGCACGGATCTCTTATCTCGGTGGAACAGCATCCATGATTTACCAACCGGATGATTCGAAAGCACTTTGTAAAAGTTTATTGGAATAAAAATCATTCTTTCCATTATATACATATACATTTCTGTATTATAGATCGACCGTTCCGTAGAACAAAGTCTCATCTGCTAAATTCATTACTTGAGATTTTAGCCTTGCAGATGTGACTTTTAAGGCTCAAATTTCAAGTTGTGAATTTAGCAGATGAGACTTTGTTCTACGGAACGGTCGCGATATATTTCGATTTCAATTTAGTTCCACCATCAGTTTTCTTCCACCTGACCGCAAGGCATCGTACGAGTCTGCACCGCTACGTGGTCGAAATTCCACGATCTCGCACTAAACGCTTTGCTTCCTCGTTCCTAATATGCACCGCAAAAATTTGGAATGCCCTTCCGGCTTCCGTTTTTCCAGCGAACTATAATGTGGGTGTCTTTGAATCAAGAGTGAATAGGCATCTTATAGGCAAGCGCGCACCATCTTAGGCTGCATCTTCACTTACCTTCAGGTGAGATCGCGTCTTGCGCTAGTCTATATAATTATTTAAAAAAAATCTATTCTAATATAATGAGTACTTGAGTAGGGCTTCAGACATACTCGACTATGGTGGTCAAGAGAGCATTGACAGACAACTTTGAAAATATTATGAGGAAACTTCAGGCATGCAGGATTCCTCACGATGATTTCCTTCACCGTTACAGCGAGGAAAAACAATGTACAGGCAGCCAGTCGTATAAAAAAGGAGCACATGCCGCTATAACCGCTGTTACTGTTAAGACTACTATTAAGATATTGCATAGCTTCTATCGCGGGCCAGCGTGGAGACCGAATCCAGAAATTCCGTAACGAAAATAACCTGACACGGGACTCCTCTACGGTGAGCCGCTAGATGGCGTTGATAAAAAATGCTATGCAATAGCTTTACCGCGGCGGTCCCCGAGTGCCACACGTCTTTTTTTATTTTTTTTACTGATTAAAATATTATTTACTAGTATAATAGCTTTAATCGCGTTGAAATCTACTAGAATTTAATTGACGCTTGTTATGAATGCTAGTTAAAAATATATTCGGCAACATTAAATACTTACTTAGCCTACCTACCTACCTACGTATGTACTGTGGACGTACCTCATATTGAGGACTCTATCTAAATAAAAAATGACCTTTTGACAATTTACACGACCCCCCTCCAACCCTACAAGTAGTCGCAAGATTCAGGCGGCACAAGGTATCGTTCTGTGGCGATCCTTTCTGCAAACCAACGTATGTCCTGTAAACGGATCTTAAGTTGAGGATAACGATGTAGATTACAAACAAGGTACACAAACCATGTCATGTCATGTCATGGGAGTTTTTCAGATGGTACGCAAATCGTATCGTAAAATACAGTGACTCGGTTGTATCCCGTTTCATTCGATAATGCCGTTCGACGTCAATACTTTTTCACGTTATCTATAATTCCATGGTATCGTGATTTCAGCACTGCAGGTTTTTCCGTCAGGGTTGACTTAACGGATATGTCCATTTCCGAGTACAGTTCGATGACTCAGTCACTCATTCATCTCCATATGGGCCAACGTGAAATTTGAGATTTCACGGTCGTTTGAGGCAGTTCACCATGACAGTGTATCATGCGGAATTTTTATGTAACGTCATTATTAGATGCAACTATCTCAAATAACAAAACTAGTAAAGTTTGTAGTAACACGTTTACTATGTAATAGTAATTTTAATGATTCTATTTTTGTACATAGTTTATATAAAAACTAGATGATGCCCGCGATTTCGTCCGCGTGAATTAAAGTTTTTTGATCCCGCAGGAACTCTTTAATTTTCCGGGATAAAAAGTAGCATATGTATTATAACAGTTTATAATCTATCTCTGAGCCAAATTTCAGCCAAATCGGTTCAGTCGTTGCGGCGTGATTGAGTAACAAACATCCAAACTTTCGTATTTAAAATTACTGTTCGAAAAAAGTATAGTAAATACATCAATATTATAATATACTGTAGACTAGGCTGTAGGTAACATGTTGAGGAATATGTAATCGAAAAATCGTAAATATTACAGCTCTTCATGTCCGTAAATATTTCATTCAAATTATATTTAACGTACCTATTAATTACAAGGCCCATTTATTTGTAATCAAGTAATCTATAAATAGCCTTATCTTAGGATAAATAGCACGCGAGTGACAAGCCTCAGGTGAGGTCATAGCTAGGTGACAAATGTTTATGCAACTGTGAGTAATTTTAGTAAACGCGAATCGAACCTCGCTCAAGTTTTCTAGGGGTGGTGTGATTAGAATCACGTTCATCTTAATATTTTTGAGGAAATTGGAAATTAGCATTAAAGCAGAAAAAGATTTATAATCTGGTGGTGATAATGACTGATTTCGCACAGATTATTTTTCTCAATGGGTACTGGTAAAAGAGAGATTACGGTAGATGGAAGAGAAAGACCACGGTAATTATTTTAGTTGGAATTGTCGTGAGCACGGTCCATGCAATTGGATCGAAATATCGACAATCCCAACTAAAATAATTACCGTGGTACGTACTCGTATTATTTTATAAAAATAAATATAAACTAAGTAATGTAGAGTCTTCCAAAGGCTAATGTAAGTATATTGAAGTCTTCAGACGACGTTGATTTATACTTTTCATGATCCTTTGAAACATCCTAAAAAATCGTAACACGGATCTGATATCGATGACGGAAGCCAAAACAATCGAAGGCAATTGATTTTTTTGAATCGCTCATACGCTAAATATTGCACTTACTTTTTGTTCGTGCTTGTTTAATGGTAACGGCTTCTAATTACTAAATAATGGTTCTGTCATGGCACTCTGATAAGTAACATCTACCAGATATTATTTAAGAAACATATCCGGGTTCATCGCTGCTATGTCCGGGATTCTGGAGCTCATTGACCGGGTTTTTGTTATTTCTTCGATCGCATTTGATAATATCTGCCAGTCTCATCAGTACATACATGTCTTACTTAATCGAAGTTTCTCATTAGGGCGCACAAAAAGTTCATTTTAATGTTAAAAGAAAAAGAACTTGATGACTGACTCGCTACAAAATTTCATTTCATGTCATCGTGGTAAAAAATAAAGTAATGAAGGATCCAAACTTAAGAATTTTTAGAGGTAGTTCCTTTTTTCGGAATAAAAAGTAGCCTATGTGTTATTCTAAATTATAATCTAACTCTGTGCCAAACAGCCAAATCGGTTCAGTCGTTGTGGCGTGATTCAGTAACAAACATCCAGCCATCCATCCATTCATCCATACATCCAAATTTTCGCATTTATAATATTAGTAGGATATTAAACAAGCGAATAAAACTGAAGTTTGTTGTGATTTCGAAGTAGCTGCCACATAATATTATAATCTAAATTATTTGCACCATACATACAATTTTTAAGTTCTATAGAATAATCTAAATATATATTTAAAATTTTTTGTTTGTTGAAATGGTTTTTTTGTGCATGGATTTTTTTTTTTAAATTTAAGGTTAGTTATAATATACTTTTGTATATTTTAACGGTCTTACCCCGAACTGATACTGTCTGAACTTTTGACACAAAGTTACTTCTCACCCTGCTTCGTTTTTCTTTTTCTTCTTACCCCGAGAAATCAAAAAAAAAAAACCTAATAGTGACATTTTATTTATCTAATTTTTATACCGGAAAATTTTGAGAAGATAAGTCAATAAGGAAAAAAGTAGATAATGTCTACGTGATTTTCTAAAATTTTTCCCACCTTGGTGATTAATTTTTTTCATTACCAATGATGATATTCATTAACAATGCTCTCAGGCCGTTAGGTAAATCCATTAAGTAATACTGCATTTAAGGGTAAATCTTAGTCATTTTAATTAGGAACACCAAAATTTTGGTTTTTCTCAGACAGATACATAGGCTTAACAAAAATGTAATGTAAAAGGAGGATACTTAAAAAAATATTTTTTATAATAATAATACTATTAAAATTTAGTTTTGGAAATTTTTGAACAAATGAAAGATTTGAACCGATTTAGATTTTTAATCGGACCCGCTTGTTTAAGTAAGACTTGTGTTTTCAGTTTTTTCTTTAATCTAATTTTTACGCAGTCGGGTTTTTGATGTATTAAATTTAATATTTTTATTTTACAATTTTTAGTAAGGATTATAAGATGGTAAATTTCACAATCTTATGATTTCAGTGAGGGAGTTAATTGAAAAAAAAAAATTAAATGAGATTGTTTGCTAGCCAACTTTAAATTGCCGTAGATCGTAAATGATTTTCAAATACCTATTCAATGATACCCCACTTAACATAGTGCGTCGACTTTAATTTTTTCTTTTTCACAATATGGCGTCTGGTGGTCGCCATATTCAGTTTGGATTGCTGTCATTACTGTCTTTAAGGACACTCCCAAGATTAACACAAATCGATTCACGTAAGAATTATCAAAATCGGCCCACACGTTTGGTCTCCAGAGCACCAGATACTTTCGCATTCTGTAGCACGATGCTATTCCGCACGTTTTCTGTCCAGGAAATTTTTAGCATTCCTCTGTACATCCACATCTGTACAATGAAATAGATTAGGCCAAAACATATATGAAACATGAACACAGAATCCAAATCAGATCGGCATCTCTGTGAGTCATAGGTGGCGATTTTATAATATTGTTTGTTTTGTCAAGCCGACTAAATATGCGAAGGTCACTTTCACATGATTCATCACAGCCTCTACAGATTTGGGTTGCTGATGATATAGTTTAATTAACGGTATTCTTACGAAACTCTGCGGACCCCCTCATCAATGAGTTGTACGGTATTTCCACTGTTACCCAAATTCCAAAACAGGAGGAAGATCTTAATTCGGCACGTATTTCTTTTTAATACGTCGTAGTATTAAGATTTTTAATATTGGCTCACTTCTCACTTCTTTAAAACAGTGCATACCGTCACGTAATTTTGGAGTCAATCAAAGCCAATAGTATACTTAATAGCCCGACGGTTCAAGGTGCGGACTGACAACTGAAAGGTCGCATGGTCGAACTCCACCAGTTGCACTATTGTCGTACGCACTCCTAGCACAAGCTTTTCGCTTATTTGGAGGGTAGAAGAGAATATAAGTCAACTTGGCTAATATTCTTTAAAAAAAAATTAAGTGTTTAAACCTATGACTAAACCATGATCTTCCAGCAAGGTTGCAAGCTTAGATACCTTTCATTTCTCAAACGGGAATTTCGCTCAGATCTCTATCAGTTAAAGGAACGGAAGTCAGTTGGATACTTCAATGAAATTCAGACATGATTTCGTGAGTCGTCATCTCATTATGTTGGGCAATTCTTTTTTTATTGACAATAATGGGAGAATGTGCGGTTACTCAGAAGATTGTAATGTAGGTGTCATGGCAAGGTATTTTGTAATATTCGACTCATATCTGTACTTACTCAAATATTTAAGCAATCATAACTTAAATTTAGTAAATTACAAAATGTTGTGTATAAGGAAAATTTTTCGAAACATTTCATATATTTATTTTTTCTTAGTACCTGTGGTATTTATGTAAGTATGAAAATTATATTAAGAAAAATAATCCAAAATATACATACTATTTTGTATGTCACACCAAGTTAACGAAAATGGACGAAAGTTGCTATGTTGTCTACGTTTTTCCAGTTTTTGTATTGCTAATCTGTCTGTAAATAGACCCTTAATCAATAAGATAATAATATTACATCTTGCACTTAGTATTGTTGACGTTCTGAGATTTTTCATTCCAGGCAATAGTGCTCTATCTCGTAAGTATTTTCGTCTTATACGTTTGCATTAAGTTAATGTAACTGGTAGGTCTGGTAGTTACGTAATCCTGGTACGGCAACATCTGGAAGAGTGAACAGATCTCAATAAGGTGATCTAATGCTAAGCAACAAGTTGCAAAGAGCGAAAGTCCTAGCCATGCGGATTTGCATGCCGGAACTGGGCGGAATCTGGTTGCTACGTGCGTCATTTCCGAACGTTTATAGTCACTTGTCGCAAAAAAAATTGTACAGTACTAATTGTGTGTGAAATATTTATTTGATTCATATATAACTAGCTGACGCTCGCGAAATCGTTCGCGTAGATTGAGGGTTTTAACTTCCGCGGAGCTTCTTATTTTCCTAGATACAAACTAACCTATAGGTGTGTATTATTTCAGACTACAATCTAACTGTGTGTCAAACAGCCAAATCGGTTCAGTCGTTGCGGCGTGATTAATAACAAACATCCTTCCCTCTCCATCTATCATTTAATAAATAATAACACTGCGCGACAAATTTCAAAAAAGTTTAGTTTTTCAGAAAAATATTAACAAAAACTCAAAAATAAATGAACAATAAACGCTTCTCTTATTCAAAATCCAATAACATAATTATAGCGAATTCGTTCCCTGGTGGATAAAAAATAGTACCTATTAGCTAAACATTCAATCAAAATTAAAATAGATCATTTATCAAATCGCTTATAAACAAACGCTTGGCTGTAAAATTCAAGTACTTACTGTCATAATAAACAATCACAAAGTTCCAATCGGAGTTATTAATTAAAAAACACATTAATATCCTCATTGATACGGGTAAGTTCAATGCTCGCAGTTAGGGTTGTCAACTATACCTACTGTTAAACTAAAAATAGTCTTACTTTATTTTGTATTGTAAACCTCAAAATCGATTTTGATAAATTTTTGTATAGAGATAGATTGGACCTTGGAGAAGGACATAGGCTACCTTTTGTTACAAAAATTAAACATGAAGGGATGAAATCGGGGATGATAGTTTTGCTGATTTTACTGCATGGGTCGTCAAACCTGAATAAAAATAATAATTTCTTTATTGGATAGTGCGGTGAATTTTGTTCAGTTTTGATGAATAAGAACACAACCGGAGCCTTCCTAGCGCAACACCAACTGGGCTGGTCTCTGAGGAGGAAATAGCCCCCAGACTTACGTCCATGCTAAGAATCCATCTTCCCAGGGTCATATGTATGATGAAAAAGTGAACAGCTGGAGCTCCAATTCCAAAAAAAAAGTTTGCAGCCCTACTCACAACATGCAGTATAGGAGCGAGAAATAACCTCAGTCAAGGCCTCCATTCATCGATACGAGTACGTCACACTCATTGATGGTTAGTTGCGTTGTGTAGAACATTTATATCGCGTTTTCATTGAACTTTTTTGAACTTGCATAGTTTTTTTTAATTTTAATAAAGGTCCTTGACTGCTGCCTCGTTAATGGTAATGAAGAAGTTTCATAATGTTGACATTATTAAGTATGTTGTTTTATCTTTATATTAGCTTTTACCCGTGACTTCGTCCGCGTGGAATTAGGATATTTAAAATCCCGCATGAACCCTCTGTCACTCTGCCTATGCCACTCTCCAATTCCTAAAATCCGTTGCTCGTATTTGAAGGATAAACAAATAAATATTATATTTATAGTCTATACTATAATTAAGCCACAGTTTATAAATTTTAGAGTAGCTCTAACCGTAATATTTTGAATTGAGTATGGTAATACGTAGAGTCCTAATCATCTCAGCACAGACGAATTTCTACCTGTATCTATGGAGTGGTCCAATCGACAAGTATAATGCGACATACAATATGATTGAATATATAATCAGGTCAAGTATACGTCTATAACTACTTGATCTGATGTTTCAGCAGCCGTATTAAAATTGGGTTATTAAAAATTGTACCAGGTTTCACTTCTTTCGTAAAGTCAAGATATATTTCGGAGAGTGTGCCCAAAAACTATTCAATTTAGTTTCCCCATCACTTTTCTACCACCGAACCGCAAGGCATCGTACGAATCTGCACCGCTACGCGGTCGAAATTCCACGACTTACCATGAGGTGAGATCACAGTCAAGTTGTTATAAAATTAAATATATTAAAAAAGCTATTATATATTTTATAAAAAGTAAGGTAAGTTTCAAGTGCAACTGTGAACTGGTAAGTTTCTTGCCGGCTTTTCTCAGCAGAATCAGCTTTCTATGGTTGTAGATTCTCGACTTGTCATAATTTGGCCTACCTATATGAAATAAACTAGATGGTGCTCGCGACTTCGTCCGCGTTGATTAAGGGTTTAGGATTCCAGCTCTTAATTTTTCCAGGATAAAAAGTAGCCTATGTGTTAATCCAGGATATAATCTGTCTCCATTCCAAATATCAGCCTAATCCGTCCAGTAGTTTTTACGTGAAAGTGTAACAAACATCCATCCATCCATCCATACTTACAAACTTTCGCGTTTACTCGTATAATATTAGTAGGATAATGTTGATTTTTTATTTTAAATTTTGTTATGTATACATATATCTAAGGAGATTTATGTAAGTAAGTATAATAAAAATGCATCATATAGGCATGAGAGGTTTTTATGACGTCGAAGTGCGTCACAGTAGAATTCCACGCGAAGTCGCGGGCAAAAGCTAGTAATTTGTATGCGTGTGCGTACGCGCATGCATATTTGAGACAGGACGCTCAACAATAGCCGGAATAGGAAGCGACAAGCAAAATGGCCGTGCAGACTGACTCCCCAGACAAGTTCCGTAACCAGGTTCTTGCCACGGGGCTCGCTTTTAGAGTTACGCAGCAAACAACTAGGCTGAAAGCTGTTGACACTTTGTACTATCTAAGACTAGCTACTTGTCGACTAGTAGATACTATACTATTTAGTTTTTTTTAATAATTTTTCATACAGATACATGTTTCACCTTTTCATTGGTGGAATTTCAAAATATCCCTCTTAATTTTCTAGGGTTTTGGAGGATAGATACGTTCTCAAGGAATATTTCCTCCTTTGAAATCTTCACTGCAGGTATTGCATTGTCAAGCAATCATTCTATCGTGGTGCTTTTGAATAGCTGCTCTCGATTTTACAAAATAAGCGATAAACTGATACCTAACTAGCTTATTTTTTCTAAAATATTGTATTTTTTATATATAGATAATGTTCTATTTTTATAAAAAAGAATATGCAGAATTAATTTTGAAAAATCCAATTCATGCTTGTCCATCTTTTTATACATACCTACCTATACTATATCATAGTGCTTATCTAGTATTCTTTTGAAAATTCCTTGCCCGCAAACAATGCTCAAAGCGGCTTTCCGTATTAAACTGTTTAGTACTGCCCTCATTCAGTAGTCCAAGAGCTTACGATTCGTGTTCGCTTACGTGTTCCTTAATTATATTGGTTCGTGGTAAAATACCATAGCGCTATCGGTCCTGTATGAGCCTGGCCGTACTATGAATGTGCTTTAAAAGATCAGGCACGAAAAAAAATAAGTCAAACTGCTATAGTAAGATCATTAGAATGTATCAACAAACTACCACGAACAAGTACGAAGCTTTCAAAGACCAAATCATTTACGTTGTTACGTTGTTACATAAAACATTGTAGGTACCCTAAACAAAATAACTATTGTGTTTTAATTGAATTCATAATTGTTGATAGTCCTGTATTACGTTATAATACGAAATTTATGATCCCGTAAATTCTACGGGATTCACAGTATAATAGGTTTTATAATAATGTGTTTATTCAAGACATACGAACTGAATTCAAATAACGTTTAGACGAGTATACCTACCTATTAACTACTAAAGGGTGATAATTTTTATAGAAATATTCTTTCTCTATCCTCAAAAACATTGATGGCGCGGGCGAGGCGATTAGCTCTGGGTCTATGTTCACAGATGCGAATGACGACGGAAATCCTGGTTCATAAAGTTATTTAAAGAGTTCAAATAGGTGTAGGTGTCGAATCAATAAACCTATTCAGTCTTAGCCGAGAATTTTATTTTCCTTGTTACCCACTTAATTGGCGATAAATTGAAAGAAGTTTGTACTTATTAGTTTTTTTAGCTCATTGCTTGATTCCGGCACTGACTCCTGATGATTTATAATACTTATGGATAGTCAAAACAATAGAAATAGAAATAGAAATAATTTTTTTTTATTCAAATAAACTTTTACAAGCGCTTTTGAATCGTCAATGAATCTACCACTGCAACTGGTTCGGAATGCCTTTCCTGCCGAGAAGAGCCAGCAATAAACTCGGCAGTTGCTCTTTTCAAAAAAGAAAAAAAAATTACAATAGGTAGTGAAACTATGCTATGTATACAGTGCTTCCACGATGAAGTTTCCTAAGTCCAATACAGTACAAATAAATACAATCCAATGCATGTTAAGACGAGTAGACAGAAAGCAGACCCATTCCCGTTGGTGGATATTTTTTTTTCACGTGGCTGAAAATGGAAAATTTAATAACGTTAATTTTCTCATCGCTTCCTTCAATTTGTTAGGAATGTTCTCGTAACAAGAGTTTGTCACATTGAAATTTGAAAAGAAAAAAGCATCTGCGGCTGTATGGTAGAGTCTTGTTTTATCATAAGGCCGATAAGAAATAAATCATTTTGAATTTTCAATAATATACGACTATGTACAAGTCGAATGAGAAATATTAATACTTTATGATGTTGTAGTTGTTCGATATTTTATTTATAGGTAGTAAGGTTTTTCGAGGCAATTCGATTAATGTTTTTTCTAATACTTCCAGGCGTGTGTTAGGTCATGGTCAGACCTTGTTCGGAGCCAGTTTTGACGTAATAACATGTTCCGAGTAGTTTTAGTCTACTGACCTCAAATTGGGAGAGACGATATTTTTTCAAATAGATTTTGAACATAACATTTATATTCTGAAACGAAATAAGCTAAGATTAGCTGGAAAGATAAAAAAAGAGATCTACGAAAGTATTTTCCAGTGAACTACTTATATCAGTCTGTATGTCTTTTTAGGTACTTGGTACCCGAAAAATACACTTTTTATTTTACCAAATTAAGACCAAATTTGGTAAAATTAGCACTACTTTAGGTTCGATTTTTAATAATATTATTGGCAAGATTGGCAGTTATTGTTATGACCTTCTCATGTGTTCGTCATGATCCTGTCAGTTATATGACAGGTTGTAATTTGAAAATGCCGACCAGTTTGAACGACACCTTGGCTCACTATATTGAGACATGCAATTCGCACCCGTAATAATACGGTTATAATATAAAAATATCCCTAAAATTGCTTGTATGATGAAATTTTCGAAGGCCCCTACTGAATTGGGAGTACCGTCGCAAAGATCTAGGGCACGAATTGGCACCAGCCTCCGGCCTAAACATCAAACCTAAATACCAAATTATTAAATGCAGGCTAATCATTGGTTGCGAAGCAAATCCCAAAAATATTAAACTGTTTGCCTGTTCTTTGAGCGGCATTTTATTTAGTGTTTTTTTTTTCACATAATTTTTATATAATTCTGTATTTTGAATCCAGTTTGTTTCTTTTCAGATCTAATATCCAGTTGCTGTTACAAGTGCTACACCAGCGTTTGTAAGGTATTTATAAGATTAATTAATTTTTATTTTACATGATAGGTACATCTCTACTAATATTATAAATGCGAAAGAAAAAAAAAGTGTGTTTGTTTGTTATGCAGAAACGAATCAACGTTATGAATACCTACTAGGTATTCATTACTGAAAAAAAAATTCCCGTGACTGCGCGTGGAAAAAGTTTAGAGTGACTTGCTACTATCCGCGAGAAGTTATGTCCTCTATCTCCGATAATATTAAGTAGATGTTCACCAAAATTGAACAAAATATTTCTAACAGCACTTTTATTAATTTAGGATTAAGTTTATTTTTAAATTTTGCTTCTATTGTTCATATTAAAAAGATAATAAAAAATTATTACTTACTCATGGAAGTAGGACTAAAATATTACTTCCATATAATTACTATATACAAAAAAGGCCAAGTGAAGTAATTCTTTTATCTATAGAAATATTTGACAGTGGTTGTCAAATGGTTAATTGCTTTCACAACACATCATATTTTGTGTAAATGTGAAAATTTCGAATTGGTTTTTGAAATATTTTTCGTGACTCTATTTTTGAGGAAATTATTTATTTTCGTGGGGTAATGGTAAAATATCATGTGTTATAAATTTTTACGGTCAAAAGTGAACGGGTTACACCTTAGGAGCGCGAGAAACGTACTCTTAGGGTTGTCAACATGTTGAACGAATGGTCGCAAAGAAGAAAAGAACTATTTATAAAGACTTTTCAGGTAACTAATCACAATTTTATTGAATTTAATACATATTGAGCAATACAATAAAAACAAATATTTACTGGTGAATCTAGATTTGCACAAAAAGCTTTTATAAACTCTGAAGAGTGAGATTTTGAATTATTTAAATATTTAGGTTTATAATAGAGTTCCAGCGGAAATAAAAAAATCCTTAATCCACGTGGATGAAGTCGCGGGTATCATTCAGTTGGTTAATGAACTCGTCAAGAGAAATTTACTATGTCTTACTAGGTATTTATTTATAGCTAGATCTTGATTGTACGTCTATTTTATAAACCTATTCATATCATGCTTGTCTATTCCTAGGCGATTGTTTGATAATAATGTAAATATATCCTTTTATTAATGATTAACGCAGGTCACAATGCTCTTTCCTGTTCCGTGCACCGTTACTATAATTATTGTTCTGCACATGTTAAGCGACCACTGTGTTCCGTTCAGTATTTTCACAGTGATTTTCTGTGCCATAGACAAATGTCTTAACAGAGGGTACACCAAACTTTTTCATCTTCCCGCACATGGTTGCAGAACATGAGCGGTCAAATTATCAAGAGCCATAAAAGGCCTTCGACGATGTTCCCACTCAATTTTAACATGGTGTTATTCGAGGGGCGGACCAAGAAATTCCTGAAAAGCTGCCAATGCATTGCTAGTAAGTGCCTCTGGTGCTCAAACTGTTCATGGGTGGCGGTAATAATTTAACTTCAGGTGACCCGCCTGGTCGTTTGCTCACTATTTCTATAAAAAAGGCGTATATTTTGTACGTAAAAAAATTATATTATGAGCAGTATTAAATGCGTGATCGCTCCAACCGATTCTTATACCATTTACAATATTGAGAAATACGATTCCCCTCGCCTCTTCTGACAAATCCTTGCGGCTCTGGCAGTTTATTTATTGGTTAATGTATTTTATTTATTTATCATAATTTAAGCGTATGTTTTTTTATAATGTTCCTTACGAAACTAGGTAGTCCTGATTTTTCTAAGTTTTAATAGATTAGTCTAATTTTATCTAGTGCCATAAGCGAAAGCCACACGCCATTCAGGTAGATTTGCAGTAATTATTTATTTTAAGGAAAACAAGCATACTATGTTAAGTTGATATATGCGAGGATTGAGGAAGTTTCTTTTTCACGCTGACGGGTCTATGAGAAATGAAAGGCTTCTTCTCCGTCTGAACAAAATCTGGATCCGCAGCAAAAAGGCGATTGCTTTGTTCTCGACTTTTTGTTACGATAATGACCTTCGATTTTAATTATTGCTGAGCTAATTACGACATAATTTTACCAAGCAATAATGTTTTAATTGTACACCGTACTTTATATTTTCTTGCCAATTAGTCGTGCCTATTTAATGATTACATTACCTGTAGAGAACTCAAAGGCTAATGTTTTCTTTTAAAATAGCGTGATCACAGAGTGATGGTGGTTTGTCTCGGTTGCGTGCATTTTTCGGACGTGAAACGATTTAGCACAGTTCGAAATTTAAAATACTAAAACGGGAAACAAGAAAAAGTCCAATAGGGCCAACCGCCGCGGTTTGCCCACCCAGTCAGTTGGCGATACGACTCGCAATGCTGCACCGCTGCGGTCGTTGGCGAATACCGCCAATTCCATTGCCATACCTTACTTTAAGCTATAAGACCTATAATCCTTCTCGCCATCAAACAATTCTTTACCATACTCTAATATAAATAAATCTTATTCTCCATTGGAATATCGTTCAGCTAATTTTCCGACAGAGATAATGATTAAATTGTTTCGGCTTGTCAATTCAAACGAAATTATGCTGTTATATCTTGTTTAATAGCGTATGCTTGTCTGTTTCGTACATACCAAGATGAAGCTAAGCAATTTACTATTTGCACGGATTTTGTAAAATTATCCTTTGACATCGCGACTAGAAAATTGAAATATGTTGTTCCCTGATATGCAGACGAAATCTTTCTACATAATATTCCTACCTAGATTACATTACAATGATGTAATATCATCTGAAAAAGAAAGTTTATTACAATTTTATCTTTGCGCGATTTGATGTCTACATAATGTCCTTGACAGTTATTTTATACAGACAGCAAAAACTGCTATAAAATTTAAGGTTCACTATTTTACCTATAAAAAATGTCTCAAGACAGTGCGAGTTTATTTCATTGGCTTTATTTTTATTCTTGGTTTGCCAAAAAACTTTGTAAGGTTTTCATTTTCTGTCTAAACCCTAAATTAAGCTCTGATATCTACTCTTGACTTGACTTGATTCTGTATGTTTCAGTAAGAATACCAACTTTATTTCTTTTACGTGCTAAGGAAACGGCTATTTATCAGGATGATACTACCTACCTATCCAATTAGTATCTAAACACTGGTTGGTTAGCAACATAGTTGTGGTAGATCGTGGTCGTGTATCTATGAGAAAGACATGTTGATGAACGCTTGTTATCACCGGCTATCTTCTATTGATGTATCGCCGATTATCGCGTTTTTGTGGGTGGTAGTCGTAATAACACACGGGACAAAGTTGCGTTATGTATCGCTGCGTTTTAAAGTAAATAAGCTCAATTTTCCTTTGATGTTATTAAATAGTGGCACTAAAACGATTTTTTTTTAATGCGCGGGATGCCCTTTGTTTTTCGGTATAAAAGGTAGGTAAACTATGTCCTTAATCTTTAATTACACCCGTGCAGTAACTTCAATCCATTGCTCATTTACTGCTTTCTTGAGGAACAAACCAACAAATTAAAAGTAAATCTATATTTAAAAATTAGCGTAGGATTTTCAAAACGCGATTTTCACAATATGATGATCGCGATCACTGGTTGGCTGAATTGGCGCCGTTTTGTTGAATTTTAACTGGTACCAAGAAAGTACCAGCCAATCGTATTGTTATTCTATTCTTAATCATTTGTAAAATTAAAGAAATTTTTTCATTTTGATTTTTATTGTAATTTTATTTATCAATATATTTTTATTACCAAAGATTTGTTTTTAATTTTGAGTGCAATAAAAGCGAAATATATAACTGTATATTCCATCAAACCTCTAAACATATCCTAGACCGCGTTCCCTAGTAATACGACAAGTAATTACACTTGAACTACATTGTAAGTACAGCTTCAGTAATATTGTTTCTTTTTTATGAGCATCATTAATGTAATAGCTACTCTTTTAATTTGCTATCTGTAACAATCTTTTCCGTTTTTCGCTTTTTCTATCACTTCTATTTAATTTTACTTTGAGATTTGTAGTTCTTTTATATATATTTATACAATAATATAATTTTTGTTAAACATTTAATAAAGTACCATTTTGAATTAAGTTTTCTAATTTGGGGTGCGATTTCACACATCTGAAAATGCATGCTTGATCTATGTCCTCTGTCTACATTAAATTCAGTTCTCTAAAAAACTCTGAAACTTTTGAAAGAAAGGAATTTGTTTTACGCTCATTGTTTCATGATGTATCTAGTGTGTTAGTTTCAATTCAATTTGAAACATTTTAGGCTCGATGATAATAAGCCTTGAGCCCATGTCTCCTTTGTATGTTTTTGTGTCTAGAAAACGTTGATGATACGTTCCTTCACAATTTTCATTTTCTACGAATCAAAATGATTGTAACACGTACATTACCCGTTTAATTCCAGTCTATTTAACGTTACGTGTTTTATTGTTTAATAGGCTAATTAGTCTATGACGAATGCTGCACGCGCACGTCAGAATATGATTACTACGTTGTAGTCTTCCAAGATCGCGTTGGAAACCCGTTTACAGAGTAAATTAATTGAAAGCGATTTGTAACGTTGACCGTCAACGCTTTGCTCAATGTTGATAGGAATATACCTATTATTACACTTGATGCTCAATTCTGTAGTAGAGTCTGGCTCCTGATGTCCTATGAGGTATTCGCTTATTTTCTGCGTCCATTTTTTATTTCTTTCCCTCCTCATATCCGTAATCCGCTGCCCATAGTCATTACAATTTTTTAACTGTATATAGTTAGTATGTCTTCCACTTTAGTTGTGTTATATCTATCGCTGTCTTTTAAAGAGACATCTGAAATCTTTGATAAAATAATTATTATTTACAACATATACGTATGTGGGTCTTAAGTTTCCGAGCACTATCGGATCAACTACTCAACTAAAAATAAATTATAAATCTTCTACAACAAAGTCCCTAAATGATAAATGAAAACCGTATCGACGTAACCCGTAGCATGCCTATACCCTTATAAGAAGTGCACATACAGCTGATACAGATAGTAGGTTACTTTGTTTTATAATATGTAGAGATAAGTTGGAGTAGTCCACCCGCTAATACGATACACCGGAAAACACACAAGGGGCGTTTTGTTGACGCACAATTTATCAAACACAAACATTCAATGATACGCCTATTGACGGCTGACGCGTTTCGAAAATAAATTTCACGGTGTCAACTTGTTAAGAATGTAATTGTGTTTCACGTAAAAGCCCAACATTGTGTAGAGTGTAGACCATTTAAAAAGCCGACGGTACACAGACAATAAGAATGTAAATAGTGAACATTTTCAGGCAGTCGCACACTAGTTTTTGTGGCGAAACTTTATGGACCTCCTTGGAGCGGTTGCACTACTACCGTTAAAGTAAAAACAAAAGTACAAAATAGGAGTTTTAGAATAGACTTTACGGCAGACAATACATCAATTTATTGCATCATATATAACGTAGTGAAAGTTAACTCGAGTATTGTTTCAAAGATTCATCTGTTAACGGTAAATAAAATAACTCATACTGCAAAGACACCGCTCTCATACAGAAGTCCTCAATTTTAGTGGCCGTTAAAATAGTTTGCAAATTTAAACAGCATTTTATGGAAGATAATATATTACACGCGATACAAATAATTGTGAAGAGAGCTTTGGAATGTTATTTTGAGCTTCTAAAGCCAATAGGCCAAGTTCAGGCCAATGCTGCTGTACCAGTAGGTAAAATCGATTTTTATTGTGACGAAAATCTATATATTATAATAAAAGTCAATTGTTGTTTGTTAGTCTGGCTAAAACTCAACGGCTTGACCGATTTGAATATTTTTTTTTGTTTTGGTCGCCTTAATACAGGGATGGTCTAAAAACAAAAAAAAAATAATAATACACAAAACAATAGCTGAAAAATCCAAAAATTCATAATTGGTAATTTTGTATAGGAACTGGATAGATGACTGGATAAATGACGGGAGCGAAACCGCAGGTAAAATCTAGGAAAAATATTTTTTTATTACTTTTGTTCGTAAAGTTGATGACACCTCCTACATCGTTGACCAAATTTTAAGGTAGACTTTTACCTCATGCTGTAATAATTCATTATAATGTTTAAAAGTTTTTTGCGAATCTTTTTGATGGCTGCATTGTGTTGAATGTATTTACTAAAAGTATTTAATACCTATAGTAGTGCGTCCTAATTTCAATCCGGCTTTTTTACTCGCTCTAACGTGATAGAGGCATCATGGGACGAGATATTTTAATTGCACCACGCTTATCCGGGTTAAAACCCAGGTGACAAAAAACTAACATATGTAACAATGGTTATTTTTTTTAACAAGCAATATACGTCAGTTAAATGAGCGATAATATCAGGAACAAATTGTAAAGTACCAAGAGCTACCGTGCGTGCTTTAATGAGACAAAGCGGGAGCACAACTTGGAATAAAAAATGCGATGAACTATGCGGTAACATTAATATGCGGCATTAAAGTTAAATCGTGATTACGACCATTTTTTTTAAATATTCGCAAAATTTCGGTTTTAGTTAGCTACCCACTTAAAGTAATAGGAAAGAAAAACATATTTTATAGTACATAATAGGAAATAAGAGCATTTGTAGAGACGAAAATCTACGCAGGCCTATGTTGTCCCTTAACTATGTGTTGGACGAATGCGCTCGCCAAGATACTTGGCGATCGTGTACTAGGTCTATTGCGACTAGCGTAGGCTTTTGTTGCAACTTGCATATTACACTCTGGCTGTCTTGGAATCAGGTATGTTTTTTGTGTTTTTTCAAGCTAACATCATAGGATCTTACGCGGTTCGCAAACAGCATTTACACTTATTCCGGCACTTGCTCAACTTGGGGGAATATATTATAAGCAAAGAATTAATATCATTTTCTAATGTAAGTTTGCACATATAAAACTCCCAAATCTTACTTAGCTCGAGATACATAATTAAGCATTACATCTTTAACATTATTTTTTACAGTTATACCTAATTATTTAAAAAAATTAACTTAAGCTTATTCTTAACAGGTATACAAGTATAAGCTTTCTGACAGGAGTCAAAAACGGTGGTCTTTCTACCTTTTTAAAGTCACAGCGGGTAGCTTCCTCCGTTGTAATAACAATGGGGGTCCTTAATAGTTTTATGGCATTATGTTGTATTGTGTGTTAACACTAGCATTCAGAACTTCCATAGGATTGACTCATCTCTTGAGTTTACTAATGTTGTCACAGATACGGTAAAATGTTTCTGGTAATCGGGCTAAGTGATATGATTTCATCTAGTTGTGACTGTTTATCAAAAACGTAATTGATCTCTCAGAATCCACACTACGAGTGTGGTATTGCGTTTGTTTACTCGACAGTTTGCTTTCTGACTCTGGATTTAAAAAAATACCAATAAGTACCTCCATCTCTTTGTTTCGTCGGTTGAAAATCAAACAAAAGCGAATTTTCTGGACTGTTTAAAAAATGGCTATTTTTATATAATCAGTACTTAGCCCGTAACTTCATCTGTGTGGATTTAGGTTTTTAAAAACCCCGCACGATCGATTTTTTTTCTAGAATATAAAGTCACTTTTCAGATTATCATTTAATTAATTTATCAATTAAATAATCTTAGAGTAGACAAAAGAGTGAATATAATATTAAATAAAAAAATAATTATTATAAACTGCAATACGATTTATATAAGATTAACACATAGGCTACATTTCATCCCGGAAAATTAAAGAGTTCCCGCAGGAATTTAAAGCATACACACATAAACATTACATTACATTTTAAACACATAGACAACATTTTATGTCAGAAAATGAAAGAGTTAAAAAATTAAAAAATCCTTATCGCGCGGACGAAGTCGCGGGTATCATAAAATTTTTCATATTTGTTTATTATGTAATTTTGTAACGCATTATAAAAATCAATAGTTTAGATATGATTTCCTCTTAATAAATTGGAGAAAAATATTTGGACCTTATTATGCTACAAAGATCGATAGAATATAGATAGGTAGTACGAATAAGTATGTAGGTACTGAAAGGTATACCCTATGAAATGTCGGTGTGTGTGTAGAAGTTAAAGTCATTTATAAAAGGGAGCTTAGGCTAATTTGTAAAATGAGTGTGCTAATACATTGCATTCATTACCTTTCATCAACAGGTAGGTAGTTAGTGCAAATATATTTTAAACAATTTAATTAAAAGCCTTTAATAGAGTTATTTACTATATTAGTCGGCTGACTAATTTGATTAATGTGGTTACGAACATCGTCGCACGCGTCTTAACTCTATCATTACAGGTTGTTATAAGGGAAGCTAATAATTAGTTTAATTATATCAACAAATGTAATGGTGGATACTTATAACTTTTGTGGTGGCACGCTATAATTAACGCTTCTAAGTAAATGTTGGCTTTTTCTAACTAAAACATTATGTATGGTCAGGAGCACGTTAAATACACGTGGTTTTAACGTTCATCAGACTTCCTTATGCCCGAGCTCCACCTGCGCCGTAACGCATAAATTAACACGATAATTAAGGCATTACGCAAATATGGCCAATATTTTACTGCGTTAAATGTAATGACGTTAGACGCTAAGCGCTAATCCATTTAAGCGCAGCCGTTAACACTAACAATAATGCATATGGAGCAGTAGCATTAAAGAAATCTCAAAACGGTGCAGTTTCCTACTTATAATATTACGATTCGTAAATATTGTTATACACAATTTATAGAAGAACTAGTTTTACAAATCACAGGTTATTAATTGCAAAAAGGAAGTAATAAAATGGACTGCAGTACAATATTTAGTTGGCTAGATTAATGATTTGTTAACCATAATATTTATAAGTTTCTGCTGGCAACAAGAGCAAATAAGCTGCAACAATTTATAGCCTCAATAGCCCAACAGTTAAAGGCGAGGACTGAAAACTAAAAGGTAGCAAGCAGGTTCGAGCCCCACCCGTTGCTCTATTGTCTTACCCAGTCCAAACACAAGGTTTTCGCTTATTTGGAAGGGAGAAGAGAATATACGTTAAGTTCAGCTTGGCTGATATTCTTTAAAAAAAAAATGGATTAGCTAATAGGAAGTCTGCGGGATACCCAACTACTCAGCTACTTACAGCAGACAATAGTGTGTTTGAGCTCATTAGAATGGAGTCAAAAGATAAAAACAATTAGTAGATAGTTGTAAGACCGAGTTCTGTGGAGGTCCATGCAAGAGACTTATGACCAGCAGTGGACGTCTATAAGTTGAAGAAGAAGAACAAGAAGAAGGTAGTTATTAGATGGATGATGATCGAGGATCGAGGAGGAGGGTCTGATGATGGAGTAGAAAACTGGGTAGCAGGATTTCAGGTATGTCACCATAGATTCACGTGTCCGGGGTGTTTTAATTTATCAATTTACACTTGTTTCAAGTATTAGTTCCATGAATGCCAAGTCAAAGTACGAGTATTAATCAGAATGCATTTAGTAAAAGGAAATCATCTATATCACTATCCTTTGTATGACAATAGTTACTCATCTTATATGACTGATAAAATACGTGAATGAGTTACTGAAGTAAAAATTTATATTATCATCGTTACGTTGCAAATATTATACAATACGGGTGTGTACCCATGCTGCATACAATCATCAGCTTGTAATAAATAAAACCCCTTGATTGATGCAATGATTGCTCTGTGTAATACACTTTTTTGATCGTCAAGATTCACAAATATGTTATTGGATTTAAAACATTTTTTTAAACAAAATATAAAGCAATGTTTTTTTTTTGTTTTGAAAATCCTGTAAAATATACCTAGTATTACTAGCTTTTACTTTACCACCTTCTAAAGGTAATTCAAAGTGGGGATTCCTATACATTACCGATTTTAATATTTTTCGATTTTTCAGATATTCTTTGGGTTTTCCATATTTTTTTATTTTTAAACCACCTCTGTGTTACGAACGTATAATATATAATTAGAATGGCTGTTTTTTAACTGTAGACTTACGAGGCTATTATTTTTCTCAAAATAAATTAATAAAAGAATAAATAGAACTGCTAAAAATGGCTTTGCGTGAAATCAATCAACATAAAAATGCTCATTTGAGCCTGGTAATCTTTTAGAAAATCATTTTACTGTACATTTCGAATTACCTTCAATTTCAAAATATCTAAAATATTTTAAGATTTTAACTAGTACCTACCTACATAGCTACATATAATACTTAAAGCAATTTATAGAACTCTATGATTTTTCTTCTTCTCTTTTTCTTCTTCGATCTCAGATTAAGTGGCATTATTCAAAATCATCATCATCATGAACTAATCACGCTGTATGTACTTGTTTTGTAAGGTTTGCCATACGAGACGACTTCGAATGTCATTGCAATCAGATAGTATGACAAACTCTCAGACCATTCATCACCATGAACGTGCGAAATTAGGATTTTTTCTTGTTAGCGTCTAAATAAGTAGCATTTTTATCGATACACCGAAAATTGAATCAGGCCATCTGAAAGGTGACGTCGCGTTATATACGTTATTTTGTTATCCTTATCACCCTTTCAATATAGTATGGAGTTGGTATTACGTCACGTCGCGTCTGGCGTTTTTCCGTAGTACCTACTAGTAAATACAAGCAAATACATGAATGAGAATCAATGAATGGAACGTCTAAATGCTACGCGATGAGATATTCGATGACGATACTAATGATATTATCATTATTACTTTTAAACAGGTTTGATATAAATAGCTAATATAATTTTAAAGATACCTGTTTGATACTTTAGCCTACGGACTTTTGTGGAAATTTTGGCATTGTAATGGATTAGTAGGTATATTATAATAAACTCTTTGATGAGATTTATATGTACTAGAGTTGTAAAGCTTCTTAACAATGGGGCAAGGTCAGGTACTCGTATCGCTGATATTAGAAACAAATTGGTTTGAAATATTAAAAAATAATATCTATTTGCTCCTGCCCCAGTTTTAGAAAGGTAGAAAACAAATAAATTCTTATAGAACTCTTATTCACTAACAGTCTTATTCATAAAAATTTATAGAAGCTTTATTAGCTTGTTATAAGTAAAGTTCTCAAAAACATTATTCATAAACGTTCAATAGTGCTATAATGCTCTATAAGGACTCAATAAAGGTTCCATAACTTATAACAGGCTGAACCCTACTATAAACCGTGAATAAAATATAAATATGGCCGCCGTCTTGTCTTCAGATGACAGCTGATTTAAATAAATAAGATTAATTAATTATTTTAAATAAATAAGAAATAAATAAATAATCATTTAATTCAGAAAAAATCCATAGCATTACAATAATAATAATAATTTAAATTTCATTAGTATCTAAGTTAGTGTGTTAGTAATCAAATTTCCTATTTCTATGTTAGTATTGTTGGTTCAATCTCGTCATCATATCAAAGTATCATAATAACAGACTGATTACATTCTCTTGGATTATAATGCAAGCTCTGCAAGCTATAGCCGCCATTGAGTATGTCGAAAACCCTACACGTCGTCAGAAGCTGTACCAGAGGAGAAATAACCCGTTTTCTTTGCCGGAAATCGAGTTTAAACGGCGATGAAATTTCTTCCTGTTTCCATTTTAATTAATTAAATGAATCCAAACAAAACTCTGAACCTATCTATTCTCCAGACAGTCGACACTTTTTCCGGAAAACAAATGTCACACATGACATGTGTCACTTTTTGTGTGGAGCCCAGTAGTATTTTTGCCATTTTGTCTATGAATTCATCAGAACGACAACATAATAAAGCGAAACTAGCCTATAGCGAGAATTTAGTTGTGAGAGATTTATTGAACCTTTATGAATAAAGAAAGTTATGAAACGTTTAATAGGCCTATTGAGCATTTTAGCTAATGAACGTTTTAAACCTATAATAAGGGATTTTTATGAATAAGACTGTAATTATTTAGAGCGCGTATCCAAAGCTATCTTTGCATTTAAAAGTTTAAGTAGGTAACACTTACTTAAATAATTGATACCAATAAATTAGCGATAAATACCATCAACTAATTCCAAGCAAAGTCCTTTATAGCTCTTTCTTGCAATGGACACTGAAAATAAGTGTGAGATAACCACGGAATATTGACTTGCCATAAAAGTAAATGTCAATATTTTCGAAGGAAGTTTGTAGTACAAAGTTAGGGAAAATCAATGACGTCCGCACAATGACGTCGTGTTATTATCTTACTCATCATTTTGTATTTGTTTTATGGGAGATGGTTTGTGGACTTATATCAGTAGTAGGTATTTACCTACGCACTAAAAATAGCAAGGGTAAAGGTTTCGAACCGTGCTGCACTCCTCGAATAAAGTAGAGGTTATTATTATATCATCCCATAAATTCCGCTTGTATGAAATTTATAAGCGACATCAGTAACAAATAACAATCTACATTACACGCAACAAGTGCAAACGGGGCGGGACGGTAGTGTAGAGATGGATAGAGTAAAGGCAAATGAAAAATCCATCTTTCCTTGTTCACATCACTAGCACGTTAGTTCTGAGTTATTGCCACGTTGCGTATGCATTAAAAATTCCCGTCCGTGTTTACTAACCACGTTCGGGCCCCGTCCCGTCCACGTCCCGTCCCGTCCCGTGCACGTTATATATGCAGCGGCCTTTAAAGTGTGTAAGTTATAGCTACGTAAAAGGTAGGGACTAAGTTTTCTATGTAAGCTACGCAAGAAAACTCTCCCTTCCTTCAGTTCAGTCCCTTAATTCAGCTTCATTTTACTCGATTTTCGTTTTGCTACGGATGACCGTGACTCCGTTAGCTTGCCACCTCCCCCCTTCACTCCACTCATCCTCGTAGAATCACTTCATTCAAGAACTTAGTCGCGAGCTTCTGATATTTTCACGCTTTACATAAACAAATGCTCGACTGGGCAGCGTTCGGGAAGCTTCGAGATGTCTTCTCTCCGTTAGCAGACCCCCATTAGGTGGACCGATGACATCAAACGAGTCGCAGGGAACTACTGGATTCAGGCGGCACAAGACCGAGGTGGAAGTCCATTCAAGAGACCTTTGCCCAGCAATGGATGTCTATCTGTTGGTAAAGAAGAAGAAGAAGATAAACAGACTAATACTAATAGTTTCCTTATAATACTTTACAATGTTTTATTAGTATGTTGAGGTTGCCGTCGAGTAGCAGGTTTTAAAAATGTGTTAAATTTTGTGGCTGACGTGTGGTTCGGCCGTGGTGTAACGGTAAACACACTCGGGCGCGATTCCCAGAGAGATGTGGGTTCGAATCCCGCCGGCCTCGGAATTTTTGATATGTATTTATAAAATCTATTAGGATATGTATTTAAGTGTAGGTTAACACTTCAATAAAAATAATAAATTAAAAAATGTATTTTCATTATCTATTCAATCTAGTCTGCCAATACGCACTTGGCTATCGTGGTGTCCTATGGCCTGAAACTTAATTATATTAAGTACATTACATTATATATACAAGCACTAAAAACCAGTGAAGTACATTTCACAAAGTAGCTGACTCCGTGAGATCTCCGAAATATTTTATCTCACATTGTATGCAAGCCCGTCATGCACTCTCTGAATGACTCGAAGGAATTTGATGACTTACATTCTCGATACAACGGACGCCTTGCAGTCTGAAGATCATTACTTTGGGCATCTTTAGGCACTGATCTTAATACCAACAGGAAGCTCCTAGCTGATACAACACAGGTGTTAGTCTCTATGATGGCCATTCACAGAACTGTAATGTATTTAATGACGCAACATTATTATTTGCAAAGCGCATCGCTCCTTGAAAAGTTGAGGTTGAGAGGTTGAGCATAAACAGCTAAATCGGTCTAACCGTTCTTAAGTGATGAATGATCATCTTTCATGTATGTATTGATTTTTTTATACAACGTGTAATGAAACTCCGAAATAATACTAAAGGAGGTGAATGTGCTCATGAAACTGAACAACTTTCCCTAAGGAACATAGGTCGAAATATGAAAAAAAAAATTTTACCTCCCATAGTAAATCAATCAGAAAGAAGAATCTCTGTGGCGTGAATGAGTAAAAAACATCCATCCATACATCCAAACTTTCGCATTTATAATATTAGTATGATGTTAAACTTAATAACTTTGGCATTTCATTGATTTATATTACTAAATTGATAACAATAAATAAGTGCGTTTTTATCCCAGAAAATCAGAGTTCCCCATGATTTTTAAAAACCTAACTCTACACGAAGTCGCTAGTTTATTGACCTTTTAGTAAGTAGGTAACTACTATCAGTACCTGCTTAGATCCTCAATCGTGTAGATTTTCACGGATAGTGCCTACTAGGTATCGCTTACCTATAACCAAGGTCATATGTATTATGTATCCTAAGGGATTTTACGCTTACCTAAGAGGTAGACCTAGCTACAAATATACCGTAAATACCCAAGTCCTTTTTAGAGCTAAAAATAAACTCGTCTATGATCCGGCTAGCGCCGTGAAAACGTAAATATATAGGTACAAGTACCTATGCTCTGTTCTTGAGTAGTAGGTAGGTACAAGTTATTCTCATTCATAAATAATTTATACCAATCGCATAAATTAACAGCAATCACACATTTATATCAGCTGATAACTGATTTAGAGGAGGATTTTGTTAAGACTCATTGCGGAGTTATTTTGTTTTACGTTTATTATAAATCTTCCTAGCCTGTAGGTAAACCTCCATGATTCGCGCGGAAGTTTTTTTCTATATGGAGTCCCTTGTACGTACCTAATTGAGAATAATTTGTATTTAATGAGCATAAATCACTTGACGTAGGTTTATAATTTATGGTTTTCTACAACAAGGGTGCAAGCTTAGTCATAGTTGTTTAGGAATAAAACTCTTTCTATTAAGCCAAGTATATTTTTATTGAGCCAAAAGCAGGTTAAATTAATGAGAAAGTGTGTTTATTTGTGGTTTTGTCCTACAATCATGTCGTAACAGAGCTACACGGTTTATCCCGGAAAAACAAAGGGTTCCCGGAAAAACGTACCTAAGTCCAAGCGGATGAAGACACAGACCAAAGCTATTTATTAATATTTATATAGTTATATAAGTAATTATACATATACCTGGATTCACCTTATAAGCCAACCACGTAACATATCGAGTTGGTATATCGAGCCATGGCCACCGACTTATCGTAAGCGACATTTTTACCTAAATTGAGTGTTTTATTACAAACGATATTTTGAATTATAAAGTATTGGGCATGTCAACATTTCCCGGGTAGGTATAACATAATATTAATTCCAAATAAATGTTATTTTCCTAGGAAATGTTGACATGCCCAAGTTCCTTATAGTCTTAATTACCTAATATCGTTTACAATAAAAAACTCAATTTAGGTAAAAATGTCGCTTACGACAAAGTCAGCGGTCATGGCTCGATATGTATGTAGTAGGTATGTAGTTATGTAAGTTCAGCACCTAGGATAAAATCAATAATAATAATTGATTAGGAAGAGCAAGATTCCGGTATTTGTAACATATTAAATTGGACTAATTTTATAATTGATCAAATTCACCAATGATTTATGATCAAGTTACGTACGACTATTTATTATAGAAAGTACATAAAGATGCCAAAATATAACGTATCCGGCGAACTGACTCAAGTAAAATTTATATGACTAACTACGAGCACATGGAATGAGTCAACGCAATAATACTGAAATTAAATAACTGAAGAAATTTTGATGTGTAATCTTGGCAGCAAGAGGAAAATTGTTTCAATATTCTATTTACTTACTTAAGCTTTTCTTTTAATGAGAGTTGAATATATTTAACAATAATCTGGTGGTTTGATTTTTAATTTCCATTGTAGTCTTTTCTTTATTTATGTAAAAGCTGGGGTACGAAAGTAACATAAAATATTAGATTAGATAATTTATATACCTAGATAGGCAGATATAGGGTCCATTAAATTATACCAGATGCTTTCTCGTAAAACAGTTCAGGTAGAGTATTTACAGTAGGTAGCAGTTTGAAGGTATTTTTATAAATTCTACGATTAATACCTTATATAAAAAAAATAACGCTTTTATTTAAAATTAACAGCACATGTTAACTTCACAAATAAAATTACCAACCTATTTAAAAAAAATTATGCGTAATTAAACCTAAAACAATGCGTATTCTTTTAATTAAGGATTATTTCCAATATCGATGTTTTAATTGACAGATAACGGAGCTTATTATCAAAACGATAACAAAACATTATAAGTTAATCCTTCGATAGGTTAACGAACAGCGTGCAAGCCAAGCTTACACAGTTATGTACCCGCGCGACCAAATCTCCTATGTATTTATTGAAACGAGATCCGTGTCAGAACTTTCGCTCTGCGAAAATTTCCAACCCCTGTATACACGTACGCAAAATCAGACCCCCGGCTGCTTTAAGCTGCTTTCAACTGGGAGGGATTGGGACCCGCCCTCAAGTTGGCATTGGCTGCTTGGGCGCTGTAATCGAGGAGTATGCCGGCTATTCGTCGCCCCGCTCCCCACTGCTGACTCACGTGCTCTGTGTACACTAGGCTTTATCTTGCCGCCGTCACACCAAGTCATTTAGTCGCTCAACCGACACGACGCGTGCGACATCAGTTTTGGGGATGTCAAGTGCGATCGTCTGTTATGGATTACACTAAGATCCCACATTTCGCGCTCTTTCGACAAACCGGCACTGTGATAGTTAGAGTCAAGATGAACGTGAGGGAAAGCTGCTGCCACCCCGAGGCCTGTCCCGGGTCGGACTACCCTAGGATGCTGCACAGGCCACCAATTTGTGCTCAATGTTACAGAACTAGAACAAATAGCCAATATAGTGACTGTGATAGTGATTTTGTGGACCGGTGTCGACCCTATAGATCCAGTTCAGCTAAAAGCAGTAAGCTATACTTTCAACATATTTTCTCCATATAATTAAAAAAAACAAATTTTAGTTTTTTACATTTCAGTATTTTTTCAGTTTCTATATTAGGTAAATATAGAGTTGCTCTAGTAGCTCTTACCCTCGTAGGTACCTACCATAGTCCATATAAGGTACAAACCAACTAGATAACTGAAACAAATTAAATAATAATTGATTAGAAAACAGCAAATTTCCCAATGAAAGACAATACTGTTACATCTTAGGTGTATTACAATCTAAAAAATATAATAATATAATATTATGTTTTAAATATTAAAATCGTATTTTATGTACTTATTATATCAGGCATGTATCAATTTTTACAAGATTAACTTCAATAGTGCCTAACTATCTACCTAAAATGATTATAATTCCAAAACTTTCATATTGGTCTATCGGAGCTTGTTATCATCGTCATTAAGACAGGTAGGTACTACAAACTCTTAGCCTAGCATTACACAGTATTTATATAACAAATATCCGATCGGAAATCAAAGCACAGCTAGACTCATGAATTATAAAATTGTATCCTCTCATTGTCAATACTGACGACAATTTTTCTTGAAATCGAGCTTTCATTACACGCAAAAACTAAGCTCAGTCTCTACAATGTTAAACACGAAGATCAGAACTAACTAACTAGGCTTAAACTGCAATTAAACAAGTGTACTGTTACCGGAATGACATATCTGACTAAATGTTTCTATCCTTTAAGAGTTGTACAGTTATGTTATGTCCGCGGCTTGAAGGGGCTGTTTCGTAATAAGTACCTACTATATCTAAGCACGCCTCTCTATATAGGGCCATGAAACGATTTGAATGTTATGCTATAAAAATACGCTCTACGTAAGATCTTTGAGAGACCTTTAATTACAGTCTCAGTTAATTGAACTAAATCACACGACCGTACATCATGGATCGCATACAAATTGTAAAATGATCTCGCCTTTGATGGTGTCTACGACGATTCAAAAATGTTTGAGAATATCTTACCTTAATAATTAAAATTGCATTTATTTATTTATCTTTTTATATTATTTTCATGCTTCATGCTAATTTTTAACATTAAAATAAGAACCTGTTATTATGTGAAAAAAAAAAATTGCTCCAACTTTACTTTTACCTCTTTTTGCGTCGATCTTTGACTTATCTATCTCCAAGAGTGCACTTGATCCCAAAGCTTTTCATTGTAGGTATTTATAAACTCATTGACTTACGAGGTAATTCCCTAATTGTCTCCTTCTTTAGATTTAGATTCATTACCAACAAACTCAAGGTTTTAATTTGTTAACTATCTATTATTTAGTATTTTATTACTTTTGCAAACCCTTGTTCGATATCTTTGATATAGGTATTATTAAAAAATTAAATATAATAAAAATATCTGCCACACCTAATGAAAAATGTATCCATTAGTAACGCAATATTACAGTCCTAATTGATAGAAACTTATTGTAGCAAAAAAATTGGGACAAATATCTTTACCTTTTAAATTAGTATAATTAAATAATAATTGCTCGGTTAATGCCAAAAAAAAAAACTATTAGTATTGAAAAATATTTCTAACAAAAAGTTATAATGGAGGTGAACGGTTATACAATACAAGATTAAGGGCAATTTGTAAGTATGTATTGTAACGTAATTAATTGACCACAATTTTATCTTGACTATTAAATAACAATTATGTATATCGCGCAAAATACGCAAATGGTTTTATAGCATGGGAAAAAACATAGCGCCCACAACTTGGATTTAAGTATTTTTCCCGGAAGTACTTAATGCATATTGCAACTTAACCTGGTGCAGAATTTAACTTTTTGCTATTTACACGCTGGTTAAATAAGGCAGCATCACCGAGCGATTTAGTGAAAAAACCCATTCTGCATCCGCTATTAAAGAAAAAAATTAAACCCGCCTTGGGTGTTGACCCATGATTGCGGAATGATATTTTATAGTTCGAATTTACTTTAACTAGTAATCAACGGTTTATGAAACAATAATAAATAATTACTATAACCATATAAATTAAAACGTCACGTATATAATTCTTACTTCGAGCTTTGTTATTGTAAAAATATAATGCTGCATGTCTTGGTTACCATCGGAGGATGTTGACATTTTCAACGCGATCTAGGAAATAAAATTTTAAATACCTACTGTCTTGAATGACGATTATCTCACTTTATAATTAAAAAATATTATCAGGCTGACAGGTGGGAATAATTAATTATCTTACTATGTTCCCGTTGCTAATTGTATTTTTTTTTCATATTAGGTAGATCTTTTTTTTTTGTTTCTGGAAATTCATGCAAAACAATACATTCGTAACGTAGTTATTGAAGTATACGTGAATTGTTATGTTACGCATAATATGTGGGTCTCAAAATTTTGCAGAAAATACTCCCGCGCAACCTAGAGCTTAGGTAAGTTTAGTGCAGAGTTACCTACGCTAAATGATTTCTGTTAAAACACTGCTAATCATTTTAAAATTCCCGTACAAACTCTAATTATTTTCTGGGATATTTTATCCCAGAAACTAATCAAAGATAAAAGATCCCAGAGATAAAATTATCCCGGAAAATTTTTAAAAGGCATCTTTTGTCCGTCTACAGGATGCCAGACAATTTTACGATTTTCGTCAAGATCAATGCCGTGAAACGCTAAAAATAGTTAGACATAGGTATTTTAAAATTTTATTTTAGATTTAGTAAAAAATTACTTACATTGAATATAAACCCAGTAGATGCCACTGAAAATATGAGCTGAATAATTAATGTAGGTAAACGAAAAAAAGGTAAGTATAGCCCTTAAGGCAGAAGAAATTTTCACGTATCTTCAGTTCAAAAAGTTATCAGTAAAATTATGTAATATCAGTTGTTATGTCATTAAATTTAATTCGAAGAAAATTTGCGCTTGTTTCGCTAATTTCGTGAGGTCGATCTCCGAAGGTTCCACGGCGTTGCATTTTAAAGCGATTTTCAGTTTTACACTTTAATACTGGACTCTGATATTAGTCCAGAAAATTTGCCAAGTTTGGGGCAATGATCATTTTTTATATTTATAAAACAATTGTTACAGTTAGTAGTAGTAACGGTATGGTGAAATTTCTATTTCACACCTCTGCAAAACGTTTATCTTCATACGATTTTTGCAGTTTTCTGCACATAGCAAAATCAAACATTTTGCTCTGGTTTCCTACTATGAATTTTAAACGTAAGTTTACTAAGTTGGTATATTTCGTCGACCCCCCTCCTTCCTCCTTATTAAGAAAATATTTTCAGATTTCCACCTGAGCGAATCCACTAAGTACTAGTAATAAGTAGTTTTGTAAAATGTTTATTAGAGAAAATTATTAAAAAGATGACTAATAATAAGAAATTTAAAAACACTAGAACCGTAATAAAGTATACATCACCGCATACCGCAAAGTAACCAGGCTTTCTCGTGATAATCGCACGCATTATGTGCAGTCAAATTTTACGAGCTCATCGATTGTTTGCCGTTACTCGCAAATTGACGAACTTCATTAAACTTCAATTATATTTTACGCATTACGAAAGCTTATTTTGCAATATACTTAATACGGAGAGTAAGTAAAAATTGGTTTACCTTAACTTGTGCAAATAAAACCGAATTAGATCGCGAAAGATAACGAACCCTCGCGAAGCAACCTACTAATATTATAAATGCGAAAGTTTGTTTGTTTGTTGGTTTGCCTCTCAAGACGCGGAAATGGAGCTACGGACCTGCATGGGTATAGTTGAGCGCCTAGAGCTACTTTTTTCCCGGAAAATCAATGAGTTCACACAGATTTCCACACAGTCCACAGGATTTAAAAATTAAGTCCACGCAGACCAAGTCGCAAGCATCAGCTACTGCCTATAAAAATAAATCCTGATATAATTAAAAATATAATTTATGTAAGTACATATATAGGTATTTTGTAGTTTTAAAATCATTGAGTAAACTGCGCCAATAAAGGTAGGTAACGCAGACGTACCTACGGTAACGTAATTTCATACTATGATGGAAAAAACAATTTATTATTCAGGATTGTATAGTTCAGTAGATTCAAAATTATAATAAAGGTAAAAATTCAGTTTTCGTATTTTTTTAATAATTTTCCAAACAGATGAAGCAGTGTGAATCCGCTAGTGATGGGTATCAGTAATTTGACTTGCATCATTTTGCAACCCGCCGCGAAGATGGTGTTCGCTCCGAAATTTTGACGCGTTTATGTTCAGAATTATTTACATAATGACGGCGGAGGCGCCTGCCGTGGCGAACGGTGAACACTTTTCCCGGTTTTCGAGCCAAAATTCTAGTTAGCGGACGCGCGATTTCTTTTTAAAAAGGTTAACAAGGTGCTCTCGTTTGGGTCGTTTTTCGTGCCGCGCTGCCTTCTTTTGTGTACGAGCGAGCTGTTAAAAAATAAACGAATTCTTTGTTTCTCGGGTAGTCGGGCCGACCTCCGACGCGGTCCCTACTTTTTTATGCCTCCTTATAACCTGAGTATTACCTACGCGTAGGTATCTACGGTTTTTATGGTCGCTCGGTCAGCTCTTCAATGGGCTAAGGAATTCGATCGAGTCTCCTCATTGTCCATTTATAGTTTTTTATACTTCGTAATTACAGATCTTTGAATGAGCCTCTATTGAAAGTTCGTAATTTATATTATACTGAAATTTTTTAAAGACTAATTAAGATTTTCAAATTTTCGGTCATTATTCTCATTAACTAATAATGCCTGTTCACGAGTGATACTGCTCCCTTCGTATAACATACAACGACTCATTAACAGAAAGTAAAAGATACAGTTACACTGCTATAATTGTAAACTATATCAAAATATATAATATTAATGGTCGGGTATCACACGGTGACTCTACATCTTTTTACGAGCTGACCAGTTATTTTTTTCTGGTTGAACTTTTGACGGCGGCGGTCCCGCGGTTGCTTGCTTTTGACCGGAGCACTAATAAAATGTTATGATCGTGTGTTTAACGCGTGTTGTGTGTCGGACCTTCCTTTTGACATGATCGTTATTGCCCCGACTCCGCCTCTGCGGTCGCCTTTTGTGTTTAGACTATAAGAATCTCGTTATCGTATCAATTAGATACCGAATCCATTTATAACGCACGCCGGGACTCGGGGCTAGTTAGTCTGTGACGTTTATATTGCTGCAATTGAGATGGGTTTGTGCGAATAGTATCGTATAAGAGCGTGATAGTAGATTGCGTTCTCTCACTCGCATCTGAACGAGAGGCGTGATAATATAATCGGAGCCCGTTCACAGGGCTTAGTTAAATAATAAGCGGCAAAGCACGATATAACTATAATTTTCTTTTATTTGACCGCCTCGATAGCCGCTGGCTAAAGAACAAATCGCCGCGAAACTGGCTAACGAGACGCAAGAGGAAAAAAACGCACACAATTTTAAATATTGTGTTGTGAAGTTTTGTGCAAGCGAACTTAAATATTTAAAAAAAAAAAACAAGTTTTTAAAAAATCTATCTATCGGTTTCATTACTAGTCGTGTATAGTTATTTAACTTTAATATCCCGAGGAACTTGGTTTGGAAAGTCATAGAAATAATTTATTGGCGCAGAAAACAATCTTACAAGCATGAAAAGATTCGCGACTGTCTACCTACGATAGTACGAAATAGTGCAAAGTTTTGTAACGTTAGTCACTGCGTACGAGACATAACACTTATGATTCACATATTGAGTCAAAACACAGAAAGAGTAAATAAGAAGCCGCCAGTGAGTAAGAACGAAATGCGTGTTGATTATCTAATTGATGCACTTTCCGCAATAAGGTCGTTAACTTGAAAGCACGAACTGTCGATATTGCTGATATTAGGTAACGTAAGGGCAAAAGAGAAATCGCAATTTTCACTCAAGCAACAAGTCCTTGCGAGCGAACGGGATAAGAACATTGACTTTAGAGATGTACCATAGTATCGATATCGGAACAATGTCGGTCGGTAGCCACTTACCAGCCACCGTTAAATTGTACCGCATTAGTGATTCACACAAGTTCACCGGACAATTAGCAAAGGCTGTCCACCTCTGGGCCACGATGTATTTATTCATCGGATGTTCATCGATTACCATAATCGACAGCATCGTGCGTGTCGCATACGGAACAACGGACCAACCATTTTCATTGACGAGATGCATCAGAAAGTATTTTTTTTACACTGGATATTTGGCGTCTCATGTCCATGAAAAATATCTAACATGTATCTATTAGCATTCTATTTCTATTTCAGTATAATACCTACTTCTGTATACAAATTCTTCGTGACTGCAACAAAATTTTCTTGTGGACGAGTAAAAAATAACTGCGAAAGATATTTATGATAGAATATTTAGTTACCTATATGTAGGTAGGTACTCCCTAGAAAATTGAACTCTAAAAGCAAGCGCATATAAGACGCGGACGAAGTCGCGGGCAAAATCTAATTATGAACGGACGGAACATTTGTCAAATAATAAAATAATGAAGGCTAACTTTTCTATTGACAAGTTTTGTTGGTTAGATTCTGTTTGCTAATCTAACCCCAAATTTTCCCGCCGTTACTCGTTGCCTTCACATATAACGCAGTACTTTCTTAACTGGGATAAATGTAGTTTCTGATGATCAATATTATATTTTCGTGCACTAAAGCTTAGTAAAGACTAGCTGATTAAGGACTTTTGATTCCCGTAGTAATTCTTTAGAAAAGAAATTCGGGATAAAATATAGCCTATGTTCTATTTTGATGTATAAGCCGTTACTATAAATGGTGTTGAAAATAAGAAAGTTCCCGCGGGAATTATAAACCCTCAATCCACGCGAATGAAGTCGCGGGTATCAGCTAGTAAATTAAATAATTTTGAAATTGAATTTTGAAAATTACTCTTTCTCCCAGGATACGTCAACGTCTGCGCAGCGGTGTGCCTCGTCCTGCTCGTGGGCGGCCTCTCTCCCCAGTCCTCCGCAGCTCCACACAGAAGAACGATGGATCGACAGCGCCGCTCGTCATCACAGGAGAACAGTTTCTGGGGAAACCCATGTGATTATGGTTCAAATGTAAGTCCTACTAAAAGTTAGTTTCTATGCCAACTCTTTACTCCAGCTGTGCGATTCTCTAAAAATAATTGCTACTGTGTGTGACTGACCGATACGCACTCTTTATTATTGGCTTAATAATTGTAGAAAGATTGCGATAATTTCAGCAATTCACCCAAATTGATACTAGTATTGATTGATGTAGCTTTCACAGGATCGACCTGTTGGCAAGCGAGGCTTACTTTTTTGAGAAAAAAAAAAGAGGAACGAGATTTTTCTTTGATTTAAACATGGATATGTTAAAAAGTCTGAGGAAAATTTTACTAAAAATTTTCTCAGTGCATTACAATTTAATAAAAATTAAACAAGTAAATCTACCTATTAGGTCACAAATAATATTATTGTGTACTTTAATAATTTAGAAATTATTTGATAACAAATTAACTGCACAGCATGTAAGTTGTGTAGAATTATATTTTAAATATTCTTTGTTTTTTTCAGCCAGCACCATCTCAATATACAGCAAAACTTGCAAAGGAAGTGTCATCACAAGCCAGAAACGCCTACGAGTCAACGGCGAAGCACAAAGTGAAATTTGTAAGTATTATTTAATACCTATTACAAAATTATCATCATCGTTCGCTTTCATTGAAGGATCCACTGCAGGGGCGAGACAATCGCGACCGTAGTATTCGCGGCCGCATCGATATGCCCGCCGCGTCGCTCAAATGAACGGACGCACACCACAGCCGGCCAATACCAATAACACTTTGAACTAAGGACATCGGTGCATACCTTTAGGGCTTAATATGATTTTATCAGTTATACCTCATGAATGAAAGCGTATATAGTAGCTTACATTACCGAATATTGGTATCTACTCGTGGAAGATCCCTGTAGATATCCAGCTTAAAAAGTTTCTCGCAAAATTTCATACATTAAAGATTCCTTGCGTGCACGTTTTTAACGCCATTTTCTCATCGCGTCGGATGGCGTGATAGAGATTGCATCGGTGCGGGCGCCGGCGGTTTCGCCTCCTTACTACAGGTACCTACCTACATCCGGCCGGACGCTTCCTCCTTTAAATTATAATGTACCTACAACTGCTTTCATATCACACCAGATCGATAAAATAGGTCTCAATAAATTAAAAGATCCCTAAAAACCCTTAGTAGCATCACTTATTAGCATTTAAATTAGTTCGTTAATTTATCGGCGTTGCAATGCCCGCATTTGCATGCAGAGAAACCAAACAAACCAGAGTTACTAGAAACATAAATAAGACAATCTGTCGTTCCGCTGCTAAGAATATAATATTTCCGAATCGGAAGTACGGTGGCCCGATGGACGAGCAATAATGCGGCGTCGTTGTCGCGCCTCGAATCATTTATGGATGACCTTCTACTAACTTAATTAATCGGGATAACGCAAGTAACTATGGATAGATACATTTCGATGGCGATTGATGAAGTTAAAAATCGATCGAGTGCGAAGCAGTCAATGGAAATAAAACAATGAGTAGGCTTCGAATCGATACATCCCGTAGTGACGTGTGGCGTTGGTGTATGAGGTATGGTGGCATTTGTAATAGGCTCGCCGGTCGTAACGACGGCGACGTCCTGTCCGCTCGCTGCTGCCTCCCCGTCGTAAAATGACATTATCGACGCACAGTAGCCGGAACGAAGTACAGGACGGTGCTGCTACGCATCGAATACTGATTGAGCATTAATATTGCGCGACACACCTGCCCGATGCTTTTTTTTCTGTCTCTCCCCTTAATGTCGGTCATTCATTACTAATGTATCATATTTATTGCGGTTTAGACAAAGCTCAGGCACGATGAACTGCCATTGTTAACGCTCCAAGGACGTTTAACTTGCTCTTTGTTTCGACGCTGTATGTTTCACTTTACTTTATTATGCTCGATTCTGACAGATTATATTCCATATCGATCAAATGGTCGCCCCACACAGTCTTGCATCCTTGCGTCCTGCGATACTGCAATACCAGGTTTTAGTTCATAAAGATACATGAGTTCTTACATACTGCAGTGATACTTTTGTTGAAATTTTTAAAAACATAATATCCCACTTGTTATAAAAACTGTGTTAGTTCATTGGTTTATCCTCCAGTCACGCCGCAACAAACCTAGGAACCAATGTGAATTTTCACAGGATGTAGTTGAGGATCTAGAAAGTAACATAGGCATATTATCCCGGAAAAACAAAGGCTTAGCGGGAGGTATTTAAAAATCTAGTCCACGTTCAGGAAGTCGAACAGAAGCTAGTTGCTAAATAAAGCGTTCTAGACTTTAGCGAAGGATAAAAATGCCCTCATTTTTATCCTTCGCTTCTGGATAAAATCTGTTCTTTAGAGATAATCTATCTTTGTGCACGTCCTTTAAATGTGTATGTATTATTGTTTTGTTTTCTGGTATTAAAACTTCATAGCCCTCCAAGTCTATGAAGTTTTACCTTCATTTTAGAATGTAGGAAATCGTTTGCACTGAAATTGTAAGTGCCGATTCACCAACGTCGAGTGACGTTTAAACGAGGAATAAATTGGGCTTTCTGACAGTTTTTAGCATTTCGTAGTAAAACTACAAGGAACCCTTATAGTTTCGCCAAGTCTGTCCGTCTGCCTCTATCCGCAGCATAGCGCAGAGACTATTGGTAGGTACTAAAGAATTGTAATTTGGCAAAGTTATACACTAGACTAGTTATGCCCAAGACTATTATTTTTAGTACCTCCCTCTATCCCATAGTGTGGTATACCTACCGTTGGAAAGGTCTTTAAAGAACATTTTTTCACTTACGAACTTTGACGGAAAACTATCACGCTATTATTACTTAACGAGTAATAATCGCCTAACTTTTCAAAATAAAAATTTCAAAGGAAATGACATAGCTGCCATTAATATAATGAATAGAAGCTTCAATTAAGAACAAACTACATTTGTTATATTTACTGGAGACGCGGCCGCATATGGCAAATTGTATCTTCTGTTTTTGCTATTAATTTATAACTAGGCGCATTATTATTTTGTGTTATTTTAAAAATAAAAACATTTTATGATGAAAAATAAATATCCATAGTATACCCTTCTAAGTACACATTATATTGTGAAATGCAACTACGGGACCCTACACGGCGCCTTGGCATGCGATTGGCCATTTATGGTATTGAAAATACTGCCAAAATATCTTTACACTCGGATAAGACTTATTTTACGTTGGTGAAATTGGTGCTAAGAAAACAAAAAAATACACCAGTGTAGCAGTGAATAAAACCGTGTGACATATAAAGCGCAATATCCAAATTGCTCGCGCTATCATATCTGTCGTCAGCCCATTCCTTAAATAACTGGCTGCGCTGTACCTACTGAGAACGTAATAACAAATTCAACGAACCCTACCGGTACTGTGTGACTCCGCACCGGCCACCGTGTGAATGCTATAACACACTCGTCTTTACCGCGCCGGGGTCAAATTATTATCGCATCATATTTTGACTCAAAAAAGTCTTTTAGTTATCCATAAAAAATGTTCGCATTCCTTACATTTTATAAATCGTAACACGATCGGTAGCGGAACCCACGCAGTTCGAGCCATAGCCATCTGTGAGGCTTATCGCGGCGTAACGTCGTCCGATATATTATAAACATTGAGATATACATTACATCCAATATGTACATACTTAGTGCGATAGCGTTGTTCACACGGGCGACAGGCTGTCTGCGGCATTGGATGCGTATGAGAACGTGTGCCGTAAATGTTGAGCGGCGTATGTGTGAGTGCATGTTTATTTGATAAGCTTCCGATGTTTCGTGCTAGGTATCCGGATGCTATGTCATCAAACTTCTCACCTTATGCCCACCCACGGGAACTCTGAATGCAATAATATAATATTGCAATAGTTAATTTATACGCTATTAGGTATGATCCCTGGTCCTGTACCTAATGCACAAATCTATTACTTACACAACTGCACCTATGATATTAGATATAGTATATGTTTAAAAAGAGGTGGATATGTTACAAGCGTGCGGTAAATGAAGCGTATAGTGGCAGATATTTGTCGTATTTTGACATTTAACAATGATGTACCTACTCTATTATAGTCTTCGTCGTTCGGAACAAGATTTTCGCTTGTTTTGTGAGTATATAACTCATCCCTAATAGACACGGTAGCACAGTGAAATACACCTATAAATACCTACATAAAGCTAGTTCCACATCAATTGTTTGAAAGTAAAGTTACCGTTAAAGTAAAAAAACACCAAATTATAGCCACTTTTGGCTGACAAATTCTGGGTTCTTTATTTTTATACCAACATTTGATCCAATTCAATTCCATTCTCAAGTGTGCACACTGTACAGTTGGACACAGATTGTTTCGCCAGTCTAAAGGCTATCTTGTCATTGAATAAACAAAAGTGTCCCATTAATGGAGAAGGCATGACATCTGAATTGGGACACTTTTTCTTACTTTTTTAATGGAAAAGTTTAACTAAAAAGGTAAAAAACGATGGCAACTTCAGACTAGAAAAAATCATAAATTCTTCTTGAAATGAGACTTTTCAAACGCCAAACTACATATAGTATATTTTGAATGTAACTATTGCATACAATAATTTTATTTTTAAAAGCGGGAAAAAAATATCATAACCGTCTTTGAAAATATAACTTTCGCTTACTTAAAGCAGAATCAGCATTCCGAACCGGTGGTAGATTCTTGACTTGACATACATAGAGCAACGTGAAATAAATAATTTCGAATTTTGAATTTTATTTGCATCATAACCATTATTCAACTTGCATTTAGATATATTATTTTATTAGTGTATAAAGTTTAGGATATGGCGCGATGAACCTACCTACCGGACGAACACCTGCGTTTTGTTATTACGTATCACTGCTTATACTGATGTACACAGCACATTCCATCTACGAGATAACAATTTGAAGATCTAATATTTAGCTGTCACAAACTAATAAAACAGATTTGAATGACAGGAATCAGGTAGCTCAAGTATATTACGTTAATTTATTCTTGTTTTAAGACGTATACCTACTTAGGTAATTACCTACAGTTTGCGCTTTAACTTCGTTTAACATAATGTTTGTTTGTTGTGACAGTGTGTTTTCAAAAAAAAAGCATTCAGCTAGCGAAGATGGAAAATAATTATTTAAATAAAATATTCTGCGAGCTTAAGATTAATAACTATAATTATTATCTAATTCTATTATGAACGATTTAACAAACTTCAACGTGTATCCTGCCTATTGAATTGTTTAAATTAATTTATGGTCATACAATAATTACATATTAACTTCACAAGTAAATAACAAACGTACCTACCTATTAATTCTAATACGATAAATTGATAAAATTTTGATATTGAGATAGAAGTATCCATCAACGTTAATCATAATGTTTAATTTTTGCCCAAAATTACAACAACGGTTTTTTTCTAAACCTACCTATCCAATTAACGAAACCTACTGATATTCGGTATGAATAAGTTTCTTGATTTCTCATCAATATTTGGAAATTTTCGGCTTAACTACCGATAGTGAGATAAGAGCGTTGTACAATACAACGATTTTTGGGAGTTTGTCACGATTTCTAAGCGTTTAATTAGCTGTATTGTTAAGCAACTATATTTCAAACAAATCAACGCGTATCGGGAGGGACAGCTTAATTTTGTCAACTCGGTTGCATCTGCCGTCGATTGTTCAACGCGATGACAATTTTGCAATCCTATTTTGTAACTATTAAGGTTTGAATTCGATTAATTCCCGTAGGTCACGTATGTTGTGGACGCAGTGTCAAATTTTTATGTAGAAACGGTTTTGTTACGTGTCATGTCGGTAATAGCGGTCGGTTATCTGAACCACAGAATACCTAATGGCGTGTTTCTATCTCATCTTTCACACGACCTTGGCTAGCCCATTAAATTGCCGCTCGATCATTGAAACAATATCCTAGCTTTTTAAGTTTTTATCTAAAAGTATAGATTAGACAGTTAATTTTTGCCGTTAAATTTTGTCGATGACTAGTTATCATTTCTGCGATATAGATTTATTTCATTTTCGATTTCACCTATAAGAAATTATTATATATCAAGAAGTTGTAAGTATTGCATATAGTTATTGAATCAGCGTAAAAAATGCGCTATAAAGCTTTAAGGAGTATACGATATTGTATTTTTTTATAAGTCAGAAAATTGAAATCGTTTAGTTGGCGTAGAAATAGCATAGAAAGCGTGTGCAAAAATTTTTAAACCATGTTAAATATATTAATTTATCCTAGAGATATAAACTACTTTTGCACTTATACCGATAATAATATAAAATAATCTTATAAAAGACAATAAACGTTCAAATACGAGTCGGATTCGCATAAGAAGGGTTCCGTACCAAAAAACGCCGAAAAAATATGTTAATTAATTTTTGATTTATTCTTATTTTTATTATTTGTAATTATAGCGGCAATAGAAATACAAATTCTATGAAAATATCAACTGTATACCTATTAGGGATCATGAGATACAGCCCGCTGACAGACGGACGGACGGACAGCGGAGGCTTAGTAATAAGTTAAAAAAAAAATAGCTTACCTCAACTTTGTCAGATTTCATATTTTAGTTTTGAAAATAATTACACAGATTCTGATAATGAAAAATTTACCGCGTGTTTCAACCTTTCTGTTAACAAAAATAACGTTGAATAATTTCTCACCTTACAATGACTTGTAGAGCAAGATGCAGCAAATGCACTCAGATTCAAGAAACCCACTGCCAGGCTCTGATCTCCGACCTTATATATACCGTCTAGAGCAGAGGAAACAGCGACACATCTCATCCCGTTCAATCGTCTTTTTCCATGAAAGTCAATCAACGCTACTTACTAAGTAGTGAATCTATTTTTATCGTTCAAAGAAATCAACGGAACCAGTAGCGTGACAAACATGATTCATACTTAGTGCGGACACTATGGGTTTGAGCGCCCGTGGATAAATCAATTTTATACAATTTTGATTAGCGTCCTTATATTATTATCTTTTATTACTTTAATTAGGTGGTTTCCGAGAAGTCGTCCAAATTTTTTTACTCGAATCAAGTATTGAAAACACTAGCTAGGTTAATGCTGCGACTTTCGTCAAATAGTTTTAAGGGTCTCGAGGCTTTGTCTCTTTTGGCTGTTATAAGTGCTGTAACACGTGCGATGTTTGGTTATCCGTGTTGCACTTTATGTCTAGACCAGCCATCTTGGCTTATGGCCTAATCTCGATTTTTTCACATAGATAGATTTCAAACCATAACATGTTTAAATTTCAGGAATAAAAGGATTCTATAACTGTGTCCAAGGTGCAAGCTCTCTCTTTTTCAAATTCGTGTAAGGATCGCTACAATGATGACACTTTCAGATTGATAATAATGTGAAGTGAACTATTAACTAAGTAGTAATTGTATAGTATTAACGTTTTTTTTTATTGTTACAGGCACATCTCCACAGTTACCAAAGTTTCGATGAGCTTTTGCCAGTTTGGAGCAGTTCTGACTGGCTTCGTAACTTTACTTGGTTCCCTGAAGAAGGCTTGCCTAAGGAAAAAGTCCTTAATCAGCCTATGCCAGAGGCTTACATGGATGCAGTCATGGTAAGTTAAATTTTTCTTTAAATATTTAATAATTATTATTTATTGCAAAAGTGGTCAAAAAGCTTTTTGTCATTTCTGTCATCGACAGGCCCATTAGGACTTCCTTTCCTATTGGCAGGTTCTGAGATAACTCCGACAACTTCATTTAAAACAATTAACGTGAATTTTATTGCCCTTAATGATAAAGTTAAAAGGGTGACATCAAATTGACCGTTAATTCTTGTCCATAGTTGGCGCACTAAGTTAAATTAGGAATGGTAATAAAGGCACATTTGTTTCGCCAAAAAAAATATAAATGAAAAGTAATGTTATCTGTAACTTTTGTCTCGTTAAGATAATGACGGTTACTTAACCGACCGATCTGATTGTTTTATAATCGAAGGGCGGCGAATTCGCTGATGCCAAAAACGTGCGTCCGTATAAGTTTTTCAATCGATTTCAAAGAATCGACATCGTCGGTGGCACTCATTGTTGTCAGCCGACTGTCGTTTACGTGAGAACACAATGGTTTTGCAATGTGGACATTTAATCTGAACGTAATCAACGAATATTTGGCTGATACAGAGATTCGAGTGACGATAAAATTCATCATTGATACACACTTATATCATATAACAAGGTTAAAGATTTTTGAGACGCAGGGCAAAATATTTCTGTCATACTCTTTGCACGAGATATTATTCTATCAAATCTGGTATGATGCGCTCATGATTTGCAATTAAACATTATTTACATTTCTACTAAGCTATAGTAACTACCTAAATGGTGAAACTAAGTTAGCAATTGAAAAAAGCTTTACAACATCCTAAAATCACAGACCAAAATCACAATGTACACAAAATTATTACCATCAGTATTGTAAAAGAACCTGAAATTCAATAAGGTCTCCCCTATAATATTACGTTATTACGAAGAATTGTTTTCGAATAATATTTTTCTTTGTTCGCAGAGCAAAATTGACGAAGTATTGCCATCGATGTACAAGGGATTGAAGATGGTGGTGGCCGGCCTGTACACCATCAGCGAGGACGGTCTCAGCAGGGACATCCTCACAGACGCCGGCTTGAGGGGCAACATTAGGAGCAGTATGCACGAAGTTCGTGCAGTTCTATGTTTGTTCGATGTAAGTATTTACTATTTTCTTAATATTATTTTCCCTTTCTTTTCGTGTTTCTAAACTATTACCTAGTTCCTGTGCTACTGCTGACTAATCCTTATTTTCAAAATTTGAAATTGTGAAAGCACTTGTTGTAGTAGACGAGCTGTCTGCCGTTGTGTCCGTGAAAAATAAGTTCTCATCCACGATTGGGTACGTAGGTATTTTATCTATTTCACGATGAGAAAGTAAATGCATACAATTTTTAGGATGCCTTAAAAGGCTTTAAAAAGTTGTGGAAATACAAGTAGTGTGCATAAATAGAACTATAAGGGTTCCTGGTAGTTTTACTACGGCACTCTAATAAAGTCAATGGCAAAAACTAATTACCTACGTAAAAAATCAGAGTCAAAAAAGGAAAATGTACTTTTGCTTATATTGTGTGAGAACTAATTTTTAATGGACACTTTTTCAATAAGAGCTGTTAATATATCTAGCATATTATTTATCTGGTGGTCTGGTGGGAGGCTTTGGCCGTGGCTAGTTACCACCCTACCGTCAAAGACGTGCCGCCAAACGATTTAGCGTTTCGGCATGATGGTGTGTAGTTACCGATTAGGGGTATGGGTTGAATTTACACTGCTATACCCCTTCCAAGTTAGCCCGCTACCATCTTAGGCTGCATCGTCGCTGACCATCAGGTTAGATCGCAGTCGAGGGCTATCTCGTCATTGAATTAAAAAAAAATTAAGATTTTTTACAAGATGTTATTTTATTACAGGAAATAATGAGATCGCGCAAGTTAACAATCCTGCCCCTGCCGGACTCGGAGGTACCGGACATCAGTCAGAGCGACAAGCTGTCGTTCGCGCTGCTCGTGTACCGGGATACCCTCAACTACTTGGAGTACCTCACCCAAGTGTTCCAGAAAATGTACGACGTTGACTCTAAGAATTGAAGCAATCGGTTGTGTTAACTAAATTCTATAAAACTCATCGGACGACTTGGGGCTGTTGTTGTTTACCCCGAATTGTTTTGGGCTTCTACTTAATTTGTTGGTGCTTTAATTTATGACTTAATTGTAATTACGTAAACGACGCCACTCGTTGTTGGAGCCTGTATAGACAAGACTGTATCGAAACATCAAAACAGACTTTGAAAGTTCTGTACACTAATTTCACTAGCGTAGTTTTTTTTTTCAGTATTTATTAATCATTTTTTCTACTCTAGCATTTCGTGTCGTCTCGAAACAGTCTTGCCTCTCTCAGTCTTTGGTCGTGGGCCCTATACGATGAATCTCCTCGTTAGCTCAACTGTTTGCACTTTTGGCTGTTGATAAAGTAGAAAATATCTTTGCCATTACATTGCCATTTTGGTCTAGAGCGAATTAGTTCCTTTTATATATATTTTTGTAAATAGTGACGAATTTAATACGTATTATTTATTGTTTAACGGGCAGCTAAACTTTCGAAATTTTCCGATATCCTAGTCAAGGTCTTAACTTATTTATTTCTTGATTTATCTTCAATTTAGTTTCAATTATTGTATTTTGTGGTATTACTAGAATAATAATTGTTCTCCATTCCACCAGACTTAGTTGATGATGTATTAGTAAATTATTTGTAGATGAATGTTGTGTCTGTGGCTGGTTCATGATTATTGACAATTTTTTTTACTTCTTTTGTGACTGTGCGGTCGAGGCTGCGAATAATTTTAATTGTACATTAAATTATTTCATTACTTACCTCGATTCTTTGTTAACTATTTATATTCCTGTTACAGATCCAATGAAATATAAACTAGGTAGCTTTAATACAGCAGCTGTTATTTATATGTATTATTGTAAAGTACAGAGCCAGTGTATTTATGACTTAATCATTATTTGTATAGTTCAAATAGTATTTATAATAGTGCAAACATGATTCTATGTTTGTGATATTAAATTATTATTACATTTAATTTCGCCTCTTTTATTTACGACTATAGTATAGTGAACCTAATTTACCCTGTCTGGCTGATTCACTTTGCTTCGTGCCGAGGCTGGACATTCACTATAACCACGAACGTGGAAATAATTATGAAAGGTTTTTGTACGAACTTGCCCCAGCCGAGGAAATGGCTCGGCTCAGTGGAAAAAAGTAGTTCATACAAAAGCATACTGAAGACCTTAGACACAAGGTGTAACATGAATCAGCCGTTACTCTATCACAGATTGGCGAAGGTAACGTATTAGCATAATCAATAATATTCGCAAAGTTAAACACCCATAATATTAACCCCGACGGACAAACATGGATTTTATAAGTTTTATCTAAAAAGGTTTTATTCGAAAGCACTTTGAATTTGGATGACTAAAAACATATCTATGTTCGTCGGGTTAGGATTCGATGGATTTCTATGGTACTTGGTAGACCATGGATAACCGCTTAACATACGTTAAAAAAACGCTTCCAACGGTTTATTTAACACACATTTTACAAAACAGCTAACAGGGAAAATAATTGAGAGCAACGTTAAAGCAATTAAAAATAATATTGTTGAAGTAACCCTTAATTGCCCAATCAGTTTGTTAGAAGTAGTGATACCACACCTAAAAGCTTTTTTCTATAAGAAATACACAGTTAAAATACCACGAATGTCAAGCTCGAGTTGTAGCTAGTTAAAGTTAAGTAATATAGGAACAAGAACACCCCATATTTCAAAGGACTGTTCCCATGAGCTGAGAGTGGAAACAATTTCACATCTTTACTCAACGCATTCACAAGGCGAGCCATATTTGCATTGGTGACTTAGTCGCCTTGACGAATTAGAGCTCGCGCTGAAAATAATAAAAAAAACATACGAGAATTCTCTTTACCTATTCATACAAATACATCAAACTTAACCCTTAAGTAATAAAGACTAAACTTGCCCATCAACGGAATGCGGCTTCTGTAAGTATCGGCGCGATCAAAACTTAGCCTACTTATTTATTTAATAACTTAGTAGTAGCAAGTTGTCGCCGGGAGTCCTCCCAGGTGCAATGTTTGTTTAGGGAATTAGATATATGCATGAATAAAAAATATTTGTGGTTGACCTCCTACCTTGCTATTTTATACCATAACAGTTTAAAAATGAAGTCATCATCACCATAGATCCTTTCTCATCTTAATTTAGTAGGTAGGTAGGTATATCTGTAGACAATAAGTGTAAACTGAAAATTTAAAACACTGCCGACATGAGAATCTATGGCCGGACTATGTACGATATACTGACTCAGTTTACTCAGTGTTATACTCAGTTTTCTGCTCTAGCATCAGATCCTTCTCCTCGATCCTCATCCTCCTACTCATCGAGACCACTCTGATGAGCCCAAATATCTGCTGTAGGTAAGTTCCTGAAGAGTTGGTTATCCCGCGGACTACATGATGCTGCAACATCAGCTCAAGGTTGTCATGCCTTCCTTACCAATGAGCTGATGATCTTCAAACGCCTGAGCAGATATTCGTAAATTATAGCTAAGATCCATCTCGATCACATTAGCTTTCAAATAGAAAAAACTGCATCAAAATCGGTCCATTTCACGTCAAATTTATAACATCCCTCTTTTTCCATTCCATAAAAATAATATGCTAACGACTCATCATTGATAAGCTTCTTATCCATGTAGAACAGTGTAAATGATTCCTCGTTTCTTTTTTAGCGTAATCTTCTGATGCATAGTTTAGTATGAATTAAAAATAAAAAGGAAGGATAAAAATCTAGACTTTAGTGCTACGAATAAATAACTATTTATTCGTAACTTTAGTGTTTTTGTACACCTATCTACTTTAGTAATTTTCATCCATGCACTACGCATTTTCTCTAAAGATCTGAATATTATAGTACAAAGATGATAGATGTTACAGGATATTGAAAGTGAACTAAATATTGGAGATGACATTTATCATGGCAATTATCAAATTATAATTATTACATTGACTACAATTAAAAATGATTTAGAAATCATAACTTTCATAATATTGCCAAGGCTTAGTTTTGTCAACCAATTGCATTATTGTTTTTGTCGTAATTTTATAATTTAGATTTCGAATCGAATATTTTATTAGTTCCAGAGACGGCCATAAATTATTAAGAAAAAGCTTGCCTAATTACTTAATTACTCATCTCATGTAGGTTAAATAATTTCATTGGCGTATATTAAAAATTGTTCTTATTACTTACTAAGTTCACTGAAAAAATCCCTACCTATTAATATAATAAAATATGCGAAAGTATGTTTGTCCTTCAAATACACAGTAAAGGATGAAGGTGATTTTTTGCATCTAGGTCGAGTTTCTGAATGACATAGGCTAGTTTTTAACCCGGAAAAATAAATATAAAACTAGGTACATAAATCTAAAGTAGCTGGTTATAAGCTAAAACGAAATTACATCATTAAAAGAAAATTTGCAAAGAAATAAGAATATGGAGTAAGTTTTCAATATGACAATTGCTTGTAGAGTCATTTTTTCTCATACTGTAACCAAAATGTAAATGTACACAGGTTACATATTGTAACACAATTAACAACAAAGTAGATAACCATTAATGGCAACCGTCGAAGCTGAGCTCACTTTTTAAATTAACGAAACAAATACCTACGGTTTCATTTAAATTCAATTTTATAGCACATTTATAAGGCTTTAGTTATTTTTATAGTGTACTTTGGTTTTTATTTATTCACATGCTAAAAGTCACTTTAAATATCAAACGGCTTGTGGGCTTTTGTTGTATAATTCCTACTTTTTGTGCTACACCTGAAAATTCCGATAGCTTTTTATCTATCTTATATACTATCTATCTAGAGGATTCTTGGACGGGGTAGTATTTTTTTAGGAGAAATAGTCACTAGTCGCGGCCGAAGCTCAATAAACATGACAATGAGATTCAAAAAACTTACTTCTAGTTTATCTTTATATAAAACGAAGTGGTGGGTATCAGCTAGTCTTAGTAGTGCTGATGCCCGCCACTTCGTCCGCGTGGATTGAGGTTTTTTACTTCTCGCGGGAACTCTCTTATTTTCCAGGATAAAAAGCTATGTGTTATTCCTGACTATAATCTATCTCTGTACCAAACAGCCAAATCGTTTCAGTCGCTGCGGCGTGATTGACTAACAAAATTCTATCCATCCATCCATCCATACATTACTTTAGCATTTATAATATTAGTAGGATTAATAGGATACTCATTATTTCCTATGCGATAATTATATATTTAAGGGTACCTATTCAAGTACCAAAAAATACCTAATGCAGCATATACCTACAATCTACATATATACCTCTGTGCCATATCTTTTAGCTGATATTCATCGCGACATTTGTTTCATAAAGCAATTCTTGTTATGACATTAATTACAAATTTTACATGACACCTTACAATGAAACACATGTAACAACCAAATATAGGAAGTGGTTAAAGCAAAATTGAATGATTAAAAAAACGATTGTCACGTGCAAACGGTCCGCATTAACATACCGTGTTTTTTCGTCCCAGATTCGTGACACATCGTGTGTGTGCCTCGTGGTAAATAATAAATCTTTCTAATAAATAAAACAAGGGAACGTGAGCGAGATAAAGGGCACATGAGCGTTCGGTGCACCCTAAACGTCATTGTGAGTCGCCGACGGATCGTTAAACGAATGTGAAATAATTTTGTACAGCTCACAGACTTGAAGGGGGTAATAAAGGTAGAGATTTTCTATCAGCGTAGAGCTCTTTAGATTTTTGATTGATAACTTCTTTGCGCTTCACGATTTGTAGGCTTATAAGAATGATTGAACACACTCACAAGATATTTTATTTGCCTTGGTACTATACTAGACGATGCCCACGACTTCGTCCGCGTGGAAGATTGTTTAACTCCCGGAGGAAATCTTTAATTTTCCGGGATAAAATGTGGCCTATGTGTTAATCCTGGGTATGAGCTATCTCTATTGAGAGTGATTATAGTGTATTGAACTATACTATATTTTATAAGAGTTCAAATCAATTTCTTTTTACACACAATTTTATAGTAATTGAGCAAAGTTTTAAATTTTGTAAATTACAAATGTTATTTTGTTTGGTTTGTCCTTAAATAATGCTAACGGAACTTTAGAAAGTTCTTATTTTCTTTATTAAGTTAAACAGATTTTAGAGATCAACATAGGATACTTTTTATGGCAGGAAAACTGGGGTTACGCAGGATTTTTTGCAAATTTAATTCCATGCGGACAAGGTCGTGGGCAAAAGCTAGTTAAGAATTTTTTCAGTCTCAGTTTAGGTTTGGTAAAAAATAGTTCGTTACGCCAAAATTCAATGAGTGATAACGAACCGGATACGTCACGAGACTAGTTCACGATTGTTTAAGGCCCAGACTACACGACACCGACTCTCCTTTTGTCTCCGGCTTGCTTGCGTAGAACTGTTAGTTTACTAAGACATACATAGTTCCTTATCTTTGGGGTTTTAACTTTAGAAAATATTTGATATTATATGTCAAAAGATTTCAAAAATGATATGGATGAAATTGAGTCCAGCTGCGAAATCTTTTTCAGTAAATAAATGAAGAAGTGAGGGGCTCAAATAGTTACTTGCACCTGTACATTGTGGATGAACTTAAAAGGATTTCCATCTCTGACAATTAAAATTAATCGACCCTATTGAACCCAGATAAGCATAAACATAAAGCAGTGTGGACACACATTTATTTCCTTTTCCGAATTTTCTTTCGAGTTCACAGTTAGGTATATCCAAATTGATCTTCAAGCAAAACCGTTGCGAATTGTCTATAATAGCCGTATCTTTTAGCTACTCCGAGCCTAAGCTTAAAGATCGGATATTCTTAATAAAGTATCTACTTAAATATTATTTTAAATCCGGCTTCTTCTGCATATCCTTGACACTATGCTTCATACACAGAGCAATAACTCTCTTTACTAAAAATGTCAATACATTTTCCATGGAATTAATTCATTTTTTTCTTACCAATGTTCCTGACAGTTTTGAAAAGGGCAACCACAACATTTCTTCCCGTTTCTGGTTTATTGGACGATTCGAAACCTGTTTGCATTTCATATATAAGTGAATGCTGAATGATTATTTTCTAGGCAATATTAAGTATATGATCACAACTATTAAATTAAATTTTCGCGTATTTTACTTGCCTCGGAAATAGTTCTTTGGCAAACGGCATTGAGGCTAGACCTCTGTGGTTTTTTCAATGTCTGTCAGTCAACATTAATGTACGATGACAACATTAAATAGGTTTTATGCGTAGACAGAGAAGAGAGAAATCTGTATTTATAAAAAGACGACTGACTAACTGACTGACCGATCTATCAACGCACAGCCTAAACCACAAGTTAGATACTTGAAATTTTGACAGTAGGTTTCTTTTATGACTAACAAGGAATACTAAGGAAGAAATTTTGAAGTTCGGCCCAACAGGGGTTACCCCAATAGGCGGTAAAAGTTTGAATGAAAGTCGATCATTTATCATGAAACTCGGTATTTATATTTCAAATTAGATATTTCATATTTCTAATTTGAAAAATTTACTTGGCATTTTGGCTTTTGATTATAAAGAAGTACGTATTTCACAGTTTTTAAAACTTCTAAACCCAATAGGGGTAAAATAGGAGATGAAACATTGTATGTAAGTAAGTCCTTCAATTTTTAAAGTTATGTACCTATATATAAAACTGGGATTAAACTAAGTTAATTATATTTAATTTGCTGTGCTAATGGTATTTATTGACAGCAGCAGCAGTGAACCGAGACGATCAAAAGGTGGGTGGCCTGACAGTAGCGGTACTGAATTAGGTGATCATTTTCCTGTTCAGACGACACGTGAAGCCTTCATTGCACAATACCCGTTAGAAAACTAAATATTTCACAAATGTTCAAAGATATTAGAGGTTTCAAAAGATTATTTTGATTTAGATTAATAGTGATATTAGCTGATACCCAAAAACTCGACTACGTATAATTAAGTTTTAAATAAAAATCAACTAAAGTGGCGCAAATATTTTTACCGCAACAAAATTGTATTTTTGACAACTCCTCATGAAAAAAGTCCCCAAAGAACGAGTTTAATTAATTCTTACACACAAAAAAAGGTCTTAAATAAAGTCTTAACCTCAAATGTTTAAAATGAATATCAACTTCTTATTACAGCTACGACTATGCTACGGCGAATCAATGTGGTAGAGTTTATAAAGACACTAGTTGATGCGCCCGATTTCGTTTGCGTCGATTGAGGTTTTTTTGAAATCCCGCGGGAACTCTCTTATTTTTCGAGACCAAAGGAATGTATTAGTCCTGACTATAATCTATCTCTGTGCCAAGTTTCAGCCAAATCGGTTCAATGTTGCGGCGTGATTGAGTAACAAACATCCATCCATACATCCAAACATTCGCAGGTATAATATTAATAGGATCTAATCGTAACAAACGATCGTGATTATTACGAGTATAATGGTGATAAGAGGTCAAAAAATTGGCGATGATTTAAAAATCGTTTGTTGCGTGTCCGGTTTACTTAATTTGACTTTATTAAACTTCAATACAAATGTACCGTATTCAGGGATTCCCAGTCTTCCCGACAATTGCAAGTCATAGTTGCAAGTGAAAGGCAATAAAAAATATATATAGGAGACTCAGTTAAGTGATCAACAATGTCACAGACATCTAATAAAAAATACGACTGATTTACTTTATTTTTGTAATAGCCGGACGAGTAAAGAAGTTTCATTCTGTTATAGTGCTTACTTGTAGGGTTAAAATTTCGGTAGACTTATCATAAAAAACTGCCTACATACTATTTCCACGCGGATTAAGGAATTTTAATTCCCACAGGAATTCTTCAATTCTCTAGGATAAAATATAGTCTATGTGCTATTCTGATGTTTAATTTATTATTACATTGTAAAGTTTCATCAAAATCCGTCTAGAGGTTTTTGGTGAAAGAGTAATAAATATCCATCCATTAATCCTCACAAACTTTCGCATTTATAATAATAGTAGGGTTTTAAATTTATAAGGAATCTATCCATTTTAGCATTCCATTTATGACGTACTTTTTAAGCAACGTAAAGCCCAGTGTCTACCTCAAAAGGTTAATGAGCAGGAAATAGCTCAGCGGAACGGGCACTTTGCAGAGAAAATAGATCCGTCCATACACCCACCACCAACAAAGACTTTTGAAAGTAGCCTACGCCACTTTTTTTGAAGGTCGAGCGAGCCCATTTTCACTTTTTTTGAACTCTTTTTGCTCGCTCAGGCCTTTCCGCTAGACTCTGTTGGTGGAAGTTTTACTACTCGCTCCTTAGCGAGCTCCGTACGGACTAGCTCCGGGGAAACCCTTAAAAGTAAGGCTTAAAAGTATATTTATTTCAACTTTATGTAAAAGCAATGTTACACGGCGTCTTGCGCTTCAGTAAAAACAAGACGTAAACTCTGAGGTCATCTACAAGTGCATCAAGTGACCACTGTTTTTTTTATATGAATAGCGAGCAAATATGCAGGCGGGTCACCTGATGTTAAGTGATTACCGCCGCCCATGAAGACTAATTGTAGTACCAGAGGCACCACCAATGCGTTGCCGGCTTTTCAGGAATTTGTTGGTTCGCCCCTTGAATAACCCCACGTTGAAAGTACCTATACATATTTGTGATAGGTATACCTCGGATTTTTTTGCGTAGAAATCACATCAGCCCTGTGAACATATTAGTAAAGAAACCGACTTCTTTACTTGCAACGATGCCGCAATTTGTCGCGGTGTGGTGTGGAATATTATCTACGCATATTTTTTTTATGTATGACGCATCCATCGCTCTCATATACCAAATCCAGTTTATATTCTGTTCCAATTTACACCTCTAGTATTTATTCATAAACCAAAACTGAACTTGTATAGTCCTTGTGCAGAATCAGATTGCATAATCCTTTAAAAAAAAACTACCAATTAAGCTTTAAATCCTATGATACTTACGCACTATTTAAGAACGGCAAACACACTCGTGATTCACATCACACTTGACCCGCGCAAAACCACACGTCTGCCGTGACCGAGTAGACAAACACACACACAAAAAGACACGAACAACACTCGTTGTTTGACATTATCTGTGTGCTTTACGAGCCCACTGAGCAAATACAAGAAACCCACAATATGGCTTAAGTAATATGAGTAATAAGTAGTATAAGTAGTTATTTGTAACTTTTTTGGAGTCTGCGAGAATGGTCTAGATAATAACTGCAGAGGTGTACCCGTTACAGGAAAACGGACGCCTAAAACGGTGACGCGAATTATTATGTCTACTTGGAGAGTATAATATATCAAAGATTTTAGACTTGGTTGTCTTTTTCATTCTACCAATAAGTGGTTCAGTATACTAATTTGAAATAAAAGTTGAGCCTATAAACTGTTTAACTTATCAGGTAAAACCAGTGGTCATTTTTTTAAGTATATTAGCCAAGCTGAGATTGGTTAATATCCTCCTATCCTATCCTTTCCAAATAAGCGGAAAGCTTATACTAGGAGTGGGTACGACAATAGTGCATCGGGTGGGATTCAAACCTGCGATCTTTCAGTTTTCAGTCCGTATCTTTATGCGGACTGAAAACTGAAAAGATGGCGTGCGTCGGTGATGGCTTGAAACTTTTTTCAAGCCATCACCAACGCACTTCTGAGCAGAGGTCAGACTTCAGAGCCTTTGAGAATATTATGAACTCTCAGGCATGCAGGTTTCTTCATGATAGTTTCGCTTATGTTCTTGTAAGTTGTTGAATATGTTACCTACCAACTTTTCGCCAGACGCCATCTAAACAAATATAAAACTAAAAAGATGCCATGTCGGAGACAGCGGTAACATTACTCATAAATGTGGCAGCATTACAAGCATTTAACTCATAATTATCTACTCGTATCTCAGACTCTCACTTCATTTAGTTTTACTTTACAATAATTGCAGACACCGAGGTTCTTGTCCTAACAATTAAACAAATACCGCCCGGGTCACTGCCTTCGTGTATTTCTTTTGCCGAATGAAATTCCCTCTCTAACTCACCGTCTATTAGCTTTTCCTGCTATTGAGCTTGCTACATTGAAATAATTCAATTTTATTGAATTATCTCGGAAAATTCAATAATGAAAGAAATATTTAAAATACGTATTTCTTTTAAAAATGGAAACCCCAACAAAACAGTAGTCATCATAATTCTGCTAAAACATATTTCTGGTAAAATATACGTAGGCTAGATATTTTGATTACCTATATGGAATATGAAAAAAAATATTTTTGTTTTCCTTATAATGTTGTTCGGCATACATCCGAACTTTCATCTAAAAATTATGTGAAGTTGAGATCAGTTTGATTTAAAGCATCAGGAATCTGGCCATTACTGTGCCATGTACAAAGCAGACCTGAGCACATAAGAAGCAGCTAAGCCTTAGCTAAGCCCATCAGCGCATCGCGAATTGTGTTCGCGCATGCTCCGTTCGTGCACGGCTCGCTAAATGTAGACGCAGACTAATAACTCACAGATGAATTAATGCAAGAGACAAAACACAAAGGTCATGCACGGTCTCTAAACGATACGTCCTTGTTGGTGAGCGAAGTATAAAGTCGTAAGCAACACGCGGTCACCAATAACATAAGGCGTTATCCGCAGAACTTTGTTACTAAAATCTATTACCGGAAGTACGACGCATACCTTTAATCAGGTGTCGCCAAGCAATGATTTTGTTGGTCATAAATAATATAATTTTTTTTTACACCATTTTTGACAGTTCACTAAATATATAGTTTAATTTCTTCAAAGCCATCTGAAATAGTTCTTAGCTATATTATATCATTCTTTTATGGTTTCCTTTTGAAGTCAGTAGTATAATCTTCTTCTGTCGTCTCTTCTAGAAGGTTAACAATATTCAGTCTGGATACGGCTGCTGTGAAAATTGCCGTATTGGCATTAGTTTTCTGAACCACTTAATCCTTCTGCGACCATCTTCTAACTTTCTCTTTCACTTTCCGTTTTCCCTTTGAAAGAGTTCACATAAATTTTTCCAATCTAATTTTTCAGTTTATGGTGTTCTAATGTGGCAATTATTTCCATGCCATGGTGAAGTACAGTAACCGCCACTACTATAGCTGAAATCAATCCTGACTGGATCTTCATCTTTTCTTCTCTTTCATTCTGAAGTGCATCGATGCATTCATACGCGTTAACGAAATGACTAACGCCTTTATGTATTGAAATAAATATCTTGACATTTCGCTATTGCATAATACTTGTGCATTATTCTGTCTCATTGTAAAAGTACTACACTGTGAAACTCCCTTTGGAGCTTATCTATCTGGATTAAAACTTCTGGAAATAGTCCTTCTTTTTGTTCGTAACTCTTGGCAGAGCGGTCGTGGTCAACACCAAGTCTTTAGCGGAAGATGTGATTCGTTTCATGAATATTCGCCACTTCACTCTGCTGGCCGACACTATAGTCCTTACTATACTTAAAAACTGAGAAACTGTGAAGTGCCATATTATAGTATTTTGTGTTCATATCTGCCTGTGATATCTAAAACAACATTAACAATGAACATAATAATATCCATTCAGACCCATACAGGTATTCATGTATCGTGGGGCCCAATTCACCACCGTCAACAATAATTTATAGTGGTCGCTCGGATGGCATGACAATCAAATTACCAACAAAACAATTACAAACAAACAATTAAAAATACAAACAAATTACAAACATAATATTACACAGCTTACTGATAAAAGTTTAGAAAATCAAAGGTTGCACTGCAAATAATGCCTAATTCAAATGAAGATGCTCTTATTTTAATATCTTAATAGTAATATGTATATTTTTCAAAAAACTGTGTATTTACATGGAAATAAACCTATAAAAATAAAGTATTTCCCCCAGTTGGCGGCTCCTGCCGATGACGCATTCGTTCCGGCCGATTGTTATCAACAATTAAAGCAATCACCAGTAAGGACTAAGCACCTCTCTATCTCACATTTAAATTGCAGGTACTGTGCAAATATTAATTTATCTTTGAACAGGATATCAAATTCTTGTACGTTATGCACTTTTCATCAAAATGGTACTATTTTAGTGCTTATCATGCAGTAAAAATCAATAGGTATTACCTCATATATAACATCCTACGCAAAAAAAAACATGAATATCAGTATATGTTTCATGAAAGTCCGTAACTGAAATAGTTACCGGCATGCCGAGGCTGGTTTCAAAATACACATGATATCTCGACTTTTACCTATATCTCATGAACTTTTAATTAGCGTCCACCTATGATATTGTATATGTATAAAAAGAGGTGGATAGGTTACAAGCGTGCGGTAAATGAAGCGGGTAATGGCAGATATTTGTCGTAGGTAATTTGTCATATCATTTGACACTGAAGTACTCTATTATACTCTTCGTCGTTCGGCACAATTTTTTCGCTTGTTTTGTGAGTATATAACTCGCGACAACATCAAAAATGGCCAATATCAATACATTTACAATTTATTAACATGCACAATTTTACTAGGTCAAACGGATACACTTGCATTCTCTGAGACCGATGGAACCTTTCTCACGGCACGTCGCGACCTGAAGTCCTATGATTCACTCAGCAAAAAAGTAATTTTACTCTCGATATACGCATATGATTGTGGTCCTGCTAATTTGTTCCGCTCTTAGCATCGCACTTTAGTGACTCATTTCAAAATATGTCGTTCGAGATGAATAAAGTTAGAAATAATAAAGACATAGACCTCGATAACCCTGTACATAGATATAGAGATAGATAGAAAATTCTGTCATACGGGCTATATTTTTCCGTTCGTCCGAATAGCCATAACATAAAGACAGACTTATTAAAAGCAGGTCTGATTTAGTAGTATACTTACCGGTCGAGTTAAGGTTTTTTTTAAATCATTGCACGCTCTAGTGACATAACATGTTTATGATTGAATGTAATTATTTTATTAACACATTAACGAACAGTTTTACGAAAGATTCAAAAACTTGACTGACAGGAACTGTCGATTATGAATCACTAGCTGATACCCGCGACTTCGTCCGCGTGGATTAAGGTTTTTTATTCCCGCGGGTACACTCTTATTTCCCGGGATAAAGAGTAGCCTATGTCCTATTCCAGACCATACTCTATCTCTGTGCCAAATTTAAGCCAAATCGGTTCAGTCGTTGCGACGTGATTGAGTAACAAACATCCAAACATCCAAACATCCACACTTTCACATTTATAATATTAGTAGGATTATTAACAACTTATTGGTGTGCAGCAATTATTTATGCTTTTCCCACGGAAAAAATTTGAGAGATCGGGATTAAAATTAGTAGTAGTAGTAGCAGCTTCTGTCCGCGACTTTGTCTGCGTGGACTTCAGAATTGGGTCTAAAGCTTCGTTCGTTAACAATTTTTAATCTTACCACGGGAACTATTTGAGATCGGTACAGAAAGCAGATGTCCTTTTCCATAGCATAGGTGACATGCATACAAAATTTCAAAATTGTCTGCCCGCGGCTTAGCTCTTAAACAATTTTCAATTTTCCCTCGGGAACTACTTAAGGAATCGGGATAAAAGGTAGCCTATGTTCTTTTCCATGTCAAAGGCTACATGCATACCTAGTTTCAAAGCTGTCTGCCTGCGGCTTAGCTCGTAAATAATTTTCAATTTTCCCCCGGGAACTTCTAAAGGAATCGGGATAAAACTTAGCTCATATTCTTTTCCATGTCAAAGGCTACATGCATACCAAATTTCAAAGCAGTCTGCCTGCGGCTTAGCACGTAAACAATTTTCAATTTTCCCTCGGGAACTACTTAAGGAATCGGGATAAAAGGTAGCCTATGTTCTTTTCCATGTCAAAGGCTACATGCATGCCAAATTTCATCCAAATCCGTTCAGCCGTTTTTGCGTGATTGAGTAACAAACATCCAAACATCCAAACATCCAAACATCCAAACATCCAAACATCCACACTTTCACATTTATAATATTAGTAGGATTTCTGGAGGTCCAAGTAAAGACTACATCGTTGAATTCCAGGATACAACTCCTCAATCCTGATGCTGTAGGAGGTTTGCCCACCTAAACTGTGGGGATTTAGGAACTGTCGATTGTTAATTGAAGAAGCGGACGAAGTTGCGGGAATCCGTTAGTATCTACTATAAATTCATAAGTTGCTTCCTCATCAAATGTCAATCTGCCTGCCTTCTAAGCACTTGTATAAAATTCACAGTTATATTGCACTTCAATAGACTTCAATAAATTAAAAATCCTACCAATAAATAACAATAATAATAAATCGGAAGTGCCTTAGCTGAAGAGGTAATTAAATGTTAAAATGAATATGGTAGAGTTGTTACATCATTCGTAATCTCGCACGTCGACGCTTCATTGAGGATTCCCGTCACGTTATGGCGCTTGCCTGCGTCTTCCGATTGAGAGCTTTCTTCCATACGTGTTCATATATAAATACTACAGGCAACTTGCTATTGTTCAAGTGTTAATGAATTATTGTGAATCCTTAACCTTTTCCTGATCCTATTATTATCTATATTTTTTTTATTCGATACCAAGATAGACCTTGACTGCGATCTCACCTGATGGTAAGTGACGATGCAATCTAAAATGGTAGCGGGCTAACTTGGAAGGGATATGGCAGTGTACATTCAACCCATACCTCTAGTCGGTTTCTACACGCCATCATGCCGGAACGCTAAATCGCTTGGCGACACGTCTTTGACGGTAGGGTGGTAACTAGCCACGGCCGCCTCCCACCACGATGCGAATATCATCTACTTGTAAATAAAAAGATATAGAAATGTCCGCGATGTACGTAAATTGCACGTACTCATTGAAAAAATAAAGAAAAGGTAAATCACAGGATTAAAGTAGGTCAGTAGGTAGAGGATGAAGGCATCGTCATCTTAACATGAGACTACATATAGAAATAGATAAAAGATAATGAAAGTATCGTGACAATATGCGCTTGGTCCGTGTAACACGTGTACTGGCTACATCCGGTAATACAGTTCAATGAAATCCAGGCTAATTAAATTTCATTCGCACTAATGAGACATGAACGGAGGCTCGTTTTCGTGTCCCGGAATTCGATTGATACTCCCAGCAAAAAAGCATTATTTCTTCGAAACGTATTGCTCATATTGAATGGGGAAATTTTTATTCTTTTTTACTAAACACTGACGTTTAATTTCTATTATGAACTTTCGATACACCTACCTGTCGCACACTAGCGTACCGTCCGTACCTACTCTCGCGGTTGGGAATTAAATTGAATACAAAGCCTTATTTTTTGATATTCAAGCCCCCAGCATGACAATCATTAGTTTTAATAAGAGTGATTAAAGAAAATTTAGATCGAAAAATATGAGTTTTAAAAGATAAGATAAGATTTACAATGTATTGCTGTGGACTTCTTAAAAATTATTGCTACTCGGTGTCGATCACAATTAGTTTTAAATGACCGATACCGACTTGCTGTTGGCTAAATTGCAGTGTTGCAGCAAGAATGCGAAAAATTGAACGAATAACGTAAATTTATGCAACTTTTCCGCAATCGACTTACTGATACATTCGGAACTGCTACCAAGAACACAACGTGACATTTGGATCACAATCTTAACATTATTACATTTTTTGTAATAGACACACATACCGATACTTTGATAGTTAAGTATAATGTTTTGAAATTATTTGAGCAGCTAACACTTAAGCGCCAATAAAATCAGGTCAGAAACCACAAATATAATCTTTATAATGTTACTGTTACTTTTCATTTACCGCAGTTTAACTCGAGTTTAATTCTTTTAAATATTTTATTAGCGAATTAATAGTGAATCCTTCTGATATTTTTGCTAAAAAAAAGCTCCTTAGGGATAAAATCACACCTGTTTTGTTATTTAAAGCAAATAGTTACCTTGTATAAGATGCCGTTTAACTATCTTTCCGATGCGTAGGTACCTAAGCATTTTCATATTAATTAATATTAGGTATTATTCAGTGTATTAAATAGCCATTTTCAATATAGTTAATAAATGCGAATCGAATCTGAAAGATTCTGATTAAACCCTATTTTCCTAAAATAATAATTAATTTCTAATATTCTTGTGATCATATGTCAGCCTCAGTCAGTCAACCTCAATAAAAATTAGCAAAGAAGTACATAGTAGATAATTCGTTCTACTACAGATCATTGTGATAGAACTTCTATCCGGGTCAAATTAAACGCCACTCAGTCAAACCCACTCTCTTGAAATGAGGATATCGTACGCAAGAAGCGCAAATATTAAAAAACTATTTCAAGGCCATCACGAAAAATTGAATTAGGTGATTCATACAACTAGGTTTCACGTCTGCTTAAAAAAAATTATACCTATGAGAAATTTCAACACTAAATAATAGTAATAATGTACCTCAATGAACCCTTGTTCAGGTCATAATCAACCACGCTGGATTATGACCTTTTCGTTTTTTATCATGGGTATCTAAAACAAAAACTGAATATATAACAGATTCCAAGGTGAAATTACTAACAGTGTACTATTTTCCTAAGAGGAATCCTCAAGCCGCAATTTAGTTACAAAGATTGATCACAAATATGGCTATATCTATATATATATATATGTGTATGATTTCGTTATACCTATCAAGACCTCAATACATTTATTCGACGAGTTGAAGTACCTACGTCATACGCGTGCAGATTTATACAAAAAAAGTTTAACTACCAGTGCGGTAATGAGAGCGAAATATCTACAGATGCGATGATGATTATGAATCATGATTCATGGGGAGCTACGCGTGTGAATCATCGTGCAAATATTCACCTGTGTTCTTGGTGATTTTCTTCAAACGCTCAGTTTTCGCATTGAGCGCTATACAAATATAATAAATGAACACCTTGTACACAAAATAACTGTTCGTGATTCACTGTAGGTACGTACAATTTCATTAACATTAGGTATACCTACGTAATGATTATTTGATTAATGAGTAAAATTACTATTATGCAATATTTAAATTAATTTATTAAATAAATACAATCTATAATGAAAAATTAATGTAATTTGTTTATAATTAATTTATGCATACAACATTATATATTTTCAAGGGCAGGAAAGAACCTTAACCTATAGCTATTATTATATAAAATGCTTATTAAAATTAGGTATATCCTTCCTTATTATACACTAACTACATATGTACTTGACGTGATTGAGATTTTTGCTGTAATTTATGAAGATCTATTCAGGCGTTTGAAAATCATCAGCTCATTTCCTACTTGATTTAAGGATCTTACAAACTTTCACAGTTGCGATTGATTGATGGTGTACTGTTGCTTTTAATTATTTCCAAGACATGCTAACATTGAGCTGATGTTGAAGCATTAAGTAGTCTGCGGGATTCCCGATAATAGAGTCTTTCTTAATTATGGGGACCGTTTTTTGGGATTATAAACTCGACAAAATACTTGAGATATGAAGCGTAAAAGATAAGATAAATAATATATTAGCAAACCCAAATTTGGCTTCCATTCAACATGATACCTTTATCAGACAACAGCTCGTAAAAGATATGTTTTGTCCGAAATCACTTGTTTAAAGATAAGAGGTCTAAAAAGGTGTGAGGTCGTTTTTTCTACAGGAGCAAGAATTACTTTTTTAAGTAGGAGATTAGTGGCCATTTCTTTAAACAAATATATTGTTCTCCTAAGCCTCGATAGCATTTTTTTTTGTTCCAAAGTGACAGAACCGGGGTCGTCAAGAGCCGGCCGTAGATAAATAAATTCCAAAGGACGAAAGTTTCCCATAGTCCGAGTTTGTTTTGACCGCGTTAATTGTTCCGTAATCTGTGATCGTGTGAATGTGTTTTATGACACCATCTTGTTTCTCTTTCGCTTGTATTTATATATAGTTTGCGGGACAAATTACCCATTGGTTGTTTTGTTAGGCTGCCGCGTCCCATTTCTGCTTTTCATCTATTTTGTTTGCCCCCGCTTGACACGGTGGTCCAATTATCAAGATATTTTAGTGATTATTTGTTGATCTTTTTGTGGAGGACTGATCTAAAGATATAAGGGATTATTTATTTAATTGTTGTTTTATTTTACCAATAACTTTTAAAACATAATTATCACACATTGCGAAAAGAGCGGCGGGATTTGAAGCTACGTCCTTCCAGGTGTCACGTCCTAACGTGTTCACCGCTACACCACGACTCACAATCCGTGAATGCCGTTTTTGATATTCTTATGTATTTTGAAAAACACAAATAAAAATATTAAATGTTGTTTTATTTTGATTTGGAACCACATCATTCAAGAATTTCATTTTAAGTCTTAAATAAACAAAAAGTGAAATTAATATCACAAAAAACACCTAATGCTTGACTAATTTGGGAGCATTCGTGTAATGATCCAAATAATTCCGAAAGTGAACGCCGCGCCGCCGGAAGGTAAACTGATATTATAACTATGTTCTTATTGTGAAGCATAATATTGGTCGACAATTTAATGATGTTTCTATGCGGCTGGTATCAAATTACGGTTTTGTTGCTTAAAATATAGATATAAATTGTAGATTAAGGCCTAAACCATCTGCAAAAACTCTAACTTTGATTTAGGACAGGAAATACGTATATAAAACTGTTGCAATTTTTTTTTTATTCGATGACAAGATAGCCCTTGATTGCGATCTCACCTCATGGTAAGTGACGATGCAGTCTAAGATGGTAGCGGGCTAACTTGGAAGGGGTATAGCAGTGTAAATTCAACCCATACCCCTAATCGGTTTCTACACGCCATCGTGCCGGAACGCCAAATCGCTTGGCGGCACGTCTTTGACGGTAGGGTGGTAACTAGCCACGGCCAAAGCCTCCCACCAGACAAATTATAAATATAATTATAAATATAATTTGTCTGGTGGGAGGCTTAAACATATTTTATGAAAATGGTAGGCAAAGTCGCGAGCAAAAGCTATTTTCTTATATGTATTTGATAAGATTTTTTTTTATTAGCTTGATAACGGAACCTTTACTGTGCCTGTTCTGACTCGCACTTGAACCGATATTACTAATAGAACTTGCCTCTAGAGTTTCTCTATTCTATATAAATACCTACTGAAAGCAACCTGTGCGAAGCTCAGGGCGTGTCGTTATTACAAATAAATAAAAAAATATATATTTACACTTAAATAACTTATATAAGTACGTAGTACCTACTTTTATTTATTCAGTAGGTACTTATATGGTGAAAAGGTAGCAGTTGCATATTAATTAGCTGTTACTTCTTCACAGTACATGCCTAAGTACGATTTTATTTTTGCCACTCCCGTTTAAGATTTTAATGTGCTTTTAATGACCATTAAAACTATATTAAGAGTTCTCAATGAGCTTTTCTGAAAACAACTAATTATAGATCAAATTATCTTGAACGTTGTTAATATGTTACTTTTGCATATAAAATACGTTGTATAGGGTTGGCAGCCCTGTTTATCATAAAAGTCTAAGTAAATAATAATTAAGTAGCTCACTACACAAGTAAACAATAATTATGTAACTCAGCACTTAATATTTAGCAAAAGTAAAGTTACAAAAATTTGGTAGGCTCCTATCTCCTCACCATACCGACAAAATAGTGGTTTTGCTGTGAACATAAGATTACGAATAAACTTGTTTAATATTCTCTGCCTACAGTATGAGACAAAATATTGTCTGTCTGTATGTCTGTACCTCCGATGGGTTATACAAGAAAGGTGTAGGCTACATATTGACGGAAATATTAATAGTCCAGTCAAAAAACCTTAAAAAATGACCCAACCTCTGGAAAATTGCGAAAGTTTTGAAACTTTGCACATCGAATTATGGGTACCTAGGGATGAATATACCAAAAGTCCTCATGCGTACGAGGCGAGCTCTAGCTGCAATTAGCGGAAACAGGACCCTTTTTTTAGTTTTTTGTTAATATCTCGAGAACTTTTGGTCAGAGGTAAAAGTTTACTACTACATAATTGAAGCTTATTAAATTTGCAACAATAATGATTATATACATTTTTCTTGAATTCCTAATAATTACCGAGTTTTAGGCCACTAAAAGATAGCTTTTTCGAAAAATCACGCTAGCGGCGCGCGGTACAATATGGCATTTGTAATAATATTTGAAAATCATGGTTTATCAATTTTTTTTGGTACCAAGGGTGATTGAGAAAATAAACTTCACAGTTATGTACAAAAAAAAGACATATTGTTTATTAAACAACTAACTTTAGTCCGCTGCTTCGCTCACGTTAAGTGAAATTTTTCAAACCCCTATTTTACCCGTTGTACCCCCTTAGGGGTCGAATTTTCAAAAATCCTTCCTTAGAGGATGCCTACGGCCTAATAGCTACCTGTATGCCAAATTTCAATCTGATCGGTCCAGTGGTTTAAGCTGTGCATTGATAGCATTTTTTATTGTTACTGTATTTCATCTAAATATTTAAAACGCAAAGGTGACAGACTTACTGACTGATCTATCAACGCACAGCTTAAACCACTGGACCGATCAGGTTGAAATTTGGCATACAGGTAGCTATTAGGCCGTAGGCATCCTCTAAGGAAGGATTTTTGAAAATTCGACCCCTAAGGGGGTACAACGGGTAAAATAGGGGTTTGAAAAATTTCACTTAACGTGAGCGAAGCAGCGGACTAAAGTTGGTTGTTTAATAAACAATATGTCTTTTTTTTTGTACATAACTGTGAAGTTTATTTTCTCAATCACCCTTGGTACCAAAAAAAATTGATAAACCATGATTTTCAAATATTATTACAAATGCCATATTGTACCGCGCGCCGCTAGCGTGATTTTTCGAAAAAGCTATCTTTTAGTGGCCTAAAACTCGGTAATTATTAGGAATTCAAAAAAAATGTATATAATCATTATTGTTGCAAATTTAATAAGCTTCAATTATGTAGTAGTAAACTTTTACCTCTGACCAAAGGTTCTCGAGATATTAACAAAAAACCAAAAAAAGGGTCCTGTTTCCGCTAATTGTCGCTAGAGCTCGCCTCGTACGCATGAGGACTTTTGGTATATTCATCCCTAGGTACCCATAATTCGATGTGCAAAGTTTCAAAACTTTCGCAATTTTCCAGAGGTTAAACCTTGTTTTTGCTGGACTATAAGGGATATTTCGTAAAAAATATAGGTAGGTACTTAAACATTTGAAATTAAGGACTATAAACTAACCGCAGAGCCGATCTTCTAAATCCTACATCTGCAAAAAGTGATAGCCTAGTGGTTAGGACTGCGGTCTCGTATTCGGGGGGTCGCAGGTTCGATCCCGGGCATCTCTGACTTTTCAGAGTTATGCGAGTTTAAGCAAAACCTGCACTCCTGGAGTTCTCTATAATGTTCTCAAGGGTGTGTGAACTTGTGAAGTCTACGGGCCATCGTAATGGACTATAACCTATAACCCTTCTCTGAGAGAAGACCGTCACTCAGTAGTGAGACGTTAATGATGATGATGCTGAAATCTGCATGGGCGTAGTCACGTGCATCAAAAAGTCTTCTAAATATATAAAAGGAACAGGTGACTGACTGACTGATCTATCAACGCCTTGAAGGATATAGCTCCATGATCAACGCACAGCTCAAACCACTGGATCGATTAAACTGTTTGGCATACAAATAGGTATTTTGACATAGGCATGCGCTAAGAAAAGTTTTTAAAATTTCAATCCCTAAGGGGATAATAGGAGATACCTAACTTAAAAATCGAATTAAACTTGAGCACAGCTGCGGGCAAAAGCTAGTTTTAATAATATAAAGAACAGGCAGTCACTTGCCCTTATCTTCTCCTCAAGATCTATACAACCAAACATCCGCAGCGTCGCGCGTCGTCGCAAAACACAAAATTCCTTAACATGTCGTGTAGGTCAAATAAAAGAATTCGGCCCTTTAACAATAACATAACCATGCGCCGCCGGCGCCGGCCGGCCGAGCTTACCACAATACCAAATATTATATTAAATCGGTCAAGGGTAAATGATGTTTTACTTTGAGGGACCCGTATTTGCTTTGACACCTTTTAAAATAATATTGACCTTTCTCTTACTTTTATTGGCTTGAAGGCATCGATTCTAAACTTTTTCCTGTTTTTACTTTGCGCTTAAATTTTTAGCTCATGGATAATCATTTTTATTACTTTGAAGGTTTATAAATTCTAAATGATAGATCTACTTTTATTATTTATAGCATTTATTTACTTCAACCTATTACTAGCTTTCTACCGGATAGATACAAATCTCCTCCCGAATAAGAAGGGTTTAAGCCACCACGCTGACACATTTCGGATCAGCAGACTTCACACAACTTTGAGAGCAATAAATTATGAACAACTCTCAGGCATGCCGGTTTCTCTAGACGATTTCTTCCTTCAACGTTGAAGCAAATGACATGTACCTAATTGTTTAAAAAGCACATAACTCTGAAAAGTCGGCGTTCCTACCTGGGAACGAACTCCGGACCTCCGGAAAAGAGACTGAAGTGGTCAACCACTATCACTACATAAATATTTATAGCATAATAATTTAATTTTATACATATTTTCATGATCCATAATACGTCGATAAAGGCTTTTTTAGTTTTGATTGCATGGCGGAACCCCGTTACAGCTTTGTAAAACCTTTAACGTGTGAAATTGGGGTTGATATTGATAGAAAAAACCAATAGGTAAACCGTACTTTATTGAATTGGTAGAGCTTTTTACATCGCCGCTTTGAGCGCAGAATATTTATGTATAGTAATAGTAGGCCATTTATTCGTAGTAAAAAAAATGTTAGGTTTCAGATTTAAGTAGGTAACTACGCGAATTTAAATAATTTTTAGGAAGTTTTCCCACCTATTTTATCATCATCGTCATCTCAACCGATCTCGGACTACTGTGTATGGATCATTTTTCCAGCAGGATGATTTTAAATATTTTTAACTTACCGATTAGCACACTATCATTTAATTAATTCGCTACAAATCGCCAACAAAATGGAAATCACAAATGCGTTTGACGAACCGTTTCTGAATTAATTGGACATAATTAATAAAGCGCCTAAAACAAACTCCACCCAGCTCCCGACCGATCAACCTTGTTGAATCATTTTATTTGTTATATCCCAGCATTTACAAACAACAATACATACAACTAAATAGATATTCGCCCTATTGCTCTGAAATTAAAGTTAAAATTCTAATGCTATGACTTTCATGAACTGTAAAGGCGATGTTATCGAGGTGTGTATCTAAGGCTTTTTTGTTACAACATTCCTTACAAAATGCGAGTTGTAAAGAGCCCCCGGACGATACCACCCATTCATAAGGACAGTGGTGACCTATTGAGAATGATCATTAATAAAATGTAAGTATGGATATCCCCTTTTATTTATTTTTGTATCTAAAGACATTTTTGTTTCTTTATTGATATAATTTTTTATGCTTATCAAGTGGATTAATTGCGGTGTTATACTATTATATGAGCAGAGGCTAATTTCCAGCGGATAATACGTACAAAGTCGCTTAGCCTTTTAATTTATTACATAACTATCTTTTGCCAGCTATTTGATCCGCGTGAGTTAGGTTACTGTTTTTCTGGGGTAAAAGACTCTTCTTGCCCTCAACTATGTTATGACATATATAAAAAGTTCATCGAAATCAGTTAATCCGTACCTACTCGTGATATCATCAAAAAAGCCATACCTAGAGCTGCGTAATCTGTCAAATAAGCATGAACCAGACATGTGTCTAGCTTGCTCTAGTCAAATTGTATGCCAGAAAAGCACATTAAATATAATAAATAATTAATTTAAAAATTAATTATTATATTTATTATTTATTATTATTAATTTAAAAATTAATTATTATATTTATTATTAAAAAAAAATTATTTTTTGCAATCGTACACAAAAATGAACACCTTATAACCTCATTTTCCCAAGGGTTAAAGATGCGGACTGAAAACTGATAGGTCGCAGGTTCGAATCCCACCCGTTGCACTATTGTTGTACCTACTCCTAGTACCTACTAGCTTTCCGCTTATTTGGAGAGGATAGGAGGATATTAGTCAACTTCTTTACAAAAAAAAAATGAGCTGGTGAGATGAGAATATGTATATAGTATACATACTCTCATCTCACCAGCTCATTTCTTTGTTCTATGGTATCACATAGCTGCGTCGCAGCACACGCTGGTCTATGTCTAGATCTGCCTCGACTGCCCTGCCTGTGCTGCGCGGTCTGCGTTGGGCAGCGCAGCAACGCAGACAACGTAAGCGCGATTGCCCGACGTGTATTTTAATTTTTTTGTTATATTAAATAAAATTTAAATTATCTTTATTATCGTTGCCAATAGCTATGTAGCGTTGTTGAACCATATTCCCCTTACAATGTTAAAGAGCTACTTAAATTAGTAAATTATATTTTAGGGTCCATAAAATAAGTTGTCACAATTAATTTTGTAACATACATAAGCACAAAAGCGCTACAAAATTAGCAATTTAATTTATTTGTCGTGAACTTAAATCATTTAAATTTATGCTAATCTATATTATGATATCGTACCGGGCCCACACGGATAGCCTCTTGTAAAATCGACTTTGGGACTGAGCGTTGCCTGTTTCTTTTGTCTGGTTGGCCTTGGAGACTGAATTTACGAGCACACCTTCTGCTCTCATAATGAGCGTCAGCACCAATGTTAACACCTTGAACTCAATGAAGATGTTCAGTGAGCCCGTAGGAAAAAAGTGCGACATCATATAAGACAATGAATGGCTGGGATACGGATCACAAAACAGTTTTTTTCGATATTTGTTGCTTATTTCCTAACTGGCTTATGCCGGCGATTCGTTCGCGTGGAGATAGGTTTTTAAAATCAAGGGATCTTTTGCTTTACGAACATAAAAAGTAACCCATTTTGTTTCCAGTTTCTCAACTTCTTCTGTCTTCTTTATTAACGGATAGCGTCTACTACTGAAGATAGGTCTCTTGCATGGACTTCCACAGGCCTCGGTTTTGTGCTGCCTGAATCCAGCGGCCCCCTGCGACTCGTTTGATGTCGTCGGTCCACATAGTAGGGATCTGCCAACACTGCGCTTCCCAGTGTGGGGTCGCCACTCCAGCACCTTGGGACCCCATCGACTAATCAGCTCTTCGAACTATGTGCCTCGCCCATTTCCACTTCAGTTTCGCAACTCGCTAAGCTATGTGGGTGACTTTAGTTCCCCTACGGATCTTCTCATTTCTGATTTGATCTCGCAGGGATACTCCGAGCATATAGCGCTCTCCATATTTTTTCTCAAGTTTCTCAACTATAACCATCAAAAAATCACGACGAACCATAACTTGGTTCGGTTCGGTGGGATTAAAAGAAAAACCTACAATCACACTTTCTAATCAATTTTTATAATACATATTATAGAACGATTCAATTATGCAATAATTGCATAAAGTTGTTAGTCCTCTAGAACTAATTCTACGGCCTTTCCACTGGCAAGGTAAGCCAAAAAGTTTCATATCGATTGTGACTAGTAATTTTAAAATTATATTATTGTTTCAATGACTACTTATAGGTTTTGCTCCAAAGTATTTATTATAAAACAATCAAAATAAAACGTATGTAGTTGTTAAAAAAGTATTATTGTTATATCATTTATGTGAAAGCATAATATTTATTATTACAGCGTCCAAGCGTATAATTAGCAAATAGCCAGTTAAGTTACGGATGGCCCGACGTCTCCCTTGACACCTTTTCAATAAATTCACTGTCAAAGAAACGTTTATGATTTTTAAAAGATTTCCAACATCCGAGGGAAAGAAAAAAATAACAATTTATGGGCACTTCACCCCCGCATACAATTATTGGGCTTTGAATGCGTAACCATTCAAAGCCCAATAATTGTATATTCTTTTACAGTAGTGTGCCGTTCATTTTGTATAGCCGATGAAGGCGGGGAAAAAAAGCATTCAACCAAAATCACAGGCGCCTTTAATCACCGCTATTGAGCTCTATCGCGGGATCAAAGCGTGCGCGCCTCCAGGACGAACTCGTCCTTCAAAATGTTATGATAAGGTCTAATTTCGGATTCGACACGGTCCTGTATGGTCACCTTTTTTGCGGGCGAGCGGATGCTCGTGTCAAACGCTTTAGTATTTTGAGTTTGTTTTGAAAATTCTTTTATCTGATGCATTATTTGCTGTTTCCTTTGTTACGGTTGTTCATCTGCTTACGTCGGGGGGCGATTTGTTGGTGCTCGGGGGTTGGAGTTGGTGTCTGCGTGCAATAATTTAGATGTCAAATATAGAAGTTTTTGCGGGGGCTCGATGGTCGCATCATTTCAGGGTTATTTATGATCTTTGACAGGCTTTAGCTTGTTGTGTGAAGGAATTTGCGGCGGCTTTGATGCCGGCCACCGTGGCTCGCTGGTGGCATTTCCGCTGATGTACCTACATAGGGTTTTTTGCGACGTCATATAGCCGGCCGAGCAATGCGTGAACTTACATGTTTTCACATAATCATCAAGTTACATGGTCATTTTGTTATGATTATACCTCGTCTATCTTAATTGAGAGAGCTTGAGTTTTTCTCCAACGGTATAGGTAGGTACCATAGAGTACAGTTTGTATCTCTACGTCTTGTTATGTATTTTGTAATTCTTATGGGATTCTTCAAGAAAAACTTTAAAATTGTTCATTTCTGTTTTTAGATATTTACTATCCTATCTAATCAACTCACTAATATTATAAATGCGAAATTGTATCGGGCATCAGCTAGTGCTCATATAAAATATAATTTATTTTATAAACATACCTAAACCTACCTATCATAATATTTTCCCAGTTTAACAATAAATAATTGACTAGACCAATAGAATCACGCACAGAATTGTTACGATAGTTTCGTAGCACCAAGCTTCGAATAGATGCCTACACAGTCGCTAGAACAAAAGACATCAACGACTTCACCTATCTTTTTCTTGAGTATTTTAATTTTAATTTTTTTAATAATGCACTAATTGTCTAAATTTCTATGCGTTAAGTTTAAATCAAGTTCCCTATAAAATGTTTTCCGTCGTTACGCTAGATGGCGCTGTCTTAAGTTGTATCGCGATAGCGTTAAGGATGGTCTATATGTTTACATTGCATGTATTTTTTCTTAATAAATGCTCATACGTTCGGGGTTTATGCCTATCATTTCCCACGGCTATCCGGATCCTGAACACTAATAGTGACTTTATTTCTGTATTTTAGTACTCACTTTAGGATTATCAAATTTTAAATTAGGTACTATAATTATGTATTTCAATATTACAGAACCTGAAATTTAATTGGAGCCTAATTAAAAAGCCTGAAGATATGGCGGCTTTTCGTTACAAAAGCGAATCAATTAAACACGTACACATTGTATTTAAAAACCCAATAAGCAGCCGCAACACTTTTATTATTTCGATCAGGTCTCGCGTCAACGACACTTCAAAGCTACGAAGTTGAAAAAAAAATCACAATTACCAAAATTGCACGTTTAATTATTCAACAAGAAAGTAAGTTGATAACCGCGACAGAATTTAAAGGATTTTTCATTGATTCGTTTCTTCTGTCGGCGAAATCTGTCCGCCTCTCGGCACACCTGCTACGCGTGCGCTCACATCTGCCGCCATTTGCATTTTTTTAACCCTAAGCCGATCTTCAGTTGGTTTATTGGGTGAAATCTGCAACTGCTACACATGATCATGATGCAGATCTCTGATTCAGGTAAAAGTTGAGTTCGGAAATTGTCGGTTAATCTTGCCTCGGAGAGTCAAGTCTGTGACTAGCCTCCTGATTAGAATCAGGGGATAACTCAGTCTCTATCAAAAATGAAAGCCACTGATATATCGTCAGCTTAATTATCAAACTTCGTAACTCCAAAATTTCCGATTTTTTTATTTTGACGCCATCTAGTGTAAAATCATGATAACAGATAATAAATCATAATTACAACAAACATAAGCACAATTAATATTCAAATGTAAATAAAGCTGTTTGTCTATGTTTTTATTGTAAGTTATATTTTATAAGTTTTTTCTTTCTCCTGTAAAGTTTGACCAAATGGAGATACGAAGTTTGATAATTAGGCCGATGATATATTTTTTATCCATTGAAGGTTTACTATTAAATAGTAAATAACATCTATCTTCAAACCTTCAATGGATAAAAAATGCCTATAGTCGTTGATGGACACTGAGTTACAGAATTAGCCCCCTGTTCTCTCTCTGGTTGTTTCATAAAATTGAAATGAAATGAATACACTTTGTGGTACACCACATTACATAATAGGAACAAAAGATAAAATTAACTTAAAGTAAATTAAAGGAATGTGAGCATAAATGGCGGCAATAATAATAATAATATACACTGTATAATAATGTCTCTTGCGTAGTACTCTAGTTTCAGTTGACATTAGTTATCACAGCCGAAATTGTGTCTGGAAATCATCATCATCATCATCATAAATCATCATCATTTTGAGATAAAGAAAAGTTTAACATTGAAATTAAATGTAAGTATAAATGCAAAACATTATTAAATCAGGCATTGTGACTGTTTGGTATATCAGATTATAATTAACTATTAACTAGCTTCTGCACAATAGAAGTCATGTGCTTAATGTACGCGTTAAAAATATTTTAGCTGTCGCTCCGCATAGACTAGCAATCATAAAAAGCCAAAACAAAGCCCTCTCCCCGACGAAAGTATCAAATTACCTTGCCGATAAAACCTCTGTCCAAATATTTAGTATCATAAAGACAAATTTAAACATAATATATAGCACAATCAGAACACTCAATTTGTATTCACACGGTATAAATGTTATAAAAAAATTATGTTCTTCAATTTAACTTCTTTTGTTAGAAATTAAAAAGCCTCCGCCTCTTATACCGACCGTCACGTAGAACAGCGCTATAATCTGTCTCTTCAATAAATTATAAATAAATCTCGTAAATGTTTCGTCATTTTTTTAATGACTCAATAAAAAGTCTCAACTTGCTAACAGTTCAACTTAAAGCTGGGTGCACATTAGTTAATATTGCTTGAGCGATGCTATAATATAGAGCAGCTATATAAAGTTTAAAATTTAAAAAAAAACCACGACGTCCTGCACCGTAAAATCTGTAAATGTAGCGCTCCTGCTGGCATCATAAGGCCATCAAAACATATTTAAAAATCTACCCTGAAATGATACCTGTGAAATACTAAAATCAAATCATATTGAATCTAAAAAAATTTCAGGAAAATGATAACACAGTATAACACCAAAATCGCAGCGTATACTTGTGAAAAATGTGTGAACCTACCCAGAAGTCTTACGTAGGTACATATTGCAAAAGCCACATTAAAATCTGCCTAGTAGTTCTTTAAGAAAATTGCAACATAAACACCAATTTCTATCACCAAACACATCAAGCTTCTCTATGGCAGATATGAAATTTTCACCCCTTCGGATGTAGGTAGCTACCTACCTACACAACAGACTCATTCATCTAAAAGATCTGCCACTGAACTGCTGAGAAAACAGTGATTGCTCAGCAATTGCACCAGAAGCCAATGTGTACCCAGCCTTATCATATACCTACCTACTTATGACAAACTTTTCGACATTACTATTCATTCATATTATACTATACATAATAATAGTTTCATTTACGTACTAACTGTATTATTAAAACCTTACTGTATGAAAGGCAATAATCTAAACATTAACATATGAAAGGGAATCGCCTATAAAAATCTAAAATCGATTTCGATCGAACATAAAAAAGACATCAAATTCAATTTACGATCGCACGAAATAAGCTAGTCATAACAGAGGCAGCATCATAATCCTAACGCCACTTGTCAAAGTGGTCTTTATAATATTATGACAATAAAAAAGTATTCATTGAGACAATAGTGGAGTTAGAGCGCACAATAAATTCTGACATGGTCCATTTATCACGCGCGATAATCATCGGGAGCGGTGCGGCGCGCACACGGGGCGAATTCTTGAGGGGTTTATTCACCCAGTTACGTCAAATTTAGAACGATTTTTAATGAACTGGACTTAGGTGGTTTGGATCTTGATAAGGTTGAATTAGTTTTACACTCTGTTAACAAATGAAATTGAACATTATTGAACTGCTCTTAAGGTTGTGGGTACATCATAATTAATTGAAACGTTAACGAAATGAATCTGCGAAATGTTTAAATGGTTCCTTTTTCACATAAGATAACTTTAAATTCAGTTATACTGACATTATAGAATGTTTGGTCTGCATCTTGATTATAATAGCGATGATAGCTTAGTGATAAGACTTCGGATACTTTGCGAATGGTCTGGGTATCGAATCCCAGACTAGCCGCTTTTGGTGTTTGTGCGTTTTAAGCAACTAGGGATACATTCCTTATTTTAACGGGGAAGGAAAACATTGTGAGAAAGCGTGAGAGTTCTTCAATATGTTCTTAAATATACGATAATAATGCGCATTTGACTAGCGATTATATCCTAAACCTTAAACATAACCTTAAGGAGATTATAACTGAAGTCATTTTTAACTTTTAAAAATGAGTTTAAAAAGTTAAAAATTAGATTAACGCGGTTAGTTTAAGTTCTTATTGTAAGAAGAGACCCATATGCAATAGCGGAATGGCGATTTGTTGAGATGATGATGAAAGTCTACATGTTTGAAAAAAAAAAACGAGTTAGATACTACTTTAATTTTAACTTAGCTCTTACATAACTTAGCTCTTATTCTTATATTAGATACAGATTTTTTTATATTCATAAGACTAAGTCTTATATATACATTTATTAAGACAAAAAAAAATCATTTGTCTATTTATTAAGTATATAATATTCAAAATACATATAAGCAATCACAATTTCAAGTACTTACCTTTAGCATCATTAATTATTTATTTAAATTACAATAATACCCCCAAAATCAAATGTATCACCTCGAATCCATCCGTGTGAAACTAAAAAAGGGACTAACAAATCGGCTATAGTGTAAACCCCTGCTCAACCGACCAATCGCAAACCGCCGGCGCCTTTACCCTGCCGTCACCCTAACACCATTCAATATTAATTTTTACGCCCAATTATTCACTCATTTAATGTACGTAACATAATATACCTACTGAATATAAAATATATCGAATATAAATGTCAAAAGTACCACTAAGGATCCATATCAGCATGATATTACCATCAGGAATTTTGACGGTCTGACAGTTTTTGTATTCAAAATCTGTAATTATGTAGCGTCTAATTTATTCGTCAGATAAAGTTTACTTGTCCTTTAATAAGCCTTGAGACACAAATCTCCGCTGAAACAAAATGAATAACACATAGGCTACTTTTTATCCCGGAAAATAAGAGTGTTCCCGCGGGAATTAAAAAACTAGTTTTCTATAAATCAATCAGTCAATAAGTACCTATATCTACTGTTTTATAGGTATAGCAATGTGTAGCATGATACCTATTATCTACTGTCGTAAAAATGATTACGTTCTCGAGCATCGTCGCAGTTATAGTATATTTGTATGTACCTATGTCCCGTCTCTAGAAAGTTACAAATCCATACCTTTATTTATGGATAAGCATATTCCCTTATGTTCACTTTTATTGCTACTAAAATATGAAATTGCACATTAGTAAACCTTTCACACCCAAGCCCATATGGATACATAACTCGAGATTTAGTTTTAGCGAGCATTTTCTGTCACGAGATGCGAAGCGATATTTTTATGGAAATATATATTGCCGTTTCGTTTTATGGCTTTCGCCATTTTTGTTACCAAAAGTTTGATAAATGTGTTGTAAGTCAGGTTCTTACGTTTATATTATAAACTCGCTGATTTTTTTCGTTAGTCACTAATTTAATGCAATACTTTTGATTTCGCAGATTTATGAAACGTAATCAAACATAAGCATTTAAACACAAACGTAAACATTTAGCAATTGCCTTTTGCCCGCAACTTCATCCGCGTGCAGTTAGATTTTCAAAAATCCTGTGGAAAGTGGAAACCTTTTATTTTTTCGAAACAAAAGTAACCTATATCACTTTTCACGTCTTCCACTACAAAATGTCTATCCTTAGCTTTATTTTGGTGTGATTGAAGAACAAACCAAAAAAAATATTTTCTATTTTATATACCTACTCTTATTAATTTTGATTGATGTCAATGTTGATGGTAACTTTATATAATAAACCAAGGTGAAGAAAATTAAATTAAAAAAATTATAACAACTCGTAATTAGAAATAATCCAGATCAAATTTGTATAACGTTTTGTTGAACATTAAAAAACTAACTTTGAGCTCATTACCATTTAGCGGAACGAATTTCACAAACGAGCGACTCATTTACATTAAAGCTTTTGTTTTACGTTCACAAGACGACCTTCTTTTGGTCACCTCTAACTAATTTGGTCAGTTAATTTAACATTATCTGTGGTTATTAAAAAGTTTTTAATTTTTACCGTTATTTTTTTGCATATTAATTAACAAAGATAGACTTCGACTTCGACTAGCAATTTGTTGCCTACATAAATTATGTAAGAATCGTGACTAATAAAGCGTTCCGCTCCGGTTTAGTGAATGCAGACAGTCGCCACTAATGTCTTAATTTCGAGAAGACCTCCATCGGACACCAAACACACCGCCCTCCAAAGGAGTCCCACTGAGTGTTCCCAGGTGCTAGGCAAGTTATCACTCGCCTGCAGTTGCAGAGTGCAATAAATTAGGTAATTACGTGACAACAAAACCGTGAGAGATCGCACCGTGGGCGAGACGAGAACCCTCGAGTCGAATAGTCCCCCGCTGGTTCAGACCTCACCGAGCGGGCGAAGGCATATCGAACACTTCTGTCACATCAGACCGCCTTTGTTCCCCCAAATTTGCTATCCCTTTTCGCCGGCTGAAAAAGTACTCAAAAAAAGAGAGGAGCAATCGTCGGCGGAGCCTTTGGGTCGCGCTCATCATTTTTCACGTCTTATTCAATAACTCGCTGCGTAGTTGTCGAGATAGTGATCGAGTTTTGAAATATTTCGTTGGGAGAGCGCTACATTCCCAAGGATATGGTGTTACTTCGCGTGCGGAATGTTGGACGTATATTGTTATTATTATACACGCCACACTCGAGTTTAGGACGCTGCCTGTTGTCAGGCTAACGCTTCACATAAGTGGCATGTAACGGATATAATATTTTTCGGGACTATATTTTCATACATTCTCTAACTTAGAATTTAATAAGTTATATAAATTAGAATTACCCAATTGTTTGGGGTAAGGAATTAAAGTGTGCTGTAAGTTATACATCCTAAGTTAAGGTAATCATATTGTAATAAACATGTCATCTTCATTAGAGGCATAATATTTACTACCTAGGTATATAATAACAAAAATAAAATAATATAAAATGCCATAATAATATAATTAATATTACTATTATTAACTAACATCTTTATTTTTAATTAGAGTAATTTAAATGAATATGTTATGTACAATGATAAAATTGCTAAGGCTGATCTGGGGGCTGATTTTGTAATTCAGTGCCTCTCAACGACGATAGGCATTTTTTATCCATTGAAGGTTTGAAGAGAAATGTCATTTAATATTTCATAGTAAACCTTCAATGGACAAAAAATATATGTCAGTGGATTTCATTTTTTGATAGGCACTGATATACAGAATTAGAGGGCTGGCCTTAAATCATATTTGAAGACATAATGAGCTCCATCAAAACATAAAGCCTTTAATTGAACGTGAAAGCAAAGCGGATGCGGCAGCCTAAATGCAAGAGAGACATCAATGAATCATCTAATTGTTCATTTGCATCACCGCGCACGTTATGTGCCGCCTCGGGCGCGTCAAGGCGTTACAAGTCCAGTGTAATGTCATTTATTGGCAAAAATATACAAAGGTACAGTCGCCCTCAAATTAATCGATATCTCCTACGTAAATTGTGGTATCCCACAAAATAGGCATTTTAGGTTTTTGCACTATGTCATTTGTTTTTATCTAATTTATATGTTCGTTTAAAAAAAACATCGTTTTTTACATACTTTCAAGACGTATAAATTTGTATCGTTATTAAAACGCCGGCCAAAACCATTTTATTGACCTTCACAACAATTAACGCGTCACGTAAGCGTTTTGGTGATACAACAACCTATGTAGGAGGTATCGTAATATCATCTGTTTTTCCTCAGCTGTCTTAAAAGATAAACTTTCTACTAACTAAAAACTAAAGCTGTCTTATAAATAACTAGCTGATGCCCCGCGACTTCGCTAAGTTAGATTTTTAGAATCCCTAGTTTACCCCCTTAGGGGTTGAATTTTCAAAAATTCTTTCTTATCAGATGCTTACGTCATAATAGCTATCTATGTGCCAAATTTCAGCCCGATCTGTCCAGTGATTTGAGCTATGCGTTGATAGGTCAGTCAGTCAGTCAGTCACCTTTTTCTTTTATATTTATATATATTTAGATTAATAAAATAGGATAACTTAATGAGGCAATATCAGATACAAACTCGTGAGACGTACTAATTAAATACGTTTATTATCACAACTAAAAAAGCACAATATCACATTTGTGATATTGTGCAAATTTTTTGTTTATGTAATTTACCTGGATACGCCACTTGTTTCATTGATTTGATGCTGACTGTACATTTAAAAACCCTTTGTGTCCCAGATAAAAGAAACCCAGCACTTTGTTTGGCTGCAACAATTGTGAAAATGATTATTCGCAGTCGGCTACTTTAACGGATTAACACGTATTGTACCAAGATAGGAACATTCGCATTCGACTGTACTTTTGTATATTGTTGCAATAGAGACATTCGGAAACTGTTTAGTTAATATTTAAATAAGGTACAGTTACATCCATTGAGAGTTTAGCGCAGATGCTTATCTGTAAAACAGAGTGGTTAGTTTTGCAAACTGGAAGTTTTTGCTATACCTTATCTGGTGCGATCTTGCGTGGATTATGGCTTTGACGGCACTTTGTGGGATATTATGTGGCATGCCCCATTTATGTTATGTGTGATTTAAAATTATGTACCTACCTGCTACACCGCATTTAGTGAAGCGGCGACCCACACGAACTGTCGCGTTGGATTGCTCCAGTAGGTACGCTACCAACGTTCACAAAATGGGAGGCGATCCAGAAACAGGAGACCAACGACGAATGACGTCACACCATCCCAGCAACCACGACCACTCTGTCAAAATTTAGAAGAATCTACTATAAGTTCAGTGATAAAAAAGATTACAATATAACTCAGGAACTCTTTAACTTTATTTACAACTAGTTGTTACCCGCGCCTTCGTCCGCGTGGATTAAGGTTTTTCACTTCTTCACAATTAATTATAGACATTTCACCTTCTTCCATCTAAGCTTGGTAGGTACAGTAGAGGAATGGTGAAATAATATACAAACGAACAGGATTTCACATTTAATCTCAAACCTCATTCACACTGATGTACCGTTGTTGTCGCGCTTGGCAGGGTGGTGTGTTTCATACAGTACCTCCACAAATCCTACACGTGTACGCGCGCGTTAAGTGTGCTGAATTTTATATAAAAATCTTGACTCTGTAATATGCAACACATTGAAAATAAATGCGAACTAGTAAAAAATTAGACCGAACTTAGCGATTTTCTGTATCTGAAGATTTACCATTCAACGCGCTCTTAAATAAATAGTTTGTACAAAGATTGCTTTTTCTTAAAACATTTATTTAGAGAATCCAGCTATTTCGTTCAGTAAGTAGAGGTAAGTACCTACTTATTCCACAAACAATATAACTTAAAAGAGTCATCAATAGTAACAATAACAAAAATCATTCAACGGAGCAATTCACAAGACTTTATCAATGAACAGAGCTTCGTGGAATCGGACCTCCGCTGAAACGGAAAAATGTGAAAAAAGTTCCGAGAAATCGTCGAAACCGTGTCTGGACGCGCCAATTTGTATTGAAATTCCCATATCCGGTGGCGCCTAGGAGTTTAAAGTTTAATAACACTCCTCAACTAACGAATGGTTTATAATCTTGTGGTGAGATCAAAGAACCGCTTCAACCGCTAATTCAACCGCTGTCGGTAACGTAAGCCATAAATCCTAAACGTTTAAGCCCTTGTTGAGAATGAGAACGCCGTCGAATAAGTGTTTATTGTAATGTAGTGTTGTATTACATACTGAATTTGATATGGAACTAATTATTCAAGTCACAATATTTTTATTTTTAATGTAAACAAATATAGGTAGGTAATCCTCAATAGAGTGCCACAGTAGAATGAAAAGCCAGAAAAAAAATTCTTTAAATTCAAGTACTTTACATAAAAGTTTTGTTGAAATGAACTTTACAATAAACTAGAAATAAAAAAAATGCAACTTTTGTTTTTTTTTAATACATACTTGGAAAATAAAAACTGTTTAAAACGGCAGCAGCTACTGCCATCTAGCATCGAGTAGCAGAACGAAATCTTAATCTTAGTTTTGATCAATATTTAATTTAAGTTTAAGGCGAAAAATGTGTTTTAATATTGCTAGTAACTATTTCCGCCTTTGTTGAAGCACATAAAGTCAAGCTTAATCCACTTTTTAAGAATTTTTACATCGATAAATATCGGTTGTTGTAATATCCTTCGATAGATGGCGTTGCCAACATACATTTGAAGAAAATTGTAGAAAACTGAAAACTTTACGTTCCACTATATTTTTTCAAAAAAATAATAAAAAAAATCCTACTATTTTAGTCATGTAACGCTACTGAAAAATAATGAATTGATCTAGATCAATCTTTAATCGCTTTGTGGTTTTTAACACTTTTTATTTAAGAAAAAGCTCAGTTACAGCGATACAATAAATTTCGTCGCTACCAATGCTAATAAAAGCCATATATCAAGCTCAATTAAAAACAATGAAAGTTATTTGCGCCAACCGGATATCGAAACCGAGACCTCTGTGGTACGGATTCGCATCGCAGCTCCAAAGGGGTCGTCATATTTACATTTTAAAAAAGAAATCAAACATCGTGTTTATCTTCAATCGGCACCCTGTTACTCGTACCATGTGAAGGTTAACACCGATTCATTAAAAAAGGACGCATGTAGACCCCCAAAAGACTGAAAAAAGACGAGAGGTCCAAAAAGATTACATTTTGGTAAGCGAGCGGCGCCTAGCCGATGCTGTGGCGGCGTCTGTGAATGCGAGGCGTTTACACGTTTCGATTCACGAATGTTCAACGAGCTCCTTATTAGACGTGTTTCACTGTCGTGGAATTCGCCGCCGGAAGCGTCTGCGGGAGTATCGGAATATGGCGTCATTTAATCATTAATTAATGACGTGTTTGAAAGTATAATCATGCCTAAAGGGCTCGTAAAAATTAAATGTTAGTGGTATGGACTGAATTTATACTGCCATACCTCTTCCAAGTTAGTTAGTTAGACCTTCTTAGACTGTATCGTCACTTATCATCGCAGTCAAGGATCTTGTCATTGTTTTAAAAAATGAAGTAACGCGAACAAACATACTGTTCGAATCTGTAAAAAAACAATCGGACGACTCTCTATTATAGTGGTAAACAGTATACTCTTATGAGGTTCAAACGACGAAGCAGTTTGATAATCCATACTTTTAAGTTATCGCAGATCAGGATTGGCTTCAGTTGAAACTAGTTTTTACTCTATCGGTAAAGCTGGCTAGAATTCAATCTTTCATCTAATTCCATCTGCACTTACCACTGGGTTAGTTCGCAGGCAAACATCATACGTGAAACGTTTTTTGACATAAAAAAACTGAATATTGTTATTTTTAACAAGTAGAATGAATAAACGTATTGGTAGGTAACCGATTATTATATTCTGCCGTCCTAAAGCTAAAGTGTCGTTAACTACCAAAACCATATTTCGAAAAAGCGGCAATATATAAAAAAATGACGCTATTTGATAACATTTTTCATATTGCTATTTCAACAAAAACTAAAGCAGTTAGGAGAATACAGAACAGATTTATCGATAATGAGTTTTTTTCTAAGTAAGATAGCACAATTCAAAACAAAAAATCGTATTTGGTGAAATGTTGGTTAACAACGTTATAGCTTAAGGAGGGCAGATAGTCGTACAGTCGTAGGTTGTAAAGAATCGAAGATCTACAAACCGATATTCGTCGGACGGTGGACTTTTGTTGATCGTGCCCGCGCACCTAATTTATACGCGTTGACTCCGACACGATCGGCTATTGCGTATGCATATGGAGCATCAACGAAAATCTCGGCGCCACACATCTACAACTCACTTTTTGGTTTAATAAATAAACTAAAAAATCGTGTTAAATGTAAACTTTGAGTCTGTGAAACTGAGAAAATGGGACTTGAGAGAAAAATGAAAGTAGCATTTATAAATTGTACCTAAACTAGGTACTGCCCTGCTGTAATGCTTAAAATAAAAAAATAATAATGTCCTCTCGACCGAATCTGGTCACGTCGGCCAACCTCTCAGAGATTAGCCATCTGCGCGGGAGATATTGTGGTGCACATGTGTGTGCGCAGATACAGGTGCACTCTCTATTCCTTCACTTTATTATTCCGATGGGATGAAAATCCGACACTACCGCAGAGAGATCAGTGCTCTCCCAGGCTCGAGGGTCACCGCCAACTCCCTTACTCCGGGCTACTACTGGGAATTTCTGAGAAAAACCAAATAGCATACATCTGGGGAACCATATCGTACACCCTGTGGACGCTACAATCATTTTCCAGTCAAGAAAGTGCTGCTGTTCCTGACGGCAACGAGTATCGGCGAGGAAATCTAAATAGTGGCGAGCACAATAAATCGGCGACGATCGACGTGCTAAAGGATACCTGCATAGATGCAACTCAAGATAGAAGAAGAGGAAGAACTAAACTAAGTACATAAGTAAGAGCAGTATTGGCCTAGCGATTCGGGTAAGAAATCTTAACCACTGTTCTGCCTGTAAGTAGTAGGCCAGTAACTGGTTGTGATGATGATAATTAAGATGACGTTACAGAATCAATCTGAATCCCAGTTTATTTATTGCTTTGAAATATAAATTAAAAAATTAACTAGGTAGATAGGTACTTACTGTCAAACTCAATTAACATTCGTGTCTAAGAGCGAACATCCCACACAATCTATTGATAATTAATAATAAATAATTGATCATAGTCTATGATATATTATTATAGGCTAATTGAGTCTCTACTACGGTCAATAAGAACAATTATTATTAAAAAAAGCATAAAATTCATTAATGGTTACAAGTAAACAAAGGGATACGAATAGGTGGATGCGATAAAGAGCCAGACGTATTGAAACCTCCGTGGTATTTTAATTTGCCCATAACGTCCGCTTCGTCTAAAGCAAAGCATTTCATCAAGCCAATAAAGTCAAACGTGACCGAACATAGCGTGTTTACACGTAGTATCGCCCACTTCAAAGCGGGGACAAAATATTGTATCGTTTGGACAGATTGTATGACGAGCCTGCGGTCAGGCGGCATGCGTAAAGCTTGACGCACACGCATTTATTCCAAGCGTTTACTATGCGACTAAACCCTTGTACTATTACGTTGTACCCTTATTGTACCTCAACATTTTATAATAGGTAATCGCTGCGCTCCCAATATATTTATATCTGGAAGAATATAAATTATAAAACATCCTGAATTACAATTATTAAAGCCATTTAAGGTAGCTATTAGTTTAGTACCCGTTGTAACTTAGGCTCTTTTTAAACAATCTAACATTAAAAAAATGTGTAGCTAGAAGTATGGCTACGACAGTAGAGCAACGGATTGAGTATGAACCCGTCGACCTTTGGGTTTTCAGACTGTGTCTACAACGTTGCGCTATTGAAACTTCAGCATTGTTTGAGAGTTGAAAGAAGAGGTAGACGAAAAATTCAAGAAAATCAAGTTCTTTCATGTAAAAGAAAATCGAAGGTACAGCTAAGCTGAACTATATAGTATTGTAATAAAACAATTTGATGTAGTTTGACGGTAGGTAGAGAACCACAAACATTAATGCTTCGTCGCGTGAACAATATACGCTGCTGATGTATTGCAAGCTTTAAGGGTTGATACTTTGATAGTGATCTGCGGTCGGGTTGTATGAATGAACCTTGGAGATCGAAGATAAGTCAACGCTAATAGGCATTCATGTGACTTCGACATAGTAGAAGGGAAAACAAATATTACAGGATTTTTTAGAGAAAAATACCTTTACCAATATAAGGTACCTAGGTAAATATAGTTTTTAAGCATAATCTAAGAAAATGTACCTAATCATTTTAATCACGATATTCAGAAATTGACAAGTACCTATTTGTTTGCCCTTAAAAATATTTTACCAAGCATAAATCAAGATCTACAAATTTCTAAATGCAAGAGAATAGATAAGTTTCAGTTCAAGTAAACTTTTAAAAGGTGCTTTCGTAGCGTCAAGTGATTTTACTAATTATTAAAAATGCCGATCCAAATGAGAAAACCTGAAATAAACTCATTAAAAAATCAAATAACAATATTATATTTCATACAAAGTTACTTACATTCTCGCACATTTTTGCAACAAGTGAAATCTAAAATTATTAATTATTTCGACTTTTACTTAGTAAATGATCTAGAATATAAATAATATACTCAAGCAAAAGCAAGCAGTTACTTAAACGTGAATCTCAGCAGAATCTGCATTCCGAACCGATGATAGATTCATGACGTGTCATAAGAGCTACAAGTTGGCTTACATGAAATAAATAATTTTGAATTTGAATTTGAATGTAAATAAAACAACAAAACGTTACACAAAAAAACTGCGTATTCATCAATACGTAAAACAACTTACATACACATTATAAAAGATCATAATAATTAAAACATAGGAAATGAGGTAGGCAACTTACGCCGCATTTTATTACTCACATCTTCACTTAAATCACACATAAAATTATATAGGAAAACATAAACCGTTCTCATTTTTTGTGACATCATTACACATCATCTTGCGCGCGTACCAGTATATTGAATGCAGTTTAAAATTACTTTGCGCATCTTGTTTATCATTAGAATCAATTATTTCCCCATTTACGTCTCTGAATGTGTCGTCGAGTCGTCAGTGTTGGCAATTTTGTGCGAACATGATCGCTTTTTATGCGCTTTTAAGAGTACCTTCGGTGTACAGTCGGCCAAGACTAAAATAAAGCTTTAATTTTTGTTGATAGGTTCGACTCTTTTTTTTTAATTCGCTAACAAGATAGTCCTTGGCTGCGATCTCACCTGATGGTAAGTGACGATGCAGTCTAAGATGGTAGCGGGCTAACTTGGAATGGGTATGGAGTGTATATTCAACCCATACCCCTAATCGGTTTCTATACGACATTAGGCCGGAACGGTAAATCGCTTGGCGGCACGTCTTTGACAGTAGGGTGGTAACTAGCCACGGCCTAAGCCTCCCACAGATTCAATTAAGTAAATTAATATCAAAAGTACAACTAAGCAAATTCCTATCATTGTAGAGCCTGAGTTTCTAATCTTTTTCGTGCCTTTTTTAGGTACACACATCTCACAATCATCTACCTATAATATAAATTATTTAACATTGAAAGAAATCTATAGTATACCTAGGTAAGTGCTATAAATAGAGTTGCGTAATTTAACAGTTAAGTAACGTTTAAGTTTGATCGCAACATAGAAAAATTAAGATCTTCTTAAGATGATATTTATACTATTCGTACCATGATTAGCTTATTTTCCTTTTTTCAGTTGCCAAACTTCACTGATAGGTAACTGTAACCCCACTAATACCTACTATCTGTGGTGCGACTGAGCCTTAGAAAATATAAGAAAAGGTGTCACACACAATATAAATCGCTTATGTAATAAATTATTTGCCCAATTTTTTATAAAACTACTTAAGCATGTAAGGTAGTAAAACTGAGTTTACTTCAATTATATTATTATCATTGAACCTTCCGTTCCGTTAAAGACTCGTAGATATTGCAAAATTATATATAAATTATTGGTAAGCACTGTACCAATGCTGTAGGTTACACGTTTAATTTTATGCATGCCTCAATAATGAACACAAAATACCATACAGTTGCGAGCGTTTTAAAGATTGGGCACTCATTTAGTAACATTTGAAGAATTCGCCTTATTGATATATCTAAATATTTACGTTGGATTTATGCATAGGTCCCACAATATGTTTGCCTGATCATTCTAACGATTAGCGCTTGCTACGCCGTCGATGTCCAACCAAATACTAATTTATGTTCGCTGTTTAAATTAACCAAGCAATTTATTGAAATGTCGTTTGTAATTATTCTTCATTTTAAACACCTATTCATTCAATTATCAAACAAGTTTTACTATTACTAACTTAAAGATGCTAAAGAAAATCGTTCCTATAAGTTTACTTGAGTAAACAGCTATTATAGCTATTCTTACATTAACAAGCTTTCTTTCTTTCTACCTTTTTAAACAAGAATTATTAGCTATGTGCAACATGATCAAAATTTCCATTTCGTATCCAACTAAGCCTAAAACTCGTTCAGAAGTGATTGCGGTGGGATTCGAATCCTCGATTCAAATTCTTTTGGTTTTCGATTTAGCTATTTTATTAATTTTGCTATAGGCAATATAATTATAATGAAAACAAATTCACCAAAACTCAATTAATTAAACTTTTCCAAATTAATTTTAGTTGCAACATATTCCTACCTCACATGTCATTGCAAGGTTATCGCAATTATTACTATCAATGACAAAATGATTATTACAGCTGTCAATGAGATGGAAATAGCGAGTGCGACCCACGGCCCAACTCGAAGGTGTGGGTAAAATTAGAGAGAATGCAACAATTAGGACGATTACAGGCGAGCGTGCATCCTGTCTGAGACGCGTAGGCGAGTGCATGAAGCTTCGATTCTTATATAACGTACGTAATGGCGGGATTACACTTCGTCGTTCACGCGCATTCAGATCGCGATATTCAAAATAAACAATGATAGAGCCTAGAGCCCATTCATAATTATGTAGTTAATTAAATAAATGAATTATTCTTGATTGTACACCATAAAACAATCAATATTAGAAGTCAGCAAAACAGTATTGGCGACCTTGGCGCTAAGAAGCGATCTCTTTCGGCTAACCTAAAATAAATAATTAACAATAAAATAAAATATTTCTTAGATTCTTGTTCAGTTTTAATACCGTATTCGCCTTTTTCTGCTTGCATGATTCTGATATGAAACTGATGTTTTAATGATTTATGAAACATACGTATAGGTAAAATAAAATCTGGTAGATATTTATTAGTTTCAATCTATAGTCAAAAATCGTTCATCAGAATCAAGTTAAACGAGCCTGTTCTAGTTATAAAACTAACCGAAATTTCATATTCAGTAAAGGTACTACGACAGTAGATTACGTGTCGGGTGCCTGAATACGGCCTAACTAACAAAATATGTAATTTCACCATTATATTCCTAGCTGACGCAACTACGATGTTCTGCAAAAAAAAAAATTATCCATTCGTAACATTTTACGATCTATTATGTCTTGACTAGGGCGGGGCCATACTAAAAAATTATATAAAAGCATAAGCTTTCACTATAAGTTGCTGTAACTGATTTTGAAAAAAATGAGATAGAAAATGTATGTATGATTCTATAACAAAAATCTGCCTACAAATATCACATTATTACCACTTACTACCATCACAATAACATAAAGATTATATAGTACAGTACAGTCGATGAGGCAGCACATAATATAGCACTGAGTTACAGTGGCATCATGAAAAGAAGACGACCGATACAAGTAACGAAAGCAATGCGTCTAGAGCAGTGCAAAATTTTGTACACTGTCTAGCGTAGAATAGTCGTAGGTGGAAGATACATTAAGCGAAAATCTAGTACAAATCCACCTACATCCTATGTATATAAAAATTCCACAATCAATCCGCGATTTGCCAAATTGCCATCTTATCTGATGTGACAGCGTTGACTGATAGGTGCTAGTCCCTTATATTAAAGTAGGCAGACGGAACACTGACCGTATTTGCTATACATGGAGAGTGCAAATGTGAAAGTGTGTGGGATTAATTACTATTTGCACGGTTTGCAATGAGCAATAACAAAAATAATAAACAATGTCATTAGGCCGAACGTAGGTGGTGCTGCGATGTGCCTTTTTTCTTTAATATCTGTCTGATGTGACCTGTATTATAACTTGACTCAACATTTATCATGATATACGGAATTGGATTATATTCATGCTGTACCAAACAATTTTTGCTATATTTGTAAGATCTCGATTTGAAAGACACAATAATGCTTAAATATATGATATAGACTATAGAGAATCCTTAAAAACTGTAACTTCCATAACTGATGTTGAATAATATAATTATGTAGGTATCAGTAATAGAAAATTTATTCAATGCACGATAGACTAAATAATTTCAAGATTTTTTACAATCAATCTAGCTCACCGTAACTAGTTCAGGCCTGTAGCAGACCTCAGAAACTGTTAATGCTCTGATATTTAACTTGTTTGTCCGACTAGAATTTTATTCTAGCAGTGATTTGATTATGGATCTATCTTATTCTCACGCGATTTTAGTGATGCACGCTTATAGCACACTTCTTCCACAAAACAAATACAATCAAACTGAACACTTACTTATTGTACCTACCATCACTAACTCGCGTACCGTGCCGAAAAATAAAAATATCATATAGTTTTTGTTCTTTCTTGCACATTATGTAATCAATGGACGACTGAAGTCGAGTCAAGCAGGAGTTCAGCGGTTTCGCTGTTATGGTTTAGTGGCAGAGATGTGATTAAGGCCTCATCTTAATAAGAAGCTATGACATGAATCGGATGACGGCATGCCTTCTTGACCCCACTTGAACCTATACTTAGCCTCGAAGGCCGTTCATAGCGACAGCCCAACAGCCTCCGACACTAAAAAATCTCCCTTCATATTAACCATCGTCGGTTAATAATCTTTGATGTGCGCGCGCTCGCAAATCACAAATCCAGCCGAGATTAACATCCATTATTTTGCATATTATTGACATTTACTACCACACCGCTTTATTTATTCATGTCCGAAGTTATTTGGGAAGTATTTTTTGAAGTTGTCCACATAAAAATGTTGGTGGAGAACAAAACGAGTGCGAAATTTATGGCTGGTCCGATGTGTGTCAATACAAAATTTATATTGTTGAAAGCTGATTTAGCTTCGAATCTTTCCGTTTGAAATACGGTCTTTGTGATAACTCGATGATTTCATAAGCGGACAATGAAAAAATGTTTGAGGATAAATTGTTAGATCGATGAGATATCTCAACATCATCATCATCAGCTACCCATAAATGCTCACTTCTGAGCGCAGGTCTCATTTCAGAGAAGTATTATGATAACCGAAGTCCATCACTCTGCTGGCCCAATGCAAATTGGCACACGTCATATAGATATCTTTATGAACATGACGAAGAACTCTTAGGCGATTAGGTTTTCTCACAAAACACAACACACACAAAAATACAAACACATTTAATTGCTTAAAAGCACGTAACTCCAAAAGGCGAAAAATTGAAGAGACCGCAATCCTAACCACTAGGCTACCACTGCTTTATAAGATTCTATGCAGTGTCTTTATCTATGCAGTGTAAATTCTTTATCAGCTGTTTATTCTTTCAGTCTTTATGCTCAATTTTTATCCTACTACGTAATATACACCCTATTTTTTTTCTCGTTGACAAGATAGTCCTTGACTGCGATCTTACCTAATGGTAAGGGACGACGCAGTCTAAGATGGTAGCGGGCTGACTTGGAACAGGTATGGCAGTGTAGATTCAACACAAACCTAATCGGTTTCTACATGCCATCGTGCCGGAACGCTAAATCGCTTGGTGGCACGTCTTTGACGGTAGGGTGGTAACTAGCCACGGCTAAAGCCTCCCACCACCATATTAACATATCCTATTTAACCTAGATAAAGATCGAGTTTGTTATTCTGATTCAAATATATTATTATTAACTCCGTATTATTTAAAACTTTAAATTTAAAACTAATCGTTCATGTAAAAGGTAACAAGAAAAAAATACAAAATAGAACAGATTTTCGTAAGTAAATAAATTATTATTATTTATTACAACAACTAAATTAGATTTCTTAAGAAGTATTAAGTTTCCTAAAATAGAATCAATAAAGTAGCGATAAAACCAATTTGTCTTATTTTTTTATGTAATTTATGTCTTTAAAATGATACGCTATAATTTAAAATTAATTGTGTCAATAAAACTTTCAATTAATTATTCAATTCACATTAAGACTTAACGATTGTTTAAGCGGTGTCCAAATCAGTAAAATGACATCAGCGAGAGGAGAGTGAAAGTTAATTAGTATGGGGTGACGCATAGCATTGATAGAAACTAATCTTTATTTAATCTACGATTATCCAATGACAAGTTCAGAAAAGAAAGCGAGGAAAAAAATTTGATCCAAAGTTTAATAGGGCGGGTAAAATGTAACACATATATCAGGGTCATAATTAAGTTATATTATTTACTACAAATTATATACGAGTACTTCAACATTATCTGATCCTATCTCACTACCTATTATAGTATAAATGCAACAGTGTGTTTGTTTGTCTATTTGTCTTTCAATCATGTCGCAATGGACCAATAGATCAACGTGATTTTGCTTGGGTACAATTAAAGGCTTGGGGAGTGCTAGACTAATTTTTTTCCCAGGAAAAACAAACACGGAGTTTTTAAAACACCATATCCACGTAACAAAATTGTATTTACATGTAAGTGCACACTAGTTGAAGTCATAGTCTTACTTCAACTATCTATAAAACCACTACCCTACTTCGCTTGTACGGACGATACCAGCGAAGAAAACCTAAGCATATCTAGAATTTCATAATTAAAATATTCAATATTGTGTAATAATAAACAATCGCAATGATATTATTTCATTAATGCAATATCATTTTTTAAATCTTTATGTAAGAAACCACGGTAATTCATATATAAATCGGTTCTCCACATGTGCGCTATGATATTTCAAAGAAATGTATTCGAAACACGTATGATGACTTTTCATTAGTGATTATTGCAAATAAGCAGGTGTCAATATACTTTTTCTCCGAAGAAACCCAAGAAATGTTTTGTTTATTTTCTCAAAAATAATCTAGAACTTTATCAATTATTTTTCATATCACTCGGACTAATAACTTGTCAGAATGGGAATGATGGAAATTACAATTGTAATAACAGTATTCAGAGATGGTTTACACGCACACAACAAACATCTGTGTAATTGCCTGGTAAAATAACTCTAGTTTTGCGTAAATATATACCTAGTACGTTATATGAAATTATGTTGTAATTCAAAGAAACAACACCAATAACGTAATGTTTTATCACAATATTTACAAGTTTGAAAACTGTGTTCTTGCAATTCCAAAGAAATATTTTTAAAATAGCTAGGTATAAAGAAAACTGCTCTCACCTTTGGGCTGGAGCACCCCAATACCAACTCCTTCCATTTGACCGGATTCAAAAACGGGCAGTTCGGCTTGTGGGCAATCCCAAATTAACCAACCCGCTGGAAAGCCTGGAGCACCGCAGAGATGTCAGCTCTCTTTGCGTCTTCTATCGGCTATATAATGGGGAGTGTTCTGAAGAGCTTTTTGACCTTATTCCACCGTCTCTCTTTTACAACCGCACCGCTCGCCACCGAACACAATTTCACCCTCACCACCTGGGTGCCTGGAGCACTTCGACCATCCGATGTTCCAGATCTTTTTTTCCACGCACTTCGAAACTGTGGAACCAACTTCCTGCGACGGTGTTTCCACTGAATTACAACATGGGGTTATTCAAGGGGCGGACCAACAAATTCCTGAAAGGCCGGCAACGCACTGGTGGTGCCTCTGGTGCTACAAGTGTTCATGGGCGGCGGTAATCACTTAACATCAGGTGACCCGCCTGCTCGTTTGCTCGCTAAAAATATAAAAAAAAAAAAAAAAAAAAAAAAAAATTAATTAATTAATTTGCCTTTTTGTTTACCCTGTTTATAAAATATTCTTGGTTGTAAATTTATGCTAGCTTAAGCCTGCATTTTCATTAGCTTTAAGTTTTTTTTTAATTCCCCGAAAAATATAGGTCTTTTTTTTAAAGGTAGCCTATGTTACTCTGCAGGAACTAATGGATACAGCCATGCATAAAATCACACCAAGCCGTTGCTCCGTTATTGCGTTGTTATAGGACTATCAAATAAACAGATTGACACACTTTCGTGTTCATACTCGTAGTATGGACGTGGTAGGGACTAAATAATAATAATAATGTGATGCCCGCTATTTCGACCGCGTGAATTTAATTTTCATAAATTCCTGTCATCCCGTAGGATAACCCTTTTAATTAAAGGAAGCCTGTGTCCATCCCGGAGATGCAAGGCCTCTGTGCCGACAGGCAGATTGACGGAGAGACTTTCGCGGTAATTAGTATGGTAGTCCTGTTTGTTTATTCCCAAATATGGTAAGCCTATTCACAACTATTTTTCCAGTGGCCAGTGTAAGTGAAGCTCCATTTACCACAATTGGCACGTTGAGCCCCGCCTACGTGCGGCGTGCAGTTTATTGGCTGCCACGCGGTTCCGTAATTGATTCCGTTACGAAATGTTCACATTGAGACCGCGTATCTATTAGATACGCTTGGAATACTGAAAACGGTAGTGTTGCAGTGATTGTGTGTATTATTGTGTGTCTACACGAGCTTGCTCTGATAGTAAAAGTAAAAGTGATAATAGTTGTGTGTACCTTTCCTACCTAGTACCTACTACCTATTAAATATAAACAGTACAGACTTTGAGACACGTCTACGCGCTACTTTTTGAGAGTAGACGTTAAAGTTGAACACTGCTTTTTATGGAAATGTACCTACTTATAACTAGGATAGGATAAAATAGGTTTTAAAACGTTTCATTAAAACATCTACCTAGCTTAATCTAGGTAATTAGGTAGGTCCTGCATGAATCTTTTTTTTTATTCGATGACAAGCTAGTTCTTGATCTAGCGATCTATCCTGATGGTAATTACCATCACTTAAGTGACGATTCAGTCTAACTGGTAGTGGGCTAATTTGGAAGGGGTATGCCAGTGTATATTCATCCCATACCTACCCCTTATCTGTTTCTACACACCGGCCATCGTGCCGGAACGCTAAATACGTTGGCGGCACATCTTTGTCGGTATGGTGGTAACTAGCTACGGCTAAAGCCTCCCAGCAGACCAGACACAATTCAGAAATTGTAATTTCCCAAATTACCCCTGCCGGGAATCGAACCCGAGACCTCCCAGTTATAAAACCACAACGCCACATATAGTATAATTATTTATATAAAGAATATCTGCATAGAATCTACACGAACGGTAACAGCCAGGAAGATTTTTTCAAATGCTAATTATACCTAATGAAATGAGGCTGCTGGACAAATAATTATATTAACTGGAACCAATACCTTTACGAAGCGATACAAACACGTCATTTATCATAAACCACCGAATTGAGAACAGTGCAAACTTCTTAGTCCTTTATGTTAGTAACATTTGCCCTCCAATCCGTTACCTTTACCGTTAATTATCGAATCCATTCCAATGCAATAACGGTCGCGACAGTTAAAAATGACGCATCACCGTCTTGATGTCGCGATGCATCGATGTCTCGTAATCGAGAATATGGGTGACTGTCTCGAATTAGTTTGTAGTATTCGAGATGAAGATTTCTTGACAAGCTTCGTCATATCGCAAGTTCTAATATTTACCCCCCCGGATGGAACAAAGACTGCAATGCGTTTGGCGTTAGAAATCGTATTTGTTTCTTTGTGCGTTTTTGTCCCAATTTTCACGACAACCGTAGATGTTTTTGCGAATTATTTTAAAAGCACTGTCTATCGACGGGTTAGCAAAATGTCTCCATCGAAACTAATGGCAAAAAAATATTATCTTAACCGTTAAATAGATTTCGTCAAAATTAGGCACAAAGATAGTTTGCATCTTGTAAGCGGACATGGATTAAGCCTCAATAGCCCAACGGTTAAAGGTGCGGACTGAAAACTTAAAGGTCGCAGGTTCGAACCCCACCCGTTGCACTATTGTCGTGCCCACTGATCACTCCTAAGAGAATAATAAGTCAAGTTCAGCTTGGCTAATATTCTTAAAAAAAAATGGAATACCATTTATCATAGAACAAAGTGTTTTTAGTTCCTTATGACTTCGTGAAAACCTAATTGTCGCGGACAAAGCTATGGCCATTATAGCTAACCTTACAAAAATGAAATATCTAATTACCTGCCGCTAGATATGTATTAACAGTTTACATACTCTCACGGTGCCATTAAGGTAAACTGCCAAATGAAGAAGATAAAGTTAAGTTATCCATCCAATTACCGACTTCGATCAACGTTGCAAGTTATGAGCCCCCAATATTACGAGTAGCTTACGCTACAGAACCATACCGCTGTTTGTATCGACACATTGTTGCAAGGAAATGAAATTATTCCCATGGTATTTACTTTAACTTTTGATAAGACTCTTGAGACCGGCTTCACAAAACTTTAATAAGTTCAAAATGACTCCCTGTAATTATTTAAAAGCCTTAAAACACGCCGGAGATGCTCCCAATGCATTAATGATACCGTTACAACGTCAACGGTTACATCATTCTGGCTAATCGAAAATTCACAACATGCTATCTTAAATTTCAAGCCTCTCCAAAATAAATCATGTACACCCAAAATAAGGCACCATAATCGAGACTCAATTTCGTGCTCCTGTACAAAGAAAGCACTCTTACTTTTTTATTGCAAACCATTTTCTCACGCCGGGCACTGACTCATCTGCGTTCGTCCTAATGTAGGTGTTACGGGCCCCTTAATTATGATGTCATAGCCACAGAACCACACAGAACAGTTTAAAACTTCTTTTTTTTTATTAAGGTTTAATTTACTGGGACAAAGGCAGTGTATCTTGGCGATCTTGTTAGCTATGTTTGGCAAACATTCGGACCATTAAGATTTAATTGATAAAGATTAACACTTAAAACATCTTGTAACTGTAGCTGGCGGACTGAGAAATAAATTTTATTAAGAAACACCCACATGCTTATTTTTGCATAAAATTTGTGCATTTCATTGAAGGTTTTTATTGAAGATATTAATTACATTTCTTTAGTATGTCGTCCCGTATGAACTAAATATTTTTCAAATCGATTTATTATTGCAACTAATTTTCACAAGATTTATAGAGTTTAAAACTTAATTTACTGAGGACAGGTCGCTTGACGATAAATCAAATGTAAGATTATGATAGCAAAAATTTTTAATTACGATATACCATATTTAATTAGATATTCCAAAGTGTTCACCTTTCGTTTAAAAAATGAACAGATCGTCGGGGATAGTGCAAATCCGCGTAACTAGCATTAGTACCTTAAAATGCATTTTCATACGTTTGTGGTCAAACCAAAACCGCGTAAGTGTCGTAGCGACTAAATTAATTACTTTAAAAGATATCTATTTTTTTATCAATACATATCACACATGAATTAATACTCTCTGTGTAAAAATTAGCCCAATAGCCGTAGAAATAAGAAATTTATAAAGTTTTAAACTTCCCCTGTAAAAGTGTGACTAGTGTAGATCCGCGGTTTTTACCAATGGTAGATACGCGGTTTTGCACTATCCCCGACGAGATGGGATTTAAACATAAAGTCATGGAACATAATGTTTGGCGGAAACTAAAGATATTTCTAGTTGCTTTATGCGGTACACACAATGGAGTTAACCCGCACATCGTCTATTACGACCTCAGTGTCGAGAGTACAATCGCGAAGAGTTATAAATAAGTATAACTGTCTGATATAGCCGAGAAAGCCCATTCCGCCGGGCATATGCATAAAGTTCTCTACGACTCTATATAAACGTGTTTTCAATTTTAGTGGCGACTGTCCCTTGTAGTTGAATTGGTCGTACGCTTTTATGCCTAATAAGTTCATACTTTAGTGTTTAAATGTTTATGAATACATTTCAATCCCTTAATAAAGTGTTTAGTGGTAACACAGTTGTAGACACTTGTGGTAGGTTTAACATTTTTGGTTAAAATTGTTAGTTTCTTATTTTTGTCTGTTGCCACTATAACAAAAAAACTAAACGAAAATCGGTTCATCCGTTTGGGAGCTACGATACCACAGACAGATACACAGATACACAGACACGATAAACTTATAACACCCCCCTTTTTGCTTCGGGGGTTAAAAATACTAAAAATATAAATAATTTAAAAATTAAAGGAGTTCCCTTACTAGAAATATATTTTTCCGGCATTTTTTGGTACGGAACCCTTCATATACAACATAATCACACACACACACATACACACACACACACACACACACACACACACACACACACACACACACGCACACACACATACACACACAAACACACACGCACACACGCACACACAAACACACACACACCCACACTTAGGATTAACACTTAGGATACATTTTATCCAAAAAAATCTTAACATAACTTATTATTATCAAGGCAATTCCTGCGTATAAAAGTCCATAAAATAGTCAGTGAATTACTCGATCAATTTGTCTGTTTATTTGTCTTATTGCACATTTAGACAAACACATTTCCTCACGCCCGCATCGCCAACGGGAGATTATTTCACAAAGCATACACCGGCGCAGCGTTGATTTTGCAATAGCAGCAGGTTATGGCGTTATGGCGGTAAATCTCGTTGACACATCACCTGACTTATGGCACTGTGGCCTACGCACACTATACACCACTATACGACCAGCTTTGAACTGGGAGTATACTAGTATCCACATCGAATGTAATTATTATTAGCTGACGCCGTCGACTTCATCCTCATGGATAGGATAGGATTATTTGGATGAAAGTAGCCTATATAATAGCCGGGATACATGCTACATCTAAGCAAATTATGGTCAAAATTGGTTAAAAATCATTTAATTTGACCATAAGCTCATATTTGTTAGTAAAGAAAACACACACTAAAACTAATGTTAGTAATTAAAAACTATCTAATCCTAAAACTATATATAGGCTTCATTAGTCAGTACGTGTACCATAAGACAATGGTTCAGGTACTGACAATCGAACCTGTCAGCAAATGCCCTCAGGATGCAATTGGAACTAGCCCGCATCCTTCGTACCAGGGATGTGCACCGATTGCACATGGTGGTGTAGAAACAATCTAAGCGTTAAGCAGTTAAGAAGGTTAGCCAGATCATTTCTTCTATCTTAACGGAAAATTAGAAACTTTATTCGGCGATTTTCTTTGATATGTTAAACTAGAGGCATCAAAAATTCCTCAAAACAATGACTTCACGCAGTGATGGTTTATCTGAAAAACTGATGATTATCATTTTTTGCACAATTTTCATGAACGGCTCTTATTACTAAGCATCAAATGACCTGCTTATTTCTCTAGAGTACGTATAAAAAACTTACAGAAGTTTTTTGAGTGTTAATTGCTATAATAATAAATTAATAACACTTCAATTATAATTTATTTTACTTTAAAATTAATTCCAACACTCATAAATATTAGTCATATACTATTCCGCTCCGCAACTAGCGCACATTTTATTCCAAGATAAAGTTACATTAGCGCGTACAGCGCCTATATCACGCCTATATCACGGCAGATTTAGTTACTGGCTGTAAAACTTTATTTCTTTATGATCTTTTATCATTTTATATGCGAAATATAAGCCTTTGTGTCCTTTGTTGCGAGTGCTAGAGGTGGTCGCTCCGTGCAATCGTTTTAATGCACGCATCGCGTAATAAAATGCATTATATTGTAGCAATGTGAGTAATCGAACGTTGTTTATAGTCAGACTACAATAACGCTGTCATTTCAGTTTTTTCTTTTAACCAGATAAATTGCTAAGCCGTGTTCTTCCTGTAATAAAAACGTCTTGTCTGTAATAAATAGTTATATTTGATTTTATCGTGTTACATATACTTCAACGTTCGGGTTAATTGAGGTTTTCGATTTTCCGAGATAAAACAATTTTTTATTGTAGAAAATCAAACAGTTTGTTCTTAGATCACTCTTTGAATATCCCGTAACAGTCGTTATAGTCAGTCAGTGTAGTCAGACAGTCAGTCAGTCAGTGTAGAAACCAGTCAGAGGGGTATGGGTTGAATGGACATTGCTGTACCCCTTCCAAGTCAACCCACTACCATCCTAAATTGCATCGTTACTTACCATCAAGGACACACAAGGACCACAGTCAAGGACTAACTTGTCATCGAATAAAAAAAAACATGGACGAAGTCGCTAGGGCAAACGCTAGTATTTGTATAGATTTGAGGCTGCACCTTTGAGGCTGCAGGGAATAATGCACGGTGCAGACGGGCGACCGCGACGGCGAGATTCATCGCGGAGCGATACACGTGCTGAGATAGCGCGGCGAGCCTCGAGATGTATGAACAGATTTAGGCCCTTTGTCTTACCCACTATGAGAAAATTTCATATTAACTTGTGTCTCTCTCGATGTGCTGACGAAATTGTAGATTTATTCAGATGTTAGTTACGTTATAATCTAAATATATAAAAGGCAAAAGTGACTGACTGACTGACTGACTGACTGATCTATCAACGCACAGCTCTAACCACTGGACTGATTGAGCTAAAATTTGGCATACAGGTAGCTGTTAGGACGTAGACATCCGCTAAGAAAGGATTTTGGAAAATTTCAACCCCAAGAGGGTTAAATAGGGGGTTAAAAAATCGAACCTAACGTGAGCGAAGCCGCGGGTCAAAGCTAGTCTAAATATATAAAAGGCAAAGGTGACTGACTGATCTATCAACGCACAGCTGAAACCACTGGAAGGATCGGGCTGAAATTTGGCATACAGATAGCAATTATGACATAGGCATCCGCTAAGAAAGTATTTTTGAAAATTCAACCCCTAAGGGGATAAAATAGGGTTTTGTAAAATCGAACTGAACGTGAGCGAAGCCGCGGGAAAAAGCTAGTCTAAATATATAAAGGGTAGCGGATTGACTGACCGACCGATCTATCAACGCACAGCACAAACAACTGGACGGATCATGCTGTACTTTGGTATACAGATTGCTATTATGACGCAGGCCACCACTAAGAAATAATTTTTGAAATTTCATCCCCTAAGGGGGATAAAATAGTGGTTTAAAAAATCGAACTTAACGTGAGCGAAGCCGCGAGCAAAAGCTAATATAAGCTAAAAATATAGCTTTAGCAAAGACATCCTTTCGTGATATCGAATTGGTAATGTTGAATCGTAGACCATTCAACCTGATGTTGAATTATTATTTATATATACTTACAAATTACCTACATTATGTGTAAACCCTACTTCTATGTGTTAATAAATGATTCATGAAAGAGTAGCGAGATACTTTTTAATTTCATATAGGATTTTAGCATTTTTAAAACTAACACCGTTAAACAAACACAAAGCTTTGTAACTTTAGACATACCACAACGTTTAAGGATCTCAAACAGCTTCATAATACAACTTTAAGGTTAATCAGTGTGAACTGCTTGAATATTCGAATATAATGAAGATAGTTCTGTAGACTACTTATACAAAAATGAATGAATATTTTGATAAATAGAGTTGTGGCACGGAAGATAGACCTAACATTAAAGAATTAAGATGTATTATAAATATAAAATTTACCACGCTTAATTAATAACGATTAATTTACTTTCCTTATTAGAAACTTGAATTTCTTTATTTGAATCGAGGAGTCTCATAATAAGAATTTTTTAGTTGAGTTAAGATTTAATTGTAAAATTTTATGATTCTCGTATCGTATAAGGTAGAGTCGATGACCTCCTTGTATTGGATACTATTTTTTGTATCCTTCTAGTCACTCACAAACAGCAGTTCAATGATCAAATCTTGATTGTGAAAGAATACGATATTAGCGCAAATCCAGTCCTGGAGATATTGGTAACAAAACATTTCACCATACTATCACTTCGATAATTGTATGTGTCCTATTGTAGATTTGTAAATCTACGATCGGGAACCTATCTCGGCGTGCAAAATTGAGCACAATTATAAAGGAAACTAAAGTAGGTGGAAGTTTAAAGGCAAAATGTATAATCTCGTAAGTGAGTAATTATTTTTCATATTCTTTCTAATTTGCTCACCAATAGCTCACTCAACGCACATTGCAACGAATTTTTACAACTAGAAACTCGTAATGATGACTTCATCGGAATATGTTTCAATTTTCATCAAATCAGTCTTAAGAACCAATAATTTAATTGATTTGATAAACTACGACTTGACCTTTACCAAAGGAATCTATGAGTGTATCCCGAGACCTTTTAAACTCAAAACACAGTTAACAAAACTTCCGTTCTTCTTTTCTACGTATTGTATATCGGGTGAGTAGAATCTTATATCTAACAATTTAAGGTGAACGGAAGGACTTGAGGAACCTGTGGGTGTATCCGCTACCTACTCGTATTTTATAGACTTCACTGCAATACTGGGCACATATCTTCGATAATACGGTCAACGTGCAAATCAATATTTACCGCACGCTTGCACAATCACAAGGCTTGTTATACGAGTATTCGCTGTTTCTAAGGATTTTCTTATAACCTGAGAGTCTGAGGTTAAATGAAAATCCCTGATCATCCAAGGACGAGTATGTCCCTGGGATATGATTAACATCTGGATATTACTCTAAACAAAATCTAAGCTTGATTTTTTATGTTTTCTGTGCTCGTACGAGTACAATAGCGAAACCCTAGTTTTTTTTAAATAATATTTTTGAGTTTTTAATAATAGTTATTATCAATTACCGATATATAAAGAACCGATTCAGCTTATAATTTCTCACCGCTGTGATAAATTTTTGAAATGCCAGGAGTAAATCTTTATTTGTATCTAATAATTTGCTATCATTTGATTTTATTGCCACTTATTTATGATTTTATTAGGATAATAAATCTAATAGCCAATAAATCTTTTTAATTCCAGTTTCTCAGATTCAGTGGGTATAATCGTACTTTCTACGTGTACCTTTTATAGATATCTGTGGATATTAATTTAGAATTCTATTAGAATAGACACCCATCTTTGCTTTTACTTACCAGCTATCTGCTATATATATTACTAATATTTTTTGTGAATTTTTTTTTGTACTTTTAACTTTTTAAAATTCAAATCATAAGAAATAGCGATATTGAACGCGTTGAATTCTCTTTAACCGCAAACCGTTTGTGGTTCGTACACAGATTAACGCGCATTATAAATTATTCGAGTAAACTCAAAATACACCACAATAGCACATCCCACATACTGGACTGGCAATAGAAACATTTAAAATCACCAACATTTTCTCTAAAGCAAACTCCATTGAAAACTAGACCTTATAACTAACGAATCACAGCTCGAATTTATTTCCATTGATAAGGACTAAAAGGGTACATAATAGCCCAGAGTTTCCTTCGAGGCTCCATTAGTTATGAACGTCGCTCCTGCTATCGCGACAGTCCCAGAAGTGAGCAATTACATCGAGCGAAACCCACTAAAGCATTGCCACCTGTTCTCACCATAATGTTATTAATAATTGCCTGTAATATTGAAACCTCCAAGGCAATAACGTATTAAATTTCCAAATCATACGGGAGACTTTCGCCTGAATATGTTATGCCTCGAAGCTGCATAGGAAAATCAATTTTACCCCTAACACAACAAGGCTTGTTTATTAGTAAATGTCGATTTCTAAGTTTGATATTATAGGATAGCAACCTACGCGCTTTCGTTCATAGAAAATTCAAAGCTTTGTTTTGTAATGAAATTGTTAGTTCATTTCTTTATATAAATGACATCTATTTGTGAATGCAGTAGTTCGTTCAGATAAAATTACAATAAAGTATATGGGTGGTCATAACAGTGTGTTTATAAACCATAATCAAGGTTTTATGTTATAAATGATGCCATTTTCTTTTACCGAATCCAAATACCGAGGTACTGAATCAATCAGTTCTGGTATCTATACTTTAGATCATCTGACTATATATTTTAGAATTAAATCTTATATTTAACGGGCAACGGTATAGTTAGGATGGGGCAAAAGTCTAACAAACAAACGTATGAACGTGCCAATCAAATAACTCACATCATTCACTGATCAACTTGTATTATTGCTGATATAATCTTAAATATAATACTTGTAAGTTAGTAAGTACAACTCTCTACTTGTGACTTCATACTTGAGATCGGTGGAATTACCTTCTCAGGCGTAAGTATTTGATCAAACAATTGCGTTTAACACTTGATTCTTCCCGTTACGTTAAGCCTACACAAATTAAGAAAATCTACTTTAGCTCCGAACTTCAGATTTGTTTACACTGTCTTAAAACAAAAGTTTAACTTCGAGAGCTAGCACAAGGGATTCTTGATTTGAGTGTTCAACCGTCTACATGGATACTACACATCTATATACAACAAAATCTTATTGCGTGTTTGTCTTTATATTCGTTTTAGCTTCTAAGCTTCATATCGGATTTCAAAGTGGTTTTCATCAATATTTAGATCAATTGACAACGAAAATTTATTTCTAAACTTAATTAATATTCACATATTAATATTAAGTTTAGGTTCTCCTATCAGTAGTAACTAGTTCAGAGATAAAGCTGCAAAACTTACTTCTGCAAGAACCAGAAACCTACTAAAGGATCTGAAGAGCTCTGCAAGTAATGCAGTACTAAGTATGTCAAGACAGTTATTTGGAGTTCAACAGAGGGTGCTTTTGTTGTCAGTTTTGCCAAAGTTACTGCTGTGACAGATAAATAATCTGATACATTCTCTGCTCCTTCAATTAATTATTATTTATTGATCACTCATGATTATCGGAATTGATTGATGAACTTTAGTTAATCTAATGGACCTCTTAATTTATTCCTAACATGGTGGGCATCGAAGATAATGTTATTGTCTCCTTAATAAATTAGTGTTTGAGCTGAAGACGAGATGCAACATGTTTCTATGCAACCACTTTCCCCCCACACAGTACGTATTTCCGGACTGCGATATTATCTTTAAGATTTCATTGTTTACCAAAGTTCAAACATAGCTAAGTTTCTAAGTGTGTAAATGCAAATAGTACCTAACTTGAACCTAACTAATAAATATTATTTAAACAGATATTTAACAAGCCGCATTAGGCGACGACAAAATATAGTGTCTAAAGAGATTTATTGCGTTGCACTGTGTGAAACAGAGGAGAAAGCTTGTTTTGTTGTTTGAACTCTGAGACAGGTAACAGGGATACGTTTACTTTGGAAAAAATTCAGTGCAGTCGTCTAAACTTTTACAGCCTCGATCTTTGTGTAGATGGTGCTTGTCTTGGCCTTTAGTATTGAACAAAAACTATTTATGCCTGAATATTGATGAAAACGGGCATTAGTATCTTACTAATAAATTCAGATAGCCGGCCTTTAGCAAGTGTATGCTGCAAACTCAATTTCTTAACATATCGTTCTACTTTCCCACAGCTTAAATTATGCGCTTACTAGAGCTCTAGACGACATTACGCATAATGTACTCAAAATTAAAATACTCCTTAAAGCTTCAGTTTTAATTCTAGTAGTTAATCATATCTAGTGTTACTATTTATTCTTTTTGAAGAGTAAAATTAAGAAGCTAAAATGGCAATAGGCGAGGCACATAGTTCAAAAAACCTATCAACAATTTGACTTTGACTTTGACTTTGAACAATCTACAGCCCACGTTGTTATGGGGTTTTTGGTGTAGAATGCTGCCCCTCAATAAATGGTAGATGACATCAAACGAGTCGAAGTAAAAAGTGTTGCGTGTAACAGTCCCTACAAAAGAACTAATGTATAATAGAAAATGTATATTATATTATCTAATACATATATAATTACAGCAATTGATGATGATGAAGACGGCAATGTGAAAAAGTTTTTGTTAAAACTTTGACTAATTATACTCGTAGAATTTAAAACAATTTTCTTCCTGTCTTAATAAACCTAACGCGATTAAATCACAGCAAACATACTCGTGCATTGCAATGCAACTCAAGCCTACAGTCGAGAACATAGTAAGTACTCGTGAACATAAATCATTTCGACACAATTAATGGTACATTGTCGCGAACACGCCCGCTCTTAATTACTAACTCGCTAGCGAGATAGCCCAAAATAGTGCCTAGAGTGAGACTGTTTACGACAATGCAACACTACAGTAATCAGTTTAAACTTTACTATTACAAAAGAGAATTTCTGTTCTAAAGTACATTTTACAGTTACTAATATTTTTTCTTTTAGAAATATATTTCTAAAAGAACTTTTTACTGCAATTTAAGTGTACATTGTATATTATGTAAACTCAAATTGCTGCAAAAAGTTTTTTCTTTAAGAACAATAAAAGTGTGGACTCGTATTATTTTCTTATAGAACTTTGCTTGCTTTTACTTATGCTGGTGTCCCTAGCGACGCGTCTTAAATTATTCTTTGTTGGCTATTTACTAAGGACAGTAGTCTACTTTGTCCTACCATGCAATAAATGCCTTATAAAGTTTAATTAGAAACCACATTATTACATATAAGTGCCAGGTAGGTGCTTTCGATTAGGAGAGTTGCGAACACGTCGAACACCCAGGTAGTCATACTTTTGTACAATAAAAATTAGAATAAGTCACCTATATTTGCACACAATAAGCGTGAAATCTTATTGACTTTACTAATGATGTGTAAAATGTAAATCTCCAAAATCAAAATGGTAATTCGATAATAAGATGTAGATAAGCCTCTACCACGCAATTTAAACGCCTGACATATTAAGCCTTTGAAGGAGTATGACATCATCGCTTATATTAATAATAGTACTGTCATGAAATTTATTGAATTATTGCTGTCAAAGAACTATTTGCGAGCTCCTAGCTTGCGAGATGTAAGCTCGTATAAGTGTTTTATTTGATCTATGTTTTAAACTTTTATAACAAGAGACATTTGGATGAAAGAGTTTGATCGGTCTGAAAACCCTGTATAAAAAACTCCTTAGATAATTACGTCTTTTGTATCATGCCTACTTCTCCCCGCCACTCCAGAAGCTTATAGGTTACCGATACTACCTTCAGGTACTATTAGGTATTCTGTGCCGATACCGAATACTTCAGGAAATTGGACCAACGATTGTCTTCTACGTCCGTGCGCTTCAGCTGCGCAAGCGTCGGTGTTTCGTCTGCCTTTATAAAGGCTCCGCATAGAGAACTGTCTTTAAAACATACAACATAAAGGTACGAGTACTGTATTTGTTTAATTGGTTCTATCCGTGAATCATTTTAAAAGCTGCGTTCACGCCTGATTACAGCTCGAGCAATCGAATATTTGCATATTATGTACCTACTAGGCATGCATTAAGTTACATCCATGGTGAAAAAGCCGATTTATGAATATACTAGGTAATGCCCGGTTCTTAGTCCGTTAGCGCATTATCTTCTCATCAAATTAAGATGTTATAGCCTAAAGAAAAAATTGTCATCAGTTACCTAAATTTTATCATAGGAATTGGGAAGTTTACTAGATTGTATTAACTTCCACAGCGCACATTTATAAACAGACAATCATAACGCTTGTCTAATTAAATGCACAACAATCAGTGCATTGATAATTAATTAATAGGCTTTATCCTTCGTGACTCTTAACGTATATTCAGTGTCTTTAAGATAATCGATGGAGTGATTTATTAAGTTGTAAATGCTACAGTAACGGAGTCGGCGGGAAACGACTTATTTGGTTATACGACTATATCAGTCCATTTCTAGTTGCCTACGGTTATCTATCAATGATTCATTTTGTCTGCCGTGAGTACCTACTCGTAAATATTTACGAGGTTAATAAATAAAAATCATTTGGTAAGCTTATTTACTCGTTATGTACCTAATATATTTAATAACGTTTGATTTAATAGACTCCAAAACTGGGACATTTAACACCAACCACTTGTCTATTATTTTAATGTGTTCAAGTAAGACTTATTTCTTACTTAATATTGACAAGAAAGCCTATTGGCTTACCTATATTGCCACAATATCCTGAGAATAGACAAAGCAAAACAGTTTATGTAATTTGCTCAACTATGGAATGACCCGATGACCTGGCTCTTAATACGTTCGAATATCGTTCTTTTTAGTGTTATGCTACACTTAAAATATCCGAATAGATTTAAAAATACATATAAAAAATTCATACAATCAAATATCTTAATGACATCAATTTGTCAATGTGATAAAATTATATCACACACTATAAGCTTAACTTTCGGGGTGCTCTATGATACTTCAAGTAAGAATATTTGAACGAGCGAAGCGAGTTCTCTGTTGAACGAGCGAAGCGAGTTCTCTGAGTCAACTAGGGCGCTTGCCTACTAGACAGAGAAGTGTGTCCGTCTAAATGTCTGTCAGAGCCCTATAACTTCTGAATTACTGAATATTAGAACGTGAAACTTGGTTGAAAATTCAGTTATATCCTGTACTTGAACAACAAATACTAAAATTAGATAAATGTTATAAAGAAACGAAATTATTTAATTTTAATTATTGTGAAGCTAATAGCTTCACTATAATGCTAATAGATGGTGCTGTGTCAGTAAAACAGTTTTATGTCAACTATTATTTTTTTTATTGTGTCTAATGTTAAAAGTTAATTATTACAATATATAATTAAAACTTTTGGGAATTATGGGATATCGCGAGGTCTCAGTTCGGGGCGAACCACTAGTATACTTTTAGTTTAAATATTCAAAATTGATAAAGAGGATCAGAAGAATTACTTACTTACCTATATCCGAAAACTATCTATGTAGTTATTATGGTCAAGTAGCTACGTGCCGATATATTCAGATACTAGATGATGCCTGCGACTTCGTCCGCGTGGATTAAAGTTTTTATATTCGTGCGGGAACTTTAATTTTCGGGGATAAAATGTAGCCTATATTATATAAGGTAATCCTAGGTGTAAGCTATCTCCATTCAAAATTTCAGCAAAATCGGTCCATTCGTTGTGGCGTGAAGAAGTAACACACACACACACACACACACACACACACACACACACACATACAAATTTTCGCATTTATAATATTAGTGTGATAACTCGCGCTTTGACATTTAAAAATACGTAAATGATCCGAAGTAAACAAAAAGTAAAAAGGTAAAGGTAAGGTTTAATATCAATCTGTCCTCAATGACTATGCCGCGTTACCTCACAGCTCACAGTCGAAGGGCACATTTAAATTTCTATTCGCAATCGCATATTCGACTATCGGGCGCGCTTGGCACGTGACGTCAGCAATGATGCAATCTAATTCACATCAATCGTGGTCCGTCGGATCACGCTTATAAAGCAAGGGCTGGCACAAGCTATAAACTTTTACCAGTTTAACTTAATTGTTCTCTATTGCAGTTTCCTTCTTTTTGGATCTTTTTTTTAATAGGTACAATGTACATACCTACATATTAATGTCCTCCCGACCGAATCCGGCCACGGCGGCCAATCTTCACAGAGATCAGCCATCTGCGCGGGAGGTATTATAATAGGTACACAAGTGTATGCGCAAACTCAGGTGCGCTCTCTATTCCCTCACTCTCATAGCCCGATGGGACGGAAAATCCGACACGACCGGAAAGATCAAGCGCAGGACCGACGGCTTTTCGTGCTCTCCGAGGCACGGAGGTAACTCACCACCGACTTCCTACCTCTGGACTAGTAGGCACTGAAAATTTCTTAATAGAAAACCCAATACATTTTTTTAGCCCGACCCAGATATCGAACCCGGGACCTCGTCATCCGTAGTCGAACTTGCTAACCACTAGACCAACGAGACACATATAGACTAGCGCTTGACTGCGATCTCATCTATGTCAGTGAAGATGCAGCCTAAGATGATGCGCGCTTGCCTAGATTGCGGACAATGCATTGACGCCTTCGAGAGATTTGGTGCGGAAATCATTTTCCAGCACCAAACCTTCTTTGGATAGAGTTTCAATGATCTTTGTTGCAAGGGGTCATGTGAGGAATTCGTGGCACAGTGTTGGTAGTTTCCATGGAGATCGACGTTGGAACGGCTATCTATAATAGATTAACGTTGTCCTTTTTAGATACATATGTACGGAACATTATCTACAATCAGCTAGCGAGCCAAAAATAAACAAGACATGGCCCAGACAAAGTTTGCCCTGCCCTGTCTGCCAATGTGCGCTGTGAAATACGATGACCCGTGTCACAACGCGAGACGCTATTTACTTTACTAAAACTTATCTATTAGCTAAAAATAACGTACTAAGCTAACTAATCGCATCCTTTAGACAGTTATTTCTATTACATGCCTAGGTAGATATACGTATGTAGACAAAATGCTACAACTCAGTAGGCATACATAGGTTTAATACACAGAATTAGGTGAAGTGATCGAATATTACGAACTTACGAATACATTTTATCCCGGAAAATTAAAGAGTTCCCGCGGGAATTAAAAAGCCTTAAAATCCAGGCGGACGAAGTCGCAGGCATCTTTTCGTCGTAATACACCGATCAGGGTAGTCCTACTCCAGAAGCCACAGTCATATTATCTCTCCACAAATAACGCAAATGGGAAGTAAACATAAATCACACATTTGTCATAATAAACTGCCAGGACCAAGACCGGTTGGTGTCTCGAGTTGCAGCGTTGCATGCCCGATGCTATATCTTTATAATATACCTACTTGATACATTGATTTATATGATTGGATGGGTGTTGGCTAGCTAGTGCCTGCGAGTGCGTTCGCGTGGAAAAGTATTTAAAGCTTTTTAAAATCAGGGTTTAATAGTTGAGAACGGTATCTGAATTTCAACGATGAAGTATATATACCGACTTAGTAGGTACCTATATATCAATTCACAATCCACCGTTCCCAAATTACCTACTACGATTTAGGAATGCAATTCCTAGCAGCGTTTGGAATGGCGACATTTAACACATAGTCTACGTTTTATCCCAGAAAATTAAAGAGTTCTCGCGGGAATGAAAAAACCTTAATCAATGTGGATAAAGTCGCGGGTATCGTCTAGTCTAGTTATAAACTAAAAATCTTAAATGTCTGAATTTGTAATGATTATGGTTATCCGGTTTAAAAAATAAAAGCCTTGAAGGTTTTCCCAAGCGTTGCAATAAGAAAAACAAATTGTAGCTTAAACCACATATCCGTTTCTACATAACTCATATTACGTAAAAATGCTAGTTAAACGACTCGTACGTACATGTCAATTATGGAACCACGTTCTAATTAATATAAAGTTCACTCAAACTGTAATTAAAATTCTTATTTATTTGCCTTAGACTAACACTTCCCTGAGAATAACAAATAATTATAATAATTATAATAGATAAAGATTTATCATATATTAACATTCATCATAATTATTATTATCCTTTAGTTTCGTTGAGCACGACTTTCCTTGAGAATATACCATATATATTCTGGAAAACTACATTTACGAGTTCGAGTATGTCCCGATGCAAGCTCTCTGTGTGCCACTGTGTGTAAATTGTGGTAACTTGTACAAACGAAAGTCTAGTTACTAATATCACTGTATGTCTGTGTTGAATAATAACGTAACATTTTTAATCTATTGTTATTATCTATGTCTGATCCTTCGTCTCTGGTTCCGTCTCTTTCGTTAAAAAAAACTGTCTTGGCTGCATGCGTGGCTCTAACAAAAATTACCTTGTATTAATTAGTTTCCTTGCCAAATACATTACAAACATACATTATTAGTTCTATTTTACTTCCCCACGGACCCCTAACAACAGGTTATGGGCCCAGCACTAACAACAGGTTATGGGCCCAGCACTAACAACAGTCGGTTACCTTTGCAGTAGGTACCTAACCGTTGAACCGAACAAGATGAAAATTTAAAGATACTTTGCATTCAGGAGATGAAAATACGATATTTTTATTCCGAAAAACAAAAGATTTCGTATTTGAACCAATTAGTGTAACATGAAAAAGCTCATTTAAATACCGTAAGATGTACACACACCACAGTAACGCGAGTCTGAGCTTAACATCATCTGCTTGCACTCTAATGTAAGGAAAATATGTCACACCTCAAAGTGCCAAGCACTCACACAATCAAACCATACCACTTACCACTTGGCATTTGTTTATGCCAGTGTAGTATATAGATATATGCACACAGACGCGTTGCAGTTCCGTGAAGAATAGGTATAAAATAATATAATACTCGAAAGTAATACCAAATTAAGGTTAAGAATCTTGATCCCATTAATTAGATGTATAAAAATTTGAACCTACAAAAATTAGGCAAACTGTAAAGGTAACAACAACAAGTAAGTAAAAAACTATTGGCTTAGAAAATTCAAAAATGTGTCATTTAGGGCCAATTTCACCAACATTTAAAATAAATTTTATCCGAGCGTTTTGATTTTTTGGCGGATTTTTCCAATTTTTTTCTGTATTTGAAGTGTCAATACTGAAATGTCTGGCTCTCAAGGATTTAGTGATCTTCTGAAAGATCGTTCGTTCGAACCCCTAACGCCACCGATGCATTATATAGGCATGCTTAATTGGATGAGAAACATGTTAATAAATAATAACTTTTTATAATTCCACAAAAATCTTTTGAAAATGATTTACTAGTATGTATAAAGTTTATAACCTTACTTTCTATGAACTCAACACTCTTAATAACGTAGGCATTAAACAAGCCAAACGACTAATGTATAATGTTATATAGAATGTTAATCAAAACCAAATTGAATTCAACAAAAACTTAGAACACGGGCTCCTTGATTAGTGATAATGATTGAGTTACATTACTATACTGTGACGTCAGCGTCGTAGCAGACTCGCAGGTGCCATTCATTTCAAGTATTCGACTGGATATGCTAAAATCAACCTCAATTAATTGGATTTTATTTATCAACTAACTAGCTGTTTTATTTACAAATTCGTCCACGGAGGGCTAACTTCAAAATCTTGTCGCAAATCCTTTATGGGGTTGAGCTAATGTGAATTATACACTAAAAGTTAGCGGAATGTGGATTTATTCTTCAAACCACCAAAGCGTCGTGCGACGCGAACATTATAATATTATTACATACTTTTATAGATTTTTATAAGAATGTGTGTTTTGACCTTATGAATTTTGGTTAAGTACCTACTAACATACTTTATTTTCTGAATTTAAGATCAAAACCCGCAATAACTTGAATTCGGAGTTGCATTACTAATCAAAAGCACTTTTTAAAAGTTCATTTGAATAAAAATTTACTTTATTCTACTCTACTCGTCCAATGCTGAACGAAAGTCTCTTGCTTGGACTTTCTCAGGCCTCGGTCTTGACTCTTGCCCCTCCTCTAGTGGCTCCATGTGACTCGTCTAGTGTCGTAGATCTACCTAGTGAGGAGTCTGCTCGCTCTTTATTCGATCTATATGTATACCCGCCCATTTCCACCACAAAATTTAATTTACATAATTTAATTTAAGTTTATACTACAAAATCCTAAACGATGCTGCAGCGAACAGCTTGTATCATTAAATAGATTGACGAAACAATCAATGATAAATGCAAGCGATGCAAACAATAGCATGGATCGATACCCAATAACAAAATGTCCGCCCACATAATAAAACTGTGCTTTAAACGGTAAAACGTATCAATGAGAAATCAATTAGGTTCTCTCAGTTAGGTATCTCATTAGCATAGAATTAGCAACAACCACTTTATCTGACGAATTTTTCGGTTCAATACTTCTGCTTTAATCTTGCCATTGAATCTACTGGAAATGGATCTACTCATAAGGTTTATAGGCACGTATTTCTGTAGGTACTCGGTGTGAAAATAATGCTTAATTTTTAAAAGTTAGATATAAGATAAAATATTTTTAAACTCATTATCTCTAACTATGCGTAAGTACTTATTCAAAGATGGTACATAAATAATAATCAATGCATAAAAACCTATACAAAATTATGAAACCTTTCTTCAATAACAGTTAAAAGAGATCACTTTGAAAAGGCGATAAAAGGTAATACCTCCATCGCGAACGTTCTCTTAAAAAAATTAAGGACATTCATTTACAAGCGGCACGTTTCGTTAAGTATGCAGTGAGACCGAAGAGACATTTACAAACGCCAGTACAATATACCACAAGAAACGTTCGTAATATCTTATTCTTTCATTCCATTATGACATCTGGGCATATGACGCAAAACTGTTTTTTGATTGATAAGTTTTGGCACGTGACCTCTCATCTGTACAGTGCAAGTACCACAATTTTACCCGAAGGCCACATTTTCCTTTGGTACCCAGTACTAATTGACTACTCGTGTCCGAGAAGTAAGGGCCAAATGAAGAACCACATAGAGTGGCTCTTATTATTTCTAGAAAACTCAAGAAAAATAGAAATAGCTGAGCAAAATTCTATTAAACAAAGCAAGAAAATTTTCAGTTACAAATATTTGTAACTGAAAACTTATTATTTGTAACGAAATATTTAATATCATTAGTAAACAATAGCCTAAGATTAAAATCGCTACTCGCGTGTAGATCACTACTATTTATTATCCAGGAGTAAGAATTAAAATAATTCATCGTATAGCTGTTCGCGAGAATAGGTAATTCTTGAAAATTTTGTATAATTAGTACCTAACTTAACAAAATTTTAACTGACCTATTAGTAACTACCTTAACTAAAACATAATATCTGAAAGTCCCTGTTTGCAAGCAGTGACTAGACCACACACTTTTTTAACCAATTCCGATGTGGGGTTTACCAGCTCGTGGTAAGTGCTTTATTACTGAACATACTGAGAAATCCACAATATCCGCGAGTGTACAAGAAATGCAAGTCGAAATGTGCCGGTGTTGACTTGTTGAGTGGAGTTGAGGTGCAATTTGTCAAGCAATTTAAATAATATCCATAATTACATATCTATTAACGGCAAGACGTGATGATAATTAATGAGTAGCTCTACTTGTTGCTAGCGTACTCCTATTGTTAAATGCCCTTTTTATTATTAACTTCGATAGGTTTGCTATTCGGAGTGAGTAAGTATGTTGTAGATAATTGGTTATAATTTGCATTTTCTGTGTATACAGTTGCGATCAATAGGTTTAAGAAAAAAATAATTATTTTTTGACAAAGAAAAATCCGTAGTATACCAAATGCTGTAGGTTCTGCTGCTGCCACATCTGCGGCACCGCTGTGTCGTTTTAAAAAATCCATGCTGTTCCATAGCTCGCCATAGCTGATGCGCTGCGCCACCCATCACTAATTTTCTTGTGGCACCGTGCAGCATCACTCTAAATAGATTGATGACATAGTTGTACTTTATTAGGTGTATTCCAGGGTAGATTGTAAATAGAATCAACCTGTGACGCGTACTTATATCCACCAAATCCTCGTAAAATGAAAAGTAGCATTTACGCGTATGATACCATATACACACAGATTAAAAAAAAATAGCATAATAACCGGCATTACGCGCGAAATTCCGGCAAACCGGCATAGTTGCGCCGGTGTCGGCTCATAATTGACTTGTCGTGTAAAATTACCATTCATTAGCAGTTGCGACTCGCGACAGACCCGCCGAGCCTTATTACCACCGCTCTACAATTATTACGCACCTAGCTTTTATTCCTGTCACAACTCAGTTACGGTTTTTATCATGTATGCACCTTAGTAATTTATTGAAGACTAAGGTATGTTGAGTGTCTCTAAAGATAAAGTCCGCAAAGTGGAAAGGTGTAGGAAAATTATTAGAGTAACCGACAAAACTCACTTACCAAGCTGAAGAAGTAGACTTTAGATTTCCCATCTGTGTCTTACAACTGAAAGCCACTGGGGCAGTTTTCAAGTGGGGACTTACCAGTAAGCGTATTCTTAAAATATAATTATATTATTACACCATCATAATATATACAAAATGAAAATTATAATAGTGAAAAAATATAGAAGTAATTTGAAAAACTAAATGCTAAGTTAGAAATCTATAATGCGTTTTTCTTTGAACGATAAAAATTAGAAAGTTTCTTATTCTATTTCATCGCTTGTCAATATCTATTTGTTGTTGTCCTGAGGCAAAACAAATTTTCAAATGTTAGTGTTAAGAAACACGAACGCTGGGAGGCTAATTATTATTTATTTTACCATTTTCTCTGCTATAGAAATGAGAAAGTAAAAAAGCTTCTTGAATGTTTGAAGCTTTGTTGAATAGAAACCGACCAGTGCAAACTGCACAACTACTATTTACTTTCCTTCGAATCATATGCACATTTCGTCATTTCTTAAATAAATTAATTACCTACAAGCTATTTTATATGTAGATAAGTTGGTTTTCGGCTCGGAATCGCGCAAAAAGTTCATAGATCCGAGTCCCTTATAAAAAATGTTGATAAAAAAGTCGTGATCTAATAAAGGTATAAGGCATTAAGCGTTTTTTTTTTCAAATTAAATGACTAATTTCAGAGACAAGTTACCAAACTAGTAATTAATTAAACATAATAATATATAAAGATGTAGTGACTGTCTGTGACTTCGAAATAATTGGCATTTATTAAATAATTAATAACATAACAATACTTGAATTACTATTCTTTAGTCTAACACAAGTTTTTAAAATTTTTGTCTGTCTGCCGGTTTCAATGCAAATTTTATAGGCAGGTTGAGAATTATATAACGAGTATCTCGTTACTTTTGTTTCCCGTATTATTTAGGGTTCCTAGGCTGCTTATAAAAACTGTGTTCCTAATATTATGTTGTCCCAAATAGCAACATTTTTTTAAGGAATAGAATAAGTTCAATTCAGGGGTGAAAATGTGTTTCACCCCTGAATTGAACTTATTCTAAAGACGAATTTTACCCGGGGAAATCAAAGAATTACAACGAGATTAAAAATTAATAAATGCGGACAAAATCACGAGCATCAAGTAATTTTAAATGTAAGACAAGATATCTTCTGACTAATAGATCCGGTAGCATTGGTGTCAGACCGACAACCCAAAAACGATTTGCTACAATCTCAAATAAACATGTTCGCATATTCATGATCTAGATCTAAGGTCTAGATAGACCGTGCTCTAGTTTTATCTTGCAATTTTTTTCAAATGCTACGTCTGTGAAAAAGTTATAAATGACAATAATGGCTTTAATGATAAATCAATTTTAGAAAATCTGTAATTTATCAAAATAGTTAATTCAAGAATTTCATGCGCTGTTTACTGTCTTCAATTAAATAAATTGTTTTACATTTTACCCTCTTTTACCTTTACCTCTACTCTACTCATCGAGACTAAAATCTAAAGAGTATCTAGTAGTACGATCTGACTTGGCTCGGACTTGATTCAGAATGAAAACGAGACAAATAATATGGTCTGACATGAATTTGTCTCGTTTCTAACGTTGCCTTTAGGCTTATAAGTTTGTACTTGGGTCTGAGTAGAGTGAGAATGCGATCTATAGATGCCAGCCTGCTTTTCGTATCCTCCATCGACTGCCTGGAAGAGATCGTATAAGCAACAAGGTCGCTTATTTATAAACTTGTCACAACAATTAATAGCTATTTATAGTTAATAACTGGTACAATAAAACATATTACTACATTAAATTGTGATTCTACACCCGGTTGCTATTTTTTAACCGTCACTAATATGCAGTAGCACTGACATTAAAATTTAAATTAAATTATTAGCTTTTTATAATTTAACCTTTCATTGATTTACGTCACTAGTTATGCTGCGCCATTTTTTCTGTACATTTTTTTGTGCAATTAACATTGTTCATACCTTATTAACTTGTAATTCATACTAGCACCAGAAGTTATGTAAAAATTATAAAACTTTATATGTAAGTACTACGTAGTTTAGTTATATATGCAAGAAAATTACAAAACAACCAAACCCATTGAGCCACGTTTGTTTTTTTTTAAACACAATAAAATCACTTAACGCACAGTACTTTTTTAACCAACTGGGTACTGGTCTAGTCTAGTCCTACAAATGCATACCTATTTACTGCATAGATTCTTATATGAAAGCGGTACATTACCGTTACAGTAACCTGAAAATATATAAGCTATGCATATCTCCGATTAGATAAGCCGTGTAATACAAACGCCGATAACTTGCCGACAAAAACTGTGGCAGCGAAAATAGTCTGAAGTCATTCATGGGTTTTCCCCCCAATTGTTGCATTTGAAACGGGCTAATCTATTTGTGTATTTATAGTCTATTTTGATTGTTAAACGTTTTTGTACAGAAGAGGATGTCCGGTATATGATATTGCAACAATCTCTGATGATTTTCTGCTTCATTAATTTACACCCATTGAGAGGGTTGCGTCATACGATACAGTAAAACAATTAGGAGTTTTTAAACCTCATATTATGTAAATGATTTTTTAAAAATATTTTTAGCGAGCAAACGAGCAGGCGGGTCACCTGATGTTAAGTGATTACCGCCGCCCATGTAGCACCAGAGGCACCACCAATGCGTTGCCGGCCTTTCAGGAATTTGTTGGTCCGCCCCTTGAATAACCCCATGTTGTAATTCAGTGGAAACACCGTCGCAGTAAGTTGGTGATTACGCAATTTTTCTGTTATGACTTATGACCCAGCTTTTCAGATATAACTATCAGGCGCAGGGAGGCTAAGCAAAGCAGGTAAGTTATATTGAGATTGCAATCTGTTTTAAACACTTAACACACTTGTAGGCTTCACTACATGCCTGGATTAAATCGATCTTCAATTTGTAGAGTTTGGATTAGCTAACTCCTAAATGATTCATGACTTGTAATCATTTTCCATTCAATATTATTGGTAAATATACGCTATAAATATATATTTAACCACAACACGAGCATCTATAAATAGTCAACTGGGTGACAAATGTCCATCGTCATAATTAAATCACCACATTGCTACTGTAAAACCCGGAATAAGTCAAAAATTATGTTAGCTGCCCTTAATGTGATAAACTTACAGCACGACACCAAGGTGAGGGTCCCAAAGTGGAGCCAGTTCAAGATAAGCACTTTGATCCTAATTCCTACTATTAATGTAGGTACAAACGCTAACAATTTGTTGATTGTTGGTTTGTCCTCCAATCACGCTGCAATGAATCGACGTGATTTTTGCATGGGTATAGCTGTTGAGGACCAGGAGTCACATAGGCTACTTTTTATTGAGGAAAAATAAAAAGTGGGATTTTCAAGAATTAACTGTAAACAGACAACGCAACGGGTAATATTATGCCTATTAACAGGTTTATAATAATTATTGGATTTTATAAGTTTAAGATTTTTCATACAGTACTGATACATAGATGTCCTAGTTTTCTTATTATCATCGGTTTTGTCTCGTTCTGAGTTACTCAGTGACAAAATTCAATTTTTTTTACATAGACCTTTATTTACTTCAGTGTAAGCAAATCCTCCTACTAATATTATAAATGCGAAAGTTTGGATGGATGGATGGAGGGAAGGATGTTTGTTATTCAATCAAGCCGCAACGACAGAACCGATTTGGCTGCACAGATAGATTATAGTCTGGAATAACACATATGCTACTTTTTATGCCGAAAAATAAGAGAGTCCCTGCAGGAATTAAAAAACCGCAATCCATGTGAACGAAGTCGCGGTCATCAGCTTGTTATAAAATTAACATAATATGCGTCGCGCCTCGCTTGCTGACTAATTATTTGTTAACAACTAACAAGATTGTCTTCACCTTATTAATGGTTCGCATCTGTCTGTGAACAAAATAAAAGCGTACAACTTAAAGTTGCAACAATAACGAATGGCCGCTTCAAGCGCTTGCAACAAACAGTACGAACTACGAGTTAACAGGTTTTACAAATTACCGGATAGTCTATGCCCATCCTTCTCAATAACAAACTTTAAAATAAAGCGATTGCCATCCTAGGTATTAGGGACTTTTCTGAAAAACTGAAGTTAAACAATATATTACAATTATAAACAACAGATAGAAAAATTATATCTAATTACTGTCACATTATTTATCTGTTGTTTACGGTGATATCGAGGAGGTTTTAGGTTTATATTAGTTTTAATTTTAGAAGAAATTGTTAATTCTTACAGAAAAAAAATTACCTTATTTATATAAACTATTTATAATACAGTACTATAATATTTATTTAGAAGTAGTATTGCGTAATTAATAACTTGGAATATATAGTTTGACTAGATTTATTATCATAACTTAATAATGATATTTATTCCCTCTCCTATTCTACACACTGACCCGTGTCTACCCTAATATTTTACCATATCATAACCAGGGAGTATTAGAAATGTTGTTACAATTGGCTGACACTCTTAATTATTATAATTGTTTAAAAAAAGTTGCATCAAGAATACCATAAATTCTTAAGTTATAGAACCGAAATACCGAATAATGCGTAAAAAGGTTTTATGACCATTCAATGTGAACAGTCCCTCCAGACATGACCCAAAGATCCGATGTCGCATGTCCCTTTGAGTAAAAGTCAAACATTGCCTTGACTAGACTCGACTAAAACGAAATTACTTACGAATCTTAAGAATTTCAGAAACTCGTGTCGGTATTTTAAAACAATACTACTAACTAAATGGTGAAAGGAGATACTTACTTGCATTTAGGCGGAACGTCGTAAAGTGATGTAAGTAATGTTTATTTGTAAAATCTTACGGATTTTGCAGCAATATTGTATAACTACATAACTGTTTAATATAGCTTCAAAATTCGTTTATATCTCGAACATTTTACTAGACATCTTGAGATATAAATTATATTAGAAAGTTATCAAATCAATATTGTAGGTATACCTAATAGAAAAGAAGGAATAAATAGACCTTCCGCCCGCCAAGTTTATCCCCCTTTTCTGAAATCATTCAGCGGAGATCTATGCCTGCCACACGTACCATACAGTGGAAAGTATTGGTACATAACGAAGCTCAGGTTCATGGATTCTTGACAAGGACCATTTTTTTTTAAAGAATATTAGCCAACCTGAAGTTGACTACAATTCTCCCATCCCCTCCAAATAAGTGGAAAAGCTTGTGTTAGGAGTGGGTACGACAATAGTGCAACGGGTGGGATTCGAACCTGCGACCTTACTGTTTTCAGTCCGCACCTTTAACCCTTGGGCTATTGAGGCTTCACCATTGATACCTACTATACAATGCAAAAGTGATGCAGATAGATTAATAAGTCTTTATTGCATCTTTATTTTAAAAATAAATGATGCCCACGACTTCGTCCGGATGGAACAAAGTTTTTTATCCCCGCGAGAACTTTTTAATTTTTAGGGATAAAATGCAGTCTATGTGTTAATCCTGCGTATGAGCTGTCTCTATCCTAAATTTCATTCAAATCGGTTCATCGTTTGGAGTAACAAACATCCATCCGTCCATCCATACTACCAAACATCCGCATTTATAATATTAATAGGATAAGCAAGATGCCATGATAATTCCTAATTTCCCGTTCCACTGATACTACTTTCTACAAACCTGCTATTTTTTAAAATTAAGAAATACTATAAAGGCAAATCACATAAACAAATACCTATATCATACGATAAATTACGCAAAAATGTCTTATAGCAAGCGATGATAGCTAGCTATAGCGATGATAGCTAGCTACTCGCTTTGAATTTTCCGAAAACCTCAAACTGCTTGCATAGGTTGAGAACATACCCTTTAACGTAAAATATTAACAGTAATGAGACGCCACTATTAATAATGTTCCTGTAGACATAATAATATAGTCCCGCAATAAATTTGAGTTTACTTGAATAATGTGGAATTATCCTCAGACATCTCAAAACACAGTTTGTAGTTGCGAGCTTTCACGCCTAATGAATTGCATAGTTGCTAGAATGTTTCGAAACTAGGAGATGTCCGTAACTTCATCTGCATAATACAGATGTAATTCAGAACTGCCCACAATTCAAATGACTACAAACTTTTCAATACGAGTTGATGCCCGCGACTTCGTCCGCGTGTATTAAGGTTTTTTAATCCCTCGAGAACTCTTTAATTTTTCGGGATAAAATGTAGCCTATGTGTTAATCCTGGGTATGAGCTTCCTCATTCCAAACAGCCGAATCGGTTCATTCGTTGTGACGTGAAGGAATAACAAACATCTATCCATCCATCCATCCATCCTTACGAACTTTCGCATTATTTATAACTAGTTGTTGCCCGCGACTTATAATATAATTTTTCACATTAATCATTTCTCATGGTCTTCAGTAGATGTTTTTAGCGGAAAGTTGGAATTTGTGTACCTAATGTGCGAAGACCCTTAGTAAAATCACTAGTCACTTAGGTCACTTCAGACACTTGAAATAGATCTATGAAGTGTTTCATGTCCGGCATCCGGTCACGTACTTCGATGACAAATTCCTTAATTGAAGTGGTTAGGACTATTTACATATAAATGTGTGTAATATTTCCATATTGATCTTTTATTGCTGCGTACTAACTCGCTAACGGGTACTAAAAGCCGATTTCACCTGCGTAAAGTCTTATCTTAAAGATATATTGGCAGATTTTAAATACAAAACCCTCACCACCTGGGTGCCTGGAGCACTTCGACCATCCGTTGCTCCAGATCTCTTTTTCCATGTACTACCAAATTGTGGAATCATCTCCCTTCGACGGTGTTCCCACTTAATTACAATATTTGATTATTCAAGGGGCGGACCAATAAATTCCTGAAAAGCCGGCAATGCATTGGTGGTGCCTCTGGTACTACAAGTGTTCATGGGCGGCGGTAATCACTTAACATCAGATTACCCGCCTGCTTGATTGCCCGCTATTCATTAAAAAAAAAACTGTCAGAACGCCTAATCTATTCCTCGGTTAAGCGTTACCAGACTTTGTTGAAATAGGCACTGAATCAATCCGAAACTAAATGTATCGCTATTGCGTATTTTGTCAAATTTTTCAACGGGATACTTAAAGCGCAATAGAATCTATAAAAATAGAATTAGTTTATGCCGTCGATGTATATCATAATCATAATATTTATGTATGTCCATATTATACCTTCAGCCCATAACACGGAAGAGCTCTTAATATTTGTTCCGAGTAAATAGGTGGTTATGGTTATAAAACATGTCTGTGTATGCCGTTTTACTAATATGAATTCAAATACTTTTCGTATTGTATTCTTTCACTTTCCACATTTTATCTAAATACCTAACACACAGGCGAGCGAACTGTATGTACACGATTTATTGTTTTTTGTAACATAATTTTTATCAATTATAACAATTATGTTATAAAAATTATAAATCGTGGAAATGGGCGGAGCATATCTTCCGAAGACCTCATGGTCGTTGGTCCCAAGTTGCTGGAGTAGCGACCACGCACCGGGAAGCGCACAGTGTCGGCAGACACCCCACTAGGTGGGCCGGCGACATCATACGAATTGCAGAGGGCCGTTGGATTCAGGCTGTGTAAGACCGAGGCCTGTGGAAGTCCATGCAAGAGACCTTTGTCCAGCAGTAGACGTTAACAATGAAGAAGAAGAATGGTTATTATGTAAATGAAAAGAGTTAAAATTCTGTTCAATTCTGACCAATTGTCAATGATAATAAAGGTGTTAGCAAAATGCCTATTCAAAAATCACTTTTTTAAGTCACTTGCTAAAAATAACTTAGGTACCTGCTGCATTATAATATACTAAAATAGCTTCATTAATTCAATTTAGCTAAAAGTAACTGTTTGGAATCAATATACTTCGTTTTCTACCGTAAGCGCGAATCTTCATTTAGTTTTTATGTCAGTGTAAATTAACGGTTTTCTTGTAAACATTACTTTGAACTTGTTTTTATTGAGAAGCATCTTAATTGGATTATTAAAAAATATTAATTAGTAGCTGATTCTTGCGACTTCGTGCACATGGATTGAGGTTTTTTTAATTTCCATGAACTTTTCCGGGATAAAAAGTAACCCATGTGTTATTGCAGACTATAATCTAACTCTTTGCTAAACAGCTAAATCGGTTCATCCTAGACGCCATTTTAGACACTGTCTAAGTTGGAAAAGATTCTCCCTTTCCTTTTCCCCTTTAAAATAAAGAAGATTTCATTAATAGTTAGCATATTATTTTATTATTTTTATTTTATTATTCTAAAAATAAATTGAAGTATTCCTTCAAGTGTAGTATCAGTATCATTAAAAATCACACTGCGTGACCCATTGACTAAATTCGGGAATTCTGAAAACATAAAGTTTACTTTAAGTTTGACGTCATGAACAAGACATGACATAATGACCACAAGTGCATGTTTCCTCCATTTCTAATTGATAAGAACTGTACACAATCGACAAGTCACTCACTGCATTTGTTTGGACAACGTGTTTGATTAGAGCTACGTCACGAGATTACCCTTTATTTGCAAAGTCTAACGACTTACGTAGGTATCAATCGTAGCTTTGTACCTACTGAATAGCAGAAATCGCTACTGATAAGCTGCAAGTACTTAGAGTGCGAATAGAGAAACGGATAAATGATTGGGGACTGAGGGAAAATACATCATTTCCAGTATATTTTCTTTTTTTTTGGAAAATGTATTAAACCACTTTTAAGTTTTTTCCGTTTATTTTGTTCCAGAAGATATGGTATTAAGTTCACTGGCTTCCTCGATCCATCTTCGAAGCCTTTGAAGTTGTGTATAAGCTGACGAACCCAAACTGTTTGATTAATAAGAGCGAAATGACATTTTCAGTATGAATCAAAACAAATAATAAACTTTGAATTATTAATTAAGATTATTTAATAATCTTTTTAAACATTAGGTAGAATTTCTTTTGTAAGTTTTTGTCACAATTGCCAGGAAATGAAAAAATGTTACCTTTTCAATTCCTGACAATAGTGACATTCTGAAAAACTGTACTTACATTCTTGTCATAAAATGTGTGTTAGTGTTAATGATGTACCTATTTTAAAATATTATCGTTAACGGCAGGACCTCCGAAAACAGCCTGTTTTTGATTCTAATTGATTGTAAACAACCTGATTTGATTGTAAACAATCAAATAATCTTTGTTTTGATAGGTTAAAAATATATGTTGTAGTTTAATACACGTTCTAAATTATTTTACCGTTTATTTTGAACTTCACTCGATCAAATAATATTCCGAAAACAGTGTAGTTTTTAATTTTTTTTCAGGTTGTATTTATAGTATATCAAAGTTAAACTAAAAAAAAATGTCAAAAAATAGGCAAAAGCTTTTAGAAGAATATTTTACCGTTAATTTTTCTCTAAAAAGTTTTCTTTTTTTATCATGACTGTTTTACTTTTTTTATAACAAAGTGACTCGTGCACCTCACTTCAATTGCTTGCAAGTTACTGCGGCCGAAGATCGTGCCGTTAAATAAAAATTATAAATATTATACCTGTACTACTTAAAGAAGAAGGTTTGTTAGGTCTGATCTGAATCTATTACAAAGTAATAATCGATTGTGTTTTGCTAAACTGGCCAAGAGCTATTTTTAAAACATTACGGTAAGAAAACAAGCAACGGTCACATAATTTCGTAGAAGTCGCAAAAAAATGCTGCTTACATGTTAGCGGCAGATTGGGTTCGCAACTACGAGTTACATGCGTCAAAGTACGCGCTTATGACGTAACCAAGATAAGAGATCTTTGGGCTAGGGCTTTGGCCAATAATGTACCTACTAGGCAGACAATCCTATGCAAACTCTAACTAAAAAATTTCATTAGGTATGAGCACATATTCGAATTAATAATTCAAAAAATTACAGTCCAAATTACGGAATTTGTTTCTTTTTTGCCCCGTATTAAATACGAGGCAAAAAATTTATCTATTTTGCTCTAAACCGGAATCCGTAGTTTAGTATACAAGATCTAATAATAATGATCTTTGCAGAGGATCTTCGATTTTTAGTTCCGAGTGTAATCAGTATTCGCCGAGCGTTACGAAGTAAAGGCGGTACGGTGCTAATGGATTTGCGATTAGTTTAGAATAATATTCGCGGACTGTTTCTATAGTACAGATGAAATGTCAGTGCGGAATATGATTGTGCAAACCAGGTGGGACCAGCGTAATGCAGCGGCGAGATAGCTATCATACATGTGGGCTGGTGCAAGCTACATCCACCCACACGGCTACGGGACCTCATACTATCTTGCTTGTCTAATATGGTACTATAACGAATCAATTCTGATGAATATATCCCATTTCCCCCTTCCTAGGCCAATAAACAGTGCAAAGAACAAGAAATGATGAACATAAGTAGCTACAAACTAATTAACTTTGCAAAGACCGTGTGATTCTTAAAACTGCACTTGGCACAAGAGTTGCAACTATCACCCCATCTTCGTTCACTGCTAGACATAGGTTTTTCCGAGAGTCACTTTCTTCTTTTTCCTCTTAGCGTTTGTCCCGGCTTACATCAGGGTCCGCTTTTCTGCTAAGTTTCTTCCCCTTTGCACGACTTCGTTAATTTAGTTTTTAAAAATCCCGCGGGAAGTCTTTAATTTGCCGGCATAAAATGTAGCCTTTGTTTTAATTCTGGGTACGAGCTATCTCTATTCTAACTAGTGGTTCGCCCCGAACTGAGACCTCGCGATATCCCATAATTATTCCCAAAAGTTTTAATTATATATTGTAATAATTAACTTTTAACATTAGACGCAATAAAAAAAATAATAGTTGACATAAAACTGTTTTACTGACACAGCGCCATCTATAGTGAAGCATTATAGTGAAGCATTATAGTGAAGCTATTAGCTTCACAATAATGCTAATAGATGGCGCATTAAAATTAAATAATTTCGTTTCTTTATAACATTTATCTAATTTTAGTATTTGTTGTTCAAGTACAGGATATAACTGAATTTTCAACCAAGTTTCACGTTCTAATATTCAGTAATTCTTGACATATGGCTCAAATTAAAATCTCCACTTTGAAACCCCCCCATTTGGTCAATTTTTAGGGAAAAATTAAAAAAAATATATTTTTGTACTCTGTTCAAAGTCGTCTTTAAAAAGATATATCGCAAGTCTATGTAGAGCAACAAACAAGATTTTACTTCAAATACGCTTCTATGAGAGCCCCCCTGAAATAAAGCTTTTTATATTTTTTTATACAATGTTCGGCTGAAGGCCATCAGTTTACATATTATATTTAAATTTGAAGTAATTACGTTCAGTAATTCAGAAGTTATAGGGCTCTGACAGACATTTAGACGAACACACTTCTCTGTCTAGTAGGCAAGCGCCCTAGTTGACTCAGAGAACTTCGCTTCGCTCGTTCAATCAGCCCAATCGGTTCATTCGTTGTGAAGAAGTAACAAACATCCATCCATCTATCCTTACAAACCTTCTCATTTATAATATTAATAATATTAGTAGGATTTTCAATTAGCATAAAATATTTAATTGTTTTCACATACCTGTATCTATCTTAAAGAAAATTAAGCCTTATTCTTTCTAATAGGAAAATTATGGCTAATTCGCTTAATTTGGCACAAGTAAAGCTTATATAGAAAATGCTTTTAGTGAAAGATAAAGAAACGATGTAACGCCTAATGTTTTGGAGTGTATGATGATACTCTTTAAGATGAAAACCACTGAAACCTGTTATTTTAAAATCTGTTTTGGTAAAGGCTTTTAAAAGTAAATAAAATTATGAGGTTTTACTGTTTTAGTAACATCCTTATAATACAAACACATTTGTTGCATTCCATTATAAATGATTTCGCTTAAATAGTCCTTATCTGAAAGATTGTTTTTTCGATCCATTAAAGAATCTTATCGTAAAATATTTGACAAAATAGGAAATATTGCTCGTAACGATTCCTTATGTTTCATACAAATATTTTACATAAACGTTAATTTCCATACAAATGGTTTTACATAGACACAATAGGGTATTTGACTGTTGTCAAAATGATGATATTCATTAATTATAATCAAAAATTCAACATGTAAGAAACTTATTTGTTTTTATTACTTATTATAACTTTATAAGCTGTTTTACTGAAACTGCATCTGTCTCTTTCTAAAATGAAATTTTCTGCTGGTGACGACACACACCAGTAGCGCTTTCACTGTCTATATTTCCGAAACTAGTAAAGATATTAAAAAAAGAAAAATAGCGTTATGTTTATAATATTTTAAACTTTTTTTGAATATATAAAAGAAAAGGTTATTTTGTTAATATTTAAAGCAATAGTCCTCAATTTTCTTTTACATTTACTTGCCCTTGTTAGATATTACTTAGGTTACTAAGCATTTAGAAGTAAGATAGTATCCATTTCATTGACAAAGTGGAAACGGACCCAGGGCAAAAATTGACATAAATAGCGTTGTGAGAGGCACTACATAAAGGCCAAAAGAGATAAGTACAACCAATAGTCAAACTCGTCTTAAAATAAACCATAAGCGCACACCAAGTGCCATATTCCAGTATTAAAGGCGGCAGTAACTGCTTATACACTTATTGCGGTTCGAAGTTATGGTCCATTCATCACAACCGAAAGCGGTCCTCGGCTTCCCTTCATTCACAACAGCAATATTCACTTTGTTACGCGAACAATCGGGCATATAATGTGAACAGCTATGAAAATAAATGGGATTCTCTGACGGCGTTAAATCTTAAAAAAGCTTACTAAAATTTCGTGGTAGAGCTTTTTAGTGGGATATTTTTTTATCCTAGACTGCTTATACAATCTATATTATACAACTCTGTTGTGCGAAGTTTGTACTAGATACATTTGATTTGATTTGTGTATTAACTGAAAAACCATCCAAATCAGCAGAGCAACTCACTGTTCCCGATTCTCTGAAACGCCTGAAAAGGAAATACATTTAGACCTGGATAGACCTGGTATTAATAATTTTTGAGGCTTTTTCTATCATTTTCCTTCTTTTTGCGGGGTTTCGCTTCTGACCTTTATAACAAAAACGTCCAGAAATCTCTCTTCAGAGAAAGGTTATTATTTTAAAGTTAAAGTTAAAATTGCTAAAATTGGTACCTATATTTTACCTATAAAGAAAGCTTTGCTAGTAAGTATATTAAAGGACATCATCCATTTTGGGCTAAATCTGAAAGTGCCGGCCAAAAAAAAATTTTGCTGTATTTCGTTAGAACTTGTCCACCTAAACATTTTTTATTATGACACCGAAGCTGTAGAACCATTAACCTTGGTTTTATTTAAGTTTAAAAATCTGTATTTTCTCGAGTATATGAAGTGTTTCTAATAATAATAATAAAAAACTGGAGTGCCCAGCAGTCTGTTCTACATCTCAGCAGCCGAGCCCGGCTGACCTCATCGCCTTTTGGCGAAGTGTGTGGTCAAGAGAGATGGATGGCTGGATGGTTGAGGAGGGCTCTTGAATTGCGGCGGTAGAGAAAGCATGTGCCTCAATAGAGCTAATGAACCCAGTCGCCATCTCTCCGGAGGATGCACCTGGTGCGGTGCGCCGGGCCGCGAACTGGAAAATTCCGGTATCCGATGGATTGCATCGTTACTGGCTGAAGGGTTTTTCGTTCTGCTATGCTATCTGGCCCAATAAGTCCAAGAAGCTCTCGAGTAAAGGGCACTCCGAGTCTTTTGTCTTTCACTCATTTAGCTCCAAAGTCCACCGATGCCGCTGACCCGACTAAGTACCGCCCCATCACATATCTTACTACCATCTATAAGACATTGACATCCGATGAGCCTGGGCAAACTGGTTAAACTAAGTCGCCGGAATTTTTCCACAGTCTGGATTGACAATAAGAAGGCATTCGACTCGGTGCCCCATTCATGGCTCTTGAGGGTCCTTTAGCTGTACAAAGTCGATAGGACAGTTCGAGGCTTTCTCGGAGAATGTATGGGGCAATGGAACACGATCCTTGGTCTTCATGATGAGCGGTTGGCAGCTTCCGATGATCGGATAAGGATAAGGCGGGGTATCTTCCAGGGCGATTGTCTGAGTCCACTATGGTTTTGTGTCTCTGAACCCGCTCAGCTCATTGCTGAAGAGATTAGGGACGGGCTTACAGTTTCGGAGAGTAGGGGCAAAAGTGCCTCACATGGATGACCTCAAGCTGCTAGCACCTAATTACACCCGCCTGAGGGAGTTGCTGAACATCACCACCGACTTCAGTAATTCCATCAAGATGGAACTTGGACTAGATAAGTGTGCGGTTCTACATGTGGAGAGGGGACAGGTTACTCATTGGGCCGAGATCAATCTCAAGCTGACAAGCATCAGAACCCTCTCTGAAGCTGAGTCATACCGGTATCTGGGTATGTCATAGTCCGTAGGGGTAAAGAAGACGGACATGAAACAATCAGTTTGCAACGTCTTTGTTGGACGCCTGGTAAAAGTCTGTAAAAGTTATTTGTCAGGTGTCAATTAGGTCCGGGCTTATAACTGTTGGGTCATGCCTTTTCTCATGTACACCTTTGGCGTACTCGGATGGACTCAGACTGAATTAGGTGTTCTGGACAGAGAAATCCACATGACTATGACTCTCTATATACGCATGCACCATCCGAAATCATCTGTTATGAGACGGGCTGTCAATCCAGGCTGCAAAGAAATCGTCTGTTCGACCCTGAAAAGGTCAAGGCGTATTAAGCGTCAAAACCATGCATAATTGGGAGATGTACAACTAAATGTGGTAAAGGACTTACTCCCTTATCTTTGGCTGAAACCGAATGGCAGATATCAGTGGTACTAAGCACCTCTGACTGGGAGAGCATGCGCTCTCCATGCGGAAGGAGAGGAAGTTGCACGGACGCTTTTTGCTAACACTGAGTATCTCCACAGGTACAACCAAGCGGCCAAAATCCTTCACCGAGAGCCTGCTCTGAAGTACGGTCTCCTGAATGAGAGAGTGCCGTAGTACGATTCTAGCAAATAAGCCTGATATCGTGCTGATGGATCGAGCACAATCGAGGGTGTTTTAGTGGATATCACCATCGAACATGACGAAAACCTCGTGAGAGTGGAGACAGAGAAAAACGGAAGTATCTAGATCTGGCTCACGAGGTTTCTGGCATGTGGCATGTTCCTCTGAAACCAACCCGATCGTGCAAATTCTGACTGGAATTTGCACGACCGGGATGGTTTCAGCCTCGATCACCATCTGAGACGGCTGGGGTTCCAGCCAAGATGCAGTCTATTTCACAATTATTATGCAATAGATATTGCTTGTGTGGTATTTTTTGGGTGTGTGGTTAGGATAGAATAGGTAGCACTTAACAAAACTCCAAAAAAAGCAAAAAAATTGGCTTAGAAACACTTCATATACTCGAGAAAATACAGATTTTTAAACTTAAATAAAACCAAGGTTAATGGTTCTACAGCTTCGGTGTCATAATAAAAAATGTTTAGGTGGACAAGTTCTAACGAAATACAGCAAAATTTTTTTTTGGCCGGCACTTTCAGATTTAGCCCAAAAATGTATGAACCGCGGAGGATCTCCTTTTAATTTTGTATGTCAAAACAATATTGAAATGATACTGCGTTAAGCGTTGGTAGTGCCTATAGGCCCTGTTTAGCTGCTATCAAATTCAACAAAGCGTTGACAAAACCCGTCATGTTATTTAATAGAGAAAATAAACCGTGGGTAGTATTTTGTAAAATAAATTCCTGATGCAGGTCATGTCGGGATCATAACTCTAATTCGCTCGACGTTTCGACGCTCTTGCACATGATGCGGTCACGAGCTTTGATTACCAATAGAAGCCGATTATAAGGTAAGGTCAGCACTATTATAGATGCACTATATAAGTTAAGGTATCCTAGATACGAGTATATACGAGTACTATTGTTTTTAAGGAAATATTTGATACAATAATCTACGTATGACACATTCAATTAATTTCTAGAGGAATATTTGAAGACTAGCCCGCAACTTCGCTTCCATTAATTTCAACTTTTCAAAACACTATTTTCCCCCGTTAAGGGTTGAATTTTCACAAATCGTTTTTTAGGCATCCGCTTACGTCATAATAGGTATCTGTCTGCCTAACAGCCCAAACCGTCCAGTGATTTGAACTGTGCGTTGATAGATCAGTCGGTCAGTTAGTCACCTTTTCCTTTTATATATATTTTAGACTAGCTTTTTTCCGCGGCTTCGCTCACCTTAAGTTTGATTTTTCAAACCAGAATTTCACCCCCCGAGGGGTTCAATTTTCAAATATTCTTTCTTAGCAGATGCCTAAATAATAATAGCTATCGCCTATCTGTATGCCTTTCAGCCCGATGCATTCAGTGAATTGAGCTGTACGTTGATAGATCAGATCAGTCAGTCAGTCAGTCAGTAAGTCAGTTACCTTTCCCTTTTCTATATTTATTATTATTTACATTTTATTATAAGATAGTGCTAGATTTCTATAATGCGTACACATAAATTGTCTTCAATAAACGTAAGGAAAAAGCTGACTGACTCAATTAATGTTAAGTCGTTTCTGCCAACTCAATCCATAGCGTCAGCATCAATATACAGGTGTGAAAGTTGCTAACTTAAATTTACATATCAAACAATAATATTGCCAGTCCTGTCTAACGCGTGCTACTTTATTGCAATAATATGTATTGGTTGGTCATGTTAACAAGTAATCTACATAATAACATGTCTATTTATGTTTATGTTCCTATAAGGGCGGTGTTAAATTATGTTCTACATGCATAATTATTTGCCGGGGCATCCTCTTTTACGTCTCTCGTAAACAGTCCCACATGTCTAAGACATGGTGTCTTTTATTTAACGATAAATAATAAAATATGTTTATAAAGGCATCAACACACTACACACCAAAAACTAAAATAAAAGATTAATAAAATACAATTTGGAAATATAGTGTTTAAATGATATAATTTTTTTTTTATAAAACCGCGTACTCAATTGTAAGAATTAATTACATACTCGTTTAAGTTGATTGACGGGCAGAGCTTAAACTTGGGCGTATTTAAAGCGTTTTATATATAGTGTTTAGAACTTTAATGTGTGAAGGGTCTTAAAACATAAAATAATTATCTCTATTAGATATAAACGTCAACATCTTACGCAAAATAACCGGTTGTAAAACTCGAGAGGATCGTCAAATGCTATATGTAAAAGGTATTTATATTTACTTCAATATAGAGGTTTATACCATCGATACAATACAACTACGAATGAATGAATTATAATATGGCTTTGAGTATTAAACCAATTTAATACTCAAAGCATAATAATCATAAAAATAGTAAGTCTTTTGTCTGTTGGGAGGCTTTGGCCGTGGCTAGTTACCACCCTACCGTCAAAGACATGGCGCCAAGCGATTTAGCGTTCCGGCACGATGGCGTCTAGAAACCGATTAGGGATATGGGTTGAATTTACACTGCTATACCCCTTCCAAGATAGCCCGCTACCATCTTAGACTGCATCGTCACATACCATCAGGTGAGATCGCAGTCAAGGACTATCTTGTCATAGAATAAAAAATATAAAAAAGTAATTAAATAAATTAAAACTATGATTTGAAATTCTTTAAGCAAATTATGTTCTCGTAACGGGTTAAAATATTTTGCTCGTAACTACATAAATAATATGAAAATTAAATTAAGTAATATTTCAGTTGGGTAACTTAATTATATCCAATATCAAATGTTGACACTATGATTTATAATTCTCGTTGTCACGGCTGTTGTATCTTTTTTGCAACTAAGTGAATGAATTTCGGGTTGATTCTTATAAATTTATTTGTTTCTGTATTTAATTTAAGTTCATATGAGTCAATAAAAGCAGTAAATAATTCAGTACGTATTGTGATAATTCTTTGAAACTTTACGCATCAGATATACTCACAAAGCCCGTGATCTACTTACCAAAGATTTGGAAACGCTCTTTATAATAGACATAGAAATTAGCACCACAAGTTTGCGCTTAAATACAAATTCGCCTTCCTAAAAGTAAGTTTCGGTAGAATGCTTTTTAAAGAGATGCAATGAATGTAGGTATAGGAAGTAGGTACATTCATTGACTTGGCATCTATATGGCGCCAAATGGAAGAGTTGTAATAAATATTATTCACAAACTTCACACCTGTTGTAATATCACCATATTTGGCGCCACAGTAACTTACTCATACAGATACGGTGGGCGGGCGGCGTTTCATAACGTAACGTCATAAAATCGTCATACAAAAAGGTCAATTAAAATATTTCGGTGATGATTTTCTTACTCATTAATATAAATATTATGTATATGAAATGTGACTTGCTATGTTCTTTTAAATAAATTTATATCGACACAATACTCGCCTACGAGTAGGTAGGTATACCTATCTCTCAAAAGTTACTTTTGCAGTATGATTTATTTAAGCATGAAATTTTCCTGAAATTTTCTCTATTGAGGAGATATTTGAGGGGACATAAAAACTGAAATAAAAATATTTTCACCACTTTTGCTTGCAATAAAAAATCTTTGAATTTATCAATACTAATTTTAACACTCATAAGTAGCGAGCGCGTAAAGGGACCATCCCTTTACACGCTCCCTACTTTAAATCATTCAAATTTCTTCACATAAGAGAATATATTACATTGCTACCCCTACCTAAATAATGTCTCCGTGGAATTAGGTTTTCTAAAAATCTCGTGAGAATCCTTCGTTTTTCCGACTTAAACAGTCGGGACCCATTAAAAATCTAGATAGGTTCAAATTTTCCTTATAATGGGTTAAGTCATATTATTTAACAGTATTCTGGATTACTGGACTTCTCTTTCCTTTTCAGTTTTTATTTACGCAGTTGGGTTTTTGATTTTTAAATTTAATATTTTATTGCCTATACAAAAACCCAATTTTCGCATTTATAATACTAGTAAGGATATCCTGTTGAAAGCCGAATAGATAACTGATACCGCAAATTACCCCTACAAAGGTACGCAAAATGCGCGGGCGCCGCTGGTAGTCTCGTCATCCTAAATGTCTAGGCGAATAATATGAATCATGAAATAAATATTGTCAGTGACTAGCGGAGTCGACCTCGAACCTTGTGAAGTCAACTTATGTAACATTATTTTCGCTGTGACTAAACATTACCGTTCAGATTATGATAATGAGTAAAAGTGTTTACGTCAATCATACACGGATATTTCGTAGCCATTTGAACTGTTGAATCATTGAACTATCCATTTCAATACACTTATGTCATTTCTATGATATAAACCAGTTCGTTCGTTCATTCATTCATCTCAAACTGATATTTAGGTAATTGCTAAAAACGCTATGTGCGTAACTCAAAGAAAAATAAGAGATGTATGACTGTAATCCTGAAATCCTGAAAAACCTGGGACCCTGAAAAGGAGGTCGAAGACTTAACCACTAGGGCATCACGTCACCACCTACCTGCTACGTAATAAGCTAATCGGTATTCCCAAAAACTATATCATTATTTCTGTAAAGTGACTCACAAAGGAAAAGAGCGGACATTTTGAAAGTTCTCCTAATTTTGAAACTGTCTTCTTACAATGATTATTACAATTATTATTACTTAGTGCCTATATATGACTGAATTAATTGGACCATTAACATGAACGCTCAGCTAAGTCCGTAAAAAATAAAATTCAATTCAATTAGACTAAATCGAGTCTGTATTTCACGATTTTATTGTACGAAAACAATTTGTTACCTTTATAATATGGAAGTTTATTGTTAATCACGTTACGCTAAACAAATATGGTTTTATCGATCACTACACAAATTGTTATTTTTATTTCACCTGTAGGTGTTAAAACTTAAAAGTGTTTAAAGTAACGGAAAATTTTAACAGAGAACTTTTGAGTACTTTTTAATACACTTTATATTTAGGTAGGTATTCCATTTTACAAAAACCAAATTACAATGTGACAAACGGGTAGGTACGTAGTTACATATAATAAATAGTTGGATAGGCAAGTATTTAAAATATGGTTTGTATATTAATTTAATGTGATTTTGTACCTTGAATATAATATTCACCATTTTTGACAATTAAATATTTTATTTTATGAATAATCCCAGTAGGTAAATACAAACTTAAAATAATACTTATAAAACTAAATTCTAAATTATAATTTTGTACCTTATAATTTTTTTTTAATTTATTTTAAACAATCACTAAACGTGTGATGATAGGTATAGATGGTAAAAATTATTGCATAACCTATTATGTATACTTATATTAATTTAGACACAAACTACAAAATAAAAATTTTTAGTTCCAAACAAAACCTAAGCTAATTAATTTAAAAGATAGGTATGTTGAACTTTACACCTCTTTTAATTTAACACAATGCTCAGACATTCGCGTGGGTGATAGCCGTGAAAGTTCTAAATGATTGACTAGACCGATACGCCACACATTATTATTTACAGCATCAAATTATAGCCTTTTCATTATAAACTCTTTCTAACATATAATACATATACGTGAAAAGCAATAGATACAGTTATCCTATTATCCTACTATAATATTATAAATTCGAAAGTTTGGATGTATGGATTGGGTGGATGTCTGTTACTCAATCATGCAGTAACGACTCAATCGATTTGGCTGAAACTAGACACAAAGAATAATATAATCTGGAATAGGACATAGGCTTCTTTTTATCCCGGGAAATAAGAGAGTTTATGCGGGAATAAAAAACCTCAATCCACGTGAACGAAGTCGCGTGCATCAACTAGTTGTACATAAAGCCTCAGTAGTGCTACGATTAGACAGCGGCCTGAAAACCAATAGGTTGACGATTCAAACCTCGTCACAGCGTTGTCGTATCTACTCACAGCACAAGAGGTGATAGAGGAATCAGATTTCAAGTTCATCAAAGCTGGTATAAAAAATGAATGAAAATGCGAATGAATCATATTCACAATATTTTCTGATGCAAGTTCTGATGTCATTACTGATTTATGTTTATGCAACTTTAATAGGCTCTACATATTGTTATATGCAAGTTTAATAACCCGCACTAGTGGTTAGGACTACAGTCTCCTATTTGGGGGTCGCAGGTTCGATGTCGGGCACGCACCTTTAACTATTCGAGTTATGAGCGTTTAAGCAATTAAATATCAGATCCTTCAACGGTGAAGAGAAACATCGTGAGGAGCACGCTTGAGTGTTTTCCTTAATATTCTTAAAAGTAGGTATATGAAGTTTTACCACATTTCATTGGGCTATGGACTATAACCCTTCTCTGAGAAGAGATTTGCGCTCATGCTACTGCTCCATCTGCATTAATGGATTAGCGCTTAGCGTCTAACGTCATTAGTAATGTTACGACACATTTAACGCAGTAAAATATTGGCCCCATCTGCGTAATGCATTTATTATCGTGTTAATTTACGCGTTACGGTGCAGGTGAAGCCCGGGCATCCGCGATAAGACGTTAATGGGTAGATGATGAACTTTAATAAACGTTGTTTTTGTATAAGATATATCTCAAGTAGTGTTAACATTGAGTTTTTCTATATGTGCATGGTGATATTTTTGAAAATTAGCTAGAAATGTATATTTTTTGGGTTCTCCACAAATGCGTTATAAGTAAGAAAGTAATCAGTTAAAGTTGTAAAATCTTACATCCAACATACGAGTATGAAAATTTAATTTCAAGTCAATTTCGCAAAAAATGGGCCAAAGTAATCAGTAAGTTACCGTTGTAAGTAGGTATGTTTTATTTAACAACTGAGAAAGCTGACCTCAACGCCTTTACAATAATTACTGTTGCAAAAAGAAGGTAAATATAATAGGTAATTGTAATTAGTAACAACAATTGTGATTTTTTTTATAAAAACAGTCTTTTTCTGAATACTATCAGAAAGTTTTTTTGATGCTTTCGGTTTTAATATAGGTTATTTATTATTATTTATTCGATTAAAGAGAACGCCAAGCATAGTACAAACATCCTTTTAGACAAGATCATTGTCTAGTATAATTCTTTCATTTCACGAGGGCTTGTGGCTCATGGTTGTGTGTGTGTCGTATCTATATAAGTGTGAGCGAGAGCTTGCTCGCGCCTGACCGCTCCCACCTAGGCTCCTGACAGGCACGCACACTTACACAATGTGCACGTACACGACGTAACTACAAGTAAAGCGCCCGTAGCTTCGGTATAGCACTAACTGAAATTCAGACTTGAAGAAGAGGAATGAATCAATAAACATTATAATGTTTAATATCATACTAATGTGCCGGAGAGTTTGATTTCCAAAGATCGCTAAATGATTACCAGTTAGACAAGAGTAATAATACGTTGTCCAGTCATTTTAAATACATTAAGTCAGTGATATACCAAGAGATTAGACACGGCAAATCTTTCGTCATTAAGTAAAGGGAAAGCGTAATTTATAACTGATTATGTTTCAATTTTATTTGGGAACGTCGTTATCCTAAATCCTGCGAATAAATAAAATATTTATAACAAAGTGGCTTTCACTCCGCCGACACAGGAAACCACTCAGAGACCAAACTTATCTCCTTACAATATGTAATTTATCATAAGCAAAGTTGATTTGAGGCGTTACACTTACCCAGTAAAGGAGAGAGCAGACTGTGGCCTTGATAACGATTCACACTACATGGATCCGTAAATTCGTGTCATTTTTTTCGTCTAGCAGATAATATGCAAATATAGGTACCGCAAAGAGTACATCGACCTTGTGTGCCGTGTCGCCCACGGGCCGTATGAATCAAAGCACGAATCTAGCGTAACAGAATATCAGTAGAGTAGCTCCTAGTGACCTAGTGATTTCCATAACGCACGTGGGCGGGCGGCGGGCCCAGTGTTCTGACGGCGCGAGGTGGGTTAAATACAGGCAAATTAATACAGGTGACGAGGGTCGACAAATCATTCGCAGCTGATGCGCCAATTCGACACTTCAATCATGTCGACCCAACCCATACCTAATTCTTACCTAATTGCCGTGAGATATTCATCTGCTAATTAAAAAGAAAAAACGCCAACAAACGGAGATCTTATGGAATCAGAGGAATAAAACTCGGTGTCTATATTTATTTATTTCGGACATATTTAATCTTATTTACTTTTTAATTTTGATATATAGCGCTTGACTGCGATTTAACCTGATGGTAAGTAATAATGCAGCCTAAAATGGTGCCCCCTTGCCTAAAAGATGCGTATTCACTTTTGAAATTTCGTTTAGTTATATAAACTGGTTACAGTTTCGGAGGTTCTTTAAAAAGCTTAAAATTCTTAAATACTTACACAGTAATAAACTCATCGAGTCTTTTGTTCTAAGCAAAATTTTAGCGGGCTTAATTAATATGACAACATTTTTGCATTCATGTGAAAAATGTGTGAAAATCCATGGAGGCTCTAAGTGCATTACCTGCAACCTGCATGTTTACTAAATCATTTACTGATGCAATTCTAAGCGGTAAAGGTGACATCATAAAACCGGAGAATCTTTCAGAAAACTATTGTCCTATATTCCTGAAATAAAAACATATAGTGATTAATTATTAATTAATTATTAATTAATTTTTCATTTTATATATATTTTAGATAGTTTAATAGAGTTCCGTACCCGAAAGGTAAAGTAACCAACAGGACCCTATTACTAAACCGCCGCTGTCCGTCCGTCCGTCCGTCCGTCTCTCTGTCAGCGGGCTGTATCTCATAATCCGTAATAGGTAGAGAGTTGAAATTTTCAGAGTATGTGTTTTTCTGTTGTCGCTATAACGACAAATATTAAAAATAAATTAAAAATTAAAGGGACTCCTCTACTAGAACGTGTTTTTTCAGCGTTTTTGGTACAGGACCCTTCATATGCGTTAAAATCGTTTGCACATTTGCATAATCGAACGGCATAAAATCGTTGGTTGAGTAGTATCGTGACGTAATCCAAACATATCCATTTACTTGTCACGGCCGCGTCTAAAGCTTAGTTTTTACAATGCTATTACTTAATTCAATAAAGCAATAGCGAGCTAAAACAGCCGTAAACATTTATTGCTCACTAAAATTCATACTAGTTATGTGTCACTGAATCAATGATAATACCACAACATTATAATTAACTGTATACTATAATATTATTATTATAACACGTATGGTTAAAAAATTTAATTGTTACTTCCCAAATCCTAAACAAAAAGCCCAAAATTAATTAATTAACTAATATCGTAATGAAATGAAAATTTGATTTTTTTATATTTTTTATAAAAGTGAAAGTGAAGTGATTTTTTTATAAAAGTGAATAAAATAAATAACTGTAACATTAAAGATTATAGAGAGAATAGTTCTCTCTGAAAGAGAGAACTATTCTCGAGGTATCTCTACGAGATCAAATCAGGAATAAGGGATTTGTAGGAGAACCGAGGAGTTAGCAAGTTACCGAGGTAGCTCATTGAGGATATAGTATGAAGAACTGATAGTCGTTGGGATTCCAAAGTGCTGGAGTGGCAACCTGGTACTGGAAAGCTCAGTGTAGAGAGCCCCCGCCCCAAGATAGAGAGAGATATGTGGACCGACGACATCAGAAGGGTCGCAGGGAGCCGTTGGATACAGGCAGTGCGCAGCGCAAGACCCAGGCATGTGGAAGTCTAAATCTATCGGTTGATAAAAAAGATGAAAATGTAATGTAGATATATAATGTACTAGCTTTAACCCGCGGCTTCGCTCACGTTAGGTTCGATTTTTTAAACTCCTATTTTACCTCCTTCGGGGTTGAATTTTGAAAAATCCTTTTTTAGCGGATGACTACGTCATCATAGCTACCTGTATGCCAAATTTCAGCTCGATCGGTCCAGTGGTTAGAGCTGTGCGTTGATAGATCAGTCAGTCAATCAGTCAGTCAGTCAGTCAGTCACCTTTGCCTTTTATATATTTAGAAGAAGATTAGTAAAAAATTCATGCCATCCTTAAAATGTATTTAACAAAAGTCTCGAAGTTTTAGACTCCAACTAAGGATATATATTTACCTTCTCAATCTAAATAAATGAAAGGTACTGTGCAAGACCATACTTAAAGAATATCTGGAACTCTAAAGAGCACGTAATGTTTTGTTTTAAGGTTCAACAACCTCGACTTAATTTTTTATAACAATCAATAAAATTTAAACAGTGATCTAATGCAATGATTCATTATTTTATAGTGCTACAATTATTGTCTATTTATATTATAAAAAAAAGTATTACAGACAGGTTTCGAAGTTCATTTAATAAAAACGATTTAATCAATCATCAATGATTCTTTACGTTGAATAACAATTAAGTACATTTTTCAATACATTATGATAATAATTACAAATTACGACACGATACTTGACAAAATTTAAATGAAATGCTAATGAAATAGGAAATAATAATGAAATAAGCTAAAAATAATGCTAATAAATTATGAAACAATAAATGCTAATGAAATATGAAATAATAATGAAATAAATCGTACAAAGGCAGTGGTCACCATCTGGTCCAGACCTAATTATAATTAAGGAATTAAAAAATTTCGAATTATTCTAGCCAGGATTTCAATCCCGAGACCTTAATCTCTAAGACCACAGAACTTCTAAAGTTCTTCTTCTCACTACTTCTCAACACGAATTATAAAGGAATTTCTGCTAATTCAAAAAATTTATTAGCATTTCATACAGTCTACCTTGTTCTAATGAATAATTACACACGAACTGTTGACTATTCAGCCTAGTTACATAACTGAGAAAACGTAAAACCCAATTGGGAAATCTTTGAAAATTGTTTTTATTTTCCTTTTTATTATTTATTGTTAAATCCAATATTGAAGTAAATGGTTGATAAAACAGTTTTCTTTTAGTTTTGCCAATCTGCGTTTCTCAAAGTCGAGAGCATCCTAATCATTAATTGTAAACCCTTATGAGCTATTCACTAAGTACTTAAGTATGCTTATGCCCGATTTCACCAACGCTCCCTTACTTTTAGGACTACTTAAGCTAAGTAACGCTTTCTGTCAATTTCATTTTCACGAACCTTTAGGGGTCACCCAGAGGTGATGAAAAATATATTGGATAAGGGATATCTTAGGTATGGTTGGTGAAATCGGGCATCAGATACCCATTAGGTAAATTCAAAATCAAGAAATTCTTTAAATCAAGAGTGAATAGGCATCTTCTAGGCAAGCGCACACCATCTTAGGCTGCATTTTCACTTACCATCAGGTGAGATCGCAGTCTAGCGCTAGTCTACATATTTAAAAAAAAGGTTACTTGTTCTCCGATTCAATATCATACGACAAATCACACGACGCGTACACTAGTATAAAAGAGCAGCTTCGAAGTGTAGACGGTATTGTCCCAAAGCGAAGTCCAGTTTAAGACCTCGTGGGCGGAGGGCGGTGTAGCCATCACACAAATTAGTTACGCACCATAAGCAAATCTAACACCCGTCCAAAGCCGACGTGATTTACATATTCTTTGCATATAACACGGTGGTACATACATACGGTAATATAACAAATTACTTTTATGTTTCGATGCAGTGTTGTTACTCAACGCACCTTTAGTTGGACGAAACATTCGACCAAAAAAAAATTAATTACATAATGTAGTTGTGTCCAATAGGCATATCTTAATAGGTATATTTATTTTGATATAATTATGTCAAGATATTTAATTAATTCACATTTGTTTTGAGGAAAAAAAATTAAACAATTTTAAGGAAAAAAAATTTAATAAGGAATGAAAAAACGTTTCCAAAAGTTATTAGATAAAAATTAATAAAATTAATGCTTTAACTCACTTTTTCGGTTACAGTCAGTATTTACCTAATATAATGTTGTGTTTTACTTCTGTTTTAAAAAACATTAATTCGTAATTATGTAATTTAAATATGTTTAGAACAACTTAACAAGTCGAAATTAAGCAATCTAAGAACTTCCGCAATTTCTGACCTTAAGTAATAGATTTTATTTGTAGTAAGCCACTTTAAAGTTATTCAAATACTATTAGTACTATAATGGAACAGACGATGATAACGTTAAACGACTTGACTCTATGAATATTTTATAGATAATACAAGCAAGTCAATTCATTTTATGACATGTATTGCTTGTTATAAATCAGAACGTATCAATTTGTTATCAGTCATGTCATTATACCTTCAAGTAACGACATCTATTACAGTATTACCTAGATAAATATTTACCATCGATTCACTGCAGTTTAATGTGTTAAGGTAAAAAACTATTTCCAATCGCTGCATCAGCTATGAACTCAATGTTTGATAGTTTCATTAAGGAACAATGTTAATACCACTATGTTAGATGTGACTGCTAAACATTCAAGGAAATATGTTGTTTAATTAAAATCATTAATTCCTCCTATTACCTCATAATATACTTCATTAATACTCTGAAATAAATCTAGTCATCAACTGAGATGAACAGAAAGAGTCATATTACTTGGGTACGGTAAAGAACTTAATATCATGTTTATATTTTCAGGATACACTGACTTGGTCACGTAACAGACAATCTTAGAAATAAAATTGGTAGATTTATACCAAAAATAAAAAATATACTCAATTACAATTTTTTATTATTTATTGAGGTTGCCAATACGTTTTCTGAAAAAAAAAACTACTTTACAATAATTAGGTATCTTAAAATTGGTAAACATATATGAAGTAGACAAATTAAAAGAATCAACTTCAATTAAAATGGTGGTTAATCAAGGCGAACGAGATTCAACTTTTAATCATTGATCAAGAACAGTTTTCCACGCCCTAGTTATGTGTTTTTAAAATTGCCCAAAATGTATTATGTACTACTAATATTGTGTCAGTGTTTAAAAGACACTATGTAGACATACAATAAATATATTTAATGATATTTTTATAGTAATATTTTTCAATAGGTTTTACAACATTTACAAGATACATAAGCCCTTACTTCATTACATAGACGTTCTCGTTGACTTTCGCAAAAAAGGCAAATTTCACACGACAACAGCTCGGTAATGACTGTAGCCATCGTTTCATACTTATCCGTCCTGTATTTCCTGTTCCCTATGTGTTATGTGAAATTGCTTCGGATTCCAATGCTTTTGCAACACGATATCATTGTAATCAGAAAATTGGTTCCTAGATTTCCTTTTTGTTATCATTGCGTAGTATAACTGCTATATTATAAAGCAATGGCAAGTTTCACTAGTTTTATTTACGAATCGAAATTAAATTTAAGCATAATCATACACAACCGTGAAAGAAATATTAAGTTCTCTGTTTTCATAAAAAATTATAGGGCTTACTTAAATGCTTCGCTTAGCGAACGGTAAAAATCATCCTGCTTCAAAATATTAAACGTCATAATATTATTTTGATTTCAAAAATATTTGCACTGATGCAATAGTTTAATATTTTTTGTTTAGAATTTCATATTTTTAAAACTTATTTTCAGAATGTTGACACTTACTTTTACCTACATACTCATAAATAAATATATGGCAAATGTTAAGCGGGTGAGAGTCTCGATAAGTGTGTAAAGTCTGCCAAGTACTTGGCCAGCATAGTAAATGATCCCTTAAGGCTTTCTCATTCTGAGAGAAGATCCGTACCTACCTCTTCTTGGGTCGACAATGAGTTGAGATGAAAAAGATGAGTAAAGATACATTTTCTCGCTCGTGAAAAGGTGTAGGCAGGTTGTAGGTATTTTCCGTATTTATATGTCACACAAGGCCATAGTTGTTTTGTGATTCTGAATCCCTCACTACAGGATTCTAACTAATCAAATCGCTCGCCAAGCTTGTTACGCTAACGCTTGTACGCTTATTGTACGCTTATTGTAGCTTTCAAATATACATATAGATATTCCTTCGCTGTCTCAAAATTCCTAAACTCTTCACTCACAAATCAGAAAAGCACTTTTCTCTCTTGTTGGACAAATAGGTAAGCATTTTTCAACCAACCGAAAAGAAAACTCAATTTCTAATAAACACATTCAACCAGAAACTTATAACAAAGACATAAACGACATTAAAATCAAAACCTGCTTTAAATTCTCATAATCTGCAACATAGGTAAATTTACGTGCACGATTATTACAATTATCATAATTATGCGCATACTTCTCTTGCATATTATTAAGTGCACAATCTTAGGCATTGTCACGGCACGGTTATCCCAGATTGCTTTTTATTAATAAAAACTATTTCTAAGTTCAATAGGTAAGTTACGTGAAGACTAGATCAATTTTATTTTAAGGTCTCTTCATATTCATTGGAAAGTATAATTTCAATATTGCTTTTTAACTGCTTTTTTTTAGTTTTAGTATGAGACCAAAATGTAATAAACAAAAAATAAGTAACCAGACTAATCGTTCTTATCATAAAAATTAACAATATAAATAAACAGATTTTTTACGATAATGATAATTGACAAGTATCGATAATGATATAATATCTCTATCTGATATTGTTATTTACAAGTTGTAATCGCGTCACTATGCAAATCAAGACACTGATTAGATTTAGGAATAAAATCGTCGATTTGTCTTAAGAACTTTCGATGTCTTTATTATTCGTTCATTATTTAGCATCGTAGGTGGTTCGTGGCAAGGATCACGACCCCAGCATTAATAATGACGAGGATAAAAGAGAAAGTCCAACATATAATGGCTGATATTTAATAATAAATGAAATTAAAGTGTTCCGAATATTAATCTTATTTTGTGCATTTTTGTGACCACGCCAAAATGAAAGATCTGAAAACATTTAACTCCTTCGGCAGTCACTTACAACACTCCTGTTTTATAAAACAGAAATTATACCTAAAGTTACGTTATAAGCTTTTAGAAGTAGTGTATATTTTGTAGCAGTCAGTTACAAATCACGCCAGGGTCCAGATACTAATCGTGAGATGTATGTACCTATCTACAAACCGCACTCTTAATAAAATAACGACCGTATCCAAAATCGTAAACTTTCGGGAATCGACGAAAAACTATATTTACTAAGTGATATATTTTTTTAGACTGCTATAAAATCAGACCTAATTTAATAACTCAGGAAAACTTTTGTTTTGTTTTACCTACTCGTAGATTGTGGAGCTTGCTCTTTAAGGTCAGTGTTTTGCTACTGAAACTCATTTTGCCCATTTCATTTTTATCGTTTTTGGTATGTTTTATTAAGAGTGCGAAACATTCTATGTGATAAGACCCCGATAATCACTATCGATTGTTAAGATGCGCTTTACCAAGGTCGGCGAGGCAGCGTGGGAGCATGCGTTGCACCGTATTCAAATACCTTCCACAGGAAAACTGTTAGAGCCGAGCCATACCAAGAGCGATAGACACAAATGAAACAAAATGTGTTCTGCACAATCAACATTATAGATAGAGTACGTTACGTTGGCTTAAATGAGCATTCGTTGCCCGTGTCTTAGTACCGGTAGTAACACAGTTAATTTTTTCCCCCCGAATGAGGTAACTAAAATAAAGTGGTAGATTCTTAACTTGTCCTAGAGCCACATGAAATAAATATTATGAATCAATGAACAATTATTATTCTGAAATCTGCAAACTGAGTCTAACAATCAACGCACGCTAGCAAGCGCGCTACAGAAGCGTGGCGCCAATAGAGAAAATTCTTACAGTCAAAACAGATTTACAAAGTTGCTCTAGCGATTGTTGTGAGTCTAATTACTAAACTTTTCTGGTTGCTTTATAACAGAAATGTATCTATTGACGCTAGTAGTATTTTTAAGGCTGGTATGTTTTACACTTTTTTACACTATTTGTGAAACATTACATTAGTGATAACATCTTTACAACAATTAAAGTGGCTGCTTTTCAAAAACTGCTTAGGCTTCTATGGAGAAGTATAGAGGCGGCTATGACGTCTGAGCGGAAGTAAATTAATTGAAGCTTCCTCAGTTCTCTAATTTATTTACTTCCGTTTTATCCTTCTGTTAGAGCTTCTTTTCATCGATGAAATGTGTGCTAAACACTCAAGTGATTATAAAAGTTACCAGTTATAATGTAGGTACATTTGCTCATAATGGACTTTAAAAGGTACGCTAGTGTGGCAGGATCTTTACAGAAAACTTTCCTGTTTTTCCGGTAATGTAAGAGCTGATTCTCATATCAAATGATTCTAAACAAGATAAAAATAATTGCTTACAACTAACAACTACGAACCTAATGTAGTTTTATATTCAAATTAGCCTTTGTGCTAAGTTTATTATTGTACAATGTTTTGTCAATATTTCATCATTAAGTCCCCGCTTTATTGGACCAGATAAGTAATTAATCACGACTGGTTAGGTTAGGTTAGTTGACTGATGATTTAGAAAATGTGTTAAGATGCATTTTCCATTTAAATGTATCAACCAAACAGAGCTATCTATTTAGGCTTCAATTTATGTAGCTCTACACATCAACCGTAGTGTCTCGCGCGGTATGCATACGAATTTCGGTAGTCGCTATCTTCGCGCCGCCCCGCACCGCATTAGATGTGTGGAACTCCATGGAAGATCATTGGGAACTCCTAAGGAAAATTTTCATTGGCCGATATAAAAATAACAAACTTCCTCCCGATAAAATTCAGACCACGGCGGCAAATCTCCTACAGGAGAGATATTATAGTGTACAACACAATTGCACACTCAATCTCATAGTCCGATAGGTTGGAAATCCAACACAATAGAGAGAGATCAAGCGCAGGACCGACGGTTTTTTTTTTAAAATATTTTTAGCGAGTAAACGTGCAGGTGGGTCACCTGATGTTTAGTGATTACCGCCGCCCATGAACATTCGTAGCACTTGAGGCGCCACCAATGCGTTGCCGGCTTTATAGGAATTTGTTGGTCCGCCCCTTGAATAACCCCATGTTATAATTCAATTTGAACACCGTCGCAGGAAGTTGGTTGCACAGTTTCAAAGTACGTGGAAAAAAGATCTGGCACACCGGATGGTCGAAGTGCTCCAGGCACCCAGGTGGTGAGGGTGAAATTGTGTTCGGTGGCGAGCGGTGCGGTTGTAGAAAAAAGACCGTGGAATGAGGTCAACTAGCTCTTCAGAACACTCCCCGTTATATAGCCGATAGAATTTAGATTTAGAAGAGATTTACGCACTCTCCAAGGCACGGGGTTGGCACACCGGCTCTAGTACCTACTTAATATAAATTTTATGTTAAGAGTATAATGTACTAGAGCCATTGTTACAAGAACAAGGAAAATGAAAAACAATACAAAGTTTTTAGCATCGCTTTTGAGAAATGAACCCATATCGCCTTGAATTTATCTGTTGTGACTATATGATCTAACCGTTACCATCTCGTTCAAATGCTTACATCATAATATTATTCTTCCTCCAATCCTCAATATCATATTTCTCAGTCTAGATTCGTGTTGTCAACCATACTTATCCCAAAAATTCAATTTTGATATTTATTAGAAGGAAATAAAATTAATTTCGAAGGTTCTCATTGTATAGTCCTGCTGTTCGAGACAGGTATGGCATTTCCTCTAACGTTTGTGTACCTGGTTCCGCGAATAGGCTAACATCATGGAGATGACTAACTGAGAAAGGGTTCTGTCGAATCACATGTGAAGAATTTTGAAATTTACAACCATAAATCAAATCCTAATTTTCAAACTTCAACGAATTTTGATCGTTTTTTAGTATGGAGATATCCACAGATATCTATTGCCCGTTCTTAGCATTCACTTTCCTTATATTATTTTTGGCTACTGCTAACTTTTCTTGGTGTCCTGATCTGTTTTCGAGGATAACGAAGTAGGTACCAGAAAATAATAAATTTTACATGAAAAAATTTATTATTTATTTTTAAATACTGTGAAAAAATTAACTGTTTTAAAATGTTATCACATTATTATTATGAATCGTAATAAGTAGATACTTGAAATATTCACAGAATATGTATATCTATTGCCGCTATAACTTAAAATAATAAAAATAAAATAATAAAATAAAGGGGGGTCCCCATATTATAAGAAATGTGATTTTTTTCAGCGTTTTTTGTTCGACCTTGACAATCGTTGTTACGATGGTACGAGACCCTTCGTGCGCGAGTCAAACTCACACTTGGCCGCTTTTATAATTCATAATAATAATGTAAGTACACATTCATTTACAGGTTACAGATAAGTATATCCGTTCATTAACTGAAATGCAGTTACCTACGGATATTTTCCTTAAAATAACTGCAATTGAGTGTTGACTTTAGGAGTTAGTTCATGTATTAGTAAGCCTATGAGCTCAACGTACAATCGGATATGACAGCATTAGCATAAATGCGGATTTGCAAAGACAATGAGTCGACACATCTTGGGGTTTTCACCGGACTACATCTGCAGTGTTCGCTGAAATCTACCAGGTTTAATACTGCAATGGTATGAAGTCACGTAATACAAAATTTTCCCAAGGCTACATGCAATCAATTAGAATTTTTCTAAAGAAGCTTATTTTTTTTTCATAAAATATGCATTGAATCCTAATGGATCAAGGGATGTTTAAGAGGTAAGTCATGGAATTGTATTCATGAATAATATAAAAATAAGTCCTGTTTTACTTCCTGACGCTATAACTCCAGAACGCACGAACCGATTTCCACGGTTTTGCATTCGTTGGAAAGGTCTCGGGCTCCGTGAGGTTTATAGCAAAGAAAATTCAGGAAAAATTTCAACAGAAAAGCGGGAAAATCTTTTTCACATACACAACGAAGCCATCTGGTGGCGAAACGGAGTTCGCCGGGTTTGCTAGTGAATTTTCTCTGTATCTGGTTTGTCGTTTGTTACAGATTTTAGACTCAATTCGTGATTTAACGACATAACTGAGATATGTTATACGAGTATGTATTACGATAAATGTTTTAGTTGGAATTGTCGATATTTAGATCAAGTTGTAGTCACATCGGGATTGCGCCAAGAGAATACAATCACTTCGTTTAGACTGTGGTGTTGCGAGACGTCAAGTTCAAGCTGTCATGAATAGAGCTGTAAAAAATTTATCGTGGTACGTACTCGTATAATATGTCTCAATTGTTAAGTGTTTAAATATAAATATTAAATATTCCCTTAAGTTTATTTTCATTATATAAAATAAACAAAAAAATCAATAAATTATATACCTACAACAAAGCAGGTGGTTACATATATGAGCCGAACGCACCAACTTCGCTAAAATCTGTAAATAATACAATCAACTCTCAAGCAGATCTAACGACACGTAATAAATAAATGCTTAAAACGGAATACAAGAGCGGTATGTACGTAATAGGCAAAGGGCTTATTTTGAGCAACCAATGAAATGAGACTATTTCGGGATTAAATTGAGAGGCGGACTCTCTCGGAGGCGGGATGATGGAATGAGCAACACCCCCACTGAAATTCCAAATGGTTTTCGAACGCAATCGATGAAGAGGCTATTTTTTTAATGAAACGTGATGATAATTGGATGCACATATGCAATAACGTTTCAACCCACAAAACTTTGTCAAATTAAAAGCATACATAATGTAAAGGAATAAAGTTAACTCTTCAATTGATAAGTTGTGTGGGTTAACACTTTATTGCATATGTGCGTCCAATTATGGTTATCACTATGGCAATCTTTTGGGGTTGCCTTTACTACGTATTCTGCAACATCATTCCTGAGAGCTGGGCTACAGGAAAAGGGTTCAGTATATTGAATATCGTACACGTGCTTTATTAAGTATTGATGTAGTTGTTTCTACTCGTACCATATTTCCTTTCAAAGGCCTACAGGCTATTTTTTTAACGCTAATTAACACCTAAGGTATGTGCAGATTTGGATATTTTACAGTCAAGAAAGCTACACTGCCTCCTTAAATGTTTGAAAACACACTGTTCTCAATGTATCGAATCATTTATTGGTGGAATTTTAAGATATACTATATGATCAAATATATAATAAGATATACCTACTACTAAATTAAATGGTAAAGTTGACAGAGAAAAACATAAATGCAATTTTCCTAAACTTCAAAACACGAGTGAAAATCATCTTCATCGGTATGGGTACTTCTTACTAGGGAATAGCATCAACTAGTTTTCAATAAGTACCGAAGTTGCTTTTGAAAATAAAAGCCCACTAGCCGATTCCAAAGAATAGGTTTCACGATACCTACTTCGAAACATTTTTAAAAATTGTTCTATTATAATATTGAACAATCGATCTGTGATTATGCTCTGTCAAACATCTTTCTAACGTTTCGAATATTGGAGCCATCGTTTGAAGTTTTCCTCAGAGCATTGAATAATCCGTAACACCTGTAATTAACTGTACTACATTTTGATCTTTACTGACTGCACTTAAAGTTAACATTTCAGTGATTCAATTCAACGGTTTGTATAACTCTGCTAATGGCAGTCCAGACTCCTTAGCATATTCAAAAATATAACCTTCAATTTTGTTTACCCCTTTTTTATTACTTAATGGTTTTCAGGTGTGCCAACAAATCACGATTAATTTGTTTATAAAATAAATATTATTTTACAGCTGCTACATACTCAAAAATTTTCTTTACTGCAATCTTCTTCACATCTTTGCCCGGAATTACATAACTTTCATAGGTAATTTAAAACCCAAAACCCGCGGCCTGCAGGGCGCTCATTACCACTTCTACGCCGGTCTCGGTCAATTTTAGTCGCAGATAATTAAAAAAGTATTTTATTTGGCAACATTTTTAAGATAAAAAATACTTTAATTTTCTTAAAGTGGTACCTTTTGAGTTTATGTTTACGAAAATTTTACCAATTAATTTTAAAAAATGTCATAAAGCAAAAAATAATAATCATAGTTTTTAAAACTCAATAAACCTAATTAGGTTTACGGAATAAACGCATTAAATAGTAATACTTACTAAAAAGTTGTTTTTATAAATAAAACTCGTAACGCTATCAAGTGATAAGAGCCATTTTCACACCGCTCCAGGATCCGGCTAAGGAACACATGCTATTTATTTGAACAAGGCATTGCGTAAGAGCATGTGTGCGTTTGCGTGTTGATGACGTTGTATTCGTGACGTAATGGCGGGCCCTCCTGCAAACAATCCGTTTTTTGCACCCTTTATCACGGGAGCGCCGGCCACCACATAAAAGCCGTGGAAATCTGTTCAGGACATACATTACACGTAACGCGGCCAACTGAACGTAACCGCCAGCAAGCCCTGAACGCAATCGGAACGCGGTAGCCGCGAAGACGTTCGATTTTTAAATCTGACCATAGATAAAAAACGTGTTTTTAAAGAACTCGCTAGTGTCAGTAGCATTTGTATGGTATTTAGTGAAATCAGTGAAACAAGTGACAATCTGTACCAAAGAAGTAATTCACCTGTGATAATAAAAACAATAAACAATGAGCGATAGCTGTACCTGCTGTAGTGAACGTGTTTTAAGAAAAGCACCGGCTTCCTACAAAAGTAGGTATCGATAACAATATAATAGAAATCATGTTTTATTAATAAGTCAGTTACATAATAGTGGTAAATTATAATTTATAAGAAGAATTATCCTCAATCATTGGAATCAGTGTAGGAAAAATATTAACTAAATTCTATTAATAAAAGTGAATGTGTCAAAGCAATGATTTAATAATGTAAGCGTGATATGATTTACCGAATGAATAATGGCATTTTATCGATGACCTAATTTTACCTCGTATTATTAGAACTAAAATTACTAGATACTAATCATTTATAAAATATTTTTTTACAATTACTTAGAACGTCTGCAGTTCAAATGCAATCTTAATTTTCACCTTTTGCATTCACACCGCAAACTTGACGACGAAAGCCTACAATTATTTACTAACATTCTACTATTTTAGTTAGTCCCATTTCGTGTAGCGTCTGTTGACAGTTTCATAGTCTATGGTATTGGGGTTAAAGTATAAGTTAGGATTGTACGGGTCGAGCATGATTTATATTGTGGCGGGAACAATACTTGAATGGTGAGGCTTAGGCGCGGAAGCCGAGAATTACGGTAAACCTAAATTAACTGAAACTATGTTGGTAATTCTATCCCATACAATACTCACACTTAGCTGTAGTGGTCTAATAAAAAAGTAAAATTTTAGGTTATTTATTCTATACAGTTTTTCGGACTATGAATAAAACATTATTATTTAATTTACCCAAATTAGAAATGCATTTTTTTTTTAATTATTTACATATCGAGACTAAAATAATAAGTTAACATAATATTTTAGTACCTAACTGAAGAAGCTACCCTGCGAACCTTCCCACGTATGCATGACTAATAGAAAATTCATTCGGAGACTCGACACCGCTCTTGTAGGCTTTCAGACGCTTTTCACAGTGACGTGTCTGTGCGAAAATTTGGGAAATCCCTGACTCATCACGAAGACAATCACCGCCATGGAATCTATAACATAAGTTACTTATTGTATAGGGTACAAAATTTTAATAATTCTATCTACAACTATCTATGTCCTATACGAGTACAGCAAAATTATATCACAATACACTGTGTCACTCTACTATTAAAATTTATAGTAGGTACGTTACAAATAAATATTGAACTTATTTTCTTTTATTCGATGACAAGATAGTTCTTTACTGCGATCTCACCTGATGGTAAGTGACGATGCAGTCTAAGATGGTAGCGGGCTAACTTGGAAGGAGTATGGCAGTATATATTCAACCCATACCCCTAATCTTTTTCTATACACGCCATCGCGATCGTGCCAAAATGCTAAATCGCTTGGCGGCACATCTTTAACGAAAATTTTAAAATGACAATAATAAACATTAAAATAGAAACGTTTTTATGAAACATCATTAATTAAAAAGAAACTTTTAGGTATCTACTTTACGCGTCACCCCATAGTGTAGGGGGAATCAGAGAAAACTCAAGTGAAATCTTGTTCTAGATGTCAAACCAAACAAAAAAAATCACGCGATCCCAGTAAACGCCCAGATATAATGGAAAATACTTCATATTAATTATAATGATTATCTATATTCAATACACGTTTCCGTTTTGCGATAAAACAATTCATCCCTCAATTACCCCTGATTACTTTCCCCGGGGTTTTTATTCTGTATTTAAGACGTAAATCGTTAAAAAACGGCCATCGGGAGGCTCACAGAAAACAATTGCCGACCGGAAAAGCCTCTACTTAAACTAATTACATACTCATTTTCGCATAAAAACTACTAATTGACGAAAGCTGTGTCATCATCTCGCAAGAAGGAATCGCGATGGGAATCTCCTCAACGCACATTGAGCAAAAAATAACTGTATTCACTCATTAATAATCAATTTGTCGTTATAATTTATCTGATTATGAATTGAGTGTCTCATTGCAACTTAGAAATGATGATAACAATAATGTTACGATGCTATAACGTTACAAATCTGTGCATTCTGAAACCTTCGGCATATTGAACTACATTTCTCTCAGCACAAAGGCATAACTTTCGGGAAGTGTTATTAATCATCATGGGCATAATAATCCTCTATTGACACTATCAATAAGCGGCCGGGTACAATGCCATCGCCTTGTTAACCACGAGACAAAAAAACGTGTCAATGTAAATACTTGAGGTGCTCGCTCAAACGTTTACACCACAAACCACAGTCGAGCGTAATAGAGTACGGGATAATCTTAACATAACCAGTATTACAATGAAGTTTGTAGTATCATTTTCTTATATGTGGCGCAAGTCACGTAACAACTGTAACTTATTATGAATACTTTGCTCCTCTACGTAGGTGAATCTGTACGACTATCTATGTCCAACTCGAGTGTCTTTCCCATACTTCGATGTTTTTTTTTCTTTTTCAAAGTTAGTTTGCCTTCTCGTTTAGTCCTATGTTCTTTTTCGCGTCGTGTTTGCCGTTCACGAAGACAGACGTCGCTAAAAAGAAAAGTAAAATTACTTTTATTGTAACCGGAGTTAAATATTTGCTTTATAATAACTTGAATGGATATTGAGATTTATATTCACATTCCTGTTCATAAGTCTTCCAAATAACACAACCCTCGTATGAGATCACTGACGAAATAACTCTCGCGATGGATATGTCGATAATATGTCGCTTGAGAATGTCTGTCGTCGATAAAATAAATTATCTCATTGTGTATACAAATAATATTGTATTAAATATTAGATGTCGTTACGTCTACGTGAGTGAAAAATACGCAAATTGCGTGTCAATTTACGTAAATGTGAGGCAAGAGATAAAGAATTAGCGCATTATCGCTTGTCTATATCTACCGGTACAGATTGAAATATTTGTGTTGTTGTTCAGGTTCACACGTGCTTCGGGCTGCGACGCCCGATAAAGTCACTTTAGGATAGACTCATCGATGAATCACCACCAACTCTAACCGAATAATTGTTCACTTGCACAAGATGTAGAAAGCGAATGGCGTAGAGCGTACTATTATGTTAAACTTTTTTAAATTAACCAAGGGTAGTAAAAGTTCTTTTTTTTCTTGTGTTATTTCCATACATCACTATATTTTGACCGCCACTTCATCCGCGTGGAGTAAAGGTCTTTAAAAGTCCCGCGGGATTTTTTTTTTTCGGAAATAACGGTACAGCCTGTCACGCTCCACATCACGTCGATGCGTTGCTCCGTATCTGTGTAATTGAAGGACAAACTAACAAACAAACACACTTTCGCATCGTATTAGTAGGGTCATTAGCCTACCATTTTTATTTTATTTCTAGGCTTGCAGCTTTAATAATTGCAGATTAACTAATTGCCCTGCATGACATGTTAACTTAATTTTTTCCTTGAATTACCTAACATTAGACATCTTTGAATTAACCTGATTATGTCTATCGAGAAAGTTAATCCTTAACAAATTGATGCTGAATTGATATTAGGGTTATTTAAATAATTATTTCTTGTTCTTTCGCAAACTTTTCAGATTATTTCGTAATCAATTTCGCAATTTCATCAAATTTTGCAAACATAGACAAATGTAGCTTCAGCTTTCTTATCAACTCGATAAAGTTAATGATTTGATAACGTAATAATTATTGTCCTTTAAAATACTTATTTCCGCTAATGGTGCAACTTTCACTCTGCTGTATAAACTAACTGTAACAGTAGCACACATTATTATTAATGTTAATGTTAATATATGATATAGACCCGCTTGATGTTTGCCGCAACTTATATGGCCACACAACTCAACTCATAGTTGAAAAAACTGAAGATACACGTAAAAAATAAACTGAAAAATAAAAATGATAAAAAACAATTTGATACAATAAACTACATCAACAATATATTATATTTTTTATTCTTATTTAAAGAGCTGAGTCACAATTAAACATAAATTAAATTTAAATTAATTATAACTAGTTATTGAGCCTATTTCTTAAATTACTTCTAACTATCCTGTATAATTTTTTCGCTTCTTCTGACATTGGGTTTGCCAGGGTTATATTTCATCATCAACAAACCAACAACATCAACATATCAACATTATTTCTTTCAAAGAAAAATTTCAATGAAAATTCAAACGGACGTCTCCGGGAGGGTCGTTCTCCGCTTTCCGGCGGGCGTGTAAGGGTTTTCGCATAGTTTGACCGGCTATTTCATATACGGTGCCGCATTTCGGCGCTCATTCAACGAGCGTCGACTGCTCGCGCGCCGGTCTCGCACTCGCTCCTCGCGGTCTCGGTGACACTCGACAATACTTCGTAACCCGCAAGGAGTGCGAAATATACCAGCAATTAACAGTGAATCCTGAATGAGCGCCCGATTTGTGAACAAGTGCTTTCGTCCTGCGAGTGTTTTCAGTCAGTGCTATTAGTTCATCAGTTGTTGTTATTAATTAATTAATCAGATCGTTTTGGTAATCGGAAATTATTTTGCCAAATGAATATGGACTTGCCCAAAGGAGCTACATCAATGCACTGTTCATGGATGTCTTTTTAACTGGTGTGTGTTTTATGTACCTAATAGTTTTATATATTATGTCAGGAGTTTAACTGTTGACCGATACGGACCCCGGTCAGATGATGTCACGTGACGTAAATCAACGATTGACACTTGGCGGTAGATTGAAAAATGTTTTTTAGTTTTTTTTGTAAAATTAACTAAATAAACTAATGGTAGGTTTTATTCAAAATTGATTCATGTTACTGAAAATACTACAATTAATCTATAATACGTGTGTAGGCATTTGCTAAACTAGCAGGCAAGAAACAGCAAAAGCCCTTCAAATGCATAATAAATATAATATTTTAAAGGTATTTAAACGAAAGTTAAAAACTAACTCAAAAATGGATAATTATTGAAAAAACTTCGGTACAAGGTTTCGAAACAATACATGTCATGCCAAATACGCTATCATAACATAATTGAATGTTATTCTTAAATCAGCGCGCTAATTCGTTTCATGAACGTTTTCGGAATCAAACAATACGAATCAAGAAAGTCTTGGTTATAGCCTACGCAGCGGTTCGTGTGGGAATGTACAACAGGCGGTCGTCGGCTCCCCATCAAAGGTGTCTTCGCTGAAACGTCGATGACATCCGATACTGAGCACTGTACCTTTCCAAACTCGATTGATTACCTCACATACTTTTTTGGACACCGCTAATTATTTTATACGTATCCAATTTGTTTCGGTTCTATATTAGTCATGTCTATAATTTTGGAATTAATTAATCTGACGTACATTCGTAATAACAAAAAATGTGGACGTAGGATTAAAGTTGACATAAAATCAGTATTCCGTGTTACGATAATAGCCGGGAAATCCCAATGGAAAATAAGTACCCAGTACCAGGTTTTCGTGGTAATACACGTAAGCATTGTTTGATCTCGACAATGCATTCGATATAGATATAGAAGTCAGTGGTCACAAACAATGTGGTTACAGAGTATAAAAACGTAGTAATGTAAACCTCGGCACTTAGCAGTTTGCCAACATTTCGCGCATCGCCTATTTTTATCTATGCGCGTAAGGCCGTATTTACTTAACATACATTTAATTGTCAACGACACAGATTGACCTAATGATTCACTGACCATAATCCTCGGCTTATCCTCGTTTGACGTAACAAAGGTAACACAAGTTCCTGTAATAAGGTGTCGTCAACTATTATATTGACATTCTACATTTTAATGAATATTCGCTGAACTATGTTGTTTATCCTTTTTTTATTATAGTTTCCACTGACCACCGTCGGAAAATTTGATACGTACATATATCTATAGGATAATAGGGGATTTGAGAAACTTTTGTTATGATGTACCTACACATAGTAAAATTTTGTGTACAAATGTGTTGTAAAATGGTGACTTTCTACATTTTAGCACTTGAGGCAGACAAAGCAAAGCGCTGCGAACTTGGCGATGTTTCTCTTTTAAAAGTTCGACAACGTCGGCCCGTAGAATTGCAAGTCTGTTCGAACATAAAATATGTTTTATGACGCAGGCGCAAACATCAAACCCCTCAATAACGGCCCAACGCTAAATTGAAGTGAACACGTATGATTTCTTCACAATAGCGCCTTGAATGCTTGACGCTTTCGATAAAAAGCTACTCAAAATTCACGTTTTTCAACGCCAAAAAACTGGTCCACTCAACTGGCGGAGTTGATCAAAAAAATTACGTGCGCTTCCTAACCCGGGGCTTAATGGTCGTCGAGAAAGTAGTCTGAAGATGAAGATTGTACGAGCACATAATAAATGTACCTACGTCGTAGAAGTGCGTTTACCATAATCACGAAGCTTATTATTTTTTATGTGACTCCTCGGCGACTCCCGCCCGCTTAATCGGAATGGCCCTGTCACTTGCGTGAACTGTGAGCATTGCTTCGTACAGCAATATTTCTTACCTAAACATTAATGAACTTTCTATTAAGAACGTATCCCTTAAATCTTTATACAAGCAGTTAGCGATCGACTATTGAATTATTAAATATTTTATTAACATCACAAGCATAGGCCGGATTTTGATTCAATCGTTGCCAATATTAAACGTGCTTATTTTATTGTTACAGGTTTTCCCAAAAAGCTTTTGGTAGCTGTATCCGTAGTCATACTAGTAACAATGTGTCTGACGCCGGTCGAAGCTCGTTCGGTTGAGCACAGGAGGCGACACCAAAGACGACCAGACAGCATGGCTGAAATCACCAAAGACGACACGATGAAACGACCAAAAAACTCAAGCAATGAACAATACAGGAACGCGACAAGAAAAATTAAACATAAACTGCGCAACACAAAGAGGTTCTTCGACCAGGATCGGAGGCGCTTGAACGAAACGCGAGAATACAGGGACGGAATGCCCGGTTGGTTGCCGGCGGTCAATTTCGTCGACATCCACTTCCACGACTACAGAACCTCACGGAAGGCTGGAAAATCAATCTCAGAACGAAAGGTAAGCCTGTGCATTTGTATCTTGTTGAAATAATATTTCGATCAAGTCCTGTCTCGTTGACTGATGAATTATCATTTAGGAAGACTTATGATTCGAAGGCGCCTTGAATATTTGAAGTTAGCTTTAAGCAGTCTGACAGTGTAATTACTGCGGCCGATCATTTCGCGTCTCGAGGGTGTGGTGGTCCGGCCCATCACTCTTTTTGTTACCCGTGCAGTGTTTTTGCATTACTTTAATCTATTTTTGCTTTATTTAAGACAAAGAATATTAAATTCGCTCGGTCTCATCGTAGCCGCTTAAATAAGGCTTCATTGAGCCAAATTACACGTGCACGTCTTTTCTACCCCGTTTATTTACACCACGTTGTACTTAAGGGCAATAACTAGATGTGCAACCCTTAATTTCCTCGCCGCGTTTCGTTTGGAAATTGGTTTTAAACATTTTGTACACCATTATTAGGCTCCCCCTTTGATCGATATCGCTTCATTTGGTGCTGAATATCATTTTTCAAGTGAATGCAACATTTTTGCAACCGATCATTTGAAACAATATTAAGCTAAATAAACATCAGTTTTAACTTTTTAAGAACCAGTCACAGTAAGGATGAGAGATTATCTTAAATAAATGTCGAGTCGCTCTGTAAATATATTAATAAGAAAAAAAGTGAAAAGTTCACGTGAGGTTGGCTTTGTTTAGTCTCAGTGGGAGCGCGAAGCAAGGATCCAGTTAAATGTTTCGAGGAATTTGCATAGATGGACACCGCCAGATTCCGTTGCGCGCACGCAATCCTAAATGAACGGTTAAGACGCGTTCAGTCAAATAGCCTTTCAAAAAATTTTTTGTTTAACAAAAATAATTTGACGTATTTTAAAATACAGAATGCATTTTTGTTGAGATAATATCTCATATATCGTCAACAAAAAATTATCATTTTTTATCCACGTTAAACATGACAAATCGTCTTTTCCCCTCCAAGTGCGTAGAGTCTGTTTTAGAAGTAGCAGTAGAGATGTTTAATCTAATTGAGGCAGTTTTAGTTACTCACATTCAGATAGCATATGCTTAGCTTATCAATAAAACCTTGCAGACCGGTCAACCATGAGCTACTCGGAAAATAAAAAAGTAATATTCAATGAAACTGAAAAAAAATTAAAAATAAAATCTGTATCCACCCAAGTTTGCAATAAATGAATTGATAATGAAATAGCAACATTGCTATGTGAGGCTTATTTTCAGTTTATTTAAAATGAAAACAGATCATCCTTTTATTAGCAAGAAAAAAAGCAAGCTTTTATGATTTTCGCACGAACTTAAACTGTATTGTTTCAAATCGTATTTTTTTTTGAGTTAACACCGAGTGTTTGCTTAAAACTTTATAGCGTCAAATCATCCCAAGCCTTAGGTATAAGAGTACTCAGTTCATGTAGTGTAGACATACGAACCACCTCCGCGTAAAGCATAAAATCCATAAGTAACTCGTAACGGAGCTTTCAAAGCTTTTATTATTTGCCGAACACACATCTGGACCACGAGACTTTCTATTATGTATTCATATTGGACACTCACTAATTAGTACACAAAACTTAATGCGAGACAGACAATAAAGCATTTGTCAAACACACGGCAAACCGAACGCGTCGTGAAGCGTTTTTATTTTGTAATGTACGGTGTCGTTCGAATCTAGTCATATAGAAATGCGAAGGCGAAGCAGAGCGAACCGTTTCCGTGGCGAACCACACGCCAAGACAAACCACAGGCGAGAAGGCGAAACGAGGCGTGAGCGAGATATCTGTATTAACTGACTTTGTATGAACGACGTCAGGGAATGCGAGTCGCGATGTGAAGGCGAAGTGTGCCGGTTGTGTTTATTTACAAATTATTTGACACGTGAACGAGATGGACACCGAGTTTATTAAATGTATTAATAAATAACCCATATACATAGTATAATATAAGTCATAATGACTATAAAAATACACTAAAAAAGGCAGAAATATGGAAATATGGCGTCTCAGTATTGTGCGATGTCTCCGCCTCGTTTCCCTTTCGCCACGTGTTCGGTTCGCTGTGTGCTCGCGCCTAGTTTAACATGTCCGCCTCTGTTCGCTTTCGATACGTGTTCGGTTCGCCGTGTGTTTGACAAAGGCTTTAGTATGTAGTATGTATAGTGTATTGTGTACTTTTGGTATCCGATGTCCTTACTCGAACCCTCGACTCGCTCTGCGACATGCATGTTGCCCAAATTATTTTATACTAGCTTTTAGCCGCGACTTTGTTCGCGTAGAGTTAGGTTTTTTAAGTCAAGCAGAAACTCTTTGTTTTCTGGTACAAAACGTAGACTCTGTCACTTTCAGGTCCTCGACTTTATCCATACAAAAAATCATATCAATCCAATCAATCGTTTTTCTTCCATCACGTAGGTAACAACAGAGCTTGCTCTGTTGTTACGTGATGGAAGAAAAATGAAACACCATCAAACAAACACACTTTCGTATTTGTAATATTAATAGAGACTAAGTAGTTTAATCACGTGACTTCGTCCAAACCTACCAAATTGGTTTATTTTAAAATAGAAAAATCAGTATAATCACATTTACGCGTTAGAAGTTGTGTGTTTATTTCGTGAGTTTTTATGGTTTTCATTCAATCACTCAGTCAGTCAACTTTTCTTTTCGTATATCATTATTTAGGCACTTACAAGCTTATTTACTTTAATTTGTTTTTCCTTAACAAGTAAAAATAAATTTATTGTGATTATCCGCCAAAACAATGATTAAAAATAAAATTTGTTATTCGTTGTATCATGGATTTCCGTAAAGTAACGCATGCTTTTATCTAATAAATCCTATCCAGTGCAGATATCACGATTTTATCTTGAGTCTGCTACGCGCTGACGAACATGGACCTTTTCTTTTGCATTTTAATAAATTAATTTCCAACACTCCAGTGTAGAGTCGCCCAGTATCCATGTCAATGAATATTAAATATTTCTTGTGTATGTTTCAACAGTTCGTCAATGCATGCCCACTTAAGAAATTCAAATATTTAACTTTGGGCAAAGGAAAGCGTTAGAATTCAAGTGATCTTAGCATCGCCCGGCCGTAGTTGACTTACGAACAATTTAAAAATTAAATACAGCTTAAATGAGATGTTAAAACTGAAGGCTTAGCTAAAGTATAGTATGGACTCCCATATTTTGATTTTAATTATAATAAAAGTACACTTCGTCCGTTAGCGTTTCTATTCCATATTCGATAAAAGTACGCATTGGATACTGTGGCAGGTTTTTTCTAGTGAATATTTTAATCTGGTATTTAGCGGACCTAGTCTCAATGCGATATTTTTTCGAAAGTGTAAATTTATTAGATCGAGTTCTTAACAGGTCAGTTAGATACAATCAGTGTTAAATATCTCGATATCGCAACAAACTTTATTCGTAACTTCTATATCCATTACAATAAATTGTACCAACTTAACATTTTACAAAATGTGCTGACAAACTATCGATTGTAGAGGCTTTTAATATCTCGGTGAGAAAAGGCTAAAGGACGGACATTCCACAGGTGTCAAGCTGGAACACTTTCACGCTGACAAGCGCTAAGCCACGTTAGTGTTTGCTCAGTATTTACGATTTAACAAAACAACACGAAATGTTAAAAACACATTATTTGTCCGAGTGAGACGAATGTCGGCTCGTGGTTCCAGCGCGTTCCGTTTGTCCCAAACACGTTCAGGTTAGAGTCAGCTCTTTAAGGCTTAAAGTATGGCTTATTGTCGGGGTTTCAGCTTTATATTTTAGCTTAAGCGACGCCATATTTGCCCGCGTTTATTATCGTCCACAATTCGACGTCGTACTGCACAATTATGGATGCAAAGCTCTGGGCTGAGTGATTTTATGACACTGTACTTTTACAGCCTCTTAAATCTTAGGGTTTAATCGTAAACCCTTTGGTTTACGATTAATTTAAGGGCCGATTGTTTAGTCAGCGGATCCCTAACTCAGGCTTCAGACCTTTATCCTTAATTTAATAAATTTCTGACCCAGATGAAGCAAATCAGTTTTTAGCGATTTTGAGCGATTTTTGTTTCACCTTCAACCGTAGAGGAGTTTGGATTAGGTTTACACTTACTACAAAACTCGCAGGATTTTTTGATGAAAAAAAAACAGAATCTTTTTAGCGCGTTAAAAAAAAGCATTGCAACTCATTTCACCCCGTCAATGTTTTTTCGCTTGAGCCGGCTTTGACGATGGAGAAAAGATGAACGGAATCAGACAGGCGAAGCCGCTCATAAGTTTAATTTGTATGTAGGTATTATGAAACATAAACGGAAGGCAAATAAATAACTATTTACAATAATAGATGCGATGTAAAACGAGCGTCATCCGTGGCTACTATAATTAATGAGTCAGGTCCCATTCACAAGTATTTCAGTTGAACCAGCTATCATTTACGAGCACACGTACCTGCGTTAGTTACGAGTGGCGCTTCATATCATTCCCGGAATCATGAATGAGTCCAGTCACACACACTCCAGTCATTCATTCATCGCCGCATGAAAATATTACGCTTTCAGACGATGACGTCACTTTCCATTGGTTTAAAACGTAGCTGATACTATACAATAATACGATACGGGTGTGACATGATTTTACGTCAATATTTTCCTTCATAGATAACTTATACCATACCTAATATAAATTTTGTTTTGTTGGACACCTTCTTATTCTTATTTTCTAAATGGGAGATGCATCCGTACTAATATTATGTGTCTATAACTAGCTGATGGCCGCGACATCGTTCGCATAGATTGAAGTTTTTAATTCCCGCGAGAACTCTCTTTTTCCGGGATAAAAAGTAGCCTACATGTTATTCCAGACTATAATCTATGTTTGTGCTAAACAGCCAAATCGGTTCAGTAGTTGCGGCGCGGGCGTGATTGAGTGGCAAACATCCATCCATCCATCCATCCATCCATATAAACTTTCGCATTTATGACTAATATTAGTAGGATTGCGAAAGTGCATTGCTTTGAATTGCCCTTCGAATCGACGTAATTTCTTACATGGCTATAGTTAAGAACTTGACATAGGCTACTTTTTATTCCGGAAAAACGATGATCCCGCGGGATTTTTAAATTTTAACTCCACGCGGACAAAGTTGCTGGCCATAGCTAGTCTTGTCTTCTAAAAGAAAAATCAAGAGTTTTCTGCCGCTTAGTTAAACTTTCCTGTTTAGTTAGTTTAGGTATCCATCAGTAAATAATTGTTATTGTTGTACAGAAATGTCTTCTTACAACCACATTGTCGTAGGTCAATTATTTATTTGTAGACTCACGTAGGTAAAATCAGTCAAACAAAGAAAACTTGTCTTACCTTGTTTATTCGCAAAGTTATTTTATATTTATTTTCATTTATTACATGAATGCCAACAATCTTATTCTAATGCAAAATCGGTATGGATACAATTTTCCAATCGCAAAATTTTTTTATATGGAAAATCTTAAAATAGTAACGAATTACACGATAATTATACTGGATACTAAGAATAATTGATTGCGTTACGTACCATAATATATCATATTTCTTTGAAACAATTTTCCGATTATCACATTGGTACCTAATTGATTTAATCTGATTATGTATTAACTGCTGGACTTTACGTATTTCCTATTTTCATTTAATTGCAATGCTAAATTCTCTTCATGGTTCTTCATGTTGGTACCTATATAAATTGAACCGTTGTGATCAAACTTTTCTTTCCAACTTCATTTATGATCATAAATATTGTGCAGTATTTATGTATTCCATTGTTGTGATTTAATTTAACGTTGTTGTATTATATTGTAGTATGTTGGTAGTCAATATTTCTCAATATCTCAACCAATAAACGCAATGTTCACTGCTAAATATCTACTAGGTACATCTCTTGCAAGGCTCATCGAATTCCTAACAAATAAATTGAATATTTCAGTTTATTGAGTGTTTCTATGATTATACTGTATACTTACCTACTTATGGACCTTGCTTAAAGTATTTTTTATTCCTTATCAACTTACCGTTTATCAAAAACATTCAACATTCAAGTAAATTAAAATCTCCTTTTTCTTCGCTGTTTCTTACTGATACAATGGGTAAAACTATACGGCGCAGTATACGCAGTTCCTATATAATGTCACGACCTGTCACGACAGATAAACTCATACAATCACAAATACTTATGGATTATACAGCCTCGACACAAATTTGCCGCGTCGCGTACTATTCGCAATATAAATTCTATAATATTAATTCTAACTTAATATCCTCACGCCATCTTAATCGGTTGATACCGACACAATCAGAACTGTTTATCTTACGCTGCGGCTGATACCAGAAGATTTAATTCAGCAATACCTTCTGGAGGTGCTGTTCGATCGATCACAATTTTTTATTCGGACAACAGAATCTAAAAACACGTTCAACTCAGTAGTTTTTCTCTATAATACGGAATAACTTGCATTGAAAAATCTTTGCCACATGATGCGCTGCTAAATATAAGTGATAATATTTGTCACGAAACAATTTTCAATTGTAACACCGCAACAGCATGTTGAAATACAATTCAACCAAATCACTGCGTTGCGGCGCTCTCATTTACCAAAAATCCTAAAATACCCGTATACATTCTCGTTATCATTTAAAAACTGCAATGATGAGGTAATAATAAATTATTAATTGTTATTTTCTTTTGTTACAGTTCACATACCTTATGCCGAAACTGCACAAAACCCTGAAGGAATACGAAGTCATCTTCAAGCGTCTGCGAAATGTTCAGCTAGAATCAGCCGATGATTCGTTCACTAACTACATCGTGGTCCGTCAAAACCTACTCTCGAATACATTGGCCAAATTATACAGCACCATCGCTGAAATACAAGAGAACATGGTCGCCGTCAAGATGCAGATACCCCCGTTCGACGAGAGTCGCATGAAACTCGAATCGTTGAAGACAAAAGTCGACGCAACTCAGTGCCTCAAAAATGACTATATAGCCTTTCGAGGTTACGGCAACCTCCTGAACAACTGGTATTCTGAATTCAGGTGTCCACTCAACAAAAAGAACGATAGGAAATGCGCGCCTTTCCACGCGAAAATGAAGGAAAAACTTGACAACAAACGGTTTAAAAACCATCGAAATAACGTATCTCTAACGAGTTGAAATTTGTCGTTCGATTTGTAAAATTATTTATTTTCATAGTTTGCGTTTATCGCTTGTCCGTACTTATTTATTGTTAGTCTAAGAATAAGCTCTCTACTATGAGAACGTTGGATATTGTGAGTAAAACGGTTGACGATACCTTACGTTGATTAAGTAATGGGTACTTTCTCTGTGATATTTAGTATTTTTAGTTGGTAAATATTAATTTATTGAAAGTATTTGATAAGTTCCTCCGCGCATCCATTTGTACTTAAGTTCTTACAAAAAAATACTTTTTTATCCATGTAAATAATGTTTTCCAGTCTGTCTCACTATTTATTTATTGTCCGTATATGAATATTTATTTCGAATATTTATTTTATTTCAACTAATTTTGATCTGTTTTTGAATTATTTTTTTATTTTTTTAAGCTCAATAAGTATTATTAGCGGGCAAATTAAATGCCGTTCTAGGAAAGAAAGACTTCTAGCCTATTAAATTAAGGTGCTTATTTATATAAATTAGCTTTAAGAAACTGTGCCGTTAGTTTGTAATGACGAACTGATACCATGTGAATATCACCGACATTCTGTACATAGCTTTATATTATTATTTGTAATTTAATTACTGAAAATTAAAATACAGACTTATGAATTAAAACATAATTTTTTAAATATTTTTTGTTTTAATTTTTAACTGAGGATTAACTGCGTCCTACGCCTGTCAAAATAGCGCCTCCACCCTAGAAGCCTCCACCTTGTCAAAAAGACGGGAGCTTGGAATTAATTAAAAACAAGGAAATTACGTACTATTTTTATCTCCGCGTCTATAACTCTCACTGTATCGAGTCTAATACTTGATCAACATAACGATATTAAATAAGTAGTTCCAACGGATTCTGACCGACTCCATTGCCAACAGAGAGACAGCTGTACCCAACAGTAGGTACATCAGTCAAGTATTACGTGAATCAAGGCGTAGGAAACTTTGAACTCGTATTTATTTAAATGAGCAGATACAGCATAGCAGTACTCAAATATTAATTGATCTAGTATTACCTTTACCTACATAATGTGTACGTAGGTATCCACCCATTTATACCTAGTAGAGGACGGTTTTCTGAAAGACCCAGACAGGGATTTTTTGAAATACCATAAAAGTTGACCTAAGTAGTAAGGATTTTTTTTTATCTTTTAGTGTAATTCTGTATGAATAAAAAAACCAATTCAATTTTTTAAATCTCTGAAGTATGCTTTTGAACGCCATCTAGTGCTTAGTAGCTGAACTCAATAGGTTTTTATTATGTATACTACTTGAAAAAAGTTAATGGCATTTATTATTACAGTGCCATCTAGTAGAGAGCAGAAAAAATAATTTAATTTTTAGTATTTACTCAAATAAACGCCATCTAGTAGAGAACAGAAAAATTAATTTAATTTTTTTTAGTTCTTCTACTTCACAATAGATGGCACTATTTAAAAATATTCCACAGCGCCATCTAGTAGCGAGCTTAAAAGTTTATCAAGAGTTAGTTTTATAGTATATCTACTTGACAATAGATAGCAGAAATTACATTAAAACAACGCTATGGTCTAGAGAAAAGTAAAAAAATATTTTTTGTAATTACTACATACCTAATCCAATCTAGCAAAGGTAACTACTTAAGCCTTGTATCTTTATTTTATTTTATACATAAAGAATGTGTAATTTTACCGGACGGCGGTCAAATGGCAACCTGTAGGGCTAAACATACGCGCCACAAGAAAATGTTGGCAACCGTAGACAAAATTTTCTCGTAGCGCGCATGTTAGCCGTACTGAACGTAGGAAAACCTCCAACTAGTTGGCTGGTCAACGAACGATCGCGAGTCTCCAGCAGTCGCTGGATAAATACGGCTCAAAATCGAATTTTGTGTCCAGCTGTGGAAAGCTATCGCTTGAGACGATCAGTTACGGCGAAAACATAAACATAATTTGTATAATCTAATAGGTACAATGAATTAATAGGTAGGTGCTTCATTTTTATGAAAAATGTATTGTAAAAGTCCTGGCAAAAAAAAAATGAAAAACGCAAACCGAAAGATCAAGAAGTCAAGACAAGTTAGTTTGGAGAGAACTGCAAGCGCCACGCTTTTACAACACTTCAGTCATTGTCGACGGTCGACGGAAGATGCTTGACGAAACGTGAGGCGTGAAGTATGAAGGACACCAGACGATCCGGTTTTCATTGTTTCCCATTCTAAACAATTCATGGATTGCATCGATGTATTGTTATTATTGTTGTTGAAATTAAAATGCTTACATTAATGACTCACTCTTAACTATAGTAACATTATATTAAGTAGATATAGTATTAAGTTTTCCGTAAAAAATTGGCCATTTCATTTTTAAAATTTTATGGTCTTCCGAATGTGAATATCCCAAATAACTGCTACTAATATCCTATGCAATTTCTGCGCGACATTGCATGTTTTGATAAATCCTGATTAAAAGATCTTTTTTGACTCGGAATCCAAAAGATTGTGTTGGCCTCAGAAACTAAAAGTTGCCCCTGATGCCTGTCGGCATCGTTTAGCGTGAAAAGTCTCTTTCCAGTTCTTTCTCGTATTTTGTTTCAGCCATCCAGCGATACCAAAGGCGCGGAGTCTAATAGGACGTTTGGATAGCAACTCAGGAATGCCTTCTCTCCTTTTACTTACAGTACAATCCAGCAAACAGAGAATAGTCGTACCTACCCATTTAGTTTGTCAAAATTTTTCATAGACAGAGGAAAAGATTATGGAAATCCTTTAAAGTACTATTCTTAAAATTATAGAAGCAATCGTGCCCAATTCTTGCCTAGTATCTATAAAATCATTTAAAAGATTATCACACACGACTTTAAATAAGAAATTATTGTCACATTCATAAAAATTCTAATCGATTTTATAAAATATCTGACACTATTAAAATAACCATTATGAAACAAACTTTCGCAAAAAACAAAATGTTGTTGTTTTTATGATATGATTGACAATTTTGGCGGCCTTACCCACCAGCAAATTAAGTATTAATAACTGATTTTGGTTTTAAATAATGTACCTACTTATCCTTTTAGACGTTCAACACAAATCGAAACTTAAATTATTGTTAACTAGAATTACTTCATAAAATTACTATTCATCGGCCAGTTATCCATGAAAACCAGGTTAATGACGTTTTTTCTAAGTTTCCTACACGCTCTGTTAACAGGGCCTTTGGGTGTCTATCCAACGATAAACAACTGACAAAAGATAATGACAAAACTAATAAAGTTATGTCCTTGATTAATAATGATTTATTATTAAAACATATTGTTTTTCAGCTGTTTGTTCCAAACAATCGGAACGCGTATACATTATTAATAACGTTGTCATCTTTAGGGTAAATGTTAAAAAGGAACTAAATTAAATGATTTTTTTAAATGATTGCTACATGGTCGGGTCTGGGATCCGATATCACTAAAATTGCACAACGAATTTTCGAACGAGTTAAAATATATTATAAATCCGAAACCCCATATAAGTATTTGGAATGTGGTCCCATAGTAAAAAATGGGCAGTGAATTTAAATCTTAAATTTTTGCTACATCTTAAAAGACTTAAGTATCAAAAGAATTCGTTAACACTGAATACTCTTCTGATGAGAAGTCGAGTATCCGAATCTACAAAATATCTAACATAAATGCTAAGCGCTATCGTCTAACTCTAAAAGGTACATTTATCTTACAAAATAGTCTACATAATAAATTGCAGCAATCTTGATATCTTTAATTAGAACAATATAGATAGCATCTATTGCAGAAAATGCAGATGTATCATAATACCATCTAAAGATGTTGCATAAAAATTAAAATTGATTCAATTAATTAATTTAAGTAAAGGAGCTATGAAGAAGATATAATATTATAAATAATATTTTTTGAGATTGAGGACGAAACTTCTCAACAGATAATAAGTACAGTATAGCTAATGATTTTGTAAATTGTTCTTTCATCTTCAGGTATAAATTGGATTTGTCTGATATTACAGACTTTTTTAATGAAAAATGTGTGTCGTAATAATTTCTGATTATTATTAGTAGGTATCTGAGATTTTGTAACATCGATAAGAATTATCCCGTCTGATAGTTTTGTTATTTGGGATTTACATCACTATTTTATTTTTATTTATTCGGCAATTAAGTTATAATTACGTTAAATTTCAACAACTACATGTGTTGCACATTTCCGTCGCTTAAAGGAAAGGTGGCAAAGGGGCTGCGATCCACGCTAGGGCTTACGGTCCAAAGGTTGTCAAAATGCCCTACAACGCGGCAATGCTGATGCGAGCATGGTGGGCAAATCTAGCTCGGGGGCAACCAGGGGTGGACTTTTTGATAAAATTTTTATTTATTGACGATACAACGTGCATGGATTTTTTTTCTTTAATTTATTTTATTTTAATACATCTACTTTTTCTGTTTTAGTCGGACTAATTTGACCTGTCCCGGTTCCTTCCACGAGAACTACCCATCTTTATGTACCTAGTCATCTTTAGGTGAAAACTGGAATAAAGTTCGTTCAGCATTTTTGAAGATGGCTGCGGAGAAATAAAGTCACTCGACTTTACATTTATATACCTAGTGACCTACCAATACACCTAATAAGAAATTAATTTTTCCCAGCTCTTTCATCTTCGATTAAAAAAAACATTTCTAGAGTCCAATAACTGATATACCTACTTTTATTATTTTATTGCACGAGCGAAACTTATGGTCATCTTATAATAAAGATGGTTTTGATATTATAAATATAAGTACCTAGTTCTTGTAAGAACTACCTATATCAAACGTATTACCTAATCGAAACACACATTACTTAAATTACGATTACTCATCAATCTGCGCTACAACAATTACCTTATAAATTACTTTCTTATTGATAAACCGACACCGTGTTGTAGTACGTATTAGTATTGTCCAAAGGACAAAGCGCAAGCACGCGTGCGATCCGAGTCGATTGCGTCTAGCTTGCCAACAGCTGGTAGAAAGTACACCACCAGTTGGGTTCGCTTGACTAACTTGACTTCAGTTGTTGTCAGCACGCGGTAGGTATCGAGCGCACCGACGCAAATGTAACCGGCCGAACGCGGGAAACAGTTGCGTCGTAACCGTAAAAGAAAAAAGAAAAGAAAACATTAGTAAAACACAAAAATAAATAAACAATAAAAAATGGGTGTCTGTGTAAGGATTGCTGTCCTGTTTCTCTTGGTTTCTGCAGCAGCCACAGTTCCCGCGGGAGACACTAAGTGGATTCCAAAGATCGATGGTATGTGCGAAAATTACTTCCCTTTTTAATGATCATAATCAAAATGCGCACTACAAAAATTTTTGTACTAACTGCTTAGTATTTACCATAAAAAAAATAGCTAATAACTATTAACCTCCAAGTAATGAGTATATTGCGATGAAAAAATTGCCTAATTTACAAAGGCTATTTATTAATTATGATAACGTTAGTTATTAACAAAACATTGCATAGCACATTACTCCAAGTAAATGGTCCGTGGTATGAACTTGAACTGATATTCAAAAAAGAAAGGAAAACTTGAACGATGTTGCAAAAAAAACTGTTGCAAGAGAGTTCACAGTTAAAAGTTGCGATAAGAGTTTACGGATAATTTTACTGAACGCGATTGCTCGGCTCCAATTGACAATGACCTACTGGTGGCAACGACACGCTTTGATGCTTGCAAAAACTATAAAACTTTGAATAAACTCCGTTTCTTAACAGATAATTTAAATTAAAGCTTTGATAGAATATGACAGAAAAACTTTATTGCACAAAAACAAACAACAAACAAAATGTAGAGGAACATTTTCCCTTTTAATTTGAATAAGAAACTTTTTACTTAAAAATAAAAACGAACCCTTACCACAAATAAACTTGACATCTTTAAATTCTCGTAACTTGACAGATGACACTAATATCATAATTAGAGTTGATTTAATAGATACAGCTGGATTTACTATTAATTCTTACAGGTGACATCGAATCTACATTGATCGAAGGGGAAATCTATGGGGAAATTGTTTTGATTTTTGATAGTTAAGATTTTGTTTTTAGTTAAGTATTTGGTGACATATTAATATGTTATTCAAATCGAATACATATTAATTTTATAGTAGCAATATAACGAATTTTGTAACGAAAAAAAATGCATTCTTCTAATATGTTTCAGTTACTTTGAATATTTTAAATTGTTCTGAAATATCTTAAATACCTGCAAAGGCATTTAATAATGTATAGTGTTTAATCACACAGCTCTTGGAAAAATAATTTTAAATATCAAAAACTTAAAATAATCCTGTTCAAATAATCAAATCAAACAATGCAATCGCAACCACTCATCACTGAACTTAATTCAGTAGATTTTCTCTAGCCAAGGTTTTCAATTCCTAAATTGCCTAATTGTTCCAACACAAGGCATTAACAATAGAAGCCAAGGCTTAAGTTAATGCTCAGACCTAGTCGGTTTTTAACAGCATTGTTTAAATTGTCTTATTAGAACGGAACCATTCATTTCCGAAGTTCCTATTTGTGGCCTACATACACACAAAAACTGTTTCTTGAACGTGAGAAAAGTTTGCCTCTATGAAATTCAATACCCACGCATATCAGTTATAGATCTCAAAGTTGATCTTAATAGTTAACGACAAAGATTACCGACATACAGCTGAATATAATTATAAATAATAGGTATGTACCTCTATGCTTCTTTATAAAATAAGTATACGACAGCACCATTGTGCTTTCAAATGTAATTTACATGTTTAAATGTGAGTTAGATTGAAGCCCCAAAATGTACAAGAGTTTTGACGACCTCCCTAGCGCAGTGGTGAGCACTGTGGTCTTATAACTGGGAGGTCTGGGGTTCGATTCTCGGCGGGTACAATTTAGGAATTTATAATTTCTAAATTGTCTCTGGTCTGGTTTGGTGGGAGGCTTTGGCCGTGGCTAGTTAGTTAGTTACCACTCTACCGTCAAAGATGTGCCGCCAAGCGATTTAGCATTGCTGCACGATGGCGTGTAAAAACCGATTAGGGGTATGGGTTGAATTTATACTGCTATATCCCTTCCAAGTTAGCCCGCTACCATCTTTGACTGCATCGTCACTTACCATCAGGTGAGATTGCAGTCAAGGGCTATCTTGTCATCGAATTACAATTTACTGCTCCAAAAATATCACAAGAGCCAAAATTCTACGGGAAACACGTCGACTCGAACTATATTATCATATAGAACGTTAAATACTCCTTTTTTTCTACGGCTATAAAAAATAAATCACAATACGTAGGTATACCAATATGTAGACCCTCATTGTTGTGCAATTCACGTGAGAAATTTCTGACTTTTGCTATCTTCAGATTTATTACCTTGTTCTCACTTTACGGCATCCTCATGACCCAGGCATAAAATCGATTACGTGATCTATACAAAATTTATTGGGTTCGCTTTTAAAGAATTTGCATTGTTATTAAATATTACGTAAAAGTAAACAATTTCTCTTCGTGCTCATCTTTAATAATTTAAAGTTGAAACAGGTAGCTCATAAATAAATCATTTTTATTAAAATTTGGATACCTTCATGAGAAATCTCTGGTCCCTATTGCATAACATAAGACAGCTTCATAATTCTACACTTTTATCATAACACTTGTAAGAATAAAAAATCATTTTTCCACTAGATACATTTAAACCATGATGTTCTAGGTTTTTAAGAACCTACGTTATATCTTAATCTAACCTAAGTTCTATCTTTTTTATCTATCCACAAAAAATGAGTTTGAGCTCTTTATTTGTATTAGACATTGTAGCTCTTAAACACAGTATGTGGATTACTCGACTCCTCAAGAACATGCAGTAGATGTATAGGTTTGGGAATTTCTTCCAAATCTAAATAGTTAACTTTAAGACAGTTATCAGGTTCTGAAGATAGAGTCGGTAGGTGGTCATAGAGACTCAGCTCTATCAAAAATAGGCTCGCTAAGTATAAATAGTAGTTGGTAGACAAATTGGTTAATGTCTGATGTTGAAGCAGGAAGATCGTGGGTAAAGACTGGCCAAGGATCCCTCATGTTGGGGGTATTTAAATTACAATTTACGCTTGATGTCATTCTTATCAATTACGCAGTTTCTCAGAGCATTTATTTTCTTGTCCATAAACGATTCAGTTATAAAACAAGACGTCTAAATGAGGACAGGAGAACTTATTTCAAAGCTTGGAAATTAATTCGACTTTTTTATCACTGAGTGATGGGTTGAGCGAGGGTAAAGAATGATTATAATTTGCCAATCACGATTAAACCACAAAGATTTTAAGACTTCTTATACACGAGCCAGATGTAATCTGCAAATTGCATTGCGTTATTTTGGTTGACGTCGTCGTCGCGGTCATTAGAGGTGGCAAAAATGTATCTTCGTTAAGATTGGATCATTTGTATCTAAATCAGTCCAAAGATTCTAATCAGTGAATCACTCTAGAAGAAAATCTAGATATAATGTAAGTATTATGTGACATGGTGTATTTATGCAGGCATACAAAATATGAGGTAAATAATTTTTGAGCAAATTCTAAAAGAAAACGATGATATTTGCACTTTCCATACCTACTGTGCCTCTCTACGTAGCGCATTTGCTTTAATTTTTATTTATCGTGTTAAAGCGATATTACTCATCAATCGAGTCAAATACATAATGGGGCAACGAGGCTCGTGTATAAGAAGCTTAAAAGATCAAGACGAAATATCACATTCATTCCGTCAAAGGTCAATACCCGATCTTACGAGTACCACAAATATTGACAATGTACTTCGAGTTTTACGATTTTTTACAGCCTAAGTAAGGGTTCTCGATTTACCTTTGCAAAGGGCTTCAAGTATTCATAAAAGGCGTACCGTATATCATTAAAGAGTTTTAATACTTACATCATTTACTGCTATATACTTAAAAATAGAATAAACTGTTGCTCAATTCAGAAGTTAACACTCATCGTTTAGCCATTACGTTGCGAAATATAAATAAATAAAAAATAAAATAAAATCTAATTACGGAGGTCTGTATATGTAGGTACGTATGAAGTAATGTGACGAAGACTTTCCTAGAGGCGAAATCCTGTCCAAGCGAAAATTTTTTTTAATTGTTTAAGAAAACGTAGTGAGCTAAAAGAAACATTCATGTACCAAAAAAAACAAGCAAAAAAAAAACAAAAAATTTTTTTTTCAATTCAATTAAATCGTGATTCATAAGTTTGTAATTAGCAGGTGATTTGTTTATATTGTGTAACCCGATAACATCAATATTCTATGCCTTCAGATATGGCACGTTCAGAAATGTTAAGAATCTTATCGATTTTATTTTTATTATTTGTTATATTAACTAAACGATTGCTAATAAAATATGTCACATCTACTAAGTTTGTTTACTACTAGATGTCCGCGACTTTGTCTATTACAACAAGATTTTACATATGTACAAATTCCATCACTAAGCAACTGTACTTTTTCATATTCATATTCTTTATATTGCATTTCATATAGCAGGTGCTTCCACTCACCATAAAAACATTATTAATAATTTATAATAAAAGCACAGAATACCTACGAAAGCCAAAATTTCTCATAAATAATTGCTTGCTTCACGTTTCTTGGGTGGAATTTCTGCAAATCCTTTTTAGTGAGCTCTACGCATTATTAATTAGTACATATAGAAAAACAGTTTAATCAATAAAATATCAGAATAAGAAAGCTTCGGCCATAGTTCTTCACTTCACTTGTCATAACTTTGAGAAGAATATGGAGAAAACTCTGCAAGTTTCCTCACGATGTTACTTATAGGAAAAAATTCTCTACCGATCGATCTAATTGGTATTTTCCGTACTGCTATAGTTTTTGATATAGCAATAAATGGCGTCCTTTCTTTATATATCGCCGCTTTTTGGATCATAACTCGAAATATGTTTTTGATAGTTAACAAAACTTTAGCTTTAGGACGGCAGAAATCTGAATAGATAAAGGTGTCTGAGACTTGAACTCCGGACCCCAAAAGAAAAACCATTGTTGACATGCTAGAAAAAAAAGTTTTTTCGATTTCACGTAAATGAGTGAAATTATTATATAAACTTTCCTTATCAATATTGATATATCTATTGTTGGGTACACGTATGGTATGACTTAATTAATAAGCTTGCAAAATCTGTTCCGAGTATGTAGAATTAAAATCAAAAATTGTTTCGTTATTTATATCTACTTATCAATATAAACTTGTCATCATAATTGGTTATATCACTCTATGACGACATAATATGTTACACAAATGCAGTAAACATATTATTTTTATTAAAGCTATCTAAGTTATTACGTTTGATATAAGGAAACGAAACTCTAATGACTAGTAAGTAACACTTTTTTGTTGAAATGTTTATTATGGGAATATGTAACTCGAGAGATCATTGCGTAAATAGACCCTTATACGGTTGCTCTTAGCTTTCTCTAAGTAGTTTTTAATGATTATTAGCTTCTTCCATCAGTCATCCTCTTCAAATGAATTTTCGAAATAATATGTAGTAACTAGGTATTCCAGGCTTAGGCGTGCCTAATGGTAAATGTTAGTTTAGTTTACTTACCTAAAAATTACCTTTTTGTAACGTAATTTATCAATGTTAAAAATAGTTATGCACCTATAAAAAGTCTCAAGTAATACCTACAGCAGGGCTGCCCATGCTATACATCGGGGGATAAAATTTTTATCCCCCGATTTTATCCACTGACAATTAAGTGCAAGTATTTAAACATTTTCTTACGCAAAGAGCACAAATAATAATATTCCTATGTATTATCGACACCGCTTGAAATATTTATTCGTTATAAAACATTTTTAGATACGAAGGCGTTTTATACGCTATTTAATTTACAACTCATGAAACTTCAAAAAAGGAGGTTCTTATTTCATGGTATTTTTTGTTATTTATGGCTTCATTTGCATTTTGAATTAGGAAAGTAAATATTTCTAGAAGATTAAAAACACGGCATACAAAATATACGGCACCGCTCATCTCATGTAAAAACTAGCACCGAAGGCCGTGATGCGTTATTTATTATGCATTCGAAACGAACACTCGAGAGTCGAGAGTCAACGAACTAAAACGTAAACAATATCTTTATACCTACACAGCCTTTATAAAAAGTATACTCCAATAACAAATATACAGCCTATTCTAAATAGATCAATTTCGTATTCTCCAACCTGCGAAACATCGCTGAAATGTGGTTTACGCAAACAATACGCAAAACTTTTTTATTGCATGATCGACTTGCGCTTGACGACAATCATGCCTGACTGAGAGCAATAATGAAGTCTAGGGTGGAAAGCGCTTGCCTAGAAGATGCCTATTCCCTCTTGTTTAAAGGTATGAAAGTTATACGAGGCAGGAAACATGGACGACGAATGAGTAATCCACACCTTAGCGGTTCGTTTGAGAAACGTTGAACGAAAGCGTTTCATGCGAGTAGGATGGATTTCAACCACATAAGGATGCTGACACTTATTTATGACTTCTCGCGGTTCTGTAGCCAAACGAATGTTTGGCTTTTGAATACGTCTGTATTTTTTATAAACGGTCGAATGCGACTTGGACCCGAAGTGTTCCGTACCAAAAAAACGCCGAAAAAACACGTTTCCAGTAGACAACAGAAATACACATTCTCTGAAAATTTCAAACTGTCTACCTATTACGGATCATGAAATACAGCCCATTGACAGACTGACGGACGGACGGACGGACGGACAGCGGAGGACTAGTAATAGGGACCATAAAAACGACCCTCCAACAATAACTCAGACTATCCTAAGAACTATCGCTGTTACAGAATTGTTACCCATCTTCTTTAGTGGAGGTTACAGTAACGAAAGTATTTTTTTATTCATTGGATTTAGTAATGTATAAGTACAAACATCGCTTAATATACATAAATTATTATTATTATATTTTATACGTAATAATACGATATAGTATATACCCAATAATATTTACCCAAAAACTAATGTTTCATGACTTAGTTCTTCGATGAACTTAGTATCTATGGATTCTATGGGAACAGCGAGCTGGAGCCAACATCCATAGGCCCTTAGAAGAAAAAAAACGCGCTCAAAAAGACAATAGAATTTGCAAAAGTCTCTTGTCTTTGTTATCAGTCGGCCGCACGCGCTTCAACGTATCGCTCGTATTTTTGATCGTTAAAAAAGCCGTCGTTTGCAGTCAAATCATGCAAAAAACGTTCGGAAATCCATCAAAAAAGAGATGAAATAACATTTCACTTGTAAGTATATCGTTTTCTTATTTAATTTACAGCAAAAGCTGGGTATTTTTTAATTTTGCTATGATAAAAAATGTGCTACTAAAATGTCGTACAATTGCATTACAAAAAGAATGGAGTCGTGTTATTTTTTTCGAAGTAAAACTTTTTATCCGCGTATGAATTATGATTATGTATGTATTTTATTTACTATGTATACGTGTTTGTATGTATTTAACTATATAACTATGTTTGTATGTATACGTCGTACGTATTACGTACCTATAGATTAGGTAAGTTGCGGATATTCCGCATTGAGTTGGACATCCGCATCTGCATCCGCAATAATCAATGCGGATGGTCATGCGGATGTGGATGTTGCTAGTTGCGAAAACTGTGTACTGTACCTATGTTTGTTTGTATGTATTTAACTATGTATGTATGTTTGTATGTATACGTCGTATGTACGTCCGCAGCATCCCTAATCTGTATGTACGTAATACGTACATACAGATTAGGGATGCTGCGGATATACGCATCCGCATCCGCAACTTTAAAAAAAAACTGCATTCGCAACATCCCTACTATAGATATTATAAACACTGAAAAAGTTATAAAAATAAAAATTGTGATTATTTTTATAAAACGTCAAGTTGGAAGTTATTAATATACAATGTTATGTAATAAATAACTAATAAATAAATACTTTATATTTTTTATTAATGTTTTAAGTGATTCAATTAACTATGGCAAAAATATGTTTGTACGTGTATCCGTTGCGTACATGCATAATAAGTGAATATTCTTTGATTTATATTCATTACACGCTCAACCGCAATTATATTATCTATAATTATATAAAAAGGCTTGTCCTGACTGACTGACTGACGATCAACGCACAGCCTAAACCACTGAAGTTAGAAACTTGAAATTTTGACAGTAGGTTCCTTTTATGACGTAGGCGAGCACTAAGAAAGGATTTTTCGAAATTCGCCCCCCAAGGGGGTAAAAAGGGGGGTTAAAGTTTGTATGAAACTCCGTCATTTTTCGAGTTATACTCATGAAATTCGGTATTTAGGCTTTAAATTGAAAACAAAAAAGTACATGTTTCACAGTTTTTAAAAATTCTACCCCCTAAGGGGTTAAATAGGGGTTGAATGTTTGTATAATAGTCCTTCGTTCTTCAAGTTATTTTTCAAGTTACGTTTATGAAACTTGATATTTTGGCTCTTGATTAAAAATAAAAAATTACGTATTTTACATTTTTTTTAAATTCTCCCCCCAAGGGGGTAAAAAGGGGGGTTAAAGTTTGTATGAAACTCCGTCATTTTTCAAGCTATACCCATAAAATTCGGTATTTAGGCTTTAAATTGAAAACAAAAAAGTAAGTGTTTCACACTTTTAAAAAATTCTACCCCCTAAGGGGTTAAATAGGGGTTGAATGTTTGTATGATAGTCCTTCGTTCTTCAAGTTATTTTTCAAGTTATGTTTATGAAACTTGATATTTTGGCTCTTGATCAAAAATAAAGAATTACGTATTTTACATATTTCGAAAATTCTCCCCCCAAGGGGGTAAAAAGGGGGGTTAAAGTTTGTATGAAACTCCGTTATTTTTCAAGCTATACCCATAAAATTCGGTACTTAGGCTTTAAATTGAAAACAAAAAAGTAGGTGTTTCACAGTTTTTAAAAATTCTACCCCCTAAGGGATTAAATAGGGGTTGAATGTTTGTATGATAGTCCTTCGTTCTTCAAGTTATTTTTCAAGTTATGTTTATGAAACTTGATATTTTGGCTCTTGATCAAAAATAAAGAATTACGTATTTTACATTTTTTGAAAATTCTCTCCCCAAGGGGGTAAAAAGGGGAGTTTCAATATTCATAGTTAAGACAGGACAACGTCTGTCGGGTCCGCTAGTTTTATATAAATGCAAAAGTCTGGTTTACACGTCCAATCCAAATAAAATTTTGATGAGATTTTATACGAAAATAGTACTAACGCCACTCCATTCCATCTTTGTTCTGGATGTGGGCGTGGTTTGTCCTCGAACGTGATTGGTTGACACTCGCGTCAAAGGAACCGCGCGTCGCCGCGCGATGTTCTCTGACGTAATATTCGAGCGCGTTTTTGTAGATGGAATTATATAGGAAAGGCATATGGTTGCAACATCCTTTTCATCAAGATAGGATCTAATATTATTCATCTGAATTGTGTTATTAAGTAATGCACTTTTAAAAAATAAATCCATTAAATTCCAATGTACAATGGCAGTATGTCTTTGTTAAACATTATGTCTACCACCAATAAATTTATTTTTACATAACGAAGTAATAAATGTAATCTGGAGTTAATGTTGAGCATTTGAGTTCGATACACTCATAAATGTTTTGCATGCCCCTTATAAATTAAGCAGGAATTTACGGGTAATCCATTGCATTACATTTTTATGGCGGGAATTTTTGTGTTGACGTCATTTGAATTCGCCGCCGAAGTTATAATAGGTAGGTTACCTATAAACTGCAGTTTTTTTTATTCCAAGACAAGATAGCCCTTGCCTGCAATCTCACCTGATGGTAAGTGACGATTCAATCTTAAGATCGTAGTGGACTAACCTGGAAGGGTTATCGCAGTATACATTCAATCCATACCCCTACTCGGTTTCTGCACGCCATCGTGCCGGAACGCTAAATCGCTTGGCGGCACGTCTTTAACGGTAGGATGGTAACTAGCCACGGCCAAAGCCTCCCACCAGAAAATCTCGTAATCTGCAACTCCATAGAAGGTCCTGGAATAGCGTGCTCTGGAAAGTATATACCTAGTAACATGAGCAGAAACCCCACTCCAAGAACTCTAAAGAACATGTTCACTCTTCGTATTATCTAGGCCAATAAAAATCATTTTATCTTCCTTATGTATGTAATGAATTAAAAACTAATCCGGACGTGTCAAGTGAAATCATGAAAACCATGTCACATTTGTTTAACAGTGCGGCAAGTTCACATACCTACTGAGCATTATTCTTTGTCTAATTACCTTAGCCTTCTCTCACGTAGTAGGTATACGACGCTTGTCTTTGTTTTTAATATTATGGTAAAAAGTCTTAAATTAATTAATAAAATATAAGATTAAATTACGTATGACCAACTTCTTATTTTCTTGACGGCTTTTCTTTAAGGCCAAGACCTATGATATTGTATACGTGTAAAAAGAGGTGGATATGTTACAAGCGTGCGGCAAATGAAGCGCGAAATGGCAGATATTTGTCGTAATTTGTTATGACAAATTACGACAAATATCTGTGATATGTCATTTAACAATGAAGTCTATTATACTCGCCGTCGTTCGGAACAATTTTTTCGCTTGTTTTGTGAGTAGGTATATAACTCAGCCCTAGTATAAATCATTGGCCAAGACAGAATAGTGCAATTCGCCATTGTCGAGTAGCTACGTCTAACTATAACACAATTGTTTTACTATTATTATCATTTTATATTCAAAGCATATTTATTTTTCAATTTGCCATGATAAAGTATGCACCTATTTTCATAATTACAATGAAAAACAGAAAACCAAAAAAAAGCAAAAAAGTAAGCAGTGAAAAACTTTCTCTCTAAAACATTTTTAGGTAAGTAAAAAAGTAAGGTCAAAGGATCGATTAAGTGCATTTTATTTAGGTATGTAATTAAAGAATGTATCTGGCAACGCTTCATTCCTCCGATTTAAAAAACCTGTTCACTTTTGAGTTGAATATGGACCTTCGTGAACTTTCCAATACCGATAAACAATAGGCGTATTACCGAGTAGGTAGGTACAAATAAAATCAATTTGTTAGCACTATGTTAAAGGGTGTTGCAACAGAGTTCAATGCCTCCAAAGTCAATGTATAGAGAGAAAGTGCATAAAATCGAAAGTGCCTTTGTAAATTTTGTTGTAATTTTGAAATTTTTAATTTAGCTTTTAAACATTTAATTTATTAGCTATTAAAATCTGCGGACACAATACCTATCGTGTGTCTAAAATTTAATAATTAAAATCTTAGAGCCATTGTGAACGAAGCACGTGCCCAATATTTTTCATAATAACTATAAGTATATATAATAATTATTATAAGTAGGGGATCCAATCCCGCATTAAAACCCCAGCCTCGCAGTCCCGCGAAACTGGGCTGGGATCATTAACCCCGCCGATCCGCGGGACCTGCGGGACCGCAAACAATCATAATAATTTTTCTATTGCATAATATATTTTTCAACAATTAACACCTACATTAAAAATGTTACTTTATTTACTTTATTATCTTTATAAGTAACGGTTTTATATTTATTGTTTGTTACCTTTAATAAAATAAAATTGAATAAAATTTAACGTTTTAAAATTCAACACGATGGTGAATTTGGCCTGCTACCATCATAACACAGCATAATCATTGCATAATGATTACTTACCATCAGGAGAGATCGCAGTCAAGGTCTACCTTTATCGAATTAAAAAAAATAGCAATTTGCAATTATATTTTGTTTAGGTATTCATTTTAAATTAGTCTATGTAACGGAAATATCAAACAAGAAATCTAGACTTAACGTGAGTGCTTTTTTGTTCGTGTAACTGTAGATGGAATGCCCTTCTGACAGCCATATTCAAAAACAAATATTATTTTGATTTTTCAAACAAGGAACTTGCTTCAAATTTAGGTAATTTATTACACACACATTTAATACATGTGTGTGCACTATAATATCATCTGCGCGGTTAGGAACTTTATTACAACATTATAACATTACCTACTGCGTCCAGAAGCCAGTACTGCAGTTCGTGGTTTACGGTTTGCAGTCTGCGCTTGGCTTAGTAATATACCTTACTAAGCCAATAAGCCATACCTTTATGTAGTGGCGTGATGCGGAAGAGGTGATAAGCCTACGGAAGGTTTGACGGTTGATTGGCGGGATTGGTGACAATTGACGTACAAATCCGTCACCCCTCCCGCACCGAGCAACTAATACAAAAACGTATAAAGTAAACGGTAGGCCTAATTAAGTGCAAAAATTAGGCAGAAAACTTGGCGCAAAACTTTAATCAAAATCTTTACAATTCATACCTCTTCGTAGTTTTCAAAGAGCTCATCTTACAAGTTGCACATTTATTATGTACATGTGCATAGGGCATGAACATGATGTGGGTACAATACACTTGTATTTTCTGCATTTGCAACGTCAACAATCATAGCTGACCCGACGGCAATCATCTCAAATGTCATCAAGGGAATAATGTCGGAACGGTTGAATGGGATAACCACCTTCGTTGCGACACAGATCACAATGCGTGTTGCATGCGTTTCGCAACATCGTTCAAAATACACGACACGACAAGGTTGTCCAATAACTCCAATATTAATAAATTGCTAGAAAATTGCTCTCATAATATGGCCTATAGTTAATATTAGCAAATGAGGCATGACAGTGAGATTTAGAGAAACTCTGGAGATTGGCGTTACCACTTACCACAGGTATTATTATAGGTGCTACTTTTAGCAATTGCTACTTGAACTAACTACATAAGAAACATTTAAATAACGAATTTAATGATGTTAAAGTATTAAATGTATAACTAGGTTACAATCATAGACAGACTGTGGTTGAGTAAATAAGGAAAAAATCGGGCCCAAAAACGAAGCAATACTTCCAATACTTTACTGTATCGATTTAACGATCCATCATTACATGAATATCTAATTTGCATAATCACACATTACGATCATAAACTTTCGTAAGTGATTATCAATTTATCAATAAACAAAAAAAACACAAACGATTCAAAAGCACCTACAAATGTAAGTATTAGTCATCCTGGTTTCTGACGCAACACGTTACCAAACCTAGTCTGAATAATGTAAAAGAAAGTAACAAGATTATACCAAAAAGATACATTGGTATCTTTTTGTATCAGTGAACTGGAATTTAGCTCTGCATTACCATTTACATCCACACAATAGCTTATTTAAAAAGATGCTTACTCATACGATTTTTTATTTATAACGCAATCAACTTCGAATCACTTCATACGAAACGATTAAATTGTCATGAAAGCATAACTTCGTAAAATATGAGCAATTATTTATTTATCCGGCCGTATCATCGATGTTATTTTATTTTCTTCCTTCTTGCGGTACCTACAGAATTGCTTACTTGCAGGCTGATTTTGCAAAAATTAACTGCAATTATTTTGTTTTTTTTTTTTAATTGTAGGTTGATTTTGTATAAATTAACTGCAATTTTTTTGTTTTTTTTTTTTAATTGTAGGTTGATTTTGCATAAATTAACTGCAATTTTTAGTGTTGTGTAAACATTTTATCCGCAATAAATTACTTTATTTTTATTTTTCTTGTTAACAACGCCTGATAGACCAGGGTAGATCCCTGTAAAAATAATAAAAAGTGAAAAAAAATAGTAGTAGGATGACACCCATTAGAAAAGGAGGGGAATATTATAAAAATGAAAGGAAAAATAATTTACGGGCGATCTGAGGTCGGGAAGGGGTGGGGGTGAGTTTTTAAGGGGAAAAAACGGTTTTTCTCGATTTCCGCCAAAACTAAAAGTCCTATCGAAAAAAGTTAAATGGCAAAGTTGTAGGTAATAAAAAGATCTAAAACTTTTGTATTTACACTTTTTTCACATAACCTCAAAATTTATGTGAAAAATTCAAAAAACCAAGTTTTTGGTTTTTTATTTTTATCTTTTACAAAAAAAATTTTTTTTTAACGAAATTTGGTGAAAACTTACCTTTTTATGTCCCAAATACGCTGTAATTTATTTGATTAAAAATATTTATTTTTTCACCTTATTTTGAATTAATATCGAAAAAAACACCCTAATTTTCAATCGAAAAGTCACCCGTCAAAATATCAGCTTTTTTCAAAAAGTTGGTATGTTTTCTGTTCGTTGAAATCTCTACTTTCCGATGGTGAAAAAAAAAATATATGTTACTACAGTAAATCTTCTCAGAAAATAATTTCAATCTTTAGGTTATGTTACGTTAAGCATACTATTTTTTAAAGAAAATATTAGATTTTAATGTTTGAGTTGATTTTCTTGAAGATAATTGTGACAAGTTTACTTAAAAAAATAAAACAAAAATTTTTATCTGTATCAATCAACTCAAACATTAAAATCTAATATTTTCTTTAAAAAATAGTATGCTTAACGTAACATAACCTAAAGATTGAAATTATTTTCTGAGAAGATTTACTGTAGTAACATATATTTTTTTTTTTTCACCATCGGAAATTAGAGATTTCAACGAACAGAAAACATACCAACTTTTTGAAAAAAGCTGATATTTTGACGGGTGACTTTTCGATTGAAAATTAGGGTGTTTTTTTCGATATTAATTCAAAATAAGGTGAAAAAATAAATATTTTTAATCAAATAAATTACAGCGTATTTGGGACATAAAAAGGTAAGTTTTCACCAATATTCGTTAAAAAAAAAAAATTTTTGTAAAAGATAAAAATAAAAAACCAAAAACTTGGTTTTTTGAATTTTTCACATAAATTTTGAGGTTATGTGAAAAAAGTGTAAATACAAAAGTTTTAGATCTTTTTATTACCTACAACTTTGCCATTTGACTTTTTTCGATAGGACTTTTAGTTTTGCCGGAAATCGAGAAAAACCGTTTTTTCCCCTTAAAAACTCACCTCCACCCCTTCCCGACCTCAGATCGCCCGTAAATTATTTTTCCTTTCATCTTTATAATATTCCCCTCCTTTTCTAATGGGTTTCACCCTATTACTATTTTTTTTGGTTTTAAAAATTATCTACTCTGGTCTATGAAGCTACTTTAGCTTCTCGATGTTTAATTTTTGTTAAACAAAGATATTTACTTATATTTTTAAATAATGTAAAATAACAAATACAGCAATGCAGTAATGCTGAAGTATAGAAAGGAGCATCAAATAAAAATCCTACAATATTGCTAAACTATCTTGCCATAATTACAATTTCGTCACTTGCCGCCTGTCGCTGTGAACTATTTCGCGATGAAAATTCGTGACCATAGGGTTTTGAAGGCACCACAATCACTGTAATTTGACAAATACTTAAGTATTATAGCGATGATGTGTAATAGAAATGACCAATTTAGTCTATACGCCATTCAATTATTTTAAATAGTCACAAGCGAGAATAGACAAAACGTGAGACCTTCAAAATGATCTGTCTGCAATTATCAAAGACTTCTATTTTCTTTTTTATGTATTTAACTGCAACAATTGCTTAACCGTTTACAATCTCCTTAGCAAAGATATAAAAAATCGCTCTCAGAGTTAGTTTCTCTTCCTTAGCCCAATGATCCTAATGGCTCATTATACATCCTTTAATTAATACTCAGTATTATCACTTAAAGTTTGTGTTTTACTTTATAAGAGATAGTTTTTCTTTGTAAAAGATAGACTGTTGTTACTCGGCTTATCTTTACTATAGTTTTGTTGAAAGCTGAGGGTTACAATATATGAAACAAAAAATCGACTCCTTCCTGCCTTAACAATACAGCCATTCATTGACTTGTTTACTCAGTTGTTTCAGCGATATTTGTTACTACTTCACGCCACAACGAATGAACAACCCAGGATTAATACAGAGGCATTGTATCCCGGAAAATTAAAAAGTTCCCGCGGCAATTAAAAAAACCTAAATTCACGCGGATAAAGTCGCGGGCATCATCTACTCTTTTAATTGATCAGTGATCATACCTACTGTGATTTTAAGCTTAAAAAAATCAATTGAATAAAAAAAAGACTGCGATTAAATTTTTTTATTTTGTAATACATATTATCTTCAAGAGATTCTTTAAAGTTACACAATACTGAATAATGATAAGCAAATTTTTAGATGTTTGGAATATATCAACGACAGAATAAATATTTATTGAGCTTATAAGTTACATTCCTCAATACATACATTACACAATTATACGAGGTCAAGAGCAAAACGGTATCAGAAGCATTAGGTACAAATAATGTGATCTATTTTTTTATTATAACTTTAAGTACTTATGTTTTCAAAAAGCTTATTGTAAAATTAATCCTGAAGCTTTTGTAAGTCATGTGTCATTCTCAATTGCATACACAATAGAAACTAACCTTGTTCCAAAAGCATTTACTCGGTGTCAATCACCCGACACATCCATCCATGACATTAGAATAGTAATTACTCAGTTAAAAATATTTTCCCTTTACACAATTTCACCATTCAAAGCTTTTTTCACAATAGTGCTGATATTAGGTCAAAGATTTATCGATGCTTTCATCAAAATATTTTCGATAAAACAATTTGACTGACCAAATCCAATGTTTTGATAGCTCGGTATTTAGGACGATTGATGTAGGTCAAGTTAAAATCAACGAGTCTATCGTAGATCGGCATTTTAATTTTATTTAAATTTTAAGAATTTTAAAATACTGTAATAATTTTGAATAGCTGGTAAAAGTTAAATAAATTCTTTTTCATCATCATCTCAGCCCGTGGACGTTTCCCCTAAGAATGAGAAGAATATGTGTTTTACGTAATTTAAAATAATAACCAAACTTTACCGATGATGAAGGATGATCTATTCAAATCACTCGTGGTACGCTTTATGTATCGAAATGAGTAAATAATTTTTGTCATCTAATTACAAATACAACTAATTAATGTTACATACATCAATCATTGACACAATCACTTTAGGGTTGTATCTATGAACGAATAAATTATAAAGGTCAGTATTATAGAACAGGTATTTAAATTCGTAATTTTCTTTTTAACTAGGTACTTTACACAACATTCAGTAAGATTAGAGGAGCATAATATAAATTAAAAATATAATAAAATAAAACAGTTAATCTTATATAACTGATTTCTAATTTCTTAATAAATATTATTATTTAGTGCCAATTATTACAAAACCGTAAATGAAAGTTTTGCTTTCTTTCAGCAGTTACGTGGGTGAAATATCTTTTTGGATAAAAAATCAATTCTGTATTGAACAAAACAAAAAATGCCTTAACTCGCAGTGAAACCGTAGCTTATGCGAAAGTGAAACTGGAATGTATAATGGGTGTTGAGCACGATACGATGCCACGGCTTGCGTAATCGAATCGGATCAACACATCCGAGATGCATGCTTTACGCGATTTGAATCGTTGCAACGGGAAATCGATTAATTATGATTCTCAACGCACATCACTACTCGTGTACGGAATTTACAGTGCTCAATAAAGAAATGTGTGCACTCGTTAAAAGACACATTTAGTTCATGTGTTGCTTAATATGTAATAACGATCTTGCATTAATGGTAATAAGCATGTGTTACACAAATCCTCATATAGTCCACGATTTATATTGAAAGACTGACTTTTTAAGTGCTTTTCTTGAATAATGAACTCAAAAACGTTATTGCTAAAAGAGGCATAGAATAGATTACTGTTAAGATTTAATTCTCTAGAGATCTAAATTAAATTGATGTACTTAACTATTATTTTTCAATAATGCCATTGGTCCGCCAAACATATGAACAGAGACCCCACTAAACTTGCCTGGAATCAAAGTATTCTATAATTAAAGCCTGGAATATTTAATTTAAAAAAAAGTACTTAATGACAATAATGATAAATTAAATAAATAGCGATAAAAATATAGCCCTCCTTATAGTCGTAAGATCGTTTATATGGTTATACCTCGATTAATTAAGCAGCGAGATATTTTACAAAAAATAATATTGCAAATAGGATTTAGTAATTAAAAATCGCGCTTACACAACTAATGAGTGACATTGACATAACCGTGACCACTCTCATCTGTCAGCGCCTTGACGCCAGTACCAATTTAAACGCGCACTACGACAGCTCAAGAGGTAGGTATTCTACTTTTTAACCGACTTCAAAAAAAGAGGAGGTTCTCAATTCGTCGGGATCACTTTTTTTATGTATGTTCCCGTTTACTCGAACCACCTGGACCAATTTGGAAAATTATTTTTTTATTTGAAAGGGTATACCTACTTCCTAGGTGGTCCCATGGCCATCAGGTCGGGATCTGATGATGGGATCCTGGAGAAATCGAGGGAACTCTTCAAATTTTATAAGCACACTTGAAGCGATTTGGATATTTATAATGGCACAAGCACTTTCTTTCAAAAAGCACAGTTTTAACCAGGCTTAGTTCATAGCATACATACATAATATGTTTTTGTATTCGGCATCATATTATTTTATTCATATAATGAGCAAAACAAATGATCTAGTGAATTGGTCCTATGAAGCTATACTAGAAAGCTTAAAATAATAACATAAATTTTTTTTTTTTAAACCGACTTCAAACGCCACTGCAAAGTATAAAATAATTGTAGTTTGTACACGTATGTTGAAGTCGAGGAAGACGCTATTCAATAAAAAAAAGAATCATCAAAATCGGACGACTCTGCGAAAAGCTATGCGTGGTCACTGGTCATATGTATGATTTTTTTATGTAGAAAAAAATTTATACGTGACGCATTGAGAACCTTCTCCTTTTTTTCGTCGGTTAATTACTTGACCTTATTACAGAGATTAAACACGACAATACTTCCAACCTTCATATTGTAATGATTATTATCTCCCACTCAGATGATTATTTATAAAAGAATGGGCGGAAATCGCAGCCGACATGTATCTTTTATGAGCGCATCTTTCGTTAATTAAACAAATAGATAAAACCAGCCCCCCTTTTGTATGGTGAATACATAATAGTCCAAGAGACAATCCTGATTTCTGCATTGTTAACACTGCTTCTTAGCTTAATAGGTACATACCAATATAAAGTTACGAGTTAATGGATAGCAAGATGCGTAACTATAACATCAATTTTAAAAATAAGCTGTATTTTAAATTAGAATAGTCCGCCAAGAAATGAAGGAGACATACACAATCAAATTAAATAGTTTCAGCGCGGAATAATGATCGTTTTTAGGCTTTACAATCCTATTTATTGTTACTAGGTATTTTTTTCACGGTGTATATTTCAATTTTCCCAAAAAAACCCTATCCTCTTGTATTTTACAGATAATAATTATTATTTATTTTATTACTGTTGTGTTTTCCTTATACATATTTGTTTAAATCCACACAAAAAATTAGTGAACATATCTATTAGATCTTTAAAGTCAGTTAAACATCCAGTTAGATACCGACAGGTCAATATTATTTAACCAGCACAGTTGACTGAATTAAACTATCGCAACTGGCCACACGTTCGGACTATTACTTTGTATAATAATATTATGATTGATTATTATGGAAGTGAAGTATTTCACATTATAGGGAATCAAGCAGCCACCTCTTCCTCTATAAAGAAATAATCTTGATAGCACTCAAGGCACGCAACTATCTCCTTCATTGGCTTACTTATGTAAGTAATTGCTTTTTCACACAGACGTCTAATTCTTCCTACTTCATAAGATCATACGTGCACCATTTCCGCTTTTCTCCTGTCACCTTAACGGCATTTATAAGTGAATAGGGCAAAATACCTGTCATAGCATTGGTTTCGTTGCAGCACCTATAATTACTCGTATTATTCAAACGTTATATAAAATCAGCAGTTATGAGCTCGACTTACTTTTCGGGAGTTCGGGGATCGAATCTTATGACCAACCAAACCTCTCTAAGTTTTTGGAATTAAGTGCATTTTAAGCACCTAAATGCTTGCTTTAAGAATGATGAAAGAATTCGTCTATATGTATGTAGGTGCCACTTCTTTGTTTGCGCATACAGTATGTAGCATTTCAAACTACTGGACCAATCGAAACTTTAGCACTACGCAGATCGAACCAGTTCCACTAGAGCCCTGAAGATTTCAGCTTGATCGAAATTTCTTCGATATTTATATCTGATTCGCATTGTAAATCTATAAATATCGTGACTGAACTCTATTAAACATCAATTACTTTACTAATTTAGAAAACACACAAGTTCAACAGTATCCTTTTCACTGTTTTCGTCTTGTCATCGAATAAAACATAAGAAACACAACAAATAATTGTAAACAAAAAATCTTATATCGAACCTAATTCAGTAGATTCAATCTAATGAATCCGAGATTGTTCGTACCCACTTCTGTTATAAGTTTTACGTTTGTTCAAGGACAAAGGAGAATATTGGTAATGTTCAATCATGGCATGTTCTTTAAAAAAACATCGAAAAATAAAATAATATTGCACACAATTTGATGCACGCTTACCTGCATTAGATTTCTAGTGTTACTAGTTGTTTCCTTATTCTTTAATTACATCCGTTCTATATAAAGGTTTATGCGAGCAGATATCAGATTTATGCTCACCTTGAATTTTCATAACATGACTATTTATAAATACATATCATTAATAATCTATAATAAAAACTTTGCCCGCAAACTAATATAAGAAATAACTATACGTCAGATATTAGATATAGATACTTTTGCATTGCAACAAATACCTACTAAATAATAAATTGAATATGAGAACTCCGAAGTAAGTATGTATATTTATATATTAAATATTATATTGCTACATAAAATGAAGCGAGTTCTTACTTAAAATTAAAGCACTAGCAGTTACATGATCGACTAATTGCCTAAACTAATTGAATGAAACAGAATCATTAAAGTATGAAATTGTTCCACCTGTCGTGGATGATTGACTTTTCTTGTACGCGAGGTCGGAGTTTGTCACAGTTACTGCCGCTAAAATTATAGCATAATACTAACGTATTACAAAATTCTTATGTTCTATTCGATATATTTTATATTTAAGATTTAATTATAGGATTAGAGTGTGACAGCGAGCGATTATTTTCCCAATGACATTAACTAAACTAAATGACTTGGAATCGATACTTCAGAAAATTATTTTGAAGTTGAATCTGAATTACATCAGCTTAGATTCTAGCTATTTCAAAATCACAGAATGGCACTTCAACTTTATTTATTTCTAAAGATTGGACATCTTTCAATTAAATTGACAGCTTCATAGCTTCTAGATCACGAATAGACCACATATTATTTATATGAATAATAACGGTCATTGCATCCTTCACTGAAAATTCGTGCTAGGGACTTTAATGCTGACAGTCACGTTTTAAATATACTTAGCAAATAAATTGCACTGCAATTGAAACATAACTGGCTATTCATAAATCTTTCCCGACTATATAAATAAGGTAAATAGTTTTATTATCCTTGTCAGATTTTCGCCATTATAAAGAAACCGTTGGGAAACGACAGGCATCTCAGTTTAGTAAATGGCAACATTCTATACCGATGTCATGTTCCTAACATGAACTTCTCCTTATCTAGCGGCATCTCTATATTCTCACTCTAATGTTAACTATTCTAGGGACAACTAGTTATGCCTACCTTATAAGGTATAATATAATATTAGGCTTATAAGCGTACATCCTTGAAATTCTTTATCAAAATAGAAACTGTTTTCCACAAAAATTTATTGAAAACGGCAATTTATCGTAAACAATAATTTGGCTTTTTTAAAAGTTAGGTAAACTATAACTTTCAAATTAGATAATGTACACAGACGCAAATTGTGAATAAAACAAAGGAAAGATGTACATAATAAGAAAAATTATATAATATAATTAAAACATTAAGGTGCCGAAATGGACGACCGGAAATTCTTAAGCATTCTTAGATTAAATAAAACTACGTAACGCATTTTAAAAGATAACAATAGCAATTAATTGTATAACAGTAACTTGAATCACACTTATTTCATTCGATATCATAGATAAGGCACTGGTAACGAGACTATTATGTTACTGCACAAAGATTAAGTAGAATGTAAGCGAAGAGGGTGAAGGTGCCGAGCTATTTGTAATAAGTACAGTTCTTATCTTATGATCTTAAAAATTATATTAAAGATTATCCGACGTCGCTTCTTAGCAAGCAATTAAGTATAATAGTGGTACTGCTTTAGATTTAAGATATGGTTTGTAGAGTAAACTAGATTGGTGATATTATTAGGTATCAACTCAAATTTTTACAAAAATAACTTATATTTTTGTTGTATTAGTGAACTATTCTTCTTACAAGAAAGCAAAATGAAATAAATTACTCAACTAGGTTAGTAGAAGGAGATCAATCGTGTGAGAACTTTTAAGTAAACATTTGCCTTTATAATGATTAAGCGGATGCAAGTGCAACGTAGGCTTAGGACTCAATGTCGGAAAATAAATTGTAATACATATTTACGTTATTTTATTTACCGTTAACGTAAGTTCATTAATAAATTGTATGAACTAGGAACACACTATAAAAGTTTTTAAAGTCAGTTGACATGAAGTTATTAATACCTACCCAAACTAAGTAAATTCTAATTTCCTTATTGCTTTTTTTATATAATAATATTACAGCTATTTAAGTATAGCAGCTTATATTTTTTACTTTCGTGTAAAAATGTGACGAAATATTTTTTGTTCTTTCTCTTCTATATTATGTATTTGCACATAAAATTATACTATAAGGGTTACTTTCTTTAAGCTTGATTGGTAATTGTTATATATTATTATGTCTATATATATTACACGATGTATTTATTTATTTTATTTTAAGGTGACATAATTTGTATCTTTTTCGGTTGGCTTTTGAAAGGAAGAATTTTTAAATTATGTATTTGTTTGTTATAATCTCTTCTGGGAGAAATAGCTTGAGTGCAGATAAGTAATTGTCCTTTGTGCGGACAGATCAATATGTGTTTGAGATATTATTGTTTGGTACATGAATAAATATATAAATTAAGTTAAATATTTCAAAAACCTTATTTTACCCCTAAGGGGTTTAATTTTCAAAAATCCTATCCCAGTCCAATCCGTCTAGTGACTTGAGCTGGTCGTTGATAGATCAGTCAGTTAGTCCTTTTCCTTTTATATATTTAGAAAAAGAAAATAGATAAACATAAAGATTTATCAGTCCTCAGTGCATACTGGCCACACAAATGCGGTTACCGCGGGAAGCGCTTCAATCGCTCTTCGTGACAATGTCGTTACGAAATGACTTTACACTAATTGCATAGTTTTACGCAATTTTCTTCTTTTAACCATTTCATACAAACCTAGCTGTGTTCCGCTTTTTTAAAATAATTTCGCGCATTCCCTACAAAAACTGAAAACATGCTAGGTTTTTGTTGCCATGCCATAATAAGCTACATGAATATTAATCGTAACACAAACAAGTGTTAAAACACCTCTGACATGTGAATCTATGGCCGGTCTAGGTACGATTACATGGTTACATCCTATCATCCTGATGCTCAGTTTTCTGCTCCGTCATCAGATCATCCTCCTTGATCCTCGATCATCATCTATCTAACACCTACTCATTGAGACTATTCTAATGAGTTCAAACATATCTGGTGTAAGTTCCTGAGGAGTTGGCATCCCGCAGACCTTTTGATGCTACAGTATCAGCTCAAAGTTACCATGTCTTAGAAATAATTCAAAGTAACAGTACACCAATCAAATCAATCGCACCTGTGAAAGTTTGTAAGACCCTTTAATCATGTAAGAAATGAGCTGATGATCATCAAAGCCTTCTTCTCTTCATCTTCAAGATCTTCATAAATTATATGCTAAGATCCATTTCAATCAAGTCAGCTTTCAAACAAAAAAAAACCGCGATAAAATCGGTCCTAATCGGTCGGTTAGGGAGCTACGAGGGAACAGACACAGATCCATGATACACAAACTTATAACACCACTCATTTTCCGTCGGGTGTTAAAAAAATTGATTAAAAATGTTAACATCTTAATAAGAAATCGTTGGATTACTTGTTTATGTAGATTTATTGCAGTTGGTACATATTTTAACTAATATATAGACTTGCTGATAAATTTTTTTATCAATTTACATTGAAATCATTCGATTCGTTGGCAGTAGGTGTAATGTATTAGTTGCTTAGTATTCCAACGAATTGCGACTTGCATAATATGATTACATAATATTATAACGAGGTAGTTGTACCTACATATGTATCCTTACAAGGTATCATTGTGTTTTAGATCAAAATATGATACCTATCTAATCTAAATCGAGTTTTCGCGTGATGCGCGCACAGACAAACAGACAGACAAAAAATTCAAATAAAATTGTTTTGGGCTCAGTATCTTCTATACTTATAATCAAACTGTAACGGGACGAAATCTGTACATTAAATTTTTAATATTTTGAAAATTTTAATCGGACGATGCTTTATTATTGATACTGAGCCCAAAATAATTTTTTTTGACTTTTTTGCCTGTCTGTCTGTCTGTGCGCGCATCACGCGAAAACGACAGAACGGATTTGAATGAAATTTGGCATAGTGGTAGCTGATACTCCGGGTCAATATATTATAGGATAGTTTTTATCCTGATTAACAATAAGTTTTATGTGGGATAGGGGATGAAAGTTTTTGTTGATTTTGCTCTATAATTTCGTCAAATCTAAACTGATTTTGATAATTGTTTTGTTATTTTAGTCGAATTTTGAAGAAGTTCTACTTAGTAGGTATTATAGGAGATAGAGGACATAACTTCTCGCGGATAGAAACAAGTCACTCAGCTAGTTATACCTACATACCTACCCATTTATTCAATCTTGTGAGAGCTTTACAACTTTAAGGTCATCATCGTCTATGGAATACTTACTAATGTCTGATCAAAAATCACATTTCTTGGCTTTTGTCTAAAATTAAAGTATTGTGAAATAATACGTTACGCTTTGGCAAGTCCTTTCATTGGCTTAAGATCAAGAGATTCACTCGTAACCAAATCCTCATTTTCATTAAAATAACTTCCGGTTTAGATGTTATCTTAATTCTAAGGCCCTGAATAGACGATGCAGGCATTTAATCCAAATCAAAATGTTTAACACTTTTACCATACCTACTATACGACACTCAGATTGTATCTGTGCATAGGAATACGTATAGTTACTCTTATATCTGACTAGCAGACACCCGCGACTTCGTCCGCTTCTTCAATTCACAATCGACAGTTCCTAAATCCCCACAGTGTAAGTGAGCAGAACCCCTGCAGCATTAGGATTGAGGAATTGGAACCCAAAGTTTTTATACCATCTCGCAAAGTTTTTGTGTCGATTAAAAAAAGATTCACGTAAATCGGTTTAGAAATCACGGAGATATTGATATATGTACTTACATAGGTAGAAAAACACAACTCCTTCTCCTTCTTTTTCGAAAGTCGGTTAAAAAGCAGCCTATGCTACCAACGATAGCATTAGCTAACCAGTGAAAGTCCCGTCAAAATCGGTCCAGCCGTTCCCGAAATTAGCGGCAACAAACAAACAGACAAATAGATAGACAGATAGGCAGTCAGACAGATAGATAGAGAAATTTTGAACATTTTATTTTGTTATTTAAGTAGCGTAGGTACCTACCTATTTACTTCCATATGCATTTAGTAAAAAGCTGTTATTTTTATGTTACAAACAGACACTTCAGTTCTATTTATTTGTATAGATTCAATTCTATAGTATGAACTGGCACAAAGACTGGCACGTACTTATACCGAATTATTTTTTGTACGAATTTTAAGATAAATATGAGTCATAATCTAAATATTCATGAAAGGTTATAGGTATGTAACTGAGTTTAGACTGTATTTTTATTAATAATTAAGACTATATCTATTTTTATGCATGTTATAAATAGAAAATCACACTATATCATCTATAAATATAAAATTCAAAGTCCTGACTGACTGACTGACTGAGATATCAACGCACAGCCTAAACTACTGAAGTAAGAAACTTGAAATTTTTACAGTTGGTTCCTTTTATGACGTAGGCGCACACTAAGAAAGGATTATTGGAAATTCCACCCCTAAGGGGTTTAAATAGGGGATGGAAGTTTATATGAAAGTCCGTCATTTTTCAAGCTGTTTCCATCAAAGTTGGTATTTGAGCTTTCAGTTAAAAATAAAGAAGTACGTGTGTCACAGTTTTTGAAAATTCCACCCCAAAATCTAATTCCACGCGGACGAAGTCGCGGGGGCAAAAGCTAGTTTAATAATATAATATCCAAATTCAACATAGGTGGGTATATGTACATAATACATGACCTAAGACCGCTAATTTCTCAAGGCTTCAATATCTTTTCACTCGTCATTTACATCTCAATGTTAACCACTTAAGTTTGTTTAAAAATCTCATTTAGGTGTGTATTAAAAGTAGGTCAATAAGCTAAAATTTTTGCTATTTACAAACGAGTGCAATAAACTCTATAGTGCCAACGATCGCTAATAAAGCAATCATACCCACTGACTCATTCTTTGTTAAGGAAATATTGCATGAAGACGAGTTGGTAGAATTGAACCTAACTGTACGAGAAAACCGCTATTTAGAGCTACGCATTTTTTTAACAGCTCTGTGATGAGTCAAAAATCTTAAAACAAATTGAATAGGTAGACTTATTTGAAAACTAACCGATTCCCGCGACTTCGACCGCGTGGAAAAAGTTTAGAGCGACTTGCCACTTTCCGCGAGAAGGTGTCCTCTATGTCCGATAATATTTAGTAGATCTTCACCAAAATTGGACAAAATATTTCTAATAGCACGCAATTTATAATAAAAAAAGAATTATCAAATTCGGTTTAGAGTTGACGAAGTTATGGAGCAAAATCAACAAAACCTTTCATCCCTTATCCCGGATAAACCTTCTTGTTTATCAGAATAAAATGTATCCTATATATTGACCCGGAGTATCAGCTACCACTATACCAAATTTCATTTATTTTCGTTCAGTAGTTTTCGCGTGATGCGCGCACAGACAGACAGACAGACAAAAAATTCAAAAAAAAATTTTTGGGCTCAGTATTGATAATAAAGCATCTTCTGATCATCAAAATATATATTTAATGTACAGATTTCGTCCCGTTACAGTTTTATTATAAGTAAGTATAGATGTGGGACGGTACCATTTCAGAAAATTATACTTGCTATAGCAACTTGATAGCACTAACCGTTGATGACTATTAATTCATCATAATAAATATGCCTAGAATGAGATAACTTTTATCTGGTAAACGATGAGGTGGCGACTTCATTGGCTCTTAAAGTCCCACTCTACAATTAAAACGCATCGTTTCCTAATACCATACCACGGATTAAGTAATAGTTAGGTAGTACTTTAAGATACGACTTTTTTTGTTGGTTCGAAAATGCCCTGCAACGAAAACCATTTTTACGGTGTGGTTTTTCTGTAAATATCATTAGTAGTAGTTTCAATTTATTTAATTTATTTTTTATTTACTACATTTCATCATTATTGTAAAAAAGTAAAAAAAGAAATAGATGTAAAAACATATTTTTTAAAACTTTGGATTCAACATCATGCCAATTATGTTATACTAGACAATGCCCGCGACTTCGTCCGCGTGGATAAAGGTTTTTTGATTCCCGCGGGAACTCTTTAATTTTCCGGGATAAAAAGTAGCCTATGTTTTAATCCTGGGTATGAGCTATCTCCTTTCCAAATTTCAGCCAAATCGGTTCATGCGTTGTGGCGTAAAGGAGTAACAAACATACACACACACACACACATACACATACAAACTTTCGCTTTTATAATATTAGTGTGATAGTGTGATGTGATGTGATGTAATTTGTGATAATTGTAGATGATTGCCTTTTTGCCTAACACTCTATTTACCCAACATTACAATACCAGACGTTTAATCAATGCTAACGGTACCTTTCAACACAGCTAAAATACTGTGGGCATAGTATATCTACGTGTCAGCGATATATATTATAGCGATATACATATATGTACCTACTTACGAATACTTTAGGTCGTTGATCACAAAACAGTTTATTCCTCTGCCCATAGGAAGATTAATATCTTGTTGTTCGTAGATACCACGTAGCTATTTATCTTCGAACTGAGAAATAGTATCGTCCGTGACATTAACCTTACCTTATAAAGAATCATTGATATATTGTAATTTCAAAAAAAAAAGCAAAGTACTGAAGCAATGTTAAGAAGTTCTTATTTCTTGACTAACGTTAAACATGTTGAAAAAATTTAGTGCTACTAAACTAAACTTGAAAATCTCAAATCTCAGATACCTATTACTCAAAGTGACTCTCATGCTACGTTTACACGCTTAGCGAGTCTTGACAAGCGTTCACAAACACAAGCGTGTGTGTGTGGTGTTTGGCTTGGCTTGCGTGAGCTTGTCGCCGATCTGGCCTAATGTCGGTTTTTGAACACAGATCAAAAGAAGCTTGCGGCAAGCGCTTGCGACGCATTTACACGTTGACGCGTGTTTAGTGTCGCTCACGAGCTCGCGCTAGATGTTTCTACGCTGCGCTATTACGACGGTGTACCTGTCGATCATGAGTAGTTGGTCAAACGACAAACGCAATAGCCGACACAACTTCAACGTCTACGTCTTCCATCACTTCCATGTTTATCTGCACCACGTCTGCACAGTTTGCCTGTCCGTAACACACTCGCAAGCGTGTAAATGGCATCCAAGCGTTTGTAAAAACTTGGAGCTTGTGGACGCTTGCCAAGCCTCGGCACCCATATAAACGTAGCATTAGGTACTCAAAGTGACTCTCAGATGCGTCAAAGCGTGTCCTCCACTACCAGTGTTCCCATTCCCACTACCGCTCGTAGTCTGTGACATCGCCGCCATTGTTCTCCACGGTCAAGGCCATGTTTGCTTTTACTCGTCATTTATCGGCGTTTATTATCTGCACGTCAATCAAACTGCTTAGACTTTCTAATTAAGCAATTACATAGATGGATATATTCGATTCGAGATTTTTGTTATTCTTTAATAAAATATACTTTAAGTATGATAATATTTCACGCGCATGATTATTTTCTTGTGTTTTTTTATTAAACCTTATTCATGCTGTGCGACCCTGTAGGATTGCAATAAGATTTAAATGTAATTTAGTAATTAAGACTTTAGGTTAGAAATTATTGTACTTAATTACTATTTAAATTATTGTACTTAAAAACTGTTGGGTTTGCCTGAGTAAATAAAATATTTTCCATTATATTTATCCATAGGTTTCCTGCCGTTCGATCCGTAGACCCACTGCATTAGAGTAGGAATTAAAATAAAAAATTAAATATGTAAGTAGGTATGTCGATACATCGTATTATGTAACTTTAAAAAAAATTCGTGTTAAGTCTTTTTGGATTTAAAGATACACAAATTTTTAATACTTATTTAATCCATTGATGTGATTTTATAAAAATTGTCGTTTTAGACGTTGTACGTTCAATTATAAAGTTAAAAAACCTTTATTTAAAAGTTATCACTATGTGTCATTCAAGTGCTGCTGCAGTTGACCTCTAAATTATAATATCTATTTAGGTTGTAACCAAATGCAATTATTTTATGCACCGTTTTTAAAACAACCCATGAAGTGATTACAAACAACTACAACTATGTAACCACAGTTCGTTTTGTTTAGTAATTAGAAAGCGTTGAAGTCAATTAGTTCAAGGTTACGAGACAGTAAAAGAAGTTGTAGAGTCATATTTATGCACCGACAAACACAGTGATCGGCACGCGCACTATCAATTTCACGATCGGAACATAATCTGAGTTTTCATCACGAACATAAAATCATGTTTAACCTTACTTTTCTTTTTTTTGGCGATGGCGTCGACGGCAATTAAGCCGCACGACGCCGCTGTTAAAAATGCGCGCGCACAGTTGCAAATTGCAACTTATTTTTAAAAGCCTTCTCCACAATTATACGGCTGTATTTTAATTTTAATTCATTTCATTTTGTTCGTATACTTTCATATATTGGAAAAGGTGACTGACTGACTGATCTATCAATGCACAGCTCAAATCACTAGACGCGTCGGGCTGTTTGTCATACAGATAGCTATTATGACCCCTACGTCATCAAGTAAGAAAGAATTTTTGAAGATTCAACCCCTTAGGTGTTTGAAAAATCTAACTTAACGAGAACGAAGACGCGGGCAATAGCTAGTATTTTTTATACATAATATAAACACGACTTTTGGAACACTATTTTGCTAACCACATGAAAAAGTAAGTAAGTAGGCGCATAGCCGCCTAAAAAGTAGGCTCAGGAAGTAGACTCAAAGAATCATTATTAATGAAATGCGATCGCTGCATCGGTGTCTTGAAGCGAAAGCCTTGCCTTACAAATAAGGTGATATAGTAGCTTTTCCTGCTTCCAGCTTATCGCCTTATGTAGACAAGTACTAAAACTTTAGCTTTTTACTTATAAAATATGAACTCAATTTCTTTACCTATAAAAATATCTATCCACTACAAAATTAACATAAGATTGCATATGAAGCTCACCGGAAGGCGTGTCGAAAGTGGTAGAATAACTTCATACGATTTTCATAAAGATAATTATCTACATTCTGATATATAAGGAAACTTTGCAATTTCCTTCAATTTTCTTCGCATTTTCGCCATCCATCATCCATAATTAACAACCTCCAGTATGATAGACACATGCAATAACATGCCGTATGCTTCTGTACTTGAAAAAATAGTTTCGATATCGAAAACTATTTAGTGAGCGCGATAACAGTTTGAGACGACATGAGAGTGGCTTAATGATTCTGAAATTCATGGAATACATAAAAACAAAAATGAGGAAAAAGAGATAAGAAGCCGGGCTGCGGTCTAGGGGTGGTCCAAAATTGGGCTTGAAGGTAGGAGGGGTTTTAGTCTATTTATTGGAGGCGATTGAACTAACTATATTAATTACATCGGCACGATGGTGTCAATCTCAGATAAATTGCCTTTTGAGTTGTTTCAAGGTTGTTTCCTATCAGAAGAACATGTCAAAACACTTGGTGTTCAAATTCCCTCAGCATTACAATTGCAATAAGTTTTAATTAGCAATAACTTATCAAAAACAATACAACATCTTGCGATGGAAGATGTTCTAATCTTAAAACCTATTGTTAGTCTGTGCACTCACTAAAACCACAGCTAAAACAATATAACAGCCTTGATCGGATGCAGAAACTGTACACATATACCTACCTACTTAGACATAATTAATTAACCTTCTGTTTACGTAGTTATGAAAATCCGAGGTGAAGCCAATTCAAATAATTGTTTACATCCTTCGAAGCATGCAGTTTTTATAAGCTATTTATTGTACTTATACATAATAGTGCCTATAAATACGTGGACACGTTCATTTCATTGCTACTGCAAAGTATAACACTGCAATTGTCATATTTATCTCAAGAAAGCAAATCAAATAATATTCGTAAGTTAGGTAACTATGAATTCATATAATTTGCTTAAAAATTCAATCAATAGCAACAGAGTTACTGACTAATTAATGATTGAAGTTTACTTGATAATTTAAAAATTCCCACTCGGCACCGTTATAACACGACGTATTTTCGGTTCTCAACACTACAAAATATACAATTTGCAGGCCATCGCGAATATAATAAAACTAGCTTTAACCCGCGGCTTCGCTCACGTTGGGTTCGATTTTTTAACCCCCTATTTAACCCTCTTGGGATTGAAATTTTCCAAAATCCTTTCTTAGCGGATGTCTACGTCCTAACAGCTACCTGTATGCCAAAGGAGGTGGGTTGATAAGGCAACAAAATCCGCCCCTCATACACTCGAAAAAAAAAGTTCCAGATTTCGACAAATTGTAAATGTATCTATTTATATACTTGAAGATATAAACTTTATTTTAATATAAAGTTTAGGTGATAAAAAAAATAGTAAGTTACAGAAAATATTACCCAAAAAGAGAGTGTTTCTTTTACTTTTCTTACATTTTCATACATTTTAGTCGTTTTTTAAGCTTTGATTTAATATTTTAGAATGAGGCGCTCCATGAACCATGGTAAACGTAACTGATAATGATGCTCCTTTTTATAAGCTTTTATATGAGTATTAATTTATTTTGGTACCTTTGAGCATGACTACTTCGAATACAATTCGAATAAATTTTATTTAAAAATGCTAACGTAGTTGTACAATCTACCTTTCACGATCGAGATACAGAGACAAGTAGGTATGATCCATCATATATATGTATAATCCAAATCGATTAATGAATAAAAAAATGATGATACGCTATTAATATAAGAATCTAACTTTATATATTTAGAACTTTTTCTTTGATGCCATTTTTTGAACCAAGTGCCACTTAAAAGCCGTTAGCTATATTGAATCTTGTATTGGCAGAACAGTTATATCAAACAATGAGCTTTATTGAGTTCAAGCTGAAGGTCAAATCCCTGTCGTCGAAAAATGGCAGACCTTTTGACCTAACAGAGAGCCTGAGAATTTGGTGTGGAACACACCACGACTCACGACCTGAGCGTGACGTTCGCGGCATTCAGGGTTTGACCTATGCAGCACTTCACATCTTACAGCAGTATTATTGCTGTAATTTTAACCTGAAGTATATTGACAGCAAGAATTTAAAGCGCTTTATATGTTTTGATAAACAAATGTGTAATATTAATTTCGACAAGTGCTGAAGCCTGTTATAAGATGGATTTCTGCTGTTTCTGATTTGAAAATGTTATTAACCGACTTCCAAAAAGGAGGCGGTTGTCAATTCGGCCGATATCTTTTTTTTAATAATAAGGAGAAATAAAATGTGAATCATTGTAGGTACATAACGCATTACATAAGAAGGTATGAGGAATGCTTTCTTAACAAATTTTGTAACAAAAAATGTAAATATCTACTCGTATCATACGCATTGTGTGTAAATGCGAGAAAACTATTTTGACATGAGGCTTGTTCATAGAAAGCTGTGTCATCTACATGTACAGAATCTACAGGCCGTATGGTTCGGCCGTGGTGTAGCGGTTAACACACTTGGGCGCGATTCCCAGAGAGACGTGGGTACAAATCCCGCCGGCCTCAGAATTTTTGATATGTATTTAAAAAAAAATCTATTAGGTTATTTCCTTTAAGTGTAGGTTAACACTTCAATAAAAAATTAAAAATGTACAGAATGTGCAATAATAATATGACAATTTTACACATTACATTCCGGGCTGAGCAGGGTCCTTGGAACCACAGAATTTCAGGCCTTTTAGTATCTACGACGTAAATTGTCCTCAAACAGACGATTTAAATGTAAAGTTTGTAAAGAACTATTTACTTAATACTACTACTACTACTACTAATTCATGAAAAATCAATTTTGCACATGAATATAAAACTCTCAGACATCAATTACAATTATTTATGTTATAAAATTTATTATCTATTTATTTATACATAAACTTTTCGCGAGTAAAGCAAGTCCCATGACTTGAATGCCCTAGTTTCGTACTCCATTTTCACTTAAAGTAAAGATGGAAGTGGTTTTTTTTTTACATTTTCATAACAACGTGAACAACGTACCTGTACGCAACGTGTATTAAAATGATCATTATAATTTACAACAATAGCTGTACAGATGCGATTAGAATCGTAGTCCCTTGAGGTACCACAGTGATAAAATAAGTACCTAATCTGAAAAAAAAAATGTTAATTGTATAATATTAACGTAACTCTCATTAATAACAGATTACTATTGTTTCATATCTAAACTCTACGGTAAGATCTTTCTCACGCTTATTAATTTTACTTACATTAAGTACTTAAATATTATTATTATACATTTCACATAGAATTGTTATGAAAGACACCCTCCATGGTGAATTAATGAGTAATCTATATATGTATATAAAATTCAAAGTCCTGACTGACTGACTGACTGACTGACTGACTGAGATATCAACGCACAGCCTAAACTAATGAGGTTAGAAACTTGAAATTTTTACAGTTGGTTCCTTTTATGACGTAGGCGCACACTAAGAAAGGATTATTGGAAATTCCACCCCTAAGGGGTTTAAATAGGGGATGGAAGTTTGTATGAAACTCCGTCATTTTTCAAGCTGTTTCCATCAAATTTGGTATTTGAGCTTTCAGTTAAAAATAAAGAAGTACGTGTGTCACAGTTTTTGAAAATTCCACCCCAAAATCTAATTCCACGCGGACGAAGTCGCGGGGGCAAAAGCTAGTCAGTTATAAGCCTTAATTGTGTTTAAATAGCTTAATTTACTCAATATTTTATTTTATTTGTTACAGGTAGAGTGATTGGTGATAAAAGGATGTGAGGTGGTCTGTAGTTTAATTTTATCCGATCATTATTACACACTAAATTATTATGCACTAAATATTATAGACCAGCTACTGCTTACACTACCGGTTTATCATTGGCCTACTGATATATAAAAGTAGTACATTCTTAGATTTTATTGCTCAACCTATACTTGCTGTTACAATTTAATAAGTAAATTAATTATTATGCTGTGTAACTACACCAATACGAAATGTGTAACAAGTCAAGATTGTGTCTGAGCTGCCTCACAACTTAGATGTATTTAAAATCTTAAAAATTTCTCTAACATACTTGAAATACAAATTGATAGGAAATCAACAAGTTTTTTTCATCAGTCTATCACACTAATATTATAAAAGCGAAAGTTTGTATGATTGTTACTCTTTCAAGCTACTGGTCGGATTTGGCTGTTTGGAATGGAGTTAGATTATAATCTAGATTAGCACATAGGCTACTTTTATCCCGGAATATTAAACAGTTCCCGCGGAAATCAAAAAACCTTAATCCACGCGGATGAAGTCAAATGATAAAGAGAATTCTTTATTGCAAATTTTATTGCATGTAGATTCCAATTTTAGGGCATCTTTACTGTCCTTTCAACAGTTATTGTAAAGTTCGTTATCCGAACATCACTTGCGTGATTCATCAAAGCATGAAGTTAGTGTCGAAAATAATTTCGTAGACCAGCCTTGATCGATGATTTCTCAAGTCGACGAGCTCGGTAAATTGAAGTTTAAACCAGTAAAAACTTACAGCAAAAAATGATATTAAAATAATAATTTATTTTGTCCCTATGGCATACAAAATCAAAACATTTTATTGAGTATTTAGAAATAAAATGAAAATTGTAAGAATTCTAACTTCTATTATCTCTTTAATGCGGTATGATACAGAGACCTACGTGACAATATAAAACAAATCTTTTTCAAAACATTCTTCTTTTAAAAGGAAACAACATATTATTATTTTTAATAAACAAAATAAACCTAACTTAATATAAAATACTAAACTCTAATACATTTCATAAAAATGTCAATCACACCATCACGCCACCATAAGTAAAGCTGATTCTAATTCTAATGACAGACAAATTCGGCGTAGTAGTTAGTCTGTTTTGTTTAATATTATGAAGTAATACCAAGGTTTAGCTAGAAAAATAAAATTGTCTTTTCCAGTTTTCCACATAATTTCATTTCCACTTGAAAACTAAGTACCTACCTACACTTCTACATCTCATTTTTCTAAATATTTTAAAGTGTTTTTTAAATATAATTATTTATAAAAGTATTTTCTTTTTTCGTGATATTCCTTTATCATGCAGGATTAGATTGTCATCGCAATTAAAATCATTATCAGCCGTGCAACATAATTGCTATAATAACAAACAGTAGTGTCTTTATCATATATTACGGTGTGCAACAAATTGCTTATTAATAATTCAAAGTATGCATATTATTTAATGAGTTATGATCTCCTTATATAGATAGCGACTCATCAAATGTAAATCACGTGGTAATCTTTAACATTTATCAACTTTATAAATGATTGTTACCATGCCTTATTATAGTTAATCTAACTTCATGTAAAAAAGTAGCTTATATGAAAAACCAACGCCAACACTGAGTGACTGGTTACTGACTGAATTGAACAGAGAACATACAGCTGAAACTTGTATCTACTTAGATACGAGCATGAGTGTGCACCGTGGAACAAAAGATTATTTAGAGGAAATAATATTTCATGAGTACACCCTAGCCACACGCACACACTAGAAGTGCACACACAGTAAAGAAGTAGATATTTCCAAAATAGTAAAGATTGTACGAAGTAACAGTTTTTGGTAACAATTATTTAATATATTCTTAAATAAATACCAAATACGTGGATGATTGTAACTAATATGTAGGTTGGCTTTCCATGAGTATCTTTTTCCTTATAAGATATTCTATCTAAACTAGTGGTAAAAAAACTAAAAGGAAAAACAATAGTTGAGACAGATTTCTAAAAAAAAAATAATGCACTAGGCTACTAGCTATACATATATCTATATTTATAAAAGAAAGTTATGTTAGTTACACTATTTATAACTCAAGAACGGCTGAACCGATTTGGCTGAAAATTGGTGAGGAGGTAGCTAGAACCAGGAGACGGACATAGGATACTTTTTATCCTGTTCCCGTGGGACGTGACATAAAACGTGGTATAACAACGTTTGTATGGAACGGCTTTCTTCATGATAATTATCTCGAGTACGGATTGACTGATTTCGATGAACTTTTTATATATTTCATAGCATAGTTGAGGGCAAGAAGAGCCTTTTACCCCAGAAAAATAGTAACCTAACTCACGCGGACGAAGTCGTGGGCAAAGCTATTTTTTCATAAATAAACAATTGAGGAAGGTAACTGTTCATATAAATATATGTAGCTATTATTCCTGTAACGATGACTAGGTAATGGTTAGAATATTATATTCAATATATTCTACTTACTAAAAGCTCATCATACAATAACTTAGACAAATTATGTAAACAAACATGTTGCAGGAAGACGACGTAGGTAGCTTTAGCATTGCTATGTTTTATATTATGCTAATGATTAAATATCTTAATGACAATCATTATAATTTGCAATTGTATATGATGATAATGCGTTAAGGCCATCCATACGCCATAACATAAAGTCTTTTAAATTATTTTTGTTTGCTTTGTATTATCGTCATTGGTCATTGATCCCGTATTGTAACTTCCTTATTTCTCCTTCTGTTTTGATGATAATTTTATTATTGGGAGTAAGTATTTCTTTTTTTATTGTGTCTTAATATAGTTTGTCAGATCGATACTCAAACCCGTCTCTTTTTAATTTAGTGTTGCATGTAAAATGGTATATCTATTATGTTTCTCTTAAAAGGGATAACCGTACTAACTATAGTTTGTTGGTATTTCATACTTTGAGTATTAACCAACCATTTCATAGCATAAAATTCGTTGATGTAAATAAATGAAGACTAAAAAAGACGTCGATTTTTATCTTCAATCATGATAAGAACAAATATCCTTGTTTTAATCATATTCAGACACAGTGTTGGCATTAATCGATTAATTTTTTAATCAATTAATTAATCTGATTAATTTTAATCAGATTAAATTAATCATGATTAAAATAATCATGATTAAAAAAATAATCTTAATCATGATTAATGAATTTAATCATTAATCATTAATCGTTAATTGATTAACTTTTTTAACTTGATTAACTTGATACATCCATCAATGTTTTTACTATATATTTATAGCTACTCGTGCTGATTCGCTGACTGACTCGCTCACTGTCTGACCTCTCCTGTAAAATTTTGTATGAAAAAAATTTTTTTCACTCATGGTTTCGTATGGAGGACAAAAATTCGTTTGGAGGAAAAATATGGAGAGGGCTGATGGTTGAGGATTTTGGAGACGGGTGAGGAGCACGGCCAGGGTATCGAAGATAGGGGGGGAGTATTCAAACAAAAGTCATTCGAAACCACATCAAATTGGTAGGAAGCTGAAAAAAAATTCAAAATGGTGGATTCAAGATGGCTGCCATACAAATTGTGGCAGCCGAGAGAAGCCAGCGGGCGCGCGCGGCGTGGCGCGGCTGGTGTGCCTCGCCCCGCGCGCGCGCCCCGTCTACGGGACGTCGCGCGTCAGCCGCTCGAACCATTTTACATCGATGGCTCGAACAAATCGCTACGAATTGTTATTGCAAGCATAGACTACGTCATGGAGCTCTAGGTCCTGGCTCTTCAATCCTGATGCTGCAGGGTAGTGCCTACTTAAACTGTGAGGATTTAGAGACTGTCAGTTTAGAATTGATATTGTTGGTCTTAATAATCTTTACTTCCTTATCCTAAGTAATCCTTACTAATATTTTAAATTCGAACGTGTGTTTGTTTGTTGGTTTGTCCTTCAATCACGTAGCAACGGTACAACGGACTGACGTGATTTTTGCAAGGGTATAGTTGAGGACCGGGAGAGTGACATAGGCTACTTTTTATCCCGGAAAAACAAAGAGTTCCCGCGAGATTTTAAAAACTAAATCCACGCGGACGAAGTCGCGGGCATCAGCTAGTCACACTAATAGGTATTTGTAGGAACGCGAGCATCACCAATCATCAGAAGTGAAACGGAAGAAACGCCATCTAGTGACGGTAGTCTCGTAACGTTACAAGACTACCGTCATGAAACGTTACAAGACTACCGTCACTAGATGGCGCTGTGAACAATAATCACTCTAAGCCTACTCTCCTACATATTATAAAGCCGAAAGTTTTTGTGTTTGTTAGTTTGTTTGTTTGTGTGTGTGTGTGTGTGTTTGTGTGTGTGTGTGTGTTTGTGTGTGTGTGTGTGTGTGTGTGTGTGTGTGTGTGTGTGTGTGTGTGTGTGTGTGTGTGTATGTGTGTGTGTGTGTGTGTTTATTACTTCTTCACGCCGCAACGAATGAACCGATTTCGCTGAAATTTGGCATGGAGATAGCTCATACCCAGAAATAAAACATAGGCTCCATTTTATCCCGGAAAATTACAGAGTTCCCATGGGAATTGAAAAACCTTGATCCACGCGGACGAAGTCGTGGGCATCGTCTAGTAGATAATAAAATGATACTGGTTTTAGGAATCAGAAGCGGAATTTATTAAGATTTTAGCAAGCCAGAAGCAGAAAAGGATAATTACAGTCAGGATATAACACTTAGGCCTTATTTACTTTCAATTTACTCTCAGATTCACATAATTCTAAACAATAATTCAATAGAAGTGATATGAAACAATCTTACTCGAAATAGTGACAGTACCAACAACCTTCCTGTTCGATGGGTGCAGAGATAATAAGCCCGTGCACAGCCGTGCTCTGGCTTTTATACATTTAGTCTTCGTTCCACCTACATTATTGTGGGTAATTATGACTAAAATGGAGAATACACAAGAGCGTCTCCTAACACTGGTTATATTGAAGTACCTACCTACTTAGTTTCTTACCTTTCTTTTCATCAAAATATATTCAAATTCAAATTTATTTATTTCATGTAGGCTACCTTGTAGGTCTTATGACGCGTCATAAATCTACCACCGGTTCGGAATGCAGATTTTGTTATATAAAGTGTTAATTTGGTTTGCTCAACTATTTCGTGTTCCTACGATCTTTTTTGACGACAGAATTTGCTTGCAACCGGAGCAGCTTCCACTCATAAAGGCGGTCAAACGCCGACTGATTGATATTTGATTTTATTTGAAATTTGAATTTTGAAATGAAATCAAACCAGTGACCGAGTAAAATTAAAATAACCCTTATTGTACACTATTTTAAGATTCAGTTTAAACCAAAATATGTCAAAAAGTACACGCGATGCTATATTTTATTTTTTATACTATTTGTACTATTTTTTTTTTTCTTGTGTTTTTTTTTATTCGTTGACAAGATAGCTCTTGACTGCGATCTCACCTGATGGTAAATGACGATGCAGTCTAAGATGGTAGCGGGCTAAATTGGAAGGGGTATAGCAGTGTCAATTCAACCCATACCCCTAATCGGTTTCAACACGCCATCGTGCCGGAACGCTAAAGCGCTTGGCGGCACGTTTTTGACGGTAGGGTGGTAACTAGCCACGGCCAAAGCCTCCCACCAGACCAGACCAGAGACAATTTAGAAATAATAAATTACTAAATTGCCCCCGCCGGGAATCGAACCCGAGACCTCCCAGTTATAAGACCACAGCGCTCACCACTGCGCCAGGGAGGTCGTCAAAAATTGTGTTTGCAAATAGCTGTTTAATTTCGACGAAAAAGAAATGGCGAGAACGAGAAATGACCACAGGCAGAGAAAAATCCTTTATAATTCCAAGACAATACCAATATGATATTGAGTATATTGGGTGGTGACGAGTGGTGATGAGTGGTGATGAGTGGGTGGTGATGAGTGGTGATGTGTGGTGATGAGTGGTAATGAGTGGTGATGAGTGGTGATGATTGGTGGTGAGTGGTGGTGAGTGGTGGTGATGAGTGGTGGTGATGGGGGGTGATGGATGGTGATGAGTGGGTGGTGATGAGTGGCGATGAGTGGTGATGAGTGGTGGTCAGTGGTGGTGAATGGTGGTCAGTGGTGGTGAGTGTGCTGACTGCTTAGTGTGCTGAGTGGTGGTGAGTAGTGAGCGGTCAAAATTAACAATAAATTACTGCAAAATCGGAAAATAAATAAATAAGTAGTTAATAGATAGTTAATCAAAAATAATTAATCAGATTAACGATTAATGATTATGATTAATTAATCGTTAATCAAATTTTTGATTAATGATTAAATTAATCGTTAATCAAATTTTTGATTATGATTTTAATCATTAATTTTTAATCGTTAATCAGATTAACTTTGGGCCAACACTGTTCAGACATGATTGATACTTCCCTGTGTCACTTTTTACATTGTAACAAGAATGTCCAACTTTCTCGATTACACATGTTATATGCAAATCTCTATTGTTACATTACAAAGGCGTTAAAAAGCTACATATTGAATAATATATTATATACTTATTGTTAGGAAATATTCTGTACCGAAACATGGTATACACTATAGTAAAATCTTTATGCTTCAAGCGGAATCTATCTTTTAAAAAAAAGTTAAAAGTCAGTCGTAGGTCAGCCCGGATGGATATTAGTTACTCTTCATAACAATCGTCATTTCAACCGATCGCTGGCCCTCTAAAGAACAGTTGCCTAAGCACGAACATTTTAAATTTCGAAGAGGTCAGCAAGAAATGTATGAAAATGACAGGAGTGCTCCTGTCGTTTTCATATACTTGCTGGCGTTGACTTCGAAACTTAAACGCTTTACTATTCGAAAGTTAAAATGTTCATGCTTAGGCTACTGGTCTCTTCTCAGAATGATAAAGATTTAGGCTACAGTCCACACAGCACTTACACGCTGACCAAGTGCGATTGGCAGACTTCACACCCCTTTAAAGACAATATGGTGAAATCTCAGGGATACAGATTTTTTCAGCAAGTGATATTTATCTACGAAGGGTCAATGAAAACACAATCGATCTTAGCCTATTATAATATTAATAATAATATCTCAGTAGCCTAGAGCTAAATTAGAACACTAAAAACCAGTTTAGGCTAACATTAAACGTGTTTTAGATTCTCGTGTAATACTGTATTGACCTACAAAATGTAATCTAGAGTACGACTAGAGTTAAGTTACGGAAATATTTGTGCGGTCACTTTCAAGGATATAATAAGTTATACCTAGGTACTCTGTTTAGAGAAATCTATTGATTTATTTGAAATTATAAATACCTAATAAGGAGGCTGACAGATTTGCTGGTATTAAAGTCTATGACAAAAACGCAAGAGGCCTTGGGAACCAAGAGTTATAATATTATCATAAGTGATTAAATTTATTTGTATAGATGCATGCAAGTATAGATTTCCCGTGATTTAATTACGAGTAAGTAGGTATTATAATTATACCTATGTTGATAAGCTAATTACGTACCTATTAGGTACCTGCCATTGTGGAATTCATCTTTCTAATGTAGTGCCTCCAAAGGCCACTAGTATTCTGTGACAAAGGTTAAAAACTTAAGCAAAGCGTGATATTTATGTAATTTGTTGCCCGTGGCAAAGAAAGTGGATTTATGGTTTTGGCATTTGGTAAATAAAAAGACTCATGTTTTAACTACTCGTAATAAAGGAAAGTGAGAATATTTTTTATGTAACATTTTGCACAACCGACAAAGCTCAACGAGTCGCAAAGCTGAAGTGGTAATGAGCGATATAAATATTTCAAAGAATAGCCATTAGGAGACACAGACATTAGACGTTAGGACTTAGGAGTTTGGACCCTAAAGGTGCTGAAATGGCGACCTCGCATTGAAAAGCGCAGTGTTGGCAGACCCCTAATGAGGTGGTCAGAACACACACACTTCAATATTCTCGTGTAAATATTCTATCAGCTATTGTAGTCTATGGAAGATATGTATTTTAAATTACAACATAAAGCTATACAGTATCTACATTCCTCCCTATTCATTATTTGCATCTTAAAATAAGCTTAAAATACTGATTTGTTGACTTACGAATTACACAGTGCTTAAAGAATAAGTTATAAAATTTTATGGATAATAAAGATATATCACGCTTTGCACATTATGGCCTACTGCTTGTTTGATCGTTAAGTTTTACAAGTGTAATCCTAGTTAACTAGCACGTAGTTTAGGAACTATGGATAGTTAGTAGGTACTGCTTTTAACTATAGAGCTTAAAGAAGCTTAAACTTCTGTATAACAACTACGAATTAATGCTAAAACTACAAACACCATGCTATATGTATACATCTATCCCTTTCACGCATTTCATATTATACTCTTTCATCCAGCTTCTCTAGTTTTTAATTGCCTTAAAGTAAATATTATGAGTATGTAAACTTGCTAGTCGTTAAAACCAAAGATATATTTATGTACACATACGTTCAAACTTCACACGTGAAGGTGTAAATAGAAAACGTTCTCTCATACATATGAGAGCTTTTACATTTGCTGATGAAATGAAGAACAGACATCACACATATTATACTTCATGTTTATAAAATAATGATTCTATATCAGTACTTCTATTATATATCAGCACTTCTTTATGTGGCTTTATAGTTCTTTTGTCAATGCCTTGACTTCCTGAATCTGATCTTGAAAAAATTAGTCATGACTTGGTTTGCATTTATTTTTGCAGACGATCATATCATAAGACTTTTTATCTCAGAAAAACAAAGAGTATTCATAAAATATTTATCCACTCCAATTTTGAAAGAACTGAATTCCCGCGGTTGAAGACGTACGAACTATTTACGAGTATCTTACATAAAATATACCTACTCAGTTACTATTTACTTTAACTAGTAACAGAGTAGGTTTATATTAATTTCTAATTCTTTCATATCATATTTAATATCCTGTAAGTAGCCTTTAAATAATAAAATAAGTAAAAATGTTGCTTATCACAATCCATGATCAAGTTTTCAGATATAAGAGGTTACCTCATATCGTGCATATGCCTTTCCTCGCTGAATCGCATATAAAGAGCTTACAAATTAGACCAATTATTACCTGTCAGATTATTATGTAACTGGAAAGCACTGTGTATCAAAGAGGGTTGGCAATTTTTTAAATTGGTGTTGCTTCATTACATTAGAATTGAGTCATTATTAGAGCATTACCTAATTGTGATTTATTACATTTTCGTGTACCTATTACAATCTATACAAATAAAATTCCAGTGCCAGTGTGTGATTTTGCAATAACTGCATTTTAATTGTTTTATAACTTATATTATTTTTAAGTTTTTATCTGTCTGTCTGCCTGTTTGTACGTGCTAATACTCATAATGGCTGAACCTTAGAGGATTATATGGGGAGTGAAGTAAACTACGCGCATTTTGTCCCGCAAATATTTAAGGTTCCTTGGTAAAATATTGATTTAAGACGGTACTCTAGTCCCAAGGAATTTGAAAAATAGGTATTTGAAGAAAATATCGCCGTCGCGCTGCGCCCGACCAACAGGAGTTATCCATGAGTACGAGTAGTGTATTTGTGTGTGCGAGCCCTCGCCCCTCCCATGCCCGTAACATTCACCCGCCGGCCGCCTGCGGGTGAATAAATATATTTTGAAACTTTGAATCGGATGATGCTTTACTATTGATACTGAGCCCAAAACAATTTTTTTTTTTTAATTTTTCGTCTGTCTGTATCTTGGCCGCGCATCACACTGAAACTACTGGACGGATTTAAATGAAACGTAACATGATTTAAGTTCATACTACGAGGTAAAATATAGAATACTTTTTATCCCGAAATTCCGCACGGTTCCCTTGGGAGAGGGGATGAAAGTGAAAATGTGTATTTCATTGTAATTCATTAACGTGTACTCCGATTTCATTCATTCATTTTTTATTAGAAAGAACATACTGCAATGATTGTTCTGTAATTATTTCAAGGTCATCAGTTTAGTAGTTCAGAAATTATAGACTTCACAATGCTCAGTAATAGGTCCAAATAACTTGAACCCCGTTACGTACAGGAAACTTTGAATGTACGGCTCATTTTAAGCTGGCATAACACAGTATCGTAAACCATAATGGATAGCCCTATTTTGAACCGACCTTCAAAAAGGAGGAGGTTATCAATTCGGTCGGTATCTTTTTTTTTCTATGTAGGTATGTCCACCGATTACTCCGGGGTTTCTGGACCGATTAATGCGATTTTTTTTTAACGGGCCCTTAAAAATTTTTACTTTGAACTCCTCAAACCTGATGCTGCAGGGGTACTTTCTCCCTAAAAGCTTTAGGAACTGTCGTTTACGAATTGGTATGCTTGCTACTAGATCATAGAGCTCCAGGTCATCCTCCTCAATCCTGTAGGGTGATATCATTTTTTTCTAAACTGAATAGTTTGCGCGAGAGACACTTCCAAAGTGGTAAAATGTGTCCCCCCCCTGTAACTTCTAAAATAAGAGAATGATAAAACTAAAAAAAATATATGATGTACATTACCATGCAAACTTCCACCGAAAATTAGTTTGAACGAGATCTAGTAAGTAGTTTTTTTTAATACGTCATAAATCGTAAACCGCAATTGCTGCTACGGAACCCTTCATGGGCGAGTCCGACTCGCACTTGGCCGCTTTTGACTAACTGCATACGAAAGTAAATACGGTACTTATACCAAGACAACAATTTTTAAAATTGTTGTCTGTCTGTCTGTTTGTTGCCACTAATCTCGGGACTGGCTGAACCGATTTTGACGGGACTTTCACTGGTAGATAGCTGATATTATCGGGCATCGAATAAGCTACTTTTTTAACCGACTTTCGAAAAACGAGGAGGAGTTGTGTTTTTCTACCTATGTATATCGATATCTCCGTGATTTCTTAAGCGATTTGCGTGAATCTTTTTTTAATCGACACAAAAACTGCGAGATGGTCCCGTAAGAACTTCGGGTTCCAACTCTTCAATCCTGATGCTGCAGGGGTACTGCTTCCCTAAACTGTGGGGATTTAGGAATTGTTGATTATTATGAATAGTTATTGTAGGGACCAAGTAAAGACATCGTTAAATTCCAGGATCCAACTACTTAATCCTGATGCTGAGGGGTTCTGCAATCTAAACTGTGGTGATTTAAGAACGCGGATGAAGTCACGGGTGTCCGCTAGTAATAAATAAAATAATCATTGTATAGTGTAAATATCGACATCAGAGTACATCACTAGAGTATCGATAAAAATATCGACAATTGTCACTTCCCTATTAGTGTACATGTAAGCCTTACCCTCCCTCACCTCCACCCTACCCCCGTAAAGTACGAAAGGGACGACTGCAGCTCGGGCTGATTTTACCTACAAAAACCTTGACCAAAAGATGTTTCCTATTCTGCTGTTTCCTTCTTCAAAACTGGACAAATCTCAAATATTCTTATATCAAAATTTAGAGGAAGAGTATATCTATGCTTCTATGTTTTTCTTTTTTGTTAAAAACTTATCAAATTTGTCTGATAGTCGTTTGAACATGGCGGTAAAATCGAGGGTTTTTTTCGGGTTTTTGGATTGTCATATTTTTTTTAATGATAATGTTTTGGAAAAAAGAAAAACATAGAGGCACGTATTGATTAGACCTAGATTTTTGGGAAAAAAATCATTGCTCTAGAGGCATTATCCACGAAGAAAACAGCAGAATACGTTTGTATGGAGAAAGGCCCACTAGAGTACCCTCTTAAATGTCAATACAGCCTAACCGCCAGTATCTATCTGAATGAAGAGGCACAAACGTAGCTTGAATCTTGAAGAAAAATAAAAGATCCTTTTACTCCGGGGAATCAAAAAGATCCTAATAGATTTATTAAAAAAATAACTTACATCTGTAGTGGCAAAGGTATTATTTCAGTATTTCATAAATCACAATCCTTAACCATACTTACGCGATATTTTATTATAAATGCGAAAGTAAGAGCGTTGATCTCGGCTTAATTGCTAAAATGATCTAGATTCCAGAAGAAAAGCACAGAGATAGTACAATATATTTGAAATCCCGTAAAACAATTACGGGATTAAATAAAATACTCTTTGGATTCTTAATGTTTCCAAATAAGTAAAATGGCGGGGAAAATCTAATTTGCGTATTAATGAAACTATCTGAATCTTATATGGGTATGAGAGTTTATCAATATTCAATATCTAGAGAGTTAAGTAAATATCTAAACAACTGTGATTCATCGGAATGCCGTTAACTTGCCTACCAAACTGAATAATTTGTTCACCTCGCTCTTTGAGGTACTTCATTGTATTGGTACCGTAATGTCTAATATCAAACAAATAAATCCTTGAGGCCCTGAGATACCTCTCTAATACAATCATTGCTCTGTAGAAATCATAAATTCTTTAATGTGGTGATTGAACAAATTATTTTAGTGTTTAAGTCTCCCCTAAGGTCTGCAATTATTATTCACAGTTCCTCACGCCGGGTGTCCACTCAAAGTCACACGTGACTAGGGTTGCCATTAGCTCTCGCCGAGAGAGGAAAAAATAATTATTGGTCAAGTGTCAGAACACACTTTAGATAGGTTTCCATCATACTTATTTTGAGAAACCGACCCAACTATCTATATTTTTGTTAAAATAATATCAACGTGTTACAACTAACATAATGTAAGGTATATTTTAACCATTTTATTAATTATGTAATATATTATGTTAACATTGATATAGATTTTACTGATTGGTTAGTAATGGAAGTAATAAGTAATTATTTCATTAGAGTCTATTAAGTTCTTTCTCAGTAGTTTCCCATATTTGATTGATGAACAATCTATTTAAAATCTTTCCTTCTTGTACTATTCATAGAATCGTATAAAGTCTAAAAGTAATTAATGGATATATAATTTAAACGTATTTATAAAATATACCTAGCTAATTAGTTAAAGGCTCTTAATGTTTATTTTTATAAGTTGCTCAATTACTTGTTAAACACTAGTTGTAAGTTTTTGATTGGATTAGGAAAAGGCGCAATGTCAAATGAGGGCGGGGCTTTACGATAAGGAATGCACCTTTGACGGTGTTCGAAAATGTAAAACAGATTTGGTTACAATTTGGTGAGAGGAGGGCAAGTCTAAAATTGTAATTAATAAAAGTAAATACTGAAGAATAAAGTGAATAATTTATAATCATCAAGGTGTTTTGAGATTACATATAACCCATGTCTTATAAATCTATAATATAATAAAACTGTAACGGGACGAATTCTGTACATTAAATATATTTTGAAAATTTTAATCGGGGGATGCTTTATTATCGATACTGAACCCAAAAAAATTTTTTTTGATTTTTTTGTCTGTCTGTCTGTCTGTCTGTCTGTCTGTCTGTCTGTCTGTATCTTGGCCGCGCATCACGCTGAAACTACTGGACGGATTTAAATGAAACTTGGCACGATTTAAGAACATACCACGAGGTAACATATAGGATACTTTTTATCCCGAAATTCAGCACGGTTCCCTTGGGAGAGGGGATGAAAGTCAAAATGTGTATTTAGTTGTAACTCATTAACGCGTACTCCGATTTCATTCATTCTTCTTTTATTAGAAAGAAAATACTGTACAAATTGTCCTGTAATTATTTCAAGGTAGTCGGTTCAGTAGTTCAGAAGTTATAGACATCACAATCCACAGTATAAGGTCCAAAATAACTTGAACCCCGTTATGTACAGGAAACTTTGAATCTACGGCTCATCTTAGGCTGGCATAGTACACTATATAGTGGATAGCCTTATTTTTAACTGACTTCGAAAAAGGAGGTTATCAATTCAGCCGGTATCTTTTTTTTCTATGTATATATCCACCGATTACTCTGGATTTCTGGACCAATTCAGCTGATTTTTTTTTAATGGACATTTTTTTACCTTCAACTGCTCAAGCCTGATGCTGCAGAGGTACTTTTTCCCTCAAAATCATGAGGATTTAGGAACTGTCAACTACGAATTGGTATGCTTGGCTTCCCACCTAAAGTGCGGGGATTTAGTAATTGTGGTTTGTTAAGAAGTACCGTAGGTACCAAGTGGCAAGTATAGATTACATTTACGCTACGCTACTGCGTAGCGTAGGAGGGAAGGGACAAAGAGAGCAGGGACAAGCTACATGCCGAGCGATCATTTTCAAAATTAAAATTGATAATTAAACTAAATTCTTTGGGACAAGAAAGGTTACGCTCAGTGGCAGATTTACCAAAAGACTGAATTGACTGGAGCCTAGGGTGGCAGGGTCTCAAGCGCCAAAAGTGTACGACTAGATATGCAATTATAAAAAATTTCGTAAAAAGTGCCGTAATGCGGTCATAAAAAATTTCGTGCTCGCTACGCTCGCGAAAATATCACTTTTACGTTGCTATTGTAGGTGCCAAGAATGGACTACTAAGTGCCGTAATGCAATCATAAAAAATTTCGCGCTCGCTTCGCTCGCGAAAACGTCGGTTTTATGTGGCTATTGTAGGTGTCAAGAATGGACAACTAAGTGCCGTAATGCAATCATAAAAAATTTCGCGCTCGCTTCGCTTGCGAAAACGTCGGTTTTATGTGGCTATTGTAGGTGTCAAGTATGGATTACTAAGTGCCGTAATGCAATCATAAAAAATTTCGCGCTCGCTTCGCTCGCGAAACTGTCGCTTTTACGTTGCTATTGTAGGTGTCAAGAATGGACAACTAAGTGCCGTAATGCAATCATAAAAAATTTCGCGCTCGCTTCGCTCGCGAAAATGTCGGTTTTATATGGCTATTGTAGGTGTCAACAATGGACTACTTAGTGCCGTAAAGCAATTGTAAAAAATTTCGCGCTCGCTTCGCTCGCGAAAATGTCGCTTTTACGTTGCTATTGTAGGTGTCAAGAATGGACTACTTAGTGCCGTAATGCAATCATAAAAAATTTCGCGCTCGCTTCGCTCGCGAAAATATCGCTTTTACGTTGCTATTGTAGGTGCCAATAATGGACTACTAAGTGCCATAATGCAATTATAAAAATTTCGCGCTGGCTTCGCTCGCGAAAATTTCAGTTTTACATTGCTATTGTAGGTGCCAAGAATGGACTACTAAGTGCCATAATGCAATTATAAAAATTTCGCGCTGGCTTCGCTCGCGAAAATTTCAGTTTTACATTGCTATTGTTGGTGTCAAGTATGGACAACTAAGTGCCGAAAAGCAATCATAAAAAATTTCGCGCTCGCTTCGCTCGCGAAAATATCGCTTTTACGTTGCTATTGTAGGTGCCAAGAATGGACTACTAAGTGCCGTAATGCAATTATAAAAATTTTGCGCTCGGTTCGCTCGCGAAAATGTCGGTTTTACGTTGCTTTTGTAGGTGTCAAGAATTGACAACTAAGTGCCGTAATGCAATCATAAAAAATTTCGCGCTCGCTTCGCTCGCGAAAACGTCGGTTTTATGTGGCTATTGTAGGTGTCAAGAATGGACAACTAAGTGCCGTAATGCAATCATAAAAAATTTCGCGCTCGCTTCGCTCGCGAAAACGTCGGTTTTATGTGGCTATTGTAGGTGTCAAGTATGGATTACTAAGTGCCGTAATGCAATCATAAAAAATTTCGCGCTCGCTTCGCTCGCGAAAATATCGCTTTTACGTTGCTATTGTAGGTGCCAAGAATGGACAACTAAGTGCCGTAATGCAATCATAAAAAATTTCGCGCTCGCTTCGCTCGCGAAAATATCGCTTTTACGTTGCTATTGTAGGTGTCAAGAATGGACAACTAAGTGCCGTAATGCAATCATAAAAAATTTCGCGCTCGCTTCGCTCGCGAAAATATCGCTTTTACGTTGCTATTGTAGGTGCCAAGAATGGACTACTAAGTGCCGTAATGCAATTATAAAAATTTTGCGCTCGGTTCGCTCGCGAAAATGTCGGTTTTACGTTGCTTTTGTAGGTGTCAAGAATTGACAACTAAGTGCCGTAATGCAATCATAAAAAACTTCGCGCTCGCTTCGCTCGCGAAAAAGTCGGTTTTATGTGGCTATTGTAGGTGTCAAGAATGGACAACTAAGTGCCGTAATGCAATCATAAAAAATTTCGCGCTCGCTTCGCTCGCGAAAAAGTCGGTTTTATGTGGCTATTGTAGGTGTCAAGAATGGACAACTAAGTGCCGTAATGCAATCATAAAAAATTTCGCGCTGGCTTCGCTCGCGAAAATTTCAGTTTTACATTGCTATTGTAGGTGCCAAGAATGGACTACTAAGTGCCATAATGCAATTATAAAAATTACGCGCTGGCTTCGCTCGCGAAAATTTCAGTTTTACATTGCTATTGTTGGTGTCAAGTATGGACAACTAAGTGCCGAAAAGCAATCATAAAAAATTTCGCGCTCGCTTCGCTCGCGAAACTGTCCCTTTTGCATTGCTATTGTAGGTGTCAAGAATGGACAACTAAGTACCGTAATGCAATCATAAAAAATAACTAAGTGCCGTAATGCAATCATAAAAAATTTCGCGCTCGCTTCGCTCGCGAAAATATCGCTTTTACTTTGCTATTGTAGGTGCCAAGAATGGACTACTAAGTGCCATAATGCAATTATAAAAATTTCGCGCTCGCTTCGCTCGCGAAAATTTCAATTTTACATTGCTATTGTAGGTGTCAAGTATGGACAACTAAGTGCCGAAAAGCAATCATAAAAAATTTCGCGCTCGCTTCGCTCGCGAAATGTCACTTTTAGGTTTCTATTTTAGGTGCTAAGTATGGACTTCTAAGTGCCGTAATGCAATCATAAAAAATTTCGCGCTCGCTTCGCTCGCGAAAATATTGGTTTTCAGTTGCTATTGAAGGTGTCAAGAATGGACAACTAAGTGCCGTAATGCAATCATAAACAATTTTTCGCTCGCTTCGCTCGCGAAAATGTTGGTTTTTCGTTGCTATTGTAGGTGTCAAGAATGGACAACTAAGTGCCGTAATGCAATCATAAAAATTACGCGCTCGCTTCGCTCGCGAAAATGTCGGTTTTATGTTGCTATTGTAGTGGCAGGTTCGAGCCCCATCCGTGGCCCTATTGTCGTACCCACTCCTAGCACAAGCTTTTCACTTATTCGGAGGGGAAAGGAAAATATAAGTCAAGTTCAGCTTGGCTAATTATTCTTTATTAAAAAAATATATATATTGGTGTGTGAAGTCTGCCAATCTGTTCTGTCTGTTCTCATCGAGAGAAATAGTAGTGGGCCTGCGATTGGTTGAGAGGAATTAATGAGGAATCGTTACTTCCTTATCCTAACTAATCCTTACTAATATCTTTAATTTAAAAATGTTTGTGTCCTGGAAAAACAAAGAGTTCCTGCGGGATTTTAAAAATTAAATCCACGCAGACGAAGCCGTTACATGTGTACTCAGTCACGTCGCAACGACTGAACCGATTTGGCTGAAATTTGGCACAGAGATAGATCATGGTCTGGAATAGGATATACTTTTTATCCCGGGAAATAAGAGTGTTCCGGCGGGAATAAAAAACCTTAATCCACGCGGACGAAGTCGCGGGTATCAGCTAGTTATAATAATATCTGAATTATAATGTATCAATGACGCCCTCTGGCATGCATCATTGTATTGTACTTAATCTTAATCCAGTCGCTAGTAAACTTGTTCCGTAAACACCCGCATGTCATTTAGGAGTTCCGTCAGTGCAATTCGAATCTTACTATCTTGAAGACTTATAAAAAATGTCTTACTGTAAGCCAAAAAAACTTAAGTAAGTACATTATTTATTGGAGACAAAGCTTTTCTCACAATAAGTATATATAACATTCAAAGTCCTGACTGACTGACTGACTGACTGACTGACTGACTGACTGACTGACTGAGATATCAACGCACAGCCTAAACTACTGAAGTTAGAAACTTGAAATTTTTACAGTTGGTTCCTTTTATGACGTAGGCGCACACTAAGAAAGGATTATTGGAAATTCCACTCCTAAGGGGTTTAAATAGTGGATGGAAGTTTATATGAAACTCCGTCGTTTTTCAAGCTGTTTCCACCAAAGTTGGTATTTGAGCTTTCAGTAAAAAATAAAGAAGTACGTGTGTCACAGTTTTTGAAAATTCCACCCCAAAATCGAATTCCACGCGGACGAAGTCGCGGGGGCAAAAGCTAGTAAGTACTATATTTTGCTTTTGAACTAGCTATACATTTTCTTCGAGGACATAAAATAGTTTTGATTGACGTAAAATTCCGTAATATAACACTTAAGGCCGCTGCATACGTAACGTGCACGGGACGGGACGGGACGTGGACGGGACGGGGCCGAACGTGGTTAGTAAACACGGACGGGGATTTTTAATGCATACGCAACGTGGCAATAACTCAGAACTAACGTGCTAGTGATGTGAACAAGGAAAGATGGATTTTTCATTTGAAGAATTGGCTTTAATTGCGCCGACGATATTTTTCCCGTTCCGCGCGTGGCACGTTCCCGTCCCGTCCGTGCTCCGTGACGTATGCACAGTCGTATACATTTTCTATGAAACGATATTTCCAAAACTCCACGTCCCGTCCCGTCCACGTCCCGTCCCGTCCCGTGCACGTTATGTATGCAGCGAGCTTTAGTCGGAAAGTCGGGACACAGAGTTCATTAATGGTCCCGATTCAACAGTCTCGATATATCGGAATGTTTAGCAGCCCTACATGTGATGCATAATGAACAACGACAATGAATAGATGAGAAGTCGTGCACGATGGTCGATGCACGAAGCTTTGTACTTACTTACCTTCGTCTCGTTCGTCGAGTACGTACCTTGATGAAGCTGGATGGTGAACAATAGAATGCATATTATATTCACAAATGATTAAAAAAGAACCGGCTTAAATTCAAAAGGATAAAGAAAAAGACGTGTGACACTCGGGGACTGCCGCGGTAAAGCTATTGCATAGCATTTTTTATCAACGCCATCTAGCGGTGAGAGGAGTCCCGTGTCAGGTTATTTTCGTTACGGAATTTCTGGATTCGGTCTCCACGCTCAAGGCCCGCGATAGAAGCTATGCAATAGCTTACTAAAAAACTTGAGCTGATTCTCACACGTGAACGTTAGTTTTTTAACAACGATGCAACACTTTGAATATTATTTTATCCCAATGATAACTGATACAGTACATAATATAGATTGCCTTATTAACAAGCTCCTTTTTGCTTTTTGAATTATGTCCATTCATATTTCTCTACCTTACTAAGTGAGTAATTATTGAAAATTATTATCAGCGTACGAATCTGAATAACGCTCATGATAACTATTGTTGGTTATTTGTTTGACATATCATGGACATGTTAGGCATATGATCACACGCGATAAAATAATAAGTAATTTTTTACCACTCAATCTTACTATCAATAATTAAAGTAACGCAGTCGTTATTAATGACTTTTGTGAGCATTGGCCGTACTTTCCTGTTTACAAATTAGTAATGGTGTTAATAATTTTGAGTGCAATTAATTATTTTGACATACTCTACAGCTAAATAATTTCCATTTAAAAGTTTAATTGTTTTGAACTAATGCAAAAGGAGTATAGATTCTACTTAAGTACTAGGTATTAATGATAGTAATAATTTTTGCGGTAGTTACTTAAGAACTAATTGAGATAAATCCTAAACAAGCAAATTCAAAACAAGCTAATGCTTGATTAAAAATATGCATCTAAATAATTTCTTAGATCCATTCGCTATAAGTTTATTGCATCTACTGCTGCATTTAGTTTATTTTTAAATTGTTTATGACAGACTAGTTCAGCCGGTCAGCAGCTTTCTCTTTGTTTTGGGTTCATAGGTATGTTATCTATCAGAAAGCCAATAAGCTTGGTAGTCAGAGTTTGAAATCAGTTTTACAGTCTAATTTTATAGCCATATGAGAATATAAATGAAACTATTATTTAGGATCTAATAAAGAAGTAGGTACAAAATAAAATTTTCAAAAATGAGTTAACTTCTTACACGATCAAGTCTGTAATATAGAGCGAGATTGTTAAGAAAGTAAATATACTATGGTATGTAGCTTTTGCTCTACAATGGCGGCGATTCTCTCGCAAATTAAACTAAATTTTAGCTTCTCCAAAACGAAAACTTTGCTTTTCAATATACAGAGAGTAAGTAGAGCTAAAGGTATCGACTTAAGACCTTGACTTAAGTTTGTGTCTCGTTCAAGCAATTTTGGATTCTGATGCAAAGTTTTACAAAATCGCCTGTGTGACAGCCCTAGCTTGATAACAGCTGGCGACTAATGTGTTCAATTGTGTGTTATGTAAACGATTTTACGTCAGTATGTAGGAGGTACTTATATGAAAAACTTCGTAACGGCGATCATCAACGTGATTGTCTACGTAACAATTTCGCGGTTTTTATCAATTTACATACATCTCTCTTGTTTCACTTATAATAATACTAGCTTTGGCTCGCGTCTTCGCCCGCGTAGAGTTAGGGTTTTAAGATTTTATTTAGATTCTCTTTTCGTCTCCGTCTGTTTTCTTCGGGATAAAAGCCTATATCACTCTCCTAGTCTTCAACTAAACCCATGCAAAAATCACGTCGATCGGTAGTTTCTTTGATGTGATTGCTGGACAAACCAAATTATTAATAAATATTATAATAGGCATCCGCATGTGCTCAGTGCTAGAATATATTAATAGGATTTAAAACAAGGAACAACTTGGTGTAGTATTTTTTACGTCCAAATCATTATCAGTTCTTAAATCGTAAGTTTAATAAACTAAATCAGCACGTGTGTATTATAAATTATAATGTACTTACTCGTAATATTATCCGCCAGTCACGATTTATATTATATTGAAGCTTTATTGAAGACGTTCCCTCCATATTATTATTGTATTATTATTGTTATATGGAATTCGTTCTTCTCGAAATTCATTATCGCCTCTTAAGAAAAAGCTGATAACAAAATATAGACGATAGAAAAGTTTTCTATCACTTGATATAGTAAGTAATAACATTAAAGATATTGTTTATCTTTTGAATATTGAAAAGAAACTTTTTATCTTTACGTTTAAAACTGCTGATCGTTCTAAGATTTCTGTAGAGTGGTGGGAGATTATTCCAACATTTTGTCAAGTTATATTTAAAGATTCCTAAGAAGGCGGCAGTCTTATGCCCTGGTTTGGTGAGTGGTAATTTTGGCCTACAAATAAATAAGTTCACAAGTCTTTCACAAATGAACGTCATTAGCGTAACAAGACGAAAACATTCTTATGCATTCAACTCAATAACGCTAACGTATGCGGTCCATTACGTTGACATCTCCACCACACTGTCGACACAATCGATGCTATGCTCTACATTTCGTCAAGAACATATTTAAAAAGATGAGCTAAATTATGTAACACTCTATTTTTATGATACAGACTTTCAGATTACTGACAAAAAACTTAGTTAACCTAGGTGCATCAACGACGTCAGTCGAGGTGCAGGAAACCGTTGGATTCAGGCGGCGCTAGACCGAAACGTGTGGTAGTGTAGTCCCTACAACCTACAGGAGATCTATGTCATGCAGTGGACGTCTATCGATTGATAAAATTGAAGAATAAAGAAAAGCGGACACAACGGGCAACTTTATTTTTTCTTTTAAGCTATTGCATAGCTTCTATCGCGGGCCAGCGTGGAGACCGAATCCAGAAATTCCGTAACGAAAATAACCTGACACGGGACTCCTCTACGGTGAGCCGCTAGATGGCGCATTTTTTATCAACGCCATCTAGCGGTGAGCCACTAAAATAAAATAAAAAATGCTATGCAATAGCTTTACCGCGGCAGTCCCCGAGTGCCTCACGTCTTTTTTTTTATAAAAAAATTAAATAAAAGTAAAATCTTACAGTAAATTATTACAATAATTATAAGTACAGCGTCCAAGTGTTCGCCTGATGCCCAAAATGATATTACCTCTTTAGAAAGCAAACCTTAGCCTTTGAGCTAAATAAGCGCCTGCTGTTAGACGCATAGATCAGCTTTGACTTAAAACAAGGTATCTTTTAGAACCTCTGCTTAAAAGTATTTTCAAAATAGGAAAATGTAAAATGTTCACTGCTGTACTTTTAATAAGTTTTAAACAGGCTAGCAGAAAAAGAAAGTAGGTATGTAGGTGATAAAATTTTAGTAACTTACGTTACCTTGGAATGCTTTGAGGTATGTAACTGATGCATCAGCCAATCAATGTTGGAGAGATCGTATTAAAAATAACAACGGATAAAATGATACTTAAAAAATTCCAAAAGCGTCATGAGAGTTAATTGTTATTATGTATAATTATTTTTGATTACTTTACATACTGCTACTTGCATGAGAGTTAACTGAGCTGACTCAAAAACAATCACAATTCAAAAGTGCCTATCTCAGAAAAACTACGGTTATAAACGGAAAGACAGTTTTTTTCTTGCAATATTAGTCAACTATTACACACCAATAAAGTTGCAAATTATATATTAGGTAGGTACCGAAAATTAGAATATGATGAATGCAACAACGATTGATAGATTATAATAATAGGTATAATATCATATTACAATTCAGTAGGTAAGTAGCTGTTTAAACTACATTTTATTTAAATGAATTCTAGTCGTGCACGCATTTAATGTATTAATTAAACTATAAAGCTAACAATAGATACAAATATTGTAATATTACCTATATCATAATTCTTAATAAATAGTAGCACTCACACCTTTATACGCATAAACTTAGTAGTAGGTACATACCTACTCTACATACACTTGGCTCGGTTTCTGGTTTGCTATAGACCCAAAGACTTCTAATCCATCATTATAGCTTTACTAGCTTTTGCTCGTGGCTTTGCTCACGTTAAGTTCGATTTTTCAAACCCCTATATTACCCCCTTAGGTGTTGAATTTTCAAAAATCCTTTGTTAGTGTGCGCCTACGTCATAAAAGGAACCAACTGTAAAAATTTCAAGTTTCTAACTTCAGTAGTTTAGGCTGTGCGTTGATATTTCAGTCAGTCAGTCAGAATTTTAAATTTTATATATATAGATTAAAACCTAATTACTTATGTATTGGGTAGTTTGCATTTATTATATTCATTTTACACAGAGTGGCACAGAGGTTTGTTTAAAAATTGCAAGCTTTAAGAGAAAAATAAGTCTTGCTGATATCAAATAAAATTATTCACAGTTCACTTAAGATTCAATACCATTGTGTAATTGTTGTTGGAGTAGAAGCCAGTTATTTTCTAAGTAATCGCTTCCTCGAGCAAATTGCGCTATTTTCCTGACTGCCTCGGGCTAAACAACGAGTATTGTGCCTACTTTACAATTAGGGCTAAATTACTGCAATGTCCATCTGACAAGTCGACAACCTGTGCCATTGCTTCTTTAATTTAATACTTAACTTCTGCATCATTTTAACACTAATTGTTAAAATCAGTTTTCTTCGAGCGACCGAAGTTTCATTTTTATAGGGTCTGAAGGCGTGTAGGCGTTGAGTAGATTATTTTAGTCCATCATACCTGATTGCTGATAATGGAGTAAACATATTTCTACCTGCTTACGACATAGTTAAATAACACGGTCTGCGTTGAATCCAAACATCCAGAATCAAGACTTTCTTACCTTGCTGTGCACGTACTAGCACAGAATACATAAGTAGTACAGGTACAGAAGATTCACTCCGTAAAATTAGTTAAATAAATAGCGACTCAGGATCAATAGATTTTTCGTCGCACACCGCCAAATTATCTACAGTTATAATTATTCACCTAGAAGTTGCCTTTCTTTTTATCGCGTAACTCTTATCCCTTCGAATTATGTTCGACGGGCCGGGACGACGCCGGGGACTTTTAGCTACGTCTAACGTCTTGCCTAATCTTGAGTCTAACGTCTTGACTAATGCTGAGATCATAGAGCGTGCTCTGACTCAGCTCAGACTTAAGATATAGAGGTTAAAACGAGACACAAATATGCTCTGACATAAATCTGTCTCGTTTTAACTCTGTCTTGAGTCTGAGCTGAGTGAGAGTACGGTCTATAGATTTCAGCATAAGTCTTTCGTCTGTGTAGAGTCAAGCTTAAAATTGAAGAAATAAAATATAATTATACTAGTAGATAGCAACTCTTTGGTAGCTTGTTATTTCGTTATGGTAATTTTTGTGGGTTATCGAGTGTCATCTCTGCCAAGAGAAGTCACCACTAGATAGGTAGATCGTAATAATATAGGTACAGTACCATACGATACCGTTGCAACGAACTTTATGTAACTACTATTGGCTGCCCGTAGTAAATTGTAGGCCACTTTTGTCAAATTAGCTAGTTTTAACTATCGATGGAAAAACAGGAGTGTTATGGGTTTGACAGCTTTCTCTATTTGTGGGTCTCTGTCTGTGTCATCGTAACGCTCAAAATTAGCGTTATTTTTATGTGAAAGCGGATTTAAATGTGATGGTCTTTAGCTATGTTTGTTGATCTGTCCGGTTGTTGAATGACTATCAACTCTTTTTTCTTTGTAAAGATATGAGTGATGCTGCGACCACGGACAGTTTGCGAACTATTCAACTTCTCAACAACTTACAGCGGAATTTCGAATTGCGGCTCATTGATTTCGTCCTGTGGTATGACTCTCAAAATTACAATAAGGTGTAACAATTAGAATCGCCTTGGCCAATACCTTTGAGTCAAAGGCCGATACTCACTCTCATTTGGTTAAAATGCATTTTTGGAGAAAATAAAATAAATTCAGCCAATTAACAATAGCCCAACGGTTAAAGGTTGAACTGAAAACCGCGGACTGAAAACTGAAAGGTCGCAGGTTCGAGAAATGTTATAGTTATTGCTGTCCATGTTTCGGATCCATATGTCATCACTGGCAACACGCACTGTTCGAAGACTTTAGTCTTCAGGCACTGAGGAATTTTGGACGAGAAGACATCTCTGAGCTTCCCGAATGCTGCCCAGCCGAGTTGGATTCGGCGGTTGATCTCTTTCTCAAAATTGGACCTACCTAGCTGGACTGTGTGTCCCAGGTATATATACTCGTCTACAATTTCGAGTGCAGAGTTCTCAACAATTACTGGGTGGAGCGAAGCATGAGCATTAGACATGATCTTCGTCTTGCTCATGTTCATTTTAAGGCCCACCTGTTGAGAAACCCTGCTGACATAAGAAGGCTCAGGATCACTCAGCGGGCGATGGAGAGAGCTATGCTCGGAGTATCCCTGCGAGATCAAATCAGAAATGAGGAGATCCGTAGGAGAACCAAAGTCACCGACATAGCTCAGCTAGTCGCGAAACTGAAGTGGAAATGGGCGGGGCACATAGTTCGAAGAGCTGATGGTCGTTGGGGTCCCAAGGTGCTGGAGTGGCGACCCCGCACCGGGAAGCGCAGTGTTGGCAGACCCCCCACCCGGTGGACCAACGACATCAAACGAGTCGCAGGGAGTCGCTGGATTCAGGCGGCGCAAGACCGAGCTCTGTGGAGGTCCATGCAAGAGACTTATGTCCAGCAGTGGACGTCCATAAGTTGATGATGATGATGATTGCTGTCCAAAACACTGCATTGATTAATGATTCTGTTCTTAATCCGTTTGTCAAAACACGCGTAGGATCCTATACCTACCGTTTATGGTAAAGTCTGTGAAAAGATATCATGTTATATAAAAATCGCGTAACATACATCTTTATATGTCTACGACAAAAGTGGGTCACCTTATATCACGTACGTAGGTAGCTATGGTCAGAATCTATCTAGCTTTCGCCCACAACATTTTATACTTTACCTCTAAAAAAGTCCTTTATGGCATAGACGTGCCACATAGATAAAAACAATGTAAAAATTTAAAAAGTGACGCTTAATGTTAAGTAATATACTTATTACTGTGTTAGGGACTCCTAACACAGTTCCTTGGCCGAGTTTGTCTGTCTGTGCGCAGGCAGTAAGTAACTCAAAAAAAATGTGTAGGTATTTCATCCGGTTATCACCAAGGTACGATTATAGACTGAGAAAGTATAGAAATAGAAATAGAAATAGAGAATAAGCTACACTCGTACGTTGGTGAAAATCTAATAAAAAAAATTCACCAACCTTTTCGAGATTAGCACGAATAAACAGACTGTCTGTTTTTTTGCACAGAGTTTTTTTATGCAAACTCTTTCATTCGGTTTAATACAATCGAGAAATTAATTAAAATAAATTGCTTGTCGCTATTAAAATAAATCGTAGGTGATGCGTCTACTGCTGCAATACAAATTGGAGTTTGTTTTAATGGAATCGATAACGCGTCGTCGTTTCCCGAACCCAAGTCTTAGAAGATTTTCAAAACTATTTGAGAAGAATAAAAAGCTATAGAAAAGTCTACCAGTCCACCAGAGCCGTCCGCCGTGATTCAGCTAGTTTAAAATAAGTAGAAACTTATAAAGAACGTCTTAAGTCGACGTTTTTAAGTAATAGTTTTAACCATTGAAACCAATCGCTTCTGTCTACCTTTTTAAGATATGATGTCTTAAAAAGCAAGAGCATCAAGCCGCCTGTATTTCGACCCCTCCATAGAACAAAGTCTCATTTGCTAAATTCACAACTTGAAATTTGAGCCTTAAAGGTAACATCTCCAAGGCTCAAATTTCAAGTTATGAATTTAGCAGATGAGACTTTGTTCTACGGAGGGGTCGATTTTTTAAAAACAACTTAAAACAGCTGATGTACACTAAACAGTTGAATGCAAATGTTAATAATGCAATCGAGAGTTCGCATCACTATTGCGTGACAACTTATTCCACGACAAAATTATCATAATATCAACACTATATCGTTGTAACAACAATAATGAATGCACATTTCATTGAAAGCTATCTAGAATCCGATACAATCAACCAATTAGCCTCAAAAACATATTATAACATTTTCAAAACACGTGACACAATATTTTGTACTAAAATTGCAGTCACGTATTTCAAATAAATTTGACAAATCATCATTACTTCCCACTAACCTAAAGCTTTTCTCCTGACCTATGGCATAGTTTCAAAATCCACTTTATTTTTGAAAGAAATGCAAATATTGATTATGATAGTCGGTCGGAGGTTAGAGGTGCAACTGATCGTAGACTAATATACTTAATTTATACTCAATTTCTATTAGCTGTTTTGTATTCAATATATTATTTGAAATCTAGAATCGCTAAAAGTGTCTATTAGGGAAATCTGTTCTAGTTTTCGAGCTCATACTTAATCTCTTCCTACTTATCATCATGTATTTAGTCAACTCAATTGGTAACACAGAATTATTTTTAATGGTATCCTCGTAACCTACATCTACTATATTCAATTTAACTATATTACTATATTATTCAGTATTCTATACGTTACGTTAGGCGCCTTTAGAATTACAATTTCTTGAAGTGGAAATATTGAACAAAAAATAAAAATGTAACAAATATTTAATGCAAAGAAACCGCAAAGATATTGTTATATCAATTCACATAAACAAATTATAAAATTCCACGACACTATTTCGGAATAGTGTTTCACCAAGACGTTTTGTCGATAGAAATTTTGACAGTTTTTTATTTCCAATTAAATAGACCATTAAAATTTGCCTTTGGGGATAGTTAACCAGGTTTAGGACCTATTTAACTCTTATTTAACTATCCCCAAATAAATTTCAAATGTTTTACTAATCACCTACGTAAGTAACTAACAAAGCTCTACAATTATTCCAAATTATTATTCTTACCATTGAGACCTTTTAGAAAGGGTTCGATATTAATAAATAATTAAATATACTTCCATGAACTTGTATGTGTCACGGGATTCGTGCTTTGCAAATCGTGACCCGCACGTACATGACGAACTGACAGAAATGCTAAGGATTGATTAAACTTGAGTGTTCCAACAACAATCTGTAGTATTTCGCAGTTTGGGTTTTTTGCGAACCCTTATTGTAAATCAATTACAACACACATGACAATTTTATTTGCAAAACTAACTTAATTAGGTGAACATAAAGTATAAAGTCGATAAAACAAGATGACACCTAGAAATGTGAATCATTACCATTTTGTCAATTTTCCAAGAACAAAGAAGGGAAAGGAAAGGAATAAAATCCCTGCACAAAACTAACTAAATACCTACTACGTATGGCTAATTAATACATTATCCTTACTAATATTATAAATGCGAAAGCGTGTTTTGGTGTTTTGTTTATAGTAAACATGCCCATAAAAAAAACCTCGCTGTTTTAATATTACATAATTAAGATTTTATTTCGATTTCTTATTGCATTTATATTTGTTGTGCAACATAATAAATAATTTATTTATAATATTTTACAAAAAATTATAAATGCGTGAGAGTATAAAAAATTTCGTAAACAATGAAATCACAAATATATTCCGTAAATCATCAAGAAGGAAGTAGCATTAACATAATTTTATAATTCAGATATCACTGCATTATGAAATAATCTAAATCCTCATTTTTCTTAGTTCTGTTATGCACGTAACAAAAATGCATAGATAGGAATAGATACTGACTAGACTTATATATTACTTATATTAATTTAGATTTCTTAATGTCAACGATCACTTTATTAAGTAGATCAAGCCAACTCAGGTAGGTACCTTTACTGGAAGGGTTCTTCATCTGGTAACCTAAGCACATGAACTATATTTACTTCATTTTATTACATTAAAAAAAGATACCGCTTGAATTAAGAACTTCCTCCTTTTTGGAAATCGGTTAACAAACAGTAAACTATTTTAAGTGTTAAGACAAGTTTTGTGCAAGAACGGTAGAGTAACGCTACTAGTTTATGTTTTACATGATAAAAACCACAAAATTAAAACATAGCTGTGTTTCAACAAGACACCGAGAATACGGAAATTATCTCACGTTGGCTTTCCTCTATTACCTCACAGCACATTACTTATTCGAACAGGAAGAACGTACTTGATACAACTTGTAAAGCCACACGCACAATCAAATAGAAAATACACTCGACAATAGTTACACATGTCGATTTGACAATGTGTTGTTCATTCTTCGCACAACTTTTACGCCCACCAGCCGTAAAACTAAATTTACAAGTATAATCGACTGTAATAAGGTCTACTGCATACCTAATTCTTTAGTAAAATGCAATATTTAACCAAGGCAAAGCTTTAATTTTTTTTTTTTCAACAAACACGTCACATATTCTTGAAAACTCTACTAGTTCGTTTTAATTACTTATAGTAGATAATAAAAATAACCAAACCTTCATAAAATACAAGAAGTAGCTCTAGTTCTGCGAATTATGAATACAAATCATAAACCGGTTGCAATCGTCAGATTCTGAAAACGACTTACTATCAAATTAGGAACACACAGAACTTGTATTCCATATAAAAGAGTTCTGATATAACCGGTGGAAAATAATTAATAATAATTTATTAGGTTCATTACAATAAAAGATAGTAAAATCATCGTTTTGATTGTTTCAGATGAGCAAGGAGATCTAGCTGCGGAATCGTCAGAAATCATACCAGAAGCAGTGGTTCCACCGCCTAATCTACAGAGACAACTAGCGCCAGACACAGTTGCAGCTGCCGATCAAACAGACCACTCGATAGAAGTCGTCGGCGACTCACAAAATTTCTTCCCGACGTTCGCCAACTTTTTCGAGCCTAGACAGCAGAACAACTTCAGATTGGGCTTTAGTAGCCAAGAAGCGGCTTACAGCCAACGGCCTAATTCTTACAGATCATTGTTAAATCACCCCCTATTCGGAGGTTATAAAGCACTAGAAGGTTTTGGAAAACAAAGTACCCAAGCAGCGGCTGAACCTTTAGTAGATGCAAGCACAAGCGTTCTAGGCTCTGGGAATTTCGGCATCATTAGAGGCGGTACTTTCTTTGCACAAAACGATGAGGAATCAGCGGAATTCGGAAATGGTTTCAATAATTATTACAATAATGGTCACGGAAGGCCGTCTGTTAATGTCGGGTATATAGCAAATCCTCGTCCAAACTACAACCAAGATCAGTTCGCAAATTTCAGAGATTTCGCTGATATTAATGCTCCAGCCAACCCAGCGTACTCACATTATGTAGTAGTATATGCAAATAAAAATGCCACACTAGACGAAGTCAGTGAAGAAACTAGAAATATATTAACAAAGCCTAAAAACATTATTGAAACTCTAGAGCAGCTCGAAACCCCGAGTCCACCGAAGAAGCAGTCGAAAGTAAAGTCAAAGTTGGAAGCGACGAAACAAAAGATGCTTCATAAGAAAGAGCAGTGGAAGAAAAGCAATTCTAAATACCTTAGCCAAAAACACGATTCAGAAGAACCGTTACTAGCTTTAAGTTAAACCTAAGTCTAGTGCTTATAATATAATTATGTGAAAAGACTTGCGTTGTATACGTGTTAGTGATAAGAAATAGTATACAAATGTTGTCACTAAGGATGTGATAAAATGCTCACTGTATAAATTAATATAAGCCAAGAAGTGTGACTTGTGCTGTGAGGATTTTAAAATTATGCTCGGAGAATGACTGCTATGTGCGAAAACTGAAAATAAATTAATATTATAAAATAAATGCGTGTTTTATTGTTTAGTATGTGGACCTTCAGCGAGGTGAAAACTTAAGCCATTGACCTAAGGAAAAAACTGAACTCATAGGTACAAAGAATAAGTTTGGAAATATTTCATACACAGGAACCTTCACAGTTTAATCTATACTAATATTATAAAGCTGAAGAGTTTGTTTGTTTTGAACGCGCTAATCTCAGGAACTACTGGTTCGAATTGAAAAATTCTTTTTGTGTTGGATAGTCCATTTATCGACGAAGGCCTTAAGCTATGTCGCTGATCATAATAACAGAAATTAACGCGGACGAAGTCGCAGGCAACAGCTAGTAAATAATAATTATTATGATTTACAGTCCAAATAAGCCGCCTGAAGCTGTGGCCTGAAAAAGGGCCTGAAGCATTTAAATATGTCTTACGCCATCTAGTAGTGAATAGTATAAACATCATCACCATCTAATGCTAAAATTATGGACATAATGCGGAGTAGTTACCTCACAAACGCCATCTAGTGTTCAGAAGCAAAGCGCCAGCTAGTGGTCAGTAGCTACCTCAGTGCAATCAAGTCTTTGAGCATTTAACCAACTAAAAACTATAAATCAAGTAGTGGTTATTCCCCCACTAGCATTACCTATGTAGCAAGGAGTAGACAAGTGACTTGTTTGCTTAATTGCCATCTAGCAGGTAGTAACAAAAACACTAGAAAAACATGATGAGCGACATCAGCGCCATCTAGTAATGAATAGCTTATTCGCAGCAACTTTGAATCTAAACTATTTCATTGTATGATCCCAGATCTGTGGTCCATCATACAAAGTATACTCTATGATATTCAAAGTATCTATAATTTCTATAATCTTTTGTGATATCGTCTGTGTTGTCTATTGTTAAAAAAAAATTGAACATTGGCATTTGGCACTGAAAAATGTGTCGTTGCAAATTGTAATTTTAAGCGAATATATTTTATATTTTATGCAGCACTTACCTAGTTAAATAAGTTACTAATTTTTTTCCTAAATGCAAGTGTTATTAGAATCTTCAATTAGTTTTAAGTATAAGATTTGTGAAGTGAAACCTATTAACGTTTCGCCATCATGTTCTCCGGAAAGGATGCCGCAAACTCTGCATATCCTACGCAGTGGGCTTTAAATCCCACTGCATATCAGAATGTAGACTCGAGTCAGGTAGACTGGGCTGCTCTAGCACAACAATGGATTGCTATGAAGGAGGCAGCGGCCATAGTGGCCCCGCCGCCTCCGAAGCCCGAGGAAGAGGGTGAAGCTCCGATGGAAGTTGAAAACCCCGAGACCAACTGTGGGTCGCCGAACGCTGGTAGCTCTGAGTGGAACGCCTCATCTAATTCATGGGGAGGTACTAATTGGAACCAATGGGGTAAGCATCATAATGATCAAAAAGAACTTTATAACCTATAAGTTCTATAATGATAAGAAGGCCATGCAAAGCAGCTAACAAGAAATAAGTTTTTGCTTTTTATAAAAAAGATTCATTGTAATTTCATTGTGCTTCCATGACCTTGAGTTGGAGTTTAAAATTATTGAATTTCATATCTACTATATTTGCAACACAAGCTATGAAAAGTTTTTTACCTTTTATCTCAAGTAAAATGACTATGAAATATCTCTATATCTTCGCTATTGGCACTGATTAAATACAGATGAAAATATCTAAATAAATGCTGAACCAGTGGACTACCATACCAGCCTTTTTGTTGTTATTCAAAAGGCCATAATATCGTTTGGCATTCAAATGTGATATAGCCACTTGACAATTAAACCCTTTCTCAGAGTTGTGTCTTTTATACAATTTAATATCACCCGCCTCAAATAGTGAAGGATAAAATCATGACCTACATGCCTGAGAGTTCCAAAGATGTGTGACAGTCTCCTAATCCCATCCCAGGTAGATGTTAGTGTTGATGGCATAGTGTACTTAATAAATTGGTACCTAAGAGAGCCATAAGTTGGCAGGTACATGATATACAAAATTTTGAAATACCTACTTACTAGTCCTGTTAGTGGTATGATATTTTTCTGCCAGATCTACAAGTATTATTACATATTAGGTTTGCATTGTGAATATTTGTACAAACAGTTGTAAAATTTTAGGCTGGGGCTGGCCAAATAGTGGCCCAGTAGACCCAAAGATCACTGGTGATCCATCACTGAGCATGGCTCCAATAATGGATGGCTTTTCCACTGACAACTCTGCTCCTATGCCTGGGTGAGTATTTCAAACATTTTCACCAATCATATTTCACCACATTTTCACCATACCTAAATCATCCTCTTAGTATGAGTCTCTTTGTGTAGGTAGCCCCCAATACAATCCCTTACCTAATGTCATTTCCACTATTAGGCGTTCCTTAAAGGGTTGTGAATACCAAATTGGCACAAAGAATCACCTAGCTTAGCCCGTATAAGTTAGGGAATGTTGGTGAAAATGAGCATTAGTCTTAGATAATTTTTATCAGTAAATAATAGGAATATTTCAAATCTTACAGATACACCACAGGAACAACGCCAGCCCCCACGTTTCAGCATGGATACTGGACAGCACCCCAAGCGGAGCAGAGCAGCCGTGGCAGCAGCAGGAGTCGAGACCGGCGCTCCAAGAGTAAAAACAGGGACAGCAAATCCAGTAGAAATAGACCTCCTAGGTAACAACACAGATCAGAAACCAAAATCTATTCAATAGTCCAGTTGACAGGTTGGAAAAAGTGTGATTAGGTGGAACAGGTCGGAAATTAATGAAACTTTGGGATGTTGTTCAGGGACGGTTAATAAACACTTTCTCAAGTTTTGGACCTCGAAGACTGCAAAAAGAGGAGGTTTGCCCTTCGGTTTTTCCCAAATAACTTTTCTCTTATATTTCTATACTTTTTTGTAGAGTGTTAATTTTCATACAATCTTGACTATTCAAATATGTTTGTATGTCTTTGTTACAGAGATGTGGCGCTTCAATCCTAAAGGATTCCTTACTATCGCGCAATAAAAAGTACTGCATGCTAACTAAAATGCAGCAGAATGTGGGATCTATCACATGCTTTTCCCAAGAAAACCACTGCCATTATATAAATAATGGAAAGGTGTCCCTACAGTAACGAGGAAGATGTAATAGTAATGAGAAATGCAGAGAGATTGGCTCAATAACTAAATGTGATATTAAATTTCAGAGAAAAGCCAGCCATGATACCCCCTCCAGTGATAGAGCCAGTGGCAGTGCCCCCGCCCGCGGCGACGCCCACCATCGACGCGGCCAAGCGGCGACAGCTGCCCGCGTGGATTAGAGAAGGTCAATATTAATGGCTACAATTTAAATCTGCCATCCACAAGCTATAACGCCGTTAACTACCAAAACCATATTTCCTAATATAAAGCCTAATTTAAATGTTTTTGGATTTATATTAGGAAATATGGTCTTGGTAGTTAACAGCATTATAGCTTGTGGACGGCAGAAATGCTCACCAAAATAATTTTTTAGACCTTAAGACTAAGTACCAAATAAAATATGTTAACATCTTTTTTTTTATATATATTTTTTTATATATTATTAATAATAATAATAATATAAAGATTATATAATATATTATATTATTAATTATTAATATTATTATATTATTAATCTATAATTATATAAAAAGGTTTGTCCTGACTGACTGACTGACTGACTGACTGACGATCAACGCACAGCCTAAACCACTGAAGTTAGAAACTTGAAATTTTGACAGTAGGTTCCTTTTATGACGTAGGCGAGCACTAAGAAAGGATTTTTCGAAATTCGCCCCCCAAGGGGGTAAAAAGGGGGGTTAAAGTTTGTATGAAACTCCGTCATTTTTCGAGTTATACTCATGAAATTCGGTATTTAGGCTTTAAATTGAAAACAAAAAAGTACGTGTTTCACAGTTTTTAAAAATTCTACCCCCTAAGGGGTTAAATAGGGGTTGAATGTTTGTATAATAGTCCTTCGTTCTTCAAGTTATTTTTCAAGTTACGTTTATGAAACTTGATATTTTGGCTCTTGATTAAAAATAAAGAATTACGTATTTTACATTTTTTTTAAATTCTCCCCCCAAGGGGGTAAAAAGGGGGGTTAAAGTTTGTATGAAACTCCGTCATTTTTCAAGCTATACCCATAAAATTCGGTATTTAGGCTTTAAATTGAAAACAAAAAAGTAAGTGTTTCACACTTTTAAAAAATTCTACCCCCTAAGGGGTTAAATAGGGGTTGAATGTTTGTATGATAGTCCTTCGTTCTTCAAGTTATTTTTCAAGTTATGTTTATGAAACTTGATATTTTGGCTCTTGATCAAAAATAAAGAATTACGTATTTTACATTTTTCGAAAATTCTCCCCCCAAGGGGGTAAAAAGGGGGGTTAAAGTTTGTATGAAACTCCGTTATTTTTCAAGCTATACCCATAAAATTCGGTACTTAGGCTTTAAATTGAAAACAAAAAAGTAGGTGTTTCACAGTTTTTAAAAATTCTACCCCCTAAGGGATTAAATAGGGGTTGAATGTTTGTATGATAGTCCTTCGTTCTTCAAGTTATTTTTCAAGTTATGTTTATGAAACTTGATATTTTGGCTCTTGATCAAAAATAAAGAATTACGTATTTTACATTTTTTGAAAATTCTCTCCCCAAGGGGGTAAAAAGGGGGGTTAAAGTTTGTATGAAACTCCGTCATTTTTCAAGTTATACCCATGAAATTCGTATTTAGGCTTTAAATGGAAAACAAAAAAGTACGTATTTCACAATTTTTTTTAATTCCACCCCCCAAGGGGTTAAATAGGGGTTGAATGTTTGTATGAAAATCCATAATTTTTCAAGTTAATATCGAGCAACGGATCTACGTGATTCTTTGATGGGTATGGTTGCAGACAGTGTGTTATAGGTTACTTTTATTCGGACAAAATCAGGAGTCCGCACGGGATTTTCAAAGAACCTAATTCCACGCGGACGAAGTCGCGAGGGGACAGCTAGTTATTAATACAAAGCTCAAACGTGGTGGGCTTATTATCAAACTGAGACAGGTAATCTGTATTATTTTAGCCTTAAAATAATGATAATGAAATCTAAATTTTACATTAGGTCTAGAAAAAATGGAACGAGAGAAGCAAAAGGCGATCGAGCGCGAAGAGGAGATGCGCGCGCGCGAGCTCGCGGAGCTGGAGAAGAAGCGGCTGGAGGAGGAGCAGCTGGCGCGCCTCAAGGCGGAGGCTGGCACAGAGCCCGCGCTACCAGCGAAGAGCAAATTTGTATGTCATTTCTCTTTCTCTCTTGCTTCTCTCTCCCTTTCTCTTGCTTATCTCTCCCTTTCTCTTGCGTATCTCTCCCTTTCTCTTCTCTCTCTCTCTTTCTCTTCTCTCTCCCTTTCTCTTCTAGCTTTCTCTTCTCTCTTTCTCTTCTCTCTCTCTCTTGCTTCTCTCTCTCGGTTTCTCTTCTCTCTCTTTCTCTTCTCTCTTTCTCTTCTCTCTTTCTCTTGCTTCTCTCTCTTTCTCTTGCTATCTTTCTCTATGTCGATATCTCTTGGGCTCTCTACTATAGAATTGTCTAATTAGAGCTGTCAATTTACAACAGAATAAGCTTCAATGCAATGCGTGGTAACATGCATAACTATGATGTTACAAGTACATTGTTGCAGGAATTATTTCTTCCTTTGTGATCTTCATTTTAGGAGTCGGAGTCATCTGAGTCGGAGTTGGAGGATGCTGCGGCGGAGGAGGCGGTGGCGCCGCCCGCGCCCGCCATCAAGGAGGAGCCTGAGGAGGAACCCGAAAAATCTCCCCTCGGCAAGAAGTCCAGGGAAGAAATCATGCAGGAAGTGGTTAGTGTATTAAAACACTATTATTCCCAAATTCCGAAGAAAACTAGGGAAGAAATTGTGCAGAAAGTTGTGAAGAGCGGTTAGTGATAGTTCACGTAATCATCGCTTAATCCTGCGTACGTCAAAGAGTGTTTTATTGCGACTGTATCTCTTTCTAAAACGAAATTTTCTATGGAGAGTGTAAGCAGCTACTTGACTTGTGACGTCACACGCCAGTAACGCTTTCACTGTCTAACAGGAAACTGTTACTGTCTGTGTGTGTGTGTGTGTGTTAACATACTTTCCGTATGTTAACGTATGTGAAGGTCGTTGTAGATACCATCAGATCGCTCATTTGCGACAAGGGTGACATAACTCAAAATTCACCAATTTTAGTGTTGAACATTTATACTTTTTGCTATAAAAACATTACGCTAAGCACAAAAAAATAAGAGCGAGAGAGATTGTGACTTAATGCTCTGTCGTTTTGTTGGCCGCTGTGTTGTTTCGAGACCGGAGCATCCACAAAACATTATTCTCTAACGAGAGAGTTCTCGATTTTAAATTATGTCGGCTTCCGTTTTTCCAACTAACTATAATGTGGGTGTCTTTAAATCAAGAGTGAATAGGGCATCTTCTAGGCAAGCGCGTATCATCTTAGGCTGCATCTTCACTTACCATCAGGTGAGATCGCAGTCAAGCGCTAGTCTATATATTAAAAAAAAAAAAAAAAAAAAATGTCACTCTTGTCGCAAATGAGCGATGTAGGTAGGCTATGTAAGTCGCGTCGGTTCGGTTCGGTTGCAGATGCTAGCCGTCCGTCGCTCGCTGACGGAGATCCTGCTGGAGGTGACGGACGGCGAGGTGCTGGCCGTGAGCCAGGAGGAGCTGGCGCGGTATATCGCCGCTCAAGGTATTTGCCCTGTTAGCCTACCGCCGCCGCCGCCAGCCGGCCTACTGACTTTACTCTTAGTGCACTAGTGATGTGATGTGTAACGTGTATTGTATAACTGAACGTGTATAATAACCGAGTCTTATTTCAGATGTCGAGCAAATACATGTAGTGTGTTATTAATGTTGGTTTTATTTATATGGTAAAAGCGTCGAGACTCAACGCTATGAAGGCGAGCAAGTCCAAGGCTCTCGCGTCCATCGCCTCCGGGCTCGGTGAGTGGCCCTTGATCTACTCCGCACAAGTATCTCGCACACTCGACCGCGCTAACCGTCGACCGTTCAAACCATAGCAGACAAGCCTGAAGTGATTCTCCATGTTAACGAGATCAATATTCTCCAATAAGATTATTGGATTCATGATTCATTCCATTATTCAATATTCTACACTCAAATCTAAACATGGTTATCTATGCTTGTTTACTAAATATGTAGTAAAAATATATGGAACATTAGAAGATGCGAGATCCATATTTTGACACTAAATTCACTTTGAATAGATTAGATAATATAAATACTAGATTTTACTATTAAAACTAAAATAACTAATATGTATATTGCATAATCTATTTCTATAAAAGAGAATTACCACTCATTCAGAATACCAAGAAATCTCAGGAATATAATTCCTAACCTACAAATACCTATAAAACAACTTGTTTGGAAGGTAGATTCATTCTAGGGTGTAGACGTCAGCTAACAGTATATCTCAACTAGCAATCGCGCGGGCGACTTCTATTAGAGATATATTATCGAAAGTTAAAATAACTTAGGGAAATAAATACTCGGTAAGAATTATATTGCATTTCACCGAAGACTCATTTTCCTGGAGGTTCTTGATGTAGTACAAAACATTTTATGCACCTACTGCTGCCACCAGCATATGCACGTACTTCATCTCGGTACATTTATGAATGAATGAATGAATGAAAATGAATTTATTATTACAGCTCACGTCTCGTCACGTCACGTCACGTCGGCATGAAAGTTATAAAATAAATATAAAACGTCTAACTATGGATTGAAAATTTGAAGTGATTAACCAAATCACCAGTTTCTACAACACAACAAAACACAATATATTATAAACTAGCTGATGCCCGCGACTTCGTCCGCGTGGATTTGGTTTTTAAAAAACCCGCGGGATCTCCGATTTTCCAGGATAAAATACTGTATTAATCCTGGGTATGAGTTATCTCTAGTCCTCTCTCCAAATCCTCAATATACCTATGCAAAAAATCACGTTGATCCGTAGCTCTGTTGCAGCGTTATTGAAGGACAAACCAACAAACAAACACAGTTTCGCATTTATAATATTAGTAAGGATGATAATTAATTACATGTACTTATTAAATAATTCATTTACCAATAGTGATTGCTTTATAACATGGACACAGTTCTGATGTGGCATTAAAAAAACTTAGCACTTTAGACAGTTTAACACGATTATATTTATATACTAAACTAATAACATACTGGGTAGAATCTTAGACATAAGGTTTATACTACACAAATACCTCATCTCTTATTTGACAAAAAATTGTTAAAGATAAATTATATCCGAGTCACTATAAGCCTTAAAATAATGAGTGTGCCAGATACTTTAATCATGTACATGGTGGTTTTACAATGTTGGTACATCAGAGCTGGGTACTTTCAACAACTTCGCGTGTACTGTGTTTAATAAAATTACGTACTTAATTATTATTATTTTACAACTGATTAGGGAGATAACCGTTAGAACATTGGAAACACAATACTATGTATTTTATTTGATTTACTATTTGAACCACCATGTACATGTCTTTTTGCCTTTTTCAGCTTAACGACATCAATATTGTTTTAGTATTGAACAAATTGGCTTTATTGGAAAACAATCGGTAAGACCGTTTATTACAGGTTTTATTTTTTAAATGCATTGTGATAGCTAATTTGTAATTATATACATTCAAGTAATAGTGTTTATAAATGTTTATATGGATATAATAATATAATAAATTATTATTTATATGGTAAAATTTGTGTGTAATTTTATCTTATTTACTTCTAACTACCGAAAATTGACAATTATAATAATGAGTTCTTGCGACATCATTAACTTTATCTTATTAATTTTAACTGTTAAAATAATACTAATAGTTTTGTTGAGAAAATGTAAATAATTATATTGATAATTAAATCAAATGATAATATAATTAAAAACTGGATAAAAAAAATATTAGGTAATTCCATAAATAATTAGAATGAATAATTTTAATACTTATGAAACGTAAAAGTAACATTCACTAATATTTTATATAAGTATAATATTATATAAAATTATTACTTGTGGTTTTTTCGAAATATTCGACAAAACAATAAAAGTCATGCCCACGTTATTTGAAATTTAAAATTAAATCTAGAAAAACTTAGACTTGAAAAACTCAGAAAACTACGTGGGAACATGTTCGCAAGACTCGTAAGACAAAACAAAATGATGACTGTATTTTATCTTTTTTTTTTATGACTAAGTATTTGTGTATCGGCTCCATTGTGATGGCTATTCGCGTGTGCAGGGCTCGGCGCTTACGAGAGCAGCGACGAGAGCGACGACGAGCCCAACGACCTCAGCGACCAGCAGCTGCAGGTGACTGATTACATGTAGAATACTTACTAATATCATAAATGCAAAGGCGTTGTTTGAGATGTTTTCGAATTAAAATAGCCTTCGATAATTATTATATTTATTTTTCTCGATTATTAACAAAATTTGTTTTACCTTTGATTTACTTTGTTTTAGTATACCAAAGAGAGTAATCACTCCGTTTTACAGATAGCCACAGAACATCATAGATTCTTTAATGGCAGTATTGCCAACCTTTAATATGCGTAATTATCGCATACAGGCGTATTTGTTTGTTGGTTGTCGCAACGAAGCAACGGATCGAAGTATTTTTTTTTTTTAATTTTTAGACCTGGAGAATGACATAGGCTACTTTTTGTGCCGGAAAATAAAACAGTTCTAAAGAACTTTTACACCACTCAAGAGACACGTAGGGATGTATCTAGGAAGTAAATACTTAAGCACCTAAAGACATTTTTTAATAGACTTTAGCGAACAACAAACTTTTGAACGGCTCTGATGATCTGAGGATAATTAATCATTCTGAACAAAATGGCTGAGATAACCTGATAACATATAGACACGGTAATAGTTTTTTCCTGTAGGACAGGACCAAACTAATAGAAACGTTAGAAACTAATAGAAAGTATTGGCCGTAGATATTGTGGTGGGTGTACCATTTCGTATACCTCGATTAATCAATTAATTATTACTATATGAAATATCATATTTCATAATTCCTCAAATTGTTTAATAAAAAATTTTGCCAATCCATTGCTAGTGTCGCACTGATTTCGTCAAAATCTGGTAGTTAGGGACTGATAAAGCATAATTTATCAGGCCTTAATTACCAATAACAACGTATTGCTGATATGAAACTGATAAAAGGAGGTGGGTTGATAAGGCAACAAAATCCGCCCCTCGTACACTCGAAAAAAAAAGTTCCAGATTTCGACAAATTGTAAATGTATTTATATACTTGAAGATATAAACTTTATTTTAATATAAAGTTTAGGTGATAAAAAAAATAGTAAGTTACAGAAAATATTACCCAAAAAGAGAGTGTTTCTTTTGGTGACCGATTAATTCACAAAAAACAAATAACAAAGTGTCATTCCACAAACAACGTTTAGCAAAATTTTGAATCATTTATTGATCATTATAAAACTTCTGGTTTCACAAATTATTCGCTTGACAAAACAAATTACTAGACAAATTGTGATTTCATAAAATAATATTAGACAAACATTTGATTTCTTAATTGTGTTAATTAGTAAAACAACATGTAGCATATTTTTTTTTTTGATAAAATGAACTGTTAAGGCTGTGGCGGGAGCTGCGCTTCGCTATAAATTAAATGGGCTACGCCAAAACCGAAATGGCCAACCCCGACTCCACGTAGTCTTGTCTGCCCTACCCCTAGAGTGTTTTTATGAAGCGCGAAGCCAGAAGCTCGCGAAGGAGGTCCTGAATGAAGCGAGCCTACGAGGCCGAGTGGAGCGAAGGGGGGAGGTGGCGAGCGAAGCGAGCCGGCGACCTCCGTAGCGAAACGAAGGTCGAGTAGGCGAAGCTGAATGAAGGGGCGACGGAGCGAGTCTTCTGGCGTAGCCCATTGCATTTCAAAACGGCCCTGTTTTTGATAACAGCTAGCCGTAATGTAATACGGCGGATTATACAATCCGACTGCGACAGGTAAATAATAATAAACTTTTTCCTATCGCTTTGCGTATTGATTTGTTATTAGTTCTGATTATCAAATAATAAATAATTTACCATCTACTATTTTGTAAAATTGCGAATTTGGAAAAAGAATTATTTGGTGAAATAATAAATTTTAAAATGATATTTTAACATCCAGCACATTTGCAAAATAAAACATTTACGAATAGAATATTTGTAAAATGATTAGTTTGTGGAATACGGCGTTTGTGATTTGATTAGCTTTTAAAACGTTTTTTGTGAAATGATCATTTGTTTAACGTTTTTTGTTAATCATTAGTGAACCGTTTCTTTTACTTTTCATACATTTTCATACATTTTAGTCGTTTTTTAAGCTTTGATTTAATATTTTAGAATGAAGCGCTCCATGAACCATGGTAAACGTAACTGATAATAATGCTCCTTTTTATAAGCTTTCATATGAGTATTAATTTATTTTGGTTCATGGAGCGCTTCATTCTAAAATATTAAATCAAAGCTTAAAAAACGACTAAAATGTATGAAAATGTATGAAAAGTAAAAGAAACACTCTCTTTTTGGGTAATATTTTCTGTAACTTACTATTTTTTTTATCACCTAAACTTTATATTAAAATAAAGTTTATATCTTCAAGTATATAAATACATTTACAATTTGTCGGAATCTGGAACTTTTTTTTTCGAGTGTATGAGGGGCGGATTTTGGGCCTTATCAACCTACCTCCTTTACAGATCCTCAATGCTATCGTTAAAATTAAGTTTGCGCAATGCTTTTGTTGTCTTCAAGGCCAGTAATAGATAGTGTTTCCTAACTTTAAGAAAGTACTACTTTACATATCTAGCCAACTTTGGGAATTTCGAAATACTTACCTCAACATCCAAAGTACACACATGCCGGGTAACTCATTTATGTATCTAATTTTATCAAGATCGATTGAGTGTTTTCACCAAATTCTGTATTCCTTTAGGTATCCAGAATTTGTGACTTTATATGAACTGAAATCAAATTCAATGGATTTAAGGACATTTGAATTTCAGGTGTTCTACTCATGCATTTGAAATCTTTTACTCTATCGATTAGAGCAATAAAAAGGGGGTGGCCGTTTTTTAAGTTGCTAATACTGATAAGCCTAACAAAACGTAACCTTATAGACGTTTTGTTATAGGTATAGGGTTTTTTTTGTCCTCTCTTCTATCTGCGATCAGTCCGTGAACTATGAGCAGACTTGGGGGGTTCTTTAATGGGTATAAGTTTGAACAGAGTTAGCACCAATTGTTATTTTGGCAGGAGATCATCCGGCGCAAGCGGCAGGAGTTCGAGCGCACGTCGCGCGACATCGAGGCGGAGGTGCGGCGCGCCGAGCTGCGCGAGAGCGGCGACCAGCCCGCCACGCCCGCCACAGCCACGCCCGACCGCCCGCGGCAGTCGCGTGAGTGACTGTTATACACGAGTGAACGCCCCTAAACACTAGGAGACCCACCACGTCTGACGTCACATGATCTCAGCAACCACGACTGCTCCGCGGACTGACAACTACAGTGTAAAACTTTTACTAGTCACAACAAACAACATGTTTCCATACCATACCAATTACAAAATTTAGCAAAGTGTACAGTAAAAATGAAAGAATGTCTTTTTCAGGTTCGTCAGCGACACCACCGCCGATCGACGGCGATACGCCCGAGAAAAAACCTGAACGTCGTCTTTCAAAAGATAAAAGAAACAATCATAAAGGCACTGATAAAGTTGATAGTTCCAGAAAATTAGAGACTATTCCCGAAGAGAAAGCAAAAAGGAACAACAAACATGATAAGACTCCAAGCCCTCAAAAACCTAGCAAATCAAGCAAAGACAGTTCCACCTCTAGCTCTAGTGATTCAGAAGATGATTCCTCGTCTAGTTCTACTAAATCATCATCAGAAAGTGATCCCGAAGTCAAAGTTGAGATCAGTCGCCCCAAAAAACGAAAACGTAGGAGCTCTAGCTCCAGTGAATCCCAAAAGAAATCAAAGAAGAATAAAAAAGACAAATCACATAAATCTAGCGAAAAAGGATACTCGAAGTTAAAACAACAGGACGAGTATGAGAAGTCAGAAAAATTTAAATCGAGAAAAAGGGATGAGTACTACGACAAGCATAAATCTAGAAGTAGGGACTACGAAAGATCGCACAAGGACAAGTATAGGGACGAATCAGACGACGACAAACCGAGGAAACGTTACAAAAGATCTCGTTCGATTAGTTACGAATCGCGATCAGGACGACGGAGGAGTCGAGATCGATCCGAAGATAGATCTCGTAGGCGGGATAAGAAATCTTACGATAGGGATAGTTTCAAGAGGGATAGGTCTTACGATAGGTCGCGAGACTACGACAAGTATGATAGGTATGAACGCTCTAGGGACGACCGCCACGACAGCTATTCCCGCCATCGCAGATGAACGCCAGGTTACCAATTGTGCAGGTGGTATTTTTACTTCCATTTTAATAAGTTGTGTCTACCCTCATGTGACAAAATCTCATCTACCCTTGTCAATTTATGATTTGTCTTCCAAATAAATGCAAAAAGCAATAAGTTTATCCTTGAGTTAGTACATTAACTTAAATTGCCATGATAAAATATGCAAAATATATCAAAGGACTGTGATAAATTAGTATTCTTTATTCTTGCAGGTTCTGGTGGCTGTAGAAATCGCTTCAAATGTAAATAGTGTTTTATGCATATTATATTAATTTTGCAATTAGCATCTAAATTCTAATAAAATTATTACTCAGATTTGTATTTTTCATTATATTTTAACTTATAATAGACCTTACCTATGAACCAGTTTCAAATGTATGTATAATTTGTTGTCACTTTGAAATACAAATAATGAAAATATACCAATTAACTCAATTGTCAATTTACTTTCTAGTTTTTCCCAATTACCATTAGTTTTCAAGTTTATGGTAGGAGCAAACCGTGGAATGGGTGGGGATTGGACAGTTAACCTTTAGGAGGCTTAATTTATGAGATAATTTTTAAAGTTTAACTTTGCTGTACTAAAAGATACAGCAATTATATACATTGGAAACAGAGACGTAAAAGAAAAACAACATTAAGCATATAATCAATTTATATAATATCATATTTTGTACAAATATATCTACAATTTACATCATTCAATAAATAATAGTAACTACCATGAGAAATTGTACTGTGATGATAAATTGAATAAGTAATTTCATAAAGGACACAGCATATATATCTTGAAAAAAACAGTTTCTTTTCGAAATCCATTGCTGTAGGCAGCATATTTGTGGAAATTAACTTAGAGAAAAAATATACAAGATGTGCTGTGATATATTTTCGAAACTGAATATTCAATTAAATTGTACATAAACAACTTTTAAAATCTGTTGAATGCACTTGTTAAGTAAAATAAAAACTAAAAGAAGTTTTGTATCATCATTCATCACAAAATGCACTTCTCATGCATATCTAAAGGGTCATCAACAGATTTTTATTAAAAGCTACCCAATGACTAAACAGATAATTCTCAATGGTTCTTGATGTTTGTATTATAAGTACCCATAACATTTTATTATAATAAAATATTTATTAAACCCTAAGGCAAGGCCCAAACTATTAAAATAGTAATAATTTCTCTCAAGTCTGTCCAGCAGGTCAAGCATTATAATATATAAATATTTCCAAAACATTTTTGCTTCTATGGAAGTATATAGGTAGGTTTCAAATTACCCTTTCGACCTAGCAGCCCAAGCCTGGTATTTTGATAGTCCAATGCTTAGGAAATTGCTAAAATTTGCAGAAATGGAATGGTTATATTGAAAAATTTCTAGAATCAAAAATTACAGTTATAAACTCCAAAGCTGGCTGCTCTATTGTACATCGTTTCTATGGGGCTGCCCCAGAGATCTCAAGAACCACATAATGGAACCTAGTGAAACTTGGCAAGAGTAAAGATCCAAAGCTAAAAAAGAACAAAGTTTCTGAGTGCAGTAGTTTTTTGTAATATTGTGTCAAAATGGGCCACTCTAAGCAAAATCATTTTTCCACTTATTACTCAACTTGCTTGTGTGCTAAAGAAATGTTCTGTGCAGCATATTTAAAAAAAAATGTACACAGTAACATACACTTTAAATCTAATTAACAAAAATAAAAAGTTATAGGCTCCGAAGCATTTTTCTAAAACATTTTGCAGGAACAGTTCTGTATTCTAACATTTAGGTTTAGCAGCCTAGATTTTACGACAATTTGATTTCAGCAAATTCCTAGGCATGTAGCACAATCACAATACCAGGGTTGGGCTGCTCGGTCAAATTCAATGTCAGTTTCAATTCAATTCTAAGCAATGCACAGATACAACTTCTAAATAAATATACATTAAAATTTACTGTCTTATTTCTAATTAATTTTTATACTTATTTCCCAAATCTTTGGTCACATTTATTGTATTTATACAAAGCGCCTAGATAACTGTTAATGTTAACATTATTGTTAACAGACAATTGTATAAATTCTGTAAGTCTTATGTGCCAGGGCAAAAGACCAAAAGTTGAGCAGAGGGGTCCTGTGTATAATACTAGTTCTGGATCAGGTATAGAGGGGTATAAATGTATTAAGGTTTCATTAAATTCTTGCACTGTATATTCCCCAGAACACCTCTTACTCTCCAAATCACCTTTGGCTATGAGTTTCACACACTGGGCTATTTTCAGCCTCCCATCAATCTTTGAAAATATATTAATGTATACTGTGTTTGCTTGGGTACCATTTGTATATCCATTTAAATCTGGCTTATTTGACCACTTTATGCAGCCTGGTACACCTTTCTTTTTTCTCTCAATTTCCATAAATAAGTCTTCCTCATATTTTTTTAATCGACCTGAAAAATTAAAAAAGCCAATTTAATACTTCAGAATATTGATAGGGATTTAAAATACAACACAACACACGTTGCATTCGCCTATGGTAATAAACAATGACTATATGACCTATGACTCACTGACTAACAGACTATTCAGACTCTGTGAAACTTTGTAATTTTGAGGAAATCATCATTTAGTTTCTAAAGGTACACTAAGGAACACTTTAACACTTTAAAATTGCATCGCTAGAGTGATAAGAGTTGGTAAAGTTTATGAAGAGACTTGCCCATGCAAAAGCTAGTTTTCTGTAAACACAATCCCCATCCACAATAAACCAAAATATTTTCTAGGTTCACTTCAATGATATTGCATCATTAAATTAAAAAATTTAGTATGATAAAGATAGGTATAGGCTATAGCAGTTGTTTTATTTGTTTACCTGTAATGTCGTGGAAACTAACGAAGGGTATTCCCATAATAAGACTCCAGATAACCAGGAGTGCCAGGTCATTCATAGAATGAACATTCGTGTCGGCCAATACCACTAAATGTTTAAGTTTCTTCTTCATTTTCGGTACACTGTCGAGTAATTTCAACACATCGCTTTTCGTCACCTGACTATCAGGTAAGCAGGACTTTTTATCACATAATCGGTAATATATTTTCTGAACAGCAACAAGTATATTTACAACAAAGTGTATAAAGATAAATAAAAACTGGCGAAGTAGTCTCGACAGCATGATCGATATTAGCACACACTATTTTTTCCTTACTCGTCCATTATAGACAAAAATCCTTATCGTAATTTCATAATTTCACCAAGTTTTATTCAACGTGAACATTTCGTCGGCTTCCAATTTCTAAGCACAGTTTCCAAGTCGTCAACCGCTTTTGATACCCAATCACGAGCATAAATGTGTAATGTCAGAACTGCCAATATAAAATTCCTAATCAACGTTCGGGAATAAGAATAAGTAGGTACAGTTTTTTTTTTTTGTTAACTTAAATAGTCCAGTTCAGCACGTTCAGCTTTTTTTTTTTTTTTTTTTTTCTTTATTATCACCATACAAATATATACAAATTTTTTTCTTATAAACATACGAGAAACCACTAAGGTTTAAATTGTATGCAATAAGTCCATTCCGTTACACACAAATACTTATATAAAAACTAACATAACAACTTATCTAAAAAATATGATTTTAATTTATGTTTTAAATTGTATTCATTTAATTTTACCCTAACATTACTATCTAATTCATTTATTAGGCGAGGGATCATATATGCACTGGTGCGTGTACCATATTTATTTTTAGAATTAATAGTTTTTAAGGTTTTATTATTAATTCTGCGAGTATTACTTTTTTTTGGAATGATGTGTTGAATATTTAAATTAAAAAATTGCTCCTTTAGTAGCTGAAATTGAAATTTATCATGAATTGGCAATACATTACAATGCTTAAATATATAATTGTCATTCGTTTTTCCCAAAATTTTAATATTTAAAGGCACAATAGATTTTAAAATTCTAAGTTGTAGTTGATATATATACTGAAGGTGAGTTTTGTCAGTTCGTCCATAACTGCTAAGACCATAAGTTATTATCGAGTCTGCAAGTGCATTGTAAAGCATCAATTTGACTTTATAATTTAAGCGCTTTCTAATTATATGCATATTTGCTAGAAAAGCTCTAAGCTTATCACATACATGCTTAATGTGTTCATGCCAGTTGAATTTGTGATCTATTGTTAATCCTAGATATTTATGAGATTTAACGACTTCAATAGCGGAACAGGAACAGTTGTACTGCGGGTGATGCAAGCAATTATGATCATGCGCTATTATTTTATTTTTTAATGTACTATTTGTCTTTAAATTAGGTGAATGAATATGAATTAATTTAGTCTTTTCTGAATTTAAGATTAAACCACTGTCATGACACCATTTATTTAAGTTATCGAAATCTTCCTGTAGCAGTAACATAGCATCATTGACATCTTTATTTGCTACAAGCATACATGTATCATCCGCATATTGGAAGGTGATACAATGTCTAAAAATTTTATTCATATCATTGACGTAAGCTATAAAATGCAGGGGCCCAAGTACGGAACCTTGAGCGGTGCCTTCGGTAACTGAAATTGATGAACTATAACTGTTGCAGATCTTAACGCGATAACTTCTATTTTTTAGATAGTCTTTACACCAATTTAAAAGCGGGCCACGAATACCTGTATTATCTAACCTTGTAATTAACTTATTATGATCCAAGGTATCGAATGCGCGGGAAAAATCAATGAATAGGGCCAGAACGTGCAGCTTTTCGTTCATCCATGAGTTTACCTGATCTGTGAAATCGGACAGCAACATTGTAGTATTTTTACCTGGTCTGAAACCGAACTGACTAGAGCTCAAGATGTTGTTTTTTTGATAAAATGAGTGAATTTTATTAGAAATATATTTTTCTGCAATTTTATCAATTGATGATGTTAGAGTAATTGGTCTATAATTATTAGTGACATCAAACTTACCTCGTTTATGAACCGGTCTAACGCATCCCACCTTAAGTTCGTCAGGATACGACTCAGTTTTGATACACATGTTAATAAATCTAGCTAATGGTTCCGAAATCCTGTTAGCAACCATCTTAATGTCCCGCATTCTAATACAGTCAAACCCTGGCGCTTTATCTGTATTTAACTTTTTTATTAAGTTATAAACGACATCTGGAGTTGCCTTGTTAAAGTACATGCTACAGCAAGGCTCATTATTAGGCAAATTATTTAGATCATAACAATTATAAACATTTTGACTGCAATTCGGTAATATATTTTTTACAGTGGAGTCAAAATTGGTCGCAAAATTGTCGGCAATTTGCTCTGGTAATAAATTTTGTGATTTAAAAGCATTTAATACCACCTCGTCTATGGATTTTACCATTCTACCAGCGATATCATTTAAAATTTGCCATAATTTTCTTGAATTAGTAAAATTTTTTATTATTTTATTTTTGTAATAAGAATTTCTATAATATTCAGTTATTTTATTAACCTTATTTCTCTTTCTAGTATACTGTAATCTTAATAAAACATTATTCTGATCTTTCTTCCATTTATGAAAAAGTTCATCCCGTTTATTACTCAAATTAATTATTTTTTTATTAATCCATGGTGCTTGTCGATAATTTTCTGAGTTTTTTGTGATGATTTTTGTAGCTTTTGAGTAAGCATTGTTAAATGTATCTTTTATGAAAGAATACATTTGATTTGGTGACTGCATACCATCCAAATTCGACCAGTTTGCTGTACATAATTCCTCGCGTAATATTACATGGTCATAGGTAGGTATTAGTTTACTAACATTATAGTTAAATATTTTTGATTCATAGCTATAGAGTAAAGATTGGGTAAGTAGAATCTACAGTTGCGTATACTTGAAAGAACTGTAAATTGTATCAAGAGTGAAAATTATTGATCAATGCGACTAGAAATATGGCGTTTACCTATAGTGATGGAAATCATTGGCAGTTGGCACCACGTTGGCACACAAGTTGTGAATGAACGATTGAATGAACACCACTGTCTTACTGAATAGACTTATTTTTTTTAAATTAACCGCATTTTATGATTTTAGCCTTACTGGAATTGACTTTACCTACCTAATCGGTTTTGTAATTTTTGTTTAGAATTTAGATTTTAGACTATTCCAGTAAACTACCTGTACCTATTCATTTCTTATATTTTTTGTCTCAACTCTCAGTATCTGATACGTTTCCGAACTTGAAATTATCAGTTTCCCTTTCCACCGCCATATTTATTTCTTTCGTATGTCAGATTTGGCGAATAGGTTAGTGTGGTGTATTTTTTAATAATTTTCTTAATTTTACGCGATTTAAAAAGAATAATCTTAATTAAATTAATATTTGTGATTAAGATTTAATGAGTGTATAAGTTTTTGTCCATCACATTCTCATAAGAGTAAGGAATCTAAAAGTTCTTAGTAACAACTCACAACCATGCTGCTCATGTTATTCCAGAACTCCAAGATGCAGTTACACATCAGAGGACAGTCTACGCACGTTCTTGATGTCAATGGGGAAGAGTCCATTGCTCAAATCAAGGTAATATTGAACTTAATGGTAATTTTAATAATGTACTTAAAGTAATATTAGCTAACATCAAATTCTAGCAGGCACAGCTTAACATCTCCGGCTAACTTTACTGACAATTATAGTAATTATTATAGTTGTATTTTAATGATTTTCTAAGTTGTGCAAGATACAAGTATGCCTATTAGCATATTCTGAAGATATAACCTAAAAGCATGGTAGTCAGCAGACAAGCACTAAAAGTCAAGTTATCTTTAAATGCCAATAATGCATGATGTTGGTCCTATGACTTCATTCACAATTATCTTTGTTACAGTAGATTCTCTGTAAGTCAAATTTCAAGAGAGATGCCAAAAATTCCGAGTTAAAGAGTTTTCAAACTATAAAGAGTTTCAAATTAAATTCATAAAGAAGGAAATATCTTGTAAATGCTAAGATTCATTCTAACAACCAATAACAAAAGACTTACTTCGCTAAAGTTTAAAGGAAATCAAAAAATGTTGTCTACTTTGTTCTCTTTCTTTGCTTGTTTGTTGAATTTGAATCTAAGAGCTACCATTTGAAGATACCATCAACTTACCTGCACAGATGAAGTACTATACGCCAAAAAAGTTTGCATTATGTATGCATGTACAACCTGCAAAAAAGGTGCAGTACAATGCTGTGTGGACCTAGCCATCGATGGCTCACTACTGAGGCAAGAGAAGGGTTATAAGTCATAGTTCATCGGGCTGGCTTATAACTATTTAAAATAAATAATTAATTATATCTTCCAGGACAGAGTGAGAGCTCTATCAGATGTAGGTGCAGAGGATTTCACATTGTCTGCGTGTGGTGCTCCCCTGGATGATGGTATCCTGGTGTCTGAATTGGCTTCCGCTGAACTTGACCTGACTGTGCCACTGCTTGGTGGTAAAGTGCACGGCTCGCTGGCTCGTGCCGGTAAGTTTTAGCAGTATTATTAATTACTAACCGATGCCCGTGACTTTGTCTGTGTGGATTTAGTCTTTAAAATCCCGTGGGAACTTCGATTTTCCAGGATTAAAAAAGAGATGCCACTCCAGGACCTCAACTATGCCCCTGCAAAAACATGTCAATTCAAAGCTTTGCTGCAGCATGATTGAAAGACAAATCAACTAACCAAACACACTTTCACATTTATAATAATTAGTAAGTAAGGATAAGTTTATAAAATTAAAATGTTGTGTTCAAATGGTTTTTTTTACACTCTTTATATGTTTGCTACATATTTTATAATTTTGAATTAAATTGACAAGTATTGGAAATCAGTGTGAAAGTTTTATTTATTTCGTGAGACTGTTTAGAATGGTGTTTTCAAATATTATTTACTCATTGTTTCTGCGAATTTTTCTTTTTTTCACAAATTCAATAAAATAATAGGTAAGTAATATAATGTTCCTCCACCCATTGCATTAAATTGTAGTATTGTTACAATGCACAAAATAATAGGAGTTAAGATATCAAAAAACGTTTATAATGCTCACATAGTTTATGTTCTCTTGTTTATTTAGGTAAGGTAAAGGGACAGACACCTAAGGTTGAGAAACAGCAAAAGAAGAAAAAGAAGACTGGCCGTGCAAAGAGGAGGATCCAATACAACAGAAGGTTAGCATGCTTTTTTTTAATTTGATTATTATTAATACATTACTTAGTGAGGTGAAAAATTTATCTACTAGATTCTTCTATTTCATGGAAGAATTCAGTCTGAAGAATCATGGCAACAAAGAGAAAAAAAAAAATCCAGGACATGAATCGAAACTGCACTTTTTCAGTAAAAGAAAAATAAAGAATTTTAATGATTTTATCATAGTTCCATCATAGAAAATTTCTATACATAATAGAGAAACTATATAAAATACACATAGTAAATATATTATTATTTTTGTTAGTTTACGTGGTGGTTCCATCTTTGTAGTGTAAATGGACCTTTTATTTAAAGAGAGCACTCGCTTAAAACAGGTCCCTATACCTTAGCGGCAGATGTTTTCTGTAATACTACTTTTGCTTTGTATTAACTAAAATACTAAGTTTTTTCATTGAATAAACCTGCTAATGAACTTTTCTTTCTTTTTTTAACTGATTTCATTTTTTTTCCAGATTCGTGAATGTTGTCCAGACCTTCGGCCGTCGTCGTGGCCCTAACTCCAACTCATAGATTTATTGTTTGTAAATAACATGCAAATATAACATCTGATTTGCTTCAATTTGGTTTTTATTTCCTTCGATTTATATCAGATTTTGACCCCACAGCCCTACTATACATTCACTACATGTATGTAGAGGTACCTACATACCGATATAATATACCTAAATGAAGAATTCCAGTTTATGTGGAAAAGCATAATAGGTACCTACTTAGTTGAAAGAAGTGCGATAAGTAAAACAAACATAAGTAACAACAAATGTATTTTATTATAGATATACAATTTTGCTGCGGACGTAATAATTTATCAATAATACTTGCTTTCTTTATATTTCATAAATAATTCGGAAAATAAAGTAAGCAATATTATCGCTTTATGTACAGTTGGGTGTTGAACTTTGTTGACAATTTACCCGGACTGGCTCTATTGAATTTTTTATCGTGTTGATAAAGTAACTTTTTTTTAATACATATTAACTATATGTAATATAAAATATTTATAGTTGATTATGCATATTAAGATATTTAATTTAATATGGATGCAATTCATAATATTAAAGTAAGAAGATTGCGAGCCCGAACGTAACTTTTTCAAAGGTCAACATGGTGTACAAACAAAGTATAGTTTAGCGCATAAAATAATTGCCACTGTGGCATACACATAATCGTTTTGTTCGCTGAATAAGTGATAGTTTGAAAATCATAGCCACCTTTGGTAAAAACATTTCGCCAGATAATTTCTCGGGATTTATGTAGGTAGGTACTTAATTGGTTCGCAAGCGAACACTGTCGCTGGACATAACTAGCTATCGCTTGAAAAGATGTTATATTCAAACAGAAAGCCGTTTTATCATGCCACTAATCTCGACAGCTAAAAATATCAAGATAACTCGCATTTTTTAATAAATGATGAGATGATGGGGCATTGTAGGTACAGTACTAAAGTGGGAATTTCGATGTAAAAAATTGAAACAAAAAAAGTTTTTATACTTATTTACTTAGCCAATTAGCATTGCAAAATAACGCAGTGTGATTTTTGGATTTTTCTATTTTGTTCGTCACATATATGTAGGTATACCTAGTTTATAGTTACCCTCTAACTGTTTTGTATCATCTATTTTCTAAATTAATGTAAGTATTTATTATTTAATAATTATGGTAATATGGACAGCTACAAGATATGAAGGTAGACAAAGAAAATGCCATATATAACATGTAATGTATAGTATGTAATATATACAGAGAATTATATAAAAAATAAGTATTAAGTGTGATTGTATAAATCGGAACTACAATGACTATGATTTCTTATTTACTAAATTATATATAGACCACAGCCACAATCGTATTTCTTAAGCTAATTTTGATTTAGTATTTAAGTAAAAATATTCTTAAGTAAGTATAAATTGTAAAAGATTAATGGATATTTGGAACTTTCCCGCCTTATTTAACGGATCTTTCAAATCGATCTATAACAAAACTATCATTTCGATATCTAAAGTTCTAAAAAATATTATAAGTATCACTTCATACGATAAGGCACAAACATTAATATGTATAACAACAATATAACTAATAACCTATGAATATAATATAATAAAATCACTCGTTTGCACTCATGCAATAGGCAATACCTATAATATTATAATATGTATAACAATAAGTCTTACAAATGGTACGCACCTAAATAGTCCTAATTTAGCACCACACACCGGAAACGACCTTACAATAATTGAGTTGCATTGAATTTTATTTAAAAAGTTGGCACTAATATGAATTCGATTTAATCGTGCGTTATTTTTAAATAAAAATTGGATGTCATGAAAAAGGAAGAGTAAACGTGGGTAATGGGTGTGTCCAATAAATAAAATTCTTTCCCACGTGAACACTTTTATCGTTTCAAATGTGGTTATTAATATTATTAAGTAACATTAATTTGGTCAGTTTTTTATCATAAATTATTTCATCTTACTCCATTTGCATCGCGTTCAAGCTTCTAATATATACATGTGTGCCTACTACTGTGATGAAGCTATATACGTATTAGCATCAGATCTACAAAGCATATATTCGAGTCATCTACGGGATATGGTAGTTGAGCTACTTAATATTTCGAGTCTTTGTACTTTACTATGTACTAATCCTATTTTAAATGCATTATTCAAACTCTAATGAGTTTTTGCATAGATAATAATCAAGTCCTTTGCTTTTACAGCACTGCCAATAATTACCTACAGCAAGAATTGCTTAGGTTAAGTATATGATTAAAGTTTGGCATGTAAAACTAATTTTTTTTTTATAATTATGTAAGTAAGTAATCTATTCAATTTTTATCCGGGATCGATTAGGTAGGTAAGTACTACAATACCATTCTTTTATTTTATTAAACATGTTATGGATGTTATGGATTAGGAAGATATTTAGCTAATTAAGCATATTTTAAATTTAATTTAAAAAATCGTAAACAAATATAGCAAATATGTATGTGACGTTTTACGTACAGTGAATAGATCCATTATATTATTGTAAAATAGGTCTGTGTGACGTAAATGCACACTCATTTAACAGTTAGTTAAGGTCACACAAGTGATAGTGTATACGATACTCGAGACTTAAGTACTTACAGTACCTACCTACCTAATTCATATCGTGCATTAATAAGTGGCGTGGCATAAGTCACACGTATCATAATAAAATAAAAAGTGTGGCACTCGGGGACTGCCGCGGTAAAGCTATTGCATAGCATTTTTTATCAACGCCATCTAGCGGTGAGAGCAGTCCCGTGTCAGGTTATTTTCGTTACGGAATTTCTGGATTCGGTCTCCACGCCCAAGGCCCGCGATAAAAGCTATGCAATAGCTTAAAATAGGAGTACGCAACCTATCAACTACTTTTCTAAAAGCTAATCTCAAAGAGAATCAACTTTACAGAATTGTGCAACAAGTGTAAAACACTATAAGTACAATAAACGAATTAATTTTCTACAGAAACTAGGTAGGTAATTACTAATTAAAGGTAAAATAACTATCTATAGTACCATACCGTATTTAATAATTTTAGGAAAATAACGATACTGAGTTTACATTTTTTCGAAATCTCAATATCTCAAGGTGATAAAGGGCTTTTCCCCGTTACTTGAGCTCTTGCCCGCATCGTTCGTTAATATAATTAGGTTATTGTATGCTTTTCCTGTAATATGTGACCCATACGGGACACCGTCTAGTTGCGTACGATAAGCATTTCATTCTAATTTACTCTAAACATTACAAGTAGGTAAGTTTCAACCCTACATTCAAGTTTGGGTCAATTCAGATATATTTTGAAAACTTGAGCAACTGGTGAACAAAAGGGGACTTGTGTCAATTATCACTATTTCACAGGAGATAAAAAAACCGAGTGAAACAGATGATCCACAACCCATGCAACTTGGACAAATCTACCTATTTCGAGGGAAGCTGGAATAGACTTCTATTTTAAAGCTTCACCTTTGATCACATAATCTAATTTGTATTATTTTAATACTTTATTCGTACAAAAAAATAATAATTAAACTGCATGCGTAATCTCGAGCGAAAGCGGGCAAGTTCAGTGTCAGGAAGATAATGAAGTCCAAGTTAATAAATAGGTAGTTTAACTATAAAATTAGTAAAAACAACCTAGAAGTTAAAAAAACATTACAGGGCAGTGTTGGGGTAAAATTATTAAAAATATAAAATCTAACCTAATGATTAAATAAACATCGATATCGCCCTAAAACGGGCCATAGATTATAAAAACTTCTTATTAATAAAAAATTAAAGTTGCAGCGTCGCATTCGCACGATATTTTCAACATAGTACAAATCTCGATGCTTCATCTTCAAATTAATTATTATCAGAGCAGTTAACAGTTTCACCTTTACTATCAGTTTTTGTATGGAAGTTTTCACTTCGGTCAAGTAAAACAGCAAATATTTTTGGATGGCAATCTTCATACTTTCGGTGATGTGGCGAGCTTGTTCCTCGCCTTTTCCCAGCGGCTGATGTAGTCGATAGGGTAGCACATGAGAGCCGAGAAGAGCAGGAATCCGCCAGACACGTAGAAAGAGATATCGTATTTACCCGTCAAATCCATGAGGGCGGCTGTAAACAAATAATAAGGTTCAAAAAATTTTGATTTCAGCCTATGACAATCAGAATATCATAAAATAGTAGGTACTTGAAGCTAACGCAACTTATTTTGGCAATTATTATGAATTCAAAACTGCAAGCTGTGGGCAATGAGCAAAAAGAATTCAAATGGTATTTTGTTGAGTTTGATCTTAACCGACTTCTTTATATATTATGGATTGGTAGTGTATTATATTAAATTTAAATGTATTTAATCCGAAGTTACAATGTTACATGAATTTTTAGTTTGGTCACTATAGTTAATTCTAAAGGTGCGATATAAGTAGGTATTATAAGTATATCATACACACGCTACACTCTCCCAAAGTCCCAAGGACACAGTTTTTTATCAGATCAATCAATGATTTTACAGGATACACTTAGGTAATATTCTGAGTTTCAACAGTTAAAAATAGTCAGAAAAGTGAAAAGAGTCACTCACCGGCGATGGGTCCGCCGAGAAGTGCCCCAAAGCCCTGGAACAGCAGGAAAAGACCGAAGCAGTTGGTGAGCTGCTCTAATCCAATGTACTCCACTACCAGAATAGAACGCAGAGATGCGAAGCACGCTGCCAACAAAAAAAACGATTGGTTAATATAACAAAACACTTACAAAATAAAAAGACAGTTTGAATCTATGCGACAATGATACCAATACTGCCGTCCACAAGCTATAACGCCGTTAACTACCAAGACCATATTTCCTAACATAAACCCAAAAACATTTAAATTAGGGTTTATATTAGGAAATATGGTCTTTATTATAGCTTGTAGACGGCAGAATAGTAGTGACTACTTACCCACAGCAAGTCCAAATACGGTGCAATATCCAAATTGATAGAAGTCGCTGAAGTATAATCCACTCAACATGGTAGCGATTCCTCCAGCAGATAAGGCGATGTTGTTCAGCCATAGCGGAGATACTTTCGGCATCGACGACACCATCCCACAGGCGATACGCCCCATTATATTCGATATTCCGATGGCAGATACCAACAGCACGCTGGTATCTTTATTCATGCCGTTTTCTTCTGCCCTTTTCGCCACATACATGTAAGGCACGAAAAAGCCCAGCATGGTGAAGAATCCGCTGATAGCAAGAATGACGAACGTCGGCGATCGGAAGAGGCTCACGTCCAACATCGTAGCCAAAGCACGCTTAACGGCTTCAGGGCAAAACTTACATTTGCCAGAAGTTTCCTCTTGAGTGTCTTCCTGCGTAGGGACATGAGTCACGGCTAAATGGTAGCCGAGGGAGGTTCGCGAAGTATATTGCGGCAGTCTGGCTAAACTGCCTCCAAAGAAAATATCGTCACGGTAAAACGGCCGGGCGACCAGGTCGACGTGCGAGCGTCGCGACCTTGCATCTCTGGTGACAACTTTAACTGGACTCGCGATAAGAGGTTCGACGTTGTCGATGTTGCTGTTAGAGTCTTCTTGTTCGTCCTTCTCCGCGACCGGCACGGTAATGAACATTGGTTTGTTACCGAGGTGGTTCTTCACCGTTCCCGCGGTAGCAGAGGATCGTCGGCTTATATGCGAGTTGCTCCCGCGGAACACTTCTTCGGCGGTCGGGTAGCGCGTGTTACTCGCGACCCCCATCCACGTGTGGGGGGTAGCTTTGTGCGTGAACCTCATTTCAGGTGGCATGGAGATTCCGGAATCGAGTTTACTATGAAGTTTGAGCATCGAGTTTAATTTTTCTACAGCCTCTTCGTGACGACGAGATGCATCTTCTTCTTCGGCTTGATCAGCTAAAGTTACTCTGACCGGTTGGATTGGCCTGAACAGAGCGCCGAAAACGACGCATAGTAAAATTAATCCTGAAACAGAAAATTAAAAATATTCTTAGTTAAATAAATAGGTAGGTATAGATATAAATAGACAAAGTTTGATGTTAGTATTGGCCTGTAACTAATATTCAGATAAGGCAGGACTCCCCAGGTAGTAGGTACCTATACCAACTGTTTACATTGGAAGACTCCATTCATTGAACTGCTTTAAGGCCCAAGACACGGAGCTGCCGCGAAATTCAAATTTAATTTGGTTTTTCGCCATTTATAAACGATTACGACAAAGTAGGCTTATGGTATTCAAATTGCGCCAATGGCAGTATCATCTTCACAGGTTTATATACTAATCTTTACGTGAAAGTATCCTTTCCTTTGACCTTTACGCCATACCTGCATGTATAACAAGGGTGGTAGTCCAGTCGTAAGTGCTGAGCAGATGCTTGGTGAGGGGCGCCAGCACGAAGGTCCCCACGCCGGAGCCGCACAGCGCCAGGCCGGTGGCCAGCGCGCGCCAACGCTCGAAGTAGAAGCCCACCACCAGCACCGCTGGCATGTAGATCATGCATAGGCCGATACCTACAGGAGTTAGCCATTAGCATGATAATTAATTTTACCAATTGTGTAAAAAATTATATTATGCCGCAGCTGTTGCATAAACAACACCGCTGTCGCCCAAGGTGCTGGAATGGTGACCCCGCACCGGGAAGTGCAGTATTAGCCCCCCACTAGGTGAACCGACGGCATCGAACGAGTCGCAGGGAGCCGCTGGATTCAGGCGACGCAAGATCGCAAGGCCTGTGGAGGTCCATGCAAGAGACCTACATATGTCCAGCAGTGGAAGTCTATCGGTTGATAAAGAAGAAGAAAACGCCGCAGCTGCTTACTTACGGTGCTTTCCCAATTATTCGATACTTTTACCTCATCACTAAATTTCACACGTCAGACAGCAGATTATAGTCTATTCTCTTTCTAATGTATAGTGTTATCTCTCTTTTGATGGAGTGGTACAACTTTCTGGCGCTTTCCTAGGTATCGAACCAAAAGTATCGATACTAATCAGGTATTGATCCTTTTTTCGACTCCCTAAGCATCAAGGAAACTTGACGGCAGACTTGATCGTATGGGCCTCCCTTACATATTTAGTCGTTAAGTAAATGAGAACCTACCTCCCACGACGCCATACACGAGATATAGATACTCGACACTGGTAGCATAGTATGAGAGCGCGAACGCGGCGCTCGCCAGTACACTGCCGATTATTGTCACCAGCCGGAAACCGTATCTGAAAACAGAAATTAATATTACAATGCTGCAATGAAATTAAATATTATCAGCGGTTACCTACTAAGGAATTCTTTCGCAACATGGTAGGCAGGCACCCTACATTTCAAAACCTCTGTGTCATGTGTGTGAGTTCGAAACAACAGGCGTTCAAGGTCTTAATACATAATATATATTACTAGATATATATACACCCCCTTAGAGTTGAACTTTCAAAAATCCTTTCTTAGCGGATGCCGACGACATAAATAGCTATCGCCTATCTGCATGCCACAAAGCCCGATCTATCCATTGATTTGAGTTGTACGTTCATAGATCACTCTGTCAGTCAACTTTTCATTTTATATTTTAGATTATTGGTACTTTATCAAAATCCTACTCTAGCCTTTTCCCAAGAAAGAAAAGGTTCTAATTATTAGAAAACTTCTACTCGAGGACGATGTGGTCAGAAATCAATAGATACCTAATGGACAATGGTACCTAAAAAGCTATCTTACCGTAACAAAAGTCCATTACTAGTACTTATGAATTCCATTGGCTAGTAGTAGTATTGGCAAACCTCTATGATCTATGAGGCTATACTGTGGCGTACGTGATCTCAGAGTCTACTCGTAAGTTAATTTACGAACTTTTTTTGGTTAGCTAACCTTTATTTGTTAGTCTTTTATAACAGGTATCATTTTACTCGTTGTTTAGCTAATTACTTACTTGTTCGCTAAGGCGGAAACGAAGGGGCCGACTAAAAGGTAGAATCCAGATAGCAATGAGTTTACCGGTGCCACTTGACCTTTGCTAGCCTGTCAACAAAATAAATAGAAAATTAGAAAAATTATATTATTGAATCTGAGGATTTAATCCATATAGAAATATAATGGTGAAAATTAATGTATATTGTATCTATAAATACCTATACAGAAATTATACTTTCAACGAAAATTAGATGGTATACAAAATGGTATACCTATTAGAATACCTACTATACCTAGTTGTGACTTGTGTGTATATTATGTAAGTTTATAAAATTTTCCTTAAATATACACCTGGACTGATTATAATGCGGTTTTTTACATAAAATAGATCAAGCGTCGACAGAAGTAGGTAGGTACATATTGCTTTTTAAAAAGACATTAAGAAAATATTTGGGGGTGTCTCGTTTAATTTTTAACCGACTTCCAAAAAGGAGGAGGTTATCAATTCGGCCGGTATATTTTTTTTTTTTTTTCTATGTATGCCCACCGATTACTCCGGGGTTTCTGGACTGATTCACGCGATTTTTTTTTTAATCGACAGAGGAAGCTCGCGAAATGGTCCCATAAAATTTTTTACCTTCAACTCTTCAAGCCTGATGCTGCAGAGGTACTTTCCCCCTAAATTATGGGGTTTTAGGAACTGTCATTTACGAATTGGTATGCTTGGCCTAAGCATATACTAGATCTTAGAGCTTCAGGTCCTACTCCTCAATCCTGATGCTGCAGGGTACTGCCTACCTAAACTGTGAGGAACTTTCGCTTGCAAATTGATATTGTTAGTATTAAACATAGGCTACATCGTGGAGGTCAAGGTCCTAGATCTTCACTCCTGATGCTGCAGGGTACTGCCTAACTAAACTGTGAGGATTTAGGAAATTTCGCTTGCAAATTGATATTGTTAGTATTAAGCATAGGCTACATCGTGGAGCTCAAGGTCCTAGCTCTTCAATACTGATGCTGCAGGGGTACTGCCTATCTAATCTGTGAGGATTTAGGAACTGTCGCTTACGAATTGATATTGTTGGTACCAAGCATATACTACATATAAAATTCAAGGTTCTAGCTTCTCAATCCTGATGCTGCAGGGTTGGAGGGATTACGAACTGTCGCTTCCGAATTGATATTGTTGGTACCAAGCATGGACTACATCATGGACCTCCTGCTCCTAGCTCTTTAGAAATTGTATGTTGTTAATAAGTACTGTAGGTACCAAGTATAGACTACTTTAGTACCGTAGCGTTGGAGGGAGGGGAGAAAGAGAGCAGGAACAAGCTACACTAAAAAGCTTAAAATAAAAATTCTTTTCAAAAAACCGACTTCAAACGCCACTACAAAGTATAAAAATAATTTTATTTTGTACACGTTTTTTGAAGTCGGGCGGGCTTAACTAGAAACGATGAAATTGATGCGCGACGCTTACCTTATGGTGACATGAGTCACGCTTATTGAAATCGGGTGAGCATCGCGTATCGGTTTCATCGTTTCTATTTAAGCCGCCCGACTTCAACAAACGTGTACAAAATAAAATTATTTTTATACTTTGTAGTGGCGTTTGAAGTCGGTTTTTTGAAAAGAATTTTTATAAACTACGAATAACCTATACCTACTTACATAATTATCTACTATTTCAGGTCGGTAGTAGCCATCGATGTATATGGATTCGCTGGTAGTAGCACTATTAGGTATTCTGTGGTAGTAGGTAGTTTTAGGCATGTTTATTTCGATAATTCAACTTCCTGTTATAAACCACATCCTCTTACACAAATGTAGATAGATAGGTACCTATAATAGTTACCTGCTTTAGGAAAATGGAGTCGCATAATAGTAAAAATACTATAACTAACTTTGCTATGATACCTATCTGAGGTTAAAATTAACAAAAAAGCTTACATAACGTCAGTATGGAATATGGGAGCAGAAAATAGATGGAAGTCTAACAACTTCCCCGATTTATGTACCTAGTTATCTAGTTATTATTTCCGCTCATAATGCACGATCCTGACTTTATTTACTTACCTATTCAAAGAACAAGTTATCTACATACATAAAGACGAGCTATCAAAGATGTTATCGATATTATATTTTATTTAAAGAAAAAACAGGTCCATTTGGACATCTAAAGAAAATGCATGTTCCTTGTGAGATGTTTGCGAAAGCTCTGCCGTTTCGAAGATTTTCCCGGACTGACAGGCAAACAGATTTTTAAGCTATTGCATAGCTTCTATCGCGGGCCTTGAGCGTGGAGACCGAATCCAGAAATTCCGTAACGAAAATAACCTGACACGGGACTCCTCTCACCGCTAGATGGCGTTGATAAAAAATGCTATGCAATAGCTTTACCGCGGCAGTCCCCGAGTGCCACACGTCTTTTTTTTTATAAAAGTAAGTAGGTAGGTTTTTAAGTCTTGATGGTGAGAAAGGTTTGAATAAGGGCCGCCGAAGTTTGGCAATAGTGGGGGTTGATTTCAATGAAGCATAATATGGTAACTTTAGATAAACAAAAGCGGTCACAATCCTACCTCAGGTTTGTACCGCACTAGGAAGCCAAGTAAACACAAGTAAATGATGCATGTACCAATGTACCTACTTATACGTCATACAGAGATTGCTATGCACGGACGTTGACCTCGCTGATCCATTTGAAACATTCAATATTTAAATACAATTTTAAACTTTCTTCAGTTGCTTGTGACGTATTAGCACCTTTAATTAGCCCTGACCTCAATTAATACTGGTAGGTGGGTACGCTAAACTAATAACGCAATTTGACAATCCGCATTTTGGCGCTGATTGTAAAGTGAGACTAAAAGGACTAGGAAATAATATTTTATTAACCACTTCAAAAAAAGGAGAAGATATGTTTGTCGAATTGAGAACCTCTCAATTGGATAAATATAACTCCGTCAAATCTGAACCGATTTCAATACTTAATTCTTTTTTTTTTTTTTAAAGGGCGTATCGTCAGATTGGTCCTATTATTAAATTTATTTGGAAACTAGCTTTTGCTCGCAGCTTCGCTCACGTTAAATTCGATTTTTTAAACCCCAATTTTACCCCCTTAAGGGTTGAATTTTCAAAAATCCTTTCTTAGCGGATGCCTACGTCATAATAGCTGTCTGGATGCCAAATTTCAGCCCGATCCGTCCAGTGGTTAGGGCTGTGCGTTGATAGATCAGTCAGTCAGTCAGTCAGTCAATCAGTCACCTTTGCCTTTTATATATTTAGATGATGATTTCAGTTCAAAGTAAGTACCTTCGTATAACGCTTTAAATCACCATCGGGATAAGATCTTTAGTGAGCCACTTAGGTAAGTAAACTCTTCATTAGGCTACGAAAAATCAGGCCCCATACCTTATAATAAGATCTATGTTGAAGCGAGTTTACTACAGGTTCCCTATTCACTCTTGCCTTGCATTCAACTCACTCTGCTTTGGTTATACCTATCTGTATACGTATCAGTAAAAAAGGAAGCAGGAAGTGAGTTCCACACGTTAGTACTTAGAAAATGACAGAGTTGAAGCCTCAATAGCCCATCGGTTAAAGGTATGGACTGAAAACTGATAGCTCACAGGTTCGATCCCCACCCGTTGCACTCTTGTCGTACCCACTCCTAACACAAGCTTTCTGCTTATTTGGAGAGAAGAGGAGAATATTAGTCAAGCTCATCTTAGCTTTAAAAAAAAAAAGTTACACGGATAACCTTTTAATAGTTTAACATTGTGTATCAATGTGTCAAGGGCTTTTGAAACTGAATAGTAGCGTTTCTATAAATAAAGAACTAAGAACGGTTTATCGATTCACTTGATGTATCGATTCGATGTTTTTCCAGTAAGTGCATACCTAGCAGTGCAGCAAAGTACCGTAACGTCATGTTAAAGACTCGCCTCCGTCTGAACCAATGAGCGCTACGATTTAGCTAATGAATAAACTAATATAAATAGTAATAAACTTTTCTTAAGTAAAGTCTTGTAGGTAGAGTCTACTTAAGAAAAGTTTAAGATGCGAGTTAAGATTGTAGAGAAAGACACTTAGGTTTATAGTAGACCTACAGAGTAGACCTATGTGTTTTTCTCTACAATCTATTTTTTATTATCTGCTAAGGTAAAAAAAATTGACTATAGGGAAAGCCGTACAGTAAAAGTTAGCTTAGTTATAGTTTTTTCAATTCACGAGGGCACGACGTTTTTGACGACCTCCCTGGCGCAGTGGTGAGCGCTGTGGTCTTATAACTGCGAGGTCTCGGGTTCGATTCCCGGCGGGGGCAATTTAGGAATTTATAATTTCTAAATTGTCTCTGGTCTGGTCTGGTGGGAGGCTTTGGCCGTGGCTAGTTACCACCCTACCGTCAAAGACGTGCCGCCAAGCGATTTAGCGTTCCGGCACGATGGCGTGTAGAAACCGATTACGGGTATGGGTTGAATTTACACTGCTATACCCCTTCCAAGTTAGCCCGCTACCATCTTAGACTGCATCGTCACTTACCATCAGATGAGATCGCCGTCAAGGGCTATCTTGTCATCGAATAAAAAAAAACGAGGGCACGTGGCTCATGGTTGTGTGTCGTGTCGTATCTGTATAAGTGTGAGCGAGAGCTTGCTCGCGCCTGAAAGCTTCCACCTAGGCTCCTGACAGGCACGCACAGTAACGCAATGTGCATATACACGACGTAACCGAGATAAACGTACAATACCAACATTCATTACCACGATCTTACAATGAAACTAAACCTCCAGTACTACTTAGTGAAAAACTAAACTTCATAGCTGTAGGTAAGGCGCGTCTCTTATTCATAGAATTGCTTATCTTTTAAATCAGCTAAGGAAAAATATAAAACGTATTACCAATCTTTATAAATTATAGCTTTTACTGTAAGGAAAGCCTTGACTCGACCGTCTAGACAAACTCGTGTTTAATTCACTTCTATTACCGTTTCGTTTCGTATGACCATAAAAGTGAACTTTCATGGGAAAGTTTGCTTTTATGGACTATGATAAGTGGTAACCGTTCTTGGTAGATACATAAGGAAGTCCCTATTTAATTTTACGGACCTATAAAGAAAGTGGAAGATTTACGGGGAAACGGACATTGATTTGTTGACCTAACTATAAAATGATTTATTCTTAGTTTTATGTCAGTTGGAAAGTTTCCAACCATTTCAGGCTATTTTTCATTTTTAGGTTAATGTACGACAAGTACCTACCTAAGCTAAAAATTGTAAAATGTTAGGTAGGTAAGTATCTAGGTAAATCCTACTTAAGGTACCTACCTAAGTAGAAAAAGCTTCGATATACATAAATATGTATTATGTACGCCAGGCCGGGCCAGTCGGAATTTTAATATGAATCATCAATTAAATTTTATTTATTTGTATAGATTACATTATTATTGACTAGCTTTAATAGTGTCATTGAAGAGCTGTTTAATGATAGTAAAATTCTACTCGTAAGTATATTATAAGCAATCAATGGAGGGTCCTCAAATAATAATTAGTAAGAATATTACAATAATAATTTTATTTATTAGGTAGGTACATAAGTAGATACCCGGAACATAGATTCGCAGCGATTAGGCCAGGGCCACCTTGCCAGTGCGGCCTTGGCCTAATCTCTACGAATCTATGTTCTAAATTCTAATTGCGTTGAGACTTTTTTACAACGGCGATGAGGAAACACGGGACACTTCGCTCATTGCAATAGCGACAAATTAATAGTATTTTTTAAATGCAATTTGAGTTGGTAGGTACCTACAATTGGAATTGAAAGATCTAAAATTATAAACAAATAAACGTTCGTCGCTTAGGTGATAAAGCCACCAGCAATATCAGCGGTGTTGCTTACCGCAATAGAGTATTTCTAAAATTAAATTTCTATGGAGCGTGTATGGCCTTATTGAGCTGCTGACTTGTGACGTCACACACACGTAGCGCTCTCTCTGTCTAACAGGAAACTTTGAAGCTCTATTTTTTCATAACTAGAAATGATATTTTAAAAAAATGGCATTGCGTTTATAATATTTACAACTTTATTTTAAATATATATAAAAAAAATTGTTGTTAGCTATAAAAGAGCGGAAAGGAAAAAGAGCTTTACTTAAGTAAGATAAATAAATGAAGATGGTAATCATAAATCGAGAATAGGTTATTTACAGCAGAATTACCTATTTGGCCGTAAGCTGTACCAAAGCTTTTTACGTATAAATATATATTATATACCTAAACAGTTCTAAGGTACTTACGAGTACAAACTTCTAGGACGCAAGGTCTTAGTTCGGGGCAAACCACTAGTATTCTCGTGTTTAGTTGTTTATATGTATTAACTATGCACAATATTTATGTATTAGCGATTTCAAGGCATTTGTTTGTATTAAAGAAAACAGGTAAGTAGTATTATCGTAGTAGGTAGGAGCTTGTTGTTTTAAAGAAATCATGCATATAATATACAATATACATATTATAATTTAATCATAATAGGTAAATATAAAGGTAAATATATTTTGCATTGCCTATGTTTATCATTTTGCAATAATATTTACGCATTCATTTTTGAATAAGTAAACAACTAGAGACAGCCTTTAATATGCTATGTATGTATAATACATAGCTATCAAGCACAAAAATTGTACGTGTTTGACAAACAAGTTTGACCATGTATGGGCCCCCTTAGCAGTTTTGTTACTCGTATCAACAACAGCAAAATTTGACAAGATCGGCCATAAATAATTTAAAATCCACTCGATTCCACTAACTTATTGATACAGATCAAAAATGCAAGAATGGAAATTCGAGGCCGGCGGTACATTGCCCTCATGGTTTGTGGACTGTAGTGTGCTTAATACTCGGGTTACTGCACTTTCGCCAGTCGAAAGCTCCAAGTTTGTTTAGCGCGACATTCAACATACAGCGACTTAATCGATTTGGCCTTTCCTACTTTAACTTGTATCGCTTTAAATGACTCTTCAGTTAAGAGCGCGTGTAATGTTAAATCTTCAGATGCAGATTTGATTTTTACAGCAGCAGATCAAGTTTTAACTTTTCGAAAAGAACAGGCAAAAATTACATCATATTTCCAAGGGACGATACTGAGTAGAAACTTAAAATAATGTGGTTGACAAAAAAAACGCGAAGTTAGGTCTATTTAATTTTTAACCAATTTGCATTTATTTTCAATGTGTTGCATATAACAGAGCCAAAATTTTTATAAGTATAAAATTCCTATACATATTACTAAGTAAGAGACGTATCAGCCATTTAAAAAATTTATTTATTAAGTATTTGGCACTTACTACACTTCTACACGCTAGCATCTGTCGTATTTCACATTTTCTGATATGTTTTATTTCATCTATCGCGGGGATTTTTTTTTGCATTCTGCGCACTGTTAACTGCAATTCTTGTTTAATGGCTTTCATATGTGCCAATACAAAAATAATTTGTAACCATAAGGTAGAAAAGACTCAAATTTTTCATGTTTTTGACGAAAATCTTAGATGGAATTTTTATTACTTCTACTCATTTGGCAGCCCTTATAAAGTGTCTGCGGAATATTTCCACGCATTATAGGAGGCTGCTGGTAAGGCAAAGTGGCGTAAATTGTGTAATTAATTGACCCATGCTCGCAAGTCGCAACCCGCCCGTAGCGACCGCAACTTTTTCTGACGTCATATTAAGCTTCGATTTTCATGTTGAATTAAGACTTGTCCAGTTAGATTGAAATGCTATGTAGAATGCCAAGCTAAACTAAAACACTCATTTTAATACGAGTAAGAATTTGATTACATACGAGTAATTTCATGAAAAACTGTACCTATTCGAAAATTACTTCGAGTTTTCATATGTGCTTAAATTTTATTACGTGTTCTGAATTCAGAAGTCTCAAAAAAAATAATAAACAGAATAATGTAAAATCAGATGTGTTAGAATAAATTCTACCACTACTGTCCCTACATTTAATTAGGTACCATAGCTAAATGAGAAGTAAGTAACGTATAAGTTATAAGTAAGTAAATTATTATAAGCCACACGGACAGACTGTTGAAACTATTTTCGGATCAAACGAAAAACAAGAAACATGAATGAGTCCGATCTCGTAGGCGCCGGTGGCGTCGAGGCCTTGGCCTTAACATTATGGTAATCGTCGCTACTTGGTCGGCACTCGACATTGTTGTGGCGGTCGGCGCTCACCGTCTGACAGTTAGCAAGCTGTAGTTACTTAGTTCCTTAGTCTGAGTTTGTTCAATAGAAATAATTTTACTTGATAATAGGTACTTTAAGTGCGATTGCTGAGAAATAAAAGAATTTAATTTTATGTTACACGTAAAACTGCGATAAATAGCCAATACGTAACGAATGATATAAAGATTATTTCAATTCTATCCGCTGCGTATACAACGTACCTACCTACCTAACTTACGTTAACATCGTTTGGTCTACCGCTACGTACAATTATTACAAATACTAATTGTTAGTTGTTTTTTGTAAGTACCTATTTGCTTATTTACGTAATTTTTTTATTGTTTAATGATTGCTCTAGAAGGCTCTAGATCACGAAATTGAAAACAAGATTGCAAGGATTCATCGTGGGCTCGGACTTAAGGGAAATAGATTTAACTATCGAAAATAAGTTTTATATTATTTATTTTAAAAAAAAATTCAGATATCAGTGGCCTTATTAGTTATATAATTTTCGGGCGATAGAAATTGATGCTGGCATTTTTCCAAGGTTGCTCTTAAAACTGGGTCACAATGTGACTAACTGGTAATCGTCGGCTCTCCGTCTCTGCTAATAGAGATATGACACAAATGTGAAATATGTGACAGAAATCTCGTGTGACGGTTGACTTTTACGAAATTATGTAGACCGTACCTACGATTGCGTAGATCGTTTTTTTTTGCCGAAGGCAAAGGAAAATCTGTTGCCCATTCATGCACAATAATATGAACATATTGAAATGTGCGTGAACTATTGTTTATATTCCGTTGTAAAAATATATTTATATGTTAATGCTTATTTATATGTACCTTCCCATATTATTTTTACTAATCTACGATATTATTCGGAGGGTAACCGCGGCTTGGCAGAACCTGGCTATTGGATGAAACAGAAGAAGCGACAGCTATGTATTTATTAAGTATATTCTGTCGTATAGGTATATAATACCGCCATAAAATTCATTATGTTTGTGGATAAACTATCTATTGTCACTGATTCCAACGAAATCGCGAATCTTCCACCAGTGTTGACATAGTTGTTCAAATGACCTCGAAATTGCTCGTAATGAAAATTGAAAATGAGATTTGCAGCGTTTTTATGGTCAATCATCACAATCGTCTAGAGTTAATACCTATTAACTCTAACACCGAAATCAGGGCATTTTTGAAATAAATAAATACATATTACTACATGCTTAATTATTATCTAAAAATACCTTCACTGCGTTTTAAAAAGATAACTTATGGTAATTTAACCAAGTTTTAGCTGTTAGAGATAGCTCGCATTCTGAAGACAACCATTAGATAGGAAAGGAAACGCCGGCATCAGCAAGTAATGATAGATACCTATGTACAAAGAACTGTAATTACTCATAATAACTCTTTAAATCTTAGAAGAACAGAGGAAGACTTTAAACACAAATTAACATTAGGCGTACCTATTATAAATCGTAGGAGTATTTCATAGCTTATTTCTCATGCAAACAATTTGCGTATGAATACAAATGATTAAGTGCCTTTTGTACTCAGCGGTTGTAAATAAATCGGCGATGAATACGATTTATTGTTTCGCGTCTGAGCCTCGGAGGCACGGTCGGCCGGTCGTGTCGTGAGCAGTGACGTGCGCCGGCGCAGACGAGGCGAGGGTGTGGTCGTACCAAACCTAGTATACCCTGTTTCAAGAATCGTTAATAATATTTATACGATTATCAACTTTATTTTTGCTTACATTGTGAACGTGGTAACAACTGAATCATTTCTGTTGTCGTGTTTTTGATTTCGCAGTCAGTCAGTTTCGAAGTTCGTAACCTTTATAGTTACAATAATATACGTTTTTTGAAACAAGGTCTAAACGGCCCGCGGAGAATATTGAGTTTTTATTTAATAAAATATGTTTTTGAAATTATTGTTTTTACCTACTTTAAAGATTATAAAAATGTTAGCAGGTAGGAACAGATAGTCATTTTAATCATTATTACTGCATCATAAAAAATGTCCCTCACCGAGTTTGAATTTTCAAGCCAGGGCAGACATTATTGTGTGACAGATTTATTTATTATTAATATTATATTAATATTAAAGCTGATATTAATATTAAAGCTTAATCTGTATCATATATAAAGTAAATAGCTCGGTTCTTTTCAGTTAACATCATCTGCATGACTTATACCAGATAAAATGCTACTGGTAAATATAAAAACTTACATGAAAAGTATTTTGTATAGGTTCCAACAGGCTTCCTCCAGAGAATATGATGCCGTCCACCACGAAATTGCACATGAACGACGCCGCGACCACTACCCAGCCCCAACCACCATCTGGTGGTACCACCTGAAATAGAAAACTTCAGTTATAACTTAATCTGTCTCTAAAAAAGTACTCGTGTACGCTGAGCAGGTGATAGGTACGGACTCAGAGTCAAACATAACAATAAGGAAGATCTTTCTACCTAGTCCTACAGAAAACTATGTAAGATAGATAGAGGAACGAGTGCAACACTTAGTTTTGTTCGTTGTAAGTTGCTTCGAATAATAATATAGGTATGTTCCGCAATTTTGCTGTTCTAATAAAATCTCTTTTGAGCTAAGAAAGTAAGAACTATCAAGTCGGACTGCATAACCTCCCAGCTCTACATTTCTACATGTACTAAGAAAAAAAATCGTGAGATGTCGACGAACATCCGGCAGAAAAAAGTTTTGTAAAATGTGATGTCTGTACATTACTTTCTTGATCTGTCTCGCACACAGATGCGTTTTATCGCTGCATTAATTTTTTTTTTTTTTTCACTTTTTGTGAATTAGGTTCCCATACCAGACGTTCATTCGAAACAAGCTTAAAAACTAGAATTTCTGCTGAAATATATAGGATCTCTAAGGACGATCTTATCCTTTAAAATAGAGAGCATACTACTCGTATATTGTAACTTTCTACTTTTTATAGATTTAAAGGTTTACGATTTTTAAGTACTAAATGAAGTAAAGCCACTGAAACAATTTTAACTATTGGTACAATTAGGTTAAATACAGCTAAATATCTATACGAATTAATTGGAGGAAAGGTTCAAAGACAAAATAAGCACAATGATACATAACACAATCTTCCTGGATCGATGATTTCGTGTCTCCTAAACCTTCCCAAGTACTTCTGATTGCGAAATCGGACATAATATTATAGCTTGTTACATTTAAAACCGTTAGTAATGTAATATTTGGCCGGACGGAGCCATGGAACCACCATGGAACGGTGTATTTATCGGAGTGATTACATTCTCTTTGTATTTATTGTTCCGAGCTTGGCATTTTGGCTTGGCAAATAGAATTTGACAGATTTTCTTCCTTTTTCATGTAGTCTGCAAAGTTCAGAAACCATTCAGAAACTTATTTTATCAAAGCCCAATAGGTACTATGATATTGTTGGATATTGTATATGTTTGCCAGTGGTTTGCCATTTGCCAGTTGCCGGATCATCATAACGAATCGATTGAAACCGATTCATCAAAATCCTTTTCAAAAAACCGACTTCAAACGCCACTACAAAGTATAAAAATAATTTTGTTTTGTACACGTTTGTTGAAGTCGGGTGGCTTAAATAGAAACGATGAAACCGATACGCGATGCTCGCCCAAATTCAATAAACGTGTCTCTTATATGTCACCATAAGATAAGCGTCGCGCATCGATTTCATCGTTTCTAGTACCCTGCAGCATCAAGATTGAAGAGTAGGACCTGGAGCTCTATGATCTAGTATATGCTTAGGCCAAGCATACCAATTCGTAAACGACGGTTCCTAAAGTCCCATAATTTAGGGGGGAAATACCCCTGCAGCATCAGGCTTGAGGAGTTGAAGGTAAAAATTTTTATGAGACCATTTCGCGAGCTTCCTCTGTCGATTAAAAAAAAATCTCGTGAATCGGTCCAGAAACCTCGGAGTAATCGGTGGGCATACATAGAAAAAAAAAGATACCGGCCGAATTGATAACCTCCTCCTTTTTGGAAGTCGGTTAAAAATCGGCTTTATTCGCTACGGTAGAATTTTCATTTCATTCGTAAATAATAACATACTATGTAAGTATATCAAGTACCTACGTACCTAAGTATTAATAGACTGCCAAAATCTTTAGGTACTCGACTACGTCCAAATCAAAAGTTAAGATTCCTTTTGATTTTAACGTAGTCCAAGAGACAATAATAAAATCATTGTTATTTATTAGGTACCTACAATTTCAGGTTCAGGTAAATAATTTTAGAACTCTATTTATATACCTATACATCGATGATTCCGACGGAGTATCAATAGACCTCTAGAGGTAGTGTATTTATGACATCACTTGACTTTGATACCCGATACGGTGTAGGCTTTACCTTATAGTAAGAACATTCTTGGTAACATCTAATCAATCAATATTACCAATTAAGCTCCCGCCCTTATCAGTCAAGTGGTCATATCGAGTGATATTACGAGGCGACGACGCGCCTAAAAAGCGGAGGATTTTTTTTGCAATCATGTTGTATTGTAATATTCTCTTTAATAATAAGGAAGTAAAAATATTGAAATGGTAAGAGTAGAACTTTTTTATTAACAGTTAACTTTTTTGAAAATTGTCGATTTCTTCATGTAATTCTGATATTTTGGTGGGTGATAATTAGGTGATAATATCCATTAGGTTCAATCATTAGATCAGTTCATTATATATTATCATGATTCATGATATAAGAATATAGGTTCCAAATGCAAGAGCAGCCCATAGAAAAGCATCAGCCATAAACGATAGAGCTCTATTCAATATTTCTATTCGCCTTTGCCACGCTTTTTGCATTGCCAATTGACTTCAGTTCTTTATTTCGAATTAAAATAGAACTAATAAAAGAACGGCTGCGGAAATTTCAGCAAATGCAACGGTGATCGTAGCTATCAGGCTAAGGTTTATAAGCTTCTCTGCTATTCTGCGAAGTTTTCTTTGTCTTCGCAATTTTTTCTCTAATGCTGTCATAATCAGTGCTCTTTAAGTTTGTACCTATTGGTGTTTATCCTTACAATTTCGTTGTTATTTTTTTTAACGTTTAACAACTGAAATCTGCAAATTAATCAATGTTGCTTTACTATAAAAACATCTTCATTTCTCCTTTTATGGCGCGGCACAGGTACAAGCTTCTATGCATTCTGATTTGGTTTCAATTTTATCAGTTTGGATAGTTACTGAATTCTTGCTCTTCCGGGAGGGCTCCTTTGGTTCTACTTTATCAAAACTCCAAATAATCGAACAGATATGATAGCCAACAATAAAAACTGCTATTATGGTTACAGATGTTTTATAGGAGTCTAATACCATAGCAAAATTAATGGAATTAAAGGAGGCATATTGCTTTCCTCCATTTGGTTACCTTTCAGAAGTGGATGGTCACGATCGGTTTGAATAAACCGTAACAGAGAGGTGACAGACAACAACATTAAATGACATTTTTTGATTGAATTTTTTATTTTTTATTTAATTTTGATAGCCAGAAATATTCAAGTGTAGACTTTGGAGGGTGTTTGGAGGTGGTTTGGAGGTTGCCAAAATTTGTTTCGCTGTTCTTCGCTGGTTAAAGTTTAGAGAATTTAATTTAAATTAAAGAGTTCTTTAAAAAACAAATCAGTTCTATTTTACCTTTCAATTGGTAGCTGGGGGCAGATTGCTTTCAGTAATTATTTGATCGTTGGCAAAACAAGCATAAATTATAATTAAATTATTAATGTTATTAGGTAAAGCATAATTTAAAAGTCACATTTGTCACGATCTATGCCCTCAACATGCAGACTGAAGGTCCGACATCCTTGGTTGAGGGGCTCTTAGAAGAACCTTTGTACTTGGCGTGTGTGGCCATATCCTTTAAGCCCTTTAAGGCTATAATAAGAAAAGAAAAAAAAACGCTTATTATTATGCCATCGTTTGTCATATTATAATTATTAAGGATGTTAATATAAAGTTTCAAATGTTTCAACTTTCACTACGAGAGCATTGCCAAGTAGCGGCCTAGGTTCAAGTTTAGCAACATTTATGGATTTTGTTTCATTTATCTAGTTGATATACCTAATGATTATTACTATCAGACTCACCAATGCCGCTTCTGGCTCGGAATCGTCACTTGGGGAGTCGCTTCTTCCCATGCCGCTCTCGTCGGACGAGGGCGTCTCGAACGGCCGCTCGTCCGTCGCTACCCGATGCACCATCGTGAAACCTGGACAAAACGACTAATATAACTTCCCTGAATTTACATTACTTCATTTACCCTCCTACCTACATTTGTCCTACACAAAGAACATAACATTTAAAAAAATCTATTGCCGGTTTCTTAAATGGTATCCCCAAAACATTTTACTAGTTACATCTTTCGACTATCTAGGCTTGTAAATAAAAAATAAAAGTATCAATTCTCCTTGTAAATTTTGTAAAAATGGCGACGGAAGGCAGACAAGTGGAGGTGTGCTCGCACAGGGGTAAGTTAATCGCATGAAATCTTATACAAATCAACGAAATGATTAGATTTATCATAATTAGTAAGTAATTAAAACTATGAAATGTTGATATACAGTTTTATCTTCGCATAATAATAAATAGAATTTTCACAAGCTTGTTGTCATTTTCTATGTCCTATGCAGAGGACAAAAGTAGGCAATAAAGTTTTGATAGTTTAACTACCTTTGTACTTTGTATAGTACATTGTAAGTTTTTGTCAATTATTTATCTATTTTCTAGCTTTTACAGATAATGATATATTACTAGAAGCATTAGAAGACTCAGTGTTTGACTTTTCGGGCGAAAATTCAGATCGTAATCTAGAGTTTATCCCTTCAGAGCCTAGTCGAAGATCCAATGACCACTAGACTAGAGATTCAGACAGCATTTCAAACCAAGATGATCTCCAGTAATTTGGAATTAGCATCTTCATCATTGTTTCGATCAAGAAGATGTGGAAGAAGTGTTTTGCGTGGACGTGGACGTCGGCATGAACGTAGACATGGTTCTGGTCTTGGCAAGCAACTTCAATGAACGCAATCTTTGTCCTAATTTACTCGATAGATTGCAAACAGGAATCGCCAAAACAACGGCTACTTTCAAGACACATGGACGAAAGATACCTGAAATTAATGATTTGACGCAGCTAGAATAATTGTTAGGTATATTTTACGACTAACAGGAATTATTATTCCAATTTTCATCAATATTTATAGTAATTTTAATTAATAACAATCTATGTGTTATCTATCGATAAATTCTTAAAAACAATATTATTTGTCAGAAACCGTCATGTTTCTTTTCTGACAAACACAAACTTGGCTAAGTAACTTATCGACAGGTTACAGAAACAGTAGAGGGCAATCTTTTCTAAATCATCAATGTAAATGTACTATTCTAAACTTATTGATCTCCAAAATTACTGACTGATCACTACATAATGTTTATTATATGCTCAGTTTTGTTTTGTTATTACAAGAAATATATTATTACACGACTATAGCAAAGGCAAAAGGAAAGATTATGATTTTAGCAGTCTATTTATGTATGTTTATATGTATAATCGTATGTATGTATGTGGTATATTTACGTATGCTACGGTATAGCACCTAAATTACTGAGCCAATTTGGATAAATCAGGGTTCAATCGATTCTTTCTTATATTCGGGATGATATTAGTCACATATTATTCAATATGACGGATTTTATATCCAATTTTCCATAGTCTGGTTACAGTTTTTAAACATTTTTCTTATCTTGATAATTTTGTTTGGAGCAACGTTTATTTTTGTATTTTTTTCTGAAAATTTATTATGTATATAACATAAGGCAATAAATGTTTGTTATATTTTGATTCTTATCCAATTATAATTGCATTTAATTTCCTGAAACTATTCTATGTCCTATACAAATCACATAGTAATATCGTACTTTTGTCCTACGTATAGGACATAGTGAAAAACAGATTTTCCTAATGTAGGATTTTTTTTTACTATTTTTCCAGTATATCGTAATCTATTAGCAATATTATACTAAAGTTTAAAAAACATATTCTAAAAAAAGTGTCTCTGGTAGGCAGGAGGTTACAAAATCCTGCTGTAACATTTTCTAAAAAATTTTATGGGTCATCAAACAGTATAAAGGCGGGCAGCCGCAACAGGCCACAGCGCAACGCAATGCTGAATCTACTACCTATTTAATTGTCCGAAAGCAAGAAGTTAGCTGAAAACAAGCACGCAAATATTGCAAAACATATTCAATTTTTCATTTATTTTGTCTAACACAAATAAAATTGGTTACAAAATGCAAAGCTTTCAGAAAAAATCGTTCACCCAACTAAGCGATAACATATTATCTACAAGCTTATCGGCCCTTTTTTATCGCAAGCCCATACCACAGTGGCAACGTAACAACCATTTAAGAATATTTTACTAAATACTTTGCAGATCAATAGGTACTGCTACAGGTGAACAAAGTTTGTTTTTTTTTGCAAGTGCCGAATTTGAATTTTAAGCGGAATGCGGGATCCAAAGGCAGAAGAAACAAATATCTCGTTACCACGAATACCACCTTACTACCGTAAAGGTAAAAAATAACTAAGTACTTAGAATGAACAACACAATTTTGGACTTATATAAGTTATAAATATTAATACATTAGTTATGTAGGAATAAGAAATAGATTGTTCTCCAGGCGTAAAATAGGCGCAAGGTTACTGAATTGTAAATTAATAATACCATTTCTCTGAATAATGTCTTTCGTATTATCAGTGGTAAAAGGAAAGAAAGTCAGTCATGGAAATCTCGCTATCAGTGGCGCGCCCCATACAAACAAAGTTTCAGAGTTAACAAAATGCCATTGAGTTTGATTGGTTAAACTCTATTTAGGCTGAACTTTGCTGAACTCTACAGAGCATCCACTCACTTGGCCCAGACTTTAAAGAGAGTTAAAACGAGACACAGATATGTCCTGCCACAAATCTTTATCTTCAGCCTGAATACAGTGTGATCTATCTCAAGTGACAGTTTAGGATGTGTACGTAAGTTCCTAACACTGATGTGCGAAAGCGAAAGATGTATCATTATGTCCCATATGAAACCTATGATATTATATATGTATAAAAAGAGATGGATATGTTACAAGCGTGCCGTAAATGAACCGCGTAATGGCAGATATTTGTCGTAATTTGTTTTTTAGTAGTAGTAGAGTACTTCATTTAACAATGAAGTACTCTATACACTCTCCGTCGTTCGGCACAAGTTTTTCGCTTGTTTTGTGAGTATTTGTATGAAACACGCGGCAAAAAATCATCTCAATTCGCAACGAACTTGAAATGTTTTATAACGAAGTCATGTACGAGTACAGTCGAGGTCAGCCCAGTTACAAACATTATCACAATGTACATTACGGACAATACTAATTAATGAGTAAAATTAACATTTAAATCGCTTTGTTGATAATCTTGGTATAAAATGCTAACTTATGCCGTGGTTATTGGTTTGTTTGTTAATAGGACTTAGGAGTAACGAAAGGTTATCCTACACGTTTCATGTGAAAGGTTCAATTTCAATATTTTACCTATTCAAGCTCTTGTAATTTATGTCAAAATGTACGTCTTTTGACGTAAACAACAATTATCATAATATGATTTTATCCGTTTGTAATTTTCTCTTGCTCTATCTTCTATTTCCAAGAAACAACAGGAATTTCAGGGAATTTCGGTAACCCCTTCTGTCAAAATTTATTTTTCATCATACCTATTCGGAAAACGAAAATTAGGTACCTACCTATTTAAGTATTTTAGTAGGTGCTTACCTTATAAAATAATAATAAAAAATCACTCAATTCTAATCTCATTTTTTTTACTTTTGTGTAATTACCTCTATCGAAGTTTCGTATTGTCTTCAAACGTGACCTTATAACAATTGTTTTTTTACAGTTTCCATTAATCTATTCTACATTAACCTAGTGCTAGCGCGTTAAATTTATTTATAACGTTCGCTGGCAAATTAGAAGACGCAAATAATAGGTAATCAGGATTCGGTCTAAACACTTTACAATTACAATAAATTACTGGTCCGTGAAGCAAACGTAGGTAGGTAAGTTGCGTCAAGGCTTTAGTGAAAACATTATGAACTTGTGTTTTTATTTGAACAGTTGATTTTTAGAACACTAGCCGATCTACGCAGTGGATCGCAGTAAATATCAAAGCGTGCTTATAAAGTTATATTGTATGCCACAGAATTATATGCCATTTTTATGTAAACGAAACTTCAGTTTATTTATGAAATAAGATTAAATTCAAATTAAAATTTTGTGGAATAACCATAAATTCCTTGCTTGGTTGTAAAACTACGTTAGGAACTTAGGTATTACTAGAGATTATGACTTATTACAAGTGTTTTAAAATTTAAAACATCCCCGACATGTTACAACACGCTAATCGCTAGTCAGTAATCGTCAAAATAAAAGTGTGTTGTGTAAAAGTGTGTGTGTAAAATTTCTGCATGGACGACTCGTCTATTTAAAAAATAACATATAATTATTACCCGAGAACTTTCTATCGTATATTATAATATTATGTAGTTAACCTCGATCTATACAATCAAAAGCTAAAGGTCCTTCTGCAGGAAACCAATAAATCTTTGATGTGAAATCGATCTGTCTGTCTGATTGTATGTTAAACTTGATTTATTGTGTTTGCGTTCGCGTGGGGGTGTTTGCTTTGTGCAGTTATCGTTTGGGGTCAAAACATGACGCAGATCAGAGCAAATAAAGATATTAATATGAGAACAATGTTTTTGTTATTCCTTTTAGCGGTGTTACCTAATTATATATTTTTACTTAATTAGTACTCAGTAATATCTAAGATTTGACACATTATTTAACATAAATAAGTAATGAGACCATAATACTTCTACCTACCGTGAAACTCCTGGTTAAAGCCATTAAACACCAAATCTCTGTCTGGAATACCATTCAATCTATCTGGTAAGGACATTTCGAGTATTTACGGTTTTACTCTCTATTGTTTCAAGTAATTTGCTAATTCTTCGAACTATTCATTGAATTATGGATAGTATCATGGGAAAATTTGATTCAATATTTTTAACATATCAAACTGTTTTCGAGCTCTGGTCGTGCCCTCTTGGCTTTATTACTTCAGATAGTGTTTGAACTCTCTGAACTCAGGGATAAACAACTCGATATCGAATACTGAAATAACACGATCACTCAAGGAAGTTTCACATAATACGTCAATGACTGCCTTGACTTGTTTCAATCCTTATTTTAAAAGGTTACAAAGAGTTGCGTCCAACCTCCGAAACAAGTGATAAAGGAATGTACAGAAATGAGGGAACTGTTAGGACAAATTATACTTAATGTTTATATAAAATAATAATTGTATAGGTACATATTTGCATTAATGATAACCTAAAATACAACATTAACCTAAATTATATAAATATGGGAACGTCAATGTTAACCTATTTGTATTTTGTAAGTACCTCTGCCTAAACTACATTCAAGGAAAAATATTGAAGAAAGAACTAGACATGAAAAATCTAGAAACTAATTGAATATGGATGAATATTAATTATAACATTATTCTTATTCGATATCAGGAGATTGCCAGTGGAATTCCATATTGAATATTTAAATGAAACAAGTCTAAAAATAACCTTTAGTAACTATATGAAAATACCAAAACATTTAGTATCTAGGTTTTTTATAAAAATATATACCGAATAAACTTATATTTACATTCGTAGTGATAAGGTAACGTTATTAAATATTTAAGCAAATAAGTTTGATAACCTCATAAGAAAGATCAAGAAAAAGTAGCAATGTACGAGACCTTCAGGAGATAAGTTTAGAATCAAGGAGCGAACGCACAGAACACATTCGGATTTAGAACTTAGTACAAAAACTAATATAGGTATGTTACTACTACGTTATTTTTTGCTGAAACACGTGTCTACAATATTGTATTGTTGAAAGAATGTATCTAAAATGAAATATGAAAACTGAAAAACTACGCTTATAGTTTCGATAACTCGTTGTTCACACAAAATCTTAAATCAGCAAAATAACACTTAATACTTAATATGCCACTTCATATATTTGTATTACATTTTTGGGATAAAATTTTTTGGAATAGTTTCAAAATTACTGTCGAATCGATAAATTATTATTGTTTCTGCATATCTATTTTTATCTTTCCTTCTTTAAATTTTTTGTAAGTTCTAAGTCCGAATGCCACCAGTTGTGAGTTTTCTTCTCAATTCTAAAGATGGAATTGGAACAATAAAAGGGACAATAGTATTGGAATTCAGCACTCGTATATCTACGGATGACCGACCAAAACAATCGAATATCATGCTATCATATTTTCCTGGTTTCAATAAGTATTGCACTCGGTATTCCTTAATTTCTTCTACACAATAAAACTAACCACTGCACTGTATCGATCGCAATATCTAGTAACTGTGTGTATTATGCGAAAAAGACTATGTTTATATCGCTTTTAATGTTATGCAAATTTTCAAGTTCTATGCCATTCAAAACACTTGTACTGCAAGTTCTGGTTTTATTGATCAGGTATTTATCACGTAAGATATCTACTTGTTTATAGTTTTCAGGTGACTTTACTTTTGTATTCGGTTAGTGCACTAATTTTGGCCATCTCGTCATCTTTCAACTTAATCTCAAAATAAATTCATCCTTTTTCCTCTGTATACATTAACATCATCATCATTGCTTGTGGATTCCATTTTCAAGCCATAACCATGAAATTCTTCAATGTGAAACCAAATTAGGTACGTGGTATTTTTAATTCGTTTAATAGAAGTTTTATACATTTGATTATTTTACTTAGGTAGGTAGATATATGCTGTCCTTTTAATTATTTTCGTAAATACCAAGAAAAAAAAACATCTAAAAATGTAAAGCATTTAAAAGCAGTCTCTACCCGCCAATACAAGGATAAGCAGATGGAGGGAAACGGAATGTGACACATTGCAAGGCACTTGATTCTATTTTCGGTTACAACTTCCGGCCAAGTTTCATTGAGTTATTTTTTTGTCATATATTACTGTTAGGTCCTGTGGGTCTAGTATAAGTTTTAAAATTATCATTTAGTATGGACGAGTAAGGGACGAAGAATTTTGCCATCCCTTTTCTGTCCACACTAATTGACAGATTAACACATAGTTCACAGTTTCGTTAACTTGAAAACCTACACTAGTCCCTCAGATCATTGGGTGAAAATATGAACTTCATCACGTCATATCTATAAGGATACTATCAAATAATATCCATGTATAGTCTACATAGATATTATCTGACCACAAGTAAAACAGTCTTCTTATTGCTGAACCTAATACATACTCGTCGTAATATGCCATTTCTCCATTCTCATTTTGATGGCACGACTGCACCTCCGTATATTTATAAATAGCATTTTACAAGGAATGCGGTCGCAGCGACTTTCCATGAGTTCTCTATACGAAAGCTTGCACATAATTAGTGACATTAAGTGCACAGTTGCAATTAATTGGTTTTACACTTGGTTATTGGTTTTTTATAAAAACGGGAGGTACCTACTTAAGGAAACTTGTACATATTAATATATTTTTTAAAGAATATTTGCCATGATGAATATTTAAGCTGACTTAGGTCTCGTAGAATTTGCTCTGACGCTGAAAATAAATAAATGTTTTATAATATTAGTGTGATTTATATTTACATCCTTATCCTTAAATTAGGTAGGTAAGTGACATTGAGTCGCATTACCTCTATGATAAAATTTAATAAAATATTCAGTGCACAGTTAAATATTTGTTTTACTTTAAGAGTTAATTATTGCTCACTTTATTGGCTAGAGCTAATGCTTGTTTTTAGTTGTTAAAAATCCAGTGGAAACACGTCGATTTTTCGTGATAAAAAGTAACCTATGTCACTAACCAGGTCCTCAACTAGGTATATCAATGCAAAATATCACGTCGATCCGCAGCTCTGTTTTGAAAAAATCAATACGATTTTGGATTTACCATATTAAGAGATACTGTTGCCAACAACAAGTTGGACAAAATTACAAAGTTTTGTTTAAAGATTTTATGACTCTACTAAGACTGCAGTTTACTTAATTATTTTGACGACGCGACGTGAAGCGTAACTAAACTCAACCACAATAAACATATCCATTAATCTTCTATTTGACTGGAGAATGAATGATCCATTCACGATTCCCACCCTTATATAATAGTTGGCGCCAAATGTGGGATCGTCACTCTACTTTTTTTATCAAAGGTGCCGAAGTCTTTATGCCCCTCACAGCGAGGGTCGGTGTAACTTCCGAGAAGGGACAGTGGATCTGTTTTGTTATTTTTAAAGGAATAAAAAATTTCGATAGAGAAACCTAGAATAGGTCCTACAAAAAAGTTCAGTAGCTTTATAATAACCAGTTTCAATGAATGTATAAAAGGATTTTTTATAATAAATTTAAATGCACGGAATAGGTAAATATAAAATATGTACCTATATAATATTATGTGTAAGTATATATAATATGGAATATAATAAGTCGACCAACAAAATTTATTTTTTGGCATCAAAACCTAGCTTCTAATTTAATAACTCAGCAACGGGAAAATGATGAAGCTTCTAATATACTAACTCGGCTTCTTCACAATGGCCACAAAATATTCCAAAGAAAGCATCAAATAAAGAGCCACTATTTTTATTATTGTCCACTGCACGATTTGGTGCGAGTGAGATGGATACGACTGGCCATTTGCACGATTTCGTTGGTGCGAGTGAGACGGATGCGACTGGCAATTTGCACGATCTCGTTGGTTATGGCTATTTGCACCAATCAGAGAGCGCCATTCAAAACATGCATTTGTTTTTTTTGTTGTTCTGTTGTTAGTGTGTTAATATTGCAATTATTTTTTCTTTAAACTAAAGTTAGGTTAGGTTAGGGTTATACATGAATATTCAGGTGCCCGGCCGAAGGCCGGGCACTTATGTTCTGTTGGGATCGTAAACCTACCTAAAACTAAAAAAAAGTTGAAAAAAAATTTGATTTTTTTTTTCAAAAATGTAATAATGTTATGTGTAGGTATTTATCTTGAGTTAAATTTAAAAACAATCATTTTTTTAATTTCATTTTATCAAAAAAAAAAAAACGTTTTTTTATTTAGTTAGAAACATTTTTTTATTTCATTTTTCTCACAAAAAAAAAAAAAATTAAAAATGTGGTTGAAGATTTGGTGTATTATTTGATGCTAATATTTAAGTATTTTAGGAGTTCACGGTTTGAAGCTAAGTTATAAATATAGATGCTAAAATTATATTTTTTAGAGGCTCACTAGTTGAAGCTGACTTAGTAATTTAGAAGCCAATAATGGTATTAAATAGAAGCTCGTTTAATTACATGCCATATAATATTATGTGTTCGTATACTGCGACAATGTATTAAAAGAAATAAAATTTTAGGCGAGGTTTAAAACGAGGTCATACAACATACAACAATATGTTATATCTGTGGGAAAATCAAATGTTATGCACAATAATAAAATGGACTGTAGCTGAACGTTACATAAAATTAAATACGTATATTTCCGTAGTTTCATATATTCGTAATAACTTTAAATGCGTGTATGATATTTCCTAAAATGCCCACGTATTTTATGTTAATGCAGTCGGAATTTTCCGAATCACTAATTAGATACATAATATTAAGGGCCCAAGATTTCACAAAGGTTAGATGTAGGTTTATTCATTAACATAGTTTTAGTGAATGGTAGACCAATATGGAAATAAGGCTACAGATACCTCAGAAACGGAATTACTATTAGATCTGTTCACTTTCACCTCACTATCAAACTAAAATATCGATTTTCAATAGATTTTTTTTTGTGGTGAGATTGGACCAAGACAAATTGTAAGAATTGTATTTTCTATCTTCAAGTCATTCATTTTCCGAACTAATCCATCAGTATTATCGTTCGCTAATATGATATTCGCTTATACCATGACTCATGGATTTACATACCAACCAGATAAAATGCGTCGTGCGTACCGGGGCATTGGGCGAGTGTGTAGTTTGACGGTTTAATTATATTTATTGTTTACTAGCTGTGCCCGCGACTTCGTTCGCATGGAATAGTGACTTTTCGGGGCGCGGCTCTCAGCGCGCTTTATATAGCCACGGACGCTCAGGCGCGAGGCGTGTAGTACGTAGGTACTCTGTACGTTAAAAATGTTCGCCGTGATTCTTTAAATTGACATAACTTTTTTATTTATGAACTGATTGACATGAAATAAACACTAAATGTTAAGTGAAGCTTGCTACAATATATTAGTGAAAACCGTATCTAAATCGAATAAGCCGTTTCTGATATTAAACAGACAAAAAAAAAATTAATTACAATTTAGGGTTCGGCATCGATATAATAACAACCCCTGCTACTTTTTTTTTATATATTTCCATTGTACAGACACCACTTTTCTACAATTTTATTATATGTATAGATTATTGTTATAATATGATCAGGTGCATCTACTACGGATATTTTTGAGCATCAGCGATCAGCATTCGATTGCATGTAGCTATCAAAATCGCGCATTACAGCATTTAGTTCTCAGTTGCATCTCTGCAGCGCTATTCAGTAAAATACAAACTCACTTCGAAAGCAAACTCACTTCGTCAATCACGGAATAGTATAAAGACTAGAACAGTTATGACACTCGTCCTAATACAAAATAAGAGCGAATGCCTATTCATTCTCAATCATCTTGTTCTGTGTTATCAATTTGACATAATTGACGAGTGAATTCGCTTTCGAAGTGAGTTTTATTTTAGTGAATAGCCCTACTGATCTCACAATTTCGTGTGTGCGCGTTAAATCGTAGCCGTGTTCCACAGATGACCGAACCTTATTGAATCTTTGCGAATAACTTCTGAAACTCAAAAAAAAAAGTTGCTACTTACTTCGCAGCTTCGCCTAACGATGAAGAAAGGTACTAAAATTATCGCATGTGCTTTGGCCTGTAGATAGATAAAGATAATGCCATGTTATGGCCTCAATTTTATGGGCTTCCCTACATAAGTGATACTCCTCATGACGACACACCACAACCATCTTAAAATATTTTTATGGTTAAAACAGTGGACATTTTCGCAATATTTTTGGGATATATATCTGGTATGTTCTTATTTTTATCGCATAGTGCCTAATGTCGCTGCAGTGATGTTTACATGCGTCTTAATACAAATTAATTGCTACGAATTTTCCTTCACTAAGTATGGCTTACACCAAAATGTACATCGTGTACAGGCAACTGACTAAACCTAAATCTAAAAAATAAAGTTCCTGCGGTCAATAATGCACCTCCTCCGCATTGTGTTGCAGAATGTTCCAATTTATTTAGGTAATTGATAATAATAAATAATTCGGATTATGATTGGCATTGTTTGTTGCTCATGAAGTCTATAAAAAGGCGTCGGCTCGTATATGATCGAGTGTTTCATAAGGAGAAGCTCATTGCTTGCGTAATGCATGATCACGTTGTTTTCGATAGCATCGATCGTTCATTCTTGATATTAAGCCAGCTTTGTCTCAATAAAGAGTAAATAGAACAAAAAATACGAGAAGGCTGCTATTGCATTAATTGTTTTGTATATTTATGCTCCTATGAATTGAGTGCACACACCGGTTAGGCATACGTTTGTTGTTAGAGCTTTCTTGCTGGCTTGTTGTACATTGTGGTTTGAAATCTACCAATTTATTTACATGTGGTTAAAGATATATAGTTTACCCTACACTACCCTCATTTTCCAAAACTTATGAATCTATGTAGCATTAGCATTAGATTGTATGTATTTGTATAGTACTTTTCGGTATACAATTGTAAAGAAAATAATTAAATAAAACTTTAGACCTTTATTAAACTTTAGAGAATATCAGCTGGAAAAGGACAAAAATGTAGGGGTGTGAATCATAAATTTTAGAAGTTATGGGTATCTAGTTGATCCATTTCCCGTATGACGTAGATATCTCAGGAAGATTGTTGGTATACTTAATACTTACAAGTTATTATAAGTAATTTTTTTTTATTTTTATTATAAATACTAAGTCCCTCCGACAGGAGACGGAGACCTTGACCCTTATTATAAGTTATTAGATCATGTAAGCCCAGTTTGACTATGGTCAAGATATGTATCTACCTACTAAAAACATGTAGGTAGCCAATGTTTACCTAGCCAAATTTCGCAGATATCTTTAACAGGTTTTTAATATGCATTCTTTATCTGGACCCAAATAAAAAACCGAAAGGTCGTATAGTACAATAAGCTCGTAACATGTTTAGCTGTCCACATTCACTGGAAACAAGTTTTTTGTCTCAAGGCTCAATATCCCAGATGGTCATAAACACAACCAATCAAGTAACATTTCGATTAATTGTCGGGCGGATAAGAATATTAATTTTGGAATTTTCCGGTCCAAGAACAGGATTGTTACATCGATCGGAAAAAGGCGTCACGTACTGATTCTTCTAAATGTTTACACATTATTTTTTTTTTTGCAAACTTTTGAGTGTTACTCAGATTGTACGAAAAGTTTTCAATAACGTAGATTTTATAATTTAAAATCAAAACTTCATTCTGAATCAGGCAATTATTTTGTTAATTACCCTTTTAAATATAAAATCACTAATAATAAATTTTAAAAAGAGCACGACTCACAGTGAACTTAACTATAAAATTTTGATATATTTATATGCGTTTGCTATAAGACATAAGTTGTTGAAGTTATTTGCACTTACCTACTTACTGCATAATGTAGGCAATGATTCAGTGGTAAGGTCAAACAAATCAATTCGAAAATTACTTCGCTAGCATTGATTATTTGAGTCACGCGCTTTTTCGGATAGCTTAATTTTATCTTATTTTAAAAATAATTGCGCAATTAACTGAAGTTGTTAATTTATCTTTTATATGGAAAAATAACTCCTACGGTTAAAGGAAATCTTTTAGAAAAATCCGAGTCTGAAGTAAGTATTAACCTCAAAATTGGTTTAAATTAACTACTTCAATAATAATATTTTCTTTAAGTTAGTACTTGATCGGTTGGGGTTTTGTGGTTGTGTGATTGATGGGTTGTGGCGCATTAGAAACTACTTTGAACTTTACGACATATTCAGAGAGCCAAACGTTTCCAGCGCATCAAAAAAGCGAGATCACAATGGGCTGGTTATGGATGAACCGCGGCAACCAAAAAAATATAATATTGTCACACAAAGATGCAGACGATAATAGACGTATCAGTCGGCTAAACTTCTATGTTTGGATGGGGTTAAACAGGAGGTAAAACGCATTAGAAAATATAGTAATTTTATTTCGATCGCATTGGTGGTGCCTCAGAAACTACAAATGTTCATGGGCGGCGGTAAACACTTAACGTCAGGTGACCCGCTAGCATATTTGCTCGCTAAAAATATTTAAAAAAGGAATTTGAAGAAAAACGTTAATAATGAGATAGAACTTTTATATTGAGATAGATGGAGGAAAGTTTTGAAGCAGGTCCAGGGATTCATAAAGGAATGTAGAGCCGTTTACGATAATGATGATAATGCGGTAAGAATAGACTTGAAAAGTATTTTAACAATTTTATAAAGAAAAGAATTCATGGAAAATTAATTCATGAGGAGTCACTGAGATATTTTACAAAACATGTTTACTAAATCGTCCGCGTGGATTAAGATTTTTCAATTCCCACAGGAATTCTTTAATTTTCCGTAAAATGTAGTCTATGTGTTAATCCTGAGTGTGAACTGTGAACACAGACACACAAACACAAAACTTTCGCCTTTATAATATTAGTGCGATATCAAATTGGTTTTTTGCTATTTATAGAAAAAATGAAAACATTTATAAGTACCTACCTAAGCATGTTTTCCCCTATCCAACCAAGCATGAATCTACGCTTAAGATATTATTCCCATCTACAGATTTCCTGAGAGTGGAGGGCTTAAGTTAATAATTACTTATTTTATTATCCAATTGTCATTCGGTAGTAATTTATTGTCTGCTTCTTTTCTTTCAGGGCTTTCGGTTTCCACATTAGATATTGTACGTATATGTTTATTTACCGTTTTACCAACCTTACTAAAATCAGTTCAGTTGCCAGCTCTTCTCAGCAGAATCTGCATTCCGAACCGGTGGTAGATTTATGACGTGTCATAAGAACTACCTACAAGTTGGCGTACATGAAATAAATAAATTTTGATTTGATTTGAGTTAAAGGGTAAAATTACTGAGCTTTTTCATCTAAGTACCTAGTTACTTTTAAAATCTTCTAATAATATGAAGAAAATCACTGGCATCTGTTCTAGTAAATAAAAATGTTAAGCATGACAAATTTTAGAAAGTAAATTTAACTTACAAGTCTACTGACGAATTCTAGCTTATAACTTCACTTGGCTCTATCTTTTTAAAAATAAAATTGCTCTTGATCTTCGTTTCATACTTATGAGTAGGTAGGTAGGTATGTCGAAGTTGGTAATTTGGTATTTGGTAATTTATACAGTACGCAGGTAGGTATGTTTTATGCAAACGTTTTCATTATCTCTTTACTGGCAGCTATTAAAACCGTCAGACCCGTATTACTGAATAAATAATTTAGAAACAAGTAAGTTTGTAAAAGAATTAATTTCATTAAATATTTTTTTTGCGCTCTGTGCGTCGGTGTATTTCTGAGTGTGTTTGTTACCTTTTTTATGGCTAAACCTATTACTTAACAGTGCGCAGAATGCCAGAAAAACATCCCCGCAATACATGAAATAATACATACCCGACGAAAACCTCGTGTGAAACGTGACAGATGCGAGTGTGTAGTAAGTGCCAATATGCAACACATTGAAAATAATTGCAAATTGATTAAAAATTAGACTTCGCGATATTTTTTTGTCGAGCCGTCGGGACGCAAGTTTCATTACACGCGCTCTGGATGATATAGGTACAATTATGATATAAACGATATATAGTAAATAACGGAGAAGGATGTAGACAAGTAGTCATGCAGGGAAACACAAAGATGTGAAATTTGATTAGAATGAAGAAAAAATGGTAGTCGTACCTCGCACCTACATTCATGCGTGCCAAAAGCAGCTTGCAGATACAATATAAATATTTTGAAACACGAGAATGTAATTCAGATTAAACATAGGTGTGAATGTCTCGTGCACCAAAAATAGGTGCGTCTGCGCACCCCGCGCCTACTGCCTAGTGGGAGTTAAAAATAAAGCCGTGGCTAGATTTCCTCAAGTGTCACTCACCCGCAATGCACCGATCAGCGAAAAACACCAACTACTATGTGCCAAATCCGCCAATCCCGTGTACCTTCACAAATTCAAATTCCGAATGCTCCGTAATGACGGCTTGTGAGACACGTTAAGTTAATGTAAGCATACGAGCGCACGCTTCAGCAACAGTTTCACTCTCGCGCTTTTTACACGTCAAGGCCTAAAGACATTCAGCCTGATTACAGTAAACACTTGGAACACTAATATAATTGAGTTTCGAAAGTTTGTTGATACAGTATCGTGTTGAATTATGTTAAAAGATGTGGCGCGTGCCTCAGTCGCCGGTTGCGGGTGTACTGAGCGGCGCCGGCGTCCGACGTCCATGTTTAAAGCACGCGGTATTTAGCTAGATAAAAAAATATTTTTTTTGTTGGATTTCAACGTACTGTTTACGCAGAGGGTCAGGCTCGATGACGGTTTGATAGCATTCGATACATAAGCGCACCTTACGCAATCGATTATATGAATCGGCGACAACTTTTCTTAAGGCGAGACTGTCCTGCATACCCACCTAACATTAGATGCAGGAGGATGCAAATGGACCTAGAGTATTATAATATAAACGTAAAAAATCTTTTTATAAAACCGACTTCAAACGACACTGCAAAGTATATCAATGTGCCTATATTTGAAGATTTCTATGAGTTCACTACTTACCCATAATCAACTACCCAATAATACTCAAGCAAAAATTCACGGCGATCCATTCATTGCACTGTTGGTGCATGATTGAAGGAAAAACTAATAAACCAACAAACAAACACTTCCGCATTTTTAATATTAGCAGGAAGTAAGTTAAACTGTAGGATAAAAGATAAAAGATTTATACATTACAAGCTTAACACAAAGTAAGGCTGACTCTACCATTTAGATTTTAGAATTTGTCGAAAAAGTTTTTCCCAAATACAGGTTGATATACATATTTATAGTCTTCAGTCTAAGGTTCAGTCGTTCTAAGGTATCATTAAATTGTATAGTGGCGATTGAAAAGGCAAATCATAATCCGGGACATCCCGCTACCCCCGTTTTTCGAAACTGTGGTGACGTCGTAGGTGACGCGTAAAGTATCTTTGTCCTTTGTATTTAAAATCATAAGCTTTTGAACATAAAAGCCTTCACAGAGTCAATGATCTCGACACTTTACTGGCTTCTGCTGGCTTTGATAACGCAAGTGGCACTGTTTTAAATTAAACTAAAATATTGCAAAACTCCTAATACTTTATGAAAACTATTTTATTAAATTACAACGTACAATTATTTTATTCCAATTAATGCAAAATTAGCAGTGTTTCATTACCAGCATTTCTATCTTCTGCCTACAGTACGTTTAAGCTCTTTGGAAACATCATTAACCCTTCATTGGGTTCCATTAGCTTATCGTACTTGACAGAAGCTAGAGATGCTTTCAAAATGGCATGTCCTAGCAAGGAGCCAGTATCTTTGTTATCTCAACGGCAGTGGGATGATGCGCTATGTGCGGATGTTTTGCAAGAGTTAATAAAGTCATCAACTTCAGCAAGGGACCGCGCGCGTCTTCTTGCTGTGTCTACGAGAGAATCAAGTTACTGGCTTCAAGCTCTCCCTTCCCATCATATAGGTACTCTTTTAGACCACCTCACTCTTTCTATTGCAGTTGGTCTTCGACTTGGTGCCAAGATCAACTATCCGCATCTATGCCACTGTGGCGAGACAGTGGACGAGTTTGGACATCATGGGCTTTCCTGTGCCAAAAGTGCCGGTCGCTTCTCACGTCATGCTTCCCTGAACGATGTCATTCGTAGATCTCTTGTCACCGCTAAAGTGCCTGCAGTATTAGAACCTGTTGGTTTGGCACGAAGCGATGGCAAGAGACCTGATGGTATGACACTTGTTCCGTGGAAGCAAGGAAGGTCGCTAGTGTGGGATGCTACATGTGTTGACACACTGGCAGCGTCTCACTTACAGGCGACCTCCGCAGCGGCGGGAGCGGCGGCTACTAAAGCAGAAAGGGCTAAGCGGCGCAAATATGAAAACATAGAAAACAATTTCATATTTGTGCCATTTGGTGTTGAAACCCTGGGGTCATGGGGCGAGGATGCTAGATCCTTTTTTAAGGATCTGTCATCCCGTCTCATAGAGTCCACTGGTGACCGGAAGGCTGGAAGTTACCTCGGCCAGCATATAAGTTTGGCCATTCAGCGGGGTAACGCAGCCAGCGTTCTGGGCACTTTTCCTCGTTCCAGTGGTTTAGATGATATTTTTTATATTTAGCTTTTATTTTTGTTATTTACGTTTTAGTTTTAATTTAGTATTTAGTTTTATATTATATTAAGTATTATTATTACATATCTTATATATTAGAAAACCAATAAAATTAATGCAAGGCATAATTATTTTTATTACTTCATCTTTTGCAGAAATGTTGCTCACAAAATTATGGGCTCTACTTTTTTTTTAAATTTAAGATAAGATCTAAACAAAACCTTAATACACTGTACCTACTATGATTTTAATTTTTAACGTCTCCGCATTCCGATTTCCTCAAATCATTGTATATCATAATGATAAAATGAAACTTCTCACACCCCACTATCTTGTTTACTTATTTCATGTTTCGCATCACTATTTAATTTTTTCACAATAAGTAAATAAATTGATAATGTACTAAATACGCTCGGAGGAAAAAAAAAATTGTGTTTGTGTTTATGGGCTATATCTTGATGTAAATACGGTATTAGACTGCACGGAAAACCGTATCCTAATTCCTAAGAAACTATAAGCTAACCATTTTATTATTTCTTAACTTGTTTTTTTTTTATAACAAGGAAGAATATTATACTCAGATTACGAAAATAAGATTACCTTCTACGAGTTCTACCTATTAAAATGATTTACCTAATCGATAGAATATAGATTTCTGTCTCACGCTTAATCTGAATTGAATTAATCGATATTTGGCGATAAAATATCAACAAGTAATATTTCTTGCTAACCCAAAACTGATTTACATAATACATATTTATTAAATTGAACATGAATATTTAGGTATACAATATACGTAAAATCTATCAGGAAATATTAATTTATCGTATCAATTTTATCGTGTTTTTAAACAACTATGTTTTAAGTTATGCATTGTAAGAACTTATTTCTAGCTTTCTAAAACATATTTTTCCTACACTAGATGTAAATTTATGGGATGTAAATTTTTTTTTCATATTTCGACCTATGTTCGTTCACCTCCTTCAGGGTTGACCCACCCTTTTGTTACACGTTGTATACCTCAACTTACATTAATTAATAATTACTTAATGTAAGTTGTACTTAATTTAGCTGAGTTCGCTTATTTAATCATGTTATTGTTTTTTTACACTAAGCTAGCAATACACGTTATCAAGTTTTGATTTATACAATGGTTCTTTTACTTATAATATAATTTGCACAACTCATTTTAAGCCTGATTTTACTAACTCTGCCAAAGTGAGATGCAGTTATTAGCAGTGGCCTTTAGATTGTTTGGCTTCTACTTTAATTTTTGAAGCTAGGTTTTAGATTGTCATTTTCTTTTTAACTTTCTTCCTTTGTACAAATGTGTTATTTTTTTCAGTACCTTTATCTATGATAGGTTTATGAGAGATAGTACAGACATTTTGCAAGATATTCCCGGGATTCGATTTCCTGATCAAGGTTAGTCGATTTAACAGGAAAACCGGTTTTACGTTGTAATAATTAAGGTGCTAATTAGATGTACGTAGGCTATTGCGATTATAACTTCGACAGGCCTATTTACACCAAGTATTTACATTTTCCTTAATAAAAATTTCATGTTTGTGTTGAGTTCGTTGTAAATTTTTTACCGCGTACTACGAGTGAGTAAATAAGTCGTCCACATTATCTCTTCGCACTAATCGCAGCTAACTTGCAATCAAAATTCAAAATTGATCTGTCAAGACGTCAATTGCGGGGAAAACCGTTTTCGGGTCCGCGAGTTTGTCAACATTATATTATACTTACGTATTTATTCACTACACTGCGACCGTAAATCGTAATCCTACTAATATTATAAATACAGTGGAGAGTCGATTAACCAGACCAATGACACACCAGTACTGGTAAAATGTATTAGGCTCGTTTTACTTATATTACATCAATATTGTACCTGCATTTTGGTGAATAAATGATCTATCTATCTATCTATCTAATGTGTCATTCAACTTACGAGTAGGGTGATTTCGGGGGTTACGCGACCGGGGTCAGTTAGCCGACCACTAACAGGACCTACGGCATTAAAACGAAAATAATAAGAATTCTATTCTTCTTTTCCAAATGAAATTCACTTAAGTAAAGAGGGGGATAGACCTATTAGTTTTACCTACAATAGTTGGCAGCTTTGTGTTTACCCGAAAGCAAACAAATCTTAGTTCAATCCGCCGCTCATACTTTCGGCGCGTACACGTTCCCAAAACAACGAAAAAAATAGTGAGTAAGTGAAGCGTTCGAGGTAAGTAGATCGTGATGTATTTATTTGAGTCAATTTTTTAATGTTCTATTAAGTGGATATATATGTTTTACGTTATTTGTACATTTATTACATGTAATATACAAAATCAGGTAAAAAAATTGAATGGTCGCTAACTGAAATTGGAATTATCCAATAACTTCAGTTGGCGACCACCTGGCCGCCAATAGACATTTAGAAAGAAAAACATTTATTTTTATTTTTTATAGACTACAAATCTAATTCGGAATTTAATCACTTTCAATTTAATTTGTTTATTTTTATCCGTGTATCTTTTAGTTTACGACCACCAAATTATTATTATAAAACATCTTAAAATGTATGGGTATCAAGTGGTCGCCAACTAAAAATGAGCAAATTAATATGTGGGTTTACGACCATTTGCAATCACTACTTATAATCTTATCTGTTTTTTGCATAATGTAGGTGTTTAATATATAAAATTTTCATTACAGATGTCCTCCACAAACCGTATTAGAAAATAACACCGGCTTATTCCCAAAGAGATCTGGAATGTGCTTTAAAAATATAAGAGAAGGAGGACACGGTATTAGAAAAAAATGTAAAATGTATAACATCCCGAGATCTGATGATCTGATGATTTGATTCTAAACTTTTGTAATTGTTGTTTAAAGTGATATTTTTAATTTTGTACTTGTGTAGGAAAATGTATTATACTTGCTAAGATTCATTTAAGCCTAAGCTTGAATATTAAAGTGTACCTTTGATCTCATGAAAAAATGTGTTTTAATAATTTATTATTTGTATGAATAATAAAGCATGAATAATAATTATTTTTTAAACATTAACACGTTCATATTTTTTATTTTTAATTAATCAAATTTAGTTTTCCCTAGCAAATCGAGAGGTCGCCAACTAGATAAGGGGGCAGTCGTCAACTAGCAAAAGTGGTCGCCAACTAGCATTTCACATAGTTTTTAAGATTTATTCAATTTAAAATGTTTTCACAACTGTAATTCTTATTTTTTTACTTTTAAATATAACTTGACAATATCTAGGACCCCGTCATATAACTTTAATACATGTGCTATGGGTGCAACATACTTAAATATTGACGTAAAGTTGAATATCCCGCTAATCGGTCGCCAACCGGCGAAATCACCCTATTTAGAGCTTGCTGCTTAGTTACGGATCAATTTAAAGCGCAACATTTGACATACGAGTGTGTCTGGACCTAATTATAGGTATTGCAAAGTCGGTGCACCATTTGCAATATTACCTATTAGTTCCAGAGACACTCGTATCTGCTTACAGCGCCAAAATGGCGTCTATCAAGTAGGTTCAAAAGGGCAGTAGCTTCTCCAGCATTAATCATAGATTAATTATAGAGCTTAGTGGACACGGGGCAAAGGCTTGTTTCAATAACACGCTCTATGAATGACGTTTGAGATAATTTGTATGTAGAGCGTAATGACGGTCGTTGTTCAGTCGAATGCGCTAATGACCGATGGCTAGTAATTACTAGTATTTGTCTATTTCGAGATCAAGCGACCTAGTTATTGAACTTTTTTACGAACGTCGAATTTTTTTTAGAATAACTTTGTAAACATTATTTTGTTTGTTGTCGGTTTTTTTTCAGCGGTCAAATCACCGAATAGTTTCGATTGTTGTTATTTTCTCACAGATACAACAAGGTGGAAACGATAAGTGTGTACAGGAGATTATTACTAATAATAATGCCTAACAGCTTAACGAATCTTAACGGGTTTTGGCACAGGTATAGTATAGGACTGATACAGACTACTTTTTATCCCGGGAAATCAAAGTGTTCTCACGGGATTTTAAGAAAACTAAATCCGCGCGCAGCAACAAGTTTTCTAATACGCATTACCTTCTATACCATTATATGGTATTTTCAAGACGAAGTTTGGAGGCGACACAGTAGAATTTGTGAATTAGAGACCTACCAAATCTATCGTGGGAGATCCATGGCTTAACTATTGATTTATTTAAATAAGGCTATTTATTCCTTGTCACTGTGTAATATGCATGAATGAATTAGTCGAAATTTATTTTTCTAGGACATCGGCGACGTTGACGGAAGTGACGTGACGGAATTTGATAAAAAAAAACTGGTTCCGGTATAAGATGAATATGTCATTATTGTAAAGAGTAGACCATAATATTATTCATGTTATACTTACCCAGTTCAAGTAATAAATCTGTCTAATGAATTTTTTATACTAGTCTAATACGAGTGTTTTTTTTTCGACATTAATGTCATAAATACAGCGACACAAATATTATTTAGAGTCAGGCTGTAAAAACAAAATAAATCTTTATGCAAACGTAGAAGACCAATGATTATCCACTATATTTTATGCTCAAATGTAAGTTAAGCATGATATCAATTTTATTAGGCCTTTGTCCAAGACTAGGACACATCGTGCTATAACTAATAATTTATAGCATTTACTACTATAATACTAGGTATTCTTCATTTATTCAGATTTATGACATTAACATATTTATCATTTGTCAAGCCTAAACAATCCTTTCCCTACACAATATTTATCGCATTACACAATAAATAAAAATCAAATAACATGACAGTTTCATATCAAAATATTAATGAAAAAATTCAAATTTTTTCATCGTAGAAATTTGTGCCTTATCAGTTGGCCTACTGCCTAATACCTATAAATCTATGTCATTCCAGTGATATGTTTGCTGGTATCAAAAAACATTTAAACCGGTGTTAACATTCTTATCGCGATCAAACACAGTCGCACATTAATCCACGCGTAACGTGATATACGGCGTGTACTTACCGGGTATGTGAACTTTTTGTCGATTATTATGAAAAAAAAAAAATGGGAAGCGCATTGTTGGCAAACCCCCCACTAGGTGGACAGACGACATCAAACGAGTCGCAGGGAGCCGCTGGATTCAGGCGGCGCAAGACCGACTTATATCCAGCGGTGGACGTCCATTAGTTGATAAAGGAGAAAAAAATAAAATTTAATTTGACACAAAGCCGCTGGTCGAGGAAACTGTCGCGTGCGATCTGTTTTCTTGTGTGACACCCTAAGTATCAGCTGTTCTTTTTATTATTGTTATGTTTTCTAGGGTTGTGCTAAGATTGTTATTGGTGAAAACTTTTGGTGTGGTTTACTCAAAAATTATAAGGGCTTCGAGTCCAGTGCCAATGCTGAAGAGTAATGTATGAAGGATACAAAGGTACCGTACCCTTCAGTATTATCTCGTACTTTCTTTACACATTGTATAATATGGTATCTATACAATACCTAATTTTATTTAATCCTTTTGCCAAAAATTGTGACTGTTTGTTAGAATTTGAAGAACTATAAAGATTCATTGTGCGCAAAACTAAATTCATGCGTTATTAAAAATTAATTTAAAAAAAAAACTCCTGGTTGAAAAGGTAGGACTCCAATCTGTTAATTAGGAATTTAACATCGATTGATTCGCTGGAATTTAATGACACATTTCAGAGTAAGCAATCGAAAAAACTTTTAATTCATCTTCCAGTTGACCGCGCAACACGGTTGTGACAATCACATTGCTCCACTTGCAATAAATAAATAAATAATTATTGTCACGGGGCTAAATTAATATACCTACTTACCTACTTATAATAATACATAACAGTATCCTCCCGACCGAATAAGCTCACGGCATCTTCCATATATAGATTAGCCGGAGATATTATATTGCACAAATATGTGCTCAAATACAGATTCCTGTCTCTATTCCCTCACTCTCAAAGTCCGATGGGATCCAAATCCGAAGAGAGATCAAGCGCAGTACCGAAAGCTTACATGCTCTACGAGGCACGGGGGTGACACACCTAATAAATAGAAATGATTATATTTGCTGCAACTATACATTTTAGCTAATAGAGAGAATCTAAGGTGATTATGAAAGTAAAAGGTAGCAGTCCGAGTGTAAAACAGGTATCTATCTAAACTTTGTAGAGTTTGTAGATATATTTGTTATGTATGTAAATAACAAAAGCAGGTTCTTTAAATATTTTCTTACAATGTTTTCGTAGACGGCAAAAGCTGGTAAAATTTTTCGTTTACTCATTTACATAAAAAAGACGTGTGGCACTCGGGGACTGCCGCGGTAAAGCTATTGCATAGCATTTTTTATCAACGCCATCTAGCGGCTCACCGTAGAGGAGCCCCGTGTCAGGTTATTTTCGTTACGGAATTTCTGGATTCGGTCTCCACGCTGGCCCGCGATAGAAGCTATGCAATAGCTTAAAAATGTACACGACCGCCTAGTGGGTTTGCAAATTCCATGGTTACAAGTAAGTGTCAAATAGAAATAGGCGTAGAATACTGATCAGCCAGCAGTCACGAGCTCCGAGACCTTAGTGCATGCGTGATGAGGACGCCACGATAGTGTGGGAATATCGAGAATAACTACGTAATTGCTTTCACCTTACATTTGAACTGATAACTAAGTCATAATCATAAAGTTGTCATGGAAAATAGCTATGATGTGAAAAATAGAGAAGCCTGAAGTCTTTTTTGGCAGGAAAATGCGATTTTGTTATGAAAATAGAAAGCTGAAATAAAGTTTTTTATTTTATTCGATGACAAGATAGCCCTTGACTGCGATCTCACCTGATGGTAAGTGACGATGCAGTCTAAGATGGCAGCGGGCTAACTTGGAAGAGGTATAGCATCATTCAACCCATACCCCTAATCGGTTTCTACATGCCATCGTGCCGGAACGTTAAATCGCTTGGGGGCACGTCTTTGACGGTAGGGTGGTAACTAGCCATGGCCAAAGCCTCCCACCAGCCTTTTTGTCAGGAAAGTGAGACTTTGTTTTGAAAATAGAAAACGGAAATAAAGTTTTTCTTCCAGAAAAGTGTGATGATGCTACGTATTCGGTGGTCTATATTAATTATTTATGTATTAATTTTATTTATTATCATCGCACAAAATCTTTATTCATCGTGTCTATTTAGGTTCGTCTGCGTAGTTCCTACGTAAGCTATTCGTCTTTACAGTTCGACGTTATGAGGTAGGGTAGGTACCAACATACCTACTATTGCCTCCAATTAAGTTATATTGCCTAACGGTTAAGTTACGCCTACTTATTAAATATATTATCTTATAGTTACAAGTAACGATCTTTATTACGACAAAAAAATTTTTTCTTGATTTGTATGCGTAAACGATCAAGCTGACATAATTATGGTACCTAGTTGGTAGAGGCATGTAGAGGTCATGCGTACTGGTTAAGCTTAATTTTGATTAGATCCAACAATAAGAATTTACAACATTATAGGTATCTACTTAACTACTAAATATTCCTACTTATTAAATTCTTAAAAGTATATAAATGAATAATATTAAGTACCTATACAACCAAAAGTTTGAAATGCCTAGTATGCCTATACCTGATATAGTTAGGTATGAGTATATGTCATTAAAATGGAAAGTTTGCTGTTATCACGCATTTAATTAATTCCCGTCCGATAAATATAGCGGAAAAGTTAAATCAACATTGGAATATTACTCGATATATTTAATCGTATGTGTATTATTAGAACAGGTCAAACGTAGTATTTATAGTAAAAAAAAATCTATATAGGTAGGAACAAACGGTACAGGGATGCACTTAACGATCCAAAATATGACGATTCTTATTTTAAACGGATTTGACGGCTAAAAAACTAAGTAATAGTTTTTTCTCAAACATGCATGGAAATATTTTCATTATTTTCGAAAAAAGAACACGCGAAGTATCGAATTGTCGGACAAAGAAATTCAAATCCATTGCAAGAGCGTTTTTTGAATTTGGAACATTACAACGCTCCGCGAAACAGTTGTTTCGCGGAGCGTTTTTTTTTTTTTTAAATATTGCAGGAGCTTTGTAATGTAATGCCGTTTCATACAACAGTATGAAATGGCGTGCTGGGGTTACTAAATACTCCTTGATCGGATCTCTTTTGTCATTCTTGGCATACCATAGTCTCTTTGCTTAGTACAAATTGCGTTTACGTGGCTGTATAGCCATAAATACGTTTGCCTGTCGGCATAGATAATAAAAAAAAAATTGGCGGTAAAGCTAAAAATTCGTCTTGATTTGTTATTTACATACCTACTTAATAAATATAAATTTAATAATAATCAAAATGAGTTCCAACAGTTCAGAGAGTGAAATGGAGATTGATTGAACTCCACCAGATTTAAACCAAAATGGCGGATGGATTTGGATGTATAATATAAAAAGTGTTTTATTTCCCTGCATTCTTTGGAGAAAAGCAATATATATGCCTCGGCGGGAAATGGCAATATTGCCTGTCTCGTATTTAGTGAAGTCCTCGCCTACGGCTCGGCCTTCAAACTCATACTCGACCTGCAATTGCCTACTTCCCTTTGCTATAATGTACTATTACCGACCGACTGCAATCAGACCACAACATCTATTTTGCAGTATTTATCTCATTTGGACCCGATAAATTTCGGATATAAAAAAAATTAGCTTGTGGAAGTCTAAATTTTTTGATTAAAAGTATATGTTCAAAAAAGTTCTATTAAATTAACTCTCATTCCGATTCCGATCAATGATTTACGATATTAAATTATTCTTCATTTGAATTTGCAATTAAGCTACTATTCTGCGAAAAAACTTTCTCAGTCAGATACCTACGTAGGTATAATGTCCTCGCAAAGTTGGTTCTTAACTAGGAGATCAATTTTATGTAAATTAGAAGTAGGTAAGGATATAATATAATGTCACACTTGACACTAACATGAATCTGACCATTCAAATGGTCTAAGACGTGAATTGGTACCAAGAACGCATTTCCATTTAAGTATACAAAATTAATTATTATTAATTATTCAAAAACCACAACTAAGTGGATACGGTTCATAACGGTGACGACTGCGTAAAGTACCTAATGAAATATCGCAAAAAGTGAGATTGTGTTGAAGTGTAGATTTTCCTCAAATTAAACACGGTATTCCCCTCGCAAATAACTATGCTAGCATAAGCGTTTTAAGAATCTAAGTACCCAATAAGTGCCAATTTCAAACAATGGTTACAGCCTGCAGTTAATATCAAACTCGTAAATTGCAATGTTAGTTATTGATCGATTGTTTTCAACCCAATCGATAAAGGCCCACGACTGGGCATTGATTACTTGCTTAGATCCAGCGGCTCTCTGCTACTTGCTGGACATAATTGTTCCATCTATTAGGGAGGCTCATTGATTTACGAATTTACTAAAATCGATGGCTATCTAGGTATTACTGGGCCTTTATAGCAGATACATTTTCATTATTATGACATCTCAAAATAAAATTATTATTTCAATAACATGTTTAAGCTTTGGAAGTACAGGCCCTGGTCCCTAGTCCCTAATAGTCCCAACTATGTGAACCCAACGCTCATCGATCTCTCAAGCTATGTTCCTTGTTGATTGCGAATTTAGCTTCGTAATCTTAGATTAATAACTATATTTCAACTTTCTGTTTCTGGTTACTTTGCGACCCATGGAAACTGTCATAATAAGTCTCATGAGTTTGTGTATCTCATTATCTATGGAATTGATACTCATTGAGAAATTAACAGACCGACATTATGAACTGCATAGCTTACGGCTCTGTACCTACCAAGGTTAGTGAATAAACTGTTTACACTAAAACCGGTTTATGAATTATATGTAAACAATTCAATACCCTGAACTTTAATCGAGTTTCCGACATGAATGGACATCAGTCCACGTAGTGAGGAATCTGCCAGCACAACACTTCGCTGGGAATCCAAAGTTTTACTATACTTCGTTACCTACTATGACATATTAGGTAATTATAATTATAGTCAAACAACGTTAAAGTAGGTATAACGTTATAAGGAAAATTATACTTATTTTTCACAAGTAACAAACATGGCATTTTTTTAATCAGGTAGGTATTTGGCAGGATAAATTGTAGCATGTATGAAATGTATAATACATATTATAAAGATTTAATATGTAAGGTTTAAAAGTTCAATAGTAGCGACTTCGAATTATAGAAGCTGAAACTGTTCGATTTCAGAAGTCTGAAGTTAACATTTTAATAATGTTGCCTTTTATTGGTAAAAACTAAACCTTATTGGCCTAAGTTCGGATTCAATTAAATGATAATTTATTATGAACCTAGTTGTACTGTGCAAAGTACCTCTAACTAAATCCAAAATAAATTTAATTATGCTTCTTCCAGTTAAAGATTACCACGATAGATCAATTAAAAATAATAGCTGTATCTGTTATGTAAATAAATAATAATAAATAATATAAGATTTTTTATTTATTTTTATCAAAGTGGAAGTTTTTTACTGTTTATCAATTAAAACAATGATTATTTTTTATCGTACAGCGGAAGCACTTTGGTTTGGTAACTATAAATGGAGACATCTCTAACAACTCTAACAGCTACGAGTAGGTAACTACGTTTAAGGTTTATAGCGATTATAATATTTTAGGTTTCTTAGTTTTTTTTACTGCTATTATTACGGAAATATTTACGTTACTAATAACTATAATAATTATAGTTATTAGTAAGATTTATTTTTAAAAAAAGGGGCGGCTAAAGAAAATACTAAGTCATAAATTGTTTTACGCCAGCGAAGTCATCGGGAGTAGCAATTTTATTGAAATGAAATACATTTTATGTTAATGGCATTTTTAAAAGAGCAATGGTAAGTCAGTTCCTTTGGCCAACTGTTTCAAATTAACTTTTTTGTGTATGCACCTCAGAACAAAAATTCCAATCCAACGGCTCAAGTTTGACATTACTTATTTAAATAAGTTGTTAATTTGATAAATAATTTATGATATTTTGTATTAAATCTACCTAATCTAGTCTAAAAATAAAGTTGTTTCTTTTGTTTTTTTTTTGAGCTAGAACTTGTTATGTACCTACCTACTATAGAGTTCTCGATAGGTATTTATATTGATAATGTCAAAAAATTTACATTGGCCTTGTGGCTCCCACACAGGATCAAGAGATATAAAAACTATAATGCTTTAAAATAGTGTAATTATTTATTTATGACATTATTTCATCGTCTCAACATAATTATGTAGAGCTTAACTAAACCAGGTACTACAGTTACCTCTTAAGCTATATAAATATAAGTTAGATTAACTAGTGGTTCGCCCCGAACTGAGACCTCGCGATATCCCATAATTCCCAAAAGTTTTAATTATATATTGTAATAATTAACTTTTAACATTAGACACAATAAAAAAAATAATAGTTGACATAAAACTGTTTTACTGACACAGCGCCATCTATTAGCATTATAGTGAAGCTATTAGCTTCACAATAATGCTAATAGATGGCGCATTAAAATTAAATAATTTCGTTTCTTTATAACATTTATCTAATTTTAGTATTTGTTGTTCAAGTACAGGATATAACTGAATTTTCAACCAAGTTTCACGTTCTAATATTCAGTAATTCAGAAGTTATAGGGCTCTGACAGACATTTAGACGGACACACTTCTCTGTCTAGTAGGCAAGCGCCCTAGTTGACTCAGAGAACTCGCTTCGCTCGTTCAATGACTCAGAGAACTCGCTTCGCTCGTTCAATAATTTAAAATGAGAGAGAAACATCTCAATAAATGTTCAGAGCCTTACCTACTTTCGTAATTAGTTTAATTGAATCCGGCTTCTGAGGAATACGCCCGCCTTGGCCGCGTTACCCATTCCAACGTGACTTCTTCATATTATAGGTACCTACCTACATTATTTTCAGGCCACCATCAAAATTAGGAAAAATATATGGTAAGGTAGGTACTCAACCTTACCATAATTATTATACTTATACTTACTTACCTATTTTTCCTAACCATATAGGAAAAATAGTAAAAAAGTTTCGCATTGTAAAGTAGAAATTCTAGACGATTATTGTAAAATGAAGGTATGTTAAAATACTTGGGAAGCGTGAAAACTAAAGGTTTTTAAAATTTAGATATACTAGCTGATGCCCGCGACTTCGTTCGCGTGGAATGAGGTTTTTTTTAATTCCCGCGAGAATTCTCTTATTTCCCGGAATAAAAGTAATCTGTCTATGTGTTATTCCAGACAATATCTAAATCTATCTCTGTGCCTTTCAGCCAAATTGGTTCAGTCGTTGCAGCGTGACTGAGTAACAAACATTCATCCATTCATCCATACACGATCCAAACTTTCGCATTTAAAATATTAGTAGGATTACTAACATCACTATTATTACTGTGCGCTAACACTCTGGGGAAGTAAAACAGAAAACCGGAAAAGTAAAAAAAAAAAACTAAGAAAATGAGGAAAACAATAATGATATATTGATTGTTTCTTGGAAGCTGATTTGTTTCCTTGTGTCGTAGATATAATCTAGGTTTAACTACCCTTGAGTTAGCACGCGGTCGCGGTTATATCTATTGATATGTCGCCGTTACTCGTATATAAGAGATAAATAGAGCAATATCTACTGCTTTCAATTAGCTTGGTAGAGACACTTATTAGTCACGTCAAATTACTAACATGCGTACCTACCCGCAGGGTGTTTCCAAACAAGGTTTTTGGGGTTCTATTGTTAAACACGGAACCTTTAAATATCAATCAACATAGGTGGTACTGCGTGGAAGATACTATGTACTTACCTATTTAGTGATTATAGTGACAAAGGCATAGACTTACTGTTACTTACAGTTACTGTTACTGTTACTTTCTTACTACGGAACTCTACCTACCTTATACTGTAACTCGCATTTGATCAGCTGTCTTAATTAATTAAGAGACTTCAAAGGCAAGTCATTCATTCGTCCGTATCGCAGATCGATCACAATCGCATTGACCTTACCCAATTGCTATTATTGTATCAATTCTAAGCTGACCTCAGCTATTAAAACAAAGCAATGCTGAAAGTGAACGCATTGCGTAGGTGCCACCGCACTTTTCAGAGGAAATACCTGCCCCCTGACTCTGTAACTCAGTAACTATCAAGCCGCCCCCCCCCCTCCCCCCACCCCCAATTTTTCTTTAGTAAAAATGGGGGTATCTAGTTTAGGACGTTGTTGTATTCCCACCTACATACACCTAATGACAATTGAGTAAGTGAAAGCAGATACAAAATATAAACAAACTGAAAGAAAGTTTCTTCCGAGAGAAGAAAAGAAAGTCTACTCATTTTGATTTAGCACGTGTTTGGAGTAAACAATAATATTAGGTAGGTACCTTTCTATCTATGATCTATCCACCCATCAATCACATTTCATTTCAAAATAAGATACCTCAACAACACTCATTTTATTAATTTACACGTTCCGTGAAAGCGTTATCGGTTTTTGAAAAGGCAATAAAATACTATGTTAGTTAAAAGACGTGAACGGTTGGGTTCATTTCTTATATTCATTTACAAGAATTCGTCTGGCGCAAGTCTGGCGATTGTTACATCATACGACTAAGCACACGTGGATGTTCAATATCTACATTATGCGGTTATTTCATCGGCGTGCAAGTTTCAGAAGTCACGTGATAGTTAACGTACGAGTTATTCAATGGATGACGTAGCATGTAAACTTTTTCGTGATTGGGATTTGTAGGTGCTGATAGTAATGGATTCTTGGTATCGTCTAATGACTTTTGAGTTTCGTGCTTTTATTTATATCTACGTGAATCTTCGTTATCGATCGTTAGTAAGTGTTTATATACTCGCGATATCTTCTTTTTATTATTGTAATATAATTGATATATTTTGATTATTTCTTATCTAATGGAAGGTCTTAAAGCAAATGTCGATTTTATTTCGTCAGACGCTAGTAATTTAAAGAATGATTCAATAGATTTAATAGGTATTACATTAAAAATAAATTGATAGAAATTGACTGAGAGGTTGCAGATTTTTTGTAGCTCTAAAAGTTCATTACCGACGATATTCATTAAAAGGAATTTCCAGACTTGTGACGGCAAAAGATTAAAAATAAGGATGTAGATTAATTATTCGATAAGTAGGTACTTATACCTACCTGTTGTCGATGACTAAGTATATTTTTCCAAAACATTAAAACGGTTTTGCTCTGAGAATTAATAAAATTATAGTTAGGTAGGTAGCTATGTAAGTAGGTATTAGGAATGTAATTATTGAATGAATCATTTTATTATCCAAACAACTTAATATTATAAATGCGAAAGTTACGCTTTCACGCCTAAACCGCCTAAACAATTTTGATTAATTTTGTTATAGAGGTAGATTAGACCTCGGAAAAGGACTAAGACTTTTTTTGTTCCAAAAAATAAAACTTGAAGGGGATAAAAATAGGCGATGATAGTTTTTGTCTTTTTTACTCCATAACTTCGTTAAACCTGAAACGATTTTGATAATTCTTTCTTTATTGGAAAGTGTGTATCACCAGGTAACTTTTGTCTAATTTTGATGTACCTACTTAGTTGATCGATATTTTACCTACAAGTTCGGATATTCGGTAAAAATTTCGAAGTTAAATATAAAATAAACATAACTTTTGCAGGCGAAACTGTCTGTGACAAGGCGTTACGGCACAGAACTGCCATTGTTCCGTGTCGGGCAAGGGCGGCTGATGTAACTTTACCGCCGGTTGCGCCAGACTCAACGGTCAACGACCTTGTGTGCAGCCACGGATTATCGATAAGTGGAAAACTGCACATCACTAGTGACCTCGTCAATGTGTGTAAATATTGAGTGACGCTAACCAAGGTGAGTATTTAAAGTTTCTTACGTAGGACCCGTTTGGAATCTAAGTAATACATAATTGAAAACAGAATTGTCTTTTATCATATTATTATATTAACATACTAGAAGCCCGCGCCGACTTCGTCCGGGTTGAAAATTAAATATTTGTTCTTGTGAGCTTCTTATAGGAGACGATTGTCAATAAGATCACCACAGGAACCACACGAATATCCCGCACCGATACCCGCCACCGTGCCCCGCCGCGCCAGCCGGCACCATTTTATTATTTTGTCACGCGGAATTATTAATTTTCCGATAACTCCTAAGATATTTATTTAAATAGTATAGTGTAAAGGGCAAATATGTTCTAAATTAAATACTTACGATAATAAACATATTTATTTAGATATAGATTGACATCACATCGGTTAAAGAAGCTTCGAAAATAATTCATTATTTTTAATCAAAATTTGAAAGATAGAAATGGTTACTGTAAGTTATCCTTAGAATATAGAGATATGCTATCGCGGACTTTTTTTTAAAACTCTTTAAGAAGAACAATTCACCCATACATCATTTTCATCCAATAACAGTATATGACCCAGCGCACGCCTTGAAAACGTTTAAGAGTCAAAAAAATTTCCGACTTCTTTAACAAATTTGCACATAATATTTAGCCATAATACATTTATTAACATAATTATAGCCTATAACCATCTGGAATAACGTACCTTTGAAATGGTAAAAGAATTATTGTAATAGGTGCGGTGGTTCTAAAGTTTGCTCCGGACATACATACAAACTCACAAAATTCGCGCTCTCTCTTTATTATAATAGTATAGATTGGAAGTCCTTTTTACTATTGTGTATAAATCCATCCGTCAATTTTAAAGTAGGGTACGTGCCTGATTTTGTAATGACAAATAATTCAGGTAAAAGTCGCCTCTACGGCGTAGGCCTACCCCATAAAACTTTTTCAGAGATGTCCCATTTGAGGCAACACCTTATTTTTTTTTACTTTAGGAGGTACCTACTTTCATTTACATACTTATTCACTGAAAAGTTTTTTTTTTTTCAATGTTACAGGAAGGGCTATAATTATTATGCAGATATCTTGAAGAATAAACAAACACATTCTTGCATTGATATAAGTAGGAATAGTAGGATGTAGTCGATAAGTGACGCAGCATCATTCGACGACTCGTGGACATGGGATCAGCAGATCAGCAGGGTTAGTACAAGTTCACACATATCGATAACATTGATAGAATTCGAATATCGAAACACACTTTGAGACTTCGTTCGTCCATTCATCTTCGCTAAGAGCAGTGTTTCTACGTGCACTAACTTACTACAACTTGTATTAAAGTTAGGTACATATTAATAGATAATTTTATAATATGACTTGATGATGAGTGCGTAGATTAATAATAACTATCGAATAGTAGAGCTTATCCATCCCAGATCACCCTTTAGAAAAGCACAGTGTAATGTTACGACAGAGAAAATAATAAAATCGGTAAGGTTGTAAATAAAATTTTTCTTAGTTCTGGGATAAAAATTATATAACTATTAATTGGAAACTGGTTCTGGAGGCCTGAACTCGAAAACCAATAATGCCTAAGTAGGCATTATCTTTATCTCAACCGTCAGTATCTACTGTCATCTATTCTGGGCCTAAACGCACAATAGAATAGACCCGAAATCTTTGCAGAAATAATTTAAAGTCGCTTATTAACTCTCCATAAGTACGTAAGTACTTAGGTATATCTAGTCTAAGTGTACATAAGTGATCTGTGTATTACAATTGACCTATTGGTGTGCTAGTAACTGTTAGTTGGCTAGTAGTAACGTCTGCTGTAACAGGTTAATTTATTACGTCAGTAGTTCAACACTTTCAATTATTGGTAACATAGACTAAGGACGGCCCGTTAACAATCCGTGAATGTTAACTGGGCAGTTAATTTTTCCGGTTCTATTTTACTTATAGTACTTAGGTTGGTATCTGTGTTGAATTGTAAAGTCGAACGGAAGGGTTCTAATAACCTTCTATATTAACATGCATGGATTTCTTCATGTCTTGGTGTTATGCCGCTTCCCTTTTAAGCTATTGCATAGCTTCTATCGCAGGCCTTGAGCGTGGAGACCGAATCCAGAACTTCCGTAACGAAAATAACCTGACACGGGACTCCTCTCACCGCTAGATGGCGTAGATAAAAAATGCTATGCAATAGCTTTACCGCGGCGATCCCCGTGTGCCACACGTCTTTTTTTTTATTCGATGACAAGATAGTCCTTGACTGCCATCTCACCTGATGGTAATGACGATGTATTCTAAGATAGTAGCGGGCTAACTTGGAAGGGCTATGGTACATTCAACTCATACTCCCAATCTGTTTCTTAACGCCATCGTGCCCGAACGCTAAATCGCTTGGCGGCACGTCTTTGACGGTAGAGTGGTAATTAGCCACGGCCAAGCCCTTCCACCAGACCAGACCAGAGACAATTTAAAAAATTTGAATTCCCGAAATGCCCCCGCCGGGAATCGAACCCGAGACTTTCCAATCATAAGACCACAGCGCTCACCACTGCGCCAGGGAGGTCGTCAAATCCTGCAACTTGTGTTAATGTCTTTGCTCCATAGTATAACAACACTGCGCTATCCGATGCGTGATCGTCACTCCAGTACCTTGAGAAACCTAATGATCACCGGTTCATCGCACTACAGGTACCTATATGAACCACCCAGTCCAACTTCAGATTTGCGACGCGATCAACTATATCACTAACTCTGGTTCTCCTACGAATTTCCTCATTTCTGATTAATCTCTCAGGGATAGGTACTCTATACTTCGGTAATCTACACCATGGACTAAGTTGCGGTACTCGTACGTAATTAAAATCTAAATTACTTAAGTCTTAAGTTCAAAAAGGTCATCGATTCTACCGGGGATCCAAAAGTTGACAGCTTGGCTAAAGAATCAGTTTGGCCACCCAAAGTGGCAGTAGAGGCAGCTTTGTCGGTATCGACGAGGTTCTAGATTAATTGATAGTATAAATTAATAGATTTAAGTCTTGACCTCCGACATAAACTTGTACTATTTATATGAGATGAACTCTAGATGTGCTAGTTTCTCTCGTGATTGCCATGTTTACAGATTATTTGCGTAGAGCATGACGAATAAACCGAGTTCTAACGGGATTTTTATAAAAACTTCTAAATCTACGTGACGTCATGGGCATGAGCTAGTATATCTATAGTGTTAGCTTGCTATGCTTATATACAGCAATTCAAAATTCAAAATTCACAAAATTCAAAATTTATTTATTTCATATAGGCTAACTTGTAGCTCTTATGATAAGTCACAAATCTACCACCGGTTCGGAATGCAGATTCTGCTGAGAAGAGCCGGCAAGAAACTCAGCAGTTGCTCTTTTCAAAAAATAAAAATTTTTTTTTTTTACATAGCTATGCTATGTACTTATACAGTGCTTCCACAATAAAGCTTCAAAAATGCAAAAATGCATACGTAGGTACACCAATCCAACGCATGTCAAGACGGGCAGTCAAAGCAGACTCATTCCCGTTGGTGGCACCCGTTCACGAGCTTGACACATGATCCAGCCATTGCTTCGCTCAACCATATCGCAATGAGTAGGTATATAATTTGAACAGTACCTAAAGCCACAGGCTTAAATATTAAGGTACCTACCTGCTAGTATTTTTAGCCCGCTAACTTACCACGTGGAGTTAAGTTTTTAAATCTCGCGGGAACCCTCTGTTTTTTTTCGGGATAAAGGCAGCCTATGTCACTCCCCACGTCCTCAATTACTATACTATATTATACCCATGCAAAAATCTATCGTCGATCCGTTCCTTCGTTGCTGCGTGATGGAAGACATAGGTCTGTACAGCAATTCACTTTGCATTCATGTAGCTTGTAGGACTATAATTACGATTATTACCCGATATGTTAAATATATCGAATAAAAGCATACCTACTACTTACTTTAGATTAATTAATTTCTATTTGTAGAAGTTAATCTTCTTACATAATTATAAATCTACTGCGCAATTCAGCACGTCTGTGTTATTTCCTATTCGACTCGTGAATCGCACAAAAAATGGTTAATTATTATAGGTACCTTTTGTTACGGGTTTCATTTTGTTTTAGGTAATTTTGTTGCAATATTTAGGTATGTGTGAAAGCCACTTAGCTAAATGGGCGCGGTTTTTCCCATGTGCATATTCCACGGGCGCCAGACGGATTCTTTACTGGATTGCTGCCTGCATGGAGGCTTGTTATTAAGGCTCGGACTGCATGGAAACCGGTTCGGAATTTAATTATATACAAGCAATATTTTGCGTCGTGCGCTTCGGTAAAATGAGTCTCGATTCCATAGGTACACACACAATAGGTACTTTTTTTTTAAAAATAAAACGAATGTCAGTCATCATCATTGTTTTAATGAATCTGTTATTTACAAAAAAAATCGGTGGACATCATCAACAACAGCATGGATTTGTACCATTTGCAAATCGGCGCTAGTTTTGTTACGATTATTATATTTAACGCAATGATAATTGAATTAAACTGTTTACATACATATACTTCTGACGAAATAGATATCTAAGTACCTACCTATTGAAATTAGAAGGTAGATAGAAATCTGAACTCGTCACTGGCTTTGGCAATAAACAACAAAAGCTACCGGTGTTGATTCGGTTGCACATTGATTGTACACAAACTAAATTGAGAGTTTATAATCAAAGCTAAATTGATAGGTCAAGATACTCCAAACTTTATAAATATTTTTAAAGGGATAGTACGATCTGTCAGTTTAGCAGTTGTAGAACTGAATCAGCCAAACGTAAAGGGAAATGAACAAGCCTAGCGAACTATATGCAAAAGTTTCCTTCCATCCACGTTGGTAACTTTGAGTGCCAATTTCAGTGACGAGATTTGTTTACCCTAGAGGCAGATTAACTATAGACCCACGAACAATCTGTTCAGTTGCCGGTGTGCTATAGTCTGATTTTTAATTGCGTGGAATTCTGACGTATCTTAATGTTACCAGAGATTAAAAAAATCCCACAAAAAAGATAATAAAAAACTTATAAAAATAAAAATCAATTGCCACACATAGATATTTATGACAAACGCCTGACAGATAGTTTGGGGTAAAATCGAACTACAGGTGGTAATACCGTTTTTCATACAAATGACTTGCTCTATTTATAAAATGACAACTGTCAGAATTCCACCGAATTAAAAATCAGACTATAGTCGAGCGTTTATAATGCCACTTAAGAAATTAAGCGAGGAAATCTTTATTGTATTTTCATATCATTTTATCGCACTCGCACTGGAAAGAACAGAGTTCAGCAGCAAAGACCACGAAATGGACAATCTTGGACAGCAAAATGATATTTTAGAAAAACGGCCTTAGTTTTTTTTTCAACTGAACAGATAGGTCGGTGGTACACTGTTACTATTAAGGTGTTTGTAAATTGCCGCGCCATCTAGCGTGATCATCGACCAATCAAGCGCACCTTGAGTTTCAAAGTTCAAAGCGCACCGCGGATTTGACCGGAGAGGTTGTTACAAAATCATCATCAGGGCACACCAAAATACAATAGTTTGTCCGCAGTTTCGATCTTTTCTCCTCCTTGACAACTCGAATACTTACTTCTAAGGCGTATCCAATATACCGAGAGCCGGCAACATTGAAAACCCCGTGACCCGGGATGGAATTTTTTGGACTAACAAAATAAGCTTAGTATGCATTGACATAATATAATAATACTATTAGTATGCGTTAATTTAAAAAGCCAAAAAAAATATTAAATATTTTTTTTTAATATTTTTTAATGCAAAAATGTTTTACCGTCATCGTGTTTGTTGATTATTTGTCATTTACAGTGTATTCGATAGAAAGCTTAATACTCTTTCAGACAAACAACTTTTTTGGCCGACTAGGTCACGCATATATTCCATTCGCGTAAAAATTATGTTTTTCTGAAGAGTACAAAATTTCCTATCTATTTTTACGGAAAAGGTGTTTAGTGCAGAAAATAACCATTTGCTTATTTTCAATTAATTCATATAATTTCTAAAACATCGAAATTAACAATATATATGTAAACAGATTAAGTTCAAATGAAAAAAAAAAAAAAAACAATACTCTTGCCAATACTGAATAAAATACAACACATGATTCAGGGTATATTGAGCCAATTTCACTAGATCATAACTAGCACAAATTGTTTGAAAATTAATAATCTTTCAGATAAGTATACCGTAAGTACAATTAATTATTATTTATTTACATTAATAGATACAATTTTATAAAGTGGTATACTATCAAGACTTTTTTTTAATTTATACCTGTAGCTATTAGTTCACTCACGATCAAATATTATGTAGTTCTCATGACACATTAGTATCAACTCCATAAAAATTCATTTTTTAATATCTTAAAAACATAATAACACTTTTGGTTTATACATAAAGCTATAACAACAGTTAACTTTTCGAATAATATTATTAATACATATCGTACAATTACTTATAGAAGTTCATGTTAAAAAACTTATGTATTAAAATCATTATAATCCGTTATACAATAATATTTAATTAATTAATCAATTACATGATAGTATTACAGGCTCGTTATAAAAGAAATATATTTTTCGTTTTAAGCATTTGTATCACATAATTTGTTTTCCTATAATCTAGTGTGCCTAATTCTTCAATGTTTATAATACCTCACTAAAACTTAGTACGCTTACAAGCTAAATTATGCAATATATTGACACAAAAATATCTTTTGTTACAAATATATATATGATAGTATTAAATAAATCATTAGCACTAAAAATATATTAGTATTAAACCAATCACGCACACTGGATGAAAGATAACATATACCCACTTTCTTGTGACCTTTGTACCTGTGACTACCTCAAATGAATGTTACATTTCTTGATCCTGTTACTCATCATGTTGTTTAGAGGTATATTTAGTATTTGCCTAAACAAAACCACAACAATATTCCATAGCTATTTCAACTACACTTGTAACATTATCGTTAACTTTGAAGGAGCTATTTTTATAGGTAGATAGGTAATAATATTATTTAAAACTTACATTAGTACCTATATACTGTTATCTTTACATCCCATACCAAAAAAAAAAAAAAACAAAAATAGCTTAGTTTTATTGATTGTCTTTTAATACTCAACAAAATAATACATATATAAATAAATAATATGCATAAAATCGAAAATGATTTATGTTAATAAGGTAGGCCAACTTATGACTCTTATGATAGATAAGTCATCAACAAATTTTGCTCAAAAGAGCCGGCAAGCCAGTATAAATTCCAACCAACCAATAGGACTAAGCTACTATACAATAGACAATCTAGTTATAATTTTATAGCCAGATAATATCTAGCTAGGTAATAAAGTTCTTATTTGAACGTACCTAACAAAGAATCATACATATTATTTGGTATCGAATGGTTACAGAAAATTGACTGTGTTGCTTTCAGTCATATAATCTACCTGTTATACCTACCGTAACTGTAGCTATTTACATTATTGTTCATAGCAATGGCACACGATAAATTGTAGAATCGTAATTCTTAGTTAAATTGAGTAAAAACATTTAGGACGTGATTGCATATCTAAAATGAGTTGCCCTAACAATGCGACAAAAATGACGCGTCAGTCGTTGGATGCTTTTATGCTCCACACCTGCGTAGTTTACGTCGCCGAAAGTTCGGCTCAATACGCTAGCTTTGTGTTTTAATAAGTAACCTATAGTAATCGACGTATAGTAGTAGCGCCGAATGTTTCGTCGAGCGACTTTTCCCGCGAGAACGCGTTCAATGCATTTTGCATAGCATGCGACACACCACGCGACGCGTTATGCGACAAAGGTCGCGTAGCGCGCTGAACAAGACGCCACGTAATGCAGCCTGGTGGGTGTACCCACCGAATACTACAACCGATAATTCCGCTACGGAAGTATCGACGCCGTACTTTCGGCCGGTATGTCGGTTGTACTTATCCGACACTACATGTTGACTCGAACATGCGCCTCAACACGGTTCATACAGCGGATAGATGGACAAAATAACCGCAAAGTTGGCGCGAACGTTGTACTGTGCCAGTTATTCAAATAATTAAGCGTTAATTGGCGCCAATACCTGCGATACATTTACATGTTGAACTTCATTAGAGTCAACCTTACACGAGTGGCTCCAGTCAACGACAGGAAGTCCGTTGCCATCGCGTTTGTCGACGAACGCCAATTCGTATGCCAGTTAACAGAGTCCTTAGATAAACGCGTTCGATTGTGGATTGTATTGTAAGTTACCACAGGTAAGATTTTAGTAAAGCTCAAACGTATCTACTTAAAGTCTGATTCGACTCAAATGCGACTCTATAATTATGTCGCTATCTTAGCGTTGATTACATAGGGCGTGCGTACTCATATAACACTATAATTATAGTTTATGGCGCTTTCAATAAATTCTAATTTATAATTCACTATAACGTATTTGTAAGGAGAACAAGATTCAGTTCATTAGTATCTCTCTCGTTAGTAAAATAGCGAAGCTCGAAAAGTTAATTAGTATTTCGATAAAGTATTAATTTTGAAAATGCGCGGTGCATGGTTATATGAAAATAATAAAAAATCCATTGTAAATAAGACTAGAGAAATATGCGATTTCGAATTTCAAACGAGTACTTTGTAGTTTTTTGGTTTTATTGTTTTTTTTTAAGAAAACTATTGATGTTTTTCTAACTTCTACCAATTTTAAGGAAGTTGAATCTGTACACTACTTTTCATTAGTATTATCTATGTTTTGAGTAGTTAATAGTTAATTTCTTTAGTGGTTACTTGCCGTTTATTTCTCACATCGTTTTTGGTTTAAAATAATTTTATTTAAACTACCTAAGTATTCGTGTTTATTTACAACTGTGCAAATTACTACCTACTGTATTTACAATTTAATTTTTGATTTCTTTTCAAAACACTTATTAATTTTTTTAGAAAAGTTTACACATATTGAGAAAATTTACTATAATTAAAGAGAAAAATGCTTAGTTATCACCTTCAGAATTGTGATCACTAAGTACAGCCTATAATTACTAAATTATTGCTGCTTCAGTACAGACCGCGGAGTAAAAAAATATTCAATTATATATATAATTTTTGTAGATATGCAGACTTACTATTTTATGAAAAAACTCATCTCATGTAAAAATTATTTTAGCATTATGTACAGAATCTATCTAGGAAGGAGAAAATTTAAACTTAAATTTCCTGACACACTTAAAAAGCTTCAATTCTTACATAACGTTTAAAATTAAGTGTGTTATGTTTTATAACCAGGCAGAGTGTTTCCATGCACCTGAATAACAAGGTCATCTTTTAAGTTGGTAAATTGTTTCATCATACATGAAAATGAATTCAATATGGCACATATCGGATATAATACATTTGGACGCCGGACTTAAATAGACTTTTTACTTATGTCACGAGTGTTGTATACTATTCTCTAGTACGTGCATGATCGAAACCCATGTTATACTTAATTATAAGTGTAACTTAAGTACGCATTTAGATCAAACACTTGCTACATATTAAAATAAGTTGTCGAGCTTTTGGTTTGTTGGTACTTGGGCCTACTTACACTGGTTACCGAGTTATTTTATAATTTTGTCCCTTTTTGACAGCTTTATGACAGGGTTTATACTAAAAATGACATAATACAATCTGTATATGCCATTTGATTTTAAATTTATAGCCGGGTAGTCAAAAAAGCTTCGTATTTGGAATTCGAATGGCTACTAATATAATAAAACCGAATACTAAGAGTATATTTATGAATCAAACACGCTTTTAAAAAAAAAATGTCTATATAAAACTTAGATTTTAACTTACACAGTTGGGTTATTTAAGAGAGTTTGTTTGTTATATTATGTACTGTATAGGTTTATATTATAACTCTTTATTGAGATCGTTATCTACATTTTTATTATTTCACAAATTCTACAAAATTCTTGTTTCTCATTATAAAAATCAACATCAGATGTATAACTATGCTATTTTGCACCGTAATTAACTACAAATTATACAGTTGGTATATCTCCGTTCTTACTTACATTATAAACAATTATTATTATTCAATAATAATAATTAAACTATTATAAAATAACTTCACAGCTCTCAATTAAGGGCTTGTAGACTTTGAAAATTTACAGGCTAATTTTTGCTCATATTTGTATGTGATGAGTTTAATTTATGAAGGAAAGTATGAAGGTTTTGTTTGGAAAAGGACGGTAATTTAAGCTTTAGTTTTTATATTTAATTATTATTGCCCTAGAATGAAAGTGTCTCTGGTAAGTTTCTCCCGCAATTTCTTGCAGAATACTTTACAGAGAGTAAAAATTGACTTGTACGTTTACACAATGCAAGTGTCTTGCTACAGCTAACTCTGCTTTAATTGCTAGTGGACACTTTGCTTTACAAAAACAAGTACATATTAGTGATGCAGGTAATTTTCTCCCTCAATACATTAGGTGAAAAAATGTTGTGAATAACCAAAATTTCCAAAGTCTACAGCCAATCAAATTTGGATCTTATTGCGATAAACTTATAACATACATTGAATTATCGAGACTGGGGTGTCTCGTGGACCAAACAATCTTATTTAATTCTATCTACATCATTTATGTACATACGCGTTTTGAGACCTCCGTATCCGAAGCAGAAGTTGAAAGAAGATAAGAAGAAAGATAGTAAGGCGGGTCAATAAATCCGTGCTTGAACTTCGATCGAATAAACAATACATTTGGTAAGGAATTGTACTACTAAGACAGGGCTACTAATACTATGCTATTTAAAAAATAAAGCTGCAGTTCATTTTCTTTAAAAACTCTATAGCTTCTTTTTACAGCACGTTCACACCCAAACTAAATTTACTACTACTTCTTTTGTTCGATCCTCCAACACTTGAATTAAAATGACCTGCCGGAAAATTAGGCCGTTGAAGTAACAGCTATTTTATTTAATACTTTGGTTAGTATTCTAACTACATTATTGGTGAAGTTTTGGGATAACGTCATTACAAAAAACATGCTTTTTAGTAGCTAACTACTTTGTGGTCATAACATCTATTCTTTGTATTCTTGTTTTTTTGTTTCACGAGATGCCTACGATGGTTTCGTAAAAGCATGTATGTTATTACCTACATAGATTATGATATATAACTACATATAATATATATGTAATAACATAACCTATGCGCGTGTTCTAAGGATTGCTTGCGCCTATAATAATAATAATATAAATAAATATATATAAATGTCAATGAATATTGCAACTGAAATTGAAAAGTAAATTAATATGTAATTAATTTTATTTGAAGGTGTCATTTTGATAATAACTTCACAAGGATAGGTCTCGAGGCGTGCGTTTAAATGCATTCTCTGTTACTATGTATTAAATTGATGTTTCTCATGGTGTTAGTGTTTTTTCTAAACACTACTTTATCTTTGATAAAAAAGAAAAGAGAAGGGTCTGTAATTGTTTTCGCGAGTGATTGAACGCAAGCCAGTCTAGGACCGGGTTTTGTGAAATCACAAGCCCGAATAGTGTCAGTATCTTCTTTTCGTTTTTATCAAAGACGTATATTCGAATAAGATAAAAGAAAGTTTAAAGGAAGGAAGATTAGGTCTAACTACAGTGGTGCGTTTCCAACTTGCGTTAGAAGCAAGCGCTATAACTACCCAGACGTATGTACGTAAAACTCAAATAAAAATAATAATTAATTATAAAAAGACGTGTTATTTTTGTTAGAGTTTATTAGAGTTTTACAACAACGTATGCCTCATATTTACTGGCAATAGCATATGTTGGCTGGCACATGTCAGCGCATGGGACGCATGCGCTATTGCATTGCTTCGGCTTACGGACGCATACTTTTACACAAGTTGAAAACGTACCAGCCATTAACCTCTATTATATTATATATGATTATGGATCAATTTGAAGCGCCACATTTCACATACGAGTGTCCCTGGAACTAATAAAATAGGGATGCAATAAGTACCAAAAAGTATCAACTATCAGTCAACTGCCAACTACTCACTAATTTTAGTTCCTTGGACATTCGTACTGTTTACAGCGCCAAAATGGCGTCAATCAAGTAGCTCAAAAAAAAAATGACAGCAGTGTCCAGTGTTAATTATAGATTAATTATATTATAGAGGTCAGTGGCACCAGTGAAGTAAGGCTGAAATCTATAAACCGCACTCTCACTTAGACACAAGACAGAGATAAGTCAGAGCACGACTCTTATCTCGAGTCCGAGCTAAGTCAGAGCACGCTGTATAGATCTCAGGATTGGACTAAGGGGGTGAGGTCTCAACCGCTACACAATTAGTGTTCTATCTAGGGGACTCACAGCACGCTCTCGCGCTGCGACAGCTCGGGCGGGCTGGCGGTCGCGGGGCTGGCGGTCGCGGGGCTGGCGGGCGACGGCGGGTCGGAGGGCGAGGCGGCCGTGCGGGTGATGGCGGGCGCGCGCGACGCCAGGTGCGCGCCCATGGTGATGGGCGTGTCGTCGGGGTCCTCCTCCTCCCCCTCCTCCAGGTCCTCGTCGATGGGCGTCAGCACGTCCATCGGCTGCTGGATTTCCTCCGGCTTTCTGCAACACGATTTACATTATATAATCTGCTATAATTGTTATAAAATATTACGAGTACTTACCACGTTCATTATTTTAATCAATTGCGTGGATCCCGTACCGAGTCCCGTCGTGACCACGATCCATGCAATTGGATCGAAATATCGACAATCCCAACTTTAACGTGGTACATACTCCTAATATTTTATAACAATTATGTCATTAAACCATGAATGAAGTCTAAATTCTTTAGTTTATAGTCTGCTAGCTTTTGCTCGCGGTTTTGCTCACGTTAAATTATAGACTTTTCAAATCCATATTTTACCCCCCTAGGAATTAAATTGTAAAACAATGAAAATGATGTTCTAAAATTACTATACTCTTAGTGTACGAACAATACTAGGGGTAACTCTTTTTGGCATGTTGTCCACGTACATTCAACACTTCCTTAATACTTCAATATTAGAAATTCCGCGAACGGATAAATGCACGCGGAAATCTGCTCCAATGTGACATTAAAAATGTGGACCTCTACATTTTTAATAATATTTTCCTAGACAAAACTCAAAATTTCCACTAGATGTATGCCAATAATTCCAAGTTGGCAGACTTCCCACTAATCGGACCGACGACATCAAGAGTCACAGGGAACCGCTGGATTCAGGCGGAGCAAGATCGAGACCTGTGGAAGTCCACCCAAGAGACCTTTGTCCAGCTATGGACGGCTTGATAAAGAATTCATTGGTTTAAGTCTCAATAGCCCAACGGGTAAAGGTGCGGACTAAAATCTGAAAGGTCGCAGGTTCGAATCCCACCTGTTGCACTATTGTCGTACCCACTCCTAGCACAAGCTTTCCGCTTATTTGAAGGGGATAGGAGGATATTAGTCAACTTCAACTTGGCTAACGATCTTTAAAAAAAAAAAAAATTATCTCGAGACTTCCCATATCCCTCAGTTGTCTGGAGGAGATCGCTTAAAGCGTTAAGACCGCCTTTGAATTGAAGATTCAATAAATTGTAAACAAATCATCTCTTGTGTGTAGCAATAAAGAATATTCTATTCTATTCTATCGCCTTTGTCGGTACAAAAGAAATCTCACCTCCCTCCCCCCCTCCTGGTTGACGACCTCCCTGGCGCAGTGGTGAGCGCTGTGATCTTATAACTGGGAGGTCTCGGGTTCGATTCCCGGCGGGGGCAATTATGAAAGTTATAATTTCTAAATTGTCTCTGGTCTGGTCTGGTGGGAGGCTTTGGCCGTGGCTATTTACCACCCTACCGTCAGAGACGTGCCGCCAAGCGATTTAGCGTTCCGGCACGATAGCGTGTAGAAACCGATTAGGGGTATGGGTTGAATTTACACTGCTATACCTCTTCCAAGTTAGCCCGCTACCATCTTAGACTGCATCGTCACTTACCATCAGGTGAGATCGCAGTCAAAGGCTATCTTGTCATCGAATAAAATAAAAAAAATCACCTGCGGAACATAGGAGCCGCAAAGGACGTCAGCGTCGAAGCCAGGAAGAAAGCAGCGGCCATGTAAAAGGACGCGTCGTAGTTCTTCGTGGCGTCGTACACCGCGCCGGCCAGCGGGGACCCCACTATAGCGGCCGCGCCGCGGAACAGTATGAGGAGGCCGAACGCGTTGGTCAGCTTGTCCAGCCCCAGAAGATCCACGAGGATGATTGATGTCAGTGAAATATACCCGGCTGGAAATCATTGTTAGGTGATTATGAAGTTTTACTCTATAATTGACTAGACAATAAAGTCGATATCTCCTGAGGATGCTCCGGTGTGTAGTATAAAAGTCTTGTATGGTGGCATTGCTTGCTTGGGAACTTGGCTTATTTGCTTGGTCGGGAAGGTAAGGGTGCTTAGCTTTTAACTGCATGTTTGACCATACAGATTTCTTCTGTTGGCGGATTATAGCAAAATAACTCTAACCTTTTCTTGCTCTATAATTGTATCCAAAATGAGCACAGGAGTTTGCCCTCCCTGTTTTATAAACAGCTTTAGGCCCGATTAAGGTGGTTTGATCCGGTCAGCGGTCACATCAGCGCCAATAGATGGCGTAGATTTTGTAATTAGACTTATTTTATTTTTTTATGAATGAAAATGTGAATATTTTTTTATAATACTATGGTTCCCGGTTGTAGCGGTATATTTGTAATATATCCAACTACGTTTCAGATGTATTTTAATTTTCAAAATACTTTCATTTGTCCTGATATAAATAAAGTATATTGAGCAGCAGTGCTGCTACCACCGCGTGATTATCAGTACAAATGAAAGTATTTTGAAAATTAAAATACATCTGAAACGTAGTTGGATATATTACAAATATACCGCTACAACCGGGAACCATATTATTATTATAAAAAAATATTCACATTTTCATTCATAAAAAAAATAAAATAAGTCTAATTACAAAATCTACGCCATCTATTGGCGCTGATGCGACCGCTGACCGGATCAAACCACCTTAAGGGTATAGGTTGAATTGTTAGGTGATTATGAAGTTCCCTTTCAAAACCCTTCCAAGTTAGTCCGCTACAACTTAGACTACATCGTCATTCGTCACTTACCATCAGGTGAGATCGCAATAAAGGACTATTTTGTCATCGAATAAAAAATAAAATAAAAAAGAGAGTCCTTGGATTTAACAATAAAATTTTTGTATGTACCTAGAATACTCTTAATAGTAAACATTTATAAGATATTTTTACATCGAAACTGCTAAACAAAGATCGAGAATTATTGTTTAAAACTATTAACATAAACTGTTTCTGAGAATGATGTCTTTGTAAAATAAAATGTTCTACTTACAGATGGCAATTCCAAAAGCAATAGCAACACAAACATACGCGGCGTAGGTGTAACAGAAGGGAGTAACAGCCACAGAGATCTAAAACAAATAAACATCCTATTATTTTTATATGACTGCCTGAAAAAAGGAGTATATTGTTCTCAGGGTTCATGTATGTATGTGAGTTTTTATATTCCACCGTAACTTCTATACGCCTGAACCGACTTTGATGAATGGGGTATCGTTAGAATCCTTAGTTTATTCCGGGTGACATACACGAGTAAAATTTAAAAAAAATTGTTGGGATGACCATGGTCCCACATTAAAGACTAAAGTTGAACCGACTTTGATGAATGGGGTATCGTTAGAATCCTTAGTTTATTCCGGGTGACATAGACGAGTAAAATTTAAAAAAAATTGTTGGGATGACCATGGTCCCACATTAAAGACTAAAGTTGAACCGACTTTGATGAATGGGGTATCGTTAGAATCCTTAGTTTATTCCGGGTGACATAGACGAGTAAAATTTAAAAAAAATTGTTGGGATGACCATGGTCCCACATTAAAGACTAAAGTTGAACCGACTTTGATGAATGGGGTATCGTTAGAATCCTTAGTTTATTCCGGGTGACATAGACGAGTAAAATTTAAAAAAAATTGTTGGGATGACCATGGTCCCACATTAAAGACTAAAGTTGAACCGACTTTGATGAATGGGGTATCGTTAGAATCCTTAGTTTATTCCGGGTGACATAGACGAGTAAAATTTAAAAAAAATTGTTGGGATGACCATGGTCCCACATTAAAGACTAAAGTTGAACCGACTTTGATGAATGGGGTATCATTAGAATCCTTAGTTTATTCCGGGTGACATAGACGAGTAAAATTTAAAAAAAATTGTTGGGATGACCATTGTCCCACATTAAAGACTAAAGTTGAAAAAAGTATATCATCATCATTTAGAAAATAATGAGTAGATTCCACATCCTCACTTGATGATAATACCTGGGAAGACCAAGTGAGACCCTTTCAAACATAAAAGAATTTTCCAAATCGGTCCAAGCGTCTTCGAGTAATCGAGGAACATACATAAAAAAAAAAGGTTCCGACGAATTGAGAACCTCCTCCTTTTTTGGGAGTCGGTTAAAAAGAACGGTCAGCAAACACAGTGTTAATCATAGATTAAAATATACAATGTGTATTGAAACTTCGAAGTAATACTGAAGGAGGTCAATGTGCTCATTAAACTAAACAACTTTCCCCAAGGAACATGGGTCGAAAGGTGGAAAAAAAATTTGGACCTCCCATACAAAATTGACGATCAGCTGATTGATTTACTATGGGAGGTAAAAATTTTTTTTGATTATGCGCTATGTAGTACGTATGATTCCGAAATTGCAGTTAAATCTCGTCAAACGTTATTAGGAATTTGTGATAAAGGTTGATAAATAAACTTCAGTTTAAAAAAAAAAAAAAAAGAAGAAGACGTACCGTGGCAATAACAAGGCAGATGTTATTGAGTAGCAGCGAGTCCATCCAGGGGAAGTCCGCCACCCAGCCGCACGCGATACGCCCTATCGTGTTCGTGATGCCGATGATGGACAGCAGGAACGACGCTTGGGCCTGCTCCACGCCCTGGAAACAAATATGAATATGAAATATGAAATATTTTATTTGCAAGAATATGGGTATACATAAGATCTTAAAACTTGAAGGTGCCGCATATTCAGTCAGGTAATAATAATACAAAATACGAGTTGCTTAAAGATTAAAGATTATCTTGTATAATGTCATTACACACTGTTTAAGCATATCTTAGACCTATCGCATTCAAAAAATTCATTCAGCGAATAGAAAACATTTTGCGCTAGCCACTTTTTTAGCGTAATTTTAAATTTTTTGTAGGGTAACGCTGAGATCTGAGATGGAATCGCATTAAATACTTTTATGCACATGGCATAACAATTTTTCGAGTACATGGCAGTCCTCGCTAGTTTCTTTGGTATTAATCTTTCTTTTTTTCTAGTGGCTCGTGGGAATTGTACAGTAGTCTTATTGAAAAGATGCATGTTTGATTTTACAAAGCCAATATATCCCAATGATCGTAATAATTTACCTACTTCTTACGGTTCCGTACCCAAAGGGTGCCAACGGGACCCTATTACTAAGCCTCCGTTGTCCTTCCGTCAGTCGCGGGCTGTACTTTATGAACAGTAAGTAGATACTTGAAATTTTCACAGAATGTGTATATCTATTGCAATAATAATAATAAAATATAAAGATAAATAATAAAATACGATGGTAAGGAACCCTTCACGCGCGAGTACAACTCGCATTTTGCCGGTCATTTTTTTTTTTTTTAATAAATAGAACTAGTAAAAAATAAAATTTTCATCAAATACTTCCTAAGATAGGAAACTTTTACCCAATTTTAAGGAGATTCATACGCATTAGTTGTATAACTCACATTCATTTGAGCAGCGTCGACGATGTACACGAAAGGCACGTAGAGGCCGGCCATGCCGAACACGTTGGACACGCCGATCAGCATGAACGCCGGGTCCCGCAGCAAGCTCACGTCCAGCATGGACGATAGCGCCGACTTGAACGATTCGGGCAGGGACAGGCACGGACATAGGTCGTACTCTGAGAATTATATAAAGGTTCCTATAAATCAGACATATTCTATATGGGAGGTTAATTAGACATTTTTTAAGTTATACTTCTTACTAATATTATAAATGCGAAAGTTTGTGAGGATGGATGGTTGGAGGTTTATAACTCCTTCGCGCCACAACGAATGAACCGATTTTAGACTTGATTCGTGGTTTAATGACAGTCCCGTCGTGACCATGGTCCATACAATTGGATCAAAATATCGACATTCCCAACTAAAATAATTACCGTGGTACGTACTCGTACCAACGATTATAACGATTATAACGGTTATAACGATTTGATTGAAATTATAAATGGAGACAGATCATACCCAATATTAACAAATAACATTTATCACGAAATATTAATAGTTCCCGTGGGAATTAGCAAACCTTCATCATGTAGTACAATTTATAAAAAAGGTTTTTTTAATAGAATTAGTATGCGCTTTGGCATTGCTGTAAGCTTACTAAGGATTATAAATAAACAAGCGGTGTTAACTTAGTAATTAAGACTACGACATCCTTATCGGGGGATCTATTGGTCCGATGATTTTAGCAACGTTTTTGCGTTTTTTTTGGAAGTTCGATGTCGCGTTCAAACACAAAAAAGTTGACATTGGTCTCGTTTTAATTCTTTCTTTAGTGAAAGTGCGGTCTATAGAGATCAGTTTTAAGCACAGATCTAGTGAGCTTTAAACAAACATAATAATATATACTTACATAATATATATAGACTTCTGGCTCTGGTACGCCAGGTTGATGACAGAGCCTTACTAAATTAGATACAAAAGGTGTAAGCGACTCACGTTCCTGTCTTTCCAGGTCTCCAGTTAGCCTGCTCTGCGGCAGACTCAGCACAGAGTTCCTGTAGCCCTGCAGCGACTTCTGGCTCTGGTACTGCGGCAGGTTGATGACGGAGCCGGAGTAGAAGATGTCTTTGCGGGACATCGGCCGGACCATTCTTGAGCTCTCGCGCGGCGCCGCTACCGACAGCTTCGAGTTGTATACTCCGTCGTCGCCCTGAGGATAGACACCGGCTTTACTGAGTGTAGTAAAATCTTAGAATAATATTAGAAGTTATTAGAGCCGATTTCACCAACGTTAAATAAGTCTTATGCAAGAGTTATATTTTGCCAGATTTTCAACACAAAAACTGTCTGAACGCCCAGTATATTCCTCGGTTAAACACCAATCGATGTTGGTGAAATCGAGCACTTAATATAACTTAATACGAGTACGATATAAGAGTATTCGGACTTTTAAAATTCTAACTTCACGCGGCTGAAGACAGCGAGCACAGAAAGGTTTCATTTGCTAAATATCTTCATACTATTTCATCCGTATCAAGAATAAAATAATTACGACTTGGAGTTTTTTTTTTATAAAATTCAAGGTCTGATATCACTTGGAATATACTATTAACTTTGAATTTGTTTGCTATAAGGAAAAATAAAATCTAATTTTAAAGTGAAGGTACCTAGTAATACTTACATCATTACGATATTGGCTTCCTATGGAAGTTTTGGACGTTGCTTTAATTGCAGCTAAGGACGGTTTAAATCTGAAAATTGAGAATTTTTCTTACAAAACCAACGCATTACGATTTCTAATATTGAAAAATGTATCAAATTATTTACATAATTATTTATCTTACTAGTCTAAAATCATATAATCGATGCCTTAATATGCACTGATACCATATCGTTTGCATAATATAGGCTCTATTATACAGAAGCGTTATAAAAACTGATATTACAATAACACATTGCGACATCTGCATTTAGTTTAGTTTCTATTAGAACACATGCAATACTTATTACCGCCGCATAGTGTACCTTGTTTGTGGTAGTGGAGAATTCGTTCTATTATAAAATGGTGTATTTAAAAAGATATTAACGCAACGAATTATAACTGCTATAACGCACTTGTGTAATGGAGCTTTAAGAGCCAGTTTACTTTTTGCATCCCTCTCTCTCGCACATTTTAATATTTTAAATTATTGTAAAAGTATCATTATATTTTTGACCAAAGTGGTTCATTGCTATATTTGACAATAAAGTTACGGATTTTTCGACTGTTCCGTACAACAAAGTCTCATCTGCTAAATTCATAACTTAAAAATTGAGCCTTAAAAGTCACATCTGCACGGCTCAAATCTCAAGTTATGAATTAAGCAGATGAGACTTTGTTCTACGGAACAGTCGATTTTATACATAAAGCCTAGCATATACAAATACATATTTTTAATATCCTCAAGCGTAGCATATAATTATATATTTTTTTAAATATATAATTATATTATAGTATATTTATATAATTTTTTAAATATATTTTTAAAAAAAATGGCGAAAGCAACTAGTAAGTTTTGTCGCCCTTTTTCTTTATCAAAACCTAGGTATATGTTAAAAAATATGTCTAAAATATCCGTGTTTTTATTGTCAAGTATAGTAATGAACCACTTAGGTCAAAAGTATACTGAGATTTTTACGATAATTGAAAATATTAGAATGTGCGAGAGAGAGGGAATGATATATATTCTAAAGACAGTACAGTACAGTACAGTACAGTACAGTAGGACAGCACACCCAAACCCCGCACCAAGCCAAGACATTTATTTTTACACCATCCCAAATGCCATCACTTAACTGCAAGTAGAAGTGCGGTAACCTCAGAAGTTTACCAAAATAACATATTTGTGTAGATTTGTGCAAAATCACGCTCAAATGCTTAAGTTTGCACAATCGTCATTTCATGCTCTATAGAAACTACATTAGTTGAAAAGTAAACTCACGGAAGATTTTACGATAAAATTCACAATTAAGAAGTTAAAAATTTAGAAACGTTTAGAATTCTTTTTTTGAATATCGGGATTTTTTAGATTAAACAGTATCGCATGCAGCAATTCATGCAAAGTGCGCAACTTTGCATGTATTAAAGCGTGATTTTGCACAAATCTGCAAGTTTCCAGAACATGCATTTTCCGTTTTAACTTTTACCTGTATATGTACAAATCCCATCGAAAGCTTTTATGGACTTCCTCACATGCATAACTTTATTCGATTTTCCTTTATTTTATCTGATGCTGTACCTTTCGAACAAAAAAAAGATACCAACCGAATTGAGAACCTTCTTCTTCTTGGAAATCGGTTAAAAATAACGTATGTTTGGCAGCCTGTACATAATAAGTCATAATAAGAAATCTCTGTTGTAGCCATATTATATTAAAAAATTTGTTTGTTCGGTATACAATTTTTGTGGTTTCAAGAAAAATTCTGATCGTCGTAATAAAAGTGTGTGAAGGAACATAAGCGGAAGGATCTGGGTACCGACCGCATTATTATCCCAAGAAAATTCCTACCATTATATGAATAATGGAAAGGGATCACGACCTTCAGCAATGAGGAAAACGATGTAGACAGAGAGAATAGGAACTTGTTTCATTACTGACAGCAGAGGCGTAACTATAGGGTGGCATGACGGCAAAATGCCACGGGCCCCCAGCCGGCAGGGGCCCCTGGTCAGAGAGGGCCGGAAGCTCAAGATGATCATAACATTTATAGCCATTCCTGTGTCTACGGCTAGTGCCGAGCGATCATTTTCAAAATAAAAATTGATATAAACTAAACTCTTTGGGACAAGAAAGGTTACGCACAGTGGTAAAATTATCAAATGGCTGATTTGACTGGAGCCTAGGGCAGCAGATTTTAGGGGCGGCGAATTTGGGGCCAAAATTTTTATTTATGTCTTACAGAAATTAAAAAGATACATATTTGTAATACCTTAATGTCATTAGGTCCACAAACACATTTTAAAATAAGTCCAATAACAATAACTAAATAGTTGGTAGGGCCGACTTTACCTACGATACCGAGTGTGCGGCGCATACAAGCGTAGGGTCTCAAGCGCCAAAAGTACGACTATGGCGTAGTGCAGAATAAAAAATTTCGCGCTCACTTCGTTCGTGAAAATGTCACTTTTACGTTGCTATTGTAGGTGCCAAGTATAGAATACTACTTGCCGTAATGCAACCATAAAAAACTTTGCGCCCGCTCCGCTTGCGAAAATGTCGCTTTTACGTTGCTATTGTAGGTACCAAGAATGAACTACTAAGTGCCGTAATGTATTCATAAAAAATTTCGCGCTCGCTTCGCTCGCGAAAATGTTACTTTTATGTTGCTATTGTAGGTGCCAAGAATAGACTACTAAGTGCCGTAATGCAATCACAAAAAATTTCGCGCTCGCTTCGCTCGCGAAAATGTCGCTTTTACGTTGCTATTATAGGTGCTAAGAACGGACTACTAAGTGCCGTAATATTACATTACGGCACTTAGTATAAATACAATACGCTCCGACTTAAAGGTTATTAGAAAATCAAGTAATTGTAATTGCGTTTGTATGTACCTACTTCACGTAGTGATTTATGAAAAAATAAAAAATACTATCTCATTGGGTGAGCTTCTTTATATTGGGGGAGGGAGGGCCCCATCCGATGAATTTGCCACGGGCCTCAAACGGTATAGTTACGCCTCTGACTGACAGGATCAATATTGTTTGAAAAATTGTTGCTGGCAGCTGTGGGGTTCTCTAAAAATGACAGCTACATTGTGACCAACACTCTCCCACTATTGGCTAAAATACATCGTTGCAGCAAGGATACCAAAAATTCAACCAATCACCACAATTTAGACTAGCTGCAATGATTGATGTAATCGATCAGCAAAAGTTTCTTCTTCGTTATATCCTTTTCTCAAGTATTTTGGTCATATTTTCCGACACCTGCCTAGTAACTTGGAATAAATTACAGTTGTAGGCAAGCTAGGGTGTAAAGGCTGTTATTTATTTAATAGTAAACCGAACAAGTGTTTTAGCTACTTGACCTAATAGGGTACCCAGACTGGATTAGCTGTTCTGCACTCATTCTTCTTGCTCGTGTAACTAACAAACGCGACAAGGGAAAAAGACCAGCTGGTCTGGCCAGGCAAATCACTCACTGGCCCTCCACTTACAACCTCAATTACAAAGGCCTAGGACTGGACAGAGTAGAAGGCTATAGTTACCGACGCTACGAAGGACGAAAATATCCTTTTCAGTCCCACGAAGCACCCAAGCCCAGCACCAAGCAACCCTGTAATATGAATGGTCGTGTAAATACCCTTCGGTGGCGGGCGGGTTGGGGGCTGACCTCTCGGCGACGCTGTGCTTGCGCTGGCTGTCGAAGAAGGGCACGGAGCCGTTCTTGGGCAGGCCGGGCGCGTGCGCGCTGAAGGCGGGCGACGACACGTTGCGCGACATGTGCTGCGCGCTCGCCGCGTTCACCGCCGCGCCGTTCTCGCTCTGCAACCAGATTCAAGTGGAACTTTAGCTGTTCTGAACCACAATGAATGTAAATAGCAAAACTGTAGGGTTAGTTAGACACGGTTGCTTCGGCAAATTTTAACAGACACGTAACCGTTAAAACCAAAGAAAACCAGTTTAACGAATGTATGTAACGATACCAAACGGTTTGAAACAACCGAGCCTAAGAGAAGCCACTTACGATCAAGTTTGCCGTCAAATCTGCATGATGCTTAGGGATTCGGAAAAAGGATCGATACCTGAGCAGTACAGATACTTTTGGTTCGATGTTACTACTCCATCGAAAGAGATAACGCTATACATTAGAAAGAGAATAGTATACATTATAGTTTGCTTACTTACGGTACTTTCCTAATTACTCGATACTTTTATCTCATCACTAGATTTCACACGTCAGGTATGAATATTATTCATACATATTATTCTATTATTCTCTGCCTGATTGACAATTTCAACTAGGTACATAAAACAATTATCGTGGTAAGTACTCGTATAAATTATCACAACTATGTCACTAAATCACGAGTCAAGTCTAAAATCTAAAGCTTTACATTTCGACATTTACCTTCTTCTTAAGCTCGTTATCATCGGGGACCCTCGCCTCGGTGATGGTGGGCAGTGTGGGCACGGTGGGCACGCCCGGCATGTTGGGGATGGTGGGCACCCTCGCCAGCGCCTCCAGGTTCAGCGACGAGTGGACCCCCGGGTCTATGTTCAGGGGCGCCTGCAATTTATTGGAATTCTTCCAATAAAAGTCAATGTTAAAAAACTACCATGCAACTACGTTCTAGAAATACGCTTAATAAGTTTAATTACAACAAATAGGTATGTACAAAATTCTAGATATTTAAAAAATAAAACCACCTGAAAAATTCTACCTTATCAAACTAAAAGCGCAACGAATCAAAATTAAAGCCATTTATGGATTATGCTAACCAGTGTACTCGTAGTGGGGTATCTTGGAATGCACTTTTTGTAACTGTACTTTTTAGCATGCACATTTTTAACAGGCGTTTCGCACGAGCCAGATTTTGTTGTATTTTGATACGTGCATTGATTTTAATTTAATAGCGCGCGATAATATAATTAATACTGAAGCAACGTGGTTGATAAATCGATCGCTTCACCTCGCGATCAATATCGTAGCAGTTCGAAATAATAATAATAAATAATAACCTTCCAACCGAATCCGGCTACGGCGGCCAATCTACACAGAGATTAGCCATCTGCGCGTGAGATATTATAGTGCACAAATGTGTGGGCAAACACAGGTGCACTGGCTATTCCCTCACTCTCATAGTCTGATGGGACGGAAAATCTGATACGATCGGAAAGAGATCAGGTCGGACCGACGGCTTTACGTGCTCTCCGAGGCACGGGGGTGACTCACCGCCGACTTCCTAACTCCGGGCTAGTACTGAAAATTTCTTAACAGAAAAGCCAATACATTTTTTAGCCCGACCCGGGATTCGAACCCCGGACCTCGTCATCCGTAGTCAAACTTGCTAACCACAAGACCAACGAGGCAGTTCGAAATAATGTACGCACGACGCAATTGTTATACGCGTTCGAAGTGTTCTGGCTCAAGGTTTTCAGATCATACAAGTAGTAGTAGATAATAAGAATGTATGTGGAGGTTATATTGATAGGAACGCTAAAAATGAACTACGCAATGAGTATGATATCTACCTTCAGTCTCTTCTCCATGGTGCCATCTGGTAAATGTACAACAAAGTACGAGCCTCCTATCGAGCCTCTCTCCATTTGCAGCCTCTTTTCTTCGGCCATTCGTTGCAATAAAGGCTTTTCACCCGATGTCTGCAACAAAGACCTACTTTATAGTTCTTCGCCTGTCTATACACCCGTTAAAGATTAAGCATACAGTTTTGTAAACTTAAGAATGCGATATGAATCTGTTAAACACCATGGAATATGTGGTCGAAATTCCACGATCTCGCACTAAGCGCTTTGCTTCCTCGTTCCTAATACGCACTGCAAAAATTTGGATTGCCCTTCTGGCTTCCGTTTTTACAACTAGATAACTATAATGTGGGTGTCTTTAACGCAAGCCATCTTCTAGCACCATCTTAGGCTGCATCTTTACTTACCATCAGGTGAGATCGCAGTCAAGCGTCTATATATTAAAAAAAATGTTTTGGGGAGTGTTCAGAAACTTCAAAGGTTAGGTCTCCCTTCACTGTTCTACCACAGAACTGCAAGAAGATCCGAGCGTTATAGTCCTTATGAAGTTATGTGTTTGAGATCCAAATTGCAATCTACTCGTACAAAACGTTGTTAACATTTCTGATACGAACCGCTAAGGTGCTCGTCCGGCGTTTGTATACGTATGAATAAGTATTTTCAATGCAAAAGTGAATAGGTATTTTCTAGGCAAGCACGCTCCAACTTCGACCTCATGATTTTTTTCCATCAGTTATGGTTGTCGTCAAGTGCCAACATAGTTAAAATCATAATAAAAATAAAATAATAATAGCAATAAAATTAGTTAGCATTAAAAAACTCTTTTTAGATTAAGGTTTCGAGTCGAATAAGAAGATTCTAAAATGACTTCAAAGTCCAGTCATAAAAAATTGGGACAGATAATATGAATTTCGTTGCCTACTTTAGTTTAAAAGATAATCATTTAAACTTTAAAATAATACCTACCTACCTATGTTAAATTAGGTCACTTTAGCTCTGTACGTCCATTATCAGATATTCATTATGGCATAGTGACCTAACACCTATACAAAGTGCCTATTCTACTCTACATTCAAAACCATTGTGATAAAACCGCTAATTAGAGCAACGGAAATGCACGCTGTATCAGGTGCAATGTTCAACGGATTCAAAATTAAATTAGCTATTTTTAGTATTGCTCCGATACCTACAGTTGGATTGAACAACTCAGTCATGCCAAATTGATAAAAGGAAAAGTTCTAGACCCATAGAAATTTGTTATCGATACGTTTAATCTCAAGCATAACAATAATAGCATATCAAGTTGTTATGACAAATCGAAATTGAAATTGCAATATTGTAAATCTGTACATAATATTTATGTACACTTGTCGGAGTCCATCGACTCTTGTTAGGGTTCCGTACGCAAAGGATGCCAGTGGGACCCTTTTACTAAGTCTTCGCTTAGCGTCCGATCGTTCGTCTGTTTCATATCTCATGAACCGTAATACATAGATACAGCTCTTTCAACTCACGAGGGCACGTGGCTCATGGTTGTGTGTGTGTCGTATTTGTATTAATGTCAACGAGAACTTGCTCGCGCCTGACCGCTCCCACCTAGGCTCCAGGCACGCACACTTACGCAATGTGCATGTACACGACGTAACCACAAGCGCCCGTAACTTCGTCAGATAAACGTACTATACTTGTCACAGAATGTGTATTTCTGTTGCTGCTATAACAACACATAATTTTAAAAAATTGAAGGACAAACCAACAAGCAAACACTTTAGCATTGATAATATTAGTAGTAGGGATTAACCTGCTTAGCATTCTACTATTATAAACTTACTTTTGGATATACCAGAGGCCTCATCAAAGCGCCAAATACGGCACAGTTTAATATCAAGCCCGCAAGCAACAGATTCGCGTTCTGCCACGAGCCGAATTCATTTAGTAAAATCGCGGCGAGCGGCGCGAAGCTGAAAGTTCCTACGCCCGAACCGCACACTGCAATCCCTGTGGCTAAGGAGCGGCGCGTCTCGAAGTAGTAGCCTACCGCTACCACTGACGGCAGGTAGATCATGCCGAAGCCCATACCTGGAGACAAACAAATAATTTAGAATTGCCAAGCATCAGCAACAACGATATAAGGTTTTTTGACGACCTCCCTGGCGCATTGGTGAGCGCTGTGGTATATCTGGGAGGTCTCGGGTTTCCCGGCGGGGGCAATTTGGTAATTTATAATTTCTGAATTGTCTCTGGTCTGGTCTGGTGGGAGGCTTTGGCCGTGGCTAGTTACCACCCTACCGTCAAAGACGTGCCGGCACGATAGCGTGTCGAAACTAGAAACCGAGTAGGGTTGAATATACACTGCCATACCCCTGTATATATTTTAAGACAACTAGCGTTGTTGAGCGGTTTTTCCTAAAGCCGTATTGATTCGCACTCAAAATATCATATTTTTCCAGGAATCTATACACACGGTTTGTTATAGTTTTCATACCAAGTTAGAAAGCTACCATCTTAGACTGCATCGTCACTCACTATCAGGTCAGATGGCAGTCAAGAACTAGGTATCTTATCATCGAATAAACAAAAAACCGAAGATCTAGATAAGTTGCAAATGCTGTGCAGACAAATTGCACGTAGGTTGGTGATAGATTCACTTGACGATTCAAAAGCGCTTTTCAATAGTTTAGGTTTGAATTAAAAACCAATTTTATTCTATTAAATGCCTGGTGTATCGGGTAGTGGAAAGTTACAGGCATTGCGATGATTTGGGATGATATAACCGGAAAATATTATTTTTACATTTATCACACTGTGTGTGATTAGTGAAAACAGTGATTTTTAACCGTAGGTACTAAATTGTGCAAATACGCCCGAAGAAATCCTTTGAGTTCTGGGAACTTTTCTGAGAAAACTAGGGACTATATTCTAAAAAATTAACTGAAGGAAAATATTTAGGTATATTTAATGCAAGATTTTTATCATCCCTTATATCATGAGTATAACAAGATTAGGCACTTCTTGTAATTTGCTCGACAATTTCGACTCATTGCTTTGAAGTGATACATTACAATTACGAATCTTTTCAGCTTCACGACCTCGACATCAATCACACAACAAATACCTAAAGTACCAAACGAAATCATTAAATTGCTAGTGGGCTTCTATTAACTCTGAATGTTTATTGCCTACTCATTACGCGTAGGTATGTCAGCGAGGAATTTTCCAAAAGGAACCATGAATATTAAAATGAAAATTAAGAAAAAATAAAGAAGGGAGTCATAGTTTCAAATACAGGACATACACTTATTTTTATTGAAAATCCATTCAAGGTACTTCACGACAGAAACCACTGAAGAATATTAAAATGAAAATTAAGAAAGAATAAAGAAGGGAGTCATAGTTTCAAATACAGGACATACACTTATTTTTATTCAAAATCCATTCAAGGTACTTCACGACAGAAACCTCTGAAGAATGTACAAATTAATTAGTTAACCCCAGATTCAATAATAAACTACAATCATGAGTATCAGACAACGATAAACGGGTCTTCGCAATTTCCTTATTAGAAAATGAAGTGCCAACGAACTTCTATATTGTCTGTAATCAAAATAAATGTTCAAACATAACAACTAAATAAACCATACGTTTGCTAGTCTAACTCAACAGATACATTTTAACAAACATACAATATGTGGTGTATGATAACGCGTGAGTCAATATTTGCAACCCACTAAACGCCAGTGGAAACAAAACCAGACAAAGCAATCGGAGTGTTGGGAAGGGGTCATCAGCATTAATTCAATATGCGTCACTTTCCGGGAAGGATACGTTGTGAAAAACACTTGTGCCATATAAAATTTGCAAATAATCGCATTTCAGAGTTCAATGATTACATAGTTCGAATTTTTTACGGTTTTATTTAATTTCGCCAGCTTGGAAACAAGTTGGCAAACGTGAAAGATTTGCTTATTTCTGCGTTGATATTAAAGCAACTAATTTTCTGAAAAACAATAAACAAACAGTTACAAACACCTACGACGTGAAACGCTAAAAAGTTAAAATCGCAAACAAATATTTTTATTTTATGACATTGTTTTAGCACGGTATCCCATTCAGGAGTTTAGCTAGTGAACTTTACTGTGGCACTCAGGGACAGTCGTTAGATTATATTTGATGAGTTTGAGTCATTAAGTATTGAAATCTGTTAGTGATTATGTAAATAGCTCTTAGTTGCGTTTAGATGCCTCTGAGAGAGAAGTTATTTACGTCTCTACTCCGGAGATCCATAAGTAACGATTAGCGCCTCAAAATGTGGCAAGATATTACTACTAGTACGTACTACCACCTTGCGTTTTACGGTGATCGTATCTGATTCTGTAGCACAGAATATAATTAATAGTTCAGGTAGTCAAAACCCATAAATCTTTATAAATCCTAGAGCATCATTCCGAAAACGTTTGAAAAGCCAAATGTGCATAGTGGTATTTATAGTTATTATATTTATAAGACGCCCATTTTGCCGATGATATTACAGTACCTACCTACTTTAAGAATCGATGCTAATATCACAAGTATGACAAAGACATGGAAATTGTGGAACTCACGAATGTATCGTGTTATTGCACAAAGTATTTGATTAACTACAATTGAATAATCCAATACCCATCTTTTTCAATGAACGGATTATAAATGGTGAAGATGATAATTTAATTTACATCGCTTTTGTTGAGCTAAATTGCCTTTATGGGCTAAAATGTCTATCTCATTAGACTCCACAGCCAGTTTATTTTTAAAACCCCGTACGTTAAAAAGTGTAGAAGTGTTAAATCTTTATACATATATATATATTTTTACTAGTCTCATCATCTTGGTACACTTGGTAATCCCGATGATAGTGCAATAATAAAGTGACCTTGAACTGGTCCGACACATCCAACTCCTAAATCATCTCCATCAGATGGTCGTCTTTGACTCGTGACTTTGGCCTTAATGAGTAGTTTTTTACCAAGTGAAAAGGCGGTCACAGGAATTTAGTTCTACCAAACATAGGTTCACTGAGTTTGCATCCGTTAGATTGGTCTCGACGAGAAGTTTGAAAACATAAAATAGTGATCAAGGTCTGATAGAAAATAATGCGTCCCAACATGGCGTGTGGTTTGGCACACGCATACCTAGTACCTACTTGCTATCAATTTCGAGAGTTCAAAACAAGTATGAATTTTGTAGGCTTGGAATCGTTTATGGCATTGCGATTGTTATGAAAACTGTAGCCAATACTCACCACAGAACTCAAGAAAGGCTAAGACTTGATTACCTAATTCTGATTATAAAATAAAGCAGTGTACCCCGTGGTAATGACTTCTCCCCAGAAAAGACTGATATTAAGGTGGCGCTGTTTAAATTTGGGTCACATGACACATCGAACAATTTGCACGTCCATAATAATAATTAGTGTTGCTTATTGCTTGCTTTAGCCATAAAAATGGCTAATACCTACTTATACTATTTGGAATATTCCATCAAATTGAGTAGTTGACGTAATTCAGTAATCTGTTGTTGTTATTCTAAAACACCTGTTATTAGAAGATGAATTATAGATTTTCATTACTGATTGAAATTGTTTTGTTATCTATATAATAAGTATAATCAAACTTTAACCAAAGTTTTGCATCTACCAAAACATTTGGCTTGGCCGTTTTACTTATCAACATGAATACTAGAAACCGATTTGTAAGTCTAAAATCTGTCACAAGGGCGATTAAATTAATGGATAAGGTTACCAGATATGTGGACACCATGGACTACGAGGCGCCTCATCGTCTACATTTACTGGCACCAAGCCAATTCCTGATGCGACCTTCAGACCGACGTGACGATAACAAAAATTGTGTAGAACATTCATCATTAAAATATCTCCAAATACGAACGGTTACTTGTCTCTCTGGCTCTTTTCTCTGTAAGACCTTCTCGCAAGCCACTATAACTTGCCGCTAAGCAGTATCTTTATACCACTTGCTAACTCGGTATTCAGATTCATATCGTGAAAATTTTTCAGGTTTTTATCATCCTATGTTCTCCCAAGCAACACACAGTCATCAACTACATAGTAGTAGAAATACAAAGTTCTATAAAACTATTAAAAATTATACCCAATGAAAGTTATAATTCCAAGAGTGCAAAGTGCAATTTCCTTTCGGAAAAACCTAACTACCCAATTGCATGCAAACTTTCGAATTCAACATTAAATATTTACACGAAGGGTGAGATTGTCGGAAAAGCCGTCGTTATTCACTCAACGATAATTCCCAAAGGGCTTATAAGCATTCATACATTAGCTGTGCTGCTTTCGTTCGCCGCGGTTGGCAGCAGTCCAAGTTCACACACGGTCTGTTGCCACCAATTTCAGCGGATTTCAAAACAAAGAACATGGAAAACGTTTTAATAAACGGGCTCTTTGCTTTTAATTGGACTTAATGATCATTATTTTATACTGTTTTTTCCATTTTAGTGTATGCAATTTCACCAACCAAACATTTTAGTTATGAGTGAACTGAGTACACAAATCTTCACAAAGTATTTGCTGATTTGAGGTATAAAAGCAACAAAATTATTCCATATAAAGCAGGCAATAAAACAAGCTTGGAGCAAAAGAAAGCTTCTTTATGAGTCGAGCTTTTAATGGTAAACAATAATTTCGTGACCCGATTTAAAGGAGGCGGGAAGCCACATTGCGTCAAGGTCACCAGTAACAGTCTTTTTTAATATAAAGCTACAACGTATATACCAAATTATACATAAAATTCTTGCTCTAAGAGACCTTCGTTTATTCCTGGATCACTCGTTAATGGATTCCATTCGGAGTACAGATTTTATTACGGCGAACAATAAATATTCATTAGCTTTTAAGGAACATAAACGCGACATATGGAAATCTTCCATCAATTTGGTTCATACATTTTAGCTGAAGCAATAAATAGAATGCCTACTCGTACTTCAGTTTCCGAACAGGTAATAATGGGTAATAGGTTTTCCGTTTTTCGGAAGTAGCTTTTCTCAGTAAGTATGGTAAATTAAGTTTACAATCGGAAGCTACAATCATTCTTTTGAAGGAGATATTCATGATTAAGAGAGGGAGGAAGTACCAAATTCCGGTCAGTGTGCATTCGCGTCACGATTTTTTATCGATAATAGGACTTGCAGAGGTCAGTGCATATTATTGCTCTATGTAAAAACTTCGATTTGGGTAAGTATTTATTATTATTATCAACGGAACCTGGTTAAACACTAGGAATATACAAGGCCGAGTTTTTGGCGCAAACATTCGTGACCAAACGTGTAGAAGAAAAGATTGACACACGCCAAAAAAAATTCCACTCCCAACGCATTGCGTAACTGTTTTTTTATGTCGCTCTATAAATAAATACATAACATGGTACAATGGCTTACACTTAAAAAAATTTGGTGTCAATTTTGTTTTTCCGCTTCGTTGGTCATCCTTCATAATAACTCCCATTATGCGCAACGCAAATGTGTTTTGTGAGCGTTTTATGAATACTCAATTTGTTGACGTATTTCCATAATTTATTCGGGTAATAATTTGATACTGCTATAACATAGTATTCCCAAGGGTCTTTAACGGATTCAGGACCATCTATAGATTTTAATTGCTTCCTAACCTTGACTCTCTCTGACGTCTCTCTTTCAGTCCGCCCACGCAGTTCCATTAATTTAAATTCTCGGAACATAGTTTTCGTAAGCTTGCCTTTCAATAAAGTTCATGAAAATAATAATCCAACTAATATTATAGATGCTGTGTTTGTTTGTTGGTTTATTCTTCAATCACCCAGCAATGGATCGATGTGATTTTTGTATAGTTTTGACCTTTGTTAGTACCTTTTGAGGCTTTTAAAAATCTTAACTCCACCCGTACGAAGTCGTTTATTATTAAAGCCTTTAAAATTTACAATCCATTGTAGGAGTTAATACGCTGGGCAAGTCTTTATTAATCCAAGGCAACTAGTGGATTGGTGCATTGCGGGTATTTTCTGCATGAAAGAAACTGTACATCTCACATTTCGATCGGTACAGTTTAATTACTAGGTAGGTTTTTCAAATTACCAATACGTAGTACAGGTATATGTATAATAGGTTTACCACTCTATTATTCGTTAGCAGTAAAGGCATATCAATCAATTATATAACTTAATCATCGTGGTCACGTTCTCACAGGTGCTAACAAATTACTTAATAGGTACTTTACGTATAATAGCTAACATCAGAGGTGTTAGATATAATAATAACCGGGACCGACGGCTTTATGTGCTTTTCGAGGAGGGAGCGAAAAGACCAAATTTTCACACCAAACGTCGGTGATCCATCCCGTTACCGACCAGACAAATAATTTCTTTTTTTTTTTAATTTCTTTTTTACGTCAATATTGTCAATATTGTAGGTATTTTCGTTTCTGTGTTTTAATTTGTACTTAAGGCCCAAGACACGGGTCTGCCCGCGAAATTCAAATTTAATTTGGTTTTTCGCAATTTGTAAACTAATACGACGAAGTAGGCTTATGGTATTCAAATTGCGCCAATGGCAGTATCATCTTCACAGGTTTATATACTAATCTTAACGTGAAAGTATCCAGTTTAAGAAATTAGTCAAAATAATGAGTTTGACGTGAGCTACTTACAAAATTAGTCATTATTTTGATTAATTTCTTAAACTGGATACTTTTACGTAAAGATTAGTATATAAACCTGTGAAGATGATACTGCCATTATCGCAATTTGAATACCATAAGCCTACTTTGTCGTATTAGTTTATAAATTGCGAAAAACCAAATTAAATTTGAATTTCGCGGGCAGACCCGTGTCTTGGGCCTTAACTTAAGTTTTTCTGAATTGTATGCTGTGTTTATTTCATTTTCCAGAACTAGCAATTATTGAATATAATATTTTATGTTGTTAATATATTTATATAAATTGTAGGTTTGACGTCCTCCCTGGCGCAGTGGTGAGCGCTATGGTCTTATAACTGGAAGGTCTCGGTTTCGATTCCCGGTTGGGGCAATTTGGGAATTTATAATTTATTTCTAAATTGTCTCTGGTTCAGTCTGGTGGGAGCCTTCCGTCAAAGACGTGCCGCCAAGCGATTTAGCGTTCCGCCACGATGGCATGTAGAAACCGATTAGGGGGTACGGGTTGAATCTACACTGCCATACCCGTTCCAAGTTAGCCCGCTACCATCTTAGACCGCATCGTACTTACCATCAGGTGAGACCGCAGTCAATGAATAAAAATAAAATGAAAAAAAGATCAGTTTAATGATCTAAATGAAAAAAAAAAACTTACCTCCAATGATCCCATAGGAGATCATCATCATGGTGACGCTCTTGCTGAAGGTGGACAGCACGAACCCCGTGGCGGCTATGAGCGATCCGGCCACGCACACCGCTCGACAGCCGTACTTGTTGCACAGCGCTGATACTACGGGACCTGAAACATCAACGCTGCGGTTATACCCTGTTTTAGGAGGAAATGCGGTCGGAGAGACTTTTGAAAAATAGGTATTTGAATAAAGTAGTGCAGTCGCTCTACGAAAGTTCGGAGCGCGTCCGGGCGCGATAGGGACAAAATCCAGCGTCGACTGTTTAGCCTACATAAAAAGGCATAGGTCGAGGTTTGGCTCTCTACTGTTTCCTCCTCCAATAATGGACCAATTTAAAAGCTATTTCATATACTGAATAAGAAGGATATATACTGTGCTCTTATGTTTTCCTCTTTTCGTTAATAGTTGTCAAATTTGTACGCTAGGCCTCTATTGACAGCGGTTTAAAATAGGCAATTTTGAGCATTTTGTGTGGGTGCTAGTGCTTAGAAAAACAATGTATCTTCAACAAGGAAAACATGGAGACATAGAAGACATTGATATTTATTTAGTTGTAAAAAACCATTTTTCTAGGATCATTAACCAGGGAGGAAACAGGCGAGAGGGTTTGTATGGAGAAAATTTTCGCATTTCGTCTTAAGCACAATGCGTGTTGTGAAGAGTTACCAGATTCAGTGAGTTTCTTTGTAACCCTACTAGCTTTATCCTGTGACTTCGCTCACGTTAAGCTCGATTTCTCAAACCCCTATTTTACCGCGTAAGGGTAAAAACATGCCGAAGATGCCTCACTGCGATATCTCGCGGTCGCGGTTTAGCTCGCTACCTCGACGTCACCTCCATTTAAAACAAATCAAACAACGCCATGCTGAGTGTGGTGGCTGATAAGCCTGACTGCCCCATACTGAGGCATTGGATACACACACATGTGCATGTAGCTAGTGCCTCAGTGCGATGCGGTGGCAGGTATTTAAATTAAAATAATAAATTAAATTGGGCTAAAACTTACATAGTTTTTAAGAATTGTGTTTTTACTAACATCTATGGGCCAATGGCCTGAAATAAATATATTTTATTTTATTTTATTTTATTTTAAAACAAATGTATAGACAAGCACGACCATGCCGAAGATGCCTCACTGTACCGTGATGTACCGCAGTGAGGTATCCTTCGACATGTTTTTACCCTATTGAATTTTCAAAAATCCTCCCTTAGCGGATGCCTACGTCAAATCAGCTCGATCCGTCCAGCTTGAGTTTGAGCTATGCATTGATAGATCAATCAGACAGCTATCTGCGACTACTAGCCACTCTGAGCCTTCCTATCACTTCCTATAAGGCGCATAGTAACACGATATGTACACAGAAAATCTAAACTATGGTTTTGTCCAAATCCGTTGCGATATCTCGAATATTCAGGCCCATAAAATTATCTACGAGTATATTATTTATTTATTACATTATCACAATAATACGTATGATTATATGCATAATGTATAGATACAATAACAGGATATTATTGTTGATGGTGTGTGTCGCCAAAAGCTTACGTAATGGGTTTCTGCAAAGTTTTATTATAGCGATGAATATGTATATTTCGTAATTTCAGTTGGCATATATTGTATTTGGGTTTGTAGGATTACACCAAGGTGAATCTCATCTGTATGCAAAACTTGGACAACAACATAATGAAGTTACAAGGCCCTGTTCAGGGTCCAAACCTAATCGAATAAATATAATCTAACTATCGTTTTATATAGGTTTTTTAATAATAATAACTAAAACCTACATAAATAGTACCTTTTACGTGGCATATTAAAAATTTAGGCGTGTTTTAACTTAAAAAAAAAGGCATCATACCTTTCCCAATAATAATAATTAGTTAGCTGCATGGCTGCACCCAATAATTTAATTGTTACCTCTCCACGGCACAGCGGTTTCGCTTAATCGACCTAGATGGGCACAGAGATCGTTTGCTTCCCAGAGATGAAGCTTGTTGAAGCTTTTTATCCCGGAAAATGAATAATTTCAACGGGATTTTCAAAAATCTAAATCCACGTGTACGTATAGTGAAAATTAGCAAAGATTCAGATCAAATTAGATTCAGTCAAGTGCATCCTAAATTTTCAACTTGTAGATTTTTCACCTACTCATGTTTATTTAGTATGTTTAGCTTTAGGTTTTCCAAAATAAATAAAATATTTTTTTTTTTTTTTTAAGTCAAATCCTTTGGCTGGAATAGAATTAATAAGACTGGCAACGATGTTGATTCCTTTGAAGTTCGATTGTATACCAACGTTTACTTGCCAAAGTGCAGCCGAAATATTATTCTAAATAATAGAGGATAATTTTGGGACTGATTTGAAATAGGAATATACGAATGTATGAAATTGTTTTGTATAACTATTTTTAGTGTGTATTCTAGATGATTGGTAGCAAATATACAAAGGTGCATTCGTGTAATGAATAAATCGCGCGAAGGGCAGTTGATAAATAATTGATAGTCCTATAACCACCATCAGCCTTGTCCTAAAACCTAAATTACCAACTTGTCTGTGTACGACTAAATACATTTGCTTACTTGGTATCCAGTTCAAGGAGATTTTGTTTTAAATCTGCGCATTTTCCTTTATTTACATGGATCTTAAATATCAATAAATTTACCTTTCATATCGTCAATATTACGAAACGAAAAGTTTACTCATTCTTTGTTTGCACACTTATATTTTTAAATAAGTTAGGTATAAAAAATATTTTTTAAAGACAAGCTTTCTTAAATGTACTACGGTTCTGATTTAACTTATGAAAATTGTATTGTATTGTATTTAAACTCGACTGTTTTATGCCCATCAAAGAGTTCCAGTGCGCACTTCTAGGCGCCATCATCAGACAGACGTAATAACAGGTAGGTAGGGAATATTGAGTCTTCTGAAGTGAAGTACTTCGGTGGATTCAGTATTCCCTGGTCCCATAAATAATTTAATCATACTCGCATATTATCGCGTAATAACAGGTAGGTAGGTAGGGACTATCGAGTCCACCGAAGTAATAGTCCCTGGTCTCATAAATAATACTAGCAATTTAGTCACACTCGCATATTATCATCCGCATACCATCATCTAAATCCATTAGGTGTGGCCAAAGAATCAGCTTTGATGGAACCACAAAATATGAAGGAAGAGCTACCTACTAAAAAGCTTGTAATGAATCAAAAACAATTCAACAGACTGTAGCTGTTTGTTTTAAACTTATTTTTAGAACTTTAATAGTTATTCGTAAAAAACGTTCAGTGCTGAAACATGAATAATATCTTATACCTACTTCTCAATATGAAAAAGAAAAATCTAATAGCGATTTTATGTAAATTCAGCATTTATTTTTCAAACATAAAGCAACTTGGAGCTTTCTCGGATATCATCGACGCCTCATCGCCTGCTCTTGTGTCGCCCTTAATTCACGCTTCCAGCGAGAATTGATTGCATATCGGCAATTTTATCTTTGACACAAAGTTCGAGTGATATTCAAACTCTTTTTGTTTCACGGCAGCTTTCACGATTTCTCTTTTTGATTAAAATTCTGGTGTAACAATTTTTTTCTTGTTAATAATTTGTTTCGACTTCTTCTAACGTCTTGGATAAAATTAGGTCCATATTATATATTGTATTTTAGTTTTGAATAGTACATTGTTTAGATTTGTTATAAGTGTGAGGATATGCGCACAAAGGGTTCAAACATCAAGGCAACAAAAAAAGACCCACCTCGGGTACTTGTTTTGTTTTACTATAGAGCGTGTGCACAATGAGAAAAAACCATATACTATCAAATCTTAAGACAGTGCTGAAACCAATACCTTTGAAAAATTAGCTATAATAACTTCTAGAGTTTTTTTTACAGTGTTGTTCTATTTGTGTATGATATTGATTTATAATTTGCCGTGATATAATAATATTTGTGTAACGTATATGTAAGTTTATTTATCTACGTATAGATTTATATTTATTATATAACTCTTTGGCTTTATATGTATTTATTTTGTAGGCGGGTGTGAGTGTCAAAATATATGCGGAAATAATAAATACCCCTGTAACTGACGCTCATACAGACAAACAGCTGAGCTGAGAAAAAAGTTTTTCTTCAGGAAAAGGCGTCATTTAAAAATTTGTATGCGTTACAAATTGCGTGAAAATTCATAATGGCAGCCATGATGAAACGTTTGAGATTATATATGACGTAAGAAGTTTAAAGGCGTAGTTAGTACAATGCTAAGATATTTTAATTACTAAATGGACATATTTAATTTTAATGGACATTACTGATGTGATGTATCTGAAGTGGGTATATTAATCATCTAAATATATAAAATCATCTAAATATATAAAAGGAAAAGATGATTGACTGACTGACTGATCTATTAACGCACAGCTCAAACCACTGGATGGATTGAACTACAATTTGCCATACAGCTATTGGGACGTAGGCATCCACTAAGGATTTTTGAAATTCAGTCCCTAACGGGGAAATAAGGATTTGAAAGATCTTAACGTGAGCGAAGTCGCGGGAAAAAGCTAGTTAAAAATATAGGCAAAAGATATTATGAGGTGCAGAAATTGATTATACGTCATAATAATACGGAATACTTTTTATAAATGTAATTTTTTTTGTATATATACTGGTAAAATCATTAATAAAATAGTTGACAAAAAGTGATCATAAGGTAGACAAATCACACTCAAATGATTTTTTAGAGCGACAAAATTATGTTCTTTTAGTTTAGTTTTTATTCATCCATCTGCTGTCTATCTGCTAATCTTTTTCATATTATTGTGCTAGATTTTAGAAAGTTAAGTTTGAAAATATCATTTAAATTAGATTTTTTTGGGAAAATTTTATTTTGTTAGACAATCCAGAAACAATAGCAAGTATTTTGCTTACTATATTATTATTTCTGGATTTCTTACTTGGCTGGTGTATAAAAAATCAAACCAAAATAAAAACTTGTAAATATGCAAATCGGTGTCATCTAGAATACGAAATTTATACATTATTATACAATATACCTAACGCTATCGCATAATATTTATCACAGCAAAGTCGACTAAACTTAATTTAGGTTACAGTAGGAGATAGCATTCATAATAATAAGTTTATTTCTAACTTATATGTATTATGCAATAAATTATAAACTTTGCTATTAAAAGAGGAAAACTTTCATATACCTATATATACCTATCGAGACTTGTACCTGGTACGATTATCTACATATATATAAATATACATATGTCTAACTTTATAAATATGCAGTTATAAATTAAAAGTTTTCTTTCATAATATTTTTTCACACACGTGATTTATGATTGACTATAAAGTGCAATTAAATACCTACAATCAGATAAAATAATACGTATATATGTAAGTAGCCATCTTGAAGTAATTGCCCATTTCTTTAGGTGCCGATTTCACCGATGCAAATGTCGAGGTACGTTTAGCCGAGGAATAAATTGGACGATCTCAGTTTTCGTATTGAAAATCTGACATGTCTTTACGCGTGGATTGAGGTTTTTTTTGTATTCCCGCGGGAACTCTCTTATTTTCCGGGATAAAAAGCCTATATGCTATTCCAGTCTATAATTTATCTCTGTGCCTTTCAGCCAAATCGGTTCACTCGTTGCAAACTTTCGCATTTATAATTTTTTTTTTTTTTTTTAATAAAGAATATTAGCCAAGCTGAACTTGACTTATATTCTCCTCTCCCCTCCAAATAAGCGGAAAGCTTGTGCTAGGATGGGTACGACAATAGTGCAACGGGTGTGGCTCGAACCTGCGACCTTTCAGTTTTCAGTCCGCACCTTAACCGTTGGGCTATTGAGGCTTAATATAATATTAATAGGATAGGATTAATTAATATTAATTAATAGGATAATTTTTTCACGTCAATCAATCTCTCTCTAAATTACAAATGTTTTTTTTAAGATAAAGCTAAAATCTAAACCTCTAATTTATTACATAACTTCATCGATGTCATCACAGGGCGGCGCAGTTAGTAAGTACCTACTCAATATATCGACCTACACTTCTGAGATAAAATACTTGATTGCGATCAATGATTACATTTCAAATGAGGTCAATAACAATTTTAAACAGATAATTTAGAGTACCGACTAGCTATCGTTATTTGAATGATAAAAAAACATTTCACAATACTTCAATCACCGGCGTGGATAATGGGTGGATACAATAATTCTTTAGATAATAATATTATGTTAGATATATGCATTTTAATTGCTATACTCCTTTGATATAAACTAACTGGCCAAGTCGTGTCAGAATGCGCATGAGGAAGGATTCCGTAGCCAAACTAAATAACGTGTTACCATAAAGCAAAAACAAGAATAGCACTGAGAAATAAAGTTATTTTTAACACGAATTCTTTCTACGGAACCCTAAGAAATAATTACACTAGTTTACATGAATTTTGTTCATGAAATGGAACATATACGGTTATGTTACATTGGCTATCTACATCTCGGAAAAAATATTTAAAAAAATCCAGCACGTCAATTTTTTGAAATATTAATCAAGAAGATTTTTACAAAAACCTACATCTAAATAAACAATAGATCGTTAAAAATGGGTAATTTCTTGTCTTTTTTCACAAATATTTTCATCTGTATCTCTCACTTCAGACTAACAATAGTCACCTAGCATATTTTGGTCCCAAAAACCTTGATAATTTTGCTCAAATGACTTTAAATCTTGGTGAAATCGCTCACCGTGTTCATCACTCAGTCTACCAAGATTTTCTAGAAAAAAATCTTAATGGGAATGCACAAAATGAATTTGTAGTGACATATTTACACCCATACGCTCATAATTTTGCAATAGATTTTCAACAATCTCTTTGTAATTATCACTTTTTTTACTGCCTAAAAAATTTTTAACGACATTTTTGAAAGAGTTCCAGGCTGCTTTTTCTACCTTGGTTAAAAGGCTCTCAAACTTTGTATTGTACAATATTCTTCTGATTTGAGGACCCACAAATATTCCTTCCTTTAATTTAGTCGCAGAAAGATTCGTAAACCAAAATTTTTTGTTAAACAAAAGTAACAATCGGTTACGTGGTTAGTTGGCTCTCTCCATATCATTGGTTTACCAACTTTCAGTGATCTATTTTTACCTGAGTACCAGGAACTGAGGACCAATCTGCAATTAATGCAAATCACATGAGAACCCCAATTTTTATCTTGATTCGACACCGGAAATCCAAAATAATGTAAATAGGCTTCTTGCAATGGTTTTGTTATAGGGAAATCGCGATTTAACTGAACAATTTTCCCACAAACATAACAAAATCGATTTGGATGTAGTTAGCACACTCTAGATGACATTTTAAAATAATATTAAGACTTTTGAATCACACAGTTGTTTACAAAATAGAGCGACAAATGTATTTAAACTATTGCGGGTAGATAAAAAACAAAGACCTCATATCTCAGAATTGTGACGTGCTACGAAAAATAAAAAAATATTTTTTTTATTACCGTTCATAGCCTACGTAAATAATATATGTTTCATTTCATGAACAAAAAAAAAAAATTTTTTTGTAAACTAGTGTTATTTGATTACCAGTATTCTAATACTGTTACATATACATACCTAGATATTTTCAAATATTTTGTAAATCTGCAATTTATTTTATAAATACTTTCATGACTTCGTCAGTGTGGAGTTAGGTTTTGTAGGTAAAAATCCCGTGAGAACCTCTGTTTTTCTGGGATATAAAGTAGCTTGCATAAAAAATATGTCACTCTCCAGGTCCTCAACTATTTACATGCACAAAAACCACGTCAATTCGTGGAGCTAAAGGATAAAAGAATAAAATAAATAATGCGATAGTTTATTTATTGGTAATACCGCATTATAATATTGGTAAGGATGAATAATGTAATTTCGTTGCCAGACGTTGACGTGGCCATAAGAAACCTAGCAGATAAAAATAATATTTTTCAAATCGAAAAACACCAATGAATAGATTATTTTGACTAAACTAGGTACTTCAGGGTTTTCATGATAAAAAATCAACAAGATTACATGGATTGCTAGGCTTCTCGCCGCAAAGACCTTTATCGCTATTTTCTCTGATAAGAGTGATAATACACCTATAATTGTTGGTAGGATTAATTGGTACAAATATTATATTATCTGCGTATTACGGTTATCAGCTCTACCTTTCTTGTGATAAAATAATTAATTTATAAGTCAAAACCGAAACGATCTGAAGCGATATTAAAATTATGATAAATACTTAATTGAGATGTTTGTGCATCAATATTAACTTTGCGAAGAACGGCGTTTGTTAAGAGTCAATTTTGGAAAAATTGAGGATTTCTACAATTGAGACTGTAGCAATGATATTTCATGAAGTTAAGACGCTATTCTGGACGAATTTTAGGTATTTGAGGGGGTGCGACAGAGGAAAGCGCGGGGTATTAGTCCCGCCAACCGCGGGGAGCCCCGGACAATGCAGCGCGAGCGCTCAATATTAGCTTGATAGCGGCAAGAAACGACTCAGTCTGGCTGACAAAACTATATTAGGTCTGTACTGTAACTTATTTTCGTCGATCATATTGTAACTTATATGACTCGGTTAGTATGGCTACAGTTTATTTTCAGAGAGAGAGTACAGGTTCGATTCCTAGCCAACACACCAGTAATGTAACATTGTTTTTTTAATTTCCTTATTCATTTTTAGCCTTTTTTTACCATAGTATGTATTTCAATATTACTTACATTTTTTTAAGTACATAATTTGAATAAATAGTGTTTTAAGTTAGGTGTTGTATTTTTTAATTTATTACCTAATTTTTTAATCTATATTCTATATATTGATATATTACTAGTTGATGCCCGTGGCTTCGCTCGCGTGGATTAGTTTTTAAAATGAATCCCTATTTCCCTTGTCGAAACATCACGCTTGAACGGCTGGACCGATTTTGATGGGACTTTCACTGGCAGATAGCTGATGGTAGGAGTAATATAGGCTACTTTTTTAACCGATTTTCAAAAAAGGAGTTATGTTTTTACTTATGTACCTACTATATCAATATCTCCGTGATTTCTAAACCGATTTTAACGGGACTTTCACTGGTAGATAGCTGATATCATCGGGCATAGTATAGGCTACTTTTTTAAGCGACTTTTGAAAAAGGAGAAGAAGGAGTTTTGTTTTTCTACTTCTGTATATCGATATCTCCGTGATTTCTTAACCGATTTGCGTGAATCTTTTTTTAATTGAAACAAAAACTTTGCAAGATTTAAAATTAATTAATTAATATCCTTTATTTTTTTTGACGACGTCCCTGGCGCAGTGGTGAGCGCTGTGGTCTTATAAGTGGGAGGTCTCGGGTTCGATTCCCGGCGGGGCAATATAGGAATTTATAATTTCTAAATTGTCTCTGGTCTGGTCTGGTGGGAGGCTTTGGCCGTGGCTAGTTACCACCCTACCGTCAAAAACGTGCCGCCAAGCGATTTAGCGTTCCGGCACGATGGCGTGTTGAAACCGATTAGGGGTATGGGTTGAATGGGTTTTGGCGTTGGAGTCGCCAAGTAAACACTTAGCTCCGTATTTTTAAAGTGATAAAAATATAAGTTACTAACTTTTTAAAGTTTTTATTGTTGAATTATGTGTCTAATAACCTGATAATTAAGTGAGAGTGTTAGTAAGAATATCATAACTGTAATTAATCTAAAATTCTTACTATATAAAGTCGGACAATACAATTATACAAACTTTTGAACACCCAAATAATCGATCAAAATACTAATAAATAATACATATTTAGTGAAAATAAATTACATAATATTATAGGATATACAACAAAATAACAGCAAAATCTAGTGATAATAGGAAGCAATTTAAAAGATTAGTTCTAAAGATCGTTAGTACATTTCAAAAGTGCATTGAACAAACAGCAGAATAGTGACAAGTGACAAGTGACAAGTTCAATGACCGGTTTCTCAGGGTCAACGCCTACCTACCGTATTGAATAGACAATGACTATTGAGTTAACTAAATTCAAGCCATGATTCAATGAACGCATAGCTCAATTAGCAAGACACAAGATTATAGTGGAGTTGACTGAACTACCACGCTACCCAAGTTCGAATCTCGGCCAATGTCTGTTTTCTTTTTCTTTTTTTTTCTTTTTTTAATTATTATTTTTTGTTAAGTACATGGAAATAAGTTGAGATTGGAATTTAATTGAAAAAAGGAAATACATGACGAACATGGATTTTTATGGAGTAACATTTCGTAAACCACGCAAGTCAAAATCACTCAACAACATTACAATTGAGAATATGTCTGTGGCCGAGAACTCAGGACTTTTCGAAACCACTATCCTCAGCCTACCGTGTACTTCAATAGACGACAGCCAAGTTTCTAATGACCTCAAGGCGAGAATTACTAGGTTAACAGAGGAGTTGCAAAGTGCGTTTCAAGAAATTGAAGATCTGAATTTTGAAAATACTAAGTTGAAATCAGAATTGGAAGACTGCCGCAAAATTATAAACAACTACAAAAAGGTGACTTTGGAAGAAAGAAAACCTGCAACGCCTCTATCTGCAAAAAGTAAAAGACAAATACAAACTTCGAGCTTATCTTCCACGCCATTAAAAACTTGCGGACTGGAAAAGAATAAAACTGGATTAACCTCATTTGCCACTAAGGGAAAGCATTCCCAAGTTTCAAGTTCATCCTCTACACCTAGGAAAACCTGCATACAACGATCCAACCTGAAAAAGAATGAAGAGGAATTGCGTAAAAATAATTTGGAAAAGAAAACCAAAGGAAAAAAAGTTATACCCACCGAGGAGATGCAGCATAGTATGCAGTCTGCAATTTCACTTTCTACACCTCTTGATATATGTGAACTACATTCACAGCTACAAAATAGCGTGGCGACATCACTTAATACTAACAATACTGATAATACTAGTCACTCGCCAACTCTGACCAAGGAAGAAAAGTTTGTAGTTGAAGAAACTCTATTAAGATCTACGAAGGAAGTAATAACCTGTACTCTTGATGTCCTAAACCCTCAAAACTCATCAGTGACTTCGAAAGTTTCAGAAAATAAGCAGTCTTTGTCTTCCCCAACATGCGAGGGAAGTACGAAGCATAACGTTATAATAATAGGTGACCAACAGGGACGACATATTCAGTATACCTTACAATCATTACTAGGATCAGGATATCGAGTTACATCTTTATGGAAACCTGGAGCCAACACCAATGAAATCTTAAAAATCCAAAAGAGTTATTTAAATATGTCAAAAAATGACTTTATTGTTGTTTTGACTGGATTGAATGATAGGAATCCTTTTGAATTTGAGACCACAGTGAACATGTTTATTCGTTCGCTCTCAAATACAAATGTTTTAATTTGCAAAGTTCCTCACAACAAATGCCTGAATGAATCAAAATTAAATTATGTACTCCAATTTTTATGCAAAAAGTATGACTGTGCAACTTTTGTCGATATGTATGACTCTCGATCCGTGCCTTACAATCAATTGGCTCTATATAAGTGCCGAACTCTTTTAAAAGATATATTACGTATTGATTATCGTACTAAATTTATAAACTATCATAATAACTTAAGCAAACAACTCCACATAGTAAAATCATTTGAGCATAAAAGTACGCAGACGGACTTAAACCTAGATCGGACCATTGAGGGAGTAAAAAATGACTCTACTTTAAAAAGTTCCGCGGAAGAAAATTTTTTTCGTTCCTAAAACAATGAACGTATTGCATCAAAACATTAATGGGCTAATATCTAAAGCGGACTTATTATCTGTTAATATAAATGAAATGGAATCGAATAATGTGACTTTGGACGTAATATGTATAACTGAACACAACATGTTAAAGGACGATCTTAGTATCCTCTCCATTCCTAATTATATTCTTGCATCCCAATTCTCGAGAGACAATAGGCACGGAGGTTCATGTATTCTAGTTCGAAATACTCTCAAACATCGTGCTATCGCTAAAGTCGACCGATTTTGTGCCAAAAATATTTTAGAATGCAGTGCTATAGAATTGATCGACCACAATATCAAAATATTATGTATATATAGGCCTCCTAAAGCAGATCCACTGTCAGTTAATATGTTTTTTCAACTTCTAAACAATATTTTATCGTCTTTCTGTCTGACTAAATCAAAGGTAATAATCTGTGGAGACTTCAACATTAACAGATTAAAGGAAGACTCACTATCTGTTCGGTTTGAAGAGTTGCTCTGTAGCTATAATATGAAGTTGGAAATAAAGAAACCAACGCGCTTGAGTAGCGGTACTTGCATAGACAACTTTGCACATAACTGCAAAGGTGCTAAAAATCGAATTCTTGAATTGGCATTATCGGATCATACCGCCCAATTATTACAATTCCCGGTTGAATTTACCTATTCAGTACCCTATTGGTTTATTTATAGACGAGATTTAAGTCAGGAAAATATGATAAAGTTCCGTGACTACTTAAATTCTTTGACCTTTTCTGACTGTTATGATACAAATGATGCGAATACAGCTTTTGACTTATTTTTTAATTTATTCAAATTGTTGTATGACCTATGCTTTCCACTGGTAAGAATCAAGATAAACTCAACAAAAAAACCTAAATGGATCACCAAAGGTATTAAAAAATGCTGCGCAAGGAAAAGGCAGTTGTTATGGACTTATAGATCTAAAAAGAGTGACTATAACAAACTGCAGTTTAAAAACTACGCCAAACGTCTTAGGAAAATTATTACTCTTACTCAGAAAGCCCAGAATAACTACTACATAAAAACTGCTCCTAACAAATCTAAGGCCACCTGGAATATTATTAAAAATTGTAATAAGCAACTTCCTGAAGTTACCATCCAACAGGTCAATGTGAATGGTAAAACAGTCACTGATCCTTTAGAAATAGCATGTGCATTTAATAATTATTTTATTGGACAGATTGAATCTACGAATATAGTAACTAACGCAAGCACATTTAAAATACCCTCCACCTGTAATTCAATGTTTTTAAATCCAACGACATCCAGTGATATTATCCGTTGCGTAAGGTCCCTTAAGAAAACAAACAGCACAGGCTATGACGACATTTCAACTAAGGTTATAAAATTTGTTGCTTCAAGTATTGCCCCTATACTCAGTCATATTATTAATCTATGTAGCTTACATGGAACATTTCCGGAAAAATTGAAAATTACTATTATTAAACCACTTCATAAAAAGGAGGATAAAACAAATATGGGAAATTATAGGCCTATTGCCCTTACACCTATATTTTCAAAAATATTTGAAAAAATCATATATGATTCTCTCTACAGATATTTCGAAAAACATAACCTATTCGCCACCCAACAAATGGGTTTCCGAAAAAATAGTACCATAAATATGGCAATCTTCAATTTTTTAAAGGAACTGATGGGTAATGTAGACAAAGGTTTTGTGACTTGTGCTCTGTTTATGGATCTAAAAAAAGCATTCGATTACGTAGACCATAAAATATTACTGGGTAAATTACATGAATATGGAGTAAGAGGTAACGTTCTAGATCTGATCAAATCTTACTTAAGCAACAGGTCGCAAATGACAATTATAAAGAAAATTGAGCGAAAAGCAAAGTCAGAAGCAACATATACTTCTAGTGCTCAATTGAATACTCGCGGTGTTCCTCAAGGGAGCGTTCTTGGCCCGCTGTTATTCATCATTTATATCAATGATTTTCCTTCCATAATTCAACATTCCATGACAATTTTTGCCGATGATTGCAATCTCATATTTGCTGACGACGGTACAAGTGACTTTGAGAATAAGATTAACAGCACATTAATAGATATAGTTGACTGGGTAACAGCTAATAAATTAATTCTTAATTTTGACAAGACAAAAGTTATGACATTTATAAATAAAAACAAGCGGCGCCCAAAATTAAAAGTTCAGTATGAAAATCATATTATCACTGAAACAAGCACGATAAAATTTTTAGGAGTACATATAGATCAAGAATTGAATTGGAAGGCACACGTAGAGTCTCTTTGTACTAGACTGCAAAAATTTTCGTATGCTCTTTACATGCTCTCCAAAACTGTAAACCGAGATACCCTCTTAGTAACTTATAACGCCTACGTTGGCTCTATATTAAGGTATGGAATTATATTTTGGGGTAACTCTGTAGAGCGAGATCGTGTGTTTAGAGCTCAGAAAAGGTGCATTAGGTCGATATGTGGCCTAAAGCAAACTGATAGTTGCCAGCCGTACTTTAAAGAATTGAGAATCTTAACTTTGCCCAGTCTGTATATATATGAATCGTTGGTATTCGCCAAAAAAAATATTAATCTTTATAGTAATATAAATAGTATGAGACACCGGCATAAACTAAAAATACCTCCATCAAGAACTGTAAAGTTCGGTAATAGTGCATATGTTATGCTGTCGAAACTATATAACAAACTACCAGCCGATCTCTATAAAATTGATGATATTTTCAATTTCAAAAATAAATTAAAATCTTATCTTATAAACAAATGCTATTATACAATTGGAGAATATTTGATCTAATTATCTTGTTTTTTAGTGAATGTTTTGATTTATAATTTGACTTTGATTTATTATTATTGATTTATTATTATTGACTAATTTATATTATATGCTAGGAAATGATTATTATTGAATTGATGACTGAATTATTATTAAATATTATTAATGAATGTGCATAAAGAAGTAAATACGAATAATAATTATATTTTTTAAACTGACATATATTCCACGCCTTTAAAGGCATTTGGATGTACTAACTAACCAATATATAAGACCTAATGTAAACCCAAATATGCAATAAATGAATTTGAATTTGAATTTGAATTTGACACTGCTATACCCCTTCCGAGTTAGCCCGCTACCATCTTAGACTGCATCGTCACTTACCATCAGGTGAGATAGCAGTCAAGGGCCATCTTGTTATCGAATAAAAAATAAATAAAATGTTCTAATAAATATTTTTCTTACATGTTGTATTTTTTCGCTATGTATGTTGTAAAAGTTTGTATTATGTAAAAGTTGTATGTATCACACGATAGCAAAGTTTTTGCTTCTTGTGCCTTTGAATCCCTCACTACTCTTATGATTCTAACTTAGAATCCTTCTCTCGCTCGGGATTCAAACTAGGCACTCGCAACAAAAAAACTTTGCTATCTTGTTGAACAAATAACTATTTCGGGCAAACTATCAATTTTAGAGAAAATTTTTATTTCGCCCCATAGTGCCGCCGCCGCACTATGGGACGAAATAATATAAACCGTCTCATAAATGGTTGGGACGAATGTTATGATTCCAAAGATTTTTCCATGGATTAATATTCTCAGATAATAGGACCTTTATGAATAATGTTGAAAAATAAAAATATTTTAGTTCTAGGTATATAAAATTACTAGTAGGGCGCGTGGGTGCGCGGCTCGCTAAAGCGAACCGCGTGTTTTCTGTTCCCCAAGTAGATCTTCGGATCTTGATCATCTTTTTCCAAAACCACTATTTCATCTTGTACATTCTCTAAGATAGACATCGACGAAATTTGTATGGCCACCATCTTGAATCCGCCATTTTGGTAGTTTTTTTCAGCTCATTGCCAATTGGATAAGGTGTCGAGTGATTTTTGTTTGGGCACCCTCAACCTATCTTCAATACCCTGACCGTGCTCCTCACCCGTCTGCGAAATCCTCAATCATCAGCTCCCTCTATATTTTTCATACAAATGAATTTTTATCTTCTATACGAAACCATCAGTTTGGAAAAGAAACCTTATCTTAGTCTTGCATATATTTTGTATGAAAAAAATAAATTCCGCCATTTTGAATTTTTTTCTATTCATTAAGTAGACTTTCGAGTACTGATCATCTATTTCTAAAAAACCACTTTTAGTTGTTAAATACAGCGCGCAGCGCAGGGGAAAGTTAAAAACAATCGGCATAGGCCCGTCGCGGACCGCGTAGGTGCATCGACTGCGTCACCTGATTTATCGGACGATGTCCACCGCAGGTAGTGAACCTTTTTAGACTCCGCCTCCTGCGCTGCTCGCTATAATAAAAATGGGTTTGGAAACGATGTCCGTATGTTGACATCTAAAATTATACAATAAAATAAAATGAACATAAAATAAACATTATATATAAAAATAAAATATTTTACACTACACACTCTTCTACTTTTTATACTCTCCAAGATAGGCACCGACGAAATTTGTATGACCGCCATCTTGAATCCGCCATTTTGGATTTTTTTTCAGCTCCTTGCCAATTGGATGAGGTTTCGAGTGACTTTTGTTCGAGAACCCTCCACCTATCTTCGAAACCCTGGCCTTGCTCCTCACCCGTCTCAGAAATCCTCAACCATCAGCTCTCTCCGTATTTTTCCTCCAAATGAATTTTTGTCCTCTCTACGAAACCATCAGAAATTTTGAAAAGGAGCCACATAAAGTCTTGCTAAGTCATATATTTTGTATGGAAAAAAATAAATTCCGCCATCTTGAATTTTTTTCCTATTCATCAAATAGACCTTTGGGTCCTGATCACTTTTTCCAAGCAACCACTCTTCCACCATTTATAGTCTCCGAGATAGACACCGACGAAGTTTGTATGGTCGCCATCTTGAATCCGCCATTTTGGAGTTTTTTTTCGGCTCTTTGCCAATTGGATGAGGTTTTGAGTGACATTTGGTTGAACAGCCCCCCACCTATCTTCAATATCCTGGCCGTGCTCCTCACCCGTCTGCGAAATCCTCAATCATCAGCTCCCTCCATATTTTTCATCCAAATTAATTTTTGTCCTCTATACGAAACCATCAGCGGAAAGGAACGTATCAAAGTCTTGCATATATTTTGTATATAAAAAAAAAATCCGCCATCTTGAATTTTTTTCTATTCATCACGTAGACTAATGGGAACTGATCATCTTTATCAAAGAAACCAGTCCTCCATCTTTTATAGTCTCCGAGATAGACACTGACGAAATTTGTATGGCCATCATCTTGAATCCTCCATTTTGGATTTTTTTTCAGCTCCCTGCCAATTGGATGAGGTTTTGAGTGACTTTTGTTTGAACACTCCTCACCTATCTTCGATACCCCGGCCGTGCTCCTCACCCGTCTCCGAAATCCTCAACCAACAGCTCTCTCCATATTTTTCCTCCAAACGAATTTTTGTCCTCTATACGAAACCATCAAAAATTTTGAAAAGGACCCGTATCAAAGTTTTGCATATATTTTGTATGGAAAAAAATAAATTCCGCCATCTTGAATTTTTTTTCTATTCATCAAATAGACCTTTGGGTCCTGATCATCTTTTTCCAAGCAACCACTCTTCCACCATTTATAGTGTCCGAGATAGACACCGACGAAGTTTGTATGGTCGCCATCTTGAATCCGCCATTTTAGACTTTTTTTCGGCTCTTTGCCAATTGGATGAGGTTTTGAGTGACATTTGGTTGAACACCCCCCCATATATATCTTCAATATCCTGGCCGTGCTCCTCACCCGTCTGCGAAATCCTCAATCATGCGCTATCTCCATATTTTTGTTCCGAATGAATTTTTGCCCTCTATACGAAACCATGAGTAAAAAAAAATTTTTCCATACAAAATTTTACAGGAGAGGTGATCAATGAGTCAATCAGTCAGTCAGTGAATCAGTGAATAAGCACCAGTAGCTATATATGGGTAAATTTTCAGAGCGGGCTTTTTTCCGTCATTTAGGTGGCTAATTTTTTTTCTCACATTTCACCCAAACCAAATGCGTTAGATTATAGATTAAGATGCTGTGAATCTAATAATTTGTGAGGCGCCCTTTAAAACACAGTACTTTCGGAGAAATATTTTTTGCGCCACCGTAATGACGATAAAAGCCATGAAATGGCTCTAATGAATTAAGTAAGCAAATTTTCTTAAATATAAATACAAAATATGCTTAGACTAGACACTGTATACACTGTCCTCTAGCTCCAAACTAAATCACATATCCATAATTGTGTTTTAGGAGACAATAAATATTAAATATTGAAACTGAACTCTCTGAATCCTACATAGGCCTAATTACCTACGTACTTACCTTCTTATAAAAATAAAACTTATTAAGTTATTATTGAAAAATGTATGTATGTATTTTAAGTATATATCGTATTGATTATACAGGCATTCATCATTTCGGTGGCCCACTGTGCCACCGCAATGACGCCACCATGATGACGACAAAAGGGTTTTTTCATGATAATTACTCAACTACCTAATTAATTTAGTAGATATTTACAGATCGTAATATCAAGGCAATTATCTATAACATCCTAACTTGACGATACAATAAATCACTATGTTCATTAGCTAAAACTTGCCACCGAACTGACCGCTCACGGTGACCAAAACATATTTTATGAAAAACTTACCTCGGGAACATTATAAAACCTGCGTATTGGACATCCTCTCTACAAACAAGTTGGGGCCAGACTAATGCTCAGGTGGACCGATAAAAAAATTTGGCGTGAAATCGCTTGACTAATAAGAAATAAGTAGTCAATTGCGAGCATCGAAAGTGCAGTTTTACGCGGGACAAAGACATATTGGCGTCTCAAATTTTTAATTTAATAGTTAGTAAAGTTTTTGTGTGTTAAATTATGAAATGGAGTAAATACCTTTAAAATGAGATATTTTGATAAAAGATAAGTTAAAATTTCGTGTAATAGTGAGTAGTTTGGTGAGCGCAATTTGAAGTGGGACAAGCCTCCCAGGGGTAGACCGCCCATACAAGTCGGATATTAAACGTGGAATTTCTTGTATGTTTTTGATATTAATTCTAATCTGGTTTTATATACGGTTAAGCTATGAGGTATATTTTCAAAATAACATGTGTTTAGTCTATTTGAAATGATAGTTTCTATGAAAAGGTCATAGGACGCCTAAAAAAGTACGCTCGAAAATTTACCCATATATAGTAACTAGTAGAGCGCGTGGGTGCGCGGCCCGCTGCAGTGGACCGCGGTTTTTCTGCTCTTAGACTTGATCATTTTCTACTAAAAAACCACTCTTCGATTTTTTATTCTTTGTCAAATAGGCACCGACGAAATTTGTATGGCCGCCATCTTGATTCCGCTATTTTGGTTTTTTTTTAGCTCCCTGCCAATTGGATGAGGTTTCGCGTGATTTTTGTTTGAGCAACCTCCACCTATCTTCAATACCCTGACCGTGCTCCTCACCCGTCTTCGAAATCCTGAATCATCAGCTTCTTCCATATTTTTTCTAAGACTGAATTTTTGTCCTCTATTTGAAATCATCGGTAATTCTGAAAAAGAACCCTAACAGTCTTGCATATATTTTGTATATGAAAAAAATTAATTCCGCCATCTTGAATTTTTTTTCTATTCATCAAGTAGACCTTCAAGTACTGATCATCTTTTTCCAAGAAACCACTCTTCCATCTTTTATAGTCTCCGAGATAGGCACCGACGAAATTTGTATGGCCGCCATCTTGAATTTGCCTATTTGGAGGTTTTTTTTGGCTCTCTGCCAATTGGATGAGGTTTCGAGTGACTTTTGTTTGAACACCTCCCACTTATCTTCGATATCCTGCCCGTGCTCCTCACCCATCTCCGAAATCCTCAACCAGCAGCTCTCTCCATATTTTTCCTGTAATAAATTTTTGTCCTCTGTACGAAACCATTAGAAATTTTGAAAAGGAACCGTATAAAGTCGTGCATATATTTTGTATGGAAAAAACAAATTCCGCCATTTTGAATTTTTTTCTATTCATCAAGTGGACCTTCGGATCCTGATTATCTTTTGCAAAGAAACCACTCTTCCATCTCTTATACTCTCCGAGATAGACACAAACAAAATTTGTATGGCCGCCATCTTGAATTTGCCATTTTGGAGTTTTTGTTCGGCTCTCTGCCAATTGGATGAGGTTTCGAGTGACATTTGGTTGAACACCCCCTACCTATCTTCGATACCCTGGCCGGTGCTCCTCAACCGTCTCCGAAATCCTCAATCATCAGCTCTCTCCATATTTTTCCTCCGAATGAATTTTTGTCCTCTACACGAAACCATGGGTGAAAAAATTTTTTTATTATGTAAATAAGATCATTCTTATTATTTAACTAGTACTTATTTTTAATGAAATAACTAAAATGACAATAATTATTAATAATGAAATAATTTTTAAGTATTATAATTAAATTTTTAGTACTTATGGAAAATTAAATAATTTGATTTTTGACATGCTCTCACGAAATAAATATTATCTTTAAAATACTGGCGTTTCATTTTTCTAGTAGCTTATACATTCAATAATACGTGTACAAATTTTCAAATCAAAATGTCAAGAAACAAAAAAGTTATTGATTTTCGAGACGGTTTATATGATTTCGTCCCATAGTGCGCCGTCGCCGCACCACTGCCCGCAAGATTCGGAGCAGAGGCCTTACTCACTCTTGCAATGTTCTTGGTTCCTCAGAATTGAGCTTCAAACGTTTTTTCCGACTGAAAATTAAATATTACTTATTATAATTAATTAAAAAAAAAAAAATACTATTGTCCTAAAAAAATGCCCTTAGAAAATGCAAAACAAACACGGTAGAAGAACCGAACCGGTAACTTCTAGCTATCAACTGTCTCCTACACTGACTAAGCCAAACGTCTAATACAATGGACGACGAAAATAAGGTCTATTATAGTAAAGTACCTAACTAGCTAACTACAATTTGATAAGCCGAATTGTACGACGAACTGGGGTATTGTACACCATTATTATTAGATACTTACCTTCTTCTTCGTCAACCCTTAGACGTCTACTGCTGAACAAAGGTCTCTTACGTGGACTTCCACAGATCTCGTTCTTGCGCCGCCTGAATCCAGCGGCTCCATGCGACTCGTTTGATGTCGTCGGTCCACCTAGTGGGGGATCTGCCAACATTGAGCTTCCCTGTGTGAGGTCGCTAGTCCAGCACCTTGGAACCCCAACGACCTTCAGCTCTTCGAACTATGTGCCCCGCCCATTTCCACTTTAGTTTCGCGACTCGCAGAGCTATGTCGGTAACTTGGTTCTCCTACGGATCTCCTCATTTCTGATTTGATCTCGCAGGTAATTTGAAAAATATGTAATAATTGTGAAGAAATTACGTAAGTTACCAAGTAATTGAAAATTGATGATGAAATTGATATTTCATGATCCCTTACATAATGCAAAACCTTTACAAAATATTGAGAAAATTAAAAATAGGTAGATACTTACTTTACAATTTCCATCATCTGCTTTTGATATTTTTTATATAGTGAATTCTTGGATTTTGCTTTTTTTTAGGACCCATTTTCAAAATTAGCCTACTCTACTACTTACCTTATTTAAAACTTCATTTTATGGATTATTTATTTACAATTGACTATAAACAAACTTATAACTAGGTAAACTCTATTTAACTTCACTAAAATATACAAAATAGTCTTCAACATAAAACAAAAACAATTTTACTTATTATAATTAATTTTGAAAAAAAAAAAACACTTTTCCTAAAAAAAAAAAACATAAAACCTTTTTTTAGAAAATGCAAAATGAACGTAGTTGAGATTCGAACCTGCAATTTCTAATTATCAAATCGCGACCAAACTAGCTGAGTCAAATTTCTATTAGAAAGAATGACGAAAATAAGGTACATTATAGTAAAGTATCACACTACAGTTTGATTAGCCGATTTACGCCACATTTACGTACTGTACGATAAAATTAAAAATAGGTAGGTAGACACTCTTATAACTATCACCATCTGCTTTTGTTGTTTTTATTTTGTTCATTTTCTTTTTCGGACCCATTTTCAAAATTTCTACTACTTAGTACTTATTTATTTACAACTATATTATGGTTTATTTATTAACAATATATTGTATACAAACTTATAACTAGGTACACTCTATTTGACTTCACTAAAATATACAAAATACTCTTCAACATAAAACAAAAACAATTTTCAATTATTATATTTCGCGATGTTATTTGATAGCCGAGCGAGAGCAGCGCCGCGCAGGTCCACCTAGCAGCACGCCTTAGCGATCACTGTCTAATTGAGTACGAGTGACAAAGAAGCCGCTACTGGAAATAAAACGGCCAAGACACAAATTGTGATAAAAAAAGATTAAATTATAATAGTCGCTGTAAAAAAAATCTAAAACTGCCATTTTTTGTAGTAAAATATGACAAACAAATTGTACTTAAATTTTTCAAAAATTAATGTATGGTAACTGAGAAAAATTGGAATTCATGTATTTGCAGAGGCAACTTTGCAATTTTTTTCTATTGAAAAAAGTTTACGTCATTGTGTTTTGGAAACAGGCATCAGGCCAGAAATATGATCAATTGTAACTCCCTTTTTTTTCATAGTATTATGACCAATAGATTTTGAATAAAACGATCTTCTTTCGGCTCTATTTAGCTGATCACCGAACCTTAAGCTATGACCAAACCGGCGCGTCCAGCCTGCGTCCGCGATCGCGTTTGCGGTGGCGATCAGCTGAAGTGAATGAACTTGTACTGACTCATGTATACCGCCGCGTCCCGTGATTGATCGCGGCGTCCCGGCGCTGCGTCTGCACGCAGTCCGCGTCCGCGTTGAGATTGAGCTTGCTGGGTCTGCACGCTGCATGCAGCGTATTATTTCAGTTTTTTTCAGCATAATTTCACATTATTATTGCGATTTAATTATTTATTTAAGATATCAGATACAAAAAGAATAATTAACGAAGTTTACAAGTACCGTTTAATTTATGATGCTTCACATACCATACAGAATATAAAAATATTAAAAAATTGGTTATTTTCTTCCTCTTCTGCAATAGCCATAAGAAGTAAGACTTCTTCTTCAGATTCGTCTTCAAATACTTTTCCGCTTCACGACACACGCACGACTAGGGTTGCAGGATTTTTTTTCAGCCTATAAGGGACAAACGGTTAAATGGGTAAAAAATACGGGATTTCAGTTTTTTACCCGGGACAAATAAAAAACAAAATTATTTAGAGTCATTTCTTTTTATATTTTTCCGAGGATCGAGTCAGTTTAAACATATTATTGTTCGTTTTAACATATCTGCAAAAATCAATACAGTTATAATCGTAATTATAAACAGTCATCATCTCGCTTTTTTACGAATATTGCGTGTGTGAATACTTGGATCGATTTCATAATGAAAAAACGAAGTACAGTTCAAATACGGGACATAGCCTGTCCTAAAATACGGGATGTCCCGGGAAATACGGGACGTCTGGCAACGCTACGCAAGACTGACGTCCGACGCGGACGCTATCGTTGATCGCTAGTTTGGTGTGAACGGCTTTTTGCACGCGAAGTTATCGCCACCGCGAACGCGATCGCGGACGCAGGCTGGACGCGCCGGTTTGGTCATAGCTTAAGTCGCAATCAATCAGCTGGTCTATTAAATAAAGAACATTATGTATTTTTGTGTCTTCTCTGTGACGGAAATTCAAAAATATCTCTTTGGGTATCACGGTAATATATTATTTTCTCCGTATTAAATTCATATGGCGCTGAGGACTCGAAATTAACACAAGCGATGAGCAACAAAATCGTGTGGGTGTACAAACGGATGCTGCGTATATCAATCACGGAGAGATAGTGTGCTCAATTCGATCGTATTGCAGAGAATACGAAAGTCCACAAAGATACTCAAAACGGTTTAAAAAGGGAAAAATTTGAATAGGTACTTCGGACATTTTATGTGTAAATCCAAATATCTTCTTCACTTTCACTTTTTCATTGTACAAGTAAAGGGCAAACGAAGGTTTATTCGAATTCTTATTCGCATATATGCAGGCTTTTTGTATTTTTTTTATTCGATGTCAACATAAAATGTAAATTAAATTAAACTTATACTGCTGATCGGTTTCTACATAACACAATCGTACCGAAATGATAAATCCCTTGGCGACACGTCTTCGACGGTAGGTGGTAACTAGCCACGGGTATAGCCTCCCACCAGACAAAATCAAATTAAAATTCAAAATTATTTCTTTCATGTAGGCCAACGTATTGCTCTTATGATACGTCGAGACTACCTTCTTCGCCAGAGCCCTAAGTCACTGGTTTCCATCCGTCATAAGGAGAGTGCACTCAAAGATCCTATTTTGCGTTTCAATTATACAATAACTTTGTTATTTACGCACACTAAATTCAAAACAACGATAAATGTAAATAAAACCAGTAAGATTACCATTAAATTCTCAGAAACGCTACATCTTTTTGCAACAACAACAACTTTTTACAACGCTACATTTGACGACCTCCCTGGCGCAGTGGTGAGCGCTGTGGTCTTATAATTGGGAGGTCTCGGGTTCGATTCCCGGCGGGGGCAATTTAGTAATTTATTATTTCTAAATTGTCTCTGGCCTGGTCTGGTGGGAGGCTTTGGCCGTGGCTAGTTACCACCCTACCGTCAAAAACGTGCCGCCAAGCGATTTAGCGTTCCGGCACGATGGCGTGTAGAAACCGATTAGGGGTATGGGTTGAATTTATACTGCTATACCCCTTCCAAGTTAGCCCGCTACCATCTTAGACTGCATCGTCACTTACCATCAGGTGAGATCGCAGTCAAGGGCTATCTTGTCATAGAATAAATAAAAAAAAAAATCTAGTAAGTAGGTATAAATTCTTAACTTTACTAGTATATTCATTACGCATTAATAGGTAAGTAGGTATCAGTATCGACAATGCTACTTTATGCATAGAGTCGCGGAGGTAGATATATGAAAACGTGACTGGAATTGATAGGAAATAGACAGCACCGGAATCAATTGACAGAACATGGACGGAACACTACAAACGATGCAATGTCCATTGAATTATAGAGCTACGTGTAAATTGTAAGTACCTACTTGTAAAGTTGATTCGGATATCAATGCAAGTATAAATGTACACTAAAACAGCAAAATATTAATTCTCGTTACTAGCTCGAAAGTTGAAATGCGTGCCAATGTTGCCTAAAACTAGTAAGCCAATAAGTGAAGTGTTTGTATTCGTACTCCCCTTGTAAGCGTTCTACTTGTAAATAATTCGGATATCTATGTACATAGAACATACACTAAAACACCAAAATATTTTCTTGTTGCTAGATCAACATAAACTACAGCATGCGATTGAATTTCTAGAGCAATATTGTACTGTTACTGTATACTGTTGATTAATTTGTACGAAACATACGTTGTGCTGTGTGTTGTGTTTGTTGATGTACGTTTGTTTTTAAGACTTAATTTGTACGTTTGTAAATTGTGCGTTCTTGGCAGAGGAGTGCGCGTTGAAAGCCTTTGTAGTTTTAGTTTTAAAAGTTCTCGTAAATAGTTATATTACAACACTTCAATAATGGTATTACTTTTTAAATTGATCACTTTCAAAAAGTTTACGCCAGATATCTTTGCAGTGGGCCTACAAAAAATTATTAAAGAATTCCATTGAAAAAAATATTTCATAATGAAAATGTAATATACAAGTTTTTTATTGTATTCAAAACAAAATCTCATCTCATTTCTTAAAATCGTAATCGTATACACTTAAGAAAAAATTGAAATTTTTCCTTAGTCTTTATAATCTCATTTAGTTTTTGCAGCAAAGAGGTCTCAAGGGCAACAAGGCCAAACGTGCAAACATCATGACTACATCAATGAATGAAGTGTAAAAAATTATGTTCTAGAACAATCGATTCACTAAATAGTGTAAGGCACCGTTCCAAAAGAACCTTAAAAGAAAAAAGGTAAGAATACCTACCATAATATTAACAAGAAGTTTCAAAACTTACCAGCAGCGAGATACACTCCGGAGAGTAAGCTTCCAACCCACGCGACCGTTCCTTTGCCTTCCCCGAAGTACGTGACCAACTCCGGAAGGAATATTCCGAACGTGTACGCAATGCCGTCCACCACCAGGTTGCACATGAAGGAGGCGAAGACCACCACCCAGCCGTAGCCGCCGTCGGGCGGCGGCGGAAGCTCCCCATAGTCGTAGGCCTCATCATCGTCGGCGTCCGCTGCGCCCTCGGCCGTAAGGCGTGCTGCTTCTTCGCATGACGTCTCGCTTTCAGTCTGAAACAACGAAAACTTATATTCACTCCCATTTTACTTGAAAAAGACTCCGAACCTTTTAGCGCACTAACGCCAGTTTTCACCAAAGTTCCCTAACTTTTACAGCCTACCCAAACGAAAGTAGGTACTTAACACTTTCTGTTAATTTCTTTTCACGAACTTTCAAGAAACACCTAAAGGTGAAAATTACATTGGTTAAGGGAGGGGCTACTAACGTAGAGACTCCTGCTTATAAATGATTTAGGTATGATTGGTGAAAAGTGAAAACAGGCATGCATAACTGAGTCGAGTCTTCAAAATTACGACTCGAAGGCTTGTCGAGTCCTTTGCAACACTAGTCCCGTACAAACGAGGTTTGATATGAATTTGAATATTAACCATTCAAAGTTAATGAAAGACAATGGAAATTGAATTGTGAACCATTCCTGTGGTTTGTTAGATTTCTATGAAAGCGAGCCCAACTTTGAAACTATACCTCCATTACTACATAATATACCTCCAATATTTGATAGCTTCATTTGTAAGGGAGTGCGCTCGGAAGTTCTCGACGAAGACATTATAGGTAGTTAGTTTTCTAAGAGAAATGCAATTTTTGGGAGATCGATCTAAAAATCTTGTTCCAAACAAGAGCATTTTTTTCAAATGCATGATTTTACAAATTATCCTTGCATGTTGTGAAAGTTTTAGTTTACGCGATTGCGGAATTATTTCCTTTGTTTTATTCTTCGCATAGAGAATCCCATGGAACAAACTTAAGTTTTTATTCCTGTAAGACAGACAGTACAAGAATTCAATAATAATTTTAATGCAACAACGTTAAATCAAAAGAATCTTTAATGTTAAATACTCGTACTTCCATATATAATTCCGAGAAGGTTTTCTATAATCAAGATGAAATAAGTTGGTACGATAACTACTATGTTATGTTTAACTTTATAATATAATAGATTATGAGAACAAACAATTAAACATAACAAGGAAGGCGGTGATCGATCATGTACCAAGGGTGAATTCTAGCGATTTTCTGAACACTGCCGCAAACGTTCCTATCAACATTGTTTCTGAAGGTTCCAATCTTCAGAATTGTAATTTAAAGCAGTGTTATTATATACTAACAAGCATCATTACTATCTTTACTTTAATAATTACCATTTAATATCTCAATCAAAACATTCCTTACATATCAAGACTTTACGTATGTTACAATCTTAGGTCATAATGTGTTTTATAATCCCATAATTTAAACGCTCCACAGAATTAAGACTATAGCTTATCAGGTCGTATATTTCGGTAGATTTATTTAAACTGTGAATCAAAGATGCGTAATGTTGACTTTTACTGGTAGATAATCGTAATTTCAGAAAGATTGCAAACAACGATTTTAATAGAAAGGTTGCGATTTTAAAGGTGGACTCTGTTTGCGTGATTTATTGATCTATTTCTTTCAATCATAGTCACTACTTACTATCAAAGCCATACTTGATCCTCGAACATCATCAATTTTATGTCTCTCCTCTTATACTCATAGACCACTCAAAGGCCGAGAATCGTGATAAAATCATAGAGTCCAGCGCTAAAAAATTATTACCTATTCATAATACGCTTGTTACTTATCCATAGATTGGCAAGCTATCAATTTTTAGGCCTTTATTATCTTGCCTAGAAACATATTAATTGTTATGCAACCTAAGATGGTTGCATAACACATTCTCAAACATGATCTCGCGTTTGATCTTGTTGGCGGTCATTGTCAAAGCCAGGTTTTAACACTAGTCGTAAGGTCACGTTGGGCACGTGGTATGAGATAAATGTGCTTTGTTTGTGTAATATAATTGTTACGTTGACTACCATAAAATGTAATTGCTGACAAATGAATAAAGCGTTGAATGTTTCTGTTGTTTTGCTTATCGATTAAACGTATATGTATACGTAGCACGAAGGTTTCTATTCAATTGCACTAATAGGCCGTTCTCTTGTGTTATAATAATAATCGTTATCTCTATTATGTCGCACTCATAATAACGACTGAATCCAAAATGTTTAAACTTTCGATTTTAAAATTGAACCTTAATAGGTTAAAAATATAAAAAAAAAAAAAAAAATATATATAAAATGAAAAGGTCACAAGCTCAAACCACTGGACGGATCAAGCTGAAAGGCATACAGATAGCTATCAAAACGTAGGCAGTCGCTAAAAAGGGTTTTTGAAAATTCAAGGGGGTAAAATAGGGGTTTGAAACATAGCGTGAGCGAAGCTGCAGGCAAAAGTTAGTTAATTTATGTTAATTTATAAAATATATCTTATTGCTTAAAGAAAAGAGGTGTTTTGTTTTACCTAGATTGTGAAGCTTGTGCTTTTAGGTTGGTATTTTAATAAACTCATTTTGCTTTTCGAATTCGGTCGTTGTTTTATATAAGAGTGCGAATTGTGTTTAAATATTTATATTATTAATAATATGTATTTTAAATCAAATTATCTGTATTAATAAGTATCTGTAGGTACTGTAAGTACCGGGAGACCTATCTACAAAACCGAATTGCAACGTCTAGAACTATTTTATCATTATCATAATAGCTTTTAGCATTCGTTCTCATTAGGACAGACATAAATAACTTGGTTCGAGAAAAACTTGACAAGATCCTTACTAATTATTGAGGAATAATACATTATATATTCGATCAAAACTTAATTCAAGTGTCGGTAAAATTGTTCCTCGAACACATAGTATAATAAATTATAATCTGAGAAGCAAATCAGAAGAGATAACATCATAAATCATTTTTATCACGAAAGCAATCTGGATAGATAAAATAGAACTTGCGTATTTTTTTATCATGATCGGGGTTCGAATCAATTTAGTACATTTTTTTTATCAACAGAACATAACCTACAATGTAAAATCCGAATAAAAAGTTTGCTTGAAGTTCTTCAATCAGCAACAGAACTACCAAACAATACACGCCAATACAATAAAGAACAAGAATACAGGCCACCAAAAATCATATATACAATCGATGGCATAAGTAATAATTTTATTTTATTTATTTGGTCTAGGTACCTACTAACGGACATGTCCAGTAAGTACATATACATTTAAATTAAAACATAACATTAAGACCCTCAAGATTCTAACGATTGGATGTACGGACTGAAAACTAAAAGTTGGACGTTTCAATCCCCACCCGTTGCACTTTGTCATTATGGCTAATATTCTTTTTAAAAAAGCTGAAAATTTTCATGGATTAACGGAGGAAGTCTTATCATTTCTTCCTAAAGATTCCTTTTTAAACATTTTGGTGCGGAAACTTAAAAGGATCTTAAATTGGAAAAGGATCTTTTTCAAATTCAAAATTTATTTCATATAGGCCAACTCGTGACTCTTATGACAAGTCGAGACTAGTGCTAAGAGCTGGCAAAAAACTCTTCTGCTTTTGAAGGTGCTCAAAACACCTACTTCTAACGAAATATACAAAAAGGATAAATCTACATACAAGAACAAAGCACAAAGACATAAATAATTCAAAACGTGAGACGTTATCATAGTGAGTGACGCCTGACTTGAATGCCCTAGAATTGGTAGCTAGTGCTCGTCTTTTAGACACAAATGAGTAGTGGTGATAGAACACACAACTAGTTTATCAGTTCCGTCTTAGGTGGTACATGATGACGCTAACAGTATACAGTATATTTTGAAAACATCTTTTGTGTACGTTACAAAAAAATTTGTTTAAACATTTCGACCTACACGTATGGCTTACGTCGATATGTTTAAGTAATTTTTTAGATTTTAATTATTTTTAGGGTTCCATAATACAACAAGGAATGCTTATAATTTCATCCAGTTGACACACGAATTTAATTTTGTAGTTAGTTACCGCTACATTCTGTATAAGTAAAAAAAAACCGGAACAAGTTTTTAATTTTATTAAAAAACCATATTTACGTACCCCCTTATTATTGAATAGGTAATTTAAATTAAAGCAGATCTGTGTATTGGGAAAATATTATGAATCAGAACGAATGAAAATTACCAAACAAGATATTATGATGGGAGGACCGCATTGCGAAGGAATCGAAACAAACAACAAAGTGCGGTATATATTAAGGAAAACTATATATAAAATCTGTGACCTCTTTTCAGATTTATCGTCATTAGCTACAGGAGCCAAAATCATCAGAAATAGAAAACAACGAGAGATTAAATTAACTCAATCAATCTAATTGATACTCCAATTATTACATAAACATCTTCGTCAAAATTTAATTTATGCTGAAACGACCCTTTCTGGCAACAACTACTTTAAAAATACCAAACAAAATAATGATGGTATCTAGTATTATTTAAAAATGACTCATATCCTCTCATATATCAAATGAGAGGAAAATTTTACACAAGGAAATATTTGAAGACATTAATGAACAAAGACAACTCTGAAGTTATAATTCTATCAAAACAGATTACTTAAATATTTAAACGTATACTTGAGGTCTAGAGTTGAGACCACTTAAGTTTCAAGATATATCACTTACGCTAAGAAAAAACATAATCTGTCTATTAGTTTTAAGCAGTTAAAAAATTGACAGAGAGTACTTAATAAATATAATATTAAAGAGAATAAAAAAGTCTTAACACTTTTTGCAATAATCTCCGCTGACAATGACTGATCTCTGCTGCCAAGATAAACTAATAACCAATAGTACAAAATAGTATGACAGCAATAGTATGCAAAATTTTATCATACTCGTATACAAGGTGTTTGTTAATGTGTATAACTTACCAGCAACCACCCATGCACTTTGACCCTATAAACACAATGGCGGTGGTAAAAAGTGAAAATTAATTATCAAAAACTTTCATACAAAATTAATTAATTAATTAAGAAAAAAACATTTTGGAAACCCTAACTGGAGACATAACAACAAGTTCAAAACGAGTGTTACCACTCATGCTTTTGAATTTACCCGTTTTCCCTCAAAAAAAATTCCCTAGAAGTCCTTGAAGAAGAAGAAAAAAGATTTTGACTTTCTTTTGGCAAATAACTTGTAAAATGAAAAACTGAATACTGCTTTAGGTAGCAATTTAAAAAATACTTATTAACAAAAGTGTTACATTTGAAAAGCCACATTTTTATCTCAAGAATTTACCTAACATTTGGTAGTTACTGTTAGATTCCAAAATTATTAAATGCACTCGCAATTATCATCAATTCCTTTAAAAATAGTTAAGCAAAAATCTTGTATAATACAAGTATTTTGTGTTGTTTTTCCCCAGGTAAAGGCAAAATTCCTAAAGACGTAAACACTTTGGTCCCCTACACTATTTCCAAGAATTCTTTGACTCCGCCCCGCGAGTAAAGGCGAGGCTACACACAAGATTTGCGGTTGCGTTTACGCAACGAAAAATTTCATCGCATAGGACATCGTACGAGTAAACTCTTACCATTATTTTACTTTCTAGTGAGACATGGACCGCACTAAATACTACTTCTGCTTGCGTTAAGATGCATCAAGAAAAAACACAAAAGAAAGTACCTACTGCGTATTCATCTCCTCAAAATTGAGATGTAAACATTTACATACTTCCTTCCACGCTTGTTTTTGGAAATTTATCTTTGTATTCTTCCACTGGTTTCTCCCAAAGGACAGGAGGTTCCTGAATCAAGGAAATCAGATAATCGATATCGTAATTAATCATCTTGACATGCACACGCTGGGAAGTGTGGATACCGCTAGAATGTTAGTACATCTTCGCATCGCAGGTTTTATGGTGCACAGAGGACATTTCCACGGTGCGTTGTGGTCGCGACGTCTATGATTTTTACAATGTCCTCAGTGAAGGCGCGCCCTTACGTTGTTTCGACGTATTTAATATTCAAACCACGCCCACGTACGCGGCATCGGTAAAGGAACTAAAACTAGCACTGTACTGCAAGCGATAATAATAATTATTGTATCGTTTTGAAATTGATTTATTATTAAAAATATCACACACATTCATTCGTTCATTCACATACAGTAATTGTTACTCAAAACCACAACACAAATTAACGAGATATTAATTACCTGCAAAGAAAGAGGCGGCAGTCACTTTATGGACTACGTAGGTACGGACTTTAACTTACGGAGTCCGAAAGTAGTCTGGAATATTCTTGCAAAAATACAAGATTTCTAATCGGTTTTCACTCTACTGAACAATACTACAGGTTACAGGTTTAATTGCATGCCGATTAATGGTTAGGTATCGCATCTGGAATATTTTATCGCAACGTTATAGCATAACAAGTAGTACGTTGTAGGCCTACACACATTCATTCATAGTTTTATCGTTGGCAGTTCATTGCCATTGAATCAGCTGTTTTAACCCATATATGCCCAGAACTTTTTTTGACGCCGATTTTTATAATTTTCACATATGTTGTTTATTAATGACCATAAATAAGGGCTACAATAGCAATTAGTAGTTTTCAGATCTGAAAGTGCGTTTTTTTCAGGGGGTCGAAAACGACCCCATGGGCAGATAAGGTCTTACACTAGTATGGGGGAGGAATCATGAATATAAAAACTTTATTCGCTTATTAGTCTTGATTATTGGGGTAGACATTGAGACAGGAACCATTACTGAGTAGAATTAGGTGGGTAAGGTAATCTTTAAAGCATCTGTAATACATATTGATATTAACTTGCGACACATTTTGACTATTATGTTTTTAAACAGCACACGTCTTCTGATCCAACTATTGAGTAAATGTAATGTTTTAAAACAAAAATAAGGTACCGCCTTGTTTTCAGTTGCTGGTATGGCTCAGGTTGAGTTTTCGAAATAAGATAGGTTGAAGAATTAGATTTCGAAGAGAAAATAGAAAAGAAAAAGACTTTGCTATAGATAAAATTCCAGTATATCTACGTTTGCTTCCAATAATCTGGGAAGCATTGAAGAGTCAACACTCTTCCACATACTTTTTTTGCTGTCAACACATCGAAGTGAACTAACTACATCAAAATATACCACTTCTTATCCCTAATGTCAATTTGATAAACTCCAAAATGAGCATCAAGTCTATCTACTCCTCCCACATTGATTGTATTGATGTACAACGTTTGACTATCAATATGTTTGCCAGTATCAGAATATCGACGAGCCTTTTGGACGGGATATACGCCAATTGCACTGAACAACAGTGTAACTAAGCTGCTTCTTTCCAGTGAATGGCGCAAATCTTATCTTTGCAAGCTTTTTGCAAGCTCGTTTTATGCATTTGCGTAGCCTCATGTTGCGATTTTTCCCAGTTCTTGTAGAAAAGAGCACCTAAATCACTGTTGGCCTTAGCAGAGTGCTCCCTCGAGGAAGAATAGTCCTCAGAATTAGCAATGAAAGTATAAGATTCTTCGACAATTCAATAGGAATAGAACATTGTGTTGTGTAGAAAGGGGTTCAGAGATTTGAGAATTACGAGAATAATAGACTGGAAAACTACGAGAATAATTGACTAAAGCCTTATTGGTGGCTTTATTGTCATCATTACCTTCTCGTTGTATGACTAACATTTCGGCTGAAGTAAAGAATTATTGAGATAGGTGAAATCGATTTATATTTTCACACTTTCATCCTTTTCATCCTAATCACAGTCTGATATCGTACCTCTGCAAGGGGGATCAATGTTTACTTCTATGCCCTGGACCTGTTCCTCGTTATCCAATTTCTCCAGGGCTTCAAATATTTCAAAAATGGAGGGCACATGCCGGGACCGTTACACATTGTGTTATTTTACCTCAAAATCGGACATCCCTTTTTTATGATACTAATCGAAACTTTAAGCTTTTTTTAATGCTAGAGTAGAACACCCAGAAGTTAATTCTGTTTAGAACCGGAGTTATAAATTTTTTTATGGTTACCAGAAAAAAACTAAGAAATGCTGTAACTTTCTATGTAACGAAAGTTTTTAAGTTTCAATTATAGCATGCTATAAAATCAATTAAGTGCTATTTTTGGAAACATATAATTAATTTATAAGTGAACAAAAAAGGAAGATATGTTTTTTTTTAACTAATTTTGAAATTAATTTTTTTCTCATCTTTGTATAGATATTAGCATCTAATTTTCACATATTGTATTTATTAGTGCTATGTTAACCCGCCTGTATAATATCAGATACATAACACTTAGGACTTCGGAGTAATATTTTTTTTTAGAAAATTCTGTATTTTCAGAAAAAGGCGAAATAAAAGAATTGCATATGATATTTATACAATTATTTATAGGTCAAAGTGGCATTATATACAAGGCATTTTATAAGCTAAACAAAATAATTTTAGTATTAATAATAAAGTTAATATTCTTAATTTTGTGATTTTTACATTTTATTTTTTTTCTCATAAACCATTTACGATTAGCAGTAGATATCTATCTGAAAACATACCTCGTAACTGTATTGTTACTAGTAAAAAAAATCACACAGAAATCTATGAGGACATTGGAGATATGAGATTTTACAATTTCAATGATATTAGGGTTGTCACAAAGATCTTAATTACAAATGTACGAGAGAAAATTCTAAAAAAGTGGCTGAAAGAAAGAATTTTTATCCGACTGTGGAAACGGAGGGTTATGTTTTTCAGGGATAATTATTGAGTTGCATAAAATGAAATTTTTAAAATTCAATTACTCCGAGGTCCTAAGTGTTACGTATCTGATATTATACAGGCGGGTTAACATAGCACTAATAAATACAATATGTGAAAATTAGATGCTAATATCTATACAAAGATGAGAAAAAAAATTAATTTCAAAATTAGTTAAAAAAAAACATATCTTCCTTTATTGTTCACTTAGAAATTAATTATATGTTTCCAAAAATAGCACTTAATTGATTTTATAGCATGCTATAATTGAAACTTAAAAACTTTCGTTACATAGAAAGTTACAGCATTTCTTAGTTTTTTTCTGGTAACCATAAAAAAATTTATAACTCCGGTTCTAAACAGAATTAACTTCTGGGTGTTCTACTCTAGCATTAAAAAAAGCTTAAAGTTTCGATTAGTATCATAAAAAAGGGATGTCCGATTTTGAAATAAAATAACACAATGTGCGTTAGAGTAAAAATAAGAATTTAAAGCAGCATATATGCCCACGAGGTCGTTATCGACCCCGTGAAAAGTTTCCATTAATTTGAGTACGAAAAATGTAGCCCCTCAGAGAAAATTATACCTATATCTTTAAAACACATATTCAATTTACTATAACAATAATTTTGAGGATAAAAAAACATAAAACACACAGAATATATACATTTATATGCACGTAGTCGCCAAATTTTTTCAGAAAAAAACTTACACGATTTTGTACTACTATTTTTCACTTGAAATAATTTAAGAATAGTAATTTTATTGTACTGTGCTTCAAAGTAGTTCTTTACTGTATCAAAAAATAGTGCTTTAATTAGAATTAATATAATAAGTTGCAATCAGGATGCATTTGAAGTCATCAAGTACCTTCGGGCCATTAACGACCCCCTGGGCATATATGGGTTAAAGGGCTGCCACCTATACATTTATGGTGAATTTTTGAAGTCCTCATAACTTGGCCAGGATATGAGCTACACGTCTCATGATATTTTTTCATGTATCTATACACCGACCCCAACTTATGGGTTTCGGTAGGATAGGGACATTAACTAACACCTTGTATACGAGTATGATAAAATTTTTACAGCGGCTTGCCGCTTGGTAACAAAACAGAACTTAACGAAGATACGGCAAATATAATATAATCAAGTAATATAATAATGCGTATCAACTATCGAGCAATAAATTGCTGATAACCAAATCAATAACATGAAAATTTTTAACAAATGATTTCCTTCGCAACACAGTAAATACAAACCTACATATTAATAACTATTTCGTGACAAAAATATAAAATACATACATGAAATAAAAGAAGTGAATTGAATTGAACTACAAAAAGTGAATTTTTAGGCCAAATAAAAGTTTATTGTGTGATCATTAATTAATCTTAGCTCGAAAATATTATACGAAACAAAGATGTTATTATAATACAACCATAACAGGAGTATTTTTCTGTCAAAGTGGACTTAAGAGGGAGTCTTTTATAGATTAAAATGATATAGGTATTATATGAGAATTTTGTAAGAAAAGAAACAGAATATCGCTTGTCATTTGTATCGGAAAAACTATCGATAAAAATATTAACCCGACTAATACTTAGATTACATTTATCACTTTCGGGGATCACGAGATTCCTGAAACATAATTATAATATATATATTCGTATTCAGTATAACTAACGTGATACAGAGCAAACACGATTTTATTCTGTCTATCTATCAGTCATTCTAATGAAATATTCCAGATTTTAGCTGAGGCGCGTTTTTCTTAGCATCCAAGCAGGTTTTCAACGCCTGTGTAAGATAGTGAAAATATAGCTCTAATTTATTAATGATCTGAAATCAACGTCGAATTCTCCAATCGTAATCCTAGGGTCGGGAACATCTATAATTATGCTATTGCATCTATGCATTAATCGCTAGTTTCCTTGTGTCTGTTTACTCATAGCTGTTTAGTATCCTGTAAGTAACACTAACATCACATCACATTACCTATGCTCAGAATCATTTACTATGCGGAAACTTTATACTAACACACAGTACCTAGTCCTATAGTATTATGAAGTATAGCTTTAACACGTGTTAAATTACTAGTGACATTCCACGAGGACTTTAACACAGAAAAACCGCAAAGTTAAACAAAACAGCATTAAAGTTCAAAAAGACGATAACGAATACGAGTAACTAGTAAATGAAAATTGAAAATGAAAACAATGTTGCCTTTTGGACATTATTTATCGTTTGATATTTACAGGTTAGGCTATTCATGAGGTATCTGTCTCCCTTCCGTTATTCATTCCAATTAAGCCGGAAAAGTTGCTCAAGGAAGCTGCTGCAGTGACCTTTGCTTGTAACGTTTGAATTTTTCATCGCATGCAGTTACATTGGCATGTTGATATATACCTGTCTACTAAGGAATTCTTCAGCAGTAAAATAACTTCTGGTATTAAACATGAATGCTTTGAAAATGTTTATTTTAATAATGTATATTAATATACGAAAGCATGACGATAAAATCAAATTAAACGAACAAAGAGCAGCAAGTTAAATGAACTCTTCGTCATACTGAAGCAAACAATAAAATACTTTGTACTTTTAAATTTACATTTGTGTCATTTAATGACAAAGCAATGTAATTCATACATATATTTATTTGAGACCAATTTATTTCGGAACATAAACATACCTACTTAAACACAACATGTTAAAAAGTTTATCCTCAATAAAAAAAATTATAAGCAAATTATACTCTAACATGAGGATTCGTCATCAAATGTTTAGTAGATAAATATTTTTCTATTTATGCCTCCTAGATTTATGCGCTTTAAATTTTTCCGTAACATTTCGGTTCTTCAGAGAGTGGACGAATAGTATTCCTACTGTTGGTTTATAATGCATAATCAATTTTATTTTCTTCGTTACTTGCTTTTAAAAGTAAACCGAAATGGAATCACCATTTCGGCTTACAAAATCAATTTTGATTTTTTAGTTTTTCAGCTGATCTTTTGGGTTTTCCCCATTTTTTTTTTTGTTTTAAAACCCCCACTGTATTAAGACGAACAAAAAAAAATATATGCCTATTGTACCTATTCAAACCGGTCAAGCCGTCTTTGAGTTTGCCAGACTACCGAAAAGCAATTGTTTTTTACACTATATTTAATGTTTATATGTATAGAAAGATAAAGATTTAGCTAAAATAGCAACATGCTCCAGTTATTCCTTGAATTTCGTGTCATAAGAGCTATAACAAGTTGGCCTACCTACAAGAAATAAATAAATTTTGAATTTGAATTCGTTCAGATTTTACCTAAGTGTGCTCATATGTCCTTGGCCGGAAGATACGTTACTAGCTTAGTAACAATGAATAGTTGTGTTCCTTCATTGTAATTACACAAAGCTATACGCTATTGATTCCGCATCCGTTTATGATGCAAGAATGATCAACAATCATTTAATTCTAATGACAGACGGATGGTTTATGGGTCGTAACCCGTAACCTACGATTCTACATTTCTATATTCAATCATTTACCTTGTGTAGAGAAGAGAATCGCAGAGGTAGGTATTTATTATGGTTCAGTGGAGAACAAGGTCTACTAAGTTTCAAACTGTTTCATCTTACTTATATGTATTATAAATGCGAAAGTGTGTTTGTTTGTTGATTTATCCTTCAATCAAGCTGTAACACACAGATCGACATGATTTTTTTGCATGGGTCTAGTTAAAGTGACATATTAGCTATTTAATCCAGCGGACAAGACGCGGACGAAATCTTAGGCGTCATTTATTAATTAAATATAAACTTTTTAACAGTTATCTCACTGTCATATTTTTTTGGTTTTAAAAAAGTTTATCGCCGACTCAAAATTAGTTATGTATTTACATAACTTTAGAAGCTTAGTTATTACTAAAGAGGGTTTTATTTGTCCCTTTTTAGTTGCTTTTATCGTCGGTTTATTAACTTGTTAAAAAAATATTATTTAAATAATGATCCATCTTCCGTCAGTGAGGCCGCTTGTCACGTTTTCTCGAAATGTTCACACTTCACACACGTGATTTAGATTGTCGTTGATTGATTACGACCTGCGCATCTCGATCACAAAACTTCCTTTCCAATGAATCGGACGCATATCTCCTTGGGATGTCAGCAATTACTTTAGCGGAAAATGGCTCTTACTTTAGCTACTACCGTTTAACCTAATACTCCTGACCCAGAAACCTCAAAGTGCTTTAAAGAACTATCCGTTGTTAATTACTAGCATTAACTATAGTTCACTGTACTGTTATTATGAATACAGAAATACAATTCAGAATGTTTTTGATTTGACTTATATTTATCATATATGTATATATCTTTCTAATTATGCACATTGATCAATTTGACCAAGTCCAATCGAAAAAGGATGACTCTTAACTATTTATTTGAACTCAATGGAATTTTGTTTGAGGAGACTCGGACTTTCGGATAAAATCCAAAGCCAACAGATAACTTGATCTATGGACACAAAAAAAATATTTAAGCATGTTAATCTAATCTTAAATATCTGTCTAGTTATGAGTATGATTTACAATTTAATCCGGTCGGCCAATGAAAAAACGATGCCTCTACTCTCGAGATAAAATTTTGTTTGAGGAAATTCTGATAAAATAAACACATTTAAAAACGACTGATAAGTCGATCTATTTGATGGAAAGTTTATATGAAAAAAAAACATGCGAATTTTAGTTTTGGACCCGTAGGTAGTCCAGTATTAAAATATGAGTGAGTCTTACATTATGTGCCATTGCTATTTACTGGTTTTACAGCTTTTAGCACAAAAACACTAAAAAGTGATCACAAAAACACACTTCATTCACTTAAGCTGCTATTCAACTGAAAACGATAACACTAGTATCAGGACCTATATGTATGGAATATTATGATAAATAATATCACAATCGACATTAAAGATAAAACACAGACGTATATTACTACTGAAACACAATACACCGGATGCATAAATGGTAAAAATTGTTTTAGTGCATCGCTCAGAAGTAAATCACATACTAAGTAAATCCACAGAATACGGTTTAAGATAAGGGGTACTTAACTGTTTAATTATTTATCCACTAATAACTTAAATTGATTTAATTATTGATTCACTAATGACTCAATTTGATTTAAAATAGGTAATAAACCGTGTTGGTCAAATCAACAGTTAGTTATAAGTAAAATGTAACAATACGAGTAAAAATATTTTCTACTTTTGTGATAATATTGATTGAAAAAAAAAAGTTAACCACTGATCAATATACTTAATCGATTCCTATAATATTTAATTTCATTGTAATTTGTTTCTTCGGTATTATTTACTACTTATTTGAGTACATTTGGGATGATACTTTCGGTTTTTTTTTTGTAAAAGTACGCTTAAGTATACACATACAACATTGTTATAAAATATTACGAGTACGTACCACGATAATTATTTTAGTTGGGGTTATAGATGTTACGATCCAATTGCATGAACCGTGGTCACGACGGGACTGTTAATAATAATAATTATAATATATTGTGTATAATTACCGTGGTACGTACTCGTAATATTTTATAACAATTATGTCATTAAACCACGAATCAAGTCTAAAATCTACAAAAAAGTCTCATACAAAAATTGCAATTCGAAAGATTGTTTCCGCGGATGCAGGATTTGTGATAACGTAGTGTGATCCTAGTACAGGTGGTATATTTTAAACTAAAATCCCTTGCAATTTCATTGCACACTCGCAATCTTCACTTTGGCATGCAGCCCAGAGTTGCACAATTGATTGGCCATTAGTCGTTACTATCCAGGATATATTGTAAGAGGGATTCGTATTGACGTGTATTTTGAATCATTTATCAACAGTATAAGCGTAGCCTAGCTCTTAGTTAGAGTACCTAAATAACTGAACAGACTCAACTTCATTACAAACGGATTGTAATAGGTAATCTACAACAAATATGTGGCGTGTTTGTATGCGTGTCCACTGATCCACATTCGCGTATGCAATTAGTAAAAACCAGTTTGCACTGGATCGGCCAGTGTACAAGTTCAGGGTCTGTGCGCGATGTATTTATTTCGCTCCAGCTTTTTTTGGAAAGGTTTCATAATAATAATTATAATAAATGCCAGTGTTAAAAATAGTATTGTATCTTATCCTTTTGTGACAGCCCTATCAAAATAGGTTTTTAAATTCTGCACGGTCTATTTCCATCCATACTTCATGTGCTATCGATATCTCTACTACCTACTGGTAGTTACTGTGCTGATGGACAATTCAATTAATATATTTTATTCTATTATGTTTTCTCCGACGTCTAGAGATAACCATTTTAAATTATTGTCAAAGTAATATCTTGGTGGGTAGTTGTTTTTACATAATAGCTTGTACAATATCTCTGTCAAGAAGGATTTCATTACTACATATATTATAATACATATTATTATTATATTATGTTACATCTACATATAATTTTGTAAACAACATGTACCTAATGGATAAATAACTTTAAGTTGTATATTATGGTACCTAACTGATTGATGAATATGCAGATATAGTGTAATGACAAATACCTAATTAACATTTACATTATTAAATATCCTTGTAAGTACATAATTAATGACCCATAAACTAACTTTTAAACGACCGAAATTAATCAATTAACTATTTCATTAAGTAATAAGATACAGCCTCTGTTATGTTAGGACCTTCAATTCTTGAGTTACAAATGTGTAGGTAATTCTAGTTTTATTTACTAACTAGCGGACGCCCTCGACTTCGTCCGCGTGTTCAATTCACAATTGATAGTTCCTAAATCCCTACAGATTGACCGAACTCCTGCAGCATCATGATTGAGGAGTTGGGTCCTGGAATTCAATGATAGTTAATAATATTAATTCAATGGTAGTCATTACTTGCTAACTATTCATAATCAACAGTTCCTAAATCGTCACAGTTCACGCTAATCGGCTCGGCAATCACGGAGATATCGATATACATAGGTAGAAAAACACAACTTCTCCTCCCAAGTTACTCCCGATAACATCAGCTTTCTAACAGTGAAAGTCCCGTCAAAATCGGTCCAGCCGTTCCCGAGATCAGCGGCAACAAAGAATCAGAGAGACAGACAGTTAAAAAATTTAAAAAAATGTTTTTTTTTTTTTTGTTATAAGAATCGTATTTATTTTCATATGCATTTAGTAACAAGCTGTTTATTAGATACAAACAGACACTTCAATTTTATTTATTTGTCTAGATATATATATAGATGTATAGATTACAGGTAAACCACCTGGAGTATTTTATAAGCACTCGAGCTGAACCATGATGTGATTATGATAAAGTGTATATGTATATATATACATTATACACATACATTGTACATATATACCTACTCAATCATAATCACATTATGTTTGTATTATGGCATAATATGTGGCACTAAAAGTTTTTCAGAGTAGTCTCCGTTCATTTCTAAGCACCGTCGCATGCGATGGATTGATTGACTATAGCAATGCTTTTTCTTTCTTTTTTTCAATGAGCCCACTATTCTTTAGGGATCTATTCCACGTTTTTTTAAAACAAATTCCTCTGAGTTTATCTTTTATTGGGTATAAATAAAAGTAGCAAGGTGCCAGGTCGGGACTGTAAGGAGAATGACTCAAAATTCGACACGATAGTTAATAATTCGATTGTCCATCTGGTGGAGTGAGCTAAATCTGCATGATGGGGGAGCATTCTGCTTCTTAGGCCCTGCTGTGGAATATTTTCCAACAGGACTGGTAAAGAATGACTACCATAGCAATCTGTAGTAATAATCATTTATCCTCTAGTACAATGGTTGCGAAATAACCCATCCGTGCAAAGAAGCGGGCAATCATCTCTTTCTTTTGACTTCTGCTCTTGTAAACTTTTGTTAGAAAATCTTCAAATGGAAACATCCATTGGGCTGACTGTCTTATGGTTTCGAGCTGTTGACAATAAATCTAGCTTTCATGACCTCTGACAATGTCAAACACAGCATTCCACTCACCAACATTATAGTTTTCAAGCATTGCGCGGCATCAATCCAAACATAACAGCGTTTTTGATCAAACATCAAATTATGAGGTATCCATTTGGTGCAATGCTTCTGGATGCCTGAATGTAGGACATTTTGCACTTGACTCATACTCAATATTGCAAATTATGTATTTAAATAAATTTAAATAAAGGTAAACTTATCTGTATTTTATTTTCATGGAAAATATGAGGCATAAACTTTTATTATCTTCTCCACACATACTAACTAAAACTCATTTTTTAATCTGATCAAAATAAAACCACTTGTTGTAGTACCAAGCAAGTAGGTAAGTATAATGTTAATAATAATAATTGTTGACATCTAATTAACAAACCATTTATGGTAATAAATATGGGGCGTATGATGAGCACCATCCCATTCATTAATTGGTGACCACGAAACAGTTTGTGCCAATTACTTGTACACACATTCCAAAGATATATGCACAGCTTCATGGAACTGTATTTGAAAATTCAGGGACACTAAATTTCAGTTTAGGTTAATTTGGCTTATAAATGAAATTTACTTGTAAGTACATGACAGATATATGTATGTGTATGAATATATGTTAGGGTAGATGACAAGTCTGTTGCAGGGTCTACAGGTCAGAGAAAGGCCAATGAACCTAATAGAAATCTTTGGTAGGGGATGGAGAAACCCTATGTCCAAAGTCACCTTGGGAATTCAAAAAGGTATAAGTATGTATTTTTAAGTAATAACAATTGTAACTTCAGTGAATTTTAGATAACTTATCTAAAATTCACTATGCATAAGCTTTGTTTAACGAAAACAAAGCTTATGCATATTTATATGATGATGCTCTGATTATAAGGGCTATCCTTGAAACTTGACTTTTTGAAAAATATCAATACTTACTTAAATACTTTAACAATTATAGAATTGATTCTTTGTTTAACCAACAGTTGATTAATTACATTAGGCCAAACAATAGAAGACCTTTGAACAAAAACTGTGATTGTTTAGGTATATACTTTACATAGTTTTAAGCTGATTAGTTGTGTATCAAAACTATATCATAACAAAGGCCTATGTAACTAATGTAACCTCAAAGCAGTAAAGAACCGCAAATAATATTTTAAATATAACTAATTTATCTACAAACAAAAATTATTTATAGCACTTACCCTTGAAAACGTTCTCAAACGATTAATACGAGGATTTGACGGAATATTACTGAGGGAAACTTTAGACATGTTCGATTTTCAGGACCACTATACTCTTCTCGACAACAATGGAAAATACTGCACTGCAGCAGCCGGGTCGGACCACTGAGATTAATATTTAGTACACAATTCTAACAACAAACATCTGTACGTCTAACACTTAAGCAAGTATTCTATAACTTTAATTTTAATTGACAGCAGTCAGCACTAAATTATATCAGTTACACCACCCCATGGCGTCGACCTTCAAACAAATTAGCGACTTACTATAAAAAAAAATTGCCCTAGTTATTATTTGCCGCTCCGAATCGACTGGAATAAACCCAACACTTTTTAAAATAATCTTATAGACGTCGATGTTTAGCAAAAGATTGACTTGACTCTTGACAGATATGGTGCTTACGACTGCTGGGACGTTTCGTTTCACACGCGCCCGGTGCTCTTCTAAAAACGCAGTGCGCACGCTTTTCAAGCAACGACGTCGGGCAAGAACTGTCAAAAATCAAAACTCAACAGCAAAACGAAACTCGCGGGCTCGCGGCTCGCGCCAAGTGCGTAACTATCACAGTCAAGCGCGCCAAAATTCAAAATTAAATTTTTCAGAATGCATTTCGAAACCGCAATATATATACGTAAATGTTATACTCGTAATATAAATTCGAGAATAATATAAGTAACTTAAAGTATCTTATTATAATGCAAAAGGCAGTTAGAATAAATAAACAGAATAAACTTAAACTGTTCAGTACTTAAGTTCAGTATTACTTTGAATATTAAAATTATTCAAATTACTCACATGCAATTGCCCCGTTACCTACTTATTAAATTAATTTCTTATTTAATAATTCATAATGACAATAAAATACCGAATGCTAACAAATACAGACAAGGTCTCCTTATTAAAACTACTACTGAGATTTTTCTGAGTCTGAGATTATAGAAATATACTTTGCGAAAACATATCAGCAGGCGTTTTAAAGCAAAATCTATTTAGGACATGGATACTACTACCTTAGTTTTCATAATGATCATTCACTGGATCAGATGGATTCTTTCATAAAATCAAGTCTTATAAAATATTTACCTACGTGAAATTTTATGTCCTTTATGCATCCTGCAGAAAAACTTGTATAAGTACCTAAGTAGCACATGTTTTTTTTTTTTCTTTAAAAAAAGCTTTCAGTTCTCTCCTTTATGCAACAAAAACTTACCAATGACCGTTCAGTAGCGTTAGCATGAATACGGGGCTCCGCGTCGTCGTCATCGGGTGTACATTCGGCGCCGGCTGTCTGCCCCATGTTGGTGGCGCGACGCTAACTGCTGCTGCGTTGGCTTTGACGCGGCGCGGGGCCGCAAGCCGCGCGTCCTTCGCGCGACCGGTGCCGCGCCGTTGTGCCTAGTTACACGAGTCCCGCTTTTGGACTAGGGATTAACCCTTAAACATCGATAAAAATGTATCGACTGGTCCTTGCTAACCTGCCCCGCACAACCGTTTATAGGCTGAACAACTACATCCATTGTCCAATCCTTTCACTGTAGCAATTAGACAATCCCACGTCAAAATATGTGACGACCGCTTTTCTTACTTAACTCTGGTTAGCTGACACTTTTTCGCTATTAGCTAAAATGCATTGATGCAGCAAGAGTATCATAAATTCAGCCAATCACCACAAATGAGATTGTAGGAATTATTTTTGGAGTTTCTCCGCAATCCAACCCATACCCCTAATCTGTTTCTAATGGGTTGAATTTACACTGCCACACCCCTTCCAAGTTAGCCCGCTACCATCTTAGACTGCATCGTCACTTACCATCGGGTGAGATCGCAGTCAAGGACTATCTGATTGTTGTAATCGAATAAAAAATAACTAGGGAAACAAAAAAAGCCGCCTTATTAAACTCTCCAGCATATTATTGTAAACTAGGTAGGTACCTAGACTTACCTAGAAACATTACATTGAATAATTTCATATGACATACATTCTAGTTAATCAGTATTACGTAGCTCTGTAATTTTAAACATCTGTGTGGAACAATCTGTGGACTATAACGTGTATGCAACTGGAGCGCCTATGCCATTATATTGAACTTTATAGTAAGTACCTACCTAGGTAGGTACTAGGTACCTATACCTAGGCACAATAATGTCAGTCAAAAGTTGCATCACACTTTCAATTCACAAGCATTTTGTAAAAGTGTAAGCTTTAGAATTAAAGCTTTTCTTCAATAGGTAGGTTCGTACGTTTTAATTAACACCAAAAAGTTTTCTACTTGGTGTTCTTACTACTACACAGTATAAAAATATCATTATTTATTTATTTATTTACTAAAGAGGCACACAAAACAGGTTGAAATTAAAAAGTATACAAAAATTGAATACGTATATACAGCATATCAAGAACTAAGTAACAACTCCAAGTAATATGTGTAGTGTGTACACATTATTGAGTAAAAACACACAACATTATTGAGTAAAGTAATTAAGATACATGTTTGCTTATACAACCAAATCACTGCTGAATTAGGTAGGTACTCTGTCGTGAAGGATCTCCAATCAGCTACTTAATATAATGAATTATTCTAATTGCGCCAGTTAAACTAGGACGATTAATTCCACTGTAAATGCATTATTTTACCCCTAAGCACTCTGATTATAATCGCTGATCCCGCGAATTCATCCGCATGGACTTAGATTTAATTAATCCCTGAGAACTCCTTGATATTTCAAGATTAAAAGTAAGAAAGGAGATAGCTTTTAGGTACCTATTCTAAGGAAGGTCCCCAGGGTACAAGCTTATGTTCCAAGTTTTGTCGAAATCAGTTCAGCGGTGTAGGAATGAAAAGCTAACAAATTGACAGACAGATTTATCCATATCCATATGAATATGGGTAATATGGACATTGATTATTGCCTTGTTCCTACTCAAGTAGGTTCTACGCTAATTAGTTAATGTCTTTATAATGGAATTTCATTTACCTAGTTATATCCATTGTACCTACTTCATAGAACAAAAATCTCCCAAACATCGATACCGTAAAGTTCCAACCACAGTTCCGTATCTACACTGGGGCGGTCGATACAGCAGACGCAAGTCCGAATCGCTCAGCTGGGACTTGTGACAGCTAGAAAGCTCCGTACCTACCTATTTGACATTACGTACACAATATTATTATTGTTCTCGAACAGAAATTAATTACAGTAAATATCCAACTAACACGTAAAAAATTCTAGCTAAAAGTACGTAAGAATTTTGAAAAATTTGTCTTACTTAGGTTTGTCTAAGTGTTATGCATAAGCTTTCGTTATTGAAAAGTTAAACCTTACATAAAGCAATATATTTTCTTTTTAACGGATTTCAGAAAACTAGAAAGCTATAAAATCTACAGACGTCTAACTTTTGATAAGTAGGTACATTATGAAAGTCACACAATAAGCATGCACGATGACTTTTTTTTCTTTATTAGGTACCTACTAGGTGATTCCCGCGACTTCGTCCGCGTGGAAAAAGTTTAGAGTGACTATCCGCGAGAAGTACTAATGTCCTATATCTCCGATAATATTTAGTAGATCTTCACCTAAATTGGACAAAATATTTCAATAATATATTATTTATGATAAAGAAATCACTATCAAATTCGGTTCAGATTTGACGAAGTTATGGAGCAAAATCAACAAAAACTTTCATCCCCTATCCCGGATAAACCTTATAATTTATCAAAATAAAAGGTATCCTATATATTGATCGGAGTATCAGCTACCACTATACCAAATTTCATGCAAATCCGTTCAGTAGTTTTCGTGTGATGCGCACACAGACAGACAGACAAAAAATTAAAAAAAAAAACTGTTTTGGGCTCACTATCGATAATAAAACATCTAATCCTCCGATTAAAATTTTCAAAATATATTTCATGTGCAGAATTCGTCCCGTTAGTTTTATTACAAGTATAGCTATAGATAGATTTTAGTGTCTAATCGACAATCGTACATCTCCAGCAGGGTTTAGCATAGGCAGGAGACAAACAATTATACCCGATTTTATCCACTGACAAGAGATAAAATCTTCTCCCTATGCTAAAGCATGGCAACAGGGGAAAGGAAAAGTATACTCGTATTTGAAATTGCACTGTGAATATTATTTCCACCGCTGTGCCTATGCACGACAGGTGGATAAAGCAAAAAGCTGAGGGAGGAGATAAACATTTTATTCTTTCCCCGTGGATAAAATGTCCCCTGTCCATGCTCACCCTGCAGGATAGCTCTTTTTTCCATAACAGTTCTAAAGTCTTAACGCATCCATTGCCAGTTAATAAGATGAACATGATATTGAACATTTTAAATCAGCTATTTCATGGACTAGGTAACTTTATTACTTGTGTATACATACATATATACCATAAGTAACTAAAGATTTTAGACTTGATTCGTGGTTTACTGACATAATTGTTATAAATACTACGAGTACGTACCACGGTAATTATTTTAGTTGGGATTGTGATATTTCGATCCAATTGCATGGACCGTGGTCACGACGAGACTTCGAAATATCACAATCCCAACTAAAATAATTACCGTGGTACGTACTCGTAGTATTTATAACAATTACATAAGTAACTAGTTTTTTCAGTGATCAATCAATCAAACCTTCATCTACCTAAGTGGACTACATATAAGGATTAATTTTATTTGAAAGTAATCTACAAATAGAAGTAAGTACCTACCTAGGTAACTAATTTATTACGGACAATAATTTTATGAAAGAATCGTGTTTAAATTATAAAGACATTTTCAAATCAACCATTGAAGGAATACGACATACGAATCTATAATCGTGTTTTATTAAAACATAAAACATATGAAATACTAGTTTTTGCTCGTGGCTTTGCTCACGTTAAGTTCGATTTTTCAAACCCCTAATTTACCCCCTTAGGGGTTGAATTTTCAAAAATCCTTCCTTAGTGTGCGCCTATGTCATAAAAGGAACCAACTGTAAAAATTTCAAGTTTCTAACTTCAGTAGTTTAGGCTGTGCGTTGATATCTCAGTCAGTCAGTCAGGACTTTGAATTTTATATATATAGATAATGGAAGGTAGTGATGTGAGTAATGGTGATAAAAAAAAGGATGTTGCAAGATTTGACTCGATTCTCTATACGCTGAGACCTTTGATATTAATTGAAAACTTTTTTGGAACATTCAGATATCGAAAGGTTGGTGGGGATATAGAAATATTGAGCAGAAGAATGCAGTATTACGCTATCTTTGTAGTTAGTTTTTCTGTGACAGCATATGCATTTTTTTTTGTTAATAATTTAATAAGCAGTAGTGGCATCAAGCAAATTGTGGACATAGTAGACGATGGTATCTGTCTTGTAACAGTGATGCAGCATATCGTATCAATGGTAGTTTTCTTCCATTACACTAAGAACAATGTGCATATTATAAAGTTAATTGTTCATATAGATGAGAGTCTCAATATCTCGAAGAATAAACAGTTCTATGTGTTTTCCCGTAGGCAAATTCAAATCGGAATATTAATATTTATGTTTATTTATATACTATTAGCAATATACGACTTGAGTGCAATTTCCGTCAGTAGATTGTCGCTAGAGATAATTTTAACAATAATTGATGTACAGCGCCACCTCGAAGGATTGGCTTTTTGTATATTTATAAAAATAATGAACAATAGATTATATATTATAAATAAACGTTTAGAAGAGCTTATTGCTACAAAAAATCGTGCAGGGCGGGCTTTGAATATGTCAATCAGAAGTTTAAGAAATCAATACGATTTTTTTTACACAGGATGTAATATTAATAATAGTTCTATAATTTGTAATTTAGCTACAACTTACGATTTGATCGGTGAAACGTGTGAGGAGATTAACAATGTTTTTAAATTCCATATATTTAGAACACTCGTGACTACATTCATGTACATCATAATCACTATATGGTCATCAATATACTATATTCGAATGGTTAACGATGCTGTACCTTTATCCCATACTATATTATTGTATTTATTCGAAATCATTTCAGTCGGTATTATGTCTTTTACATGTGAAGTTTTGCTTTTGAAGCGCAATTCTACTAAGATCTTGGTGAACGAGCTTGTAATGGACTACGACCTCCCCAGGCGAATGCGAATGCAGGCTAAAGCATTTATGGAGTTAATCGATGTGTGGCCATTGCAGATTTCTGCATACGATATGTTTACTATAGACATAAAGCTAATGCTTAAATTTATAAGCGTGTCTACCACGTATATGATAGTAATAATTCAAGTTTTCCATTTCTTCTGAACATATCCAACTACTTCAAATCAAACCTGTTTATGTCTGTCAATATTGTCTTAGGAGTCTTAGAGGAACCTGCCCGTTAATGTTATATTTGACATCGATGGCATACAAAACTCACGTTACGAGTAATCTTAATAAAAATTCTTTTTAAAAAACCGAGTTCAATCGCCACTACAAAGTACCTATATAAAGCATGTTTCAAAAAAGAATTTACCAAACCGCTCCAGCACTGGTAGCATGGGAAGGAGATAAAAGTTTTATCCCCCGATTTTATCCACTGACAGGGGATAAAATTATCTTTTTCCTAATGCTAAAGCATGGCGACAGAGGAGTAGGCGATGTATATTCTACAAGTATATCCACTGAGTGTTATTTCCACCGCTGTGTCCATGCTCAACGGGTGGATAAAGCTTAGGAAGGGGATAAACGTTTTATCCTTTTCCCGGGGATAAAATTTCTCCCGCCCATGCTACCAGTGCAGGCGTCTTCGAGTAATCGCGGAACATACCCTACCTACATAAAAAATTAAAAAAAAAGATTCCGTTGATTTGAGAACCTAATACTTTTTCGAAGTCTGTTAATAATAAAAAATAGAACATTTTCCAATTAACTATGTTGGTTCAAAGGATGCAAGCTGTCTGTGGGTCTGCTTAAAAGAAAGCAGAATGAGTGAAATACTGAAAAAGTTTTTACCTAAATTACCTATTTATTTACCTATTTATAAGCATGTCAGTGTACCATTGTCAATATACGTTTCATGACGTTTATTGCCAAAGGCTAAACCGTTTTTAATTTGAAATATTGGTAGCTGTGTACTTTCAAGACTAATGATAGTCCAGTCAAAATAAGGTTTAACCTCTGGAAAATTGCGAAAGTTTTGAATCTTTGCACATCGAATTATGGGTATCTAGGGATGAATATATCAAAAGTCCTCATGCGTACGAGGCGAGCTCTAGCGGCAATTAGCGGAAACAGGACCCTATTTTGGTTTTTTGTTAATATCTCGAGAACCTTTGGTCAGAGGTAAAAGTTTACTACTACATAATTGAAGCTTATTAAATTTGCAACAATAATGATTATACACATTTTTCTTGAATTCCTAATAATTACCGAGTTTTAGGCCACTAAAAGATAGCTTTTTCGAAAAATTACGCTAGCGGCGCCCGGTACAATATGGCATTTGTAATAATATTTGACAATCGTGGTCTATCATTTTTTTAGGTACCAAGGGTGATTGAGAAAATAAACTTCATAGTTATGTACAAAAAAAGACATTGTTTATTAAACAACTAACTTTTGCCCGCTGCTTCGCTCACGTTAATTTACCTTATTTTAGCCGCTGTAGCCCCTTAGGGGTTGAATTTTCAAAAATCCTTTCTTAGAGGATGCCTACGGCCTAATAGCTACCTGTATGCCAAATTTCAACCTGTTCGGTTCCGTGGTTTAAGCTTTGGTTGGTTGGTTGCTATGGTTTAAGGGTCATTTTTTGAGGTTTTTTGACTGGACTTTGAGATGGGCTGGTATTGAATAATTCAGCAAGATGCCAGTCTACTGTCGGCTGTTGCCGTGTTCGGACATACTTTTAAATATTGTGATTGTGATAAAGTGTGATATAAATATGTTAGAAATTATGTAAATAATTGTAAGTGACTTAGAAATTGTACACTAATACAGATAATTGATTGAGTTCACGTATTGTAATATTGAGAAAACATTTGATTGAATGAATTATAAGGTATCAATACTTATTCATTCAATCAAATGCACAATATATATCCATAAAATGTATGTAGCTTTAATTTAATTAATATTATTTATCAGGGTTGTGATACACATTTTTGTTTGTTAGAATAATAATTAAGATACTGTTTCTACTAATGTTGATTCTTGATGTAGGTAGAAACTTCATTAATAGCGAACTTCATTCAAAACAATTAGTCCAGTCAAAACAAGGTTTAACCTCTGGAAAATTGCGAATGTTTTGAAACTTAGCACATTGAATTATGGGTACCTAGGGATGAATATACCAAAAGTCCTCATGCGTACGAGGCGAGCTCTAGCGGCAATTAGCGGAAACAGGACCCTTTTTTTGGTTTTTTGTTAATATCTCCAGAACCTTTGGTCAAAGGTAAAAGTTTACTACTATAAAATTGAAGCTTATTAAATTTGCAACAATAATGATTACATACATTTTTCTTGAACTCCTAATAATTACCGAGTTTTAGGCCACTAAAAGATAGCTTTTTCGAAAAATCACGCTAGCGGCGCCCGGTACAATATGGCATTTGTAATAATATTTGACAATCATGGTTTATCATTTTTTTTGGGTACCAAGGGTGATTCAGAAAATAAACTTCACAGTTATGTACAAAAAAAAGACATATTGTTTATTAAACAACTAGCTTTTGCCCGCGGCTTCGCTCACGTTAAGTTAAATTTTTCAAACCACTATTTTACCCGTTGTACCCCCTTAGGGGTCGAATTTTCAAAAATGCTTTCGTAGAGGATAACTACGGCTTAATAGTTACCTGTATGCCAAATTTCAGTCTGATCCGTCCAGTGGTTTAAGCTGTGCATTCAAGACCTGCAACTTTTTCTGGCTATTTAGAAGCAGAAATAGAAAAATATTGTAAAAGTGTTGGACCAACGCTTTTCTGCGTTACATCTAAAGAACATCAAGCACTTGGCACATGCACATGATAATATATTATTAAGTTGTTACTAAAACCTAAAACCTTTTTATTTAGTAGTACGATGTTGTAGATTAAAAAATATCGCCAATAATTTTTTTTTGAATTGCTTTCTTTCCTTTCTCTCTAAATCTATACTATCCCATATTAGCAACCCTTAGTATCTCATAATAGGAGACCATTTTCCTGAGACGTAATTTCTGACTTTTCAAATATTATCTGATATAACAAAAAATCTATTATACCTAGCACTAAACGGTCTTTTAAGGATAAACTTTATTAAATACTTAACGAAAATAAGTAATTTTCATAGTCATTAGTGCAATAATTTATTTTTTATGCCCGAATAATATGTAAATGGTATCTCATATTCGGCATCTTTACCCTGCCATAAGTAATTTGTTATTTTAGTGATCAATTTAAACCTTCATTTACTTAAGTGGATTACATATAAGGATTAATAATATATTTGAAAGTAATCTAATAACAAATACCAAGTAACAAATGAAAGTATGTACTTAACTAATTTCTTACGGACAATAGTATGAAAGAACCGTGTCTAAATTATAAAGAAATTTTCAAATCAACCACTGAAGGAATAAGACTTATTCCAATTTTTAATCGTGCTTAATAAAACATAAAACATAAAAAATATAATGGAAGGTAGTAATGTGAGTGATGGTGATAAAAAAAGGGATGTTGCGAGATTTGACTCGATTCTGTATACACTGAGTCCCTTGATATTAATTGAAAAAATTTTTGGAATATTCAGATATCGAAAAGTTGGTGGAAATATAGAAATATTGAGCAGAAGAATGCAGTATTACGCTATCTTTGTAGTTAGTCTTTCTGTGACAGCATATGCATTTTTTTTTGTTAATAATTTGATAAACATTAGTGGCATCAAGCAAATTGTGGACATAGTAGACGATGGTATCTGTCTTGTAACAGTGATACAACATATCGTATCAATGGTAGTTTTCTTTCATTACACTAAGAACAATGTGCATATTATAAAGTTAATTGTTCATATAGATGAGAGTCTCAATATCTCGAAGAATAAACAGTTCTATGTGGATTCCCGTAGACACATTCAAATCGGAATATTAATGTTTATGTTTATTTATATACTATTAGCAATACACGACTTGAGTGCAATTTCCGTCAGTATATGGTCGCTAGAGATAATTTTAACAATAATTGATATTCAGCGCCACATCGAAGGATTGGCTTTTTGTATATTTATAAAAATAATGAACGATATATAAACGAAAATATATATATAAATAAACGTTTGGAAGAGCTTATTGCTACAAAAAATCGTGCAGGGCGGGCTTTGAATATGTCGATCAGAAATTTAAGAAATCAATACGATTTTTTTTACACAGGATGTAATATTAATAATAGTTCTATAATTTGTAATTTAGCTACAACTTATGATTTGATCGGTGAAACGTGTGAGGAGATTAACAATGTTTTTAAATTCCATATATTTAGAACACTCGTGACTACATTCATGTACATCATAATCACTATATGGTCATCAATATACTATATTCGAATGGTTAACGATGCTGTACCTTTATCCCATACTATATTATTGTATTTATTCGAAATCATTTCAGTCGGTATTATGTCTTTTACATGTGAAGTTTTGCTTTTGAAGCGCAATTCTACTAAGATCTTGGTGAATGAGCTTGTAATGGACTACGACCTCCCCAGGCGAATGCGAATGCAGGCTAAAGCATTTATGGAGTTAATCGATGTGTGGCCATTGCAGATTTCTGCATACGATATGTTTACTATAGACATAAAGCTAATGCTTAAATTTATAAGCGTGTCTACCACGTATATGATAGTAATAATTCAAGTTTTCCATTTCTTCTGAACATATCCAACTACTTCAAATCAAACCTGTTTATGTCTGTCAATATTGTCTTAGGGGTCTTAGAGGAACCTGCCCTAATGTTATATTTGATATCGATGGCATACAAAACTCACGTTACGAGTAATCTTAATAAAAATTCTTTTTAAAAAACCGAGTTCAATCGCCACTACAAAGTATCTATATAAAGCATGTTTCAAAAAAGAATTTCCCAAACCGCTCCAGGCGTCTTCGAGTAATCGCGGAACATACCTATCTACATAAAAAATTAAAAAAAAGATTCCGTTGATTTGAGAACCTCCTCCTTTTTCGAAGTCGGTTAATAATAAAAAAAATAGAACATTTTTCAATTAACTATGTTGCTTCAAAGGATGCAAGCTGTCTGTGGGTCTGCTTAAAAGAAAGCAGTATGAGTGAAATACTGAAAAAAATTCTCACCTAAATTACCTATTTATTTACCTAAGTGCAATTTCATTGTATAGTTTGTCAATATATACCTACCTTATGAAATAATAAGTATAAGCATGTCAGTATACCATTGTCAATATACATTTCATGACGTTTATTGCCAAAGGCTAAACCGTTATTAATTTGAAATGTTGGTAGCTGTGTCGTTTCATGACTAATGAGATGGGCTGGTATTGAATAATTCAGCAAGATGCCAGTCTACTGTCGGCTGTTGCCGTGTTCGGACTTACTTTTAAATATTGTGATTGATAAAGTGTGATATAAATATAATCATTTAATACAAGTTATCGACGTATTATTGGAAAATAGCCCTTCTGAGCTTTCAGCAGGTACCTTTATTACTTATCTACCTTGTACCTACATGTATACCATAAGTAACTAGTTATTTCATTGATCAGACCTACATCCACTTAATTGAATTACATATTATAAGGATTAATTTTATTTGAAAGTAATCTACAAATGGAAGTAGATACCTAACCAGTTTTTTACGGACAATAGTATGAAGGAATCGTGTCTGAATTATACAGATTTTCAAATCAACCACTGAAGGAATAAGACTTATTCGAATTTTTAATCGTGCTTAATAAAACATAAAAAATATAATGGAAGGTAGTAATATGAGTGATGGTGATAAAAAAAGGGATGTTGCGAGATTGGACTCGATTCTGTATACACTGAGTCCTTTGATATTAATTGAAAAAATTTTTGGAATATTCAGATATCGAAAAGTTGGTGGAAATATAGAAATATTGAGCAGAAGAATGAAGTACTACGCTATCTTTGTAGTTAGTCTTCCTGTGATTACATATGGATTTTATTTTGTTAATAATTTGATACACAGAAATTTAAGTGGCATCCAGCTAACGAAGGCCATAGCAGACGAGGGTGCCTGTTTATTAATAGTGATACAACATATCGCATCAATGGTAGTTTTTTTACATTACACCAAGAACAATGTGCATATTATAAAGTTAATTGCTCGTATAGATGAGAGTCTCAATATCTCGAAGAATAAACAGTTCTATGTGGATTCCCGTAAGCACATTCAAATCGGAATATTAATTTTCATATTTATTTATGTACTAATGGCAATATACGACTACAGTGCAATTTCCGTCAGTGGGTTTTTACCAGGGACAGCTTTAACAATAATTGAATTTCAGCGTCACCTCGAAGTATTGGCTTTTTGTATATTTATAAAAATAATGAACGATAGATTATATATTATAAATAAACTTTTGGAACAGCTTATTGCTACAAAAAATCGTGCAGGGCGGGTTTTGAATATCTCGGTCAGGTATTTAAGGAATCAAAACGATATTTTTTACATAGGATGTAATATTAACAATAGTTCTATAATTTGTAATTTAGCTACTACTTATGATTTAATCGGTGAAACGTGTGATGAAATTAACAATGTTTTTAAATTCCATATATTTAGAGCGCTCTTTACTACATTCATGACCATCATAATCACTATATGGTCATCAATATACTTTATTCGATTGTTTAACGATGTTGTACCTTTATCCAATACTATAATATGGTGTTTATTCGAAATTATGTCAGTCGGTACTATGTCTTTTACATGTGAAGTTTTGCGTGTGAAGCGCAATTCTACTAAGATCTTGGTGAATGAGCTTGTAATGGACTACGACCTCCCCAGGCGAATGCGAATGCAGGCTAAAGCATTTATGGAGTTAATTGATGTGTGGCCATTGCAGATTTCTGCATACGATATGTTTACTATAGACATAAAGCTAATGCTTAAATTTATAAGCGTGTCTACCACGTATATGATAGTAGTAATTCAAGTTTTCCATTTCTTCTGAACATATCCAACTACTTCAAATCAAACCTGTTTATGTCTGTCAATATTGTCTTAGGGGTCTTAGAGGAACCTGCCCTAATGTTATATTTGACATCGATGGCATACAAAACTCACGTTACGAGTAATCTTAGTAAAAATTCTTTTTAAAACCCGACTTCAATCGCCACTACAAAGTACCTATATAAAGCATGTTTCAAAAAAGAATTTACCAAACCGCTCCAGCACTGGTAGCATGGGAAGGAGATAAAAGTTTTATCCCCCGATTTTATCCACTGACAGGGGATAAAATTATCTTTTTCCTAATGCTAAAGCATGGCGACAGAGGAGTAGGCGATGTATATTCTATAAGTATATCCACTGAGTGTTATTTCCACCGCTGTGTCCATGCTCAACGGGTGGATAAAGCTTAGGGAGGGGATAAACGTTTTATCCTTTTCCCGGGGATAAAATTTCTCCCGCCCATGCTACCAGTGCAGGCGTCTTCGAGTAATCGCGGAACATACCCTACCTACATAAAAAATTAAAAAAAAGATTCCGTTGATTTGAGAACCTAATACTTTTTCGAAGTCGGTTAATAATAAAAAATAGAACATTTTCCAATTAACTATGTTGGTTCAAAGGATGCAAGCTGGCCGTGGGTCTGCTTAAAAGAAAGCAGAATGAGTGAAATACTGAAAAAAATTTTAACTAAATTACCTATTTATTTACCTATTTATAAGCATGTCAGTGTACCATTGTCAATATACGTTTCATGACGTTTATTGCCAAAGGCTAAACCGTTTTTAATTTGAAATATTGGTAGCTGTGTAGTTTCAAGACTAATGATAGTCCAGTCAAAACAAGGTTTAACCTCTGGAAAATTGCGAAAGTTTTGAATCTTTGCACATCGAATTATGGGTATCTAGGGATGAATATATCAAAAGTCCTCATGCGTACGAGGCGAGCTCTAGCGGCAATTAGCGGAAACAGGACCCTATTTTGGTTTTTTGTTAATATCTCGAGAACCTTTGGTCAGAGGTAAAAGTTTACTACTACATAATTGAAGCTTATTAAATTTGCAACAATAATGATTATACACATTTTTCTTGAATTCCTAATAATTACCGAGTTTTAGGCCACTAAAAGATAGCTTTTTCGAAAAATTACGCTAGCGGCGCCCGGTACAATATGGCATTTGTAATAATATTTGACAATCGTGGTTTATCATTTTTTTGGGTACCAAGGGTGATTGAGAAAATAAACTTCATAGTTATGTACAAAAAAAGACATTGTTTATTAAACAACTAACTTTTGCCCACTGCTTCGCTCACGTTCATTTACCTTATTTTAGCCGCTGTACCCCCTTAGGGGTTGAATTTTCAAAAATCCTTTCTTAGAGGATGCCTACGGCCTAATAGCTACCTGTATGCCAAATTTCAACCTGTTCGGTTCGGTGGTTTAAGCTGTGCAAAACTTTCGCAATTTTCCAGAGGTTGGGTCATTTTTTGAGGTTTTTTGACTGGACTATGAGATGGGCTGGTATTGAATAATTTAGCAAGATGCCAGTCTACTGTCGGCTGTTGCCGTGTTCGGACATACTTTTAAATATTGTGATTGTGATAAAGTGTGATATAAATATAATCATTTAATACGAGTTATCGACGTATTATTGGAAAATAACCCTTCTGAACTATCAGCAGGTACCTTTATTACTTATCTACCTTGTACCTACATTTATAGGGTAAGGATACCGAATATAGAGATAGTTGCCAAATATGAGATAGTTAGGTTTTAGCGAAGCTAATCGCCGCAGCTATTTGGCGATAATGTCGTCAGAATCCGCGTGGCAACAGACCGAAACATGTGTTGGTGCTTCCCAGTTCGAGGCGAAGATAGGTTGTGTACGTGCGGATTTTTAGGAAACCACAAAACCCGATTTTTGACACCAAATATTAACGAGGTATGTTACAACTTTATAGTCACACTAAATGATTTTACAGTCCTTATATGATTAATTAAACAATGCATTTGCAGTTTAGTTGTATTTTCTTCGTCAAGAAATAATAGGCAGCCTAGTTTTTAAATTTGGATGTTTTCCTAATATGAGACACGTAGGGGCTCCTTCAATGAGATATCTCATATTAGGATGTATAAAAACACGACTATTTAAAACCCTCTTTTTCTAGATGCCGTCGATCAAGGAAGTCCTAGTCACGATGCCATAATACGGGCCGTGAGTGCAGTTCGAAGCAAACAAATATGTTACCTAATAGCGTCAAAACTTTCGATGTTCCTAAGAGTACCCTAGAACGTTATGTCGAGAAAGATGCCAATGCAGAATTACATGTCAAGATTCATGGGAAGACCTGCAACTTTTTCTGGCTATTTAAAAGCAGAAATAGAAAAATATTGTAAAAGTACTGGACCAACGCTTTTATGCGTTACATCTAAAGAACATCAAGCACTTGGCACAAGCACATGATAATATATTATTAAGTTGTTACTAAAACCTAAAACCTTTTTATTTAGTAGTACGATGTTGTAGATTAAAAAATATCGCCAATAAATTTTTTTTGGAATTGCTTTCTTTCCTTTCTCTCTAAATCTATACTATCCCATATTAGCAACCCTTAGTATCTCATAATAGGAGACCATTTTCCTGAGACGTAATTTCTGACTTTTCTAATATTATCTGATAATAACAAAAAATCTATTATACCTAGCACTAAACGGTCTTTTAAGGATAAACTTCATTAAATACTTATCGAATATAAGTAATTTTCATAGTCATTAGTGCAATAATTTATTTTTTATGGCCGAATAATATGTAAATGGTATCCCATATTCGGCATCTTTATCCTACCATAAATAATTTCTTATTATAGTGATCAATTCGAACCTTCATCTACTTAAGTGGAAATACATATAAAGATTAATTTTATTTGAAAGTAATCTACAAATGAAAGTATGTACTTAACTAATTTCTTACGGACAATAGTATGAAAGAACCGTGTCTAAATTATACAGTTTTCAAATCAACCACTGAAGGAATAAGACTTATTCGAATTTTTAATCGTGCTTAATAAAACATAAAACATAAAAAATATAATGGAAGGTAGTAATGTGACTGATGGTGATAAAAAAGGGATGTTGCAAGATTTGACTCGATTCTGTATACACTGAGTCCTTTGATATTAATTGAAAAAATTTTTGGAATATTCAGATATCGAAAAGTTGGTGGAAATATAGAAATATTGAGCAGAAGAATGCAGTACTACGCTATCTTTGTAGTTAGTCTTCCTGTGATTACATATGGATTTTATTTTGTAAATAATTTGATACATGGAAATTTAAGTGGCATCCAGCTAACGAAGGCCATAACAGACGAGGGTGCCCGTTCATTAGTAGTGACACAACATATCGTATCAATGGTAGTTTTCTTCCATTACATCAAGAACAATGTACATATTATAAAATTAATTGCTCATATAGATGAGAGTCTCAATATCTCGAAGAATAAACAGTTCTATGTGGATTCCCGTAGGAACATTCAAATCGGAATATTAATTTTCATATTTATTTATGTACTATTATCAATATACGACTACAGTGACACTCCCGTCAGTATGATGTTACTAGGTACAGTTTTCACAATCATTGAATTTCAGGGTCACCTCGAAGTATTGGCTTTTTGTATATTTATAAAAATAATGAACGATAGATTATATATTATAAATAAACTTTTGGAACAGCTTATTGCTACAAAAAATCGTGCAGGGCGGGCTTTGAATATCTCGATAAGGAATTTAAGGAATCAAAACGATATTGTTTACACAGAATGTAATATTAATAACAGTTCTATAATTTGTAACTTAGCTACGACTTATGATTTGATCGGTAAAACGTGTAATGAAATTAATAATGTTTTTAAATTCCATATATTTAAAGCGCTCGTGACTACATTCATGAACATCATAATCACTATATGGTCATCAATATACTTTATTCGATTGTTTAACGATGTTGTACCTTTATCCCATACTACATTATGGTGTTTATTCGAAATCATGTCAGTCGGTACTATGTCTTTTACATGTGAAGTTTTGCGTGTGAAGCGCAATTCCACTAAGATCTTGGTGAATGAGCTTGTAATGGACTACGACCTCCCCAGGCGAATGCGAATGCAGGCTAAAGCATTTATGGAGTTAATTGATGTGTGTCCATTGCAGATTTCTGCATACGACATGTTTACTATAGACATAAAGTTAATGCTTAAATTTATAAGCGTGTCTACCACGTATATGATAGTAATAATTCAAGTTTTCCATTTCTTCTGAACATATCCAACTACTTCAAATCAAACCTGTTTATGTCTGTCAATATTGTCTTAGGGGTCTTAGAGGAACCTGCCCTAATGTTATATTTGACATCGATGGCATACAAAACTCACGTTACGAGTAATCTTAATAAAAATTCTTTTTAAAAAACCGACTTCAATCGCCACTACAAAGTACCTATATAAAGCATGTTTCAAAAAAGAATTTCCCAAACCGCTCCAGGGTCTTCGAGTAATCGCGGAACATACCTACCTACATAAAAAATTAAAAAAAAAAGATTCCGTTGATTTGAGAACCTCCTCCTTTTTCGAAGTCGGTTAATAATAAAAAAATAGAACATTTTTCAATTAACTATGTTGCTTCAAAGGATGCAAGCTGTCTGTGGCCTCTGTGGGTCTGCTTAAAAGAAAGCAGTATGAGTGAAATACTGAAAAAAATTCTTACCTAAATTACCTACTTATTTATTTACCTAAGTGCAAGTAAGTTTCAGCAGGTACCTTTATTACTTATCTATATCTACCTTGTACCTACATGTATACCATAAGTAACTAGTTATTTCATTGATCAATTCAAACCTACATCTACTTAAGTGGATTACATATTATAAGGATTAATTTTATTTGAAAGTAATCTACAAATGGAAGTAGATACCTAATCAGATTCTTACGGACAATAGTATGAAGGAATCGTGTCTGAATTATAAAGAAATTTTCAAATCAACCACTGAAGGAATAAGACTTATTCGAATTTTTAATCGTGCTTTATTAAAACATAAAACATAAAAAATATAATGGAAGGTAGTGATGTGAGTGATGGTGATAAAAAAAGGGATATTACGAGATTTGACTTTATTTTGTTTAAGCTGAGTCCTTTGATATTAATTGAATATTTTTTTGGAATATTCAGATATCGAAAAGTTGGTGGAAATATAGAAATATTGAGCAGAAGAATGAAGTACTACGCTATCTTTGTAGTTAGTCTTCCTGTGATTACATATGGATTTTATTTTGTTAATAATTTGATAAACAGAAATTTAAGTGGCATCCAGCTAACGAAGGCCATAGCAGACGAGGGTGCCTGTTTATTAATAGTGATACAACATATCGCATCAATGGCAGTTTTTTTACATTACACCAAGAACAATGTGCATATTATAAAGTTAATTGCTCGTATAGATGAGAGTCTCAATATCTCGAAGAATAAACAGTTCTATGTGGATTCCCGTAAGCACATTCAAATCGGAATATTAATTTTCATATTTATTTATGTACTAATGGCAATATACGACTACAGTGCAACTTCCGTCAGTGAGTTTTTACCAGGGACAGCTTTAACAATAATTGAATTTCAGCGTCACCTCGAAGTATTGGCTTTTTGTATATTTATAAAAATAATGAACGATAGATTATATATTATAAATAAACTTTTGGAACAGCTTATTGCTACAAAAAATCGTGCAGGGCGGGTTTTGAATATCTCGGTCAGGTATTTAAGGAATCAAAACGATATTTTTTACACAGGATGTAATATTAATAATAGTTCTATAATTTGTAATTTAGCTACTACTTATGATTTAATCGGTGAAACGTGTGATGAAATCAACAATGTTTTTAAATTCCATATATTTAGAACACTCGTGACTACATTCATGTACATCATAATCACTATATGGTCATCAATATACTTTATTCGATTGTTTAACGATGTTGTACCTTTATCCCATACTATAATATGGTGTTTATTCGAAATTATGTCAGTCGGTACTATGTCTTTTACATGTGAAGTTTTGCGTGTGAAGCGCAATTCTACTAAGATCTTGGTGAATGAGCTTGTAATGGACTACGACCTCACCAGGCGAATGCGAATGCAGGCTAAAGCATTTATGGAGTTAATCGATGTGTGGCCATTGCAGATTTCTGCATACGATATGTTTACTATAGACATAAAGCTAATGCTTAAATTTATAAGCGTGTCTACCACGTATATGATAGTAATAATTCAAGTTTTCCATTTCTACTGAACATATCCAACTACTTCAAATCAAACCTGTTTATGTCTGTCAATATTGTCTTAGGGGTCTTAGAGGAACCTGCCCAAATGTTATATTTGACATCGATGGCATACAAAACTCACGTTACGAGTAATCTTAGTAAAAATTCTTTTTAAAAACCCGACTTCAATCGCCACTACAAAGTACCTATATAAAGCATGTTTCAAAAAATAATTTACCAAACCGCTCCAGCACTGGTAGCATGGGAAGGAGATAAAAGTTTTATCCCCCGATTTTATCCACTGACAGGTGATAAAATTATCTTTTTCCTAATGCTAAAGCATGGCGACAGAGGAGTAGGCGATGTATATTCTATAAGTATATCCACTGAGTGTTATTTCCACCGCTGTGTCCATGCTCAACGGGTGGATAAAGCTTAGGGAGGGGATAAACGTTTTATCCTTTTCCCGGGGATAAAATTTCTCCCGCCCATGCTACCAGTGCAGGCGTCTTCGAGTAATCGCGGAACATACCCTACCTACATAAAAAATTAAAAAAAAGATTCCGTTGATTTGAGAACCTAATTCTTTTTCGAAGTCGGTTAATAATAAAAAATAGAACATTTTCCAATTAACTATGTTGGTTCAAAGGATGCAAGCTGTCCGTGGGTCTGCTTAAAAGAAAGCAGAATGAGTGAAATACTGAAAAAATTTTTACCTAAATTACCTATTTATTTACCTATTTATAAGCATGTCAGTGTACCATTGTCAATATACGTTTCATGACGTTTATTGCCAAAGGCTAAACCGTTTTTAATTTGAAATATTGGTAGCTGTGTAGTTTCAAGACTAATGATAGTCCAGTCAAAACAAGGTTTAACCTCTGGAAAATTGCGAAAGTTTTGAATCTTTGCACATCGAATTATGGGTATCTAGGGATGAATATATCAAAAGTCCTCATGCGTACGAGGCGAGCTCTAGCGGCAATTAGCGGAAACAGGACCCTATTTTGGTTTTTTGTTAATATCTCGAGAACCTTTGGTCAGAGGTAAAAGTTTACTACTACATAATTGAAGCTTATTAAATTTGCAACAATAATGATTATACACATTTTTCTTGAATTCCTAATAATTACCGAGTTTTAGGCCACTAAAAGATAGCTTTTTCGAAAAATTACGCTAGCGGCGCCCGGTACAATATGGCATTTGTAATAATATTTGACAATCGTGGTTTATCATTTTTTTAGGTACCAAGGGTGATTCAGAAAATAAACTTCACAGTTATGTACAAAAAAAAGACATATTGTTTATTAAACAACTAGCTTTTGCCCGCGGCTTCGCTCACGTTAAGTTAAATTTTTCAAACCACTATTTTACCCGTTGTACCCCCTTAGGGGTCGAATTTTCAAAAATGCTTTCGTTGAGGATAACTACGGCTTAATAGCTACCTGTATGCCAAATTTCAGCCTGATCCGTCCAGTGGTTTAAGCTGTGCATTCAAGACCTGCAACTTTTTCTGGCTATTTAGAAGCAGAAATAGAAAAATATTGTAAAAGTGTTGGACCAACGCTTTTCTGCGTTACATCTAAAGAACATCAAGCACTTGGCACATGCACATGATAATATATTATTAAGTTGTTACTAAAACCTAAAACCTTTTTATTTAGTAGTACGATGTTGTAGATTAAAAAATATCGCCAATAATTTTTTTTTGAATTGCTTTCTTTCCTTTCTCTCTAAATCTATACTATCCCATATTAGCAACCCTTAGTATCTCATAATAGGAGACCATTTTCCTGAGACGTAATTTCTGACTTTTCAAATATTATCTGATATAACAAAAAATCTATTATACCTAGCACTAAACGGTCTTTTAAGGATAAACTTCATTAAATACTTAACGAATATAAGTAATTTTCATAGTCATTAGTGCAATAATTTATTTTTTATGCCCGAATGATATGTAAATGGTATCTCATATTCGGCATCTTTACCCTGCCATAAGTAATTTGTTATTTTAGTGATCAATTTAAACCTTCATTTACTTAAGTGGATTACATATAAGGATTAATAATATCGACCTATACGCAGAATAGAGTTACTTCTGCAAAAACCCTACTTTACAGGAGAGCGATTTGAAGTTTGTCTTGCCTGTAACTTTTTTCGTTATTTTTCTAGAGAATTGATTCTCATAGTATACTTTTGGAACATTATTATGCATTGATTACTATCAATAAACTCAATGCAAAACCCATAATTTGGAATTTAGGAGGTTCTGTATGCATATGTGACGATTTTTTGCGGATGTCTCCATGTTCTATATGTATATGTAACCTTATACTTGGGAAAAGTGTTCGTACGATGTCTATATATAACTTTTTTTTATGGAAATACTAATCTTCAAACGGTCTTATTTGCTGTAAAGGATGAAATATAAATACAAAATAAACAATGTTTCTTATTTCATAATAACACATTAATAGTAAAAATAAAAATTCAACATAATTTGACTAATTTTTTTAATTACTAAGCATGTACCTACTATAAAATTGTCTTACAAAAAAATGTAAAAATTAATAATAAAATAACTGAAAGTACTTTGTATTTTATATAGGTAATACTAGCTTTTGCCCGCAACTTTGCTCACATTAAGTTCGATTTTTCAATCCCCTATTTTACCCCCTTAGGGGTTGAATTTTCAAAAATTCTTTCTTAGCGGATGCCTACGTCATAATAGCTATCTGTATGTCTTTCAGCCCGATCCATCCAGTGTTTTGAGCAATGTGATGATGATGAGTCGGTCAGTCAATTACTTTATCCTATAATTAATCACCTTATCCTTTTATATATTTAGGAAATTAAATTTAGGAACTATTATGTAAATATGTAAGTAGTATGTATTAATAATCCTACTATAGAAACCTCAAAATGAAACTCATAAATAACTAACATAAAACGTAAACATAAATAACGTATTAGGAACTATTATTTAGCATTAATAATAATAATCCTATTATAGAAAACTCGAATAAAACCAACGAAATAAAATTGCTACAAGGACAAAATATAAGTTCTTTCAGGAGTTTTAAAAATAGTACAACCGAATATTGGCAAACAAAAAGATTTAAAAACATTTTCTCTATTTTCCACAATTTTTCTGTGCGATTTATTATTGGCAATCAATAAGAAATCAATCATATCTAAGTTATTTATGTCTATATTATTAATATTTTAATTGAATAGATATTTTAAATCACGAAGAAAATAATATTGTGGTGGCAGAGATCCACTGGGTACCGCGCATAATGAAAATTTTAAATCAATCAAAATAATGAATTTGTAAATAAGATGCGACACATCATCATCTCTAGAGTCGTTAGGCGCACTGTAAGAGTTAGTTGTAGATGGTGATTGCGTCCAGTGATCATCATAGTGGTTAGAATAAAAGGCATCACGACAATTTATGCGTATTTAACGGAGAAGGCATGGGAGTCGGTACACATTTTGGTGATGATATTTAAGACAAATTCCCAAAGCTAACAGCAGGGGAATTTTCAAAGTTGGATCGAGTTAAAAGTGTTAGGTCTAGTTGTTGCAATTGCAGGCGACGGTAGACATTATTTATTATCTACTATATAAAAATAAGTCGGGTTTTCCTTCCTGACGCTATAACTCCAGAACGCACGAAACGATTTCCACGGTTTTGCATTCGTTGGAAAGGTCTCGGGCTGCGTGGGGTTTATAGCAAAGAAAATTCAGGAAAAATTTCAACAATTTAAGAACGCGGACGAAGTCGCGGGCGTCCGCTAGTCTTTTATAGAATTTTCAGCAACATGGTGCAGCCTTATGGCTAGTTTTGTCAGTAGCAAAAACTGGTATTTATCATTATATGCCGGCTGCAGTATAGATAATCGACTGTCTCTTACAGTTCCATCTGATATATCAATCTTCCCATACATCAGGGACCTCTTGGCTTATTTATTCAGCTCCCTGTGGTAGTGCTGCACTGGTAGCATGGGCAGGAGATAAAAGTTTTAACCCCGATTTTATCCACTGACAGGGGATAAAATTATGTTTTCCCTATGCATGGCGACAGAGGAGAAGGCGATGTATATTTCTATAAGTAAATTCACTGAGTGTTATTTCCACCGCTGTGCCCATGCTCGACGGGTGGATAAAGCTAAGCGAGGGGATAAACGTTTTATCCTTTTCCCGGGGATAAAATTTCTCCCGCCCATGCTACCAGGGCTTTTATTGTAAAAGCTCCACTACTGACACTGCCATTTTCTGAAAACAAAAATTAACATCATTAAAACATTAAAGCAATTAACTACAGAAAACAGATCTAAATAGTTTTATGTAGTTTTTTTATAAATACTTAACATAAAAAAAATATTAATTTTAGGCTTTTATGGTAGTTTTCAGTTGAATAAGGATATATATCTCAATGTGAAACCAAGAATAAAAGAACATTTACACATATACCTCATAATTTCAAAATAATTTCCCTCGAACAAAGTAACTTGTGCACATTGTCCCGATATATTTTACATGATTTCCGAATAATAAAGTAGTATGGTAAAATAATTAATATTATTGATTACTCATTAAAATGTATGAATTAATGTTTAATGAGTGTAATGAATTGATATTTCTTTTTTTGATTGTTTTTTGTAGTAAAATCTAACATTCCGAGGTATAATGTTCTATATGAATGTGGAACCGTTTAACTTAATTATTTAGCTTTAAAAATATATATATGTAAAAATTATTATATACAACTATCTAAGAGCAATCTATGTATTATAATTACAAAGCTGAAGAAAGAAAATTCCATTTACTTACCTGGAACATCCATTTTTCCATTTTTTTTATCTCCACGGCATTTGTCGTATTACTATATTCAATTTTTTTTGGCTTTAACGAAGGGAAGATCACATGTTTTGAGCATGTATTTTTAATTTTGAGCACATATAGTAAAAAATAATAACAAAATTAACACGAAAATAGCAGATGAAAGTGCGAGCGTGTGCACACTATCATTTCGGAGAACATGAATACAACTGCAGATGTGACCCTCCGTTCGCGCTGATCAGGACAGTGAATACTGACACTTGTGCTGTCGGGCCCTTCTTCTTTGGAGAAATAAACTACATATACCTTTATTCGACTGGTATCTTTGGATCTATATAACTTTTTAAAATTTTGATTTCACTAGTAAATATTAGAGATCTTTTTAGGCTTAAAAATGCAATAAAAAATTTTTGTGCCATAATCATATATAACTCTATTCTACGTATAGGTCGATATATTTGAAAGTAATCTAATAACAAATACCAAGTAACAAATGAAAGTATGTACTTAACTAATTTCTTACGGACAATAGTATGAAAGAACCGTGTCTAAATTATAAAGAAATTTTCAAATCAACCACTGAAGGAATAAGACCTATTCCAATTTTTAATCGTGCTTAATAAAACATAAAACATAAAAAATATAATGGAAGGTAGTAATGTGAGTGATGGTGATAAAAAAAGGGATGTTGCGAGATTTGACTCGATTCTGTATACACTGAGTCCCTTGATATTAATTGAAAAAATTTTTGGAATATTCAGATATCGAAAATTTGGTGGAAATATAGAAATATTGAGCAGAAGAATGCAGTATTACGCTATCTTTGTAGTTAGTCTTTCTGTGATAACATATGGATTTTATTTTGTTAATAATTTGATACACGGAAATTTAAGTGGCATCCAGCTAACGAAGGCCATAACAGACGAGGGTGCCCGTTTATTAGTAGTGACACAACATATCGTATCAATGGTAGTTTTCTTCCATTACACCAAGAACAATGTACATATTATAAAGTTAATTGCTCATATAGATGAGAGTCTCAATATCTCGAAGAATAAACAGTTCTATGTGGATTCCCGTAGGAACATTCAAATCGGAATATTAATTTTCATATTTATATATGTATTATTATCAATATACGACTACAGTGGTTACACTCCAGACAGTATGATGTTACTAAGTACAGTTTTCCTTTTCACAATCATTGAATTTCAGCGTCACCTCGAAGTATTGGCTTTTTGTATATTTATAAAAAAAATGAACGATAGATTATATATTATAAATAAACTTTTGGAACAGCTTATTGCTACAAAAAATCGTGCAGGGCGGGCTTTGAATATCTCGATAAGGAATTTAAGGAATCAAAACGATATTGTTTACACAGAATGTAATATTAATAACAGTTCTATAATTTGTAACTTAGCTACGACTTATGATTTGATCGGTGAAACGTGTGGGGAAATTAACAATGTTTTTAAATTCCATATATTTAGAGCGCTCTTTACTACATTCATGACCATCATAATCACTATATGGTCATCAATATACTTTATTCGATTGTTTAACAATGTTGCACCTTTATCCCATACTATATTATGGTGTTTATTCGAAATCATGTCAGTCGGTACTATGTCTTTTACATGTGAAGTTTTGCGTGTGAAGCGCAATTCCACTAAGATCTTGGTGAATGAGCTTGTAATGGACTACGACCTCCCCAGGCGAATGCGAATGCAGGCTAAAGCATTTATGGAGTTAATTGATGTGTGGCCATTGCAGATTTCTGCATACGATATGTTTACTATAGACATAAAGCTAATGCTTAAATTTATAAGCGTGTCTACCACGTATATGATAGTAATAATTCAAGTTTTCCATTTTTTCTGAACATATCCAACTACTTCAAATTAAACCTGTGTGTGTTTATAATTTATATCTGTCAATATTGTCTTAGGGGAACTTGCCCTAATGTTTTATTCGACATCGATGTATATTTGGCATACAAAACTCACGTTACGAATAATCTTAATAAAAATTCTTTTTAAAAAACCGACTTCAATCGCCACTACAAAGTAAGTATATCAAGCTTGTTTCAAAAAAGAATTTTTCAACTCGGTCTAGGCGTCTTCGAATAATCGGGGAACATGGCTACATAAAAAATAAAAAAAGATTCCGATAAATTGAGAACCTCCTTTTTTGAAGTCGGTTAATAATAAAAGAATTCGAACATTTTACAATTAATTATGTTGTTTCAAACGATGCAAGCTGACTGAGGTTCTGCTTAAAAAAAAGGAGTAAGTATAAATAATTGCTCAAAATAATATATCTATTATCTGAATACAATATTCACAAAATCCATGACATATTACTTCCTTGAACAGATTTGAAGGAGTTTTTGGAAATCGTACTTACTCACCTATTGCTGTACGTGCTAATAATAATAATTGGGTAGTTTACCAATTCCCCTATTTAGGTCTAAATTAAATACTTATGTCTAAACATTATAGGTCTAAATAATAAAATTCGTCTAATTAATGCACCACAAATATCTTATTAACATGTAAGTCTTAATTTAAGGTGCACTGATTAGTTTAAGTAAGTAAAATATACTTACCTACTATGTAAGTTACAAAATGCGTTGGTGTGGTATTCTCGTTATTATAAATATTATTTTGAAGAGAATGTTAGAGATAAGTTTAGATTATTTACTGTTTTTGCACTGTGGCACTCAGACAATTAACAATAAACAGAGAAAAAGAAACAAAAGAAAGTGTTTTATTAAGGACTCTTTCATTTATGATCAATGATCATTGATTATATTTTTTTTTGATCCCATGCGTCTTCCCCTTCCAACATATCTTAAGGAAACAACTCACAATGTATGCAAGCACCTATTAATAAAGATACTTGTAGCTTTTGATCAACAGTACTTGATAGGCATGTTGGTAGGTAGTAGTAGGAAGGTTGTATGAAGGGCTTTCTTTTCACTTAACGATTGATCGACAAGTCCTATGAAAACAATGACATCCTTTAACTGTCTGTACAACTGTAGATTTATTTCTTCAGTTACAAAAGGTAATTCCAATTATATTAATGAAATAAAGGCAGACACTGAGCACTAATGACTAACAACAAATGAGTATACCTATTTAAAAAAACAAATGAGTTGTATGAATGAACTATGTTGTCACATGTTCAAAATTTTATCAATTTCCCTTTCGATTTTCAACAAATAAAATACTTAGCTAGTATGTATAGGATTTCAATTTATTTGCAATCAAAAAAGTGTCTTATACTTAATATTTAAATGTTGTTAATTTAATGAATAAGAGCCTAAACTGCTTCCAGCTCATTGATAGGAATAATGTCTAGTAGTTTCTGAACGTTTTTCAATATACCCATGACGCCATATTCTAGGAATGGTCCTCCAAACTCATCAGATACCGATCGCCAGTTTTCGTTTAAAAATTTCAAAACAGCTTTACCTGCAACATGAACATGATAAAAATATTGTGCTTTAATTTAAGAATAAGAATGGGTTACCATAATATACCATTCATTACCATTTCTAGGAGAGATTTGATATCTGAATGCAAAATAATATAAAACACACTTTGAAATAATGTCTTTGTTTGGATTTATATATACCTATAGGTGTGTTAATTTACCAATAGGTTAACATTATGCCGTCCATTATCAGTTCTAGTTGAAATTAATAATACCAGAATTCAAAAAATATGAAATAATGTCTTCATTTTGATTTGGTTATTTACTGGTGATCTCCCGCCTATCGCGCGTCACCTATTCCATCGCCCTCTCCCATTTCGTAACAGTTCGTTCAATTTTGGCGCATGCCTTCGGTTTAAGCCAAAATGGACCGAGTTTTGACCAAAACCGGAGGTTTGACCTAAGATGGTAATTTTGGCTAAAGGTGGTCCGACCACCTACCACCTTTAGCCAAAACTACCATCGGCCAAGCCCAAGCCGAAGATTGAGCCGGATATATATGTGGCAGCCAACATTACGGTCCTGCCTTAACCAGGCAGATGCTCAATAGTAGATACTAATGCTCAATAGCATTGACATAATAATATGCTCAATAGTCATACAGGATGTCATAATATACTTGTAGGTAGTTAGGTATATACTACATAGGTAAGCTCATTACTCATTAAACCTACCTTTCTCAATACCTAGATTAATAAATAATTTATAGCGCTACTTACTGATTTCCGGATTCCCTTTAAAAAGATTAGTCAGATGGAAACTAACTCGACCGTCGTAATCGTGAGTCGACTTAAAATCCTGTATTTGTAAATGTTGGGTGCCATCTGATTTGATCGTAGGCACTAAACGGAAAGTGCAGGTGACCTTTAAATTTTCTGGAATAAATTAAATCACTTTTTATCATTCAATGATTTAGAAATTCTCATGATCAGCAGCCGAATAGCTATCCGCATAGTTATTTGGCTAACTAACTAGACAGTTAAGTATATTTCTCATTAATAAAATATCTTGTGTCAGATTTTAAATGTCTAAAATTGATAATGAATTTTTGAAATGACATTTAAAATATGGACCGCTATAAGGGGTGGTGGAGGCGGCATTAAGTAGTTGCGGCCTGATTAGTTTTAGGGTGATTATTCCCAGTTCTGGAACTGTGACTAATACTTGCGAGTTGCGACTTCGTTAGGTAGAGTTAAAAGCTTATTCTGTTTATTCGGGATGTTATCCCGAATAAACAAAATAAGTCTATGTCTATCAAAGTCCTCAACTATACCTACACATACAAAAAATCACGCCATTAATAATGACTTAAATAGCAAACAGATAGCACATTAGATATTACTTAATGATAGTTGATTGTGTACTCACTGCATTTGATTCTTGACTCGCCTTCCCCATCAATGGGAAACATAAGGAATTGTCCCTTTGAGCGATATTTCCCCTTCGTAAGCACATTGCAACGAAACTTAACTTCGTACCGATCCCCACCTATATTCCTGCAATAAAAAAAAATTCATATAAAACCCTCAGTTTCATATTTTTAGGTGGATTTAGATTTGATATTCCGGGATATAAAAACTCTTATCCAAATACCCATCGATTTCGAGCGTATCAGAATTGAATAAATTCTACTGTTACGATTACCGACCTTACTAGGTACCTCGTCCTGTACTTTCTTTATAATTTTTTTGCCAGTTTAACAATGTACATACCGTGCTGAATCAACTTTGCACTTTCGAAGACCTTTGGTATATCCTTCTTTTATATCAACAGATATTCCTCCTGGCAGTATAAAGTTGAGATTTTCCACCCTGAAAGGGTCGAAAGATGGAATCCCAAGCTCCGGAATACCTCTTACGAAATCGGGCAAAACGGCCTGAAGTGAGCGTCGTAAACATTCAGGCGAGGTGTTTCTGCATGGTCTTCTAAAGCCATCTGTCAATTAATTAAGAAGAGATTCATATTTAACAGGTTCACTAATCATATTTACTTTTAAGTGAATAAATAAACTAATTTACATATTATTGGAATTGCAGTCTTTTGAATTCAAAAGGAAAATTCGACGGTATTATGGGAATTCGTGGAATAAAAACTGTCTCGCCCTTCCACATCCCGGATATTATGCGACCTTCTATAACGTTTCTTTGCAATGACACTACTCGCAATCTAGTACCATTGCAGTTTCGGTGGGTTTAAATTACGGAGTAGCATGATGGGCACGCCAATCTTAAGTTCTAGTTTGTGAGGGGCTAGACTAGGCATAATAATACTGTTTAAAAATTCTGTCGGGAAAATTACAGCTTCATCCGGATTGCAAACTGTATTGATGGAAAGGTATGTTTGTGATTCATCTGAAATTTTTCTAAAATGCGCTGATTAAGCGCGGTAACCTGGTTATTCGTTGGTGCTAAAATTGACCTTTCACACAACCACGATTCTTCTTTTATATTTAGATTGTGAACATCATCATATATACTAATTATTAAAGTTTCAGTGTCCACCACAACCTGACAAAGACCAGTAGGTAATTCTATATCATGTGTATCATTCACTTCTAGATACTTCTCCTCTACAACATCAAGAACAATTTTGCTAAATTCTGAATTAGCTGAATGTGCTCTCATATTTTCTTTTAAATGAAGTTTTTTACAATGTCTCCGAAGTACTGAACGTTTTAAACAGGCGTTAATTTCATCTGCTCACGTACCTTTAGTCACAACTGGTAATTTCTGTTTGCTAAGTGTTCAGAGATAAATCTGTCTCAGTTCAATCATGTCTTAAGTGATAATAGTACTATAATATAATTAATCTTAGCCTCATGCTATCATTTTTGCGCTCTTGCTGAAGCTAAAGTTGCAATTTGTAGCTTTTAATTACAATTTTTTTTAGAGCGGGTGTATTAAATCAAATATATAAACCTTGATTGACTTAGGAAAAGTAATATGTCCTAATTACAAAAATAATAACTTTTATTTTCTTTACATAAAATAATATTATCATAATAATAATTATTATTTATTGTTGATTACTTACGGAAGCGGTTTGCTGCCCCTGGTGCACAATAAATAGATACAAATAATAATATATAACGATAAATTGATTGCATGTTGTTCAAGAACGTTATTTATGAGCCTCTACAAATATTCAAAACCCCATGAATATATAGATTTTTTACAGAAATATTTAAAATATTTATTACAAATACAATTATGTCTTTGCTCATAGACTAGAACAATCTAAACAAGACAACATAGATAGACTGCTTCAAAATCGCGCAACACGAAATTTATAACTAATGGCATTAAAATATTCTTAGTGATTAAATATCAATGAGAGAATGATAGACCAATACTTTTAGTACTTATTTAATAATGAGCATTCATATTAAAAAGTTATCACAATCATAACATAATACAATGTAGGCACAATAAATTAATTAAATTACTATTCAAGGTACAGTGTCAGGTAAACGTATTAAAATAGTATGTAAAATAAGCCAATACCAAACAATTTTGGGGCCGATTTAGTTCGCCCATTTAAAATAAGTAAGTAATCTGCTTTTTCTTTTTTTAGTTCTAGGGAATAAAAGAAGAAAGCAGTCTCTCTATAAATAAAAGCATGTAACATTCCATTAAATCAAACTGCAGAAGTTGAAGATGCGGATCGTTTAGAATTTCTTCTTCTCTACTTTTTTTAGAATATTGTATAAGTAATTAAAAAGCACTTTTATGACGTCTTATGTCGATATCATAATCTTCACCGTCGTTTTCCTTATTGTTATCAGTATTTGAATTCACCTGAATGTGGCATGGTACCGATTTTAGCAGCGACACATCTGAAAAAGATTTTTCTTTAATTTTATTTTTGTAGACATATTAAAAAATAATAAGGTAAATGTGTGTGAAAATAAATGATAGAGAATACGAGAAGTAGAAAAACAAAACCCTTTGAAGACCAACGAACAATAATACAGAGAAAAATTAGACGGTAATTCAGATCGTTAGAAACATTGTGAAGAATGCCACACCTAGAGAAGAATAAATATAAGTAATAACCATCTATAATTCTAATTATATCTTAACACCTGCAGATTAAACACAGTTATTCACACTTAGTCAAGGAAAGAAATATAGATATCGTTGAACAAGATACAATGGTAAATACAGATAAGCTTACCGACTCCACAGGAAATGGCGCACTGTAACCTCGACAAGTTAAAGTAAGTTTCCTTGTTGGTGCCGCAAACTGGGCTGTACTGTGGGTCGGTGGGACAAGACGCCATACACGTGTATATTTTGCTGTTTATACTCAATTTGGTACTTGTAGGAGTGGCGGTAGTGCTGGTAGCTGGTTCAACTGTAGATATTCTTTTCGAGCATGGTGATCGACGATATAACTGAACATCTGCAATAATGGAATCAAATTACTAAAAAACTAGATCTCACTGGTGCAGTAGCCGAATGTGCTCATATTATGCTTAAGCGGCGTAAATAACCAGGGATTTTTTAAGGACGCACAATTACATATTTTTGTGGCGCTTGCATTTGATTCGGGTGCCACTAACGGGAATGGGTCTGCTTTGTCTGCCCGTATTAACATGTGTTGGATTATATGTACGTACGAATGCATTTTTGAAGTTTCATTGTGGAAGCACTGAATACATAGCATAGTTTTGTTACCTATTCTACCTGTAAAAAAAAAAATTTATTTTAAAAGAGCAACTGCTGAGTTTCTTGCCGGCTCTTCTCAGCAGAATCTGCATTCCGAACCGGTGATAGATTTATGATGTGTCATAAGAGCTACAAGTTGGCCTACATGAAATAAATAAATTTTGAATTTGAAATTGAGAACCTTAACCAATGTGTATCGATCACGAAAGTCAAATTTTCTGAACTTAGATAAACTTTGTTTGCGAATGTAGTTTGCATTTATTTATCTAAGTACTTTTACCTGCCTACGAATTTACTTGATCGTAGGTTAGTAGGTATATTAATTACCACTACAAAATATACACCAGTCAGAACAATAAATTAATTTGTCATTAGGAATTTTGCTACCGCCAAAGTTACTTATCAACGTATAGGTATAAAACTAGCAAAAAAAAAGATGATGGTCAAAGAAACACTTATCTCTAGAGACGGTTCTTTAAATATAGTTTACGTGACTCTTCCGTGGACCAACAACAAAGTTAATAAGTTAATAATACACAGGAGGCATGGAGGCAAAAATATAATAGTGTCATGCCACGTCAACGTTATTAACTGGTAGGTAAACATTGATGCAATACAATAACACAAGACGAAATTAGGTAATCAGAATAAAAATCCACGACGAACTGCAGCCTCCCTGGCAGGCTAATTTAAGGTACCGGTGTTATGCAATAATCCGTATGATACCTAATATAATAAAAATAATCAGGACAATATTTTTTCAGGAAAATATTTAAAAACCGGCCAAGTGCGAGTTGGACTCACACACAAAGGGTTCCGTACCATTGTAACAACGATTGTTAAGGTCGAGCAAAAATTCACGTTTCTTAAATCGTTTTCGGGACCCCCTTTATTTTTTATTTCATTTTTATTATTTGTTAAAAATTTCAAGTATCTACTTATTTCGATACATTGTTACAGTCCGCAGATAGACAGACGGACGGACGGACAGCGGAGGCTTAGTAATAGGGTTCCGTTGGCAGTTGACACCCTTTGGATACGGAACTCTAAAAAGTAATAATTTAAAAACACTATGGCAGCAACGCTTCGTGCTCTACAGCTCTAACACATTTTATCTAAAAGTGTATTACAATCAGTCCAGAAGTTTCTCAGAAAAATGGTAAGAAAAAGGGCAAACAAGCAAACACAATACATATAAAGTCTCCGTTTCGTTGTGGGTAAGAGAGTAATCGATGACTTTACCTTTTCCACAGAATTGTGCGCACATAAGTTTTCCGTTATTTTCGTATGTAACCCGATCGCTGCCGCATACAGGGTTATACTCGTGTGTGGTGGGGCATGAGGACATACAAGCCTGCAGGCTGCTGGATGTAGATGTAGATGCAACAGCTGTAGTGGTTGGTATCGGGCCACTCCAGCCAGGACATGGCGACATCTGGCGTAACTGGACGTCTGTGAAGGAAATGATTATAACCGTAAAACACATAAGTGTATACTATAGTACTTCCAATTGACGAGGGCGCGTGGCTCATGGTTGTGTGTATGTCGTATCTGTATAGGTGTGAGCGAGACTCGAGAGTTTGCTCGCACCTGACCTAGGCTCCTGACAAGCGCGCACACTTACGCAATGTGCATGTACGGTCGGGGACAGAAAATGTTTACCACTTTTCAAATTAGATTCTTCGTAACCCTGCGTTCAGTAAGGTCTATAATGCTATATCAAGGCATTTGTTACGTTATAAAAATTTCATGCATCGTTTTATCAAAAAAAAGTATTGATGACTTTTCTATACAAATAAAATAATAAAACTCATTTCCTAAATTCAAGTTTGACACATTAGCATCATTGTCCTTGTAAAAGTGACAATTAAGTATCAAAAATATTATATTTGTTATTTGAAATTTAAATATACAAAATAAATGGCAAGCTTCACAGGCAAGCTTAATCATAATTCTAATGGCGAAGTTCATATTGTGCATTGAATCATAATGATGCTGCTAGCACCCACAGTCAAAAACAGTCAAAAGGAGGTGGACGAGCTACGGTGATGCGTGGTGTTTCTGCAACATTTTACATCGATGTTCTGCAGCAAAATTCCGACAACCTAAGTGCAAGATAATGCGCCGAGCTACTATTCCATGGTTCAATCTGCACCGTGGCAGTCATCTCGTTCAATAGCCCGCTCGATCTGCTAATTTGAAACTGAAAATTTATGGGGCTTAATGATTCAAAGCTGGGACTGTCAGAATCAAAGAAATCCTCAAACTCTTAGATCACATTGCACTGGGGTATGAGATGATATCACAGATGATATGGACTGACTTATCGCCTTGTCGCGTTTATGCGAGAGACTCTACGTGTTGTCATAGCAGCGAATGGAAGCTAATTAAGCTAATTATTTATTTACACTAATATTGTTAAGTTTCTCAATAATAAAATTAAGAAATAAAGATTCTTTGATATTTCATTTCATTATTACTTCCGTTTTCATATTTTGGTAACTCGTGTCCTGTGCTCGTGTCTATATGAGAGAGTGTCTATATCTATTTATTAAAATTACTAGCTTTTGCCCGTGACTTCGTCCGCGTGAAGTTAGGATTCTAAAATTTCCATGGGAACCTTCTATTTTTCCGGGATAAATGTCGCTATCCAAATCCTCAACTATATCCATGCAAAAAATCATGTGGATCTATTGCTCCGTAGCTGTGTGATGGAAGGACAAACCAACAACGAACAAACAAACACTCACATTATTTTATAACATTAGTAAGGATTTTTTGTTTCAAAAAAGGTTTTCTACATCTAAACTATTTAGCAGTCACCTACTACAGAGACCGCTAAAGGACTGTCTAAGCACCGCTACATGTTAAAAAGTCTATGATCTATGGCTAATCAAATCACATATCGACCTTCTGACACAGATGTGTGCATGCAATTATGAATCTTAAGGTGGTAAACATTTTTTGTCCGCGACTGTACATGTCGTAACCACAAGTAAAGCTCACGCGCCCTCGTAAAATGCAAGAACTATCTATTTTTCCTAAGCTGTCCTAAAAAGTAAACAAATCACAGAAAACGTTTCGGAAACATGCGTAAATAATGAACGTAGCCGAGTCAATATGATTTTTTAATAGTAGGTATGTAGGTTAGGTTTCCGAAAAAAAAAAAAACGGAACCCTTTATAGCATCACTTGTTCGTCTATGTGTCAACGCTCTTTTTCTCAGAAACACTTTGAGTTACTAAGTTGTTTATACACTGAATAAAAATGTCAATGGTCCCTTAACGCTCTAAAAATTTCATGTTTTCAAAGCGTATTTTCATACAAAAATTCCAATGACATAACGCCTCCAGTTTGTTACACAACTAACCTGGGGGGCGATTCAGACCTGTTCGATAACATACCGTGTCGATACGGTTAGATATCGATCTCGAATAAAAAAAATTTGTTGTGTGATTCAGAGGGTTTGGTTTTGAGGATACGATTCGGTATCGACTATGTTATTGACATCGACAAGATACATTCGATTACAAGAGCATTTACGAATTGAAAATATATGTTATCGTACGGTAACAAACCGAATCGATCGATAAATAAGTTATCGGAAGGGTCTGAATTGGGGGCTGGTCGTGTAGTCACTTGTTTTTCAATACAAACGAACACCTATATTGTTAATTTCAGTACTTTTTAATACTTTCACATTGGATATTAAATTGAATACCTACCCCCTACTAGGTTGTCATACCTACGCGACGTATTGAATGTAGCGTTTTCAACTGTTGCATTTTGTAGATAAGTACATTTATTTATCATTTATCACAAGTAAAACTAAAACAAACTTGGGAATACCAGCATAAGTTCCGGCTTTGTTAAAAAGATTACAATTTACACTGATGCAGTCGATGCAGTATTTACACTAACAGCTACAAATACAATAATAAAGCCTTAATAATTAAAGCTTCAATAGCCCAACGGTTAAAGGTGCGGACTGAAAACTGAAAGGTCGCAGGTTCGAATCCCACACGTTGCACTATTGTCGTAGCCACTCCTAACACAAGTTTTCACTTATTTGGAGGGGAGAGGAGAACATCAGTCAAGTTCAGCTTGGCTGATATTCCTTTAAAAAAAATAATAATGATAATAACGTTATAACCGAAATCAGTTATCTCAACGGTGACTACTATAGTGCACAAATATAAACACAAGAACTCTTTCCATTCCTTCACTCTCGTTCCTAATGTGTTTCTTTAATTCAACACGCATCTTCTAGGCAAGCGTGCTCCTCTAAGTAGGTAGGTAGGCTGCTCCTTACTTACGTAAAAAATAGCGTGGTTTTCTAGAGAGAGTTTTTGGGCATCGGTACTTCCATCAAAAACAATCTCTCTACTCTAGCAGAGTTAATGGCATTGCTTGACCTATAGGCAATGACCATTGCCTATATGGTTGAAATGCGCACCAAGAGAATTTTTTTTCAATCAATCAATCATCAATGGTTGCCTGGTAGAGATTGCTCTGTAGCAATAAGGCCGCCTTAGCATGCGTAGTTTTAAGTTGTATTTAATTTTGTTTCTTTCTTGTGTGCAATTAAGTTTTTTTCTATCTATCTCTATTACGCGTAAAAGTGCAATAGACAAATTTTCTCGTGGCGCGTATCTTAGCCCTACAGGAAACTAAAGCCTATGAATTACGTGAAAGCCCTTACCTATTCCACACCTCATAAAGCATTGCAAATGTTCCAGATTACGGTAAGTAACACTGTCTGTTCCACAGACAGGCTGGTACTCAATATTAGGTTGACAAGATGTGGTACATTGTCGAATTTTCGCCTGTGTTGTCCGATGAGGTACAGCGTCACTCCAACTGTAAATTGTACAATTACTTCGTTTTAAATCGGTAATACATATATGATACAGATAAAAACACATTTTTTTTTTCGATGACAAGATAGCCCTTGACGGCGATCTCACCTGATGGTAAGTGACGATGCAGTCTAAGATGGTAGCGGGCCAACTTGGAAGGGATATAGCAGTGTAAATTCAACCCATACACCTAATTGGTTTCTACACGCCATCGTGCCGGAACGCTAAATCGCTTGGCGGCACGTCTTTGACGGTAGGGTGGTAACTAGCCAGGGCCAAAGCCTCCTACCAGACCAGACCAGAGACAATTTAGAAATAATAAATTCCTAAATTGTCCCCGCCGGGAATCGAACTCGAGACCTCCCATTTATAAGACCTCAGCGCTCACCACTGCGCCAGGGAGGTCGTCAAAGTCAAAGGTTTAAAGATCAGCCATCACTATAGTGATAGGTATACCAAACGCAGGTCATGTGAATACGCGCTTAACCCGTTCAGTAGAGAAACGTGTTACCTACATTTACATCATTATTTCCTAACCATTTTAATATCACAAACCCCGGAAAGCCAAAAAATTAAGTAAAAAGCCTTGCGATCCTTTCACTATAAAAGAGGATTTTTTTAAAGAATATTAGACTAGCTGAACTTGACTTATATTCTCCTCTCCCCTCCAAGAGTGGGTACGACAATAGTGAAATGGGTGGGGCTCGAACGTGCGACCTTTCAGTTTTCAGTCCACACCTTTAACCGTTGGGCTATTGAGGCTTAACCTACAGCCCATGAAAACTTGTAACACCAGAGGCACCACCAATGCGTTGCCGGCTTTCAGGTTGGTCCACCCCCTGAATAACCTCAAGTCTAAGTCATGTTGTAATTATATGTATTTCAATATTATAATTAATTTGTTTATTTATACGATTTAAACTTAAAGGCTCCTCCAAATTTTGAACAGATTGCGTCCCCTAGGTTGAAAAAGTGTCTGTGTATGTTCCCTATAATATGGACTCCAAAACGGCAGGCAAGTTTTTGATAAAATTTTCTGGCATCTTCAGCTTAACCCAGTGGGGAAATTCTGAGAAGTTTGGTAGGTATCGAATCAACAGATTTTTTGTTCTTGTTTTTTGGCTATAGATAAATAATAATAATAATAATCCTCCGTCCGCTTATTTGTGTAGTGTATATGTAAGTTTATTTATTTGCATATATATTTATGTTTATTATATAATTCTTTGACCTTATATGTATTTATTTTGTACGCGGGTGTGAGAGTATAAATATATGGGAAATAATAATAATAATTAATTAATTAATGCTAATATGTATAATGATTTAATAATATGAGAAAAGATTGTGATCTTTCAACTTACTCTACGTCGGGAAATATTATACGGTCATCGTTATCAGATGCATCGTAATCTGTAGACCGCCACCTTTGGTTAAGAGGGCCGTCCCCGTAGCTCGGTCGTGGTTCCGCGAAGTGAGTTTCTTCATATATTATAGCATTGTCATATACTCCGTTGCCTCCGTATCCGCGGCTAAACACTTTTTGGCTACATGCTATCACAAAAACTGTAAAGAATAATTTCACAGAATTTATCTAAAACCGCAACTTATATTCAATTGTTAGCTAATACACCTAACGTGAGATAACTTTATTTTAAACAAAGTTTACTTTTTTTAAAAACTTGTATCTTACTGTATAGTTATTTTAATATTTAAAATTAAAATTAAAATTAAATCTAAATTAATAAATTAAATAATACTAATATTAAATCTAAATAAAACTGCCATATCATAACTAAATGCTTTTGCATTTAGTTATGATATTAATAAGTGTGTGTTTGTTTATTGGTTTGGTTTGCTGATTCGTCCTTCAATCACGCTGCAACAGAGTTACGGATCGGCGTTATTTTTTGCATGGGAAGAGTTGAGAGCCTAGAGAGTGACATAGACTACATTTTATCAAGGATAATCAAAGAATACCCGCGGGATTCTAAAAAATAAATCTACGTAGATGAAGTCGCGGGCATTTGCTCGTAATAATAATTTTGATTTTACTTATCTGTTACACCTAAATCAGACTAAATCAGAACTAATTTGCCATATAAATAAAAATATAAGTACATATTTTAAAACAAAACTCAAATCAAAAATTAAATCTGATACATCGAGGTATTGCCCATTTTATAAATAGATTCACAACCATAATGCATGAGGTATAAATTACTTTTATTGTAATTATTCATAGAATAGATATTATTAAATTTCGATGCGCTAATCACGATCTATTAGCCCATCGTGACCGGTTTACAATAATCATTATAAATTCAAAGATTTCGCATCCATTACAAAGTAGACACATCCATTATAAACTAGAAATCACTTATGTATTGAATAAATGTATGTATGTATGTATTGAAAGGACAATGCCAAAAATGTATGGGACTTTAACCCACTTACGAAAAGTCGTTTACAAAAATGAATTATGCATCATTTTATTGCTAATTGTTTACTAATGAATAAACATAAGTTTTAAAACTTCTAGCACTTGCGGTTTTTGATTAATTAAAAGTCAACTAAAACTAAAATATCGTGAATGGTTTATAGTACTCCCACACGAAAGAGATACAGTATAGCGATGTCAAACAAGATAGAGTGAAACACAGCTATGTCTATATCCGTCTCTCACTGCGTGCCACACGCTTTGTAGATTCCATTACACACTTATTCTATGTTTATAGTAAAATAAAAATAAAGTGACACTGACAAATGACATCGCACCGTTGACATCTCAAATCGACAATGACGTTTCGTTACACGTTTCATTTTCTTTTCGTTTTTGTTTTTTAATTTGTAGCTAATGTGCAGTTATGATTGGCATAATTATTTACGTTGAAAAACATTTGTGACTTTTAATTAACCTATTATCAGTATTGAGAATTATCCATTATGTAGTAATAATGAGTTTTTATGTGATTTTTTTTATTATAGAGTTGACTGTTTAATTGCGTAAAAATGGCGTTATAAGTATACAAATGTCCAACAATAACAGGAAATAGTTTATTGTTTTTTTATCCTCGGATTTTTATCCTCTACTTTTACGATACAAATAATTTATTTTAAAACGATCATATATTAATAGGAAATTTTTAATTAATTCACATTTTCTGTAAATTGCTGGGTCACAATCTGGCATTCTCCTTTTAAAACACCCCTGACGCGGCGTGTGAATCTACGGCCGGACTATCTACTGTATATCTACCTGACGTTCTATTACCCAGTTTTCTGCTCCATCATCAGATCCTCCTCCTAGATCCTCGATTATCATCTACTAGCTGTTGCACGCGACTCCGTCCGCATCAATTTCTGTTATTATGATCGCGATTAAGAAGTTTTTAAAAGAATATATTTTAAATATGGATAATTTTCCCCGTTTTTGCAACATTTTCACTGATGCTTCGCTCCTATTGGTCGCAGCGTGATGTTATATAGCCTAAAGACTTCCTCGATAAATGGACTATCCAACACAAAAGTAATTTTTCAATTCGAACCAGTAGTTCCTGAGATTAGCGCGTTCAAACAAACAAACTCTTCAGCTTTATATGCTAGTATAGATTTAATACATATTCATTGAGACCATTCTACAGAGCCCAAAGACTCCATATATGCTGAGGAGTTGTGTACACCGCAGACTACCTACTTGATGCTGCAGCATCAGCTCAAGTTTACCATGTCTTAGAATTAATCCAACGTAACAGAACACCTTTCAAATAATCGCACCAGTGAAAGTTTGTAATCAAATAAGAAAAAGCTGATGATCTTCAAACGACTGAGTAGATCTTCATAAATTGTAGCTAAAATCCACCTCGATTATGTAAGTTTTCAAACAGAAAGAACCATATCAAAATCGATTCACTCGTTAGGGAGCTACGAGGGAACAGAAAGATAAACTTACAACACCCCTTTTTCCGTTGGGGGCTAAAAACCGCGCATAACACAAGGTTTCTACCAACCACAGACCAACCACCCTACAAACTTACGACGACGACAGTAAACCCTTGCCTGTGGCTTGGGCTTACAAACGACAGCTCGTTTGAAATAACCAAAGATTTCTAGGTAGTAGTTCACTGCGTAGTGAATCAAGTGACACTTAAGTAGGTGAGAGAGATTTAGGTGATTATAAAAAAACTTTTGAGGACGTTTTCGTGCGTTACATACTCAATCTTGTCATGTATATAATCAAAGGTAATAACGTAGGTACCTAACCTATGCCTACCTTTTTATACGTTGTTGTTTTTGAAAGCCGAGTCACGTTTGAAATAGTTATTTTCGTTCGGAGCACTTATTTTTTTAAAATAAATCGAACAAATAAATTAAACATGGTTTGAAAAAATTAACAAATTCGATTATACTTAGGTTACTATTTCTTAACAAGCTATTTGCAGGACAGAATAATATAGAATAATTTTTTATTCAAATAAACTTTTACAAAGTGCTTTCGAATCGTCAAAATATACATGAATCTACCACTGCAACTGGTTCGGAATGTCATTAACAAAATATAACGTTATTCCTATAATCCCACTCAGCTGAAATATCGTGTCACGAGCTTCTTTTCTTGGTTCCTCTATGTCTAGGAAATATTATATCATCTAGGTCGGTCGGTTCGATAAATAAAGCAGTGATTAAAAATCACTCAGATTTTGCCTTTGAGGATATAACCAATTTTGCGAATGACCATGGCCTATGGTTTGTCTACGTGATCCCTATCAGCTGTACATACGAGTATTATGAGGATAAAAATGTGTACGAGCTAATTAGTTAATGTTTACTAAGCGTATAATTTTTTTTTGTCCGTAACTTCGCCTGCCTTGAGTTAGATAATAAATAAATCGGAATCCTTCGGTTTTTAGGGTTCCGTACAAAAGGGAGTCGACGGGACTCTATTACTAAGCCTCCACTGTCCGTCTGTCCGTCTGTCAGCAAGCTTTACCTCATGAACCGTAATAGATACATACTTGAAATTTTCCCAGACTGTGTACCAATAAAATTAAAATAAAGGGGGGTCCACATACAAGAAACGTGATTTTTCGGCGTTTTTGGGCTCGACGTTAACAATCGCTGTTATGATGGTACGGAACTCTTCAGGTTCAACTCGCACTTGGCCAGTTTTTTGGCGTTGGTGAAATTAAGACTTAATTATTACCTATTATATAACTCGCAGAGCTATTAAAGAAACACAATATTATACAAAAATTGCTTACAATATATCACTGGCGTTAACTCCATCATTTTATTTTAGACGAATTCCACCTTAGAATGGATATCTCAAATCTCATTCATTCACAATCACGTGCGAAAAAGTAATAACACTGTTCGCGGCTAACTAACGTTTCAAAATGAGTCCTAGCAAGAACGTGTATGGACTTATAAGACATATGCGATTCACTTTAGAAAAACCCGTTCAAGTCATATACATCTACAATTCTATGCAACCTCCTGTCTCCATAATTTCTGCCCGGGAAATGTAAATCAATCAACCTATAGAAATAGCGCAATTCCGGACCCCTACAAGGTGGACTCAGGACAGGCGACATAAGACCTGCAAGGATACAAGCACCGCAAGGCCGAGACCTGTGGAAGTCCATGACCACCTTTGACCAGCAGAGTTCTCACGGCATTTTTCAAAACTACATCCACGTGAACGATGTCGCAGGCATCAACTAGATTAGGTAAGTATATTTATCTAGTGTCGATGTTGCATAGATTGCCATAAGGTCAGATCCCGTCAAGGTTGCAGGATTCTGAATTAGGTTACACGTAATATAGCTCCTTGATATGCATACCGTGGAAGTTACGTGTGTTTAATAATTATGATAGAACTTCACTTACAGGTAAGTTCGTTTAATCATTAATTTCAACTGGTAGTAACAGCCTTGGTTTAGATTTTTAAGCTATTGCATAGCTTCTATCGCGGGCCAGCGTGGAGACCGAATCCAGAAATTCCGTAACGAAAATAATCTGACACGGGACTCCTCTACGGTGAGCCGCTAGATGGCGTTGATAAAAAATACTATGCAATAGCTTTACCGCGGCAGTCCCCGAGTGCCACACGTCTTTTTTTATTTTTTATTTATTTATTTAAAGAAATTTGAATATTTGACTTTTACAACTATACTTTCGACATTAAACCTTATAAAAAGATGACTAGGTAGGTAGTCAAGCCGAAATCTTGTGTACGAAGTCGAACTCATGGGAATCAGATAATTCCCATGAGTCCATCCATCCCTTGGAATATTTCTGATTTCCCGAAATATATATTTTTTTCTAAATTTTTAAAGGTTATTTGACTCTCTTAAATTACCAAAAGAGATTATTCCAGACCCTTAATACCCTAATTAAATTACAATTACATTCTTAAAACTAAAACTACCTATAGTTTTACCCCGGTGACCTTTAACCCCGGAAAAACAGTAACCTAAGTGACGCGGTCGAAGTCGCGGGCAAAATCTAGTTGGATCTCGCGGCTGGGAAAAATGGCAACGTGAGAACACTTTGAAGAAATACCCAGACACATCTGCCAAATACAGCTGCTAGATTTAGGTTGTAATTAATTTTATTATTATTAAACGCTGAGCTCTTTAGAGCGTGCTCTGGCTTAGCTCGTACTCAAGATAAGCGTTAAAACGAGACACACATATGCTCCGACATAAATCTGTCTCGTTTTAGTCTGAGTCTGAGCAGAGTGAGAGTGCGGTCTATAGATTTCCGCCATTGACTCGCATATCTTCACTCCGCGCACACTCGATTACGAGATTTTATGTATCATCTAATTCTAAAGTATTAGGTACAACAATTTTTTGAATCAGCCTTTTTCATAAAATATTTAAAACTATTGAGTGGTGTGTACTGTGTGCCTGGAGCCCCGAAACGTAGTGTAGTGTACCTATCTTCGATCACACAAAAAAAAACACCTATCAATTCTCTACGCAACTTCAAATTACGAGGTAGGTATACGAGGAGGTTCGTTTTGTATAATTTTGTACCCTATTCCCTTTGATTATAAACTCTTCTAAGCCTATTCCTTTTGAATTTGATATTTCATTAAAGTACATAGTTTTTTCCAATTATATTGTTATAGATCTCTAATTTACATTATAGTTAAACTTCTGTATAGTCTTATCTAGAATAACGTAAATTTCAATACCCAGATGTAGTAGCAACTTTAGCTGATCTATCGACTTCCTCGATCACGATTCCTATTGTAATCCCACAGACGCACCAACGTAATCGAAACACTTCTTCGAGACGCTTCGAGCTATGTGCTGCAATGTGCTCTTGCTGTCCGTTAAGATAACGAACTTTTCCAATATGATATTAGTTAGCGGTATGCGTAAATTCCATAGGAATTTTTTTGATATTAAAGTAGTAAAAACTAACAAAAAAAACCGGCCAAGTGCGAATCGGGCTCGAAGGATTCCGTACCATCGTAACAGCGTTTATTAAGTTTGAGCAAAAAAGCCAAAACAAACACATTTCTAATAGGGGAAAGTGTCCGTATGGGCAAAATCTTGTCCAATTTAACCATTCAAAAACACAATTTGTGCGTTTACCGCAAAAAAGACCCCATTTACCACACTTTTTCTCTTTCAGAACACTTCCTTTACCCCTTCCAACAGCATTGGGATTCTCGATGTTCGGATTTAAAAAAAAAGGGGGGAGGGCAAGGGGGTGGATTACTTGTTGTTATAGCGGTAACAGAAATACGAGTACATATTCTGTGAAAACGACTGTTTACCTATATACGGATCATGAGATCCAAGCCGCTGACAGACTGACGGACGGACGTACAGCGGATAGGGTCCTGTTCGTTACCCTTCGGGTACGGAACCCTAAAGAGTAAAAAAAGAACGACCATCAATCACGGATGCAATTATCAGAGCAAATTATTCTACAATCCTAATAACACATAGAATTTAAATAAACAGTTTAAGTTTTTTAGCCTCACTGATCTCTCTCATAATAACACCCCACTTTAAAACCACAAAAGCGAAGTCTCTGGTAACTGACTCATAATAAAATTATGAATTCGCATCTCAATTTCCCTTAACTAGTAACTAGGTAGTACTAAACCTGAATCAGTGCCCGCCGGATCTATTGTTTGCATTGAAGTACTGCAAGGTCGGTCTTGAATCACAATTTTGCTGTCTCCGTGTTTGACATGCCATAAGTATAAATACCAATATATGCATTGCAAACTATTGCAGTTTATATGACATAATTTTTTTTATATTTTTTTCACCACCTTATTAGGCTCAAACTGAAAGCCGCGATAAAAACAAAATAAGGGATTCCGAAATATGTAGCTCAAAGTTTAACTTAACTAACTTTATAAGTTGGAACTTTGTCGTAAGGTTACACTGAACCGCTTCACCCTAATTCGGTTTTTTGAGAGCTTGGAGATCACGCGCTTCATACACTCAGCGTTACCTGGGTCGTCCAACAGGGTGTTTTTCTATTAGACTACCCCAGTGTGCTCTTCTTACATCACGATCCTCTTCTATCTTCACTAGGTTCGAGCCAGCGAACAAATCAATTGCACCTGTGAAAGTTTGAAAGACCATTTATTAAGAAATGAGCTGCTGATCTTTAAACACCTGAATAGAACTGAACTGATGACCGACGTTAGCTTTCAAACAGAAAAATCCGTATCAAAATCAGTCCATTTCTTAGGGATTTATGAAGTAACGATATTTACACACGATGTATCACCTCTTTTTTATCGGGGATAAAAAAACCTACCTAATCATTATTACCATTACCATTTACATTTATTTACCATTATACATTATTATATAACCATAGCAATAAAGTACGCACACATTTTTGTTTATGAAACATCGACAGGCGCAGAAGGTAACGCTGACTTTTGATATTTTTGCTAGCAAGGCGAAAAATATTTTGATCTATTTATCGATTAGAGATTTAATTTGATAATTGAGCTAATTTTTGAATTAACTCCATTATCAATTATGTACGTACTTTGGTATACAATAACGAAAATGAATTATTACACTTTTTATGTAATTTTGTAGAGCTACGAAAATTATCATTGACTCGTAGAGGCCAACACAATCACAATCTTAGTTTTTCCAACTTTCCTACGTTTAATAAAATAGAATCTGTATTATTATTAAAACGGTGCACGATTTTAAAAGCTTTTTCTATTTGTATAGAAACCCTGTTTTAATTATTTAACCAAGTTCTAAGGTCAACTCGAAACTGGAATATGTAGGTCAATATTAATTTATTTATTTTTTCTGATTAGTTATCTTGTAAGATACCCACTTGTAATTATTTAACATGGGTTTTCCCTCACCAGACTGGATTGACCGTCATTGCTGTAAATAACAGAAGCCGAGATAAGACGAAGGATTCATCATGAATATTATTTCAATAGGTTCAAGGCATATTGGAAATTCGTAGCAATAAGCATATTTAAAAATATCCTAAAAGTATTATTGCTAATTTTTGAAAAAAAAAATTGGTTTTATATTTTTACTTTTGAATGGCAATCAGTTTTACAAGTATCTAAAAAAATGGATGGAAAAGGAAATGGTGATAATTAACTACTTAACTACCTACGGTAACTTAAAACTAAAGCTCACAGGAAAACAGGTACCCTGTAAGATAGTCAATGAAGGAGTAAAAGTATGATAATATCTACTTTTTAAATAATAAACCATTTGAGAAGCAAATTTTAATTGAAGTACATTACAAAAAATTGAAAATTTTACGATAGTATGAGGCCATAGCACATGTAGGCCCAGTACCTAGTACCTACTCGGCGTATAAACTTCATCTTTCCCTGCTTCTGCGTAAAAGGGCCTTGACACAGCGACGAACATCAAATTGATCTTGTGAAGGTTTTGGTATTCCATATGAGGTACGGATCTTTAAAAGTTAAAAGAGAAGAACAATCCAAACCAAGGCCAGAGCAAAAAACGAAGTATATAAACACAAAGTTGTCAGGCATCCTTACAAAGGAAAAATAAAAAAGAAAATAGCTAAAGAGCAATGTATTTTTTACCTAGATACTCATGACACTGTACAACGCTATTCTAGCAGTAGCAGTACTGGTTTGGACTGTGAAACCAGTTTGAAGACACTGTTATTAATATAATGAAGACTTAAACTAGTTTACATGCAAAAAAGATGCTAAAGATTGTCTACTTTATTGAGATAAATGAGTAGATAATATAAAACTTTATAACATGTATTTCCTGCATTAATCGCCGGTTGCTGCTAAAACTAATACCTATTATATTACAAAGATGGTTGATGATTAGGTAAGAAATTAGGTTGCAGGAGCAAAATAATGACATCTTTTTTATATCAAAAGCGCGGCTACAACAGAAGGTCAGATCTATTAGCCCATTCGTTAAATTCTATCACAGTATCGTCATAATGAAAATCACTGAAGTCCTATTTTTTAATTTTTTATTCGGTGTAATTACAAAACCTTATTAATAAACTATAATTAGGTACTCTAATTAGCCGGAGTGGTGTTTGGGCAACGTGACGCTCGTTGAAGATTCACATCTGAAAAGTAAAGAAAAAACGATTAAGTACCTATCTAATAAATTCAATTAAATACCTAGTACCTATTAGACATAGATAGTTCAAGTAGTCGTGTAAAAATTATGAACGCTTGAATTCGTACAAGATATTAACAGTTGATAGTTGCCTCATTTGGTGACATTACGGCTGATTAAATTTTTGCTTAAAGAATTAAAGAAATTAAGCCAGTTTTATTCACATTCCATCATCATTCCATGCAGTTCATGAGCATTGAGCATGCATATTGCATAGCTTTAAATTAAAAAATATATCTACATGTCTGTATATTGAAAAAAAATCTAAGTTTTGATTTGCATTCTAATCTACATGACTGAAGTTTTTCATAATACTCGCTTCTTTATAGCTTTATAGTTAACTACATAATACATAATAATATGGGTACCAATATGTTCAATTCTTCAAAACATTGCAGCATTGGCAATTCCTCTGGTATTGAAGTCTGAATTGGTCTGGTATCGACCCAATTTACAATTAATATGATTATTTTTTGGTTATTGCATTAAACTAATTAGTAGGTAGCAAGTAAGTACCAACTTAATTAATGATAGGCAGTAGGTATTTACTGCGTAAAAAAGTGGATATGCTATGATTATGCATATGAGTAATACGTATATATTATAAATTAAAAGACAATCAAGTAAATGACTAGGTATAGTAAATCGATATGCAATGCAAAATACCCGTAATGTTTTATATTATAGGAAATAAATCACGATTTAATACGCTACAGTAGGGCATTGAAATACAAGTAATTTTTTGAATAATATTAACCTTATATAACATACGATTTTCCTTATACAAAAAATTGGTACCTATAATATTGGTACTTGTGCTTATATGTCTTAACTAAAGGTTAAATATCATAATTATATAAAAATAAAATAAATCGAAGTGTATGTCTGTGATTTTCATAAAACTGATAAAACTGAGAGTAGGTACCTATAACTATAACAGAAATTATTACCCAATGTTTTAATAATTTCTGTCTGTCGGTCTTAAACATTGAGAATGATTGCCTAATTTTGTTGAAATTTACACAGGTAAATAAAAGATTATAAAAGGGGGGCTTTTATCCCAAAAATATTTAGGATTCCTACGAAAAACATTTTTGTTTATATTATTGATACTCGTAACTTAGTCAGCATAGATTTAGGTTTTCAAATTCCCTTTTATTTCCCGAATTAAAAAGTACCTATTTAGGAGACGTCTATTCTTCTCTAGGAGTTGTTTTTATGCCAAACATTTACCTTGGTGCAGTGGTTGAATCGTGTACTTAAAGTTTACAGACAGACATATTTTCACGGCTTTCGCTGAACCGATCTCGACGAAGGGCCGCTGCAATTGGAAGCCATTTCTCCGTTTAATGAAGAGTTTATGATAATAGACATGTAATACTCACTGACTCCACAGGCTTGTGCGCAAGTGAGACGTCCAGGGTTGTCGTAAGTAACGCCGTCGGAGCCACAAACCGGGTTGTACTCAGACGTGACGGGGCAACCTGTCATGCACGACCGGACTGCTGGCGACTGGGTGGTGGTGGATCTGAAATTCACACAGTTCCTATGAGTCTAGAGTTCAAGACGAAAAGGGATAGAATTCCATAAAAAATATTTTAGTTAACTATCAGTTTCAAATTAGTATAAATTATTCGTAATAATATAGTTTCTTATATTCTGTAAAAGAATATGGATACCTATCTTAAAAAAGGGGCCCGCAATAAAAGAACGAATTTTCTAAATCAAACTGTATTAAATCGTATTATTCTTCTTCTTCACATTTTAAGAACACGACGCTTCGACTGTCGCAAATTCGCGATGTGCCTTGAGCCTATATTAGATATGAGTACGAATATCTCATAATAACAATTCAAAATTAAATTTTTACCTGATACCTTCTTAAAAGTTTTTGCTGTGCAGATAGTTTGTGTGCAAAGTTTTTACGAGAATTTTGGTCTCGCAAAAATGGCTAATGAGTTTCTAACAAACAGAAATAGGTAGATAAGTATGTTAGTTTTGTGTGAGAAAAAATATAAATAGTAGCCCAGTCATTAAAGCCACAACCCGAAAGTAATTAGTAACTTGATAAAAATTTTAGGGGGTTTTTAAAGAAGGTAAAATAACTTACCGTGTGATTTTGCAGTGTTGTGGGGTGTACGGAAAGGGTTGAAAAGGGGTGAAAAGGGTTTTTTGTTAATAACATTGCCAAAAAAATTAGTAACACGCTGCAAATTTATAATAAGGTTGTTCTTACCGTTTTGTAACGTTTATTAAATTTGCAGCGTTTTGCAACATACGGAACATTGTTTATTATTAAAAAACAATGAAATTTGTTATTAACAAGGGTAAAAAAATAGTAACACGCTGCAAATTTATAATTAGGTTGTTCTTACCGTTTTGTAACGTGTATTAAATTTGCAGCATTTTGCAACATACGGAACATTGTTTATTATTAAAAAAACAATGAAATTTGTTAATAACAGGGGTAAAAAAAATTAGTAACTCGGTGTAAATTTATAATGACGTTGTTCTTACCGTTTTCAAACGTTTGTTAAATTTGCAGCGTTTTGCAACATACGGAACATTGTTAATTACTAAAACGCTGCAAATTTAATATACGTTACAAAAGAGTAAAAACAGCTTAATTATAAATTTGCAGCGTGTTACTACTTTTTTTACTCCTGTTATTAACAAATTTCATTGTTTTTTAATAATAAACAATGTTCCGTATGTTGCAAAACGCTGCAAATTTAATACACGTTACAAAACGGTAAGAACAACCTAATTATAAATTTGCAGCGTGTTACTATTTTTTTTACCCTTCTTAATAACAAATTTCATTGTTTTTTAATAATAAACAATGTTCCGTATGTTGCAAAACGCTGCAAATTTAATAAACGTTACAAAACGGTAAAAACAACCTTATTATAAATTTGCAGCGTGTTACTAATTTTTTTGGCAATGTTATTAGCAAAAAACCCTTTTCACCCCTTTTCAACCCTTTCCGTACACCCCACAACACTGCAAAATCACACGGTAAGTTATTTTACCTTCTTTTAAAACCCCCTAAAATTTTTATCAAGTTACTAATTACTTTCGGGTTTTGGCTTTAATGACTGGGCTATAGGTCTAAAATAAGTTTTCTGTAATTGTTTCTTGTGACGCTTTCATGAGACGCTTATTTAAGAAGTCTTTCAGGAGAACAAAATAACATAAGAAATCTTACGCAGTAGGAGCTGATGTTGAACTCTGTTGATCTTGTCCCGGTGTCCGTCCATCCTGTTGACCCTGTCCTGGGAACTGTCCCTGTCCCTGCCCCTGGGATTGTCCTTGACCTTGTCCAGGGAATTGTCCCTGTCCTTGTCCCTGCCCCTGCCCCTGGGATTGTCCTTGACCTTGTCCAGGGAACTGTCCCTGACCCTGTCCCTGCCATGGGAATTGTCCCTGACCTTGTCCAGGGAACTGTCCTTGTCCCTGTCCCTGCCAAGGGAATTGTCCCTGACCTTGTCCAGGGAACTGTCCTTGTCCCTGTCCTTGTCCAGGGAACCATCCCAGTCCCTGTCCCTGCCCTGGGAATTGTCCTTGACCTTGACCTGACCAGCTTGGCCTGTTAGGTCTGTTTGGTCTGTTCCATCCGTATCTATCTTCTAAATCTTCTTCCCCAGAATTTGATTCGCTACTTTCAGCTTGACGTTTATTTCTGTAGCTAAAGCCAAAAACTTCATTGGTCAATATACCTGTAAGTGAAAGGAAAATAAAAGTACAGACATATATCAACGTTTCGAAATTGATGTTTAAAGAATAATGATTTCTATCTCCGTATCCCCGAGTTTTTGTACTAAAGTAAAATCAACAGATTTTTGGAAATTTTTTTTTGAAAGATTTTTTTGGTTGAACATGATTTTGTAACATCGGATGTTACGTTGTTGCTTAGCCAAGTGATAAAATTATTTGAAATGATTGTATTTGTAAATATATCTGTTATGATAACATTTTGAACCTACATGTCAAATTATGCCAAAATAACGGTCGCCATCCTTCGCTAGAAAATAGCACTCCTACTCGAAGTAGGCACTAGAAAAAGAAGATGACGTCTTTAACAAAATAAGATTTAATAACTTTAACCTCTTTAACTTGTTAAAATCACGAGTATACGGAAAAACATAATGATGTATTTAAATATCATTTATAAGCTTAAATTAGGTATTTGACCTTGTGTTGCCGTTTATCACTGTATTCAACAAATCTCATAAATAAGTTATATTACAACTTTGTTACCGGAACTAATAAAAAAAACCAAAGCTAACTAATTGAAAAATAGAATTTCAGGCTTTTAAAATTTACTTTTCACTTTTCACTCACTACTTTAAACATTTCAAATGTTTAACTGGACAGTGAAAATGATTTATGAGTATTAAAAAAATCGAATACAAAGTTAAACTTACACGTGCATGAAATATTGCATGTGCTGTACTTATATTGTAATTATTTTTAAAAACCACTAAAAGGCCACTTACCTAGTACTAAAAATAAGCACCACTTATCCATGTTTATGTTTTATTTTCCACTGATATATTCTTAAATGTGAACGAAGCCTTTACGACGCGGTTCACCTCGGCCGTGTGATACGAAACTACAAAGAATCCAATCGGGATGGTGTTTATAAAGTGCGTTACCCGCGTCTGCAGACTCTTCTGGCGTGCTCTTATTATAGTGTAGTGTGTTTCTTTTTATCGATGAATTAATTAATTAATTTATTTATTATACGTGTGTATGAAGCAGTCTAGTAGTTAGGCCTGTGGTCTTTTATTCGGTGTGTTATTGATTCGATCCCGGGAGCAATTAAATATCACATGTATCAATGGTGAAGAAACCTGCACGCCTGAGAGTTCTCCATAATGTTCTCAAGGTATGTCCCTTAAATATGGTTTAGCGAAGCAACGGCTCGATCTTGCGTCATGCTCGTGAACGGGTGCCACCAACGGGAATGGGTCTACTTTGTCTGCCCATGTTGACATGCGTTGGAAGCTTCATTGTGGAAGCACTGTATACATAGTATAGTTTTGTTACCTATTGTAAAAATTTTTTTTTTTTTTGAAAAGAGCAACTGTTGAGTTTCTTGCCGGCTCTTCTCAGCAGAATCTGCATTCCGAACTTGTAGTAGATTTATGACGTGTCATAAGAGCTACAAGTTGGCCTACATAAAATAAATAAATTTTGAATTTGAATTTGAATTTAAGGGTGTGTGAAGCCTGCCAATTGGCATTGGTGGCCGTTCCTGTAAATGATTTACTCATCGATTAATACCGGTAAGTACTCATCACGGCAAAACCAAATAGGTTGAGGTTTTTATTCCCGTGGGAACTCTCTTATTTCCCGGGTTAAAAAGTAGCCCATGTGTTATTCCAGACTATAATCTATCTCTGTGCCAAATTTCAGCCAAATCGGTTGAGTCGTTGCGACTTGCGACTTGATTGAGTAACGAACATCCATACATCCAAACTTTCGCATTTATAATATTAATAGGATTTAAATACTTGTTTGAAACGACTTGAACAGTGTAGTTGCCATCTTAGCTTTTTGTATTATTTTTTTGTATAATAATGTAGGTATTATTCGATACAATAAATCTTAAATTATAATGAATAATTTTGTTACCTACTTTACTAGTGGATACTGTTTAAGTTAAAAGTATCGATACAGCACTTCCCTATGGACAACTTTAATAAAGTTCAACGTAAATTCCTCAACTTTTCCTCAAAGTGCAGGAGGGAAAGACCAGGACATATCAGTTATGACTATTTAATATTAATTTAAGATGCTTAATGATATCATGATTAATTAGGTTTCAACATATTGTTTTCAATTTGTGTACACGAACAAACCCTATGATACTTATCTACTATAAAATTTAAGTAGGTACTTACATAATTTATAATTTAACTTAGTAATAAGATGATATTTTTTATAATATAATTACGTAAAGCTACGATCAGATGACGATAAGTATTTAATTAAAGTAAGTTGTTAGGTATTTACCTACCATAGCACTAACGATCCATTATGTGTATTGCATTGGCACAGAGTAACAATAGTTATACACTGTTGTATTGGTAATATTTATTGTGAAAACACTAACTAAGTAATAATATTTATTATCTTTGTATACTTACTCCTGCCCTGGTAGCATGGGCGGGAGAAATTTTATCCACGGGAAAAGGATAAAACGCTTATCCCCTCGCTTAACTTTATCCACCCGTCGAGCATGGGCACAGCGCGGTGGAAATAACACTCAGTGGATATACTTATAGAAATATACATCGCCTTCTCCTCTGTCGCCATGCTTTAGCATAGGGAAAAGATAATTTTATCCCCTGTCAGTGGATAAAATCGGGGGATAAAACTTTTATCTCCTGCCCATGCTACCAGTGCTGTCTGTTCTTCAGCATGGCTAGCATGGGCGGGAGAAATTTTATCCCCGGGAAAAGGATAAAATGTTTATCCCCTCGCTTAGTTTTATCCACTCGCCGAGCATGGGCACAGCGATGGAAAGAATATTGACTGTGGATATAATGGGGGAAAATTTATCCCCGCAATTTTTGCCATTATAAAAAAATGCCAGGAGTGGAAGGCGTCTAAGGCGTTCCTAATTTCTGACCACTCGCAAAGAAGTGGTCTGGAGTGGTGGTTTTCTCTGGTGGGAGGCTTTGGGCGTGGCTAGTTACCACCCTACTGTCAAAGACGTGGCGCCAAGCGATTTAGCGTTCCGGCACGATGCCGTGTAGAAACCGATAAGGAGTAAAGGTTGAATGTACACTGCCATACCCCTTCCAAGTTAGTCCGCTACTATCTTAGACTGCATCGTCACTTACCATCAGGTGAGATCGCAGTAAAGGACTGTTTTGTCATTAAATAAAAAAAGGTGGTCTAATTGATAGTGGTAGACATCGAGGTGGTGCTCAAGGTTCAAGATTCTGTCCTCTAAGTCATTACGATCGAACGCGGTCAATGAATCGTTTACCTTTAGGGTCATACTACACGGGCGGTTCTCCCGCTGCGGGAATCCGCTTCTGAACCGCACTAGTCACAATTTAATATGAAAGTTGTATACTGCATACTACACTGCGCGGTTTCCCGTCGCGGTTTACAAGCGGGAGAAATACGACCGCCGCATGCAGCGTCAAACCGCCGCTGATAACCGGCGCGGCGTTTCAAACTACACGGGCGGTTTCCCGCTATTACGTCATTCTGCGCGGGACCTGAAATGAACAAAAAGACAGCGATAAACCGCGTCCCGTGTAGTTTGATGGTCTGCGGCAGCTTTGTCGAGCGGATTCCCGCAGCCGGAGAACCGCCCGTGTAGTATGACCCTAACAAGTGAGAAAATTACCGATTTACCTATCCACGGACTTAACCGTGTGTTTACTTTAGTATTTGTCATCTATTAATAAGCTGAACTGGTTATTTACTCACGTACAACTACTAATGCAACGGAAAACCCTAGTCACTTCGTCCGCTTAATTTTTAAAATCCTGTCATCAGTCCTCAACTAGATACCTACATCCATGCAAAAAATCCACGTCGCTTCGATCGCGTTGCTCCGTTGTTGCTTGAAGGACAAAACAACCAACCAATAAACACACATACTTTCGCATTTACTCGTGAAATAGGTATTAGTAAAGATTCATCTATGGAATTTACTTAAGTATATATCAAGTAATTGAAAGGTAATTATAAAGTTCTATCTAGGTACCAAAAACATAAAATGCATGAAACAGGTCAAAAGTGGAAAAATCAACTAGCTAACCTATCGCCAAAACTAGGTGTACAAACACTATAGACGAAGCATGGTACTGACGATCTATTTTGTTTCCCATGCAACGCAGATCATATTACAATCTTTTAGCCTAAGACTTTCAGCCGTTAGCCCAAAGTCTCGGTTGCGCAGCGCATTGTATCGCCGTCACACACCGCAAATTCTTATATGTAAGACTCCGCAGCGGCACCGCAGTGACACCGCAACGCGCCGTGTGATATTGCTGTTATAACTCTTAAATATAAAGCTTCTGCTCCCTGGGACTCGTTTGATGTCAAGCGGTTTGCTGCGACTCATCTTTTCTAAATGAATCTGTAAGATAATACTAACATGATTCACATGAGGAATCGATAATCAATATCGCAAAAATTAAATGCCCGATGAACCGCACATAATTAATATATTTTTCTGATGGGAAGCATTGGCCGTGGCTAGTTACCACCCTACCGTCAAAGACGTGCCGCCAAGCGATTTAGCGTGTAGAAACCGATTAGGGGTATGAGTACACTGCGATACCCGATACTGCGTTAAAAATATGTGGCGCAAAAGAATGCCCGTACTGACGCTCTCGTTTCAAAGGCACTGCTCTTATCGCTCGCTCGTCCTCCGGCCGTGTCAGAGGTTATCAGCGCCACCACCGCCACCGGCCACATCCCCCCTTCCATCCATTACGAGCCCACGCCGACTCTGATGCAGTGAACAGATAACTTCTACACAACTAACATTAATTAACAAACGCAACATTTAATTTAAAAAAAGAATCGAACTCAACTTTAGAAAAAAAGAATCGAATGCGTTCGGAAATCAAATAAGAATAGTTGCAACAGACACTAAATACTTCGATAGTGAGTGTAACGAAGGCGTGTGTTTTGGTTTTGGATACAATCAGGTGGAAATGTTAAGCTGCAGGGTTTTGCTGTGCGTAATTACCATTACAGGTGAGTACCTACAAGAGTCAAGGTCTATATCATCGAAACCAGTCCGTAAACTAGTTCCCAGCCAAGAAGATTGTCCTTTACGATTTAAATAAAAATCCTTGGTCTACTACTTTTTATGGTTTGAATTAAAGGTATGCAGTGAGGTGTTTTTAAGGTAGCCAAGGAAGTCTAGTGGTTAAATCTTCGGCATCCTTTTCGGGGGATCCGAGTTTCGGATCTAAGGCATGACCTCCTCAAACTTCTCTTGCTTATGCATTTAAAGCAATTAAATTAAATATCACTTGCTTTAATTAAAGGAAGAAGAAAAACATTATGAGGAAACCTACATGCCTGAGAGTTCACCATAATGTTCTCAGAAGTATGAGCTTTCTGCCAATCCGCACTTGGTCAGCGTGGTAAACAAAAGCATAAACCCTTCTCAGAAGAGACCCATGCCCAGAGTAGTAGGCCGGTGTTTGGGTTGAGATGTTTTTATTGGTAGTATTGCTTTAATGTTTTGTCTTTAAATACGGTTATCTTGATATCATCAAGTTAACCGTATTTAATAGCTTGAACCCATCTACTTGAACCACATGTTACTGGATGATCCAGAAACACATTTATTTACTTTAAATTTAAACTAATAATTAATAATGTAATAATCAATGAAATAAATAATAAAACAAACATAACTGATTAGATAGATATACTTATATCTATATAATCAGTGTAATAAAAATTCATACTCGTACGAGTACATATTTGGATTTGTCACCATAAAAACTATGATAGATAAAGAATAGGGAAACTGCAGGTCGACTGCGGAAAAACTGTATCGATCATTGCTAGAGTTTCCTTTGTGGATGATTGCACATGAACAATGCATTTCAGTATGCAGTGACAGAATGTCGGCCAATCAGAAGTGATTACGATCGTTAACTGTAGCAATAATATTTAGACAATCCCACAGTAGGAATAATCAATAATGTACCCAATTAGGATTATCTTACGAGTTTAAACATGTCACATAGTACTCGTATGATAAACGATTGTCGCAAACGAGATGCAAACAAAAGGGAAACGCAGCTGCAACGGTCAGACCGATTGGCGACTTGATCTCAGGGTTATCGCGAACTGTTGATCGGCACATAGTCACATGGTTTATATCAACTTTGAGATTTCTTATCTAATATCTAGAATATAGTTTAATACGATATACTCCCCCACCTAACCTAAAACCTTATTGTATAGACGGTTATTCTGATTTCTGATACGGGAGAAATCCGTAAGGTATACAAAATCCACACTTCTAAGGCGGAGGCCAGATTGTGCACTGATCTGGGCAGAGTAATTCTTAGTTAGCAGGCAAGTTTCCTCGCAAGTATGTAGATAGCCATTTTCAATTTACTTTAGTAGAAAAGACGTGTGACGTCGCTGCAATTTTCAACTTTCAGCCTTACTTACCTTTCAGACTTCAAACGCCACTACAAAGTATTCAGTATCATCATCATTATAATATTATCAATTGTGCCTATTTTCGAAGAGTTTCCTCGATTTCTCGAGGATCCCATCATCAGATCCTAACCTGATGACCAGGGACCCTTTCAAACAAAAAAAGAATTTTCCAAATCGGTCCAAGCGTCTTCGAGTAATCGGGGAACATACATAAAAAAAAAAAAAAGATTCCGACGAATTGAGAACCTCCTCTTTTTTGAAATCGGTTAAAAATATTACTCTTCTTCAGTAGTTGTGTAAAATCAAATCGTGTGAACCGCTCGATACCGAGTTCCCAGAGCGGTTGAGTCAGGCGAGGAAGCGATATGCGATCAGGACGTCTTTCGAAGAACCACTGCCCACTGCGCCTGATAAAACATTTAGGGCTGAGCTACATTTTAATGCGCATTATCTTTAAATATATAAAAGGAAAAGGTGACTGACTGACTGATCTATCCACGCACAGCTCAAACCACAGGACTGATCAGGCTGAAATGCATATAGATAGCTATTATGACCTGGGCAATCGCTAACAAAAGATTTTTGAAATTAAACCCCTAACAGTTACTTAAGTCCCATTTCATTTTTGACAACAATTTTATGTAGGTTAGTTCAAAACAAATCCTGGTTATAATAAGTGTACTAGGTCAAAGAAAACCAATCACTTGACATTAATGCATAAAAGGCATGAGGCATAATCATTGTTTACAATGCAAGTGATATCAATGTTTTCAAACTTCGATGAGATCACAGGAAAAGTTTAGGAGAATAAACAATACTGATTAGATTACGAGGGGTCAAACGGAGTCGCATAGTAATCTGGAACCTCAACAAAACAATGGAATAAAACACACAAATCGGGTCAAGTTTTATTTAAACATGGGCACATGACTCAGACATTACAAAGAAATAATTTGAACAAAAGTTTTGTTACAGTAACAAATATCATTTCATCAAAATATACTCAGAGTAGCATAGTAGCATCGGAGAGTATAGTAGTTGCTAATGTTTAGTTCGACTTGGCCGTAGAGTAATGGTCAACACACTCAGGGCGCGATTCCCGAGAGATGTAGGTTTAAACCCCGCCGGCCTCAGAATTTTTGATATATATTTAAAGTTTATTCGGATATTTCCTTTAAGTGTAGGTTAACACTTAACTAATAAAAATAATACAAAAGAGTAGATACGACAGTGGTCTGTATGAATCAGATGAAACTTTGTTTAATCCGACTTGGTTATCAATATCGCAGGTTGGTTTTTGTAATATTATTTCCTCCACTCTCTTTATTGCATATCTTTACCCCTTTATCGGTTTGTACTTTAGAATGGATAGATGGATCGATATGGATCGATAAAATGAGATCTCATTTTATATATATTTTTTTAAGAACCGAACTTGAAAAATATTCTACTCTTTCAAATAAGCGAAAAGCTTAATTTAGGAATGCTTTAAATGCAGCTAATTTTATTTGTAACTTTTTTCCAGCATTTCATGAAGCACAGTCGGCGCGCCTGCCATTCATACGACCAGCGCACATCGGTGACAACAATGAGGTAGCGGACGGAGGCACGGAGACAAGGGAAATGATCTTTGCCCGCGTGAGGGAAGGCGTGCCGCCTCCACTGTGCGCTGGAAGATGCGCCGCGCCGCCCGCCGGGCCTGTGTGCGCGTTCGACGCTGCGGGAACTGCTAGAACTTTTGCTACGTTGTGCGAACTTGAAGCTGTGTCGTGCCGTGAGAGCACGTGTAAGTAACTATTATATTATTGGCAGTATGCCCTACGCCTCTCCATCGCCGTTGATGCATGTCTCAGGAACTTTTTTTTTTTTTTTTTTTATACATTATAGGCACACGCTTGACCACTACCACACCTGATGGAAAGTGATGATGCGGTCTAAGGTGTAACGCGTTTGCCTAGAAGATGCCTATTCACCCTTGTTTTAAAGATACCCAAATTGTACGTGTTAGGAAACACAGATCTTGGAAGAGCATTCCAGACCCTAGCCGTGCGAATCAGGAATGAAGACTTAAAGCGCTTGGTGCGCGTAGGTGGAATATCAACGACGTAGGGATGGAAGCACTCCCTATGTCTTGCAGTGCGGTGGTAAAAAGGTGAAGGGGGGACAAGATCGAAGAGCTCCTGAGCACACTCTCCGAAATATATCCTATAAAACACCGACAAGCCGGCAACTTTACGGCGGTGATCGAGACTCTGGAGTTTACTTAAAAGTGGTGAGTCACTGCCAATGAGTCTCCTAGCCCGACGATCTACAGCATCTAGTGCTGCAAGTTGGTATTTAGCGGAGCCATCGAAAAGGTGACTGCAGTACTCCATGCACGACCTGACCTGAGCTTGATATAGAGTAAGCAATTGTTGTGGCGTGAAGTACCGCTTGACCTTGTTAAGGATGCCTAGTTTTTTGGCAGCAGTCTTGGCCTTAGCTTCGATGGCTCTTCCAAAGTTTATAGTTGCTGAGATGTCGAGGCCTAGAAGATCAATGTGGTCGGTGATTGGGACGGATACGTTTGATGATTACGACGGAAGATGGTGATTACGACGGAACTTTGTCTGCGTGAGGGAAGGTGAAGCAGTAACATGCCGTGAGAGCGTGTAAGTAATTTTATACCATCGTCAGCCTGCCCTACGCCTCTTCATTGCCGCCGGTTCATATTTCTCCATCACTTGCAGAAAGAGCCTGTAACTGTTATACCATCGTTAGCTTGCCCTAATATACCTCTAGATCGCCGTTGGCGTTGGTGCAAATCTCAGGAACTTTGTCTGCGTGAGGGAAGGTGAAACCATTTCGTGCCGTGAGATCACTTGTAAGTAACTACTAGTATTATTATTATACTATTGTCAGTCTGCCCTACGCCTCTCCATCGCCATTGGTGCATGTCTCAGGAGCTTTGCCTGCGTAAGGGAAGATGAAGTCGTACCGTGCCTTGAGAGCACATGTAACAGTTACACTATCGTCAGTCTACAGTACATCTTCCATCGCCGTTGGTGGAGGTCTCTTATCTGTGTAAGGGAAGGTGACGGTAAGGTAACTCCGTATTGCTTCATGACCGTCAATGTATGTCCCAAAGATTAGCTCTGTTTCTAATTTTCTATATGGGAATGAGATAAAGGAGCGTAAAATTTTTGCCCGCTTGAGGGAAAGGATGCCAATTTTGATGGGGCAAGCATCTTGGGCAGTTAGAAATTTTGCTGCGTTATGCGAGCTGAAAGCTTTTTCGTACCATGAGAGCACATCGTCGTTGTTAATAGAGAACATCAATCGCGAATAGGAGAGGAGGGGAGACCTCAATGCGAATCATGGTACATCTAAATACGAATTCGAGTGGCCACTCCTTTAAAACGTGCTCAATGTTTGGCACCATCACTAACAACTAATTATAATTCCTTAGAGTAATATATACTTACATATTATTTCTATGAATCCATTAAACGTTATCTGTGTAACGAAACTATATTCAGATGTTCTATTTTAAGAAATCAAACAGTGAAATAGGTACAATACATTACTCAATCTCTTCCAATAATAGCATTCGTTATTTCCAATACAAATCAATTAGATACATTATCAGCATCCTTAAATAGCACACGATGAATTATTGTATCTTTGCGTTATATTATTAGAAGCGAACTCAATGCTTACCTATCGATAGAGTCAGTAATTGTCCATTCCAGAAATAGGCATCGTATTTTAGTCAAGTTGTCAAATGTGGCCTGGCCCCTGGGGCCACACATATTGAGGTACCTGTAGGTACTATTAGGTATTCTGTGGTTAAGGTGTGGTACAATAATCTAGTATGGTTTGACCACACTTCCCGTAATATTGGAGCAGACTATTGTTGAACGCATCGGCAAACATTTTAGATAAGTCGTGTTTGGATGCTATCATTCATATAAGCGTGAGCTCAATAAGAGGCAACAATTTTGAAATTCCAAACAGATCCTTAATTTTTAATTTTTTATGATAATTTTTTTTAAACAAACTGTCGTCTTCTTTTCAGATTATGCCATCACAAGCCTTGGGGAATGTTGACCAGTCACGAAACTGCAGTTTAACTAAAAAGTGTTTATAGTTACTCTTTCTAGAATGTAATCAATAATATACGATTCCTAATAACGAGATAGGTATAGGTAGGTATAGTATAAATTTTTTGCAGAGAATATTTGAAAATTGAAAGTTCCTACGTTATTAAGCCGCGTTCTAGTAGGTAGAAAGAAGGCGCCGGCCGATCTAAAAGGTTCTTTACGAAACCTTTAGCCAAACGCTAAGCGCGCTGGTAAAAGCAGAGAAATATCTATAGAGAAAAGCAAGAGAGCGATTACAAGCTCGGACCAGATCGACACTTCGGTACTCATCTGCGCTGGCTCGACAGAAGTACCAGTGGCAGAAGTAGTAGATTCGGCAGACTGCCTTGGCGGTTCAGTACTAATAAGCTTCTGTAAGATCTGCGACAGACGCCAGTCGTTGCCTGCTTACCACGTGAACACGGCCTAAATACTCAATTTTCCGCCAAGCTTTTTCGAAATTAAATTAATGAAATATGAAAAGCATTCCTTAACTGAATTAAAAGGTATCTAGGTATACCAATCTAGAAATAGAAACTAATCCACGTTCTAAATCTTGGTTATTCTTTTGTGTTACATTTTCATTGCTCATTATTTCGCTGTAAGAACTAATGCTGAGATCTATAGAGCGAGCTCTGACTTAGCTCGGACTTAAGATAAAGTTAAAACGAGACAGAAATATGCTCTGACATAAGTTTATCTCATTTTAACTCAGTCTTGAGTCTGAGCAGAGTGAGAGTGCGGTTTAGATCTCAGCATAAGAACATCACACGACTTCCTGTAAGCAGCTACTTGTATATCCACGGTAGGTATATATACCCTATGAGTCCCTATGATATCTTTTAAGTCAGCTGGAGTTGAAAGGTATATTGTAAGCTTATTTTTATTTATTGTACAAAGTACGACTTTTCACTTACGTTTCCAACTAATTTTGTCAACTTATTAAACGAAAAGTTCAATAAAGTATGTGAAGTTATTTTTTTATCACTATACAGAGTGGGTTTGCTGGATAAATGTGCGCCAGAGGGGATAAACATTTTATCCTTTCTCCGTGGATGATATTATGTCCCCCCATGCTCACCCTGAGCATGGGCAGGGGACTGGTATATCTTTTCTAAAAAAAAAAAATGTCTAGTTGTTGTTGTTACCTCACAAACAAGAATATTCATCTTAGATTCCCGTTAACTCATATTGTTCAGGAAAAATTAAATAAAGTTACAATATTGTTAACATTTAAAAATCATAGGTAATGAAAAGTGAGGTGCACGAGCCACTTTGTTATAAAAAAAGTAAAATAGTCATGATAACAAAAAAAGAAAACTTTTTAGAGAAAAATTAACGGTAAAATATTCTTCTAAAAGCTTTTGCCTATTTTTGGTCATTTTTTTTTAGTTTAACTTTGATATACTATAAATACAACCTGAAAAACAAACACTGTTTTCGGAATATTATTTGATCGAGTGAAGTTCAAAATATGGACTTTTGAACGGTAAAATAATTTAGAACGTGTATTAAACTACAACATATATTTTTAACCTATCAAAACATAGAATATTTGATTGTTTAATATTGAATCAAAAACAGGCTGTTTTCAGAGATCCTGCCGTTAAATTAAAATGTTAACCAAATCATTTACAATAATAACTCAAAAATCAATTACATAATAATATCCAATCATTTATTGAGTATGTGAAAAATAGAAATACGATAATTCATAATAATAATTTTTATGTTGTGTTATTTTGGTTTACGCTTTTAGGAGAGACGAATTCCTTCGGATCCGGCACAATCGCTTTTGCTCATCTTTTGCAGAGCTGGAAAAAGAGAAAATAACCATTTAAGTGTTACGTAGTCATTGTGCGTATTTTCACAATCAAGAGCTTAGAGTTTTCGTAGGTTGGAGAAGGATACAGAGAGTTTTTTTTTAAAAAAGAATATTAGCCAAGCTGAAGTTGACTAATATTCTCCTATCCCCTCCAAATAAGCGGAAAGCTTGTGCTAGGAGTGGGTACGACATTAGTGCAACCTGCGAACTTTCATTTTCAGTCCGCACCTTTAACCATTGGGCTATTGAGGCTTATGTTATTGAGTTATGTTAGAAGTATCCTTGAGGAATCAAACCAGCAATGTCCATACCATACCGTAAAGAACAGAGCTCATCGCATACCTATAGCTATTGGCATAGGCGGGTGCATACAATGTAAATTTTTGGACTTTTTTTGGTCTGTTACAAGTAAGCACTCAATTAAGTATACTCATATACTGTACTCAAATGCAAACAAAGCGCACCTTAATCATGAAATCGTTTGTATGGGAAAAATCCTAAAACTTCAACAATTAAGTAGGTAAGTGCGCTTTGTGAGCAAGTTTCCAAGGTTTCCGTATTAGCTGGTAAGTACCAAAACGTACACATTAATTAACTTTATATATAAAATACACAGGCAGGTAATACAATAATATCATACCTACTAGGCTGATGAAATCAGCGCAAACACAATGAGTCACAATCCGGCCGTGCGCAGGCGCAACAAAAGCTTCGCTCTGAATTCGCGCCTACGTCATGATACAGTCCAACGCTCAGAGATTGATACAATATGTATACAAGTTACATGCCATTGTTTGTCGTGTATAGGCAAATCAAATACATACAAAAAGTAGCATTGAATGACTGTGATGAATGTGCCTACACGTACCTATGTATAATATGAGTCTTATATTTATTAATGTGGCGAAAAGGCAAAAATTGTTTAAGAATGCAAACGAATCAGATGAATTGCATCAAAGAATAGCTATATTTAAGTTATCAGTTATCTTCTTTCACTTCTAACATCCTACTAATATTATAAACGCGAAAGTTTGTAAGTATGGATGGATGTTTGTTACTCAATCACGCCGCAACGACTGAACCGATTTTGCTGAAATTTAGCACAGAGATAGATTATGTTCTGGAATAACACATAGGCTTTATCCTGGAAAATAAGAGAGTTCCTGCGGGAATTACAAAACCTCAATCCACGCGTACGAAGTCGCGGGCATCAACGAGTTACCTAACTAATATGTATATTAGTAAAAAGCATTAAGTACTTTATTTGCTTAAAAAAGCCAAAAGTATTGTAAAAAAGTTACCTAATTTGAATAGACTTTTTACTCTCAAGCAAACACCTAATTAAGTAGGTAACTAATCACTTGACAAAATTGTTTAAACCCTACTCTAACAATGGCATTTTCATAATAAAATTATTTTTTTAGTTTGGTTTGTTTTTCAACAAAATTAAATAAAATTAGGAAGCCTGTACCTACTTATTGTTTGTTTGTTGATTAAACAAGCCATTAACCACATTTATGGTTTTCCTCGAAACGCGATTATAAGTTGACTTCCTACGACTAATATGTCCAATGCAATTCCAAAGATGTTGTATCAAAATCTTTTAAGGAATATTCAAGATCACAGCCCCAAAAAATCATTTTGGGAAATGATCTTGAATTTTTTATTACTTTTATACCTACTTACTTACTTAGTTACATTTAATAAAATAAAACCTTTAAAAAAATGAAAAATAACTGCGAATTTTTTCAGACTATCACACAGTTTGACTAAAGTCTCCAATGGAAGTCTCAATAGCCCAATGGTTAAGGTGCAGACTGAAAACTGAAAGTTGCAATTTGCGTTGCAATATTGTATCACTCCTAGCACGAACTTTTCGCTTATTTCGAGGGGAGAGGAGACTATGGCTGAAATCTATAGACCGCACTCTCACTCCGCTTAGACTCAAGTTGTCTGTCTGTCTGTTTGTTACCGCTAATCTCGGGAACGGCTGGACCGATTTTGACAGAACTTTCACTGATAGATAGCTGATATTATCGGGCATCGTGTAGGCTACTTTTTAACCGACTTTCAAAAAAGGAGAAGGAGTTGTGTTTTTCTACCTCTGTGTATCGATATCTCCGTGATTTCTTAAGCGATTTGCGTAAATCTTTTTTCAATCGACACAAAAACTTTGCGAGATGGTACCATAAAAATTTCGGGTTCCAACTCCTCAATCCTGATGCTGAAGGGGTTCTGCCAACCTAAACTGTGGTGATTTAGGAACGCGGACGAAGTCGCGGGTGTCCGCTGGTATTCTTTAAAAAAAAAAAATGGTCTGAAGAGAAACTAACTTTCTTTGTGCTCGCAATTGTAGTTGTTCAGGGCGCACTCGCTGCCAAAGGCCTTGGGCTTTTCCCCGCTCCGGCCGGCGCACACGGTCTCCTGCTTGACGGTGGTGCAGTCGTGCAGACAGGCCTTCTTGCGCGCGGCCTCCGCCTTCAGCTGCTTGAGGTCGGGCTTGTCCGGTCGACACGTCGCCACTGCCACCACCACGGCTGGAAGTGGAGGGGTTTTATGGTGTTAATATCATAAAAAGATACCGGCCGAATTGATAACCTCCGCCTTTTTGGAAGTCGGTTAAAAATATAGAGTTAATAGATGATGCCCGCGACTTCGTCCGCGTAGATTAAGGTTTTTTTGTTTCCCGCGGGAACTCATTAATCTTCAGCAGTGCAAACTTTTTTGAGATCCGATATCGTTGATTATTCCGGATCCGGATACATTCGGAGAGTTGCATAGACTACTTTTATCCCGAAAAATCGAAGAGTTCCCGCGGGATTTTAAAAATTAAATCAACGCGGACGAAGTCGTGAGCATCAGCTAGTAGGTATAATATAAGCCATACTTTAGAAAAACCACAACTCAACCGCACGGCATTCATGTATATTATTACCTACCTTCCTGAATCCTAAACAAAGTATGCAGTTAAATTAAAACCTTCATGCGTAGTGAGCTAGGTGTACTAGTGTGTCTTTGACCTTAACAAAGACCATTACGGTCATGAAATGTTGATCAGATAAACGCAGGAAGAAACACTATTTTGATCTGCTGAGTACTGGGTAATCTAATTTATACCTACGTGCTATGAAGTCATAGCTAAACGAGGTTTTATGAGAGTTTAACTACCCTAATGGTAGGCATTGGACCTACCACGGCAGCTAAACGCGCAAGTCTTCAATAGTTTAAAGAGATACCGAGGGGTCGTCAAAGTTGAGAAATTTGACCATTTTTGTAAATTCCATCTTAAAACTAAATAGAATAAATAATACAGAAAAAACAAGAATATATTCAGAATATTTCTGTACTAGGGAACAAAAAAGTAAAAACCCATACCTATCGTTACCTAGGAAAATACTTATGTATGCTACGTACAGTAGCTACTGGATATACACATACGTACCGTACCTACTAACTTTAAGTAGATACTAGCCCCCAGTGAATGAAAAAAAATCCTTACTTATATTATAAATGCGAAAGTGTGTTAGTTTGTTGGTTTCCTGGTTTGTCCTTCAATAACGCTGCAACAGAGCTACGGATCGACGTGATTTTTTGCCTGTATAGCTGAGGACCTGGAGAGTAACATAGGCTACTTTTTATCCGAAAAATCAAAAATCCACACGGACTAAATCGCGGGCATCAACTAGTTGTTAAATATACAAATTCCCAATCGCCCAGATAGACTGATGATTTTGATAAAATGTTTATCAGTCTATTGACATGCATGAATTTAATTTATTTTATCTTTAGCTTAAAAATAAGGAGGCAAAAGATTTATCAAGACTGACGCTTCTAGAAAGGTTCTCTTAATTACTGGAAATATTATTATTTATAAATGTTATCATGTACCTACGTACTCATACCACACTCATACCTACTCATAAAAGAAATCAACAGACATCAAGTTTGTTCCTACGTAACTACCTCGGTAGATTTTAAATAATCTTCCTCCCTCCCTCGCGTAGTGGTGAGCGCTGTCTTATAACTGGGAGGTCTCGGGTTCGATTCCCGGCGGGGGCACTTTAGGAATTTATAATTTCTAAATTGCCTCTGGTCTGGTCTGGTGGGAGGCTTTGGCCGTGGCTAGTTACCACCCTACCGTCAAAGACGTGCCGCCAAGCGATTTAGCGTTCCGGCACGATGGCGTGTAGAAACCGATTAGAGGTATGGGTTGAATTAACACCGCTATAACTTCCAAGTTAGTCCGCTACCATTTTAGACTGCATCGTCACTTACCATCACGTGAGATCGCAGTCAAGGGCTATCTTGTCATCGAATAAAAAAAAATCAAAAATAGTTTAAAACAGCAAACGGTGCCAAACGGGACAACCGAAAATGTAAGAATAACATTTGCAAAAACAGAAAATAAATCGGTTAAAAAACAAATAAATTATAAACTGTTTTATTGCGACTCTCTTTCGGAGAGTGTATGGAGCTACTATATCGTGACGTCATAATTTAATAGCACTATCTTTGTCTAACAGGAAAATTAAAAGCTCTATATTTTCGAGACTAGTTAAAATATTATTACAAAACAAAAAGAAAAATGGTATTGTGTTATACATATATATAATATTTAAAACGTTTATTTTAAATAATAATTATATAAAAAATGTAGTCAAATACCCAATTATGAATATGATACTCGTAGCTGTCTGTATAGCCGTATATATGGTCATCATTGCAATTACCGTTAAATATAATATTATTTAGGTAGGTAACAGATATTTGTAATGTACCTACCTAGGTATTTCTTTAGATAGGTACCGAGGTTGTAGGTTGCTAGTGAAATAATAAGGTAAAAATAAGTAGTACTATGCTTACCAAAAACAATTAATGTTGCAGCTCTCATTTTTATTCTCACAAATCTACACAGATCGCCCGATCAGCATCAACTGGTCATGGAGCAAGCCCGTTACGCTTTATACCTTCAGTCCGTGGGGTCTACTACGTGCGAACAAAGGCTCCAAGCTGCTGCAATCATCTACATTTTTTGCAATACATTTCCAACTTCAGTACGGACTACGGTGTATTATATTGCAGGTGTAAGATATAATCAGCAATGGAAATCCACATGAATTAATCTCGAATATTTAATCAGAGGTCAGACCTGTGTCGAGATGTATCACGTACACGTACTGGAATTATTAATCTATTTGCGAGGTCTACGTACCTAAACACTACCTACTTAAATCTAGACCTGTTATTCTTTTTTTTTTTGTGATAACCGTTAAAAGTCGTCGATTTAAAAGTATAATATAGGATTAATACGGGTTAAACCTTGGTTAAACCTAACTTTAACTTTTCAGGCATTTTAATAGTACATTGTTACCTTAGGGATGAAAGTAACTTATTTAGTCCCGAGACGGGGTTTGGCGCCCGAGCGTAGCGAGGGGGCCTATAGTTCGAGGGACTAAATAAGTCTTTATCCCGAGGTAAACACTGTGCTTTTCATTACGAATATAAGGAAAGTCAAAATAAAAATAGAAATTAGCTAAAGAAAATTGAGTGAACTTTATTTTACATAAATCAACAACTTGAAAAACTTTATGAATAAAGTCTATCTTTCTTCTTGTCTATGGATGCACTCGGGTATGTTGTGTTTCATTTGAATTCCAATAAAAATGTGACAACTAGTTTTTTTTAATTATTTGACAGATGTCAGTTGAAAACGATTCTCCCTAGGGCTGAAAAGTATTACTTTCAACCCGCTTCTCAGGCAACTTCAGACCTACTTTCCGTGTATGAGTAATGAAAAATTATTTTATTTTCCACTAGTTTTTGTCGACTTCGTTTTTGCGTTGAGTTAGGTTTTTAAAAACCGGGAACCATCTACTCCTGAAAAATGGTCATGCGAAAAATCACGTCGATCCATTGCTCCTTGCTACGTGATTGAACGACAAACAAACTAACACACTTCCGCATTTATTGAATAAGGATAGCATTAGCAGTAGTTACAATGTGAAATTGTCGTTAAAATCGATTCAGCCGTACAAAAAATTAGTCCGCATGAACAGACAGACAAAAACATTTTAAAAACTTACGATTTAAATTAATATTATCAATGCGAAAGTTGTATGGATGGATGGATGTTTGTTATTCAATCACGCCGCAAAAGACTGATCTCATGTGCCGCAACGACCGAACCGATTGGGAGAGCTAGATTAGATTCTGGAATAACACATAGGCTACTTTTTATCCTGAAAATCAAAATAGGTCATACGGGAACTAAAAACCTGAATCCACGCGAACGAAGTCGCGAGCATCAGCTAAATGTTTTCTTTATGTAGATACCAAAGATCTTTGAGAATGCACAATGACATCTAGCGTCAAGTAGCAAAACCTCTTCGTGTTAACAAAACAAAGGAACGATAAACCATATAAGTATAGAAGGATGGTCCATTACGAAGCAATGCTGCTTCACCAAATCTAGACGTCCGTTGTCTTCAGTCTATATTGTTATATAGACCGTAGATGGCGCTGAACGCATTACCGATTTGAAATACGGAAATTACACTGAGTTTTTTTTTTCCAGTTTCCTATCACTTATTTTTTTTTACTTTGTGAGACATACTTACCGCCATAGCCTAAACAAATAGCCGTAGCATTCCACGGAGTGATTACATTCTCTTGGTAGCATTCTACACACGACACTGCGGCAGGGCCGATTGGGTGGAAAAGTTGGCAGGATCCTAGATTGCCTCATGAACATGTCGGGTGTAGGGTCATTCTATTGCAGAGCCAGTGGTCAAGAGATGAAAATCTAAGATACAGCTTTCAGAGAGCCTCTTGCGAGCTCATGGTAATCAGAACTAACCATTAGGAATCTAATGAACCTTTTGGGCAGTTGTTGTTGCGTGTCAGTGATTAACCGACATGTCTCTGAATATCACGTTGCGATCAATCAAAACGTTTACCTGGAAATGAAAGAATGAAACAACTCTTAATATAAACATCTTTTTTATTCCAACTTATAACCATACATAATATACACAGTACAAAAAAAACTTGTTTTGCCTAGTTCAGCAATAAGGACAAAAGAAAATTGTCACGTTTCGCTTTCTATTCACTTCGTAACATACAAACCAAATTGAGAAATCTAATGTAGGATAAACTTATCTACACGCTGTGTTTTAATGTACAATGCTTCGAGCGAATACGATTTTTCTTCAATACAATAACTTAAAAGTATAGACTTCTTACATGTACTCGATGGAATTCGAATTAAAAATTTACACATCACTATAAGTATAACTACAATTAAGCCGTTAGGATAACCAAGAGTTTATTTGTATTTCGATTAAGGAACATAAAACATATCCACATCTCGACGATATCACCATAATCAGACTAATTTATACATTGCACATTCTCCGACCGCCTGTCGGACCGAATCGCGCCTCGAGTTCCGGCACATCACATTCACACGCGGCCGCGGAGCGCGCACCGCCGCACCGCCGCACCGCCGCAGCGCCGCGCCGCCACTCGCCCACTCTCACCTAAATGCGGAACTTAGCGAATAATGTTACGTTCGAAATTGAGATCAAATGCGGAGGGCCTCGCCTCGGGGACGCGCGGCGCTCACTTGTCGTCGGCGAGCGCCGCCTCGAGGCAGCACAGCGAGTCCTTCACCGCGTGGTACACGATGTTCTTGATCTGCAGCTTGTCCTCCTTGTTGGCGTGCTGGCGCGACAGGCGGCGGAACTGCTGCGCCAGCTCGAAGCAGCGCGACACGTTCTCGGGCGACACGAAGTCCTCGGCCACCTTGATGCAGTCCAGCAGGTTGCGCACCTGGTGCGGCGCGCCGGCCGGCACGAACACGGCGTCGCCCGGGCACTGCAGGATGGCGTAGCCCTCCACGCCGTACTCGCGGTACAGGCGCTCGCGCAGCGCCGCGTCCAGGTACCACGTCTGGTCGTGCACGGGGTCGTGCTGCGCGCGCGGCCGCGCCCCGCGCTCCAGCTCGGCGCGCACCAGCAGGTCGCGGATCTTGTCGGCGTCGCGCGCCGCGTAGATGTGCCACAGCGCGGCGGGCGGCTTGAGGCGCGCGCGGCGCCGCGACACCACGTCCACGCCCGCCTCCTCCGCCGCCCGCGCCGCCTCGCGCGCGCGCTCGGGCGCGTCGGCGGGCGCGCTGGCGTGCACCATCACGTTGACGGCGTCGCTCACGTCCAGGTGCAGGTTGGTGGTGCCGCCCGCGCCGCCGTACGCCGTGTACATCTTGGGCCCCAGGTCGGGGCGCACGAAGCACTCGGGCAGGCGCGCGGCCAGGTTGAGGCGGCCGTGGCGCGCCGTGTACTCGGCCAGCGGCAGCGCGCGCAGCAGGTCGTCGAAGCGCGCGGGCAGCAGCTCGGCGAAGTCCTCGCCGGGCGGCCAGTCCTTCAGCTTGAGCACCATGGGCGCGCCGCGCTCGTCGCGCAGCCGCTTGGCGGCCAGCTCGAAGCCGTCCCAGAACTTGCGCGCCGGCTGGTTGGGCACCACGAGCCCGGACGCGCAGTTCACGATGTCGACGCGCGTGTCGCCGAAGTCGCGCGAGAAGCTCTGCGGCGACCACAGCTCCTTGTCCAGCAGCGCGGACACGTCCGACACCAGCACCGGCTGGCCGCGCTTCCACTGGTCCTGTCGCAAGCATACCGACACGGGTGAGGCGAGTTACATCATAAAAAATATTTTCTCTACAACAAAAAGCAGAGACAGCAGAAAGACAATGTAAAATAATAGTACATTGTTACCTTAGGGATGAAAGTAACTTATTTAGTCCCGAGACGGGGTTTGGCGCCCGAGCGTAGCGAGGGGGCCTATAGTTCGAGGGACTAAATAAGTCTTTATCCCGAGGTAAACACTGTGCTTTTCATTACGAATATAAGGAAAGTCAAAATAAAAATAGAAATTAGCTAAAGAAAATTGAGTGAACTTTACCGCCTTTTTTTTTTCTTTGGCCTAGCCGGCGGGCTATGCATTTAGCTTTTTAATAGTCAAGTATTGTCTATGATTGTCTATGAATGTCTATGAATCAGTTGTCTTTACTTTATGAATAAAGTCTATCTTTCTTCTTGTCTATGGATGCACTCGGGTATGTCGTGTTTCATTTGAATTCCAATAAAAATGTGACAACTAGTTTTTTTTAATTATTTGACAGCTGTCAGTTGAAAACGATTCTCCCTAGGGCTGAAAAGTATTACTTTCAACCCGCTTCTCAGGCAACTTCAGACCTACTTTCCGTGTATGAGTAATGAAAAGTAATTATTTACCTGGAAAGGCTTGTAGTTTCCGGGGTTCATGGGGTCCGTCAAGTGCAGCAGCTTGCCGTCGCACAGCCACGAGTGCGGCACGTCCGGGTAGAGGATCTTGGACTCGGTGAGCGTCATGATGCGCACGGGCAGCTCCTCGCGGCCGCGCCCGCTGCGCTCGTACCGCTTCACGACGTTGGACAGCGCGAAGGGCTTCACTTCTCCGTCCTCGTCTTTCTTCTCCTCGATGATGCTGGAGATGACGTCGTCCAGGATATCGCTCTTGTTCTTCTTCTGCTTCTTCTTGGGCTGCGCGTCGCCGCCCTCGGGCGCGGGGCGGATGAGCAGCTCGCGCAGCGTGGAGAAGTTGCCGCCCTCCTCGGAGTCCGACGAGCTGGAGTCGGATTTCTCCTCCTTGGTCTCCGTCTTCATAGGCAGGTCGGAGAGCCAGCTCACAATGGAAGCGCCAGTCTTGCCGTTCTCTGACTTCACTGGAGAAGAACCGTTGGTCGGCGCTGTTTCTTCTTTGACTTCTTCCTTTTTGATATTCTGCGAATGAAAAATATTTGTTAGCGTCATGCCGCAATGTTTATGAATAACATACAAATAAATAAAAGTGTCCGTTTGTGATTTTTAATGAAGCTTATAAGCTTAGTTATAGAATACGTTTTGAAGTCTGTCTGTCTGTTTCTCAGAAGTAATCTTCAAATACCTCTGGATTCTGGACCATATCTTGACGAAATTCAGCACAAAGTAAGTTTTCCTCCGGGAAATCAAAATTTACACGAGATTCTTATAACTTCTTATTACACGTCGACGAAGTAGAGCTCTTGTTCTGTTGGTATGCACGAACTTCACGGTAACAAGAGCTTTACGAGTGACTAAAAGCAAGACAGTGGAGTAGTATTAACCTTCTGCAGCGCCCTCTGCAGCAGCAGGCGCGCGGCGGCCCGCACGGCGGCGGGCGGGTCGGCGGCGGCGCCGCACGCGCAGGGCGGCAGCGCGAAGGCGGCCCGCACGCGGTGCGCGCGCGCCGCCGCCGCCGCCAGCGCGCCGCCCGCCGCGATCTGCGTGAGCAACAGCCGCCGCGCGGGGTGCGCGCCGCCCGACGTGCACAGCAGCCAGCTGCCGACCAACGAGCGGACCGTTAGCGCCACCGCCATCGTTTTTGTTTAAACATCCTAACTAATATCCTTCCTACTAATATAAATGCGAAAATGTAATTGTTTCCTGGTTTGTTAGTATGGCATTCAGTCACGCCACAACAGAGCTGATTTACATGGACATAATATTATGGATGCGAGTTTTGAAAAATTTGAGTTGGTTTGTCCTTCAATCACTTAGCAACGGAGTCAGCGATCGACGTGAATTTTGGCATGGTATATAATTTAGAACTTGAAGAGTGACATAGGCCACCTTTTATCACGACATACAAAAACAGAGGGTCCCGCAAATTTTTTAAAACTTAACTTTATGTGGACGAGTCAGCAATTCAATAAATCGGCAGACTAAAAATTTCTATGAATCATATCCGGTAAATGTCAAATTCAGCGCTGTATTATATATTTTTTGTCAAGACATGCATTATATTGTATTATACTGAGCTTGTTGGACCTTTTCTCGAGGCTTTTCAGTTCTCAATGTTCAAGATGACGGCGCTGGGCTAATTTTATCCTATAATATTGTGATGTGTGGTACAAATTCTGAGCGTATGATATTCCGCAACTTGTTTTTGCGACTAAACGTACTTTTACGAGCTTTTACGTCCAAGTTTAAGACCACAACGACGACTAATCATAGTCATAACTGGTCATAACGTTTCGAAGTCCCATCAATCCTAACGTAGCCGATGACCGAATGGCACTGCTCTTAGAGTGGAGGGAGAATAACATAATCTAGTAAAACTCACCCAAAGGAATCTCTTTCGCCGTTGGCAGCGGCGCCGGTAGAATTGCTAGTTTCGCTCGGAGAGTTGCCGGATTCGCCTGATGTCCGTGACTGGAAGTAAATCAGAAGATGATTATTATTATAAAGCAATTATTTAATTTAATTTAATTTATTTTCATGAGCTATTTTATAGCTATGTCCTACCAATTTTTTTTAAATATGTTTTTTTATGTTTTAATTTATTTCACTCGGTTCACGTTTTTTTAACATCGTAAACTTTTCATTCATATATTTTTTATTTTTTGTCAAATGTTCTAATTTTTATAAATATAAACTAGATGATGCCCGCGACTTTGCCTGCGTGGATTAAGGTTTTTGATTCTCTCCTCGAGGAACTCTTTAATTTTCCGGGATAAAATGTAGTCTATGTGTTAATCCTGGGTACGAGGTATTTCCATTCAAAATTTCAGCCAAATTGGTTCATTCCTTGTGGCGTGAAGGAACAACAAATATACCCATACACACAAACCCATACAAACTCTCGCCTTTATAATATTAGTGTGATGTGATGTGATAGTAATGTGTAGTTTTATTAAACACATGGTTATTTTTAAATCATTTTATCATTTTAGTAGTTTGTATCGATCGGTAAACACACACACCTTATAACAGTCGAGGCAGACGACGAATCCGCACTTGCCGCACGTCCAGTGGAAGTTGAAGAGCGTGGTCTCGCACACGTCGCACATTTCGCGCACGCCTTGCACGACGCGCTTCCACGCTATCGTCTTGTCTGTTGGCAACAAAAAAATCACTTATTTTTATTTACTAGAAGTGTGCTATAGTGTGGGTATTATAGATATTAAACTTTTAGATGTAGGCAGTCACTAACTGGTATTGATGTTTGAACAGCTTGAAATAAACTGTTGCTCGGACCGAGCGTATTATTTGCATATTTTACAAGAAAGACATGTGAATAATTTGGCAGAGTCATTAACCACGTTTTTTTTAAAGAATATTAGCCAAGTTGAACTTGAATTATATTCTCCTTTACCCTCCAAATAAGCGAAAAGCTTATGCTAGGAGTGGGTACGACAATAGTGCAACGGGTGGGGCTCGAACCTGTGACCTTTCAGTTTTCAGTCCGCACCTTTAGCTATTGGGCTATTGAGGCTTTGTAACATGGGACTTTGGACATGTAGCAGAATATAGGCTAATACAAAGCACAGTGGAAGAGCTGTCACAGTAAAAGTGCAATTTCATAATGGAAAGAGTTTCTTGGTGGAGTGACCTCACAACTCAAGACGCACACATCGAATCTCACAAGGCACAGGTAACCTCTCAGAGTAATGCTAAGATCTATAGAGCCTGCTCAAGAATTAAAACGAGACAAATATGCTCCGACATAAATCTGTCTCCTTTTATCTGTCTTGCGTCTGAGAATACGGTCTATAGATTTCAGTCTTAGAGTTTAGGCTCACGCTTATCTATTACGTAAGTCATTATTCACGTCTGTCTATTTGTGCACTTAGTTCTTCTAAACTACACAATTGTTTTGTAACTCTACACAATAGATTTCACTGGCATTCAGAGAATTCCTTCCGAAAAGTTTATGTGCTTTCATCCTTCGAATATTATTATTTCATTCTCTTAAACAAATGTAATTTTAATCACAACATTGTTAAATTGTTAATAAAATATTATCCAAGCTGCTGTTTTTAATAGCCATCGCATCTATATGCAATGACTAGACATTTTATAGTTTACCTACTTCGCACTTGGTACTGTACAAGCGTAGGTATTATTTGTTCATCTGGCACCGAGTGTACAGTTTACATTACACGTGTTTACACTGTGACATTGTACACACTACACAGTAGTGGTGCATTTACACAAGCATCTGACTGGAGAGCCACTATATAGTTAGTGCTTGACAGACTTCTCTCATCTTTCGTAAGATATCGTAATGGTGAAAGATTTGTGTGTAGACTTCGATTTCACTTTAGCGAAATAATTACCTAAGTTATGGACACTACAACGGCGAATAATCGGTTTATAAAGAAGAAGATACTAAGTTGTAATACTCAGGCGTTACGCAGGTACGTTTTTATTTAGGTGCCTTTAGTTAATTGAGAATTATATAAACAAAACCCATTTAAACATTTGACTAGCATCGTAAACATTTAACAGTTAATTTAAGTATGTAGTAGGTCTTACAAGTCTTACTACCCAACTAATGTTCAAAGTATAATTACTTCAACACAATAATTTATACACAACACAACATTGTAAACACAATATTGTAAGTTTTTGTTTTCACAGTTATGTTATTTCGCTCATAATTATTATTTACAACTTCCAAAGATTAAACATCGTCAGTACACACACTGGTGCTTATTTTACAGTTATCGACTCCTTTCTCAGAACAAAGTGGAAGAGAAAGTTTTACGGAATAAGCTTTGCACTAGCAATTCTTGGAAATAAGTAGTAAGGAGAGCATGCTTTTTTTTTCATGTTTCTTGCAGAATGCAGTTGTATTGTTTTTTTACATCCTGTGGTGCTAATCTCTAAAAATGATTGCAATCGCTGCTGAATGACTTATACCTACTCACTGGCTATTTCACTAAAATGTATTGTTGCAGAAAGAACGCGATAAATTCTGCCAATCACTATAACTGTAGTAATGTATTGATTCAGCTTTTACAGAATCGACATAGGTACTGATTTCTGTGAAGCGGCAATCCAATCCATTTTTCGTATTATTAACAGAAATTACTCTTCTTTCATTATTTTTATAGGGTTCCTAGCCGAAAGATTGTCAAACAAGAGCTTATTCCCTAATTCCCAAGCCACCGCCGTCTGCCGTCTGTCAATGGGGTGTACAGCTTTAGACCATATTATGGCTATAAGCCAACCAGTTAAAATTTTCGCAGAGTACTTATTATCGAGACTTCTATCATGGCAAATAATAAAAATTAAAAATATAATTGAAACCCAAGAGCCCCAAATATTTCGAAAAACTTAATTTCTTTAACATTATTATCTTAACAATGGTGACACACGTCTCTTTGGTTAAAAACTTGGCAAATGGACACCTGCCGAGGGATTGTCTAAAAATGACAGCTATATAGTGATAATCACAATCACTTCGGATTGGCGGATACTTTGTCGCTATTCGCTGAAATGCATTGTTGCAGCAAGAATGCCATGAATTCAAATCATTACAATGAAATAATAATTAATGCAACTTGTCAACAATCGACCAGCTGATTGTAGGAAAAAATGAGTAGGAAGTTCACCTTGTCTAAAGGATTTCGAGGAATTGCGAATCTTCGAACTATGATGTCCAGTTATTAATTTACTCCTCAGAAACTCTATTTAACAAACACTACTGGAAAATTATTTTGTATAATAATCTACCTTCATTGAGATGGTGGGACTCCGCTTCTTTCTCTTGTTGCAACAGTTCACAGAACTGGTCTCCGATCTCGCGCAAGAGGAAACAGCTCATTTCTATGTCTAACTCGGCTGCGCCCGCTGACGATGACAGCCATAATTTCTTATCATCCTGCGACAAAAATAAGCCCATTTGAAAAAAAGTTGTTAAATTATCTTTTAGATTATCTCCTGACTATTAAAAAAAATGATTTTAATGTTTCGGGTAGTGAATGTGTGTGTGTGATTCTACCGAACTAAGGTGGTGGCTACTATCTTGATCGGATCGTAGCCTAGCTACAGGCCAAGGTTAAGTCAGGTTCATATCTAACTCTAGAGGTCATAACGATTATAGGTGGGGGGACTGAAAACTGAAAGGTCGACTGATTCGATTTCCACCCGAGCTTACCCCCTATTTGGAGGAAGAGTAGAGTACTAGTTAAGTTCAACTTGGCAAATACTATAATTATTTAAATATGTATACATAAAAAAACAAAAACATTGTTCTCTCGCCAGTCCACTCGACAAGTAGTTCTGCAGATGATTCTGAATGGTTCTTTTTGTTCATTTGTACTCGTATATGCTCGCAAAATGCAAAAACTACTGAACTTCTTAAAACTCATGGGAACTGTAAGGAATCTAGCTAGAGACATACCAAATCTCAAATCTCTAATCATCAAACATATGATAGCGGAAGATTATCAGCTGATAATATGATAGCGGAAGATTATCATATTATCATGTTTGATGATTACGTTGAAACTAAAGAGAAAATGATAAGATGCAGTAAGTATAGACTAAACGACAGAAGCGGGTTATTTAACTCATATCTAACAAATGCTATTTGTTGTGTAGTGACCGAACACCTTCCGGGAAATTCCAGCACACTATGCGGATTATAACCATCAAAAAATGAAAGAAAACTACATCCTTCCTTGCATCCCATTTCATAAATTATGGCAGTTTACTTGCTTAGTGAAAAAATGTAACATAAACCTTTCTAAACGAAGATGGTCTGGTCTTAACCAGAGAAATGACACTACAGATAGCCTGACATTGGACGAAATTACCCAAAAATCCTAAACATAATGAAATTCAGATAGCTAAACTGGGAAAAAAATATTGGTGTAGCTTGATGACGCAAAAGAATGCAAACGGCGCAAAAATGTTCGTGTCCTAACATTGATGTGTACAGTTGAAATATAACGATCGATAAATTAAACATAGCACGAAACAAATGGCCTAACTAACCTTCATAAATAGGTACCATTTATAATTGTTGTTCAACTATGAGAATATTGTTCTCAGTTACACCTTATCAAACAGTACCAAACTAAACGAGTTTTCGATTATGTAATCAATGAAACTATCCAAAGAATCATTACTACCTACCAAGTACCAACTAACATAATGTACCTATGTAATTTTTATGTACTCAGTTGCTACTTCAACTATTATTCCGATATTAATAAGCCTAACACTTGAGCACATACCTACTTTAAATTTCATAAACGTATTTGTCAATAACAAGGAGTACTCGAGATCTCAATTACTAACAAGAAAACATTAACTGCAAAATCAAATAAACAAGATAATAATCACCTCTTCGGCGTCCTTGTAAGGATCCGAAAATCCGGCTATAGCTAATTGTCTATTCTTGGCATACTTCAGTCTTCGGAAAGCGTAAAATCGGCAAAATATGTTCGGCATGTCCTTGTCGCGCTGCGCGGGCGACCAGCGGCACTCGCGGCACTTGGCCAGCCGCGGTGCCACCTCGAAGCAGGGCCCGTTCTGCAGGAACGACTCGGGCGGCGGCTTGGCGCGCGCGGCCGACGGCGCCCGCCGCGGGGGCTCCTCGCGCCGCCGCCCACCGCGCCCGCCGCCGCGCGCCCGCCGCCCGCGCGCGCGCCCTCCGCCGCGCTTGCTCGACGTGCTGCCGCTACCGCTGCCACTACCACCCGAGTCTGAGTCTTTATCGTCACTCTCTTTATCACTTTCACTACCACTCTCGGACGCCTTCTTCTTCTTGGGCTCGTCGCCCGCTTTTTTTACAGTCCCTTTTTTCCGTTTAGCTTTGGGCGGTTTCCTCTTGGGCGGCGAGGTCGCCTCTCGCTCCGAGCTCGAACTGTCCTCCTCCGCGTCGTCGACGCGGCCGTTCACTTCCTTTGGTTTTCTCGGTTTCGAGGTTTTCCGCGCCCCGCGCTGGATGGACTTCGCCGCGACGGGAACGACTATGTTGGAACTCGAATCGTCCGGCTCCGACACCCGCGTGATGGTCATGGGCAGGGTGATACAGGTGCCGCCGCCTCCCGAACAATCTCCTTCGCCGATCGGAGCCGTCTCGTGCCTCTGCAGCCACGCTTTCTTGCCCAGATGCCGGACGGTCGGCGCCGAACCGTCGCGGGGACTCGGCGAGGAGATCTTCGCTGGAGTTTCGGCATCGGCGACCGTCGTGACGGGCGGCGTGACGGGAGGCGCGGGAGGCGACGCCGTCGTGGGTGGCGCCGTGATCGGCGGCGTGGACGTCATGGGCGGCGTCGAGGCCACCGGAGGAACCGGCGTGGAGGGTGCGGGACTCGCCGCGGGGGTGATGTACGGGGCGGGGGAAGCGCCGGCGGCCTTCTCCGGCGTCTCGACGCTGCCGTCCGCCGAGGGAACGCGCACGTCGCAGGGCGGGCCGGGCGCTTGCGGCGCGGGCTCGGACCCTAGCGGCGTCCGGCCGACGCTAGCGGCCGCCGCGATCAACGGCTCCGGAGCGGGACTGTCGAGCCGTCGTCGCTTAGCGTCTGTCGAGTCGAGATCATAAGGACATCGTCTCCTAGGCGATAACCGTTCGGGGTTATCCCGCGCGACGCCGAGGTCGAGGGGTTGCGTCTGGCACGGGGAAGCCGCGTTGGCGAGGTCGCCGTGCGCGCGCGGCGGCGGCCGCGGCTCGGGGGTGCGCGAGTGCGCCACGGGCGGCGGGCGCGTGCGCGTGGCCGGCGAGTACGCGGACGGCGGCGGGTAGGGCACGGGCGGCTGGTCGGCCTTGGTGAGCTGCAGCGACGCCGGCGGCTCCACCGCCATGGTGTAGTGCAGCGTGGGGCCGGGGGAGTTGCCGCTGGGCTTGCCGTAGATGTGCGGCGGCGCCGGGCTGGACACCTTGGGCTTGGCGGGCGGCGCCTGGTAGTAGGCGGCGGGCGAGCGCTGCGGCGGCGGGTGGTACACGCGTCGGCCCTTGTCCTGCGCGGGCAGCGCCGCGTGCGTGGGTGTCTGCAGCGCGGCGTGCGGGTGCGGCGGCGCGTGCGGCGACAGGCCGGTGCGGTACGGCCGCGAGGGGAGGTAGTGCTGGGACGGCTCGCTGCGAGGCTTGCTCGGGTACTGGTGTTTCTGTTCCAGGTGGATTTGTTTGGCGTCGTGTTTCACTATCACAGATTTTTCGGTCACGAGGGGAGGCGGAGCGGGCAGGTGCTGCTCCTTGAGTTTTTCGTACCGGTAGGGTGGATAATTGTAGGGGGCGAAGTTCGGTTCCCCCTTGGGGAGGACGGGAAGCTGGGGCGCCTTGTCGGGCTTGGCGAGCGCGTGGCGCGGCGCGTGCTGCGCGTGCGGCGCGTGCGGCACGTGCGAGGCGTAGTCGGGCTGCGGCAGGCGGTCGGAGGGGTGCGCGGGCGAGTAGTACGCGCGCTCGGGCGTGCGCAGTCGGTCGTGCTCGGGAGCCGCCGCGCCGCGGTTCGGTGCGAGGCTATTCAGAAGCGACCACGATATACTTCGTTCCCGCTATAAAGAAAAAGAAACAATCATCTATATGGCGATTGAATAACCGAAATAATTTCTTCATTATGAACTATTATAAGAGACTGAAGTATTTATAATTTTACTCAATTTGAAAAGTAACATTAATATTTACCTTCTGATTAGCTAGCCTAAAGGATTCTTCGAAATGCCTCGACACTAGTTTTGAGGCAGCATTCTCTTGTTCTCTCCTTTCCTTTTCTTCCCTCTCTTGCTTTTCCCGTTCCCGCTCTCTCTCCCTCTCTATCCGTTCTCTTTCTTTTTCCTTCTGCTGCTTTTCCAGCATCTCCCGTTGCTCCTGTTCCCTTCGTTCCCTGTAAACAAAATACCATGTATAAGACAATGCTAGATTGTAATAAACTTAAAATGAAATAGTGATTAAATAATTTTGTATTAAAGATACATATTTGCTTCCTTTTTATTGATTTATTTTCTAATCTTATGTATTTTTATTTATTTGGGCTCTTAAGTGTCCTGGAGTAAATTATTCTCATTTATTAATGCAATCAATGTTATTTTTTGTGATGATGTCAATGTATGAAGTCATTGGAATGCGTTTAAGTAGGTCAAGGTCACTCAGAAGGTCAACAAAAAAAACTCTCGTAACATACCTACCTGCGTTTTTAACACATAATTTTATTAATCTACATACACAATATAACTATGTATATGCTTTAATACAATCATTACAGATTAAACAATTGAAGATATAGGTATATATTAATATGTAAGTATATCTTCAATTTGCAGATGGGATTCGTAGATTTTATAAAATAAACAACACTGTAATTATTTTCATTAATAATGACTATAATCAGCTGAATTATAGACTCCATATTTGTCATAAAAGTTATTAAGGAAATTACAAAAGGATAATAAGGAACTTGCTCTGAAGTAAGAAATAATGAACAGATAGTACAGAAAGAACATACAAGTGCTTTTTCATGCAACTCAAATTATACTTGTGCGAATTAGCGAGCTCACACACAGAAGAATGAAATACGAATTAAACAAGTCGCAGGGAACTGCTGCATTCAAGCGGCGTAAGACCGAGGCATGTGTCGAAATGTGAAAAAAATTTGGACCTCCCATACAAAATTGACGATCAGCTGATTGATTTACTATGGGTGGTAAAAATTTTTTGTTAATAATTCGACATAGGTTCCTTGAGGAAAGTTGTTCAGTTTCATGAGCACATTCCCCTCCTTCAGTATTATTTCGGAGTTTCAATACACGTTGTATATGGAAACATCCTGACCACTATACTTTTTATGCCGTTAAACGTTTTTTGAGATGCCGTAAGATAAAAGCAACGATCTGAGGCATTGACAACTATTGAAAATGACAGTTAATGACACTCAAGTTTCACAGATTAACACCATGAGTATGCAATTTATGCGAAGATTTGTGTTTGAGGTTGAATTGAATCATGGATTAATTAATTCAGTTTGTAATGTTTAAAACATGATGCGACAAATATAGTGATGCCGGTAAAGCCGGTTTTATGAATCAACAAACTTATTAACTTCTTTGCTACTGATTTATTTTATTTTATATTTATTTTATATGCTACTAGCTGATGTCCGTGATTGCGTCCGATTGAACACAGGATTTTAATAAATACCGTGGATAAAAAGTATCGTCTAAAATACAAGCTATCTTTTTTCTGGATTAAAGGTTAACAGGGAACAGGGACCCTTTCCTTTTTTCCCAGGGTAACAGTTATTATTATCCTATGTCTAATCATTACCTATCCTTGTAAAATTCAAGTCAATAGGAAAAACCAAAACACTAACACACTTTTATTAGCTTTTGTTTGCTCTGTATATCAGAGATGTCTCAGTATTATAGAGTATCATAATTAGTATCAATATATGTGTGCGTTATCTTATCGTGTAAGATAATGATAAATGAGAAAGAAATCATACGGTTTGTTATATATATTTTATACATACAAATATATATCTGATTGATATAATATCTTATCTCATTTTGTCTTTATTAACAAGAAATATTATGATAAGTAGATAGGTATTTGAAAGTTATAAGTGACACCTTTTTTAAGTTTTATTTATTTACTTGGACTTCATTAAGGAACACCCAAATAGTACTTATTGTTGATTTTTTCTATTAAGACCATGGAAGTAGGACAGCATTTCCACAATTAAGACTGACTTGTATTCCTTGTAGTAAAATTATATTAACGAAGCCTATAAAAAAACTGCTATGCTAACTGATTTCGTAAGGTGCTCATTTTAAAGATATCCAAAAGTTACGCTCTATTAAACTGATAAAAAATACATCATTTAAAATTTCTTTCGGTAGTAATAAAATTGATTGCTTAAACTCTGAGCATTTACGATTGTTAAGTTTTTATTGCCTTTGCATAACTAGTTTAGACGAATATAGTAAAAAAATTTTTACTCGGGGCCAAAAATTAAAACATAACATTTTAAAACTAAGTTTTAACAATTCAACAATTGGTTCAATTAGTATTTTCAATGTTATAACATGGAATTATATAATTATTATTAACAACAGAGTTGCCGAAATACGTACTCTGAATGTGGTACTCTAACTCGAAAACTCGAAAACATATATTAATTATTCTAAATCAGTGATTTTAATATAAAAAGTTAAAAAAAAAAAAAAACAAAATTACGAACGAATTTCATGAGCGTGATTGTGTTTGGCACTACCTGCATGTCCTGGGTAAAACCCTGTACACGCCGCAGAATTTATCTGATAACCGATTCTTCGAATTGATGTACATATACATTATGTATTGTATCCTTAGTAATATTATGTACTTTTATATTATGCGAATTGTGTTTATCTTTTGGTTTCTCCATAAAAAATATCGCAACTGAGCGCCAGATTAGAGTGGCATAGACTACATTTTAGGCTGTATTTTATTTTACTTCGCTCGCGAGCATCAGTTAGTTGGCACAGGGTAAGAATTTGCATTTAGTCCCAAGTTAGGCAAAGGCTAACCAAAATACTACTTTACAAATAAGGTCACTCTTGACCTTCTCTAGATTGAATTTTTAGCAAAGTCAAAGGGGATACCGAGGTTACGAGCATGACTGTCGGGACCTTGGTATGAACATATGGAAATGGATAGGTTTTCTATGTAGTGTCCATATTATTGTTGCTAGATTATAAAATGTGGACTTGGAACAATGCTTCATCATTAAGTAGGTAGCTACTGACATTTATCGACCGCCTAAAACAAGCATGGCTTTTGGGATGATTAAAAGTACGACTATGGCTGTAGCAGAATATGGAGTACGAGCATCAGACCTCAAAGCCGGTAACATTAAAATCCCCGTCATCCGTCATGCGAGATGAAATATGAATTGATAGTTAAAAATTAGATAAGCTTGGTATAGTTGGTATACGTTAAAAAGCCGAAAATATGTTAAAATATTTTTTTTATTGTAAAAATGTTTTACCGCTATCGAGGATATTGATTATTATTCATAGTTCATTACAGTTATACGATAGGAAATTTTGTACTCTTTCATGAAAACATATATTATACGCGAATACACGAGGTGGTGGAAATTGTATTCCCTCTCACACACGTGATCTATTCGGCAAAAATAAGTTGTTTGCGTAGGGTTTTTTTCTGAAAAAGTACGAAGCTTTCTATCAAACGCAACCAAATGAAAACTCCAAAAACATGTGTTTTGAGAGTTTGGTTAATTAAAAAATAATTGTTAAAAAAAAGTTACACTATATATATTTTTTTCTCAAGAAAACAAGGGTTACTGCGTGATTTTTAGAAACTAATACCTATCCAAGGAGAAAGCCAAAACTAATTTCTAATAAACACATGCCAACGTTAACAATAGGGTATTTTGAATGTTGCATCGCAATTTTGGTTCCATAAAAAAACGAGTATCTATTTATACATGCTATCCTATCAGCGTACGAAGTACATTTACATCGATGCTATCAGCTGACATTGACTAAAGCACGCCGGAGTCGATGACCTTGAACCACAAACTACTTTCCAGCATTGACGTAATCAAGTACCAACCTCGGAATTAATAATTCACGTTTATATTTAATCGTAAACAACGATTTTCTGCTACGGTTTTCCTTTTAGAGATTAAAACCTTCATTTTAATTTCAAGGTTCCGTGGATTTGTACAATAATCATAATTTATAAATTGTTTTATTGCATAAATAATCCTGGAACATGTCCAGTATGTTGTCACAACCCTCTTGTGGCCTTTCAGCTTCACATAATAGGGTGTTATTGGGTAGAATTACCGCGATCTCTTATCAAGTACTAATAAGATCGAATACCTAAGATCAACCCAATTCTTGAAATCAAAACTACTAACAACTAGTTAATTTTGCGAACAACAATAATGATAATGATTAGTTGTGACTTGATTTTGTTTGTCAAACAATCCCACATGATTTCTGCAAATGGATTTACTAATGACTTAACATACTAATGACTTAACATTCTTCATTTAGCAGGCGTAGTGAATGAATCACTCTCAGAAGATTAAATATAACCTTCAAGTTGTAAAATATAGCCTGCTGATTATTACAGAAGAAAATCAGCTAAAGGGAAGCTTAACAAATTAGTAAGTACGTATAAACAATATTATTTTTGCGTATTGGTGACGGGGGGACCTCAAACTTTAACAAAGTATAATAATTTTATCTTACGTGGAAACGTGACTATTGACCCCATGCAAGGGACTTCTACTGTGTATCAAAAAAAAAACTGAATTCGTTATGTTTATTAGTGTTCATAATCTTATTAGTATTACCTAGCTGCTATTTCGATTAATTGTATATTTATGAAGTTATTAATGGTGAAGGTAAAACATCATCATCATCAACAAGTTTTTAGTTCAATGAATTAAAATTTTCTTATAGAAACATATCAGTTTCAGTTTCTGCACAATCAGAAACCAGTGAAGCATTGTGCGAAATGTGGTAGGTTCAGAGATAGTTATAAATTAACATTATATATGCATTCAATATCACTCATTGTACGATAAAAAGTGAGGAGCAAAGAAATCGTATAAAATGATGACAAGCAAACATACTGATTTCAAAAGTAAGGACTTTTAAGAGAAATGATGTTAGTTTTAATATCGAATTGTATGGAAATTATCCGAAGTATTTCTGAAAAACCCATGAAAGACAAGTTTGTTAGCAGATAATTTCGTAAACACAAAAATACTTATGAAAATAAAAGCTTTGCCATACATTTTTTTAAATGTTTCACAATCTTGTCTCCACAGTTATCTGTCGACAAATGCATTATTTTATATATTAGATAAGAAATTCAGCACAATTATTAAAACTTATCTTATCAGGCTTGAAAGTCTGTTAAAAATCAATTTAAAATCACTGTTTGCAAAGCCTTTTATGAAAAATAAATTATCCTGTTACGATTTATTTGCTGCCTTTAGTTATAAGTGAGAGATAAAACTGCAACAATAAACCCAATAAAAAAAAAATTACAAACATTTGCTATGTAAATCTGCTAACACGTGAAATTCACATTATAAGCACAATAGTGATTTAATACAATCCAGTTTAACTATAAACAAAGACTGGATTTCAAAAGAAACTTGGCCAGTATTGAAGTGAAAGTGCTTTTATTTTTTCTTCATAAAGAACTTATACCGGGCCTAATTTTACCGAGAACGGCACTACAACCTGAATGGAGCCTAAGTCCTTTACAATATTACAATGCAGAATTGCAACGCCGATTGTTCAAAAACAATGGAATTCGTAGAAGAAAAGGAATCAGCAACAGAATAGAATAGAATAGAATAGAAATATTTTTTATTCAAATAAACTTTTACAAGCACTTTTGAATCGTCAATGAATCTACCACTGGTTCGGAATGCCTTTCCTGCCGAGAAGAGCCAGTAAGAAACTCGGCGGTTGCTCTTTTCAAAAAAAATAAAAAATTTACAATTGTTATTGAACACAGGATAGTTATTACTGTCTTATGAATCACTGGAGCGAATTATATCCACGCTTTTTTATCATTTACATAGTCTTCAATTGTATAATATGCTTTTTTCATGAGAGCAGATTTAATTGATTTCTTAAACTTGTGTAGAGGCAAGTCTAAGATTGACTGTGGAATTTTATTGTAAAACGTTACGCCCATTCTCACAAATGTCTTTTGGCCCCTCTTGAGGCGCAGCCCAGGAAACATGAGCCTATTTGGATTTCTACTTGGTCTATCGGACAAATCACTCTTTTTTTTGTAACTCGAAATGTTTTGTCTGACAAATATTATGTTGTTATAAATATATTGTGAAGCTACTGTAAGAATGCCTATCTCTTTAAATCTTTCTCGAAGGGAATCCCGCGGCCTCAAATTATAGATTGCGCGGATTGCCCTCTTCTGCAAAACAAAAATTTTTCCAATATCGGCTGCCTTACCCCATACTAAGATTCCGTATGACATAATACTATGGAAATATGCAAAATAAACAATTTTTGCAGTTTCTATGTCAGTCAACTGTCGAATCTTCCTAACAGCGTAAGCAGCAGAGCTAAGTTTGCCAGCAAGCGTTGCTATATGGGTGCCCCATTGTAGCTTTGAATCCAGGGTTAACCCCAAAAACACTGTGGAGTCCTCAGTTTTCAAAGGTTCATTATTTATCTTTAAATTTTTACTGACAGTTCTCGTGTTAGGTAATAAAAACTCAACACACTTTGTTTTTTTAGCATTTAAAAGGAGATTATTTGCCGTAAACCATTCAGAAACTTGAGATAATGCATTATTTACATCGTCAACTTAAATTCTACACACCGTCTATAGGAGAATTTAACGGTAAAGCATAATAGGGAAAAACAGATATCCCGCCAAGCCGTAGGCAATTTTGAAGACTGTTTGACGAATACTAAAAGAAATCACCATGGTACGGCTGGCAGTTTTAAAGGTTTAGATCTATACCTAGAGCGTAGAAGTGACAGCAAAGTGAGAGTGCGTTCTATGATTTCAGGTTAAAAACATCTCATAAACTATCAAACTATGGTCAAATGATAGGATAGGTGGTGGGAATTAGAGATGACAACGTTTTCTTCCTACGACGAAATGGACGAACGATCATGAACCTTAAAGAATTTTTTTTAACATAAGTATTTAAGTAAGTACCCAATTTACCTTGCGTGTCGTATAAAAATTAAAATATTTTTTCTCAAATTTTTATCGATAGGTATGAAATCGTAGTATTCTGTAAAGTTTACAGATTACTATCAGTAGATACATAAAAATTTGATGGTTTAGTGTATGGTGTTTGTATGGTATAGTGTAAACTATTAAATTTTTAAATTTTATTCAAATACTTTACAATGACATAGTTTAACGAACTAAAGGTCAAATTATCAGCGGGCATTTTCAAAACTGCAAAACGTATACCTTAGATTAGAACGAAAACAAATTGTCATAAAACATATAAACCAACACCGAGGACCTCTAAACTTAGGGGTTTTGCGTACCAAGGTCTTACCAAGGTCAATACCTTAACAATAACGTATAAGAGTATAAAAACAGATACATAACAATTTATTGATACTCACGATCGTAGAAAGCTAGATCGTAGCTAAAAATCATAATAATAGTCATAAACGGGTAAATTAACAATGTTATGTCAAGGTCAAAGTCGGTACCTAATACTGTGAAGCTGGTTGAAAAGAACTTGAAAAGGGGTTAAGTATGGATATTACATAAACGTGACCTGTTGGCTCTGAGCAAAATTCAGTAGATGCGATGCTTGATCCTAAAACAGTAACAGGCTTACTGTCTGTGACCCTTAAATAAAGCCAGTACAGGATGTGATTGAAATTCGAGTTAATAATAATTAATTTATAAAGGATATTCCGGAAAAAATTCAGTAAAGAACAAATCTAGCAAACTGTATTGTATATAAACGTTCATTTACATATTTACAAATAATAATAATTGAATAAATAATTGTAGGTTTAGCCGCTAAGTTGCCAGCCACAGATTACTGAGAATTTATTTATCCTTGTGGTTTGCAAATTACGTACGTCATTACCATTACAAAATATGGCCAGTCCTACTCACTATGCATCAATGTTGTGTGGCTGGAAATACAATTAACCTTTATAATCTGTTTTCTTAGACGGTCACTAATAACAAATAGGTACACTACACAACTTACTTCTACTTGGTTTAACGTCAAAATTTTTACATTACATTCACGCTAAATGTGAGAGCCTCTAGGGGTTAGGAGTGTGGTCTCCTATTCTGTGGATCGCGCTTTCGATACCTTTGACTTTTTAGAGTTATGTGCGTTTAAGAAATTAAATATCACATGCTTCAACGGTAAAGGAAAACATCGCAAAGAATACTGCCCAGAATGCGAAAAATGCTACCCAATTTGCATTGGGGCAGAGTGGTAGAAATTGGACTATAACCCTTTTCTGATGCTGAGATCTATAGAGCGTGCTCTCACTCAACTCAGATTCAAGACAGAGATAAAATGAGACAGATTTATGTCGGAGCATATTTCTGTCTCGTTTAACTCTTACCTTTAGTCCGAACTAAGTCAGAGCACGCGACGACGTAGACGCATGAGAGAACTGCACTCAAAAGTTGATGACTTGATGATGAATGCTAGGAGTATTATTAAGGTTAATCATCCAAACTCACAGAATCTCATATTATCTTTATATCAGTAGGGCTAACATGCGCGCCACGAGATAATTGTATCTTGGTACACGTTTGCTCGTAATCTCTATGTGAATCTTAAATAGAGAACGTGTAGACAAAATTTTCTCGCAAAGTTCGGAGGATACTTTGATTCATTTTTACAGAAATAACAGATATACAGACATACTACAGCTTTATTATTTGTGGTTATATTTCTGAACACGCTATTGTTTACGTTGATTATTTAAATTTTATATAATTATTTTTTATGCAGCATGCGTGTAATTCATCAAACAACAAGGATATTCCTACACGAAACTCGGCTATTCTAATATATTGTATGTAAATTAAAAACTTATTTGAATTGTTTAACGTGTCCATGACAATAGGCTGCGGAAGTCACTCTTCCTCTGCGATATTAAGTGCAGATACAATAATTACACGAAACATTAGTCATTTATTGAAATATAAATTTATTTTATTTATTTGACATATACAATGAAAAGAACAACACAACACACAACACAATGAACAAGATCGAACGAACTGGAGAGATTTCGGAATAGTATAATTTTATTATGCTACAACTTTTGCAAGATCTATTATCCAATAATTAGGGTTATTGTATAATCGAGCTTTAAGTACGTATTTGTGAGAATGAAACTCATACTACATTCAGGCTGAACGGAAATGTCTAGAGCATGCACTACTCGTAACTTGGCTCGGTCTTCAGAGTTAAAACGGGACACAGATATTTTCTGACATAAATCTATCTCGTTTTAACTTTTCTTTGAGTCTGAGCAGCGTGAGAGTGCGTTCTATATCTCAACCTTAGATTTTTCTTAAATCTCGTGGTAGCTTTTTAATATTTACGACAATATGTCTTCTATTATTTCCCAGAATACATTTCCTCAGCCGAATTTTTTCGTTACGGATTCAGTGACGATTGTCGATTATATCAATTAAAATTTGCATACAATTACAGTAATTTATTTATAATTTATTCTTTACAAGAATAATTGAAACAAAATTATATTGCAATCACCAATGGCTTTTAATTTTTAAAAATAAATAATTTTTTGCTCGTAAGTTTTTTCAAGGTTGAATTTCAACACAATTTCTTTAAGTTTCGTAATCCTGTTTTTATTTTTATCTGTACTTATTATCAAAGATCTAGTAGTCCTTCTTGACCTTTTAAAAGTTATGATTTACATACTTTATTTTAGTATACATTATTATTATGGACAATTTACACCTTTTATTTACGCGTACTACCCCCCGGTTATAATATTTAAAATAACTTACAATAAAAATACAAACGTCCTTCATTTATAAAATCGTTAAGGAAGAATGCTTCGATCATCAAGATTACTGAAGGTTAATTATCTACTATTCAATTAATTATATTATTGTCTTGAAGTAACTTTCCGTTTTTATTATTCTTAGATTTTTAGGCATAATAATTTTATATGATCAGTATTTCTGTACAATTTTTAAGTAAAATAAAATTGCATCGGTCTACTTGTTAAAAATATGAACCACAAATAGTCAGTCAATAGCCAGTAGGTAGGTCAAAAGATTACCAATCTAGCTTTTGGTCAACCGGGAGTTTGATCATTTTGCCCAATTTTTACGTCTGCAATCCGTAAGTATCCGATAATTATAATTATCGGATACTGGTGGTTAGTGGATACTACTTATACATATTAATACAGAAATAAATTTCTGCATTTAATTATAATTAAATACAGAAATTTTTTTCTTCATCTCAAGTAATAAGAGATCAAACTTATATAGTACTAAAGGATAACTTATGTAGTAATAAGAGGGGCGCCTTGTGGGCTAATAAAAACTAGGTTGGCTAAGCGAGCTTAATTGCACTAGCACTTTATTGCGTACCAACTAGCAAGAGTCGCTATTTTCTTTTTTCTTTCGTCTATGCCTAGTGATTCTTCTGTATCTATGTCAGTGGGTATTAAATCCACTGATCAAGATCTGCGATCGATATGTGGTGCGGTACAAGATAATGGTTTCTAGCAACCTGGAGCTTTATGACATCTAATGAGCCAAACGTTGTCCAGCACATAAAAATCGCAAGATTGCAATGGGCTGGAAATGTGTAACGAATGGATGATCATCGGCTCCCAAACAAATTAGTGTCATCACACCCAGATGGTCGCAGAAACATTGTTCGGCCAAAACTTCGTTGGTTGGATGGAGTTAGCCAAGATGCAAAGCGTCTTGGTGTGAGAAATTGAAAGACGAGCGCTAATGAAAGAGATACACGGAGGAAGCTTCTGGAGTAGACCCAAGCTCTTCAGGGGATGTAGCGCCGCTGATCATGATGACCAAGCTTTTAAATATCTTCATAAAATTTAACTTTAGGTCAGATTGACACAAAAAACTAACCTTACAATAAGAAAAGAAAAGGTAACCTTATAATAAGTGGGTCATAGTAAAGTAAGAAAAAAAAAGGACGAATATATTGATGACAACATTTGAATTTAAATACGCAACACATTAAATGAATAATTAAATGATGGTTTTACCAACCTCGAGAGTTCTTGAAAGTCACTACGTTTTTCATGTTGCGATGTTGGCATTATGAAACAAGGAAAACACATTGCGACTTATTTACAGGTATAATTATTCAAACACGCACTACACAAAATGAGATTTTATCATCAAGTTTCATTAATCACTTTTTTTTTTTGCTTGTAAATTTTCGTTTTGCTCAATAGAAAACTAAACTAGACTTGCAGTAGAAACCACATAATATGTAGCGACCTTGTTTTATTTTATTTATCAAAAGTCCTTTCTGACGACTTGACTAAAGAGTTTTATAGTAACATCGCCCCCGTAGATTTAGTTAGTTCTTAAATGCAAGCTACGAGTATTGTGCAAACATCAAAGATTGCTTCAACATAATATTATGATTGTATTGACCGTAATATCGACAGATTTAATTTTATTCAAAGGAAGCCTAATTTCAGGTATAACATGTGGCATAAATACGTTACTCCTTGTATAACTATCTACCTGTCTGTGAAAATGTTTTATTATACCTAGTTTACATATTTATATTTCCATTTAGTTTCTTCCAGGAACTTTTTGTACATAGACGCTTATGTGCTTCAGATATTAATTTAGGAAAAAAAGGCAAGTGTTGTAAACTTTCGAGTAGGTAATGTACCAAGATAAGAAAGAAGAAGAAATGGGAAGCCGCCATGTTCTATTTCTGTCATGTTCTGTGTAAGACTCACGTGAGCAAGACAAAAGTGGCAGTTTGACATTCCGATTCTTATCTCGATCGCATTATAAAATATTTTATCAGTCATGACAATGACGAATATCGCACGATATATTATGATAGGTATAATACTATGTTCTTATCAAGGAACTAAGAATTATCGATAGATTTTTAGGTATTGTATCGTACGAATAATCTACAACGGTCACGAACTCCTTGATAATAATTCTTTCGAGGCAACTACAGAAAGAGATAGCTGACAACGTGTGTAAAGAAAGGTAAAGCAACCAACCGTAGCAGTCTTTCATGTCTCTCTCTGTCGAAGGTGGCGGCCGCGATGTACTCGTCGCCGATGGCGTGGTGCAGCGGCGGGTGCAGCGGCGGCTGGTAGCGCTGCTTCCACAGCAGCTCGCCGGGGTAGAGCGTGGGCGGCGGCGGCGGCGGCAGGTGCAGCAGCGGCGGGGGCGGGCCGCCGCCGTAGCCGTGCGCCATCCCGCGCCACTCCTCCACCGAGCTGGCCGAGCCGCCCGAGCGCACGCCGCTCACGCCGGAGTCGCTGCGCTCGTCCGCATCGCGCGCGCACACTATCACACAGTCGTCCTCCTCGGAGGCCACGGCGCTGCCAACACCATCCGCGCCCGCACTCACTCCACTCTTCACTTCACCGACACTCTTTGAGCACACCTCAGCTTTCGTTTCCTCCTTCACGCACTTGTTTTCCTCACTGACCGCCACCACATCACCACTCGCACTCACACTTTCTGCGGCACCTGCAACAAAGGAAACAAAATGTTAACCATCTACTTATATAAGCACAGTTCACATAATTCTTTACTAATATCATGTGAAAGTGTGTTTGTTTGTTGTCCAATTGTCCTTTCAGTTATATAGCAACAGAGTAAGGCATTGACGTGATTTTTTGCAAAGGTCGCTGGCTAAAGCTCCTCGTAGTCTTATACAAGTATCCGGAACAAGTATCATTGGAAAGAGGCGTATAAAATTTTTCTATTGGTTTTTCCACCCTATGAAAAACAACAGTAGAAATCGCCTATCTAAAACATGTCCAACAAACATTCAACAAGGAAGTAGAAGAGTGAAACTAGGCGGAGGAATAATAAAATATATCTCGATATGAGTACATATCGTCAAATCGACCGACAAACGGTTTACGTCAGTAATCAGCGTGTCGATCCAAACACGTTTGGAGAGCAGCCAAAACCAGCTCATTCACACTACGCCCACACATTCGCAAAAATGTGTCGTTATGACACCGCCCGCTTTAACATATCAAATTAAATTTATGATCACACATTAACCATCAGCTTACATGAAAAATGATTTAAACATTGTAGTGGTAGTTATTTTGGTTGGGTTTAATGAATAAAAAAAGGAATCGTGACGAAGTAATGAAGTTTTTGTGTGCGCGTGTAATTATTTGTTATTGTAAACAGTCCATTATGACATATCGGTGCGATTACATTTGCTGCTTTCACGTGACGGCCTCGAGTTCGCCGTGACGAGAAATCAGTAATCAAAGTCACGTTCGGGCTATTAATACCGGAACAGGAAGATGACATCGTCAGGAGACATTGTAGAATGCGAATCTGTGTTGGCACAGTCGCTAGTATTGCGTGTCGGGCTGAGAGCCGACTGCCGACGGACACGTGAATGACTGGCTTTCCGCCAAATGTGCAGGCAACATGGCGCGGGCGCGCTGCTCGCCGGCGTTTGGCGATCGAGGCCACTGTGGCAAAAACGCCAAGTCGTTACTTGTCGACATCACTTCGATACTATGAAGTGTTGGCACATAGGCTACCATTAGTAGGGCTATTCTCTATCTTAGAGGCTATCGAAAGTAGCTAAGAACTGTCAAACCAGACGTTTTGTATTGCGAAATGAGCGTTTAACAGTTTTCCTTTCAATTGTTTTTCATAGCCACTGAGATAGATCAGGTACTCCGCAGGCCACATTCCAACCAACAATATTAGATTTCTTATGGTGAAAACGACCCTAACTATAACATCTGGGGCGTGACAGATGATAATTTACATTTGCTCATGGAATGCGGCCGATATCGGTCCTATTGATATAATATTTATGACAGAAAAAATTGAAAGCGTTGGTAAGTTTCACGATCTATTAGCAAAAATAATTCTGATGAAACGTACAATTATTGTTATACATTATGTATAACAATAATTGTACGTACGTGCTGGCATACATATTTTAGACTAATCCTTGGAACAGCTGAATCAATTTTAACGTAATAATAATTAATAAAATCACAATGTTAGCCTACTACGTTCTGATAATAGATTTATACCATGAGTACCTAGCTAATATAATAGGAAAATCATTTACTATTCAGAATGATCTTATGTTAGCTTGTTATCCTTTATTCAATGCAAATTTAACTATGTGAAACCGACAATTCTAAGATGTAGCAAAACTAAAACGCACAATAAAAATAAAAGGACGTTGTAGGTTACATTTGCATATAAAACGATTTGAATTTGCATTCAAAGCAACGGATTCCTACTAAAATAGCTATCCACAAAATAAAGAAGGACAATAAAAAGAAACGTTAGCAGTGGATTATATCATAACTGAATAAATTAAAACGTCCGTTGGTAATATAAATTTACGACATGAAACCTACACAACAGAACGAGCCCGCGTGTCATGCGACTTGCGAGTCACAATGGAATTTTAATGAGAAGCTGATAGCGGCGATGAGTATTTACATAATCGCATAAATATAATTAATTATTCATAACAAACATAAATACAGAAGAAACCAAACATTGTGGTAACTACTTCAAACGGTTTATATATTCAGGCGCGCGTGCAATAACAGATTTCATCGCTGCTTTGTCTCGTTTGTATAATGATAACGCTCGTGTGTGATACGATCGTAATGTTTCGTCGGGAAGTCGGCCATCTTAAATAGCTCCTATGATTGCTTATCAAGAACCGGTCGTAATAAAATCGCGACATCGCAACTCAACAGCGGTGTTTATTGCCTTCTATGAAGACTGCAGGTGAACATAAAAATAACAAAACGTAACTCACAACATTTTTCTATCACCCACGCGACTTTATGATCTAAATATACTCGTATCTTCAACACATAAGTACATATGTCACATAATATATCTTATCTTATCATTTTAACAAGAGTTATAATTAAATACGATAGCTAATGACAGTTTACATTATAAAATTCATCTTTCTATTTATCATCATCAGTTCAACACATCGCCACCTCTCAATTCACACATCTTCGAAAACATTTTGGAACTCACGATTCACGATGTTTTCCTTTATCGTTAAAGCAAGTGATATTTAAAACGCACATAAATCGATATGTTACAGGAGCGTGCCTAGGATCTGGGATCGCCTGAAAATGAGACCTAAGTTTAAACACTAAGCTATCACTGAACATCGTTAGAATACTGTTTCTAAAATTATGGGCAGACACAATTGGAAATTAGACAATTCTTAAGTAAACAGTTGAATGTTTGCAATAAGAGAATCTCTGAGAAAACAAAACTATTGAGTAGCAGTAAACAATAGCGCGGAGACAATGCGACAGTGATCAGCGGTCGGGGACAATAGGGTAACAAATAACTCGTAGGGGGAAGTGCGGCAACGTGCTCCGCATGACAGCAGCTGATTGACAAGACAAACGGTGAGGCGGGGCCGGTGAGAGAACATTTCATTAGATAGCTCCGTAGAAAGGAGAGGCAAAAACTTGATACTGACGGGCCTTCCGAGAAGGCAGCGGCCGACGCGAATTCTGATCTTTATTGAATTATTCATGAATACGGACGGTTTGTAGACGCAACTATTGCACCAATACACGAACGGCCACCACTAATATGGCAATGTTAATAAAACACGCCAACTCGTTATTTGGGTTGCGTGAACTTAAATGGAATAAGACTGAAAATGATTACTTAAACATTTCTTACGTCAGCTCGATAACTAGTCGGATCGAGTTGGAATTTAAACAATTTAACTCATCTTGGAAACATTTTCCATGACCACAATCACGTTTTCCGAGAATAAATTCTGAGTCAGTTGTTAAGTGACCAATAAATTGAGGACACGATGACACGATCTAACAGTTACTAGAGTTTAATTGCAGAGGTCAAATCGGTCAATCTTTTCGTACACAACTTTTAGGATACAAATCAACTAATAAAGAACTAATACAATATAATATGTAGGTACATTGATCTTGTGCATGACTTGGAACGATGAACCAAAACCGCGCCTTTTCAACCTTGCAAATAAATTACCTACCATTCAGATTATAATAGCTAACCGTACCATAGTCCATCAAATATAATTTATGATCTGCTTAGTCACAAGCACAACCTCGTTACATAGGAATGTCGGAACTAGTTAAGTTTACAAAGATAGTATGAGTACGAGTAGTCTACAATGTCATGTTGTTATACTGAAATTAACGATGCCAATATGCTATTGAAACACTGTTTGTTGACTGAAGTAGAGATCTCGTTAAAATCATTAGAGCGTATAGCCTCGCCGAGCGTGTAATGAACACTTCCAGTCGGACAATAACCGCTACTTAATAGGATATTTTAAAAGCGACAAAGCTTTCTCTGTAGCCATAAAGCAATTATCTCGACTTAATTAATTGATTACGCAATGTTTGTCCGTAATTTTGAATTGCTGTAACTGAGTAAATAACTCAATAGAGATTACCGTAAAACTGCAAGTAATAACTATGCAACAAAATGACTTATCTATTACTTACCTACTCGTAAATTAATTCGATATTCAACATTGTTCTAGAAATTATGTACTATGCTTTACCATCGTTTTTTCTACCAAGTATTGCGGATTAGCCATTAATCTAAGTGACAGGATTATTTGGTATTTAAGTAGGTAGGTACCCACCTACGCCATTCGATAGCGTGAGCGATTGGAACTTTATTTATAACTTGAACGCTCAGAAAAAGTTGTGAAGGCCTACTTGAAGCGTGGTAAAGATTTAAGCAGTTCCGTTTTGCACGTTTAACTTATTTCGAACTTAAATCAATAATTCTATTTGTAGACTTCCGTATAGTATAATTAGTTATATTTACCCTTTAGGAGTGTTATTCAACTCATCAAAAAGTGATTGTGATCGACCAACGGATCGGATATCGCTATTGGTAATGTACTACCTTGAAGGTGTTATATTATGGTTTCAGTATTGCATCACGACTACATACGGACATACCTACCTGCCATACAACCGCACTGCGTGATTGTGCAATGTTATCACAAATTGCATTCAGGTTTATAACATTTAACCACTTTATATAAGATAAAGTGGTTTTTATATCGCATAATAATATCGATTTAACGAAAACCATTTCGCATAATATTGATTTAACAAAAACCGTTTCAATAATAACCGTTATTATTGATAGAGTTTTTTATGGAAGAGATAGCATGAGTATTGATTTTATTGTTATGCAGAATTTCACATCGCTCATTTCGTCTTGGTACTGTTCATGTCCTGTGACATATTTCATTGCAATAAGTATATTATGTATATTTAGATTTTTTAAGCACTAAAATATAGGTACACTTGAGTTCTTGATCTGCCTTGATATGAAAACTAATGTAATTTTATGCAATTTCAAAAGCCTCTTAGAATGGGTTTTTAGTTTACAACGAGCTCAACCTATATTTCGTGTCCAAAAATACAAAGCTTTGGGACTGAAATCAGACTTTAAAAATGCGTTATCCACGCAGTTCTTTTGCAAGTTCCAAATGATAACGTTACTACGCCAATCACAAATTATCTTATTTTAGACATTTAGGCATATTATACAAAGGTATCAAATCATCAACGGATGTATCAATTATTATTGATTTAAAATTAGAACAAGAGGAAATTCCTACGGGTCAGTTGAAAGCTCATTAGGCTCAATAGATGAATAAACAAAGGAGATAAGCTGCGATAAGCGACACTCGGGGGCCATTGCACGTAACAATACAATGAGTTCGGAACTCGGAGATAACAGCGCTGAGCCGATTAAAGGTCATTCGAAAATACGACAAGCCAACCGCGATGAGGCCTAGCCCTAAACGATGCTTTAATACAATCTTTGAATTGCTCTTTGTAGCCTAGCCCTAAGCAATGCTAGAAAGTACCTAATTCTTGCAATAAGCCGTTGAGAATTGAGAATTTTAAGATAACGGTTGTTACTTAAAACTACCTACATTGCAGGTTTTTATTTAAAAACATTATTTAAATATACCTAGGTTTTTTACTTCACTACTACTTTTATATGGCATTTATAATTATAATATATGGTATGGTCATGTAATGCGTAGGGATGAACATCACATGACGAGACGAGTCATGGACATAGACGAGGGCAAGAGAGGCAGAGGTCGCCCGCCAACTACCTGGACTAGAACCGTTCAAAATGATATGACGACGCTGGGCCTAACGTCAGCAATGACCCAAGATCGCAAAGTGTGGCGATCCTGTATCAGGAGGGCCGACCCCAAATAGGGAATGCGCCAGGGGAAAGAATATTTATAATTATAATATAGGTTTATTACATACACCTAACTTGATTCATTGATGAGTACGTTTAAATACAAAAAATGAATCCAATTGTAGGTAATTGCTGCTTTAGAACTTGGGTGTATTCACCCTCAATAATTTGCATTATTATAAAATCTGGGTTACAAAAAACGGCGTTACTTTTTTTATTTTATTTAAATGGTACCGGTATTGAAATAATTTTACTTATGTATACACAAAGGATACTCACTGGTGGAAAGTGGGTAAAAAGCACTAAAATATCTCCCGTAATTGAAAATGATTTCAGCGGCACTGCATCGATCACTTTATAAATATCTTTCACAATTTTATTTTCTTATATTCATCAGCAAACGATCACAAAAGTTCAAAGTCACAATCACAAAAATATCCAGGCTATAAAAAGGATCCTCCACGTCGCTGCGACCGTTGAGAATTAAAAGCAATCCACTGAAGTTGCGTCCTTGAAAGCGGTCAGGAAATCGAAGCAGCCAGGCGTTCACCTGCACACACACACACACCAACACAACTCGAGTCGGCTACGCTATGTATCTATAGCACATAAACCTATAACTATAATATAATTGAACAAAGATCACGACTATGCTAAAATGATTCGTTACGACACAGACGTGCGAAAGCCTCGATGGCGCACAAAGAACTGAAACGCGGGGAAGTGAGTGAGGAGGGGGGGCAGAGTAGACCGCGCCAGTCTCACGACGTCGACGTAGCACAACGTAGCAACAAGTGAACGGCAGTGCGGGTGTGAGGCAGCCGGCAGGAGACGAGGGATGGAAATGGGGAGCCTCGCCCCGCGCATACAAAGAGCGCGCACCTGACGGCAATGCATGCAGCACCAGACACCCGTCCTATCCAACTATTACATCCACTGGAAGTATAGCGACAGCAGCCAGCCCACGATAATATAACAGGAAGGGCAGATGTCGATAATCACGATACGCGATGTGAGCTAGTCGTTATAGCATGCGAGTCACAAGCAATTGCAAACTAGTGATAAAAAATTGATTGAACGCATTGCATGCGGCATGGGTGCGTTGAGTATGGATATTAGATAGGTATGTCGGATATGCATCAAGCATGACTAATTTCACATTATAGATCTTTCCTCTGTGATAAAAAGCCCTTTTCTGATCAAACATTTGCATGATTTAATACTTAGCAAGAATACTTTATAATCAGATATTTAAGTAGGTACCTACTTCGTTTAATAAGCAAGAAAAAGGTGATAAAATTGTTTGCGAAGAAATACCCAGCTACGCGCAAAGCATAGTTAGGTATTTTTTGTCGGCAACAAAAAACCATTGTAACCAACAACCCACAAACCTGATACGAATCAATTCGCTGAATAAGATATTTGTTCGGATATAACGGGCTTTTAAAGGTTCTATCAGATAACAAATGACAAATAATAATAAATGTTTGTATCCTTAATCTAGTTTTATGCTATATCTACCTAACTTGTTTTAAATGGATAGTAGGTAGGCACTTAAGACTTACATACTTAGACACTAGAATTAAACTGACATCGATTTTGTAGGAAATGTGGACGTAAGATATTTTAGTCGAAATATCGCCTCCATGAGCAACTAAAATAAAAAAAAAAAACAATAGAACATTTATTTATACGAATTAGAAGTGCCACTTACACTAACTAGATGGTTAATGATAAATTATACAAACACAAAAAGAAACACAAAGTAGAAGAAGAGAGGTAAAACTAAAGAAATAACAAAACTAAACTTATATATTTTTATAGTCCAAATTCCATGCCATATGAGTCATAACTTTTATCATTATGCGTATAAATAAGAGCCACGAGAATAAACTATTTGAACTTAACATGTAACAGTCTTACATTCATAATATAGGACAACATAAACAAAATATCGATCGTTGACCAACATGCCTGGCGTATTTAACAACTCGCCAACAATTTGGCACGGGCCCAACTATTCCGTGACACTGTCGTACATTAGATTGCCTTTAGTTTTACGACTCAATGCAATAACTAATCTGACATCTGCTTTATTTTCTACTGTATTCTCTTCCTACAACAAAAAATAACTCAATACGTCTGTGCAAAAACAGTTTATTTACTTGCAAATTGATAAATTAAGTAGGTACCAATTATGTTTTTTGCCATTGAGTGTTTAAAAGAAACAAAAAATCCTATAAAAGTAATTTACATAGTGTAAAAACTCTATTCAAAATAAAAATAAAACAAAAGTCGTAGGGCATAACCTAGTTAGTGTAAAGCCATAAAAATTATAAGGTAAAGAAAATTGCTAATAACAAAATGATTTGCATTTTGCTTCGTCATGATGTCATAAATGCTTTTTTATATTATGAATATGTACAAAATATTGCAAGGAATCTAAAGAAACTAAGTTATTTTGTAGAGTCAGTATTTACATTGAAATTTTTTATGACTCTCGAATAAAATTTACCATACGGGTTCGCGGGCGCGCAAAACGCAACGCATTACTCGCGAAATGCTTTTTTTTTTTCATTAAATCATGCAAAGAGGTCGTGTGTCTGTTTTGGCCTTGTGCTAATCGTGTTAGCTGTAGCACGCAAATAACTAATGCTATGTAATTTACACGTATGTACAATGCACATGAAACCAGCTTTTTTTTTATTCTGACTCACGTTTCTTTTATCACAACATAATCTTCTCCTTTTCCTTTTTTAACATCTATCAGCTCATAGACTTCTGATGACTTCTGATGGCGATTACTAGCAAAGATTTAGCTTAAACCTTTCCTAATAATCGCCATAACACCCAGGTTCCAGCCTTCCTCATCGAATCACTTAGTTACCACCATCCTCTTTATATAGAATCGGTTCAACGAGATATGAGGGATGCCTCACAATAACAGCTATTTTTCTTCGGTCTAACTCCGGCTTCAAAAGCTCCTGCCAAAAATATGTCCTGCCTACTGTAACTTTAACTTGCAAATTGTTCAAGCTATCTGAATGCAGAATGGCGACTCCGTTGGAGACTTTATCGTTTAAGAAATCTCCTAACATAGTCCTCTCTATTGCTCACTGAAATATTTGTTTAAGCGCCCGTTTTTTGGTTTTGCTCGAGATGGATACAAAGCGATAGAGATAACAACTTCAAATTTTAGGACACATAAAGACATGCAGGCACGTTTATAAACGACGACCTTTGTGCGATACGAATCTCATGTGACTTTATAAGTCTCTACCATTAACATAGTATTACTTACTACCCTTATGGTCTCTTCGCTGTTAAAAACTAATAAAGTATTGTAACACTGTGTGGCAGTAAGCTGGGCAAGCTACGCAAACGTGCAAAATGAAGTAACTTGAAAATCAAATTTTTGGCGTTCATTGCTAACAAAAAAAAAAGAAATGTCGAGTGAAGGTCTTATGTGGTAAATAGTAAGAGGAAATAACAAATTAAGTTCTCAGGGGACCTTTGTTGGTTACTTGCTACGCTTTATATCGCCAATAGAATCAGCTGTAATTTTATGTGATCACTAGTAAAGCCAGCAACCGCACTAGTATTATACCATTGCTCCCATACTTATTGCAGATGACCAATAAAAATATTAGGTCTAAGAAAGTCACTGAAAACAAAATACTCCGCATTGTAGGACAAAAATCAATCAAAATAGACAAAAGCGGTCCTCTGAGTGAACTGTGAAGTTATATAGTAATTTGTAATTCTTAATAATGATTCTTAGTAATTTGTAATAATAATTTTATCACTCAATGTGTTTTCGTACTAAGATAGGTAGAGAAGTGGAGATAACTCGCACATACGAGAATTTGAAGATAGGAAACGCAAACACGACAGTCGATAACCTGGTTGCAGTCAACTGATAACAAACCCACTCGTGTATGAACAGGTTTTATCTAAATAATGCTAATAACTCAGATAGGGACAATGGCATATACCAACAAAACATATATTTTATCTACAATGATCAATGAGTTAGATATAAATTGTATCTAACTCATTTGCTCCTCCTGATCAATCATATAATTTAATGTATGATATAATAGACATATATAGATCAGGAGGAACCAACCGCATAAGTCCATACATCAAGGATCTAATTTGTTGTATAACAGTAAGTACTAATCTTATTGCTATGTTTGGTTGACAGTCTACTGTATTACTGTTCTCTTTTGAAGGGTTCTGCCCTTCAGCTCCGAAGAACTTCACCAAAAAACAAGCCCAACCTAGCGCTATACATTTTCGAATAAAAAGTATCGAAATCGGTTTAACGTCAACGGGATTATCTAACAACACCAAAAACAAACTGGAACCTTCTCCTTTGTTGGAAGTCACTTTAAAAGAACACTTACCCAATGATAACAAAGATGGTAAGCTTGAAACTAATAAACATTTCTAAAGTTGACGGCATTACTTTTGATCATGTTAAAACCGTAAGAGCTGGATCATGTGATAAAGATTATTATTATTGGAACATATATGGTAAAAACAGTCCCGCGTTAATTAACCGAATCACAAAAACACTACTGTTCCTCCCCTTGGAAACCTGTCAGGTTGAGATCATTATGCGAGATATCATCGACTCTAGTAATATGGAAATTGGAAACTCGTTGTATTTATATGGCTGTTTTGTATTCTGTTTGTTCCACGAACTATTACAAGGGCAGCCGCAACATTATCTTTATCATTAATTAACTAATAACTATAAAGGTGAACAACATAACACGACTTAGATTTTATTGAATTCAACTTCTATTACTATCAAATTAACAGCAAATTAAAATCGTCAATTAAGTACTTCAACTGGTATTTTAAGCTTTCAATACCCCGTTTATTTAATTAATTGTACCTATTACGTATTGTTAATACTTTAAACATTTTGCGTTTGTTGGTTTATTTGTTTGTTCTTCAATAACGTAGCAATGGAGTAACTTAAGGAACGATACTGAGGTAATGTGGGAATTTGGCATCTTTACGACTGTTCGCGATACCAAGCCGGCTGCACCTGCCGAGGCAGTCCCTCTTCTTCTAATAAGAGCATCAAGTAACCCTACAAAGTCATCGCAATTCCTGACAATGTGCTCTAGCTTAGGAGAATTTAAAACAAATCAGTTATTTGTAAAATTCCACGATCAGAAAAGGTTAACAAACGGTAAAGGTACGCGACTAGCCTAGCTCGGACAATGAGTTATTTAACGTTATCGACAGCTTACACAGCTGCGGCCGGAGGCGTAGACGCGAGCGATACTACGATTGAATTAATTTGACGACCCACTGCGTGATGCAATAACAATGAATCATGATGACATGTTATGGACGTTCCGCTGGCTCGCGCGATATGATAATAACAAACAAAACGATAAACTTCACTTGTGTTTGAGCGTATTTCCGATTTCTAGGCCTTTTGTTGTGTCGCTCAGTTATAAAATTAAAAGTATTTTTATATCGTGGATGACAGATGATTAGTTGGGTATTCGCCGGTTCTCCCCCAGTGCCCACCCCCTCAGTCCTTTGGGGGGTGGTCCCGTGGATCTCCAGATCTCCAAGGGTGCAAGGGTAAAAAAAAAGTTTTGGGGTACGCCGAATCGATTGCGCTCACTCCCGTCTTCGTATCTTTAACGGTTACAAAGTTAGCTATTGCTAATCACCTATCACCTCGCTCATTATTTGCTTGCTCATTGCTTTATGGTATGTGGGTTCAAATACGGGTCCGGCGAATACTACTCAGATGGATTTTTGACGACTTTCCCGATGTTGTGCTAAGCGCTGTGGTTTTATAAGTGGGTGAACTGGGGATCAATCCCCGACAGGGGCAATTTGGGAATTAATAATTTCTATACACTCTGGTCTCGTTTGGTAGGAGGTGACTACCTGCTCGGGGTGTTTTCCCCCAAGCTTTTGCCTGCAACTTCATCGTCGTAGAGTTACCTAGGTTTTGAGAATTTCGCCGGAAACCTCTGTTTTTCCATGACAAAAAAGTAACCCATGCCACTCTCATCACTATTCCCATGCAAAATATCACGTCAACCCGATAATGTGTTGCTGCGTGATTTAAGGACAAACAAGCACATTTTCGCATTTACAGTAAGTAAGGATTTATTTTTTTTTAAATTTTAGCCCAGCTTTCATTCATTATAGCCCATTCATTATAGCCCAGCTTTGATACACAGGGATGAGATTGATGAAATCAAAATAAGTTATATAAATACTGTCTAACGAAGGTGCTAGTGCTTTGGCACAATTTACTATTCAACATTGCGTAAATTAGGCTAGTATTATGCCGGTGGACGATCGAATGTCAAAAACCGCACGACGCAATAAATTGTTGTCTCATGGCGGGTAAACATTGGCGTTCGGTCGCATTCATGCATAATTGATGAGGGTTCGAACGCGTGGATTCCAGGCGGTCACGACGCGGACTCGGCAGCGCGTTTAGGCCCCGGCTGCCATTTTGTGGTGCCCCGGCCGAGCGTTCACGGAATATTAATGCTCCATGATGTACGCAAAATCGCGAAATCGACTTGCAAAGCTGAAGTGGCAGTGGGTGAGGCGGGGCACATGGCTCGAAGAACCGAAGAATAATCATTGAGCTCCCAAGGTGCTGGAATGGCTATCCCCCCGCAATTGGAGGAGCAGCGTTCAAAAAATCTATGTCCGGCAGTGGACGTCTATCAGTTGAGAAATGAGACGATGATGATGTATGTATGCAGTATGAAAGAGACCCTAAAATCCTACCCTTTATCTGATTATAACGCGGTAGTGAAACGCTGATTGCAAATAGCAATTATATTGAACGGGTTCCCCGCGAACTGACGCCACTGACCTCTTATATCTACGAAGGACGTGATGTTATATAAAATAAAATAAAAGATGATACGCAAAAAAAAAGCGCTCCGCACCAAAGGTTCTGGGAATCAACGTTGAAACTTCCTAATACAATTTATCGCATTAGTATCGTGGACCAGCACTCTGATTTCTTTATTTGTGATTTTTGCAACCATTTCCGTTTAAATAGACGTTGCTATGCTGTTATGTTACTAACGACTCTTCAATATTATGCTCCAATGCAATGCCGTTGCGTGCAATTAATAACAAATGATCATTATTAGTTTCTATTGTTACTGAGCGAGTAAATAGAGCATGAGGCCGTGTAATAACATAATAAATTACTAGCACAATAGCTGCAACGCGGGAACTCTCACGCATCGCCCATTGTACGCCGCAATTGTAATCAAAAGTCTTTTCTTTAGCGGCGAGAGCATCATCGTTAATAATGCCACTTCACACTAATTAGCAACAAAACCCTCTTTAACCTTAGATAACATTTTTATAAAGCCACTTTGACCACGACTTTGAGCACTAGAGTGATAAATACGCTTTCTAGAGTAAAGTTTTCTCTGGGGATAGTACTTTCACTGTCTGTTTGAATACGAATCATAGAGCAATTGAACGCCTAGCTTACCCACTTCGTTTTATGTATCAATTAATTTATGCAATTCATTAATGTTAGGCAATCGAAAAAAAAATGCTTTCTTCTTTTCCGTCGCATGCTTCTCGTTGCGCTTGTTACCGATTGCCATCTCTGGGTAAATGAGATGCACAATAAACATCAGCGAATATTATTTTCCCCTGTAATTTTAGCAAACGAAGAAGAGAAAAAAGGGATTCGCACAAAGTAATCATAGCCATCGTAACAAAAGAGCGCGGAAAGCATCATAGAGGTGTCTGCGGGCTCGATTTTACGCTGATACGTTGCGGTCGAGACTCGAGGCCTACGGCGAAGTGCTCATTATGATGAAAGTCTGCCGCCCACCCCGGCGCAGGCGGGGAGGAAAATAATATGAAATGAAACACTGCGCCCGGTCGTCTGCCGCGACCGCAGCTCGCAAGCCGGGCTAACCGCTCGCGTGCACTCGCAATACAATACGTAACCATGAACTACGAAACTCACTGCGATTCGTATCAACTTGTAAATAATAACTTATATTCATAGTATTTCAACATATTACAAATTCAAGGAAATAAAACCAGACGGCATAGATCGTTTAACTTAAGCAATACCTAGTTACAACCTAATCCAAAGGGAATCTGCAGCATTGGTCACTAGAAATATAAATGACATATAGGGTAGACTGGGTACGGTTGTAACAATTTCCCTTTGAACACCCACAGCATTGCCAATATTGCTATAAACAACTGTTATAGCACTTGATATGAAAGATTGGTTATTTTTCTTTAAATTAATATCAAAAACACATGCACAGGTGAAATAATTTAGCAGATATGAATAATTTTATTGGGTGCATGCGATTGTTACAATCGACCCCATACCAGGGGCGGTTGTAACAGTGATGGGGGACAGTTCTAACAAGCAGAAATAATACAGAGCTGAAGTATTTACACCGGCTTTATTATTTAAAAACGCTTAAATGTACATTAACTAGTATCACAATATCTTAAGCACATTTTTAACATTTATTTAGGTAATTTTTTAGAGTAAAAATAAATTAACAAAAATAGATAATATTTCCGCTACAACTACTTCGGTACTCAACCAAACGAACATAATCTCTAATTATTATATAGAACAAAACTAAATAATCAATAAAATCTAAGTTTAAAATGAAATCAACAATTAAATTTATTTTTCGTAGAACTTTATTTTTTACAGCTTGCCTCAAAATAAATTAACAAAAATAGATAATATTTCCGCTACAACTACTTCGGTACTCAACCAAACGAACATAATCTCTAATTATTATATAGAACAAAACTAAATAATCAATAAAATCTAAGTTTAAAATGAAATCAACAATTAAATTTATTTTTCGTAGAACTTTATTTTTTACAGCTTGCCTCAAAGACGCCCCCAAGTTTTATTTCATCATAAGTGTTCTTGTACAACATCGCTTTCACCTCTCGAAGTCTTTCTTACGCGTTTCCTAGGCATCTGCAATGCAAAAATATAGTAAAACTAATGTTACAACCGTACCCATGAAAATCGTTACAACCGTACCCACCACCTATTTTGGCAATAAAACGGACACAGGCATGAGGCCTAATAACGTATATATAAAAACGAACCAGCTCATTATAATCTCTAAAATACAACAATTGCATATATTAATACTCAAATATGAAAATTATATTAGTAATCACGCTATATCGTAAAGAAATTCATCAAAAATACTTACTTTTGGTTGCCAAAACACAATAGGCCTTCGTTTAAACGTTATAAGTGCGCAGAGTGCGACGCAACACTTTGAATTATGTTGGCACTTGAAATCCGCGTGTTTCTCTCCTTGTACCCCTTCCTGTATTGTTTATAGTTTCGGAAATATTTGAGTTGTTTCAACCGTACCCCGTTACAACCGTACCCAGTCTACCCTACTACAATTGAAACTAGCTGATGTCTAAAGCTTCTCAAGCTCCATAATAATTAGGGTACTACTGGTAATACTTTCTCTAAATTACAAATCTCTAATTCCAATCGTTTAGACTGTGCGTTGTCTCACGGCACATAGGTAGGTACATTAATGCTAAAGTTTCCAGACTCCAAACGCTTCAAAATGTTTACAACGAAGTGTGCACATTCACAAAAATAATAATGAATATTTTCAAGGCAGTAACAACCATCTGCGTTCATGAATTGCCGATTTATTCATTGACGTTTTTCGTTGCAAGACAGCTGAGCAGCTATGCAGGCGCATTTCCTGGCGTCGGTCGACCCATTGTTATAATTTGCTCGTTTTTTGCCGACTTATCGAGAAATAGCGTGTGCGTTCGCATTTTATAAAATGTAGTCGCGCATGCACTGTTTATGTGTGCGATAACCTGTTATTTACTTAGGTGTGGGAATGGAAAGTCAACGAATATGCACTCTTGTCAGCGGAACATAACGTTGAAGTTCTCATTTTACTAAACATCATCTTGTGAACATAATCCAACGATAATTTCTATGATATCTATTGTTATTCAGCGTCTTGAATGAGAATTCGCTACTTATTATTCCTCAAGCATATACCTACCTATACAATGTACGGTTACGTGGCAACAATTTGCAAAAATTAACATAATTATTCGCTAATGCATATTCTAGTCTCATTTAAATGCAAGTTTATAGCGCTTTCGGGTAGTATTTTTATTTTTGCCTACATATTAAATTTATACGTACAGTAAAAGCTCCTTATTCGCGCTTCCTTCATTCGCGTTTTCACTATTCGCGGATTAAAAAATTGTGACCCAATCCCTACATTCGCGGCTAGATTTCTCTATTCGCGGATCTAATCGGTACATCAGTACATACATAAAAAGGATTCCAATAGGTATCAAGCCCAATATTCTTTGTAAACGCGTCGTCAAATGGACTAATATTTGAAAAGGTTTAAGAATGGCAAATGAGCTTTGTGACTTTTTTATGAAAACTGATCCGTCTATAGAACAAAGTCTTATTTTTAAGAGGCAAATTGCTAATGCCACTGCTGAATATCAGTCTGAATTAAAGGAGCTTTTAAAAAGCTTCAAGCAAGAAGAAATTACAAAATTCTTTAAACCATTGCTTAAACCTGAAAGTAATAATAAAATATGGTCAAAAACTTAAATTAATTTTTTTTAATATATTTGTTTTTTATTTTGTCATCTAGGAACGTATCCCCTATAATCCCATACAAATTACCATTCCATATTCACGGTTTCTGTATTCGCGGCATATTTACGGAACGTATCCCCCGCGAATAAAGAGCTTTTACTGTATTCTGAAACTGGTTTCTTATGTAAAATAGTCCGAGTTTTTATTTTAATCTTAAAGTTTTCAAAAATGTAGGCATGTAAAATTATTCACCTGTAATAAAACTCAACGAAAATTATATTAGGAAAAGTCATAAATGTATTTCAGTGTTTTTATAATAAGTACACTGTTGTCTTCATTCCATGACAAACTACAAGTATGCAAAGAATGATCTAAGTACCTACACATCGTTCTTATAATTGTTAGCGATATATTGAGATAGTAAAGATTAATGTAGGTATTGAAGGTGGTTTGATAAAATTAGTAGTAGGTAGTTTGACTTTGTTGACGACGTAGGCGCCGGTCTGGTGCCGCGCCGTTAGTATAAATACAGCGCTTTAGACGTTATTAATTCAGTCTCTTCCAGAGACTCATACGGCTTTAGGTAGGGTTTCAACGTTTTTTTTTTTTTGTGTTTATATCAGAAGTGGGATGAACACGTTCACAGTTCAATTATTATTGTCCAAATAAAGTTGTTGTCAGTTTAAAATCAGTCAAATTAAAACGTGAGAAATTGCTTATTTGGATCATTAGATAAAGTCAGGTTAGACCGAGCAGTGATAAAAAAAAAAAACGTTGAAACCCTACCTAAAGCCGTATGAGTCTCTGGAAGAGACTGAATTAATAACGTCTAAAGCGCTGTATTTATACTAACGGCGCGGCACCAGACCGGCGCCTACGTCGTCAACAAAGTCAAACTACCTACTACTAATTTTATCAAACCACCTTCAATACCTACATTAATCTTTACTATCTCAATATATCGCTAACATAATTAACTCATTTATGCTTCCTTTTTCCTATTTTTTTTTGTAGGTACTACCTACCTACCTAACCCTTCTACGAGTAGGTACTCACTATTTAGTGAGTACCTACTCGTAATGATAGTATTAAAGTACATTTTATCCGTGAGACTTATTATAAAAATAAGTAAAATTGAAATCTGTGAATTCAATTCGAGCCTCGAGGATCACTTGTTTGTTTTCACAAGCTACACACGTTCCACTGTTTCCAATGTTCTACATTCCACTGTTGTTCAAAATATTAAACAACGTATTGAGCATAGAGATTTCATATCTCTACAAGCACTCAATTACATCGTTTAGCATTTTATTTATAGACGGACATGTTTTCCGTCTTAAACTACGTCAATTAATAATAACAGTAGGTTTTAATTGAGGACAAATATTTTATTGTTGCGGAAAACGAGTGAAGTAAGAGTCGTGAATCGTGATCGGGCGTCGTAATAATTCTAGATTCATATTAAGTTTATTAACTAGCATTTACTTAACCGTTTCTCAGTAAAATATAGCTTATTTCATATACATTATTATATACATTATTGTACATATTTCAAATCAATTTTGTCTCAGTGGGCTACCTACCCACTACCTACTGGGTGGAATACCTACTGAAAAGTTTTGTTAACATAATTATGTTCCTTTATTTGGCCATTAGACATTTAAAATGTGAAACAAGCCAAGGATTTTAATATATAAACTCAGTCAAAAGAACGAAACGTCCTATATTTTACAGTTCTCAACTTCTCACACTGTTCAGTTAAAAAAAACGAATTTCAATGTTACAATACATTTAATGGCCCTAAAAAACTCTTCGACAACAATACATCAATATCAAGCGAAACGTAATGGCCGCGTCTCGACACAGCCATACATCACGGCTCGTGGCCTGCCCAAATCCGCCATAGCACAGTAAGGGGGAACACCACCCCAGTTTATTCAAAACAGCCACATTAAGCCCTCGCCATTAACAGCCATAACAGCTAACTGCAGGTTATGAAGGGTTTTCCTTAGAAAATGCAGCGAACTCACAAGTCTGTAATTTGGATCTGTGCCAAGTAATGATTCGACACGTTACGCTCTCCCTTATCGGATATCTGGCGAAATGTGCATGTAACCGTTTTAAAATACCAATCGCCGACTGCCGCAGTCTCGCCCCTGCCAAACTGGCGCACGAACAATGTGACCAATGCTCAAACTATGTTATCAAACTTACGAGCTAGCGAAAGGAAGATTAAATTATTCTCTTGTTTGAAAAGGATTTTCTTGCTTCTTTGTAGCAAAAAATAGAGCGAAGTAATAATCAAATATTAAATGTAACAAAAAATAAACTCTACATTTCGCAATAAAAATGAATAACATCGATTAACGTTTTTAATTTTCAATTTTCCGAGGGAGGTGGAGAGAAAATGTCACCATTCACAATGTAGGTGCCGGCGAGAACTCCGGGGAATAAGCAAAAGTCTCCCTCAAAACTCCCAGCCTATTTACTCGTACCTTGTCGCCCATGAACTGAGGTAAATCCCGGGGCCAAACTTTGATTAGTTATTATTTTATTTATGACAAAGTTCCATTTATTCGGAAAGTATTCCATTAGGGTGTAATCTCCGACGATTTGTTATCTCTTTTAACAGTTTATTTGTTTTGTCGCTTTTTATCTACGAAAAAAATTATATTTGCCGTTGTTTGTCCCAGATCTCATACAAGTAATGTTACACTGATAAGAAGATTGAATTAGATACGTTATCAATATCATAAAATATGTATGTAGATGATAAACATGAATATCCTTATCTTTTATTAAATAGGCGTCTCTTTGATCTTCGCAGTCATGGTTGTTTAATCTAATAACGGTCCGGGCTTCCGCTCCCAGGCTGTTACCATGGCAACGCTAAGATCCCGCGCCCGCCGAGCCAACCTAAACTTCCCTTACCCACTTTATTTATTCTCAGTGGAGGCCCCCTCGAGCAGCTGATTCCTTTGATAGCGAATAATTCCGCTCATTTTCACGTGTTCGCATTACAGAAATTATTGAGCGCATGTTTCACATCCCACGTTAGTGCGAACGAACGAAACACAATCACTTCAATGTCGTGGAATTTTATTCTGCGTAAAAAGCGTGTTTTATTAAACGCTTTCAAGTTTCATCACAACGACAGCTTCCATGGCAGTCAATAAAATTTTATTGGTACCAACGGCCTTTATAGTAGCAGGAGGTCTTGAGTAATCGATTACTGGGCAAAAATGTCATGTTTGATGGAAAAAAATATGTAATTGTAAAACAGTATTATTATACTATTACATTTATGCAAATTACAATCAACATTATTTTCACATACCTACATAGCTTTAATGCCACCATAGCACAATGAGAATGCAGCATCGATGCTGACAAAATAATTTATCGTTTTACAGCATAACGGAGCGCAAGGCAAACAAAAATAGAGCTCAGTAGACATGTTTGTCGCAAGTCAGATATCAATTAAAACGGAATTAAGACTGCGAAGGCGAACCGTACAAGTGGGCTAAATATGAAGAGCGAGGGCATGGATGACTAACACGCAGACTACTATTAGATACTCTACGTACATATTACAGTACCTACAGAATTATTATACGCGAGAATATTCCGTATTGAAACGTCCTAAAGCCCATTATACTTTGCTCCTTGGAACAGGTAACTGATTCACTTGTGTGGGTAGACATGCCATGTCAACCCTTCCCTTGCGGAGAGGGTTCACATAGTGTGTTTGCCAACCCTTTCGCCCACTTCATTTTATTCACGTATAAAAGAAAAATATTGATGTTACAAGATACGAACGTCCCCATTGTATATGGAACTCTTATTTTCTCTGGAAATAACGTTTTATTGTTTGCAAATCGAAGAAAAGTTATAATGTCCACTATGATAAATGTGAAGGGGAGAAATAGAGACGTAAATACAAAATTGGATAGATACCTAGATGAGCATTGCTAGGCAACGAAAACGATTTTTCGTTGGCGCAAAATCGCCTTACCTCGCCTTGTGTTTAAGCATAAATTCGTAAATAATTATTTTATTTTAAACATTAAATTAAAACATTACTATTAGTTAGCACCAAGTGCTAGAACATGTCAAAGGATTTTATTATAACGGTGCCAAGATAAAAACATAATTCCTCGGCAAACACTTAAAGATGACCTTCCACTCTAGTGTCCTTAGTCGTGGTTATTCGGATAACGTTACCGTTTGACACAATCACTTTACATCCATTATAATAATTATACCTACCCAGTACTCACCACTATAAGATATCGACCTACATGTATATCGGGTTTCAATTCACACAGGCGACGTTATCGTGCTATGGCCGCATTTTTCCATGAAATCGTTTACACATACCGTTTTTAGCGAGTGTGTGAATTAACGGTTACTTTGGAGATAATTGCGTCGATAAAATTAAATGATAAAATTACGAGCAAGTCCTTTACGGAATCATAAATAATACATGACAATACTTATGTTAGACTTTAAGAAACCAACCACATAATACTTTAGGTTGAAAATATTATGTAGTTGGTATTATTGTTACTGCACGTTCAGTATACAATTTACTTTACACTTGTACAGTAACAGTGTACACATTATACCTACCTAGGTCATAAGGATCCATAAATGTAACTTGTACAGTAATGTTTACATGTAGAAATGACAGGTGGTATTTGGAACGAGAGCATATGACCATAACATCGGTAATGTTCCACATCTGACACTCATCGCCGGACACGATAAGTGTAACACGAGGCGTGCATCAAACACTTGTAATGACTCATTAACCGTCTCGCCTGGCGACTGTACGCTGGATTAAATTCAAAACGAACCGGTTACTAAATTGGGCCGGTTAAATTCGATCGCGATACATTCGATTTAAATACTAGTTCGGTTAAAACGGCAAGGCCAACGCTATCATGCGAAAATCGACAAGTTTTATGTAGGCCAGCGCGACTGTTGTAAGGTAACATTCCTTTACATTTACAGTAGCGCGATTTACGATCGTGATAGTTTCGTTTTCACGTCCCAATGATTCCGGTGCTCGCGCTTTTCGATCGTTTTTATTCTATAGTGGTTGCTTCGTGACCAATTGAAAAAGGTCTCCGCTGGTTCGTTCGGTCGTTTCTTTGTTAACGCTTGATTGGGTGCGGGGAAGGGTGCGGGAGGTCTTGGTAAGGTTGTCATCTACTTTTTATTTGAATTGAATCGTGGCGCGTGACGCGCATAATGTGCGCACTACTTAATCATAGCTAAGTTGCGCAATCAACGGAACATCCACACGGCGAACTGCCTTCGTATTCCGCAGACGGCGCTATGCCTTCACTTTCTCGACCTACATCACCGACTAGATTACCCATTAATCCACACTGGGCCACCGATGGGAAAATAATTTAGATGTATTACCTATAACTTATAAATCATCTCATTCTGACTTCAGTCTTCATTTAAGTGTACACAACCATACCAACGCGAAATGTGTATTATATCACAATTAAGTATTTGACTGATGTCAAAATGATCATTAATAACAATCGAAAATGTAACATGTAAGAATGACATTTGTACAAAAAAAAATTAGCGAAAAAACGAATAAGCTAAAAGGAAATTTTCTATGAAGAGTGTCTATGTAACTTCTCGCTTGTGACGACAATAATTCGTAGCACTTTCTTTATTTAACAGGAAAATAAAAAGCTCTATATTTTCAAGACTAGTTAAGATATTAAAAAAAGAAAGACAGCATTGTGTTATAATATTAAAATCCTTTATATTTTAAGTAAGTAGGTATATAAAATATTTTAGTCACTTATTATTTTTCATAAACATAACATTGCTATACTCAGCAGCGTATACATAGCCAGATGATTTAATGATAATATTAGCCATTAACCGCGAAATAACAATAAAATAAAGAAGATGCGTCAAGGGTTATCACATTATGTAATTTTACAACCTTGACACAATGCAAATCACTGTGACCAGTGCCGACTGCCGTCCAAGTCAATACAGAATTTTTCAACTGATTGGACTGCATGACTGATTATATTTTTTAATTGTTTTTTCTGTTTATCCAATTTTTTTTTTCTCTGAGTGAACAACTTTAGATTAAGTAGTTACATCAATCAGTAACCGGGTGCTTATCTATTTTTGGAACTTTGTTAATACATTTTATTATGGTAAATGCTCTTCTGAAACCATAAGTTTAAAAAAATTTAAACTTACTAATTTTGTCAGTAAGTTTCATAGCAATTTTTTCTTAAATATAAAAAAAAAAAACCTTTTGCTTTTCAATTTTATAATACTGGTAAGTATTAGTTATTAGATTAAAAAGTTTTAAAATATATACCTGAATCTCAATCATCAGAACTGGATTGAGAATCTATTGCTTAAATAGGTACGTAAGTTAAATAAAGTGCTAATTATTATTAGATACTTTCCTATTAGTGAAGCTAACTCAACCAGAGCGGTTAGTTGAATGCTAATTAAATTGGCGTAGAACCTGAAATATGTAAGACAGAAATGAATGTACAAAATATAAGACCAATTATGTCCAATACTCTTATTATTATGTTGATACATTGCACTTTTAATCATGATACTTGATAAATCCGGATCTAATTAAGTATACTTACTCGGACAAACTTTACAATATCATTTGTTTATTTATGATTATGACTAATGTTGATATCTATAGAGCGTGTTCAGCTCAGACCCAAGATAGAGTTTAAAACGAGACACAAATATGCTCTGACATAAATCTGTCTCGTTTTAACTCTGTCTTGAGTTTCAGCTGAGTGAGAGTGCTGTCTATAGGTTTCAGCCTAAGTGTCAGAGAACATGTCCTAAAATAGGCAAAATTCATACATCGTGTGCTGTCGCTATAACGATTTGTTATATGATTGTTAATTATTGTTACAACCATTATGGCTATAGAATGTTATGTTTGTTTCACATAAATCAGTAACGTAAATGTACCTATTATGTATTAATTTACAAAAACACTGAATAGCAGTTGGGATGCATCTGTGACGGTACGCGTATCATGTATGTTATGTATGTAGGTACATAAATCATTGAAATTAAATGAAAGAGACATAAACTTTAACTTGTACCATACCACAGACCTTGTACTGAAATAATGTGTATTTAAAGTATTGTACCTACAAGGAAAATTGATATTTAAATAAACCGGTTTTATCGCAATACGAAATAACATCACACTTGCAAATAAGCTTAATGACTGACTCACGGGCATTACTGGAAACAAAATTGTATTATTTAATTATTTATACCTACATCGTTCGAGTTTTAAATGAACAATTGGTACTTTGCGAATATACCTATTTTTACATTATATCCTATACTAAAATTTGCCCGCGGCTTCGCTTACAAAACCCATATTTTACTCCCTTAAGGGGTTGAATTTTTTAAAATGTTTTCTTAACGGATACCTACGTCATAATAGAAATGAAATGAAATATTCTTTATTGTACACCAAATAAACTTACACTACTAACACATAATATTATGAACAACACAGAGTACCTACAATAGGCGACCTTATAGCTATTATATTATAATAGCTATTGTATTCTAAATTTCTGCTCGATCCGTTCAGTGATGTTCGTGTATGTAGGTAGCACTAATTACACATAAAGTTCAATACTCAACAAACATACTTAGTAAACAATTTAAAAAATTGTACAATTACATAAAGCTTTTGAATCTGATTTAATGCCATCGCAATTTGCAAAGATTCCTTAATCATTATATTATGCGTAGTAGTGACTACATAATATTTTCATAATCCGTAACATAATGTATGTATTGCCGAATCCCGCATTACAGATAACTATCGCCCGTTTCCTCTTTATGATAATAATAATAACGCATTGGAAATGACCATAAACAAGTAAATAAACACCGTTAGGTTGCTAAAATGTACATTACTAAACATTTATTCGAGCAGCGCAGGAAAACGATCGTAAATTTATATTAAAACCGGAATCATTAAAAGCCTAGGATCGTGAGAATAGTTCAAACTGTTCACAAAATTTCCAAGCGCTATTAACGCCGCGCTACAACTTCAGTTATTGCGAATCGAATGTTGTAACAGGTCCCAAATGCGCCAAATACATGTAATTATTAGCATCTTAATTTACGCTATCATCTCTCGAGATCTGAGAGAGGAAACTGCTCACAACATCGCGAGCGAGCTCAATTAACGACCATCCGGCAAATTAAATCAAGATTGGACGGATATCGTTCACTACCGATCCGTGGAATCAATGTTAATTTAATTTCAAGTTTTATATTATTTTCTGTGTAGTTATTTCACATTGCGAGTATAAGTAGAGCTTCTTTTTGCTTTGACTTTCGTTTTGCAGTTAGTTAGTCTTTGAAAATATTTTCGATACTCGGTTTTAGGACATACGGAATGACCTTTATAATGGCTCACATCATATATTTTATTTTATATAGAGATCATTCTACAAAGTACATTTGAAGAATTTCCTACAAGCATAATAACACTGTAACCCCGACATTGACTGAAGAAATATATGAAATCTTCAATATTTGCACCATTTCACTTTTATCATTAATTTGATTAATTATTTCCATGGTAACATATCGTCCGTATCAATAGTTTTTATTTAATACTGGTTGATCAGGTGGAATCTTCTAATAGTTTCTCGAAGATTCTATACGTTTAATACTAGAACAGTACCTTCGCTAAGCAGAATCAAGAACTACAATTCCATTAAAGATGCATAAAAGAAATTGTAATTTGAACGTGTAATCTCAAGTGTTTTCCTATTTCATGTTACCAATAAGCCATAATAAGGCGTAAGTGTACGCTAATTAATCAAAAAGCCAGAAGTCATTGCCTGAGAGGCGATGGTGGGCGTTCATAACTCATACATAATTAAATGTCGAGGTTCTCGACTCCTCGTCTTGTGAATACTTGACTTGAGAAGATTTGAGTCAAAACAAACATGTTGTTGAAAATTTAATTAAGTTTATGACAATTTACCGCAAAGTCACACAAAATTATGCTATGCAGACTGAATCTTATGCCTTATATACCAATAACATAATTGTATCCATACTAAATTATGAATATGAAAGTAACTCTCTCTCTGTGACACTGCTGAACCAATTTTATTTTTGATAAAATTTGCCTTAGCTTGGACCTGCTGCGTAGATTGCGAGAAAGGGGTATGGACTTAATTAAACTGCCATAGTCCTTCCTACTTAGCCCTCGTCTTTTTTTGACTGCATGGCCATTTATTATCAGGTTAGTTCGTAGTCATGAGCTATGTAGATTGTAGAGCATAAATAAAAAAGCCGTAAACATGAACGCAATCGTGTAGTTATTATGTAGTAATACCTAGTCATAGTGTACAAATATTAATTACAAAAATCCGTCATAACATAATTAGGAAAGCTATTTGCGTCCGCCCGCGCTGGCATTTATTTGCCAAAAGCAATTAATTACCGAAGAGAATGGAATATCTCGGCGGCTAGTCCCCCGGAGACGGTTACGGTTTCTGCCAACGTTGATTAATGCCTGCGGGAGTCTTTAAGCGTTCTTTATTCTAAGCGTTTGGATGTAGAATCTTGTACTCGAATAACCTTGTTCTTCTCTCGTTCAGTAGATACAAAAAATATTCAGGCAACTTAGTTTAAAACGAGCTATTGGCCGAAAGCAAAAACCTTTAATATACGGTACGGGTGCCAGCGTTTTTCGTGAAAAACTCATTAACAGCGGTTAATCGAACCGTGGGTTGTCCTCATTCACCTGATGGGATTTCTGAACGTCAGCTGCGCCTGTATCAGTACCAGAGAGGATAAAAAGTTGAACTAGTAAAAAAATATTTGAAAGAAATTTTAAGTGTATAGCAAAGTGCGTGAGTACACCAAATTTTATTTATACTTATAAACGTAAAGAAAAATTTGTCTGTCTGTCTGTCTATTACCTTTTTACGCTTGAAGCGCTCAACTTACCCCCTATAGAGGCAAGAAGATCCATTTTTTAGGTATTCTTGTTTGTCATATCCGCCATTTTGAATTAGTCATGACGTCATAAAGCCAAATACAAGCTATAATAAACTAATGTTAAATATCAACTCATAATTCAAAAAATACTTCATTCATAATTCATAATTCAAAATATACTTTTTTTATAAGCTCTTTCGTATCGTCAAGAGCTTGTCCACTGGTAATGAAGCCGCCATTGATTCGCAATGTTGTTGACAGTGAATAGCAAAGCTCTTTGATAACTACGAAATATAGGTATTTTAATTGAAGTGCGCTGACATTCGGAAATCAAAATTTAAATAATAAACAAGTGGTGTCTGATAGCGATTCACAATGATTATTTATGAATTTTTTGCAAATAGTAATAATAATATAAGTGGCACAAGGTACAGTGATTATCTCGTGATTATGCATCATTAATGAATGGCACAGATACCAATTAGCATGCTGTTTTCACTAACGCTGGTCGACAACAAGAAAACCGCGTGTGGCACGAACAGCGACGAGATGGCATCGCTTTGTCGGTCGTGGGTTCTACTTCGAGACGTACCTAGACGGGCGAACGATAGCGTGCGAAGAATATCAATCGAATCAACTGTTGGTTCCTCGAAGCCATGTGCGTGACTCCCCGGGGAGTCGGGGACGGGTTCGCGGCAAGCCAGCAAATGCATTCACGATAATTTCGACCCCTCCGTAGAACAGTCTCATCTGCTAAATTCACAACTTGAAATTTGAGCCTTAAAAGTCACATCTGCAAGGCTCAAATCTCAAGTTATGAGTTTAGCAGATGAGACTTTGTTCTACGGAAGGGTCGATTTACATTAATATCGCGATTTACTCGTCATGCGCTCAACGACGCACTGCGTTCACGCAGAAACGATGTATACCGATATCGTTTCAAAGATTTAAATAAAAAACTATACTAACATTTACACTGCAGTTAAACTATGTAATTAGAAATAGGTCCAAAATATTTTGATATGTATTTATTTCTAATTTTGACGCCGACGTGACTGAGTAAAAAACATCCATCCATACATCCAAACTTTCGCATTTATAATATTAGTAGGATTTTTATCACTTATATTATTTTGTTTAGCTTATAAAATAATATATAACACCACTTTGGCCTATACATAAATTGTACAAGTAGGTATGTTATGCAATTCTTTTATTTTCGCCTTTTTCTGAAAATCCAGAATTAACCTCTGGGAGTTCTACTACAGTATTAAAAAAGCCTATAGGTTCGATTAGTATCATAAAAAAGTGGTGACCAATTTTTGGGTTATTTATCATACTGTGCGCCGCATCATAAGGTCACTCAATACGCGAACCCGCAATTTAGGATTTACATATTTAAAAATTATTGAAAATTTTATAATAATCTTTAATATTATTTATACATTAAAACCTGTCCAAACTGATCTTCGCGTTAAGATATAGTTGGAATAGACTAAAATAAAAAAGGTTACATAATTAATGTTCTTCGTAGATACACATTACCGACAGCGAGAAGTGAAATGTTAAAAATTGTTGCAATATATTTTTCGAATGTATCATTTATCACTTTTATTACCGACTGAGGAAATGTTTAAAGACATCAATGAGCCGATGAGTGCACTGCAACAGTTCAAATAGCCACGGAATTAAAATAGGTCACCCGGGAGGGCGATAAATACATGCAATGTGTGAAGCGAACGGAGATCCCTAGCCTGGTGCAGATCGCTTGATGCTTCACATCCGCGTAATACTCGCACCTCTCGATAGTGAGACTAAACACCACCACCATTGTATTGGCAACCAAACGCACATATTTTCTACGCCTATAAAACATTACCGTGATTGAATAACTGACACTACGCATACCTTTGATCGATAAACCCAAAGATTTGTTTGGGGTTAAGGACGGGATTTCGCAAAGAGTAGGTATAAAAACGCACTTCTACACATGCACCGTTCACACGCACACACAGGCGCGGGCAAGCTGCGTTAAAAATGAGTGAATTAACTTGTTTTGATACTTGGATATAAATTGTTTATGTTTTATTTTTTTATTTTTTATTTTCGTCCGGACTTGCTGTACACTAAGTTAGACTTAGATTTAGTCTTAGTCTTAGACTTCGATTTAGACTTTTTTAAGCCACTGGGAAATGCATTAGACTAAGACTAAGTCTCTTTAAGTCTAAGCCTAAGTCTAACACTAAGACTAAGACTAAGACTTAGACTTAGTCTTAGTGTTAGACTTAGGCTTAGATTTGAACTCAGACTTAGTCTAAGTCTAAGTTTAATTCTAAATCTAAGTCTAAGTTGAGCAAACCAAATTGATAATATATTTTGAAAAGAAGAAACTAAGTACTAGGTACCTATGGTACCTTCAATATAATAGCATTATTTTATTATTTGATAGAATTTCGAAATTTCTTGCAAAGTTACATTCCCCGAATGTAGTACTGACCTGCATGTATACCTCGAAAACTTCTATTGGAACTCCTAGATCTTTAGAGTAAGTTGTATTGAGTTTGGGCTCGTTTTGTAAGTTATGATGAGATCTTACCACTGGCCTTATTGGAGTGACCTGATGGTATACTTCGAAGACTACTACTGGATCTTCTAGACAGCTACAGCTAGTTATATCGAGTTTGGGCTCGTTTTGTAAGTAATGATGAGATCTTACCACTGGACTTGTTGGAGTGACTTGGTGGTATACCTCGAAGACTTCTATTGGAACTCCTAGATCTTTACAGCTAGTTATATCGAGTTTGGGCTTGTTTTGTAAGTTATGATGAGATCTTACCACTGGACTTGTTGGAGTGACCTGATGGTATACTTCAAAGACTACTACTGGATCTTCTAGACGGCTACAGCTAGTTATATCGAGTTTGGGCTCGTTTTGTAAGTAATGATAAGATCTTACCACTGGAATTGTTGGAGTGATTGGTGGTATACCTCGAAGACTTCTATTGGAACTCCTAGATCTTTACAGCTAGTTATATCGAGTTTGGGCTCGTTTTGTAAGTTATGATGAGATCTTACCACTGGACTTGTTGGAGTGACCTGATGGTATACTTCGAAGACTACTTCTGGATCTTCTAGACGGCTGCAGCTAGTTATATCGAGTTTGGGCTCGTTTTGTAAGTTATGATGAGATCTTACCACTGGACTTGTTGGAGTGACTTGGTGGTATACCTCGAAGACTTCTATTGGAACTCCTAGATCTTTACAGCTAGTTATATCGAGTTTGGGCTCGTTTTGTAAGTTAGGATGAGATCTTACCACTGGACTTGTTGGAGTGACCTGATGGTATACTTCGAAGACTACTACTGGATCTTCTAGACGGCTACAGCTAGTTATATCGAGTTTGGGCTCGTTTTGTAAGTAATGATGAGATCTTACCACTGGACTTGTTGGAGTGACCTGATGGTATACTTCGAAGACTATACTACTGGATCTTCTAGACAGCTACAGCTAGTTATATCGAGTTTGGGCTCGTTTTGTAAGTAATGATGAGATCTTACCACTGGACTTGTTGGAGTGACTTGGTGGTATACCTCGAAGACTTCTATTGGAACTCCTAGATCTTTACAGCTAGTTATATCGAGTTTGGGCTTGTTTTGTAAGTTATGATGAGATCTTACCACTGGACTTGTTGGAGTGACCTGATGGTATACTTCAAAGACTACTACTGGATCTTCTAGACGGCTACAGCTAGTTATATCGAGTTTGGGCTCGTTTTGTAAGTAATGATAAGATCTTACCACTGGAATTGTTGGAGTGATTGGTGGTATACCTCGAAGACTTCTATTGGAACTCCTAGATCTTTACAGCTAGTTATATCGAGTTTGGGCTCGTTTTGTAAGTTATGATGAGATCTTACCACTGGACTTGTTGGAGTGACCTGATGGTATACTTCGAAGACTACTTCTGGATCTTCTAGACGGCTGCAGCTAGTTATATCGAGTTTGGGCTCGTTTTGTAAGTTATGATGAGATCTTACCACTGGACTTGTTGGAGTGACTTGGTGGTATACCTCGAAGACTTCTATTGGAACTCCTAGATCTTTACAGCTAGTTATATCGAGTTTGGGCTCGTTTTGTAAGTTAGGATGAGATCTTACCACTGGACTTGTTGGAGTGACCTGATGGTATACTTCGAAGACTACTACTGGATCTTCTAGACGGCTACAGCTAGTTATATCGAGTTTGGGCTCGTTTTGTAAGTAATGATGAGATCTTACCACTGGACTTGTTGGAGTGACCTGATGGTATACTTCGAAGACTATACTACTGGATCTTCTAGACAGCTACAGCTAGTTATATCGAGTTTGGGCTCGTTTTGTAAGTAATGATGAGATCTTACCACTGGACTTGTTGGAGTGACTTGGTGGTATACTTCGAAGACTTCTATTGGAACTCCTAGATCTTTACAGCTAGTTATATCGAGTTTGGGCTCGTTTTGTAAGTAATGATGAGATCTTACCACTGGACTTGTTGGAGTGACCTGATGGTATACTTCGAAGACTACTACTGGATCTTCTAGACGGCTACAGCTAGTTATATCGAGTTTGGGCTCGTTTTGTAAGTAATGATGAGATCTTACCACTGGACTTGTTGGAGTGACCTGATGGTATACCTCGAAGACTTCTATTGGAACTCCTAGATCTTTACAGCTAGTTATATCGAGTTTGGGCTCGTTTTGTGAGTAATGATGATATCTTACCACTGGACTTGTTGGAGTGACTTGGTGGTATACCTCGAAGACTTCTATTGGAACTCCTAGATCTTTAGAGTTAGTTATATCGAGTTTGGGCTCGTTTTGTAAGTTATGATGAGATCTTACCACTGAGCTTGTTGGAGTGACCTGGTGGTATACTTCGAAGACTACTACTGGATCTTCTAGACGGCTACAGCTAGTTATATCGAGTTTGGGCTCGTTTTGTAAGTAATGATGAGATATTACCACTGGACTTGTTGGAGTGACTTGGTGGTATACCTCGAAGACTTCTATTGGAACTCCTAGATCTTTACAGCTAGTTATATCGAATTTGGGCTCGTTTTGTAAGTAATGATGAGATCTTACCACTGGACTTGTTGGAGTGACTTGGTGGTATACCTCGAAGACTTCTATTGGAACTCCTAGATCTTTACAGCTAGTTATATCGAGTTTGGGCTCGTTTTGTAAGTTATGATGAGATCTTACCACTGGACTTGTTGGAGTGACCTGATGGTATACTTTAAAGACTACTACTGGATCTTCTAGACGGCTACAGCTAGTTATATCGAGTTTGGGCTCGTTTTGTAAGTAATGATGAGATCTTACCACTGGACTTGTTGGAGTGACCTGATCGTATACTTCGAAGACTACTACTGGATCTTCTAGACAGCTACAGCTAGTGATATCGAGTTTGGGCTCGTTTTGTAAGTAATGATGAGATCTTACCACTGGACTTGTTGGAGTGACCTGATGGTATACCTCGAAGACTTCTATTGGAACTCCTAGATCTAATCATCATAACTTACAAAACGAGCCCAAACTCAATACAACTAACTCTAAAGATCTAGGAGTTCCAATAGAACTCTTCGAGGTATACCATCAGGTCACTCCAACAAGTCCAGTGGTAAGATCTCATCATAACTTACAAAACGAGCCCAAACTCGATATAACTAGCTGTAAAGATCTAGGAGTTCCAATAGAAGTCTTCGAGGTATACCACCAAGTCACTCCAACAAGTCCAGTGGTAAGATCTCATCGTTACTTACAAAATGAGCCCAAATTCGATATAACTAGCTGTAGCCGTCTAGAAGATCCAGTAGTAGTCTTTGAAGTATACCATCAGGTCACTCCAACAAGTCCAGTGGTAAGATCTCATCATAACTTACAAAACGAGCCCAAACTCGATATAACTAGCTGTAAAGATCTAGGAGTTCCAATAGAAGTCTTCGAGGTATACCACCAAGTCACTCCAACAAGTCCAGTGGTAAGATCTCATCATTACTTACAAAACGAGCCCAAACTCGATATAACTAGCTGTAGCTGTCTAGAAGATCCAGTAGTATAGTCTTCGAAGTATACCATCAGGTCACACAAGTTCAGTGGTAAGATCTCATCATAACTTACAAAACGAGCCCAAACTCGATATAACTAGCTGTAAAGATCTAGGAGTTCCAATAGAAGTCTTCGAGGTATACCACCAAGTCACTCCAACAAGTCCAGTGGTAAGATCTCATCATTACTTACAAAACGAGCCCAAACTCGATATAACTAGCTGTAGCTGTCTAGAAGATCCAGTAGTATAGTCTTCGAAGTATACCATCAGGTCACTCCAACAAGTTCAGTGGTAAGATCTCATCATTACTTACAAAACGAGCCCAATCTCGCTATAACTAGCTGTAGCCGTCTAGAAGATCCAGTAGTAGTCTTCGAAGTATACCATCAGGTCACTCCAACAAGTCCAGTAGTAAGATCTCATCATTACTTACAAAACGAGCCCAAACTCGATATAACTAGCTGTAGCCGTCTAGAAGATCCAGTAGTAGTCTTCGAAGTATACCATCAGGTCACTCCAACAAGTCCAGTGGTAAGATCTCATCATTACTTACAAAACGAGCCCAAACTCGATATAACTAGCTGTAGCCGTCTAGAAGATCCAGTAGTAGTCTTCGAAGTATACCATCAGGTCACTCCAACAAGTCCAGTGGTAAGATCTCATCGTAACTTACAAAACGAGCCCAAACTCGATATAACTAGCTGTAAAGATCTAGGAGTTCCAATAGAAGTCTTCGAGGTATACCACCAAGTCACTCCAACAAGTCCAGTGGTAAGATCTCATCGTTACTTACAAAATGAGCCCAAATTCGATATAACTAGCTGTAGCCGTCTAGAAGATCCAGTAGTAGTCTTTGAAGTATACCATCAGGTCACTCCAACAAGTCCAGTGGTAAGATCTCATCATAACTTACAAAACGAGCCCAAACTCGATATAACTAGCTGTAAAGATCTAGGAGTTCCAATAGAAGTCTTCGAGGTATACCACCAAGTCACTCCAACAAGTCCAGTGGTAAGATCTCATCATTACTTACAAAACGAGCCCAAACTCGATATAACTAGCTGTAAAGATCTAGGAGTTCCAATAGAAGTCTTCGAGGTATACCACCAAGTCACTCCAACAAGTCCAGTGGTAAGATCTCATCGTTACTTACAAAACGAGCCCAAATTCGATATAACTAGCTGTAGCCGTCTAGAAGATCCAGTAGTAGTCTTCGAAGTATACCATCAGGTCACTCCAACAAGTCCAGTGGTAAGATCTCATCCTAACTTACAAAACGAGCCCAAACTCGATATAACTAGCTGTAGCCGTCTAGAAGATCCAGTAGTAGTCTTCGAGGTATACCACCAAGTCACTCCAACAAGTCCAGTGGTAAGATCTCATCATTACTTACAAAACGAGCCCAAACTCGATATAACTAGCTGTAGCCGTCTAGAAGATCCAGTAGTAGTCTTCGAAGTATACCATCAGGTCACTCCAACAAGTCCAGTGGTAAGATCTCATCATAACTTACAAAACGAGCCCAAACTCGATATAACTAGCTGTAGCCGTCTAGAAGATCCAGTAGTAGTCTTCGAAGTATACCATCAGGTCACTCCAACAAGTCCAGTGGTAAGATCTCATCATAACTTACAAAACGAGCCCAAATTCGATATAACTAGCTGTAAAGATCTAGGAGTTCCAATAGAAGTCTTCGAGGTATACCACCAAGTCACTCCAACAAGTCCAGTGGTAAGATCTCATCATTACTTACAAAACGAGCCCAAACTCGATATAACTAGCTGTAGCCGTCTAGAAGATCCAGTAGTAGTCTTCGAAGTATACCATCAGGTCACTCCAACAAGTTCAGTGGTAAGATCTCATCATAACTTACAAAACGAGCCCAAACTCGATATAACTAACTCTAAAGATCTAGGAGTTCCAATAGAAGTCTTCGAGGTATACCACCAAGTCACTCCAACAAGTCCAGTGGTAAGATATCATTATTACTTACAAAACGAGCCCAAACTCGATATAACTAGCTGTAAAGATCTAGGAGTTCCAATAGAAGTCTTCGAGGTATACCACCAAGTCACTCCAACAAGTCCAGTGGTAAGATCTCATCATTACTTACAAAACGAGCCCAAACTCGATATAACTAGCTGTAGCCGTCTAGAAGATCCAGTAGTAGTCTTCGAAGTATACCATCAGGTCACTCTAACAAGTCCAGTGGTAAGATCTCATCATAACTTACAAAACGAGCCCAAACTCAATACAACTAACTCTAAAGATCTAGGAGTTCCAATAGAAGTTTTCGAGGTATACATGCAGGTCAGTACTACATTCGGGGAATATAACTTTACAAGAAATTTCGAAATTCTATCAAATAATAAAATAATGCTATTATATTGAAGGTACCATAGGTACCTAGTACTTAGTTTCTTACCTTTCTTTTCAAAATATATAAAGTATCAATTTGGTTTGCTATGAACTATTTCGTGTTCGTACAGCGATGTTTTTCGATACCAGCATCTGCTTGCAACCAGCGCAGCTACCACTCAGAAAGGCGGTCAAACGCCGACTGATTGATATTTGAATTTTGAATTTTGAAAATAAATCAAACCAGTGACCGAGTAAAATCAAAATAAGCCTTATTGCACATTATTTTAAGATTCGGTTTAAACCAAAATATGTGAAAAAATTACACGCGGTGCTATATTTTTTTTTTAATACTATTTGTACTATTTTTGATATTTTTCTCTCCAAGATTTTGAGTTGAACATATCGGCTAACAGATAGTATTTTTTAATTACATAAAACCGGTATATTATATACAAGAAATGTACCTAAAGTCGCCCCAAAATCGTGAATTTTGTGTGAAGAGGTGACGGGAAATAATTTTTATAGTACTAAAAATTGAGATTTTGAACAAAATCAACTCCCAAGATTTGGAGATTAAGGACCAATCTATGTGTAGCAATTTTTATTTCCATCTTATTTGGTTTAACTTAGTCACAATATGTACCGAAAGTCACCCGATATGCGGAAACGCACTCTTAATATGTATAAGTTATCCCGCTACCATCTTAGATTGCACCGTCACATACTACCAAGGTCGCAGACAATCTTGTCATCGGACTTATGTAAAAAGAGTACCTCAAGAGGTGCATTAAGGTGATGGAAGATGAAAAGGAATGATAAAAATTGTATGTTGCTTTTGTGTAAAGCTAAATCCACGGGGGCGTCTACCGGATAGATTTATAAATTGTGAACGTTTGAAGCGAGATTCGAAGTAAAATATTTGCCAACACAGCAATAAATTCGACGAGTAAAGTGTAATCAAAGAATGCCATACAAAATACGAAATGGAAATTCTTTTCGAATTTTCGTTGCGATGATATAACGGGCGGGACAATCGACTATTTCCGGCACATGTCCTCGTTTGACTCGGCGATATAAAGATTTTTTTCACAAATATAAAGCAATCTCTACATAGGTAGGATTATTTTTAAATAGGGTTAAGGTCGATAAGGCCGCCCTTGCGTACTTTATTTTCTCTTTATTTTGTAATCACTACAGGTTTTTATGCAGCAATAAAGAATTTTGTTTTTTTCTCTTATCATTTTACCGCGATATTATTAGGGCTAGGTACTATTTTTATTTCTATTTTCTCGGTAGTATTATAGAGCTAACACAAAGCTGTATGACGCACGAGAGAATAATTCTGTTCAAGTTTGTTGGCCAGATCTCATGTTTGTAAAGAAACAATAACTGAGAACATTGTGAATAATGTCAATTCGGGTTTGTCTCGTACCTACGATAGTATTGGCAATTGTGCAAACAGTGTTGCGTAATCAATCATGAAGTTTACTGGCGATACTCGATAGTGGCAAGGTTAATACAATACAGACGGTACTTATTGAACATTGCGGCGAATGCCAACAGTAAAAATATCTTCCATAAATAATATTCAATTAAAATTATGCGTTTATTTTGAATGGAGGGCATTGTTGAATGTCAGATATATAATAATATATCAGACAACAGCAAGATAAACTCAAGTATTATATACAAAACCACTTCACTCGATCAGATTTCACTGTCAGATAATTTGTTTCGAGAAAGTTGTAAATACTCGTGCGGTGTTTGTTCATAAAGTTCTTGAGAAATAAATACGTATACTCTCTTTTTAACTACTCATAAGATAATAAGGAAGTGAAGATGAACACACAAAACGTTAAAAGCTTGTCAAAGTATAATGTCAACAAACATTGGCAAAAATTCACCTACTCGATACAAAATTCGTTGGCCGCGTCACAGTTATCCGTCGGAGACATAAATTTACCGAATATAACAGACATGAACGAGAATAAAACGATATGTCGTATAGTGAAAAGTTTACGAGGGGCGTGCGAGCCGCTGTCTACGCACACCAGTTGGCGTGGGTTCAATTCCTGTTTGAAGTATTTTAGGAGCCACGCACGCCGCGCCGCGCCGGTGCGCTCGCTCGCTGCCTGTTTACAAATACTAGCGCGCACTCGATTCAATTCCACAGAATTTGTAAACACAATGCCAAAAGAGATTGGCTCGCTCGATATACGCAATGGTATTTCAAAGTTCCTACTCACGCCATAACATAAAATATTATATTGGAGCCAAAACTGAACTACATTATCTTCTCGTACCTACTGTAATGTTGGCTTGAAAAGATACTCTTTTTCGTAACAGACTGAAAAATAAAGTTTAAAAAAATAAAGTGTTATAATATCGGATTGTACTACATCGAAAGGCATTTTCTGTAAAGACTGCATAAATTGAAAAAGATTTGTATTTTCAACATGGGTATGAAAAAGTACCCATGTGTATAAATATTTTCCATAACAGTAATGATAAGATACCACACTGTTATCAGGAACATCGATATTTGAAATAAGTACCTACTTGTATGAAAAAAAATTCAGCTGCACATAATCAAAATTCAATATCTGATTATTACGATATATGATTTAAATTTTGAGTAATATTGTCGCATCATTGATATGAAATCATGACGTAAAGTGGCAGCTCCATTGCTTAGCCCAACAAAACCCCCTTTAAAGTCAAGCAAGTATAAATAATTGATGAATCTGGGTCCCATCGAGTCGGTTGTAGTGGAAGAAATCGAACGGGGTCCTGTCCTCGCCACTTTTATCGATAAACCTGTATAAGTAATATTTACATCTCTAGTACATAATTTAATAATTATTAAGACGTCAATAGACCCAATTGCTAATGGAATTGAGGTCTTGCACTGAAAGAAGAAACTTTGGAAGACATTAGACAACCATCTCAATAGGTAGACGATATCACCAATCTTGTGGAGATGAAGTAACTAGCTCAATATTGCTAAGAACGGCCTGCATATAAGGGAGGTCAATGTCCAACAATGGATAAGAAAAGTTGATGATAAAGAAAAAGAAAAGAATATAATTTTAACTGTAAACATTTCATTTCGCAATGGACATCATAGACAGTGAATTATTGCGATGAATAAACATTCTCTGAAAGTAGTATTGTAGACAAACATAAGAAACACGTTAAAACCAACGGTAACAAACAGCAACCGACTCGAAAGGTTGCTTTTGTAGAAACGTTACTGTGCGTTTTGATTTGCAATAAAACTACAAAACGAGTTAAAATGACAGTTAGTCACATACATGGTATCTAGAATCTACCTAATGGAATTTAATAACATAAACATATTAATGCCAAAGCAATCATTCTCAGATTCGTGTTAATAGTCGACGAGAGACGGTAAAATTAAGCAAAAAAGGAAATGGAAACCATTATACAACTTTTACTAGTTTCTTTATTGCTTTGGCAAACGCGCTCGCGAAGAAACGCACGATTTCGTTGAACGAAACTCACGTCTACATCGGCAGCCATTGGGAATAACGATCGGCTGAGTCAGACCAAAATGGAATGTAAACAAAACATTTAGAGCTCAAGTTTGACTGTTTACTTCCTGCACGTTTCGACTTTTGAGTAGATGAGCGCAAAAAATTATGAATGTTGTAAATATTTCGGCATTTGTGCAGTGGGCGAGTGGTTGTTTTTCGCTTATTGTGCGAATCTTGATCACCAGTGAGTGACTGTGGAACTTGACGTTTTAGCTATTACAATCTACGAATCTACGAATATCTAAATAATAAGATTACAATTTATCTAGAAGTCGGCAATGGAAGATTTTTGTTCCAACACAGTGACAAGAAGAATAAAAAGAGCGATAGTTTTAGACTTATCGTCATAATGATCAATAATTGAAAAGAACTTTATTTGTATCTGAATGCCTTATTTAAACACCCCTTGAAAGGGTCTGTGCTTAAGAACGTTACACCTTTTCATTAGTTAACCTACAAACAGCTGTTGGATATTAACCTTGAAAACCAAACAACCTGCCTCGCTTCGTCGGATAATAATCAACCCTCTTATAAGAACCACGAGGCCAAACACGTGTTTGCTCACGCAAAGATGTATTTATAGCCAACTCAGTAACTCACTGAAACCATATGAACAGAGAGGAACGCTCTTGACGCCTTAGTTTATTAAAGTACTTTATTTTAAACTAGCCTTTAACCGCGTCGTCGTCAACGAGGAGTTAGGTTTTTTAAAAATCCACGGGAACGCTTTATTTATCCGAAATAAAAGTAGCCTATGACGCTCTCTATACCCATGCAAAACTCACGTCGATCCATTGCACTCCGCCGGTGCATGATTGAAGCAGTTACCAATAAACTAACAAACAAACATTCGTATTAATATTATTAGTAAGGATAGATCAGGGAACCAGCTACCTAAGCAACGAAACAGGTCAAAAACATAAGCAAAGTGAAGGCAAAGTGCCTCCTGAATCGACAAAAAGGGGTCACTGACTGCTCAACGGGGTGGCGTCGGCGGGGTGGGAGTGGAGGGGCCATAATAACACATTTCAAAAAGAACCCCAACCATCTGCCACACATGTGCGTTCCGTTTCATACAGTGCAATGCAAGTCGTGAGCGCAAACCACCGACCATTGTGGCCGGGGCTCTTTTTGTGCAGTAGCTTTTTGTTGTCTTCACGCTTTGTGATCGTGCCACCGTGCTTTCGATCGACAATAGCGTTTTTTATAACGAAAGGAAATCAATAAGTCTGTGACGTAAAAGAGCAAATGAAACTGATTAATGATCTCACTTTAATGAGCTTCGTTTCGTTCGCGATTATCTGATGTCAGGAATGACAGGAGACAAATGGCACGCCTATAATCTGCGGTCGAATTTAATAAACGTTACATAGCCAAGCTATGTAGGTACTGTGTACGTAGCTGTATGTACATCAGTTGGCTCGGTTTCTTTGATAGATATTGCAAGTCTATGCAGTTCCGAGAACATCGGATCCGAGCGAATTGGATCGACGCCAAACACTTTCTTCCCAGAGATGTAGAGGTCGTAGAGAAGTGGCGCTCATATTTTATGAGAACACATATACATATATACAGTCGAGATAGCCATTGCGTTGTATAAATCACGATAATTTAGTTAAAAATAAAAGCTTAGAATAAATAAAGTCACTTGTCTTAATAAACCGACACACTGTCTATACAAAAAATTTAAAATTTAAAATACTTTTGTTATTTATTCTAAAAGCTATAGTTTCCGTAGTTCCGTAGTATCTATTTAATTTTCATAACACTAAAATCCATACACCAAAGAAAAGAAAGAAAGCAATGAACAAAAAAAAAAAAGAAAAAAAAATTAGGAAAGTTACGAGCGCCATTTGCATCTCCAGATAATAATAATGCAATTTTTCGAAAACCTGGCATTAATATCATTACAATGGGAATAACATTAGTTTAGAGAAGGCACAATTTAGTTATCAATTCTGTTATATTTATGACCGCATCGTTCGAGTTCGTGTCGACGAAGTAAGAGGAATAAAGATCGTGGCTCGACCTTTGATTCGTGAGTCCCCCGGGGCGAGATGATCTCGCCGGAGCCAACAAATGCCTTCTATTGCCTTTCCCTGGAGGTACCTACCGTATTCTACACACACTGTAATGGGTAAATATTACACTCAGTTCGTGTAACATGCTCTCGAGGTTTTTCTTACGAGGAAATTTACTGGCGATGATGAGTCTATTTGTTTATTTTTTGCTTGGTTAAGGTGAATCGTGTTCAGTACAAAATTAGGTACATAACCAATCTTCCATCTATTAAATGTATAAAATTTTCGTCTGCAATGATTTACCTTTTTTGAAAAATGTGGGAACTTTTTGTTTTTCGGGGATAACTAGTGCCCTATGTTCCACCTCAGGATGCACGCTATCTCCTGCCAAATTGAACGTTTCTTTATTTGAATCGTATACGTTACTAAATGAGATTGCGATGAAACGTGACTTAGAGATAACTTGCATCCTGAATATATTCCATGGATACCTTTTATCCCATTTTAACCCGGAAAAGAGTTTCTGCGGAACGAAGTCCCGGGCATATGCTAGTTCGTTTATAAAGGCACTGAAACCACTGCCCATAATTTAATGTACAAGTACAGTTATCTAAATAGGTATTGAAACAAATTAAGCGTTTAAAATAAACAAGTATTACTTCATAAGATATAATCGCATAATGACGGTGATTCCGCGGATGAATAGTGGGCGAGCGGGTGTGCGGGGCGGCGGAGGGGGAACAGGTCCCGTTAGGAGAAAGTAGCCGCCTACACTCCGGCGCAGATCGTCACGACTGGACTGAACGCCCGCCGCCATCTTTGAAACATTCAGTTCGAATCTATTGAATCAATTTGGGCGCACCAAAAACCAGACACCCAATGAATATCACTATCAGTCTACAGAGCTGATTGATTATTTCACACAAGCTGATGCTCGCGACTTCATCCACGTGGATTTACTTTTTAAAAACTCGCGGAAACTCTTTGATTTTCCAGGACAAAAAGCCTGTGTCACTCTCCGTGTCCTCAACTATACCCATGCAAAAATCACGTCGATCCGTAGCTCTGTTGTAGGTAGTCTGTAGCTTGTATTGAACATTGTATTGAACAGTTTGGAATAAAGATGTTGTTGCTCGAACTGGGCGTATCATTTAAATATTTTACATGATTGTAAGACAAACCAACAATCAGACACACTTTCGCTTGTACAATATTAGTTAGTGATCGTTATCGACGCTCTTTAACAGGGTTTGGCTTTCAATAATGTACGACACTACAATAGATTATGAAATAGCTTTCTCTCCAGGCGAAATCTTTAAAACTTCAAGTCACGTCAGTCAAGTGATGAACTTAACGAAAAAAAAAAACGTCAATCACACGTATTGTATTGCAGTAACACTGGGTAATGCCACAATGTTCATTCCGTGACATTGTTGATATTCGACACGATAAGAAATGAATTTCAGACTAAGTAGGTATCAAAAAGTATTACGCAATATTAAACAGTCACGCAATCTGTTTCAATTAAATAAAAATGAAGTCGAATCAAAGCCGCAGTAGGTAAATAAAAGAGCCTCATTAATAAAATCACAAAGAAAACGTGCGTAAATAAATTGCGACACGTTTAAATTATTCCGTAGAGACGTGGGTGCCTTTTTGTGATTCTCCTTTAAGTACTATAAGAATAGTAAACATTGAGAAACCATGTCGATTGCGATTAGAAAATCAAAACCGACAAATAATATAGCCTTAATAGCCCAACGGTTAAAAGTGCGGACTGAAAACTGAAAGGTCGCTGATTCCAATCCCACCCGTTGCACTATTGTCGTACCCACTCCTAGCACAAGCTTTCCGTTTATTTGGAAGGGATAAGAGGATATTAGTCAACTACAGCTTGGCAAATATTCTTAAAAAAAATCTATATAAAACAGTTTAATGACATAGTGTCTAAAATTAGAATATCTAGTAAGTAAAGTAGAATATAATGAAGAAAACTGATTCTTTATTGATGATTGATTATGAAAATCTAAGGGATTAGAGCGTCATTTAAACATTTACATGGTTCAATACAATCAGCAACCTTAAAATGACAGTTCAAAAGAGCGATGAACATAATAGTCAGAGAGTAATGTTCGAGAATCTCATACAATTATTGCGCAAGTGGTAGGTATATTAAAATCACGCTGGTGATAAAATAATGTTTCATAACCCTACAAGCGCACGGCGGAACCGGTCTGACCGGTCGGAAGGCGCAGGTGCGCGGGCGTTCCTAAATGACACTGCGCTATTCTGACCCTGAACCATGCTAAAAGGTATTCACTAGAGGTACTAGAGGCTATGAGCAGTGAGACTCGCGGGTCGCGGGTTCGATCCTGGGCACGCACCTCTGAATTTTCGGAGCAATGTGCGTTTACGCAATTAAATATCACATGCTTTGACGTTGAAGGAAAAAAAGTTAGAAAACATGATAAAATCTGCACGCCTGAAAGTTCTAGGTAGCGTATTAACTTGGAAGAGACAGTTGATATTTTCAAACTATTCGGCATACAAGAGACAGATAAAACTTCAGAATTTATGGTTTCATTAACAATTCCGTGTAGCATCGTAAGACGCGCTAACGATTGTAAGTTGTAACACTCTTCATTATATGCGATCTAGGTGAAAGTAGGTACCTACTTGTAAAACGTAAAGGGGTCCCGAGACGAGCAAGCAGCTTGGCGTCAAGCACGTAGACTTCTGTTGCTTGCTCCAACAGTTTGATACGCCAGTTACGCCCGTCAAGCGGCTTCATCAAGCAAGACTTCAAACAAACGTTGCGACAAGCCGTCATGTCTAGCAAAAAATATAAAATCACATCAAGCGCGTGCCAAGCACGTAAATGCTTGTCTCAAGCATCAATCCAGCGTTGTAGATGGTCAAAATGCTTGACGCAAGCTAAGATCTACGTGCTTGACGCCAAGCTGCTTGCTCGTCTCGGAAGCCCATAATGTAACGTAACGTAAACATACATACTCATACGTGTACGGGTGTGTATGTTTGTTACTCTTTACCCCACAACGAATGAACCGATTTGACTGTTTGGAATGGATATAGCTAATACCTAGGATTAACACATAGGCTACATTTCATCTTGGAATATTAAAGACTTCCCGCGGGAATTAAAAAACCTTAATCCACGCGGACGAAGTCGCGAGCTTCGTCTTGTAGAAAATTAATTAATTTCAAAGGTAGAGCTTAAGCTTGGAGTCTTTCCCTGCTTGGGTGGATCGGAAATCGGAATATCTCTATATATTTAGAGATCATGCTCTAGAAAGATGTCCCACATTTCGTGTCCAACAATGATTATTATTTATAGAGAATGATGTCTATCATCATTCATCACATGACATCGTGATAAACGATGTCTTGTTTGTTCTCGTGACGTGACGTAGATAATACCATGCCTATGCAACATTATGTACTCACAATATATGTAAATTGCATAGATTAATAGCATCGCAATGCGTTGGTACAAGGTAAATGGTAATTATCTACGGGAATCCCGATAAGAGGGATTGATGGAGCAATTAATGGAAATTTCATATCAATATCACGTTGTACTCGTACCTGACAAGTCTTGTGAAGAGTTCGTGATTTGCGTCATTGCTGTGTTCAAATAACTCGAGTAGAGTTGATCACCAGATGTAATTAAATATACATGTTTAGTTACTATAGCCAATATTGATCTCTAATCATAACACCAGCATGACACTATTGTTAATAATGATGATATCATTGACAGCAACTTGACAACTTTTAATATCATCATAGTCCTATTTCACAGACCGATATGACTTTTTCCCATTACATATTATAACATTGACATAGATGAACGATAGTAATGTTATAACAAAGTGCTTCCATAATATGAGGTAGCGTATTTTTAAACAGAATACGAAATCACGTTTGTTACTTAATTTGAAAAAAAAAAAAAAAAAATTAAGTGTGTATTATCACAAAAATAATTTACTTATTGCTAAAAACTATTAATCTAAATGGACAGAAAACGTGTAAAAAATTAAGCCAGCTATGATCTTTATCATTTCAATGACGCGACGAAGGCGACCCTATTTATGAGAACAGTTTATTATTTTTATTGCTTCCATTCTACCTGATGCCCTACAAACTTGCGAAGGTGGCCTTTTGTGTAAATACCTTGAGTTTTTGGAAGGTGGAATTGATTTAGGTAAATAATGCGCATGCTGGTAGTAAGTGCCTAATTTATTAAAATTAAAATGTATGCTATGACAATAATTTACATCGCTAATTAATTAGGTAAGTTTTAGATCTAAGTAGAGGACGATGACCCTTCGATATGCGGGCTCATTAATGCAATAGAGACCGTCGGAGCTGAGCACTGGCGGTGCGGGAGCCTGCGTATTATAACGGTAAAACCGCTGCTTCAACTTACCTCGGCTCGCCTGGCTTTATAAAAACTTAAGCGTACATCTCCGTAACAACATTAACGTTGATAGATAGTATTAGTAGGTACTTACAAAACATAAATGGGCTATTGATTACGAAACGATTAAAATTCTCAAAGCGCTTCCAACCCTCACATTAACGTGGGTACAATACCCACGATTTATTTACTGATAAAAAATTGGTCAACAAAAAATCAGTAATGCTACGTCAGATGAACAGGTAAAAATATATATCGATGGGTAAAAATAATAACAGGACCTTTCCGAAAGGCATTCGATGCGCAGGCCTGTGCTACAATTCAAAATCACAACAAAAAGTAACTGAGAGACGACCCTGCCCCAATAAAGGAATACAAGAGTCAGGTAAGATTCTCAAATCTCACACGTATTATGTCTGGTGGGTATTATTATTGAGAAACTCATTTTTAGTGTAATAATATAAAAGAGATTGTATAACGTACACTATAGAACCGGTTTGGCTGAATGTTATGTCACGAAAGTATTGGTCGAGCGAATTAGGCATGGCGTTGGCGCCGTACTTTCACCACGACTTTCTTGAACGCAATAAGCTACGAAATACTGGTCCGGCTCGTTCGTCTGACCTCAGCCATGTTCCAATTGGTATTGTACACAAATTATTTTGTGAGCTCGTTGATCGAGCGTCTCATAAATTTAAAATACATCAATGTCAATGACCAATGTTGCGATAGAAAGTTTATACAGCCAATTCTGGGAGAGAACTTTGTTCCTATTTGTTCGAGTGAAAGATTTATCAGCTTTTGCTTGTAAGATTCATGATAAACATGATCTCGATCAATCAATTCAATGCATATCCATTGTTCGTAGAACTTAATGAATGAGGGCGCACGCGAGTCGTTACAACCTACGTGTACCTACATTATTTACAATTAATTACATCTACATGTATGTCCATTTAAGACTACTTTTAGTTCATAATTTTTTATTGTTATTTTTCAATCTAAATGCGATAGATGACAATAGTAAATAGACATCGTAACGCAATTATTTCTTGGTTAATTTGCGTGGTCGATAGCTAAATCACAATTCTACTGACATAAGCTATTAGGCCTTCCGGATCATTAGTTTGAGCTATCATGTGTTTATCACAGCTAATATCAAAGCGGCAATTAAGATTACAATACACGGAAGCATTGTCTGATGAGGCAGGCTGAAGTATACTGGTTAATCAGTAACCAAAGCAGTCACTCCATTGTTGCGCCATCTGACTGACGGCTATTATCGTTCTTAGCCATTATTCAGTATAAATTAAAGCCGTCGTGGCGTATTTCCATCTCTATTTCCATGGTACATCGATAAAACTATCCCGTCATATTGAACGAACGTGCTCGCGGTAATAAATACTTGTTTTAGATTAATCATATCCGTCCAGACTGCGCTCACGCATAAATAAGCAGGTGTTCATAAACATAAATACATTCTATCGTAAAGTTGCGGCCATAACAAGCGTAATTGCTTCGACGCACGATGCCGAGTCAACTTAAATAACATGAACAAAAAATCGAGAGACCGGTTCTCCTCGCCATAAAATGGTTTCGGGGCGTTTCGTGCGATGAATATTCATTTAGTTATACATCTACATACACGAACATAAGATTCGTGATGACGCATCCTAACCGAAGCCTGTTATCGCTTTGGTGAAGTCAACCTTTTTTCTCAACATTATTTATAGCGTGGATCAATAGGCGCTAGTCATACCGATTCGCGGAATGTGAAGCAAATAACACGACGGACCATATCAGCTATTGAATATTTAATACTCGCATTCGCAACGGAAGTTACACCGTTCGTGATATGCGTTATAAATAAAGATAACTTAAAAGCTCTGAAATGAATGTATTTGAAGAAAACGTAACTCAAAAAATGTCCGCTACGGCAAGAACCATTTACAGAGATAACAAGAAGTGGGTGATACCGATAAAAAGTAAATGAAAAGACTTTAAAAACTGTATTCAATTGAAAATGTTTTTTAAGAATAAAACTAATATATTCTTAAAAACCGCTATAATAATATACCATACAAAAAAGATAACAGTATGAAAGTACCGAAGTAGTAAGTAGGTAGTCGGTACAAACGAAACGGAATAAAGAATTATGTAGAATCGCTTATCAAAAACGATGTGACCCCGTTACTTGGACGCCTAATTGAAATTTAGATAGGGGAATAATAATAACAAATGTATTTGTCGTCCGCTGTGACCTCTGATTTTTTATTAAAGCTTGTCGAGCGTGAAGTATAAGTGGCCCCATACATACGCAGATGTCGCTTGGACAAACAAAGATGCCCATTTGAATGTGAGATTAGGGACGCTGATCTCGATTTTTAAACAAAAACACGTTTAAAGTCGCTGCTACCAGAAGCTGTGTGCACAATAGTCTACTATTTGTTAGCGATATATTGAGATAGTAAAGATTAATGTAGGTATTGAAGGTGGTTTGATAAAATTAGTAGTAGGTAGTTTGACTTTGTTGACGACGTAGGCGCCGGTCTGGTGCCGCGCCGTTAGTATAAATACAGCGCTTTAGACGTTATTAATTCAGTCTAGGAGAGCTCGGCTGCCGTCGAGAGCAGACGTGTGCTCCGGCGCTCGGGCCCCTAGGAGTTTTCGTTTTTACTCGTGCGACCTGCCTCGAAACTTCTGCGTCCACGGTGGTGTTGGGTTAACACGACACCCCCTCCGGCTTAGGCTCCCGGTCTGCCACCAGCGGCAAGCCCCGGGGACCAGGTCGGCGGGGTGCTGGCGTGCCAGCACCTTCGTTGGGCCGCGCCCAGGCAGCCTCGCCCCGCGCTCCGCTACCGCTCGCCCCTCTCGCGCGCCCGCGTCATCGCGCGCCCGCACACCTCGCGCCCGCGCACCCCGCGCCCGCGCCCGCGCATCTCGCGCCCGCACACCCCGCGCACCTCGCGCCCCTTGCGCACCCGCCATGTCGCTTCCCATCTCATCGCCGCAGATTATGCGGCGTGCGACCCGACCCCGTCCCCTACGTCGTAGGGTTTTCGTGCGGTCGAAGGCAGTGCTCGAAGCCGGCCTGGACGCCTTTGTAGCGGCCGGCCAGGTCACTCGCGCAGTCCTACCGGCCAGACTGCCCCAAGCGGGGCCCTCGACGGGAGCAGGCGAAGAGTCTTTCGTCGCGAGCCCGCTGACGCTCTCGCCCGCCCCGCCCTCGGATACCACTGACCCGCCTCTGCCCAGGCGCACGCCAGCGCCTACCACCAGCCGCGCGCCAACACCAGCTGCGCGCTCCACGACACCCGCTGCGCCGAAACGCGCAGCAATTACGCCTCCGCCGCGTGTCTCACCGCGCACACCGCGCTTTACTACGCCGCCTCCGCCCATCGCCGTTGGACGCTTCCCTTCCCCGCCGAAGGTTAGAGGACCGGCTGCCTTTTTGCCGAACATGCCGACACTCTCGCCTGTCTCCCCCATGGAGACCGCGACGACGAGTCCGACATACTCGGCCGCAGCCGCGTCCAAAAAGAAGCCCACGGCGGGCGGAACCCCCGCCCCCACCGCTACCACGACTACCGCCGCTGCTGCCCCCGCCGCTGCCCGTGCTGCCGCCGCCGCCCCCGCGGCTGCCGCTGCCGCCACCGCCGCCGCCGCCGCCGCCGCAACCGCCACCGCCACGTCCACCAAAACGACCAACCGGTACCCGCCGCTGGTCGTCGAGGTGCTCCCGGACTGGCCCTTCCACTTCCGAGAGCTCAAAAAGGCTCTCGGACACGCACCCAACGGACGCCCGTTTGGCAAGGGCGTCCGCTTCATGCCGAAATCAGACCAGGAGTTCCGCGCCATCCAGCGCTATCTCACGCAGCTGGAGAGTAGTGCGCGGATCTCCTGGTTTTGTTATTCGCTGCCCGCCGATCGGAGTGTGAAGGTGGCGATCCGCGGCCTGCCGGCTAACACCGAGCCGGCATTAGTGGAACGAGAGCTGCGCGAGCTCGGGTACGTCCCGGAGCACGTGCGAGCGATCCCCGCTCGCCCGGGCAGACCGGGCTGCCTCATGTTCGCGCAGCTGCAGCGGACACCGGACCTCATACCGGGCATATACGAGGTGCACGAGCTCCTCTGTATGCCCGGTATTACCATCGAGGCGTGGCGCGGCCGCAAAGGCCCTGCGCAGTGCCATCGGTGCCAGCAGTTCCGGCACTCTTCCCACAACTGCCACCGGCCCATAGCCTGTGTGCGGTGTGGGGAGTCTCACCCGGCCCGGGAGTGCCAGCGTCCCCGGGAGGAACCGCCGACGTGCGCCAACTGTGGCGGCGCGCACACGGCCAACAACGCCAACTGCCCGGTGTTCCGCAAGGAATTGCGCAACCGCCGGGCAGGCACCACCGCGCGCACCGCTGCACCAGCGCGCGCGCGCTCCACCACCGCCCACGCATCGGAGGCCGATGCGCCCGGGTCGCTCATGGCTGCTGCCAACCAGCCACAGCGCCCGGGCAAACGCCGCCGCAAGCGTGGCAAGCGCGCGCAAGCGCGTCGCCCCGCTGCGCCCCCCACCTCCTCGGCTGCGCCGCCCGCTGCACCAAAGCCTCCCCGCGGACCGCTGGACCCCAGATTGACCAACGTCATCAGCACCCTTAACAAGGTGCTGGTGGCCATCCAGGAGCAGCGTGATCCCATTCCGCTGATCCTGGATTGCATCGCGGAGCTCTGCACAACCCGTGCATGAGCCCGCCCCACCCGGACACGACCGCTTCCTCGCCGCTGGCTGATGGGCGCTCGCCGGTACATTACCGGTGAGCTCGACCTCGCTGAGCGGCGGGTGTAAGCACATCCTGGACCTACCACCCTGCTGCAGGTCGCTGATCGCCCGCGACCTCACGCGGGCTCGATCGCACGGCAGCAGGACACACCCGGAGCTGACATTCCCCCGGACGTGACACCGTGGACCGATTCGGTCCTATCCAGTGCCCCGCCTGTCGTTGCAGGCGGCGTTGGATCCCACCGAAAGGGGCCATTGCCCCGAGCGGTTACCCCGAGGCCCGTGAGGGCCTGCGTGGAAGACTCTCGACGCGTGTATTAATTCAGTCTCTTCCAGAGACTCATACGGCTATTGGATGCTCCGCGTCTAGGTCGTGGTATTTGATTGACGGGTGGTGATAGCAATCACGCCCTAATCGAATATATATTACCCGTAGGTTTAGATGAGTGTATTTGATTAAATACCTACTTAGATATGTTTGATAGTTACCCTCACGTTCAGATGGTGGTTTGTTTGACGTGTTGTGGTTAAATAGGTTAGATGTGAGGACAGGGGCCGTTATAAGGGGCGGTTGGAGACGGCTTTAGGTAGGGTTTCAACGTTTTTTTCTTTGTTGTTGATATCAGAAGTGGTATGAACACGTTCACAGTTCAATTATTATTGCCCACATTAAATTTTTGTCAGGTTAGACCGAGCAGTGATAAAAAAAGGGTTGATCAGGAATATTGCATCATAGACGTTAACATCTAATGTTACACAGTTTAAGTAATGAATAAATCAATTTGAATTTGAATGAAGAACGTCACATTGGATTGCGAGCGCCCAAGCTTGAGAACGAACACTTAAGTGAGCTAAATGTTCTTTAAGTGCAAGTGGTTTTCAATATGACACATCTGTCTCCTAAGTTTGGCAAGTTCCCTTAGGTGGGATGGTCATGTTGAATGAGTTCCGGGGTCGCATGATGGACACTTTTCACCAACTTTCAACGATGACACATCTGTCTCCTAAGTTTGGCTAGTTCCCTTAGGTGGGATGGTCATGTTGATTGAATTCTGGGGTCGCATGATGAAATATTCCGATGAGTGTAGAATGATTGATGAGACTCGTGGTGTGCCCGGGGCGGTCACCATGTAGGATGGCCGTGTTAGCGATATATTGAGATAGTAAAGATTAATGTAGGTATTGAAGGTGGTTTGATAAAATTAGTAGTAGGTAGTTTGACTTTGTTGACGACGTAGGCGCCGGTCTGGTGCCGCGCCGTTAGTATAAATACAGCGCTTTAGACGTTATTAATTCAGTCTCTTCCAGAGACTCATACGGCTATTGGATGCTCCGCGTCTAGGTCGTGGTATTTGATTGACGGGTGGTGATAGCAATCACGCCCTAATCGAATATATATTACCCGTAGGTTTAGATGAGTGTATTTGATTAAATACCTACTTAGATATGTTTGATAGTTACCCTCACGTTCAGATGGTGGTTTGTTTGACGTGTTGTGGTTAAATAGGTTAGATGTGAGGACAGGGGCCGTTATAAGGGGCGGTTGGAGACGGCTTTAGGTAGGGTTTCAACGTTTTTTCTTTGTGAGTTGATATATTTTATTTTAAAAATTCTTATTTTAGTGATTATGTTGATATTGGTCAATAGACGATGGGAAATAAAATTAATAACTACCTATTCGGACAGCAATTACGTCACGAAACATTGAATAATGAGTGCCGTTACTTATAGCTTAAGTAACAAATAAGTTGTGAGTAACAAATGTAAGGTTCCACTTTAATGATAAAGATATTCTAAATTATAATCCACGGTTGTTTCTTTAGTTGTATGCATGCTTGTGAATTCATTTTTAATCAAATCATCTACTGGAAAATCTTTTATAATTACATAAAGTATACAATATTTATAAAAACACTATCTGTATTGCAGATATTTGCATTTAATTTCCTGTCGTCACTGAAGCCGCTTTGACCTTCATTAATTAAACAAAGTATAAGTGTGTTCGTGCTCGAAATACAAATAGTTACTTATCATCCCAGAATTCCCGAATCAGAGGAGTAGGCACACCCTAAGGCACAACGTGACATTAAAAAACATGAAACGTTGCGTTAAAGTGACGACAGTGGTGTGCTGGATATTTGGTATTAAAATCGCTTGAACGTGTAACATTCCTAATGTTATGCCTGTTGTATTGTTTATTCTTGAATCGAAAATTAGTGTGAGCTTAAAGTTTACCTTTCTTATTAATCTCAACGGATTCACGTTCTGGTGATGAACCTGAAAAAAAAGAAAACTTATAAGTATTATGAGAACAGTAAACTTATAAAACTTGTATAAAAGAATAAAAGAAACGTGAACAAATTCCACTAAAACGTGGAAAGGATATGAAAATATTCCGATCTCTAAATAAACAGACGTTACTGAAACTTTTCGTCAAAGCACAGGGTAAATATTTGTTCAAGGAATATTTATAAGTTGCCAAGAATGACGGACTCGAACCAGTTACGGTAACCTGTTTCGGCAAGTAAAAGGCATGTGAAATAAACAACTTCTTTTCATTTAATCATGTTGTGTTCACATTGGCTTGTTTTTGTGGTAATTTAGTTCTCCTTTTACAGAGCGAAGCAGTTATACGAGTTTTAATTTTATTAAGGTCAATATAACCGTCTACATTAGCGTTTTGTCTGAATCAAGAGCTGCCGTATATAGACAATCTAAAAATATAGGAGCAATTAATATTATGGTTGATGTGCACGTACAAAAACACGTTTCAGAATGTTATAACTACTTCGCAGTTTATTCCTAAGGGTCGCATTAAGCAGGTGGCCAGAGTGGCCTCACCACTACATTGATATCTATTTCTGTTTCCCGCATCGCTTGTCAACCACTTTGCAGCTGGCGAAGTCGGGGTGCTGGCCCATTGAATTACAAAAAATAATAAAAAGTTATGCGCATATAAATGCTAATTTATTTATAATTCTCCACGCTATCTGTTTCTAATACAACTTCATAATTACGGAGGCTAATAAAATAATATGTTTGATAAAACATTAATATGTACGCATCCAAGTTTCTTTTACAAGATGTGTATAAGCCTTGCATAAGCTGTATGTTATTTCAGGGCCTTATACTATAAGAAATTAGATCACATTGTTCATTAATGGCCTTATACTATAAGAAATTAGATCACATTGTTCATTAATCGACTACATTAATAAACATTGTGATCAATGATGGTCACTGTCGTAGTAAATGCCTAACGACACTGACTATAATTGATTTTACGTCATTGAACCACAACTTTATTAAAAAACCGGTCATATATTTCCCCAGACCTACCAACAATTATTATTTATTATCCACAACAGTCGCTGCGACTTGTCGTGTTTCTTTTATAACAATTAACCTTATTTCCGTCCAACCGTATAAAAAGTGGCCAAAAGACTTGAGGGACAGGCAATTAATTCATCGAAAAACCTGATAACCATAATTGAAGTGTAGGCGTAAATCGTGAAACAGCTGGCTATTTATTGTTCGCATGACTTACTTGACATTTCATAGAAGCCAGTTTATAAGTTATGCAATAGAAATCACACGTTTAATGATATGCAGCGACTGCGGCCGGCTTACCACAATCACCTGTCAATAGATTTGAAATATGGTGACTATTAACATGCACATAAGTTTTACTTTGTCTTTTTAAATACATTATGTAATACAATTCCACACATTGATATTCTCTGAATATTATGATGATAGTAGTGGCTATAATAGGTTTGATATAAGTGGACGCCGGGGATTTCAAAACTTTTTAAATAAAAACTTCTTTCAGGGAGTCTTTTGTACTTATAATTCTTGAGTATCTTGAAAAAGCTTTCTCAATAATTGATTATTGAAATAAACTTAATTACATAGTTTAATTCAGACGGCGTTATTTTTTTTTGTAACAGCTAATAAAAGACTTAATTCGAGACCTTACAAATATTAATACACAACAAGGTAATATTAGTTTAGAGTTTCATGCATTATATTTAGGTGGTATCATGCCGGTCCTGGTACGTGGTAAGGTAAGAACTTCGAAAAACGATAATCTCGTTTGTAAAATGTTCACCTAAAGGTTTCTTGTTAAAGTCCATCGTTTACTGGTTCTGGCTAATAACCGTCAGCATACTCGAGGGAGGCCAAAAAAAACACGCTATTTTCCCTTAAAGGTACCGCGGGCGCCTTTCTTGATTGGTATGCGGTCGGACCACTGGCACAACTGGTTTGAACGTGAGAAATGGGCAGCCCGGAGCGTACGTTGCCCGATATACCCCTTGGGTGATATGCTGAACTAATTATACCCGAGCAAACTGAATAACATTGATTCTTTCGCTTTCTCGAACACATAGGCGACTTTAAAACTGAATGAATGACCTATTCTTCCACATCTGAACTCTGAAGATCAATTAATTTGATTTGATCGGCGAATACAGATAAATAATATACAAAGTAGAGCTACGATAGAGTTTTAAGTTGACAGGACACACAAGTAGTATCAGCTGGTAGTAAAGTGTAATGTAAAACAAGTAACATATTACACATACACTAATATCTCACTCATCGGGTTCTGTTTATCGTAAATTGACCCGATGATAAGTAGGTATTGAAAACGAGCCCGCACTTGGCAAACGTCCGTGTTGTAAAACAGACAAATAATAATTTAGAGAGGTCTGCTGCGGCTTAATACTGGCTAAAAATAGTAATGTTTTCATAAATCCAATATGAGTTTACGCAGAGCTAGAAGAGCACGAATGAGGTCAAACGAATTGGCATACGTTCACTCTATCTTCGGGTGCTGTTGAAATACATAAATAACAAACACAATACCAATTAATATAGGTTCCAAGAGTGATAAAGCCATAACAAGAGGGCTCTGCACCTTGGAAGGAACGTATAAATACAAATAATTATTTGGTTTAGTTCATTTGACCTCCTCCAAACCAAACCGCTTTTGCTAGAGAGCGCAGTTATGCGTTTTCAAAAAAAACAGGGAATTGCTGTTGATTGCTAAAAATATGTGCTAGTTAGAGCCATCGTTTTATTTTTCCTCTAACAGTAATTTACTTAAGCCTCCCAACGCTAATAATTTCTGGTATTTGGCTTAGCATTAGCAAATATTTAAAATAAGCAGATGTGACAGACTGACGGACGAAGCCTATAATAAGGGTTAATTTTTTACCATTTTGGTACGGAGCCTTAAAAAGTATTTTATAAACGTAATCAAGATTGATGTAGTTTTGCTGTAAGCTATATCACGAGAGCTATATTTGTCTAACAAACTAATGCTAACATTAATATCTACATCTAATTTACGACCTTCTATCAAGGCAACAAATATGTACTTACTTCTAAACAATCATAAGACAGTATACAAAAGAGGGTGAACTATTATTTTTTAAATTATGTACTGAAATAATTCTGTAAACTTGTGTAAATGTCACTTATTTAATGTGCAACATGAAGTAATAAACTTGAGTTTATATTCTCAAACTCTTACTATGGAATAGGTTTCTAACTTAGCGATGAGAATGAAGACAATAGGTACTTTAGCAACTTAGCAAGTAAGTAATATAAAATATTATGGATCACTAGAAAAATATTTCGTTCAAACCAATCGGTTTTAATTGATATTTATTACAATATTTCATAATCATGTAGATGTATTACAAAAACCAACAAGTAAACAGGAAGTATGAATCTCAGAAATAGGTTCATCTTATTTTGGATCGACTGAATATAAAGAGCTCTTTCCATTTTCCGTAGCTATAAATCTAGTTGATGTCGATGAAATGTAAACGGATCAAGGTGGAAGAAATCAACGCAATGTAGGTATTAGGTACCCCCATCGCAGTGCTTGTTTACTGAATTTAAATCATTTGCGTCAATCTGACATTATAATTTCAATGTGGCCGGAGACAAGTGTTAAGCGAGATGTATTTATTACAAAACAGAAACACAGTACCTGTAGGTACTGTGTTTCTGTTTTTGAAACTTTTTTATCAATTTACTCAATAATCTAAACCAGTTTATAATTTTAAGCCAAAACAATTATTACATAATGAAGGCAAGTAATAATTTAAAATGTGATTAACGATATATAGATGTAATTAAAATATTATCTTAGATTTAAATCTTTAATGTTTTTCTCGATACTACAAGACGTAAATAATAACCGAATACTTGAAAATATTTTATTGCTTAAGAACATAAAACATTATTAAGATTAGGTGTCTGAATTAATAACACTCTGTCCATACAAACAACTGCTTGTAAACTTTTGTAACCCCAAAAACAATCATTTACCTTTTTAAGAGCTCTTACGTGTTACGATTAGGTTACGTTTAAATATTCGACCGTAAGTTTTTGCCATATAAAGCCATCAAAGTGCCAAATCGTGTAAAATATAATATTGTGTGCAAGAAGAAGCAATAAAGGCAGTTTTAAATCACTGCGAGCGAAATTCCCATGGCGATCGGAAACAATAACAGAATTCGCGAGCCCCGAGCGTTTAAAATGGAGAACAATCGGTAGAGCAGAAACCAGAGAGCGATATAAATCAAACTAAGCATTGCGTGCACTGGCCGACCATGGATCCTCGAGTTTCGTTACTGCACGCCTTCCCGCCGCCGCGCCGCTTATAATTACCGAGTACTTTCGCCAACCAACCGCTCGACGCCATCTTGCTATTTATATTGCAAAATGGCCGCGCGCACAGCACGTGTTTCTTTTCTTTAACTGAAGCTGGTGGATAATACGAGTATTGCTGCGAATAATTTCATGAGATCATTCAAATCTAAACTTTGATAGCGCTTTTGTATTAGTTGCATACGACTTTTAAGAGCGTTTGAAATTGTAAGAGGTTAACAAGGTCTTGAACACTGAATAGGGTGCCGTTAAGTTGCAAGTTGCGATGTACTGTGTGGCAATGAAGGTCACCTTGACTAACCGGCGGGCCGTAGTACATATTATCTTGAATCTAATCGTTAGTTGCTAATGAATTCCTAAATTGTTGATTAATTATTATTAAGTATAATATGCTATAAAAGTTTATTATTTCAGGACCTACTTAAAATAAAAAAAATAAGTATGTGAACACTTGAAGCATATACCTATCATAGAGCTCCAGGTCCTTCTCCTTAATCCTGATGCTGTTTATAGTAAGCTTATATTAAATTAAATAAAACTAAAAACGTGACAAATTGTAATTCAAGCACAGCTTTTCAATGAAGTCATTTAAGTCAGTCAAAGCCTTTAAGACTTTGATAAAATAGTTATTTAAACAAATACCTACCTATCAGTTAACTTGTTGATAACAAAATCGCACAACACTTATAACGCTCAAAAAGATAACAGTAATCAACGGCAAGTAGGCCAAGTAATGAAATAATTTAATGCGCTGTATCCTTTTATAGAATTAATGTCAAGCGACCAAAGTTAGTATGCTATAATTTGTGCTTTTGGGCCGATTTTTCCAACATGTGAATCAGAGCAATCTTTATAATTTGCTCTATTTCACGAGATTTCAACATTTCCAACCGATCCAGTGGTATAAGCGTGATGCATGCACAAAAAATAAACTGTCATATTATTACACTTGTATAAATACAGAGAGAAGATGATGTAACCAGACATATCAAAGCATAATATACAATTATACACAGATGGATAAAATCAGCGATGTCTCGTCAGTTTCCTGGTGCGAGGTTTGCGCTCCGGGTACAGGAAACTAAATTTGAAGACAATTTCTATGCAGATCTTGCAAAGGAGAACGTTTAGTATGCAGAGAGTTTTGCGGGCCAATGGCGGGCGGCTATCGGCGTCCAGCAGCGCCTATTACATATGTATGAGCAAGCACTTGAACACAGCACACGTTACTTAGCCGTGACACACATCCACGCCACTAAATAATTTAATTAATTTTCTCTTCAACTACCTCACTACGAGCAATAAATACTCCTACATAATACCAATGTCCAATTTATTTTACTATCCAATCCATACATGTTAATTCTCAAAATAAGGTTCTTCATTTTAACTAAGTATATGTTAAGTTAACATTTACAATCTCATATCATGAAACTGATCTAAATTAATATTTACCGCAATTAGTATTTTTAGAAACACGACCTAGAAACCTATGACATCATAGAGCTCTGCTAAGGAACGCTATGAATAATGAATACTCAGTAGTCAGTACGATACCTATACCTACTGATCAGAATATACAGAGAACAATACTGCAACGATAACGCTCATAACCATTATGATACAGTAAAAAGCTAAATAAGCAAACAAAACTAACTATGTGAATTTTTTTTCATAAATAAGAATAACATTCATAGAATTTCAATGCTAACGTGTTTAATTAAGAATCATAACAAAAAATGTGCACATGTGTTCACTCCTTGAACGTTAACATATGTTAGCCAACGACCCTTCACAGATATTCCTCATTTCAAACGCGTGTGATATTAAACACTTACCAACAAGTTATTTTAATTGAATAGCATGTACTTTAGTGTAAATAAATAGAGCGCACGTCTGTAAAAATCATTTTATAAAAATTCGACCTTCGCCCAAGAGATATTATAATATTCTTTAGGTTAGAATTAATTACGTGTTAGAGTTAAAACAAAAATATATGTTCAGCTTAATACACATTTCAGAGCCGCAGCAAAACCTGCTATTCCTATCAGAGTAAAAAGGATTAACAAACAAACTCTGTGAAAGATGTGATCGACCGAATGGTTAGGGGGAAAAAACGTAAATTGCAAATTGCGATGCACAATAGAAAAGAAACGAGAATGAAGCATGCGGAGTGGTGGTGCGCGACGTGGGAAAGCGAATGGCGGCATTGGCGGCCATCTTGGAGTGGGTTCGTTCGGAAAACATCACGTGTCCACGCGTCCGCCTGGCAACAGAGTATAAACGCTAAACGGAGCGTAACAATTCATGCGCGCCACGTGCTTTTTTTGTTTGTGTAACATTCCTCTCACTCGCATACTTACTATTGATTGGCGCCCATCCATTTTGGATAAAGATAATTAATGCAATTCTGTTTTCACTGCAATGCCGTTTTTTCAATGATGACTAGCATTCGTAGGATTTATTTAAAAAAAATTAGATTCCACCGTTCATGAAACAAAGGCGATGTTATAGAACAAGTGGGAACGAGATTAATAAAGCGATGAGCGAAACTACATAATATACATGTACACCGCAAGTAAATGTAATTAAAATTGCTGATTAAAATTTTCATAGACTACTTATTATTACAACTAATAATAACATATTCTGCTTATTATAGTTTAGTAGTGATATATTTACTGTCGACTTTGCAATAGATAGATACATAAGCTAAACATTTATAACATAATAAATTTATCTTAAATAACTAAATATAATATGATTAACATAGAAAAACTATGGTTATGTAAACCTGTTTCGGTTCTAGTATATTTGTCTTTTGTAATAATGTCGGATCAAAAATTGGAACAGCACTATAGAAGCAATCATTCTCGATCGGACAATTAGGGGTCACTTTAACCCTTTATTGTCCTATTGAGAACGATTTCGATTCGAAGCAAAAAGACGCTTATTACTTTGTCGCGTGTAGGTGTACTTGGTATGTTTTTCGTGACAAACGTTTCCTCCACGAACCATCACGCTATGCGTGACTCACTAACTTTATAGGTACTGTTTCGTTATTATTACGTTAAAGCGCTGTTGCCAGCTCTACCATGTGGGTACATACAATGTTTTTTATGTCTTATTTTGTCCCGTTTTCTTTGGATTCCATTTATACCTGCTCTCCTTTCAGGGATGGCTTGTGATTTTATTTTGAGTGTTAACAGCGTTTTATTGTGGGTGTTAAGTTTTTGTGTAGATAAAAGATAAACAACAGAATACAGTATCTGCAGTTTCATTCGTATGTTGAATTCTTCTGTGTTAAATGGATAGATATTCTTTGTCGAGAAATCATCTAAGTAATCTTGCTTTGTGCGTGGTTTTATCAGTAGTTTAGACCAGTATACTTTAGGCCAATTACTTTTTATCTCATCATCCTTCGAGGTCACTAGACCTCGGTTATGATCTCTCCCTTTATCGTTAACGACTTTGTATTAATAAAACATGCGTTCATATAAAATATTTTAACATTATTTTATCTGGAAATAAATTGATTCGGCATTAGCTATCTGTTGTTTGTTTTAGTGGAGTCGTACTCTTGTTATTATCTCGATGATTTTCCAGTGTCTTAATTAATTGAATACAAGCTACATTGAGCTTGATAACACCAATCTTCTTGAGAAGGTATTCAAATATCCTCATAACAACTACAAAAATCATCATCATCATCATTTAAAAGGCATCAAAATAAAAACAAGTTTCTCGATGAGAACTCGTTGCGGTCGTGCAATTTGTGAAATTTAATGTAAAAAATATGCAAAAAAAAAATTTAGGCAGGTAATAAAAAATAACGGAGAACAAGTCTGGAAGGAACGGAACAGAGAGACGAGAGCGTGTATGGGCAAGAGTGAGACAGCTGAACGCGCCTTCTGCTTGCATTGCGACTCTTTAGTCACGCGCGGTAGAGCAGCGTTTCTATTTTTTGCGCGCTCTCGTTTGACCTCGTTGGTTTATCGTTATCAAACGACTCTAATAATAAATGGATTTTGCATGTTATGAGTCGAGCAAACACAACGAGCTTGGTAATAATTTAGATAACCTTCAAGGGAGATCATCATCTTAATTATTTGAGTCTTAGGCATCTCAGTTCTCAGGCAGCTGTTTGATTAATTAATTATTATTATTTATTATACATAAATAGGTTCATTTTATATTGTTAAGCTGGTTATAGATGTGTGAAAATGAGATGATACACAACGATTATAGATCAATCATAGCATTAGTTTCCTGATACTTATGGTAGTATCAGTTCATACTTTTTTTCTTTGTAATAACCAGATTAATTTTGTCTGCAAACGTAACGGCCTTATCAGCAGAGCTTATTCGTTTCGTAATTTACACATTTCATTGATATGTATGTTTCCATCACTGATACAAAAATTATTAAATAAATAATTTACAAGATTTATGTACCTACATTCACCATAGTTGTAAACTTTATCAGCACTGTTTTATAATATAGGTTAGCTTATGCTACTGACTTCGTCCGGTTTTAAGATTTTTCTTCTGGTTTGATTAATGTTTCATAAAAATCCCATAGGAATTTTATTTTGCGGGATAAAAGTATCCTATGTAAATAAGTGTGTACCTAACAACCAGACAGACACTAACTTTCTCATTTATAATATTAGCATGTACCTACTCATGTATATCTATCAAAATAAACCTAGTCAGCGAACTCTCTCTTTTACGTGCGAACTTATAAAAAATTCTAGACACGCACTTTATCAATCTATTTTGATAGAAAATGTCATGATCCAGGTTGGAAAGCATTGACCTCAAAGGCAATTACGGAAAGTTAATAACATACTAATTACTTACATGTTAGTTAAGGGGTTTCAAAACATTCTGCAAAAGCAGTCACGACAAGACCCTATATTGCCCCAAACTCTGCGTTCCACTTAACCTCGTTAGTGCAAAACTCGAAGTCAATTAGCAAACCAATAGTTTTGAACTTTTGACAGTTGTAAACGAGCGCAATTGACGTTAAACAGAGCAAGTTTTATAAAGTACCTACTATCATATCCGTAGGCACTCGTATCAAGCACTCGTATCATATACGTAGGTACTCGTATCAAGCTTGTATCAGATGAAATGAAAAACTATGAAGTTTTGTTGACATTTTATATATTTAAATCGGTCAATCCCTTTGAACTCTACGCTGATACAGACAGACAAAGCGCTCACACTTATAACGTCATTCATTTTTCGTCGGAGTTGATGATGTTAATGAAAACAAATTGATTATAATCAATTTGTTTTCATTAAAAAATAATTATTTTTTAGGGTATCTAACGAAAGTAAAAGTCAGAATTCGAGTTTGAAAGTAGTCATTTAATAATTTTTGCTTGTAGGTACTAAGGCTATGGATGTAAGTCTGTTTTTTTTGTTATTCTATACCCCGATGGTATCTCTAACCTATATTATACTATGATGGTAGTCTAACAATTCCAAGCATTAGTTGCGACAGACGCTATTTAGAGCAATTAAAATAAGATGTTACATTGCTTTCATAATAATAGAGCAAGTCCACGTAAGATCTAAGGCTATTTAATTACCAAGACGAATTCGTAGAATAATATCGCGAATTCAGTTGAGACAAGTCAAGGTCACCTTCAAACGTTATTACGCCCGCGCTATTCAGTGTTACCTATATACTACCTATTTATATTATTTATTCTGGAGACTTTTTTGGTATGATAGTTATATATATAGGTATTGTTTCTATTGTTTGATATACTTTTGGTCTAAAAAAGTTTTTTCTACATTTTTTTCTAGAAAAATGATTTTTCTTTTACTAACTTAAAAAAAAAAGTTTTTTTTGGTTTAGATGGTGCAGCTAAAGCAAACTGGTTGTTATTATGTAGCGCTTACCCCATTTCATTATTATTTTTATTAATAGCGTTGTATTGGAAGTTTTGAAATTCTCTAATCATATTAGCTTTTATTATAAAATTCCCAACATTAATTCCGAGAATTAAATTTTGAATTGGGTACTGCAGACAAGTCAAGGTCGCTTCTATCACGAGCAACGGATACTCGGCGATCACGCTCAATTCGTCGTGACTTAACTCGCTCTTTGTTAAGTGAACGACTCAAAATTATACGAAACAACGTAAGTTATCGCTATCGTGTTTTCGTAATATCTAATCAGTAATCACCTATTGTACTAATAATAATTATTATCGTATTTACCGCTTGATAAATGTTTTTGCTTAAATTGTATAATATTCTTATGGGGAGCGGCAATGACCGACGGTACAACTTATTAAAACTAAATAAATAAAATTAATAGCTCGTAAAGAAAATTCCGCATACCGCGGAAAAGAGTTATTTTATTACTGTAAATAAGATTGACTACTATTAAAAATGTGATTCAACGTAACTCTACAAAATGAATGCAATGACTGAAAAACAAATCATCTAAATTGAAACAACTTCAAAGCGATTCAAGGTCAACGCCTTTGAATTTTTTTTCTGTACCAATTTCACGCAAAATAGACAGTAATAATTTTAGGTAGGTATTTTGAACTTCGATGAAATTGCTAGCTTTTGAAGTCATTATTTCATATTACAGTCTATTGAATAAACATTAGACGAACATTTTTTCGATATTTGTATTCTATTCATTACAATATTGTCTCAATCATATTTAGGCGTTGAATTAAAAAACAATAGTAACATACCTACCCTATTGGAATGAAATGAACATACTCTGTATACATACATAACATAACTCATATAACTTTGTCAGTACTAAACAAAACTTGAGGTAATGAATAAGAACTCTATAAATTAGCTTGCATAATGTAATACAAAGTTTATTCGTAGCCAGACAGCAATTTTGAGCAACTTTGAGCTTTATTCACGAACACCAAAGAGGACGCAAGGAGCATAGAACTCCTTTACTCTCCCACCACTCACCCCTTTCCGAGTTCGAAACAGGGAGGGAAATTGACAAAGTTCCACCACCCCCAGCTCTATCCGATTATTTCGGCATCTTTTAAGCTGTCAAACTTTCTTTGACATTCTAAGCCAGAGTCGGTGGAATTTCTAGTTAATTTTTTTACTGGTCAGGGCGGCGGACTGAAAACCAAAAGGTCGACGACTCAAACCACACCGGTTGCATTATTGGCGTACCCACTTCTAGCACAAGCTAAGCGTTTAGTTAGGAAATGGGAATATTAGTAATGCTAAGCATGGCTTATGTTCGTTAAAAGAAAAAATCAGTACTTATAACACAGAGGATTATAATATTACAATGAATCGTCAGAAGTTTATGTAAAACAAAATTGTTAGGAAATAATGAATGAAAATCCTACTTGAGTTCAGAGAGTCCAAAGTTTATTTGAATAAAGTAATTATACGATCGTAGTCATAACAAATTTAACTATTTGGACTTCAATACTTGGAATTTCTATTACGGAAAAGTTAACAGTTCAGTCGAAAGCGAGTTCCAAGTTACAAATAAATACATTATTCCAGACTTGGAGAGTCTGACGAGAAGTTCGAAGTCGAGTACTTGCAAAAGTTGTCAAGTTCTGAACTTGAAGAAACTTTAGCACCTCCAAAACTGTAATGTCTAAACCCTGATAAGTTTTACTCTCTACTCAAACAAACCTCTCCATGTCTTCGTCTCGAAATGACTATACGTAATTATGTTTCCTAAAACAATTTGCCAAAAAAAACTACCGTTCCGTATGAAACTATGAGAATATTAAAGTATCAGTTTAAGGTTACTTGGATATAGTAGATATTTAATTCTGAATAGTCTAAAATATGAGTATAATATAAAATATCACAACTAAGTTGAAGTCGACCGAGATAATGTGTAGTTAATTTACAATGTAAAGTGTGTGATAATGATTGGAATAAACACCACTGTAGCGATAGAGAGGTTACAGCATATAATAATTAATATCGTAGTTTCTTTCTTCTAAGTTATCATTACTGTAGAACCCCACCGCGTTTTCTGACATGCATTTTTACAGTTATAATTATTAATATTCCTTTTAGAAAAAAACATAAACCTAATACGTAAGTAAAACGGCTTCCAGACGATACAATCTGATTGCCAATCAGATTTGTCAATCTGACTGTCCGTCCACACGTACAAAAGAAGATTGCCAATTTTAGTTTTATTTTGTTGCTTCTGCTGAACGGATTTGTTTCAAGCAAGAAAGCAGTTTGGGTTGCTTTTGGCTCTAACTACAAATGTAGATGAAAAAACCAAGAAATAGAAGACTATGGACAAATTATTTATTGTTTGGCGTTCGGTACAAATAGGTACTTTGTTGCCGTTATCCTCGTCGTCCATCTTTAAACCATAAATAAATCACAAAATACACAAAGCATTGCACACACGAGCTCTGCACGCCGCTGTGCTGATAACTACGTCAAAAAATTTACTAACTAGCGTTCACACCACCCGATTTGATTGGACACAATCGAGTCGAGCGGTCCCGACTAACCAATGACCTTGGATTTCATATTTCTATCCACAATACAGAATTCGATGTCAATCTAGTCAAATTGGTCGAAAAATTGTATCGCGCGGAAGCCATTTTAGGCGAACTTTTAGATTGTGGAAATATTTTGGTCATTTGTTGTTTCTTAATATATCCGCGTTACAAGAGGTAGGTAATTCAACTTGTACGAGAATGGTTTCATTGTGTAACGTTAAAATGCTGTTTCAATAGAAAGAAGCCCGTTTGAAATCGTTATTTTTAGATTTTCTTGGAAACAAATTCAGGTTTTGTTAGAATTCTTCTTTCGCAATATAGAAACACCTTTGGTGAGCTCCTGTTTATTTTCTACTTTATGAACTCAAATAAAACTTTTTGCAATAGCAAGAATAAAAATTTCGATATTTAGTAAAGCGAAAGCATAAATTGTTCAACTTTTTAATTATTTTTACTAGGTTCGTTCGTTGTCAATATTTTGTTAGTTATCTATGTTCAAAAATTCTATTTTCAACCAGCGCGGCGCTTTAATTATAAATTACCTTTTGAAATCTCCTTTTGTCTTCATTAAAACTATTTGGGAACTAAGAACGTCTATCATAAACCTACATAGTTAAATACATAGAATGTAGAGACGCTGACTTAGTTCTATTGTATCAAAAACAACAAAAAAAACACAATTAGCACAATTACCATTTTCAGGAAAATGGTAATAAAAAGACGCACAAACATACAACCAAGGTTATACCGAACGTACGAATACACCATCCCCGATCTGTCATGTTTTAAAAAATACAATTCCTTATTTAAAAAAGTCTTATCAGTAAACATAAACAAGTATTTGAACACAATATAATCAGCATAAATAAACTTCGACTTTAAACTTGTTATTCTACTTTCTTAATCAAGAATGCGAGAGTTATAAATACGTGAATTAATTATTTCCACTTAACGGTTGATATAATCGAATCGTATAAAAATAAATATCAATGGAATGATGTAACGAGTAAACAATTCACCGATATAATTAGTATTCGTCATCTTTTAAATTATGGACTTAAGAGTTCACAATATAAGCGTGTAAATCGTTGATCCCACCAACGATTAACATACAATCTTCGAGTCTGTGTAACTTAAAAATTATTTTTAAGTTCAAGTGTATGTGTTATTTTTTTTTGTTAGCCTCAAGTGTGTTCATATGTCTTTTATTAGTTTCTAGATTGTGTCGCCTTTCATTGACTTTGATTAAGTAACATTGTCATAATTACCGGTACATCAGTGATTACAGGTTTATGAATTTCTTAATGACAAAGTTGCATGGAAAACAATCGGCCTAGCATCCAGCTGCCCACAAGATAGTGCAATAAGTAATAACTCATTACATTGTGATAGCTAGATATAATATTATAGTAACATTTTGTTTTCAAAGAAGCAGCTGAGTTTTTTGCCGCCTCTTGACAGCAGAATCTGCTTTTTGAACCGGCGCGGTCATAGTCTTGATTGTCATAAGTTGCCTACATAAAATAAATAATTTTTAATTTGATTTGATTAAATTTTTTTTTGATACATATATCGGAATCGGAGATATTTAGTTGCTAAGTTCATGCCTAACCACTCAGTCTCCAAAACTCAAATGGTATTCAGAACACGTTTGCCCGAAATCGTCAGCGCAAGGGCGAAACAATAACGGTAAATCAAGCTCGAAACTCATTAAAGCCTGGGGATTTGGAGAGTACCAGGAGATATGTTAATCGCGTTAACGTAATCGAACTTAAATTGGACCTTCGAATTTGAAATAGTTGTCTCATTAGCCAATCAAATTACTTTGGACACTGAATTGATTAAAGTTAGATGAATAGTGGAAAATAATTCCTTCTAAATCGATGTGACCTTTTCATACTTACATACTCGTATCAAAAAACTTACCTAACCAGCGAACTTAATGAACCTATCGAATTATATAATTTCTGTCTGCAGGATCACTATGCTAATTCTTTAGAATAAACAAGCAAGCAAAATAGAGGTTTCAGTATTTGGTTAAATTATTTTTAGACTGCCTAAAACAAACCCCTAAGTTACACTTAATTAAAGAGGTTGTTTATAAAAGGTTATTGTTATACCTGTTATTTTTTTAGATTTCAGCTAGTTAGCGGCATCTTGACTTTCCTGTTATAATAATTACGTAAACCGCAGATTTTTCGCTTTGCCAGCTTTTAATGAATAATTATATATGTATAATTTATATAAAAATCACAAATATGTACCTACTTAATATACACGGGTTTGGTGAAAAAGTATTAGTTTGGCTTGCTTTTAGCTTTAGTTCTTGGTAACTCCCACCTTTTATGTAAAGTGATCGCCACGTCGTCGTATCGCTTGATATTATATTTTCTTTTAAGCCCATTTAATACGATTTATTTCATCTGGAGCGTATTTACTATTTTGGTACGGAATCCTAAAACTAAGTAGGGGATGCTCTGGTGGAATTAGGGCTGTGGCGTCAAGTAACACATTTTGTTTTTTTCAAGTACCAAGGTTAAATTCAAGCGTTTCAATTTTTTACTTTTAACGACATAAGTTTCTTCTTGGATTACATGAGCATGAATCTAAAAGGGTTAATCTAAGTGTACTATTTTGTAATAAATATCCAGATAGTTGTAAAAGTTAGTTGAAATGCGCAGAAGTTAAACTATAAATGTGCAGTTTATATCTCGCAACCCTCATTGTTTAGTTAACGGTAAGCTAGATAAATAGATGCAATAGGAAAGTTAGCGTTACTTTAGAATTAAAAACATATAAGATAGAAACTTTGTTACATGCTCGATTATTTATCATTTAAATAATTTTAACAGGGTGTCCCCTTTGGTTGAAAGAGCTAATGTTATACTCATTTCAAAATTTTAATCAAATTAAATTTTCATCATTTTAAAAAGTTAGACATTACAATCACTATCAGGTCAACTTTTACTTCTGTCAATTTAATAATTAAATTTAATGACTTAGGAAGGTGTGGTCAAATTCCTCAAAGCTAGGAGCTCGGAGCCAAAGTCTTAAGTTCTTAACCTTTAGACTATCACCGATGTTATGATTATGTTTTTACCTAAAATTCACAAGCTAAGGTCATACGAACGCTTACCGAGAAGGGAAACCATCAATCAACATTTAGTTGATACAGCCACTTGAAACACGATTACCGCAAATTGACGCTGGCGCATTTCCAATTCTATTATAAGAACTACCGCGGACACTGTCGTGAAATGAATAAGAATAGGTAACAGAAACGGATAATTTTTAATGGCTTTCGAATTCTTCAGTGTTATTTATTTTGCTTCTAATCAGTATATATTTTTAATTTAAAAAAAATATTCATAAATTACTGACATGCATTTCTACTGCAAAAAAGTTTATTAAGTTAGCGAACGTAACAGATCATTTTCTAGCAGATCAAAAATTAAAGCAATTTCGCAAGCAGTTGAGTTCTACAATTCCTGATACTGGAAGACTAGTGAATAATATCTAAAATAACCTCAATGATATCAGTATCACCAAAAATAGTCCGCGATATAAATTTTTGTTCGACAAGAATATTTTGATAAGCTAATATAAACATTTACATTAAACGCTCGTAAATTTTTAGTGCCCTTGAGATTGTGGGCTACGGCGCGCATATTATATTATCTCGATTGGAGACAAGCCAACGCGATGCGATGCCGCATCGATTCAACTTATTTTTATCAATGCATAAAATATGCGATCAAGTTAAAAAAATTACTCTAAAAGAGAAATCACCCTCGAGCCATCCCCATGCAAACGAAGTTCAATTCTTATTTTAATATTAACGGATCAATGACACGCTCCAGAAACTAAGAATCAAAACTCGTTTATATGGAGTACGCTGAAAATACAAAGTAGATACTACTACTACATTATTACAGACAAAAAAGTTAATATTCGTGGTTATTAAAACGAAAAAGTACAATTAAACTATAATGACAGAAAGATAACGAACGAGTTTTGTTTAAAACAACTATTAATATATATTATGTTACTGTAACAGCCCGTATTTTGTTAAACCTTAGGTTTTACTCTTAGGTCTTAGGATTTACCAACATGCCTTGGTATGTAAGGATTTTTATAAAGTGAGATGATTTCCTGGACTTTTACCATGACAATTTGGTACATACTAGGTTTTACTAAAGCTCCTGAATGAAGCGAGCCTACGCGACCTAGTGCAACGAAGGCAAAGTAGGTGATGCAGAATGGCGACGGAGCGAGTCTTCTGGCGTAGCCCATTTAAAAAACTTAACATTGGGTCCCCCAAAAACGACACTGATTATGGTTTGTTAATATGTAACTAGTTTTATTAATAGGTAAGTTGTGAAAAAATTAAATAAAACTTTTTAACGTTACATAAGTTTAATTTATCTTCTCAAAAATAACATTATGATAAGTTTTTTAAAAAAACCCATGTGAACACTTCACTTTGTGATTTTCTGGGATAAAAAGTAGCCTATGTCACTGCAGGTCCTTAAAACTATACCGCTGCAAAAATCACGTCAATCCGTACTCTTTTGCGGCATAAAAGACAAACCAACAAATAAACATATTAGCATTTATATAAGGATGGCGTTAGCGCAATAAATATATTCCTTGGATCATTGTTTTCAGTAAAAAAAATATGACAAATGGTAGCCATTATCGAAGGCACGTTACCGTCTGGCCGCGCTGGCGTGCCGCCCGCCACGGTCGACAGCCTCGCCGCGTCGTCGCCTTGACCAAGTTCGAGACATGCGAAATGTCCGCTCCGTCTTTATGTGCATGCGAAACGCCAAATCCTTCTTCTTTATCTTCTTGTGAAAACTCGAGAGGATTACATGATTTCCCGAGAGGAAAAGCAGAGAGAAGAAGGAAGTCTGTCCGATTTTGGGAGATAAGGTTCTACGCCCGTCAAAGAGCCCAAAAATTCTAAATTAACTTAAATTGGCTTATGACAAGTCAAGACTTTAGCACCGTTTCGGAACCATCTGCATCGTTTTTTTACTGTTAGGCTGTAAATTTTTTTAAGTATTTGTATTAACTTTTTTATATACATAATTTTTACGCAGTAACCATAATTAATATTTCCTCTTTAAAAAGCTCCTTATAATGTTCCACCTGCTTGTGAAAATTCCGTCATTGCGACAAATTATTCAGACAGACAGAGATTAAAAACTTGTTTGCAGTTATACCATCGTCGTTCAAATAATTATTATTTAGGAGGCAGATATTTATATTTTTATTATTATTTTTTTTTACTCTTTTTTTGTAGGTATAGACTGAAGATGAGTATACTAGGAATAACCATCTAAAGATGTTGATGTATAGGTATACATCTTCTAAAACAACGTAAATGTCACATCGGTTACATCATCAGCCGTTTCAGTTTGTTGTATTGGTAAATAGTTAGCGTTGATTTCCATTATTCAGTTAGCACTTACCATAATATACCCACAGGTTAGATATTGTATTGAAACTACATCTAAGGCGGGTCTGCATTTTAATCGGTACAAACGGGCGGTAAAATATGTAGTTATTTAGATTAACGAATAGGTATCATATTTATGTAATTGCTAAATTTTGACAAAAATTGACAAACCGATCTGGTTTGTCAACAAATACTGCTGAATCGAATGTGTCGACCCGAATAGGTGTGTAGCACGCCTTACATAATAAATACATAATAAGATAGTCTATCTGTAATAACAACCAGTTCCTTTCCCACATCGGAATCCCTCCTTTGGCGTTGTAATTTTCCATCCAACTTTTATTAAATAGCCGATCCGATCGATCAGCCACGGCTTCGCACGATTCTTCGGTATAAAAATAGATTACGGGTAACAAAAAACCAGCAGCAATATGGATTGTATTACATCATCTTTTAAATAAATTTTTGGTTATTTTCAACTTTGTATCAGAATCGGAGTCACTTCATTTTCAGAATTGGTACACTGCGCTGTACAGTTTCCAAAATTGATTTAATTTTATACATACCTAATTATGGAAATGAGGTAGACAATTCTTTACGAAAACTTAAAACTGAGAAGAGCCAATACATAGTTTAGACTAGAACTATCAGCTATTGAAATAAATCATTCCTAAGATATATTTTGTCGTTATAATAATAATATTCTTGTACATTGCACAAAATCTTGGAAGTAGCAATATTTCTTACTAGAAAGTATAACTGAGTATCCAGTGACTTTATGCCGCAAGGGAAAACACGCCAACCAACGCAGAGAAAAATACACATCGTTATGTAAGTACGGTAGCGGACAGAAAATGTTTACCACCTTAAGATTCATAATTACATGCACACGTCTATGCCTGACAGTCGATATGCTTTCGATATTCTATGGTGTTATAGACCTTACTGCACGCAATGTGATATAGAATCTACTTTGAAAACTGATAAACATTATCTGACCGCGACTGTACATAAAACATGGGATCAAATTACGCATCGTCGCGTCGTATAATAATAATCAAACTGCTTTTAATAGACCATTATTATTAACACAAAATAATATATTCGTGTAACGTAATTTCCTGTTTACGTTGCTAAGGTCGGCTGAGGAAATTCTTATCAGTGACCTAATTTTTCAATAGTGTGATAGTGTGTTCAACGATAAGCCACGTTGAGAGATAAGGAGGGTGTTTGATATCTCTTATCACTCTGAAGCCTGAAAGTATCTCGCAAATACTCGGCGCAAACAATATTTTATACATATTAAATGTTATTTAATTTAATTAATCACGTTTTGATAAATGAACTATATTACTTTATTTTTGTTTAGTTTTACTTTTATCGCAATTAGATGTTTTTACTCAAATGTTTGTGCAGATAATAATATAATTCTATAGAATGAGTAGGTACTGGTAATAGTTATTATTTATTATTATACTCTTCTACCACGAAACGTCACTCACTTGTAAATTTAGTTATACTGTCCAATTATTATCAGTTGGTAAACAAAACAGTAAGAATAATCCTACTGCTAACTATAATCCTACTGCTAGTATGTAGTATAGTAGGTATAGCATAGCCCGAAGTTAGGAAGCTGGCGGTGTTTGACTCTCGTGCCTAGGAGAGCACGCTTAGCTTTCAGTTCTTCGCCTGATTTCTCTCCGATCTTGTCGGAGTTCCATCCCATCGGACTATGAGAGTGAGGGAAAAGAGAGTGCACCTGTGTTTGCAAACACTTGTGCACTTTAATATCTCCCGCGCAGATGGCTAGTCTATGAGGAGGTTAGCCGCCGTGACCGGATTCGGTCGGATGGACATTATTACATTATCCAGTACATTTTTGTAATAAGAATATAACACTCCGAGAATGCTCTCGGCAAATCTTGTGAACTTCAAAATATCGGCTAGCATAAAGCAAAGATATAAAATGTTATAGCGCTATTCAACTTTACCCGGTCAAAGGTTCCCCCTGTTCACCTTTTCAAGAGAAAATGTCTCAAATACCGGCATTACTGGCTGTCATTTCATTTCAACTGAATGGTTAGCTTTTCGACTTTGATGTTATTCGTTAGTTATTTCAAAGACTTTTATAGATATTTAAAGATAAAATTAAGATAAAATAAAGCCATGTGTGCAGATTTTTGCTCTACAAGTAACTACGTATGTAGGTACTCTTACAAGTTCTGTGACTTGATAAAATCAGAAAGCCATCTTGCCTAGATAAAATGCCATTCATTTAGAAGATGTAAATTCTTCTTAAAACATGTCTGATCTATATCTACATAGAAATTAAAACATCACGACTTTGAATATTTGTATAATTAATCAATTATTTGTAGTACTCACATAAATAACTGGTTTTAAAACTTTAGAATGTACATAATATTATATTAATTTTTTTATCTACATACTAATGAAATTGCCAATATGCGATCTGAATAGTTTATAATAGGTATCATTCTCAGTAGCAACCGTACATAAAATGTAGCAAACAAAAATCATATATGTATGTCCTCCTCTAGCATAAGCATATTACGTGTTTTTCGATTTTATATTTGTAACGACAAACGACATTCTGGAATGTATTTATTTCAATTAGTTTCCTTATTAGTTCTCTGTTACTGACAACAGTAGCATTATCCTCATACTAATATTTTCCTTTTATGAATGTACCTAGTAGGTATATCAATAAATTCGGCAAGTTTTTTCTAGTCTCCGATGAGAACAGGAAATATAAAAAATAAACATGTCGATAACCTTCAAATTCGTTTAAAAAACAAGGTGGTTAAAAGGAAGTTTTGAAATTAGAAATAGATGCGAGCAATCAATGGCTTATATTACGAGATTTCCACACTAGTGTTAATGCGATTCTTTGTTTTAGAGAAGATATAAAATACAACATTTAGCCAGAAAATACCAGCATACATATTTCAAGAGGTCAGCGACGTCGGTAAAATGCCATTTTAAAATTCCTCATTAAAATAGAACGACCCAATCGTAAAAGCAAACATTTATACACAGATGGAAGAACCTGTTATCGTGCAAAATTAAAGAGATGGCCGAGAGATTCAAGATTCTTTTAAAAGGCTTGATATCACAAGTCGTCAGATTATACGCAAAGTCACGTAAAGTTGGCACAGATAATAGCAGCGCAAACAGTAACCAGGTCAGCGACTTGGCATTACGTATAAAACGAGCCTCATGGGAAATTAATTCTCAACGCGCAGCTTGTGTGGATGTGGATGACCTCGCTGTAAATACCAGGGTGTGCTGCCTTCTATAAATCATGAAGATCGAGCACGCAATCGACTTAATGATAGGATAAAATTGTTTTGCATTAATTTTATCAAATTATTATCAACATCTTTGCAGCCGATGACACGTACAACATGTCGCAATTTTACAATAATTTGTAGGTAATTATTGTGAAATTGCAACACTATACATTATATAATTTCTTTTATGATCACTTACACATAAGAGTTTCGGTGTTTTTTAACCCCCGATTAAAAAAGAGATTTACATGTTTGGTGTTTTAAATTTTCAATTTACGTTTGTTACATTCTTGGTACACACGAATGGTCAAAGATAAACAGTTAAAATGTTATTTCAAAAATTGTAACAAACTGCTAGATAGAAATCGATACGACTGCAGCAATAGAAGTGAGCAGTAAATTGTAGTCATGACATATCGTCGGAAATCTGACAACAAACCGCAAGCAAATGCACCTGCACAAAGTTGAATGTAAAAGCGACCTCCCTCGACCGAAGCGAGCTTTAAAACAACGTTCTCGAGGGAAAGTACGCTAACGTTTCAAAATACATATTGCACAAGTCCGCAAATTCTGCAATGCAGTAATAATGCTTATCAGTGTTTTATATGTTGAGGTGAAGGTTAGCTTTATTAAAGTTAGATGTACCTGTTACGTACATGCGGTATTACAATTTGAAAATGAGAAATACTTAACAATGATTTATGTGTTCATGTGTACCTACCTGATATTTAGAAAACTCAAATTTAACTTCTTCGGAAATAAATTCATGTTTCTTTAGTGTATTGATTGAAAGTAAAAACGTATTTCAGTACTAGTATACGTGTGTATACGTGTTCCTATTAGTGGTTTCGATAAACCTTTCAATCTTTTGTTCATTTTCTTACCTCAATTTCTCTAACTACTTTTGACCATCTAAATCTCGATATTAGGTAAGCTATCTTCACCGAAATCTCTAGCAGTAGTGTATATAAACCTAGAATATACACTCAAGTGTTGTCAAGCTAATCGAACTTACGTTGATTGATTTGATTACCACAAGATGCTTCTGTCTCATCCTCGCATACACTGTCGTATATTCTTCCCAAGTAAAAGATACCAACTTACAGTTTTATCTGCTGAATTACTAGTGCAAGTAATCCTTCATACATACCTGTAACAAGTAAACAAATTGTTATCATAATAATTTTTTATCTCACAATATAAGAGGATTTAAAGATAAAGAATTCAAAGTATTAATAATAGCGCTTATATCGCACGGCAAACATGCTCTTTAAATAATGCTGATTAGACGTCTAAACAATGACTATCATAATGAATATATCATATAATCATAATATGTAGTAGGTATGCGTGAAATTTGCTTGTACATATTATAGTCACACATAAAATATATTCAACATTTGAAAGTTGAAAATATTTTGTGTGACTAGCTATTGCCAGCGGCTTCGCTCACGTTAAGTTCAATTTTTTCAAAATTCTATTTTTACCTCCTTAGGGTTTGAATTTTCAAAAATTCTTAGCGGTATCTACGTCATAATAACCATCGGTATGCAAAATTTCAGCCCGAGCCGTCCAATGGTTTGAGCTGTGCGTTGATAGATCAGTCAGTCAGTCAGTCAATCAATCAGTCAGTCATCTTTTCCTTTTATATATTTAGAACTTAACCGCTTACTTTCGTTTCGTGTTAATAATTTAAAACTACGTAGTAATTTTACATCGAAGACGGTTCATGTCACGATCTCTGATGTTTTTTGTTTTGTTTTTGTTTATCTTACACTGCAATTCTAAATGTTTAACAATTTAGAATTCTCATGCAAATAATTTGTTACGTGGTTTATCATCTTCTTAAAATAATAAGTTAGACTGGAAATGCTAAAAATATAGCATTAGGTATATAAACGTTGCTCTTAACTAGTTTATATCAGGAACATTGGAAACAATTGCTTTGTAACTTCGTAATTAGCCGGACGTAATTGTTGCTCGAGATATCGCGACCTACTTTCCCATCGATTGACAGTATCGACAATCGTGACAAGTGTCCTTAGTAAATCTTAAGCCTGACTGTTATTATAGATAGTGGTTCGACAACGATATCTAATGCTTTATGTATAATGTAGGTTAACTGTTTAAAAACAATGTTAACTCGACGATAATATCTATTTTAGTTAGTCTTGTCAAGATGGATATTCGATGTCAAGAAACATGGATGTAACTTTCAAATGTAAAAAAAATAATACGTGACTAGACTGCCACCATGAAGTTAATTTAAATTTCATGTAGTAAGATCGATAAGCATTAAGAATTTCTAAATGTGTTAAAAAGAAACCTTTGATATAAAAGCAATCACTAGTAAGTAGTAAAGTCTGTTTTGATCAATTCTCCTTTGTACTACGTTGTAATATTAATTAAATAAGAACAAATAGGTATTGATATACACAGTTTATCGCATAGGTTCTAGGTTATCTCGTATGAAATACATTTGAATATACCCGTATGCACTGTTAGGCCAGACATTCGTTTATTAAGAAATTATAATATGATAAACTTATAACTGTGTTCAACCACTATTATCTATTACCTATATACAATGATCTTCCATACACTTATATGTATAAAAGGTCATTGCCTATATAGATAATAGTATTGATGCTAACTTATTGAAACAACTAACTACTTTGGTGTTACTTCTTAAAAATGTTTTTCGTAAGTATGAAGCTACTTATAAACTTAACTGCTTTCATGAGTAATAAAAATTTTAATTTTCCACATTCAATTCGTATCATTTGTATACTTTATAATATTTTTGATAACGTAATTACGATACTTAAGGTAGATAATAAAAACAATTCACTTAACCTTGGAGGTCTGAACGATTGCATGAAATCGTTATCAGTTACTTACAAAAAATATTTAATGCTGTTAGATATCCAAAACGTGTAAATTAATGTATAGTTCATGCTTTTAAGTGTACTCGTATTTTATCTAAACGTAGACAAACGATATTCACGTTATCTTTTATTCTTATTATTTTACGTCGTTTATCTTTAGTAAGTGCACTGCTATCAACTCTATCTTTTATCTAATACTTGACAAACCGCTTAATAGATAATATAGTTTTATTAATGCGCTATTAACTCTGTAATATAATGTGCAACAAAATGATAAACAAACATTTCGATTGTGTAACTTATTAACATAGCTTTGCATCGATCCATACAAAGAAGTGTGTATGTAATATGTATGTTTTTCCTTGTTTGTGTAATGTAATTATTCTGTATAATAATAATTAATAATGTTTACTAGTAATAATTTATTGAGTTAAACACTTGCTTGCATCATAAATTATTATTTATATTTTGCGATTTATTTTACTTATTATGGTGTTAATCTACACTCAAAGACCAATTACAGATATCACAACTAACCAACTACAGATGTCATATTTTTAAATAGGTACTGCTGGGGGTGGTGATCCGTTTTCATCAATCAATATTTTTTTCTTATGTGATTACTGATTATACAGGGTTTTCTTAATAGGTCCATAATAGTAATGGGATATTTATGAGGTTACCTGTTGATTATAATTATTCCTCATATGCAAATAATAAATAATTATAAATATTATGTATATAGGTATATATCACTACATAGTATAAAACAAAGTCGATTTCTCTGTCCCTATGTATGCTTAAATCTTTAAAACTACGCAACGGATTTTGATGCGGTTTTTTTTAATAGATAGAGTGATTGAAGAGGAAAGTTTATATGTATAATAACATCCATTAACAGTGAATGACATAGGCTATATATTTTATACCCGTGCGAAGCCGGAGTGGGCCGCTAGTATAGTAATATAATATGTATGTTCTGTACATCTAGTAGATGGCCACAACATGCACATCATAACGATAAATAAATCCATCCTTATCATCCTCACACATGATATGTTATGATCATACAGACGGACCTTCAATCACAATTGCTCTAGATAAATAGACGCCCTACGACTAAATAATTTAACAAAGTAATATATCTAAACAAGATATACTATGTAATGTATATTTTACATATATAAATGTGTAAAATATACATATACATATATACAACGACTAAAATGAGACCGTAGACTTAACCACTAGCCTATCACCGCGTTTTATCCAGTTTACCTGTTGTAAGTAGGTAAGGGGCCTCAGCCTATAGCAGTCGAAATAAACGTGAAATTAAATCTACCCAAGTTAAATCAGTGCGAATTTAATTTAAATAATTTAAACAGAGTGTCAAGAGGGAATTTTCGCAGATATATAAAACGTTCGTGTATTATTAACTTAATTCGTGAGCAAGTACTCGTATTTATCCAGGTTCAGCTCAATTCGCTAGCTTTAGAAAGCATTTTTTTACGAAACGAAAATATTGTGGGCATATTCTAAACACAAATGATTCCAAATATAAATGATTGATGAATAATTGACGATTTTCAGCAGAGTAGACAAAAACTGTCAGAAAGTTTAATTTATTCCACGGTTAAAGTTACTCCGCAATGGTATTAAGCGATATTAATTAATATAATGAGTGGCGATAAACCGGTTAAATACCCGGCCGCGTTAGTTGTGGCATTTAAGTTTGGTGTCGTAAATAATTTACATAATATATACTAGTTAGATACTTGAGACTCAAAAACTAAATGATTTTGATTTGATTAGCATCTCACAATCACATCACATCACATCACATCACATCACATCACATCACATTAATCACACTAATATTATAAAGGCGAAAGTTTGTATGTGTGTGTGTATGTTTGTTACTCTTTCACGCAAAAACTACTGGACGGATTTGTCTGAAATTTGGAATGGAGATAGTTCATAACCTGGATTAAAACATAGGCTACATTTTACCCCGGGAAATCAAAGAGTTCCCACGGGAATTAAACCTTAATCCACGCGAACGAAGTCGCGGGCATCATCTAGTAAAATTTAAAATTATTTATTTCATGTATGCCAACTTGTAGCTCTTATGACACGTCAAGACTCTACCACCGGTTCGGAATATCATTTGAAACTAATAAGAAATATTCACTCTTAGGCTCTTTGTACACAAGATTTCATGTACAGACCTCTATGAATTTGTTTTGCGGTAGTCACAGAGACTAAAATCATCGGGTATCGAAGATTTGCGTAGCTTTGTTTACGAAGGGGCTTACGCTTTCTATCATTTAAGTCAAATTAATAAAATAGAGTTCGTAGCAACTCTATAAAATAGAATACGAATAAAAATATAAAGTGTAGCATTTAAGCTACATTCATTTCGGCCAGTGGCACCAAAATCGATTATCATATCCGACATGTAATAAAATACGGTCGTGCGGGCGGAGTGCGGAGCGCCCACAGGGAGTGGCCGCTTCTCATTAACCGGCGCTCTGCGTTCGAGCTTCGATCGAAGCGTTATCAAATATTCAAATTGGCGAAAGTTTGAGCCATTCATTGTGTCACCGGTCCACGATTTTCAACGGTGTCGATTATTTTAATTAATTTAGACGTTACTTTTAAAATCATTGCGCGAAGTTTCCCTTCGTAAGCCAATGTTAGGAAATATATTTTGACAATATTATCTCTCTGGTGCAGGCGTGAGCGCTGTGGTGTCAGAAGTGTGGGGCAAATTGGATATTTATAATTTCTCAATTGCCGTCAAACACGTGCCGTCAAGCAATTTAGCGTTTCGGTACGATGGCGAGCAGAAACCGATGGCAATTGACCGATAACGGTGGAAACAGTTGGCGGGTCCTGAACATCAGATGAGATTGCAGTACTGGCTTTCTTGTCATCGAATAAGATAATAACAATATTATACGTAATTATTAAAATATTTGGCCAAGAACCGGAAGCCGTGTTGAATAGATAATGTACAAACTACAAACCACTATAAAAAGAATGATCGATCTTGTATAAGGTGAGCACGATCGCATAATTTATTTAAAAGGTCAAACAGTCAATACTGAAAGTAGGGACCTCGACTTCAATACAACCGGTTTAAATAATTTTATGGATATATAAAAAAATAAATATAATGAGCCAGTCGGATGTGTTGAATAGCGAATTCTTTATAAGCAAAGGCCATGACATGAGTGTCGAGTCAAAACATACCGAGACTTATTTTTAACGGCTATTTAGTAAAAGTCGGCCATCGGATCGACCATCGCATAAGTTTTGAAAACAAGCTTTGTTATCACCCAGGTACCTACTTTGAAATCACTAAAGAAACTGTCAGTTTAAACAGCAGAAAAAAATTGAATACATAGGTAATGAAGTGGTTTTTAGTATAAATGACGCTTGTGCTAGTTTGCAAAAGGAATATATATGGAGGCTGAACTTTATTAGTCACTGGATTGCAATGTAGACCTGCTACCGTTGTTCTTAGTACCTACCATATTATTATAAGCAGCATTTGAAAATAGATAAAAATATTGGACTAGTAGAGCCTATTATTTTTATTGGACTCTACTACGAGTATCAATAACGCTAAAGACTGACTTGACAAGGCCTTTAAATACTTCTTGCCTAAATAATAGCATTTTTCAAGATTTTATTGTACAACTTTGTCGGCGGAATTAATATGTACGTATACCCTTGCCAAATAACAGCTCTTTAGTACAAAATATAGCCTCTGGGCTAGGCCGTGGACAGATGGATAGCCGGACGGACTTGACCAAACTATAAGGGTTTCTTGTTGTTTTACTACGGGTCCCTAAAAAGATAACATCGCAAACGAGTTTCCGCAAAATACTCGGATCATACTGTGTTATTGCTTATTTTGTATAAGACAGAGGTTAAATTAGCATATAAATAGCAAAACTACGTAAAAATATTGCAAGTGAATACAAAAGTTTGTATCATTGTTATACCAGTGCTAACGTGTAAAAATTTTGAATAAATACTTAAATAAAAAGCAAAATTTAATAATTTCGCAAAACATGATTGTTCGTAAGTGTTTAAATTATTTGGCAAATGGCACTGGCATTAGGCAAAACAAGATATTGTGTATGCCTATATAGGAATTTAAGATTTGTAACTTACAAATCTTAAATTCGGAATCATTTAACAGAAATACTCTGTGAAAATAATATTATATACAAGTCTAACTACGGCTTCGCTCCATCTATCTATTAACATTAACCCGAAGTGTTAACATAACATTTTTACGTATGTTTATAGAGGTATTTAATTATCTTCCCTTTAGTTCTCGCAATTCACGAGGGCACCACAAGTAAAGCTCACGCGCCCTTGTCAAATATATAAGAACTATAAATCTGAAATCTGACATATCTTACACAAATATATTTTATTATTATAATAACGGCTTTTCACCCTCTTTTCATGCTCTTACGTTCACTGTAAATTTTTTATTTGCGATTAATTTTCGAAAGTAGCATATGTACTTTACAAAAAAACGTAAATTATTATACTAAAATAAAAATGTTTATAGGACGACTTTGAACTTTCCTCCCAAACGGAAAGAATTGTTTACATTTTTTTGTTTAACACAAAGCAGGTACACGTGATTTTTGAGAAGAAGGATGCCCTTTTCCAAAGAACCGAGGGCAAGTTTTTGCAAGCAGACACAAAAAATATGCTTTATTCCCAAAATACTTTGTGAGCCGTAATTATAAGCAAGAATAACTTTGGGGATCTCTTTTGTTGGAAAGAGGGGAGTTTTTCTAAGCGGGTAACGACCGCGGCAGGTGGTACATAAGTTGGCTGATAAATAAATTCAACAAAAAGTGCAACAAAAACTGGTTAAGACGAGGACAGGCCCGTCAATGTCAACTAAAGGTCGAGCGAACATCTAAAATTGTTAAGGATACGAAAAAATACACAGAGCGATATATTTTAAATAACGCACATTATTGATATTAACTAATGAATAATAGCATAAAATTACTTCATTATATTCAGGAAAATGTGTTAATTCTACTGTTTAGTAATAGAGCCAGCCAAAATAGAAAAAAACACGTTACTAAACACTTTATTAATAAAGACGAAGTTTTTGCACGAGTATAAATTACAATAACAATTTAAATGTTAATATAAAAGTGAATTTTAAAATAAAAGCAAGCTTTTAGCAACAGCTCTGGCTGCAAAATGTTTGTATACAAAAGACGAAAAAGATTTCAGCAATTCACTATCACATTCATAAATCCAATTTCACACCACGTATGTGTGGAACACGTATTCTACTTGCAATAAAGTTTAAAGGACCCATCTTTGTATTCATCCGGTCGAGTCCATTAATATAATGAAGCCACAGCGCCAGCACATCACGTTCCTAGCCGCGAGCCACGTCCGCATGTGCCACAAATGGAATGTTCAGTATTATTACTACATACATCTAACAAAAAAACTGACACTATTTTTTCCCAACATCCAGGTAGCGCAACAAAACCACAGAGCGGGGAAACCGGTCCAGTGGAGAAAAAAAGCTCTTTGTTAAATCCAAAGACATAAATCATGAGGACTCACGACCACGACCGGTTCTTAGTAGTCTCGAGTTCGCAAGCTAATGAGACTTCAATCAAGGTCGACGCGTACGTCTGTAAATAACAATCCATTTTATTAACATTTCATCTGCGATTATCAGCAGTAATAATTAATAGACCTCGCATCGTTTATTTTTCTTTTTGTAGTATGTACCTCTTTGTTACTTGTCAGAAGTAGACTAAACACAGCAATTCCTCGAAATTGTGTATATGATATATTGCCAGGACGCATTAAAATATTTGGCAGAGTTTCATTCATATATTGTCTTCAAGAAATGAAACTAGTGCATTATTCTCGACAGGCGGACTGTAAGTTGAATCCGTGACGCAGTCTGCGCTTTGTTTTTCCAGACTAAAATTGTTGGACTTAGGTAAGCAATCCATTCTCTCTAAAAACATTGAGGGTTATTAACACTTCTTAAGTCGGCAACATTACTGGAGGTAATAATGAAAGCAGCAATGAGAGCATCTATTGTGTGAAGCTGAAAAACAAACATTTCTCATTAGGCGAGTAGCGCGAACCGAGCATTGTTCTCTGGGAGGACATAACGGACCGTGTCGGATTTACGTCAACGCTTCTCGACCGACGACCTTTGGGATGTTGGGCGGTACAGCCTTCCATATCCGCTTTAAACAATGCCACATCCTTGTTACTATAAATCTCACAACTTCACAAAAGGGTTTGTTATTGAGAATATTAATTCAGTCATGAACTCGTTAATTTTTTCAGAATTTTACTATTTTGGGACAAACTGTAGAGTTTGAATATTAAATGGAATTGAAAACACCGAAGTTCTCTTTTTTAAATATTCGTAGAAAAAACAATACACATTTCAATAAATATAAAAAGATATTTCATAACCAGACATTTGTAATAAAAAACCAAACGAGGCAAAAACAAACACTACAATGAAATTTTCGATCATCATTATGTTTATGTAATTTAATCTATCGGCCTGCGGACGTGAACGAATGGAATGGTTCTTGAGTCAACGACCGACGGACCTCGGACCAATTCGCGACATGAGATTGAATAATAAGTTGATTGCGAACACGACCCAAGGCCGGCAGCCATTACCGAGCGCACCGCGCGCCGCCATTTTGCGCAGTGTGCACCCACCATTTTCCTTGTAACCTTATGACCCTCCTAAAATTTCCTCTATACATCTTCACTTGATTTTGAAAAATAAACTTGGGGTTTCTCTACGTTGTTTAAATAATAAAAGTACTTAATGTACGAAATATATGTTGTGGAGTTCCACACCTACAATCATCCCGGCAGGCTAGCTCAGCAGTCTGCAGTACCTTGGACACTTCCAAACTTTTAATGAAAAATAATTTAAGGCTGATTTCACCAACACAAAATAAGTCTTATTCGAGCGTAAATTTGATATTTTGGCAGATTTTCACTACAAAAACTCATCGATGTTAAATAGTACAAAATTATACATCGATGCAAATAACTGACAAAATATCAAAACGGTCGGGCAAGACTTATTTTGCGTTGTTGAAAGTAACATCTTTTGTAACAAAATAATATCCAAATACACTTACTAATTCTATACAACTAGTTTTGTAGTTTAACAGCGAATTAGCATGTTTATTACAGTAGGCGAGGCCAGAACTTGCTTAGGTATATTTCTCATTACAAATGTAAAATGTTTCAACGGATGTGAACGTGATTTGTAATTGGAAATATCTTGGAAATAATCCGAAGAAACAGTACACTAAATTTCAAATCAATCGCACCAGTGAAAGTTTGTAGACCCTTTAATCAAGTAGGAAATGAGCTGATGATCTTCAAACGTCTGAGCAGATCTTCATAAATTATAGCTAAGATCCATCTCGATTTCGTTAGCTTTCAAATAGAAAAAAACTCCATCAAAATAGGTCCATTCATTAGGGAGCTACGAGGGAACAGGCAGATACACAGACACAGACAATAAGATTGAAAAAAACCTGACAAGTCTAATAATTATTATTGATAGTGCGCGAATCCTTACACAATAGTCGAGTTATTAATGACGTATTACGTAATAGCATCATAAAGGAATCACGAGTGATGTAGGTACATTTGATAATAATTGTAGGATGAGATTGCAATTGTAGCAATTAAAATAAACTCGACGTTGTAACGACGAGACGATATGGCTGTACGATGTTCTCGAGTTGAATTGAAGCTATTTTTACTTCATGACTAATTTTATTATTGTCATCATCAGTGCAATCATAAAGGGTATTAGATACTATTTACAGATGTTTCTAGTTTAACTTATGCACTTATTAGTCGAATGTAGAAATCGACATATTAAAAGTAGATTCGGAAGTAACTTGAGGAAATTATACGTATTTTATGGTTTGGTTATTTGAAATCCGAAAAATTGAAATCACAGAGGTAAGGAGCAAGAAATTATTAGTTATGGTATTATAATTATCAAAACTTTATCCAAATATCCTTATTATTTCATTACTTATAATCTCAATCCTCGACAAAGTAGTAAATAAAAATAATAAATAGGTAGAGTATAAATAAGCAGATAGAGCTTCCTCGTAAAATTGATCTCTTGTAAAAAAAGGTTCTCCGTATAATGCTTGACTGGCATTGATACCCGGTTTTGTTGGCTCTATTATTTAGCTCTTTTATTCTGGGTCAGACCCTTCGTCCAAGGCTTATGAATCATTTGATGAATGAGGGTATGAAAGAGGCATTATACCTACTTATTTTTTTTACCAGTTGTTTCTTTCTGTGGTCTTGACAACCTCATGTTATTAATTTTGTAATATTCTTTAAATACATATGTTTATAAAAACGTGATATTTTTTTAATATTTGGTAAAAAGAGGTTAACAAATATAATTCATCTTGTCTGCAGCAAAATTCAAGCCATAAACTGAAATTATCTTTGTGGTATTAGAATCCGCTTTAGATCAATATTTAATTTCATTAAATCACTGTCATAAAGTTTAACTTTCCTATATAAGAGAAAACGTGTTAAAAATAATTTTTTCGACAGTAAAAAACCCCAAAACAAAAAATATAATCTATTATGTTATTTAAGTTCAGCAAAAAAATATTTTATTTTTGTAAGTAAATATATAAATAATACTGTAAATACAAGCGCAATTATATCGGAAGAAACAGTTGGCAATGGGGGAGGAAATGAAATGCTAATTGACTTTATCAGCATTACATCGAATTAAGTGTTCATAATGAATCTTCCGATGTTTAAATGTTAATTTGGTGTTATAAAGTAATTTCCAGTCGATTTATCCACGAAGATGAGTGGAAGTATCTCGTGATTATGATATTGCGTGTTTATAGCATCCAAGATACTCGCTTATTGCTCATCGTGTTGGAAAATTGTAATTTGAATTCTCAAAGCCTAGTTTCCGAGGCTATTGTCCTGTTAATGATGCTTGATATATTGCGACTATTTCAAATTGTTGTTTGGTAGGTAGATAACATCATTGGAAGTGATAATTAAGCCGAGATATTAATACTTAATGGAAATAATATTTGAGCGCCTGAAAATATTTTGTACACAAACCTACACAAGCTCTTTTAAAGGTTAAAGATATGAATCATGATATCGTCTCTGCAACTTCAACTTTTCTCTTGAAAATTAATGGCGTTTCTTAAATGAGGAACATCCTCTTCATGGATAAATTATTGTAATTAATCACCGAGAGATTCAAAAACTTTAACCAACAGTTTGCTAGAGCTAAAATTCAAGCAATATTATTTTTCCATTTTTGTTATTGATTTATAAATCATGCACAATAAACACACTGCGCAGTAATGCATGTTTTCCTACGTGCCTACACCTAAATAATTACCTCATACGCGTATAAAGCAGCCACGATTTGTTTGTGATTACGACCATTAACACAAATATCAATGGAAATAAATATTAATTGGGCCTTTGAGTTTAATCGTGCACAGTTATTTGCTCCTGAGGTATTGAAATTAACGAACAGTTTGGAATTAAAGCAAAGCTGTATATTAAACATATTGAAATTAATATTCGCAATATTGATGTCGATGGGCTGAATAGTTAGCTTGTATCAATATTTTTTTATTTAATGTCCGCCATTATTTCGAAAAAAGATTTTACCGAGAAGTAGGAACGAGAGGAGACTGAGCAGTTATATCAGTCAGCAGTCATTCCAGATGTCAACATGATGCCTATATGAATTTTGTAGCAGATTATTATACCTTGGTAATATGTAATATGAACAGAATATGAATTCGATGTTGCTACAGTAGTGAGTGGCTTGTGAGTGGTCATAAATATCAATCAACGCAACAATTTACTGGGACTTTGATCCACTGATCGCTTATGAAAACGACGACGACGCCATTTTGACGAGTTACTTTCTTGAATCAATCACGAAAATTTCATTAATAATTATATCTATTTCTGTAAGGCCGCTGATAAATATAGTGATCAAATATTAATATCTATAAGTATATAATATTTTGATTTATGAAACCCAATTCAATATCGATGAAATGACACCTAATTAAAATAACAAATATTATATGTACTAGGGTTATTGGTCTGTGCTTTTGCTTTGCTTCGTGTTAAACATTATTCTAATAAAATAAAAAAAAACGACCCACACTGTGTAACAAAAAACATAGAACCATCGCATAGAGCACGATTTAAAGGCAAGGGTTGGGATAAATACTTCTTGGAAACGCGTAGGATTCGTCGGTAAAATTCCTTTTAAAGGGATCATGAATCTTGGCGTTTAGGGCGATTAGAAAGAGATGAATGTATTGTGAGATTATCCAGATACGCCTGCATAGCTCGCCCCACGTATTGAGCGGGTTTCAGAGCCGGTTTGCCGGACATGTGGCGTAAAGGACAAATAAAAGTCACAACAGAGCGAGAGTAACCAGCGCAATAATTGTGTGAATTATTCATTCGCGTCGCCCTGTCGAGAATTCTTTACATCTGTAATACGCATTATGAATAAACCTTGAGCATTTTAAGCGAGTATGATGAGCGTAAATTATAACTTCAATGTAAAAAGTTCCTGGTTTGATTTTAGATATACCATATCCATTGATATCTTATCAGTTTTAGAATTGGATCTACGAGCAGCTACTGAATTTTCACGAAATATTAATTTTTAGTTTCGCTTTACTCCAAGAAGTGCTCAAACTTAATGACCATCTTTACTCTGAGTCTTCATTTGAAACAATAAAAGTTAAAACTCCTCAATGTTCATCAATCATTCGTTATGTTTTGGATGACTCTTTTGTCTAAATATAATATGCTGTCTCAAAAAGTTCTTTGTTCTACTCGATTATTCAAAGTAGGAGATTTTTCAATAAGCTAATAAATCAGGCTCTCAGTGCAGGTTCAATAAATCTCAAAAGGGGGCACGATAAGAGATACACCAGCGGCTATTATGGACGGCTGAGGTAATAGAGATCGAGTTAGCGATGTGTGACTGAGATAGCCGATGCCTAGTAACTCACGTAACGGTAAACCGGGGTGAAAGTACACATACAACGGACGTAATTCCGTACAAAGTGTGTAGAAGTAAGAAGAATTAACATTCAAGAATATTGAATATATAGAATAGACACATAATACCTAATAATATTCTTTTGTAACCTTGTTACCTATTCATTTAATTATATACAATGAACATCCACATTTTAGCAATAAATCAATCACCTTTAATGTACAGAATTAGAATACAAAATGAGGAAGTAGATAAATGCATAATCTCAAGGTTAAACTCAGAATTATATTAATTAAGTTGTCGTCATAAATAATTTTCTATTAAAGTTACTTATACAACATAAAAGAACATGAAAACCTGTTTTATCATTATGATTAAACAGGCTTTCATTCAACTCAATAAATACTTTTAAACGACCATTCTGAACAATAAATAAGATACGATAAAAACTTTGAAAGAAAAAAGGATAGTACAATACTTTGCATTTAAAATGTAGTTAAGTTATTTGAACCAGTTTTTCAATGAGTCATTTTGCGCATAAATGGAAGCAGTGAAATAGAGCCAACGTATTAATCTTGTCAATAGAAAACTTAACCTTAACCTACCAGGTAAGTATATTTATTTAATTTGACCACGTGGTTTATAAGTTGAATCGTTTTTGCTCAATTATTGAAGTACCTATGGATAAAATAGATAACAATCACTGAAGAGTTGAAGTTCTGTCTCAACAGAACAAACTCCATTTAATAAAAAAAAAAACTTTTTTTTTTTACTTTTGGACGCGCTGTAGGTTCTTTGGCGATTGTATAAAGGATTCATTCTCTTTCTTAATAAGGAGGGGCGGAAACGATATCGTAGGTAATATTATGTCGATATTCAAGTAAGTAACGTATATAATTTAGACTACACGAGTAAAATAAATGCAGATTAGGTATAGGTGTTGTATATATTCACGGTGCGTTCACGGCCGCGTTCCCGCGCCATTGTTCTTTACGTAACGAAAACGTGACGCGAGCGATTCAACTCATTTATTATGCTTACGCCTCGCTTCGTTCGCGTTTCACGGTGTCGATTTCCCTGACTATTGTTTTTGTAATCTTGAAGCTAATCTATGCATATATTTATTTCATTCCCATTGTAATGAAATTTTGCTCAACGGTATTTATTTTTTTGCTTACACGCGGCTTCTTTATTAACGTTGTTTTTCTGTTTTATTCAAATTACAAACTAAGTTTTCAATTGTAATTTTATTTGATATTGTTGTTTGTTGGTCATATTATGATGACACAATTTTGGATTAAAGTCCAATATACAAGCTTCATTTTGGATAAATTATTAATTAATTACTATCTGCCTAATAAAGCAAAGTTCAATTTGAATTTCATTACTTTTTAGGTCATAGGATCAAACATGCTATTTTAATTATAATTATTCATGATTGCAATCATCCTCAGCATCTGTAAGTTTTAATATCTATGATATTATAAACTAGGGATAATATTCCATAATTTTGTTAACATGTGCTACCACAGTGACTTCACATGACTTGGCTTTATCTCAGCTTGCTATTTGAATTATCTTTATTGTCAATATTGGGTGTTCGATGCATAATTTTGCATCCAGTAATTGCTTTAAATTTTTTTCTTTCCTTCCGTTTTTGTGATACATACTTTTATTTATTAGTCACTTCAGATTTATTAATCCTGTTCGAACTCACAAGCTATTCTCAACAGTTGTTTCGTATCTAATAATATACACAAATATATCACACTAATCACACTTATATTAGGCGAAAGTTTATACATGCGTGTTTGTGTTATGTTTGTTACCCCTGAACGCCATGACGAATGAACCGATGATAGCTCACACTTAGGATTAACACATAGACTATATTTAAATTATATTTTTAAAATGAAAGTTAAAACTTTAATTCACGCGGATAAAGTCGCGGGCATCATCTAGTGACCGAATAGAAACCACAATGAACAGAATTTGAGAAATATAGTTAGTTACTTTAATCTTTACAATAGTCAATTATGAAGATATACCAGGGAAAAATTTTAACCGTTTTATAACAAAACAAAGAGCTGAATTGCAGTGATAAATCATTTATAACGATCCATTTATCATAACAGAGCATTGTCTGTCTATTGACGGGAAGGAAAATAAAGAACTGTTAATGTACACCATCTATTGCGTCGGTTCCAAGAATCAGCAAATCTTAGTTTAACAACATCAAACAATGGAGTCTCCTTTACTCCTCACAATTCAAAAGTCAAACAGAACGATCAAAACAACGTGAAATATCAGATACAAGAGCACATAAAAGCATATGTGGGAAAAGTCAATACACCAATCAGTATTAGGTGTAAGGTCAACATGAAATTGCGATGTAGGTACTCAAACTAATTTGATGATTTACGATTTATTAACCAGAAACCATTAAGGCAAATATGATAGCGTTACCCTGGAGCTCTATCATAAAGAAAGCACTTTTGATCGGTCTGAAAAAAGTAGGATTTAGGTGCTAGAAATCAACTTACAAGCATATAGGTACGTTTCCTCACAGAAATTCCACGATTTTTGGGCGATAACTCGATTTACAATCAAATTGAATCTCTATACTCTATATAAAGTATGTCCAACATCATATTTACCGGTCATTACCTCCTTAATGTATTTCCCTATTTCGATGAGTGGTTAAACTTTAAATGCTGTTTTATTTTAACACCAGTCAACATCATGCAATTAATTGCCTACATGCTTGGCGTGAAGCCCCCCGCCACGCACGCTTTTCTTTATAATTAAGGCGAGTGATTCACGCTTGGGCGTGTGTCACTGACCTTCACGTAATAACGGCCGGATGCGCGCCTGTCATAGCGCCGTATACTTAATCATGCCACGTTCCGATTCACACAGCGCACCCAAACAAAAGTAACCAAACATAAATTGAATCACTACAACGTTATAGATAGATTTTATATTTTGAAAAATTCATCCAGCAAAACGTAATCTTATATAGTTACTTATATAAAGTCAATTTTTGTTTGTTAGTCTGGTTAAATTGTTGTTTGTTAGTCTGGCAAAAACGGCGCTTTGTTTTACTGAACCTGGAATTTGAATTAAAATAGTAGGAACACCAGACTATATCATTGTAGAGCCGCTATAAAATGATCACGTCTCGCTCGTTGAGTGTGCTGGCGAATTACCAACTAATACCTAATTTATGGCTCAAAACAAAATTACATGACTTTGTATTTTACAATCTTAAGCGTTTAAAACCATTTTATCACCCAATCGATATTCAGTATTGTACTGTTGACAATTCTAGAAAGTAGACCTATCTGGGTATACATTCTATTATCTGAGTGGTTACAGTTCTAAGAGTATTATACTTGGCTCAGTTACATTATTTCTTTCTCGCAAAAAGTACTTACAGGCTCCTGCAAATTATACAACGACGTTCTCATAACTATAATTTGAACATCGTTAAAAATTCATAATTTCATCCGCCAATAATCACGAACACGATAAAAAAAACTTTCAAAAATATAACTTCAGTTCACGTCATTAAGAGTCAGGTTGAAATTGGGGTGAACGCATTCCTGCACGGATGCCGCCCACCCTACAAAACGTGCGCCCGACGTGTCGCCCCCGCCCCCGCACCCCGGCCTTCCATTTAAACCCCGGGGAGATGCTCCCTCACCCGGTTTGGTATGCAAATTTAATATTGTAACTTTTATACAGACACAAGGGCAGTGGGGACGGTATGAAAGCGGTTGAAATGTTTAAATGGAAGCTGTCCGCTCGCATTAGGACCTTAACTGCGTTTTGCTGGGAATTGGGGCGAAATAGAACTATCCGATTTAAAAATACAGTTTCATACTGTGAAATAAAATAAACAGGTTTTGAAAAATGCAAGCTGAATTGTTAACACATCAACTTTAAGTCAGAAAGACTTAAAGTTGATGTTTTAGTTTGTTATAGTTGATGAATAAGGAAAGGATAATGAAAGAATAACAATGTCATTGATTGTAAGAGATCATGATGAGTTAACGAGGTTAAGAATTATATCAATAGCAAGGCCTTAGAAAATGACAACAGTAATAGTATTAGAAGCGCATAAAAAGGGTTAGAAACTTGTAAAGAAAGCGAATATCAGGAAGATTGCATTGTGAAAATATTATGAAACAAACAAAGCACAGCTTGTGTATAAATTCCACATGTTATACATCAGTCAATTCACAAACAGATATTTAACTTTTAAAGTAACAGAACATCTGAAGTCATCATTAAAACTTAGATAGGAAGCTATTAAGATTTCCATTTAGCAAAGATTACCTAGACTCGATAGTTGCGCAACTAAGCTATTAACATATCTGTATATAAACGCTGAGAGTAGACACGCCAGCGCATAACGGCATGTATGTAAAGTTATGCAAACGAGGAGGCAGGCATGCACGCAAAATTCGCCGTAGCAACCTGAATGCAGATTGCCTCGTTAACGTGGGCGATACAACCGCATCTCCTGAATTAATCGATCTGAACGAAAGAAACGTTCTTTAGTTAACTTAATAGATGTTTCAATACATAATGCAGATGTTTCCCAAACGAACTAAAGAACTGAATTATTGTATTTAAATATTGGTTTATGGATTTAACATATCACTTAGTACGAGGAAAATAAGTTTTTTTATAATCATAACATAAATTAATTAAAAGTTACATCAAGGTAAAAAATAGGTTAGTGGTGATTAACTGACGAGTACATTACAAAGTTAATAATAAATCCTACTAATATTACGAATGCGAAAGTTTGTGAGATTGAATGGATGTTTATTACTCTTTCACGCAAAAACTACTGGACTAATTTTGATGAAACTTCACAATAGCTTTATACTTCAGAATAGCACATAAGACTATATTTTATCCCGGAAAATTAAAGAATTCTCTCGGGAATCAAAAACTTTTAATCCGCGCGGACGAAATCGCGGGCATCAGCTAGCAACAAATAACTATATCATTACAATAGCAAATATAAAGTATTCTATACCGATACTTATCGCCATCAACAAAACAGGGTCTAATAAAATTGATAAAGGGTCAAATGATTACAAAAATGTGTAACTGCTTCCTCATTTATATACGATGCGACTTCGTCCGTGTGGATTTAGTTTTTAAAATCCCGCAAGAATTTTCCGGGATAAAAATAAGCCTATGCCACTCTCCAGTTCCTCAACTAAACCAATGCAAAAGTGCACGTCGATCCGTAGCACTGTTGCAGCGTTATTGAAGGACAAATCAACAAAAAAACGCACTTTCGCATTTATAATATTAGTAAGGATAGTCTTATTCGGTAAGTTATTACCGGCGTTTAAAAACAAGTTTTTTTTAAATTTAAAATTTTAATATATTTGACCTTTAGATAATATGTTAATCTTGGCCTCAATAACGGACCTAATCATAAATATAAACACGCACGGTAGTGATTCAACATAACATTAATAATACATAATTTGTGTGCATTGAAAATCGAAACAAAGGGCAGAAGACTTGTTCAAGATCTTTATCGTAAACATGTCGGGTCTCAACTCAAATTTATTACAACATGTAATTTGAGTATACGTGACATTTTATTCCATTGAAACGCTTTTTACGCTGTAAAGTAATAATTTATTACATTTTTAAAAGAGTATAAACTTTTAATGAATCCTTCATTTTTATTATCCATCCATGCAACATCTCATGACGACATAGGCGACTGAATTCTGATACTTAGCCATAAAAACGGATATTTAAGAAAGCAGAATTATAAATTAACTTTTAATGTTCTTCACAAAAAATAGGATTAGGTAGGTGCATTGATACTAATCCCATCAAAAACATAAATGTGAAACAACAAAACTCTTAAAAGATAAATTCAAAACACAATTTCTTGTTTTTTCTGCTAGAACAATGTTTGCTATTTAAAAATATAACTTCTTGAACAGTAGAGTTATTTACAAAAAGCAGATTACTTAGGTTAAACAAAATTGAAAATCAATATTGTACTTGGATAGTTTTCACATATTATTTTATATTGGGCTAGTCAACTTATCATCTTTATGTTATATGCAAGTTACTGTTTTAGTGTAAGGTCAAATTATTTTATTCTTTTAAAAATTTTGTTTGCTGGTAAAATCTGGACTTCGCGTACCTCGTACCAACCGAATAAGTTATGTGCATTCATAGGTATTATATAGAGCAGTAAAGTAAAAGCAATTAAAAGCAAATTGTTCGGTAAACAAGCATAGGACTGCTAGAGCCGGCGGCCGCGGAAGTTGATCCAATATCCGAATTCCGGTTATCCGCTTATCTAGCACAAAGGCTGTCGCTTGCACGTCGCTTTGTACTTTACAACAACATTCACCTGCGAGCCTGTATAATAAATTAGGGTAATTTCAATGGTTACAAGTTCAATAGTATCCATGGTTTTCGATAAGTCAGCCTTTTCAGTTGCATTTATTCTACCATGGAGTTTCTACTAAAACTAACTCAGATGAAAATCAAGGACATTGAATAAATATTCAGTCACCAACTTAAGACTAAAACCAACATACAAAGCATTACCTTGGCTGAAATATATAAAGGAAAGATGGATGGTGAAGCAATTTAATTTAACAACTAATAGCATTGTTTACTCGAACAGTCAAAGTGCCCGACCAACCTTGGAAACTAGACTAGTTTCACATTCAAAACTCGTTTCCGACGAGCCAGGTCGGCTTCCAATGAAAGTGACTGAACTTCGATGAACAACGCGGAAAGTTGAAACGATCCGGGCAATATTTGCTCCGAACCTACCGTTCACAACTTTCCAAGCAAAATAAAGTTTACTTCTCTCTGAATATCCTAGTTGTACAATAGTTGTTGTATGAATTCGGAAGCTTTCAGGAAGTTGAGACTATAAAATAAATTGAATAAAAATGTTATTGAGACTCAATAACGCACCAGTTAAAGGCGTTGACTGAAAGGTTTTGACCCAATCTGCACCCGTTGCGCTATTGTTGTACCTACCCCTAACTTTACTCTTCATTTAAAATCATCATTGTCCCATCAGAATATGTATTAGTCATTTTTAATAACTTGGCTAAAAATAATATCGAAATAAATATTACGATATTGAAATGTAATGATTTAAGATAATGAGTGGTTTTTCTGAAAAAGGTCATCTTTTCATATTACGTTAAGGTTCACTTGCACCAATACGCTAAATATATGTATTTAAGCAATCCATTCCTGTCATTTTCTCGTTAACTTTGAACTAACCTTGCCAAAAAGTGACAGCATTACAAAATTTAACTAAACATGATTAAGGAGATTGTTGCAAGACGGCCTAAGTTAATGCATAAGGAGATGTAGTACTCGGATCCAAAAAGACTACGCGCCTTGGTGTAAACACTTGCGACATTTATTGCAACACCTCCTTCAATGGAGCATCTTAACTGTGAATGGAAGATGTTCTATACTTCGATGTTGACTAATGGATGCATTAGTCTTTCAATTAATGTCGCAGTCTAGCCTTTCTATACCTACTAATCTTTTTAGCATTTAAAATCTAAATCATGTCTAATTATAATACCTAATGCAGAAGTCTATATACATACAAATGGTTGTACATACTTTCCCCTGATGTTGAAACTATAATTGGATATTAAAAAAAAAATTAAGTCAGAAAAACTTATAAGTACGATTAAACTTCGAAGTCGAAGTAACCAAACTAGTTTATAACACGAATGCGAATGCAGTTGCCGGTCACTGCCTCTGCACAGTCACTTAAAAGGTAGATTCATTTGTTATAATATACAATAAATACATCAATATAGTAAATCTGAAAGTTACTGTCTTTTGTCTTATAACATTTTTATATCTAAACCGGCAAACCGATTTGGGCAGGCAAGGAGGTAGCTTGCTAACCTACTCAATAAGCTTATTAAGCTATTTTTAGCTTTTATATCTTTTTTAGCAATTTCAAATCAAAATTCCATTTCCCTTAATTTCCATGTCAGAAATAAATCGCTCCAATTTAGTGACGTCACACCTGTCACGGACAGCCATCGCTAAATGAAAACTGTTTTTATCAGCTTTATTTGCGGACACAGCGGTGGTTTGGCGCGGAGAATTTTCAATTTCCCAATTGTCACGGCAAGTACGTGGACCGTAGATAGAACATTTTTTTGACGTTGACTACGTTCGTTGACTATGTTTATTGAGTTCGATGCTTCTTTTTCAATAGGTTCTTGTTCGAATAATACACTTTCAAAGTTAATGTGGACATATCCTGCAAATTAATTTTACCGACTTAGTGCGGTAAGTTACAAAAAAAGCAGTTTGTTTAATTTCTATAAGTCGAGTCTTTAAAGCACGGAGCCAAAAGCTAGTATCCAAAGGAAGGAGGTACTACTTCCCGCCCTTGTATCACAATTTAATAGGTATTATGTGTTATGTACTCGTACTATTTTCAAATGTAGGCTTAGGCGTGGATTCCATTGAAACATTCTTAAATTAACTTTTTTATCAGAACTGCGTATTTAACCTTCTTTTACCTCACGCAAATCTATTTCACCCTTTGTTTCACCCCCTTTCTATACGTCGGGTACGTGCGTACCAACTGTCGTCTGTCACGAACAGACATCTCGGAATGAAAGCGGCCTTTATCAGTTTTATTTGCGGTTCGCGGACACATCATACAGATGTGTTGTGGTGGATTATGAAAATTTATGATATTTTGAACTCTTCAGAGAATCATGTTACAATACCGAGGACTTTATTGAATAAATGAAATGAATTCGATCATTAACATTCTAACAAATAAGTATAGAAGTAGTAGGCATTCACAATCGAGAAAACTTTATCATGCATGCATTCTAACCAAAAAGGCCTCATTAATCATCTCTAATACAATAGATACCATTAAACGGTACTTAATTCACAGTTAACGAGATATTTATTAGACAGCATTGCCGATGATTGCAAATGGCCTCTATTCATCTTCGGTGCAATCACCAAAGCGCGAACATTAGAGAAAGTATGGGGGACGACAGTGCCAATTTATTGTCCTCCCACGCGTACAATGGAATGCTCATTGTTCTGATATCTTTTTAAAATATGAGGTTAAAGGCTTTATTTATTGGTACTTATCTATTATTGATTTGGATTCCAGCAGTTATGTAAGCTGAGACAACTATGATATGGAAATTTTTATCCAAAATCTCTTTGCTAAATTACTACTTAATCCGTCTGTTTGTCTGTTACATATTCACACATAGACCACAGAACTGATTTCGAAACAATCTGGCATGAAAATAGCTTGCATTCTGAGAGAAGACAAAGACCTTTTCCTACTAAAATAGAAATTGTTTTCATCCCTGACGAGTTTCCCCTGAAATCGTGTCCTTATACATACGCCTGTAGTTTATTCGTCTGTGATGAAACTTGACACACATACAGCTAAACAATAGTACATTGTTCTACAAGGGCTGAAAGTGGCCGATTACATACGAGGGTGTCATTTGCGGCACGAGGCGAAGCCGAGGGCCGCGATACACCCGAGTTAGGAATCGCACTTTCTCCCGAGTGATACATAGTGCTTTATACTACACCTACGAGGAAAATAATAGACACATTATTTAATTGAAATTTATATTGAAATTCATAAATCAACCAACCAATACCTTTTTTTGGTTTGGTGTAGAAGCCAATAAGGGGTATGGGTTGAATTTACACTGCTATACCCCTTCCAAGTTAGCCCGCTACCATCTTAGACTGCATCGTCACTTACCATCAGGTGAGATCGCAGTCAAGGGCTATCTTGTCATAGAATAAAAAAAATACAATTATTAAAACTTAGGGTGATATTTTTGTTCGGCAAATTACCTAATAGTTTTTGATTCTGGCGGCGTCATCAAAATATCTTCACTGTCGCTATTAGACATTTTGCGTTTTAAGTAATTTTATAAATTGAAAATTTAGATAAAACAAAAGAAAGCGAATCGCGCGAATTTTTTTTTAATTTTTCAAATAATGTACTCACTAAAGAAAATGCAAGCGGCCAGCAACAATTTGTTTTTTAACAACAATTTGAATGTGTAAATAACCTTAGACCATAGATAAGTAGACCTAAACAAAGAAATGAAATTATTATATTTACTTAAATAGATTATTATTTAGTTATTAATTAGTTTCTATTACTATTTTTATATTTTTAGTTCGTTATTTATTTATTTTCAAGTTATTACTGAACTGACTTGACCAAAAATTAAAAAAAAAAAGCACGTTAGTAATGGATTTTCATACAGTTTTCAGCCCGCTGAAGCAGGTAAGTAATGAAATTTCATACATTTTGACAGCCCGCAGATTTGTTTCCACGTAATGACGTATTTTCTTTCTCGCTCTTTTGCGATTTGACACAAATCAGAACGTACTTTCCGAGCAGGTGTAGTATAAAATCATTTACCGATTCGTGATATACCTATTAGGTAGGTGCGTGAGAATCTAATCTCAGCAAGCATACGAACGTACGTACCTATCTTTCTCTATCTATTAGTTAGTGTAAAGTTCTTACTGATGGTTGTCCATCAAATTGAAAGGGTTCAATCTAGGATCATAGTCGTAGTACCTAGTCATTGCACTTTGAAAGCCTTGAACCCTACAAGCTGCGTTGCCGTCTTTGAGAGCGTTTCAACATTACGTATTCCAGCAGCGATTGGATTTCAAATGTATCTATAGCATAAAGCCTATTTATGCTACTAACTTTGCGCATTGCTATTGTACCTATTTCAATCCTTCAACATCTTACTGTTGTATCAAAATCCAACCCATAATCAGGTTAAATTTTTAGAAACTTTTGGGAGCTTTAGGAAATTACCTGCGGGTTGTGGTGGCGGCTCTGCAGCGGTAATCTGCCCGTTGCTTCTTACGCCTGTCTTCTTCCTCGTACTTGTGGTAGCTGGACTCTTAGTGGCTTCTCGTTCTACCCTCTGTAAAAGATGTAAACTAAACATTAATCATCATAATTTTGTAGCATTCTATCTAAGTTTAATAACAGAGCCGACTAAATTATTCTAACAATAAATGAATAATTTGCACTATTTTTTCCTTCGAGTTTCAAAGCTGCAAATAATGCCCACTTGACAGGTAGTGGCACGGTTGTCATCGTGGTAATATAAGCCGGAGAGTCAAATTGTACTTCTGCATTCGTCGTATTTTAGGTATAAAAAAGATTTGTATCATGTAAACAATCGCATTTGAATGAATAGTATCAATTCAAGAAAGTTTATAGATATGTATTTGCAAAATTCGCGGCTTTTAATACGCAACATAACGACGAAGTTGTTCAGTGGTCATTAAATATTTCAAGACCATAGAAGCATAAATCAATAACATCAATTTACCATCACGTAATATGAACGAAGGCAATTAATTAAAAACGTTGTTTGCTGTAATAATGGCAAAATATTTTGATCCTGCTTATTTTGAAACGGCCGAACGGCCGTTTCAGTTTAAATGTTAATTATTTACCCACTTGTGATTACTAGAGCGTGTTGCGGTCTCATTAAAATCTAATTTAGGTCACCGTCTAATCTCTAATAGGTATGAGTACGTACCGAATAAAACGGCGCTCCATCTTTAATGTTAATGCAAACACTCGTGAACATAAAGCGAGAAAGGAAATAAGTACTAGGCAAACATCGACAGGAATTGGTAACTCGAAAACCAGCTGTAGAAAAAAAGCCTTTATATAATAGGGTTGGTGAGTTGCGAAGGTGGTTATTCACTTATTCCGCCTGACGGTTCCTGGGTCTGATACCTGCTGAATGCTGAGTCATTGTACTTGGTCGCGCTGAGTCACGACTCAATTGCTCAGTTCTGAGTCGCCGATTCGGCAAACGCACCGCGCCGCTTATTGCGCTGACTTGCCGAAATATATCAATGTACTGCACTAATGCTGATTGATACACGATAAGCTCTATTAATTGATTTGGAGTCTTTGGTGTAATTTCATAATTGGATTATCATGAATCATGGATAGAAATCCCAGAACATAAGGTTGTGATATACACACAGAAGTCAGTAAATGTTGCTTTTAGAGTGAAACTTGAAACAGAGGTTATAAAATCACTATCACCCAAGAATTTATCGTCAGTAAGTAATTTATGTACAGTCGCGGACAGAAAATGTTTACCACCTTAAGATTCATAATTGCATGCACACATCTGTGTCAGAAGGTCGATATGTGATTTGATTAGCCATAGATCATAGACTTTTTAACATGTAGCGGTGCTTAGACAGTCCTTTAGCGGTCTCTTTAGTAGGTGACTGCTAAATAGGTTAGATGTAGAAAACCTTTTTTGGAACAAAAAATCCTTCCTAATGTTATAAAATAATGTAAGTGTTTGTTTGTTCGTTGTTGGTTTGTCCTTCCATCACACAGCTACGGAGCAATAGATCCACATGATTTTTTGCATGGATATAGTTGAGGATTTGGATAGCGACATTTATCCCGGAAAAATAGAGGGTTCCCATGGAAATTTTAGAATCCTAACTTCACGCGGACGAAGTCACGGGCAAAAGCTAGTAATTTTAATAAATAGATATCATCTCATATAGACACGAGCACAGGACACGAGTTACCAAAATGAGAAAACGGAAGTAATAATCTAATGAAATTTCAAAGAATCTTTATTTCTTAATTTTATTATTGAGAAACTAAACAATATTAGTATAAATAAATAATTAGCTTAATTAGCTTCCATTCGCTGCTATAACAACACGTAGACTCTCTCGCATAGACGCGACAAGGCGATAAGTCAGTTCATATCATCCCATACCCCAGTGCAATGTGATCTAAGACTGAGGATTTCTTTGATTCTGACAGTCCCACCTTTGAATCACTAAGCCCCATAAATTTTCAGTTTCAAATCAGCAGATCGAGCGGGCTATTGAACGAGATGACTGCCACGGTGCAGATTGAACCATGGAATAGTAGCTCAGCGCATTATCTTGAACTTAGGTTGTCGGAATTTTGCTGCAGAACATCAATGTAAAATGTTGCAGAAACACCACGCATCACCATAGCTCATCCACCTCCTTTTGACTGTTTTTGACTGTGGATGCTATCAGCATCATTATGATTCAATGCACAATATGAACTTCACCATTAGAATTATGATTAAGCTTCCATTTTGTATTTATTTTGTATATTTAAATTTCAAATAACAAATCTAATATTTTTGATAATTAATTGACACTTTTACAAGTGCAATGATCTAATGTGTCAAACTTGAATTTACGAAATGAGTTTTTCATAATATTTGTATAGAAAAGTCATTATAAACTTTTTTTTATAAAACGATGCATTAAATTTTTATAACGTAACAAATGCCTTGATATAGCATTATAGACCTTACTGAACGCAGGGTTACGAAGAATCTAATTTGAAAAGTGGTAAACATATTTAGTCCCCGACCGTACATAATAAATGAAAGAATAGTTAAAAACATTCGAACATCGAAAGACGTAAAGTTATTTGAACGTAGTATCAGCGCAAAATTATTAGAACAGCTGACCGTATGTTGACGTAATAAAAAGCTCTAAAAACATGAAAGAAAATGTAGGGGGTTACGAGCAGAGGGTACGAGTTACGGCACGCCATGCCAAGTATCGTGAAAAATGGGGCATGCGGTGGTCTGAGGGGGCGTTCGACGGGAGGATGAGGTGGGTCGAACTGTTTATGTGCACCGGCGAACATTATGCTGTGAAAGCGCGCTGCGTCATCGGGAAATTGACAAACAACGGATCTGTTTGAGGATTACATGCGACACGACCTTTTTTCCGTCAATAAATCCTGTGATATTTTTATTTCAGGGTCCTTAATTTTTTAATTTTTTCGCGACTTCCGCGTGGATTTAATTTTTAAAATTTCCCAGGAACTCTTTGATTTTCCGGGATAAAAAGGAAATTTTGTTACTCTCCAGGTCCTGAACTATACCCGTGCAAAAAATCACGTCGTTTCGTAGCTCTGTTGCAGCGTGATTGAAGTACAAACTAACAAACAAACACACTTTCACATTTATAATATTAGTAAGGATTTCCAAATAAGTAATATTTTTTATTTCTATTATTTTTCTTGTTGCTGCAACCGCCTTAATCATATTAACGATCACCAAGACGAACCTCTAATTTGAGGTAGTGATTTTTGAGTCAACTTTGAACTCGCTGAAACGCAGGCAATCGTTCAGGACATGCTCAAGAATTTCCTCGGTATCAGAGGAGCAGAAGTATCTGGGATACGGATCCGCCAAGAACAATTTTGGTAATTTTGTCTGTGTTTACTCAGTCTGCCAGGCGATAGAGGTATCGTACCGTATTTCTCGCATAGGAGATCGGGATTTGGGAAACCATCTTAGTTTGCAGCCGTTCTTTTGAAGGAGGTCAGTATAGTTATGTATATGCATGCAGCAAGCTTATGTGCATAAAACATAAGGTACCCTTTTAAAAATAATACAAATTGCCTTTTCAGTAAGTATAACAAGTGTATTTACTGAATTCTGACTGACTTGTGAAAATTTAGTAGTAAATATCTTATTTTTGTGGAAATAACAAAGCGACGTCGTTAGGGCAAGTTTTATACAAAATATTATCCATGTTATAAACCAATAAGACAAGCAGTTGTTTATTTAAATATGTATGGTAGAAGACAGGATATTGTAAATTCCCCTTAAAAGGAACACGCAAAATATGTTCGACAGACTATTTATAAGCTTGTCAGTATAACATGAAATATATGATAACAGTATATCATATATGGTAAGGTCTCCCCACTTATGATCATCAATCAAGTCTTTCAAGGGACAATATGATGGATCGGCTATAAGGGTCTCATTTTTTGTATGAAATAAAGGTATGAGATAGCTAAGTGAAAGTGAATTGAAGTGAAAGTGTGCACGTCGTATGACTGACCTACGCAATGTGGCTGAAGTGGGCCATGGCTGCTTGCTCAAGAATCGCGAACAGCATAACTCGTCACGTTAACAATAATTTTGTTTATTAATCCGCCTCACACACTCGTTACATTAACGTGTTATCTTTAAGCAGTTAGAACATACCTACGATTAACTGATTGGGTAGCTCATGCCCGCCACTACGTTTGCGTGGATTGAGGTTTTATAATTCCCGCGGAAACTCTTATTTTCTGGGATAACAAGTAGCCAATCTTTCTCTGTGCCAAACAGCCAAATCTGTTCAGTCGTTGCTTGAACTTTCCCATTTATAAGACATTTTTCTAAAAGTTTATTTGAATAGTAAAAATAGATAATAATGTCTTCCTGACCGAATCCGGTCACGGCGGCCAATCTTCACAGAGATTAGCCATCTGCGCGGGAGATATTATAGTGCACAAGTGTGTGCGCAAACACAGGTGCACTCTCTATTCCCTTAACTCTCGTAGACCGATAGGACGGAAATCAGACACGACCAGAGAGATCAGGCACACGACCGACAGCTTTACGGCTTCTTTACGGGCTCTCCAAGGCACGGGGATGACTCGCCGCTAACTACCTAACTCCGGGCTAATACCTACTGAGAATTTCTTGACAGAACAACCCAATACATTTTATAGCCCGACCCGAGGTCCCGGGTTAGATTCCTGGGACCTCGTCATCTGCAGTCGAACTTGCTAACCACTAAACCGAGGCAGTCACACATACATCTATAGTGGAACTTCTATTCTAAGTAATGAAAAGAAATTCCATTATTCATTTTTAAGTTACTTTGATAAGTATCTTTGAAGTACCCACGGGTGTAGCTGTTAGCTGAAGTATCAGTTTTGTTAAGGTTCAACCCTTCTCTATTCCGACACGCGTTCTACTCTCAAAAGGTTACGAGCCTTTTGCCTAGGGTACTTATTCATTTGCAGGTGCCCACAATTTCTCTCGAGCAACCTTCATAATTACAAAATACTTGAACCCGTCGACTTGACACCTTGTATAATTCAAATCTGAATAAGGAAGCGCCCTTATTATTATGGACTTAGCAGTTAGGAGTATATTATGTTTATTGGTTTAACGGTAACCACATAATTGCCAAAATACACAGTAGATTTTGAAAATTAGCGTCGTCGTTTTGTGTAGATATAATCCTCATGATATAATATGGCGGATAAAGCAAACAAAAGTATGTCAAAACAAATATCGTACACAAAAGAAATGTCTCATTATGTAAATTCAGAATAAAATGCAAACATGTTAGGTCGTAAGTAGATGTGTATAATTTTATTAGTATTATAAACGTGCAAGCAGTTGGGTTATGCTTTTCAATGTTGTCTTGTTAACTAAAAGATTCACGGCATCTTTCTGAATAAAACAAATGCTCTTTAGGTGCCTACCTACTTAATATTATAAAGGCGAAAGTTTGTACATAAAAATTTTCAAAGAGATTAAAATGAATATACATAATATTATGTAGTCACTGTACAAGTGTACATGTATAAAGCCGTAGGCCGTTATAAAGCGAACGATCCATTTAATACCACCATAACCCTTGTGTGTCAGTCACCCCGACTTAAAGGCAACCCTCTTTAAAGCCTTTATCGTCAAGTGAGAAATGATTAATCTAACAAAGAACAATATTTGTATTATAAAGGACGTTGCTCTATTGGAAATTTTAATATTGGAAAAGCTTTAACTGTTTGTGCAAACAAATCAGGGTGGATTTTTTATCGAAACCTTGCAAAAATTCAATTTTTTACGTTATTGGCAAATCTAAAGAACAAAGAGCTTAATGCTCAGATGGATAAGTATATAAAAACTTATTCAAAATTCAAATTGAGATGAAACGGTAAGAAAGCTTTACAATTATTATAATGAAATGAAATGAAGGGGTTGAGTATTCAAAAATCCTTTCTTAAAGGATGCCTATCTCATAATAGCTATCTGTATGCCTTTCAGCCCGATCTGTCCAGTGATTTGAGATGCACGTTATAGATCAGTCAGTCAGTTAGTCACTTTTTGGTTTTTTATTTAGATTCACCTTCAATCCAAATTCACCATTACATTGTTCTCTTAGAGAACAATGTAATGGTGAATTTGGATATAAAGAGAAGTTCTCTCATTCAATCCAATAAACAACCTACACCCGAGACTAGATGAAAAAGTAAACAAAAAACATATTAATTAAACTAAGAATATTCCTAAATGGATTAGGCACATCAAACATGTATGACATGTATAACTATTATCTTTATTTACCTATACTTGAGCGCTTGATAGTTATTATGTGTGGGTTGTAATCGCCTTAAGAGATTGTTTAATTTTCTATGTTTTAATACTCACCTACGCAGTATTATTTTGGACGATGTAATCAATAAAACATAACGGGAGGTGAAATACAAATTGCAAATATCATCCTTCAGATAAATATCATCCTGCAGTTTATTTACATACCTAAATAAAAACTTTACGAGAGTTAATGCTAATTTGACAACCTGTATCTGCATGTAGCTTGTAGAGTCGTTAGGACCTACCACCAACGCTAAAAGTAATAGGTACTATTTCAATATTGTTTTGAGATGTCATACAATAACGTATTTATGTTAATTATTTTAAGATTGCTTTTTGACATTGTATGACATGTCAAAACAATATTGAAATAATGCTACTTTTTAAAGGTAACCTTATCAAAACAAATATTCAAGTATAATTTTAGACGAGCAACTTTATTAGAACGGTATTCCGAACCAGTGGTAGATTCATTTGACGATTCGAAAGCACTTTGTAAAAGTTTATTTGAATAAAAAATTATTCTATTCTATTACAATATGTTAACTTAATTGTACCTGCCTATCCGAGACTTGAGTCTATAGCACTTAGTATCGATCCACTTACTGTGACCACTAGTCCATTAGGTTACCAAGGTTTTCTAAGAAACAGAAACTATCCAGTTTATGGCAATTAAAAATAATCTTAGTTAGTTACCAATAAAACGACCGCTCCTTTAATGGGAAGGTATGGTTACGTAAGTAATTGAAATAAGTCAAAGACCAAAGAATTCGTACCAGAAGGAAAATAACAAAAATAAACCTGGTTTAAAAAGGTCACGTCTTCTTTTATGTCGACAGTACAAACTTTATTATTTTCGGCGCTCATATTTTCTGGGCTTTCTTTTTGTTTCAGAATTTCTGTTCGACCGTGGGCAGTTATTACCGGACCTTCCATAATATGTAAATGAGACATGATAATGCTTATCTTTAAATTGCTTCCAACAGTCATTAAACAATTTCGTATGTTGTTAAAATAAAATTATGCTTCAAATTAAGTACATTTCTATTGTAAGTTAGGTTAATTCCTTGGCTTATTTATTTTATTTTAGTCTGCTTTATATTCTACTTTGTTTACTTCTTTGTAGTGATGATTGTTATTTGTCTATTTACCACTATACACTTTATATATCAGTAACTTATACCTATTAGATGTGATCCTTATGAGATTTGATTTTACCAAAATTGAAATATTCTGCCAATCACAAAGTTAATAACACAAGTTAACTAACAATAATTATGTGGTATATTAACTTTCGTCCCACACGTCGATCAAAACTCAATTAGCATCAAGAAACCTAACCTAACAAGAAATTGTACCTACAATATAATAATAATAATTTACGACCTGAAGAGGAGTAAAATACAAGTTTACATTATTTAACATTTAGATATTTCAGTAGGTACATAGGCAAATTTGAAATATGACCCCACCCCAACATGTCACTGTTGACACACACAATAAATACATGAGTAGAAGTAGATTCACTTGACGATTCGAAAGCACGTTATAAAAGTTTATTTGAACAAAAAACTATTCTATTCTATCAAGATTTCTACGTGCATCGACACATTAAATGTCATTTCTTCAGATGCGTCTCCTTTATCAAAGGTTGTCAGTTATGCTTCGTATATTCATCACTTTTTAGAGTTTTTCTTAGTAGAATTTTTCTATGACTTTTCCAATCATGATGAGTTATAGATCGTATTTCTCGCCCCAGATATGTGCCTATCTCATTTTGACAGTCTGCAAAAGTTGACGTTTTTGATTGATGCGTTGGTACCAAAATCTCATCCGCATTCGTGACTTCGCGATACAATTTACAATAATAACAATCCAAAGATACCCACAGAGATATACATAATATAGTCAAAGAACATCAATAAAGCCATAACAAAAAGTAACCTCATTTTGTCACGCAATCTTTGATATACCTAACTCGAACGATCAACCATAAATAAAATTAATCTTTTCAAACGAAAACATAAATCAATAGGAAGTAAAGCTGAACGCTCACAGGAAGTACGATAGCGGGTGAACGGCCTATTGAATATCGCCAGGTGATTTATTCTCGTTAGGGATAAGGACCCGCCCCTCCCCGGTGTAGATATACCTTAGCAAGTATCACGAGCCGTTTTTATTGGTAATTGAATTTTACTCTTCCCTAAAATCTATTACTTAGAATTTGTATTATTTACTAAGCAATTGAGTTTAATTAATTATTTATTTATCTTAAGCTATAGCAGTATCCATATTATAAGCGTGATAATTATTGTCTTTGTTAGAATTAGATACTTTTAATTTTTAATTGTCATCATCAATCAAATCAAGTATTTTCCTACGTTTCTATTTATAAAAAAAAATTGGAAAAATTGTGAAGCCATTAAAGTAACCATAATTTCCCACTTTGTTTCACAGTCATTCACTCTAAAACTTGTTCGACTGCAAAAAGTAGACTGGTATTTAGTATAATATATTAAAAACCAGTCTACTTTTTGCAGTTACCGATTAATTCTTATTTAATAATACTAGTCGACTTTTGAATACCTATAACTACATAAGAATTATTTTAAGCTTATTAAAGTCGAAGCAATATGCACTGGTCGATAACTTTAATGATGCTTATTTGAAATCCACGGCATTGTGAGTGGATTCTCTAAAAATGATTGCATCAGTGTAGCGATCGCAATGACCTCTGATTGGCTGGTATACTCTCGTTATTGGTTAAATGCATTGATGCAGCAAGAATGCCATAAATTCAGCCAATCAGAGGCCATTGCGATCGTTACACTGATGCAATCATTTTTACGGAATCGACATGCTGGTGTCTAGCGGTGGACTTGTATCGGTTTATAATGAAGAAGAATATTCAAATCATTACGTTAGACACTTCATATAATATTACAGATCTAGCATCAAAGCCTTATTGCCATCAACGCAAACTTAACGTTTATTAACTATAAAACTTACCTACTCACTCAGGGCCGTGCTAATATAAGGTATCTACCTTATCTAAAGGAATTTAAAATTCAAATACGTCAGACATCGGAAACACCGCTGTTTTATCAGTCATTACATTATAATAATAATAATAATAATTGTATCCGTTCACAAAATTAACGACCATCACTGATAAGGAGGCAGCTGTAAAAAATTACGTAATGCATAGTGATTATTATCTTACAAGTTGACGTGTTACGTAATAACCGCACGTTCGGGTTGACGCCACAATAACTGTAGTTACGGAGCTCGGAGGGAAGTAAACACTCTACACTCGTTACTAAGCACCTCTTCTAGTAACTTATGTACACACTACTATTATGACTGTTCCGGTCTTGTATACAAAAGGTTGATGCTTTTTTTTATTCGATTACAAAATATCCCTTGACTACTTTCACTTGATCGTAAATGAGTAAATGACAATGCAGTTTAATATGGTAGCAGGTTAATTCGGAAGGAATATGGAATAGTAATTGAAATCCTAAACGATTCTCTGCACGCCATCGTACCGGAATGCTAACTCGCTCGACGGCACGTCTTTGATGTATGCTCTAAAAAAATAATTGTGAGACTGAGGATTTAAACAAGAGATAGAATACATTTAGTAATTTAGTTAAAACTAACGTTGAATCAGAATTAAGTAACTACCTCCTTAAAGATCTAAAAATTAAAATCAGCATTAAGTACAGAACAAATTATTATACACAAGTTATTCGGAATTCAAGAATGAACAACGTACTTTCTGCATATTTTACCTACATTCTTGTAAAATAAAATAGAGTTAATGTTAAAACTCAGCTTAAAAATAAACTACTAATACTGTTTCTATTGTAACATGGGAATCAATTCAAAACTATATGAATTACGAACGTACAATGTACTATGTTGACTTCAAATATTTCAATGAGGAAGTAGAAAATAACGATGACATAATGGCAGTCAGTCATCAAACCAGTCCGCGACACGACAAAGGACCCTCATGCATAACAATTGCATAAAAACTTCCGAAAGGCATTACGATACAACGACCCGGGCTAGTGCTCAAGTGAGTACGACACACTGTTGAGAAAATAATCCCGTAGATTTTTAGAAATTGTAGCAATATAGTAGGTATTTGTAATTTGAAATGGGGATATACAAGAAAATGGTTAAGACCACTTAGCTGCCGTCCACAAGCTATAATGCCATTAACTACCAAGAACATATTTCCTAATATAAACCCTAAATCAAATGTTTTTGGATTTATATTAGGAAATATGGTTTTGGTAGTTAACGGCATTATAGCCTGTGGACGGCAGTTAGAATAGCTTTACACCGAACACTAAGGCTGAAATCTATAAACCGCACTCTCACTCAGCTCAGACTCAAGATAGAGTTAACACGAGACATTTATGTCAGGGCATATTTGTGTTTCGTTTTAACCTCTATCTTGAGTTTGAGCTGAGTCAGAGCACGCTCTATAGATCTCAGCATAAGGTACTGGAACTAGTGGATGAGACATCTAGCTTAAACACGAACGTGATTTTATCAAAATGATGATGCAGTGGTGAGAAGTAAGAACACAAGTAGAGGAGCATCGCGAGGAAGGCAGTGCAACCCAAAAATAAGACGACTCGACTGGCGTCACATCATCCCGGAAGCCACTCTGTCCAGAGTGAAAGAAGTCATGGAAAACGCGATAGCTTGAAAGCAGATTGGTATTCTGGAAACACTCTCCAGTCTCCGCACACTTGAAGCAATTCAAAAATGCCTCTACTCTCTGATAAATAATCTTATTTGATATATATAAAGTCAGTTGAGATACCTAATGTTTTATACATACACAATACACATATTGCATCGCCTCGAGTTATATGTGTGCTGCGCTATGTTCATACCGTGTTCCCTCTACGTTTATCTCAATCTGGTACAGAACGCCGTAGGGCAAGAGTGCAACACGACTCGTCCGACCGCCCTCCCCTCCCACCTCACCTTACTAACCGGTATTCCTAGTCCGCTCCCAAGCTTAGCCTGCCCTCTCTAAGTAGATTACAACCTTAATATGGGCACTGGCTACCGATTAGTGGGACCAGTTTGTGTACAACCACCATGCGTTCTAAATCATTCTCCTAGGTACCTTTGTAGCACAAATCTTAAGTTAACATTTATAGTATTTGAAACATTTTCTGACCAGTATACATGTAGGACCATATTTCGAACATATATTAAATAATGCAAAATAAAAAATATAAAAAGAAGCAATATAAAAAGCGTTCTCTACAAAAAGATAGGAAAAAATAACTCGCAGAAATAACAGAATAATATAGCAAGAATAATTAAACAGACAAATGAATTACGTTTTGCTCCATCTAAAGTTGAGCAATTTAAATGACGTATCGAGTAAAATGTAAGTGAAATAATTAATTTCACTGTAATAGAAAAGAGGTAGATACATTAGTGAAATAAAAATAACCACGTCAAATGAGACTAGAGCAGCTACATTAAATAGTAAAAGTAAGCAAATGACATCACTTCCCATGAATTACACGGTAGTAAACTTGGATCTTTACCAAATATACTTTATTAACGTCGTATCTATACGAGACTATTACATGAAGGGGAAACGAGCAATTAATCTTCATGAACACAGAGCAAAACTGGAGCGATCCGATTAAGGAGAAATTTGCGTTAAATAAGATTACAAGCTTTCGAAAATGTTTGCAATTTGAGATGTTCTGACAATTGCTATTTTTATATGTGTTGTGCAACTTTTATACTTATGTAAGTAAGTATACAAAAAAATTAACGTCAATCTCCGAAGATTATTTTGGTAAAGAATTTTACTTTTATATCGAAAGTTAATTTGTTGTAGACATCTAAAACAAATTACTTTTTGATACTGACTGCATTCATAATACAGTCATAAGCTTTGTGCAGTCTGCACTGTACCTACTTTGAGCATTGTCAATAGCCCATTTCAGGGCGCTTGTATTAACATCCTCATTCTAAAGTTACTGCATTGCATTGTTCGCTATGTTGCGTGATATTTGCAAAGGCAAAGTAAATGCTTTCGTGTATGCGTGTCCGTGTAGTGGTGTGTTGTCAGGTGAGATTTATTCACGTAGAGAGACATGCGCCGGGTGGGCGGACGTGGGACGCCGACGATACGAGCTCGGCCGCCTCTGCGATGTTGCGTCTGGACCATTTAAACCCGTATTTGGTACGTCAATGCCTTTCAAGGTATCAATTTTTAAAACCGTAATATCGCAAATTCGAACAGCATTACACGTTTGACCCAAATCCCTGTTCAAAATCTGCAACTATTAAAATAGCATCTATACCTTTCCTGTTTACCGAGCGAGCGACGCTGCTCAAAGAAAAGGCAACACATGCCTTTTAATTTGGCTAGCCCTAAAGCTAAATAACACCATAGGTACAAAGGATTCCAATCAACGGGCGAATGTTTATAAATAGAGTCTACCCGACTGCGGTCGCTTTATAATACCGAACAAAGGAACAATAACGATTAACAAAGAAGTTAGAAAAGAACAAAAGCAAACATCGAAGCGAGTCAAACAGGCTGTTTCCTTCCAAGGCGAAGTAATAACAATAACAATATGGCGACTGTGAGCGTGCGTGTTCGATATTTGATGCAAGTCGATACTCACGAGCGTACATGAGTTTATTCAGCTTTATGTGTCTTAATTACTGCCCGAATTAACGGTCTACTGATCTGCATCTGAAAAGAGACCGTAAATCTATTTGAGTACAGGTGGGAAAGAGATAGTGGTCTTATCGGGGTGTGGCTATCAGTAGCTACTTTGTATTCACTGCAAGTACCTACATAGTTGCACGCGAGCGCATATGTATATTATGTGAAAACTGAAAATGTTTAAGTATGTATCCGTGTGTATATTAGTCAGTCGTGCTTATGCTATGAGTCTATTACATGCTTTTGGAAGCTTTCCGAATCTTACAGCATTTTGAAGATAAGCATAGACATGTATATGTTATCCCGCAAAAACATTAAAACTACTCTAAAGTAACAATATCAAGAGACTTACTTATGGTTTTTTTTTTTTTTGAATTACCTTAGTCAAATAGGAAAGTAAACTAATAAGCGTGGATAACATAATTATAAGCGAACAGAGAATAGACAAAAATTAGTGCAATAAACTAGTAAAGCTCTACTGTCTGAAAACATTGCAGGTGTACTACATCGTAAATGTCAATGACCAATGCTAACCGGTGCTCAATAGTGAGTCATGTGAGACAGGCGCCGCTGCTGTTACGCCGACTTTTCAGCACAATGGCCACAAATCACCAAAAAATCACTTCACAACTTTGAGAGAAACATTCAAAAACATGTGAAGCTAGTGCGGTGAAAGGTAAGATGCGTTCCGTAAACCGTTCCGAGCTAACGAGTAGCCGAGCGTAGTGGTGCCGGCGCGGGAGAATGGCGCAAACTGGAGCCGCGGGGAGGGAGGGACCCCCCGCGCAGCCCGCGCCGCGCCCCTGCACGCCCTCGCCCGGCCACCAGACACAGGCTTGCATAATTAATCAGACTTCACACTTCCACTCATGCACTGCACCTTCCGCACACGCAAGGTCATCGTTTTTGTAACTACAGACCGATAAACGATCGCGTTCATAAAACATAAGTATAAAACAATGATTTGAGCACTGTTTTCATGAACATTGTGCACTTTAGAAGGATTCATCAAATCTTTTAAAATCAACAGAGACAAACTCTGCTTTAAAACTCAAACCGTATATCCACTGAACATATTTTTACAAATTCTTAAAATTAACGTTTTGATAGTGTTTCTTGTAGATCGCAGATTTTTTTTAATTCCAGAGGATTTATTACCTTTGGCAATACAAGCTGGCACGCAGTCATGATCAATGACCACTCAAGAACTTGTAATTGATTGATTGTTAATTGTTTTTGCTCCATCATCATGTTCCAAATCAAATTAATACATATACTTATCTAAAAGAGGAAAAAAATGAAAATCCAAATGTCTATTCACTTAATAAACAAAGAAATACTCAAGTTGTATCTCATTTTAACTTTTGTAGATGTAGTTCGCAGAGTTCTACAAGTAAGTACTTATGTATATAAAATTAATATCTTTAGTAGTAGGTACATTAGTTGCTGAGCAATAGAACGTGATTGACAAAAACTTGAAACTGTCTGTCATACAGGTCAAAACTAATATTAACCTTCAAACAAAACAAGAACAAAGTGAGTCGCATGTTAAAGCAGACCCTTTATCCGTCCCGGGGGTTGAGTTGGGGGATAGCGCGCCGGAGCCAGACGAATCCCGGCGTCCCGCACTTGTCGCGATCGATATCCGTATCCGCTGCAATAGTGTTGGATATGACACGATTTGAAATTAAGTTTCGTAAGAGTAGGCTCTTTTGAACTGAGCCAGAACAGCGAGCCGGTTCAAATGAGCCTGGACATATTATTATTGATCCTCTTGAAGTTACATATCAGTCCGAATTAAAACCGTGGGACTATTCAACGGCTAAAATGAAGTGATGAGTGACGTATGTGTTGTTAAATAAGTTAAAATACAATTCGAATTACATATAAAAGAATGAAGAGTATAGATAGTATATATTTGTAATGACAATCCTTACATTTGAAACCGTTGAACTACTCTTCCAATTTTCTGTCGTAAACCTACCGGACGAATGTTTTGTAAGACCAACTCAACACTACGCTTCACGGGAACTCGCATTAACTAACTCTGATAGAGGCGGAAAGTCAGCCGATGTTGTTGCAAACTTTACCGATTACACGAACAAACCCACCCCCTCCCACTACGTAGTAAATAAATCAACAACGCACGCAACGATATCGAAAGAGCTGCACTAACAAAAATATTATTATGGCTGCCACGATTTATTACAACACTGATTTCTATAATAAGCATGTTCATTAATTTATTGATGTCAAAAACAGCTTAAACATTGAATTGACATGATTTATATCAATTCAAATATCCATAATCTTTTGAAGTTTTATGTGTAAATTATGCAGAGTTATGTTAATGGTGTATTATATAAAACGAGAATAACGAATAATTTAGTAATCGGAAATTTAAGAGGAATGTTAACAAATTGTATTATTTATGTGACGTTGAATGATATATATGTAATAATTTGATTAAATCATCCGCTGCTTATATTAATGGTAGGAGTGTCATCATTGCCCTGTAGACCATCTTGCCGTGAATTCTGTTTATAAATTAGTTCATATGTAGGCCAAAATAGATAAATTAAAAGTTTTTGTACAATACATAGATACAATTACAATGCCGTATTACAAATACTTTAACATGATACAAATAGGAACCCTACAAAAATATTATGTATAATATTAGTATAGTAATTATTCGTAAACAAATTTCTACTGAGCTAAAAGAAAACTATGTATATTAAAGATATGACTAGTATCAGTTACCAATTTGCATTAATAAGGGGCAAAGTGCAAATTATAATCATACATATTAATGAGTGATAATATGCAAATGGAGTAACTAGTACTTTATACAACAACAATGTATTACATACTCGTAGTTAATAGGGCGAAGACACAGTCAAAGAGAAATATATTACCTAGCACAAACAAGCGCCCGAAGCCAATCCCGCAGTAATAGGAAAACTTTGAATCGATTCAGCGGTGAGTCGGCGACTCTCACGGTACCAATCGACTATGAGAAACTTGCTGCATTCTAATGTATACAGATCGTGTTGCGCAATTTGAACGTTGTGTTTATCCGATTCTAAGTTATTCATTTGACATTGAAAGCCTATCAGCTGTTTTTGAAGAAAAACCTCCTGACTACGCATTTATTTCATGACGTGCCCATTCAATTATGGATCAATTAAAGTGACGTGCTAATTCAATTCAAGCATGGATCAATTAAAATTAATGTACTTAGAAGCAATCTTAAATAAGATTTTAAAGCTCCCTTTATATATACCAGCATAGTTAACATGAACGAAGTTAATGGTTGTAAACAAGTTGTAAAGCTAAATTATACTATCATTTTAGATACCACGATTTTCAATTAATTTATGCCTGTGGCAGTTTCTTTTGAGCCAAATCTACTATAATCTATCTCTGTGCGAAACTTCAGCCAAATCGGTTCAGTCGTTGCGGCGCGGCGCGGCGTGATTGAGTAACAAACATCCGGCCATCCATCCAAACTTTGGCATTTATAATATTATAATACTTGATTAATTAATAGTAAAATAAGTAGGAGTTTTGTAGTAATTTAGTAAAACGCATTCATGATTCCAATTTAACATAACAAGGATATTTGGCGTAACAATAGAAATCATACTTATAATTAGTTAATGGTTTATGCAGGACCAATATATTATGTAGAAGAAAAAAAATAGTCATGGATCCAACTCTAGATTAAACCGTTCCACTTTGTAGCGATTCAAATAGAAAGAAACACCTTGCGAGCTTTTGATTTCATTAATACATAACCTACTTTACTTCTAGTATCAAAAGGAACACCTGCATAAGGTTCTCGCTATGCAATCTAAAAACTATTCTAGAGCGCAATTACTAAAGTCCCATTTACTTTTCCGTGGAACGTGAGCCGAGTTGGGATTAAAGCTTAACATTCTGCGCACATCCGAAAGAGAGGAAGCTATTACGACACAGCTGTAGAGAAAAGTGGCGATGATTAGTTTGGGTGTACTTTGCGAATCGATAGTCTCGAACATTTATAATGCTTCCGTTATCCTACCTCCTCGTGGATTTTGCAAGATGAATTGTTTATACAATCTGTACTCGGGGGACTGTTCGCTATAAATGGGGTCCCTGAATCAGGCAAATTGCTGAGAACGTGTCCCCTCTCATGAGAGACGCAACGTTCGAGTAATCGTATTGTATGGAGGATTTATGTACAGTTAAATTTTGGATTAAATTGAAACAGATTAAAAGTAAAATGCTGAAAGTAATTTCCACATTACAATGCACTGCGATCCCTTCCCGAATAGTTAGATGTTGTGTACTGAAGGCCAATTTATTTTACGTATCTTCTGTAAACCGTGGCATGAATATGTTACAGGATATGACGAAACATAAATTTTAGAAATGTTATGATTATACGCGAATTTTACTATACCAAAAAACAAGTAAGAATAGCAAAACACGGCTTTCTTTAACATGTAATATAACAGCTATTATTTTACCTCAGCTTCTACAGTAATTATAGTATAGGTATCAAATGAAAACAGTAGCATACATGTACAGATCTGATTTATAGCCCGGTGAAATGAATGAATACAGAATGAGATTATCGACCGTTGCACGTGACTTACGTTTTGAGTAGCTTTATCATCTAAAAACCGCGCTGTGTATTGGAACAAAGATCAGCATTTCTGCACCGTTAACTTTGAATCATTTTGTTAGATGATGCAGAAATACTTTAAATGAAAATGGTTAAAAAAAAAAAGAAAAAATAAACATTTCAATCAATCAATCAATTTATGATATGTTTACCTTAACATAGGTAGGCATGAAACCCTAAGATTGTTATGGATCGCTGCGTAGTTGATTGCCACTCTTTTGTCTTTGCTACTTTTTTATTTCAGTGCAATATACGTAAGTATACATATTTCATAGTTACCAGTGACTTGAATTCTCATTTATAACCTTTTCATGGACAATAGCAAACACAAACCTGAAAATTTTCGTCTAATTTTGGATGAAAGGATAATAATGATTCAACAATTTTACACTATTTGAAAACAAAAAATTAAGTTACTTTTATTACTTTATTTTGTAATATATCATGGAGTAAAAAAAGATATATTATAAGAAGCTGTTGATGATAAAAATAACTCACTTAAGCCCAAAGATTATAATCTCATCTTTTCTTTTCTTTTTCAAGGCAAAATAAATTGTTATTCACTCAATGCCAACGTTATTTATTCTTACTAGATCCCAACCGACCTTTATGAAGGTTAAGACCTTGAGTTCGCATCCCTGAGCGCTTTAAATATAAAATTGTAAATTTCACAATATACCGAATTCAGAATATATTATTATGTAGATACAAATATTTTATTATTTAAAATAAGCATTTCAAATAAACAATCAACAAACTTAAAATAATATAAAATTAAAATCTAAATTATAATAATATTATAATAATAATTATTTCTAAAATTAAAACTAATATAAACCTAAAACCTCATCGATGTCACCGCAGCGCGGCATAGTACCCAAGATGCTGGCAGCATTGCCCCTTTGAATGGCCAAACTAATTCTTTGGAAAAGGTAGCTGCCAGCTCTTGGATCCCCGGTGGACTCGATGATCTTTTTACATAGCTCTCCAAAAAGAGCTCGAGCCCCCGGGCCCCACGGCCCCAAGGTCTCCACCCCAAAAGGCACAAATACGAAACTACCATCAAGATTTTCATATTTGCGCCTTACCTCTTGGCCTGTTCGGCGCTAGTAGCCGCCGCACCCGCCACAGAGGAGGTCGCTTGTAAATGGGATGCAGCTAAAGTGTCTGCACACGTGGCATCCCAAACAAGCGACCTTCCCTTACTCCAAAAGATACAAATAGTATAATTTACAGTGCATACAGTCACATTTCCGAAGGCTATTAACGTCTATTTCTTTAGATAAGAAATACTGTAAGAAACTGAATAAAAGGAAACGCTGCAACAATAGAGATAAATCCATTGTTAATTCATATCAGACTAAATAAAAACTGATAAACGATAATAGTTTCAAAAAGGAAAACCGTGAAAGCCTATAATTAAACATTGCAATTTACATATTAACAATATATAATATACTTAGTTGACGTTCAGATAAAATTCAAATAATTTTATTAAAATTTCAACGCGAAATTAAGGATATAACAGCATTAAAATAAATGACAAAAAAATATTAAAAAGATAAAGATAAGGTTATTGACACTCCACGAAAATGAGTAATTAAGAATCATTATTTTACCTTGCGTCAGTCATAACAAAAAAAAATAAAGAAAACAAGCCTCAAACCAAACGGCGTCAGTCCAAAAATACCGTGGCTAGACGGACATGTTTATGAGCTAATACTGAAAGTTAATTATCTGTACTTGTGTTCTCCTACTAGCCGATCCAAATTAGATTTTCACAGAAGTTTGGAGCCAAGTATTCAAGCTAGAATTCCGCTTGCGTCCAACTCAAACGCCCCACGATTAACATTAGTTCCGAACAATGCCGGAGCAACTAAACTAAGTTCCTGCTTGTTTCTAGTTCAATATTCAAATGAGTTCAGTGGTGCGGAAACTCAATCGTTTAGAGCGCGCTCCACATGTGACAATAATTCGAATATTCGCTAAGCAAAAGTTTGACGAGTTTAGGAGTTTTTATATTCCATATTTAATATTAAGTACTTAGACACTTCCCTTCTCAATTGGTTGGATAGAGATGAATGAATGGATGAATTCATTTGTCACTAGTTTAATGAAAAGGCTAGCAATACGCAAGACATTTGTTACTGCTTATTGTGAAACGAGGACTCGTTAGTCGTTATTTTATGGATTACTAATGGAATTATCTCTGTACTCGTAATTTTATCATTATCACTAATATATTTAGCTGATGCTTACACCATAATCATTACTTTATACATTATGCGGGTAGACGACTTTCCGAAAGCGTGAATTCAAAATTATGTATAAGCTTTCAAAAACGTTATCAAGTTTCAAAGGCGGCTCGTTTCTATCTCAGTTCTTAGTATTACAAATTGCAATGTTTTGGAGTCAATAGATTTATGTAGTCCTAACTGGAATAGTTCGTTAGTCATTTCGTCCATGTTTAGCAAAACCGGGCACGGCAGCGGCGGTGGTCAGGTTAAAATTGGCGGATGCGTCACCCTCACCGGGCGCCATCCACCCGCCTTTACTAGTGACTGTGCTGTTTATAGTTGAATAGGTACGATGAAAACACTCATAAATCATTCAGTGCCACCCTTACAAATCAAAATACTTTCAAGTCACAGATATATTATTCATTAGACGATGCCCGCGATTTCGTCCGCGTGGATTAAGGTTTTTTGATTCCCGTGGGAGCTCTTGTTAAAAAGTAGCCTAGGTATATGTTAATCCAGGGTATAATCTATCTTCATTCCAAATGTCAGCTAAATCCGTCTAGTAGTCTTTGCTTGGAAGAATAACAAACATACACTTACATACAAATTACACACATATGTACACTTACAAACTTTCGCCTTTATGTAGTAGGTAGGTATAATATTAATAGAATACAATCCTATTAGTATATAATATTAATAGGATTGTATACCTACTTAATAGCTGTTTTACGATTTCTACTTATAAGTTATTCAAATGATGCAAACAATGAATGAGACGAGGCAAGTTTAGGTAGTGATAAAAATGTTAAATCTATTTTATTCTTGAGATATCCACATCTCGGACGAAAAAAAGAAGGAAAAGGAAAGACTAAAGACGGAAAACGCAGGGAACCGCGGGCATCAACTAGTTTAATATAATCTTAATCTCTTTTTGTAAGGTATTTAGTAACGGTGTAAGATATAAAAAATGTAAACGTTAGGGTTAAAATAGATTTCTTTGAAACACGAAAGGTCATGTCTCAAAAAATAGCAATTAGATCCGACATCAAAGCAACTGAGAGTCGCCTACGGGAGACGTAGAATCAATGCTAAGTCATTCTAACCGCGTTCCTTTATCTTTTAAATTCCTATTATTTTTTTTGTCAGACAAGTCAACACCCACGCCAAGGCTGTACACTTTTTACAGTTTTTTATTCGACCCGATTGTAAAGGATAAACAAACTTGTTATTTAACGAACAACAAAAAACATCTCTGGCGTCTCGAGATAACAAGTAGATTAATAAATAATTTACAATATGAGATACATATAAGGAGATCCAGACTTAAAATAAAACCCGTTTTAATGCTATAATATTATAACCGGCTAGGGTATTAAAATAAATTATTTATATATTCATACATATTAAGCATTAGGTTTCCGACATTCGAATTTCCAACTATATGTAGCTGAGATCCTCTAACCTATCTAATGGATATTAATAAATAAATGATCTCAGAACACGTTTGAAAGCTGATAGCTTGATGGTGTAGACTTCAGGCTCTGGGACCAAGTTTCGAATTCTAAGCCTTCAGTAATATCACTTGTTTGTAATAAAACTGCATGCCTGAGAGTTCTGAAGTCTGCCCTTCTCATTCCGGAAACATGTATGTACAGTTAGACGGTCAGAAAAGTTTTGTTGATGTCTTCTGTAGATATAGGTACTAGACGAAAGCAGAATCAAAATGATTTCCGATTTTAGTCCTACATATCTGTCTACTTTGTAACAAATAGATCGTAATTAGATTTTTGACTCTTGTCAAAATGTGGATACTCATTACAACATGTAGGAATAACATTTGTAAAAACAAAAAATAAATCGCTCAAAAAAAAAGTTATACTTAAGCTGGTTTACTGCAACTGTAAACTCTCTTTTTAAACCGAAATTTTGTCCGGAGAGTGTTTGAAACTTCTGAATCGAGACGTCAAGTTGCAATAGCCCTTTCTTTTTCTAACAGGAAACTTTAAAGCTCTACATTTTCCAGACAAGTTCAAATATACCCATACCCAATTTAAACTTAGAACTTCTTATAACTAATAATAATAAATACTATTACAACTTACTTGTAGATTGGAGCGAGATCTTCTAGGCATAACGCCTACGACTTCCCCACGCATTATAGATTCAATAACTGTAAAAGAAAATATTATTTTAATTCTTGAAACTTTATCCGGCCTTTCACCAAACTCAAAGCATAAAGAAATTTAATTTAAAAGTTTTTTTTATTAAGTACCATTCCTGTTATTAAAGTACTGAAGTAAATTTAACTTTTCGTAAACTCCTTTTAGATTGAAAACGGAACTGAACGTTTCGAAATTATGATCGAAAGGAATTTAAGAGGGTACTCTAGTGGGCATTTCTCCATACAAACGTATTCTGCTGTTTTCTTCGTGGATAATGCCTCTAGAGCAATGATTTTTTTCCAAAAAATCTAGGTCTAATTAATACGTGCCCCTATGTTTTTCTTTATTCCAAAACATTATCATTAAAAAAAATATGACAATCCAAAAACCCGAAAAAAACCCTCGATTTTACCGCCATGTTCAAACGACTATCAGACAAATTTGATAAGTTTTTAACAAAAAAGAAAAACATAGAAGCATAGATATACTCTTCCTCTAAATTTTGATATAAGAATATTTGAGATTTGTCCAGTTTTGAAGAAGGAAACAGCAGAATACGAAACGTCTTTTGGCCAAGGTTTTTGTAGGTAAAATCAGCCCAAGCTGCAGTCGTCCCTTTCGTACTTTACGGGGGTAGGGTGGAGGTGAGGGAGGGTAAGGCTTACATGTACACTAATAGGGAAGTGACAATTGTCGATATTTTTATCGATACTCTAGTGATGTACTCTGATGTCGATATTTACACTATACAATGATTATTTTATTTATTACTAGCGGACACCCGTGACTTCGTCCGCGTTTCTAAATCACCACAGTTTAGGTTGGCAGAACCCCTTCAGCATCAGGATTGAGGAGTTGGATCCTGGAATTTAACGATGTCTTTACTTGGTCCCTACAATAACTATTCATAATAATCAACAATTCCTAAATCCCCACAGTTTAGGGAAGCAGTACCCCTGCAGCATCAGGATTGAAGAGTTGGAACCCGAAGTTTTTATGGGACCATCTCGCAAAGTTTTTGTGTCGATTAAAAAAAGATTCACGCAAATCGGTTAAGAAATCACGGAGATATCGATATACAGAGATAGAAAAACACAACTCCTCCTCCTTTTAGCCTATACGATGCCCGATAATATCTACCAGTGAAAGTCCCGTTAAAATCGGTTCAGCCATTCCCGAGATTAGTGGCGACAAACAGACAGACAGACAAAAACTTTAAAATTGTTGTCTTGGTATAAGTACCGTATTTACTTTCGTATGCAGTTAGTAAAAAGCGGCCAAGTGCGAGTCGGACTCGCCTATGAAGGGTTCCGTAGCAGCAATTGCGGTTTACGATTTATGACGTATTAAAAAAAACTACTTACTAGATCTCGTTCAAACTAATTGTCGGTGGAAGTTTGCATGGTAATGTACATCATGTCATATTTTTTTTAGTTTTATCATTCTCTTATTTTAGAAGTTACGGTTATTTTAGAAACCTCAATATCATTTTTGAAGACCTATCCAAAGATACTCCACACGAATAGGTTTGATGAAAAAAATTTTTGAGTTTCTATTCTAAGTATGGGGAACCCCAAAATTTATTGTTTTTTTTTTTTCTATTCTTGTGTGGAAATCTTAATGCGGTTAACAGAATACATCTACTTACCAAGTTTCAAGAGTATAGTTCTTATAGTTTCCGAAAAAAGTGACTGTGACGTACGGACGGACAGACAGACAGACAGACATGACGAATCTATAAGGGTTCCGTTTTTAGCTATTTGGCTACGGAACCCTAAAAAGCTGTTCTTTTGATATTACAAACAAACACTTCACTTCAACACAGACAATATTATTTATTTGTATATGTATATATATATACTAGCTGATGCCCGCGACTTCGTCCGCGTAAGTAAATACCTAGTTAAATCTCGCGAAAAACGTTTATATAATGACATAACAAGTTGATAGTAAAAGTTTTAACAGAAAAGTTTATTTTATTCTTTTTAGCGCATTTAAATAAAAGCTTGTTTTAAAAAAAAGTTTTTTACTTTTAATTTATTTATGGTTTGTAGTGGCGCTTGAAGTCGGTGTTTGAAAAGAATTTTTATTTTAAGTTTTTTAGTGTAGCTTGTTCCTGCAGCTTGCTCTCTTTATCCCCTCCTAAATCCCTACAATTTAGGTGGGCAGTACCCTACAGGATTGAGGAGGATGACCTGGAGCTCTATGATCTAGTAGCAAGCATACCAATTCGTAAACGACAGTTCCTAAAGCTTTTAGGGAGAAAGTACCTCTGCAGCATCAGGTTTGAGGAGTTGAAGGTAAAAAATTTTAAGGGCCCATTAAAAAAAATCGCGTGAATCGGTCCAGAAACCCCGGAGTAATCGGTGGACATATCTACATAGAAAAAAAAGATACCGACCGAATTGATAACCTCCTCCTTTTTGAAGGTCGGTTAAAAATAGGGCTACCCATTATGGTTTACGATAGTGTGTTATGCCAGCTTAAGATGAGCCGTACATTCAAAGTTTCCTGTACGTAACGGGGTTCAAGTTATTTGGACCTATTACTGAGCATTGTGAAGTCTATAATTTCTGAACTACTAAACTGACGACCTTGAAATAATTACAGAACAATCATTGCAGTATGTTCTTTCTAATAAAAAATGAATTAATGAAATCGGAGTACACGTTAATGAATTACAATGAAATACACATTTTGACTTTCATCCCCTCTCCCAAGGGAACCGTGCTGAATTTCAGGATAAAAAGTATCCTATATTTTACCTCGTAGTATGAACTTAAATCATGTTACGTTTCATTTAAATCCGTCCAGTAGTTTCAGTGTGATGCGCGGCCAAGATACAGACAGACGAAAAATTAAAAAAAAATTGTTTTGGGCTCAGTATCAATAGTAAAGCATCATCCGATTCAAAGTTTCAAAATATATTTATTCACCCGCAGGCGGCCGGCGGGTGAATGTTACGGGCATGGGAGGGGCGAGGGCTCGCGCACACAAATACACTACTCGTACACATGGATAACTCCTGTTGGTCGGGCGCAGCGCGACGGCGATATTTTCTTCAAATACCTATTTTTCAAATTCCTTGGGACTAGAGTACCGTCTTAAAATTGAATTTATCTTCACGAAATGTAAGCGTTAACGTCGCAATTATTTTAGGTAAATACCAAATAAATATGAGATCCATACAATACACCGATGAGGTGAGTAATTATTATTTTTCAATTTGTCCATTGTTACCCATTTTTTCTTATTCACAATAAACAACAATTTCCTATCAATCGAATTCAGATAATATAGTATTACCTTCACACTCATCATTTCGCTTTATCTTGGTTATTAGAACAATAGTTCTGAATTCCAGATGTTTCTTTATAGTAGTAAAATTATACATATATTGAAAAGTTCACTGACCTCTGACTAAAAGTCTACTTTGAGTGCATTGTAAAGATTACAGCAGAAAAACGTAAAGAACTTTGTGCATAGTAGTAGATATTATGGCCATGCTAAACATGCGTGACACACTGGCCTTTCACCGGTAGGTATGTAACATGGGAACATCTCATTACAGTAACGGGAGCCGGTTGTATTAACTCCTGTGTGTGCATAATTGGATGCTCGAAGCCTTATAGCGGCACTTGCAACGCTAGTCTGCGACGTTCGCAAATCCTTTGTTGAGCTAGCGTTACAAGTAACGCACACATTTACATGATAAAAGTATATTAATACAATATACTGTACATATGTGTTTGTGCAATTTATTAGGCTTAGGGCGAATCGACACAGTGTATCGTATACACTATTCCTATATGTATCGACACAATCTATTCTTCATGTTTTGCTCAAGAAGGATTTATGTTTTTCTTATTTTATTAAAAGCCTAAGTATAAAGTTTAATTGAAAAACGTTTCATATATTTATTGGTCAAGACTTACAATTAAGACCTACCAATCCATGAATAGTATAATGTACTCGTAGTAATTTATATAACTTCTTATATTCGTAAAAAAAATCTATAACTAATTAAAAGCTCATAAGAAATATAATCAAAGGCATCTTTTACATACATGAACAGCCTTCTCTTAACGTCCAGGTATTTAATATTACTGACTCAGAAATAATGTAAAAGGATAAAGAAGAAAATATTTCTATGTAAAAGTTTCTATGTCATGTCTAACAGTAATTTAATATTAACAATGGTTTGCAATTAGTGTAACATGAGAATGCGATATTTAAACATTACTCACACGTTTAAGCTTATGTCACACAACACCATAATAAAACTAACTAAGTACAACATTAGCGAATGCGTCACACTAAATGCTTATGTGACCGATTTTGAAGTTGTTATATTTATGCTGAACATGGTGAATGCGATTAGGTACGTTTAGGAACTCTTTTAGCCATTTATACCCCTTTGTATTTATTTTCAACTAGCTGTTGCGCGCGACTTCGTCCGCGTCAATTTCTGTTATTATGATCGTGATTAAGAAGTTTTTAAGAGAATATATTTTAAATATGGATAATTTTCCACGTTTTTGCAACATTTTTCACTGATGCTTCGCTCCTATAATTGGTCGCAGCGTGATGTTATATAGCCTAAAGCCTTCCTCGATAAATGGACTATCCAACACAAAAAGAATTTTTCAATTCGAACCAGTAGTTCCTGAGATTAGCGCGTTGAAACAAACAAACTCTTCAGCTTTATATATTAGTATAGATAACAATACATGGCCGTAACCCGTTACAGTGATTATGAGAAACGTTATTGTATTATATACATACTTTTAAACTTGTAAGTGCCAATTACACCAACTAACGCCGAGTGAACTAATGTTTAACAACAAAGTTCTGTCAGTTTATGTATTTTGAAAATCTACCACGATATTAAAATATGTATTCCCCGCTTAAATGATACTCGGCGATGGGGAAATTGGCACTAAATATACTTAATATATTTGGATTGGTAACCTGCCGGCATATTATATACGTATTGTATGTAAGACCAAAAGCGAAATGGTTATAGCTATTATTATCGAAAATTGAAAGGTTACCAGGATAGAAGATAGGATAACAGGATAGAGGACAGAAGAGTTACTATAATATTACCTCCATCACCAAGTAGCCTCATCTGAACCAGCGACGGGTCTTCGCTGTGTTCCTCCAAAACTGTGTCGTCAGTCACTGTGAGCTCCTGACAAAACAAATACAACAAAGTTAAAGAAATATCACTGAAATCCTAATTATCCTAAAAATCCTAAGTACCCTAAAAACGGGAATACAATATACGTACAATTAATACGAAATTATGTTACCCATACAATTTTGAGTTGTGTGTTGTGGAATCGTCAACCTTGGCTTAAACGTAGTTAAGAATAAGAAAACGGAAAGTAACGGATGTTTCAGATTAATTTGTCAATCCAAACATTAGAAATACCGTTAATCTTACTAAGGTCACACACAGAAACAGATTGATTTCAGTTTATAGTTCAATATACGATACGTGGCTATAGTAGTGCAGAGCACACAAACACTATGTTCAATATATTTGAGTTACTCAGTAAGTTCTATTAAATAATATAAAAAAACACATCAAAAGACTACTGATGTAACAACAAAGAAAAACCAACCTCACGTTAATGAAAAGGCAGCCGAAGTACATGCTGTGTGTTTGTACGTAAACAAGTTCTGAATTCCTATTATAACTTTCTCACGCCCACACTCCGGCGAAATATAAATACAAAAGCGAGCCTGGTTTGTGTTATTTCGCTGTCCAAAACTCGATTTGCACAAATAAATAAGTACTAAATAACTTTATTGATAGAGATAAAGTTTTTCAATCGCTTGGAAAAAACATCTTCGGCCTTAGCACCGAACTTCGTCTAGACGTCTTGCAGAACGCCGTAAGCATCAGACTACGTATGTTCGTCGGTTACGCGTTTCTTAGAAAAGTTTTCTGCGATAATTTACCTTTAATAAAAAAAAGAGATTAAAGTATATATTTCAACTGCAACAACTTAACTAAAATATATATTTGTATCATTACCTAATACCTAATCGGTACGAGGGTTTCTTTGTTTTTTTTTGTACAATATAATATAAGCTCTTGAACAATTGAACTTTCAATGTGGTTTCCTTTGTTTGAAAACAGGTTATCCCGGATCGTTTGCCCTGGCTCTAGTTCAAAATATAACGTCAGATTAGAGAAACTATGGTTTATAGTACCCAAATTATGTTTTAGCTTATTTGAATGGTCTCAGTAATCCGTATCCGTAAATAGTAAGCTTGTCTAAATTGGATAGAATTCGATTGTTTCGTTAACAATGTTTTATTTTCATTAATGACATTAAATCAGTCTTATCAATGCGGATGTCGATAAACATTATAACACGTATATATATAAGTATTATATTGTCTATGCTCAGCAGAATAAGTTCGTTTAAAACCCCTTTTAAACCCTGGATGATTTTTGGTTTTCTTACGATTGGGTTTATCCGTAGGTACGCCGGTAAACTGATTATATTTTTGCAGAGCTTTCATTGTATATAAATTAAATATAGCAAAAAAAAGAGAGGATTTATCCAGATATACCTATAAATATTTGCCAAAAACCATCAACAAAAAAAATATAATAGAGAATACTGACCTTTATTATAACAATTCTTATCGAAAGCGACAAAATGATAATATTATATTCTGTGGCACAAGGTTGTCGATAAACATGTCTTCGAGCCAAAAGACCAAGTTGAGCACAAACTTGTTAGAAACAAAGCGGGAGCTTTAAGAAAGTTACTTGGGTAACCAGGAAAGGGGGAGCGTGGGGGTTGCTCAAAACTTTGACGTCGTGGACGAACCAAGTTCGCTGCTCGCTAATTCGCAGTATAAATTTGTTTAACGTTTCAACTTTTTAACTGTAATTACACGGCAAAGTTCAGGATGGATTGGAGTACTTCACGATTCTGACAAGTCTCCAACTGTTTCATGGATAATAATCGATATTAATATTATTAAAATTTAATACACCGCCTCCTCTCGTGTGATCTTGCAAAGCCAAGGAGTTGTTAGCTTATCAGCTTGTTTCGTAAGTATTATAATATGTATAAGCAATAGTTCTAAATTACTCAACGCCTGAATAAGTAATCTTATTCAATATTGATTTGAATTCATAAGTCAGAATCCTATTAGATCAGTCAAGTTTGAACGTAGATTAGTTTTGTAAAACACATCAAGAAGTTTATCATATCGCAAATACATATTTGGAATTAGTTATTAGCTGAGGTAACACATATATATATAAATTAGAGCGTTAATTGCGTTGCGAACTTGTCGATACGTGTGATCGAAATATTTATAAAATTAGTAATACAAATTGATGGGACCAACAAGGGACCGATCCATTACTGTTTGTTGCGAGTTTCAATACCAATAACTTTTCCTATCTTTGTTATAGGAACGGTGGAAAGAATAACAACAAATTGTTTCAATAACGCAAAACAACGAAGTTTGTACTGCCAAGTTAGGCGAAGGAGTGAAATCTGAACAGTAGAAAAGGGGGAGACTCCCACCTGAAGGGGAAGAAAGTAAATAATATCGTTGTTAACGTGACTTTCATTTTCTTTACAAGAAATTAATTATTTTGATACAAAAGTACATGCAATAACAATGATTTCGATTTGCACCTCCGTGAGATTCTTTTAGTAATCATAGGAATCTAATTGACTGATTAAAGAGGAAAGTGTTCGATCAGTACGTGTGGCCTGCGATGACATGTGACTCCGAAGCATGCTTGCTAACTATGGATCTTATAAGAATGGCGAGAGTTATGCTCGGAGTATCCATAGGTGATCAAATCAAAAGTGAAATCTGTGGGAAAATTAAAGTTGCCGATTAGGGAGATGAAGAGATCAAAAGAGGAAATCACATACATTGCTTATTGAGTCGTGCAATTGAAGTGGTACGGGCACATAGCTCGAAGGACTACCTCCTACCAGATGGACACACGATTTCAAGAGAGTTGCTGGTCATAAGCGGCAAATCAATATCGCATGAAACTTTGGCGATATTTGTGAGACATACGTATGCAAAGCAGTTGTCCTATGGTTCACGATAACGACACTTAAACCTAAAACCTACAATCAAATTTAGAGAGTGGACACAACGAAACTACTATAATCCTTCACTGTAATTTGTGTAATCATATTATGACACCATCAAGAATGCTAAATCATATTTTAATTTTTTTACACAAACAATAACGTCCCAGCCGTAAACATCCGTTACAAGAGCCACGCCTATTTAATTAAACCGCAAACGACTACATTACGACACAAAAACTGGTTTTCATATTCATAAATAAATTCAACATAAATGAGTCGATTAAGTCAACACGAGATATTAATAAAAACACACAGACAAGTGGAAAGCTGCATTCTTGTCCGTTTGTATACAGTTGTACTTGTTAACAACTTTCTTATGGCATTTTACAGAATGGTATAAGTAGGTAGATGCCCTTATAAATCCCGCCATCGTTACTGGATGCCATCGCGTTCAATACACCAAACCTGTTTCGCCCAGAACTTCCCGCTTTGGCGTTATCTTGTAGAATGTCCATACAGTTATCCGAGCGTGCTTTGAGCTTTTAACGACAGCCCTTTTCGCACAGCTTCCTTAACGATATGACTAGGAATTAATTGCAAATATTATCTTACTTTTGTATCAAGATTCATGTTACGCCGGGTTTAATTAACGTTAGACCGTTCCTTTGGGGAATGATTAATTATTATGTAGTCAGGATATTAAACAAACCAGAAACCGTGTAACTTGCTCTGTTATAATTGACTAAATTGTTTGACATTTGAAAGCCTGTTTTGAATCTTAGTTATCTTACTTCAGACCACTACCATATAAGACGAGTATAGTTCAGGTTCGATAACTTATCGGTAAGTTAACTTTACAAAATTCTCATTTTCAATTAACTCTTCGGTAAAGAACTTTTGCAACCCTTAACCCTAAATAAAAAGATTGTCGAAAAAATCGTCGAAGATTATCGGAAATCTAACCAGGTCTGACATTGTTATATTTTACGATGCTGTCATAAGACTAGCTTTGGATTATATTCTATGTAACGTGACCTGACCGAAATTGAGAGAGGTATTGATTGGGTTGTGTCTGCATATGAAGGGAAGGCGATCTTTTGAAGCAGAATTTGAATTTCCTAAGGTAAATGGTGAAAGTGTCAACATCTCTGATGCAACACTTAGCTTTTCAACTACCTGGATGTTTTGACTAAAATGTTTGCATTAGTTCAGTATCATTAAAAAAAATCCATAACTATTACAATTTATCCTCACAATGTAACAGTATGAGAAGTATTCTAACAGTCATGATGAGGCCCGATTGAAACCCGAAAGGTCGGCAGTTCAAACCCACAATACTGCCCTCGTAATTGAAAACACAATAAGTTAAATAGAAGTTACCTTTAAGTTACTGTGTTTTCAATTACGAGGGCAGAATAGTGTAATGAACTTTTGTTGGATCGACTCTCAGCATGAACGTACCACTTAGTTGGCGGGGAAAGGGTAATATAATCATGCGTGACTTGGCAAAAAAAAAAACAGAAATTGTATCAAAAAAACTGGACAAACTTACACCAGTATGCTCGTTGACGCCAACAATGACAGCCGTATACCACTGAGTAGCGCCAGCGACTCTGTACACTTGAGCTCGACAGCCACCCAGAACTGACGGGGTGGTGGTAAGAATCCGCTGGCCGTCCTGAATGGTCCTCCATTCAGCTGCTTCTGCGGCCAGCGCTGACAGCGTCGCCGTGTCTACTCCAGCCTCTGAACCCGCTAGGCTCGAATCCCACTCCTGTAAACGAAAAATAAATTATATTAATGGTCATAACTTTTAAACATTGGTTAACGAAATTCAAACCCCCGTTTGTATAAGTTTGCTTAATTAACTGTATCTTCCCTTTATTGTTTAAAAATCGCGAATGGTTTTTTTTTTTCAGAAAGATAGTCGATAGGTATGATGAGAGGCAGGAGATTTTACGAGGCGACATAACGTTACATTCTTTCGCCTCATTTAGGTAAATCCTGAAAACTTAGATATTAATGTTTAGTACATTAAAATCTGACTTTTCATTTCATTTGCTATTCAGATTTCGATAGCTACAAACAAGATGATTTGTTGAATTTCGACACCTACTCAAAGAGTTACTGCTGATAAATAATTTATAGAACTAGATTACATTTATCATTCCTATATATGTATACCATTAATGGTAATTCATCTTTATTTATTGCGATGTACGCCATCTTAAATGTTTCTTCGCTAACGTAGAGAAACAAGCATTATGAATACACGCGAAGATTTATCGGTTCTCGCAAACGTATAACATTATTCTGTACGAGAATGCAATGCCCATAAATAGTGCAATTACACTAGATTGTTAGTTATGTACGGTATGACCTCGTGTGCACGTAAACATTATCATTACTAGGGTATCCAACATATCAACGCTAATCTACGAGACATTTCTTTGAACAAAATCACACTAATATTATAAAGGTAAAAGTATGTGTGTTGTCTATGTTTGTTACTCCTTCACGCCACGAATGAACCGATTTGGCTGAAATTTGGAATGGAGATAGCTCATATCCAGGATTAACAGATAGGCTACATTTTATCCCGGAAAATTAAAAAATTCGCAGGAATTAAAAAACCTTAATCCACGACGACGGACAAAGTCGGGGGCACCATCTAGTATGAATTAAAACTAAAGTGCATGTGAAATATACAGTCATTTGTTGAATTTTGCAATTTAAGGTTTTTTGTCCAATTCAGTACATATTGTGAAGAGTAGACCCCGTAGGATGCTACAGGCGCGCTACAGCGTTACTAGGGGGTTCAAGCGAGGGCTGAAGTTCTGCCAGTTTCGGAGATCTATCGGTTAAGCCTTAGGGATCAAGATGACCGCAGGCAATTTAAGGGCGCCTCCTGTCAGGCATGACGTTAAGAGGCATAGATTTTCACCGCAAAAATTTGGAATGCCCTTCCGGCTTCCTTTTTTCCAACTAACTATTATGTGGGTGTCTTTAAATCAAGAGTGAATAGGCATCTTCTAGGCAAGCGCGTACCATCTTAGGCTGCATCTTCACTTACCATCAGGTGAGATCACAGTCAAGCGCTAGTCTATGTATTAAAAAAAAGATTGATTGAATATGACTAGACCATACGCCCCCGAGTCAGTGTTAAAGATGCACATCCGGGTGATGTAAGAAATAGAAGACCTAGTTTAAGTATTGCTAAAACTACCTATGTAGTAAACTGAATAGTGGGAGTAAAATGTGGTCAGCCAATCTTAATTGATTGCGATTATCAGACTGCAGTGTTTAAGTAGGATGCTAGAGCGATTCAAAAACTTAATGTTATTTTTATTACAAAACACTGTTTTATAGGCAAAAATAAGGGTTTTCGGAGATATAAAGAAAAAATTGCAATCATATCAAACGTGAGTTTTTTTAAACATCATTCAGTTCAGCAAATTGTTGATACAAATAACAATGAGTAGAGTTTATGCTCCAAATTCGATCAGAACGATTTTAATTTATAGGTTTTAAAAACATACGATCTTCCGGCAAAATAAGAATTTTTGGTTAATCTATTATTACGACCTACATTATCGTGTAGTTTACTTGCTTTGTAGTTGCGACGTTTAAACTAATGTTTGCTGCGTTTTTGCGGTAATAATTCCAAAAAATCTGCTTAATTTTTAAGCGTTAAACAAATTCAATTTTGTATTTTATTGGCACTGTGGACAAGATATAGAATTTTGGATAAATGAAACAAATAAATAAGCCGGGTAAATACAGAAACCGGAAAGCAAAACGAAATAGCTAGTAACAACCAGTTTCAAATGCAAGACATCCTTTATGACACCATACAAAGGAAGTAATAACCTAACCCCACGTAGGTAACGTCACAGTAGGTAAGTAAGAGGAGTATTACATAGTAGCGTACAGAGTACTGACGGCTTGTATTAATGTCAATGTTACAGCACACGCTCACACCTGTGTGCATGTGTGCGCCAGACGTATCCGGTACGTTGACCTAGCCTCGCTCTCCTCTGCCCCATATCTAGGGATACCAAATAGGAAATTACAATTTCTAACATATTACCCTGACTTCATCACTGACAACTGAGATTTTGAAAACAAACTACTGTTACGAGCATAAACTGTACGGATAATGTTCTGAGCTAGTGACTTCATTGCATTACAATAAACCCCTCCCTTATAGCTTCAATAGCTCCACCATGGGCAAGGGACTGACCTAACTGAAACCCGGAAGGTCAACGATACAAACCCTCTAACCCTACTTCGTTGCACTCATACTCTCTTAACACGAGTCAAACGAGCTTTACTTTTAATTTGAAAGAGCAAGGAGAAAATTTCGCATGTTCAACGTGGCAAAGATACTTTAAAAAATCATCAGTATTTCGAGTTTAATGGCCATTTGTATTTGAATGAAGCACATCTATTGAAAGCCCTTGCTATCATATGAGTGGCAAAGCTAGCAACCCTAAACTCTACGTCTAGCAGCTAGCTAGTAGCTACATGTTTGGCGATGGAAGCCTACAGAGTAGTACAGACGATATAGCTACGATGCTATTGGATGTGGTTAAGCGACACGGAAATGATTTACGTAAAACCCAGATAATAAAAACCATTGTACTCGTGACAATTATTCAGAGCTTCTTTTAAAACAGATTTCTGTTTTATATCTATTTAGTAACCTATCAGTTCCTACAGAAATTTATACCTACAAACAATGCTCACTGAAAAAAAATTCATTTGTATATGATTAACGAATAAAAAATGCAACGGAGTGAGTAAACACGGTTCAATCTAAGACCATATAGTCAAATAATCGATACTGAAAAGCTAGATTAGATTTCCACACTGCCGAAGCACGTGATACAAATGTTCAAATGTAGTCCTACCCTACAACGAATTAAAGACTTCCAACTTTAGGGCCTATTTCACAATCGCAAAATAACATTCAACGTTTACATTTATTTGTCGGTTAAAGTTCACGCTGGTAAAATAGAAACGCCATTGGAATACTCGTAACACCAGAAGTATAAAATAAGTAGAAACACAGGCGTCGATCCCAATTCCCAATTCATCAATCACAGAAGCAGACATAATGGCGTTAAAAATAATACTAAACAACGACCTGCTAACAGCAAATGAAGATTGATCAAGGTATAAAATATGCAGACGTCTGTACGGATGCTATATGCGAGTGACATAATGATAATGGGAGAGACGTCTTCAGTAATTCAGTTACGTAAGGGATTGCGCCATTATATCATGTCGCTTGCACATTTTGCGATAGTTTTTCATCGTATAACTGGGTCAGAGATGTACATTGTACATAATACGTATAGGTAAATATGGGATATAAAAGGCTTATGACTTCTTCTTAGGTTTAGATCTATAGAACGTGCTCTGACTGGAAATAATGACTTCATTTACCGTTCGAGCATGCGGAAGATAGGGAACTAATATTTAAGTACCGATAGAAGTGGCAAAATTAGGTTTAAAAGCAGTTTTTTTTTTTGTAATAGGTATATAGGTATTCCGGTAAATTAATTTTTCAATATATAAACTTTGAAGAAAAAAAATCTCTTTCAAAACGCTCTTGTATACCTAATGCATCTTGCGCAAATTCTAAGTTTGTTGTAGGTTCGAAGATATGGAGCATTATCTTTTTTGAGTTTTGTCGTAAATCGGCTTCCGTATTATAAAAAGTTTGGGAACAAAAATATAAACAAAAAAAGACGTATCTGTGCCCTTAAGCACAATTTTTCACGGTCAAACCATTTTCACCGGGTAATCCGAAAGATTACGCCATCGTAATCGCTAGTTCGCCTTTATTTTGTGTAACAGATACGCTCTGATGGGCCCAGCTAGGGTTGTCAGATACGTAACCTGCTTTTGTGATGTGTGATTGTTGACAAAATCTGAACCTTGCAATTTCTCGGATATTTTATGCGTTATAATCAATTTCAGGCCAATAAAAAACACACAATGCGTTTCACAAAATAATCTTAAACACTAGACTTGTCAGGAAAATACTTGGAGTGCAAAGATTCAGGACATATCAGAAATCAGAATTTCTCAGTTATGTAGGAAGTGGGAACCCTAAGTACAGCGCGGTTCGGTCTCGGTGAGTCAGCAACGTTACGTAACGGCTGAGGCTTTTACTGTTTATTTTGCTTGGTTATTCTATTTGGTGAGATTACCTCGTGATTAATACGAGGTTGTAGAGCACGAGTAATACGTGCCTGGGGAACATTTCTGTTCGTCTGGGAATGTTTTGTTGGAATGGTTTCCACTTTTCATCACGTCTGTCTTGCGAATTTCTTACTCTCCATAGGTATCTCAATTTACTTTGCCCTTTATTTATTTTATTATATGCTACAGGCATTAGCTATAAGTCCATAAATCCACGTAGTTGAGACATCTTAAGATTTTTGTTTCTTTTCATAATGATTAAAGGTTAAACTTATAAAATATATTTTACTTCTTTTCACATTTGCTTCAGCTTAAAACTTCTTCTAAAAATCGATTACTGCTATGTATTTGTGCCTATAGAGCATAAAAGTAACTATCACATCATAGGCATGATGTCTGATATTGTCACCAAGTCTTGGCTATTATATGGAAAGGGCTATGTAAGGTGGATCCCTGAAAGATAAGATTCGGAATGAGGACATCCACAAAAGAACCAAAGTGACTGACATAGCCAAAACCACAAGTAAACCGAACTGGCAATAGACAGACCATCCTTGTTGCGGCCATTGGAGGCGAAATGCAAGTGGAGACCGCATACAAGCAAGCGCTCTGTGAGACGCCCTCTAGCACTTAGGACTGACCACATCAAGAAGGCGGTGGAAAACGACTGTATGAGAAAAGCTGAGGACGGGTGTGATGAGCTCGGGAAGACCCATGTCAGACAGTGGCAGTTCACCGGCAGGATCATGATAAGGTATTTGTCTGGGAATGTTTTGCTCCACGTGATCCGATTCGCGCAATGCTAACGTCGCGCTCTCATTGTTTTGTAATAGAATCCAATCAACGATTGATGAGTCGTATCGTGATGTTATTTTTCTCAACAACTATTGCAAATATCTAATGGAAATTTCTCATGAGTTATTCAACAATAAAGTATTAAAAGGAAATGAAACAAGATTTATTGATCGATAAAACAATTAACAGATCTAATTAACAATTTGTATTTGATTAACGATTATTATCGTCAGATGCCTGCAATAAAGTAATATAATTTAATTATTCAGCAAGTTTCGAAAATAATACATAAATTAAATCTGTTAGCTCAAACGTATTTTTGCTACAGCTTTATTCGTTTCGTGTGAGGTAAAACAATCACTTTCTGTTATCTATCCCACTCTTGGTCGTTACCTACATTTATCTCAATTATAGTATGGCACAGCCTGGAATACGTGTACATTCACTCTTTTGTATATATTAGTTAGGTACGTCATACACTCATTCCCTTAATAAACATCACTAAATACTAAAACCTCCCTTCTTAAGCTGTTAACACAAGCCCATGAATTAATGATTTATCTTGAAATAGGTATGCTTTCGTTGTATTTATCTCTATCAGGTATATCAGGAACACATTATACTTCTGCATCACTAATTTAATTTTTTCTATTGAAAATTTCTAATTCTTCACTTCAGTCTGCATCAAATCGTCTACAATAACTAGGTTGATACACAACCAGGAAGTCATCCAGTAACTAAATAGGTACCTGCTACTCGTACATACACTCATTCAATTTCCTGCCGTAGCTTGGCAGGCTCCCTCTGTCCTCGATATTATCGACAACAGATTCAATATGAAAATGTGTTCGATGATATTTACTGCTGTTACTTATGCATTTGCTGTTTACTGATTGATATAAATGATAAACAAAAATGTAATATAACTAACAATTAATTTTATTATTATAAAACCTGCTTGGAGAAGAAAGCAAATCTAAAGAATGAATAATAAATTTCGAGACACCCAGTGTACCTTTTGTAAGCTGCGCTGCTCAAACTATGCACGTATTGTATTACGGACGGCCGCCCCAGGGGTCTACTAACTGTTCCTCAAAACAATACACATTGGTGAGTAGGTACCTAGTTACCTACCCAGCCCCCATAGGGATATTGTTCTGTTGAAACATAAACAAACCCCGCACACGAACAAATATCCCGTACTTTAACTGTACCTACCCATTTCCATCTAAATTTATTATTTTGGGCAAAACTTAACACGAAGCAACCATTAAGTTAACAAATGGCTGGATATAGCATATAATGTCCGAGATAAAACTAAAAGCGCCAACTTTCAAGTTCCTTCCGAAAGTCCAAAGAATAAATTCCGCACTAATCCTCCAAAACTTTAGCATTAAATTCTCGAACAAATTCTTGGTCAAGAAACTTAAAACAAAGCCTTTTGAGGCACCTAATAATATTAAGTCCTAAAATAGAGTTTTAGCGGGTTTATATACCGAGTTACTTAGCAGACGAGTAATGAGAAAGGTTTTACGGGCAGATAGAGCATTCATCCCCCTGTTTATCAGGTTCATGTATTATCTTCAACACTGATAAAGATTTTCACAAAATGGTCGTCATATTGTATCCCGCTTAGAGTCAATGGCTTTCCCCTTTAACCTACATGGACAAAAAGACAGTGTCCAACACATTAATGTGTCATACAAAACGAATATCAGTGCTGTTTTCTCATAAATCCTTTCAAGGTTAAAATACATTTGTACCTTACCAATGAATAATTGCTTGAACAAATTATAATATTATTAAGGAATATTTACAATGGGCACACGTGGCATTATTATGCAATGGGTCAAGCCTTTGGACGAAATAAACGCTAGCCTATACGCGTAAATCAGGTTTTAAGACTACGAATTCATTAACTTTGTCATCGAACTCTAAATTTTGTATTGAAAATCTGCCAACGTAAGACTTATTTAACGTAGGCGAAATTGACCCTAAAATGGTGTTTATGAATACATACTTCGATGATTAAACCTTTGAATGACATTTTGACATACCCCGAAAAATTAAAACCAAAATAAGAGTGCAATCTGAGATAAACATTGCTAAAGGGCTATCACCCCAATAAATGTGTGCCGGGCCACTTGACGCATATTTTCTTATCTATGTGGGTTAATAGTTCGATGGTTTTCATATATAAACATCAAAGGATCTTAACGTGTTTCGCAAAATAGCCTTTAACATTTACCCAGCTCTTAGGGCCGCTTAAAGCCATAATAATGAAATGTCTAGAGACAAGCAGGAATAGCGTACTTGTAAACCGAGACGGGAGAACATAAATTGGGCTTTTGTGCTCACTGCAGTGGTAATATACACAGAATGCCATAAAAGATATTGCAAGTGCTACCGGTACTGTTGCAAACGTACAGCTAAGATTGTACGGGGAAAGAACAGCACTAATAACATGTTATTATTTTCTATAGAATAGAACGAAACAAGTAAGATTGTGCTCGTAACAAGCATCATCTAAGAGTTATAACTACGATATTAATTATATTCTAAAATCTAAAATTATGTAACATAATTCATACCGTAGAGTAAATAAGAGTTGCTAGAATCGTATGTCGCAATGTAATAGGTATGTCAACGCAAGGTACATAAATGCAATATTGCATTAAGTTCGCCCATGTCCTCGGCAGTCAGCAATTAATTAAATGTAAAATAAATCATCAAAGTATACATTTATATCTACAATGAGATTAATATATTGTAACGAATTAAAAGCTCAGATATCAAAAAAAAGTAAAATGACTTACATATTATTCAAAAAACCAGTCAAAAAACGGTGTTTTAGAAACAGTTCTAACTATTTTAGTATTACTTCCCAAACACATTATTTCAGTTAACTTATATGTAGGTATATTACATATAAGTTAACTCAATTCAATACTGGGTATATAATTATTGTATGTCGTAAATAATATTCAGCCTTGTCTTAAAGCACAGTGCACAGGTGTATGCATAAAAGTTTCAAGGTAAGAAGCAATAATCTCGTTACGCTATTTCATAATATCATACGAGAATACATGAATAACATGTCATGATAAAATTAATGTTACCTAAGAGTATGTAACGTTCGTTTTCAGGTTTGATCATATAACATATTAGTCGGTAATGTACTACCTACTTCTATCATAGTGTCTATTTATGTTATTTTATTTATTTAACACACAAGACAGGAAAAATATTTTTCGTTACTGTTACGTAATTCTTTTAAAGACATACCTTTTTAGCTTTAGCTTATATCCAAATATATATTATAATAAAAATGTATAATTTAATTAAATAACAAAGCAGGAAGCAAAATGGTGTTACTGATATAAATACTACTTATAACACATAGAGTTCAGTGACTCTTAATTATATAATCTTGATAATAAAATATATATTTTACAATCTATGATTGCCTACGGTAATAATTGAAAGGAATCTAGCTTGAATTAATTAACACACAGTTTCTATAACAGATGAGCTTCCTCTTATTAATATTAATGAGGACTACGTGCAACGAATAAACGCACTATATACGATCTACAATTTGATAAGATTAAGATGTAAATTAATTATCATTATAACATAATAGTTTATAATTTTAAATGAGATAATATTAGTTATTGCAGTAATCTCCAAGCGACAATAAAGACTAAATCAACGACCTATTTCTTATCATTGGTTTATCCAAAGTAAATTATATGAACTAGGTAAATTATGAACGGTTAGGGCTTAGATAATCAAAGGTTTAGTAGTAAGTTTAGGGTAATTACAGGTAAAAAATATATATATTCATAAATTATCTCTGACATTACAGGTATATACGCCAACCTTCATGCTCATCCAAGCATGTATATTATCATTATTAAGAATTAAGTACCTAACTACTTATTCTGTAATCTGTATCATAGTTATATGGAGGCATTCATTAAAAATTAAATATGATAAGCCAGCGTAGGTTTATCATGAAAAGATATTTTTTTAAAACAGCTGTAACAGTAACACAAATATAAACGTAGTAATTACTTACAATCAAAATTATTGATTTAAGTACTCAGCTATAATAACAAGCATAAAAAGCAAACATTTCAAGGTTAAAGGAAATTTAATTTATATGAATAGTACTTTGTCGATTATTTTTTGTTTACTGTTCGTGATTTCTTGTTGTCACTCAGTGCGCAATAATAGACCGAACCGGTTCCGATTGGTGTTGTACAAGTTACAATGGAAATGCAAACGCGATGTTACGCTCGCTCGGTTGCCTTTCATCCGTGCTGGCATGATTAGCCGTGAACGTTACGCTTTATCGACTACAGAATCTGCATGGAATTCTGTAGGTACAGACGCTTTATACCTATTCTGATACTAAAACCAGGCTTCTAAACAGGTAACAAATAATTTTAAGTATGAAGTTTTTACCACAAATCAATTCCAAGATTTTAGATCGGTCATTTTATTATATATATTATATACATATATGTCATATATTTTTTTATATTGTGTAAATGTATAATTTAAATCCGTTCCATAATAACATAAGTGAGAAAGAAAAGTGTGTTTGTTCTTTGGTTTGTTTTTTAATCACGCAGCAGCGTGCAGCGCAGCAAAGGAACGACGTGAATTTTGCATGATTAGAGGAGGATTAGAGTTGAGAGACTTTCACTAAAGAGTGACAGGTGGGATTTTCAGAGAACGTACTTTCACGCGAAACATAACCTACTATAGTTTTAACATAATATCTTGTACTGTAGTACCCAATTTAGAATCCCTTTATGCCTATTCGTAAAGCTAGGATTGTACAATATAAGCACAAAGATATCCAAGGAAGGATATTCTACACGAGACAAGAGAGCGATACGTTTCATCTTGCACATGCCTACATCAATGTCAGGGCCCCCCCATCCCTCCCTACGGGGAGACCGGACAGTGTAGAGCAAGCTTACTGTGGCAAACTTCATTCGTTTAGTAACATTTACACGTGCCAACAAGTTATTCCGTATTATACTATATTATAAAATAATAGTATATTACTAGACTTTTCGCGCATGTTTTTACGAGATAAAGTATTATATGTCCATTGTGCACTCCCCTACTAGTATACAAAGCTGAAGAGTTTGTTTGTTTGAACGCGCTAATCTCAGGAACTACTGGTTCGAATTGAAAAATTCTTTTTGTGTTGGATAGTCCATTTATCGAGGAAGGCTTTAGGCTATATAACATCACGCTGCGACCAATAGGAGCGAAGCACCAGTGAAAAATGTTGCAAAAACGGGGAAAATTATCCACATGTAAAATATATTCTTTTAAAAACTTCTTAATCGCGATCATAATAACAAAAATTGACGCGGACGAAGTCGCGCGCAACAGCTAGTTAGTAATAAGGGTTTTATAATACCTTAATGAAGGAACGGCTGACCAAAACTGAAAGACAGAATACTAAACCGTCATGATAATATCATACTCACCAAACAAGCTTCACGCTTAGTCATAGGAGGAAAAACAAATTCTACTAATATTATAAATGCGAATGTTTGGATATATTACGGATGGATTGATGTTTGTCTCAATAACGCCGCAAAGACAGAATTGATTTGGCTGAACTTGGCACAGAGATAGATTATAGTTTGGAATAACACATAGGCTACTTTTTATCCCGGAAATTAAGAGAGTGCTCGTAAGAATTAAAGAACCTCAATCAAAACGAATTAAGTCGCGGCCATCAGCTAGTACATTATAAAACAATGTAAACGAATGAGATGCTCAATTTTTCTATAAGATGGCGGCTTAAGTTATACTATCTATCAACCGACCTTACCCATCAACTACCATTCGGTAAAAGTCAGTTGCCGAAACGTTTTGACGCTGCCGACCCCAATTGCAATTAGAAGTTGGCATGTCTGTAGATGGTTACAACTGAGGCAAACTTTACTCGTTTAAAATTTGTGGTAACAATTTCTCTTGCTTGCGTGCATGACGCTCCCAACTCGCAAACTTTCATTATGGCTTGATTGAGTTTTTAATGATAACTGAGTTTTTAACTTAGATTGTCGCAGTTTCGAACGATAAGTTTAAAAATCTCATCAACTTCGCGAGGGTGTGAGAGATTTTCCGTGTCGTTTTCTTTAATCTTTTGTCTGGAAAAGTGCAATCCTTTTTAATCTTTGTTCATTTGAGCAAGTTAATATAAGAAAAAAGATGCGAGAAAAATGAGACACATGATTTTTTCGTTAAAAATAGACAAATATTCAATGTAATATTTTAAAGATTTCATAGGAGTCAAACATGGTTGTTTCATTATTCACGGACAACAATGCTCCTCGCAAAAATGATTTGAATATTTAAATATTCATAGAATTCGTATTAGATTATTGCTCTTTACAAAATCATCCGCACCAACAGGCTAGGCCAGACGTCAAAGAAAACTGGTTATACAACAAACTGTTCAATTATTAATATCGATCGTCATAAATTATGTAGGAATCACAAAAGTCTACTTATATTAAAAAAGACATGCCAAAACAACGTTGTCGCAGCATTGCTAAGCAGCTATACATATAATAGGAATACATAATTTAATATAATAAAGCGGAAGAGTATGTTTGTTTGACCGCGCTAATCCCGGGAACTACTAGTCGGATTTGAAAAATTCTTTTTGCATTTGATAGCCCAATTCTTGAGGAAGGTTATAGACTATCAAGATCATGGTAGGTACGAGTCTTAGAAACCGAGCAAAACGAAACAATAGTGCGGGCGGGCAATGCGATGAGGTGAATCAGTGGCCAAAGGCGGTCACCCGAAGATAACTGAACAAGAGCCGAACAAAAGCCTCTTTATTCTGGAAAATCAAGGAATTATTAAAAACTAAATTCACGCGAAGTCGCGGGCATTAGCTACAGCTAGTTATAGATATTACAGGAAACGCTTAATATGCTCTGTACTTGTTTAAAAAACTTTTTGTCATACTATTTCATCTCTTTCCATTCCTTAAGAAATAGCTCTATCCCTCCTGTGCACAATACTACTGTGATACTCAAGGAATATTTCTTCTTTCATATCTCTAGGTCCACCATTTTGAGCTGTGCGTTCTGAACGCATTGTAGTGGGTATCAAGAGTCAAGAAGTTATATGCAAAGTAAGATGCAAACAACCATAAAAACGCCGATAGCTGCCACTAAAAGTAGCCGGTCTGTCCTCTCCCTATAATAATGCGACAGAATTTGGGAGGCATAATGAGAATAGAAGAGAAAAATCGTTGAAAGTTGCAGTTGCTGACAAAAGTAGATTTTGTTGGAGACAGCCAATCAATCATAGCTTTACCGGGAGGCGACCGAGCTAACCGAAAATAGCGGCACCGGCATAACCACCACCTGGCTCGAATATGTATATAATAAAGGGGAGGCGTGGGCGAAACGGGCGCAGAAAATCAATATAGCGGGCGGCGAGCATCAAAACATACCCTTTCCACCGTTCCTCCCCGGTCTCCCACGAGCCTCCCGCCGCCCGGGGAACTCCCCCCCTTGTTTGGCAGACACCGTCCTTGATCTACCCACTTCGCCCGGGCGCCCAAGTTTGGATAAACACTCGTATCGTCTCACTCGAGAATTGGGTCGGTTATGCGTTTCACGTTCTACCACCCACTATATTTTATTTTATAATCTCGTTATTTTATGTTTAATTATTAGATCGCCACTTAAAATAGCGAACAATTATTTTATTCTGCTACAATTGAAATAATTTCTGTCGGGCTACGTGACAAAAATAAAGAAAGATTTTTATTGAGTCATCTATACTAATATTATAAAGCTGAAGAGTTTGTTTGTTTGAACGCGCTAATCTCAGGGACTACTGGTTCGAATTGAAAAATTGTTTTTGTTTTGGATAGTCCATTTATCGAGGAAGGCTTTAGGCTATATAACATCACGCTGCGACCAATAGGAGCGAAGCATCATTGAAAAATTTGCAAAAACGGGGAAAATTATCCATAGATATTTGAGGGCTTCCGTTGCGTGAGTTGCGTAAACGGTTCAAGTTACCCAAAAAATAACTAAATATTTTCGGAGATAGAGGACATAACTTCTCGCGGATAGTAGCAAGTCATTTTAAACCTTTTCCACGCGGACGAAGTCGCGGGAATCAGCTAGTATTAAAATAAGAGCTATTGACTAATTTATTATTATTTTAATAAAATAGGTATTAAACGGCCTTTCTTTATAGAGTGAGTAACGGTTACTTTTCATCTCGAATGTGAGCGGCAAGATTACACATTATGACAAAAACTCGTATCAGTTAAGCAATACTCGAATATGAGTGCCAAAAATTTCGCTCGCATTCGAAAAACCTTGTGTGACTGAGCCATATCCACAAGGAAAATTATTAAACAACATTTTCAATTATTATTATCTACTACAAATAATCTAATGTAAAATGATCAGTTGATCATGCCGTGTGTTTGCAGACTGCAGGCTTTAATTAACGTTCAACACATTAAATATGCAAAGAATATAAATGGGTCTAGCGCCGGACAGTCATATTTTATTTGGATTAATTTCATCGGACAGTATCGATCCAATAAAACTGAGCTCAGCAATGACTCAATAACTTGGTATAGGGAATACAAGTTTAACATTCGTAACTGTGTGACTCATAATCCGTAATAGTCAAGTTTTGGGGTCACTGATGAAAGCCTTTTGTGATTCATCTATATATCCCATTATTAATTAAAATTATAAATGCGAAAGTTTGGAAGTATGGATGGAAGAATGAATGAATGGATGGATGGATGAATGAATGAATGAATGGATGTTTGTTCCTCAATCAGGCTGCAACGACTGAACCGATTTGGCTGTAATTTGGCACAAAGATAGATTATAATCTGGGACCTTTTATCCAGGAAAATAAGAGAGTTCCTGCGGGAAGCAAAAAACTTCATTAATCCACGCGAACGAAGTCGCGGGCAACAACTTGTAAATAAGTTAATATTGAAGTGTCTGTCTGTGTAAATATTCAGTTATTCAGATTAGCGAAACTACTTACGCCATCTAGTTACACGTTTGAATAAATTAACTATTGAAATATAATATGTTAAAAATTATTTCAAAATAGGTACCGTGTTTCAAAAATAGGTGTTTCTAACAAATTATATATACGATTTACGAAGTTCGTTCGCTCGTACACGACAAGTTAAACAATAGACATTGAATAATTCTAAAAGTTAACATAAATACATTATGAATAAATTTCAATATAAAGTCAAAGACAAGATAGTCGATTGAGAAAACAAGGTCATGGATTTTTCCATAAGATGTAAAAGGGTCTGTTCATCTACTGCTTTTAAATGGACAAGTTGACTTTATTTAAATCAGTAGGTTATTCAATTCAGGTCTAATTTAGCCTAATTTTTGACATAAAAAGATAATCTGCAACGAAAGGCACAAAATAGGCTCGTAAATCTTTAACTACAACTAAGAAGCATACAGGGTTCCTATTTTACTACCTACTTTTGTAGACGCCTAAAGAAAGCGCGATTCGTTGGTAGAAAAGATTTTAAGATTCAAAAATAACATGCCACGATCAATTTTAGATTTGCCCATGCCCATACGTAAGTTTTGAAATCTTTTTAAAGTATGTTCATCCAAAACGCATCAGATCTTAGATAATTTAAATTACAATAAAAGATGTTTTTTTTTCGATGACAAGATAGTCCTTGACTAGAGAGTTTGATTGGTCGATAACAACGCGGCGGGCGGTGGGAGATTTAAACGTTTTATTAACTAGGTACCTGATATGGCTGCAGATTGGCGTAGTCAAGGAAGTGCAGCAGCCTGTCGTGCAGGAACTCCACCGGCTGCGCGTCCGCTTGCAGCGTCACGTCAGCTGACAGCGGCGTGAAAGTCTGCAAAAACCAAAATAAACATCAAAAAATCAAACTAGAGGCTATTGCTTGCATCTTTTTTTTTTTTTTTTAATATATAGACTAGCGCTTGACTGCGATCTCGCCTGATGGTAAGCGAAGATGCAGCCTGAGATGGTACGCGCTTGCCTAGAAGATGCCTATTCACTCTTGATTTAAAGATACCCACATTATAGTTAGTTGGAAAAACGGAAGCCGGAAGGGCATTCCAAATTTTTGCACTGCGTATTAGGAACGAGGAAGCGAAGCACTTGGTGCTTTCTCTTTTTAACAGAGTTCTCGTGTAAAGGGAAACATCGTGAGAAAACCTGCATGCTTTTGAGTTTTTTTTTCATTCCTGTGTTCTGCAGCCAATCTGCACTTGGCCAAACGTGGTGGTCTACGGCCTGAATAAACCCTTCTCATCTTGAGAAGGATAGATCTTGATAAAAGATAATAATATCCTACCTAGCTATGAGTCGTTATAGCAATGTTAGTCGTATATTGCTGCTAATGCGTTTCCTATGTGCCGACAGTGTTTAGCCACTAGGCGTGAATATTGTGATGACGACATACTCGTGTGTAATATATTAAATAGTGATTATAAATAATTAATGTTTGTACTTTGTAAATCAACCACCACACATAGTACACGAAGCTGTTGAAATGATAAAAATAAATAAAAAGTATTTTTTTTTTTTAATTTTTTTTTTCATTTAAAGGTGAAGATCTGTTGAATATCTTCGGTGTTGGAGGACGGAACTGCTCAATGTACAAACTAATGTATAGATAGCGTCGTCGTTTTCATCGTTTCTCTTTAGGCCTGCCCCGAATTCAAGATAGTATGTTGTACAAACTAAAATCATTTTATACTTTGTTTGTAGTAGCGTTTAAAGTCTTTTTTAATAAAAAGAATTTTTATTTTTATTTATTTTAAGCTTTTTAGTGTAGCTGTGATTGTGAGCGATTTGCTCTTATACATTGAGGAGTTCAGTCCTCCGTCACCGAAGATATTCAACAGATCTTCACCAAAAAATTATACCTGTCGATATGGCTTTTTAAATAAAAATAAATATATACATTTAAAGTTCAGATTTGACAGAGTTGTGGTAGCATCGCTAAAAAAAATACGCGTCTAATTGAGAACCTCCTTTTTTGAGGTGGGTTAAAAATGAATTTCTTAGTTCTATGTATCACCACCATTATCTCCACGCATCACCGACCCATAACTGGGCATAGATCTCTTTCCATAATGAGAAGGGATTAGGTTACCTATAGTCCACCACATTGTACTTGTAGTAAACAAAACTCTTAGAATATAAATTCAAACTCTTCAACGAAAAGTTTTGGATGGTAACACGTACCTACCTATCCGATCAATCTAATCATTATTCTATGCGGCTGGAGTTGAATAACAACTATAAAATCACCTTCAAAATTCAACACGATCCGCTATGTACATACGAAATTAAGCGCCTACCTTGGAAAACATCACGAACTAGTTTGCATGCTATTTACAACCAACTTTTTTAAATAAAGAAAGGTGACACCGATATAAATCTCTGTGACCTCGCGTTTTCCTTCTAACTAGGTACCTAGGTTACCAACCGACTTATCTAACAAGAAATAATTTAATTATTAAAAAGCATTTACTAATTCAACTTAAATTTGACGGGAGGCAAGCAGAGGACTATACCTACTACTTTTAAGAGGTCCTTCGTAAAATAATTTAAACGTACAAATTCTTTTTACAAAACCGACTTCAACGCCACTACAAAGTAGGTATATCAATTGTGCCTAAGAAAATTGGAAGAGTTCCCTCGATTTCTCCAGGATACCATCATCAGATCCTGAACGATGAACGCTGCACCGTCTAAGGCCCTTAGAGTGCACGTTGCAAGTTGAACAACTAAATTGCAGAGTTATACTATAGGCATAGTGATAATTGGACTTGATTGGATAAGATGTGTATTGTGCGGGCTACCATAAGTCATTATGGCTATTAGTATACTCAGCGATTAAATTCTCCAACTTGAAATTGTAAGTCTGCGGGTACTCTAAAGAAAAAGCAACACGTACTGCCGCGGGAGGTCGACCGGACACGTGAGAACTGAATTTCATTAGCACCATTCGCCATCGCATCGCTCCCATTACAAAATATTTGCACGCATTACTGACGACTGACGATGATAAGCCAATAGCGTTTTGATTACAATATGCGGGCTTCAAATGACATCACTATGTTTTCAATTAGAAAAGTAAGGTTTCACTTCGATAGGTAGTCCTACTAACTGTTGCTCTAGTACAGGCAACAAATCCTACTAATATTATAAATGCCAAAGTTTGTATGTATGGATTTTTGTTAATCAAGCCGCAACGACTGAACAGATTTGGCTGTTTATCACAGATAGATTATAGTCTGGAATAACAAATATGCTACTTTTTTTCGCGGAAAACAAAAGAGTTCAAAACCTCATTCCACGCAGTTATTATTACAGACTAACTTATGGGATGGTATTTTAAACACATTAGTACGCAAGCTTATCATGAGTAGGTAAGCAAATTAAAAAATATTTTACAATTGACATTTTTCTTTTTAATCCTATCCTACGATTCCTGTTATATTATTAGATACGTAGGAACCTCCGACTGTAGTTTTCTATGGTGTAAACACCCGTTTACACCATCCAACTGTTATTTTTTTTTTCTTTTTTAAAAAGAATATCAGCCAAGCTGAACTTGACTGATGTTTTCCTCTCCCATCCAAATAAATGAAAACTTGTGTTAGGAGTGGGTACGACAATAGTGCAACGGGTGGGATTCGAACCTTTCAGTTTTCAATCCGCATCTTTAACCGTTGGGCTATTGAGGTTATTAGTATGACCTTCAGGGCTTCTGCTATCTTTATTCACAAAATCGTGTTAGCATCATATATTTTAGCTGTCAAGGTCAAACTACTAGCAATAAGTTTGGTGCCTACCCTACCTGACCTACTTGAATATCGATGAAGAGAACCGCACATTTCAGCTTATCGTCATTAGTTTAGCATACTAAAACAGGACTTAATTCAGACCTTTCACTTGTGCTAATTCAGCGAGAGTATACGTAAATAAGTACTTAACTAGGTAGGTATATGAGCTAGGTATATTGCAACAAAAAGAAACAACTTCCGCCGATCTAGTGTCATAGGTATAGATGTAAAGCCGGTATTTTACCAAAAATGCAAAACGGTATAATACGAAAAATACCGTATTTTTCGGTATTATTCCATTTCTCATGGTATTTTTGGTATTTAACGATTATCTTATGTTTTTCAATGTAGATACGTTTTGTTTGTAAAAAAATCAGCAAGGAATATAAAAACGTGGTTCTGCGTTTAATTTTATTTCATTAAAATGATTTATAAACAAATTAGAACATAATGATTCGAACATAAATTATTAAAAAAATCTTAAGACTTAAAATTTCAATGATTTAATTATAATCATAGAGCGTGCGAGCTCACCACCACTCATCACCACTCATCACCACCCATTCATCACCACCCACTCATCACCACCCATCCCCGCTCATCACCACCCACTCATCACCACTCATCACCACCCATCACCACCACTCATCACCACCCATCACCACTCATCACCACCCATCACCACCCATCACCACCACTCATCACCACCCATCACCACCCACTCATCACCACCCATCGCCACTCACCACCACTCATCACCACCCATCACCACCACTCATCACCACCCATCACCACCACTCATCACCACCCATCACCACCCACTCATCACCACCCATCGCCACTCACCACCACTCATCACCGCCCATCACCACCCATCACCACCCATCATCACCCACTCACCACCACTCACCACCCCTCACCACCACCCACTCATCACCACTCATCACCACCCATCACCACTCATCACCACCCATCACCACCCACTCACCATCAATCATCACCACTCATCACCACTCACCACCACTCACCTATTCACTAGTTATTCATAATATACCTATTATACATTTTATTACATTGTATGACAAAGTATTCATCCACCCGCATCAGCACCAGCAGCAAGCGGCGGGCCAATTCTTTATTAATCTGATTAATGATCACCAAGCAATAAATATTCATTCAAAAACAAGTCAAAAACAAAATTACAAAAAAATCTAACTATAATTTTGTATGAAAAAATAAAATACCAAAAATACCAAAAATACGGTAATCTATTGAATTATACCGGAAAAATTCATAGCCATTTGGTATTATACGGTATTTTTACATCTATAGTCATAGGTACCTAACCTATACCTACATAATTATTAATTTGTTATTTAAAACATTAAAATACTTAGATTACTGTATTCATTCATTCATTCTTGCAATTTTCTTTACTATGCACTGTAGGTAAGTGTATTTATTTCTCTACATAAAAAAAGGGGTTAGCATTTTACATTTCAAATATCATTCTTTGATAGTATGGCCATCTATAACACACCCCAGTAATTATTTATTTTACATTCAAATACTACTAGCGACATCTAGTGAAAAGCGAAGGAAAATCTTATAATTAAAAAAAATGTATTATGCTTACCAAAGCGGGCCATTTAACTTCTTCTTTTTCTAATTTTCTAGGTGCCCACACTAAAGTTCTTTCCACTAAAAACACACGAAACGTTCTACGCGAATACACTGCCACCCATTCCCGGCGTTGCCAATCAACACCATCATATTCCACCAACACCTGAAACAAATAAAAATACATGATTTTACTTTCCATATAAGGTAAAGTATTGTATTTATGAATTTAATGAATGGAGCAAAATACATATAACAAAATAGTTAAAATTCAGTCATCAAAAATGCTTTTATGGAGTTCAGCGCCATCTCGCGCTGAGTAGTTGTATCATTTAGAAGTTAGGCTACGATGCAATGGTACACAGTCAGTTTTACAATGGCTTTTTCCTTTCGCCACTAGAGTGCGCTAGACGTAATAAAATGAAGCATTCCCTAGAAACCCCGCCCAATTTTAAAACTTTAATCTTGTAAGAAATTAATGACCACTTTTCTCCAGCAACAAAAAAAAAAGATATCGGACTGGATGAAATCTACCAACATAAAATACGGATCACGTAAAAAATCTGGAGAATAAACAAAACCAAAAATGTATTGAAATTCTAGCACGCGCCCCAGCACTTTCTTACTGGTACAGGCGCACATTTAAGGTAGCAATAAATCCAATTCTTAATAGATTATTACCTACTTAAATAAAATTATCATCATATTGTAAATATTTTGCTATAAAGAATAATTATGTACCTTTATCCTCAAAATTAAAAATAAAGCTCGAGTGTAAATAAGCTAGGTTATCGACCAACACTACTAAGTAGGTAGGTACGTAGGTAGGTCGGAAAATTAATAAAAACAATATGACCCAACTAGATTATTACTACTAATGTAGAGAATGATTAAAAGTCTAGAATTTCTTGGTGCTTAGTTAGGTAGTACAGACTCCTGTTGCAATAAAGCCAAAAAATAAAGCTTATAATTTTATCACATTTTCTTAAATTTAACCCACATAAGTAAAATATATCAAACAAATAGTAGTAGAGTACCATAGCAGGTAACGTTGATGACCTCGACGCGGATGAAACTAACGGTTTCAATGTCACAATGAAGTAAACACATAAATAACGAAGTTAGTAAGTACATAGTTATGTGTACATATACTGTAGGTAGGTAAGTATATATGGTTAGAAATAATCGCATACTTTGTATTATCTAAACATTGTACATACCTACCTATTGTTGCTTGGTAGACCTACCTATGTGGCTTATCAGCAAATGCATTGTTACTAAAGTAAGTAATTGTAATAAGTACTATAAATCATAAATTAAAGATAAAAGTTTTATTTACAAACATAATACATAAATTATCTTACAAAATTTCAGTGACTGTATAGGTATAAAATACTTATCATTCCGAAAGATTATTTGAACGAATGGCATTACTAACACCACTTACACATGTTTCAAAAAATTTCTGTGTGTCAGTCTTCGGAAATGTAAGTCTGAGCTAAGTCAGAGCACGCCCTATAGATCTCAGCATTATTGACATAATATCCTCGTGATCAATATGTGCCCAGGGCCTCCAATAGATTAAAGACGGCCCTGGTCCAATGACCACATTTTCCACCAGTGGCGCTGAAATATGTACGCTTCCAAGGTATCAGGGAATTAGGACCATAATATTTTTAAGAGTAAAAACAGATAATCAGTGATTTTACGTTTCCCTTGACTGCTTCCTCGGTGACTGTAGCGTTGGATTGTTTTTGCTTTGGCGATTCAACGCGGAAACGCATTCTTGGTACCATTCCAAGCGCATTTAACATGATATCTTATATATTATAAATAATAATAAAAACGTATTAAAAGCTCAGTTTAATTCAAATTAAGAAATAATCTTTTTAATTATTTAATTATAATACTTACTACATATTAGACAATAGGAAGTAACTTTGAACTTAAGTTAATCTATTTGTTAACTTGTAAATAGTTTTGGAAAATTGTGGATATAAAATTTAAGTGAGAACATAGTGTTATGAATTAATATTCATAATAGGATTCGCTTTACAGGAAAGCTTCATAAAGTATCATTAATTTGATTTAGGGTTTCACTGTTGAAAATCCAAATAAATCTGATGTGCATTAGTTTTTACAGAAATCTCTTCGAAGGCCTGAATTATTTACACACAGTACCTAAACAGTACACAGACGAAATCGAGGGTCTTTGCTACCGGTATTAAAACAAGTCACAGGTAGATGAAGTAGATCTAATTAATATGCCGTTAAAATTATTCAAGGCCCTTGGTCTAATTTGTACAAACAGAATATTATGTAAACACAGCGTAAGCTTGCTGACCTTGATAAGAGAATACAATATAAAATACCTAAGGGCAAGGCACTAATGGCTGATACTATAAGGAAAGCGCAAAATGTATTCTTCTCAAACAAACGTATTAATTGCGATAGAACTGAAAGAGTATTTTATATGGATAACTAATAAGTATCTATAGTAACCAGTAGAAAATTCCTTTCCATTAAAAAACCTGAATATTCAACATTCTAATTCCTAATACCTACTTTATAGAACCTAGTCACAATTACCGATAGATAAAATAGCAAAAAAGTCAAAACCTTCAAGTCAATAGTGGTTAACATACTCTTTACGTATACGTTTCGATAAATAAGTAAAGATTTATCATAAACTCAAATAAATAATAGAGCGATTATGATAAATCGGTCGATATTATTAATTGCCTACTAAGGCAGTTGTAAGTTTGTGTGTACTTTGTAAGTACACAGATAAACCTTTTAGTACAGTTCATTAAAAATGATGTGATCATTGTTCTTAACATAACTTATCCTCTAGTTCATTGTCCGAAATTTGTGAATTTACGTTACCTACTTAGAACTTTGTCTTTACATTTTGACAGTTTTATATTGAAAAGCCGTCAAAATATAAAACGCTTGGATAAGGCTTTTTTTACGTTGGTGAAATCGGCCCACTCACTTCTCATACTTTTAAAAGTTTATTAAATCGACAAAAGTAGTAGTAGTAGTAGTAGTAAGGATAAACAAATACGTACGTATGTATTACGTGGAGTTATCCTATTTTTGTTAGACGCATCAACTGGATACTGTAGTATTCCTAAATGTATTTAGGAAGGTATGTTGAGTGTTGACTCATATTACGGCAGTCGACACAGTTATTTGTTTATTTATAAACATTATTATGCGGCGTTTCATTATGCCCCAATTTTAATTCTGTATGCGCAAAAGCGACTTATTAGTATGTAGGTATTACACCGCGGACAGACGGACAGACGAACAGACAAAGGACCTCTCAAAACTATAATGGTTTTTCGGTGTCTTACAACACAAATTTAAAACGTACCTAGGTATATATTATTATACAGAATATTATACTGTTTTCATCATCCAGTAGGCGTTCAAGTTAGTCGGAATAATGTCCTTCATCACCAAAACACCCACATAACTTCGAAAAGTTATAGAGGTGCATACCTGGGATTCGAACCTCGGAATGGCCGAAGTCTTAACCAATAGGCTATTAATACCTATTCATTTCACTTTCTTAATTACCAGCTTTTGCCTGCGTCTTGGACATGGAGTAAGATTTTTGAAAATCTCCCGGGAACCCTGTTTTCCCGGGATAAAAGGCAGCTTGTGTCACTCCAAGTCCATAACTAACCGTGCTGCGTAATTGAAGGGCATACCAACAAAGAAACACACTTTCGCATTTATAATATTAGTAACTCATGTTAAGTTTTCAAATCCCTATTTTACCCCTTAGGACTCTTTCAAAAATCCTCTCTGGGCAGTAGCCTACATCATAATAGCTATCTGTACGCCTTTCTCCAGCCCGATCCGTTAAGTGGTTTGAGCTGTGTGTTGATAGAGCAGTCAGTCAGTTAGTCACCTTTTCCTCTTATGTATTTAGATAGATGATAGTCAGGATCTGTACGAAAATAGTCAGATGTAAAAAAAGTATACAGATTTATAATTTTATGATTAACGACGACATCTCGTCCCAGTTGTAAGAACACGAAGCCCTACGCGTTCGGCGACCTTGGCACCGTATCTCTTACTAACACGTACTACCGACCTACTCATATCTTAGAGATTAATTTCTGACGTCTAGCAATAATTCATATCTCAGTCAGCCCTTCTTCTTTATCAACCGATAGACGTCCACTCGATCTTGCGTCACCTGAATCCAGCTGCTCCCTGTGACTCGTTTAATGTCATCGGTCCACCTAGTGGAGGTCTGCCAACACTACACTTCCCGGTGCGAGCTCGTTGGGGCCCCATCGACCATCAGCTCTTCGAACTATGTGCCCTGCCCATTTCCACTTTGTGAAGTTTCGTGACTCGCTGAGCTATGTCGGTGACTTTGGTTCTCCTACGGATCTCCTCATTGTAAATAATATGTTAGGCTTAAATAGTGAATTATTGAGCAACAAAATTCGTCAGGATGCGTTGTAGCATGTTTATTCGTTTTATGGCACTTGAAAAAATGCGTTAAATTCAAAACGTCCATGACTTATCTCGTATCAAAACCATCATGTAGTAGGTATAATGAAAGTCAAGTAGGTGAAGCTGAACGCAGGGATGACGCGAATCTTTAGGTGTAGCCCATATAAAGAACTTGACTATTTTATGAAGTTTTTTTATTCATTTAAAGAACACCGAAAAAGTATTAATGGTTTTTAATCACTATAAATATGTCATGCAGCTTTCCGTACGCCATAGCTGATTTAAATTACCACAATGCTTTGTGTGTGGTCTCATTATAATGAGAAATAATAATTATTATTATATGATAATATGATATGCCACAACACGAAATAATAATTGTTTCTTTTGAATTTACCAGAACGCCGTTTTTTCGAACACGAATTTTGCGTTGTGGCTATTTTAGAATTGCAACTACACGTTATGAGTAGATTTTCCGCTCAATGAACGAATTAAGTCTTTGAGCCTAGCATAAAATTATAATAAACTCTATAGGCAGCCATTTGGCCGAAGGACTGTCGTTTGTTGTGATTACGGTCGTACTCCTTAATAAGGACGGTAGGTAATCTTGTGTATGTGCTTCACATATAAGCTACTACGTATAAACATACCTAGCTAATACCTACAGGGTGAATTGAGGAAAACATAGACAGTATCTACGTATCAATTCGTTTATTGTTATGTTTGACAATTTTGTTGTCTAGAAGACCCTGGAAACACTGTTAGAGAGAGAAAACGAGAGAGAGCTTCGAACAATCGCTTGAAAACTCATGTAGACAACAGACACCTCATATAAGTACGGCCTGCACTTACGCTAAATCGGGGCGATGTAGCATTTTGGTATCTACAAGACCCTGGAAACCCTGTTCGAGAGAGAAAACGAGAGAGAGCTTCGAACAATCGCTTGAAAACTCATGCAGAACAGTCACACTATCAAAGTACTGCCTTCATCTACGCTATTAAATCGGGGCGATACAGCATTTTGGTGCCTAGAAGACCATGGAAACCCTATTAGAGAGAGAAAACGAGAGAGAGAGTTTCGAACAATCAAAAACCACACAAGTACTGTCTTCACTTACGCTAAATCGGGGCGACATATACATAGCGGCCACGAAATACTTCTGTCCTTAGGCGACGCGCACCGATTCTCCGTAGTATATTTATAATAATTATAATCTTTGACTCACGTCACATCGCGTGACGTTTGGTAATGCGACGGTAATCAATATTATAAATGCGAAAGTATGTTTGTTTGTTCCTTTGACCTTAAATCACGCAGAAACGGGGCAACGGATCGACGTGATTTTTTACATGATAAACCTATGATGAGGTTCAGGACCTGGAGAATGTCATAGGTAGCCTATGTCACTCCCAGATTTGTATGTCATAAACACTATGTTTTCTATACCGGAAAAACGAAAGATTCTCGACGGATTTTAATAAACCACGCGGACGACGTCACGGACGTAAATTATGCCTATGTCACGCTCAAAGTCTTCAACTATATACAACCTATTACCTACCCATGAAAAAAATCAAGCCGTTTCGTGGCTTTGTTGTGGCGTGATTGAAGGGCAAACGAACAAACAAACACGCTTTCGCATAACTATAATAAATATTACTAACGATAAGTAAAATCGGTAAATCAAAACGAATGAGAATCATACACGCGACACGGCTCGAGATAAACCATACATATTAATGAGGTTCTGTTCTTTGTTACATATTTATGAGGTTACGAATAAGTTACTTTTTTCAGTAAAACAGGTGATATTTAAAAATGTAAGGAATGTTGTAGGCTTATGAATAAGTTGAATAAGTTGCTCCAGATCACAGGAAATTAATCTACAAAATTAAATATTCTACAATCGATGACGAACAACTTTGTCATAATTAATTCATCGCATCGGCTTAAACGTAGACTGATGCTGAGATCTATAGAGCGTGCTCAGACTCAGCTTAGACTCAAGATAGAGGTTAAAACTCTTATGCTCTGACATAAATCTGTCTCATTTTAACTCAGTCTTGAGTCTGAGCTGAGTGAGAGTACGGTATTTTCAGCCTTAGTACCTAAGTTATCTATAGTTAGTTATAGATGTCACTACGGCGATGGTCGAAGCTTAGATACTTTCTGAGGAAAGGCTGTTAGTATAGACTGTAAAAGAGTTAAATTTAAATCGTTCAGTTTTTCTGGCAAACCCTTCGGGCAAAACCAACAATCGACTGGAACAGCCTAACTAAAAGTTGGGAGGTGTTAATTAATATTATAGAGACGTAAAGATGTTATCAAAGACCAAATTATTCACGTTCGTTCGGCTCCTCGAGTAATTTTTCATAATATCTATCTATTATTCTAAGCCTAAACTTAATATCATATCAATTTATCTCTACATTATGGCCTTTAAAACATCTCTCTTATAGCGCTTTTAAGAAAATAAACTTCGTGCTTAAATAACCTACACATATAAAAAAATACAATTTGCTTAATTACCTATCTGCGGGAAGGCATACCTACTTTGCTCACTAATAATTTCAAATGTCTTTGGTTTAAAATTTTTGATTAATTTTGTAAACAATAACGTAGTAATATTCGCTGGTCGAAACATCGCCCATCGAACTTAAATGTTGATTGAAACAGCATTCTTTCATGCACGATAGTGATATCGAAGACAGCACCCTCAAATAAAATTTCAAAGCGGATTAAACGTGAAAATTGCAAAATAAATAGAAATAAGTTAGATGTAGCATTTAGACTTAGATCTGGATTCTGGACCCATGCCATTAGGAAAGTTTAAATATCTAATGAGGAAAAGTGATTCTCCCAATTTGCAAAGTATGTGAAGTGATTCTCCCAATTGCGAAGTATGTGGCGAAGTAGATGTTTCACACTTGCTATTGGCAAATGGCATGTGTTCGGAACCACAACTTGAGAGAAACACTAATGTATGAACTTTTAAATTTTATGGTTGCTGGTATTTTTAATTCTATTTTTTAGCAAACCTTTGAGTAATTCGGCTGTTAAATTTGTTGATTGATTTGTTAGCGATTCTCTCAAATTGGTATAGATAATTGTAATATTTTGTGTGTAGACCTACCGATGGGGCTGACATAAAGGTCACCTTTAAATGTCCTGTATAAAATAATGAGAATAAAAAAAAGCCAAAATTTCTTAAATTTCAAATCGTGTACATCGCATTTATTCTGTTTATAAACGTTATTTGGCTGTTCAAGGGTTTTGGCAACATCAACGCCGCGTGGGCACCGCTGCACTTGAATGTACACCTCGCCTTCTGAACACCTCTGAATTCATTTCTATTTTCGTTCAGCGCTGATGTACGCTATGCAAAAACCTTCCCGTGTCACAACCATAACTACTTATTTTAATATTTTATCTATACAAACCGCTACAATTATTATAATCAAAACAATACGTATTTATTTATTTATTTATGTATGTAATGTTAACAGTTGATTTCTGAACACACAAAGCATGTGTGATATGTGATATCATGTACTTGCTAAATTACATAGTATGTTTGTATGTTTTAATTTTATAGGTAGCATCGTAGTATAATTACAGGAGAATTAAATAAAGGAGAATTAGGTAGTTAACTAAAGAAGGACAAGGTTGAAAAAGAGGTCGACCTTCTCCTTTAAATGTATCATCAAGAAGCTCAAATTGTAAACTAAAACAGCATGGTAAATATAAAAAGATACTGAAGTCTGAGATAAATATATTATCGTCTTCGTTTAAAACTAACACGCACTATGTATTGTAGTATTATATAGATTTTAAGACGATATAATTAACTAGACTGGTCTTAATGGACCTGTTTAAAACATGTTTAGCATTAAATACAGCTAAAACGAATGAGACATTTTTTAAAGATACACATCACATTCGCTGTGAGGGTTTTCAGAATTAATACGACAAAGTAGGCTTATGGTATTCAAATTGCGCCAAATGGCAGTATCATCTTCACAGGTTTACATACTAATCTTTACGTGAAAGTATCCAGTTTAAGAATTGAATGAGTTTGACGTGAGCTACTTACAAATTAGTCATTATTTTGACTAATTTCTAGCTTCTAGCGTCTTTGAGTAATCGGAGAACATACTTAAAATAAATAAATAATATAAGATTACGACGCATTGAGAAACTCTTCCTTTTTTTAGTCGGTTAAAAACATTACACCTATACATTACATCACAATTCACAGCTATGATTATGACTTACTGATTGAGGCAGGTACCTAGTTATTTAAAAGTTCGCAGTCTCTAATTCTATAACGAGAATATAGCAACTCCTAAATCCAAAGCCAGATGCAAGTTCTCAATAACATTACACAATTTTAAAGAGTCCGTATACCGTTATTTATTTGTTCAGTCACTGCCACTGGCAACTTCTTCGCCGGTGCGCGGGAAACTCGTTCTAAGAATAGATACAGTAAGTACTTAGTCAAGGTTGCGAAACTAGGCCACCAAGAAAGATTATAAGCCAACTTTGCTAGACATCGTTCTATCTTGCAGTACCTTTTGAACAGGTATTTTTTGTATCCACACAGTTTCTGGCTTCGCGCTTTACAAAAATATTCTGAGTGCAGACAAGACTACAGTCATAATGTCGGGATGTACCTACGGATTTCATTTTAATTTTTATTCGACTTTCTTAAAATGTCTTGCTTAGACTATTTGACTATTATGTTATTTGTCGAACAGTGTAAATAGCATCTTTTGTAGCTTAATTTATCATCGTCTACTCTATCTTGTGGGTAGTAGCCAAGCCGATTACTTCCATGCAATTTTGTCATTGAGGAATTCATTAATAAACTCAATTTCATAATTGTGTTTTATAGGTAAATTATCAATTTTACTCAACTACTAATTCTTTCAGAATCACGTTATACACGAGGAATTTCTGCACTTTGCATTTGAGCAGACGAAATAATGGTTGTAAATTGTTTTATTATTATAAATGATGAGGACTATTATTATTTTGCTTAAAAACCATAGTCAAATTGTAGAATTTGTTAATAACTCTTAAATGTCGTGTAACATGTAAAACGCAAAAATAAACTTACAAACAAAACTCCTGTCCTGAAGGTGAACGTACTGCTATTAAGTAGGTACTAAATACTAATTAAGATTGAATGCGAAAATCATTCAAAATAATATTATGTCAATCACATCGAATAGTTGTTATGTAATTTTATTTAACTTACACACAATGAAATTTTAATTAAGTAGAGAAAGTGGAAAGCAGTATAACGGCCGATAGTGATAGTGTATAATCAACTGTCTCAAATAAGAGAAAGCTGAATTGTATCTTAGAATTGTAAAAGTGTTCCCTAGTATTATTTAATAGCACGTAAATCAGTCAGCTCAGGCACGGTACATCTTTGTAATTTTAATTTACAAATAGTAGTGGTCAACCAACCTACAAGTACTTAAGTATTATGTAAATACCTTCCTACTAATACATTTTGCTTTCACAGCGTTTTACTCTTAAAGCTATAGATGCTTTCACGTTGTCTTTGCATGTTCCTGTAGCGCTAAGATGCGCGCCACGACAAAATTTTGTCTACACTTTACTCATAAAGATTCACATGGAGATTACGAGTAAACGTGTTGACAAAATTTTCTCGTGGCGCACATCTTAGCCCTACTGGTTACCTAGTCTGTTTTAAACCTCTTGACAGACACAACGCGCAACGGCAGCAGCACGTCACATAGATGGCTATGCGTATTAGCAAATGTACGAATTAGCAGTGCAATTTCTTTGCGATCCGCAGTTAAATACTCTTGCTAATTTCTTATATATATAAGAAATAAAGTAGGATACCTAAATTAGGTCGGAAATTAGAATAATAGAAACGGTACTTTATTTTCCGCAAAGATGATACAAATACCACGGATGCATAAACCTCGAACCTTTTTAACTGACTTCAAAAAAAGAAGTTTCTCAATTCGGCATATTTTTGACTACTTTATATATATTTGACGGTTCATAGTAGAATAGAACGAAATAAAGTAGGTATTATAGAACTAAATAAGGTATGCAACATGGTTGGAATTTGGCAACACTAAGGCCTATTACAGTAACTTCTGGGACAAGTCATACCACGCTAGACACGTTGTGCTGCCATCGAGATTCGCTGCGCCACGCGTCTTATCTGTCCATGCCTTAAGCCCTCACTTGGCAAACTTCCAAATTTTACTCATATCAAGGACATAAATTAATAAATAATCACCATCATACCTACAAAGATCGAAGGTGGGTATTTTTTCCCACGCAAAAGTCGCTTTATTTCCGCGTGACAGTTCCAAATAAGCGCGCCCCGCAAATTTCCCGGCGGGTTCAGTGGGTCAATGAACGCGGGAGACTCGGACCTGTCGCCCGATCTGTTGCAAAACATGTCGAGTGCCGGCCAACCTTGCGTCTTGCTCGGTGGGTGTAGGTAGACTTTTACTAAATTGTTTTGGCTTGGGTAACTTAAGACAAGAGTGCTGAATGCTCTCTTCATTATTTATCAGCTATCGGTATCCCGTAGCAGTGCGTGAGAGAATACTAATTCAATTAACATACACCGGTGGAATATTCTCAAGAGCAAGAAACCCGATATATTTTTTAAGAGCCCAAATCAGCCTTTGGTGTTACACATTTTTTGTAACGTATTTTCTTTTTAAACAAAATATATTTTACTTTATTATATATTTATAATATATTGAATTATACATATATACATACTTCAAGGTAATCATAACGAAGAAGAATGAAGTAAATTATTTAAAGCACCTTATTGTGTATGTAAAACGACACATAGTACCTAGCGAAAAATAGCAATGTTACTTTTTTTAGATCAACACACACGTTACAAATTATGTTTTTACTTCGGTCAGATTGTAGCACATACTTAGTTACTCCATATACTCGTAAAGCTATAAAATTAGCGTTCCGTATACCTAATCGGAGGGTAATTCTCAAGTCGAAAATAAAAAAACGGCAGTAACTGATATCTAAATAAGCTTTTTAAATTGATTACATATTATTGTAGCTTGTAGTTACGAGGTCAGGGTCGTTCTAGCTCGCATCAATTGCTACGGATGTACCATGTACCTATGCAGACAATGTTATATGATATCGAGTATAATATGTACATACATGATAACTGTATGATACTAGTCTACAGACAATCGTTAGGAGTTACACAGATTAATAATCAATTTGCTTAATGATTTTAGTAATCGTATTGCGATAATAATAATAATATGATAGAATAGCTGGTGTACCCATACCTAATCGAAATGTTTTAGCAACTTTTAGATATTGATCCATTTATGTCGATAGTTGGTAGATTTCAAAGAAATTGGCCATTAATAATAATCATTATTATTATTATTACCTACTAGTAGTTTTTATACCTGCTGTGCGATTCTCTATAAATGGTTACTGGAGTGTGACGATTGCAATTGCCTCTGATCTGGATGACTCACTCGCTATTGGCTTAAATGCATTGTGGCAGACAGATCGTGATAAATTCAGCCAATCACCACAATCTTGACTGTAGCAATAATTGACGCAGCTTTTACAGAATCGGCCTGCAGTGCTATTTAGAGAAAGAGAAACATAATAATTATCTATTGTTTTTTATTCTATGACATGCCCTTTACAACCATTTCACCTTCTGGTAAGTGAAAATGTAGTCTAAGATGGTCCAACTTGGAAGAGGGCATGGAGAATTTTAAATAAACCAATATTTTCAACTTCTACAGACCATTCGTGCCGGAACGTTATATTAATTTAACTATGACCAAGTCAGACCAACAGTTTATTTTATTTATTAAACGGCTTTGCTTAAACATATACATATATGAATCACATTTCATTATACGTAAGCAATCTTTCAATCACATCTCAATAACTTGATCGTCGGACGTCAACGGCACGTATAGAAACAGCTGTGGGGATGCGCGCGCGCTTGCATTCTTTGCGGTCAACGCACGCACCCACCACCCGGCCCGGTTCCGCTCTGGGCTTCCATTATATTTTTACGTATTTCTCTGTACACATAGGGTTGCCATTCCACTAAAGTTTGAATTGAACTATTCCCGACCTCTGGGCATTATCATCAACCCATCAACGCTCACTACGGAGCCAGGTCTCCTCTCAGTGAAGGGCTATATGTCCATAGGCTGTAAGGGTTATTGGTTACAGGTCAACCATGCGGGCTCAATGCAAATTGACAAACATCACACTCCTTCGAGAACATTGTAGAGGCAGAGAACTTACAGACGGCGTGCGTGCAAGTTTCCTCACGATGTTTTCCTTCACCACTAAAAACTACATGCTTTTGACATGCATACATCTAAAAAATCAGATATGCATGCCAGGGATCGCACCCGCGACCTCCTCCCGAAAGGAGACCTGCAGTCTTAAGTCCTAACACTCCTAACCACTAGGCTTCTACTGGCTACGTCGGGGCTTACCTAACAATAAATTAAAGATCAAGAAGAGAAGTATTGTTCAGATATTCGAATCCTAGACTTTTATAATCATCGTCGCAAGGTATGCGCAATGCAATGGTGCGTGCTAGTTACTATTCCGCATTGTTTAACTAGTTCTTAGTATGTACCATGTAGTTAACACTACATTATTATGGGTAGGGCCTCATTTAATAATTCTTCTTATAGTCTATTCTATGCTTATGAAAAGTAGTATGTATATCTCTAGCGCGCCTATTACAAATGAATTTTGATTCTTATTCGAATTTAAACTAATCAAAGGCAATAAGACACGCTCTAGAAACTAATTACCGGATTGTAATTCATCAGATTTCACTAAAAAAACCTATATATTGTCTAAACGCATTATATTTATATAACACCTTCTTTAAGGATGTTAATAACTACAAAACATTGCCCTCAAAGTCGTCAAAGTGACCTTTATGAACTTTGAGTATTAAAATAAATATGACTAGTATACTAAACTATAAACTAAGCACTAGATCATCTTACTTAAAATTCCGATTATTAAATTCACATTGTTTTGTAAGATTATAATAATGTTATTCCATTGGCGTCGATATTTAGTAGACTTTGGGTCCAAGCTGCGATCGTTCTAATGCAAAGGACAATATCATGTCTTGCATTGTAAGATAATGTGTGATTTGACAGAGATAGGTTCTTATCAAAATAGTTTTTTAGGGTTTCTTACCCGAAGGTTAACCAACCTATCAGAGACTCCGCTCGAATGAGGCTGCCATCAAGGATAAAGAGACAAATAAACTCAAAAAGGTACGTTACGTACGTAATGTTTATTGAATTATTATTAAAATTCATTAATTTAAAAATTAATACTTCATTGCACACCACAAAAAATACCCAAGGCTAACAAAAGGAAAATCTTAACATGTAGTTAGTGTACAATAAGACGATTTTTGATCAGAGAGATATAACTTTAAATAACATGACCCGCAGGTATAAAGACTAAAATAATTTTATTTTGTGGAGTTTATACCTAGGTAATATTTTCCAACATTGCTAAAAGTATATCAAGTTTAAGTAAACTAAGTATATATTTCAATGATATAAAAGTAAATTGAATATAACTAAAAAAATATTAAATTATATCACCGACATCCAAATAAGGTTGATTTTTATTGCGAGATTTTCACAAGATTTTTAAAGCTTTGAACATGTGAAATACCTAAAAACCTAAAAACAAGTATTACGTCAAGTGCCTCTGTATCAATGAATAATTCAACGCGGCATGCTTGCGAATTGAAAAATAAATAGAATACAAGAGTGCTGACATCTTTTCTGATCTCCACATTCATTTGATTGAAAAAAAGTTGGATATATCATCATCATATTGTATTCTGAACTTGTGATATTTGTATAAATATGATAGCAAAATAAAGAATGGTAAAGAATAAGGAATAAACAGAGATACAGAGAAATAACCGAGATTGTTAGATGAGAAGATAGATAGACTTGTACTTAAAAAGAAAATACGCGTCGAATTGAGGACCTCCTTTTTTGAAGTCAGTTAAAATTTTTAAGATGATTTGTAACGATGTGACGCAATTGCAGATTGCATTTTAACGTTTTAAGACTGGACTCGAAGTCGTTAAGTAAACGATTGTCGTCCAGCTACAGTTGGAAAAATTCAGATCTCTCTCAGTGCAGACTCCTTCAGCATCTAGGTCGTCATTGGCTGAGAATTTAAGATTTTTTTCCAAGTATGATTATTTAAAGTTATGTACAGCATGGTTGAAGAATCATTTCGTATCTAAAAAGGTTGTTTAACCTTGTAATACGACAAGATTCATATACTGTACGAAATGCCCTGTATGGTAAGTTATCGTAAAACCACATTCTTTTTATACAAGTTGGCCTTAACACTAAAGCCCTTGATTTTAAATTACGTTCTTATTAATTCCTTAATTGTATGGTAGAGGTTACAATAATAATTGCGTAGCAATTTTAATTGGTTGTTAGTGCGTGATTCGTTAGTACAACATTACTCGGAAGAGAGTAGAACATGTACTAACGTCCCATTTTATCTGCAACCGGGTCTTATCGGTTACAGAAGTTGATATAATGCAACTGTAGTGTATTGATTCAGATTTTGTATTGAAATAAGTTTCAACTTTCGTTAAGAAAAAATGATGTATGGTTAAAATATGCGTCCGTTTATAATGTGCTATGAAGCCAAATCTGAATGATTGATTGTGATGTGATAAACCTGCTTGATATGTATCTACTAAATTCATCTGGTAAATAATTAATTAATTAGTGTAAGTATGCTTTACAGGTTCTCATTTAGCTTTGTTGTAAACAAGAAACCCTTATATTTTCGTCCACTTAGAGTGAAACTCAGAAAATATTTGACAAATCAGAGGATATTCTCAAAGTTAACACTTCACGAGTTAGTTTCCTTAATCAAAGCGTTGAGTTGGAATTGGAAATTGAATGGATATCGTGAAATTAAATAAATGAACGATGATGAAACAAATTAATAAACTTCTGCGGCAGCTAATACCTTATATTAATGCAAAATAACTAGACCAAAACATTGTTATGTTTTTATGATCTATAAGCAACAACAAAAAACGGGTGAATAATTTTTAGGACGCAACAAGCGCACCTATATTTGTTTTAATATACGTCGAGGTTTGCAATTGGCATGACGACTCGTTATTGGTGTCAATATCAGCGTACACCAAGGCGAGTTCGAGAATTAATTTTCATGTCGAATCGATTAAAATACTCAAACAATGTACACTAACTTACTTCGTGTAGACACGCGAGCTTGGATTTTAGGTAAGTAACGTACCTAATAAGTATTGCCTAAGTTATAAAAGATATGTGTAATTATATAGTCAAATTGAAAATAAAAGGAACCTTAGTTGTCATTACTTTTCCCTGGGCAAAAATTACGAGCAAGTATCAAATTTTACAGAGCTCCATCTGATTCCTAGATAAGTAGTAAGAACTAGTTAATGCTTTTTAAATATGACTAGGTATAATGTGTAAAAAATTCAAATCAATCTCATAAAACGTTAAATAAGATAACTTTTGATTTATAAAACTGCTACTGCAAGGCAATAATTTAGAATATAATGTATATATAGTAATCAATTATTTCGTGAATAGTTAAACATCGCGAGATTTATATCCAATTTCCCTTTGAGCCAAATTCATAAACAGAAAATAAGATTCATTTTTCCTCTTCTCGTAACTAGTAACTAGTCAAAAATAATTAATCCGGGTTCAAAACGATAACGAAATAAGATTTATTATTTCGTCTTTTTGGACTGGTTACTAATAAAGAAGAACCGTACAATAAAAACTATGCCTTAGAAGTTAGAACTTAAAAGCGACAATAATGTGTTAATTTTTTCCTATATAATATAATATATATTATGAAAACTTAACAGCTAAGAAATGATCGTTATTTTTCATTAAAAAAACACCAGTTACGTATGTTGTCTTAAAATGAATAACTTGGATGAAAGGACAATTTTATTTATTAACATACTATGTAATTTAACACAAAACATCTACTTCATTTAAGTTTAGAAATGGTTTCAGGTAAACCCTTTATCCAGTAGGCGCCTATTCGCTCTCCCCTTGGGTACGACCCAATTTTAGCCCTCAGCGTTCTGACCTACTTTTAAGAACCGCTCATTTAGTACTGTGGGGCTGGAATTGGGGTTGCATATCAACATGCCGTGCCCTCAAATTCTACGGATTTCTCTTGTGCTCCATGTTCATAGCTAGATATATATTGCTATCAAGTAAGTAATAACTTAGAACGTATATAATTACTAACTTAATAGTTAGTACTGCGGATTTTGTACTTTGGAGTCAGAGGTTATTTAGTGCCAATTTCACCATCGCCGTAATCTTTAACCATATATCCAGCGTCGATATGTATAGTGAGCAAAAGAGCAGGCGGATCACCTGATGTTAAGTTTTTACCGCATCCATGAACAATTGTAGAACACGAGGCATCACCAATGCGTTGCCGGCTTTTCAGGAATTTGTTGGTCCACCCCTTGAATAACCCCATGTTGTAGTTGAGTGGGAATACCGTCGCAGGAAGTTGATCCCACAGTTTAGTAGTGATTGGAAAAAAGATCTATCAAAACTGATAGTTGGATATTGGATATTCAGACAGTTTTTATATTCAAAACCTGCCAGAACATCTTTATTCCTCTGTTAAACCTTACTCGGCGATGGTGAAACTAGGACTTTTAACCCTATTTTAAGACCGAGCTAAGTCAGAGCACGCTCTATAGATCTCAGCATTACCTACTCATTAGTGAGTATTGAACTGAGTTTTTCTTTATTTTAATATCTAATCTCGCTAGATATGCTGTAAATTGTGTAACTTACGTAGTATATGGATTATTCAAAAAAGTAACTAGCTACATTACAAGTGAGATTATGTTTTGAGTAGGTATTTCGAATAAAATCGAACAACTATCCATTTGATTCTTTAAATAGTTAGCCGGTAATTGAATAGTAAACTTTTTCAAAATATCCAGGTTATATTATACAGCATACCATAATATTAAAATACCGAGAACACACATAACAGCACTCTATTTTTAGGTCACTTTCAAGACCGTAGATGTAGTTTTAATATTTCTTGCATTACTATATGCAGTATCGTTATTATAACGAATACTTGGCTGTGAAAGGGTGTCATGATTCATCACAATAACCAGGAAAAACGTAATTTATCAGTGCCCGTTCAAAAAATTATTACATGGCCACTTACTTTCATGGGTTGTTTTGAACCTACATTTGGAGTGGAACTTTGTTTAAAGCGGTTAAAAGCTAGTTATCTTATAAACAACAAATACTAAACATTTGTCTATATGCAAATTATGCAAGTTCGCTTAGAACTCCAACGCATAAAAAAAATTCAATAAACTATCGACTATTGAAAGCTGGAAAGATAAGAAAGTTGCGAACACAAAGACAACAGCTAGTCACACCGCGGCGGGTCAATGACCGCATCCAAGTCTGTAAGTGTTGAATTTAGATGTTGTAATAAGAGTTAACAAGGCCGTTGCTATTTTGACTACACATTTCGTCATATGTACCGAAAAATACAGTGGAGCATATAGGCACATTGTTATAACGTTTGCTGGCATTTATGTTCTGCATTCCTCGTTTTAGGACCCGTTAGATATTTATAAGTCTTTATTCGTATGTATTTTTTGTAACTGTTTGTTCTAGTCAAATATATTATGGTACCTATGGATTTCCTTATAGACGTTTCTATCGTCTTGTATGGAATACCTTACTATTTATTTGACACTTGATTTGACAGAATGAACGTCGCCAATTCTACTTGATAAAGTAGTCTTAGGGATTTAACGAACTGGGGCACCGATTTGCACTTGTCCGCCTGTCTGTTAAAGCCGGCGGCTGGATTGCTTCAAATAATATATAAAAAAAACAAAGTTTTATATTATAAGCCGAACGCCAAAAGACAAGCGTGGCAAGCTGGTGTAGGTATACTACACTCAGAGCTTATGTAACTTTATAGTGGCAATTGCGTAATAGACGGAAATATGTTTGTTTCACATCTGTTTTCAATTTAATGAATGAGTGTGAAATTTTTTGTAGGAAAACCTTTTTACTTTCTCATTAAAACAGAAATTCGTTAAGGAAAAGTCTCGTGGTTGACTAGTGCCAGTGAAGATTTGGTATTGTATATCTTTGTTAAAAAATCAGGACGTCAATTCTTAAAGTTAAGGGATATTTCCGTGGAATATTATCATACGTGTATGAAGTGTGAAGTAAAACCAGAATAAGCAGACGTAAATATGAAGTTCACAAATCTTTATGCTCCAAAATATGTAAATAAGTATTAAATTGATATGATTTTGAAGAATGTTCTTTTCTATAAATAATATTGTGAAAAGGGTAAGTAGGTAAGCCCGTAATATACCTTGATGGAGCAGTCATATTTGCCGAAAAAGTAACTATTAGCCATCATGAACTAGACGCCGCGCCGGGAAAATAGGTTTAATACATCAAAAACTAAGGATCTCATGTTGTGGCTAATTCAATCTCTAAACTAAACTAGATTTACAGATCTAAATATCGTGCTATCCCTTTCGTAATGGTCCCTGCAGAAAAGAACAGCACAAGATTCAGTCCTGTTAATTTAGTTTAGAGATTGTTTATGTCGACAGATTAGAGAATTAGCCATATTGTCAAGTTTACAGATTTGTATTTTATAAAATGACTTAACGAAATGCAATGGAAAATTTTCAAATACGAGAAACGATCATTAACTACACAGAGTTGTGGCATCACCTCAGCAGTCGTCCTCGTGATAACTATAAATAGTTGTGTGATAACCGAGCAGGCGGCCGTTATCACTGACAACAATAAGACATAAACAACACAACTTCAGACATGGTGGAGTATTATCTCCACAGCGTTCTTTAGTTTTGTTGATTCAGTACTGTTCAAACAAAGTGATTGTTCCCAATAATCTATATTGAGTTATTGACTCGTGATGCATCTTAATTACTTAATAAAATATTTGTTTCAGGACTTGCTTTTTATTTTAAAATACTTAGATAGAAATGATTTTACTATGTCATGAGTGACAATTTGATTGTTTCACTATAATTGTGTAATAAAGTCTTATATTTAGTTTAAAATGAATTTAGTTCCTATACACACAGAGTGAACTGTACAAATTACTTCTCTTCACATATTATTATTATGTGTAGACAAAAATATTAACAGAACTATTTGGTTCTATTAATATTTTTCTTTTATATAAACTGTTGTCGAGACGTGTAGTTTATCATATGTGTCTTTGTAGTTAAGTATATAAATAAGTATTTTCAAAAAGTAAATACTTATTTTAGAAAAGTAGCAGAATGTTAAAGAAATTAATTATGAATATTTGACTATTTAGGTTTCATATAAATTAATGGTTCAGGCCATCGTAATTATAACATTCCCGCGACATTCAGTGCCACACTTCGATATCTGCCCTTGTTTTAAGCTTTCTCTCTTACATAATACTTAAGGCCGCTGCATACATAACGTGCACGGGACGGGACGGGACGGGACGTGGAGTTTTGGAAACATCGTTTCATAGAAAATGTAAGCGACTGTGCATACGTCACGGAGCACGGACGGGACGGGAACGTGCCACGCGCGGAACGGGAAAAATATCGTCGGCGACGATGTTTAGCACGTCCCGTCCCGTACGTGCCCCGTCCCGTGCGTGATTCCGCTGCGTATGCACAGTCGCCCCGTTCGCTCCGGAGAGCTAAGTAGTGATGTTTGTGTATTTACCTACGAAGCAAAAATGGACGAATGGAAAAACTAATTGAGTGTGTACGATCATTGAAAGTATTTAGACACCAAATATAAAAATTATCTGTGGCGTAAAATTGCAGTCGAACTATCACTCACTGAAAACGGTCAGATTTATTTTATTAATTTATTGCATTGGTATCTGTACTTATATTTTAATATGTAATAATAATTACAGTTGAACTTTTTATGCTCAAATCAATAGGTATATAGTATCAACCTTTGACGACCTCCCTGGCGCAGTGGTGAGCGCTGTGGTCTTATAACTGAGAGGTCTCGGGTTCGATTCCTGGCGGGGGCAATTTAGGAATTTATAATTTCTAAATTGTCTCTGGTCTGGCCTGGTGGGAGGCTTTGGCCGTGGCTAGTTACCACCCTACCGTCAAAGACGTGCCGCCAAGCGATTTAACGTTTCGACACGATGGCGTGTAAAAACCGATTAGGGGTATGGGTTGTATTTACACTGCAATAACCCCTTCCAAGTTAGCTCGCTACAATCTTAGAAAAATCCATCTTTCCTTGTTCACATCACTAGCACGTTAGTTCTGAGTTATTGCCACGTTGCGTATGCATTAAAAATTCCCGTCCGTGTTTACTAACCACGTCCGGGCCACGTCCCGTCCACGTCCCGTGCACGTTACGTATGCAGCGAGCTTTACATAGTACGGCAAGTATAAAAAATTTAAGTTCTGTCTGATTCACTGAGTTAGCTAGTACAATATCTGCACTACAATTAGTCAACACCGGTTCTTTAGTTGAGCTGTAAAAAAGAACAGGCAAACAAGACAGACAGAAACACTTTCGCATTTAATAATATTAGTATGGAGGTATGGATTAGTAGTAAGTGAAATTGAGTAATTGTGTTTCAATTTAATAATATTTTACTCTAACATAAAATTTTTTCAAACGCAAAAATAAAATTTTAGTCAAATTTTAATTATAATAAATAGAGAACATAATCGTAAGCACGACTGTAGTTAAAATACTTAACATCTAATTCAAGACGCAGACGCCAGTGTTGAAACACAACCTTCGAAGACAAACGCTCACCGAGCGAGGCCAACGGTCATGGCTGGTCACGGTACAGAAATGTACGAAAAATTCTTGAACTGCATTAAAGGAGCAAAAGGAGACGGTCCAGAATTGTATGGAGTGTGGATCTGGTCTTTGTACTACTAGTAATAAAATAAATTAAACCATTTTTGATTAATCAAATCCACGAACTCATCTTTATATCAGTTTGGATTTCAGTGGTAATATTTTTTATTTTCTCCACGTGACGCGACATAACATAGGTACGTAATCATGGCGGGCAGATTCATGTTTCTGACGTTAGCTGTCAAAATACCATGAGATCATTGATCCGCATTTGAAGAAGATTAAGAATTACCTTTTATTTATTTATTTATGTATTTATTACGTACAGCTATTTACGTATAGGAAACATCACGTCACTTGTCAGATAACTCAGAAATGACATTTGACATAGAACCGCGTCTCCTGCCTTATCTATGGCTGAAAGGTAAGCAGTACCGAAATTAAATTTTTATTTTAGCAATTTATTTCTTATGATTTTCTATCATAAATTAATTTTAGAGCTTTAAAATTAATTTTACCGTCTCTTAGATTTTTTAAATTAGCTGTATATATTTTCTATCAAACAACTTATAAGTATCTTCAGGTTTGTGTCATATTTCATGGGCTATGATTTCGTGGATTTTGTAACAGGTTGCTCAAATAAGACATCGCAGTGCGTATAAACAACGGTTAATTTCTCGCGGCACGCTCCGTTAGTTTGCGTCGCGTGCCCAACGCTTCCTGCTACGTTGCAAGTTGCAACAGAATGTACGTTCTAAGAAGGTCTGTTGTGATTTCAGCTTGAATTTTGCTCGATCATTTTGTCATTTATCTCGGTCTGTTGAATAGCTTGGTTTTTATATACACTTCTAAATTCGCCCCGCCAATGGAGCTTGCCAAGTCATCGACGTAAATGAAGTGAATATCATTACAAAATACTTAGGTATACACATAGTGTCCTTTATTGTTAGATATTTCAGCAACTTTTAAAGAAAAACATGTCCTAAATCATTATTAATTAATGTTTAAATTTCAAAAACGCATTTTTTAAAAGTTAGCAAGACAAACTTACTCGGACAGAATTACTTAACTTAAATTTAACAAATAATTAAGTAGGTAGTAGCCGAAACAGACCGTCTGCTTTTAAGTGCTATAAAAAATAATAAAGAAAAAGCCAGATGAAATAAAACTGCACAACCTGCTTTATATATTTCTAAAGGCAACCGGTCTTCCATTTACGGCTCAGTTTATAAAAAACGCAAAATACAAATTTTTAAAAGAAAATACCAGAGATGTGTCAACTGAGATTTCAATTAACATCATTTGAATTATTACAAATGTTGTTTTCGAACAAGAAAATATATCTTTACTAATTTTTCAACTAAGTATAAAAATTTAATTCCTAATTTTTGAAATTAATAATAATATTTAAAAAAATCGATATGCAGACAAAAAAACCAAAAAAGCAGTTGTCGTTCAATTTAACAAATGTCAAAAATAGCAAGGGTGTGCCAAGAATTTATAGTTGCAACATGAACGCGAGACAATTATTATTACGTAGTGGAAAAAATAGCGTGACCAACGTCTTTCTTTGCTGCTATATTTTTACCTTATAAAGGGAACCGATATCCAATGCTGAAACGTTATACGTAAACCACATCATATTCTTAGTACGATTTTACTTCATAATAGATACATACCTATTGTAATAAGTATGAATTTATGTCTGATAACTTGATAAGATATTACTAACGAAGGTTAAATCGTCTCTGAGACTGAACTATTTTCGAATCTTTCCTAGGTTTAAGCTGCGCGTTGATAGAATAGTCAATCAGTCAATGACCTTTTCTTTTATATATATATTTAGGAGATAAAAAGCAAAACTGTCAGTCGCAAGGTCACAAGACCAATTAAGAATTAAATCATGCTAAAAATTCTTGGTACGATTAAATAATTAAAACTCAAACAAGAAATTATAAAATGACGTCAGTATAAAATATTTTTATACATAAAACATCTACACCTAGTACAATGTGCGGACTCAAGAATTTAGGTCGGGCCGGCTTCGTGTTGATTCGAGCTATTTCCAATCCTCCCTGCGAAGTTGATTTCGAAAGTGATTTTACTTGACTCAATATTGTAATTTATTATGATAAAATATATTATAATTTAAGTGATGTGTCGTGTTTCTCTCTCTCAGAACTAATAAGATAATTATTCCCAGTAGATCGGTCAAAAACTAGAAGCTTGAAAGGACCATTTAAAAAAATGTATCAACCCCGTCCCCACCCTCCAGCAGTCATGCATGTCAAAAAAAAGTAAGAATACAAAATTATCTATCCTACTAGACGCTTCCAATGACACCTTGTTTCAAATCTGTTGATGGGTGGGACGTTTTTACCCATGCGTTTATGCTTTTTGATCACAAAAAACCAGCCACTTTAATAAACACTACTTACTAAGGATTAAATAAGTGCGGCATTTCGTATTTTATACTACTGTTGGCATGTTTTATACTATTGTTGGCACTTCTTAAGAAATATGAAAACTCTAGCAAAACGGTTCCGCAGTTTCTGAGTCACGCAAGAGTATGTCGAATAACTTTTACTTCATTCATAATATTTAAGTGGCAATAACGGTTTAATGTTAGGTATCGAATTAACTATTTTGTTATTTATTTAAGAAAATTTAAATGTTCTTCAATTCAAAATATTCATTTTCAGTAGATTTAGAGCCGATATCAATACCTTATCTAATCTATAAATCTATACAAATAAACAAAATTAAATTGTCTGTTTGTAATATCACAATAACAGTATTTTACTAAATGCATATGTAAGTAAATATGGTACTTATAACAAGGAAAAGAGAAGAAGAGAAGGAATTGTGTTTTTCTACCTAAGTATATCGATATCTCCGTGATGAAATTTCGTGAAAACACAAACTTGGGAGAGTAGGTTCTTTGAGAAAAAACATCCGGAAGGATGTGAAAGGGAGTTTGGACGGTTATATGTATATAAAAGGCGGTTAATGAAACAGGCAGTTAGGTGCAAGGAACATCAAACGAACTATGAAGCCGAGAAAGTACCTACATCGTGGTCAACGAAAGAATAACATAATCAGTACACAACAACTATAATCATTTCAAGAGACACCTTTAACTAGGTACTTATATATATGTATATATGCGTATTATTTTCAACAAAGAAACACGATAAATACTGTGAACGCTTTGTTCGTCAAGACAAGTTGCTGTTGCAGTGAATACACAACGTTCCACGCAAACAAGAAACCCGTCCAGTCCAACCAGCCAAGCCTGGGCAATATCACGATAAAAAAAAACATGTCGTAATTATGAAATAGAAACTTCGAAGAATTCACACGTGTTACAAATACATAAATAGTTAACATATCATTAACTTAGGTACAGCTGTTGTCAATAATTTCTAGGTTCAGAGATAACACAAAGTCAAATTAGAATATACGTCTGGATAGTTTTGAGAAAACGATTTTAAGTAGTTAACAAAGTAAAGTACTTACTTAGTTAAGAAATGCAAATCAATATTCCACAACTAACTTGGAAGACTTCTAGAGGCTTCAACTACAGAAACCAACGCAAGGTATTTACTTAAGTAAATCTGTTAGGTACAAACGATCTCAACAATATTATTGAGGCATTTTCAATATTATGACAGCTAACTGAGATGCCTGACTAATTAATTAACAAACAACTCGCCAAATAAGCAAAATAAAAATATTAAAATCAAAGCACGTAGGTATGAAGTAGATGGCTAAAAAGTCAGATGTAATGAAATAATTGTATTGACTGCTGTTTTTTCTCAACTCTAAAAGAATCAAGTAGGTAACAAAAACGTGTTTAAAGAATTACTTATTGAAGCCGATGAGGCCGCGCAGGTTGCAAAGGGCTCGATCGAGGTCGCGGCACCGTCGCACACTGTCATATTGTCACAACTCACGAATCACAATGCTGATTGGAACAATGTAAGTAGGTACCTGTCGTCGTTAATTTAGTTCAAATCAGACTCAAACGCATTGCAAAATAAATGGTTTAATCATTATTGAACTTTGATTTTAAATTTGACCTTATTAATATTGGATTCAACAATCCAGTATTTAAAATGTTACTTAGTCTGCGTGACTCAACTGATTAGATACATCATTCTAGTACATTGTCTAAGACTTTGGGCTCTTTTTCGCTGTGTTCGGGGTTCAAATCCCAGACACCTTTAACGTTACCTAACCTAATTATTGTGAGGAAACTTGCTCGCTTGAGATTACTCCATTATACTCTCAAGGATGTGAAAAGTCTGCGAATTTGGAAGCGGAGAAGCGTGATAGACTATGGCTTATAACAATATCTTCTACCCGTCCGTGGTAGAGATATCAGAAACACAGGAAAGATTTTCTACAAGAAAAACTCTTTCACATGTTAATATGTTGTCTTATTAAAATTAATTATATTACTATTAAGACACTCTTTGGAGATCGAGACTCAAAGAGATAACCCTTTATTAGTATAGTAAACACAATAATATGTATAATGTATATACAGTTTATTTAAGTAATTGTAATGACGCGTACTTTTATATCAAAATCGGCACATCATTGCGTAGGTACTTACAAAGCTAATAAGTCATCGTGTGTTTATTTTTGTTGTTGTAACTAACTTAATCAATATGCTGAATGTTATGAACACTAGATGCACGATTGCAGAATTGATCTTTAACTACATTCTTATAAGTAATTTTGGCAAATGTCTTGTAATCTCGGCCAGTAGCTATTCATAAATTTTGTCTAGATATTTTACTGCTATCCTTAATTCATTTAAAATCTGAAAATCAAGACCTTTACTTACTATCTTACCAACCATTTTAGCAGTTTTAAGGAAAAACCTTGCGGTCAATTCTTTTATAACTGAAACAAACTAAATTGACAGGTCTGCTTAAATGTAGCGCTACCTTTTGCTGCAGGAAGCTTTGTAAAAAGGATAGCAATATATTATTTAGATCCGTCAATTTCACATAGTCTGGAGATTGTGTAAAAAAGAATTATTAGCAACAATGTTGTGTTAAAGTTATCTAGTTTATGCGCTAAAATGTGATGAGTTGGCAGTTGTTGATTCTTATATTTCAACGGCTCCAAAATCAAAAAAACAGTCAGTATCCACCAAAACTTCAAAGACTCGCTTTCTCTAGCCACGGCCCCGCTTGATAAGTGGCCTAAAGGGCTCCCCCGCACCCCGCTCCCCTCCGACCTAGTTCCCGCCCGCGCCCTACCGATCTTTGTGCTCACTCGCCATCGTTGCTTGCACAACTTGCTTCGTATCAGCTGGATGATTATGTCAACTCGGCTCTGTATAATTTTGATCCATATTGGGTAACTTTGTCATAATTTGATATTTCTGATTAACTATATCACCAATTCCTGTGCATCTGTTTAAAAGTAGATTTGCTTCACTTTTATGTTGGAAAAACATTTTTATGTCGTTAAATAAGGCAGTGGTAAAGACTTCGGCTTTTAGTCCAGGGTTCAATCCCAGGCATCACAGATTTTTAGAGTAACAACTCTACGTACTACTACTTAATCTAAACGTAGCAAGTGAACGTAACAACGTTCACTTGCTACGTTTAGATTAAATTAAAATTACTAATTACCCAACTAAGTTAGGCTAGATTGTAATTGCGTTGAACACCACTTTCGCGCTCAGTGTCAGTGGAAAAGAATACTTGCTACATTTTTGGCAACCATCGTGAGTTCTCCATAACTCCTCAAAAGGTGTGCCAATTTCAAAATCTGCCAATCATCACTTTGCCGGCGTAGTGGTGGTCCACCACATTATGCCCTCAGCCTTTTTCATTCGAGAGGAAACCTGCGCCCACTGCCCAGTAGTATACCCCCGACGATGAATTGAACTTGAGATGAATGAATGAATCCTAATCCTATTAATATTATAAATGCGAAAGTTTGGATGTTTGTTACTCAATCACGTCGCAACGACTAAACCGATTTGACTGAAATTTGTCACAGAGTTAGGTTATAGACTGAAATGGCAAACAAATGGCAATTCTACAATACTATAAGTACGTTAATTTAAATAATATAGAATAGAGATGTCTGCCAAGTTAGCCGTTTCATTGCGTTGTTTTGTAATATTGTATATGATGCATGTGAAAGGTACTGGGTAAATGGCTACATTCAATTTGAATAGTTATATAAAAACTGTGTATTTATATATGCACAGGGAAATCATTTGCTATTACAATAAGACACAGGAAGAATCTTATGAAAAAGAGCATCACATATTCATAGACCCTTTTCATCGCTTACTTATTCAATATACTTAGGGTTTTTTTACAAATCTTTGTTTTTATTGCTCCTAATTATGTCCTCGGGCGTGGATACTGCAATTTTTCCATACTTCTGGGCCTTTGTCCCTAAATTGCGACCTTCAATTCAGCTTGAATTTTAAATGATATATCTTTTGATCTCGTTGAAAGTATCTCATCCGTGGAACAAGACGGGCGAGACTAATATTGACATTTTCTTTGTGATAAAATTAAGTTCCTCCAACCATTGTTCTCTTGATGTAGGTACCTACCTACCGTCCTTTATTCTCGCAATTATCAACAGACTTGAAGGTCTTCTCCTAATGGATATTTTATTACTTGAACTTTGTATTCGATCAGTGCTGCTTACAACATTTTGGTTACGTAATTATAAAGTGAACCTACCAAGTTACTTAAATCCACATAAAACAAGAACTGTTGTTGATAATCTTAATATATAAAAATGAATCGCTTAATGTGTTGGTAAGCGCATCACGCGTGAACGGCTGGACCGATTTCGCTAATTCTTTTTTTATTGTGTTTGTTATTGTCAGGAGAAGGTTCTTATGAAAGAAAAAATTAAGAAAATTGCGCGGAAAATTAGAAAATTTAAGAAATATTAACCACCATATTAAGTTATTTCTAATGTAACCGCTTTTACAATTCAAACTTTTTTGATGTAACCTTATGGCGTTTGACATAACATTGACAGAATGCGTGCTGCCAATTTCGTCAAAGAGTTTCAATATTCATAGTTAAGACAGGACAACGTCTGTCGGGTCCGCTAGTTCTTAATATTAATGCGTAAATTTGTTTGGTTTTATGGGCTTCATACAATTCATTTTTGGTGTATTGTCACAGTTATGGATTTCAAACGCTTTTTATCCTGGAAGAAGTACCTAAGGATGCCTGCGGAATATTTAACAAACCTACTTTCATGCGAACAAAATTGCAGATAAAAGCTAGAATGGTAAACTAAAAGAGTAAATAGAAAGCTAACAAGCTATAATTTAAAAAAATTAAACCGACTTCTGTAAACCGAAATAAAGAATAACTGAAAAAGGACAAGTGTCCATATTTTGAAAATTACTGAACCGATTCTGATGAAATCTTTACCGTTCCCCGAGTTGAAGTAAATGTAAGCAAATTAAATTACATACGATACGACGAAAGTTATACGTGTCGAATTGATAACCTCTTCTTAATCAGTTTAAAAATTAGAATTGTTTTTTTACAACATAAAAATACTTTAGGGCAATCTCTTATTACACAAAATACTATAGTCTCGATAAATGATCACGAATATTTTAGTATTATACACGTTGTATTGGCCAAACAACCAGTTATAGGCGTTAAAATCACAGAACTGGTTTCTCATGCCAGTGAGAGTAGGTAATCTAAACAAATATTCGTAGTTGCTCGCGTTTCCCGCTGCAGGAGAGCGATGCCGTGGTAGGTACAAAGATGTCGTCTATTTATAAATGGAGAACATAGCACCGAGCGCATCGCAGCATCGCTGTAGAGTCGTTGTCGTACCTCTCGATTTGGAATTCGTTATTCTTGGATGGGACATGTAGGTAGGTACAATGCCTATCTTGCGACTATTATAATGCTGGGAATATTTGACTACCCACATTGTGAAAATTATAAGCACATTTCTTTTTGGTGAATATTTCGTCTGCCATAGTAATAACTTAGTAAATGAAGAGGGGTTTTGAAGATAATTTTCAGGATAGAACTGTAAGTGAATTTCTTGTTAAAATTGTAAACATCCGCGATACGTCAGAGAAAATACTAGAAAATGGTACATTAATACGGTTGCAAAATGTAGAAATCTCTAAACCACATTAAACTAACAAGTGACAGGTCATGTAGTTCTAACGTACATGTTTCTTGTGGAATAGGATAGCACTGAGAAGAGTTGTATGAAATCGAATTAGGCCCACTGTCTTTAAAAAATTGCTTACGCTGATGCGTGATGTTTTTTTTTATTTTATATGTACCATTTATTTATCTTCTTTTATGAAAGAATGTTGCTAAAGTTGTTAGAAAATATTATTTTCTTTATTTTTACGTTTAACGTAATGGTTACGACTAACGTACATATCAGAAAACCCCTAAAGGCACGGGCAGATTTTTAAATACTTTGTGCATTTAGGTACTCGTACATATGTACGTATACTACGTTTCAGATAAAAGAAAGTGTGAAATCGCATCGGCAAGCAGTATCGCATTTCGAAAGGTGCAATAAATAACTCAAGTAAGGACACCGTTCTTCACTTAAAAATAAGAAATTCAAGTTTCAAAATCAAATGAACTTTAGTATTATCCCATTTACTTTGTACCGTCGAGGGTTCGTTGTTTTTTTGTGTGGGACCGATCAAGTCCGGCAAGTCGGATCAAACGGTGCGTATAGTGGCGGTCGTTGCATCGAACGCGGTGAGAGTTGGGTCATTGAACCGGCAGTCATGTGCATTCGGTTTAGTACGCTTGTACCTATCTAATCCCGATATACGTAATAGATAAGTTGGTAGGTACGAGCCAGGTGCCAATTTGTGACGCAACTCGGTTGCACAATCTTCGCGACAATTTATTAGACGAGATCGTAGGAAACGGAGAAGTGATATCAACGATATTTTTGAACTTATATTATGCAGTTGACTAGCTAATGCCCACAACTTCATCCGCGTTTGTTTTCTCTTAGAGACGTAGGTACCTACTCAATGAAAATACCTAGCTAATTCATTAGTATAAATTAGAACGAATTAAGTATTCTTTAGCGTAACCAATTAGGCGCGTTCCGATTCCATTCTTCTATTATTCTCTACATTAGTTATCGGTTTGAATATCATTGCATTTTTCAGTTCCAACGCTATCAACTGGATTCAAAACGTACCTATTAACTAGCAACGTTAGTATTTTCTACAGATGCTATCTGAAATGGGTTATCACTTATCACACCATCAAAAGAGGTAGCAGAAAAATAACTTGATAAGAAAAAGCAGGTTGATTTCCCTTAAACAAAAATTATAAATCAATAAATAAGAAAACAACGATACAACTAACAATATAGGTAAACGTAGAAGATTCAAAAATCAACAGGATAAGGACACACAATAAGCACAGCGATTTATTATAGGTACATATAGGTGTATCTGAATATCTGCGCCAGAATTGCAACACTAACAGAATATGTATCATACTAGATATAAGTACCTATACGCAATTGAATATAACGATTGGCAAAATGGTGAAATACTTGTAAAAATAGTTCTTTTAAAATAGTGCAGGAAGTTAAGTGGCAATGAGGGTACACACTTAGCTCAAAGGATCGACGATGGGCTCCAAGATGCTGGAAGGGTGACTCCACACCGCAAAGCGCAGTGATTGTCGCAGGATTTATTAGTTTTGATTGAGTAGGAGGAATTTATTATTTCTAAATTGTCTCTGGTCTGGTATGGTGGGAGGCTTTGACCGTGGCTTGTTACAACCCTACCGTCAAAGACTTGCCGCCAAGCGATTTAGCGTTCCGGCACAATGGCGTGTAGAAACCGATTAGGGGTATGGGTTGAATTTACACTGCTATAGCACTTCCAAGTTAGCTCGCTACCATCTTAGACTGCGTCGTCACTTACCATCAGGTGAGATCGCAGTCAAGTGTTATCTTGTCATCGAATAAAAAAAAAAGGATCTCCACTAGATGCAGAGTTTAAATCTCGGACTAGATGGACAGAAGACATCAAACATGCGTTTGATGTCTTCTGTCCATCTAGTCATGCCATTGATAGGCATGCGCCTGGCAATGGCATGGCGCCCACGCAATGAAGTCCAGCAGTGAGACACATCGGTTGGTTTGAGTCGATTTACAGGTGCAGGTAGATAGGGGACATTGGTGATTGTAATCTTCCCCTGCAGGATAAACATAGGCAGGAGACAAATTATCCACGGGGAAAGGATAAAACATTTATCCCCTCGCTCACTTTTATCCACCCGTCGAGCATGGGCAAAACGGTGTAAATAATATCTACAGTGGATATAGGTACCTACTTAGAGTATAGGAATATACTTCTCGTTTTCCCTGTCGCCATTCTTTAGCATAGAGGGAAGATAATTTTATCTCGTCAGTGGATAAAATCCGGGATAAAATGTTTGTCTCCTGCCCACTGCTCTTCCTGTTGGAGTAATTCGTCAGTTATTCCTCATTCTTGTCAATGTAGGATTGATGAAGTTCGTGACCGTCTGACCTTTGACCAGAGTCCATCTACGAAGCGTCCACAAGAACTTAACGGGTAACCTGTTCCGATAACCTGTTTATTAATATGTAGTAATGGAGGTAGGTACCTACAATAGACGGTTGGAGTTAGGACGAAGAGACGCGGGTAGTTACATGCAATGGCGACGAGGGCAGCAACTGTAGGGTGTCATGTCTCCACTTTTGCTAACTACCTACCTCCATAGGTAAATCTCTTGTCAATAAGACTTCATTTCTTAATTTTTACTGATTTTTACGGTAATCAAATAGGTAGGTACCTACCTAGGTACTAAATAAATGCTTGACGAGTTCATGACTGATAAAAGTGACATATTACTTAATGACGTAGATAATGAGCAGTTTAAATTCTTATAATGGCAAACAAAATAAATCATGACTGTGAACCTCCGTGCGAAATAAAATATTGTTTTTTGTATTTGGTTGGTCATGGTTTAAAGTTTATACATACTTACCTAATTCGTAAGATAAACACGTAGGGTACCTACGTACCTACTGCTAGTCAGTTGGAAGTTGAAAACTAAAAATAATTACAAATACAAATCGGACAATGACTTAAACTATTGATATAGATGACAGGAGGCTGTCTCCAATAAACAAGCTGTACCTGAAGTTCCTTATTCTTGTTATCTTTATGAGAAGCTGCTCTGATAACACCAGCTTTCCATCCCCATTCAGAAACTTTATTCACGTTTATTTTTGAAACACCACTCACAGCGAGAAATCGTTTGCCGACTAAATCTTCACGGTATCTAAATGCCATAACGAACTACACAATCACATTATTCACAGTAAAAACTACACAAACGTCTTGAAATAAAACGCTCAAACGCATTACACACTACACTGTACGTCGAGCGAGGAGAAACTACGTCCGTCGCCCATAGAAATCTTTTTAACCACAGCAATCATACGAAAGTCAAGACGACATATTTGAATAGTATACCACAACATATGCACCTGTTACAAGTTAGACTGCCTACTGAAATTAACTGGATAAATTATTATTTGAGTAAAATAGGATGTATGTTTCTTTTGAGATTATTGTATTGCTGTAACTACTTTTGTATTTATCCGGCTTATAACGTTCAAAATTTGTAACTTCGTATTTTCATTGTAGTTTAGCTACTCCATAATAGATGGCACTAAATACTAATTTCATTTATCATCAAGAGATGGTGCTTTTAAGTTTCAGCTTTTATATATTATTTATAATAAAATTTATAATAATATATGTAGGTACCTAATACTTTTGTTATTTAAGTTTCAAATATTTATTTGTAGAATAATTTAACTAAAAAATAGGAAAAGACACTATAAACCAATAAGTAAAACTAGAACTAAATACGTACCAATTACTTACACTAAACCTTCTTGTACATAATATTTTTGAACGAAATGTCATATTGATTGTCGAGATCACGTGATCAAAACACGAATTTTCAATATGGCGGTTTGGTCTTCTTGCTGAGCGGCTGTGTTTTGTCATGTTTATATTAGTGATCATTTTTAGTGGTTTTTTCTTATGTGAATATTAATATGATATCTTCGATCATTTCCCGCCTGGTAATGTAAGTAAAATAATGTTTTTCTATTTTTTCGATAACCGAATCTGACATTATAATTTGTATTTTTAGTTACTAATCGTTCTTTGTTTCAGCGATGGTTTGATTCTACCTATTTGAATGTTGCTCTAATAAGCTTCAATCAGTTGTATTTTTTTGAAGTTAAAACATTTTATCCCTATTTGTAAAACCCTATCGAGAATTGACAACAATATTTGTATTACTTCAGGTTTTTTTTTCTTAAAATTAATCTTACTTAATATTTTTATCATTTAAATCAATACTTTTTCTGTAAGTTCTAAAAACACAGATGAATCTCGATATTTTATGTATGGCTCTTATATAAGTTATTAAAATGTGGTATCCCTTATTATATAGTTAGTATAGTATAGGTTTAAATAAGCATAGGTTAATAAAGTGGGTAATTAACAGAGTAAATAAAACGCAAAACCAGAGCTCATAATAATCATACAAATGCAATTGAAAACAAATCCCAAAATTATATGTTACTAAATAAAATAGCTAATAAAATTAGGTTTCTTAATTTACACTGTAATTAGACAGTATTAAATGTAACAGTGGGGTTAAAAAAGTTTATATTATGCATTATACCACATTTTGTGTAAGTTTTAAGTAGGTAATTGCAACTCATGGAGAGGCAAATCTAATTAGAGTCAATTTAAAAGCCTCTCTGAGCTCTCTTGAGTATTCTCTGCAAGACTCATTTGAATATTAACCATAGGCCTTGAATTTTTTTACAGTGTGTTTACACAATTTAATTTACTTTGATTGCTTAATCTTTACTTAATAAATGCAAAAATGTGTTTGTGTGTGTGGTTTGTCTGTCAATTATGCTGCAACAGCCAGGGAGTAGCCATGTAGTTTTTATATGGGTAGAGTTGAGAATGACAAAGGCTACATTTTATCTTAGAAAATCACCTATGCTTTTATCATAACTCTCACAGGATTTTCAAAACTAAATCCATGCAGTTGTGGGCATCAGCAAGTACAGAAATAAATTCCAACTTACTTTGCAAAGGGTGTATGTGGGAGAGCTCCAGAGAGGTATCTCTTAATAAACTATAACTCTTAATTAACTACTTATAATTGTGATAAATTATACGAGTACATACTACGACAATTGTTTTAGTTGGAATTGTCCCAATTTTTGATCCAGTTGCATGGACAGTGGTCACATGGTCCCAAGGTCCCATGCAACTGGATCAAAATATCGACAATCCAATTGAATGAAACAATTATTTTGGTACATACTCATATAATTTATCAAAATAATGGCATTAAACCATGAATCAAGTCTAAAATCTTTAATTTATATTTAGACTTGCTTGCTTAGGTATCTTTCTTTTTTCTTGCTGGGCTAGCTAACACATGTAAACCAGTCATGGTCTGTTGTGTGTGTTGCATCAATCCAATGTTCTTGACTCAAACCATCCCAGCTCTCTCCAGGCTGCCCAGGTTGCCAGGGACTTCTCAAAGTGAGACTGGGGATTCTAGATGGTTCTTGCGTTGGTCTGCTACACCCCTGCATCCCAGGAGCACATGCCCTGGTGTTGCTTAGGTATAAGAGTGTTGGAATTAAATACATACTTGATGTTTTGACTGTTTTTGGTTGTTTAAATACTTAACGTTTTGACATTCTTGCTGAAGGTAGTAGTAGTAGGTACTCAATATTATTTGTTTTTTGATCCTTTAAGATATCTTTGTTTTCATTATAATTAATATTATTTATTTATTATTAATAAACAATTTATTTATTAATAATAAATAAATTGCTTACTTGAAAGAGACATTGTACAAAAATACAGATTTTATAAAGTTAGAAGAACCTTACATCACTTTTGCACAGATATCCCCTTATAATATATTGTCCCAACAGTATCAGAAGTTTTGATTATCCACAAATGACAATATTTAAAAATATTAATTTGAGGTAATAATTTCAAATTCAGTCGCTTAAATTTTTTTTAATTTGTAATAGATTTGCACTTATCCATATTTTGAACTAATAACTAAACTAAAAATAAAGGAATAAGATAAAAGTGTATATTTGTGATTTTAAATTAAATGCCTTGTATTTAAGGCAAAGAAATGATTATAAGCTTATGAACAGTAGCATTGACAATTATTACTATCAAACTATCTAAATTCTAAATCATTTGACAAAATAGCAATATATTGTATTTACACCACCACATGTGGGAACATGGAGTAGCCGCCGTTTAAACTAATATTGGAACTGTGCCAACTATGTTTGACGAAACGACTAGCCATCCTGAAATTTGGCAGCACTGTAGCATGCTTTAGACCTTTTTAATCTTATTTTCACCTTCAGACGTTTTGCTCTTTCTTCATAAAATTATTTTGTTTGTGAAAGCTGTTACGTTTTTCAACACATTTTGAAAGCTCAGCTAAATTGCGTTTTGAAAATCATTTGATATAGAATTTCAGTGTCTCCCTGTTGTGGTTTAAGGCTCGTCAGTGATTGTTAAGACTTAGGACAAAGGAGCAAGCTGTTCCAGTTGTCGTCGCTGGGGTGCCCCAGTGCACTACCGGGAGCTATTTTCGGTGAGCCTGATTCTGGGCGTTCGCCTCTGGGGTGCAGCTGAAGCTTTAGTTCGTGACGATCGGTTGCGCTCGCGCCGTGCCTCTACAAACCGAGTGAAGTGAAGTGCGTTGACACTTAACTGTTGTGTGATTCATTGTCAATCGGTTGCTTTGTGCTTGTCGTAATTATCAGTGCCTGTACTGAGTGCGCTCGATTTATTTGCCCCGTCCGACGGTCGTACACCTTGACTTCAGCATCTTATGCTCTTATTGGTTCTTGTCTTACCTTTTTAGGCTTAGCCTCGGCGACTTCTTTACCTAGTTTCACGGTGACGTATCTCATTAGTCATTACCGTTGTTAAATGTCTTCGCGAACGAAAATCGATATCAGAATAACGATCTATTACCAGGACCAAGTGGTTGTGATTTATATTTAATTTTGCAATGTAATATCTAGCTTTTTATTACACCATGTTATTGAATCAGTTGTTTTCTTTACTCGTCGAAAAGCAGTTGTTTAGCTACCTATTTATAGTTAGCTAACTAGTACGCTACGTACTACTCTACCTCTACAATACTGGTCATGAAAACATCGTTAAAACTTGACGCACAATGTAGGTTAAACGGTCAATACCTACAAGATTTACGGCGTAATATATTTTATTTTTACTTACTAATAGTACTCTTTATTTTGAATTGGTTACTTTATAAATTATATATTTAAATATAATTCATTACCTCAAATAGCATAAGCCATAAATCTTTGTTAAAGCTTGCATCGATTTTCAAAATTATAAACGAACATACCTTCGGATCTTTCTCTTTTTTCCAAATATTCATCGAAATGAGAAATGAGAATCTGTTAGCCAAATCAGAAGTTCTGGATTCTTTGAATTTATTGACCTCAATATAATTTATACTTACTATAGACAAAAATTCGCTTTAAAAATCGTCATCGTGGTTAATAGCCCGGCATAAACCGGCAAAGTTTAAAAATTATTCTGGCTCTTCTAGGAAATACTGAATTGGATTAAATAGGTATCAATAAATAAATAACAAAAACACGCATATTCGCGTACTCACACGAAACTTTATAGCATTAATTAACGAAACATACGGTGATACTCAACAATAGCCAATATTAAAAACAAAGTCGATAAATGAAACGGATGCATTGTGTATTCAAGCACGCATCGCTGGTTGTTGCGTACGAACCCGCGAGGATATGGAATATGGATAGGAAACCAGCGGGCATGCACGCCATATTAGTGAAGCTAGCTAATAAGGTAGGGAATTAGAGATGCCGTTGGTTATGAACTAGAATATACCTGCAAGTAGTTCCTCATTTATCATCTTGAACCTATATCAAGACAAAACAGTAGATTATATCAAAAAGGCTGCCAGTTAAGTATGTCTTTCATTTCAGTGCACAGGAGATAATATAAAGAAGACTAGCAAGGGAAATGTGAACAAATCGTGAAAGATATTAATTTTACGTCGAATTTTAAAGCCTATTTATTATTCTCCAAGGATGTGTATATTTAAGCTAAGTCCCCTTATCGTCGAATCTGTTAAAGTTAGAACAAACCTGAAAATTACTCAGTTAAATAGCAATATTTTCCGAATTCCATTATTTTAATAGCTCAGTGTCATACGTAATAATCATGATACCTCTGTCTTCACCATACGGCTCTTTCAATCACATTTTGAAGACTTATAACTTCACTCCGTCCTTTTCCCTTGAATGTGTTCCTGATTTAATACCAAACGACCTGACATTGTCCTTTTTAACAATAATTCGCATCATTAAATTAAATACATATTCATTCACACATTATTATTGTTAGATTATTGCACTCTAACTTCTTTACGAATAATTTTTTGCATTATAGTTGAGGACCTGGAGAGTGACATAAGCTACATTTTATTCAGGAAGAAAGTAGAACTCATCCCAATGCACTCTTGAAACCTTATCTTAAAATAAATAGAAATAAGAAGACCGATAAGTATTTATCGATCCGGTTGTTTGAGTAGAATTCGTTAAAGATGTTCAAAGGCTTATAAAAAAAACAAGAGTTACGTTACGTCTTTGGTTCCCGAATAACCAGTAGAGGTGCTTGACCTATATGCTATGCGCCACAGGAGAGTATCTATCTAATATTATTACAAGTTCTATTTTATAAACTTACTAAGCCTACGAGCAAGTTTACGAGTGTGGTATAGTTTGTATTTTATGTAGGATATTCAATTCAATTAATTGAGAACCATCTTTTTTCTTCGGTTAAAATTTGCCTATATCAGTTCTTTCAATGTAACAATTTATTTAAAGTTATATTTTATATTCATATTATGTATAATATATAGGAAATTGCGAAACTGACAAGCTACGTAGCTAAATCATGCTTCGATGGTTCATAATTTTCCTCATTGATTTCAATAGTTTAATTATGCGCTCAAACTTCGTTCTAAGTTTCTAAAATTAAAGGCTTTTATAATATTAGTAGGGGTGACGAGTTGCACACAAATAAAATTAATGGAACAATATTGTTACTGTCATAGTTATTATACAAGTAATGCGCGTAAATCACTTAACATAATACATTTATTCAAGCACTAATGCATCACTAATGTTAATTAGCAACCAAAACAAACGATCCTAACAGCTGCATTTTACTAAGAGTACCTACTATTATAGTAGGGTTACGAAAATAAACGCAGCATTGTCCGATGCGCCCAGAACAATACCTGATTGTCAATAGTTATAACTAACTATAGAAATAAGAACTTGTTACTGCATCTGTGCAATTGTCTTGTTTATTTTTAAGACTCTTCAGACATATAAGGCGGGGGCAGCTGGTTCATTAGGGCGTGCACTCATTGCCGAGTTTGGTAAAAAATGATTGGTCCATACTATTAAAAACACAGATGTTCTTTCTACTTTGAATAACCAGGCATTCGAGATACAGCTGTACGACCTGTTTTTTATAAAGAAGTATAGAAAACTCTGTAAAAGATCCCAAACAACAAACAATTTTGAGATGAAGAGCGCCCAGCTGTCTATCAAGATGTTTAACACAATACATATTCAGCATAAGTACTTCAATATTCACCATCAACAATACAGATTGTAAATTATCAAAACCCTTCCGGCTTCTGGTCTTCCGACAAACTACAATTGACCTTCAAATCAAGAATAGCAATTTTCTAGGCAAGCGCGCTCCATCCTTATTCAGTCTGAAATACGATATTTTCATGGAACAAAATTAGATACTTGCCTACTTCTTGGTAGAATTTGATTGGCTGAATTTATTGGCGTTCTTGCTGCATCAATGCATTTTAATCAATAGCGAGAGTACCGATCATTTTTAGGGTTTCGAAAAAAAATCGGATTATTAGACACTTATAATCATAAAGCTGAACTCTGAACTGGTGGTAGAGTCACTTATAAATCCTATCTTGTAGAATAGGCCCACTTGAAATAATTAATTTCATTTGAAAGTATCGGTATCTACCTTTATCTCAACGAATGTCAAGTGTATGCTCGTAGCTCGGAGCAGTTAGTGCAATTTAAATTGAAGAAGACATAAACGCTTTGCTGTCCGGTCGTTTATTATTCGTCATGTTCGGTGAATTGTGCTCGCTCGTATTACTTGTATCCTCTCTTTTGTAATGTCATATGGCTCCAGGTTCATAGATTTTACTGTTGTATAGTGCTTTCATTTCACGAGGGCTCGTGGCTCATGGTTGTGTGTGTGTCGTATCCGTATAAGTGTGAGCGAGAGCTTACTCGCGCCTGGCCGCTCCCACCTAGGCTCCTGACGCACACTTACGCAATGTGCATGTACACGACGTAACTACAAGTAAAGCGCCCGTAACTTCCTGAGATAAACATAATATATCAATTTATTGAAAACTTTTTAACATTTGTAACAATGAATGCGATCGATGTCAATGTTGATTTTTCTCGAAAATATTGATGGGTTTTACGATTTGATTAAAAATTTTAAAATATCACGTGACTCCTCCAATTCTTCTACTGTTTGAACAGTTTGGATACCTAACTTATTTCGTATGATAGGTCAATGGCTCGTATAAATATCGTCACCAACTCACCACATAAAACCTACGCTCACATCTATACAATCAAATATAAATATAATTTCTAAAATGGCTGCACTGTTTGAGGCTTTTCATTCATTTTAGACTGTGTAGGTAAAATGTCATCAAGCATTCTCGCTTTTACCTCATCGCGAACGTGTGGGATTTAATAGAAATAAAACAACCGGATGATGTAATGATGTTGTGACAAATGACAACTGTTTAAAAATAATGTACCTATGTAATATATAGAGTAGTAGGTATTTGCAAATAAACTTTTCTACTTAAAATTATCCGTTATTTTAGCTTAAATTGCAAGTTGTATGAACAAAGTAATGTTTTGGAATTCTTCGAAACTTAATCATCGGTGTTTCGCCCACGACAACATACTCAATCTTTCTGCCTTTTATGACTGCAATTGCAGACTTTGGAATGTATCTCTCTTTTTGCACTTCAGCTCCAAGCAGTAAATTGTAGTGTGGCTTATCTGACGTACAATTTCTCTAGCAACGTTACTAACACCTTTCGTTTGACCTCTATAATAAAAACTAACGTAAACAAAAATATTTTATATCCACAATCTAACTCTCATCTCTATTTATAGTTTACATTAACCCGTAATCCTTGCATTTCGCTTCGAACCATTCTCAAACCTAAATATTGATTTGAAGTTGTAGCACGTAATTATGCCGAGAGCAATCTTCAGCTTCCAGTTTCAATAAGACGTCCATATTGATCATACGAGCGCACTCGTGCGGACATATTACAAGCTCACTGTAATATAAACCATCACTAGATGCGCAGCCCGTATCCATGGAGGCAGGTCGCGCGCGTAACCGTGACGACAACCCCGGTTTTCCAACTCGGAGCCTCGCACTGACCAGTGTTCGGCACATTGTCACAAAAATCGAGGCTGAATACGCTCGCGCCGTAGCAACCAACTCTATTGCGAACGAAACAGTCAAATACAACGCTAATGAAGATAACGATTACTATACCTTCCCTTTCGATTCGAAAGTGCACGTGTTCAATAGATTCGTTGTCAACTTGTTAGTCGCATTTAGCAAATGCATACCTAGTGTTACGTTCGCAAACTTCGGTTTCATCGCCGTGACGACGGGCTTGTTTGCGCCCAGGATGATATCTTATTTGGTCCTGTATCCGTTTTGCAGATTGGTATTTGGAACTCTCTACCCGGCGTATGCTTCATATAAAGCTGTGCGGACGAAGAATCTAAAAGAATACGTGAGTAATTTCCATTTCTATACCTTTTTGTATCATCCTACCTAACTTAGAAAGCAAATGTTATTGAATTTACAAATGCTCATGCCCCCAATTTCTTCTGTGTGGATTAGAGTTTTTTGAAAATCCCGTGGTAACCCTTTGAGTAATGGGAAAAGTAACCAATATAAATTTTCAGGATGCGAACTATATTTTCGTCTCGAATTTCGCCCAGATCTTTTCAGCGTTTGAAGCGTGAAAATGTTACATTCTCGCATTTATAAAATTAGTATTGATTCCTTGTATAATCAGCGCGATTCGAATAGAAATGGAATTCATATACAGATGTCGATGGTGCTATCAGAAGATAATCGTAAATAATACGATAAACTGTTAATCTAATGTGAATTGCTTACAAAACATTCGCCGACGGCCTTGCCACGGGCATGAGCGCAACTGTTTCGCTTCAGTTCCTATTATGTCCTTTACCTCGCCTATTGCTTTACGTGCAATTAGTGTAGCGTGTTTGATCCATAATGTTATATTGTTCCATATTTATACGTATGTGCTTATTGGTTATTAAAATTATTAAGGTTGATTGAATTAGGTCATTAGTCTACGTCCTTTATTAGTCATATATGATAAGAAATTAATACGACTGTTCATAGTAAATGAGTGTTTATTTCTGTTTACCTATGGATTTGAATGTTTTAGACCGATGGTTTTTTTCTGGCCTGTGATTCTTTCATGGTTTCAATTTTATTATTGCTAGTTATCAAATTACTGATACAGACACTAGTCGATTTAGCATTTCCGAATATCTACTCCAAAGAGTAGAGATGCAATAACTGGTAACGGTGCAGTTTTCTCCCCATCACTGATACCTGGTTAGATCGCTCAATTTTAAAATGTACTCACCATTAGAACTACTTGCAGCGTGAACGATAATTCGTAATACAATCAAGAAAACCTTGATAACTAAACAAAGTATTTTTTTTAATTCTTTGTTTCAATACTACGTCGTAATCTTTATTTCCCACCTATGAAATGTCATGTATGAAAATTTCAGGTAAAATGGATGATGTACTGGATTGTTTTCGCCCTGTTCACGTGCACAGAGACGTTCACAGACGTGTTCTTCTCGTGGTTCCCCTTCTACTACGAGGTGAAGATAGTGCTCGTGCTGTGGCTCCTGTCTCCGGCCACGAAGGGTTCCTCGATCCTCTACAGGAAGTTTGTTCATCCCGCGCTGTGCAGGCGAGAACAGGTGAAGTACCACTTTGTCTTGTATGAGTTACTAGATAATGCGCGACTTCGTCCGCGCGAAATCAGGTTTTTGATTCGCTAGGGAACTGTTTTTAATTTTCCGGGATAAATAGTAGCCTATGTGTTAATCCAGGATGTAACATATCTCCATTCCAAATTTCAGCTAAATCCGTCCAATAGTTTTTGCATGAAAGAGTAACAAACATACACACACACACACAAACACACATACAAACTTTCGCTTTTTTAATATTAGTGTGATATTTTAACTACGTAAGTTAAGATTTTTCTTACTTTTCAACTCGTTGTAAAGCGCCTTCCAGTTACAGGATCTATTGAAAATAGTTTTTTGAAGTAGTTTATTTATAAGTTATCTTCTTTAATCCGCCCGTCGCCCGTCTTCTGTTGATCTTATTACTTCGTGGTAATAATATATATCACTGGCCCAAATATGTAACCGGATGGGTTGACCTGACTAGTAAAACTAAATTTATACATGCATCGTCTTCCCTGCATTTCGGCGAGCGCGAGCGGGTTTATAGATCGATCTAAATATTTTTTCGGATTTTACTCCGAGTCTCTGCTACTAGCTTTGTTTTTTAATTGCTTGATTAATTAATTTTTAATTAACTTTTGTATTTAATGTGTTTATGTTGAAATTGGGTAATTTGGTTATGGGGTACAATTGCGCTGTCCGATTGTGACTTAGGCTTAAATCATGTCTAACATCCTGCCCACAAGTGATATGCTTTTTTTTTAATTCGATTCCAAGTTAGTCCTTCACTGCGATCTCACCTGATGGTAAGTGACGATGCAGTCTAAGATGGTAGCGGGATAACTTGGAAGGGGTATGGCAATGTACATTTAACCCAGATCTCTAATTTGTTTCTACACGCCACGCTTGGCGGCATGTCTTTGTCGGTAGGGTGGTAACTAGCAACGTCCAAAGCCTCCCACCAGACAAATTTTACTGAAAATCCTTGTTTTATTTTTAGGAAAATAGTAAAAAAAACTGCAGAAACATGACCTCTTATTCGCAAAACGCAGAAACAACGTTTTCAATTCGACGCGACGGTAGTTAAATGCCTGAATAAGTGTTAAGTTAAAATTGTGTCTGACCATTGTGACTTTGCAAAGTTTTCAGTGGCTTATACTTCCTGCTAAGCAGTTATAGAAAGTTTTACGCAGCCTCCATTGTCCTCGTAACACCATTTCAATAGTTTAGTGATAAAAACTTGTTTAGACAACGGTCATAAAATATGTTCTACTTAACGACAGAATTAGGTTCTGTAGGTTCGGCCACAATTTTTTTTTTAATATCCTTAGGTACAACTTTGTTTCACAAAACAGTTCATTTTATACACTACTAGTAGATATCCGCGCCTTCGCTCGCATGGATTTAATTTTTCGATAATCCCGCGGGATCTCATTGATTTTCCGAAATAAAAAGTAGCCTATGTCGCTCTCCCAGTCCTCAATATGCCCATGCAAAAAATCAGGTCGATCCGTTGCTTTGTTGCTGCGAGATTGAAGGACAAACCAACACACTTTCGCATCGCATTAATATTATAAAGGCGAAAGTTTGTGTGTGTGTGTGTGTGTGTGTGTGTGTGTGTGTGTGTGTGTGTGTGTGTGTGTGTGTGTGTGTGTGTGTGTGTGTGCGTGTGTGTTTGTTACTCCTTAACGCCACAAAGCATGAACCGATTTGGCTGAAATTTGGAATGGAGATAGCTCATTCCCAGGAATAAGACATAGGCTACTTTTTATCCCAAAAAATTAAAGAATTGCCGCGGGAATCAAAAAATCTTTATCCACGCGGACGAAGTCGCGGGCATCATCTAGTTTATAATATTATTATTAAGGATTTTAAAATACATTGTGTTTCATTTGCAACCAATATGTTAAATATTTCTATTCAATTGATATTGTAGTGAAAGTGATGACTGAAACATCGTCGGCTTAATTATCAAACTTCGTAACTCCAAAATTTCCGAATTTTTTTATTTTCATGCCATCTAGCGTAAAAATCCGTAACGAAAACGATGGAATCACTCGTATCGTATCTCCTACTACTTGATTTTAGTTTTCTTGCTATTTACAAAAAATAAAAATACTTAAAAAAATAAAAAAGTTTTTTCTTCCTCCTGTAAAGTTTGACCTAACGGAGATACGAAGTTTGATAATTAGGCCGACGACATGTACTTAATTAGTAGGACTAATTCAGTTGTATACGAAAAACTATAATTACTTCTTTTTTATTTACAACTCAATTGCTCGTGGCACTAATGTGTCGAGCATTGACCTACAAAAGTTAATTTGATGTTTTAAATCATCACGTGCATCACATATGATTTAGGAAGTTTTTTTTTATATAGCCTTAGTCCTTAGAGGCGTAACACACTACATTCGTCGTCGCGGTCTGAATATTGGTTGCAGAAGATACCTGTATCTTTATCATACCGATCGGAAGGCTTCATCATAAGGATTATTTTTTGTTAGATAACATAGCATGAGAAATAAAGGAAGACTATGAATTTTTTTTCTCGTATAGCGGGTTCGAGTCCCGGTTCAACCAGGCAATTATTTAAAAATCTATGAATGCAGTTTAAATTGTTTTTTAAATTAAAATGAAATCTTCTTTCAGTAAAATGTTCCATCTACAATATTTAAGGTACTTCCCCTCCATGTGGCATAGCCGTGGGACGCCCTGTATAGTTCTTGTAATTCACGAGGGCGTGTGAGCTTTACTTGTGGTTACGTCGTGTACATACACATTGTGTAAGTGTGTTTGCCTGTCAGAAGCCTAGGTGGGAGCGGTCAGGCACGAGCAAGCTCTCGCTTATACGTATACAGATACGACACACACACAACCATAAGCCACGCGCCTTCGTGAATTGCAAAAACTATACATGAAAGATAGCAATTACAAGTCGAGTCGGCAAGAAACTCAGCAGTTGCTCTTTTCATATTGTTTTGTTGTTGTGGGCGGCTGGATACAAAGCCGATATTGTCATATTATGAAGCCGTAGATGACGATGACTATACCCAGTAGTACTGATGCCGATACTTGACACCTAAAGTATATCCCATTGTATCCAGTAAATCCCATTCAATCTTCATGTATTAAACCTTGTTTTCCAGGAGATCGATGAATACATAGCGAAGGCCAAAGACCAGGGTTACCACACGGTGCTCAATTTGGGCACTAAAGGCGTCAACTATGCCACGACAGTTATCATGCAGACGGCTATCAAAGTGAGTGGAAGAAATAGTTTTCCATACATAGTATTTTCTAATGGCATGCTTCAAACACTTTTTGTACTCAAATAAGATTTATGATAAAGTTTTCCGTTACATTTAAATGCTTATAGATAAACAATTTTTTTCATTTAGTACGTAGAATGTAGATAAAATTTGGAAATCAGTTCTTATTTGGGGCCATAAACTAAGGATTTGCGGTGTAACCCGTAACAAATTCACAATTACAATTCGAGCCATTTTTTTGGCGGCTGAAGTTAGTCGCAAGTTCGATAGCTATCTTATACCTACGCCACTGACCTCTATCTTTAATCTATGAATAACACTGGACTTGCTGCTGTGATATCTTTTATGGACCTACTTGATTGACCGTTGACGCCATCTTGGATTTCATATTATTAGTTCCAGAGACACTCGTATGTCAAATGTGGCGCTTCAAATTGATCCATAACTATGCTGTCAATTGTCAGAAAACCCATTGTTACATAGTTTAGAGATAGAGGTCAGTGAACTACGCTAATCCGCTCCCGACGATCACTTCTCAGCCGCCAAAAAAAAATGTAATCGTTGTACAATCAATTTTACAGCAATTGACTTTTTAATCTCACTCTTTGTTGTCACGTAGAGTGTTAAAACTAAATGTGTGGCATGCTTGATCACGAACCACTTCCTAATGTAGCCAAAACTACGCACAAGCATTAGTTAGCACTGCCTGAAATACACGTTACAGCCAAAGAGCGCTACAAAAGTTTTATATACATCGTCATCAATCATGTCCGCCCACTGTTACCCAGCATTAATGTCACTGCCGTTTACCAGCTTGTTTTAATTCCATTTTTTGTATATTGTTTTTTTATTTTATTAACACGCTTTTTTAATTTCCCCCCCTCCCACCCGTTCTATCACAACATTTCCTACCCGTTGTTCCACTCAGAACTTCAATCTGCCGAGTCCCGTACAAGACAATGAGGGTAGAGCGATACAGAGTCGCGACGTCACTGAATATCCCGATTATGAAGATATCGAGTATCAGCGCACGGATAATTTGCCTGGCATCGTGGAAATAGTCGAACTCGATCACGAGACCGACGAAGTTTTACGCGGGGGCGAAGGAGACGCCAACGATCCCGATTACGTCCCGGACGAGACGTCGGCTCGCAGTCGCGGCAACGTCGTCCGTAAACGCAAACCTATCAAAGAGAAACGACCTAGAAGCAGATCGAGGGGACGTCGCACTAGAAGCCAGGCGGCTATGGACAAAGACGAACTGATGGTCGACTGATCGATCTGACTCGGGGGCGAAACATAACTGTGATTTTAGTCGATGATTAGATAACGTAACGTTTAGAGTAAAGTATCTCGATGGGGTCGAAAGAGCCACCAGTAGGGCGCCACTGTTACGGGAGGTAACTTAGAAAAATAATTCGAGATTTGCAATTTTTATTACTGTCATAATCTTGATGCATTCATTCACAACCTACAGTTCCAAAAAAAAAACTTCCCTAAAACTTATTTTCAAATGCAATCAATTTTTGAGCAACTCACTTTTGGGGACCGTTTGTATTGTTTTACTAATTTTAGTCGCTGTTGTATTTGAATAGAACAGAAAAGTTTTTTATTCAAATAATCTTTCATAAAGCGCTATTGAATCGTCGATGTTAAACTTAAAATAATGAATTTTTTATTTATACCTGTCGTGTTAGTGGTGCCTAACGTTTATGTCGTTGATTTTTTCGTGTCCCCCTAAATAACGTTAAAATGTCTGCGCACACGCAATGTTCCTGCCGGTTTCAGGTTGATTTTATAGGCGTTGTTTGAATGCGAATGATTCGTACTTGCGATTGAAATATAAATGCAAATGAAATATGTTTTGAATATTTAATATTTTTAGTTTATGTTTAGATTTCAAAGATTAAAAATTGATAGGTAAAAACTAGATTTCCTTTCAACAAATTAGCAAAAAGTCATTCCTTTTTTATATTTTTTTACCTGTTGTATTTATAATTTTTCTTTTACTTTTGTGTCATAATTTATAACGATTCGAATGACTTTGTTTTTAAAACGGTTACTTTTATTTACCGCTTTCACTCTATCTACTTTCCTTCTTTTTTCTTGAAATATGAAATTTATTTAGTAAAATGATATAATATTGAAAGTTCAACCAAATATATTAGCTTTATTATCCTAAATCAACAACTAAAATCTAGAACTGAAGATTCGTCTTTGATATCTTGGCGTTAATGGTCACATTATATTCTATGGTCACTTTAGATTTACTTGAACGTTTATTTTACGGAAACACAGGATTTTGTATGATGTGTTCTTAGTTTTAATATTTACGTATGACTGATTTAGTGTAATTGATTTTTGTATCTCCTAAATAAAGTATAATAATACAAATGAAACTTTTAATTTTTGGATAATAAGTTAAAATGCAAACACATTACTGTGTTGAGATTCTTTCAAAGCAATTTGTATGTTTAGTACCTACGACTCAGCACAGCTCGACAACGTTGATCGATTGTAACTATCCAAACAACAAAACATCAAAGTAAAATATGAATAAACTGCCTTGTTTTGAAGTTTATATTCATCCATCCAAAAAAAAAGACGTCGGGACTGCCGCGGTAAAGCTATTGCATAGCATTTTTTATCAACGCCATCTAGCGGCTCACCGTAGAGGAGTCCCGTGTCAGGTTATTTTCGTTACGGAATTTCTGGATTCGGTCTCCACGCTGGCCCGCGATAGAAGCTATGCAATAGCTTAAAAAATGGAAATATAGCTATTTAAATGGATATTGCGAAATCGCTTCACATCACATGTATTAGCTTATTAGAATCACTATAACGATTCGATTTTCGAAATCTATCAACGTGGTCGAGATGTGCAAACTCATGCTAACTCTAATAAGAATATTGGCTCGACACCCGAGAATTACTCTCACGTCACAACACTATAACATAGTAATGTATCTGCAGATATAGGCATAAATCACAATCATACGCATGCTTCTAGCAACGTGCGTGCATACCATCACATACATGTAAGTATAATAATATTTTGTTTATTTTGCTAATCTGTTGTACAATTAATAAGCGATTAGGCTGGCTTGCACTCACGCTAGTTTAATTTAATTTGAAATAATATATGACCTCGTGTGATTTTAATTTTTTGGTTTTGGATTTTCATACACTGCATATAATCTCGTCTTTATTTTATCACAATCACTGTGAGTCAATTTTTAACCGACTTCAAAAAAAAAAGAGGAGGTTCTCAATTCGACGCGTATGTTTTTTTTATTTTTTTTATTTTTATTATTTTTTGGCGATGTTACTCCATAACTCCGTCAAATCTGAACCGATTTTAATAATTTTTTTTTTATTTGAAAGGGCATATCGTCAGGTTGGTCCCATTTAAATTTGGGGAAGATCTGATGAATATCTTCGGAGATGGAGGACGGAACTCCTCAATGAATAAGAGCAAATCGCTCGTGATCAGAGTGTGTGCCGGATTTTAACCATGCATTCTTCATAGCATACATACATAATGCTTTTCTATTCGGCATTTCAATATAATTTTTTTTAACCGAATTTTTGACGATGTTACTCTATAACTCTGTCAAATCTGAACCGATTTCAATATTTTTTTTTTATTTAAAAGGGCATATTGTCAGGTTGGTCCCATTTAAGTTTGGCGAAGATCTGATGAATATCTTAGGAGATACAGGATGGAACTCCTCATTGAATAAGAGCAAATCGCTCGGGATCAGAGTGTGTGTAGGATTTTAACCATGCAAACTTCATAGCATACATACATATGCTAAATTTCTATTTAGAATAATATATTTCAATACTTTTTTTAAGGAGCAAAACAAATGGTCTAGTGAATTGGTCCCATGAAGCTACACTAAAAAGCTTAAAATAATAATATAAAAAAATATTTTAAAAAAACCGACTTCAAACGCCACTTAAAAGTATAAAATAATTTTAGTTTGTACACGTATGTTGAAGTCGGGCCAGCGTTGCGCAATGGTATCATCGTTTCTATATTTTAAGCCCGTCCGACATCAATATACGTGTACAAACTAAAATTATTAAATCGTAAATACTATTAGGCCGGTATACTTGTTGAATTAGCCCGTGAGACGGACGGGCCTAAACAGAAACGATGAAACCGATGCGCGACACTGGCCCGACTTCAACATACGTGTACAAACTAAAATTATTTTATACTTTTAAGTGGCGTTTGAAGTCGGTTTTTTTAAAATATTTTTTTATATTATTATTTAACACTGGATAATTTTGATTTATTTATTTCAAGATTTAAACAACATTCTTTTCTAGAACCCATAAAGGATTTAATATCCACAATTCCACAGTATTGATTCAAAATTTGAGATTTCTGTACGTTAAAATTCACTTTGTAACTATCTTTCATTACATAGGAAATAAATTTTTCAACTTGTCATTAGAAACGTGTCCTTTGTGCCGTGTATTTATTTTATTCTGTATAAGGTGATGCCCGCGACTTTGTCCGCGTGGTTTAAGGTTTTTCGGTTCCCGCGGGAGCTCTTATTTTCTGTAGCCTATGTGCTATTCCAGTCCATAATCTATCTCTGTGTCAAATTTCAGCCAAATCGTTTCAGTCGTGGCGTGATTGAGTAACAAACATTCATCCAAACTTTCGCATTTATAATATTAATACGATTAATAGGATAAGATTAGTGTAATGTAATTTGAAATAATGGCATCATTATCTACTTTGTAAAATAAAGATAGAATTTCACCTTACTCACTTTCAAGGGAAGCTGGAAGAAATTTCTTTTTTTAGAGATATACTTCACCTATGTCTATTTCTAATATAATATTTTGTCTTGTAATTCCTTATATGTACATAAAAAATAAAAATCCTACTAATTGAACGAGCGAAGCGAGTTCTCTGAGTCAACTAGGGCGCTTGCCTACTAGACAGAGAAGTGTGTACGTCCAAATGTCCGTCAGAGCCCTATAACTTCTGAATTACTGAATATTAGAACGTGAAACTTGGTTGAAAATTCAGTTATATCCTGTACTTGAACAACAAATACTAAAATTAGATAAATGTTATAAAGAAACGAAATTATTTAATTTTAATGCGCCATCTATTAGCATTATTGTGAAGCTAATAGTTTCACTAATGCTAATAGATGGCGCTGTGTCAGTAAAACAGTTTTATGTCAACTATTATTTTTTTTATCGCGTCTAATGTTAAAAGTTAATTATTACAATATATAATTAAAACTTTTGGGAATTATGGGATATGGCGAGGTCTCAGTTCGGGGCGAACCACTAGTATTATAAATTTGAAAGTGTGGATGTTTGTTATTTAATCACGTCGCAACGACTGAACCGATTTGGCTGAGTCTGGAATAGCACATAGGCTACTTTTTATCCCGGAAAATTAAAGAGTTCACGCGGGAATAAAATACCCTCAATCCACGCGAACGAAGTCACGGGCATCAACTAGTAAATAAATAAATAGAAAATACTACACTCTGATTCCGTCGAATACGTAAGACACAATACTTTTTTTTTGAAAAGGGCAACTGCTGAGTTTCTTACCGGCTCTTCTCAGCAGAATCTGCATTCCAAACCGGTGGTAGATTTATGACGTGTTATAAGAGCCATAAGTTGGCTTACATGAAATAAATAAATTTTGAATTTGAATTTTACAAGGCGCAAAACTAAACGCGTTTGCAGGGCGGGGGCGGGCTGGTGCAGCAGCTGCGCAAGAGCTACAGCCTGTCCGACCTGAGCGAGTGCGAGCCGCGCGAGGAGCGCGGCGCCGACGAGGCCGACGACGTGCTGGCCGAGCCGAGGCTCATCCGCCGACCTGTCAAAAGGTATTAAGGCCCAAGAGACGGGTCTGCCCGCGAAATTCAAATTTAATTTGGTTTTTCGCAATTTGTAAACTAATACGACAAAGTAGGCTTATGGTATTCAAATTGCGCCAATGGCAGTAACTAATTTGTGAGTATCTCACGTCGAACTCATTATTTTGACTAATTTCTTAAACTGGATACTTTCACGTTAAGATTAGTATATAAACCTTTGAAGATGATCTCTAATATAATGATGTGTAAGTCTACTTTGTCGTATTTCGTATTCGTTTATAAATGGCGAAAAACCAAATTAAATTCGAATTTCGCGGGCAGCTCCGTGTCTTGGGCCTTAAAGACTTATTACACTTAATTCGTGGTTTAATGACAATTTATTGTTATACTAGTTGATGCCCGCGACTTCGTTCGCGTTGATTAACCCTTTCCCTGCCCCATGAATCACTTAGTTATTGAATCACTATTTTAGTTGGTATTGTCGAAGTTGAGGAGATAGACCAATAGCGCTGAGTTTACTGAGAAGGATATCGATAGGTATACAATACAAATATTCCTGCGATTATGTTCCGGATATTAACATAGTGTTTATGGTGACAGCGGATACGCGACTCGGAGGAGTGCGTCGGAGTCCAACAATCGTTCGCCCATGTATTTCCCTGAAGTGGACGTGGACTTGCGGAACACGCGCAGCCGCATGGACGAGCCTGACTTCAGGTTAATAATTGTGATATACAAGTAAAACTTCAACCTCCTTCGACGACCTCCCTGGCGCAGTGGTGAGCGCTGTGGTCTTTAACTGGGAGGTCTCGGGTTCGATTCCCGGCGGGGGCAATTTAGGAATTTATAATTTCTAAATTGTCTGTGGTCTGGTCTGGTGGGAGGCTTTGGCCGTGGCTAGATACCATCCTACCGTATAAGACATGCCGCCAAGCGATTTAGAGTTCCGGCACGATGGCGTGTAGAAACCGATTAGGGGTATGGGTTGAATTTACACTGCCATACCCCTTCCAAGTTAGCCCGCTACCATCTTAGACTTAAAAAAAAACGTCCGGAATCAAGTTAGGTTACTAAGTTGGTAAGTTTTCCGATGAGGGTATCCAATACGCTTTCATCTTTGCAGTCACATAAAGTCAACAGAGGACATAAGCTCCGGCTACTCGAGCGCGGAGAACTCTGCGTCGCTCACGCGCACGGCGTCGGTGGGCGCGGGCCGCTCGCGCGCGCGCTCCCTGCGCACCACCGTCACCACCATCAAGCGACCGCAAGCCGCCGAGGTCTGGTAACCGCAAGATATTACCAACACTGCCATCGAATCCATCGCGTCGCATTCAATTTTTAAGCCGCATTTTCACTAGGCGACATGTCGCAGAGACATTTACTCGACATTCACGTAGTTGTCCCCGCAAAAGTTGTGGGACAATGTCCCGCGACATATGACTCGTTCACATTATCAGTATGTCGCCCGAGAGAGAGTGCTATACTGCCATTTTCGGAACACAAAGCGACACATGTTGTCCGGCGACTGTCGCGGGACACGAAGATCGCGCGTGTCGACGCTCGCAGACCGTCGACTTGCGACAAGTCGCGCGACCCGTAAATGTCCCCCGCGATGTCGGGCGATATCGCGTGGGACAAGTGTATTTCGTGTCGAGGGACAGAGTCGCACAAGAAATGTCCCCTAGTGAAAACGCGGCTTTAATCATTTTTGCACTTTCATAATTTCTCGTTATTTGAGGGTAGACGCACTTATTTAACCCCGCAGCCCGATTCTGTAATAGTTGTATCAATCATTGCTACATTCTCAATTTTAATGATTTACTGAATTTATCGCGTTCTTTTTTGCAACAATGCTCTGAGGCTGAAATCTATAGACCGCACTCTCACTCAGCTCAGACTCAAGACAGAGTTAAAACGAGACAGATTTATGTCACATCATATTTGTGTCTCGTTTCAACCTCTGTCTTAAGTCTGAGCTGAGTTCGAGCACGATCTAGAAATCTCAGCATAAGTCACTAGCGAGTCTAGTGTCGATCAATCAGAGGCGATTGCAATCGTCACACAATCAATGATTACTTTCGTAATACATACTTACTTTCGTCATTATAGATGTCTATTGACTGCTTTTATAGGGGCTACGACACGCCGTGTCCTTAAGGTACTGTGGTACTATCTGTGTTGGTCGTTTTTCCTAGTGAGATTTTGCTAAGACTTCGCTTTCCGGTGCGAGGTTGTCATTCCATCAACCCGACATCTATCGGTTGATCTATGTACCCCGTTCATTGCCACTTCAGCTTCCCATATCTTTTGCTGGTTTTGATAAAATTTTTCATTCGTTCCTACGGAATTCTTAAGTTAACGAGATAATCCGCAATAATATTTATTTATCTGTATTATGATTATTTAAGTGCGTCTAATTATATCCATCTTTATATACTTAGTGAGAAAGCATAACATTTAATAATAATAATTCATGTAAAGGATATTATATTACTAAGGAAAGGTTTTGGAAATGATCTGGGAGGTAAAAATAAATACTAATGGTTGACTTTAATGAAAGTATAGATTGTTTGTTAAGTCAGGGTAGATATATGGTGCTGGTGTTAAGGTTGTATTGGACACTATATTAATGCAAGACTCATAATATTAATATTGAATATAAAAATTGGTTAGTTCCTACTTAATAGTTTATTATAATAATTATAGCTCTATAAATATAAAATATTTTTAAATATAAATTAACATGCACAATATCTCTATGATAAAGACCTTATGACAAACATACCTCATAATAGTGTATAAATTCAAACATTTGAGTCCATATTTAGAATTGGATAACAATAAAATAATATTAATAATTTTAGACTCTACAGGGCTATAAAAGAAAAGTCTGTTGATGCATTTATTCGTGTATTTATCTTTATAAGTTTTTATTATACTTTGGATTCAGACTTAACTAATTTTTATTTAAAGGATGATCACGTTATCATCGAGGAGCCTCAGGAAGACGATATCTTTGATTATTCAAACATGCCCCCTCTCGTTAATTTTACATCCCCCCTACTCATATCTCAAACTGATCCACCATTTATTTACCAATATGTAGGAAATCAAATTAAAATTTTAAAATTGTTAAGTAATTATCCCCAGAATTTGGATTTTAACAATCAAAATGATAATTCAGATAATCGGGACCAAAAAGAAGCCTCTGAGGAAATAAATTCGTCATCTCTAAAAACGTCATTGAATAAAAAGAACAATAATGACACTTCCAAAAGCGATGAATCTTTAACTGATAAAGACATTTACACTCACATTCCTGACGAACTTCAAACCAAAGATATAATTTTAAATGAATCTAATATAACTGAACGCTTGAAAGATAATACTCACATAGGAACAAATTTGGAGGACAGATATAAATCTGAAATAATTTTTAATTCTACTGATGTCAATGATATAAGCAAGTCTTTTGACAGTAATATTTCAGAAGAGTTTATTGATGCTACTACTTTTGAGGAATCTGACAAACCAGAAATTAACAGTAGATATAACATTATAGATGATAACCGTAAATGCAAATCTATTAACAATAATGTTGCCGAAGAATTAATGGATACAACTTTGCATATACTAGCAAAAAATTATTATGATTCTGCAGAAAGTGATGACGAAGATTCTTTTGGAACTCCCGTGTCTAGCCCTAAAAGTGGTAGAAAATTAACTAAAGGAAAGTATGGTAAAGAGAAGGCACCACCTCCACCAAATGAAACCTCATTGCAGGATTCGAGTTACTGCAAAACACTAAATTTAGTTACTTCGCATAATTTAGTTGGTAATAATGATGATCAGATACAAAATGTAAATAAAACTGAAAAGCAGGAAAATAATACGGCCTTTGAGACTATTATTTATGAAGCTCCCGAAGTTACATTAGAAAATAAGGAAAAGGACAATATAATAGAACCAGTCTCTGAAAATGATACTCGACAGAAATCTAAATCTCCCTCGAGACATGCTAAAGGTAGTTCAGCTTTTGGAAAATTACTACAACTACCAAGTAAATTTGCGTTTTGGCATAAAACTGACGATAAATCAGACGATAATGTCTCAAATGCATCGGATACTAGTAGAAAATCTTCTCTTGAAAACATTGATGCATTTCAAAGTTGTTCTAACTTACATTTAATTTCTGGTAAAGAAGGGCCAATGCAAATGACAGAAGTAATAAATGAAGGAAATAAGATAAATGATGAAAATTTGTCTGAAGACATTTCCTTAAAAAGTGACGCTTTGCAGAAAGTTATTAATGCAAAGTTAGAAGAAATTCAGCCTTCATATAAATTTGTTTCTTTACATGATGAAATACCGACAACATCTAAAAGTACTGACGTTTAAATTAAACTGATCCTAAATCCCCCGTCTTCATTTATACAGAGGCCCAGCATCAAACAGTATGTTTATTTTTAGTTGGTTTTTGTTTTTCGTTTGCGTATTAGTTATTTTTATTATTTTATTTAAATATATAGTGCTTGGCTTCCTTAATTCTTAATTGTTTTAAATGAGCGCTTTTTCTGGAATGCCACTTTGTATGTGTTTAAAATAATAACTAATCTGGTGTTAGTTTGGTATTTTTTTTTAATATAACATTCATACCTACTCTTATGTTATGAATTAACCTTTACGTATGAGTAGTTGAGTACATAATATGTATGTATGTGAGTCGTATTAGTAAAACTAATCCTAAAGTACCTAAACAAAAAATTTAAATAATTGTTTATGTGTAACACTATATATTTTTTATTATATATATATCTAATATTATGCAATATCCTTTTAAAGTAACTTTTATGATAGCCGATGAAAACTAAATAAAAATTATTGTTATGTATTTACTAAAAATTACGTGTCATAAAGAAATAACAGCTTGCGCTTTTTTGTATTATTTTTCAATATAAGTATTTATTTTTATTTTCAGGCAATGCTGTCGGCCTCTGCTACAATACCTCGCGCAAAAAAGTCTAATAAAAGGAAAACACAATAAACTATTTTATATCAGTTGGTATCGTGTAAATATGTTTTTATCATAAAGCCATTTGAACTTCTATTCAGTAATTAAAAAAGAAACGAATACATGATTACATAATATGTATTTGTTGTCATCATTATAATAATTTAACTATAAATTGTGTTAAAGCATAAAACTATCCACTGGTTAGGTACACGTGGTTTTCACATTAAAAAAATACATATGAACATAATATATTATTAAGTATTTTATTGGTTTTATATAAATGACATATCGTTTATTTAAAATTTTCATAACGTTAATGAACATTAATGTAGTTACGCAAAAAGCATCCAACATACAAAGATTGCCAATAGAAAAGTTAACTTTGACTCTCAATTTTTAAGTAGGTATATTATGTATTTAATTTGACAAATGGTTTGTGGCTTGAATCCACTGATCTCTATAGTTAATTTTTTATTAATACTGATTATGTTGATGCCCTATACAAATGACAGTCTAACTATAGATCAATTTGATGCGCCCCATTTGGCATACGAGTGTCTTTGGAACTAATAATATTGCAAATGGCGCACCGACCACGATAATTAATCCTAGTTCCTATTAGTTCCCTCTGGAACTAATAGGAACTAGGACAATGCGTCCTTTTTGCGATACGTACGCAAATGAACATACTCATAGGTGCAATTGATTTGCCTCTTGAAACGAATAAGGTCACAACATCAATCACATGATTGTATTAAATGTTAGGCTTCATTCGAGTTAACCATGTTATATTATAAAGTATTATAAGTTTAGTTAATGGTATAGTAATTGTTATGTTAATGTTTGCTTATGATAAACATTAAAACTATTACCTTAGTTGAATTCTCGTGCAATATCGCTATTTTATATTATAGCATTGCTAAAAAAAGTTACCAGTTATTATAATATTATGTGACATCTTGGTCTAAGCATATAATGCACACAAGCCTTTATTATTTCAATCCTCATATTATATTATTAATCTGCAAGATGTAAAAATTATATTTATGGAAATGTTAAAAATGTGAAACATTAGAATTTTCTCAATAGACATTTTGCAAATAATTTGGTAAAAATATAAATCTTAATTTTTAAAATCAGCCGAATTGTACGCTAAGTGCTGTGTAGAAATTATTGAGTTATGAAGTGCAAAAAAATGTAAGGGTGGGATAAGACAGTTCATTTCCATAATCCGCATTAAGATTTATTTTATATTGTTTAGGATCCTACTATCGTTCCACATATATTATTTAAATAATTGAGTTGGAACCGTCTAATTTTATTGTCCCTAAAGTATCATCAATATCATATTGCAATTGGTTTAATTTATATAATAAATAATTGGTAAGTAAATTATAATTTTAGCCAAAAATGCCAAATTAGGAATGTCTCAAACATCATTGTCTTTGTTTTGTAAATGTAATATATTATTACTAGTAGTTTTTATTAGAAAGACGGCTAGTCTTAGTTATAGCAAGCTAAATATTGAGTATTGGTGAATCATGTTTAAGATTCATGATAGAATAATATTTCAATACTGTAATCAATTTTTAAAATTTTATGATAAAATTGTCTGAAATAAATTATAACTTAAAAACAAGTAAATCTGTTAAGTGAATCCATCAACCTAGTAAAGTAAATCTGTTAGGTGAATCCATCAACCTAGTTTTAGTAATTTATAAATCATTTATTAGTTACATAATATACAGAAAGAAGAAATCATAAAAATACTAACACCTACAATATTATTAGCATCTAATATCTGTGAAAGTTTATTTGTAAGTATGTGTCATTTATCAAATAATTATAATTACACTTATTATAAATTGTTACCTATTCTAATGATTTCAAACTAAGAATTAGGTAAAGTATTCTTTTCAACAGTATTGTAATAATACTCAATAAATTTGCATAAAGGCCGATCTACACCGGAATGGCAGCGGCGCGGCGAGCACTTTCAGTGGAGATCGGCCCTAATGTATTAGGAAGTTAAGTTTTTTTGTATATTTTAGATTTTTATTTGCATGCCTATTTGTATTTTGGATCTTATTCAAGTAAATCAGCAGTTTTAAGATCTATCTTTTATGCCTTTTCTCCAAAGCTTATATGGAAAGCAACTCAGGTTTTGTAACTACGTCAGAAGCTTAACGCTATAGTAAATGCTGTTGCTTTGCAGTTAAATAAAATTTAATAGTCTTTGTTGTGCCCAAATATGCAACTTTGTGTTTGGTTAAATGGAAATAAAATAAAAGAACGTATTTTAAAAGATAATGCATTTTAATTTATTCCCTTCATAATATACCTCCACTTCTCAACCTCAATGTATCAAATATGTATTTTATATGATCTGGTTTATACACATTTTCCATTAATTGGTTTTCTAACATATTCAAAGAGTCTGTATTCCAAACTCTTATCCAGTAAAATAAAGAAAACAATTTATGGTAACTGCCTGGGTCACCATCGGAATCTATTATTACAAGTTTTGGGAGGTTCGTAATAACTGCTAGCAGTTTTGGTTGCAAAATAGAATTAAAAATAGCAGTGCGCATTACGGCAAACTTATGTACGACATTAACTGTTTGAACTGTTAATTTTTCACTCAATAATATATCAGGTAAGCTCTTAAGCCACATATCAAAGGCCTCATTATTATGGAAATGAGATAATTTCTCATTCAGTGATATCTTGCAGAGTACTGCAAAGAGGTCCTGCTTCATTGTATCAGACATGCTTTTGTTAAAATAGATCCAGATAATTTTTCTAAACAGTGCATCCAAAACAGATAAACTTCTAGTCCAGCCAGTAATTTCATTACTGAATAGTGTGTTCAATAAATTAATGATCATACTATTTACTCTTGCATCACTATTGTGATTGAAAATCTTCTCAATGTATCCAAGTACAACACTAATCTCATGACTCTGGTTCTTTATGTTTATATGTGGGTTAAATAAAATGTACAGGTGGCATAATTCTAAGTTCTCAGCAACTAACTTAGGATCTGTTGTTTTAACACCAGCTGCATCATTTCTACTCATCTGCCTCAATCTTGTATTAGTAACATATGGGAATGATGACATGAAATGTTGGCTAAAAGATGACTTATATTTTTGCATTAGCAACTTCTCTACATGAGAACTGGGGAACTTAGTATTGAAGTACTTTAAAAGATCCTTTAGTAAGGTCAGAGTTTGAACAATATGCTTTAATAACAAGCCTGTCTCTTCATTAATAACTGTTTCAAAATTTGAGTCAGATTTATTGCTGGGGCATGCTTCAAGCCAAGTTTCAAAAAGTAGTGGCACTAAAGTTTCTGTGTACTCATGAAACTTTTCTATTTCATCAATTTGGAGATCATTTTCAGAACTTTTACCGCTAAAACATGAGATCTTACAGTTTGAAGTATAAATTGGATTGAATAAAGGATAATGATTTGATTTATTACTATCAAAAATAGTGATTTTGCTTGTATTCTTTTTTTCCAAATTCTCAATATTTTTGTAAGCAGCATATTTCTGTAAAAACTCTTGTAACCTTTGGAATACTTTAACTCTCCATTTTGCACTTGTATTCTGATTATTTAAATTGATAGTCAGGGTTCTACCTGGTTTAGATTCAACTCTTAACTTGGATATCATATCCAAAAAATTGGGTATAATTCTGTGAAAATCTTGAGCAACTCTTGATGGAGCACACAGCAGAAGTATATCAAGGAATAAAAGTGAGTCCTCTTGAATTCTTGTGTCGATATGTGTCATTGCACTCCTCAAATATGTTGACATAATATCAAAAAAAGGTTCAACTTTTACTGGAGGTACATTAGAAAGTACTAAATGGAGAACTTTCAGAGCACCTTGCCTTACCTGTGGAGTGAAAAATACAATTGAATTATTGACTATGCTATTTATTTTATTTATTTAAAGCAAATATACTTTTGTTAATTAGTAACAGCTAATCAAAAACCCGATTAGGTTTATCCGTTCACAGGTAGGTATTCATGTGAGCTCCCTGAATTATGTGTACTTAGGTAGTTAGATACTTCCAGATGGATACATACATATACATTGGTACATTTATTACATTGGGTACACTTAGTACAGCTATAATAATGTCAGGGCTATAGAGTATGACCTAAACCAGGATACATAATTGTACCTAAATGTTCACTTAGTCTGCAGTAGTCTGGTGAGCTATATACCAGTGGATTCACGCAAACCGAGCTGAAATTGCCTATTTGCGGACACTAATTCCAGGTTGAAGGAGAGAAGGGAATCGCCCCATCAGTATTATGCAGGTGGGCATACAAGTCAAACAAAAAACCTTTTAAAAGTAAGGGGAAATACCTACCACTTTTTCTATATTAAGAATCAATGTCGTAACGCCGTGAATAAGTTGTCCCAAATTCTGTTCCAGTACCTCAGGATGGGAAGTTATGAGCTCTCTTAGGCCATCTAAAGCATCAGTACGTGAGTTTGTATTAAAATGATTAAGTCGCGTTAAAAGCTCCTTAATATTGAGTTTTCTGTTCGACAAAGCTTCCAACTGTCCATGTCTCTTTAACTGTTCTTTGATTACTATCTTCTTCACTTTAAAATTTGTTTTCGTAACATTAGTTCCTTTAGGTAATTCTTTATCATTTTTCCCCTTCAGTTTTGTTTTAGCCTTTTCAGCTTTCTTGAATTTTTGATGCCGTGTAGCGCCCGTTTTATGCATATTTATTTAAACTAGCAGAAGCTAAAAAGTAGTATTCGTGAATATTTTATAGGTAAACAAACTATTCATAAAATCATAACCTCAAAACCTGTGGTCCTGTGGTCAAAAGTCAACTGTCAAAACTAGAGCTGTAATAAACCGTATGCATTCGTTACTGCGTAACGGGTACGCTATCTAGTACCGAGTACCGAAACGTTATTCACGAATGCATTTCGTTACTCGCATTTTTCATATTATCATACTAATGTTAGTTTAATAGTCAGATTCTTGGGATAATTAAGTTACAGTTTACTTATTAAATTACCAGTCTAAATTTAGATTTACATACACACAAGTCTGGTTTAAAATACAGCAAAGTTAAAAAATGCACCTTACGCAGCTGGATACGTAACGTATAAGTAATAAGTATATTGTCATATCATTGCGTACCTACACAATACAACTCTATGCAATGCAATGCTCTATGTTATTAGGTATCAAAAGAAACGAGTAACATAACGATATGACAGTAACGAGTACTGATTGTTACAGTAACGAATACATACGGTATCGTATTTTCGTTACTTTTCACCTGTAGTCAAAACCAAGTGAATCTGTGCTCTGTGGCTATAAACACTAAATACTACATTTAAACTATGATTAACACTGGACTTGCTGCTGTGATTTACTTTTTGTATCTACCTACCTACTTGATTGACGCGATTTTGGAGCTGTAAGCACTAAGCAGATGCGAGTGAAAGTGGCATATCAGTAGGTAGAAAAAAAAAGTTCTAGTAGTAGGTCCAAAAAAGAAATCACAGCAAGTCCAGTGTTAATCATAAATTAAATATAGAAGTCAGTCCACTGGAAATATCAAAAACAGAGATTATCAGATTAGTAATCTGTGACCTAACCTAAGAACAGAGTGGTGTTTTGGTTGTATTTTTTCAATACCTACACTTATAATTTTGTTTTTTTACATATTTCACTCTATAATTCGCTTTTATGTTATAATAGAAGTCGGCTAAAAATAAACAAGTCTCAATTTTAAGAAATCTAGTCAACCATATTTGCAAAATGAAAATCAAAAAGCAGCATCGTAAGAAAAAGTTCCTACACAAACTTAATAGGAAAAGAATGCACCTGAAACTAAAAAACACTGGCGAAGTTAGATGGTAAGTATGTTAATAGAATAAGCAGTTAATACAATTTTAATAATTGAAGTACATATTTATGTCATTAAATAAATTGAAATTTAATGTTTTACAGTAAAGTTATAAAGGAGGCATGGAACCCCAAAAAGACAACATCCCGTAATCTTCGTGATATGGGGCTAGCAAACGATCCGAATAAAGTTATAAGTATACCTAATTTTAAAGAAGAGAAATTGAGGAAGGCCTTAACAATAGTAAATAATACTGAGTCTGATTTGGAAGAGGAGGTAGCTCAAAAACCTGCACCTAAAAGAAGAGTGACTGAACAGTTGGAGCAGGAAGCCAAGGCGCCAAGAGAACGGAAGTTTATGTAAGTTTCCAAGTGGTACACCATGCTTATGGAACAAGAGATATCATTTCATATAACCAGTCCAAAGTAAATTGTAAATTGGCCGACACTATAAACTTCAGAAAAATAATGATATAATTTGAAATTCATCACAATACAGTCACTCACACATCACAGGACTCATGTAGGGAAGCAGTTAATTTTTGCACCTCATATTGTCCACTAGATGGGCCGATGACATCAAATGAGTTACAGGCGCCGCTGGGTTCAGGCGGTGCAATGTTGAGATCTGTGGAAGTCTATGCAAAAGCATAGATAGTTCAGCAGTGGTCATCTATTGGTTGATAAAGAAGAAGATAATATTATGTAGTAGCTAATTCCTACCTTTTCTCTCGTAGAAAGGATTTGTAGATTAAGAGCTACTGCAGACAAACAATTTCAAGTTGGACGACTATCTAACAACTAAATTGCATACTTTCACAATTTAGTTGGTTAACTTGTATTTTTTTGGAATTTTGAAACTATAAAGTTGGTTGGTCGATTTAGTAGGATAAAAAATAACGCCTATTAGTATCTGCAATTTAGTTGTCTAACTTATTTCTGCGTGTAATCTAACATAAACAATATTTATTCCAGGCTACCAAAAGGACAAGTTGAGTTTATAACATACTTACTGGATAAATATGGTCATGATTACAAAGCCATGGTAAAAGATAAGAAAAACTACAATCAAGAAACATGGAAGCAATTAAGGGCAAAAATTAAAAAGTTTATGGGAATTCCTAAGCAGTATGCAGAGTATCTTAAAGCTAGAGGATTGTTAGAAAAAGAAGATGATGAGGAAGAATTAAAAAAACAAGCTAAAGCTTTGGTTATGGATGACAGTGATTAAAAATATTTTTTTTATTCAATGGCAAGATTGGTTTGACTGTGATCTCACCTGATGATAAGTGACGATGCTGTCTAAGATGGTAGCGGGCTAACTTGGAAGGGGTATGGCAGTGTAGATTCAACCCATACCCCTAATACACACCATCTACACACCATTGTGCTGGAACACTAAATTGCTTGGTGGCACATCTTTGACGGTAGGGTGGTAACTAGCCACAGCCAAAGCCCACCAGACCAATAATTAAAGTAATATGTATACCTACTTAAAGTAAATAATATTGCTACATACAGTAATACTACAAATAATGGTTAAAATTTTTAGCATTAAAAACAGGTAATCTGGCAAACTTAAAACGATTGTAATTATTTTCAAAAGATTGAATAAGAATTCTATATTGTCAATGTGAATTCTTAATATTAAGAAATTTATTTTATATTGTTTTTTGAATAAAATGTTCAAACTGAAATATAGTGTTTTATTACATACTTGCAAAACTTTATTAACCTAACATGAATCTTAGAAATATCTATTGTGTTTTACATTCATTTGGTACATCCTTAATTGGTTTCACTTTATTAAGTTCTTCATACCATTCCTTTTCCATATCTAGTATTTGTTGTGGTTTTTTATACTGAAATAAAAATAAACTTAATGAGAGATAACATAATTATTATTGGAGCGAAAGAGGGCAAAGCATCCAACGTTAACTTCTTCAAATTGAATGCCAAGTCTGTCTATCACAGATTCCAAAAACCAAGAAAATTATTATTGTTAACAATTAAAAAAAATATTGTGAACACTTACTGTTACAATAAGTGTATTATACTTATGTGTTGCCTGTATGTTCCCCTGCTCTAATGGCAAACCAAGCCTTCTCAGCTCTGGGACTTCTAGTTTTTTGTAGTACTTCTTATTAGAAGTGCTAATTATTATAAATTTCTCATCATTGTTCGCCTTGATAGAATATGTTTCTATTGGATAAGGAAGGTTGCGTATTCTCCATTCTAAGTTGATTCTCGTGTTCCTTCTTAACAATGTAGGCTGAAAATCAAAATAATCTCAATAATACTTAAGTAATACAGATTACAATAAAATTATAGTTGCCTTTGTGTAAAAACTACACTTTCACATTTATAGTTGTACATACAAGGAATTTTTGGCAGTTTATTAGATAATGTTCTCATTTTTATTACTTATAAGTTTAGAGTGCCAATAAATTTGTGACAGCATTAGCGCAGGTTCCAAATTCAAATTCAAAATCATTTATTTCATGTAGGCCAACTTGTAGCATACAGGTCTAGACTCTACCACTGGTTCAAAAAACTGATTCTGATGAGAAGAGCAAGTAAGAAAATCATCAGTTGCTCTTTTTAAAACAAAATGTTGCATTTAGTAGCTTATCATCTATCTCGTAGAAAGCTGAAGCAAAGCAGATTGCTTCCAAGCAACTTTGTCATTAAGGAATTCATTAACTGTGTAATAACCTCTGCTTATTAAATGTATTTACATAGTTTAAATTTATGTAATGGTAGCTCTACCAATTCTTTCTTCTTTCTTTAAGATTCTGGCCATTTCAATTAACCATAGCTCTTCTCTGTAACACAAAAATAGCTCTGCCCTACAGTCAGTACCACATTACACTGCAGAAGTCTGTAAAGTAAACAAGCCTAGCTGTTTCAAAATCAGCAAACTGACTTATTTTCCTAACAGCAAAGGCTGCCACGCTGAGTTTACCCACCAGTGCCTCTATGAGCACGCTATTGAAGCTTATTATCCAGGGTCATTCCCAGGAATACTGGAGTTCACAATTTTTAGTGTCTCTCATTTATCATAATTTTTTTATCAACTTGCTTTACATTGGGTAATATAAACTTTAAACTTTTGATATGTTACGATGTTCCCCTTTAATATAATGTTAAGATTATATAACTCTTACTTGATCTTTACTCTCCATTATGTCTAAAGCATCAGTATTAGGAGCAGCTTCAGGAATAGGGTCTCCTATCTCCACGGTCCATTTACCTTCACCTCCGAGCTTCCCTTTCGTTTTCCAAGAACGCCTTAGCAATACTTGAGTATCTACATTGTATTCTTCCACCATCTCATTACCATCATCAAACTTATAATGAATCTTTTTTATTTTGTCTTCTTTCAAGCATGTTTTATCAGCGTTAAGTAACGATTTGTACCAAATACTGTTCTTGTACATCATTGGCGGTTCTCCTTTACTGCTAATAATATATATTAATAGTAGGTACAGAAATCAATCTAGCGTATTGATGAACCAGTTAAATATTATTTTCTTTTCACCAGAGTTTGAACACACAGAACATATTCGATCAAACTTGATTTTCTTTTCATTTTGTTTGGTTGTTGCTATAGTAACGTGTTGACGTTGAGTGTTCCATACTACGGTTCCATATTTCAGATTACCATATATTTTTTACCCACAATTTGCCTACAATTTTATTAATCTTCGAACTAAAGATTCAGAAAAATAAAACTATTCCGTGAATTGGAACGTTTACTCATAGAGAGATTGACACTTATCTATGCAAAAGAGATTTATGCAATACATCGATTGATGAGACTATTTTGTTATTACCTTTTAATCAAAAATAAAAAATCGATTTGAACGTATCATTATAAGTAGAGGTGGTTAATATAGCACTTAGCAACATCTTACAGCATGCTATCTTTCCATAGCACACAGCAAGTGCTACATACGTAGGCGTTGTGGTGCTACTATGCTATAAATATCACGCGCTGTAGGCGGTGTAGCACACTGCACGTAGCAGCGGCGCTGAGGCGGCCGGGCAGTCGGGCACTGTTGCCAGTCATCGCGTGCGCGCTATGCTTAGCAGATGGATTTATCGCAACTCGCAATGAACATGCTATGTGATTTAGCGTGTTGCAAGATATAGCGCGCGCACCGGCCGCCCACAATCTTCCTAATTACAGTCTGCTATAACATAGCATTTTTTATAGCATGCTAAAATTTTATAGTTTATAGTCAATAGCATGATACTGATTTATAGCATTTTTGAAGAACTCTAAGAATAAGGTATCATCTTTGAACTGTCACTGATATAATTATATTAACTGAAAATAGTACAGAAGGTACTCAGTAGATAGTCTGCGCTTGAAAGTTAGAAGTTGTTTGTTACTGGTATGCTCATTTACAGCATGCTACTAAGTAGCGTAATGCTCGAAATTAGCATGCTTTTGTGCTACTATATAGCATGTTTATTCTACGCTTTACTGTATTTATATTACTTTTTTCTATGTAAGTTTATCTCGTAATCTCGTAATAATATTATATTTTATTATCCTAATACTAATTAAGTTCATACTTACAACCTAACGGATAAAATAAGAAAACTGAAAATTCGTTGCACTATTGTCGTACCCATTCCCAAGCTTTTTGCTTATTTGGAGGGGATAGGAAGACATTAGCCAACTTTATCTTCGCTAATATTCTTTAAAAAAAATGTATTCTGTAGTTATATGATGACAGTCTAGAATTAAGAAGTAGGCAATAAGTAGGTGCCTAATTCTTAGTTACCTACTTAGAGTTGACAGATTTTGTATTGGTATTAATTTGTTGAAATATCAAACTCATTGGTTAAAGTTTACGTAACTACTTGGCGATGATTATGCCTAAACTGATTGAAAGTAAGTAGACACTAATTTCAGCGCTCTCGGGTAACTCAACCATGGCTTTAGTAAACTTTATTTGGCTTAGACAAAACATACAACATGGATTATGGATCAGAATTTAACGTCTTTTCACTTATATTTTAGTTCATATTTCTTAATTCTTGAGCTCTGTCAAAATATGAATATAGGAGTTGCATTTATCGACGTTTGAAAAGACCTATTCAAATGTGATTCTTAGCCATACATACACTTGAATTTAGGTCATGCCATTTACTGAAAATCTTTTTTTCATCGATGTCTCGATAGCATCGAAGTTTATCGAATATCATAGTGAGCATCCCTAGGTGTTTGACATTTATATTTTGACTTAAACAAAAATTGATAAAAAATTGTCAAATTTTTTTTAATAGCTTTTAATACTTACATTTGATCTCAATATTGATTACATTTTTAAGGCATACATTTCATGTAAGATTTGAATGCACACAGGTTTATAATCTAATAGACCCAATAGACCACGTCATCAAAATGGCTCCTAAGCCAAACATACCTGATAGGTGAGATAATAATAAAGTATTCTAACCTATATTTATTTTCGTTGTTTGTCTCTTTATTTTCACCATTCTTTATAATTTTAGGTGGATTCCATACAAAGCTTGCGGTGATATTATAGAAGGAACGAGGATCATTTGTTTTAAGGTCCCTTTAAGGAGGGTATGTACTTTTTTCTTCATGGTAAAACAGTTGATAAATTATTAGGTAGGTATTGTATTGCACTACCTGTTATAATATTAATATTATAATAGGTAAGTAGTGCAATACAGTGAATAATTATTACAGTTAATAAATACAGTGAGTAAACAAGTGATAATTATCACTTGTTTATTTTGAACCACAGTCTTAAAATATAGTATGCTAACTGGTAATGTTTTATAGGTAATAAAGGATAAACCTCTGTCATCATTTATCTCAACTTTATCCATCGTCTGCTCACTACTGGCTACAGATCTCCTCTTGAATAAGAAGAGTTAAGGAAAGTCCACTACGCTTGCCAAGTGCGGTTTGGCAGACTTTACCTATGTTTTCCTTCACTGACAAAGAAAATGATATTAAATTGCTTTAAAAGGCACATAATTCCATGGTGTCAGAGATGTATGCCTGGGATCGAACCCTGGACTCGCAGAAAGGGATGTATTAGTCCTAACCACTATGATATCACTGCTTTCCTATATAAATCTTCTATATTAGAGAGCTACTCATGACTAAAAATTGTTTGCTAAAAGTTTGCTACTTTGTCTGTGCCATTTTAAAAATTTACGTATGCATGTAATGCTATTAAACTACTAGCTGATGGCGGAAACACTATCTGTGTGGATTTAGTTTTTAAAATCTCTCAGGATTATTGATTTTCTGGGATAAAAAGTAGCCTATGTCACTCTAAGTCCTCAACTATACCCATGTAAAAAAATCACATTGATTTGTAGATTTGTTGCAGCATGATTGAAGGATAACGAACAAACAGTCACTCTTGATATTAATAATATTAGTAAGGATAATATTATAAACTAGCTGACACCCGCAACTTCGTCCTTGTGGAGTTAGGTTTTTAAAGTCCATCAGGATTCCTTCGTTTTTCCGGGCTAAAAGAAGCCTATGTCACTCTCCAGGTCCTACACTATGCCCATACAAAAATTCAGTCTGTGGCTCCGTTACTGTGTGATTTAAAGACAAACCAATAAACAAACACACTTTCACATTTATAATTATTTACATCCATACAGGCAAATACATACAGATCCTACTACAGAAGAGTTGCTTTTTTAGTGTAATTAGTGCAGATAAAATGATAAGCTTTAATAATTAATTAAATAAAATTAATTGTTTTTGAATTGCTGATTTAAATGAAAAGTTGTGGTTAAAAGTGTACATTTAAGGTAGTTACTAGCGCCATCTGTACTCAATTTCAGTATTATATGCTGTGTTAAGTTTAAGTGATATTTCATTGTTTTGTAGCTAGATGGCGCTACTTGTTAGTTGTGTTTGTATCTGAATTCCGATAGAGCACGCATTTATGCAAAAACATTACCACAAACCACAAAGTGAAGTTTGATTTGTTTTCAGTTTAATCCTTCCAGCTGATATTAATTTTGACCATAGTAAGTTAAGTAGGTTAGGCAAGATAATTTTAAAGAATTTTGCTTGAATTCATAATCTTCTCAAAAACCTAGATGTTTAAAGAGCATGAGTGAAAACATTGAGTATAATTTACCATCATCTAGTTAATAGGATTAGTTGTTGGTTGAATTAGACGCATTTGCACCTGCATTAGCAAAGGCAAGCCAACAATGAAAGAGCATTATTGAAGAGTAAGTACACACAATATGTGTGTTTGCTTAACTGTAAAGCTCAAGTGAACGCACAGTTCACTTGACCATATAATCACAGTTAGATGACAAAATATTATGTAGACGATAGGTGATGAGTTTTCTGGATTGCAATTTCGTATCTGATATAAATAATTGTGTTTTTATAGTGTATCAGATATTATTATCTTTCGTATTTTATTGCACGTAATTCAGGGGATTTACCTAGTGGAAAGTAAATATGTAAGCTTTACATTCATTTTTTCATTCATCATTCATCTTAACTCATCTGATCCACTTCTAGGCAAAGGTTTCCTCCTTTCGAATGAGAAGAGTTCATACTGACCAAGTGTGGATTGGAAGACTTCACACACCTTTGAGAATATTATAGAGAACTTTCACGCATTCCTATTTCCTTCACCGTAAAACCAAGTGGTATTTAATTGCCTAATAGGCACATAACTCCGATAAATCAGAGATGCGATGATGCCGAAATCTATGACCATTATTAAAGTACTACCAATCACCATTATTTTAATAGTTCCGTAAAAAGTTATGCCTGATCCCCTCATACTTAGTTCGAGGACTGACTGGGCTTTAATTTGTACAAGCGATACCGAATCGCTTCACATTCCTTGCATAATCCAGTGCTTCATAATGGCATACATGTCTATTGCTCATACCTCTCGTCTATATGAACTCTCTTACATTTCTGTGCCGGATTGTAGTTCAGTCTCCTATCTCACTAGCGGCACATTTGACATTGCATGCATTCCGTCGACTCTTCTATGAAAGCTCACCATCTTACTGGTTTTCTGCGGACATGTAGATTACATCTAATATTATGGTTTGTTTAGGTCAAGTTCGTTTATCTTTTTGAAATGCTTACTTTTATATATTTTACCTATGATTGTTCGCCAGATAAACGGGTGGGAATTGAGTGCCTAACCTTTCGGCTTCTGACTGTACGGTACTGTTGCGGTGATGCTCCTATTCGTATGGGTATTAGGTACATATGTAGTTATGTACCTGCCTCGATGGTATAGCTAGTTTATTCCACTGCGGGTCATGAGATCCCAAGGCCAGATGCCAGTAGTGGATTCTTCTGTTAAGACATTTTCAGTACCACATTCATTCTTGGAGAGAAAGGAAAGGCGTCTCTTTTGTTCCTTAAATCTCCCCGGTCGTGTAGGATAGCCCTCCAATAGAACTATGAGAGTGAAGGTATAAGAATTTATGCTTGTGTGTCTGTGTGTGTGTCTGTGTCTGTCTGTGTGTGTGTGTGTGTGTCTGTGTGTAAGCACACACTTACCAATAAAAACAACATATCACAATAAAAAAATAATTTGATAAAAATTATCCCTCTCTAAATCTTTTTTTAATTGTTTTTCTGTATATGCGAAGTTCTTCCTATTCACGTCAAAGGACAAAAATTAATCGTGCCAAAAAGGGGTTTCATTCTTATTCACAATAGAGATATCTGAGGTAGGTATGCGAGCTTGCGGTCTACCTTTTGATGTCACCCCAGCCCTGCCGAGCATGTGGGACAAATTATATAGATTAAAAGGCTTAGATTTCAGTGTTCAAATGCCTCCGTCAAATTGAGCTGTTGATAACGTTCTGAAGCTCAACAAATATTTGAGTGCCAAAGTAGATGCTGTTTATTCTGTAAGCACAAGATAAGCAGTCATAGTTTTATACGTTGCGCCTGAAGAGACGAGTAGATTGACCTTAATCCCGTTACCCAATCTATTCTCTATTTGCTTACAGACCGTCTGACGTGTCAAAATATTTGGCCTTCATAAAAGCAACGGTTCCGACTCCAAAAGGACTAATCCAGTATTTGATAAAGCGGGTGCCTCATACTGTGCACTATGAATAGTTGTTTCTTTATCTCTACATCTTTAGATTTTTTTCAAAAGAAATAGGCCTCTATTCGGTATTCGTGGCGCTTTGATTCCGCTCCTTTATTCAACGGGATCCGATCATAAATTTTAATGTTTTGTTTAGTTTGAATTATAAAGGGATATTACCGTAATGGCAATCGGTAGGTGTAATTTGATATAACTCAGCTATGCAAGTGTTTTTTATTGTTATTTACTACCAAGATTAGGTTTCTTATCATTTCGAAACGAATTTCTTTATTTTTGGATTGCTTTAAATCGACATGATCATTTTCATATCTATTGCTAAGTAATTTTTTTTCAATATGGTATTATTGGCCGATATTTTTACTAAAAGATATTTGATTACACAAATTAAGGAATTTCTTCATTTAACAATCAAATAATTAAACAAATAATAAATATCCATAACTCAATATTTCTACTACAACACATTTTATACTCCTATAATTTTACATTATCTTACAGCTGTACCTTCTTACATTGCTTTTTATATTTCATAACTTAAGCCATTAATGTCTTCCAATTGTTTATTATTTTCAATACATACTTTACGAGATTGTTATTATTGTAATCATAATTATGTGTGGTGGTGGGTATTAATGATCGCTCGAAATGCTGCAGATATCATGTCCAATAACTTTAAGGTGGTAACAGGCGTACCAATTTATGATCGAGATAAAAAATTAATTTACGCTGCTAAAGTACCACACTCGATAAATATTTTTTACGAGTGTTTTGACTTTCATCAGCTTAAGCGATCTCGCAGGCACCGAGCCAGAGCAAACACTTTGTGTCAATCAGCTAAATATGCGTTTGATGCACGACAATAACAATATTTTCTTTTACAACGTACTTTACGATATCACCTCTCTAACGCAGGCCACAATTGGTACAACGAGATTGATCTGATGCTCCCATTATGCACGCACACGAAGAAGCCTTATAAAGTTATAAAACTTGCTCATTTCATATTGTCTTCTCCGTTTTTATTTGTTTTGGCTTATTTAAAAGCTGAGCACGACAGGCTTATTTCTTCCTTTCTTTGTTAAATTAACTTGACAGGATATTATTGTACGTATTGTTTACTGAAGCTATATTTGTCTCTGAGCCTACTCGTCCACGTGTTTTTCAGAGCTTTATTAGATCTAATGTGATTTATATTAAAAAAAAATATTATGACGTAAATATCATGGGGACTTCAAAGAGTAGGTACTTTTATCTTATTGCTTTTATTCTATGTCCTTCCTCAGTTCGCAATGAGTCTTTTTGCCAATTGTCGAATTCCGTCTAGCGGTTTAGGCAAAAAAAGGTAACACACAGACTGAGTTACTGAGTTTCGCTTTCAGTATGAGTTGCTCCAATAATGTCCTCAATCTATCATGCATGTCGATGCATTTCAAGCACGCAGTAAAAATCAAAAGTTATAATTTGGAATTTTACACCATCGATTGCCTTGGATAGATAATATGAAATCAATATTCAACAAATAATGTCCTCATAAGAAATTGTGTGGTCCTTCGAACGTGATAAGTAATACCTTTTAAGTTTTCTAGTGGATTATGTTGTTTGTGTTACAAAACTATAAAAAAAAAAATTAATTTTGAGAACTTTAATACTATAAACACCTCGGGATCCTTAATCGCTAATTTATGGTTCAGTATAATAGGATTCTGAATGAATAGAATGCCAATATCATATTTTATTTTAATTCATAAGATTTAGTGGCATCAGTTAAAAATATGCACGTAGTTTCTTTTGTAGAAGATTACATCAAAACTAAAATAGATTTTCCTACCACCGTGCTTCGATCGGCTTTAAAATCAGACTAGGATATCGGTGTTGCCTTTCTCCGACTATGAAACCAAATAAAAAAGCCATAAAACGGCATGACAAGCTTGGGAACACTGCTCAGTAAGTAATGTACGCCCGATATCGTGCGCTCAGACTATTAGGTCAAGCGAAAGCTCCAATACGTCGCACTTATCGTTTATCGACACGTTATAACGTTTCATGATCATAAAACCCGAAAATAAAAAGTATTTCCGTCTCGTTTGATCTAAGGGTCGAATTAGTCCTCTTTGGAGTAGATATGAATATTCATCAGGGTGTAAAAGGACCCGTGATTCATAAAGAATCTGATCGAGCGTTAGTAATAATGTAAACACCGAATTCAATCACTTAACCATAAATCCGACAGATTCATCAATGTTTGCTCCAGATGAGCAGTTCAAACTTGCCCGCAACTTCGTCTGCGTGAAGTTAGGTTTATGAAAAATCTCGGAGAAGCCTGTTTTTCATGAGATCTCACTCTCCAAATCCTCAACTATACCCATGTAAAAAATCACGTTGATTCGTTGCTCCGTTGCTACTTAATTGAAAGAAAAATCAATAAACAAACACACTTTCGCATTAATAATATTAGCAAGGAGAGTATTCTTTGAAATATACGAGTAATTGTACCCGGGCCAGTGGCAAACATTGATTTTGAATGTCTTTGTTGGAAATTAATTTTATTGGTCAGATACCCCGCTGTCTCAAGTAAATCAAGCCAGACAAAAAGTATCTTTGGCGAAGAAACTTTCTTTTACTCCAACAGTGTGGTCTTTGTACAAAGCCTCAGGAGGTGGTACCACGCTGCACGTTAGCATTACGCTTCAGCTGATCTCCGATGTTCAATTGTATGCGAACTTAAATATACATACATAGTTATACCAATGATTTTTTAAATCTCCTGCTATTGTGTTTGACCAAAAGAAAAAGAGCTCCATATTTCGGGCAATGCTTCCGGATTTTAATGATATTTGAAGATGAACTACTACCATAGAGCAACAGATTGTGATTTAATCGACGACCTTTCAGTTTTCAATCCGCATCTTATTGAGTCTCTAAATAACTATATACACATAACTGAAGAAGAAGTGTCTACCTCTGTCTTCTAAACTTTTTCTTCTTCAGTTCACAAGAAAGAGGAGTTCGTTCAGTCGACAATTATATCGCGAATATCCCTATTGGTGCTGCTGAACTGGGTACATTTTAGTTATAAATAAGTATTCTTAGACTGTGATGATTGCTGTTTAGTATTCATGTGCTAAAATCAAGTTCACGATGATTAACGTTGTTACGATTGATTGTCATCTAAAATAGTGGGCAGTGTTAACTGTTTCCCATTTAGCATGCACTGATCGTAATAGCTTTTGATAAATCATTGTCTTTTATAGCTTATGCATTTTGGTGTGATAATTTGTAACCTAAACAATAATATGAAATTTTGAGGACCGGATTCATTGATTGCGTCAACGATGGATCGAAATCGTCGATTGGATAAATCCGAGAATATTCTTCTGTTCTAAAAATATTGCAATGATATCATCGGCGATTTCAGAATCATGCTAAATCTACAGCCACTTAAGTTATCTACCCGGTTTAAATAAACCTACCAAACTCTTATTACTTGGTTTTAAGTTGACTTTAACCGCGTGCGCCAGAGTCAAATTAATATATGATTATAAGGCGTCAGTCACATCACAATTAATGAGACCAATCATCAGGCGCCTATGTCGACGGTCACACAGGCTCAAGTTGGTTCTAAGAACCACGGTTCTGACGAGTGTGCGTGGATCGAGTGTGCTATATGACCAATCAATGCCAGTTGATTACCAATTTGAGCTGTAACATATAGACGATATTAGAATTTTTTAGAATTCTGTATTTCAAACGTCGTCTCAATTCCTTAAGAAATAATAACTTACATATTTGTAAATGCAAGCCCTAAACCATTATCATAATTGGGATTGTTAGAAATTTCTGTCGGCATTCAATTACTCTTATTAAAATTTATTGAGCCTAACTATTGAATTACGTACCGAGTTGAATACATGTTCTCCGTTATAATTGACATAGTTTTATTAATTGATTTATTTACTCCATGATTGAGTTCAAATATTTTTAAGAATGTCATGGTTTAGTAGTTATCGATATGAAAAGGATGAAGGAAATAGACCTACTATTCCAAATTTTAGAACTAAATTAGCATACAAAAAATTTTGAGAACCAAAATGTGTTGAAATAAATAAGGTATCATCCCATTTAAAGTTGTAATTGAATATCGTAACCCAAGATTGTAATCATGAACCAGCATCAAAGATATTATCCTCTTTGATACGAGATAGTATATGCCGTGCAAATGACAGGCGCATCTCGTGGGTGGTTTATGCGGCGTTCAATCAGTGACGGTCGTTGGTTACACGCGCTAACCAATTACACTACGAATATTATTGGCACTATTCGTAACAATAGACCGAACGGCGTCCTTTTCTATTGTATCGCGCACGGCTGTTACTTTTGTGGGACCACCTTGAATTAAAATATATGATGTACAACTTTAACAGTATCTACATTGTGCAGCATTTGAGCAGTACACGTTACTTTCCTTTTTTCTGTTCAATCAAAATGCTAACTTTTAGATTGTTTTTAACAGACCCTATACAGTGTCATACTATTGTAGAGCGAATTCTTTGAATCAATTTTATCAATTGTAAGGCGTCTAAAGTTGATTGAAATTCGTTACGCTTTTGTTCAACTTATAGATAATTTGTGCTTTTTAAATAGGCAGTTTTTTGCACACGATTTCCATCACTTGAGAAGCTATTTTGATTATGTTTTGTAAAGAATTTTTTTAGTCCTCTCTTATGGGAGTCTTACTTGCTCTGAATTCTAATCCTAATCACTCTAACCTGTCGTCATGTCTATTTTTTTGTGGAAATAGAGACTACTTTAACATATAATTTATTATTAATTAAAAAAATCTTTTGTTATAAATTTAGTATCATCGTGTTTTTGCCACGCAATTAATCCCTTATTATAAATAAATCAAAACATAATTTTTTTTAAATACATATTATTTTATTTTTATAAGAGTACTAGAGTCTCGGTTAGAACGGGATTCCGAACCAGTTTCTAAAAGTTTATTTGAATAAAAAATTATTCTATTCTATCCTGTTAATGAAATACAGTTTATGACAATTTTAATCAAATTTATATAAATTAATTACATCATTCCCGCGACTTCGTTCGCGTGAATTAAGGTTTTTTATTTCCGCGGGAACTCTTATTTCCCGGGATAAAAAGTAGCATATGTACTATTCCAGACCAGTATCTATCTCTGTGCCTTTCAGCCAAATCAGTTCAGTCGTTGCGACGTGATTGTGTAACAAACATACAAACTTTCGCATTTATTATACGAATAGGATAATAGAATTAATAAAAAAAAACTGCAAGTAAATCACATTAGTGCGACAAAATTAAAACACCCTACACTTGAAAGTTCATTTTTCGAGCCTGGTATTAACGTAAATGAAAAAATTCGAATAACCAGAAACCGAAAACAGAAAAACAAAGTCCAAACAATAAGAAGTTGCACTTAAGAGCCAGCGCCGGTGGCTAGCCGAAACGCCGCCCTCTGTTTTAGAAGACGAAGGCAAACAAGCCGAAGATAGTGGACAAACAAATGTAAATGACCGAAATGTGAACGTCATGTTTGGCATTCCCATAAAGAAACGTTAACACGTCATTAGAGGTAATGATGGCGTGATTACAGCCGAGGCGGGGTGATAGCTAGATGATCCTACTGTGTGGTCCGGGCGCCTTTATAAACAAGGATTCTTCAATCGGGACCACGTGCCAGGGTACCAGTTTGTTCTTTTTATCACTTACTATTGAACCGCTTTGCATGTAACGTATAAATAGTTTAGCGACATTACAGAGGAACTCCTTTTCGACCGTGTACTTATCCATCATATTTATGAAGGCACTGTTAGTACCAATTATCTCTTTTTTTTTAACCGATGAAAAAAGGTTCTCAATTCGTCGCATATATTTTTTTTATGTATGACCACGCATAACTTTTCGCAGAGTCGTCAGATTTTGATGATTCTTTTTTTAATGGATAGCGGCTATGTATTTCATACAGTGTGTAGGCGTGAAAAATAAGCTCTAAGAACAGCAGAGTTTAGCTGCATTGAAATAGAACAAGTTGTAGATACTTAATATTTCTTATTTTCCAACGCGTATGGTTCGTAACCAAGCACGAATATTTTACTGTACTTTTCACTGTTTTAGACGAAGTATGTTCACATAACCTTTATGGTAGAATAAACGAGTTGTTTTTTTATATTTTTAGCGAGCAAACGAGTAAGCGGGTTGCTGCCCATGAACATTTGTAGCACCTGAGGCACCACCAATGCGTTGCCGGCTTTTTGGGAATTTGTTGGTCCGTCCCTTGAATAACCCCATGTTGTAATTTAGTGGGAACACCGTGGCAGGAGGTTCTTTGTACGTGGCTCTATCTACATTCTGACAATTACCAAATACGCCGCCAATTGCTAGTGCACAGAAAAAGTACAACTGGCTAGGAACACCCACGTATCTCCACCTTCCGGTTCCAGTTAATACGTCCCTATTGATTTTGTGTTTCCCGACAATCCATGTTGCTGTTGAAGAAAGCGACAATAACCTTTAAAATCAATGTGTTACCAGCGATGTTTACCATAAAACCTCACACGCTCGTAAGCCATGCCTAATTCACACCACGTACTTAGCTTAACATTGTGAAACATTACAAAGAAGTAATGATGGTCATGGTAATGCTTTTTTTCGTCTATTTAAAGACACTCGATGCGATGCATATGCTAATTAAATTATCAATGCTGATTTCCACATTATTCTTAAAAATCGCCTTAAGTTGCATGATGTATTTTTGGTATTTTTTTTTTAATCGAGACTTCTTTATAAAATGCTCCTTCTTTGAATGAATCGTTTTAATATTCATATATTCATATTAACTTGTCTGCGGCATTTTTAACAAGTGTATTCACATTATTTCTCTTCTATAATAGTTAAAGCCAAAAAAATGTGTAAAAGTGGCTGGTGATAATAGGCCGTGCTCACGCAGATTCGTAGCGTCCAACTCAGGCGCCAGCGGTGAATACTACCCGCTGTGATTTTTACTTCGACCAATATAACTCAAATCTCATGACCTGTTGAATGGTTTTCTCGATTCTGGAGCTGAGCTTCCCAAATGCAAATCGGAGGTCTTTTGAATTGGACAAGATTGCCTAAAGGATAATTATTATTTGCCAAATGAATTCACACCCGCAGTGTTTCTGTCCCCTTCTTATTATAAATCAAATGCAGGTACAACTCCGTCTAGTGCAGTCGCGTATAAACTCGGTGAACGCTTGCTAGGGGCGTTTAGCGAAATTTCTAGCTACAGTTTTCTTGGGAAGTCTTGATAACTTTATCAAAGTTCCAAAACTTTCACGTACAGATGCGAACAATTACTTACACTTCGTAATTTTTTACTGATTGTTAGCGATCAATTTTTTGTTCCTAACTTATTTTAGAGTTAAGCGTTTAAGTACGTTTTTAATTCGAAGAATGTGAATTTACTAGTACATAGTTGGGTGCAAACTTTGTATTGTGAAGTTCTGCGTTCTCACATGCATCAGGACGATATTGATGACAGCCATGAGTCATATTATAAGCTTTTATACATTAACTAGTAACGCCTTACGACTTTAGACGCAAAACGGCATTGAATTTTTTTATCTGAAATGTTATTGTATAAATAATAAAATATGGTGGTTTATATCTGTCCACGTCTTTGTTCAAATTGTAATAAATTATCTACTTACCGAATACCGAATTGACAATGTAATGTTTAACTACTCGCCATAAACTTTATTAATAAATCCTTGTATCTTTGTAAGTTTTGGTAAAATAGTTTGTTATCCAATTGTATAGTAATTGTATATCATTATAAAACGTGTGACCAGAAGGACCTTGATGTGAGGATTTTGTATGTCATGATGCTTTTAGACCATTAAGTACGTCTAAGTACCTACGTCAGCGTCTAAGATTACCTGAAAACATGTTTGAACGCAAAACGAAATCAGGGCTGCTATGTTTTTTAGTTGCAAGTTTTTATATTTATTGGAAAACAAGCTTTGCGTCGACCTTAAATTATTTATATGTAGTAATAATTGTTACCAAAATAACATATCTCTGTTATCACAATAACAAGGGAAAAGGTTCGACTTGAACTAGAATTTAGCATCCACGGAGCACTCGAGTTACTAGTTAAAACTATATTCTTTTTATGATAATTATAGGGCTGATTGTTAATCAAATATCTCTCAGATAACTTGTATTATATTGTGACAGGATTGTCTCTCACAATTGAGTTGCTAGTCAGCCCTGGCTTGAACGTCTAACTAAACCCTCCTCACGTGTGACGGCTATGCATTTGTTTGTCCGCAGCTGCGGTGCCGACAACATATTTATTGTGCTCATTAACCTTCAAGAACGCCATTTAATTGTCGGCCGTTTTTTATTCACTTCACCTTTGACCCGTCTGCGACTTATTGCTCCTCGGTCGCTCTTTGAAAAGGAACTGGATGTTATTTATTATGCTATGACTATGAGGCGAGGATGCGTGTCGTTTCTATCTTTGTGGCGCTTGTGAGCCCGTCTCTATGATTTATGCTGATATAAGGACATTATTGCTGTCACACGTCTCGGCGTCGTGAACCTTATAGAACTTTAGAGCAATTGTAAGCTTAGTAAGATTGCCAGAAATTCAAGATCACTTATTTAGTAACGACATTTTGTTTCAGTAAGTTGCCACGTTTTAATTAAAGGACTTGTGGTTATTCGTTTTTGTACTAGCATGTATAAGATCAACCACTTGTGTTCCATAGCCAACATTTATACGTTGCGTTAACGATTGACATTTGGTAACGATTGTCGAATCGATATAATCAGTCGTCGTCGTCGTTGGCCTTTGTCTTGAATCACGCACTGGACGACATTATATCAATATAATGTCAATAATTCACTGTCGGTTTCGTAAGCTTAAAAGCGGCCGCGAATGTGTAACATTTTGGTAGATGGAGATAGGTGCGCATTATGCTATTGTTATATGGGATTCCTATCACAATGAAAACGTTGCTACTATTGTTCTGAAGCTTTCTATCTAAGCGAGTTATTCACTTTGACGTCTTCATACGCGCTATCGACAACAGTAAATTGTGGTATCATGTCTGTTCCGTCGTCGGTATGGAACCGTTTATTGATTAGTATCATAGTTTGTCCGCTGTTCACTTTGAATAAAATTCGAATTATAATTAATCACAGAGCTGCGTGGGAGAGCGTCGTGCACCATACGACGATCTATCATATTTTGTGATAACGCCACTAGGACGCATCTCGTAAAGGTATTGGCTCGATCGAGTTTGGGGCTCACTTATGTGACAACATTCAGCTCAACACTAAAGATCATTTTGTAAATTGTGCACAGTCGCTTGTTCATTCTTGGGGAGACCATTCGTTATTCTGTGATTTTTATATTTTTTTTAAGCACAGTACATTTAAATTGCTTCCTGTTAAAAATGTTGGCTACTTAGAATGTCTGTGCAATCTCTTCATAAAATTGCAGCTACAATAGCAGCCTAAATGAATTGATGCCTAGAAGAGTGAACTCAGCACCCCCTCGGGCTGCGACGGAGGCTCTAGTCAATTGAATTTGTCTGCAGGCACGTCGACGCTTAATAGCACAGTAAACTAAGTTCAGTGTCATGATTGATGTTTTGTTTACATGACTTGTCTTTTGTGTTACATGTTTCTTTATCTTGTGATATTTTTCGATTTACTTTCTTTTTGATTTTCAAATTACTTTCATAAATTCTTTTCGGAGGAAGAAAAATGTTTAATTTCTTTAAATAGGTAAGATCTCAATAGAGATGTCTCAACTTCACACATAAATAAAGGCCCTAACCATTTGGTATTTGTAACTAATTAGATTCAATTTGTGTTCAATGTATAATGTCATTGTTGGCTGGTGTTTCCTTTCTTCATTCCCTTTCACTATGTTCCCACGTTGCAGACGTTTAATCACGTCAGCTCTGCGCGCGCGCCTAATATTGCCCTGTAATGTGTTTATTAAGCGTCGTTCTCTTTAATTGCACTCCGTTTAACATACAATGTGCAGTGGTCTTTTGCATGGAAATCCAAAGTGGATACGATTACATCTCAGTCTCTTTTCTATATTTATCTGAGCCCGTTGGATACTTTGTCCCGTTGGATAGTCTTCTCTAGCACATAAATTTTTAACTTCCAACTGAGTGTACTTACTTCTGTTAGATTTTATTATTTAGGATAGTTTTATTTCATATGCTTACATCGTAAAAAAAAACGAATTTAAGCTTTTAAATACAGTAAACTTCATGCTCGATATATCCCGGTGATATTTCTATTAATTAGATTCTTGAGATTAATTTAGTACTTCCACGTAGCCAATTTGTTTATCAAAGCAGAACATTAAGTATTAGTGACAATACTCGATACTGAATCTTGTACGTTATGCAGTTGGTTCTAATAGGTGGAATTAAACGGACACTGAATAATAGTAACGTTTAACTCTGTTTGCCCGGCCATTATGTCAACACGAATACCCTAATAGCAGTACATAAGTCGTGGATCGAAAGTGTTGATAAATTACCGTGTGTCACCATTACCGAATGTGATCTACGCTTCTCATTAGCTCCCCTTAAATAAGATATCATCAGGTGATTAAGTACCGGCACGGTGTGATTATTTTATTACATTCCAGCCTTTATTGAAACAACCAACTGAATAATGTTTCGTTTTGACCAGTCAGATTGAGTATTCTAAACATTTATATGATTTAGTCTAATTATTTTTCATACTTGAGAATAAATAGAGTAATAGGGATAGGTAACAAATAGAGTAGATTGAGCAAACTTTATTTATTTATTGGCTAAGTATTTTGTATTAATCATTCAGTAATATAATTTATTGCTTTACTTTGTTAAGCTTTATTTTCTTTGTAACTTAGGGTGGGTTACATATCAGGCGGTCAAAGCAAGGTTACGGTTGAAGCTATATTTTACCGTCAAATAAGCTATTATAGAATGAACTCAAAGTTCTTCACAAATGTTAACATATTAATTATATGGCACGTGGCAGCGCAAACATTTGTTTAATGTTTCGGTGAATGAAATTCTATCTCTCATAACAAGATGTTAAGTTTAAGTTACTTTTAAAATTAAATATGCAAGATCCTTGTCAAACTTCATATCAGATCAAAAGAGTACACTCTTTTTATCCATCTAATATGAAGTTTGACACTAGTGGTAATCATAAAAAGAGTTGAAATTTCATTCAAATAATCAAAGACGATATGAGTGGTGTTAGCGGTACTTCAACCAATAAATTTAAAACACACATACATATATATGATTGAATATTAATGGTTGAGTCTCGTAATAAACGTCATTAATAACTTTGGAATATGATTTTTAAATGGCGCTTTTGGGGACACAGAAATTGATAGTTTAATTTTGTTGTTTTCATTTGTGCGTCGTTAGTGTCACTGGCTGGCCCCGGGCGATGCAAATGAAGACATCCAGGGAGAATTCGCTTTTGATTTACAACGGTTTAAAGTGGCAAAGATGTCAACGAATGAGATTTTATCTCATTCGGTGACTTCTCATACTTCGATATACGGTGCTTTCGATTTCTTGGCCGTCTTAATTAATTTTATTTGTTTTATACACATTACTGTTGAAGCTTATATAATATTTTGATGAATCAATCATAAATTCCACGGTTTAATTTATAATTTTTTGGGGGATTCCTATGGCATTTAAGACAGACAGACATTTTATTTTGTCGGATTGTATCGCATGGATTTTCAATGTAGGGATTGCAACAAACTATTTGGAAGGCCAAAAAATTTCTTTAAAAATTCGCATTTTTCTGTATAGAAAACACAGCAGCGCCGCAGAAACAACGGAAGGCGCTGTGCATACAATTATGTCCCATACTCTGTAAATACCGTCATTTTTTATATTATGATATTTAATCATTGTGTTTATATTTTATTTAAAAAAAAAATCATTCTCTGAACAAAAAACTTTTATACAACCAAAAATAACGTTATATAATAAGTTATATAACGTTATATAACGTTATATAATAACTTAGTTCTTCTAATTGTGACGTTATACCATGAGAATCGTGTCGGTTATCGGTGTATACGGATGCTACACCTATAATCCCAGTTTACGATCCAAACAAGGTGAAGTTTTGCGGGTAATCAAAATGGATAGCTCCTTTAATATATTATTATCTCCATAATTTATTGACTACGCAAGTTTTATCAAAAGTCAAGTCGTAAAAATCTTATGAATTCGAAAATAACAGCTAAGATGTGATTTATTATGAATACATATTCATGATTACTTTGTCAAATATTTTTTCAACTTTTGTATTATTTAGGAACACAGTTGAACAATTATTCTACGTTCATTTTATTAATTATTATTTCACTTCATGTTTTTTTACAATTATTTGAGGAAAATAATATATTCAGTTAGATATTGCTGGAGTAATTTGCTGACAGTCAGCCCGTTAATCAATGCTACTTCTATATGTTGTTTCTGTTCAAACCATTATTGTTATGGCTTTATAATTCAAAAAGGGTTAATGAACTATTGCATATTCCACAGCTAAGTTATCGTCATATCTCACAATATTAGTTTAGATATAAAGAAAGATTTCACCGGAAACTATTCATGTCACATTAGCATACCCTTTTGTATATTTTTATGTTCTGTAATATGTTTAACTTGCATTTAACGCTGTAGTTTAGCTTGTAATGTTATCTTTATTACTAAGTTCTTCGCTCAGAATAAAAGTTAGGGTCAAATAGACATATTAATCGTTCACGCGAAGGCTTTTGCTTCAATTCTTATCTTATAATTTAATTTACACGCGTACAACGCTTGTTGATTAGTAAATTTATCGCCGATAATTCAGAGTTTATCTCTTAACAATCTTAATTTCTTTATTATGTATGTTTCCTCCAAATTAAATGTAGAAAGAAAATTTAATAATTGGTTGTTTCATGTTTGGCGTAGAAACAGTTGTACGGCTAATCGTCGCTGGTATAATATCAGTGTTAGTTTAGAAACATTGAATTATTAGATAACTGTTTGGTCATGACCGTTAAATATGTTCGAAAATAGTAATAGAACGTGGTGTTAATAACTTAATTGATTTTTATACTGTTATATCGCCTAGTATCGTATTTGCAGTAGGTAATTATTTGATATCTTTATCTCGAAATTAACTTTCGTCGTTCAAAGAAGTTTCTCTACTAAAAACTTTGCATACTTAATATAACTTCTTAAAAGTATGAACAAACAAAGCTTTAAAAGCACTGTCAGTAGTTTTTGTACTGGATATTGGACGGTGATCTTCAAAGTGACCTGTTTTCTTATTTGCTTAACTGCAAAAACAATCTAATTTGATACTAATAAATCATGCTGACAGTAAAGCAATCTTAACGGGAGATTACTTTGACCAAAATTTTGAGAAAAAAAGAGTATTCACTGGGTAAGTAGTATGATTAAAGTAACATGAAGGCATTACGTTTATTTGTAATTAAAAGCAATTTATTCTTAGTATACTAAGGTTGCATAACATATGAAATGAGGCCTCTTCATCTGTTACTATAAGGCCAACACCTGCAAGGGGCTGAGCATTAATAGAGAGGTGTGTCGCCACGCCCCGAATGTCGACTGCATGTTCTGCGACTAGTTTCATGTTGATTTTATACTGTGCGGACCTATTGCGGAGAAATTGCCTTTTAATAGAGAATTAAGATCCGGAACTCAGATATCGATGTACTTTTGGTACAGGAAAAACTTGATTAACAGAATGTTTACGATCAAGGTCTCGTTTTTTCTCAATTTCTCATTCAAATCTCGCACTTAGTAATTTTTGGACCAACTATGATAGAGTAATATCATTATCATCGAGTAATGTTTACACGATAAATAATGTTAGGAACGTTTTCAATACAAAAATTGTCAGAACATCAAATTTTGGCGCTACTTGGCGAGAATGTGCACAAAGTAAATCAGAATATCATTATAAACCAGCACCCTATACTATTTTCAAAGACTGTCTGAGAGTAATGGTATAAAATAATGACTGTCTGTCTCTGTCTGTGAACTTAAATAATTAAGCTCGGTTTATCAGATGAAAAAAAAAACTGAAACGTGAGATATTTTAAATAGTAGGTATTTTCTTTAAGAACTCAGATTGAATTTTATGCTATGAAGTTGATGAAGTGTGTATGATCTATTTATAGGGAATTTCGCTAACTTTGAAATATACGTAATTTGTATTTAACAGTTATTTTTGTCTCATTCTTGTCTCAAATGTTAGAAACTCATATTAGGAAAAAAGCTTGTTTGATAGAGACATTATTATCATGATTTGACAAAATGAGTATTGTTTCTTATGGCTATGGTCATAATACCGGGTGCGGAATATTATGCCGATTTATTATTTTATTTTATAATGTGTTAAGATACTAAATAGTTGCCAAATGGCTCGCTGCTCACCTTATTCATTTTTATGTTATCTAATTTGACTTGTGGAATTTGATACTGTTTGAAAAGATGGGTGTGATAATTTTGTACGCAAAATTAGCCATATTCCTTGTATGAGTACAACTTATTTGGATTTGAATGACATGAATAATAATAATAATATTATTAGATTTGTGGTTCTTTGAGTAACCACTACTTAAAAGTTTAGTTTAATTACATTTTGCATAATATTCTTTTGTTTAGTTACTTCGCTGACATTGACATCTTTTATCCGACCATCAGGTTCCTCAAGCATCCATTCTTTCAAGACGACGTCTGTTAAATAATTGGAATCACTTTCCCCAAAATCTGCTTTCAACGTTGGTCTTCCTTAAACGCCTTAATTATAAGACTTTCAGCAAATGTTTCTATGTATTTTACTATACTGTAAGCTGTTAAGTCGGTTACGGCGCCAGAGCGTTTCTTCTCACGAATTTCGCCGCGCGGCGCCTCATGTGGGCGGCCTATCATACGCAGCCATCACACGTCGCACTGAATACACTTGCCACACTCTCCGTGCCACTCTCTTTTACTTATTGCTTTAGATATAAAGACTATAATATAAAAATGTAACTGCATATCGTCATTCTTCAGATCATACGACCGCCCTTTGTTGCCTAGTGCGTCTAATTAGTCAGGCTGTTTAGTGCTATACTCGCCGCGGGCTAACATTTACCACGATGCACAATATAAAACGATGTGATTTGTTGAGGTGTACGTCGAGGCACTGAGGATAGATTAATTTTTCAGATTCTATTTTCATTTTTGTTTTTATCGCTTTTATAATATACGTCCTCCATGTACCGCCTCGAGACATCGCATAAAATATTTATTTTCATATTGGAAGTATAAGAATTTATATCACGGTTTCAGGTCGCCATCGATACGCCTACAAGGACATGATATTTTCACATTATTAAACGTTCGAAGGCATTGTATTTCAAAAGTCGTGTTGAGATTCATCTGTCTGGGAATATTCATATTATGATTATTTTCATATTTAGCATTGCTATTAAATTTCTTTTCTGATTGTTTTGAGTAGGTAGTCTTTATTGGCAACGAGACATATCAAACAATAAAATTTATCGCTCATGGAGCTTGCTTGCGATACCTTAAATTTCGCCGTAGCTCATTCGTTATAAATGTTGGTTCATATGTCTTCTTTTTCCTTAAACGTTTCTTATGATTTTTTCTTTATTGAATTGTAAGATCATTTTAACTTGTACTTGAATACTTACGATCTACACTGTCATGTCAAATTCTTTGAGAGGAGGCCTTATATTTAAAATATGTGTGATGAATAATTTTGTATAATTATATCCTTTAGGTTCCTTTATTGTTCAAAAAAACCAATAGATAACATAATTACACACACTTTTACTTATGCTTACGATACTTGAGCATTAATTATAATGCGAAGTCGCCTTATAAACCACTTAGAAAACATTTAGTGACTGTTGTTCCATTATTTTATCTAAATTTTATGTTTGTAAGGATGCGTCCGTTTTAAAAATAAACTTAATACGTGATGCTCAAGACACGTCTCCTTGAACATAAATGTCACCTCTTGTTCTTTCCGCTCTGGTATTAAAAAGGGTACATTATCAGTTATATCAGCTACTGATTTGTCGCGATAAGGCGATTTATCTTCAATAAATTTATCGCTCAATCAACGTCGACGCTCGCGCCGGATCGCGCGGCCTCTGATTGGATTTCTTCATAATTACATCTTTTGACACGTACGCGCTAAGTTTCGTACCCCGAGCCGCCAGGGCATGAGATCGTGGGAGCACCGTGTAATCAGCTTTCTTGACCGTCTTGTTTTGATACCAAACCATGGAATTATGCTCTATATGTATTTAAATTTTGCAAAAGGAGTCCTAGCCGTAATTAATATTACGTATGCAGAAAAATAATATATTCAGTATTATTTTTAGAAATGTATAGTAATGAAGTGAGTAATTTATGTACTTTTGGAGCCACTTTGCAGTTTTTTCTGAAGCTGTCACTTTTTGGCAAGGGTATTACAGAGTTGACAAGAAAAAGTGAAGAAAAATCAAATTGAACTTGATGCTGTTGGATTAACCCGGATAAGTTAGGATACTGAAAATTCCAATTTCGCGCTTAATTTTTATGATCGTTAGCGTGGCGGATTTTTATTGTTTAGTTCACTGATATTTACAGAAAGGGATCAAATGCTTATACGAGTACATATGTGAATTTTCCATAGGTACTTAAAATACATGTTAGTAACATAAATAGTTACATTATTTCTTTCACTTTGACTTTTCTGGATAGTAAAATGAAATTCCATGCATATCACTTCCAGAGTGAAAGGATGCACTTCCTTGTTTCGAAATTCTTTTCTGCACAAGTAATGAGGACGATGAAAGGTGGGTGTTCCGCGTCATTTCTTTTAAACGTCTTCCAGTTATCATGTGCAATATTTGGTGGTTATTAACTGAGTGCTGTCAAAAACCTGGTGTGTCCAATCGTGATTACATTTACATGTTTTTTGAGTTGCCTTTATGATACTGCACGTTGAGGAAATCTTCGCTTACGATACCTGTTTCCATCACACTGTCTTATTTATTTATTTGAAAATACAGTAATAATGCTTTAATAATTAAAATGTGAGTATCTCAATCCTTATGAAATAGCGCTCCCATCTATGGAAACCGCTTTTTACTAGGACTCCATCATCTATATCTACTAAAATCTTGTGTCTGTACTCGCCAAAATTTTAATGGTAATAAAAGAAAATTCACTAAAGAAATATAGATTTAATAATATTAAGGTGATAGGCAAAAGTAAAAACACCTTTTCGCATTTTACTTAAGTAGGATAGGGTACCTAAATCAAAGTGGTAGAATAAAAATAATGCTTACAATTTTAAAAACAATAATAAAAGTTTGCAGCATCCGAAAAACGACATCATGTAGAGTGACCACATAGTAATTACTTATTTTTTTGTTCCTTGTCATAAAAAACCATTATTAAACAGTTGTTTTAATTTTTACTTGTGATTTAAAAAAAATTAAAACTTATGTATTAAACCTGCATCCTGGAGAATTTTCGATAATGTTCTCAAAGGTGTGTGAAGTTGGACAATCTTCACTTAACCTGCATGGTAGTCTAAACCTTGCTCATTCAAGAAGAGACCTGTGCTCAGTATAGTGTTGATGATAGATTGAAATAAATCAATGTAGGTAAAATCTGTATATGACTCTACATGGTTAAATAGAAACTGTGTCATTTCTCGTTAGATTTTATTTTTATTTATTTATTTATTTTTATTTTTTATGTACAAATAAGGAATTACAAGACAACATATTATATTAGAAGAAGTAGACATAGGTGAAGCTTATCTCTAAAAAAAGAAATTTCTTCCAGCTTCCCTTGAAAGTGAGTAAGGTGATTTTGTTGTAGTCCCAAGTATTCCTCGAAAATATTAGAAGCATGGTTCGTATAAAAAGGGTATCGTCGAACCCCATCACACCACCCAACTCGTTTTGAAGCCGATTTTCGGCGCGGTGGTCGCAATTAGGCGCGATAAATGCCCCCGACATCCGATCCACTAGGTTTTATTCGATTAATCGCTCGAAACGAAAACGGAATCCGATTTAACGGGCCATTTCTTTTGCTTGTTTATGTAGAACTTCACTGGCACCGATATCGTGTTATCGTTTGTTATAGTGGGCTTATATCGAAGAACTTTTCTGTTTATTATGCAGTTATCGTCAATTTCTTTTATACTTTTAGTAAGCGACACCCGTATATTGCTTAAGTTAATATAATTGATTTCAAATCAGTAATATATGATTTAGGAGTTTGGCTTGTTGACAAGCCCGCATGCATGAAATGCTCGCCACATATCAATTACTCTGACACCAGGGATTACGAAAGTCATTATACAATACAACGTGTTAAGTTTAATGACTTACTTGTAATAGACGACGGTCATGACGAGAGGATTACTGTCGATGTTATTAGATCTTCTCATTATAAAGTTTTCTTTTGACATGTCGTTGTCGAAACGAAATGTATATATTTGGTGCAATTAAAGAAATTATTAAAAACTCTACTTTCATGAATTAAAATAAAATTATGTTATATATTTGTACCACGTATTGTTCAATATACATCCTATAGCTACGATCGTTAAAATCATGTCTGAGGATGTTACAGTTGTTGTTGAATTGGTAATCCCATTGACCGTTAAAGATTAAATATTTGAATGACACTACTCCACCTTTTTTCAATCTACCAACTACATCGGTGTCAAAAGGGGAACGAGTGAGTAACGATCTTTAAAACAATAACAAAAGTTCGTCCATTACAAGGCGACAAAACCCTAATATCAATAGAACACAATGGGAACAATAGTTGCCCTCTGTCAATTATGCCATCATTACCATTCGAATAAACGACGTAACGGATCAGATGATTCTTAAAAATAACACGACAATGCACCGCATCGCTAGCTCTACGTTGGATAAATTGGTCGTAAACTGAATCTTGTTGACGTAGGAATAAAAATATAGACTCCTTAATATCCTGATCGATGATACTGCATTTTGACTGAACGTCGAAGTTATAAATTATTTATACAGTGCTACGTTGCTGAATTTCCATCGAAATAGACGATCGTTGTTACGGAAGACAATTAAAATCAATTTGGAATATGAATATTTCAGTAGATTTAATACTACTGCGAGTATCCGAAAATATTAGCCCCACTGGAAGTTTAAAGAAAAATACGAAGTCACAAAAGCCATTGCGAGAAAGTAGGTGATGTAGTGCTTGGAGTAAACTACTTGAGGTACAATTCCTTTTGTGATGCAAGTTGTGTTTGTATTGAAATTGAATTGTTCAGTGGAAACAGTTCAATTGAAATATAATACTAGCACTTAGTGTTTCTTGAATTGACTCACTAGATTTTGCGTTTATCCGTGCATTTTATGAGGCCTGTCTTTTGGCGCCTGAAATATTTCACCATTTGAGAAACTGTTGCAATACTTTGAACTGTATTTGTCAGAGATACGAGTTTCTCGTTGTGATTTTTGGTGTGATGACGGATTGTATGGTATAGTCGCAAATATGTGACCTCTGGGTTTTTGATTTGTCAGTCTGTTGGTCTAACTTTACCAAATCAATCAGTCAATAGTGTTAATAGATGGCGCTAACACCGCAAACGAATTAGCATCGTTTTTGAGCAGTTAACTAAGAACCACTAGAATTTATGGCTTTGTCGTTTACATCGTGTAATCAGAATGAAAGAATACCTACTTCACTTTCTACTCTTTAGTACCTACTGTAAGTGTCGACATTTTACATTTGCATTCTGTCAGTACCTAATTAATTTATCTGCATATATCTGTAATTATCCCTGTAGGTGGGACTTATTTTTCGTACTTGCGATTGTAGCTTCGTGTGTCGTAAAAATGACAAATTTACTTTTATCGCCGTATGCGACTCATGCGCCTGCCCTGTCGCCGTATGTTTCTGTCAGCGGGTAATCAAAGATTTATTAATACTCATTGTTGATAATAATTTCAATATGGTTTTCGTTGTTACCGCAGCTAATAGCTAGTGTAGGATAATCGTAACATTTGGTAGGTATATTGCGTCATTAACATAATCTTCATTGTGAGTTTTGTCGACTTTTGGATCGTAACTCACACATCAAATTCTCATTAATGGAAAGTACATATAAATTCAACCAAATAAAACATCAACACGCAATATTTATGCACTGTTGGTAATGTAACTTTTAAATGTAATGGGCAATGAATTTTTTAAGTAACGGCCACCAGTGAATTCAAATTGAAAATTAACCCCCGCCTCCTGGCGGTCAATACTTTTTGCCATAATCTTTTTCAATCTTGTCAACACCGTCGATAAATTATTGGCACCGTAACAGCCTATTATTAGGCACCTGACATTTTATTTAAGGTGATTTTGGGCGAAATTGAAAATTTTTAAGCAAATATTTCTGCCTGCGGTGCAAGAGAGATGGGTTTCGCAATTTATGTTCACCGTTTCGAAAATTATTATATACTTTAAAATTCTAATGTTTATCTTATATTGTAATATATATTTTCATTTAATGGTCCTGGTTAAATGGTTCGCTAGTGTAGTCTGAATAATAAAAGTGTACGTGACAACTAATTTAGAAATTCGGATATCCCATAAAACTTGATCCCATCAGGTGGCCCTCGGACAGGTCATCGACACCGGTGAGGTAGGGCCACTCGATGATTGATCAGGTCTCTTATCAGTGCAGTGTCGCCTACGTGCGGCATTTTCAAAGTACTATTGTCTATAGCCACAATGGTATGTGCTAATGGCACCAAATTCTCTAGAAAGTGTAATATGTATGTAGTAATTAGTGGCTATCGACTTGAGATTAACGTCAAGATTAACTTTGCTTTCGTTTGTTTCAGATAGTGCAAGTTAAAGTAGTTGCTTCTAAAGATATGTAAGTATCACCATAAAGTTATTCACAATTTGTAGAGCTTTCTTTCATCTTTACAGAGAAATAAAATTGAATCAACATTGAATTGGTCGCATGTCATTATGATTTATGTTAAATTATGTATTTATTTATGAACCATAAATAACTAACTTAAACAGGCTAAGAAGCTAAAATATATCAAGCTTTTTTTGCTACTTTCTGCTAAAGACGTTGCATTGGTCAGAAGTAGTTCTAAGTTCTAACCATTAGTACTTTTGACTGGTTAGGAGTTCTACCTATGATGTAATATTTCTTTAATATCTAAGTAATGAATTGAACAAATAATTTTAATTTACTTTTTTTTCAGATGGGACATAAAAACACTTTTGAAAGCAATACCAAAATTACGCGCCATCATAGACCTTACGAATACGATGCGGTACTACGATGCAAATGTATGTAATACGTATACCAGGTGATGACCAAGAGTTCGTGCGGATGTATGATTTAAGGTTAGGTTAGATGTTGTAGGTCACAAAATTTCTACGGGAACTATGATTTTTTGGGATAAAATCCTATTCCCATCTTAAAGATGCAAATTATCTTTCTGCCTTTTTACCTACTTTGTCAGTTTCAAGTCTGTGGATAGGTAGGTAGGTAAAGTATGTTGTGAATAGGCAACAAACACAGACAGAATTACTTTCGCAATTAAGTATAATATTGATACCTTTAGATATAGATAGTAAATATATAATCTTAATTAAAAGAAACTTGTTATTTTGTTTTATTAGATACTTAATTGATTTCATCAATTTCATAAAATTTTTTGCAAACTAAATATACCGAAATAAGTTGAAAATGATTCAACTTAAATATATTATTTGAGAGGTATAGTGTTTGTTGACTTTTTTTTAATTCAAAAGTATCTTCACGATTAGGTCATCATGAGCCATAACGAGTACTCTACTAGTACCTGTCAATATAGGTTGGATTAACAAGCCGACTTTTCATCGCTTCAGGTTTTGAAAGTGTTTTAAACTTGTCTCCCCTTTGTATCCGATAGAGGCACCACTCTTGCTGTCAACTCGCGTTAAATTGACGTCTGTCTTTACAAATGGCGGATAATCTAATTACTGTCGTTTCCGAATCAATATGTGTGGATATCCATCTAAATGCTGTCGTCAAGTCAATGTCAAGGGAACATTTTTATGCTTTGTCAACTTTCTACTCCAAAATTTTAATTAGGGACTCGAGAGCGAGGGTATTTTTATTTTTTTGGATTTTGGTAATTAGCTTTCGGATATTAGAAAAGATATTTATAGGGAAAACATTTTGCGGAATCCCTTTGCGGTGTAAAAATATTATCCTAAAGACCTGTAGTAGCTCTTCGCCGCGGAATAAAAGCGAAACCGCTGATGCTCCGGGATGACTTGTCTGTTAACATGCGAGCAGAATAAGTTTGTTGTTCCTTGTGTATTGTGGATTACCGCAAAGCCTATTCAATATTAACTTGTTTCATTTATTATAGGAGCTCAAAACGGCTGGAATTCAGTATAGAAAAATGTTAATGCCGGGTCGAGTAATACCTCCAGAGGATAAAGTGACACAGTAAGTATTTTGGTCGTTACTTTTATGCTTGAAACGTAGGTACAATATTATATAATTATAATATAGTACTAATAAAATACTGTGTGATCGAATTAGTCAGTCATTTTAATTTTTATGTAATTATTATATACGTAATAATTGTCTAACTTATTACTACTTAGTTACTGCTAGATAGTAATGTCATTATCATTATCATTAGATACGATTCAGACTAAGTGGAGGGCGTCGCACTGGGGAAACGAATTAAGCGGTTAATTGGGAAATCCTTGAGGCTGTTCGCGCATTTCGTGGAACGCAGTTGGCATTTATAATATGCTACATGTAAAAATGAACATTTATTGTTAAATAATACAGTTAAAGTTTCTTCACTGAATTTATTGCTGTAGCGCTCAGCGTATTTTGAATCGTTCAAGTGTTACGTAAATCAGAAATGGCGTAACAATCTATCACAGCAGCGACTGGCGCTATATTTTCGCATTGGCCGCGGATTTTAATTTGAAGCGTCGAATTGGCGCCACTCGTAGGCCAAATATGGGTAATGTTATAAATCTCTACGCGTGCGTAGGCGGCGTCGGCGCGTTGAGGGCCGCAGTCTCCGATCTAGTGAAGTACTCCCGGTACCTCTTCGGATTCAATTGAAGCCGGTCGCATCTAGCGCTCGTGTTCATCGGCGGCGTCTGCCTCCCACGCGTGATCCGACAGCTTTAGGAATTTGAAAGGCATCCGATGTTGCCGCGATGTGGTTCGCTTTACGTATAACAGATGTCCCACTGAATTTAGGAACAAATATATTATTAACTCGTTAACTTTGACGTTATTAGGCCTCAAAGCGTCTGCTCGATGATCAATAACCAAGGGTAGTCGGTACAAACGTTTATCATATTAATCAGATTTATTATCATCTGTCCGAACTAAGAGCTTTAACTTAAAGATTATCTCGGCCATTTGTTTAGCCCTTTGTTAGATGCTGCGCGACGTCGTCGACCGGCTTCGCCATAAATAACCATCGGCATTTCTCAGATACTTCGTCCCTGTTATCGCGCCTGTGAGCCTCGCATCCGTTTGTCAGTTACGGATAGACAAATACGCCACCCGTAACGCTACTTGCCAGTGATTGGTTCTTGACAGACTTTTAAATAATATAACTTGAAGTATCTATTCCTAAAACAAATGGAAATTAATGTTTTATGATTATATGAATATTTGATGCCTGAATTTGAAGGATCGTTATGGTAGTCCGTATTAGAATTTTGTGAAATAGGAGCAAATGAGGTTTGGTAGCAAGTTCTGCATTACGTGCTCAATTCAGGTATCGCGGTCTGGCCTTCGTTCTGACCTTTCACTGTATAAGACGAAGATCAGGCGCCCGATCGTAATGATGCTCGCGTGCCTCGACCGTTTGTCCATTTATCACGGCTATATTTTTACTTGTTTTCCATGTCGACTGTCCACAATCATGTCGTCATTACAAACCAGCCTGTGTACCAACAATCATGCCGACTATAAATTGTGACCACCGTTGAAGTACGATTGTCAGATTAATAGATTTTTTATGGTTCAAGACTAAAGGGATTTCCGAGGATTTCTTCTGACTTATTTACGTGCTGCTAATGAACGCTTATTACCGTTGAATTTTTTATCTATTTTCAATTCACACATGAATGTGATGCCGGATATACCTTTGGAATAAAATCATCGATATTTTGGAAGCATTATGAAAACTTGGGGAGGGGGAAAAGACCACGTGGCCGATCACCTAGCCGCTGGTCAGACCAGGTCAAATCACTCACTGGCCTTGCACTTATAACCGCAATTAGAAAAGCCGAGGAATGAATAGAGTGGAAGGTAGTAGTTACCAACGCTACGATGGCTCTTTCATAAGGACCGAACTTCAGAAATGAAGTGTGCGACCAAGAAGATGAAAACTTTTAGTTAAAGTCGATTCCTTCAATGATGGCACATTGTAGTCTACACATTCAAGTCATCTGCAAATGTCAAATCCGCATTTAAGCTTTTTAAATCAATGGATTTTTGTTTGTGATTCTATTAGCGGATGATTGAGAGTTATCTCACGATAATTTGACTCAGTAGGTATCTATTAAGTCATTTCCTATTTTTGGGTAATTTGCTCAAGCGATGGGAAAACCGAAATAGTTATTTTGACTGAGTGGTACGCCCTAATTGCTACTAGAAGCTGCTATTGACGTCAAACTTGCCAATTGTCTCATAATCCTTTGTTTTTATTTGCATCATACGTGAGTACCTAAGGTGTTAAGTTAATATTAAATCACGTTAGGTTTATGGTATCATTATCAACTACATAAAAATTTGGAAGTTTGGACTCTTAGGCAGTATGTCTTTAATCTATGTCTATGAATGTTGTCTACATTTTGTCCCTCACATTATTTTAAGTAATGTTCATTGTTCAGCCTTCCTAACGAATATCTGGTGCTACTGGTGCTTATGTAGCTCAAAGGCTGAGTCTTGCTATTCAAAGTCTTGGGCATCATTGGATCCTATATGGTTTTTTGTGATTTTTTATGGTAGGTAGGTTATTTTTATAATATTGTATTTCATACTAAAAAAATAAAAAGTGTAAAACTTAATGCTGTATAAATCTTTTAAATAATACAATAAGAATGTTCAGTTAAATGTCAAAAACTATGGACCCATCAAAGAAACAAACTGTTCATTCCCTGTAATGGTCTAATATTATTAATGCTAACGTGCCTATTATCAGTGGTTACCGCGTTTCATTTCAAGTAATAACCGATCTAAATATCGACAATGTTATGGTTTCCAATCATTACATAGCTGCCATATAATCATTTGTAGACCACACAGGCAATAATTGAGACATTGGACTCGTAGGACAAATAGGTATTATTAAAGTTACTTGTCTTTAAATTGTAGCTACATAGTTTAACTTTAAAGAAAATCTTACGAAATTTCCTATACCGACCTGGGACTTAATTAAATTCGGCTTATGAAACGTGTTCATGTATTGATTAGGGCATAATCTTGTTTTAATGCAGTTCATTATTATTCTGGTCGTGTAACGCTAGGTCCATCGAATTAACATACGCTGTGTAGAGCAAATATTTTGTTAACTTTGTTATTTGAAAGATTGTAATTCAATGGTGAAAGGGCAAACTATCAAACCATTAGTGCAAAGGTTGACAGGTAATCCCATTCATAAGAATTCGCACTGAAATTATATTGCAAAATGTTTTAGTTGGTATTTCATTGCAAATATTTTGCGGTTAATGATGCTATAATATTTATGAAACAATTACACAAAGTATTACGATCCGTGACATAAATATACCATATATTGAATAAATCATAGTAATGATTCACGTCTCATAAGAATTTTTCATCTCAATATATCGAAATGCCGTGGTTTATGTATCACCGCCAATGGCGCCGGCGATTGCTGCTAATTAATTAGCACGTCCTACATGTTTATTAGCTGGCTGAGGCCCATTGTGTGTAATGTTTTATTTTTGCCCAAAGTTTCCTGATGAATGGTCTTTGTCTTGTATTTTTTTTCTACACAAACTTTTTTCAGTATCTTCTTGTTCTTAGCATCATCAGTAGCATGATCCACTGTACCACTTTCACTGCCCTAAGCTTGCACTTTTTTAACTCTCTCACATTTGGCATGACGTCTTTAATTAACCATTCAAGCTAAAGTTGTCTTGTGCGGCCGCGAGTTTGAACCTTTTTAATGCGTGTGACCTTTTATTGACTGATTATAATTCTAATCCGGATTTGAGGGAGCTACTAGTTTTTATTCAGAGCAGTAACTCTGGAACCCGTTAAGTGTAACCAAGTAGCTCATCACAAATCAATGGTTTTCTATACAAGTTCAATGATTCAGTTGATATAATTAAGATGAAGACTGAGAGCTCTTTGAAGCATGAAGGAAAGTTAATGATCTAATCACTATAAGAATTAGTTCACCTAAAGAAATCAACACAAAATTAAATGAATTAAAAAAGTAAAAACAACAAGTAGAACAAATACCGATTGTTATTTACACACTAACAATCTATGGATGTAAACATCTGAAATAAACGTTTATTTATTTATATTTTGTGTTGCGGTTAATGTAAGTCATAATATTAGACTAGAGTTATCTAGCGGCTTGTTTTTTGGGTCCATATAAGGAAATAAGTTAACCACAAATGCAGCTGGTTCTTGGAACTTCAAATTGTCATCCGCAGTCACTACTCAGTGAGTCATGATGTAACTGAGATGAGCTTACGGGGTTGATGGCAAATACGCAACGTTTATGCGGTCCTATGATTCATAATTTGTGGTAATATTTTAAGTATGAATTGTGTAACTTATTATTGGGTGGCCTGTATAGAGTAGTTAAATTGCGCTTTTTATCTGATTTAGAACAATTAATTTTCAAAATAGGTTATTTAGGTTATTCAACTTCATATTATAGTGATCAGTAATATTTTGTGATGAAAAGAGAAACTGCTAAGATTTTTGCCGGCTCTCTTTAGCAGAATTTGCATTCCGGACCGGTGGTAGAGTCTCGATGTATCATTTTGAATTTGAATAGTTTATAATTTTTTATCAGTTATAATTTTTTGGCTTCCGCATTCTGATTCTGAAAGATTCAGCATCATTTTGAAGGACTTTAATAGAATCATCATCAGTATGGCTTTTATTAAGTTTACTTGCGATTGGTAGTTGTTGTAAAGTTCACAATAACTATTAGTCGCAATTAAACTTCAAGCTTTTTGTTAGCTTCTATTATCGTCTCTAGAACACACCACTGAAACGATAGGTATTGATTCAATATTTTAAATATCCAATTTAAAAAAACGGGCTTAGGGATGTATTTATTTGAAAAAATAAAAATTACCTAATTAAACCGATTTCGTTTTTTAAATCATTGGAGTCGCTAGTCAGCAATCGGGAGCTTATATATCATACATGTTTACTGTCGTCAGTTTCTTGAGATGTTTTCTTACCCTTTGGCCTATAGGACAGTAACTATAAATACATGTTTCCTCTATTAAGGACGTTCTGGATTGCATGGGAACCGCGTGTATCGTTATCTGGCGTTGTATCAAGATGTCGCCTATTATCTCAGTTTTGACCACTTTCCTCGCTTGTACGGTACCGTCGGGTACGTTGTACGCTCCGACCATGATGGATGCGGCAGTATTACGTATGTGAGGTCCCATACTTTGTAGGCTGTGTGAGAATGCTTCTATCTGCCATGATCTGATATCATTTTTGTGGGTAGAGCACACTCTACAACTACACTATACAGTCCTATATGATGCATGAGAGTGTCAGGGAATTGAAGGTCGCGTAAGCGCAGCGTGGATTTAAAAATGGAATCCCTACCAATGTGAAAGTGTTTTTTTTTTGATGGTTTGGATTAACAGCTTGACGTGATTTTTTACATGGGTATGATTTAGGATCTGAAGTTACGATGGATGAGATGTTTTTGCGGGACTGTGTAGAAAGACCCCATTGCACAAGAACGAAGTCGCGGGAATATTGAAAGAGAAAATACAGTAACCTTCTCTCTTGTTTCGAAGAGAGTGCGTTATTTATAAAAATCCCGCACACGCGTATTGACTGATTAGATGTCTTGGATTACCGATTGGAGATCGCACGCCGATAGCCAGATCGCATTAAATATCGCCGTGTGATATCTCATGTAAGCCTTTTGGCACGCAAGCTCGATCGTAGTTCGTAGAGGTGGCCCTGAGTCCGTAGGCGCTGTTAAGGGTTATAATGTAGTTATAATAATTGCAGCCATAGTCCTCGCGCATACATAAATTTTCCAGTAACGCCACGCAGAGGCAAGCCGCTCTTTGCCGCATGAAAAATACCCGGATTATAACTCGGGAGCGATCTACCGAACAGATAACGCCGCTAGATATAAATTATCTCACAAACGTAAGACGCAACTAATATTAAATAAGAAAGCATGTAATTCACGTTGGTTCGATCTACCCGGCCGAGTAATAAAATACACAATTCTGACAGTTTTTAAATAATGACGTCCGTGGAGCTGGACCAGGAAATGCTTAGAAAGTTTAATATTAAGTTTGGCCTTAAAATAGTCCAATCTCGATTTGAGTATTTTACATGACATGGACATTTGATTAAGAATAAGTAATAATAATTATTTATTCTTAATCAAATGTCCATAACAAAATCCAAATCGCCAAGAAACCAAAGAATGAAAATCTGAGATTTTGGTTTCCTTCGATTTAATGGATTTCATAGATAAAGGACCAAAAGTAATTATTAAATAAAGCTAAGCGCGTGACCAAGTGTAATTTCCATTTTGACACCTGCAATTAATGCGTGATTAATATTATAAGGACATACAAATTTCGTAGTATTTAAATAGACAAGCTTAATATAATTCTCTATAAATCGATTTTTTTAATAGCTGAGTTCAATATTGTTTCCTCTTCAAATAATATAATCAGACGGACGATAGAGCTCATATTAACTTTGAACATAAAATTCACGCAAGACGCAAACTTGTTTTCTATGAATTTCTTGAATCGTGACTTTATGCATAATTAAATTGTTTACTCTTTGGCGCCACACGTCGAGTATAGTTTCGTTTTGTAAACCTTATTGGAGTACTGTTCTTGAGAATTGTTTGTTAATTATCTGCTTACCTTCATTTACTGTATGCGCGTTATTTTAGATTTATTTTGATTAACAAAGCCGTTTTCCTTCTATTTGAAGATATTACATTCTGTTAATTCACAATAAATCGAGCCTTAATTTTGTAATACATGTTCAGCAATTAATTATCATTAAAGGTAAATTCCCAAACTATAGGTATCTACTTGTTCCGACGTGACGTGTTATAACTTATTACTGTAATGCATTTCAAAGTGTTTTAACTTTGTTACCAATAAAGCTGACCTTGAAATGTCTATTGCAAAAATCTTCCTTTTCACAGACGATTCCACTCGTCATGTCAGACCACCCTTACAAGGTATTTTAGGAAACATTCCTGAGCATTATAGGCGCCACCTCTTTCCATATTAAAAGACATTAGTTATGATGAAAACAAACATAATTCACCAAATAGGCAGAAATGCAATCGGCCGCCGGTCGGCAGAAATGCCTTGTAATTTTGGGACGCCCACTGATCATGCGGTTTTAGGTGTAAAAAAATCGATTATAGTATGGCGACACGCTGCGATCGATACATGACGATGTTTCATTTCTGACAGCTGCGCAGGTTTTTACATTTTTGTGAAATTCAATTAAACGCTACGCGACGCCGTTGCCTTTGTTACATATCATTTTATAACGTCGCCAAGTTTTATTGATATTTCACTATTCGGAACAGGCGTTATAGTGTGTCGGAATGTAATAAAGTTACACGGCAAACAGCTTTTGTTTTTAATTATCCATTAACGATCATTGGAGCTCGTTCACGTTAATAGTTTGTCATGTTTTTATTGCTTTAATATCAACGTAGTATCATTAGATTTGATTATATGCTGAATATTGATTTTAAAGTTATAAAATAATGTTTGCATAATTATAAAGTCATGAATTATTGATGTGTAAACTGCTTTTGTATTTTCAGATTTATGAATGCGGTTGACGCATTTCTCGGAATTGATGAAGGTAAGATATTTTGCAGGAATAACTACTCCTAACAGAGTCTTTTGTACTTATTTTTCTATTTTTCTGAACCCAGTACTCTATCGTGACATCTAACAGAATAAAATATGATTTCACTGGTGATGACTTAAATGAATAAAATTTCATGAAATCCAAGCGATCTCTTGCAGTATTAGTGCAAGGTCAAGACTAGGTATTGCCCGAATTAGGCCAGATAATTCTATCCATATCCTATCTCGCCCTTAGTACCTCATTCTTTTGATGTTTGGTTAATACTAGTGCATGAGATGCATAAAATCCGTCCGATTGTGCTTGTAGAGACTCGTGAGGTGATTTGATCGTTAATTTTCGTTTATATTTGCTTTCTTTTAACATGTTTTCCAATGGTTTTTGTCTGTTTACTACATTCATTCTAAGATGGTAAGCTCCCGAATGGCAAATGTAGGTTTTGTAAACTTTGATGTAGATTTGTAGATACGATTCACAAGGAGAAATGTCTTGCGTGGGAGAGACGATTCGGTGAGGTGCTAATGTATGCCCATTGCCTAATTGTATTGCTTTACGAGACCACCATAAAGTGTCGTTGAGCTTTGCCTTTACTGTCATTAATTTTTGTTCTTTGTAGTCGCTCCTCTCAAGTAAACACGACTTACATCATGTTAGGCAACTTCATCATAAGAAAATTCTGTTTGCATAGTCAAATTATTGCTTTATCCTAGATAAATCACACAGTGATCGAGTAGATCAAACTCTCCATTTGTAGCGTTAATGTCTTGCGTAACGAGATCATCAAAGTTATTTAAAAGCTTATCAGTAATGCTGGACACAACATACGATTTCAATTAAAGATCGCTCGATTTCGACTTGGAATGTATAACGTGTTTATTAAATGAAGAGCTTCGGTGACACCTCGATCGACGGGTGACGAAAGCTGCGACAGGGTTCTCGTTCGATTGGTTTGTCAATAAGTCATAGCAATCAAAACTAGTAGATTTGGTCCACACGTCCGAGATAATCGGCAGCTACACTTTTAATTACATTGACACAAATCGTGGTTATCGTCTAACTTCTCACGGTGCCGAACTCAATATTCAGAATGTTCATTATCATTAAGTTCTAATTACGAATGGGCGCCCTTGTTTGTCTTGATCAACAAAACTAGCTTTTATTAGATTATATGGGTAGTTTCAATTAATTGTGTTGTATTATCTGTCGGCGTTTTCATTAGTAATGGTCGGTTATCAGTGTCGCTAAGTAGATGAAGTGAGATTTGTATTATATTTGACCGGTTTTCAATGGTATGTCCGATTTCCTTTAGATATATAGGTCAAGTGGAGCACCTTTATTCATCTCATTGAAAAGATACAATTGTTTTGACCGGACCTAATTTAGGTTAGAGTAAAGCACCTTTAGCCTTTTCCTCTTTTTATTTATTAAATTAATAGTAACAAACATGCTAAATACTTTAAGTATTAACTGGATTTTTTTGTAGAACTTCAATAATTTTTTATATCAAGTGAACTTTGAAAAACAATAGTACCTAGTAGGCGAATAATTTTCATTAATGACTGTAATTAACGATTGATTAATTAACCATGCATTTACAACAACTTTGTTAGGTTTTCAACAAATAACTTTGATGGATGAAAATACTCAAATAGATTATTGGTACTTGAGTGGAGATTTATGGAGGTATATATAGATAGGTACTTGTAATGTAATACAATTAAATAGTAAAAAAATAAATAAATGAAGACCTGAATATGTTCGTATTTTCTCATACGAGCTTCAGAGATGTCATATATATTTGCAGTGAGAAAAAGGTGGCGCTCCGGCAGGGTAATGCGACGATATTCATATTTCACGCGCTATCGCACGCGAATCACATTCGCGTTCTGATTTACACGATATCGCGGTGTGCGGAATGTCCTACACGGGCTTCTGTCGGTTCTCAAAGGGTGGTCTTAATAATAACTGGCCAGCTGTACATTTTGCAGACAAATCAGAAACTTTCTTGTTCAATTCAGTCTTTTTATATTATTTTCTACCCTAAGTAATCTGGAATCTCATTACTTCGAATTTCATTTTATTAATTAAAATATTCGCCCATGGGCGGTGGTAGTCACTTAACATCAGGCGACCAGCCAGCTCGTTTGCTCGCTAAAAATATATTTAAAAAAAATACTGCAATGATAAATTAACTTTGTCACCGTTGCCAACAGCTGATGACTTAAACTTTCTCTCTAGAAAACAAATAATTTGTGTTTAGGTATACTTAATAAAGAAGAATTAAGTTTACACGTTTGAATAAATAATTTTGCTTAGCTAACAATACAATGATTAGGTTGTGGGGAATAAAGTTTCTAAGTTTGCGAGTATATGAATGCTGAAAATATAGTTGCATTTGAAACATTCCGTTTTGCACAAACATAAAATAGTTGTGGACAAAGTTACACTCCCTGCTAAGGGGGACACCAGTGACAAATGTTGCTGAGATAGTGCTATTGGGAACGTGATAACGTACGTTTAAAGATATAAATTTGTGACATATGGCAATAAAAATAAAAATAGATAACACAGCAATAATTTGTGAAGGCATTTTTATATTGGGAAAAGAATTTTTAAAATAAAGCTCATGTAATACTAATAGGAATATTTTCTCGCCGCTGCACCATAAAAATACCGAATGACTGAACGTGTAGTGGAACGGTTATCTTTCAAATACGTAATCAGTCAACATCTCATCTACGCCCACGCGTGGCGCCAAGCAGTGAGGCAACGCGGCAGGTTAGAAACGTACACCGTACAATTAGCTGATCTTTGTTATCATTAAAGTTAACCTAAGTTACAACTTACAAAAATCTGTTCCTTGAAATACTCGTAGAGTTAAGTTAGCAATGTGCAGAAAAATTTCAAACCTAACTTTTATTAGATACTACCTGTTGCCTGCGACTTCGTCCGCGTTAATTTCTGTTATTATGATCAGCGTGTTATACAGCCTAAAGCCTTCTTCGATAAATGGACTATCCAAAACAAAAATAATTTTTCAATTCGAATCAGTAGTTCCTGAGATTTACGCGTTCAAACCAACAATCCCTTCAGCTTTATAATATTAGTATAGATTATTATGACTTTAGTTTCATAAAAATGACAAACTAGCTTTTGTTCCGCGACTTTGTCCGCGTCTTTGAAATCCCCGTGGGAACTTTCTGTTTTCATAAAAGATAGCCTACGTCAGTCTCCAGGTCTTCAACTATATCCTTGCAAAAAATCACGTCGATCCGTTGCTTTTTTTCTGCGGACAGACCAACAAACTTTCGCAATCATAATATTCGTTAGCATTGAAAAAGTACATCACAGGCAAGTAAATGTATGATAAGCTAAAGTTTTCAACGTCAATTTTTCGCAATCGATTCGTTATTAGTTTCATAAAAGGATTTGATCGTAAAAAGAGACATCGTAATCACGAATGCGTGCGGTAAAATCCTAATAAGCTGATTACGATGTAAGGGGGTCGTGGCGTGGGTGCATTATCCCGTATCGATATCGAGCTGTCTCACAATGCCTATACTGATTGTCGATAATTGATCCGAAGAAAGCGCGTAACCAACCGTGATCATCACAGATATGAAAGAGGACTAAATATCTTATCTATTATATATAAGACGAAAAGGTGACTGACTGATTAACTGACTGATCCATCAACGCATATATCAAAGACTGGAGGGCTGTGGCATTCAGATAGCAATTAGTACGATGTAGGTAACTGCTAAGAAATGATTTTTGAAAATTCAAACCCTAAGGGGTTTAAATAATCGAATTTAACGTGAGCGAAGCCGGGGGCAAAAGCCAGTAACAAATTAATCAAGATGAATTAATAAAAAAATAGCTTCGGAAGTGTCTTAGAATTGCTAGGTGTAAAAGAGGTTCCCATAATGATTAAACTCTTATAATATGTCTTATGAAATCTCCCAGGCAGCAGTATCCTTGATATTATACTGTTTGTTTCTTTAATTGAAAGTGGAGTCTTAATTAAGTTGTGGCGAAAGCCTCTCTTGATGGATTGTTGCAAATGGAAATGTTTTATTTTTGCTTGTAAGCCGACTTGGCATGAATATGCATGTGTAATGTCTCAAATGCATTACCTCTTGGCTCGCCGTGGGAATTCTGCATTTACAACGCAGGCTTTTGGTTCTTGATTTTTGTCTCGTGCTAAGAAGCGGTTTTCAAGGATAACTGTTTGTTTGCGTGATGTTCTCAATGAGATTTAAGACCTAGATATTAATTTTATATTTTACTTTAATTGGAAGTTTTCTTCGAGTCTCGGACCGGGCAGGCTGGTTGTGAAATTGGCACGATGTTCAACAAAACATTAACAGCCTGCCATAAACTCGATTTCCCAGTATACTCACTGTATTATATTTAGGCGTGAATCTTTCGTACTACTTCAAAGGTCTTCCTGAGGAAACGTCAAACCACGGCCACGGCTTCCGCTCACCCCGTCCACCCTTTTATTCAACCCCCCGTATAGGGGTGTAAGGGGTGAAAGTCAACGACCTCCGTCCAATGTTTGCGGTGCGATTTTGAAGACACAAACATGAGCTCACCATTATTTTTCCGCGGACCATTTTAGTTATTGATCGGGCGTTGTCTTTATAATTCAATTCGAGATAGTGGTTTGTTAGTTGTTTGTTCTTAGTTGACAAAACGTTTAATCCTTTAAATTGTTATATTTATTACTTTTGTTGGGGTGACCGAGGTAGTATTCGTACGTTGACTGAAAAAATCCTTCTTAATTTATTACCTGTTTATTAGCGACAGAATATATTCTGTCGCTAATAATGTATATGTTTGCGTGTAACTCTTACAAAAACTTTTGTATGTATAAGTATTAAGTAATACATACTAATCTATCTAACTTGGTATAATAAGGAACCATAAATATTTCCGGGATAAAATGTAGCCTTATTTCCATGTATTATAATCTACCTGTAAGAATTTCTCGTCAAAATCGCTTCAGCCATTATTAGAAGTTTGCTATCTTTCAAATAATAATCATTTATGAGCTTAATAAATAATTATTTCTAACTCAGAGATCAACACTGCCCTTTTACTTGTATCGATGTATGTTAGCGATATTCATAAGTTGCTTTTTCAGATTCGCTGGTCGGTGTCCACTGCACTCACGGATTAAATCGAACTGGGTACATGGTCTGCCGGTATATGCGGGATCGACTAGGAATACCTGCTACGGAAGCTATAAGAAGTGTGTAATTTTTAAAGATACTATTTCTAATTAGCTGTTTAAAAAGTAAACAAATCACAGAAAACGGAGAAATATGTAATCGACGATCGTAGAAGAGCGCTTATGATGCTTATGAAGTTTGGTTTTTCACTTGTAGCACGGTTTAGCGTGTCGCTTACTGATTTCTGCAAGGAGTAACTTGTTTTCTTTTTAAGACAGAGGAAAAATAGATTACGCTAAAATTACCTACAATTAAATTTTTAAAATTTTTAGGGTTTGAAAAAGCGCGTGGCTACAAAATTGAAAGGGCAAACTACATCGCCGATCTTCTCGGCAAAACTCCACCGCCCCCTGACGTTGGTCAAGATACTATCGTACAACCAATTTTCAACGGGAATAACGTTGATTATCGTTCGCCACTAAATGATTACGACAGCGAAGAGCATAATCGTGAATCCAGAAATAAAAGATTTGGGAATCGTTCTTCGAGTAGAAATGATTGGAACCATAGTACAAAGAGAAGAATCGATCCAAGTATAAAACGCTCTAAAAGCAGGAAACATAGTGAATCTAGTACAGAAATGTCCCCTTATCAATATGATTATAGATATGACTACTGACGGTAGTGGTGATAAAGACTATATAATAATAATATACCATATTTATAAAAAAAAAATTACACTTTTATGTATCTAACATATTTCTTTTCCTCTCAGCATAATAAGTGTCTGGAATTTCTTATTGCTGTTAAATCTTTTTGTGTTAATATTGAAATATTTTATATAACGATAAAAATTTAAATTACTACCTACCTTACTTTAAGTGCTTTAATAAAAATACCTACATACCGTTTTCGATAGCGATGTTTAATCCTCGGAACGATATAAGTACCTTATTAGTATCGTAAAGCCAAATTCATTGGACTTTGTTATATTGGTGGGTAGTTTAGACATTTCATTTGGACACATTTCAATGTCTCTTGAAACTTTCATCCTTACACTGTAATGATTCTTTATTTTGATATTGAAGAAGGAAATTAAAAAAATATATATAATTTATCTACAATCATAATTTTTTGTTTTATTGATAAAAAGCAACCCACTATTAAATTTCCTGGAAGAGATCGCTCTTTAGCGATAAGACTTGCCTATTATTGTACCTACTTTATAAGTTATTTGTAATCTGTCCCTTTTGTTTTTTAACCATGCAATAAAAAATTAGGTATACATTAGACCACATTAAAAAACAGAGATGTTGTTGCGACCATGACGAGCTTGCGTGAACATTGTACAATTCTAATCGAGTGTGTACACTGAACAGACGCTCAAACCACGCTTGTGCCATCCATGGTTGCAAAAACTAATGTTCCATACAGCGGTTTCTTTTTTTTTAAGTGAACTTAACTGAAATTCGCCCCTTCCCATCCAATAAGCGGAAAGCCTGTATGAAAGTGTGGGTACGACAATTAGTGCAACAGGTGGGGATCGAATCTGTAACTTTTCAGTTTTCAGTCCGCACTTGTAACCGTTGGGCCATTGAGTGATTAGATAGGCGTTTAACGAAACGTTTCATTACGAAATCATCTCGTTTAGAGGTTTATCTAGATATATAAAAGGCAAAGGTGACCGACTGACTGACTGATCTATTAACGCACAGCTCTAACCGCTGGACTGATCGGGCTAGTCATAGTACAGATAGCTATAATTACGTAGGAATCTGCTAAGAAAGAATTTTTGAAAATTAACCCGCTAAGGGGGTAAAATAGAGGTTTGAAAAATCAACTTAACGTCAGCGGAGCCGCGGGAAAAAACTAGTCTTAAATATTGTTTTGAATACTGTTTCCTCTTTTAATAAAAATGACGATAGGATACAAAAAATGTAAGTCATGAGAACAAGTCTAATTATGGTGAAATTTGTGGGATCACGTATAGTGACGTGAATAGCTCGCACGTGCTCGATAGCATCGAGATCTTTTGGAGATTCAGACGGATGATGCTGCGAGGTGCTGCGACTTGGGCGCGATGGAGACAACGCCGACTGTCGACACGGATGGTATGAAGGACATTTTTACTCGAAGTTGCTCTATCTATAAGTTTTTTAACGTCTTTACGCTCGTTTGTTTATTATTATTAATGGAGCAACTGCCACGTCTGTCTGGTGGCTAACTATATTATTATCATCAAATAATACAATAGAGTTCACAAAGAGCAATAAACCAGCTTGTTTTGTATGTGGAAGTATATAGCGGTACGGTAGCTACCATACCATACAAAAGAATTAAGCTAAAAATGTTTCACAATACGAAGAATTCGATAAAATCTCTGGGCTATTTATTAAACAAAGACAGGTAATGAAAATCTCTCCCTGCACTGATGCCCTTTAGATTGCGTTTACGCAATGCCTCGTGCAAGAATTCGGGTGCACATATTATGTAGGATAATGACATTTAGTTTTGAGCTCGTTTAATATAATTGGATTTAATAAGTATGCAGGTACATCTAAATGTTACGGTCTCTGTAAAGATGCAAAATCAACTGGACTGAGTTTGTTTTGGATTTGCCCCACTTTGTCGTATTAACTATATAGGTAGGTGGGTATTCTTAATAGGAAAATATCTGATTATATTATTTACTACATGTAAGATTTTGGCCAATACACAAGAATGAGAAAACTGTTTTCTCGTAGACACTTTTCTAACACAACAAGTTACTTACAACTCGGTTTCTACAAACAAATCAGTCAAAAGTTATGAAGATACGATCGTTATTGTCTGTAACTATGTCCCACTTCTACGGTTCGTAGCGAGTTTTATGATACCCAGTACTGACTTATGAACTGTTTGTTTGTTCAATATTTTCTCCGGTACAGAGGTAACGCTTGAGATGGTTCCTGATTTACTTGTTGTCGATATTGGAAGCTTTCACGAGTCGTCGACTCTAGTCGCATTTATTGCTCTATTGTTTGCCTCCTAGGTGCCGATTACGAGACTTCATTTGAGTAATTTATTTGTAACCACCGTCCACCGTGGATTGAATAGGTTTCAAGTGTCGCTGTAGTAACTGCCTGCAATTTACCCACTCTCATAGCAGAGAGTTACAACTCGACGATTGCTAGAATTACTTGTCTACTAACTATACGGTTGATGATCCCTTGTAAGACGTAGATATATCAACGGTTCTACCATTTTACATGTAACTATAGGTATCTACAGTCAATTAATTTGAATTTGGCTTCAGGCCAAATCACTAACTAGTAGGTACCTACAGTACCCTTGGTACCTTCCTAGATAGAATAGGTTATTAAAATAATCAGCATTAGATTAAAATATCTTCCATATCTTTATCAATTAGTAGAGACATTTTAATCTAAACGCCATTTTTCATGTTATACGAGCTTTCCTAGACCAAATTCGTCGTTAAATGCGTTATCTTCAGGCCGAAACTCGAAAGAGCGTAAATTATTTCCACTTTGTTAGTTCCTAATAAAATTTAACATCTTAACTGGTGTTATCTCATATTTTTGTTACAAATCTTAACTACCTGGCTTCCGTCAAAGGATATTTCTTCAGATCCTTCGGTTTGACTGACATGGATGACCGTATAATTTATGTTCATTACGTTGAAGTCGTTCCGTTTTAATGCGCTCGTTTACACCGGTGACAGTTGGTGACGCTTCGGGCGCCATTTTGATTGTTATCGATTTATCGGAAAACAATGCGTAGGTCAGGGCAGCACTTCGGAATTTTGGTCATTTATTTGTTTACAAAGTCAAACGCGTAAAACTACGTTTTTGACTCCACTATGTAGATTTTCTATATGGTAGACATGACATGACAAAGCCTTCAAGCGTGTTTTAAAAAGTCTGCTTTGGGAATATTTTCAATACTAACGATTAGGTTTGTAGATCTAGTCCAGGCATAGGTTCTTAACAGAGCTGTGGGTCTAGGTAGTTAAAAGGTATAATTTTGTTATTTATATTGTATTTAAAGATGTACCTATGTAGGTAGATATTGCACAACAAACTAATATTAGAAAATAGGTACATTGATAGAAAAATTTTAATTCTATATCAACTGTTTTCAGTCTATAATAAGATAAGTTTGTAAATAACTTGGTAGCAGTTGTCAAGTAAGTGATACTGTTACCTAGTAGCTTACCTTTTTATGTTCGCAGAAGCCAATAAAGAAAACACTCCACGCAACATGGGCGATATCTCAAAGGGTTATAACTCTTGTATCCGTATTAACAAATCGATAAATAATTTAATTCAAGGAGTGCTCTCATAGCCCGGAGGCACCGTTGTTGAGGCAGGTAGGTAACTCAAAGATTAATGTAGAAGTTGTTTGCCTTAAAAATTAAGACGCTATTGGGAAGCTAAAATAAGAATCAGTGGATAGGATAAATCAATTCCATTAAATTATATCAGGAGGTAAGTAAAGTTGTCGAGATATTGTCCTACCAAGTGGTAGGTAGTTAAGTGTTGTAAAGTAACCGATTTTAGTTTTGATAAGACTTTTATTTTTATAAGTAAGGATGTTGATAATTAGTAATTACCTACGTAGTTCGAGATCTATTACCAATGTAGATACCTTATCGAATTTAATTATCATATCAATGAGTCCAAACATGATTCGGCTGTTGCAAGTCGTCAAGAAATTGGGTAATCCGCGGACGATACTGGTTGCAGCGTCAGGTCCAGTTTACACGCAGTTGCAGTGGCTCGCAAAGTTACCGGTCGACTCACAATCATCATCAGCTGTCCATCAATGGTTCTACGCTACGGAGCGCGGATCTCCTCTCAGAGAAGGTCCATAGACCATAATCTCCCACGCTGGCCCAATGCAAATCCACCTTCATCCACCTTTGAGAATATTATCTATGGAGAACTCGGGCGTGCGTTTCTAAAAATGAGATTTCACACGCGCGATCGTGACTAAGCGATGAAATAAAACATGCCCGAAACCTCGTGTGAAGCGCGACAGATGCTAGCGTATTGCGCGGAATAGGAGTGTAGTAAGCGCCAAATACATCATGTATTCTCTAATAAGATGACTCGAAAGATATTCATCTAAAAAAAACTGGCTATATCGTCTCTTAGTAATATGTACAGGAATTTTATATGAAAATTTTGGCTTTGTAATATGCAACACAAAAAAAAATCAAATCTGCATCTGAAGATTTTCCATTAAGTACGCGCGGTCTTAAGAATCACCCTGATTGAAATAAGCTTGTTAATAAAAAAAATCGTATTCAAATCGACGCATTCGTTTGAGCGATATGATACCACAAACACACAAACAAAACGGCATTTCTAAAACCCCATTATTTGCGTCGGGGGTAAAAAATTTTGAAAGAAAAACCCATTGTGGACATTAACATACTAACAAGACGAAATGTTATCGAAGGTCGTCATTAAAACTACTCAATAAAGTTGTTTTCGACCATTAGTCATTTCATGAAGTAGTCGCTTAGTCGTATTGATTATTTTACCAATTAATTAGGACAGTTTTATGACCTTTATCTTCACTTCAAAAAAGATTTTTTTCGTAGTTAGTCAAATGGTCACTTTTCGATAGAGCTTTGTTAGCTATAAATACGTAACCGGTAGATAGAGCCACCTACGTGAAAGTTATATTAGTTCTAAAATAATATATTATACGCGTTGACTTAGTAGGTACACTTCCTACCAAAATTATCACGGATTTAAAATTATTGGTAACTATAGGTAAACCTTTACAGTCTTTCTATCATCACATCGCATTTTACCTAGGTAGAGAATTCATCCAATTACCATTTAATTTATTTCGGCAGAAATTGAGTAAGTAGGTACTTTTTAAATCACAATGAAAAGACAACATTTTAAATTAAATAAAAATAATTTAAAAAATGTGTTTAATTAAATCTTTAAACTTTCCTTTTAAAACAAAAATAAAAGAGAAACTGGTATACTTTGAAAATATAGGTATAGTACGTTTATCTCACGAAGTTACGGGTTCTTTACTTACTTACTTTACGTACTTGGTTACGAGTACGTTGTGTAGTAGGTACATGCACATTGAGTAAGTATGCATGCCTGTCAGGAGCCTAGGTAGGAGCGGTCAGGTGCGAGCAAGCTCTCGCTCACACTTATGCAGATACTATAAGTAATTTAATAAGTGATATTGATAATTTTTCATCCTATTTTCACGTATGTTCTCCTGAAGACTGCCCTTCTTTAGTGTTGGACAAAATAAATAGCCTTAAAGTGATCGTCCAAAACATTCGCAGCATTAAGAAAAATATAAATAACTTATGTCTACTTTTATCTCGAATTGAAATTGAGCCAGATATTATTATTCTAACGGAATGTTGGCTTTCCACCGTCATCACCCCACCTCTGATTAAGAGTTATGCCAGTTTTTATACCTTACAAACTCTAAATCAAAATGATGGCTTGGTTGTATACATAAAGTCCAATATAGAACATGTAACATATGAACCGTCTTTAACGGATGCAAATTGTCTTATCACTAAAATAGGTTGTGATAACGTTCTAATTTCTATTTATAGACCTCCATTTAATCGAAATGCTGACAATTTTTTGTCTAGCCTAGACTTGCTTCTAAAATCTCTAAATCACCATTCTAACATAACAATAGTAGGCGATATAAATATTAATATAGCCGATAATAACTCTGATTCGAATGCAGCTAATTATTTGAATTTACTTGCCTTACACGGACTTCTTCCTGCGTATATACACCCAACAAGATATGAATCTTGTCTAGACCATGTTTTCTTGAAATATCGAGTTAACACCACTTGCCTTATAATTCAAAACTCAATTACGGACCATGATTCTATATTATTGTGTTTAGGCCCTAAACAAAAACAAGATACAAGGCATCAACCTATACATAAAATTAATTATGAAAGTCTAGCACGCGAAATGAATACAATCGATCTTTCTAAAATTTTCAATATGAGTGACTGTAACGTAGCAGCTGATTTTCTTATCAATTCTATTAATAATCTAATTAAACAAAACTCTTACACTAAATCGAGACCACATCATAGTAATATGTTAAAACCGTGGATGACTGCAGGTTTACTGCGCTGCATTAGGAACAGGGATAAAATGCATCGGGATCTTAAAAAACATCCTGATAATAAAATTCTAAAACTATCTTACAGAAGATACAGAAATTTTTGTAACAAATTAATCAAAAAAGTTAAACAAGCATACGATAGATCAGAATTTTTAAAAATTGGTAAAAACACTAAAAAAATATGGCAATTCGTAAACGAATTAACGCAATATAAATGTAAAAATTCATCCTCAACTGATCTGTTAAAACTAGATAACTCGGAAGCTGAGTCTGTAAACCGGATTAATCAACACTTTGCTACCGTTGGTAAAATTCTTGCTGAAAAACATGCACACAGCTTAAATCCCTCCAATTCACAAACCATTCAACATAAGCCATCTTGTGTCAACTCATTTGTACTTTTAGAAACTGATGAAATGGAAGTTGGAAACCTTATTGACTGCCTCAAGGCAGACAGCTCTGTTGGTTGGGATAATATTCCATCTCGTATAGTGAAATTATTTAAGAATGCTTTTATACCTTCTTTAACATATATCTGTAACCTTTGTATAAACAGTGGAAAATTTCCTAACGCTTTTAAAAAGGCTATAGTCATTCCCATTCATAAAGCGGGCAGTAAAATTGAAATCAATAATTATCGACCAATTTCAATTTTACCTACCATTTCTAAAGTTTTGGAACGAGTAATAAATAAAAGGCTTATAAATTATTTGGAAACAAAAAAACTTCTATCCAATAATCAGTTTGGTTTCCGACACGGTAGATCGACTTCTGACGCTGTTGGAGAGCTTACTGATTATATTGTCAAAGCCTTGGATGGAAAGTACAAGGTTATAGCTGTCTTTCTGGACTTAGCCAAGGCTTTTGACACGATCTCTGGGAAACTCCTTATAAGTAAATTAGAGCGATTTGGTATTCGGGATAAACAGCTTAACTTGTTATGTGATTACTTAACAAATAGAAATCAATGTGTTAAAATAGGTAATACGATAAGCAACGACACAAATAATGATTTTGGGGTACCCCAGGGCAGCATTCTTGGCCCGACCCTATTTTTGACCTTTATCAATGATTTGTGTGAGATGAAACTTGAAAATGGAAAAATAATAACATTTGCAGACGATACAGTAATCATATTTAAGGCTAACTCGTGGAAAAAAGCATTTGAAAATGCACAAGCAGGATTAAATAAAGTTTGTATGTGGCTTGCAGAAAATAAACTAACTCTTAATGTTCTTAAAACTAAATATATCACTTTCAGCATAAAAAACGCTTTAAATACTGACACAGGTGCTTTTAGACTTTACGCCCATTCGGCCCCTTGTCTGATAGCACGAGATAAACACTGTTGTTGTCAGCTCTTAGAAAGAGTACATAGTTTAAGATATCTAGGGGTTATTACAGACAGCCAAATGACCTTTCAGCCACATATAAATGCAGTTACTCAGCGTGTTCGTAAACTCTCAGCTATCTTTAGAAATATTAGACATGTAGTTGATGCAAAGACTCTAAAATGTGTGTATAGCGCTATTTGTGAATCAATTATAACCTATTGCATTACAGCGTGGGGAGGAGCATATACTTCACATATGCTTCCACTTGAAAGAGCCCAAAGATTGGTCCTAAAAGTTGCTACTTTTAGGCCATTCGACTATCCAACTCGCGATCTGTATCAACAGTGTGAGGTGCTTACAGTTAGACAGCACTTTATTTATAATACTATAATGAACCAACATGCTAAAAACAAATTTAAAAATAATTATTTGGAAAAAAGAAGGCAAGATAAGATTTGTGGTGTCACACCTTGCAGAACTAGTTTTGCTCAAAGGCACCAATCCTTTCTCGGGAAATATTTATATGATTCAGCAAGCAAGTATGTGCAAATACACTGTTTGACAAGACACAGTTGTAAAGCAAAGGTTAAAGCATGGCTGCAAACACTTGATTATGAAAGTACGGAACAATTGCTAAAAATTATGAAATAAATTTATCCATTCGCTACAGTCACATATACTATATAACTCACTCACACGCACACACACACACACACACACACACACACACACACACACACACACACACACACACGCACGCACACATACACATACACACACACACACACACACACACACATACACACACACACACACACACACACACACACACATTTATTATTCAATGTCATAAGCATATTGAGTAGTTTTAAATTAGTATAAATTTCAATTTCATTTTTTGTATTTATTTTTTAATATGTACCCTAAGATTAATTTATGTACTTTATTGATATTTTTTAATTTTCAAAATTTTATTTTTTTCTAATATGTATCTATGAATTTCAATCTGTTTTATGAAGCATGATATCAAATTTGTAAAATATCAAAACTGAATCTTCGATCACGAAGAGGTCCAGCAGCTAAAACACAAAATCTAACGATTTTAGCTTAGCTGTTGGCATAATCCATTTGTATATGAAATGATATTTTTGTATGAATAAATGATTTGAATTTGAATTTGAGATACGACACACAAACAACCATGAGCCACGTGCCCTCGTGCATTGAAAGAACTATAGGTACCTAATTAGTTTGAGTAAAATTAACGTACTTAATCATAAAGGTACATTAGGATGAACGAGTGGCTTGCATGTTGAATCCTTTTCCTTCCAAATAAGCTTGTGCTAGTAGTAGATAGGAAAATAGTGAAAATAGTGAAATAGGGGTTTGACCCGTGGACCTTTCGTGGTTTTCAGTCCGCCGGCTCCCTGACCGTTGTGGTATTGACGCTTAAAAAATTAATGGAACGAAGAGTATAGAATGCAAGGAATGCGGATGTTTCTTCATTAGTACCTATTATGTTTATCAATTTGTTCCACCTTGTTATGGTAAATATTGGGTTTTTACCGTACAATAGAGATTATTAAATATGGCAAACAGTAATAAATTGATAATTGCGTTGCTTGTTAGTGTGCAGTAAAAAAGATTTTATGACATAATTTACTGTAACCAACGATCTCTGATATTTCGAAAATTAAATTTAGCTTAGCCGGGACGCACATCGGTTCCTATCGTATGAGCGTTTCCAACGTTTTTGCTACTAGCCTCTTTAATAGAAAATACGTCTATAGAAGAAGCTCAAGATTCTACACGGTAGCATATTTTTGGTACCAGTTGCAGTGATTAACGTAAAGTTATTGTTTAAGATAAATTTTTTCACTAAAAACAAGCAACATAGTTTGTACAAGACAGTATTCTTACCTCCATGGTATCAACCATGGTACAACCCAGGGTAGGGTTTTTTGGGAGTCAAATTTATTTTAAATATAATCTTCAAATAATAAAAAAAAAATCAATATGACCTATGCGTCAAAATTAGACGCTCATCTGTTGAAAGGAGTGCAGTGCGCGATTCCTGAGGTGATGTATCCAATGTGCGCTCAGCCTTAGCATTTTTTTTTGACGAAATGAACAATATGATGTTTTGGACCTACAGTTTTGCTTTACAATTAAGCAGCCCAATTAGCGTATGATTTAATAACTGAGCTTATACATGATTAATAATATAATCAATGTCTTTATCAAAAAATTCACTGACAATACAATAATATACGTTTCTTTGTGGTTTATTAGCGAATTTTATAATACATATATATAAATATAGTAAACTATTGAATAATATTCACATTTCACAAATGTGAATATTTTGTAGTTCCAATAATATTTCATACATACGAGTACCTACCTACATGTTGAATTGATAAACTCCTTTGTTGAAGTCGGTTAAAAATATATTTATGTAAGTATTATAAATTTGTCGCTTACCGACGGACATATCAATTAAGAGAGTTTTAAATTATCGCAGTTAAAAAATTGACAATTTCCGTTCTTATAGCAATTTATTGTAATGTGACAAACTGAATTATAAAATATGTTAGCAAAACTGGTTAGCTTGTTAAAATTTCTCAAATTCTTCGTCTTCTGAGTTCTGACTTTCGATATATATTCAATGACAAATTTTCTTTCTTAATTTATTGAACTAAAAAATATTGGTATGAGATTACAACGCGTGGGTTCATATAGTTCGTAGGTACTTATATGTAAATTGGCATTTCTAAAATGATATTATTTCTGAGGAATTTCCATAATACGGTACTCATTCTGAAATTTGAGGCGATACCTCGATAAGATTGTATGGGAAATAAATACGGTTTGGCTCATTACTTGTTCTATTTTTTCGTCGGATACGGGGAACTTTTTATCTGGATTTGAAATAATATCGATACCAGAGCAGGAAGTGATTTATTAAAATTTGATCGCCTGATCATAGGGGTGCTTCGAAAAAATAACAGCCTTTGTTGACTTTTATCGTAGTTCATATTATTATCCTTGTTGATGTTTTGTTTATTTATTTTGTTAACCTGTTACCTAACGCTATGCGTTTTGACTCGATGCTCAAATTGATGAATATCTAATCGTTACTAATATATTTTTACAAATAAAAGAAACAATCACCGATAAGTAATATAGACTGTATTTCTAAAATATTAATTAAAGGAAAAAAGAGGGCTCGTCCGGGATTTGAACCCGGGACCTCTCGCACCCAAAGCGAGAATCATACCCCTAGACCAACGAGCCGCTTATACGAGTTGATGAATTTTAGAGTCAGATAGAAAACAACAACTTAATTTTTGAAACAAATGAACATCTGAATAAACAATAATATTAGGCCATAAACCTTCGACTATAAACACTCGAAACACTCTAACCTGCACCACGATTTTGTAAGCTGTACTCGCACTAAAGTGGGCATTTTTAACCGACTTAAAAAAGAAGTTTTTTTTAAGTTTTTTTGGCGTTGTTACTCCATAACTCTAAGATCGTAAGAAGGTACACTAAAAAGCTTAAAATAAAAATTCTTTTTAAAAACCGACTTCAAACGCCACTACCGTGGCCACTACAACGTATAAAAATAATTTTAGTTTAAATACATGTCTAGCATTCCGCATCGGTTTCATCCTTTCTATTTAGGCCCGCCCGACTACAACAACACGTATACTAAAATTATTTTTTTACTTTGTAGTGGTGTTTGAAGTCGGTTTTTTAAACATAATTTTTATATTATTTATCTACAATGGAGTTAAAGCGGTGACCCAGACAACTGAGGTGAGAGTGTTATCGCAACGCAGTCTGCCGTGCCATGACAATTTACTGGTATTTAAAAAACAAACATTTTTAAGAAATCGCGATTTTATTTTTTTTATTTTATATTATTATTTATTATGTTTTACGAGATTCAGTGTAATTCCATTTCAGTTTTTTGAAATATGCCATTATATGTAAACATGTGCGAGGAACTCATTTATCACTGTTACGATAAAACACTGTATCTAAAGAAAGATACAATGTATTGTCTAAGCACGGCAGCCGGCTGCTGCCGACCGCCACAAGTTCAGGAGCATGGCGCGGGAAGCGGTGCGACCCAACAACAAGGAGACCGACGACCACCCCACGTCTGACGTCAGCATCCCAACAGCGACGACTATTCTGTCGAAGCTGAGGACGTACCTTGATGGAGCTATAAAAACAAAAACTAACAAAACTAGTGTCTGATGAACCTAGACCTAGACGTGACCTAGAGATTTTATGACCTAGAAAGAAGGAAATTGGTTGTTCCTTGAGTACCATGAATGTGCTAAGGAGCAATTTTGTGCAATTCCAAAGACAGCTGAAAAGCGACTGTAAAGATTGTATGAAGAAACATTATTTTTAATCTATAAATATTTCATAGGAAACAAAATCTTGGGCATTAAGTAGTAGTTTGGGCATTAGTTAGTCTGAAAAAGTAACAATAGGTAAGTTAAGATAACTGTAGGGTTTACTAGAAAGCTGTTTAAAGGGTTCTTGGGACAGATTTATAGTACCTACGTAGATACCTATTCTTGTGAGAGCTAGAGTTTTTTAGCTCACACTTCAGACTACCTACCTACCAACGCAATAAATTGGGAAACTTTTTTGAAAATAAATACTCCATTTCAATGTAAACGTAAACGGAAGCATTTTATTAATGCCTCGTATGCCATAATCTAATAAGATAAATAGACTTGTAAATGCTGGATACATTTCATCAGGTCAAATAAAGTATTTTTCTTTCTTTCTTGTACCTAGTTTCCGTGATAAGTATAATCTATTGGTAATTAAGCTGTAATATATTGAGCATACATGTTTTCTTTGGCTCATTAATGTATCATTACTCTTTCTTACAGCTCTTGGGTTCAACCGTTTTTATTTATAAGAGTATATGTTCGTCGTTTTTCGTTATGAATTGGCTGTTATTTAAGTTATGGCTTATTTTGACGGAATTAATATATTAGGTTTTATTCTATGAAATATGTTATAGACATGTGATAAGGTAAGTAAAAATAAACTCACACGTTTTTATTTCCCGCCCTATATTGATACAATCCCTTGTCTATTTCGTATTATTAAGTTAAATCAGGAAACCGATCCACATTGGTACTATAATTGAATTAAAAATTAGGGCTCGTCCGGGATTTGAACCCGGGACCTCTCACACCCGAAGCGAGAATCATACCACTAGACCAACGAGCCGGTTGAAGTCCCGTCTATAAAAGCCGGGACTTGCCATAGTTTAATCTCACAAGAATAAAATAAACCTATTATAGTGAACATTTTAAGGTATATTAAAGAAACGTGTAAACGGTGGTTTATATGCATACTACTGTATAAATAAGAACATAGGAAATTACCAGTGAACCAAAATGACGTGATTTTGTTAAAGTCAAGCTTAGGCTGCATCTTCACTTACCATCAGGTGTCTCAAGCACTAGTCTATAATATATATTTTTTTAAAGTTCACATGCACCAGAAATTACAATACTTATCACTCTATCTAGCATCAAGTCTAATCAATATTACAATGTATATCACGAAAAAGATGACTTATCTTTGTCCCTGAATAATTCACTGTTATGTACCGTTAAAGAAATTATTTTCCGGACTTCCTTCACGGAAAAAGTTAGAAAGCAAACTATTGTTTTTTGTCAACGAAACTCCCACGCTTTCTCTCTCCGTTAGTTGCAATATGACGGCATCTTATTTAGTGGTTTTACAGCCTCTAAACATGAAGTATAGAGTGTATTTTGTGATCAATTCCATTTTAGTGGGTGCGATATGGCCCAGTGCTGTAAAGAGCTTGCGGTGTTTTCGAATCGAAAAGAGCGATCGCCGACGATACGATCACGTGCAAAAGTAATTTCCGAGACGGTTTATTTAAATAAACTGTAAGTACTGCTTCTACTACTAGGTAGTACCTAGAACTTATTTAAGTGTGTGTCTAATCTACTGAGCTCTATAATTATTTCATGATTAACACTGGATATTTTATGATAAACGCTGTCCTACCTGGTTTTGGACCTACTTGATTGACGTCAGTTTGGCGCTGTAAGCTATTGAGCGATACGAGTGTCTCATAGGTAAAATGGCGCACCGACTTCTAAAATTAATCTACGATTTCATTGAGTATGACTATAAAGTCATACTCCACGTAGTCACACATCGCTCGAAAATCTCCGAAAAGTTAGAATTTTTTAATATCAAAAGCCACGTTTTGGTAGTTTTAAGTTATTCTTATTTCTTACACTAGGCAATTATTAAAAACCTATGTAGTTTTCATCGCCGACGTAATCGTTTGCGTTACCACGGTGCATTATTATGAAGGGAGCATCACATACCTACGGAGCAACTTGTCGAAAATTAATTGGTGTCATCGGCGACTAAACAAGAAATATTTTGAGCCAACTCAATAAGCTGGTTTGGCGTCTAAAACTGATCTTCCTCCTTGAGATTAGGCTTACTCTACTCGTACACTTATCGATGCAGAGCACGACCAAACAAGTCACTAAGCGCTCGGTAATTCCTGAAATAAAAAAAAATTGTATTAAAAGTAATTCTTCGTCGATAACACTTTTGGCGTTGAGCGTCCCGGGTAACCGCAGGTTTACGAGCTAAGTGCGAATTGGCCGGCGGAACCTACAAACAGCCGTACAGCGCAAATGCCCGCCGCGCCAAGTGTGAAATAATAATTTTCCCATCGACTGACTGACTGTGTCTACTGTCTAGTACCTACAATATATTTTTCACTTTAACCACTCGAAAAGCACTCCTTTGTTGCCTAAAATATTTATTTTGCTTACTGATTTTAGGCAAAAATAATGGCTTTTTTTTGTATCTTGTATTTTTTGCTAATGACAGTGAGTTATCGGTTTCTTAAGCCTTTGCATATAGTACATTATCTCTAAACTCAGATTCATACTCGGCAATCGCAATGAAATCGAACTTTGCTCTCTTGTTGAACAAATTATTATCTCTTTAATTGATTTAGTTACTCGTAAAAGATAAAACGCGTCAAAGTTAACATTGAAACTGTAATATTTAAGGGAAAAACCGAACTTTTGAATGTCTGTATAAAAATGGTGTCTATGGCAAAGTGCGCCAGTTCTTACGCTTTTCTGCAAGAAGTTCTATCAGCTTAGTTAGTTTTGTATTATCTAAGTCTGGGAGGGTTAGCACAATTGTCTGCTATTGCACAAGGACCTATTTCTCTCTAATTAGCATAATAAGCAATAGATGCATTCCGAAGTTATATAGACTGAGAAGTATACGAAGGATCATATTTTGAGAAAGTACAGACAAAGCCATAAGTGGTTAGGCCTTCTGCCTCCTTTTGGGGGGTTCTGGGTTCGATCCTAAACTATTAATGTATTTGTGTCTGAGCCCACTCTTACCCATTCTCCTTTAGTCAAATTGAGATTCTCCGCCTTTGGAAGTTCGTTGAAAATGCCATGAAAGTTATTAAAACTGTTTCAAGTTCGTCAGCATTTTTCCCTTCCACAATACTACACTTTACATGTTTTACAGCTTAAAAATAGAAATTGAAACTTCTAAATTCTATTTCTATTTCCATTTCTATTTCTCTAAACGTTTTCTTTCAAATTTGGATTATTTCCAAATGCAGCATTGTAATGTCAATTCGAATAATAGTCTTCGTCCACTGGCTATGATCATGAACAGTGAACACTACCTATTTTTTTTTAATTATATTTATCTAGCTTTTTCAGCCAGCTTCACCGTAAAATTCTTGTCAATCTGTATCCTGGCTTCATGAGGTTCAGGAAAAGCTCGACATATCTCGAGTTCATGACATTTACGGTAAACCATATCTGAGATATACCTACTACATAGTTCATGATAAGCTATATTACGGGTAAAAATATCTCATTGTTTTACGTTCGAAAGCGATAAGCTGCCATTAAATCCGTTAAATCTTTATGTTTTAGTGTAATGTTTGGTACCTATAGAATAAATAAATGAATAAACCTAAAATGTTTGCGTATTTTATGCGCTATGCTGTGTAGTGGGCGGACAGCTTTCATTTGAGTCTATCTACATTTCCCGATTGGTAGTGCAAGCCAGCCGTCCAAATTCAACGAAGCATTCGGATATATTCGCCACAATGGTGTAGGAAATGACTGTTTAGTCGTGCGCTCTTGTTACGTCACATTTGGAGCCCAGCCATAGAACAGTAGCCTAAGCACGGACATTTTAACTTTCGAATAGTAAAGGTGAAGTTAACGCCAGCAAAAAATTTTGTATGAAAATGACAGGACAACGCTGCTATCATTTTCCTCTCAATCAGAAGCTGTGTACAATGTGACCTATTTTGATTAAAGAATTTGAACTTTACAAATTGCTTTCCACGTGGCCGCAGCATCGTACCGGAACGCTTACTCGTTTGGACTTATACCAGACCAGAGACAACTTAGAAATTATAAACTAATCGCGGATCGAACCCAAAATTTCTCAATATAACTACTTTTATAATGGGATTGAAATACCTACTTAAGTAGGTAGGTACCTCGTTAATCAATCTATTCGAAATAACTATTTCAACTGCAATACCCATTAAAATATGTAAAGCAATCCTAAAATTTTAAATCACCTACTTAAAACACACAACAATGAGTCGACGACTAATAAAAATGCGAGTTGACAGTTAATACGGCGGCAAATAATAATTTTATAACTGCATCCGCACAAAACCAAAGTTGATATGGGCAATAAAGCCGCGGATGCACGAGACGCAGCAATTACATCTCAAGTACAATGAGCGTGAAATTGTTGCTGCTATTGTGCGAAATCTACTTTTCATGAAATGTCTAATTTCAGGAGAATAGGCTCTTAAAGAAGAAGGCTACAATGATACAGGTAAGAGTATATAAAGTCTGTTAGCGTGGCTGACTAAGATCTTCTCATTCGAAGACCTGTGCTTAGTGGTGGGTGGACGGATGAAGCATAGATTTATTCATTGTTGTGTAGTCAGAAAGATGTATACTTAACAATAAAGAATCTACAGAAATATCAAAATACACAATAATTTAGGTTTAAAGTATTTATTCTCAAAGAACAGATTTCTCACAGAGAACTTAAGACTATAAAATGAATATAAAAAGTACAACCATATTATGAAAAAACAAAAATGGTGACCCCTAATAATAAAAAGACTTTAGCAGCGTTTATGACAAACTATGTTTCGAAATTGGTAAAAATCTGCTCAAGATGTATGTTTTCATGAAATCCTGATCAAACAACAAGTTAAATTAAGCTTAGTTCAGTAAGTGCCGGTTTGGCCAACGTGGTTGAAAAAAGTATTTTGGAAGATTTCCAATACAAAAACTATCAGAACGTCCAATTTACTCGATTAAACGTCACTCGAAGTTGGTGAAAAAGGCACTCAGTTAAGCATGCAAAAAAAATCACTTATAACATACATGGTCATTTGGTCAATGGTCATAAGTGATTTTTTTTTGCATCATAGGATGAAACCATCTTACTTCCTACTGAAGATGCCATCTTCGGAGCTTAGAACGCCCAGTTATATTTTTTTCTCGGATAAATATTGAAATTTTCCGAGTTCACAATGAAACTGTAACACTCATGACAGTTACAGAAGAGTACGAAAGGCTCATGAAATATGAACGTCGTCTCGGTAAGCAATTTGAGGTTCCGCCGGCAGCGGCACATACAGACTGTGTGGGCAATGTGTTTGCAGTTCGATCCCGTGCCAAAATTGCCATCTTCCGCTAGCGCCCGCTGACGAAATGAGACGGCTTGGCTCAGGCTGCAGTATTTACCTACTGAGCCGGCTGATCTTGCATTATATGATATTAAACTTACAATAATAGCAGGCTTTTTCCACCTTTATCCCATGTTAGTGAAAAGTGTTTTGGCTCTTTAAAGATTCACTACGATCTTCAAATCTTTATCTCGTAGTGAATTATTTACACTTTGCTTATCCTCAGGGGCGGATCTACTTAAAGGCCTTTTGGGCTGCAGCCCAGGGCCCCGCGAATACAGAGGGCCCCCAACCGAACTGGGGGTCTACTCTAATTCAACGAAAAACGAAATATCGATCGATATTTCGCGTATTTCCTACCACGGTTCGTTTTCGTTCCGCAACTTCGTTCGAACGAAAATGTTTGACGTTTAGATTTTCTAAACCTAAATTCATAAATGTTGCGAACGAAAATTTGCAATAAATAATGTTTTAATAAATAAATAAAATATTTTGTTTTCCTATTTTCTTCCTGTACTTAACATATATTATATGACATATACCTACATCACTACAGAAAGCAGTTTCTTGTCAAAATGGCAATTAGTTGAGTAATTAGGTAGGGCCCCTAAGCAGTATTAGCCCAGGGCCCCACAAATTCAAGATCCGCCCCTGCTTATCCTACTTCTGTAAAACGGTGACATTAAAAATTGATAAGCTGAAGGAGTTTTGTAAGGTTTTAGGTACTCAACAAATTATGTATTATGTAAACATAATTTTAAAAAGGCGGTAAGATTTTACCCACAAGTAATAAAAGAAGTCATTTACTAAGTAAGTGGGTCGAAGATATTTAGTGTATTCATTCTAGATTTTTTCGTGGCAAAATAGATAGTTTTTGCAAGTCTGTTCTTGTATCAGAAGGGTAGCTATCGTCCACCATGGTGCAAATTAAAAAAAATCTAAAAAAGGCATCTTTTCAAGGGAGGGGGTAAGCGGCACACGCAGTGGGCGGGAGACCTTTTGTTAACGTACTCACTCATAGGTATAAAACTGCAGCAATTTCAAAAAATTATCTATTTTGTCGTTTTCCCATACCTTCATTGAAATCTAGAATAAATAGGTACACTAATTACTCATTTATATGTGACAGTAAGGAGTGGATTAATGTGGTTAAACTGCACACGCTATTAGCTGAAACTATGCAAATCCGCCTTCAAAGGAATTTTCAGATGTCTGCAAACAAAATGTTCATGATCATTTAGCCTTCATGACAGGTCATATTTATTTTGCAACAACAATGCACTGTGACTGTTAATATTACAATGGTTATTATTTACTGCGCTGTGAAATATTTGTATGCAAATGACATACGATTACATATACGATTTTCTACAGATTCATCTTATATGACTTTTCGAAAATTAGTGTAGTTGTGTGCCGCTAAAATAGCGCTTAAATTTTGTTATGACAGATTATCATGCTTTGTTTGCTGCTACTATACCTATTTACTTTGTAATTAAAGCTTTATGACAGAAATAAGAAATAGCTGTGTTTAAGATACCTACTTGTTAAATCTGTAGATACTAGGTAGCCCTCCTTACTTCCCTAGTATTATAAGTGCGGAAGTGTTTTTGTATCTTGGTTTGTCCTTCAATTACATAGCAATGGAGTAACGGATTATCATTATTATTAGCATTACATCACTCTCCAAATTCTTAGGTAACTTTTACCTTGATTTGGAGAGTGATATAATTACTCCAAAAGTTTACTTTCATTCAAAAAAAAAACAACAATTACAGCACTTAAAAATCGCGGGAAAATAGTATCGCGTCGAGCAGCGCAGCGAGCAGTAAATTCAATTGCTGAACATCTGCTGGTTGCCTGGAAGAGATCACTATTAGTGATAAGGTCACCTTTTGTGTTACACTGTTTATTTAAGTACGTATTTTGTTCTTTTTTCATGCAATAAAGCTGTATAAATAAATAAATAAATAAATCTGCTGAACATAGAACTAGAGCGGCGAGTGCCAGAGCTTCATACAGTTGGCAAGAGCTTAAAAAACTCTGATCTAGAACCTAGCTTTTATCTAGAAAAAGATGCTATGTAGTTTGTAGGGTGTGTATACGTTCTTACGTGCCATTGGTTCCTCAAAGTCTAACACGTCATTATCGAAATCCCCTTTTAACGTCAATATGTTCATAATAGATGCTAACGGAATAGAAGCTTGTCCTCCATTTACAGTTATAATTATCGTTTGGACACAAGCGCGGTGTTAATGCCACAAGTTTTGACTTCGTGATGGCGCATACAAAACGCGATTAGCAAGTCTTTAAAACTATACATCCTCAAGAATGTAACACCACATTGTTTCCATATTTAAAGCGAAAACGCTTTGACTGTATCGTCGAGGTCAAAATTTTTAAAAAGATTATTTATTTAAATCGTTGTCTCAACCGTCACTGCATAGGTACAAGGGTTTGCAGATAACTCTCTTTGAAGGATCGTCACAGAACAGGATCTTGTGCCGCTTGTGTCTAGCGACTGCCAGCGACTCACTTGAGATCGTCTGTCCACTTGGTGGGGGGTCTTCCAACGTTACGTTTCCCAACCTAGCAACCGAATTACTGGCCACATACATTGTGCGCAGACTTTCGTCTTGAGACGCAGAGAGATTTTGAACAAGAAGATATCTCGAAGCCTTTCTGACGCTGCCCAGCCAAATTGTATTAGGCAGTTGACTCAAATCTCTTAAAATCACCTGAACTGTGTGTCCAAGGATGGTCCCAGGTAAAATGTATATTTTTCTTTGTTTTTAATTTAGAGAATATAATTTTGACTGCTTTTTGAGCGTGGAATTGTTTTTACTCGTATTTTGTTTCTCTTTCACAATTTAAGTTGCAACCTAACCTGACTTTAGGCTTGTACTGATATCATCTCTTGACACTAAATTCTTTAAGTGAACGTTTTAACCTACCCGGGACTTGAACCATGGACCTCATGATGATGAATGACCGCAGTCTAACAAGCTAGCCACAAGACCGACGAGGCAGTCGCGCGAGGTAATAGCTACAAATCAATAAACAATAATCTAAGATATTGCGCGTCTGAAAATAAAATCCAGTTGTAGAGGTAAGTCTAACTCTGATGGAACACGAACTTATGATCTTCTGTGACCGTAAACTACGTCGCCGCAATTTTATGTGTTTTCTCCTAGTTGCTGTCCGCAGGAAATTTAATGTAGAGTACGAAGATATGCTATCGCTGCAAAAAATTTGTGTGCGAGTTTGGGATAGTAAAAGATAGTTCGAAATGCTGGACGTATTGCTTATTTGTTAACTTTGGCTAACTCTTTAAAGTTGTGCAGATAGTAAAATTTATTTTAGAAACTTTACCCTTTTAAGATACCGAAAATTTAAAGAATAATTATTAAGAGAATTCACGGAAGGCACTCCTTACTGTTATTAGATACGAAAGTTTGTTTGTTTGTTTGATTTTTTATTTTTCGCAAGGTTGAGAATCTACAACCGCTGTAGGGGGAAGTCCCGTAACGCCGGACGGCACCTAGTACCGGACACTCGTACTATCTCGCGACTAAGCAAGCGAGCGATTCAAAAACGAGTTAGAGGGGCGCGGGGGGATGCAGCAAAACTGAGTCACGGGACCCGGTTTGCCCGTGACGCGCGCGACAACAGTGGGAGTAGTTGGTTATTGTTTTTGGCCGGACGACACTGCGTCACGTAAGATTTAGGTGAGTGTTACAGGTGTATCTGTTATAAGTTGTTTACTATATTTGTTTTTAATAAAGTAGTGTTCATTGTTGTTAATAAGTAATCAATAAAAGTTTTTGAGAATTTTGAAAATGGGTTTATGGGACCAAACAAGTTTACAGGGGTTTGCTAGGGGTTCGAAGTGAAGTCTGTCCGATACTAGGTGCCACTTCCAGAGACTGCGTTTTTTTGCACCAATGTTTAATTTATGTTTTTGAATATATTTATGCAGTAGTTGCATTTTTGATAATTGATATTGATTTTAAGTTTTGTTGACTAATATAAGACGTAAATAAAGTAATATTTTTCTAAACAGATTTTTTTATTTTTCATAAAAACCTTAACTGTCCGCCACTAGGGGACTTCCCCCTATAGGTTAAGTGACAATACTTTTTAAAGTGATCTATACTTTTTATTCTGGAAATACAAGGTGTTGGAACGAGATTTTTAAGAAACTAACTGCATGTGGATGAAAAAAAGGGAAAAGTATTATCTCCTTAAACTGATAAATTTTAAAAATGTGACGATGCTAAATAATAAGAATTCGGGTGTGCCACCTCTTCTTGTGTTATTCATTTGATGAAATATGCGCAATAATTTGATGTTACAGTGTAGCCTTATTATGGTAGAGTTGCACTTAAAGCTGTACCATGTAGTTGGTACGTCTGACGCAAAGCAAGTAGCTTTAAATGTGTTTAAAGCTACTTGCTTTGCCTCAATCGATTCGATGCAAAGGCGAACGAGTGCGCTCAGCCTCAAAGTAGCTGAAGATCTGAGCTTAGATGCAACGCGGTAAAAAAAGCTAATTTTTGCATCAAATGTCTGAAAATTGTGTTTGACATTCAAAAGTGCACAAGAAAACCTCTAAAAAAATGGATTTATAAATGGAAAAGATACATAGGTACGAATACTAAGGATATAACTATCAGAAAACAAAAGCTTTAAGATTTTTAAAAACAAACATGAAAAGTCTTAAAATTCTGCAGTTTCTATTTTTAACAAATGATCTTCCCGACCGGATCCGGGTACGGCGGTCACAGAGATTAGCCATATATATGCGCGGGAGATATTATAGTGCACAAGACAAACAAACACTTTGTGTGCCCAAACACAAAGTCCGATGGGACGGAAAAACGGCCCGGGACCCGGGACCTCGTCATTAGCAGTCGAATTTGCCAAAGACGCAGACATAGATAAATAATTACTCGTTTTCATAGATTTGATAGAATTTCCGAAAGGACATCATCCATTTTGGGCTTAATCTGAAAGTGCTGGCCAAAAAAAAATTTTGCTGTATTTCGTTAGAACTGGTCCCCCTAAACATTTTTTATTATGACACCGAAGCTGTAGAACCATTGACCTTGGTTTTACTTAAGTTTAGAAATCTGTATTTTTCCTACCAAATGAAATGTTTCTAATAATAATAATAAAAACTCGAGTGCCCAGCAGTCTGTTCTACCTCTCAGCAGCCAAGCCCGGCTGACCTCATCGCCTTTTGGCGAAGTGTGTGGTCAAGAGAGATGGAAGATGAGAGATGGATGAATGGATGCTTGAGGAGGGCTCTTGGATTGCGGCGGTAGAGGAAGCATGTGCCTCAATATAGCCGATGAACCCAGTCTCCATCTCTCCAAAGGATGTACTTGGTGCGGTGCGCCGGGCCGCGATCTGAAAAAGTAATGGATCCGATGGACTGCACCACTTCTGGCTGAAGGTTTTTCGTTCTGCCATGCTATTTGGCTAAACAATTCTAAGAAGCTCTCGAGGAAAGGGCACTCCCGAGCCTTTTACCACCGGAATCACTCATTTAGCTCCAAAGTCCACCAATGCCGCTGACCCGGCTAAGTACCGCCCCATCACATATCCTACTAGCATCTATAAGACATTGACATCCGTTTTGAGCCTTAAGATTTCCCGTCATGTAGGCGAGAATAGTATAATGTCTGGGGTTCAGAACGGATGTCGGTACAATAGTCGTGGTGCTAAGAAGCATCTTCTCATCGACTCCGTCGCGGGCCAACTGGTCAAACTAAGTTGCCGGAATTTTTCCACAGCCTGGATTAACAATGCATGAAGGCATTCGACTCGGTGCCCCATTCATGGTTCTTGAGGGTCCTTGAGCTGTACAAAGTCGATAGTACAGTTCGAAACTTCCTCGGAGAGTATATGGGGCAATGGAGCACGATCCTTTGTCTTCATGATGATCGGATAAGGATACGGTGGGGTATCTTCCAGGGCGATTGTCTGAGTCTGCTATGGTTTTGTCTCTCTTAATGAGCCTCACGTGGATAAAGAAGCGTCTGTGCAATGGTTGCGTTTCTTTGACCTCTTTAGGGAAACCTAAGGTACAAGATCAGGTAGTTAAGACGCGGAACTACCGAAAGTACATCCTAAAGGATGGCACTACCAACATTTGTTGTCGCAATTCCAGTGAGTCACTCAGGCATGTGCAATCCGGATGTTCGGCTCTTGCTAACACTGAGTATTTCCACAGGCACAACCAAGCAGCCAAAATCCTTCACCAAGAGCTTGAAGCTCTGAAGTACGGTTTCCTGGATGAAAGACTATAGGTACACACCGGTGCCAAAACTTAAGCGTGATGGGGTACGGCTCTACTGGGACCGGTCCATCAACACGGACAGGATGATTCTGGTTAATAAGCCTGATATCGTGCTGATGGATCGGGCATAGTCGAGGGTGTTTTTAGTAGCCATCACTATCGAACATGGCGAAAACCTCGTGGTGGAGTGGAGACAGAGAAAAACGAGAGTATCTAGATCTGGCTCACGAGGTTTCCGGCATGTGGCTAGTGGAGTCCACTGAAACCATCCCGATCATTATTTCTGCAAATGGGTTGATCCCAGTCAGCCTTAATCACCATCTGAGATGGTGTTCCATCCATTCCACCATCTGGGGTTCCGTGGTAGTTCCAGACAAGATGCACAATGTGGTATTTTTAGGTGTGTGATCAGGATCGGATAGGTAACACTTAACAAAACTCCAAAAAAGTAAAAAAATTGGCTTAAAACACTTCATATACTCGAAAAAATACAGATTTTTAAACTTAAATAAAACCAAGGTCAATGGTTCTATAGCTTCGATGTCATAATAAAAAATGTTTAGGTGGACAAGTTCTAACCAAATACAGCAAAATTTTTTTTGGCCGACACTTTCAGATTAAGCCCAAAAATGTATGAGTCGTGGAGGATCTCCTTTTTCCGCGTTGATTTAGTGCGTGTCTATCTACTTTCTACTCCAATATTTTGCCGAATAGTTAAACGTACCTACCTAGTTACGCGAAAAAGATCCAACTCACAAATCTTAACAACAGAAAAATAAGGTAGGTAGTTAATGTTCATTAAATTCATAAGTATGCATTTAATTTGACAATTTTTTTGTGGGTTGGATCTTTTTTGCGTAACTATGTCAATTATTCCGTTCCGTTCAATTTTCACATTTTTCCGTTAGAACAGTGCCTGGCCTTAAACGTCTAATAGTACTTGAGTGGTTTTTGTTATTATTTATCTATCAAAGTATCGTCTTTTGAAAAAGTTGCATAAACTAACGACGCCACGGGCAAAAACTAGTTTTAATTTAAAGCTACCGTCCACATTCGCGCGCGAGTAATTGATTGCTCAATTAGTATTGGTGTCGAATCGGATAGCGCCATTTTATGAGTTTAAATTGATTAATTAATAATGTCAATTAAACCAAGTCGAGCTTTTTGTTTTTTTTTTTACTTTTTTTAATACTGAAAGTACCTATTTACATGGTTACTTCTTTACACAGGGAATCTTTTTAGGGTTGCATACCGTCAACGGGGCCCTACTAGGTACTAAGCCTGCGTTGTACGTCCGTCCGTCCGTCCGTCTGTCAGAGAGGTGTATCTCATGAACCGTAATTGGCAGATATTTGAAACACAGGTAATAAAAAATTAATAAAGTTAAAAATTAAAGAGGGTCTTCGTACAATAAACTTTTGTTTTTGCTCGGTCTTAAAAATAGCTGGTGTTAAATCTTGTAGATGGTACGGAAGCCTTCGTGTGCGAGATCGACTCACACTTGGCCGGTTTTTTTAAATCAATTCCCGTCACCCACCATCAAATGAGATCGCAGACAAGGGCTATTTTGTCATCGAATAAAAAAATACATAGCCCGATTCCAGCATGTAATGGCGTAACATGAATCAGCCTTTACACTGACACTGTTAATACTGGAGAAACTAGGTCTTACTGGTGGTACTACTAGTGGTCCTACTGGTAGTATAGTTTTTGCAACTCACGAAGGTACGTAGCTCATGGTTGTGTGTGTGTCGTATCTGTATAAGTGCGAGCGAGAGCTTGCTCGCGCCTGAACGCTCCCACCTAGGCTCCTGACAGGCTCGCACACTTACGCAATGTGCATGTACACGCCGTAACCACAAAAGCGCCTGTAACTTCGTGAGATAAACGCAGCGAGATAAACGTACTATACTAGCAGACACGTCGGTAGTACCACTACCATTTTACTACATTCATTTTAGTAGTAGGTACATACCTATCCAATTCGAAATCACGATGTTGGATTTGCCGAATGGCTATGAATGAAAAATATTTATGTGTCGAATAAAACTCCGTACTCTCCATATTTACGAGATTGACACGTCGACCAGCCCTAAAACGTGTCAGCCAACGGCCCTCGGACTGTCGGCTGTCAGTCAATAACTGTCAGTTTAAATCAATCACTCTCAAGTGTTCTGCTTCTCTGTGTATCTTTTAATGCAACGTCATAAGGTTCAATTTCGGTTGTGTTTAGTGCATCAAAGACGTGCAAAAAGAATGCATCCAACTGGATTTATATTAATGAGGTGCCGCTGTAGATGCGCCCTTTACTGTTATCCGATATAATAACACCTTACGAATACTACAATATAGTTATAGACCTAAAGCAAAGTATGAGGAGTCATTTTGCATCTCATCCTTATTATTGTTCTAGCGCTATACCGATACCCGCGACTTCGTCCGCGTGGATTTAGTTTTTAAATTCGCGCGGGAACTCTTTGATTTTTTGGGATAAAAAGTAGCAAAAAATCACATCGACTCGTAGCTCTATTGCAACGTTATTGAAAGACAAACCAACAAGCAAACATACCTTCGCATTTATAATATTAGTAAGAATTAGTAGGTACCAAGTTAAAGACTTACTTTTTAAAATATTTATCAAATATTTCCGACTTGTGCTGTATGTTTGTTGTTGTTGTATGGTTATTTTACAGATTTTGAATGGTTTTTTTTATTAGATACCTCTTTGAAAAGTCGAACAAAATTAAAAAAAGATAATGTATGGATCTCAGGTTATAACGAACAGTTTTTTAGAATTATAACATCGGAAAATATTATTACAAGGTGTTCCTACCAGTTGTTATGGAATTACTAAACTTCTTAAAAAAAGAGTATCAAGGAATATATGAGAGACATTTCCTACATATTATTTATCATTACTTCTCACCTTGACTCAAGTTCTATACGGTTAGTACCAGTTTGCATCACGACAACGGTGATCGATTTGGAGTATGGAAACATCAAACAAAAACGAAAAAGATTTAATATCGTCCTTATATCGACAGTCGTACAAAACAAACAAAAAAGAATGCTAAGTGAAAATTGCTGTCCAAAAAATTATCATCCCTGCAATGAGCATGTTTCTCTTCTAGACCATCTATCTTGATTCTAGACTATATAGTTAATATCTATTTCGCTCTAACGTTATAGAGTCGACGCTCGAAATCTATTAACGGTGTCGAAACGTGCAAGCTTGTACTATAATGTTCTTGTACTAAGGGACTAGTCAAGGTAGCGTCGAATAAAAAAGCACTACCTGCCGAATAATGTCTTCCGAGAACGTGAAATTGTAAAGACAAACAGGCCAATAGTTTGTTCTAGTGACCGCTTGGACGCTCATACGGTGGGCTATGAAAAAGTGATTTATTTTTATTACATTTTAGACTTTATGGGAATGTAATAAAGATCGTTGTTTAATATTGAAAGTTTGGAGATGGAAGTCACCCAGCAACACGCCTAGGAGTAGACGTAGCGTTTTGCAGATACACCTAACACCAAGCTCCGAATATGGAATAAATCATTGCGAGGCAACATAGGGACCAATCCATCAATTAATCATAATTTACTAACTTAAATTAATATAAGTAATTTTCGATTTAAAATATTTATATAGATAGATTAAAAAAAATGATTGCACACAAGAAACATAAAACAAAAACGATTCATGCAAAAGCGGCGTTATTGCAGACAGACCAATCACTTTCAGTGAGAGGAGTGAATGAGGTTTGCAGGTTTCATATATTTTTTGGCCATATGGTCCGGTACTTTTGCAGTGAAACGTTTCATATGACATTTGCTTATGAAGGGGATGAATAGTGTTACTTTTTGGATGATACTAAACGTTGGTTGGCAAGTTAAAATATGAGCCTGTTTACAGAAACTAGGAAATGAGTTGAGGAAACGAATTATCTGTATCTTTGAACATTGAACGTAGTTACCGCTTTAATATCAGAATTTGTTGAATAACAACCCCTGCACGAATGTGTAACTCACAAGTTCAAAGTTCTATTATCGATTAGTTAAGATAAATAATGAAAATGTGCTTTTCATAGATGTAAAATTATGCTCCCAAGTAATAAACGCTGTTTCATTTTTATTTTACAATAAACAGCAAATGAAAAGAAAGACTACAAAAACACCGGTACATTAAACTACAACGCACGTGCCCGTATTCAAATTGGGATTCAAATTAAAATACTGTGGGATACCGGTTCGAATCCGCACGTGACTCATGTATGATTTCGAAGTCTTACAACTGACCACCTTCCTTTAAATGCATGCAAAATCCTTTTTCTATAATTAATATAAGCCCCATCCCGGTGTGATTTTTCGCGCTTTTAGACACATTAGGTTAAAGTCCGTTTATACTTTCTCGTAAGGATGTTACAAATAAATCGTTTACTCGCTTTAGTTTAGACGTTCCCATTTTGTGCCAACTCACCATCGCCATCGCCGAGTAACGATTAACCGAGGAATAAATTGAACGTTCTGCCAGTTCTTGCATTGAAAACAAACTTATTTGTCATACAAAAATACATCGTATCTGCATTATATAGCATAACATACCTGCTCGACGCTCGTATTTAAACAACTTTGTGAAGTTAAGTTATAATAATATCTACCCAATACAATTAAACTAAAATCGAGTAAATATAAAATAATTGAAAATTATTTCTTCGCGTTGCTTTCGCTGTCTATGGATGTAGCGTGTTATTAAAAAAGTTTTTTTTAAATTTGGTTTTAATCATATACATTTTTTGAATTAAGCTATAGAATTTCTTATCACAACGTCCACTATAGGAGAAGATAGACTAGGGGTACTTTTAGGCACCAATGTCTGTACGACACAATGTAAGCGTGTGCCAATGATGATGTCACTGACGTTAATCCTTTCTGGGGGACGCTCTGACAACAAAGCAGGCCGAGGGAGCTCCGGGGCTCTGACCGAGGTCCGAGACACGACGTGCGAATCTTTTTAGCGTCACTAAGCGGCACTTTGCGAACTACTAACGGTGACAGTTATGTGACAATACTACAGTTATTATTAGTTTTTTTTTGCCTTGAGTTCCGGTGTGAAGGTATAACAAAGATATATTTAAACGTTGTGTTAAGAGAGTTATCAAATTACTAGAGCATCAGTGTTCAGTAAAATGAACTCTACCTGAGATTTGTAAAAATATGCTATTCGTTTTAAGTCTCCCGTAAGCTCCAGTAAACTTATGTTTACAAACAAAATATAGGAAAAAGTTAAGTTAGAAAAAGTTGTAGAACGTGTTAATATTACGGAAAGGTGAAAAATTTTTAATCCACTTTTTTATTTTTGTTTAATTTTTTTCCAGAACGAGTATTAATTTCAAACCTCGGTACCCCATTGCAAAGTTTGGAATAAATCCGACAAGTAGTTACTCTTTAAATAACTTTAGTATCAATTTATTTAGGACTTAAGTAACTAGAGTATCAATTTAGCCGCTAAAGAATGTTATGACTTTTTAGGGTTCTACAAAAATATAAATTGTAGGAAATTTTTCCCAGTCGGTAAACACAATTTTAGATACAGAGAATAATCAAGATAGGCAAAATAAAATGGAAAAAAGTACCTATTGCATAAAAATATAAAAGTACAGAGCAAGAAAACTCTTTCAGAGAGATACAATCATCTTAAGCAATAAATCTCTTAAAAGAAAACCAACAATAAGTACATAAATAAGTAGGATTCTGTTTATCAGATGTATTCCCGCCCTTTTAATAAATTACTCTTATTTCTTATGCAGACCACACTGGCGCGGACAAATAAACTTATTTGGTCAAAAGATAGCGAAAACGAAATGAATGTGATTCTTACTTTGCCTTTTCTATTTTCGATATTAAACTTGAATCAAACAAGCTCATATTATTAGGTTTTGTAAGAAAGTTGGCTAGTGAAGAAATCTGAATCACGAAAAATAAGCGAAGAAATTACTAAGTTTTACGTCGGTTGATCGTATAGTACGTTTGTACGGGCGCTTTACTTGTGGTTACGTCGCGTCGTGTAAATGCACATTGCGTAAGTGTGTGTGCCTGTCAGGAGCCTAGGTGGGAGCGGTCAAGTGCGAGCAAGCTCTCGCTCACACTTCTACAGATACGACACACACACAACCATGAGTCACGCGCCATCGTGAATTACAAGAACTATATAAGAATTCGATGACAAATAGAGTACAGTGTGCCTAGTTTAAGATTTTTTACTACAATTTCGAGCTCCGTAAAGTTTACTCACAAACTACTCACTGCGTGAATAGTTTATGTCAGTTTGGTACCACGAGTCTGTCAAGTAGGCATACATGAGTAAACTATTCGACAATACCAAGGTCAAAAGCCTGACATTTGTTGTCTCTCTTACACATTTGCAGAAAAAGCGAGACAGGTATACGCTGCCATTTTATCCAATTTGACATTTTTTGCATCGTTTTGTGACGTCATTGACGGCATCACAGTGACAGCATAGACTATATATATGCTGGGAAGTGTCAGTACATCACACAATCTATGGTATGGATGTCTATGGTAATTTGACATAATTAAGACCTAAGAGTTGATGTAGGTACAGTGTACACTATCAATATTATTAACAATACCAGATTGCCACTGATTGATAGTGATATTGGTTTGTTTGGCAATAATATTATTCCTTTGATTAAAGAGTGATAGAAAATGAAGCCGTTAAATAAAACAATGCGTGTCTAAATGATGCACAACGTTAGCACTATCAATATTACTGATGTGGATGAAAAAATCTGCATGTTCTTCAAGACCGCATTAATATCGCTAATATTATATAATTACACACCAATTTTAGTGACAATAGGTACAGTAAATATATTGATAGTGTAAACCCAGCCTATAGTCAAAGCAGAAAAAAGTCTGTGATGTTTATGACTGCGCCGTAAGTACCTAGAGAAGTATTATAGACTTACCACACGAAAGAGATGCAGTATAGCAATATCAAACAAGATAAAATGAGACACAGTCACAATTTATTGTCTCTCACTGCGTGCCCACGCTTTGCACGTTCTAAAAGATACTTTTTCTATGACCTAAGTCATTAAAAACCACAAACAGATTTAAGCATAGATAATACACTATATACTAGAGATAGATGTGCCACTGAGGTTATAAATTTGTGAAGTTTATGTACCCAAGCGAAGAGATGACGCTGCCTGTATATCTTGTATGTACAATTAATGTACCGCTAGATGGCGCTTTATTTATTGCATGCCGCTCCCGGTAGGTGGCGCTTATTTTCAGTTGGGATGTACTAAATCCAAAAATTTGGTTAATCGCAAATTATAGACCACATAGTAGGTATAAGGCAATAGTAATTGAGGTATCATATTCGCAAATTTTAAATTATATCATAACTAATTAAAAACGGCTATCTTAACTTATTACCTGACTTAATCGAATGTTTTGTTAGATAATAAGCTTAGATAGACATTTTGAAGCAAAGTTTTCAAGAAAATATATCATATTATGATACTGATTTATCGCGATTACTATTGCGATAAACCTACAATGTATAATTAATTGGTCTACAATTAGTGAAAAACAAAACCATTGAAATACATATAACAAAAATTGAATTTTGCCACATAACTAAGACTGAAAAATGGCGAGAAAAAATAGTTCGAGTATCCCTTAAAATAAATATATATGTAGATGTTAAGGTATATTTATATAATAACAAGTGTTTGAGATGTTAACATTTTTTTTGTAAAATAACAAAAAAAAGTTGATATCTCCAGGAGCTATTTTAAACGGAAATGGAAACAATGAAATTCAGTAGTAATTATATTTTTAATAATTTATTTATTTCTTCTGTGTGTGTTAAAATAATTCAAAGCTTGTATTTTTGTCGCATTATTGTTACAAACATTAGCTTTACCTTTCAGTATTCTGTTGACATTAGTGCACCAGCTATTGATTATTATATTTATTATTGTATCCATTAAAAAAATCTGTACTATATCTTTATGAGCTACACAGGAGAACTGTAACCAATTACAAAATATATCTGCAATTTGCTTTATTGTAGCCTTTAGATGCTGTTGCTGTGGTGTTTCATTTAATTGAGTTTGAATGACAATGCAAACATCATCTATAAACTCGCACAATGCCTCCGAAGGATAGTGTAGTGACCTTTTCGTGTAGTCTCTCTCTAATATGTAGTCAGTGTTCCTAGGAGGCATTGTGCTGACTAAATTCATTCGACAAAAAAGGCATGTACTACATAATTTACTTATGGTTTTTTTAATAACATAGCCTGCAACATATCTTTTTGCCTCCTTACTGGTTGATATATTAGAATAATCAGTATCTCTATTTTGTGTAAATTCGTCTATTACAGAACCCACATTAACATCTGTGGCTTGTTCCCTTTCTTCTACTTTTTTATAATTTAATAACGTTGCCAGTGGCTTTAGTGCCTTGTTGTCATCTTGCTCGCAGTTTGCCCCGACTGAGTGTGGTGAGGTTAAATTATTTATTAATAATGTTTTAAAAGCTCCGGTAAACTGCGAGCAAGTAGGAGATGTGTTTCTGAGACCATTACTCCTGATGTTACAGAAAAAATTTTCCAATGGATCCTGGTTAACGTTTCTTGTCAACAAACTATTTACTTGGTATGTTTCATTTAAATATCTAAACATTTCTTTAAAAACATTTATATTTGAAATCCAATGTTTAAGAGACGGAACTTGTTCAAATTTTGTGGACGTAGTTCCATCTCTTAATTTTTTTTCAACTTTAAAGCCCATTGATCTTAGTATTGGGAGCGACTCATCCCAAAGTTTGAAATGTGGCGAATTTTTTTTCAATGCACACTTAAACATTTTTTCAGATTCCTGGTAATTATGACCATTGAATGAGTCGAAAAGTTTATCGAAAAGGAGCAATAAATCTGCTGTGCCTAGACACTCCCTAGGAAGAATATTGTGATCTGAAATAAAACGAAAAAAAAAAATGATTACTTTAAGTATTGAACTAACAAAGCTTTGCAAATATTAATGTCTCCTATGCATTTTTAACTATGTGATTACTATATGTAATAAAGTGATAAAGTATGTAAGAAAATAATCTTTAAGGTTCAAATTACTTTATACACTAACATACAAACATACAATAAAATCTAAATGTATAAAAGGAAAAAGTGATTGACTGACTGATCTATCAACGCAAAGTTCAAATCACTAAACGGATTGAGCTGAGATTTGGCATACAGTGTGGTTATTCCGAGTTTTGATTCGTTTGATCGTAATAGTTAACTATGACAGACTAACGGACTAACCACACAGATAGCTCCAGGGGATCCCTGCGAGTCTTTTTATGTTATCTGTCCACCTAGTTGGGGATCTAGCTGTGTTTACGAGTGCAGGGTCACCATTCCAGCACCTTGAGATCCCAATATCCATCGGTTCTCAGCGCTATGTGTCTCACCCATTGCCATATCAGCGGTCATCAATCAATGTGGTCTATCGTACTATAGCCCTTTCGGAAACCGGCTTGTTCAGGAGGCTGGAAGTCATCCAACCTACGGGCGAGACGATTCGTGATGACTTACGAAACACGACTACAACTACGCTAATGACTTGAGACCATATGACTGCTTGAAATAGAGTTAAGGATACTTACTGGCCAAATACCTCATTGTAGTAGACACCCTCTGGCTGAATACTTGGGCTGCATTCTTGACTTTCATTTTAGGTATTTTCTCCTTAACAACATGATTCACAGTCAATTTATTAATTAATCTAATATCATCTGCTCCAGGATCCGCATCAAGCAACATTTGCAGATGTTGCCATTTTGCATATTTCACTTCCCCATTATGCATATATCTTAAATCCTTTGTAAGGAGGTTATTTCTCACCCCTTTTAGGAGATGTGGAGTGTCAAATATTGGAAAAATTTTAATTTCATTGACTTCAAATGATAGGCTTTTAAATTCTTTGCCTTGAGCTAAATATTTTCTTTTAGTGTCATTGATTAGACTGTTTATAACATTTACATTACTGGTTGACTGGTCACAAACTGTGGCAGCTACTTTTAGGCCAGTGCTTTGTACGGCTGTTAAAACTTCTTTAACTATATTTTTCAACTCTGTAGTTTTTGTTGTACTCTGGCAGAATGTAAAAGAAATTGGCTGCTTATATTTTCCCTTTAAACTCTTTACCATAAAAACAAGTGCATGGTCAGCAATTTTATTCGTTTTATGCAGCCCAAAATCTTCAAAACCAATAATCATATCCCAAGATTTATGGTAATACAATCCAGGTGTTAATGCCACTTCGTCGAATATAAGTGTGCACAATTTTTTTTCCTGTGGTAATTTTTGCACAGCCTTTTTAAGGTGTTGTATGACAACTTCATTGATGCCAGGCTTAATTGTCACCCTGTTTAAAATCTTCTGGATTATCCTTGTAGATGGTAAGGCAAAAAGTCGTTGCATCAATTTGTAAGCCTTTTGGCTTTGTTTGTATATGGTAAGGCACAATATTTTTTCCTTATTTGTGTATCTTCGTCCTCTAGATTTGATGGAAGATTTTTTTAGCTGCATATTAGTGAAAATGGCAGCAGGTTCAGATAGTTTTTCAACCGCTTTTAAAAAAGCCTTGTTTTGGGATAGTTTTGCAGCTTGCTTCACTTTTTGATTCAAGGTTTTGCATTTTTCTTTCAGTTTTAAAAGTTTAATTTTCAACTGAGCACATTCATTGGAACATTTCACCTTACTGGATTTGGTGCCTGAAATAAGAAAAAAATTAGTTTGTCATTGTCTCATACATCAAACTTGCTTGCTACCACAACATTCTTGTTTAGAATACTGTTACAAATGATTAAGGGCAGATTGCATGCAAGACAGTATAGGTAAGGTTACAGAAATGATTAAAATCCAATTTAACCACCAAAAGCAAGACAGTATGCTTGTTTTCTTTGTTTCCTTCTTGTTTATTGTTAATAAATAAATGTATCTCACATATAATCATGTTAATGTTTGCCAGAGACAAGAATCTGAGTTAATGAACATATCGCACCCCCGGTGAGACAATGTCACTTATACAAAAATTGCATTAATGAGTTAAATAATATGTAATAACTTTCCTAAAGCACCCCTTTACTTGATAAAGTTACTTTTGTTGTACACAATTACGGAAACTATAATCATTGCGTATTACGAAAGTAACGTTACCGCACCAAGTAATTGGGTGTTAGGACAGTTATTACATATTTAACCCCTCCTTACTTCAAACTGTGCATTTTTTTTGGAATAAAAAGAAGCCTATGTAACTCTAAAGCCCATCAACTATCTATATGCAAAAAATAACGTCAATTCATTGCTCTGTTACTTGATTAAAGGACAAACGTAAGCGCATCATCCCATAGGAACTGTGCATTTTCGGGATAAAAAGTAGCCTATAAATCGAAAAAAAAATGTTTTTGTGTAAAAAACAAAATACTTAGCAATTAGGGGGCTCTCAAAGATACTATTTTAGACACCTAATTTGGTTAAGTAAATCAAAAGTAGGTACTAACCTTTTTTGACAGAAACACGTTTTTGAGAAATCACTACTGGTGGATTCTCACTCACTGGCTCAATTTCACATGTAGTCCCTTAAATAAAGGAAAGGAATATGTACTTAGTATATTAAAAAACGGTAATATCACAATACACATACTATCTTATCCAGATTTATAAACTCAGCTAAAATGAATCAACTTGGTAACATTTTTTTATATACATTATAGGCACACGCTTGACCACTATCACACCTGATGGAAAGTGATGGTGTGATACCCAAATTGTACGTGTTAGGAAACACAGATCTCGGAAGAGCATTCTAGCAGTAAGAATCAGAAATGAAGACTTAAACTGCTTCATCCCCGAGGATGGTATATCAACGATGTAGGGATGGAAGCCCTCCCGATGACTCTCATACAATTTTCCTCTTGGTTCTTAAAATCACACTTCACCTTTTAATGTCCCACTGTGTCTATGCCTAGCAAAGGTGTCTTTTGTCATAAAACAGGAGAATTAAGAATTTAACTACACATGGGGTCCAATGTGGGTTTACTGGCTTATAAGTAGGTACTTAATAATATGAATCAAACTGCACTGCACAAGCTTATAGCTAGACTAGCTTTAACCCGCGGCTTCGCTCACGTTAAGTTCGATTTTTTAAACTCCTATTTTACCTCCTTCGGGTTGAATTTTGAAAAATCCTTTCTTAGTGGATGACTACATCATCATAGCTACCTGTATGCCAAATTTCAGCTCGATCGGTCCAGTGGTTAGAGTTGTGCGTTGATAGATCAGTCAGTCAGTTAGTCAGTCAGTCACCTTTGCCTTTTATATATTTAGACTAACATTCAAATTTACTCTTATGAAATTAACGTATATTATATACTGTTTCATCATAGTGGTTCTTTTGTCTGGCATACCCAGGTGCCCTAAATTAAGGTGCCAGTAAATAAAAAACTTCATATGTTTACCTTGGCCAGAATTGGCATCTGCAATATCAGATATTTTGGTATGCTCAGTAGAACATGTAGTCAGGTCTATTCCATGATTGGCAGCTTGGTGTGTTTCTACACGAAAATCAGGATTAAATTTTTCATATTTTTTTTTAAAACTTAATCTTAACTTTATATATTACTAGACTAGATTATGCCTGCGACTTGGTCCGCATGGATTAAGGTATTTGATTCCCACGGGAAACCTAAACCCTAACCCTTTTTTCCAGGATAAAATATAGCCTATGTGTTAATCCAGGATATAATTTATCTCCATTCCAAATTTCAGCCAAATCTGTTCAGCAGTTTTTGTGTCAAAGAGTAACAAAATGTCTTCACCTTTGCACTACTTCACTATCACTACATAGTATAAAACAAAGTCGCTTTCTCTGTCTCTATATCCCTATGTACGCTTAAATTTTTAAAATTACGCAACGGATTTTGATGCGGTTTTTTTAATAGATAGAGTGATTGAAGAGGAAGGTTTATATGTATAATGACATGAATAAAATAGTGGAGACATACTGTTATTTTTGAGGTTTCTAATGTGATGTCGTAAATAATTACATTTTTTCCGCTTACATTGCAAACGCAGGCTAATCCCTACGAGATTTATCAAAATAATGTACTAACTATTGTACACATTGAAAAGGTCTACAGAAAACTCCGCTATGGTATATGTCTAACTTTTATGGATATCCCACAATAACATGTTTTTGTCATTTACTTTTTACGACAAATAATGGCTAATTTTCAAAGCGATTTTAACCAATACAGCATTAATCCTTATCTAATTAAATACCTTAAATACATTGTTGATTTAATATAGATCTATATGGCCCATTACAGCATATGATTTAAATGAATATTTTCGAAGATATTACAGATTTAAAAATTGCGGGACGTAGCGTTTGCGGCGGTTCCGGCCGGCCGGGCGGTGGGAGCAACTACTGCATCGATTTTAATCATTTTTTCAATGAATGAATATATATTTTATACCCGTGCGAAGCCGGAGCGGGCCGCTAGTTAATAATATGGCCAAGACTCAGTGGCAGATTAACCACAAAGCAAGAGTAGCGTTTGCTACATGCCCTGCATATTCAAATGGGGGCAAATTATGGGCAAAACAGGTGTATGGGGCCATACTTTTGTGCTTGTAGAACTTTGTAGATTATTTGATCATTGTTATTTTTTATCCTTATGACAAATCTAGATAAAACTTACCAATATTCAATGTTGGAATAGCATTTTTAGTAAGACGTCCAGTAGCTGTTATATAGAACTCTTCAAAATGGTGATCACATATATGTATGTTGTTGTATATGTATTTGTCACCCTTTTCTATGTCTGTTTCATTTAACACCATTTTCCATTGACTAAATTTTTCCTCATAAGGGTATTCCGATGGTGGGAAGTGATGAACTCTTCCTGAAATATAATTCAATGTAATTTTATAAAAAATGCTACCAGCAGGTTCGTTAACAGACATTTTATAACGCCCAATTCATTTTGTAAGACGGTAAATTAAAACAAACCATACCTTTATAGGGAGTACATCCAAAATAGCACTTGAAGGCAGTTTTTCTAGGCATAATGAAAGTTTCGTCGAATCCAAATCAAAAATCAAAAGAAAAGTCCGGTATTCACAGCGTTTGGAGTATATTTTATCACAAGGTCCAAGGGAGAAGCAGGGTCAAACGTTTATTGCAGATATCAAGGAAAAAGCTTAGTCGTTAGTCAAAAGAGCAGATCAAATCACGAGAATTAGTTTAAAAGAACACAACACCTTCACCACGAGAATTAGTTTAAAAGAACACAACACCTTCACATGAACATAAAAAATTAAAAATAAAAAAATAATAAAAATAAATATGATAAAAAATTCATTTGAAAATTTCAAAACGTCAGTATTTGCCGGACTTTGACGTTTCGTTTCACTGGCTTAAAACTTATGCTTAAAACGGTAAAAAAAAAATGTAATAAATGTATATTTAATATAGATTGAAATTGCATTAAAATAAAGTGAATGAATAGTAATGTTACGTTTATCTATGTATAATTTAATAATAATTATTTTAATTTTGTTGTATCCACTAAGCGACACCTAACGGCGCCAATGTAAAATTATGATACATGTTTCTGTACCCATTCACATAGATGACAGTAGTTTCTATACATTTTTTTTAAACACCTCAATGTATGGAAGTTTCACCCCCCTGGATTTAAGTATCTGTGGCTGCCTAAATATCATAAATATCAAACAAAAACAAAATATAAAAAACGGAGTGATTACATTCCCTTGGAAAAGCATCAAATAATTAGAAATTATAGTTCTAATGTTAACGGAATACAAAACGGAAAAATGTTAGATTCTTTAAGTGGTTTTTAAGTTTTGTAAGTGGTGTTTGTAAACAGTTTGTTCGCGACCAATTATTTTCGCACTAATCTAGTATCTACTGTCCACCAACCAGTTAATAACTTCATAAATCATAACCCTAGCTGGTTTAAAACTGTCGGGGTTTATTCAAACTGGCCAACTGAATTAGAATGGAAAAATTAAAATCATAGAAATCAAACATCATCTTGTAAACTAATAGGTATGTAATTGTACTATTATTTATGACCTCTCATTTCGAGAGGGGTTTCTAAACTTCGTTTGATTCTGTGGGACTCTGGCCCAAGACTATCCAGTTGTGGGCCAGGATGTGCTGAGAAATGACTGGTTTAAAGAATGCATGGTAAAGAAAATAAACTATTGTATTTGTTGAAGAAAGCATACTTAATTTTATATTATTAGACCTATAAAATATTAAGATTTCCTACACTAAAGAACAGTGTTATGTTTTGATATATTGTGATGTCATCCTCCGTACCAATCCTACTAATTTTTTTACAAATGTGAATCTGTTTGTTTGTTGATTTGTCGTTCAATCACACTGCAACAGAGCTACAGATTGATGTAATTTTTTGCATGTGTACAGTTGAGGACCTGGAGACTGGAGAGTGACAAAGGCTAAACTTTTTATCCTGGAAAATCATAGTTCTGCGGGATTTGAAAAACTATATCTGCACGGATGAAGTCGCTGGCATCAGCTAGTTACTAATGATTAAATAGCTTATGGGATATGTTTTTTTCTGTTTTTCCAGTATAACCTACACAACTAGTGCCTAATTACTACTTGCACTATTACACCAGAAGAATGGGTATACATTTGCATCTCTCTATTCAGCCCTTAGGCCCTTAGGCTGGACACAGCAGAGCAGTCACCTTTTCACCTTCAGTTCACCAGTCCTTTGCATCTTCACTGCTTGTTACACAACTCAGGGGCACAGCACATTCCTACCTATACATACCTACTTTATAATCATTTAATCATTTCAGTGCAAGTATCCAGCCTTATAATGGGATGAAATGTAATTTTTACTTTGAGAATTCATGTAAGAGAAACAAATGTAATTTGTTATGGTTGCTTAATAAATGAAATAAATTGTTTATATTCTGTAATAGACCTATTCTTGTTTTGTATTTATACTAATTACTACATGAATAAATAAATAAATATATTTACTTTATTTGTCCTCAGCATTAGTTATTTACAAACCATTTCTGTTCATTTATATGTACATTCAATTTATTTTAATCTATACCTACATACAAAGTCTACTTAATTATATACAAGTAAATTGATGCTGAACAAAGGCATTTATTTTGAAATGGCAGTCTATCTATAATAAATAAACTGTCTTGAAAATTTAAGTTTAAATTTTTGTGTCTGTTGGTCATGGTTAAAAAAGGTCAAAAGGCTGAACCGATTTTGATAATGCAGATGCACTGCAAGGAAAGTATGGATGCTATACAGTTTAATTGCTAATGCAGTCCATCTGACCAGATATCTATAAGTATTATATGAAAGTTTCTACTAGGCTTCTTTTCATACAAGAAAGGTTCCTAAAAAAATATATAAATTCACATTAATGAAGTCAAGACTATATCTACTTAGTGAATACAACATACTTGTTAGTACTAACATGTTTATTACAGAGAATCCTGCTAATAATGTAAATGCGAAATTATGGATGGATGTTTGTTACTCAATCACGCCGCAAGGGCTGAACCGATTTGGCTGAAATTTACCACAGAAATAGATTAGTCTGGATAACACATAGGCTATTTTTTATCCCGGAAAATAAGAGTTCCCGGCGGAATTAAAAATGCGAACGAAGTCGCGGGCTTCAGCTAGTGTTTCAAATATATTATTTCTTTTTAATAGATAAATAAGCTAAGTAGGTATGCTTTCAATTATACATTTTAGGACAGAATTGGGCAGTTAAAACGAAAACTGAAACAATAAAGATTATATTTATTTTTACATTTGGTTTTTTTAATTATTTTCTTATACATATATAACCTTCCTATCTTTTTATGAAAATCTTGATAATATTTAAGTATGATTCGAGCTCCACCTAGCATCTGCATACTTGGTATTAGTTGACAGCTTATATTGGTCTATAGTGATTCTTCTTCTTTATCAACCGACAGACGTCCACAGCTGGACAAAGGTCTCTTGCATGGACTTCCACGGGTTTCGGTCTTGCGCCACCTGAATCCAGCGGCTCCCTGCGACTCGATTGATATCGTCGGTTCACCTAGTGGGGGGGTCCCCCAACACTGCGCTCCCCGGTGCGGGGTCGCCACTCCAGCTCCTAGGGACCCCATCGATCATCAGCTCTTCGAACTATGTGCTCCGCCCATTTCCACTTAAGATTCGTTTCGCTGAGCTATGTCGGCGACTTTGGCTTTTTTACGGATCTCCTCATTTTTGATTCGATCTCCCAGGGATACTCCGAGCATAGCTCACTCCATCGCCCGCTGAATAACCCTGAGGCTTCTTGTGAGGCCCATAGTTAGGGACCATGTATCTTCAGGCACTGAGGAATTATTAATTATTATTGCAACCTGTAATAAGTAACAATTTATTAATCTGTGGAACTATCCTGACTTAATCCTCAATGAACTGGCCGAGCGATTTATATAGTTACTCAACGGAACTGGCTACGGCTTAGGTACTTATCTTCGTCACCACTCACCAGTGATACTTTTTGTGAACCTATTAGGTTGTGAGAGTTAGAGATTCCTTTATTATTCCATTGAATAAACACTTTTCGGGATCCGTTGGGAATTTTTGCACAAAATGCTTCATCTGAGATTCTTTTCGTCTTTGTGACACTCTGGCCAGAGCGGTGGTGGTCATCAACGAAGTAACGTCTTTAGCGGCAGATGTGAATCGCCTCACGAGCTTTCGCCATTTCTCCCTGCTGGCCGACAGCCTCGTACACTTGTGCAATTGACCGCCCATCGTAGACTTTATTTGATGGGTCCATCGCATAGGTGATTTTTTTCGTCTTCTGGTGCCCTACACTTTGTCCGAGAAGCACAACACTATTAACGCCTCTAAGTCAAACTTTTCTCCTCCTCTTCCCGGCGGTTAGCTTTCACAGCCTCTGTGATCATTATTCACGTCTTCGTGGGTCCTAGAACTCTTCAAATTAATTATTTTTCAACATTTCGTTCGTATATCACCAAGCTCTCACGGAATATTTTCGGTGAGTTGCAATTCGAGTATCGTATCGTGTCACAACTCGAAAATGACGTCATTTTCGGGTTGTGAGATGTCAAACATGTAACTCATACTGCCAAATAGCAATACTTTCCGTTTCTTTGTTCGAAGACGTGTTTAATTCTCGATGGTGACGTCACACGTCCGTAACGTGTAAGCTCATACTCGGAAACACTCGATCACTTTTAGGTCCGCCGCTCGCCGCTTGGGGCGCTGGCTGTAGATGTATGAAGAAGCTCGAAATCGAAGATTCGATGAAGTATACTATCAAAACTTAAACTAACCACACTGTAAATTGAACCTTCAAAATTCAATTCGAAATAAAACTTAGACTAACCCTACTGAAACTGAATTTACTTATATTCTATATATATAAAAATGAATACCTATTTCGTTGGTAATCGCATCACGCGTGAACGGCTGGACCGATTTCGCTAATTCTTTTTTTGTTGTGTTTGTTATTGTCAGGAGAAGGTTCTTATAAAAGAAAAAATTAAGAAAATTGCGCGAAAAATTAGAAAATTTAAGAAAACTTAACCACCATATTAAATTATTTCTAATGTAACCGCTTTTACAATTCGAACTTTTTGATGTAACCTTATGGCGTTTGACATAACATTGACAGAATGCGTGCTGCCAATTTCGTCAAAGAGTTTCAATATTCATAGTTAAGACAGGACAACGTCTGTCGGGTCCGCTAGTATTATTATAAGTTAGGGTTAAGGGCTGTTTGCGTATACTAAATCTTCTTCTTTATGAACCGATAGACCTCCACTGCTGAACAAAGGTTTCTTGCATGGACTTCCACAGGCTTCGGTCTTGAGCCGCCTGATCCACCGGCTTCCTCGACTCGTTTAATGTCGTCGGTCTACTTAGTGGGGGATCTGTCAACACTACGCTTCCCGTGCAGGTTCGCCTCTCCAGCACCTTGGGACCCCAACGACCATTAGCTCTTTGAACTGTACGTCCCGCCCATTTTCACGACTCGACGACTCGCTGAGCTAGGTATACAAATTATAGCAACAACATTTCCAAAAAAAAAAAAAAAAGCATCTAGACCGATTTTGATGACCTTATTACATGCCATAGGCATAATTATTACCTCATAGTTGTCGGTTCTAAGCTATCTCTGGGTCTAAAACATGTTTTACGGTCATATCTAGCAAACTATGAGACTTGGCAGAATGAGATAAAAAGTCTTTTAAGTGACTTTTCAAATAAAAGATCTTACTTACTACATTTTAGATTAGGATATTTATGTTATCACCAATTTTATTACTGTCTCTCGTTTTTATCTGAAAACAAAATGATAGCGCCCGAATTTAACAACCTCCCCCTTTCTTCGATGTCGGTTAAAATTAGGTTGTTATTCTCTTGTTTATGGAAAAATAGGTCATCAAAATACGTCAAGGGTGTGTAATTCATTCATCTACGTGGGTGTGGACACAATTGCCCAATATATCGTTATTGATCCTCCCAATGTATTTATATTTACTCTAATAATAGACAACAAGAATGATCGGCATTTCACAGTATTTATGAGTATCTCTTTGGAATCCTGCAGAATTAATGCAAGGACATAAATTATTAACGCGGTCTCCATTCCAGAACACGTCTGCCCCATCGGCCATCGGTTCTGCGACAGTATGACCTGCCCACTGCTACTTCAGCTTGCTATCCCTCAAAGCTATGTCGGTTACTTTTGTTTTTCTACGGATTTCCTCGTTCCGGATTTTATCCCTGGGAGATATTCCCTATATAGGTCGCTCGCTCCATAGCTATCACTAACAGAGCAACTGATCGACTTATTTGTTTGCATGGGCATAGAGTAAGGACTTGGAGGGTAACATAGGTTTCCATTTATCCCGGGAAAACCGAGCGTCTTTGCGGGATTTTAAAAACCTAACTCCTTGTTTTATTCGATGACAAGACAGTCCTAAGATGGTAAGTGATGATGCAGAAAGAGGTGTGGCAGCATAGATTCAACCCATACCCATAATCGGTTTCTACACGCCATCATGCTGAGTGATAACTAGCCACGGCCAAAGTCTCCCACCAGACAAAGTCATGGACGAAGTCGCGGGTAAAATCTAGTCTTTATTATAATGTTTTCAATTTATCCTGAAGCAAGCAATTACGCTATTATTTGGCAGTCCATTAAACTAAAGACCTGTTTACCGAACATAAGCAAGTCATTCCACGACCAAATGCGATTAACTTCTGACATTCAAAACACGCTGAGCTATATTTTCCTCACATAAAACACCCCCGCAACGGTGCGTAGGCGTAGAGGGTATTTTTGCGATATTATACATAATAGCACTTTGGAGTTTTGTGAAGACAGTGCGAGGGCGGATTAGGCGTCAGAGAATAACCTTGACATCACATAGTTTCATTTCAACGTTTTGTAGCGTTCATTCCAGTAACGTGTGTTTACCTTAATTGTAACTTGGGTTCATAAAGTGTGGAGGTCATGGGTTCAATACCCGCCGGAGACAGTTTCGAAACTTATAATTTCTGAAATGTCTCTGATCTGATCTCTGGAAGGCCGTGGCAAGTTACCACCTTACCGTCAAAATGTGCTGCCAAGCGATTTAGCGTTCTGGCTTGATGGCGTGTAAAAACCGATTAGGGATATGACGAGTTTGATTAAAAACTGCCATGCCTCCTTCCAAGTTAAGTCTAAGTTGCTCTTTCTTATCCTAATTTTTAAACCACCCATCCATTAGGTATTTAATGGAAAGGGAAAACAATGAGGAATACAATGTGGTGAAAGAAAGTCTTGAGTCTTTTTCGCGATAAAAAAAGCTACCGAGCTTTTTTTCCACAATAACTTGTGCTGCATGCTACTTGTAGATTTTTACAAATTGTTCAAATCTTATGCGTGTAAAGAATTATTCGTTCTCGTGGATGCCATTTTATTCTCCACCCTAACATATTGGCAAATATTGCCATAGTCTTCTCATCATATTTTATTTACTAAAATATAAAATTTATTATTATACCTACATCTTGAATTGTTCTCGTTCGAACATATTTTACTATCTTAAAATTTATTGCTTATTGTTAATCAAACGGATCTATATATGAGTAGTAGTAGTATTCTATTCCTTAGTATTAACATAATATTTTTCGCAGAAACCAATAATGATATCAAATCTTTCATTAAATTTTTATGGTACGGAATCATAAAATTTGCCATTGTTATTGACGAAATAAATGTACAGCGTTTATGTTTTATTGTTTCATAAAATAATCTATTGTTTTCCTTCAAATAAGTTGAATTCATCATAATACCCGTTTTAGCAGTTTCGTTTTAACATGACTTTTCCATCAGAGTTTGTGTCTTTAGTAATTAATAATATGCAGATAATTGCCCTTCATGTATCATCGAAATTGAAGGTGGAAAATATACATACAATAATCTGTAGGCATTTAATACAGTGTCAAAAGCCTTTAGCACACCACCGCTGTGAAACCGGAGCACCGGAACTGCTGCAGCTAGGACATGAAGTTATTCCATTCAATGACATGCAAAATACTACGTGTCTATCATGATGTCTATCTCTTTCCATGTGTTTTGACACTATTTGCAGATACCATTCACATTAGGTTCAGAAAGAGATAGATAGATTCATAGTCTGTATTAGAACTGTCATGCAATGGATAGCGGTATCGCTATATTTATCTATACTATTATAATAAAGAGAGAGCGCGAATTTTGTGAGTTTGTATGTATGTCCGGAGCAAACTTTGAAACCACCGCACCTATTACAATAATTCTTTTACCATTTCAAAGGTACATTATTCCAGATGGTTATAGGCTATAATTATGTTAATAAATGTATTATGGCTAGATATTATGTGCAAATTTGTTAAAGAAGTCGGAATTTTTTTTGACTCTTAAACGTTTTCAAGGCGTGTGCTGGGTCATATACTGTTATTGGATGAAAATGATGTATGGGTGAATTGTTCCTCTTAAAGAGTTCTAAAAAAAGTCCGCGATAACATATGTCTATATTCTAAGGATAACTTACAGTAACCATTTCTATCTTTCAAATTTTGATTAAAAATAATGAATAATTTTCGAAGCTTCTTTAACCGATGTGATATCAATCTATATCTAAATAAATATGTTTATAATCGTAAGTATTTAATTTAGAACATATTTGCGCTTTACACTATACAATTTAAATAAATATCTTAGGAGTTATCGGAAAATTAATATTTCTGCGCGACAAAATAATAAAATGGTGCCGGCTGGCGCGACGGGGCACGGTGGCGGGTATCGGTGCGGGATATTCGTGTGGTTCCTGTGGTGATCTTATTGACAATTGTCTCCTATAAGAAGCTCACAAGAACAAATATTTAATTTTCAACCCGGACGAAGTCGGCGCGGGCTTCTAGTTATTTATAAAGGAAGTATGAAAGGTTCAAGCCAAATAACATAATAACTCGAGAAGGTGTAAAAATATTTCTAATGAAACCCTGCAGAAAGCTGAGGAAAGTGGTGTCGATACAGTCGATTAATTTAAAAATTGTGGAAAGAACCAAGTTCCTACTCGTTAATCATTTAAAATCGAAAAGTCAAAGTACTAAAATTATTAAAATACATGTATATCTGTTTCCGAAGATTTGCATGTGTTTGGAGGCCGTCGCCTGCTAATGAAGCCATTAAAGTGTATTTGCATTTTCAATCATTATAACTTTAAACTTTTAATGTGGATGATAGGGGATAGCATTTGATCGGCAAATAGTCTTCGATCTTTTATTACTTACGTGTAAATTTTCACAGTAAATATAACGCTTGAAAACTCATCAGTCAGCCTTATTAATAGGTATTTTATTGGGCACAATCATCATATTATGTGAAGTCAGTTTTAATAAAGATTTCTCAATCTCTATTCATGAAGTGAAAACTTTTCATCACATATTGAGTAATAGAACATAGAGATGCAGACCAAGTATTAAAGAGACTCATCTGCATGGATCTTACTGTTACTCTCGTTTTATAACCCTTAAAGTTGCGGCATAATATTATAATAAAGATATAATTGTCAGATAATGAAGAATATGATGCATGCACACATTAAGCAGAAATCCATGATATTCAAGGCATATGTCATAAGCTACGATAGCGTAACGCAGTTAATGCGTGGAATGGGAATAGTCAGTTACACCTAATACAACTGTGTCGATAGAGCAGCATGGTGTTGGGTAGAAGGATATTGTGAATATCGTATAGATCCATAGATCAAATTGTCGGTCAAATTTTTAATTCACGCTGGTCCTAAAAGTGTACTAGTGGAGGGCGGGTGTTTCATGGCGCGTGCCCAACGTTATCCAATACCCATTATAGATATTACTGGTCAGAGTTTAGAAAACTTGTAGAGTAAGGCTGCTCCAGCGAAAATTTATAAAATAACAATAAGCACGACTAGATTTATATGACAAATTGCTGAATATAGATTAATTTATTTTTTAATTCAACAGAGTCATCATATTGTATATTGTCCATAAACACAATGGTTCTTCCTACGCACATCTTTCAAAATTCGGGAAAATATGAAGAACATGTTTTATGACGCAACCATGATTGTGCTTAACATTTCACAATAGTATGATTTGTTATATTATTTTCGTCACCCCTAACCTTTGCAAGACAGACAAGCTCACGATCCGTCCCGCCATTTGGAAGGGCGCCAGCTCCCAGATCTTCATTCATGCTTTCTACTACAGCATTATTTATTTTGTATTGTCGTCTGCTCCGCAAGCCATAGAGTTGATAAACAGTTATATGATAATATATTAAATGTTAGTGAGACCCAAAGTGAGTCCGATGAGAACATCCCTAACTGAATGAGGACATGTCCAAAGAATGGTTAGTTTTCGGTTACTTGGGCAGTTCTTTCATGGGGCAAAAGAAATGTTGTTGTGGTGTCTTCTCGATAGGCTGAAGACCGTCGGGGCACGTGGAAACGTGGGTAGATCTCAGCTATAGTGTAAATGAAGCTGTAAAGATGGCGCTAAGAGAGATGGCATATTTAATCACGCTTAAATTGAAGCAAGTGTGAACATAATTGGTTACGGATTTGTCAAAGTCAAAAGACAAAATATTTTTGCGACAACCTTAGTACATAGTACCAGTACCATTTAGTGCTATAACACAGTACAGGCATACCTATTTAGGTCGTGGCATTGACTTTTCTTTTGTTCAATTTAACTTCGTCGCCAATGCCAACTGGCAATCTTAAGTATCTATAGCAATGAGATGCATTAAGTAAGCAATATATATTACTAGCGGACCCGACAGACGTTGTCCTGTCTTAAGTTTTTTTACATCCTCTTTGACGAAATTGGCAGCACGCATTCTGTCAATGTTATGTCAAACGCCATAAGGTTACATCAAAAAAGTTTGAATTGTAAAAGCGGTTACATTAGAAATAATTTAATATGGTGGTTAATATTTCTTAAATTTTCTAATTTTCCGCGCAATTTTCTTAATTTTTTCTTTCATAAGAACCTTCTCCTAACAATAACAAACACAATAAAAAAAGAATTAGCGAAATCGGTCCAGCCGTTCACGCGTGATGCAATGACCAAGGAAATAGGGATTCATTTTTATATATATAGATTATAAAGAGAATTACAAGGATAATAAAGTTTATTTGAATCGTAACATGTTTTAGTATTTAATCTTAGCATCGGTTCCAAATGTACTTTATACATTTTGTAACTGATTTTCATTTCTGTTCCTTGAGAACGAAAACGATAACTTTCTGGTGTCGGATATATTATATGCTTTCATAGTCTATGTTGATGGGTCTATTATTCCATTGATTTTACTTTAATCTTTGGCATTTATACAGCACCGCCCATGTTTTCTGTATTTATGGCAAGGAGCCAAACGTCAGACGTACCCGATGGTTTTTCATTCACCCATTCATAAATTCGTTTTCGGTGTATATCTATAGGCCAGCAGATCAATACACAATACCGGCTAAGTAACTTGGCTGTATCAACTATTTTTATATTTTCACAATATTCATTTATTTTTTCAGCAACTGCCTCGAGACATTTGTGAAGTAATGGAGCTCTTTGTGTATTTTCTTAAGAATATGGAACGCTATATTCAATATATAAACGATGGTTTTCTTAACTGAACACTTTTAGCATATTAGAGTGCCATAATATCACATTTTTTCTAATAGGTATACTTACAGTAACGATTTCAGATATTCTCTTTACTTTTAGATTATTTTTTTTTAATATTATTAATTGTCTGATTTTTTTATGATAGTAAAAAAAAACAGTTAATTAATTTCAATTATTTTGTACGACATTTCCTTAAACAAAACCTTTGACATAAGTTATTAATAATTTTCAATTCATTTAGAATTAATGACAAAAACGCCATAAAACTTAAAATGTGCTTCTAGAAATAGTTGAAAGTAAAGACCATTTAAAAAACTTCCAATCAGGAAAAGCCGTATAATGAAGTAGGTAAAATATAAATAGGCAGACCCAGTTGCTAAATGAAGCGGCCACTGCAGCCTCATCGGCGAATTCAATTTACGTAACCACGCTGGAATGAAGCTGTATTCAATAAAAAAATTGTTTCTGGTCTATATGTTTTACATTCTATCGGCTAAATTCGGAAAAATGTCCTGTAGACTAATTATATTAATACCCTTATTGTGCCATTATTACAGGACTCGGTGTTTTTAGCCCGTTAGGTTGCATCATGCCTCGATAACCTACGTGTATCCTAAGAATGTATAATGTATTTCCAGAAGGCATTCGATAAAGTTAATCATCGGTTACTTTTCCAGAAACTTATGAAGTATGGAGTTCATGGGGATTTATTAAGATGGGTTATATCATATGTTACCAATAGATCACAAATAGTTGCTGTTAATGGTTTTTATTCTAAACCTATAACTGTTCCATCAGGAGTGCCTCAGGGATCACACCTGGGACCATTGCTCTTTGTTATTTTTATTAATGACATCACATCAGTCATAAAAAATAAGTGCCTTCTTTATGCAGATGATTTAAAGATTTTTTGTGATGTGAATAATGTTCAAGATTGCATGTCTCTTCAGACAGATCTAAATTCGGTTCAGTTGTGGTGTGAAAAAAAATGAAATGTTTTTAAATGTAAATAAATGTTTTGTGCTTACCTTTACTAAAAAACGCAATCAAGTTAAATTTGACTACTCAATTAATAATAGCAAACTTTCTGTTAAAACTAGTGCTAAAGACCTCGGTATAACTTTTGACACATCCCTGTCATTTAAATCACATATAAATAACATTATTGCAAAAGCTAATCAAATGACAGGATTTATTTTCAGAATCACAAAAGGGTTCAGGAATCCTTTAAGCCTTATGCATCTTTACAAATCTCTCATTCGCAGTGTCTTAGAATATGGTTCTCCCGTTTGGTCCCCTTACCAAAAGACTTACGCTGACACCATTGAGTCTGTCCAAAGACGATTCCTGCGAAGACTTTTGTTTAAATTTAACAGAAAGCTTGTCAATTCCTCTTATGAAGATAAACTAAAATATTTTAAACTTGATCCTCTATGCTTGCGTCGTAGGCTGCTTGATACCATGATACTTCATAAAATAATTAATAATCAAACGGATACATCATTATTATCAAAAATCAATTTCAATTGTAAAATCCCTAAACGAACAGTTTGTACCTACAACATATTTAAACCTAATAGTAGCCGTACTAACCTAGCTTACCACTCCTGCATCAATCGCATTTGTCGCCAGTTTAATACGCTCAATCAAAATAATCAGCAACTCAATTTGTTTAATTCCAGGTCAACCTGCTTTCGTCGTAATGTCATTGACTCCCTGCGTAAGGGAGCGAAATTGTAGATTTTTGCCATAATGTTTGTTACACTATCTAAAATAATCTTTTTGTATGTCCTTAAATCTTTTGTACATTCCAATTATTGATATTTTTGCTATGTGTCTTTTAGTTGTAAGTCTTTTTGCTGATATCTTTACATTTGTGCATGAATATTGTTGGTTTGTCTAATAAAGTAAAATAAAATAAAAATAAATGTGAGAGTCACAAGAGCTTAATTTTTCAGTAAAGGTGTACTAAAACATAAGTCGCATGCAATCCCGTAAGAATTTTATAAATATGTACAAGAAGGCTTTGTCCATACTTTGGACACCCATTAAATGATGATGATGAATACGAAAATGCGAGTGATGTTATCGTGTACAGAAGAAATGTGACTGTGTATGTATATGATCAATACTGTAAATAGGTGGACAGATGGCATCAAAGGTAGCAGGTAGATGTTAGAGGCAAGCGGCGCAAAAACATGGCGTGTGGATGAATAAATAATAGATATTTGCATATTCAAGACTGAACTTTAAACGGTGAAACAAAATGCCAAAATGAAAATCGTGAATCTTGAAAATCGTGTAATGCAAAAGAAGATATATTATTCTGTTTTTGTTCATGCGTTAAAGGAACTTTCGTAACCGAAATAGCAAATTTAAAACCGCATCCTGACACACAATCTCACAACCACGTACCTAAGTATGTCTGAACTTATTTTTAGTTGTGATTAAATAAAAATATGGCAAAAGTTCTACGCGAGACGGCAAATATATTTACGTAAACTGATACCGTAGCATACCGTAGACGCACTTTGGCTGTTTACGTCGCGTTCCACTTCCTGAACGCTGTAAACATTTCAGACGGAATGTTGTTCGGGTACAAACAAAGTGATAAAAATTTCCAAAATCGAATTACACGCGCTATTAATTGGCCCGTTGGAAACTGTACCTTGGTACAGCTTGTCCTGAAAATAATTGGCGAGTCCTTTTTAATAGTTGTAGCCTGTAGGATCAGAGGTACTAAGTGGTAAGAAGACGGAAGATTGAGTTTTTAGTTGTTAGTTTATTTAAATTTGTAGATACTCTAATACTAATATCTGCGTGGTAAGTAGTTTGTCAGATTTGAAAAAAGTTATAGTTTTAGTTATATGGGCTCAAAGGATACATTGAGAGTTGAGACTTTTGCATTAATTTTATTAAAACACTTTTATTTAAAGCCAAACAAAAAAACTGTTGATCCGATTGCTACCAAACTTCACATGATCATCCTCAGGGATAACTGTCTGAAAATTTCATCAAAATCGATATCAGCAAGTTTGCTTAGGATAAAATAATATCTAATGAGAATTTAAAGATAAATTAATGATAATAGATGAAGAAAACAAAGCCATACTTTGAGCTGGAATGCGTCATTAAATATTCATCGAAAAGTTTTTCCGTCAGCTAAGAGATTAATGCATTATCTATTACATTTTTATCGAATCTCATTATTATTCATTGTTATTTAAATCATTATTAGATTAATGATCTTTTTATTAAGGTATCTAGACGTTTTATGGAATTCACTTCTCTGAAGGATTTATTTGAAGTTAAGATAAGAAGGCACATTATATTATTCATATATTATTAGGTAGGAATAAATTGTTTCTTTTTTGCTGCAGAATATTAAAATTAGTTTCGATTATGCCAAGTTATTCAATAGTTATGATACGAGTAAGTATTTTATTATTATCTAAATGGAAAATATGTATAATTCGATTCCCACTACTTCATCCGCGTGGATTTAGGTTTTAAAAAATTGTTTTTTCATACAAAGGTTCAGTTCATAGATAATATTTTAAAATGTATCCCTAGGTAGTTACTAGGTACCTATTCTATGGTAGCGTTTTCCTTTACAGTTCAAATCTCTATCCAAGAGAATATAATCACTTTGTTTCAATCTCTAGATCCAAAGGCGCTGAAGTTGGGGCTTTATATAGATTTTTCAATGTAATATGCCACAGCAGCGCCACAAAAACTACATCCCCAGTTGGAGTGCAGCGGAGACCTATCGGAATCTTGCTCGATTTGTTTTTAGTTTTATGTAAGCTAAGCAAGGCCTAAGGCCTTATAAGAAGGCTCAGGATCACTCAGTGGGCGATGGAGAGAGCTGTGCTCGGAACATCCCTGCGAGATCAGAAATGAAGAGATTCGTAAGAGAACCAAAGTCACCGTTAAAGCTCAGCGAGAAACTGAAGTGGAAATGGGCGGAGCACATAGTTCGAAAAGCTGATTTTCGTTGGAATCTCAAGTTGCTGAAATGGTGACCCCACACCGAGAAGCGCAGTGTTGGCAGACCTCGCACTAGGTGAACCAACGACATCAAACGAGTCGCAGGGGGTCGTTGGATTCAGGCGACGCAAAACCGAGGCCTTTGGAAGTCCACGCAAGAGCTTTGTCCAGCAGTGGACGTCTATCGGTTGACAGAGAAGAAGAAGAAGCTAATCAATAAATGCCTCCAACTCATTATGCTGAATGCTCAGAGACCCGTTGAAGCTACGCAATAAAGTATTTCATTATCAAAAGATAATTATAATGTGGTGTATAATTGCGGCGAAAACTACTAAAACATCTTACGAAATAGATTCGTGACATTTCTTATCAGCTTTCTCATAGAAATTAGCCATCATGTAAGTAAGTAAGAGGTGATAATAAAGGTGCCGCATTATCAGGCGATCGGCTTTTAATACACGTTGAACCAGTTCATTCCAGAAGACGCCGCGTTAAAATTTGATTTCATCAATCAATCAATTTTATTTCTCTTACACATAGCAAGTTTGGTTTTGGTATGCGTGAACATCGAGGTGTAGTTTATTTATTAGCTTTCGCTGTTTTTATTAGGCCTGCCATGGGAACAAAATACTGACACCAATTCGAGAACAAAATGAAAATGGAAACGTTTGTCTTGGGATTTGTAGCAATATTTATGGGTAGACATGTTTATTACATGTCGTTTTAAAATAAATCAAAATCGTTACCATTATAGTCCATATTTATGTACTGCTTACTTTTTCTATGCTTTATTCTTATTAAGTTAGGTACGCCATTTATCAACTGAGCACAATTTTCTTATTGGCCCTAAAGATCATTTTACCAATATTCAACGATATAATCATCATCATAAGTCTTTGCATACTGTTGCTGCCCTTCTGAGAGCGCACCTGCACCGTTCTTAATCCTGCGATGTTCTAGTCCATCCACATATTTAATAAGTACCTATAGTTCCGAGGGTCGACTCGGTACGCTTCACAGAAGACCATTTTTTTTTCAAAAAGAAGACAAAAACAACTAGACATTCTGAGACAGACAGAAGATAATAGTAATCACCCTTACATCATTGAAAGACTAGTAAAAGTTGCCAGTTGCCACCAACCACCGTACTTAATCGAATGCTTGACCAGAATATGAAAATTTTGCTTAGTTCTCCCGTACTAACCAAATCGGTTCTTCTGTTGTAAATATCAAGGCGAAAAAACAACGTGCAATGAAAAGAAAAGTGGTCATGAAGAAGTATGACAGTGATCAAAAAGGAAGTACATGCTGGTAACGCGATACGGCGCCAGTGGAAGCTCACGCAGTCGCTGCGGTTAGTTACGTTTCGATGCGTTTCATTTTATTGGCTTCTCACATTTACGATTACTGATGAATCACTAATTTAATCGGATATGATTAATAATTATGTCGTGAATGTTACGTGTCAGAGATAGTGATATAGCTCATCGAGTCACGAAAACGAAGTGGCAATGAGCGGTGTGCATACTTCGAAGAACTGATAGACTTTAGCGTGCCAAGGAGTGTAAATGGCGACCCCCCCACCGAATAATAAAGCATTGAAAGACCTACTAAAGTCTACGTGTAACGTGAGTTTCTGGGAGTCAATGAAAATAGGTGACATAAGATCTTGTCCTGGGAAATCCTATCGGTTGAGTCGACCAATGAGGACGATTATGACGGTTAGAAAGTGAAATGTACATTTTACTTTTTAAGCGAGGATCAAAATAAAAGCCCTAACATGGCGCAAGTTTATTGGTTTGAGGTGAATAGGGTGAAAATAGGCTTATGATATTTAGCTAGGTTTATCTCAGATGAGACGAGTTTGTCTGTGCTTTGAAATGAGAAAGCCATGCCAATTTTTTTTATTAGAAAATATAATTTTGGATTACCTATCTAGGTATAGAGATATATAAATTATTTACTTGTACATCCAAAACTATATTGTTACTTCAAGTTTTATTTTATGGTAAGTTAGATTCCGTTCTTATGTCATCCACTGATTTATTAGTCTCTTGTACAATAATTTACATAATATGATTTTTATTAGTAGTTTTTATGTAACGACAATATTTTATATTATAGGGCATAAATAACGTATCCTTTATGATCAGGATGTTTATAATTTATATAGAGATATATTTCATTGTATGTTTAAATAAACTTCATTGCTAAAATAAATAACTGTAAATCTACTGTGAGCTATAAGGAAAATATTATTTTTTCGTGTGTTTGTTTTTGCATTGCATTATTCGTAATCAATACGAATAATAATTTTTTGCACATGATCATCAATTATCAATTAGGTCGGAATAGTAGTTTCATTTTTTATTGCCTAACTTCTGTGTTATACTTCCTTAATTCCCAGGTCTTGATTTGTCCAGATGTTCATAACGTGAAGTTACAATTACAACTCCAACCATCGTTATAGGTACCTACTCGTGTTATTTGTTTGTAGGTCAAAGATTGGTTTAATATACTAAAAGGATCAAAGTGATATAATAAAAAAATAACCGGTCAAGTGCGAGTCATACTCGCGCACTGAGGGTTCCGAAACTCTTGACCATTGTATTAATTAGGTACCTACTAGATGACAACTTAAGTGCGCAGTGTTATTGCAGTTCCTATAAACGTCTTCCGGTCTCATCATCAGACCCTGCATATCATCTAGAACTAGAGTACTGTCAAGATAAATCAAACAAGCCCAAACTCAATGGGGTTGTGTAGTTTTCTCACAGTTCCCACTATCCATCTTTCATCCCATTATTTGTTTCTTTGAGTTACTTCCATAAGACAATGTATAACCTGTAAAACTAAGTCTAAGCTGTCTTTAAAGCATTCGAGATAGTCAATCAAAAGGTTCTCTATGTTTGATAGAATTTTCTTTGTGACCCTTTTCATGTCTAAACAAGCAAGTAATAGTATTGTATGTTCTAATAAATGTGGGAATAGCTCAAAGTAAAAACACTAAATATATATTAACTTCTTTTATTTAAACTACTTTTAGCACTCCTTAGCATGTCTTAACTCCATACGCCATCTTGCCAATCTTTTTTATCTCCATATCTTCCCACTCTCTCTATCGCATACATCCATCCCTGTCATACACTTACATTCCGTTTCCCACATTCTGTCATCCTGCACAGACATACCTTCTCCGTTTAAACATCTTTACCATATTCATACTTCCTCGCATACCTTCTCAACACTAATACACCTAAGTTAAACAATACAGTTTTCATACATACTTAATACATCTTAAGTTAACCAATACAGAATGACATCTTATAATGAATCTAAACACTAGTAAGTATACATGGTCACAAATTATTATAATATTTCTTTTACAAAATAAAATAAAATTTGACTGATCTTGAATTTAAATAATGATAAAGTAATTGTATTTGAAAAAATGTTATTAAATAATGAACAATGTTGATCATCAAACTTCTTTTTATTTAAATAAAATTACTTGAGTTATGATTCAATAATAACTGGTAAAACACTGGTTTTTCTCTGGTGTTTCACCGGTATAGTATAGAATGAGACCTTTATTATATAAATCTTTGATTAACATACTTTATGCGAGTAAATAAAACTAGTTGTTTTACTAGCTACCTACCCATGAAAGGTTTATTTCTTTTATTGTATACTCTCGTTTTTTTGGTTGATTTCATTCGACAATTTCGTTCCTACCTACCTCTTAAAATATAAAGCCCCTAAATAATCCCATTTCACTTGTTTACCCCCTTAATTTGGGGAGAAACCCCCATAAGTCCCTAATCCCTGGCAGCACTACAAAATCCGATACCAACATTAACATAATAATACTATACACATAGCCGTCTCATAGAGATGTCTCAACACTACATCTACGTTGCTTATTTTTTAGCAATTTCATTTGGTCTAAAACAAGCTCTGCAGCAATATTATCATTTTCAAGATTAACTGATTCATTCAAGTACTTACTCAATAGACCTATCAAGACAATAGTCAAATGACTTATTGTTATAATAACAAGATAGTATATTTTCAAGCTGTGACCATCTGCTAAGCTTAAGTTCACTAGGTAATATCCAGCTTAAATCTTCATGATGCATTAAATGTCCTTTTACATATACCTGAATGCTTAGATTTTCATCCACCAACACACTTAACTACTTTCACATTGCTGTCACCATTATCACTTTCAATATCAAGATTTAACAAATAGAAATATAGCCTCTTATTAGGTATCACTTGATACAACCATTTAGTCTCTTAAATTTTCTTGGAATTTATACACTAAGTCTGCGAATGATGTTATTATGTCACTCTAAAAATTTAGACACCTGCACCTCATGAAATTGTTCAGCTCGTTCTCTCCTTTTTTCGGGCTTGCTTCTTGGAGGTGGAGTGCTTTTCGACATGTAAGATGGGAGATTATTGAAAATATGAGGTATTGCTCCCTCGACCAAACATGAGTATTTCAATTGCTGTTCTGTCCATCACGTCCAATGATTATTTCTTCTTGAAAAATGATATGAGCATCTTTCGGGAAAGACAATGTACTTTTAGCTCCTTCAATGCTGATAACACTGTCGTAATTTGATTTGCATTCGGGCACACAGCATTTTCTTGGCATCTAAAACAGTTAAAATAACTTTTATTATCATAAACAAAATGAAATATAAGAATTTGTTTTGTAGGTTATGTTTTCAAACCTCGATACTTATTAAGTACTTATTTAAATTATGAGTCTGGCACTTAATTGTAAGTTACTATGTACCTTGTTACTAAACATCTTTAAACGAAAATATTTTCATTTGTTGCACCAAAATATATTGACAGTATTAGCCAGTTAGTAATAAACATAGCTTTTCTTACCTTTGCAATTTTGTTTGTCACTTTGCAGTCGATATACATATAGTTAGGTACGAAACATGGCTTTATCTCGTCGTAACTGATGTATTTTTAGGTTTCTATCCACCTTGACTGAAACCGTACATTAAATTTATTGTAACTTTTATTAAATAATTATGATTTATATACAAAATAACACGACGCACTACCTTGCGATCTGCTTGCGATGTTGCCAAACTTCTACAGTCTTGAGTCTATATATACATCCTTCTCTATGCTTCTACTTCATGGCTCTCTAGATAGAGACGGCTATATACGTCAATGGATAGGTACCAAATAGAAACACAATGCCTTGTCCTGCTCCTACATACATATTTTGACATAATGTCTTCTCACTTTTAGTCGTTTTAGCTTTATGAGCTAGCCACATTAGAGGGTTAACGTTGCCACTATTAACACGGCAGCTTCCCCCAATATTTAATGCGAAAAATTGAGCGGCTACACTTGAGCAGTCAACGTCAATGCCCGATAATGACGATAAAATGTCTTGATTAAAGATGGACGCTGACGCTGCTGCATTCACATTGCGTTATCGCCAATGAATTAATACAGGATTAATAAATACATAATTAAAAAATTAATACAGAATTATTGCGTTATCGCCAATTAAATTTGCGTTGACGTTGACGAAGTGTGAGCACTCAGTTTGTCGCGTTTAATATCGGCGGAAATAACCGCGATAATAGTTGAAATGATCGACATTGACGTTTACCATAGTGTGGCCGCACCATTATAATCTGTCTATGTGACGCGTCACTAAAGAAGCGTTGCAATAGTTGTAATTCACAGTAAGATATCGTTTTTTTTTGGTTTTTTTGGCTGTTTTAGGTACTATTATAAGGTTTAGAGGTATCAAAATCTCCGTAATTTGTAAGATTTTAAGACTGGTGTTTGTAAAATATAACGGGACTTACTATGAAACTAAGAATTCGGTATGGAAAAAAACGATTTTTGAAGATGTGCCTTAATTTGTTTTAATAATGAGAAAGCCGTGGTTTTCAAGCTGTAACTTTTTACTGAGTTAAGCTATAAGCTTGATATTCTTAAAACACTACGAGACCATTGAACTTTATATTCAGTATAAATTTCCACTTCGGATCATAAGCCGTTTTCGAGAAAAACGGTGGTGACACACTGACAGACAGACGGACAACGAAGTGATCCTATAAGGGTTCCGAAGTTTTTTTCGGAACCCTAAAAATAGATTAAGATCAAGAATTAGAGCTCTTGATTCGATATAAAAGTAATTACAAGCAAACTAAGAACATAGGATTCTTCTACATTCTCACCTTGATGCCGTATCTACGTTACCGTAGAAAAAGACAGTATGTGAAAAAGCTGAACACGTAGGTTTGTTGACAAACGGACTCGCAGGAAATAGCTAGTAAGATGAAAAGAAACATTGCATCAGCATATAACTGTTTCATCTAGTACCTGGCAGACTTATGGCGGAGTTACATTTGGTCGTTTGCCCGAACTCGCGTAAGTACTGGATCACTTTCCTGACACATTATTAATACTATAAATTCGAAAGTGTGTTTATTTGTTGATTTGTCCTTCAATTACGCATCAACGGAGTATTGGATCGATGTAATTTTTTGCATAGTCAAAAACTAATTTTCAATTGCGGGACAAATAAGGGTTTGAAAATAAGGGTTTGAAAACCAACAACGCGGCAAGGTTTTGAAAACTGAGTTCGTAAGTAGCCAGTACAGATTCATGATGCTTCTATCAATTGAAACCTAAATTCCCGAGTATCTTCTTATATAAATCCTTCCTAAATCCTAAATCCAGTGAGAACTTTCCAGTGGAAAAACATTTCCAGGATAAAAAGTAGCCTTTGCTATGTCATTTTCCAAGTTTTCAACTATACCAATAAAAAATCACGTCAATCTGTTGCTTCATTGCTGCATAATTGAAGTACAAACCAACAAACTAAAAAAATATAGTTTTGCATTTAGCTATAATATTAGTATAGTTCTTTCATTTCACGATGGCTCGTGGCTCATGGTTGTGTGTGTGTCGTATCTGTATAAGTGTGAGCGAGAGCTTGCTCGCGCCTGACCGCTCCCACCTATGGTCCTGACAGGCACGCACACTTACGCAATGTGCACGTACGAGTACACGATGTAACAACAAGTAAAGCGCCCGTAACTTCGTGAGATAAACGTACTATAATTTACATGGACATTTGAGTTTGGCGTAACGAACAAGTGTGTTTCCGCCACTAACAGAACGCGGCACGCTGTCTAGAGTCTGCTACATTGTGATAGTTTATGAAGCACATTGAGCTGTGGTTTTTATTGGACTATCAGTCATACAAACAAAGCATGATGTATTGTCGTAACAGTGTCTACTTCTAATTGCCTGGCTTTAAGTTATGATACTTGAAGATTCTTTATAGCTTGTGTTGCAATTTGTTTAATATATTGTTGCCTACGAATTTTTAGAACAAACAGGTACCTTACATATTTTTTAATGAAATATAAACCATGCCGGGAATGTGCATGTACATTGTACACGACGTAACCACAAGTAAAGCTCACGCGCCCTCGTAAATTGCAAAAACTATACCTAGGTATAGAACGTTACCTACCTAGTAGGTACGTACGTAAAGAGACTTCTAAACTTAGAGGATGATTTAGGTATAATTGGTGAAAACGGTCATCAAGCTTATTTAAAAATCAATCAAAGACAAAATCATGAGAGAAGCATGAGACTAGCGTGTGATTTACTGTGTCAATAAAATAGGATAGACCGAGAGATGGCGATGATTTCCTAGTAAATTCTTGCGTAATTACATGTTCTAGTGGCTCTTGTATAAATGACTATACTATGTTAAACAACTGTTTTTAGACTTTTACATGAGGTTCGATTAATTTTTTTTAAATATTAATTGTTTTAATAGAGTTCAAGGTGCGATAGCGATTTTGAAAAAAAAAAATCTAACTTCGAACACCTTTCCTAGGCTCTAGGACTAGGCAATAAATTGAACAACGCTTAGAAGGTCACCAATAGGTGCTTGCGCTTCGGCCAATGATATTATTAATGGCATTGCTAATTTTATAATTGTGTTTTATTAGCGTAGGCGTCGCATCCATTCCTTCAATAAATAGCACTTTATAACAGCCATTGAGTTACGTAATGGAACTAATGATTTGTTTACTTATACATATTAAGTATACAAAAATGTATATTTTTTATAAGTAGTTTTTTATATAATGCTAAGTTCGTGCTCGGTGTAAATACGACACTAGTGAGGATTGAATTGCTAGACATTTTGATTTTCAGTCCGCCGCCTTTACCGCTGCGAGTATTGACGCTTTTAATAATAATACTTTTAAGCCCAGGCATCCTAAGAATGTAGAGAAGATGGGAGAGAGAGAAAGAGAGAGAGAGTGGACAGGGTGTTTCCACAAAAGAGGAGAGAAAAGCCTCTACTTGCTTCTAAGCTGCACCAGTGCACATTCCTTTCAACCCATTGGTAAGATATCCCACAAAATATAAGGTCACAGATCTCACCACATCGTTAGGGTGTCAAAAACTTCGCACAAGTCACGTTGAGCTCATTTTAGTGAGCCCTTACAGCTACGGTAGTTAATATTTTTATATTCGGATTCGGATTTGAAACCAATTTAAGTTTTAAATAAAGCGACCGCAATAATGTTTGAGTTATTATAGTCCATTTGACACCTTTCCTTGTCAATAATCGACTGATACAATTTATAGCCATTGTGAGTTGTGACGATGGACACGTGGGGAAAATACTCCCTTTGATACAACGGACAGGCCCGGCAGATGGCGAAAGCCGGCGTTTACGAATTACTCGCCATTATGTTTCTCGATTTTTGTAATAAGATTGTTCGTACACAATACCGCTCTCTCCCTTCATATTTTGGTATTTACCTCCGTTATAAAGGTCGGTAACTGTCAGATTACTTGGATGTTCTTTTCTCGCCTGCGCTTTTGAATCCGAATTTATTTTGACTACTATATGTGAGGATAAATTTAGGGATTGTATTTGGATGCAATTTTGGGAAATTATTTACGTGCAATTGACTGACAATTCGTTCGCTCCGTGGCGAATTGAGTCGTTTATTTTCGGAAATCGAGCAATTTGGTTGTGAATTTATCCGCTTCCGTTTTATTCAGGGTGTAATGGTCACTCCGTCGTGCACGGATAGGGGGTTGATGAATGGCGACGTTGGAGGTAAATCGATTTGCTATTGATTTGCGAATGGACGTATTCATTTACACTCCCTCTATTGATTGGATATGGTTGTTCGCGGTTAGGAATGATTAGTTGGTTTGAATCTTCATTAGTACTTACTTGGATATGATGATAAACAATACTTTGTTAGCCAACTTTTTTTACAATCCATCTATAATGTTAATCAGGTTTACTAGAGATAGATTGTATCCTGGAGATGGCTATAGGATACTTTTATCATTTTTAAAAACTTCAATTTATAGCTGACCGGCTATAGATTGGCTATAGATTCTATAGCTAGCTAGCATTAATTAAAATTATCTACATCTACAGGTGAGAGTCATGCGAAGCATTAACTTAAAAAGAAAGAATTAGTAAGAAATTACTTTATCTTGGCGAATGAATATAAATCAAGTAAATATTCCTAAAGTACAAAATAGACGCTCCTACTGTGCCAGACGTTAGTAGTAAATTCATATGACATCATAAGTGCGTAATATAGTTTACACTCATTTGTATCGGCCGGCGCCTATAAATGTGGACCACTTTATAATGTAGGCGAAGAGTAGGTAACTGATCTTGTATGTGAGTTTTTGCAATAATTAGAATGTCCGCCGCCTTCGTCTCAACCGATAGTCGTCTTCTGCTGGATTGAGGTATTTGCAAGGATTGCCATAGCACGGTCTTGGGTAGCTTGTATCCGGCAGTTCCTTCCCAGCTTTTGAGATCCTTGTCCACTTAGTAAGTGTTCGCAGTACTGACTGCCCATTGTGAGTTCATAGAATCAACCTAGTAGGTATTACTTTTCGTATTAGAGAACAATGAGAATAATAATTAGACGTTGTAATTATTATACGACAAATGAAATGGAGAAGTTTCGTAGAGTTTTAAGCTATTGCATAGCTTCTATCGCGGGCCTTGAGCGTGGAGACCGAATCCAGAAATTCCGTAACGAAAATAACCTGACACGGGACTCCTCTCACCGCTAGATGGCGTTGATAAAAAATGCTATGCAATAGCTTTACCGCGGCAGTCCCCGAGTGCCATACGTCTTTTTTTTTTAAAGAATAACAACCAAGCTCTAGTTGACTCTCTCTAGTTGATATCCTCTTACATCTCCACAACATATTATTAAATAGAAAATGAATGAATATAAAAAAATGGCGTTAATAAATAAAATTTTCTTTGTAATAAGAATATCGTTGATTGTGTGCGACTGACTCTTACACTATCATATTTGCCATAACAGATAAACACCGTGTCCGCTTATGGTTTTTATTGGGCTGTTGGTTTGTGTTATATTCCACAATTCAGCCGAGCGAGCCGCGCTCTGTGCTAACAAAGCTTCTAGTTCTGTAGAGCGTTTATGTTTTATGTTATTCTATGCCGCTGCAGGAATTTATTGACTGTGTACAAACTGCTTTATGCATTATTAATACAAACACGGGCATGCAATACTTAGCTTGAGTAATATCTATATTTTCAGAAATGTTTTACTAACTATTAACTAATCCGTCGCAACTTGTTAATCGGTAGTAGGTACTCTATTCTTAATACTGTGTATTTTTGTCTCCGCTAAGATACATAATAATCATCAAAATCTGAATATAGGAAATATAATATACAGGATTTTGAAAAGTTAATACCTAATTATACTATTTACAACTATAATATGCAGTGTTTATCAAAACAGCCTAGATAACACGACTAGGTACCTACTGTACATACACTCAAGACTCGTAGATAAATAACGATAATAATAATTGGCATGATTGAGAATAGCTGAAATTCAGAAATTGAATTTGAAAAATTTAGGATGAATGACGTTTTTATGTCAACGTTGACTTAAAAATGTCATTTCTGAACTAGACACCCACAGACAACAGAAGCGGATTATCTACCAGTTATGTCGGTGCCTAATTGATCGAGGCACACACTTTACTCTGCTCTTCTCACCTCTGTTTCAGTAATTCTCCAATTTTCTCAAACTCAAAAAACTCTTCCTCTAATAATTTTGCAGCGGATTTGCACAGACGATCAAGTTATAAGTTTAAAGTCCACCTCTTGCGCGTGTCCTGCGCGACGAGTGGCGTGACTTGCGAATCAGAAGCACCCTCGTGTGGACGTAACTTGTTTTTAGATACAACACTATTTGGCTTCGCTGCCGTTGTTCTGCTGGCTGAATAAACTGACGTGAACACATCCGGAGAACTCTTTAGTACCTACTTATATAGTGAAGTATTTTTGCTAATTTCTGTTTATCTTCTTGTGACTTTTGAGGTCATCTCCTAAAAAAAAGACACTCTCGGCAAACGGAGTGTAGGGCGCCCCCCGGCTAGATAGAGCGATGACATTCGGAAAGTGGCAGGCATCGATTGGATGCGAAAGGCCGAAGATAGGCAACATTGGCGCTACTTGAAAGAGGCCTATGTCCAACAGTGGATGCATGCTGATGATGATAATGATGATGATGAAAAAAAAGACACTTCCGTAAGTATCATAAAAAAGATAATTCCGTAAGTATCATATACATAGCTTTGTTTGTCGGTCTGAGTGAGACGTAGCAATGTTCAAACGATGGCCGAATGGTGACTGGTTTTACGATGAAAATCTATCCATCCAGGAGTTTAAAGATTATTTATCAGCTGTTTTCTCAACTAGCGTAGAAACCTTCGGGCTTCTTATTTATTATAATTACTTGTGCTTTCAAATTGAAGCTGGCCGAAAAAGAGACACGTAATCATAAGCAGTCAAAATAACGCTTCTCTTTTTTTATGTCAGGGTTAATACCGTTTATCAACGTGACAAATCTAAAATTGAAGAGCTGGACAATTTCTATGTAAGTTTATAGTTTAAGCAGACTCATCTATGTCGGCGATTGTGCACTCGACATTCCTAACGACATAAGGGTTTTCCACTACTTCAGTGTGCTATTTCCGATGGACTCTCTCTTTTTCTCTAAACCATAGGAATTTTATTGTGATGTTTGTTTCCTTGATATTGCTTTATCCCTGCACTGTTCACATGTTTTATTCATGTTTAGGGTTCTGTACCCAAAGGGTGCGAGCGAGATGCTATTACTAAGCCTCCGCTATCCATCCTCCCGTACATCTGTTAGTCAGCGGGCTGTATCTTACGAACTGTTATTTATTTAAAATTTCAAACACTACAATAACAAATAATAAAAAAAAAAAATTAAAGAGGATCTCTCTTTAATTTTTAACTTTTTTGACAACGTAAATTTTCCGTTACCTTCCTGTGAGCGCATGCGCATGCTCAGTTTATAGCATGTTTGCTTGTTTCACGTGTCGGCACTGACCTCTGTGTTGAGCGTGAGGCACACTTGTGAATAAGTATTATATTAACATTCGTTTAGATAACAGGTCTTCGAAATATTGACATAGAACTTAAAACTGTAACGGATCTGCAAATAGTGCTCATTGATGTTTATCGACAGTTTTGGAGCTATGTATCATCGTATAAGCCCATATTACACTATACTATTTATATAGGATCCTATGTCGTATTTACATACCATACATACCGTACATCATATGATGATCTATATAGAATATGGTATGTATTGTGGTATGTATTATGTGTGGTTGTGGTATGTGTTGTGACACGGAAAATATACTAGCTAAGTAGCAAATGTAAGTAAATCTAGTGTGTCCTCTCCTTAAATCACCAAACAACCGCGACTGCAGTATAAGGTTTGCGTTTTCAATTAGGGACACGAAAAAAAAAGATTCCGATGAATTGAGAACCTCCTCCTTTTTTGGAAATCGGTTAATAAAAAAATATTTGACAACGACTGCGTTTATTGTAACGCAAAAGTTTAGTTGAAAATTAAATTGACTATAGATTTTATTCTAATGCAATAAGTTAGCAGGTAGGTATATTATCTACTAGCCCTAGACACCTACCGAAAAGAAACTGCTAACATTTGAAAAGTTTTTTTGTTTGAGGGTGACCACACGATTAAAAGTTGATATATATCATATGGCAGATCTACAATCCTTATCCTTACTAATATATAAATGCGAAAGTGTGTTTGTTTGTTGGTTTGTTCTTCAATAACGCCGCAACAGAGCTACGAATGTACGTGACTTTTTGCATGGGTATAGAGGGTTTGCGAGTGACATAAGCTACTTTTTATCCCGGAAAATCAAAGAGTTCCTGCGGGAATTTAAAAACTAAATCCACGCGAGCGAATCCGCGGCCATCAACTAGTTTTTAATAAGCAAGATGATAGTGATGTGTTTATAACTTTATGTCATCTCTACTTATGGCTTGCGACAATCAACCTTTGAACGGGAATCGAGTGTTGATTTTGTTTGCATAGATTTTTAATGCACCTGTCGTGTAACTTTACGGTCTGTATATTACACTAGCTGTTGCCCGCGACTTCGTCCGCGTGGATTTAGTTTTTAATAAACCCGTGGGAACTATTTGATTTTCCGGATTAATAATAAATAGCCTTCGGTTCGGTTCTAGTTCGGTTTTCGTCGGGTGACCGCCCTCGACCACCGACTCACCGCATCGCATTGTTCGCCCGCGCTATTTTTTATTTTTGCTCGGCTTCTAAGAGTTGTACCGAGATGTTGAAAAGCCTATAACCTTCCTCAAGAATTGGGCTATCAAATACAAAAAGAATTTTGCAAATCCGACCGGTATTTCCAGAGATTAGCGCGTTCAAACAAACAAACTCTTTCACTTTATTATATTAGTAAGTATAGATAACGGATCCCATGGGTGTTAGATACATATTATATATAACTGACGGTTAATTTGACCAAATAAGAAACATGATAAATAAAGATGTTTGTTGGATGAGTAAAAAATATATTGCAGGCCATAAAAGGTTTTTGCGACAAATGCCAGATATGCTTACTATAACTTCTTTTGATATACATGACGACAATAAAATGTGTGAGATACGTTTTCTATGGAAACGTACAATAGTGACAAATTAATGGAAAACCTACGTTAGATTCAAACTAAGGACACGACCAAACTGTATCCGTTGACAAAAGATAATATAAATAGAGAACGTAGGATGTACAATCAAAATGCGGGTTGTTACGTTCCCTCAAATATGATTGAGCGAAGCAATGGCTGGATCATGCGTCATGCTCGTGAACGGGTGCCACCAACGGGAATGGGTCTGCTTTGGCTGCCCATCTTGACATGCGTTGGATTGGTGTACCTACGTAGGCATTTTTGCATTTTTGAAGCCTTATTGTGGAAGCACTGTATACATAGCATAGCTTTGTAAAAAAAAAATTTTTTTTTTTGAAAAGAGCAACTGCCGAGTTTCTTACCGGCTCTTCTCAGCAGAATCTGCATTCCGAACCGGTGGTAGATTTATGACGTGTCATAAGAGCTACAAGTTAGCCTACATGAAATAAATTAATTTTGAATTTGAATTTGAAAAATTTTTCATGCCAGATACTCACATGATTATTTTTTTATTCTGTTGTTGTTGTCTGTCTGTGCTAGAGTTCGAAATATACTAAGTTCCAATTTCACCAATATCCAGTGATAAATAAACGTCACTACTCACTAGATGTTGATGAATGTTGGTATATTTCAAACTCGTTTAACCGAGGAAGCCAAACCGGTGGTAGAGTCATCAAGTGTAATAAGTGAAATAAATAATTTTGAATTTGAATAAATTGGATGTTTTGATAGTTCTTGTATGAAAACTGCTAAAATATCAAATTAACGCTCGGATAAGAGTAAACTTGCTCTAAATGTAGGCAATTTAGAAGGGTGCTACTACGATAAAGTGATGTTTAAAATGGTTAAGGTCAAATGTACTTGACAAGGGAATGTTGAGTCCCTTGACTTAGAACTCAACTTCAGTAAGTGAGATGCAATCTAAGATACCTTCTTTAGGTAAGTATAGCATTTACTGGCTTATTTTTTAGTCTCTCTCAATTATGCACTGCCTATCTTCTTATTAATAGTTGATGCCCGCAACTTCGTTCGCGTGGATTGAGGTTTTTTGAATTCCCGCAGGAACTCTCTTATTTTCCGGGATAAAAATGTGCTATTCCAGTCTATAATCTATCTCTGTGCCAAACAGCCAAATCGGTTCAGTCGTTGCGGCGTTAAATTGAGTAACAAACATTTATACATCCAAACTTTCGCATTTATAATATTAATAGGATGAATGAATGAATGAATGAATGAATGAATAAATATACTTTTATTGTACACCACACATAATATAAGAATAGACACAATGAGCTTAATAAATAGCATACAATTTGGCGGCCTTATCGCTACATAGCGATCTCTTCCAGGCAACCAATGGTGTTAAAGGACATAGCTACAGATACTAGAGGTAGGTAGGTGGTGGAAATAATATAATATACGAACTATAGATATACATAGGATTTTTTTTACTCCGTCTGAGAAAATGTAAATAGGATACCTATATTAGTATGTAATTAGTCTGCGCAACTGTTGTGCGAGTTTCTCGAAGCGAGCACACAACCGAGTGTCAACACTTGAAGGAGCGATGACTCGGTGCCGCACACCCGGTACCCGCCTTCAACTGGACGTGGAAATGTTGGCTCTGTTTATTTGTCATTTTAAATTGTACTCATATGTCACTTTCAATGTGACTGTGACCGTGGCACTTTTTTATTTATTATTATAAAGACGTGTATAAACCAAATTGTTACCTAACTCTACGAAGCAGCGGCGTAACTATAGCGTTTGAGGCCCGTGGCAATTTCATCGTATGGGGCCCTCCCTCTCCCAATATAAAGAAGCTCAACCAATGAGATACCTGACCGGACTGCCAGGCTGGGGCCCATGGCATTTTGCCGTCTTGCCACCCTATAGTTACGCCACTGCTACGAGTATGAAGGCATCGCCCCAATACGCATTTAAAGGCTGTCACTGAAAATCAGCGTTGGGGCACCTTGGTGGCATCACCATCTTTAAATCTGTGGGGCTAGGAGCCCGAACACAAGCTGAGTGACTAACCTTTTGATAGCGTTGCACTGCTGAATAACCATATCCAATACTGTCATAGCTGTGTTTTTTAAATTTTGATTTATTTTGTACTTTCGTGTGTTTATAGCTGCCAATAAAGATTATTCTGATTCTGATTCTCAGTGTACAATGATAAATAATATGTGATAGCTAAAAAATTATTCTTTTTCTTGAGCTTATTGATTTTATTAAGTATTAAGTTCTACTATTTTTCCACGCACTTAAGGGTTTTCCTATTTTCCGAAAAATAAGATAACATGCAGTTATTCCCGTTTGAAAAGACACTCTTTATTTAAAAGCTTGTCTCGATCTCATGTCAGACTGTATGCGTAATATCAGACTGTATGCGTGTATTATTTACGATATTTATGCAATAAATAATAAAAAATCTTAGCCATAAAATAAGTCTTATATGAATGTTGACATCGACACGCATGTTAGTAATTGATATCCGTAGATAAGTCCGAAGATCCGACCTCACTTCACAAAACCGTGCATAAAGCGAGATTATTCCCCGGATACATACAAATATTTCACGCGATAAGCGTTGAACAAACAAACGTATGAATAAAGTTTCGAGTAAATTAGGTATTTATATAAAAAAATATGCCCGCTTCTTTTGGTTCCTGAGATAATCTCTTGTAATCGCTAGATTATCTCCGCCCGCGCGACATCCCATTGCTTTGAATTGTAAGCGTTAGGGGAGCCAAACTTTTCACTATAATTGTAGGATTGTCCTAATCGTAATCAGATTTTTTGGCTGAAAAAAAAAAATTAACAAAGACGTTAAAGGGGCCCGAAAAAGCTATAGCAACAGCTTTCTCCTGCTTAAAATAGCGTGTAAGCTATGAGTAAGTAAATAAGTAACTGCCTAATACCTACAATGCATAATTTGACGTGAAATTAATAGGATTTGATACAAAAGATGGGCCACTACTTATTTATACCTTTAGTTTGCGTGAATAACAAACTTGGGTTGAGTTGAAACATACATACTGGGTACATAGTAACATCTGTTCAAAATCTGAGGAAGGCTTAAAAGTTTAAACTTAAAATACAAACTATTAATTAAAATATTATTATAATTTTATAGTGAAGGGGTCGCAAGGCTTTTTACTTAACTATTCGCCTTTTTAGGGGGTCACGATATAAAAATGGTTGAAAAACAATGTCCTAGAGTATACAAAAATGGTCTCGATTCCTGAAACAGCTGGCAACACTACATGTTTGTAATGAAACGATATTACACTAAAATTTTATTATTATTTGGGAAGCACAAAATTATGATAAAGGAATGCGTGTGTGATTAGAAAGTGGCATGCTTTCTCGTGTCGATTACATTTGGATATCGACCAAAATTAAAAGGTGCGAGATCATTGATTGATCCCTTACAAATATGGAATACATTAATTTTAATTTTACTATTAATGTTTTGCCTGTGACTTTGCTTGCACAATTACTTCACTTGAGATTACAAGTATGGGAAAGCGAAAACCATATTTTTATCATTATGGCTACGGCTTGCCTTCTTATGGTTCCATAGGCCACTTTTATTGGTATATGTATTGGTCTTGACTCATATTTATCTATAAATAATTATTAAATAATGGTAAGGATTCTCTTGGGATTACAAGTCAGACACGAGGAGTTTTCGAATCGGTTTAATGATTATTATCAGATCTAAAGGACCAGGGAAGTAACGTGCTGTACGAGGTACGAAGGCAACGAAGTTCGAATTTTAAAGATCGGGCAACCATCCAGTTACTGACTTGGGTTCACGTTGCTTAACCAGTGCAATCTAGCCTAACAGAAACTCTGACATATATCAGAGGACTAAGTCTTCTCAAAAGCAGATACAAAAAAACCAGTGCAATCGACTATGTAGGCCACTGGTCAGATTTTATATTTTACAAATCTAAATTTATAAAAGGTAAGGTGACTGATTGACTGAATGACTGACTGACTGATCTATCAACGCACAGCTCAAACCACTGGACGGATCGGGTTGAAATTGGCATACAGATAGCTATTATGATGTAGGCATCCGTTAAGAAGGAATTTTGAAAACTCAACCCCTAAGGGGGTAAAATAGGGGTTTGAAAAATCGAACTTAACGTGAGCGAAGTCGCGGGCAAGAGCTAGTCTAAATATATAAAAGGTAAAGGTGACTGACTGACTGACTGACTGACTGACTGACTGACTGACTGATCTATCAACGCACAGCTCTAACCACTGGACCGATCAAGCTGAAATTTGGTATACAGGTAGCTGTTAGGACGTAGACATCCGCTAAGAAAGGATTTTGGAAAATTTCAACCCCAAGAGGGTTAAATAGGGGGTTAAAAAATCGAACCCAACGTGAGCGAAGCCGCGGGTTAAAGCTAGTTACAAATAAAAATGGAAATCACACAAATTATAACGATTTTATTTGCATTTATTTCACTTGGATGGATGGGAAAAATACTGTTCAGTTTATTTTTATTATAAACAAACAGACACATCTTGAACAGTTTAACATTATTGTAATATTATGGTCATATAAATGCGTTAACTCCTTGTTCACTCGCTCTCGACTCCGCGTTACACCGGCTCCGAGCTTGTACTGAATAAATTATTGTCAATACGTTTTTATATTGTTTTATTGGTATGAAAGTTCGAGAGGCCTCGGCATTACCATTATATGGGGGAGTTATGGTGCAACATGGTGTTTTATATTTGAAAACACTTATTAAAACTCCTGACTGCGGAGTTCCATAAGACCAATAATCAACAGAAATCAGAATTTGGAAAATTGCAATATCTGACAAATGAATAGAATAGAAAAATATCATCATAGAATGAATCATGTTTGAAAACACTTATTAAAAATTTTGACTGCGGAGTTCCACAAGAGTTAATAAAATCAATTTTAGCATTTGGAAAATTGCAATATCTGACAAATGAATTGAATAGAAAAATATTATCATAGAATGAATTATCACCGTTAGAGCCCCTCTTGGGCTTTTTAGACTGGACATGTTGTAATGTGTGAGTATAAGAATTAGGAGAGAGAGATAGAGTGTAAGATTTCCACTCTATCTCTCTCTCCACGCGATCTCTCATTACAAAACTAGTTTTTTCCCGCAACCTTCCTCACATAAGTTCAATTTTTCAAAAAGAAGTTGAATTTTCGAAAATCCTTTCTTAGCGGATGCCTACGTCATAATAGCTTCTCTGTATGCCAAATTTCAGCCTGATCTGTCCAGTGGTTTAATCTCTGCCTTGATAGATCAGTCAGTCCATCAGACTTTTTTTTTTTTAATCTATGACAAGATAGCCCTTGACTGCGATCTCACCTGATGGTAAGTGACGATGCAGTCTAAGATAGTAGCGGGCTAACTTGGAAGGGGTACAGCAGTGTAAATTACCACACCCTTAATCGGTTTCTACACGCCATCGTGCCGGAACGCTAAATCGCTTGGCGGCACGTTTTTGACGGTAGGGTGGTAACTAGCCACCTTACAGTCACCCTTTTTCTTTTATATATTTAGATAAAGGGTTAAGGGGTTATGTGGGGTTTCCACATACTAAAACCCCAGCCAGTCCCATTCCATAAATTGATCTCCTCCAACGAATTGCTGAATTCCGGCGAGACGTCTGTTGGAATAGATTATTGGGAAATGATTATAATAATGATAATAATAACTGTCACGAAATTTGAAAAATTAGAAGCCGACTGCTCAATTTCAGGCTAAGCGAAGTGAATAGCATTGGGAATATGAGCTCGAAGTGACGTACAACACCTGTTTCTGATTTCTGGTTATTCAAAATGTCTGCCAAATCTTTACTGACTGACTGCCTTTGGACATTAATTTTAAGAAGTTGTGTAAGCCATAATTTATATTATGATGATATTTTAATGACGTTAATGTATCAAAGATATTTGATACCCAAAGGTTTATCGATATTTAATATTAATATATTATGTCATGAAAAGGCTAGTAACTATATTTTACAATCTGCAATAAATGTTTAAGAATTTTTGAACGTGTTTGTAAAGTGATACCTTCATAAATTTGAAAACTAAAGTAAAATCGTTAATTCGATACATTAAAATGGCATTTAGTGTGCTGTCAGCTAGGTATACAAATTAGTAGTTATAGATTAAAGCATTGGTAATAATAAACATATTATATGAGTAGAGAAATTCTGGTCAAATGGTAAGGGATATAAGTTCAGAACACCTAAATAATTTGATGGCAACCTTCAAATCAAGTATCAAAAATACGTATATAAGTATCTATTTGTGACGGAAATAAACAATAATTGTTTATTATGGATACAATTAATTTTAAATAAATAAAGCCTTTGTTATCTATTGTAGCCATTGTCAAAATTTGAACTCTTGTACGATTTCACAATGCGTTTTATACTTCGAACATTTGGAGGTTTTATGGCACGTCAGTCTCACCCGTTTATTGAGTTTTTACTGATCTTTAATATTACTATAAATGTTTAATTTATTACTCGCTCACTAATACACCATTTCATTCATTTTATGATTTTGGAGTCGAAATTTATGTGTTTGGGCCATCCGTAATTTGATTTGGTTGAATATGAAATTAAAGCATGATTACATTTTTATTGTGTTTAGCATAACGTACAGATGGGTAATGAGGAAATTGAAAAGAATGTGTGAATGCCGTATTCGTATTTACTGCCGATTTTATTTATTGGTGTTGTATACTGTAGTATCATACACGTGGGTATAAGAAAGATTTCAGAACCAGAAGCTTTAGAATTCCGGTCAATTGAGTGTCAAGCGGCGTCTTAAGTGTTTTGTAGAGCGAAACAAACTGGGCTTTTTCTTTTCTTTGGCACGATTTTGTGACATTTTTTATCTACGATCTGCAAAATGCGGTGGAACTGACCAATTTATTCTTAGAAAAATAAAATATTTACAGAACGGAAGTTTATTTGTTTGAATTGTGAACATTAATCCCACTACCTATCCTATTCCTTTCTATTCTACTAATAAGTATATATTAATTTTACAGTATGTTTGTTAGTTGATTTGTCCTTCAATTACGCCGAAATAAATCTAAGGATCGACTTGATTTTTTTCATGGGAAGAGTGATACAGAGTGAAACACATTTTTAGCGCGGGTCTGGTGTTTTTGTTCATACCTACCATAAAATATCCAATAAAAACTCTACTTCAGGCCGTTCTTAGTTGCGTACTAGATTCTCAGCTAGCACATCACAAGTCACGTGGAATTCGTGCTAGTTAAAAAATATATCCCCCGCTATCTTAGTTGCGATCCAAGTTTTTAATTCAGGGAGCTGTTTATTCAAATCGCTGTGACCCCTGCCTTATGTTAATTTTACTGATGCCAATTAAATTGTTAACAATGGCGCAGTAAAGCCGCGGATACACTGAAGCGGACCGGTTTGGCACAAGTTCATTGCATTTACGTCTTTATCAAATTGTACGGGGTGCCTCTAGTGTGCGCTGAATAAACTTAATTGTATTCCTCATTTAAAGCCTTTGTTAGAACTGTTTAAGGACCGAAATTGTACAAAGAGTTTTAATGTTAAGCGATTCCGTTTACTAGGGTACGTTACAATAAAGATTTTAATATGCATTAGATCTAAACAAACAGTTTCAAATCTGTGATTCTATTGTCAAATAAAGTAATTATGTAGGGAAGTTTGATCAAGGAATGGGATCTTTTAAGCTTTTTGAAATAAAAGCTTATGTTGTATCTGAAAGGGTTACGTTTGAATAAGAGCCAGGTTGACTGTAGATACGTTATTACCTATTGGCAAGTTTCTGTTCAGAATTGTACAGTTAAGTAGAAAACGACTTTTTTGGTTTTAACCATTTAATATTATGTACCAACGTGTAGTAACTTAAAAATATTTGATAGCGACATCCCGCTTTAATAAAAAATTTGACAGCTTGAGTCGCAAAGTCAAAGCGGCAATGCAAGTTATGTACCACCCGCATATCGTTTGAAGAAACGAATAGACGTCGAGTCCCAAGTTATGGAATAGCGATTCGCATCAGGAAGTGGCAGAACCTTCATTAAGAGAGCAGACGACATCTAACGAGTTTCGGAGAGCCGTTGGATACAAGCAGCGCAAGATCAAAGCGCGTGGCAGTCCTGACCATAGAACTATGTCCAGCAGTGGACGTCTATTGTTTCACGAAGAAGAATTGTATAATTTGCAGAAGTGACCTGAAGATCACACCTTGTATTGTAAAAATCAAAATGGTGATTAAAAGTTGCGGGACTTATTAGATTTACAGTTAACACAATGTTAGCTATAATATAAGGCCCACTTTATTTTTTGTTAACATCACATTAATAAGTTACACAATATTTCCGTAATCAAATGCTCTTAAATTTTATAGTAGGTAGTAATAATAAAAGTATTTTGATTGTTAAGCTTTTACGTCCATAAAATGTATCCGCACTAAAACGACAGTTTGGTTAACAAACGATAGAACATCAATCAAAAATTAGTAGTGAGGTCTGGTCAAATAAGTACAAAGCGCAACGGCAGCGACGCGTGATGGCGGTGTCACATGGTGGCATGGTGGCATCTTCATCACACGTCAATTTGCTGCGATGCTATGCTATAGCGCCACTCTATTCTTATCACGAAAATCCATAATAAATACGGTGAGCTGCCAAATGCCATTTTTTACAATAAAAATTGTCATTAACGATGCCGTATCAGCAAATAAATAAAAATTACAATAAATAACATAAAAATAAAGTAAAATGCTGTTGCATACATACAAACCGACAAAATAAACTACGTTTTGGAGACTCAACGTCTCATTTTGCAACCCTCTGATGACATTGTTTACAAAGTGGCTTCTTAATAAAGCTATATTACAAGGAACAGTACCACAATATATTGAGCAGCATGCATAGACTCCTGCGATTCCTAGAGTAAGTACATCTTTACGATAGTTGGATGCAACAAATAACGCTCACGGCAGTGACTCTGCTATGCAGCTTCAAGGGGATTTTCACTGATAGAATGTTGCATATATACACGTGTACTGATATAATGTTGCATATATACACGTGGATGACGTCACGCGGTTCCTCGGGGCTATTACGCTGCCGCCACGCGTTGTGTCTGACCAGGCCTTACGTAACATAAAGTGACACCCCTTGTGGTGACGATGGGGAATCGATACAGCAGTTCGGGGAGGAATTAAAAATGGGTATCGCTTCCGATTTTACCCTCGGTCTCCTGAATGAAGCTTGATAATGCCAAATTAAATGCTATGAAAAATGTACGGATGCCACGTAGCTAGGGTTGACAAGTAACTACAAGTAATATCTACTCGTCGAATAAAAAAATTACTTACACAACTAACTAAGGCCTTGTTTTTATCGATGCAGGTATGGTCTAGGTACCAGTTTATGGCCGTCTAGGGTCCTTGACTCATGCTCAATGCTTATCTCATTAGTCGACTCATCAGCATGACGTGTCCCGAAATTGAACTAGTGATGGCGGCATACAGGGCGCGCTATAAAATAAGAGTAAATTAGTTTGAGTTGTCGGGCATACACCGACAAAAACTGGGCAAGAATGTAGTCTTACTTTATCCAAAACATCTGATCTCCGCGAAATTAGTTCACGTAGATTGAGGTTTATAATGTCCGCGGGAACTCTTATTTTCGGGATAAAAAATAGCCTATGTGGAATTTTAGACTATAGTTACTAGTATGGTATTGTTATCTTTGGGGCCAAATTTCAGCCAAATCGATTCCAAGCCAAGTCGGTGCGGCGTGATGAGTAACAAACATCCATCCATCCTTACATCCAAACATTCGCATTTGTAATACTACTACTAGATAGATGATATCCATAATTATGACAACTACCAATGACAGTTCTGTTTCTAAAGTAGTGTATTATTTATTATTGTATTTGAAAATTAATATCTGTAGAAGTACATAACTTTACATCTAATTTATTAAAGTGTGACTGTGTGTGGTGTGTTTGTTCTGTTTATCCTTACAAATCCTTACTAATATTATGAATGGAAAAGTGTGTTTGTCTGTTGGTTTGTTGTTTGTTGATTTGTCCTTCAATAACGTTGCAACAGAGCTACGGGTATAGTTGAGGACCTGAAGAGTGACAAAGGCTACTTTTTATCCCGGAAAATCAAAAAATTCTAGCTGTTCCATAAACGAATTCGTAGCTGTTATGTCCGCTAAAGAAATTAAAAATATTAATGGGATTGACATGATGTGTAAGTTGTCTTCAGGTTTACCTAAAAATATAGCGGCTGTCGTCAACCCTATTACCCTAACAGCGATTGTGGTGCCAATTTGTGAAACCGTTGAATGGATGCATTGAAATAATGTTTCACGTCTACATCTATCATTCTATTATAAGTCGTAACTTTAGATTTCTCCAAAATACAATTACACATCTGTCTAGCCTATAATTTGTCTATTTAATGCATTTCACTATAGGAATAATACATTTTTTTTTAACCGCGACGGAACGGAGCCGGTCTATGCGTTTAGAGTAAGAGGTGTGTTTGTTTGGCTCTATGTTGTATGTGGGTGGGTATATGTTTTTTATAAGTTTCCTCCTAAAGTTTCTAAAGATGCGGCTTATGGAATTACCCTCTGACCCATTCACCGGACCGAGATCCTAAGTCCTCTTTTGTAGAGATACTTCGAACACGGCTCTCCCCAAGATGTTTCTTTTTAAAATTATAATGATATAAACATTTAGAATATTTGTGATAGCCTCGAATGGCCTCAGGGGTTAGAAACCCAGACACGAATCTCTAACATTTCGGAGTCCATGAACCACGCACCATGCGAGGCAAGTTGGACAAATGTCCATGCACCTTCTAAAAAAGTCCGCTTCAATCTTAGTTACCTACTTTACACATGAGTTCCATAAAGAGAGAGCGCAGTAACTAGTCATCGAACAAGAAAAAACAATGATGTATTTTTGATTCTCCATCACCATTCTACCACCGAACCGCGAGACATCGCACGAATCTGCACCGCTACGTGGTCGAAATTCCACGATGCCGCACTAAGCGCTTCGCTTCCTCGTTCCTAATACGCACCGCAAAAATTTGGAATGCCCTTCCGGCTTCCGTTTTTCCAACTAACTATAATGTGGGTGTCTTTAAATCAAGAGTGAATAGGCATCTTCTAGGCAAGCGCGTATCATCTTAGGCTGCATCTTCACTTACCATCAGGTGAGATCGCAGTCAAGCGCTAGTCTATATATTAAAAAAAAAATGATTCACAGGACCTACAAATCACTCGTGTTCGCAAATCAATTTGTTTTGCGTCAGCGATATGATGGATCGAGCGCACGCGGCTCTACCCTTCACTATCGGAGGATTTGGGGCGTGAAGGGTAAATGAATAAATTAATAAAGGACCCGAAAATCTGCAGCTGTGTGCTTGCATCTGTGATGCAAATGTGATGTGTGTGATTTCATATTGGGATATTGGTAATTGATAAGAATATTTGATCAAATACTTGTGGCCTACAAGTTTCTATGGAATTTTGACTTAGTTATCCTAAGTAGCAAAGTAACACAAAATTTTCATTCAGATATAGCATCCATCTATATGTGCTTTTGATATTATAAACCTGAAACAGTTTCTATCTGTCAGTAGGTGTGTACCTTTTCAAAGCCAAACTGGTGAACCGATCGTGACAAAATTCGCTACAGATATACTTTTATGCCGAAAAATCAAAAAGTTCTATGAGATTTTAAAAACACCATAATCGACGCGAACTAAGTTACTGGCACCAACTAGTATGTAAAGATTATCCAACTGTATGTAGGTAGGTGTATTTATACATATAAGCAGCATTCTGTATTGTACAGGTATAGTTTGAATATAAGCAACAAAAAAAATAAAAGGATGCTAAAAGCCATCGATTTAATCTGAAGTCAAGAAACAAAGTGTTACTATTTATCAGCAATTTATGTTGACATCAAAAGCGAACCCGCAATCAGAAACTATTAATAAGCAAAAATTGGTAAAGCGGGAGTGCTGCTTTGGAGGTTCCGTATTTCTTTCCAACATTTCTTTTAAGCTGGACTTCAACAAAAACTTAAAACCTACGTCAAAGAAATATTAAAGAAAACTTGATTTGACTTGCTGCATTTATACCTGTGAAAAGATATATTTTTAATTCATCGTTTTTTCTATATGTTACCAACTTAATATATTATTTATTTAGGAATCTAAAGTGTCTTTATAACTTGTTAGTTTGTCTGTTGGATGGCTTTGGCCGTGGCTGTTGTTTAAGTCGTGTCGCTAAGCGATTAAGCGTTCCAGCACAATGGCGTGTATAGAAATCAATTGTGGTATGAGTATAATTCTATAAAAGGTAGTTTTTAATATGTATCTTATCCTTACTAACAACAATGTGGGTTTACAAGAAAAAGCTACATCTGGTAGCGTTTGGAAAACAGACATCTTGCTGGAACGACGATGAAGACTATTCCAAACTATTATCTGTGTACGGAACCCTAAAAATTCATTTGATTTTGGCGCAAGCCGGTAAGGCTGTAAATAATATAGCAAACGATCCTCTTATCTGAGATCTGAGTTTAAATGGCTGTCGCAGGCCGGTATCGGATTTCTGTTTATTACTTTAGACGGTAGCTAAGCTGCCCAACGAGTGAGATGTTCGCAAGATCTTTGATAGCAAGATAATCATTTATCCATTGAACACACGCGTGTTTGTATACGCAACGTGTTTGCGTACGTAAAAAGGCGATCTTCGCGCCGAGAATATGCGTTTAAACTCACTTGCAGGGGTATCTAGGATATCATAATGTACAGTTGCTCAGCCTTAAGAAATTTTCTTTCTGTAAATTAAGTTACCGTAGTTCGATACTCAAGTCGCTATTCCATACACATTTAAGGCTACACATCAAATATCTGCATTAGATTGAACAAGCAGCGTTATTTGGTGACGTCAGGTATTTTTTGCATGGGTATAGCTGAGGACCTGAAAAATAACATGGTCAATTTTCATCCCGAAAAACAAAAGGGCTACCGCGGAATTTTTAAAAACCTTAGTCCACGCAAGTCATCGTGGGTAAAATCAAGTAATATAATAAGTATAAATTATAATATGTACCAGGTAACCAAATATGTGAGACACGCATCTGAATTGCTTTTATTTATCATAATAATTATCATCAAAACCGATATATGTGCCGGCATACCCACATATCAGACAGAACATAGTCGACGTCGAATCTGAAGTTAATAATCGTAAACTTTTGATATAACGTATCTCTCTATTGATCGTTTATTAACGTGTCCGCATTTACGAAATTTCAGCGGCGTTTGGATTATTGGCTACCTTGTGCTCGTTTGATTTACATTTTTTATTTGATCAATAAATCTATTGTCTAACCGAGATGGTGTTTGCGTGGTATGTTTTGTTTATATGTATAATATCTCTACTGCAATGTTAATAAATTAATAAACTTTTCGTATGTCATTCTTGCCTAGTACTTAATGAGCCGGTAAGAGGTTGAGAATATTACCTCACAAACATTAATAGTCAATGAATTCATCAGCACTTGTCTAACTTGAATACCTTGCGCTTGCTTTAATACCTACTTTTCTTTTTTTTGTTAATTTTATTCTTGTTTTATATTAATTTTCTTATTTTCTTGGTGTTTCTGCTAGATATTCTTGTCATCTAAGTTCGATCATTATCAAGTTAGTTATTATATTATTTTGAAATAGGTATTTGTATAGGTATATGTACAAGGAAAAGAAAATGCACAAAGGAAAGGAAAAAAAACGAACAAACGCCTATTTAAAAATAACATGATAACTAAATTGATAATAAATATTAGATGACAAAAATACCTAGCATTTGATATCTCCCACTGAAGAATCATCCTTCAAAAGTTCTGTGAAAAGTGTTATGAGAAAAATTTTGCTACATCGTAATTTACGTAGTATACGAACACCTCTGTATATTCTAGCATGTCGATAACTGTCCGACAAACAACATTGCGACAAACATTGTTAGCAGTTCCTGCGAGTTGCGAGCGTAGTCACATCCTGTGGCTTACTACAGATCCTTGTTTGTTGCGAACTGGGTTACCAACACCGACGGCAGATACTAGCTTTCATAGTTGCATATGTATCACCCTACATTGAGTTTGTGTCATGTGAACCAACATTGGTAGATAAGATCTTTGACCCGAAAAACTTATACCATTGCAACTCTGTTTTCACTCAATTTATCTAAACTCCGTTCACAAGGACTAACAAAGTTATCTAACAAACTGTCCTGCAGTTGGACGGTAGCATTTAGTATAGATAAATATTGTCAATTCTTCTTTAATAAATAAATAATCTATTTTCCGGGATAAAAGGTAGCTTATGTCACTCTCCAAGTCATCAACTATATCCATGCAAAATATTACTTCGATATGTGGCTCTGTTACTGCGTGATAGAAGAACCAATTAACATATCAAACAGTGTAGCACACGCTATGTACCACTCAAGCCATCCCGCCACTAGAAATACAAGATGAATTGAATACTAGAAATAAAAAAGGGTCTAAGTGCCAAAACAAAAAAGAGCAGGCATTTTTTGTTTCAATTAATAAATCATTTTAACAACATATTTCTTTTATTTTAATTTTCACATGGTTATTATTACAATAAAATTCTTTACAACGCTAGTCGTTTAGTTCTTATTTTAGGTTATTGGCGAGGGAACACACTATATAATAAAGTAATAAAAACCGAAACGAAATTTTCGGCACTTAGACCCTTTTTTATTTCTAGTATTCAATTAAGCTACCGAGCAAGGAATACCTACCTACCTCCTACATCCAACATGAAAGATCACACTAGGTACTCACTCTACAATTTAGGTAGTAGGTATGCGTGGTTTGTGGTGTAGACGTCTTTGCCAGTAATTTGGTAATTAGTCACGCTCACGACCGAAGCCTCCTGAATAAGAAAACCTGTAGGGGAAACAATGTCACCGAGTCAATTAACTCAATTCAAGGTGATGGTTTCTGAGGTCCCAAAAAGCTGGAGCGGTGACCCCGCACCGAGAAGCGCAGGGTTGGCAGAGCCCCTGCTAATTAGACAGACGACATCAAACGAGTCTAAGGTAGCCGCTGGATGCAGGCGGCGCAAGACCGAGACTTGTGGAAGTCGATGCAAGAGACCTTTGCTCAGCAGCATATTCTGCAAATCACAGGATGACGAAATCCATTATTCATCTAAATATATAAAAGGCAAAGGTGATTGACTGACTGACTGACTGACTGACTGACTGACTGATCTATCAACGCACAGCTCTAACCACTGAACCGATCGAGCTGAAATTTGGTATACAGGTAGCTGTTAGGACGTAGACATCCGCTAAGAAAGGATTTTGGAAAATTTCAACCCCAAGAGGGCTAAATAGGGGGTTAAAAATCGAACCTAACGTGAGCGAAGCCGCGGGTTAAAGCTAGTTTAAAATATTTTTAGTTCGAATTCCTTGTATAACACCTATTTTGCTACGATTCTCGGCCAATGTGAATCATTTCATATGTAACGTATTTGTTTTAGTTGAATTGAGCTAATATTATAACGTAGGTACTTGTGGGCATCTAATTCTGTAACAATGAGAGGAAATATGTCTAATTAAATAACGATGACTCAATTTTCATTGGAAATGAATGCAATTACTTTGAAAAATTTATACTATACTTTGGTAATAACAGTTTTAAGAATTTATTATATTCGATCTGAAAGTATGACGAGGTTATTTTTATTAGCTTCCAAATGTAAACGTAGTTAACCAAAGAAAAAAATATAATATAAATTATAATATATCTCTCGTTTACTTTTGTTTGGGTCAAAGACAATCGTCTCATCTTTAGGAAAATGTTTTTATCCCTTATTACAACGCTTATCTTCTAAATATATAAAAGGCAAAGGTGACTGACTGACTGACTGACTGACTGACTGACTGACTGACTGATCTATCAACGTACAGCTGAAAGCACTGGATGGATCAGGCTGAAATTTTGCATGTAGATAGCTATTATAATGTAGGTGTCCGCTAAGAAAGGATTTTTGAAAATTTAACCCCTAAAGGGATAAAATAGGGGTTGGAATAATTGAACTTAACGTGAGCGAAGCCGCGGGGTAAAGCTAGTTACTAATATAGTTTAAGGGTGACGATTGAAATTGTATCATTATGTTAAAGATAATAATATCATCCTACCTAATCATCACTCCACTAAAAATTCACCCATAACTATTCATCCCTTCAGGTTTATACCCAACAGTGACAATGCAATTTCGAGCAAAAAAATGAATGATCTACATAACAATATGCCTATTTGATTTCACACCAGAACAATGGGCGTGCGTTCGTGCAAAAATTCCTACCTCAACAATAAGCATGCATTTATTGCTACGTAGGCAACCCCTTGCGTAGTACTGAATCGGATGTGGAACAGAACCAACACATATTGTACGTCAGAACGCGGTCTCTACTCTACAATATTATTTTAATCAAGTTTATTTTGAAATTATAAAACGAAGTGTAGATATTGTCATGTGAAAGAAAAACAAAGTGATACCCGTATCAGACCAAGCGTTAATTAGACTACTTTGGAGAGGATGGCATCGCAAGAGCTGGCGAAATAAACTTAAAATCCTGTGTTCCGGGTGTGAAAATAAGCCTTTAAAAATTGTCATAGTGTTAAGAGTGGTGAATTAAAAATGTTCCTGGATGCGTCACCGGTCGCCGGAGCTGTAGGGCGACCGGTCGGGGCGAAAGTCGGCTGCGGCCACACAGTGCGAACGCGGTACATAATACCTCGCCACAGTCTCATCTAAGCCACAGCTATGGGCACATCCTCCCCATCATAGCCGAAAATTCCTCATTCGCATTCCGGACTCGCGACGCGGCGCGAAACTGACTGCAAGAGATCGCGAATTTTCCCCCCTTACATTTTTACCTCCGAACTTTTACGCGAACATTTTTATAGTTGCAGTTGGCGGCAAACGGGTAAAGTTGAGTGTTTGTGTCTGTAAAGTGTTTTGCTTACCGCTTCTAAGATTTTTTTTGATTTGTGTGCGGTGTACCGAAACATTATGTTGATGTGAAGTGTGATTTTTTTTTAATTTGTGCACATTTTTATTTTGGATTTTTTTCGCTCCGGAACTTTTGGTTGGTTGCTACTTATATTTTATGCCATTTTATTTTTTATTGTTTAGATGTTATGTATTTCTAAAGATTATGATATTTAAGAATTTTTTAAGTCGTCACAAGGAAAATTTTCGAAGTAGGTAAAAAGCATCGTTATGCAAATAATATAAATTAATTAAGTCTCAGCTTATCTTATTACTTAAGTACTGAATAATTCCGCATAATCAATCAGGGGTTCATTAATTTTCTTCGACAAATGCTATCATTCCGTATTAACGGGTTCCTGACGACTTGGAAAATAATAATTGCGGACGACGCGCGGTGATACCTCGATTAAATTTATGATATAATTTGTATAAAAACTGAAGTACGAGTAAGTATATTGAACTGAAGCTTCACTCGTATGTTTACCCGGCTATATCAAATTTAGTTTAAATTCATTACTTATTTTAAATTTAACTAATAGGCTTTAAAGGTCTATGTAGATAGATTAGTGAAATGTTTTCCAGTTTGCAAGATATTTCTGTGCTAATTGGCATCAAAATCGTTTCGACGGTGTAAAAGGTAGACGAATCTGCTTTCTCATATTTTGTAAGTATCGATTACTAGTTTTTGGAAATACTAAGTAAAAATGGGAAACAATAGGAGGGCGAAGTGAGCGCACATTCTTTAATTTTTTCAAAATATGGTAAATCCTAAGAAATATTTACTTACCTGTATCAGAGAGTAGAGACAACATAAATGAATACAATAAACGTAGAGTTATTTAGTAACGAAATGAACACAATCAAATTAAAACTGAAAACTTAAGCAATAACTGCGACATACAATTACGAAACGGTAGGAAAGTTTGTTTTGAAACCAAGCCAAAGAGGCTCCGTTGGAGTACTTCAACTTGTTAAGTGGAGACAGGAAAATCTTTCGACGAGTTTTCTTCAATACAATAATTCTTGAATCGGGGCTCTATAAAACTTTTCTTCGCTTGATTCAAATTCGAATGACATAGTTTGGCGCGTAGCTCGAGTTTAACTTGCCGATTATGATAAAATATTGATATAAAATGCAATGAAAATATTCTTTATTATACATCAAATAAAGAAACAATACTGTGTTTACTGTTCAAAAAGGATGCTGAAAGTTTTAGAATTCTTTTACTCCACAAGCAAAGATATATATATATCAATAAATATAAAATATCTATATAGAAAAAAAAAACATCTCCATCGTAGAGCGCCCCAAAGTAGGTTTTTATAACATTTTATAATATTTTTGGTTTGGTATCATAATTTTAAGTGAGCCACTATATGTTACTAATATTTTTCTCACCCTCCAAATAAGCTGAAAGTTGTGTAAAAAAGTGGTTACAACAATAGTACAACGGGTGGGGATCGAACCGACAACCTTTCAGTTTTCAGTCCGCAACTCCGCACCCTTAACCGTTGGAATATAGATCATTGATTTAGGAGCATATTAAGGCTTTGTCAGACTCTCGGACAGACAGACGGACAAGTGCAAATTCATCCAAGTAGACTTAGAGAACGCGCTTCGCTAGGTCGATTATTTTATTTATCATCATGAACGTGTCAATTTTTCTATGCTAAACCGAAATAATAGGGACGTCTCTGGGATAGACATCTAAAAGACAATTATTTTTTAATAATTATGTATTACGATCGCCGAATAATGTTTATTAAGCATGATTTGAAGTTAGGACAGTTTTCATATAGAAAATCTGACAAATTGTCAAATTCACTCAGTGGTTAAAGTTTATTTGACTGACTGAGAAATCCTTCAAGGATGTATTTACCCAAAATAGATACCTACTAGATGATGCCGGCGATTTCGTCCGCGTGGATAAAGGTTTTTTTTTTATTCCCGCGGGTTTTTTATTTATTATTAATTTTCGGGGATAAAATGTAGCCTATATGTTAATCCTGGGTAAGAGCTATCTCCATTCCAAATTTCAGCTAAATCGGTTCATTCTTTGTGGCGTAAAAGCCTGACAAACATACACACACATACATCACACATACAAACTTTCGCCTTTATAATATTAAGTGTGATTTTAGATGAAAAATAGATTTTTCAAGTCGACGAACCGTAATATTGTGTCTATTGATTTCTCCAGTTATTTTTTCGTTAGAATGCTCGTAGATGCCTACTCACAAGTTATTAAAGATCAGCTGATAAAGCGACTTGGAAATTGATAGTATGCTCGCAGTTTAGCAACCATACAGATGGAAAAGTCATTGATAGGGGACGCCCCACCTCTGCTTCACGATAATACTTACTGTGCTGCTTCCATGCAGAGCGAATGCCGTATTGTTTCATTACATCTATTCAAAATTAAAAGAAGTACGAATTACGTTAACAGCACGCATTCGAAGCACTGTCACACAAAAATGTGGCACTCGCATTCGAAATGTACGATCAGCAGTGCTATTCAGTAAATTCACTTCACATTGGTTTACGAATTATGGAATAGGTAAAGTAGACTGGGAACGGTGATAACACTCGTTCTAATACAAAATATCTCTCTATCATCTTATTCTGTGTTACTAATTAATCCTCATTTAATTTTATGTTAAGTCAAATTGTTCCTTATTTGACACTGACAAACCAAGGTGAAGTGAGTCTGCTTTTGAAGTGAATTTTATTTTAATGAAAAGCCGTAATGGTTCCTTTTCAAAGATGCTCGAGTGTTTTAGACACGTGCTCGCAAACCAAGCAAGTTTCAATGTTTCTTGTCTCAAATTGCCATACTGTTTGAATCGCTATACTGTGGAACAGTACATTTTCTTCCACCCAAGCAATATTGCCTGTCGGCTTACGTAAGAATTCAATTTTGTATATAAAACGATGTTGCCGAAGTAAGCCTTGTATACTAAAGACCTTCTTTGTAACAAGAATAACATTTGGGTCTGAAAACAAATAGGGCAATCGGCTTTCCTAAGGTTAGGTAGGGTAAGCTTTCAATATTGAAACCTAGCAATATCATGAAATATGTAGAAATCTTACCTACAGATTGTGCAATTTTCGAATTGAGCTTATGGCTGTTAAATTAGCCCAAGAAACCTCACATCATCTTGATTATGGAAGACCTATTCAATGAACTTTATATGGTACTAAATTTTTTCGTCTCTACTGCTATATTGTATTTAACGGTCGCCATTTTGGTTTTATAAAAAATGGCTTAGGACGTAAAAGATCGTTAATCTTAAAAAGAATAAATAAATAGAGTATAAAGAACTCACCCACACTTAGCCAGATAGGGGTAAAAAATATAATCCTCTCGTAGTCGGGTAATAAAATTAAATGTGGTTAAATACTCAAAGAAAATTATGGATGCCCTGGTTACATTACTCTCTGGTTTGTTTTGTTCACTAAAATTTCTAGCTAAAATCTATTCTTATAATAAAACTGTAACGGGTCGAAGTCTGTACATTAACAATATTTTGAAACATTTTTATCGGACGATGCTTTATTATTGATACTGAGCACAAAACTATTTTTTTTTTTGAATTTTTTGTCTGTCTGACTGTTTGTCTGTGCGCGCATCACGCGAAAACTACTGAACGGATTTGAATGAAATTTGGTATAGTGGTAGCTGATACTCTGGGACAATATATAGGATACTTTTTATCCTGATAAACAATAAGGTTTATCGGGATAGGGGATGAAAGTTTTGTTGATTTTGCTCCATAACTTCTGAAACTTCTAACTACTACAAATTGTGTACTATTAGCAATATTTTGTCCAATTTTGGTGAAGATCTGCTAAATATTATCGGAGATAGAGGACATAAATTCTCGAGGACAGAGTAGCACTTCACTCTAAGCCTTTTCCATGCAGCCGAAGTCACGGGCACTTTGCATTAAAATAAGTTTTTACTTCAGTAAATGTCATTATAAACTGAGTTCAGTGTCCGCTCGCATTTCAGATAGCACGTACGTAAAATTACACGTCTATAAATTTAGGTTTGCTGCTTTAAAATGCGATTTAAAATTTCACCCCCATATATCCCGCGGAATGGTGCTATTGACTCGCGGAGAGTTCGCGACTGTCGCCACGGCGGAGACTGCGAACTGAAAGTTTGGAGCTTGTACCTGCCTGTAAACATTCTTACGTTGCGCAAAATATTTTGTACTTGCAGATGCACGCGACATCGTTCGCGTGTATTGAGAGGCTTTTTTGGATTCCCGCGGGAACTCTCTTATTTTTCGGGATAAAAATAAGATAGTCTATGTGCTATTCCAGTCTATAATCTAACTTTGTGCCAAATTTCAGCTAAATCAGTTCAGGCGTTGCGACTTTTTAAACATTTATAATACTAGCTCATACCCGCGACTTCGTCCGCGTGGATTGAGGTTATCTATTCCCGCGGGAACTCTCTTATTTCCCGGGATAAAAAGTAGCCTATGTCCTATTCCAGACTATGATCTATCTCTGTGTCAAATTCCAGCCATAACGGTTCTGTCGTTGTGGCGTGATTGAGTAACAAACATACATATTTATACACCTATATTTGTATATTTGTTTGGAAGCCCTAAATTATCATATGTGAATATTTTACATTTACAATAATATTACATACATACATGTATATGAATTGATAAAAAAAAGTAATAAAAAGTAAAAAAAAAAAATCGGTGTGGAAATGAAATCACAATTTTTTTCTTCGAGATTCGAGAGAGTTTTATTATATCGTTATTGGTCTAAGCGGTAAAATTTTATTTGCACATTGAGTTAGCAATTTTGCGACACTCGATAATAATTGCAATATTCTTAGACATAATTCAACTGAAAAGGCTTTCAAGTAGTAATGAAGAGATGGTAGACGAAAAGCTATTCAATCTCGCAGATATGGGTATGGGGAACTTATTAGCAGATCTTAAATCTCAATTGTGATTTGAAATTTTAAAAACAAATTTTAAATTTTAAGCTTATTACTTTAGATTCTATTTATGTGTCGATGGGTTGACACACTGGTACTAAAACCCCATAAAAGTTAAAAATTACAAAAAAACTACGAACTCAGGGAAAGTTCCCGCTGTAATTTAAAAACCTTAAACCAGGCGAACGAAGTCGCGGGCATCTAGTAATATTTATATTAGTGTATATTATTTTAGTATAATATAACACATATGTTGGTTTAGTTTATTTAGATATCAGCACTTAGTACCTAAGTTTCTGCATGGTAGCGGCAAAATATCTTCCATAAAAGCCTCCTTCTATTCGGGAATTTTCACACATAATTCCGCAGTCAGTTCGCGGCGTTCTCTGAGACATTACTGAGAATAATGCTGTACTAACATTTATAATTTCAACTTCACTTAGCACTCAATTAAATTCCTAACTGCTATATGATACTAAAATTGTTCAGTTTACAATCGTAGATGCTTTTTGTTACAATGTAGTGTAGTAATTGTATTGTATTTATTTGTTTCTTCATTTCCTATTTATTATTAAAATTTCACGTAAGAGTTATCATGTTTTTTAATTTTTTATTTAAAAGGCTATATTGGTATTTTTTAATTAAATAAATATACAGCCTAAAAGTTCTTTTTTTCTATGTTCTTTAATGAATCTTTTTTCTTTAATGTCTCATTAAATAACCACCTATCTTCGCGAAGAAAACTAATGTAAACTAAGTGAAAGAGATAAAATTGTATTGAATAAATTACACTTAAATTAGCGGAACAATAACAACAAATTATATTTAAGCTTGAAACTCTTAACATTTCAAATAAACAATGTAAACGTTCACTTTACATACATTTCTCTTTACTCAATGAATTCTAAATAGCACAGCTTCGAGTCGAGCTCTTAACATTTTTCTCACATAGTAAACTCCTAATGGTCTATAAAAGTAGTAGAAAAGACTAAAAATCATAAATATTTCAGGTTAAATTGTCCGCATGTAGCACACCGGGATCGTTGCACCATAATATGCATTTACAGACAAACTTTTCGACGGCGATATATCTGGTTCTTTGTAGTTACTATTGCTAGGTACGAACCATACATACGCGCTAACTTTTCGCAGTTTCAAAATAAAATGTCAGTTTGGAAACTTGTGATTTATGATTGGGATATTTTTACGGAAATAAAAGTTGTTTTCGACAGAAGATGACTGGCTTCTTTGTGCGAGGATGTCGTTGATTGATTTTGTGTATCGTTAGAAAGGTAGTCAAGTTAAGTGATGAAAAATTGGTCTGGGTTCAATGAACTATTGTTGACATCCTCTGTATCTTTATATCCAAAGTTACTGTTAAGTTATTTGATATCAAATTCAAATTCAAAATTTATTTATTTCATGTAGGCTACCTTGTAGCACTTATGACACGTCATAAATCTACCACCGGTTCGGAATGCATCCAGAAAGCATCATCCATGCATCATGTATATCCAGAAAGGACCTGGAAAATAACTATTTATTTTCCAGGTATCTAAGTCTAAAATAGGGATAATAATATTAAAAGATTAATTATTATTAAAAGTTTACACTGAAAAATTCTTATTTCATTCATTATATCATTGTCTGTACATACTTTAATCAAAATCTACTTTATTAACAACCTCAACGAAATAAAATATAGTATCTAAATAATGTATTAGCGTAAAATAATATTTGTGATTATCAAGCAAAACAATATAAAAACCAATGAAAGAAACTCGTGTGTTTATTTTGAACTGTTTTGCTTTCATTGCATACAGCCGTTTTATTCGCATTCTACTAATTAATAGGTCAAGCGGTTTTAAAAATATTATTTAAAATTGCACTCTACTTCGAAAAGATAAGGCTCTATTTTCAATAAAACAATGAAGTGTTTTTCAAAGGCATTTTTTGAATTACAAAACTTGTTTATATAATGACGATTGCAATGAAATCACGATGTTTATATGTGCAAGGTTTTCAAATGCAATCAAAATCGTTGAATACGATTTACTTATATTCTGTTTTGTAAACAAAGGTACGGCAAAAAAATATTTATTTATGTCAGGCTTTGCTAGAAAAGATTTTATACGGGAAGTTTTTTATTTGTCGGACCTAACTGGAGTCGGAATATTTCATATATCTAATACCTACCATAAACTGGAATAAAATGTTATGTGGACCGGATAGGAGAATATTAAAAAAAATCTTTACGGACTGTAAAATCAACGTACCTAATTGTTATATTTGGGTTTTACGTGGATGCAGCTTTTTTTTAATTCTCATTATTTTACACGATTTAGGGAGTTTTAAAGGTGACCATTATGTCAGGCCCATCGGTACACACTAGGGAATGCAAATCTCGCGAGATTGGGACTTAAGCGAGATCTCGCGAGATTGTATTTACAATCTCGCGAGATCTCGCCAATTTCGAGATCTCGCGAGATTGGCAGTTTTGTGTGTTTTTTTTTGCAAATAATCACAATATTTGAATAAATTAGAAAAAAATTAATAAAAATTATAAGTATTATAAGATAACATTTATTTTCACGAATTTTTTGCATCAAATTGTATATAATTTTTTAATAAACTTCTAAGTAAACTTTGACGTACTTATCTATCAAATCACTGTGGAAGCACTGTATACATAGCACAGTTTGGTAACCTATTATAAATTTTTTTATTTTTTGAAAAGCAACTGCTGAGTTTCTTGCCGGTTCTTCTCAGCAGAATCTGCATTCCGAACCGGTGGTAGATTTATGACGTGTCATAAGAGCTTCAAGTTGGCCTACATGAAATAAATAAATTTTGAATTTGAAATAACAAATGAAAAATCAACCAGTCTTTTCTTCTAATATCAAACACAAATCTTTTAGTAATTTAAAAATTAATTCGCGCACGACAGGTTGCAACTACGTCAGTGTCAGTCCGCGCTTCAAATAAGACTTTTTTATGCTCGAGTGCAATCTCGTTAATCTCGCGAGATCTCGCCCTTTTTTCGGCCGAGATCAATCTCGCTAAAAAAGGCCGAGATCTCGCGAAAACGAGATTGCATTCCCTAGTACACACACAATATTACAAATAACTATATACAAAATCAACTCCCTATATATCTATACCTACCAATTTGAGAGAATCACTAACAAATCTATATACTTTAACACCCGAATTACTCAAAGGTTTGCTAACGCAGCTTTTTAACTTTCAAGCAATAAACAACGGTGTCATTTAGTTAATAGCTGTTTCCATTACCAACGCCAGAAACCAATAAGTACATTTCAACACAAGAAATGATGCTGCGTCGACACAATCGCACATGTGTCATCTATATAACGTCGGCAGTAAAATCTAAATGAGCCAGGTTTTTCATCAAGTGCAATGGGAGACGCAGGCCGCCTTGCGTCTAATCGCTCAGCAAACAGTACGCCGTTTTAACGTGTGGTCTGAACACCGCAACCCAAGAATACATTTTGGACATAGATGTCAATGGAAGCGGCTTGAGTGCAATTTCCATTAAATATATTTAAAATATGATGTTTTATAGCAAATTAGCGTTTGATGACAACTTTGTACTCGTGGCGTTAAGTTTTTAAAAATCCCAAGGAAACGCTAACCTTGAATATTTTGCCTTTGTCGATTTTCAGGTCCTCAACTATACCCATTTAAAAATAATATCGTGCCATTGCTCCATTGCCGTGTATTGTGTATGATTGAAGAAAATCTAACAAACTTACAAACCAATAAACTGACAACACACAGGGTTAAGTTAACGCAAAAGATGAAATCCGTGATGATACTTTAGTCCAAGCTTAAGTTTTAAGCTTGCCGTCTTAAAACTTCCTATGTCTGATTTAAAGAGATTACACTCTTAATAATTTAGGTCTGCAATAAATATGACTACATTTATTCGACAGTCAAAAGTTTCAGCTGATCCATGACTGTCATTTCCCGTACTGCAATGTCTACAGGCTTAACTCTGAGCCGAGCGTACCTGAGATCCGTACAAAACCTTCACCTTTATTTATGTACACTCAGACAGAAATCACCCTTTGCGTCGCCCGCTCGACGCATGGGAACCAAGAAAGCATTCAAAATGATTTATTGTAAATGGTTTTCTACTTTGTTGGCTAAAATAATAAGAGCCGCGCCCGGATTGCTGTTCTAAATTCGAAATTTTATCGTTACTTTTTTCCTTTGCCGCCTGCCGATACGCACCACGAAATTTAATTTGCAATCCTTTGTTAGTCCATTAGGGCACCGATTGAATGAGTCAGCGATATGGCAATCGAGCGCTAAAACGAAAAAGAGAACTTAATTAGTGGCGAGAAATTATGCTAAAGTCATAAAGGTGGAAGCTAGAGATGTGCGAGTGAATGAGACATCGACAAAGCTGACAATAAAAACGTTTAAGCACAGTAGGAATTGCGGGTGGCTTTGTGTCCGCGCACAATAGCCTTCAGCGTCCGAGCCATTGACGCCTTGACTTCGAAGGTGTCATGAGAATTAGTGGCCCATTATTGCTCTGTAGAAAACGCTTTGGTCAAGCGAAAAGTAGATAACAATAATTAGCTTGGACGCAACAAAAAGTGACATAAATCCCGCATAATAAGTTCCCGGGAGTGCAAAAAACCTTCCGATTTTACCTGGGCATGTGAGTTTTTTGCAGCATGAATCGGAACGAACGTGGTCCGATATAATAAACACCTCAATTCCTGGCAGAGGCATTGTTTAATGATTTTCTGTTGTGATCTTGCACAATCTTCGACCGCTGGATTTTTTTCGTATTCGAGTTGAGGGAAAAATAAAGTTTTTTTTATAATGTCCTGGTAGCATTTAAACAAAGGGGCTGGGGCTCGTGTGGAGGTGTGATTTATTTATGATTTTGGCTTAAGAGAGCTCTCTTGACCGCCTTAGACGTTATTGGCATTGTTTGGCGATAAAATGGTTTTCGATATTGTAAAATCTCTACTCAATAATAATATCCCTTTTAATAATTCACTTTTTGTGTATAAACAGAATCTTCTCATCTTCTCGCATCAACTCGCATCTTCTCAGTATACAAGTCGTTGGAAGGTCTAAAATCTAAAGGATGATTCACGATAAAAAAATTAAAAACAAGCAAATTTTTAAAATAGAATAAAGAACCTATAACTTTAAATTGTCGTAGATCGTAAATGGTCATTCGAAATGAAAAATGATAAGAAAAAAAAAAAACCTAAAAATTATTCATTGATAATGTAGTTCGTCGATTTTCATTTTTTCTTTTTCACAATAAGACGTCTGGTGGTCACACTAAAGAATTTTGATTACTGTCATGTCTTATTGACACTCCAAGATTAACACAGATCGATTGATATATGAATCATCAAAATCGGCCCACGCGTTTGGTCTCCAGAGCGCCACAAACATACATTCGCTGATAAACACATTACCCTCCTTTGCGTCCCGCAGTCGGGTAATAAATATTAATGTAATCCATTTTCCATTGTTTCAGGTGCGATTCTGAAATGTCGCCATTGGACATTACGACGCTGAAAGGGCAATAATAATCGTCATATTTTTTTACGCAAATTTTCATTTTAACGCCGCCATAAAACAAAGATGCTGGGGTGTGCTCTAAGCGGAGTGACCTCGATATTCAACTACGCGAAGCAAATTAACTTGAGCTCGGCTGACAGCCGGTGCTTAGACAAGTAAATGAAGTAGTAAATTAAGAAACTTTTGACAATATTTGGCCTTATCTGAAAAAAAAAAAATAACGCAAAATCTAACGCGTGTAAAGTAAGCTAGTCAGTTACGAGAGCGATTTAGTAAGTTAGTTACCAGTAAGCAGATACGAGTAAAGGCTAGGATAACGTGTTCTCAAGGGCTACCGTGGTGGTATGCTTTATATTGCACCTTGTGTCGACTGCGCGCTGACTGGTCGCTACGTCACGTGGCTTCCCGGCGCGCGACTGCGGTGCTGGATGATACTAACTGTATACACGTAAGTACAATTTTTTTATATTTCTTTTATTTGAACAGAACAGACAGAACGTGAACCTTACATAGTCCAAAGAAGTCTGAAGGGATTTTTTCCTCCCCCGAAGAAAAAAAAAGAAATGAGAATTGATACCAAAGTAATAATTTTCATAAATACTAGAATACTTTATTATGACAATTTGTATTTAATAGCCGGTCAAATGCGAGTCGGACTCGCAAACGAAGGGTTCCGTACCAAAAAACGCCGAAAACAGTACGTTTCTAGTAGGGAAGCCCCTTTAATTTTTTATTATTATTTTTTGTTGTAGCGATAGCAGAAATAGGTAGGGTCAGATGTCCAACAATGAAACAGTGGTACACAATAAAACACTGTGATATTTCTAAAATTCTGCGTTGCCAGTTCGTGCATTATATTGCGTTAGGACACTCTCGTGAACCCCCCGCCCTAGCCCAATTTGCATCGACGCCACGTGCGAAAAGATGTGTTTACGGAGCACTTTTGGTTTTTTTCGACAAAAAGTAAATATTTTTAGCATTCTTTATAGATTTTTTACTAAAGTATGGTTGAAAATTTCATAAATTTCATGATTAATTAGCATTACACACATTTCGTAGATTAATGTGCAATAAATTATATCTTAAAGTGTTACAATTTAGTGGGTAAAAAATTGAGATTAGTAAAAAAAACCTTAGGTAGTTCACAATGAAACAGTTACACAGTAACACAATGAAACACTATTTCAATGTGTATCATTTTGTTTATTGTGTACCGTATAATTGTACATACATAGTATCATGTACTTTCCGGGCAAATTAATAATTTTTGTGGCTACAAATTCACAAATTAATCTTATTAACATTAATTTTTTTATAATACCAATAATAGTACTGGTAACCTGATTAAAGTTAATTAAAAATAAATCCTTTTGTGATTATTAACTCAAGCATTTTTTTTTATTCACCTACTCCATAAATTACACAAAAGTCGAGACAATACTATTAATGTTTCATTGTTGAATTTGTGGTGTTTCATTGTGTACCACCACTGTGGACACAACGAAACATTTCCCATTTTTCAGTTTATAATTTTTTGTCGATTGATTACATATTAATTAAAAAAATTGTAAATGAAATCCGATGCCGAATAAAATTACCTACACACCTGTAAAAAATTAGACTTCTATCTGTCAAAACAAAAGGTGCATGAGACTTTGAATTTTTTGTGTTTCATTGTTGAACACATGACCCTACACATTACGCATTCTGTGAAAATTTCAACTCTCTACCTCATCATCAGGGATCACGAGATACAGCCCGCTGACAGATAGACGGACGGACGGACGGACGGACGGACGGACGGATAGCGGAGGTTTAGTAATAGGGTTCCGTTGGTAACCCTTCAGGTACGGAACTCTAAAAATGCATATCTAATAATATAATAAATTCTACATCGGCATTACTGCATAAATATTACATAAGAAATTCAATGTAAAGTGTTTATTTTAGACGTTAGTTAAGTAAACACTTGTTACTTTTAGTTGGCATACTATACAGTAGTTCAATCATTCACGTGTCATTCAAATGATTGGAATCGATTACATAATAGAAGTACTCTGTCGGGCCGCATGGGAGCTTTTTATTTGATTGAAATGTCAATCAAAGCAACACAATACAGTAGGGTTGTAAGACGTGTGGTCTAGTTGTGACTGCGCGTATCAACTATCACGCTAGGTAAGCAACATTGAAATCGATCGGCAATAGGATGGGTGGCCGATGTTGGGTTTCCGGCATTTTCCGTGCTTCGGAGAGCACTTAAAGCCATCGGTCCCGGTTATTATCACTAACATTTGATAATAACCGTTAAGTGTCCACATCTCGTTCTCTAGTCGATTCGTACCTATATGGGCAAGAATTAGGGAAGTCTCCGTAAAGTTATCCTAAGAAAACTCCTTTCAGTATATGAATATTGGAAACTGATTAACTGCCTCGTTGGTCTAGTGGTTAGCAAGTTCGACTGCAGATGACGAGGTCCCGGGGTCGATTCCAGGGTCGGGCCATAAAATGTATTGGGTTTTCTTTCAATAAATTCTCAGTACTAGCCCGGAGTTAGGAATTTGGCGGTGAGTCACCTCCATGCCTCGTAAAGCTGTCGGTTCTACGCCTGATCTCTCTCCGGTCGTGTTGGATTTCCGTCCCATCTTTGACTATGAGAGTGAGGGAATAGAGAGTGCACCTGTGTTTGCGCCTTCACTTGTGCACTATGATATCTACCGCACAGATGGCTAACCTCTGTGGAGATTGGCCGCCGTGGCCAGATTCGGTCGGGAGGACATTAATAAGGGATCACGACCCTCAATAAGATTACTATACTGAAAGAGAGAGCAGTACATAGTATGTTATTAGCCACTAGACTGTTGCAAGTTTGCGTTGGCTCGTCATACCCATTCGTAGGTGGGCAATCACAGGCATTATGCCCGGCGACTTTACAAGAGGCTTGCGACCTCTTCAACTTTACGCTCATCAATGTAAGGGACATAAACCTTGTCGTCGGATTCCGGAAAATCTCTCGACGTCTACGCTAAATGGTTGTCGCGATTTACGACAGTTTCATTACTCGTTTTGCATACCCGTAGATTTAACAGTGTCCACGCGGAAGTTCACGGATTCTTTTTATATGAACATTATTTTTGCTGATTTTTGAATTGATGTCCCCATTTTTACGTTAGAATTGTTAACCGACTTCCAAAAAAGGAGGAGATTCTCAATTAGTTAGAATATATCTATATATTTTTTTATTTTGTAGGTATGTTCCGTTGTAATTGTAATTTGGCGAGTATTAAAGTGTGGTTAAAGTGATATTACCTTTACCATAGCTTTTATCGTGAAAATAGAGAGGGTTCCCGCGGAATTTCTAAAAACCTAATTCCATGCTGACGAAGTCGCGGGCACTGAGCTAGTAATAAAATAAAATGCTGGTGTATTTCTAGACCTCCAAAGTCAAACAGTTTAGATTGGTAGCCAATAGCCATAACACAATACGCAATATAAACAATGTTAAATAAATAATAACAACCAATATTTATGATGAATATTTTTGTTAGGCTTTCTTAGATTGAAATCTTGTAACTGCGGGAGGTTGTTTATGTAAAGGTTTTTCTTATCATAAAATAGGTCCTTAGATACTCTTGTCTCAAGTTGCTGATTTGGAAACAGACAGGAAAAAAGTTTGTGGGATAGATATAAAAAAGTATTCTTTTATTTAAAAAATAGCGGTTTATTGTGATAGTGTGAAGTGTGCTTCACACGAATATTATAAACGCGAAAGTAAAGTTTGTGTGTGTGTGTGTGTATGTGTGTGTGTACGTCTGTGTGCGTGTTTGCTTGTGTATCTGCTTTGTATGCGTGATTTTTTTGGTTTTCAAAAATCTCAGGATAAATGGAAAAAATTAAAATTAAAGTACTTACTTTTTTATGATTAGAGTATTAGACAAAATAGAAGAGTCAACTGAACAGTTTTACCTTCTTAATCGAAGAAAATTTTTGGGAAATCTTTCAAAGGATCATTAAATTGTAAATAGTAGGTGCCTTTTGTGCAAATATTAGTTCTTGAGAGTAGTTATTTTGTTCAGAAGTGGATTCTTCTGATTTCCGCGATTACTCAATAAAGTGGGCATTGAACATTTGGCAACAGCGTTTAAAAATGTTTGCGCACTTAGTTTGTTTGAAAAGTCGCAACAATGTGTTAAATCGTCTGGAATTTATTATTATTTGTCGACAAACATAATATTATTATGATTTCTCATATCATAAGCTGTAGATGTTTACCAGAACCTTTTAAGGTTGTTGTCACATCTCTCATTAAAATCCACAATACGTACACATAATAAATCTTAGTAAATGAGTGGGTTAGTTCGACCAGTGGGATTTGAACCATAGACCTTTTGGTTTTTAACCTGTTCTAACGCAGATATTTGAAAAAGCATCTATTGGATTTGAATCTTACTAATCTTAATCGTAAACTGCGTGTCGATTCTCTAAAAATGATTGCATCAATGTAACGATCGCAATGGCATCTAATTGGATGAATTTATGGCGTTCTTGCTGCATCAATGCATATTAACCAATAGCGGGAGAGTACCGGCCAATCAGGGGTCATTGCGATCGTTACACTGATGCAATTTTAGAGAATCGACCAACAAAAGTCGCAATAATATCAAGAAAATACCATCAAATCAATTGTATGTTATTGGCTTAATATCTTACCAGGCAGCGATTCAAAATGGAGTGTTCTGAATATAAAAGGAATTTTCCAACAAAAGAAGCAATGCCTTTGAATTTTATTTATTCTTATTAGAAGTATGGTCCATATATCAAGTATCTTCGCAGACGTCGTTATTATTAAATCAGCCATTGTGACCTGTTTTGGCACAAATTGAATAAGCGTGTGGGTTGATCTCATTAATTAAGGTTACAATATTTTTATATTCACGAAGAGTTTCCAAAAACTTATATTTTGACCTTTTCGATCGTCTCGAAACAGCGTTATAAAACAGACAGGCACCAGTTTATTGATTCTCTGTATATGGTAAAACGACAGTGATATTTGATATATGGTCATTTCCCTAATCTTATTTAAACAGTAAAATATAAATTTTATTGGGAAATGATGGTAACTGTCTGTGTTTTGATTTTGAAATCATTTTAAATTGTAGCGGCCTATGGGTATGTATGACCAATGAATCAGAAAACATAAAAAGATTTTTTCTAAGTAGCACAGTTATTTAGGCAATAATCCCAGAAATCAGCTTTATCGCTCAGCAGAAATCAGAACAAATCACTAGACGGATCGGGGTGAAAGGCATACACATAGCTATTAAGACGCAGGAATTTGCTAAGCAAATTGTTTTTGAAAATTCAACCCCTAACCAAGAGGGGCTTAAAAATCGAACAGCAACGCCGCAAGCAAAAGCTAGTAACCTTACCTTTAAAGTTAAGCTAACTAATGAGACTTTCCATATTCATTTTGTCCCAAGTATAAACAAACAATTCATTCTTTTTGTTAGCTTTTTGTAAGCCAGTTTATGCGGATAGGAATTTCGCGTAACACAGTAGATATCTTATCATCTAAATAGACATTATTTGCATATAGATTGCCATTTTTCCCCGCTAAGAATAAATGGGATTCTTTTTGAGCATTTTTAAGATAAAAGAAGTTAATAATTAAGTATATACCTACTGATTTCAAAATACTTTATTTAGTATAGTTTTTGGACTTGTTTTCCTTGACGACTTAGGACGTCGTAATTTGAAAGAAGCACCTACCGCCGAGTGCCTTGTACAAGCTTATACATATAAAGAGGCTTCTTGGTACTTTATCGCACACTATGTGCCTGATAAGAAAGCTTAGAGCGGTGGCTTTGAGTAACTGAGTGGTCGATGGAGAGATTTATGTAGGTATGTTCAATGTAACGCTATGTAATCAGAGCAGAACCGAGGAGATCCTTATAAGAAATATACAGGACAGGCATATTTAAGACAGAAATATACAAAAGACATAGGTACCATTTACGAGTTGCGAAGCTGAAGTGAAAATGGGGGATACCCAAATAAGTTTGAGTGAGGAAAGAAAGAAGGAACAGAAACAGAAGGAAAAGAAAGTAAATTCAATGAATATTCTTTCTCCTCTTTATTAGGGTTCCATACTCGAAGGGTAACCAACGGGACCCTATTACTAAGCCTCCGCTGTCCGTCCGTCCGTCTGTTTGTCTGTCAGCAGGCTGTATCTCATGATCCGTAATAGAAAGAGTTGAAATTTTAAACAAAAATAAAAATAAATTAAAAATAAGAGGGGACTCTCCTACTCGAAACGTGTTTTTTTCTGTTTTGCGTATAGTCTATTAAGGAGTGCGATTGCCTAGAAAACGCCAATTCACTTTTGGTTTGCGGCTAACTTTAGATTAGATTTAGAAACGTTTAGATTATACTACTACGTTTAGATTATACAACTACAACTTGGGTGAAGTTGTAGTTTATAATCTAAACGTTTTGGTTTAAGTCTCATTTTTACCTTGCTCTATCCTGTTCGTAGTGTAAAGTAACTTAAGTAGGTAATTATTTAAAAACAAACACAACGTATCTACGTATCTAGAAAAGATCGCACTCAATGTCACCTTAATAACCAATATTGAAATTGAATCCAGTTGCATAACCTCCTGAATATGCTTATCGCAGACGGCCGATAAAATACTCGGTTTGACAAGAGTTGGCAAAAATAAAACACGGGACTTTTACCACTTTAAAACTCAGACATCCCACAATTTAAATAATATGGTAAATCGAAATAAGATCAGGGTTACATCCGACTAAGTTCTTTGCAAGAAAATTTTCTTCAGCATTTCGTCTGCGTGGCTAAATTAGTCATTAGTAATCCTTTAGTATACATATTTCAGTTCCACTCACGCTTTTTCGTTTCATAAATTAATTCATTTATTATTCACTGTTTATATTGATTACGAGTATTATACGATAGCATGCGTAATGTCGCGTCGTCGCAAAATAATTGCTTCTTATTGATGACTAGCTACTTCGTGCGCGTGGATTGAGGTTTTTTGAAGTCCCGCGGGAACTCTCTTATTTTCCGAGATAAAAATTAGCCTATGTGCTATTTCCAGTCTATAATCTAACTCTGTGCCACAGCCAAATTGGTGTAGTCCTTGCAGCGTGATTGAGTAACAAACATCCATACATCCAAACTTTCGCATTTATAATATTAGTAGTATAACACGGCCATTTATAACATAAAAATCAATCTCGGACGGGCAAAAATTAGTCGTCTGCGTTAACACTTTCCGATGTGATTAATTCATTTTTAATGTCCTCCCACACTGTATAGTCGCACAGTAGTGGAAGAAAAAACGTCTGGCTGGTATGTTGTAATGGTAATATGAAACCTTGTGTAAGTTCAAACAATAATGCCCACACGTAATATTATTGTCTCGAAGCTACGTTTGTTAATGTGTAATTAACAGACAGGTCAAGTGTGAGAGGGATTTTACTTAAGATATTTTTAAGTAGTATGATTTTAAATAAATCAGACAGGTTGGTTGCCTAATTATTTTTCCAGAATAAATAGTAGGTATTCATCTTAGATAATTAGGTATTTTTTATTCAAATAAACTTTTACAAAGTGCTTTTGAATCTCTTCACTGGTTCGGAATGCCGTTCGTACCGAGAACCAGCAAGAAACTCGGTAGTTGCTCTTAATTCCTAAATAACGTTATAATGTTTTAGGGTTCCGTTTTTGTTACAGGTTCCGTTCGTAGGTACTTTGTCAGCTGTAGAAGCAACTGAAAAACTCTTAGAAGTTCACGTCTGATTATTATATTAATCGAAGCAGTAGTTAATTTAACCTCAGTCAATGTGTACCATATCCATTATCATTATATTTATTATAGCTCATGATCGACTAATTGGTTAAAATCAGTGAGGCAACGACACCCAAACAATGTAATTCATATGTCACTCACATCAGCACGTGCTGCCTAAATACGGCCTAATGAATCAACAGAATTGATTTAAGAGGAGGTTTCTGCCTAAAATAAATAAATTATTTTAAGAAAATGTCGCGATACAAAAGTTTATTGATTTTTGATAACTGAAGGAGAGTTTGAGTTTTTGTGTTTTCTGGCTATACGAAATAAGTTATTCATAATATTTTTAAAACTGAGTATTAAGTATTGGTACGACTAAGGGTCTAATTTTTGATATTTTATCCAAGCAACAAAATCGCAATAAACATTCACGATAGGGGCGCTCCTAGTTCAAAGATGTAATCCAGTATTTGGCTTGGACTTCTTTTTCCTACTGCTTTTCGATCTGATACTATAGAGAACAATTGTATTATATATGGAAAGAAAATAAAAGGATATCGAATTTGGTCACACTTGCACATGATTTCCGTTTTAAAATAAAAATAGTAAAAACTTAAAACTTGTTTAGAACTTAATCTCAGTTACGTAATTTCAAAGATCAATTAAGTTAAACATTTCGTCTAAATAGTTAGTGTTACAACATGCAACGCATGCTTTACATCATTATCTTAAAGGCAAAATTAACGGTAAAAATAATCACTCATATCATCAGTATGTGGTGCTAATTAAACACAGGCTAATGAATGAATAATTAAATTAACAGCGAATAAATTAATTTAATCGGTAGTCATAAGTTGAGATTATAACGCTAAGTTAATAAGTTGCTTAACCTGTTATTCTATAATAAATATTATTGGGTACCTACTACACAAGTTACTTCATATCTATATCCATTTAAAGCTTTCTATCTAGATCGGTGGTAATTTATTGAACAAATATCACCAGTAGCTGAAAAAAATTACAAAAATACTGAATTACGGCCCCTATTCAAGGCTGAATCTCATGAACCTAATAATAGTAACCGCTGACAGACAGACGAACGGACGAACGGACGAACGGACGAACGGACGAACGGACGGACGGACGGACGGACAGCGGAGGCTTAGTATTATAGTATTATTCGCAACGGGGGTCCCGTTAGCACCTCTTGGGTACAGAACCCAAAAAAAGAAAATCGCGAAAATATGTCGCTTTAACTTAAGCTTTAATTTAATTAGTAGTCAGTTTAGTAATTCAGTAGTCGGGTTAGTTTTTAAACTTCTTGTGATATTTTAGGACGGGTTGCTTTGAGCAGTTTTTACATTTTCTTACTTATGCCAAGATAGCTCTTAATTAAGATTTCACCTGATGGTTTAAGATGGTAGCGGGCTAACGCGGAAGGAGTATAACAATTTTAATTAAAACCATACACTCTAATCGATTTCTACATGCCTTCGTAGGTACCGGAATGCTAAATCGCTTGGTGGCACGTCTTATACGGTAGGGTGGTAACTAGCCACGACCAAAGACCAGACAAGTCTTTAAACTATACTATATCAGAAAATGTAACTCCGGTGCCAGGTTTGTAAAACTTACACACAGGGTTCAGTGCTAGTGCAAGCTTCGCCTTAATAAGTTACATTGAATCTTTCACGATGGCCCTCTAATATTAATTGACGGATTAGTTTTCTTAACTGATTGTGGTTAGAATGGCTGTATCGAGTTGCGGTAGTGCGTTCAAGTTCCCAAAAAATACGGTCAAGTGATCGTTTGTTTGTTCACACTGATTGTGATCGATGGTGTTACGTAATGTGACATTTTCAATTGTCGGCTATTAGTTGTTGCATTGTTTATAATTTATTCAATTGAAGCATCGTATATGATTAATTTTTCGTACGTTCGAAGAACTGTTGTTGTTGTTACAAGGTGCTGACTCGCATCGAAAACGCAGACGTCAGAAAGAATTTTCCTATAGGTATCACTAACTTCGATTTTTCAAAATTTTTATTTTATCAAAAATCCTTTCATAGCGGATGCCTATGTCATAAAAGCTTTCTATATGCCAAATTGAGCCCGATCCGTCCAGTTGTTTGAGTTTGTGCGGTGATAGACCAGTCAGTCAGTCAGTCACCTTTTCCTTTTCAGATTGATCGATTTTATTAAGATAGATCGATTCTATTGATTTTTAAAATATAGATAACTCTACTCTGATGAAGTTGCGACCAAAGTTTGTAAATATTCCCTAAGTATGGATTTCAATTTGGTACTCTAAGAACTAATTTGACGGAGTTTCCATCTGGACGACGAAAGCGTTATTTTAGCAATATTAATTACAGCTGATTAGTAAATATAGGAAAATTATTTGAACACAGAAAAGATACAATCACACAAAGTTAAATGCAGGGCAAAGCACAACACATATACGCTATAGTGAAAATCGTATTGGACAAGCATAAAACGGTAGGAATCATATAATTAACATTTGGTATTACAGGTACGTGTTTAAATTATGTAAGCTCGAACTATGGTCATAATATTATACATACGTGAAGTACCAACCGGGGATATTGACACCACGGATTGACCCGGTAAGAAACCTTGAAACTATTACTATCATTTAGTCGATCATTGCAACTATCATTTAGCCGACGACTGGACCTGGCGACATACAACGCACGCACTTTGAGGACCGACGAGAAGATCATCGAGCTGGAAGAAGCAGTGAACAAGTTGCGCTGGAATGTTATAGGTTTGTCTGAAGTCCGAAGAGAGGGGGAGGACTCGATAATCCTCAATTCCGGCAACTTGTTTTACTACCGGGAGAGCGACCAGCAGTCCCAGGGTGGTGTTGGGTTTATCGTCCACAAGTCCCTCGTTAACAACATTGTCGAAGTCACAAGTGTGTCGAGCAGGGTAGCGTACCTTATACTCAGAATAACCAAACGGTATTCGCTGAAGGTTATACAGGTTTACGCACCGACAACTGCACACACTGACGAGGAGGTGGAGGTTTTGTATGAGGATATATCAAAAGCCATACACGCCTCCACTACTCACTACAATGTTGTGATGGGGGATTTCAACGCAAGGTTAGGTGAACGAAGCGGTGCAGAGACGAGGTTGGGGCAATTTGGGCATGGGCGAAGGAACCATAGGGGCCAAATGTTGGCCGACTTCATGGAGAAGGAGGGCCTCTTTATGATGAACTCCTTCTTCAAGAAGCGGCCACACAGAAAATGGACATGGATGAGTCCCGATGGTTCCACGAGAAATGAGATAGACTTCATCATGTCGACCAAGCGGCATATATTCAATGATGTCTCTGTGATCAATAGGGTAAAAACCGGCAGCGATCACCGTATGGTAAGAGGCACATTGAATATCAACGTGAAGCTGGAACGGGCCAGACTGGTGAAGTCAACTCTCCGACCTACTCGTGCTCATATCCAAAACCCCGAAAACTTCCAACTCGAACTGCAGAACCGATTCGATTGCCTAGCAGATTGCGTTTCTGTGGACGATCTTAACAACAGGTTTGTGGAAACTGTACGTACTGTGGGGTCTAAGTTCTTTAAGACCCATTGCAGGAAAAGAACCAAAAAGTTCTCTGACCACACACTCAAACTAATGGAAGAGAGACAAGAGATGAGACTTCAGTCGTCGGCAGACGCGGATGCCTATCGGCAAATTAATAGGCAGATCTCTAAGGCTCAAACCCGCGACCTTCGTATCTTTAATACCGAGTGTATTAAAGATACCATCGAGCGGAACCGAGGCTCCAAAGTGTTCGCGAGAGATCTGTCTATCGGACAGAGCCAGCTGACGCGGCTGAAAACTGACGACGGTCGTCTCGTTTCTTCTCGTCCTGAGGTTTTGGGAGTGGTCGAGAAGTTCTATGGACAGTTATATACCACGACACAGAAACCTGTTGAAGATTTGGCCAAAGACCCTAGAGCCAAACTGACCCGACACTATACCGAAGATATCCCGGACGTCAGCCTATACGAGATTAGTATGGCTCTCAAACAACTTAAGAACAACAAGGCGCCAGGTGATGACGGAATCACGGCGGAACTCCTGAAAGCGGGTGGAAAACCGGTTTTAAAGATCTTTCAGCGATTGTTCAATTCCGTCATTCACGAGGGTACAACGCCGGAAGCATGGCACAGGAGCGTGGTGGTTCTGTTCTTCAAAAAAGGTGATAACACCTTGTTGAAGAATTATAGACCCATCTCGCTGCTGAGTCATGTTTATAAGTTGTTCTCGAGAGTCATTACGAATCGTCTCGCCCGTAGGTTCGACGACTTCCAGCCTCCCGAACAAGCCGGTTTCCGAAAAGGCTTTAGCACCATAGACCACATTCATACGCTGCGGCAGGTTATACAGAAGACGGAAGAGTATAACAGGCCACTTTGCTTAGCGTTTGTGGACTATGAGAAAGCCTTCGATTCGGTGGAAACCTGGGCTGTATTGAGGTCGCTGCAGAGATGCCGTATTGACTACCGGTACATTCAAGTGTTGAAGTGTTTGTACGAAAACGCCACTATGTCAGTACGTATACAGGACCAGACTACAAGGCCAATCCAATTGCAGCGTGGAGTGCGGCAGGGAGACGTAATCTCCCCGAAGCTCTTTACCGCTGCGTTGGAGGACGTCTTTAAGCTTCTGGATTGGAACGGACTTGGCATCAACATAAACGGCGAGTACATCACTCACCTTCGATTTGCCGATGACATAGTCATTATGGCAGAGACTCTGGGAGACCTCAATACAATGCTCAATGACCTCAGCAGGGTTTCTCAACAGGTGGGCCTTAAAATGAACATGAGCAAGACGAAAATCATGTCTAATGCTCATGCTCCGCTCCACCCAGTAATCGTGGAGAACTCTGCACTCGAAATTGTAGACGAGTATATATACCTGGGACACACAGTCCAGCTAGGTAGGTCCAATTTCGAGAAAGAGATCAACCGCCGAATCCAACTCGGCTGGGCAGCGTTCGGGAAGCTTAGAGATGTCTTTTCGTCCAAAATTCCTCAGTGCCTGAAGACTAAAGTCTTCGAACAGTGCGTGTTGCCAGTGATTACTTACGGATCCGAAACATGGTCGCTAACTATGGGCCTCATAAGAAGGCTCAGGATCACTCAGCGGGCGATGGAGAGAGCTATGCTCGGAGTATCCCTGCAAGATCAAATCAGAAATGAGGAGATCCGTAGGAGAACCAAAGTCACCGACATAGCTCTGCGGGTTGCGAAACTGAAGTGGAAATGGGCGGGGCACATAGTTCGAAGAGCTGATGGTCGATGGGGTCCCAAGGTGCTGGAGTGGCGACCTCGCACCGGGAAGCGCAGTGTTGGCAGACCCCCCACTAGGTGGACAGACGACATCAAGCGAGTCGCAGGGAGCCGCTGGATTCAGGCGGCGCAAGACCGAGGCTTGTGGAGGTCCATGCAGGAGACTTATGTCCAGCAGTGGACGTCCATTAGTTGAAGAAGAAGAAGTCGATCATTGTAAACTGCTGGATAACGTGTGGATAGATTTTCTAAACCCCAGATTTGAAAAACAGAGTCATGCATTTAGTACTGTACTGCTGTGAAATTAAAGAGATATTATACATTGAACATTTATTAATGCTGCTATCTCGGTGTTAACATTCATTCACTCAGTCGGCATTAACCTTTTGTGCGTCCATAGATCATTAAATAAATAGAATAGTTGAGCACTCTTTACGAACTGTTTCTTTTGTGTTGCATAACTTATGTGCGTGTAAAGAAGTAAGTTTTTTGTTGACATTGTTCAATTGCATTTGGAAAGCGACTTTTACTCCGGCTATCGCGTGGGCGCATGTATTGGGAACGCACAGGACAGATTTTTTATAACGAAGATAATTTTCTGTGATCTATTGCCGTACACTGATTTTTGTGTTTTGTACTTATTTTTTTATAAGAATTATTAGAAGTGATAAAGCGACTGTATGGCTTTAAAAGGTATATTAGTTTATTCTTAGGTTGGAATGCATAAATATGAAATTTTAAAAGGATTTTTTTTAAAGCAGCACTTAATCTCACGTTATTGGTTGATTTAAAAATAATTTGACTCGTTCACTTCTGTTCTTGACATAATCTTTCCTGGTCATACTAAAAATAAAAGTTTACAAGAAAAATAATGTTGATAAAATGGTGGGTAAAAGATTTTTCTTCTGATGCGTAATTGTTCTCAGCATAGAAAGGTCGAGTTTCCCAACCTTTGATAAAAATTTTCTGTTTACTTCGAAATTTTTAGGATGTTTTTGGTAGGTCCATTCCAAATAAATCGGTTACCATGGTCCTCCCTGTAACTTCCATATCGTTTGGAATTTAATAAACCTCATTTAACTCATACGATTTGTGGCTAATATAAAAAGATGACGAAGGACATTTTAGAGATACTCAGAGTACAACACTTTTTGTCATTGTTTAATCGAAACGTCAAAATAATTGTGAAATAACTCGTTTTTTAAATATAAGGAAGGTAGTTCGGGAATAAATTAATTAGCATACCCAGAAACACAGCTGGTTCGAATCTCCCCGAGGTCAGGTGGCCCTCTCGAGATAAGAGGGATGTGTAAGGGATGAAAGGATGATTTTATCAGGAATGCAAAGGAAATATTAATATGAAAGCGATATGGTATGCAGCCTTTTGTGTCTTTTTTATATTTATGTTATTTTAAAAAAGTTATTGCCGTTTATTTTGTCAGATTTCTTGGAATACTTAAAAATGTTATTTATCAAAATTATTTGTCATTTTATGTTGACTAATGTGTGATTCTTATGTAATTTATTACGACTCTAGCTCTTCTCAAAACAAAAGTGTTATTAGTAATGTAGCTTAAAAAAGTAAAAAAAGAAAAAAAGTAAAAGTGTTAATTATCTATAATATTAAAAACACTTTTAAAAATATCATCCTTTGAGCATCTTTTAAAGCTGATTGCTTTGATTTGTTATTCAAAAAATCAACTGTGTGTTCTGTAACTTTAGTGTCTGTGTTCTTCGATCTACATAGTAGGGAAAAAACCGTCATACATAAATTATAGGATTGAAGTCTTTGGGATCAATATAAGGAGGCAGGATACGTGTCAATAAAATAAGCGTCGGCAATTGAGATTTTAGGCTTAAATTACGAATAAAATTTTAATATTAATGATCTTAAGAGAGTAATTTAGATAAGAATGGAATTAAAATTCAAAATTATTTTAATCGAGAGTAGGTACTTACTATCAAGGATGCTACTCTGACACTTAATAAAGATTCCATACAACATTAAGGCTGGCCACACATTTGCTATTATCGCGTGACCAACAAGAGACCGGTATATACCTACAGTGTAACCTTCAAGCTTACGTTAACCATGCATTAATTCTCCACCCCTTTTTCCGTCCATAATATCTAAATGGGAATGGTTTTCTTGGAATAATAATTATAATATGGTTGTTTGATGGTTCCCCAGATCCTTCTTAATATGTATTCCACGGCGAATGAAAAAGACAAATACGGATCTCCGAAGTTGGTTACGGAAACGTAATTTAAGTAAGTTACGGATGGTTGCTTGAACAGAGTAATCGACTTATGTACTATCACCAAATACCCTATACGTTCGTCCATCTTTCAATCACTTCAGCTACCGATGAATAGAACGAGCGACCATCGCTCGAGCGGTAGGGGCCAATGTATGGCTAGCCTAAACGTTCATATTGATTTCGTGATAATAGCTGCGGTGCGTTTGATGTTCTCGTCCAATATGCGTAATTGTGGGTTTAGTGTTCATGCGCAGGCGCAAGTGATAGGTGATCGCGGTGTTTGAACTGTGGAAGTGTCCACCCACTAGACTGACCAGTGACCTTAATACGCGAGGTGCGCCCGTCAACGTAGTAAAACAAGACTGTTTGCGCACTTATAAGCAAAAATGTTGGCACTAATTGTTGTCTTGTTTAAATTGCAATCTTTGCCAACGAGAGATTATTATGCAGATGAAAGATGGAAAGATGTTTTGTACGTATTTAAAATTAATAAGAAACGTGCTTCTCTCAATATTTACGACTTTTCACTTGTTATAAACGTGTAGTTGGAACTTGAGATTTAACTTTTGAAAAATTTTAATTTAAATTTAAAGTTTTGATGTAGGTCATAATTATATTATTATCGTAAAAGAAAATCCTATCAATAAACTAAAAAAATAAATTTTAAATTTCTTTTTATACTTTAAATATTTAGCATTATTGAGTTTAAATAGCCTCAATAGCCCAATGGTAAAGCTGCGAACTGAAAACTGAAAAGGCACAGGTTCGTACCCCATCTATTGCAAAAAAGTAGGGAAGTCATAAATGAAAATATATTTTTGAAACGCTTTTGACTTGTGCCCGATTGTCACTATACATTTTTCCGGCATAAGTGTTTTTAATAAATAGGTAGGTATTATATTAAATCGGGGGCTGGATTTTTACGATAGGCCTTTGATGTCTTATTAACGTCAGGCATCAATGTAGGAACTCGATTATTCATAAAATATATTCAGCGTTAAGCTTTTAATTACGTAAAAAGAAACGAGAACTTTACTCTTTTTTACAATAAACGAAGTAATTTATTATCTGTCTTCTGGGTCTTGTCAATTTTAGTCTTTATTGCGTTCAGAAATAATCTAACTAGATTGGAAGTAGAGTAATTGCTTGTTTTTGCTTCACTTGCCGTATCTACCTATGGCGATTCGATAGCATTTTTTACTCATAAAGTAGTTGATGCCCGCGACTTGACGTGACGTTCGCGTGGTTTTTTGATTTCCGCGAGAACTCTCTTATTTCCTTCGATAATAAGAAGTCTGTACTATTCCAGGCTATAATCTATATCTGTTTCAAACAGTCAAATCAGTTCAGTCGCTGCGGCATCATTGAGTAAAAAACATCCATTCATACATCCATACTTCCGCATTTATAATATTAGTAGGAGGATATGGTGCAACCCATCAACGGCTCACTACTGAGCGCAGCTCTCCTCTCAGAGAAGGGTTATAACCCTTCTCTGATGGCCTATTGCCAGTAACCAACAGCATTAACTAACTACCGCACCCTTCGCTACTAAGGCAGTTTACGATCCGATTACCTACTCATGAAAAGAATAAAAGGAAACTATGAAACAAAATTCACATTTCTGGTGCTGCTATAAATCATTAAACATAGTATTATACTAATTAAAAACCTCTTTATTTCATTGACCACAATATGTAAGAGGTAACTATGAGCTTTGTATGTCTGTGTTGAGTTCTAAGAAGATGATGGATATATGCATTCCACGATTGTTGATAACCCAGTTATCCTATATCAATTGAAAAAATATTATCATAAAATGCTTATAAAACATAATCAAGTTAACAATGCTCCCGACATGCTTTTTTTTTCAATGTTTATGTTTTGTTGAATAACCTTCACACAATAGTTCTCCTCCGAACCAATAAAAAGTGGTGATTGATTGACCGCGTTCCATCGGTTTTTTTATTAGATCTTTTAACCGAAAAGAATGCGTATTATAAATATTAAAAAGACTATCGGTTTTAATCGTATTGGGCGTTAAGAATTCGGTATATAAATTAACTATCGATTAAATGCCTATCGATGTTAACGAGTTATTAATTATGTCAAAATAACGGCTGTTTTTGTAATATTTCTTTATAGGATATCGACATTTTAGTCTACCCTTGTTTTCTCTTCTTTGGAAGCAGATATCACCCAACTTTTTTTTTAATAATATTTTTCGCTAGAGTCCTAATTTGGTTAGATAAAATAAAATTAATTAGAGCAACGCAATAACTTTCACACATCAAGTCTTGGATTTTCATCTATCTTTACTAGATAATGCCTTATTTATTGAGAAAGGGTTCCTTAGGGTTTCAGAGGCAAGATTGGGAAACTCTACAAATAAATTCTATTCAATGTAAAACGATCGATTCCAAATAACTTGACATAAATTGTATAGTAATTAGACATATTTTATGTCGTATTCACGATCGTTAAATGGAGTTTTTATCGTCTCCACGTTTAACTCGATACGTAGTATCTCGATATGCCGTAAAGGTACCTATTGAAATAAGGTCTTACAATTATTATTTAAAAGTAAGTAAGTATATAAACAATAGTGTGAAACTTTTAATCAAAACGCGTAATGTTTTGGTTGTATCCAATTTCAAGCCCTAAGAATCCTGTATACCTAATTGTTCAATTCTATAAGAAAAGAGAAAAGGCAAAAGTAGGTTAAACCAGAGTTCAACATGTCTTAAAATCCTATGTACCTATACATAAGAGGAAAAATACGATACTTAATTATTGTGCGTTTGGTACATTTGATTCTCCATTTGAATATTGTAAAGAGTGTTTGGCATCCAAGCTGTTGATCTCCATACTGTCTATTAGTTCGAGTGGATCAAAAAACATTTTACGATTATTAAACCCCTCGATTGACAACCGGGAAAGCATTCTTGTCGTTTCCATATTTTTATAGCGTGTAAACCCGTCGGCGCTTTTTTATATCATCTCTTTTAAGTGACATAAATTCTAATACAAAGTCCATTTGTGTATCTCAGACGTCTTAAAAGGTATAGGGATAATCGTTTTTCTGCTTTTTACAAGGAACTCATTTCAATTATCGGGCTATTCGGTGGTTATAAACTCGCTGGTATGTGTCGATGGTGGCGCCCCACCGTGGTCGGTAGGACGCCGCCATTTTTTCAGTTTTTAATTCGTGGACGCTAATTTGATTATGGAATCCCAAATTTTTTAATGTCTTACGCAGCTGTATCCTGTCGCCTCATAATTTTTAAGTAACGGTGTTTTTCATTTCTAATGTTCGTTATGGTCTGAACCTTTTCTAATTTTTTAAAGTTTTTTCAACACCCGAATATTTTGTTGAAATTACATATTATGAATCCATAATTCACGAGGGGAATACACGAGCATAATACATTGTAGTTTTTTTTTAATTTTATGACACTTATTACAGATACGTGTGCTAATAGTGCAGTAAAAAGGTAAAAGTGAAGTAAAAACAAATTACGGTCTACGGTTACTAATAATAATCTATGTTGCAAATAAATATTCAAAAGGTACGCAACTCTGTTCCGTTTATGAAATTACATTTTTAGGCACTATTAGAACTGTTCTCCGCTTTACTTCAGATTAAAGAGATTCTCTTTCATTATGAACTTCCATGTAACTTTAATGATAGAAGTAAATGTAAGTTTAAAATAATTAAAGTTTCTTCTTCTTCTATCTTGTTTCTTGACTTTACCGAAAGTATGAATGAACATTTCTTATTTCTAATCTGACGATATTTATTATATAATCCGTGTGTAGGTTTATCTCGCCGGTTTGACGCGAGATGCGAGATTAATTTTGAATAACTCAAAAAGGACTTTGATGTAATGCGACATTATTATTTACTGTAGCGACAGGAAAGAAACTTATGATGATTAATTTAGAAAGGACAATTAAAAAAAAAAAATAATTTGTATTGATATGTAAGCTCATAATAATATTATATTAGTACTTATTTTGCTTGTCCACGAACTAAAGTTGTGATAACAAGGAATAAAAGTAGAATAAACATAATATTTTGAGAACATTTACATTTTAGTATTTTTTACTTTAAATGCGTATTTAAAATACTATAATATACAAGTAGTACAACAGTATAAGTCTGACATCTATTTTATAGGGTCATGTCGCCACCCCAACCGAATAAAGGCGTAATCGAAAAAAGTCAATTTTACAGGAGAGCCAAAAAACCGTAGAAATGATCTACCTTCTTTGCTATTTACACCTGATTAAAGTTATATAAATATAGAAAGGCGAGTAAAAAAATAACGCTTCTTTTACTCTATTTGCTAAATTTTTAGCCTTATTTGCAAAAGAGATATTCAAGAAAAATCATCTTAAATTTTTATTCGTCTATGAACTTCGGCATTTATTTTTTGTAAAAAACAGTACGCCTTTATTTCGCCTACAAATGCTCTAGTGAGCGAAACGCATCATTTTTGTGCATAACTTATTGAGTCAAATTTTGTATCGTAATCTGGCGCGCAATTATTTGTAACGCCGTTATTCTTGTACTTTTTGAATGATGCTCGAATCGTATTATAGATTCACCTCTATATTCGTTAGTCAATGCGAAAAATATAGATTCGTAATAAATGTTAACACTAAACATGAAAAATAATTTTTAATTAAAAAAAGTCGTTAAAAATAACAAAAACTTTAATATTTTTTTAAATTAACAAGGAAATAATACAAAAAAATTATGTAAAACTTCATTAGTCCTTAATTAATATGGCAATCTCAAAATGGTAAGTACATTCTTACCACCATCGATATTATTCACAAATAATTGAGCCAATTACTTAGAATTTCTTTGGAGATCAAAAATCGGAAATATAATCATTTATATCTTAATTAAAACAAATATGACTGATTTATGATAATTCTTAATGACAAAGCTGAATAGAAAATGCCACTATACCGGTTCTTTTTAGTTAATTTAATTATGAAATCTATCTTATACTTTGCGCTTAAAACCAAACATACGCGTTTGATGATGTTGGTATTTTATTAGGAACTTAAGTTCTAATACAATTAACAATAACATAAATATGACATTAGTTATTGTGTTAATAGTTTAAAATGCAGTTTTATGCAGTTTCTACTTCTGGCAAAAAAAAAAAAAACAGATAATAGTAAAATCTTCTCAAATGTTCATTAAAAAATAATAAATCAAAAGATAATAATGTAATAAAGTATCAACTACTAATAAAACTCCTTTAGGAACAGGATTTCTTTTAAAAGCTTTTATTTAACTTGCAATGTATGTATGCAGCTATGTTTGTTCGGGTGGAATCTTGCAACTCAATTTTGAAGCAGATATCTTAACCGATTGAGCTGAAATTTTGTATACACGTTTACTTTGGATGACAATGCATGGTTAGTTGTGTGACGTCATTCTAAATCCAATATGGCGGAACATCCAAGATGGCGGACTAGTTATTTTTAATGCACTCCTACAATATGGGTATCAAATGAAATGGCTTGCTAAGAATAACTTGAAAAATAAAGTGACATCACTCTAAATTCAATATGGCGGACTAACTTTTTTATGCTTTCCTACAATATGGGTATCAAATGAAAGGACTTGCTGAGAATACGAATGCGAGTTAAATTCCGTTGCTCCAATCAGTTTGAAATTTTGGTGTACTGGGGGTTTTTAGTTATCATTCGAAATAAATTTGTAGACGAAAAAAGACGTAAACGTTATTAACTCCCGACAACAGATCCGGCAAATTTAGGTAAGATTTTATAACACCTTTCTTCTTCTAGAAAATGTGCAGTAAATTTCGATAGAATAAAGCCGCCTTCCTTCATATTTTTGTCATTTTCAGAGATAAAATTCTAAAAAAAATTAGCCTATGTAACACGATTTCCATCATCAGATAATGAAATAAAAAAAAATTCGCGTAAATGATCTTACGCCTTTATTCGGTTGGGGTGGCGATGTTATCTGTGTAGAATCTGTGCAAAATGGAATTATTTTGGTAAACATTTAAAAAATAAATTTTATAAATGTTATTTTTTTGAAGTTGGTATATTTTTAATGGCATTTCTATAATGGCTTAGCTCTACTCAGAGCATCTTGAAAGGCTGTGACAAGGGAAGAATTATTCCAAGCGACGAGTGTTAGTGATACTAAACTGGAAATAAATGAATTGTCTTTTTCTTTTTTAATCCTTAGAAACGTATGCGCTGTCCCGTTAAGTGGCTCTACGTTTAATATGAAACATTAATGTTCCAGGTTGTTTTTGTTAAGGATTTTTAATTATTTTTAAATAAATTACGACGATTTAGAGATTAGAATACGTGGTTATTAAGGAGAGTCTCGGAAGGTCGACTTGAGTTTAAAGTACTTTCAATAGCTGAATACTTAGTTCTAAGGGTGAAGTTACTCAAATCAGAGGTTGCGTACCTAGTCTAATTTCATTTTGTTAAGCTACTAGGAAAAACTGCGCACTAAAAGAACTTAACTTAACTTCTTACTTTGTTTTCGTCAATTTTGGACGTTCATCAACTTAACCTAACGAGTCTCCTTTCAGAATGAGAAGGGTTTATAATATAGTAGGTACTTAACGCTGCCCAACTGCGGATTGTCATAATCATAATCATTTATTTTTTTGCTAAGATATGGTACATGTAACATATTTAAGTGTTGAAGTTTGAAGATATGTGAAAATTTAAAATTTTCATACATCCTCATACTTCACAAACCTTTCAGTTAAGAAAGTTATGAAGAACTCTTAATTCTTTTCTCACTATTTTCTCACTATGTTTTTTTCTTTAACGTTCAAATGACTTAAAACACAAATAATATTGGGGGGTTGACCAACTTTGTGCTCTCCGTGGTCATCACTCCACACCCAGGATTCCAAATCTTTAAGTTCTCTGAACTAGTGCCTTACTTACGTATTACCTCTTCAGCTTCGCGTGTGGTTAGCTATAGATCGTCATAAATATACTCTGGTTTTTCTATGGACCTCCTCATTTTTGATTTTTAGAGATACATTAGTAGAGTAGTAGCACTCTTCATCTCCCGCTGATTGTAAGTGAGTGAGTTTACGACTTCTCACTTAATTTGAAAAACTTCAAAAATATGAAGAAAGGTTTAAATTATATATATAATTTCTATGAAGAATAAGTAAACAAACAAACACTATAACCAAGAAAAAGAAAGTAAACCTCAGCCAATATATCACGCATACACTTCATATCAAATTAAAGCTTTCAACTGTTCTATATGCCACCAAAAGATAGATGGCGTCTAGTTGTATTATAACAAGCTGTACGGTAGTCTACAAAGCATTTATTTATTCTAAAATAGGCTTTACTACTTACGTAATAAGCGGTTAAGTGTGAAGGCTGTAAAGGCTTAGTGTACGACGATTCATCAAGAAGTTGTCAATTATTATTCTGGGAGACTCGGTCATCTGGCGACTGTTCGATTTAATTAAAATTTATTCGATAGAAAATGTGTGGTCAGTGGTGTGCTCTTAAAACTGCAACTGAATATTATAATATATTGATGTGTTTGAACTTAATATGAATTGTTTAAGATAAAAAAATAGTCATTAATTTCTGTTGCCATTTTCTTATTATTTAACACTTTATTTATACACCACAATCCAAAGTTAAGAATACAGACATAGATAGAAGTTAGGTACAAGAAGAAAGAAGTAATGTTGTGGACTTTGATGTACAAATAGTGTTTAATTCTATTAAGCATATTAAATCTAAATTCTAGCTGTACTGGTAGTACATGGTGATTCTCAGGTAATTTTCATCATAAACCTTATCAGCTATAGAAGCGCTCTGTTACTGCAGGGTAAGTTACATAATGGAGTTAGGAAGCGCAATTTAATCCATTTAGACATACTGTTGGGTACCAAAATGTTATGTCCTCATTTTCTCAGACACGTGCAAGTTGGTAGTGGTACCTACGTAAATGATAACGTATTACCATAATTAAAATTATTACTCCAATTAATTTATACTGATCACGAATATTATAATTATCATGTGTAGATATCTTTCAGTAACTAAATGGCTGCCAGCGGTGAATAAATCACTCGGGTCTAATACGAGCCTATCAATTACTCTCAATGACTGTTAATTAACACTGAAACGTGTAATTTGCGCTTAACATGTAACTTTCAAAATTATAATGTAGTAGACGTGGCGTATTCGGAACAAGTGGAGGAAAGTTTTATATAAGGCCACGTTCTCCCAGATGCACCTCCTCTTCCATGGCATGGCGCAATGGTGAGCGCTGTGGTTTTATAAGTGGGAGGTCTCGGGTTTGATTTCCGGCGGGGACAATTTGGTAATTTATAATTTCTGAATTTTTAGTGGGAGGAGGCTTTGGCCATGGCTAGTTACCACCCTACCGTAAAAGCCTGGCCGTCCAGCGATTTAACGTTCTCGCACGATGGCGTGTAGAAACAGATTAGGGGTGTGGGTTGAATGTACACTGCCATACCCCGTGCACGTTAGCCCACTACCATCTTAGACTGCATCGTCACTTACCATCAGGTGAGAACGCTGTCAAGGACTATCTTGTCAGCGAATAAAAAAGTTCTCAAATAATGAAACTTTTGACGCCGATTTGCGTTCCGGTACGAAAAAAATAATAACGCTAGGGCCCATACAAACTGAATCTCTATACCTACTTTTCTATTGAGAAATTTATAAAAATGTGAAATTTTTCTCGTTGGGATTAAATTGAAAAGCTTTAAAAAAGTAATTGAACGGCCACAGACAGATATAGAAACCGATAATGATCTATCTGAACTTGAAGTAGTTACTGAAAGTTCCAGAGTGAAGATAAAATCTAGCTCAGATAGCCTAGCTGCCTAGATAGAGTGGCTTGAGCTCTTGAATCGGGTCATGGCCTTGATGAAATATGCATAAGGGAAAAAGAACTCTTCTTTATTGATATTGCATGTAAAACTAAACTGTTTCTAATGATTAACATAAAATGTCAAAATCTTATTAAAGAGACAGAAACTATTTCTGTTTTTGTTAGTAAGAAAGTTGAACGTTTTAAATTAAAATATTATCAAAATATCTACAAAAATAAATGTTCGTTTGTTCTTTATGAATTTGTGTTCGTTCGAAGGTGCGTGGATATTTTTGGGACGAAAAAAATGAATGAGTAAATAATTGAAAGAATAAAAAATACTTTTATATACATCGCATAAAATAGAGAACAATAAAAAAAACGTATGTAATGTATGCAATTATAAATAGAATTTTATTTTTGGAAATGAAAGTTATGAACTTCAATTAAGGGTATTTGGAAGGATATAACAGGCATGAGTGTGTGTGTACGATTTATCCGTACCAAATTATCCTATAAAAAGTTGGAGTTCCAGCTAAAAAAAGTTAAATTAAAGTAGGTAAAAAGAACACGATTGAAGCTTTCGATAGGATATGTTAATTTTCCACTCTATATTACGTAAAATCCACAGATAAGAGTAATAAAAACGCGCCCAAAATAATATTTCCAACGACTAATAATGCAAATGAATGTCAAAAGAATTCCCGCCGTATCATATCTCATGGCTGTTTAATGCCAATTACAGCTTCGTATTCTTATCTTAAACGGATAACATACTCGTATGCCCACAAAGCTTCTGTACAACTTTATCGAAACAAAATTCAGATTGCTAATTGGTTACTAGTATTACGAGTTGGGTATAAGATATGCTATTAAAGCACGTTCACATTATCGAAGTTAGTAGTAACATTCCAGCCGTTTTTTTCTCATTTCAACAGATGGACGTCCAATGCTGGTCTCTTGAAAAGTTTTTTCCTCAAATCATGATCCTGTACCGCAAAGTCCAGTAACTCGCTAGAGATCGCCCGTCTATCCAGCGCATCTTTGGCAATGGTTGCATTTTCTGGTCACCATTCGATTAATACCTTGGGACACCAACATTTATCAGTTCTTTGTCCAATTTTACTGACTCATTGAACTTTGCCAGTTAATTTGATTTTGGTGTCATATATTCTACTATAATTATAATTTCATAGTTTTTTGATGCTACAACGAGAAAACTTTTTTGAGAAACTTTTTTTGATTTCTGTAGGTGTAATGAATCCAGTAGATAAGATTAGCTGTCTTGTTCTGTTGGAAGTATAATTTTAGACGCCCAATCTAGTGTCATATCAGTGCAGAGTGCTTGCAACTTAATAGTCCCTGGTTAGAATAAAGTAGCCGAAACCATTGAAGTGAGTGAAATAATGTGAACCAGCCATTAGTTGTTTTATCTCACTTACAGCTTGCAAACGATGTTGATATCGAAGGGCCCTTTTACGTGTTATATTTATGTTTTTAACGAAGTAATTTTTTGTATTTGGTTAACCGTTTTCTCTTGCGATTAACGAATATAGCTCTCTTTTTCTATATGCAACTGAGCTGGATATTTCTCGTCTTTGTCATGATACAAATATTTAGCAATCTTGGAAAAACCCTTGCTTCATAACTTTCCGGCAAAACCCATAATTTTCAGTTTTATCTATATGGAACGTTTGGATATACCTCACGTTGAGCCATAAGTTACACTACAGCCGCTTATAATAAAATACTCACGGCTTTTAATTTGTGATATAAGAACAAACAAACAAACAAAATGTAAACAGGCACATTATTTTACAATGTTCATTAACTACGTATTTGCAAATAATTAGAGCTATTTAGTGATAGACGACGATTCATAAGTACAATTTTCTCGAAATAATCTTTGGAATTTGGAATCGATAATTTGGTCAGTAATAAAAACGTAGCACATTATAAAGTAGATAAAATTCTGGAATTATTTCAGAACCAATTTGTGATCGAATATCATACAAGTGTCGAACACAAAGATCGTAAAATGATGTTTTTATTTCTTTGCAAGTTACAATTAAAATGGTAATGACAGACTTGTAAAACGTTTACTGCCTCTGCGAAAGAGCTTTTATTTATTAACATGACTTTATCAGCTCTTTATCTGATCTTAAACTGGATTTATATTTTTTTAAAGATCAACTTTTTGTCATATAAACGTAGTAATTGATATTTAAAAAATACCTTACGCGATTGAACAGGTTAAATATTTTTGTATTTTACTAAAATTGAGGCAAATCTTTAAAAAAAAATTGTTTTTGTTATATTAGAAGATACCGTTTCTGTAACATAATCATTTTAGTGCGAATATCTAAACACTCCTTTTAACCAATTACGGCAAAACTAGTATTGGAATTCCACGATTAAAAAATAATTCCAAACTTGGAATTATTTCTCTAGTATACTTAAGAGTATTAAATGTCAAATAATAAATAAACTGAAAAATGGATAATTTGAAAGTTATAATGATTCTATGTAAATGATTTTCGCAACTTTATCCGCGTGGATAAAGGTTTTTGATTCCCGTTGGAAGTCTTCAATTTTCCAGGATAAAATGTAGCCTGTGTGTTAATCCTGGGTATGAGCTATTTCCATAGCCAAATCGGCGCCAATACATATTATTAGTAATACATATTTCCATAAAGGTGCCGCAACGCGATTATCACAGTTTTGAATGGGCCCATTCCCTCGTGAGACTCCCAACATAGGATAGAGACGTGGAACTTCCGTAACTCTCAATCAAGACGGCTGCAGACTAGCAAGCGCAAGTAATACGAAGCAAATTAATGCTAAAGACTCGGCGGCAGATTGTTAAAACGCCCATTTCCCAGTCGAGTCGCTTTCTGATTTAACACTTGTAATGTTAATGCAAATTTACATTGCAATAGATGCTACGGTTTACAAGGGGAAACTTTATACACATTACCGATGCATTCCTAATGACGGGATTCATGTTTGCTCCCTGTACAATCGAGAGTGTTTTTGACTGTTTCACTGATCTTATTCCTAGCCTATTCGCCTGAATAATCATGTCCTCCAGGACAAAAATTTCATAGGGTTTTGCTGTCAAGACATTCTTAGTATTATCCTGGAAAATTAGTTGTTACACCATCGTGCATCAGAGAACACGTAACGCTGTTGATCCAAGCCTGATTTTTCTACAGTCATGTCAGATTGTCATTATATCTATGTTCTAACTCTGATATGAAACCTGTGCTTGCGCATACACTATATCCTGATTATTGTCGACTTTTGATCATAATTTATTAATAACCCTCACTAATGAACAATGCGAGAAGATAGCAACTGTTATGTTTTACAAAAGCTTACATGACAAGATAATACAAACAAACAATAGTGCCATACAACATAATTTATTATTTCGATTTGCGCCATTATCTGGCGGGTGTCAGCAGGCGATTAGTTTGTGTTGAAATTAATATCGATTTATCATAAATCAATATCGATTTAAAGCAAATTGCTCGCTACTTTGCTGGATTATTTATCCTTGCTTATTGCCTTGAAGCGTGACATGAATAGCATTAATAAGCGTGTACACTGTACATAAAGGTAATTACAGTATTAAAACATTATAATTTTGATGTATCTTAGTAGCCTTAAACCTATTTTATGTGTGTGCCCATCGCCGGCCTACTACCTATTATGAATTCTAAGCTATTGGGCACATATCTCCATTGGAGTGAGAATGGGTTTAGTCCTTAGTCTGCCACACTGGCCTACTTAGTACGGATTGGCAGACTTCACTCACGTTTGAGAATATTTTGAAGATCTCCAAGGCAAGCTTTCCTCATGTATATTTCCTGCACCGTTAAAGATAGTGATACATATAACTCCAAAAAGTTAGACTATATATTTTTGTAAACTTTATATTAGGATAGTTGTTCATGTAGAGACTTCAAGTCTGAGTTAGGACCTCCTTAAAACGAATAAACTTGATTAGGCGTGCGAATTCATAGACTTTACACACCTGAGAACTCTCAGGCGTGCAAGTTTCCTCCAATATTTTCCTTCACCGTTGAAGTTGATAAGTCAGAGGTCGAACCTGCGATCTGATTAGGAGACCGCAATTCTAATCACTAAAGCTATCACTGCTTTTCTAAATCAACATAAAATTCTAACATTTAAGAAAGAGTAAAAAAAGACAAAGCTTTATGAATGTACTTACATATACTTGCGGTCAAAGCAATAATAAAATCATCGATTGTTATCGATACGATTTGTTTAAAAATAGACAACGGTTCAACTCAATGTTAAAGAACGATCATAAAACAAATAATGCGGAAGTGAGTAATCAATTTCAGAATCAATTTGTACCTACTCCCAAAGTAATGATCGCCCTTTAAATAAATGATTAAGAAACATTTTTATTTAAGGGTCTCTGAACACTGCAAGTAAATTTTGCCTGATAAATTATTTTGAATGGGGAAACGTTTTCCGGGGTGAAATTTTTTACGAACCTTAGGATTTCAACATCTATTCGGCGCTGTAGGTTCACTTAATTCCGAATATTCTCTAGCTATATCAAAGAGGCATTAAAATTGTACTGGATCAAAGCCCAGCGTAGGCTTTCACAAAGTTTCATCCAGTAGCTGTTGCTAATGAATGAAAGGGGTCATGAGTCGCTTACTTTTGTATTGCACTTTTTTACAGTACTTCGGCCCCGAATATAATGGCTTTAAAACTATATTATACTAGAAAAAGTTTTTAGCTACCAAATAACTATTTCTGGGCTAAAGAAAATGACGTGTGCAGTGAAGTGAGCATCACACCTTTGAACGAATGACAGTAATAAAGCGTGGGCAAACACAACATGACGTCGTTGACATTTTCAAGATTGTCTTCATTCATGTGTACGGAACCTTAAGCAGGTTGAACATAAAGTCCGAGCAGCAATGAACAGTCACGACTTGATAGACAACACTCATTAGCATTGTTTATTTTGAAGACTTCTTCGATGGTGTAGATGTTGTGTAACCCTCGCACACGTTAGAACAAAGAGATGCCATATTACTAGAGCGTGCAGTGGCCTCACTGACTGGTGTATAATAATTACGTCATGGCAGGTGTATACGACGTATAAATTTTGAGTATATCACTGATGCTCTTTGTCTATTAGTGTATTGATGTTGATGATTTTATCTAATATGTGCTTATGTTATAATTAATAATGTTAAGGATACATATCCATTATCCGTACCATATCTAATTGAAAATTGTCAGTAAAAACCAAATTTGTACGAGAAATAAGCAACTCCTTTAAAATTCCTTGACTACCGGCAGACTAAGTATCCAGTATATTCTCGTGACGTATATTCTAATGAGTGAGGTTTTAAAAATATCGCGGGAGACATTTTTTTCAGATAGAAAATAGCCTAGGTATGTCAGTTAACAAATTAAGTTGAGCCGTTTCTCCGTTCCAATATTTGAACGAGCGAAGCGAAGTTCTCTGAGTCAACTAGGGCGCTTGCCTACTAGACAGAGAAGTGTGTCCGTCTAAATGTCTGTCAGAGCCCTATAACTTCTGAATTACTGAATATTAGAACGTGAAACTTGGTTGAAAATTCAGTTATATCCTGTACTTGAACAACAAATACTAAAATTAGATAAATGTTATAAAGAAACGAAATTATTTAATTTTAATGCGCCATCTATTAGCATTATTGTGAAGCTTATAATGCTAATAGATGGCGCTGTATCAGTAAAACAGTTTTATGTCAACTATTATTTTTTTTATTGCGTCTAATGTTAAAAGTTAATTATTACAATATATAATTAAAACTTTTGGGAATTATGGGATATCGCGAGGTCTCAGTTCGGGGCGAACCACTAGTTATGGTGACCAATATAATTCATAAAATCAACATACCATCAAACAAACGCGCTTTCGCATTTACATAATACGGAAATTATCACTACTATATCGTGTTCAAAAAATATTATTATTATCTGAAAGTCGTTGTCGTTATGTCATTAATTTGTTCCTTCTGTGAAGATAAAACAACTCTCTGCGATGGAAGTATTTCTCCTGAATGGATATGACGGGAGGTTATTTTCATCTTAATAACTGATAGCGTGTTTGTTTGGGGTAAGCCGTTGTAATTGTCTTTTGTATCTATTGTACTCTAAATTACGACAGCATACTGCAAAACTAGATATTTTGTTCGCAAAGGACATAAAATAGTCTGTATATACAACTACATTGATGACTATATACATAAAATTGTAAGCACAATGAAGCTTAAAAACCTTAACGGTCGCATTTGTTTTGTCTCTTATTTTATTAGCTTTTTATAGGTAAATATAATACAAACCAAAACTAACAGGATTTACTAACAGGTAACAGAAATCAAATCATTCAAAATGATCTGCTTGTTTGAAGCGAGTCGTTGGGTTGGTAGATACAAGCGGCACAAAAACTTGTTACAAGCGTGCTTGCAAGAGACCTATAATAATATGTCCAGACATCTATGGGTGAAGAAAAAATGGAAACTGCGACCAACAAGTAATAATTAAATGATGATCGCAGGATGGCAACAAGGTATTATTCATAGTTCATAGAGACTAATTACAAACTCTAAAATAACTACTAACACATCCCACTGCGAATTAATTCAAACTTAAGTATTTTAATCATACAGTACAATTATTGAGACATAACATTATGCAAGTGGTAATGGTCAAAAGACCTCAACCCCCAATGACCGCAGGTTTAGTTTTCCATTAATACAAGATTTTCGATTTACCCGTCTAACCAAAAACAAAAAGATCCATCAACAGTAAAACAATCCAAGAATCAGTGATCTAAAAATTTCTCCTACACGATGTTAAATAAGAAAAACGTCGACAAGCGGAATATAGACAAATACAGCGTCGACAGGTTTGCAAATAACAAACCGAGTTTAAAGACCATGCAAGTGCTCGTACCAACGAACGTTAGACTGGTAGACGGGCGGCCGTAACTACCGACGTTTTCTTATATGTTTATGCCTATACGTGACAAACTTTATTTTCCAACGCGAGAAGCATGCGCATGACACAAATAAGCAACAATGAAAACTTGTGTCTATATGTGCAGCTCATGCTGCCCAGTCTTAATGGGAAAAGAAAATAAGCAGTCGTTGCAAGCCTCGCCATTATCCTTTTTAGTTTTACGGCCTTAAATTTTTAAACCTCCTCCAGTTCAGTAAGGTTTATTGGCAAAGTTATTTATAACTTAATTCTGTAACAAGATAATTCTTTCGTTGCCAATTGTTAGTACATACCTATACGAACTCCTGTATTTTAAATTGTTTTCCTGTATATTATATTTTTTATTGCTTACTAACCTTTGCTTGCGACTTCATCCATATGGGTTGTTTAGGTTGAGGATGAAAAGTAATCTATATATATAAAATTCAAAGTCCTGACTGACTGACTGACTGACTGACTGACTGAGATATCAACGCACAGCCTAAACTACTGAAGTGAGAAACTTGAAATTTTTACAGTTGGTTCCTTTTATGACGTAGGCGCACACTAAGAAAGGATTATTGGAAATTCCACCCCTAAGGGGTTTAAACAGGGGATGGAAGTTTATATGAAAGTCCGTCATTTTTCAAGCTGTTTCCATCAAAGTTGGTATTAGAGCTTTCAGTTAAAAATAAAGAAGTACGTGTGTCACAGTTTTTGAAAATTCCACCCCAAAATCTAATTCCACGCGGACGAAGTCGCGGGGGCAAAAGCTAGTCTAATCTAATTCACTTCCCACGTCCTTAACTATACATATACACTATATGTGTATCATCAATTCTTCTGAAGTTCTGTTGCTGTATTATTTAAGGACAAACTATCAAGATTTGTCCTTCAATCATGTACAAACTCAAGTAAGTTTGTGTGAGTGAGTGAGTGCGAAAGTTCACATTTATATATTTCTCTTTCTTCTTCTTCTTCCCCTTAAGCTGGTTCTACTTATTCAGTTGTTTCTTCAGGGAGATTTTTGGGTTACAAAATCGTGAGCATTTATTGAAAATACTTAATCCGTTTGTTAAATACATCTTTTATATCAAATTACAGTCAACATTATATTATTACCTATAAAATTATATTATCACGATCTAAGTTTTATCCAATAACTTTACCCTTTTCATTTTTCGAACAGATAAAGATAAAATATAATTACACAATATTTGTTGTCTCCATTCACGTTGATTTATCAAGTAGGATCATAAATACGTTAGTAAAGTTAAACAGTATTATTTGGAAGTAGTTTTGTGGGCGTTATCGCCATTATAACTTTGAAGTCGTAAATCCGCGGAATGCCGAGACGTGTCGAGGCGCCGCTCAAAGCTCCGAGTGTAACTTTTCAAGTAAACGTTAACTGTGCGCACATCTGGCATTTAGCATGGAAAATAACTTTAAGGACATCTCCATCCTAAATGACCGATGTATAATGACGATACACTAGAGCCTCTATTCTCGCGTTAAATCTTTATTCGATAAATTATTGTAACATGCGAAAAAAAATCTTTTCAGTCATTCGGTAGGTACTGTTATCTTTATCGAGAGTTATTTAACAAGAGCGCTTGATGTGTAATTACGTATGCTCAAAGTATTTTATGGAAACTGAAGAGATTGACTGACATTCATTGAATTCTAGTCAACTGTGGGGTTTTGTTAAAAACGATTGTTGCAGTGTGACGATCGCATACACCTCCGATTAGCTCAATTGATGGCGTTCTTGCTTTTGCTTTTAACCAATAGCGAGAGAGTATCACCCAATCAGAGGTGATTGCTGATTAGTGTTTGATTCACACTGCAGCAACTATTTTTAGATAATCTCACAGCAGTTATTTGAACAAACTTTTAGCTTTTTCACTTATTTCCACTTAAAATATTGATTTTAATACACTTGCACAATGGTCGAGTTTTAAAGGATGGTGCACATGGTGGTCGTCCGCGTAATAGCAACGATAAATTGAGCAACTAGTATAACGTCATCGTAAATGCTAACGATATAGCCTACAAAAGGCGCATCCCTTATCTCAATGAGATCTTAATCGATCCGATATATGAGTTCATAAAACAATTTTAATTGTCACATTTTGCATAAATTGAAAATAAATTATATCGGATGAGAATGGACGTGGTGAGAAGACGTGGGATGCGACCGTGCAACAAAATGTCACTTGGCGACTTGTTAGACAATATTTATTCAATAGCGCACCGACTTGAAAAGATGGACACTCGAAACCCTCGTGCAGGAAACGTTAATGACATTCAGTTCTTGGGTACACACAGCGCTAAGTAACCGCGGCGTGTTAATATTTCCTCAATGCTCTCTTCACGTCAGATTGGCTACAATGATCAATTATTGGAATAAAAAGATTGACAAATTATACCATGAACTGGCGGCCCTGTAAAAAGCGATGGCGCAAGCGGCAAGAAAAAACTTGATACAGTTAAAGTGTGATTGATGAACCTGCACACTTGCCAACGTGTGGTAATTGAATTATAGGACAAAAACAGTTTCCACATTATCCATTGTCATGTCTGGTGGAGGCATAGAGTTTAAAATTGGGTGGGCAATCGGTTTGATGAGTGAATTCGGTCGGCGGCTTAGAAAAGCGGGTGTTTCAGTGGCGAGATTCCATTAGATCATTAATTTGCCTCCCATCTGCGCTAAAGCGAGTGCATGATATGCAAAACAATCGAGATACGGCGAATTGAGAAATGGCCTACGTAAGGCTGTGTACACAGAAAAATTTTTTTTTTTGAAAAATGACTGTTGCTTATGTTTTTTCTTTTAATCAATGATAAAATAGTCCTTAACTGCAATCTCACCTGATGGTAAATGAGATGGTAGCGTCCTCAACGTCCTGATTTTTGGATACCCATCCAAAAATCAGGTCGAGCCGTTGCTCTGTTGCAGCGTATGTAAACCAACAAACAAACACACTTTCGCACGGATATTATTTTGCATTATACAGATTTAAGTAGTCTATCGCTCCAAAACAGATAAAATATCTATTAATCAGCGCTCAAACGGCAAGGGTTTATTAGTAATTGACAATCGCTAATCCACGACGCCTCGATCGAAGCCAGTGTATATCTAGCGCCAGATAGATAAGATAATGCTTGAGGTAGGTATCTCTTAGATCAAACATTGTTTAAAGTTTACGTGTATGTACCTAACTAATAATTCTACGAAATAATTCACATACCTATGTAAAATTATAATAACCACATTGTATTTCGTCGATTTCAATAATAATAAAATAATTAAAATACCTATAACTTGTCCTACATAAACCTAAATCCTAGATGGCGTATCTAGGATTATTGTTAATTGTTGTTTGATTTACTCAAAGAGCAAAGCAATTTATTCTTTGGTATAAATTTCTTAAAAATGAGGGTATTTATGTCTACGCTTTATCCCGAATCCGCGGCAGTCTTGCGGCAGTAGTAAAAGCGCTTGTATTCGTATTACGAACCGGCCTCCGCGGTGCGGCGTCGAACTTACTGCGAAGTTAATGCATTCCAGTAACTTTGCTTATAGTATTGCTGTTACTGTGATTTATGTTGAGGCCCCAGCCGAAGCTTGTCACTTCTTTTCCTTAAAAATACAGGTAGGTACAATTAGTACTTACTAAACATTTATAAAAATTATAAGAAAATAAAACGTCGAGATGGATTTCAATTTTCATTTCATCTAACTTAAAAAATTAAAATCCACGCCGTGTAAAACAGAAGCGTCTCCTTTAGCTTTAATCTCTAGGGATGAATCCGGTGAATACCTGTTCAGTGTTTAATCCTGGAAAATCGCATCAAAATAAAATCGGTCCAATATTTTTTCAAAATTATGGAACCATAGTAGCGAGCGTACCTTAGATTGAACTGTAGACAAAAGAAGACCACGTAATCGAAAAAATCGCATGAAAATTGACACATTAAAGTACAGGAAAATGACGATAGTCCTAGCATCACATTATATTACCTAAAGAATTTATAAATGGGTCGTTCTACTTTTCTACCGACAATGAAACGACGTTTTTCTGTTTTTTTGGTTTTTGAACTATCTATAATTGTGTTTTATGTGTGGGTTTTAAAAAAAACTGCATCTGTGTTTTCATTAGTACTAATTAAAGTTTCCTTCCTAGCTAATATTGATTCTTTTTTAATGTTGGTTTTTGAAAAAATAATGTGACAAAGTGGCCTTTTTCTGTGGAGACCACATTTCAGTTTACCACTCTGTCACGGCATTATACGGAAAACGAACGTATAAAATATGCTGGTTAGAGAACATGAAAAATGACATAATATTAATAGATAAGAAAAATATGGACGTTTATTCGAACCGAATAAAAAACCGTTTATATTAATACTCCAACGAGATGCCATAATAAGAATAAAGACAGACTATTGTCGGTAGAAAAGTAGAACGACCCAAATATCAAAATTTTTATAAAATAAGGGGTATTAAGCTATACACACATCAATGAATATTATTATATTATTGTATGTTATGCTACAGTATTTTTGTTTCTTTCTGCCTTCTATTTCAATAAAGTCGTAATAAAAAATTATATCCATTATTAAATACAATTGACGTAAGTTAATTCTTCGCTATAACAATAAACAATTTCCAAAATACCACCTCATTGGTATTCATGAAGAAACGACACCTGGTGTGTTCGAATTTGTATGCCTTTAACACTTTATCGATTTAGTACCGATATCAAATCGTAGTTACGTCCTGCTAGGAATATTAATACACAGTTTCATGAATATATTTTCTGTACTAAGTCTTCTGTCTTATTGGAATACTGCTTCTCAATTAGGAGTTACGCACTTTTTTTTTTTAAAGAATATTAGCCAAGCTGAAGTTGACTAATATTCTCGTATCCCGTCCAAATAAGCGGAAAGCTTGTGCTAGGAGTGGGTACGACAATAGTGCAACGGGCGGGGTTCCAACCTGCGACCTTTCAGTTTTCAGTCCGCACCTTTAACCGTTGGGCTATTGAGGCATTTGCCAAGAATTGAGCTGTCAGAGTTGCCCAGAGGATATTAATTAGCAATATTGTAACAGACAGTGATTATTACGTTATCCTGCTTTTTTGTTTTCCTCTTTTCATAGAACTTTAAAAATTTCATTTATACAACGTACTAACTTTTGCCCTTCATCCGGGTAGAGTTGGGTTTTGAAAATTCCGCGGGAACCCATTTATTCCGAGATACAAAAAATTCTATATCACTCTCCAGATCCTATTTTCAAAATCATGTCGATTCGTAGCTCATGGCGCCGTGATTTAAGGTCAAAATAAATAGGAAATCTAAATATATAGAGGGAAAAGTGACTGACTGACTGATCTATCAACGCACAGCTTCAACCACTAGACGGATCAGGCTGAAAGGCATACAGGTAGCTATTATTATGTAGGCATCCGCTAAGAAAGGATTTTTGCAAAATACAACCCATACCTTAGTATGGGTAAAATAGGGGTTTGAAAAATCGAACTTAACGTGAGTGAATCCGCTGGCAAAAGCTATTGCGCCAACAATAAAATAAGAGCGTAGAGTTATAAAAATATTTATCAAGTACTTACTGATGCCCGCGACTTTGTCAGCGTGGATTTAGTTTTTAAATTTCGCGGGAAGTCTTTGTTTTTCCGGGATAAAAAGTAGCCTATGTCACTCTCCAGGTCCTCAACTATACCCATGCAAAAAATTACATCGACCCGTAGCTCTATTGCAGCGTTATTGAAGGACAAACCAACAAACAAACACACTTTCGCATATATTAATAAGGATGGACTTTACAAGATTGGGTTGCGCCAATACAAATGCATAACAATTTCTCAAGTTTTTTGTTGAAGTAGGTACCTACCTAGTTAAAATTTTAGTAGTCGAATTTGGCTGGTACGTGTTTATCGTAATGCCTAAGTAATATGGACTACATTAGCCTTACATTAGCTAGCTGGATGGGTGGTCCAACATAAATATGTTTCAAAGTGTTGGATTTCGCATTCTGTGTTTGTTTCGCTGACGTCTGTGTCTATTAAGCGCGGTTTTATTCCATTATGACATAACAAAAGTGTACTTTTATTAAATGCGCACTTACATACATATTAAATACTAGCTGATTCCCGCCAATTCGTCCGCGTGGAAAAAGTTTAAAGTGACTTGCTACTATCCGCGAGAAGTTGTGTCCTCTGTCTCCGATAAATATTTAGTAGATCTTCACCAAAATTGGACAAAATATTTCTAATACTACACAATTTATAATAAAGAAAGAATTATCAAAATCAGTTTAGATTTAACGAAATTTTATAAAAATAACATGCTCATCCTGGGTGCCTGGATCACTTCGACCATTTATTGTGCCAGATCTTTTTTTCCACGTTCTTTGAAACTGCGTAACCAACTTAGTGCGACGGTGTTCACACTTAATTGCAACATGGGGTTATTCAAGGGGCGGACCAACAAATTCCTGAAAAGCCGACAACGCATCGGTGGGGCCTAAGGTGCTACAAATGTTCATGGGCGGCGGTAATCACTTAACATCAGGTAACCGGCCTGCTCGTTTGCTCGCTCAAAATATGTGTAATTCATATATCACAATAGGTCACATAAAGCTGCGATTGTCAACTAATTATTATTAACTCGTAACTTTGAAATGCGGATAAGATACAGAATTAAAACAATAAAAATACAAATGAAAATTCCATAGAACCAGCTCATGTCGCCTACTAGTCTTCCCATTAACATAAATCATCAATAAATTATCATTTCGACAAATAGTTATTGAGTAACAAGTTGAGATAAAAATCTTTGGAATTTGCAGTGATATGTCAACTGTAATTAATTATTTATTATAAGTCTTTGTTTCATTCCTTTCTTAAGAGCATGCGCACATCAAATCTAATCAGATAAATAAGGCAATTTAATCAATGACTTAACATTTCATTATTGTTACGACAGCCATGATTCGCCTAAGAAAACATTATTTTGTTGTCAACTTATCTTTAGTGTGCACGTTTTTCAAACATATTATTTAAAATACTGGTAACGACCCGATTCCGGATATAAAATTAATGTTGTGATCATAAATTGAGGTTTTTGTGTATATTTTATTATTCCTTTTGCTTGTATTGTTTGGCTCTATGGTATTTACGTAGAGCATCGCCGTATAGGATTATGTTTTATCTCTTTTTTACGATTAATAATTCACTTATAGATAATTACTTTTAATTTTATTACAACATTGTAAATCGAATTATGCTAATTTGAATCCGACTGATTTTCGTTTCCATTTATATTTCTAAGGCTTCTAATGCCATTTATATTATGTTATAATAAAAAAAAACTATTGGAATTTAAGTTGTTTTAATTTTAATTTAGGGCCATTTTAGGGACTTGCATGTCAGTCCCATTGTAATCTGAAAACATTTAAACAAAAAAATTATTAAATGAGTATTGAGTAGGTATCAAAGTTACAAATACTAAGAATAATACAATCACAGAAAACACTGAAAAGCTTTAGGTTGTGTCTTGTCTGTATATTTTTTAAATATTGATAAGTAATTAAATAAAAGATTTTCTTAAAAAACATTTTTTGTGTAAGTATATAGAGTCTAAAACTACCTTAAAAACTGGAATGAAATTAAGTCAAAGAAAGCCACACCGGACGTCTTATGAAATTAATTTGTTGTTTTAGATTTCTAAGTCGACATCAGCTTAAATTTATTGCAGCATTTGTTTACCTAAATGTCATCTATATCGCCATTATCGATTATTCATCGATTTTATTCTAGTCAGAGAGATAACCTTACCATTTTCAATTAATCGAATGCATAGCGGCACATTCTGACTTTGATTTTGAATTGAATATTGACATGTAAAATCTAAATATTTATGTGAAATCATAATATTATAAAGTAGGTATTTAAAGTCAGTAAATCTAAAACTTAAACAAGATTGTTACAATATTAACATTTCCAATTTATTTTTATATTTTACTACCGTTGGAGGAAACCAGGTTAAGAATTTTTCAATACATTAAAATGGATCTTTCTACGTCACTGTCAAAACTGTAAACTTTTATTGCACGCGTGAATTAAAATACTACCAAGCACACAAGTGCGTACCTAGTACCTACCTATATAAATAGCTACGAACAAAATCACGGTATAGTACGGATATAGTACGGATAGTAAAGTAACTCTTTTTATTCTAACAGGCACAGCTTATCACCTCCCGCTAACTTCACTCACGAATTATAATAATACATGTACCTCTATTAAAAGACTTAAGTATGACTACTTAATACTAAGCTAAGAACTGGTTTTATCGGTGAAAATAATATTTTATTACTTGAGTACTTATACCATTTTTACTGACATAATATTCAATCAAAAACGTATAATATAAAACGTGCGCATTGAAAAATAAGCTCGCGGTGCTATTTCATTTGCGTCTCAAATAGTTTTGAACTTTCCGATAACTATTAATTTTATTTATTTGTTATAATAATCTAGTCATAATTATTATCCTTACTAATGTAAATGGAAAAGTGAAAAAAAAAAAGATCGACGTGGTATTTGGCATGGGTATAGTTTTTATTCCGAAAAAAGTGTCCCCGTTGGAGAACATTTTAAGTATTATTTTCTTGACTCCACGCGTACAGACTCGCGGCAAAACTAGTTTACAAATACTTAATTTTGTTTTTATTATAATACAGGTCATACATATACATCCCTATTAAATTATATAGCCATCTCTCATAGGACATGAAATACCTTCATCCAGAAAATGCTAATTTTCGGTGATATGTTAGTTAACATTACGTCTCAGATTAAATAGGTATAACATGAGGATGTAATGAGAGGCAATATTCTCAGTGGGGGATTGTTGCTGCAACACGAACGCTACTTTACACTTGGAGTAACTATTAAAAGTATCTTTAACTTTCACCTCTAAACAGATATTTTTATAATAGGTGTCTATATCAAATGACCTGTTTTATTATTCAAGTATGTAAACTATTGGGAAGAGTTGATTATTTGGTGCTTAAGGTTTGTATGACTAAGACCGTTTATAAATCCTTTGAGATCTCTGAGTATATTATGTTTTTTGTGATCGAGTATGTTTGGTTTGTCCGTTCATAAAGGTGCAAGAAATTAGTGCGATAATCCAATATTTTGTTGATACAGGACAATAAAGATTTTAGAGCTAATAATAGTTTTTTTCTCCGGACCGAATTTCAGCCACGGTGGCCAATCTAAATTGAAACTGGTCAAATGCGCCAGTGATATTACAAGATGCCCTATCTATTCTCTTATTTTATGGTCTATCTACAGTATTAGTCCTATGGGATGTTGAACCGACAGGACCGGATATAGATCAGGCGGTGAACTGACGGTTACGTACTCTCCAAGGCCTTAACTCTCTCCAAGTTCCTAACCCTAGGCCTAGTGCCTACGAGTACTAAGAATCTCTAAAATTCTCTAAAAGAAAAATTTTATGCCCAGATATTTTTGACGCTACCTGGGAATCGAATAAAGGACTTCGACATCGTCGAACATGCGAAGTACTAGATCAATTTGGCAGTCAGGCAGTCAATGTTCATGAATGTACTACTTGGCATCTTCTTTATGTTGTATGATTTTTTTCTAAATATACTATCTTTCTCCTTTTACTGCTTATCTGTTTCACTTAAAAGACACTTAAGACTATAATAATAATTATAAGAGATATCTTAGATTAAATTCATTAACTGTGACACATTTTTGTGTGAAGCTAAAATTTCTAGAAAGCGACTCATCTAAGTTGGTATTTATCATATTTATTGTGGCTTAAATCTGTGTCATCAAGTTAATCACCATTTCATATTTAGGATAATTACATGGTTAGACCTATCTACAACAAAAAAACAATTGCAAAAATTCATTATAATTTGATTGATTAGTTTGTCGTTTATTTTCCTCAAAAAAAAAAAAAAAAAGGTATATAAGCGACAAATTGACAACCTCCTCCTGCTTTTAGTGATACTTTACTATTATATTTACAATCTGTGGCTCCATAGTTGCTAGGTGAATGCAAATAAATCGAGGTTAGGGTTACTTAATTAATCCAATTGATATAGGAAGCCTTTCAGTGCACTTTTACATAGACCTTACTGGATTGTTTTTCAATTACAATATGCGAATTATAAATGCGAAAGTGTTGTTTTGATGGATGTTTGTTGGTTTATCTGCAATCACGCAGCCATCCTTACTAATATAAATAAAAGTGAAAAAAAAAGATCGACGTGATTTTTGGCATGAGTATGGTTTGGACCTGGAGAGTGATATAGGTAGGTATAGTTCTTGCGCGTGGCTCATGGTTGTGTGTGTGTCGTATCTGTATAAGTGTGAGCGAGAGCTGGCTCGCACCTGACCGCTGCTACCTAGGCTCCTGACAGGCAAGTACACTTACGCAATGTGCATGTACACGGCGTAACACAGGTAAAGCGCTGGTAACTTCGTGAGATAAACGTACTATACCTATAGCGTAAAATACTTTTTATCCTGCAAAAACAAAGGGTTCCCAAGGGTTGTTTAAATACTTAATTCCATGCCGACGAAATCGCGGGCAAAAGCAAGTTTATAACATATCTCTAATAAATTGAATATACTTCGGGTACTTTGTTTTCGTTGGAAAGGCTCAATTAATTAGTGAAAATTTATTCCCTCGGTCAAGAGCGAATTAAATAGTTACGTAACGTAACAGAGTCTGAATTATAGGCTCGGAATTTTGCCAATTTGCCAAAGCCACACTAAATAAATTGTAGAGTCAGGAGAATTAAAATATCGTCGCCAATATGTGAAAAGTAGCGTTGGCGTGCGGTTTGAATTAATTTAGTAGTAATTTTGTTTGTGCTGCTTTGTAGGTAGTCTGGGAACATTTTAACAAGTTTTTGTGTGCTTACTTAGTATCGGATTCTTAATCAAATGACATCGAATTATAAACGCTTAGAAAGGAAGTTTCTAACAAAAATCCGCTCCAAACGTAGGTTCAAAACAAGCAATGAATAAATGAGTGCCTTGTAATTATTTTCTGTACTCATGACACTGTTTAACATATTTCCTTATATTTTATAAATATTTGAAGCCCGTAGCTTCGATCGCGTGGAAATCCTGCGGGAACTCTTTGATTTTCCGGGATAAAAAGTAGCCTATGTCACTCTCCCGGTTCTCCAAAATACCCATGCATAAAATCACGTCAATCAGTTGCATATTAAACGGAGATTTTTTTTAGTAACGCAAGTATTAAGCCAATACATTGTTACGAAATTGAATAGGCACTTCGGGGCAGTGGGTTAAGAGTGAAGTGAATCAACGTGTTGAATCACAATCTCTATCAGCTCTACGAAGAGCGCTGACGCTAATTAATGTCCCCTCTCGAAGCTATCAGTGTATTGAGACATATCTACGAAAAGCATTAGCTTGGCTACTTAGTTTCGTTATTTGTCTCATGCTATCAACTGATTGTGTGCCTAAAATAAGACATACAGTGCAAACCATAAATAATGGTTTTAGTTTTTCCTGTAAGGAATAAGTCTTACCTGTATGTTTATTTGTCTATAGTTCTTTCAATTCACGAGAACGCGTGAGCTTTACTTGTGTTTACGTCGTGTACATGCACATTGCGTACGTGTGCTTGCCTGTCAGGAGCGGTCAGACTCGAGCAAGCTCTTACTCACACTTATACAGATACGATACACACACAACCATGAGCCACGCGCCCTCGTGAATTGCAAGAACTACAATATACATCTACCACGAAATTAATTCGAAACGTATGTATGTAATTTTATTGGAACTGCTAAATACTTACATAATATGATCTATTAGGGCTTCAAATAAATATACAAAATTGTACTGGCATAATTAAGTATGTATGTACGTCCGTATGTTTGTCCACGCATTTCTCCGACACTACTAATCCCATTGTGATCATTCTTTTTTATTTGCTGACATTTTCTTCAACAAAGGGAATAATAAAGATTTCATCAAAGGTTCAGTAGTTTTCAAGATATGGACACTTTTTCCTTTTCAGCTATTCTTTATTGCGGTATATACAGAAGTCGGTCTTATTTTTCTCAAATTATAGCTTGTTTTATTTGAACTTAATAGAAAGATGACACATTTTCTTGAACTAAAAGTAAGTGCTTTGCAGTATTTTGAAGCAAATTTTCTTTTAATCTATTTTTTTTAGGTTTTTTACGAAGCAAGTTTTAGCAATCTTTCATTTCACAGTACCAGCCACTCCGCATTGCTATAATGACTTGTATGAAACAAAAAGCAACTATGTTGTAATCATTTTCTGCAAAACTGTCCGCAAATATAATTCCACGAAGCGGCTTATCGGTCAGTACTTATATATATATTATATCAAATTTGTACCGTCCTAAGGCATATTATATAAATTATATTTTTATTATTTTATGGAAGTGGGTCGCCTTTGTTATTTTGTGTCAGAAACATCAAAAGGCTTTTGAAACTGAAAGGAAAATAATGGTAAGTATGTGTGTGTAAGTTTAATCGTTGACAGCTTTGCTTTGCACTTGACCGCGATCTTAAAGGCTCACACACAAAGGTACGTTCTGTTGTACGATATTATCGCAATGCGTTAATGCGTCGCAATTGAATATTTGACTATCTATACAACGTGTATTGAAACTCCGAAGGAGGTGAATGTGCTCATGAAACTGAACAACTTTCCCCAAGGAACATAGGTCGAAATATGAAAAAAAATGTGGACCTCCAATACAAATTTGACGATCAGCTGATTGATTTACTACGGGAGGTAAAAATTTTTTTTTCATATTTCGACCTATGTTCCTTGGGGAAAGTTGTTCAGTTTCATGAGCACATTCGACTCCTTCAGTATTATTTCGGAGTTTCAATACACGTTGTATTTATAACAACTGTAACACATCTAGGGTTGCGATAATAACCTTCCCCTCTCCACTCTAAATAAGCGTCAAGAATATTTTAGGAGCGGGTACGACAAAAGTGCAATAGCTGGGGATGAAACCAATAAACTTTTGATTAGAGCAAGTAATATCTGTAAGTTCTTCTTTTAATCCAGGGTATCATTTATCTCCATTCCACATTTCAGCCAAATCCGTCCAATAATTTTTGCGTGAAAGTATAACAAACACATGCATACAAACTTTTTGTTTTTGCTACCATAATTCGTTAAAAATTCAGGCATGTGATGTGTTTTTTGACAGCAAATAAAGTGAGAAAATGTATAGATATTAGGTAGGTACACATATTCTAGTTCTAGATCTATCATGTAACCTTACTTGCCTAGCACGAACTAACCTACTAACCTGTAGGCAGAGGGCAGAGTGGCGGAAGCGCGCATAATTCAGTTGCCTTTGCCTTCCATAAAGCAATAATTAAGATGTTGGGTTTTGACGCAATAAATTATTACGATGGAGTTATACCGGGAGCTTATAACAAAATTATACAAAAGTTGCAAGACTTCACCTACTGCTATTTTTGATACTATCCCGAGTAGGTACTATTGATAGAATGAAGCTACAGATCGATATAAATCCCCACGGTTTTCCTAACTCTGCCATTATATAAAATCGGCAATTTTCATGAAAATTTCAACTTTGGTTGGAATTTTATTTATCAACTAGCTGTGCCCGCGACTTCGTTCGCGTGGAATAGTGATAGCAGCATATTTTGAATTAGATATACCGTCGACGCTCAGGCGCGAGGCGTGTAGTACGTACTCTGTACGTTAAAAATGTTCGCCGTGATTCTTTAAATTGACATAACTTTTTTATTTATGAACCGATTGACATGAAATAAACACTAAATGTTAAGTGAAGCTTACTACAATATATTAGTGAAAACCGTATCTAAATCGAATTAGCCGTTTCTGATATTAGCGTGCACAAACACACAGACAAACAGACAAACAGACAAAAAAAAAAATTAATTACAATTTCGGGTTCGGCATCGATATAATAACAACCCCTGCTACTTTTTTTTTATATATTTCCATTGTACAGATTCATCGCCGTAACATCGAGTGGATTGGACAGGTATTTCTATTAGTTAAAGTCAAAACGCATTTCCTAAAATAGTAAAAAGTTATTATTCATCATTTTTCATAAACACAGCTTCTGTCTGTTCATTTTGCTTTATAAATACATTACAAAATTTAGGTAAAGGCCGCGACTGTAATCTTGTATAATTTTTAAATTATAAGGCATTTACATTTTTTTATTCTATTTATTTTTTGGGGTTTAACTATCTATCCCGTCAACCCCATCGATACATACCTACATGTGCTACTTACAATTATTTACTTTATTAATCCAATTAGTACCAAATCCAACTAAAAGGACATCTTTTATTTATTTATAGAGGTCTAATACACATGATAAAGTGGCCAATCTACTAGACTCTAAAATAGTGTCGTTTCCTTGTATACGATGAATAAACAAATAAATGCTTCTGTCTGCACCTCAGACTATTAAAATAACACTTGAATGTAATTTTCCGTCATTACTTTTGTTCGTTTATATTGAATTTTTAATGCGTGGGTGGTCCTTTGTCGAAGGTTAATCACATTACTGTAACCTTTACCGGTATTTCATTTACTGTAATCTAAGTAAATAAAGAACTTATGAGGGTGGTACGTGATTTTTGACCACGTGGAATGGCTCTGACTGTAATGGATAACTAAACTAGTTCAAATAGGCCCTTTATCTCCTTATTTAGTAAATCTTAATAAATAAAACAAAGTCAGGTTTGTTCGAACACTTATAACTCTAGATTTTCATGATTTTTGATTTGTTGTATTGTCGAACAAATAAAATAAAAGAAAAAGAATTTCCCTTGATTTTCCCATACAAAATGTTCATGGATTTCTTAACTGTCAAATCACGCTGCAACGACTAAACCGATTTATCTGAAATTTTATATAGAGATAGATAGATAACACAGTTCCCGCGGAAAAAAACCTCAATCCACACGGACGAAGTCACGGACATCAGCTAGTAAGTAAATAAATTGCTTTCTCACCACGAGAAAAGATGAAAAGAAAGCAATATCTTCGTATTAAAGAACGGGTTAAAGATTTTAGGTGTAATTACGAAGTTGCTAAGTATAGATTGGCAGACTTACACATTTTTGAGAATATTATGGAGAACTACCAGGCATACAAGTTTCTTCACGATGTTTTTCTTCACCTAACTTCAACTGACTAACGCGCATAACTAAAAAGTTATCTTTGCTTGGGATTCAAACTCGCATCTCCTAAAAAGAATGCTGAAGTCTTAGCCACAAGTTATTTACATAACATTGCCGTTTTATTTCAATTTAGCCAGTAGTTAAATCATGCGAAAATTAAGGAACTACGAAGGAACACAAAAACTTAAAAACCTTCAGTTAACCTTATTTTCCTATATTACGTTACTAGTAGGTCCTACGACCTAGGACCTACTAGTAATGTAATATATTTATTTATTACTAGATGATGCCCGCGACTTCGTCCGCGCGGATAAAGGTTTTTTGATTCCCGCGGGAACTCTTTAATTTTCCGGGATAAAAAGTAGCCTATGTCACTCTCCGGCCCGTAAATTACCCCTATGCAAAAAATCACAGCAAGCCGTTGCTCTGTTGCTGCGTGATTGAAGGACAAACCAACAAACCAACAAACCAACAAACACACTTTCGCATTTATAATATTAGTAGTAGTAGGGATCTACCTAGGACAGAGGTAGGTAATAAATAAAATCGTGAGTACACCGTAACGTTCAGTCTCTTAGTATCATGTCCGTATTACGTCACGGCATGTGTATAAATCCCATGCACCTAGGTTGCGGTTTTGCTAACATCCACCAAGTAATTGTTCTGGCGTGCGGTCACACGGTGTCATCCAAATAACCATATATTCTTCTTGATACCCGAGCCTTGATTGTGTCGAGCGTATGGCACGTTTTATTACGCAATAACACTAGGATTTAGGTAGGTAGGTAGGTACCTGTATCATACTAGATTAGCATGTTTGCAGTTTCAACACTAAATTCTTTCTTAATCAAATGAGGATTTTAAGTGGAATTTCGCGTTTATAGACTGTATATTCTTTGATGAACTGAGAAAATATGTGCACAGGCGCTCGTTGCTTGGAGTCGGTCAAGTTCGTGACCTGATTACAACAAGCGAAAAGCTTTTGAGCAATAAATGGGATAATCGTCGTCGTTATCGTTGAAACCAATTGATATCCACTGTTGGTCATAGGTATCTATGACAGAATCGCGAATTCGCGTGGGAATCAAAAAACTTTAATCCACACGATCTAAGGCTGACATCTATACCTATATCGCAACTCTCACTCTGCTCAGATTCAAGACACAGTTAAAACGAGACAGATTTATGGCAGAGTATATTTTGTGTCTCGTTTTAACTCCAACTTAAGTCTAAGCTGAGTCAGAGAACGCTCTATAGATCTTTGACTTTATTTATAAGTTTCTATTCTAGGTACACACTACACAACCCTTAGCTCCATTTTTTTTAAATATATACTTAGACTAGCACCTGATGATAAGTGAAGATGCAGCCTAAGATGGAACGAGCTTGCCTAGAAAATGCCTATTCTATTGCGAAAAACTATATCATTTGGCCGCATAGATTTGGCATTAGTCTCAGCGCAGGGGCTACCTATCCGAAATCTATGCTTGGCCATTTAATTTTGCTTTGTGGTTGCTCTAAACTTGATACAGTAAAGTGCCTTCAAAGAATTCGGAAAACACAAAATAAACACCGACTTCAAACATGTTGAACATAATTAGGGACGCGTGCTACATGATTCCTATGTAGGATTCTATTTGATTACATAATGTTCATTTCGCTTATCGCAATATTTGCAAAGCAATTATAAAAACAAATTCAACATAGGTGGCGTACGAAAATCTCACATTATGAGCATTTTAACGTAGCAGGCGTGCGTGTGCATTAATTAGCTGGCTAAGGTTTGACAACAAATACTTATAAACAGCGGCGAAAATTCCAGATCACAGTTTTGTAATGGCCTCAACACTTCATATAAAGCCATGTGTTCCTTTGAAATATGAGTTAAACTCTTCACTGAACATGTATCTGTAGTGTATACAGTCGACAGTTTTAACTTGCTGGAAATTAAAATAAAATTGATATAGTACGGAAATAATAAAGAATAATATGACTGGTAGGTTTTACTAAGTGTAAAGTTAGGTTTATTAATTTTAAGAAATTTTATTCTAATAAAATCTAAACTATCAAGTAGCTTGGAATTAGACTGGAATTTGTGACTTTATTTCAGGAATAAATACTGATACCTTTTTTCCGGGTTGTGTCACACATGACTTAGCTGTTCCGGCGCTTCTTCTGCTTGACGACTTTTGTCTTTAATGTTCAAGTGGTGGGGGCACCGGGACAACCTTATATATACCTTTTGGGTGATGTGTGGCACAATTCATAAAATAAACGTTTCTTTCTTTCTTGATATGTAATTTGAAAAACGAACTTCGTGTTTTGAAGTCGGTTGGTTGGATGCACTTGCGTACTTTGAGCGTTATGTTTGAAGAGTGGTTTTGCAGCGTTGCTAAGGCATGCACTCTTCAAATATTTGCCGGCTGAGGCATTACTGACGATTACCTGGATTTTGGTTTAGCACGACTATTGTTTGTATGCACCTACGTATTAGTTAGGTTACTATCGCGGCCTATAGGTACATCACGTTAAAGCCAGACAGTAGGTAACCTTTCTTGTTTAAGTACTTTAAACTTTTGAAAAAATATTAATACCTCAAAAGCCCAACGGTTAATGGTGCGGACTGAAAACTGAAAGGTCGCAGGTTCGAGACCCTTCCGTTACACAAAATAAATAATAACAAAAAAAAAATCAATCAATCAAATTATCTCACCAACCACACCTAAATCATCCTCTAAGTAGGAGTCTCTTTAAGTAGGTAGCCTATATAAATACAGTCCCTGACCCAATGTCATTTCCACTTTTAGGTGTTCCCTAAAGGTTCGTGAAAACGAAATTAACAGAAAGCTCTCCTAAGGTGAAAACGGGCATGAAAGTTCTCTGTTCTGTTCTCAACTAATTTTAAATTAAAAAAAGTTTTTGTCTCTAAATATCGTTCACAAAGCTCAGAATGTTATTACAAATATAAAACATACATACGTACCTATTTTTTTTTAAATAAATAAAACTCAATGGAAATATATTAGCCACTTCAGTATTTCTGGTAAGTAAGTACCTAACTCTTGACCCCGAGCGTTCAAAACACTTAGGTAATAATCAGGACCGTATGCTAATAAGATTAACAGTTTCTCAAATAGCTGTGCGCAATTAGTATGACTAAGGCTGAAACTTGCTTTCTTAAGCGTTTTTTTATTAACAGGTTTGCGTTTCAACACGATTTTATCGTAAAGACTTGGACACACATAGCGTTAGGCTCCATTGGGTAAAATGTAAATGCTCTAAGGGGCAGTGCAACTTAAGGCTTATTTTTTTTTTATTCGATGTCAAGATAGCCATTGACTGCGATCTCACCTGATGGTAAGTGACGATGCAGTCTAAGATGGTAGCGGATTAACTTGGAAGGGGTATAGCAGTGTAAATTCAACCCATACCCCTAATCGGTTTCTACACGCCAGCGTGCTGGAACGCTAAATCGCTTGGCGGCACGTCTTTGACGGTAGGGTGGTAACTAGCCACGGCCAAGGCCTCCCACCAGACCAGACCAGAGACAATTTAGAAATTATAAATTCCTAAATTGCCCCCGCCGGGAATCGAACCCGAGACCTCCCAGTTATAAGACCACAGCGCTACTTTTATGGGATACCTAAACTAAATTAAGTGACACTTTCCGTCACGAACCTTTAGGGAACACCTAAAGGTAGAAATGACATTGAGAAAGGGATTTTATTTAGAAGCTACGTACGCAAAGAGACTCTTACATGCTCTTACTTAGGAAATGATTTATGTAGGTATGATTATTGAAAACGGGGAAAAAAATTGATTGTCACAAATTAGGGTGACGGCGCAGATCCTACGTACGCTTCTTGGTTTGGGGCTTCATCAGACGGACTGTATTTGATAATACGTTCAAACGCGTAGTCATGACCTGATGGTGGCTTAAGGATGCTGGACCATTGAAGCGGTATGCAGTAGCATAATACCATTATAAATTATTGATAATTGACGTGATAACAAATACGCACATATTATCTTCTTTTAAGAGCTAAGATATTCTTGACCACGATCTCCAATAGAAAACTTACCAATAAATAATTTAATAAATCATAATAATAGATAGGTCTATTGACGCCGATGCTCAAACTTTGAAGTTTTTTCCATTCTAATGTTTAGTAGGTACCTATACTTTTTATTTTAACATAATTACAGTTCAAAACTTAGTTCAAAAGTATAAATATCGCATAGGTCTAAGTAGGTAGGTATATTAATGTACTTCATTATACCTACAAAATAATCTTAATCGGCGATAGTTTTGAACACGATTAGGCATGCGCAAGTCACAACTGAAAATAGTCAATGATTTCAGCGCAATTATTAGGTAACGCATGCCTACGTCAGTTTATTTTTCATCAAATTTTATGACTGTTTTTGAGCTTTCTTTGACTCATTATGTTAGTCACGATAACGATATACTGCACTGAATATTTATCCTGAAGTTACGGAGAGAAAAAAATTACATTTTTTTTTTAATCCGAAATAGGCTTGCGCTTGACGACAATCAATACTGGATAGCACTGAAGAGGTCTAGGTTGGAGCGCGCTTGCCTAGAAAATGCCTAGAAAAGGAACTAGGTCGAAATGTGAAAGAAAATGTGGGCCTCCCATACAAAATTGACGATCAGCTGATTGATTTACTATGGGAGGTAAAAATTTTTTTTCATGTTTTATAATAAACATAGGTATGTTCCTTGGGGAAAGTTGTTCAGTTTCATGAGCACATTCACCTCCTTCAGTATTATTTCGGAGTTTCAATATACGTTGTATATAATCTTTGCCAATATTATAAATGCGAAAGTATATTTGTTTGTTGGTCTTTCCTTCAATCGCGCAGCAACGAAGCAATGGATTGACGTGTATATTTGTTTGTTGGTCTTTCCTTCAATCGCGCAGCAACGAAGCAATGGATTGACGTGATTTTTTGCACGGGTATAGTTAAGTAGAGAACCTGGAGAGAAGAGAGCTTATTTTAATCACGGAGAAACAGAGAGTTCTGGCGGAATATTTAGGAAATCTAACTACATGCGGACGATGTCGCTATTAAAAGCTAGTCTTTCGTATATCTGCTGCAGCATCACTAGTTTTAGCGGTTGTTATCATGGAATTAGGAAAAGTCATATGTACTACCTTCATAGTCTTTATATAGTAGCTTAAAATGATGTTACGTCAAAGTTCGGTAGCGGTTTTTTTTTTGTAACAACGCATCTAAAAAACGTTTTTGTCACCGCTACTATCGTGTCAAAAACGCGGGTCTACGAAAATACTTACAAGGTAACCTGCAGATATAATATTTCTGAAAGGATTTACATAATTTTCCAACCTTTACAAGATGCTATCTAGGACGAAAAAGAACGTAGAATCACAATATCATACTAATATTATAAAGGCGAAAGTTAATATGTGTGTGTGTTTGATACTCTTTCACGCAAAAAATACTAGACGGATTTGGCTGGAGATTATACCCTTAGGATTAACACATAGGCTACTTTTTATCCCGGAAAATTAAAGAGTTCCCGTGGGAATCAAAAAACCAATCCACGTGGACGAAGTCGCGGGCATCGTCTTGTAAAAAATATTTTAACTTAAATCCAAAAAATCCAAGTGTTGCTTGGGCTGCAGTATTGGAACGCTGTTATCGTATATCGATATTGCATATTGGCGCCATGTAAAATGAGCGTATCGTAATAATTACATCGATATATGTCGACAGATAAGACAACACACCGTTCAGACTGCCATAAGTATCCGTGCGTGAAAACTGATAATACTTATTATTTATTCACTGAAGTATGTATTTATAAATAAAGAGAAGTACTATAATATAAACGTAAAAATTCTTTTTACAAAACCGACTTCAATTCAAAATTTCAAACGCCACTAAATTACAAGGTAAAAATTATATCAATTGTGCTTATAAAATTTGAAGAGTTCCCTAGATTTCTCCAGAATCCCATTATTTATCAGACCTGATGACAATGGGACCATCTGGGAAGTGTACTCTTTCAAACAAAAAATAATTTTCCAAATTAGTCTAGGAGTTTTCTAGTAATCGGGGAACATCCATAAAAAAACCGACGAATTGCGAACCTCCTCCTTTTATGGAAATCGAGTAAACGCCACTCATATTTAACCGAAAATGGAAAATGCGATTCTCTATTTTAATGACATTCTTTAAATAGATAATTTCAAAATTCTTTAATTATACAAGTAGCTGATGTACTTTAAAATAGGAAACTATTATGATAAATTACTGTATCGTAAACTGATGTACAAGGTTTTAAAAAATAGTTAGCCAATGAGAGTCTCTAGATCTAGATCCTCAACTGATGAAGGACAAACAAACACACTTTCGCATTTACAATATTAGTAGGGAAACTCGTATAATTCTAGTTATTTTTGTACAAAAAATTAAATCATACCGACAGACTTTATTGCGTCAATCATAACTTATCGATGTTGTATATTAATAACATTTTAACAATCAAATAAAAACTGTCAATAGGTATACCTACCAATAAAATCAGACAGGAAAATTGCAGTGCACTTAAAGATAAAATGCGAAAAGTAAACTGTTATTATATAAATGGCAGGGTATATGCCAAGCGCGGCGAAAGACTTGAATGGAGGTGCCAGTGCCCCAAGCAAGCGCATATCAGGCAAATCCGGGCATATCAAAAGATATAATAAGTATAGTTCTTGCAATTCAGGAGAGCGCGTGGATCATGGTTGTGTGTGTGTGTTGTATCTGTATAAGTGTGAGCGAGAGCTTGCTCGCGCCTGACCGCTCCCATTTGGGCTCCTGACAGGCACGCACACTTACACAATGCGCATGCACACGACGTAACCACAAGTAAAGCTAACACGCCTTCGTGAACTGCAAGAACTATAGGATAACTTATCTGTCAGAAAAATGCCATTGGAAGACATTTTACTCTCACCTCTGAATTTTTACCAAACCGTACGTCTCATTCTAACGCTTGCTGATACATGAAAAAGTTTTTCATTGTAAATTTCCTGGCGGTTGTAAAGCTGAGCCTCGCGTAAATGCCGCGAATATTGTGGACCCTGCTAAAGAATCCTCATGTGAAGAAGTCTTCATGTAGGTATAATATTTATCTAGACACTGTTATCTACAATGTGCGTATATTACAACAACTATGCTAACTAACTAAGAAGAAATAGAAAACCTTTACAAAAATAAAGTTGTATCAAACAAGTCATGTGAAATACTCGAAGTAACAGGTTTAGGCGAAAGTATTAAGTTTTCCGGTAAGGTTACTTATACACGGGCTACATTAATAAAAAAAAAACTAACCCCAAAGGTATCATAATATTGTAACTTAAATGTGACATGACATCGACATAAATAAATACAGTAATGAATTATATCATTTGTAGTCAGTTTTTTAAAAATATTAATTAAAAAACTGACTACAAACGCCACTTAAAAGTATAAAATAATTTTAGTTTGTACACGTATGTTGAAGTCGGACGGGCCTAAATAGAAACTTTGAAACCGATGCGCGACGCTGGCCGTTGGCGTTTCCGAGCGCATTCTGTCAGGCAGATCTAAAATCAGACTGGAATTAATTTTATTATTATGTGGTTAACGTAAAAGTAATTTTATAATAAGAATCGAACAAAGATTCAGGTCAGCTTTGTACGTAGCGATCGTCCCTTAAAACGTTATAAACGATCTTGTAAGGCTATTATCGGGTTTTGACTTGTAAGGGTAAATGCACATGTTGAGATTAATCATCTCCACCTGATATGTGGCTTGTACGAGTATGTTATTTATTTTACGTAGTCGGAGTAATAAATACAGGTGTTGTGTTGGTAAATTGAAAAATTTAAATTTTATATTGGCCGATAAAAGGATAATAAATGAAAGGCTTTTTGCATAAGCTTAGGTGTTAATAAAATGTATAAAACAGGGCATGTCGGTAAAATTGGGAAGGATTTTTCATCATAATATTTTATTTTTAAAAGTAGGACACCATGTAACTTTTCAAAAGCGCTTATTATTATTAACACTTACTTCTACTATTATAAAAGCCTTTGCAAAACACATAATTCTTTTTCTTTATCAACGGATAGGCGTCCACTGCTGAATGTAGAAAAAGCAGAAAACTGCAAGAAAAATTTTTTTTTTAGGGTTACGTAACCAAAGAGTGCCAACGGGACTAAGCCTTTACTGCCGCTCCGTCCGTTCGTCTGTATCTCATGTACCGTATTAGGTAGAGAGTTTAAATTTTTACAAAATGTGTATTTCTTTTGCCGCTATAGCAACAAATAATTAAAAAATATTAAAGAGTGTCTCCATGCAATTTTTGATCGATAGCTAGTGTTTTTGTGATGTTACAGAACCCTTCGTGTTACAGTACCGATTCGCACTTGGCCGGTTTTCTTTTTTCTAATGGGTGACTTTATCAAAAAAAAAAAAAAAAGACGTGTGGCACTCGGGGACTGCCGCGGTAAAGCTATTGCATAGCATTTTTTATCAACGCCATCTAGCGGTGAGAGAAGCTATGCAATAGCTTAAAAAAAAACAAATCTTCCACAGTTAATGCCTAATGTACGAGTTATAAAACTATATTCGCAGACCCAACCTTACAAGAGTGCCAGTAAACATTGCACGTAATTGCTATTATTTGCGTAAGCATGCAAATAATCAATAGTTATTTCAAATCATATAAACACCATGTCATCTTGCCATTTGAAGTGGCTTTCATTAATGGCTTCGAGACGTGATAAGCCGCGTACCTGTCGTGGCCATTGTTCGAATACGAGGAAAACTGTCACGTTTTCCGATTGGATACATCGAATAATATTTTACGAGTATCAACAAGATGAAAAAAAAAAAATGAAAAAATATTTATTTGGCAAAAAAACATTAACAATGAATACGATAATATCCTTTGAGACCCACACTAGGTATTCCTGTATCGTGGGGCCCAATATGTTATGTTTGTCGGAGTTTAAGGGATATCAGGACAAGTTTTAGGAAGATGAAATGCTTAAGTATAATGAAATAGCACAACGGTTAAAGGTGCGGACTGAAAACTGAAAGGTCGCAGGTTCAAACCCCACCCGTTGCGCTATTGTCATACCCACTCTTAGCACAAGTTTTCCGCTTATTTGGAGGGGTTAGGAGGATATTAGTCAACTTCAGCTTGGCTAATATTCTTAAAAAAAAATCTTTGAGCCAGATATCTATTTATAGTTATGGTACCTAAGTATAAAATTTTAGTTTCATTTTTAAAAAAATATTCAAATAAAATTAAACTTCAATTTTTTTGGGCGTGCCTTGCAGTGTCAATTGTAACGATTGGCTGAATTTATCGCTTTAATATTATAAATGCAAAATTGTATTTTTTTGTCCTTCAATCACGTCGCAACAGAGCTGCGGATTGACGTGATCCAACGGAATCTTTAATATTAAATCCACGCGAATGAAGTCGCGGGCGTCAGTTAGTATAATTACAATTGGTTTAGTTTAAAGGTTTCCTTACGATTCAATCCCAGACCAACCCAAGTGCAGACATAAGTAAGGAACAAAATGCTTTATCAATATGTATATAAAGTTTGCCGTAGCTATATTTGTCGACTGGCGCCTCGTATATGTAATTGTTCGTACAAACAGACACACATCGTCTCGACGCCTGATTTACTAATGTATCTAGTTTTAGCACTTACACAATCCGAAGATAATCCAAAACATTCAAATACGCCTATTTGACCTGTTTTATTTACTATTATTATTTATACTTACTTTTGGGTCTCGAACAAGCGTTCCGGCACGATGGCGCGTAGAAACAGATCAAGGGTATGGGTTGGATATACATTGCCATACCCCTTCCAAGTTAGCCCGCTACCATCTTAGACTGCATCGTCACTTACCATCAGGTGAGATCATCGAAAAAAAATACAATTATTATTCTTGTATGTCAAATTGAAAAATTTCTTAAAATTAAAACTTTTTCTCCATTCCATTGTGTGAAATGGATAAGTTTTGGATTTGGTATCTGCAGATTACCACATCAGACACTGCAACTACTGAGATTGATGGTAATAAGTAGGTATGTTGAGTGATGTTTGTATGACATAAATCTACTAGGTTCATCCCCTGCTCCATCAGTTACTCCTCAATCATGTTTGACGGAGTTGACTGACGTTGATCTTATCGCTGGATCCTTGGATTTGAGCTCCAAATGTAAGACTTTAATCGTGTGATATTACTCATGAGTCACAAAGGAATGCGTTGATGAAATTGCTTTCCAATGATTAGCTTACCGTATAGCTGACACTAGGAAATTGGAAACGGCTTCATTACACCAAGTGGATGATGTAAATTAATTATTGATTTGAATAACTGGAACAATTCGCTGTGGCACGCATTGTAGAATGTAGATACACGAGCTACTGTCGATGAAAATTCATCAGCAAAATTATTACAACCGCGAATGAAATGAAAATGAACTATATTAATTAAATTTTCTCTTTGTAAACCAGGGGTGGCCAAATTGATTAGAGCTAAGATCTAATATTTACTGATGAAACCCTGTGAGACCTACCAATTTCATACTTCTTGATAAATCAAACATTATTAGTGACTTATGTAGTATTTTTAAGCTATTGCATAGCTTCTATCGCGGGCCTTGAGCGTGGAGACCGAATCCAGAAATTCCGTAACGAAAATAACCTGACACCCCACGGACACGGACTCCTCTCACCGCTAGATGGCGTTGATAAAAAATGCTATGCAATAGCTTTACCGCGGCAGTCCCCGAGTGCCACACGTCTTTTAAGCTATTGCATAGCTTCTATCGCGGGCTTTGAGCGTGGAGACTGAATCCAGAAATTCCGTAACGAAAATAACCTGACACGGGACTCCTCTCACCGCTAGATGGCGTTGATAAAAAATGCTATGCAATAGCTTTATCGCGGCAGTCCCCGAGTGCCACACGTCTTTTTTTTTTTATTAAAAGGGAACATAAAATTGAATTCTTAGTAACTAATTACTAATTATTATTATTTGTTCATAATATTAGTGTGAGCATTGCACCTGAGCATCTTCCACTAGATTTGCAAAGTCATGCCGCGATTGACCGGTTGGCCATCCGTGCTGTAGACGATTTATTTGAAGTCCTAAAAAGAAATGGCTTTATCGATGGATTTGGATTCTTAGGATGATGAAAACAGGAAAGGCGCGGACTGAAAAACCGAAAGGTTCTAACCTTAGCCGTTGCAATATTGTCGTGTCCCCTCCCAGCCCGAGCTTTACGCTTTCTTCGAGGGGATATTAGTCACGTTTAGAAAAAAAAAAAAATGAGAAATTCAAAATGATTTATTTCATGCAGGCCAACTTGTAGCTCTTATGACACGTCAAGACTCTACCACCGGTTCGGAATGCCGAATGTAGTTTGAAATTTCCCTCAAAATCTGTTCAGCCGTTTCAAATAGATTTAAACAAGGGCTTGAGTTATAGTAACGTTCAAATAAAATGATCGATAATTATTATGAGGTAGCTTTGTATTTCGAAAGTGCAGACAGGCATTTCAATTTTATTATTTGTACAGAAAAAGGAAGAGCAAACAGCGTTGTAGGTTCGCGATCATAGTAGATAACCAGCTAAGATAACCAGATTGTTAATTCGTAACAAGTCAGAAAACTTGAATTTTGTAGTAGGTAGGTTTTCATTGCATGGTTATTATGATCCTACATTATGTATGCACTACGGCTTTACGCTTATCATATTCCATATGCGGATGTCTTCATCAGTAATTCTGTATGCTTTTACTTATTTGAACCTCTCGTTTTAAAGGTATGAAATAGTTTTTACATCTACGAGTAAGTTAATTAATACCAAATATTTACAGCTTGTTTATTTACAACCCTTTTTTTAATTCAAAATATGGTTCTATTTATTTTAAAGATGAGGTTAATCTAAAAAAAAATCTCAAAATTAAATCCTTCTGTTCCTCAACTGTAATTTTGCAAAAAAATCGCGTCGATCCGTTGAGCGTTGCTGCGTGCTGCGTGACTGAAGGAAAAACCAAAAATCAAAATACTTTTGCGTTTGTTATAGGGTAGGATTTAATCGAAAACAAATTAACTGTAATCTGGAAGCTTGAAAAATCAAAATTGGTTCTAAAATTGTTGGTTGTAATATGTATTACTAAAAATCGGCCAAGTTCGAGTTGGACTCGTACGCGAAGAGTTCTGTACCATCGTAACAGCGATTGTTAAGGTCGAGCAGAAACGCCGAAAAAAATCACGTTTCTTGTATTTATTCTTGTATGCAATTCCACATTCTGCGAAAATTTCACGTACCTACCTATTACGGCTGATGAGATACAGTCCGCTGATAGTCGGACGGACGGACGGACGGACGGACGGACAGCGGAGGCTTAGTAATAAGGTCCCGTTGGCACCCACTGGGTACGGAATCTTAAAAAGGATGACATTAACGGCAGGATCTCCGAAAACAGCCTGTTTTTGATTCAATAGTAAACAATCAAATATTCTTTATTTTGATAGGTTAAAAATATATGTTGTAGTTTAATACACGTTCTAAATTATTTTACCGTTCAAAAGTCCATATTTTGAACTTCACTCGATCAAATAATATTCCGAAAACAGTGTAGTTTTTAATTGTTTTTCAGGTTGTATTTATAGTATATCAAAGTTAAACTAAAAAAAAAAATGACAAAAAATAGGCAAAAGCTTTTAGAAGAATATTTTACCGTTAATTTTTCTCTAAAAAAATTTTCTTTTTTTTATCATGACTGTTTTACTTTTTTTATAACAAAGTGGCTCGTGCACCTCACTTCAATTGCTTGCAAGTTACTGCGGCCGAAGATTGTGCCCTTAAAATCATAAAATAAAGAAATCAGCAACCGTATATCTTTCAAGTGGTTGTAACTTGAACGTTCATATTATTTGAAGTTGAAATCACCCATTGAAGAGTTAACGGTGCGCTATGGGCTGGGTACTACAGAGAAGTTTGTAGGCCGCATGTATTGACGGTCGCGTCAGATGGGAAGTTTACTTTGCATTCGACTGTCTTGTAGAGAACTATGGCTACCTATATTATTATTTTGTACAATTTGTCAGGTCAGATAGCTGTTGTTCTTATATTTAACACTAGCCGATGCCCGCGGCTTCGCTCGTGGATTTAGTTTTTTAAAAATCTCGCACGATCTCATTGGTTTTCCGGGATGTAAATAGCCTATGTCACTCTCCTGGTCCTCAACTATACCCATGCCAAAAAAAAAATCACGTCGATCCTTTGCTTTATTGCCACGAGATTGAAGAACAAACCAACAAACAAACAAACAAACATACTTTAACATTTACAATATTAGTAAGGATTATGACAGTACTAGTGATCCATCCATCCATCCATCCATCCATCCATCCATCCATACTTACAAACTTTCGCGTTTATAATATTAGTAGGATATTATTTAATTTTTTTTTTCCTTGTAAATTAGAATCTCACCTGTAAGTGATGATGTAGTCTAAGATGGTAGCGTACTAACTTGGAAGGGATATGGTAGTGTACATTTAACCCATACACCCTTAATCGGTATCTACACGCCATGGTGCCGGAAAGCTAAATCGCTTGGCGGCACGTTTTTGCCGGTAGGGTGGTAAATAGCCACGGCCAAAGCCTCCCACCAGACTTTGCATCTCTTGCTAGCAGCCGCTACAACCGCCATCTACTTATAAAACTTAATAATTATATTATTACTTATAATAAAACAAATTCTCATCATGATATCGCTTGATGATGAAACAGTTCGAGAAGGCACTCGAAAATGTAGGGTATTTGACCCGTTGTTGTAGATGTGTGATATCATAAGGCATGTACTCTGATCTATCTTAAAGTTACATTATTATCTGATACCATACACGTTAATCTGAAAATAGAGAGATAAAGACCTCTATTGGGGTTATATGGTATCGTAAATGCTAAATCAATAAACACGCCCTGCGACACTAATTATTATTACAGCACATGTTTGATAATGCAACTATTATTAAAAGAAAGTGAAGTTAACTGGAGGCGCAAGAACGCAGCTGATAGCATTTGAATAAAGATGTAATATATATGGACTATATATATATGAATGGACCGATTTTGATGCGGTTTGAAAGCTAACGTAATCGAGATGGATCTTAGCTATTATTTATTTTTGAAGATCTGTTCAGGCGTTTGAAGATCATCAGCTTATTTCTACTTGATTAAAGTCTTACAAACGTTCACAGGTGTGATTGATTTGAAAGTGTTGATTGTATGAAAATATTGCTAGAGATTTGATATTTCGAAAGAATAAGAATACAATTTTTAATAAAATATTATATTATATCAGCAGCGTTTTATTGCGAAAGGATTCTTAACATGTGACAATTAATTATTTTTGTGACAATCATACCAATATCTAAAGCAACCACCTGTGCCTGTGTGTGTGTGTATGTGCTGTGTGTGTGTGTGTGTGTGAGCTGCTCAACATTCGTGAAAATCAGGAATTATGTGTTGGGCCTCTTAACATACTTTTAGCGCTGTTACTCATTCCATCTGGTCTACATTTGCGTAGCCTTGTGGAGCCGTTATCAAAACGCGAGCCACTTAGGCCTCTAGAATCTACAATCCAATGTCACACTTATTGCCTAATGGTTTCGATAAAAGCCCCGTTATGATTTATATTACAACTTTTGGCTGCAAATAACGATGACAAGCAACTTATTACAAAAAAAAAAAAAAACAATCAAAAACCCCACTGTGTCAGAAATACCAACATGAAAATTCAATTAGATCCGGTTTATTTTTTTCGTGGACGCCATATTTAAATTGTGTACCCTGTGTTACTCCCACAATTAAGATAACTCAATGACACCTCATATGTTTATATCCATCAAATGCTTAAACTACAGAGCGTGCCCAATAAACGTAATTATATTATATTATACGCTAAAAAAACATCACCCCCTTTGGGCAGTATGAAATAAAAAAAAATATTCTATGAGGTGACAAATGACAGTATTGTGGAAGGTAATAACCCCAAGTTATTTCTGAGAAAATCAAAAGTATGCCACATACATTTAAGTAGGTATACAAAATCCGTAGAAACGCGTAAAATTTACATTAAAATCACATTTGAATTTCCGTACTTCTTACTGGTAATCAGAATATAAACTATGAGAAAATACCGAGATGAGTTAATTTTCCTTAATAACTCATGTTTCCAAGTACCAATAATATTTTTTGTAGGTCACAATCAATTACTGCAACTGATTAGGTGCGTTCTTGAAATACCTTCCTCAACGAACGCTAACCTAGCCTAACGATGACGCTACCAGGAACTATATGGTTATTTTTAGTATTATAACCGAGACATTCTGAAAACCAATCTATGGGAACTTATGTATAAGCTTATGTGGAGCATTTTGGTCATGCAGTTAATGTTAAAAAACTGGCACTTAATGTTAAAGGTGCCCTTAACACTGAATTGTTATTTTATAATTCAGTCAGGTGTGACTCACGTAATTTATTGAATGCACTGACTGATGATAAAAACCAATCTCTAAAATATATGATTATGGCATAAAACACTTAACCAGGTCAAGGCCTTGAGGTGGTTATAGAGCGCTAGATACTAAAGTTTTTTAATAAACCTTTATTAGAGAATGAAGATTTTTAATAAATCTTCATTATCTATCTAACACTTACAGGAATATTCGTTCAGTCAATAAAAGGTCCAGATTCAGCGTTTGAAGACAAACAAATGCTTATAAATGGATGTTTATCAAATAAATGTTTATATATCGACCGTTCCGTAGAACAAAGTTTCATCTGCTAGATTCAAAACTTGAAATTTGAGCCTTAAAAGTCACACCTGCAAGGCTCAAATCTCAAGTTATGAATTTAGCAGATGAGACTTTGTTCTACGGAACGATTGATTATTAATTTTATTTATTCGGTAATTTCAATATGTACCTAAACTTAAACTAAAACATAAACATTTTAAAGGACTTGAATAAGGGCCGCTTATCTCTAAGGAAGAGATTTCTTCCATCGAATGTGAAGACAATGAGATCGAGATACACATTGTAGATGTAATGTTTTTATGAACAGAGTTATATCATTTTCTTGTTAACTTCCGATCAAGATTAGTCAAGTAAGGAGTATGCCACACAGTCATTTTTCCCACAAAGCACAACATCAAAATATTCCCTGTTATTCGCAACCTTGTCTCTGGGAACATAAATTTTCCAAATTGTCGTTGTTAAGACTTTGTTATCGGTAGTAAACTTTGTAAAAGACGTTAGGCCATGTTGAGGACAGCTTTTATTAATGCTGTAGTTAAGATTTACAGGTTGACTTGAGATGTCCCAAAGATATAAGAGGCACATACGCTAAGAGGCGTGAACCCAAACCTAAATGGGTCTACATTTACGAGAATTTATCATTTTTCTAAAAATGTGCTTAAATCACTTGTAAGAGAAATATTAGATTATGTGTTTACTTGTATTTACTCTAAATAAGAAAGCTACCTTTCCGTAGACGATCTAAAAGTGCAATCGCCGATCTTTTTGCTGGTTCATTTGGAACGATATTCCAAATTAGTGATAGATTCATTTGACGATTCAAAAGCACTTTGTAAAAGTTTATTCAAATAAAAAGTATTCTATTCTGTTATGATTTATTCTATCTTTACGTTAAAAATTATTGACTTGGATGAGGATTTTTAAATCCAAAGGAGAAAATATTTCCTACTAACAGCTAATAAAGAAACATTTATGGAACAAAAATATCAAACAACCAAAAGCCATCGCACACACGTTCCAACTGTTAATCAATGTATTGTATCTGTTTCACCTTTAACTTTAAAAAGAACAATAATAAAATCAAGTAATTTTATTTATCATAATTTTTTAAGTAATGGCACTTAAACCACTCAGTACATAATCGTTACAGTCGTTAACAGTAAATAAAGGAAATATATTGGAAATAAAAGGCCGCGTTGACTGTCGGGTCATCTGAGGTGTCAAGGTGAATCTGTCAAAACAGACCTCTTTACTTCACTGAAGTCGTCTGTTGTAGTTTGAACTTGTAAGTATAAGTCAAGAGGATATAAAAGCGCTATGTTTCCGCAGTTTTCATAACTAATTTATTCTGTAGAATCACTTTTTTCTTGGGAAATCCTTTATGGATAGATAGTAGGTAGATACCATCAGCCGCGGAAGTTGTGTCGGATTCTAAATTACCTACTAAAACCTCACAGGGTATCACGCATAATCTAACTAATTCAGCAGTGTTATTTTTGCAAAAGTTTATCAGCAGGATTTTACTCGTAGGCTTAGACGTACGATTTGCAAAGAATTTTTTTAGCAACTCTCATGTAGGTACCACGTCGTTTTTTCAGGATAATTGCTTAATTTTAGGAGTGATATTGAGTGTTTTCTGTAAAAAATTAAATATTCTTTATTGTACACCTTGGAAACAAAGACAATAAAAGGATGACAGTGTACAGGCCGGCTTATCAAGTTAATTAAAAAATCGGGTCAGAATGTATCTACTCAGTACGGACACTTTGCTAATATTAGGCAGTACAAAATATCATAAAAATAAGATAAATTCATCATGTCCTGCTGTAATTTTGCTAAATAAAATTACAGAAACATTTTCCTGTAACATTTCATATAGGTATCTTTTTTTAAAGATAACTATTGGCTATTCTTTGAATTTATCAGGTAACTTGTTGAGAATCTTTGGTTTTTTAATAATGCAAGTGCCATAATAATGCTATTCTTGCAGCTTCATTGTTTAAGAGCTCATTCGGGACATTGACCGCACCTGTACTCCGAATGTCAAAGTCAAGTAATTTAGTTATTTCGTTAGCCGTGAAATACACTTGTACCGATATTGTACTGGCATGGTCAAGTGAGCCAAAGAGTACCAATGTTTACCGCACTCTCGTCGCTAAACAAGGAAGGATCTGAATGAACGTGTCATCGACTCCGGAAGGAGGAAGTGACAATTGAATCACTTCATTTACTATCGGTTTACTGTCGATGTAGGTTACTGTGATTAACACGCCAGAACTAGCCGTTTTGAATTCGAATGGAGTACAAAATGTGGTTTTGTAGGCTTTCCCAATTTACGTAAGGAAAATGACTTTGTTGTTTTTCTTAAATGTATTTCGACATTGAATACGTGAAACCTTAGTTTAGGAAACACTGAACAAAATACTATGTATTTTTTTTAAATTTTTATGTTAACTACGTCGAGGATATAATTTTATTGACATTTTTTGTCATATGTAGGTATAACGAAATGTACAAAGGTAATCTATTGAAAGCAACTTTGGTACTAGATTTTATTATGTTTCTCTTAATAATATGTTTGTTTGTACTGAATTTGTGTTTTAAAAAGACAGGCTCTATTGGCTAAGTAACTAGATTTTTAATAACGTCTATAACAAAACCGAAGTTGCAACGATGCCGTCATTGTGGTAATCATGCTATTTTAATCTCAATGAATAAGATTTTAAGTGACTTTTTATAATCATTATATTTTTTCACACCTATGACATAGGGACAAAAGTCCGCGTGACTGTATAATCTTGACAAGTGATCACACACTACAGCTAAATCGCACGCGCCGATGATGTCTGCGTCAGAATATATTTTTTAAAGCAATATTTGTAATGTTCTTTAATTAGTGATATCAAGACTGTGCGTTAAGATATTTTCGTTTGATCTGAACTGAACTGAAGTAGTTGTTGCTAAAAGTACATCACACTTATTACTGTAGGTAGAAAAAACTAGTGTGGTTCGGAGTTAAGATCAGTATAGCGTATTCTGTGCGGTTCATTCGTAATGTGTGATCAGCTTAAATCCACGTGAAAAAAGTAGGAACAATGATGACAGGTTGAAACTTAAAATAACATGCGCGCTAATCATTTGCGCAAATAAAAACACATAATGGCTTAACTGTTTTGAAAGCAATTATACAGCTAATTGGTATTTGTTGATGGTGGCTGCTGCAGTGGGTTGGTTGTATAACTGGCAAGTGTATCCGTGAAATATCTCTTAGAACACTTGTTGGTTCACGCCTCCGCTTAAGAAAGTTTTAGATGACAGTAACATGAGAATACTGAATGTTTATGGGTGCTTGTATCTACTGCCGCCTACCGGCGCCATATGGTTGGTCTCTATACTCTTTTGGTATATTTTTTAATTTATGACTGTCATCTAACCTGATAATAAATGACGATGCAGTCTAAGATAGTAGCGGGCTAAGTTGGAAAGGGGTAATTTTAATTAAACCCATACCCCTAATTGATTTCTATTACGCCATCGTGTCGGAACGCTTAATTGTTTTACGCAGGTCTTTCACAGTAGGGTGGTATCTAGCTACGGCCAAATCTTCCCACGAGACAAACATAAATGATATCTCTACCTCTAAATATATTCTACCAAGGGTTTAAGACTTTAAGAGGTTTTTCTTATGCTAATATAATATCAATTAAGTTTTTTTGCCAATTGAATATCATTTTCCGTATTCTAAAGATTAAATTGATTTCATTTTTGGCAACGTGAGGGTTGAGTACCAGGAAAATAAAAACAGTTTTCAATTTCGATTCAAAATTATTTATTTGATGTATGCCAGTTTTGATTAGGCCATGGCGACTTATGCCTCTATCACTTACCTGCCAGGAAGATTAAAGTATGCGTGTGTGTGTATGGTCCATGCAATCAGATGTGCGATCAGGTTAAATGAACTCAATAATTGTCTTCCTTTCCTTCCTAACCAATACAAATCCACATGACATTGTCTTTACCAGAAATCAACAAAGAACACGATCTTGTGTCGCTTCTTCCTCCCATCTGCCTCTCCCATCAACTTGTTTGAGATCGCCCTAAGTCCAAAAAGTCTAATGGGAATAAATTCTTTCTTAGAGGGAATGATAATAATCGAATAGTAAGTCTGATATAAGATTCACATAACTTCACGCGGTAACAGCGGCTGTACAAACTTCAATCGAGACGACATTTGCCGCGTGAATAATTGACTTCCTTATTATTTATTCGTAGCTTCTAACAAACTATTCGAGTATCATTAGAATTAACCATAAAAATGTATTTTTGTCTACTAGTAGACATCCACAAGTGGACATAGCTCTCTCTTGTTTTTTTTTCCTATTAATATGATAAATGCCAATGTTTGGATGTATGGATGTGTGGATGGATGGATGGATGTTTGTTACTAAATCACACCGCAACGTCTTAACCGATTTAGTTGAGATAGATCAAAGTCTGGAATAACACATAAGCTACTTTTTATCCCGGAAAATAAGAGAGTTCCCGCGGGAATTAAAAAACCTCAATCTATGCGTTCGAAATCGCGGTAATATTATACAGGGTGTCCCGCCCTGTATATTGGCATTAAAAAAATAACAAGCTAAAAAATATATTCCTACACTATTTATTTGCTACTAAGTTTGCTGCCTACGAAATTGCAGTAGGTACTCGTATGAATAGGTTTATAGGTTTTAAATCAGTTTTTAATTTATCTCGGAGGACATAAAATGACTTGAAACTTGCTTGTAAATTATATTCACATTAAAACAGTTGGTATTTCAAACCATTTCAAACAATATTTACATTGATTTATAACTATAATTTTTAGTGATCAGAGACCCAATAAAATGGCAGCTGTAAAATTTAATTATTTTAATTATCAATATTTACGATTAGATTAAGTAGGTTTAAAGCATAAGTTTAATGAATACTGAGCAGGCAAATACATGGAATGTTTTTTTGAATACATATTTGTGAGTTTGTTTAATCGCGGTCTTAAGAATAAATAATAATACATTGCTCTTTACTTTTAGTTCAGTCGCCTTGGTATCGATTCACAAAAAGTAATTTATTTAAAACAAAACGGTGTTATCGGCGGGTGAAGGATTTCTCGAGCGAAATAAAAAGGATTGAAGTACTCGTAGGCACGCGCATTGGCCCATTTTGATAAAGCCGGTCATAGATTACGTCCACTCAACCTCTCAGGTGCACGGTCTTGTTTAGTGACCGATGTTAAGAACTATACCTTTGTTTATTTTTCTTCCTTTAAACACTTTTAGATTACTGCAGCTAACTTGTTTGGTATCTCGTTTAGGCCTGGACGTTGACAATTTTCATTTAGATACTTAGAATTCTCGGATGGTGGTTTTTTTCTTAGAATTCTTTTTTTTTATAGAAGATGAACTAAGTGAAAAGTTTGTAAGGTCACCGACAAAAGTCCCGCATCCACACATCTCAAACGAACGCACACATAAAAAAAGTTTAGCTTATAACTTTATAATCAAGCGAGGTTTTTATCTCGTACTCGTAGTCGTACACCGCCCGCCGCGCAGCGCACATGTCGCCGTCAGCGCTGAAGCCTCATAAATGCGCGCGTAAAAATACCCAGGCGTACATGAAAAGTAAAAAAAAATACACTAATAGGGGTGTATTAGTCAAAGAGGCGTCGGGCGTCAAAGGCGCCGTACAAACGTGAAGTGGAGAGTTGAAATCGCGTGCGTTTATTCGGGAAAATATGAAAGTGCTGTGGAACGTTGTGCTTCCCTTCAGTTGCGTTCAGCGATTTTCTTAGTTTTTCTTTTTTTTTTCAAGTGACTACAAAGCCCATTGTTCGAAATAACGCTTGTTAAAGCGTATAAATATGGTATTTTCAGTGTTTTCCCATTGAATGCGACGTGTGTTTGAATATTACATAAAAGTGGATTGTTCAGTTTTACTAAAGGAACAGCAGCAGTGTAACTCAGTTAGATGTATGTTCAACATATTATACAACGGGACAAAACATGACGGCAAAGTTCGGCTATGTAAGTTGTTGATAATTTTAATTTTCTTTTTACATCCCCATGAAAATTATTTCATTTCCGGCGCGTGTTATCGGTCGTTAATAGTGAGTTTCTGTTCAAGAATGAAATGAAATGAAAGTTATAATTGCATACAAGTTAATATAATTTCTTTCCCATATTGCGAAGGGATCTCTCTCTTATTTTTTCCGTAAGGGCCGTCTTTCCTTATTTCATATCTTGAGCTAGACGTGCCTAAAGTAGAACGTGGTTATGCCCGTTTTCCACCATGTGGCTACAGAGTTTCCTCTTATCTTACGCAAATTAAAAGAAGTTAAATTAATATCATTCTTAATACATTAAGCGCCGTTATGAAAATAATAACAGTGGTAAGTAGGTATGCTATAAGTAAACACTTAAATTAAGAAATTCTACCATAATAGCTGTATATCTTTGAAGTACTGGCACTCGCGTATAGTGTTGGGTACTTTAATAGATATAATAATATATTTTAGTATGAATGGAATATTTTATAATTAACTTGTATGTGTTTGTATAAACAAGACCTTAATTATTATACTGAAATCTAATTTAATTTGTAATTCTTTTGTATCTAACATTAGCGATTTAATTTCTTGATGATGATGTAGTATCGTTTAATATTGTAAATAGTTTCGTAATATATATGCGGTTTGGGATAATAATAATTATCTCTCTGATCTCTTACAGCAAGAGGAGATATTTTACCAGTACTGCAATGGAGTTTTTGGCTAAGTAACGTATCATATAGTTAGGAATCAGATGGATGGCTCGCATAATGGAAATGCTTTAGCTTATATTGAGCGATAAATAAACTATAACTAGGTAGATATTATAAATGTTTATTTTTTCATTTACAAATGCATACTTTAGTACGAAGTTTTCTTTAGATGGGTGTTACAATGTTATATGTTGCTATTCAGATCCAAGAAAAAGTTAAAATTATATCTCTACTTCTCTACAATATTCTAAATACGAAAGATTGTTTGTTGGTTTTCCTTTCAGTCGCGCTGCAACAAAAGTTAGCGTGATTTTTGCCATGGGAAAACGGAAAAATACACAATTCCCGCGAGATTTTTATAAACCTTACTTCACGCAGATGAAGTCGCAGGAATACCTAAATATAATGTTCACTGTTGTAGACAATTTAGACGTTTTGGAACGAAGAGGAGAATATTATTAAAGTTTAGCTTGGCTAATATTCTTTATAAGAAATAAATAGATTTTCCCTCGGCTATAGAGCATGAGTGAGTATTTTCTTCGGAAACAAACACACCTACAGGATGTGAAACCCTTACTTTCGTATCTATTACACTAACTGATACTGTGCGGTTGTCGCGAGGAAATACAGTATTGTGTAGAATTAGAAACCGATACCTAAATGTTATTTTATATCAGAAGCCTTTCTTTAGTACCCACTTACCTATTTATGTCAAACTGTGCGTTTGATAGCTACGGCAAAGCCAAAGGGAAGGGTTATGCTCTTAGCAGTCTATATAATTATGTATGTATGTGGCTAATTAGATATGTTCCACCATAGAGCCTCAACTACTGAGCCGTCTCAGCTGAAAATCAGCGTCGTGTATAATATTGTTTATAATGCACGGCATACGCTGAGCTGTACACTAATTCTGAGTAGTGTTACAGACAGACATTACTATTACTCAATATTAGTATAAAATGTACTGTTTCTAATACTAAACAAGAATGACATAGGCTACATTTTATACGAGAACAAAATCAATAAGACTGAAGTTATCAAAATCCGCAATCCGCGATTATGGGATGTATATTATTCGCAAAGAATCATTTTATCTAGGTATTAATTAAACACCTTAATTTATTTAATAACTTTTAATTTAGAATTTACAAATTCTACCGCGATTACTGTAGAATATAACATGTATGTATATAAAATTTTAACAATATCATCGAGATTAAGATACTATTTTTAGATATCATACCGCATTTTTTAATATATTTTACGAGTATTTATAAATAAGCAGCTATCAATTGATATCCCTTATTTATCTGTTATCTCAGTTCAGTCTGCACAAATATTTAATTTTATTGCAGGTAATGTCCAAATACATAATATCAAATCGTTAAATCCAAATGTTTTTTGTTTTTGGGTGTAGACATTAATTCTTTAATCTGCCTTCTACGCTTGACGAACCGAGCATTAACCGAACAAAATAGAACAACATAGACAGAATTAGGCTTAAAGCTATAGACCGCACTCTCACTCAGCTCAGACTCAAGACAGAGTTAAAACGAGACAGATTTATGTCAGAGCATATTTGTGTCTAGTTTTAACCTCGATCTTAAGTCTGAGCTAAATCAGAGCACGCTCTATAGATCTCAGCATTAGAAGTCCTGAAATGCTCATATGGGATTTCTATAGGTTCTTAAGTCCGTCTACGATACGCATATTTAGATTGTCGCTAAATATAACCATCGCAATCACCTCTGATTGGCCAGTAATCTCTCGCTATTGGTCAAAATGCATTGATGCAGCAAGAACGCCATCAAGTCAGCCAATCAGAGGTAATTGCGATCGTCACACTGTAGAAATCATTTTTAGACAATCTCACAGCGGGTCTTTGTAATAATTATATGTTGTACTCTATTAATGACATCGACATTAATACACATACAAGCTCCTATCACTATCATTATAGTATAATTATTGTTGGTGCGGATTAACATAAAACATTGAATGCTCTTCGCAATTACCGGGCTCTATTTTCTCTCGGGGTAAATAAAGGGTTCTTGACTTCACAAACACAATGCTCCTTGCAGGCAATTTAAATATTTATACACCCGTTAAGTATTAAATTAAATGCTTATAGCTATAGTTGGGTGCGCAATAGAGAGAGCAAAATTTTTAGGGGACGCTCTTGTGTAGGTAGCTGCGTTAGAATACTTTATCAGGGTACCGTTTAATCGAGATGATTTCTGGGGTTCTGGGAGGAGTAACGCGGATGTTTGGGTGGAGGGAGAGCAGACTGTAAAAGTTAAGTTAAGTTGATAACCATGTCAAACATGACTGTTTTGTCTCCCCAGCAATTTTTTTTTTATCATTAAAAGAGGAGGCGCTATAATATTGCAACGGGTGCAGATTGACCGTCACCTTTCGGATTTCATTTTGGCCGCTATTTGGACTAATAACTATACAAAGTCAATTTTTAGAACGATTATGTTCAAGATATTTCAGACTAGGTGCACTAAATTCTACGTATAGGTACACGAATTATGTAACTTTTGATTACTGTAATTAGGAATTCGATACGAAGCCATTTTTATCGCCTTATTAGTATGCAGTAAAACTGTGCAGTTCATAGAAGGTATAAAAAAGAGGACTTATATTTTTTAACCATTCCGTTGAGCTCATGGGTATATGCAAATGAATGTGTTACCATCCGCTTCTTTATCTTACTAAATCGCATAAAGTACGCCGATGCCTCATAAATATATCAATTTATGCCTCATTATATAATACAATTGATACATAACGTTATTGTTTGAACAGATGTTATCATTAGGTATACCACAGATAATACAACCTGTTATGTGGTATGTCCTGAAGTGATTGCAAAGTTTCATATATTATGTATATATGAATGCATGCGGCATGTAAAAACGCCGGTCCTTAGTTTGTATGATAATATACGAAAGAGAATAAAATATAATTTAGTCATAACAAAGCCAAAACAACTCGAATTTATTTGAAGGCGCCAGATGATTGCGTTATTAACATGTTTTATGTTAATAAAATCCTTTTTTATTTGTTAACAAATTCTAATCACTAAAGATTTATTATATGGGCACAATAAATTCAAGATTAAAGATTAATTTTATTGCACAATATTTATTTATATTTCTTCATAAAATTAGCCTTTTGAGATAAGCACCTAGGTTATAATGAACTACATTATTTACATGTATTTTATTACAACTTGGTCGTCATTTTATATGTACCTATATTCTGTATCGAGGATATCACAAGATTTAGTATACCTACTGTTCAAGGTACAGTAGAAACATACTACAACTCTTATATGTTACTTTTTATCACGTTAATTTTTATTTTTCAGATTCCCATTTTACTCTCTTAGGGGTTGAATTTTTAAAAATTGTTTTTTTATCCTTTCTTTTCTTCATAAATCACGAGGTCGCCATAACCTCTTGTACATATTTAACTAATAAATTAAACCAACACAATAGATATCTATTGCCGATTTGCCGATGACATAGTCATTATGGCAGAGACTCTGGGAGACCTCAATACAATGCTCAATGACCTCAGCAGGGTTTCTCAACAGGTGGGCCTTAAAATGAATATGAGCAAGACGAAAATCATGTCTAATGCTCATGCTCCGCTCCACCCAGTAATCGTTGAGAACTCTGCACTCGAAATTGTAGACGAGTATATATACCTGGGACACACAGTCCAGCTAGGTAGGTCCAATTTCGAGAAAGAGATCAACCGCCGAATCCAACTCGGCTGGGCAGCGTTCGGGAAGCTTAGAGATGTCTTTTCGTCCAAAATTCCTCAGTGCCTGAAGACTAAAGTCTTCGAACAGTGCGTGTTGCCAGTGATTACTTACGGATCCGAAACATGGTCGCTAACTATGGGCCTCATAAGAAGGCTCAGGATCACTCAGCGGGCGATGGAGAGAGCTATGCTCGGAGTATCCCTGCGAGATCAAATCAGAAATGAGGAGATCCGTAGGAGAACCAAAGTCACCGACATAGCTCTGCGAGTTGCGAAGCTGAAGTGGAAATGGGCGGGGCACATAGTTCGAAGAGCTGATGGTCGATGGGGTCCCAAGGTGCTGGAGTGGCGACCTCGCACCGGGAAGCGCAGTGTTGGCAGACCCCCCACTAGGTGGACAGACGACATCAGGCGAGTCGCAGGGAGCCGCTGGATTCAGGCGGCGCAAGACCGAGGCTTGTGGAGGTCCATGCAGGAGACTTATGTCCAGCAGTGGACGTCCATTAGTTGAAGAAGAAGAAGAAGAAGAATAGATATCTAAAGTTTTATCGGAAAATCATTCCTACTCCCCTATACTTTCTAAATTAAATACGAATTCAGCATTTTGCCCTTGCGCTAAAGCTGTAATCCAATTGCCTAGACGTAATCATAAACCTAACGAGGGTGAATTTTAAAGGTTAAAACTGCCCTATCAAGCAGTGCTCTTAAACTGAAATGTGTGTATGCGATTCTGAACCTTAAAATATACGTGGATTGAATAAATTAGTGAGGAAATTTGATTGCGCCAGTTTTAGATTTTTATCTGTTTTAGCGTGGTTATAGAATTCCTCATGAATTACCATTCGTAATAAATGTAGGTATGTACCGTTCCGTTTTCGTTGAAAGTTTCATGATTTAAGTGAAGGCCGTGTGGCCTTTGGAAAATACCGCATTTTAGTATTTCATAAATTATTTCAACGCGGTGGTTCGCGTGGCGCAGTATGATATTAATAAAGCAAACTTCGTTAATTGAAATCTTTTATACCTACTTTTTTACTTTATATTCTCATTCGTCTTTACCTACATCGGGAATCGCGCCCTGCGTGCGTTGACAATCTTACACTCCGGCCATGGCCTAACTGACTTTCAGACACATTGCAGCTTTCGATCTAGTTTTCGAAGGATCCATATTACTTAGTTATTCTGAAACTATGGAAGTCACATTGCTTTTTACTATTTTTTTATTAAAGTGTTCACCTACCCTTGAAGGAAAATCTGAATACATTTTTAATTACGAGTACATACAATATTAAAAAAAAAGATACCGGCCGAATTGATAACCTCCTCCTTTTTGGAAGTCGGTTAAAAATAGAACCTCCTATTCCTCGAAAATCTCGCCTTAGAGTTTGTTGACCATTGGGTGTGCTACACTTTACTTTCTTTTGTAAACGAAGGCTTTTTAATAAAAATATGTCTATTGTAAACTAGTGTATTTTCAAAACAAATCGCAGTTTCGCGAATCGCGATCGATTATGCGAGCGATAGCGTTATGTAAGGTTTGGCGCACACAGTGCTACGGTGCTACAACGCGTAAAGTATTCAACGCAGGCTTTCCCGAATCATACTACGCTCTATGCGTTTTCACCTACAAAAGTATGTGGAAATTTGCCAAAAATTATATACTATCCTCCGTATATATAATAGGTAGCACCTAAATTCTGTATTTTTCTCATTTAAGAGTTTCATTATAGTTCCTCTACGCATTTGCCAACCAACCAACCAAAAAAAAAAATTGTACCAAATAAATATAATATCATAAAAGAAATAATTTATATCTATATACCTATTAATTTTAACAATGATTTTCTTTACAGGTTACCACAGCTTGCCGTCTCTGCGAAGATATTGTGCCTCCTGATGGTAAGCATATTCGTATTTTGAATTTTGAGCCTAAATCAAAATTCATTTATTTTGTTGAAATAGGTTAGTACAAGTTCTTTTATAGGTATTGCTATGCATCACTATTTCATGCCGTGAGGCGTACAAATTTTTACCTTAACACTAGAAAATATCATTATACATTAAAATCAATTTTTTTCGTTGATGTATTTTGTGATACAATAATAATTTTTTTTCTGAAGAATCTTTAAACTTTTTGTTTGAAGCTGTTGTAATTTAGTTGTCTTATATTTTCTGGAAGTTTATTGAACATAAAAAAAGCACATAAAGACGTCAGATTTTGAAATTGTCTAATTCTCTACTACCTTGAGGACAAAATAACTCTCAAATAAATGGTAGGCTTTACGCAAAACAAGACGCTACAATTATGTTTCAAAGGGGAAAAAAGCGGAAATATTCGTATTTTTCAAAATAATATTCTTTTCTTAAAATAATCTTTCGTAAGTCTTTAAAAGCCGAAAGTAAAATCCTACTTTTACGGAGTACCTATTTTGGATACCTCCGGACATATATTACAGTTTTGGATACAGATAATATAGGCTAAGCTATCGTGTTGCTATGTTCGATAGCTGATAGCCGTAACCACTTGTAGGTATTTAGGTCTGCTATTTAGGACATCGAAAATCAGCTGATTAGAGTTTCATGTAAACATCTAGTATAAACATTTTGATATCTATCTGTACTTTCATACGTGTTAGAATCTATCGACAAAAATATTTATTATCTACTACTGGATCTTAAATGGATGTCAATTATTTTTCCTAAATTTTCCTTAATTTTGTTCTGTTTTTATTTAGCTTTATGTGTAACTGAAGACATAAGTTGAGTAGTACATTAACTTTCATTTATTTTACCTATATTTTATGTATTGTATAGGTACTTATGTATTTTCCGTAGCTGAAACAGGTAGGTAGGTACCGCGCTACTTACAGGAACGATTTGTAGTCTGCTCGGCGTAAGTTTAGCCTTGCATTTGTGTGGGTAGTCGTCAAAAATAGTAAAAACCATTTTAAACCAAGCGTGTGGCCGCGTGGCACCGCAAACTGTTTATCAATCTACACTTCAGTGTGCACCCACACATATGCAAAGCTGAGCTTACGCCTCGCGGACGTTAGAAGAATAGAATGTTTTATTTGCAAGAATATGGGTAACATAAGATTATAAATTTAAACAACAAAAGTTATAGTCAGAATGATAATTGACACATAAAAATAATTAAATGAGTGACTTTCTCAAAACTAAAGATTTAAAAAACCTACTACAAAATCATTACACATTAGCATTATAAACCATCTTAGAGCTGCACTCAAAAAATTCATGTATATTTATATTATATTTAGGTATAGTCCTAGAGAAAACGATGGTGAAAACCGCATTGGAATTATATTTTATTTTATTATAAAGGCATCCATTCAAACTCGTAGAATGGGCCGGGTTGTACCGGAACACTAAAAATCTTCTAAACCTGGTGCCTTTGCCGTTAAAATTGATGTTATGAATGATGTAGGTATGTACATAATATAAGATTAACATATTAAGACGAGGTTCTGGACGAATTTTAGGTATTTGAGGGGGTGCGGCAGAGGAAAGCGCGCGGTGTTAGTCCCGCCAACCGCGGGGGGCCCCCGGACGAATTTAGGGCGAACGCGGAATATTAGCTTTGATAGCGACAAGGTGGCGGCAAGAAATGACTCAGTCCGGCTGACAAAACTATATTAGGTCTGTACTGTAACTTATTTTCGTCAATCATATTGTAACGTATATGGCTCGGTTGGTATGGCTACAGTATATTTTCAGAGACAGAGTACAGGTTCGATTCCTAGCCAGTAATGTAACATTGTTTTTTTAATTTCCTTATTCATTTTTAGCTTTTTTTTTTATTAGTATGTATTTCAATATTACTTACATTTTCTTAAGTACATAATTTGAATAAATAGTGTTGTATTTTTTAATTTATTACCTAATTTTTTAATCTAAATTCTATATATTGATATATTGATAAATTACTAGTTGATGCCCGTGGCTTCGTTCGCGTGGATTAGTTTTTAAAATGAATCCCTATTTCCCTTGTCGAAACATCACGCTTGAACGGCTGGACCGATTTTGATGGGACTTTCACTGGCAGATAGCTGATGGTAGGAGTAATATAGGCTACTTTTTTAACCGATTTTCAAAAAAGGTCTCGGGAAGTCTCGGGTTCGATTCCCGGCGGGGGCAATTTAGGAATTTATAATTTCTAAATTGTCTCTGGTCTGGTCTGGTGGGAGGCTTTGGCCGTGGCTAATTACCACCCTACCGTCAAAGACGTGCCTCCAAGCGATATAGCGTTCCGGCACGATGGCGTGTAGAAACCGACTAGGGTTATGGGTTGAATTTACACTGCTATACCCCTTCCAAGTTAGCCCGCTACCATCTTAGACTGCATCGTCACTTACCATCAGGTGAGATCGCAGTCAAGGGCTATCTTGTTATCGAATAAAAAATAAATAAAATGTTCTAATAAATATTATTCTTAGTAGTATCACACGATAGCAAAGTTTTTGCTTCTTGTGCCTTTGAATCCCTCACTACTCTTATGATTCTAACTTAGAATCCTTCTCTCGCTCGGGATTCAAACTAGGCACTCGCAACAAAAAAACTTTGCTATCTTGTTGAACAAATAACTATTTCGGGCAAACTATCAATTTTAGAGAAAATTTTTATTTCGTCCCATAGTGCCGCCGCCGCACTATGGGACGAAATAATATAAACCGTCTCATAAATGGTTGGGACGAATGTTATGATTCCAAAGATTTTTCCATGGATTAATATCCTCAGATAATAGGACCTTTATGAATAATGTTGAAAAATAAAAATATTTTAGTTCTAGGTATATAAAATTACTAGTAGGGCGCGTGGGTGCGCGGCTCGCTAAAGCGAACCGCGTGTTTTCTGTTCCCCAAGTAGATCTTCGGATCTTGATCATCTTTTTCCAAAACCACTATTTCATCTTGTACATTCTCTAAGATAGACATCGACGAAATTTGTATGGCCAACATCTTGAATCCGCCATTTTGGTAGTTTTTTTCAGCTCATTGCCAATTGGATAAGGTTTCGAGTGATTTTTGTTTGGGCACCCTCAACCTATCTTCAATACCCTGACCGTGCTCCTCACCCGTCTGCGAAATCCTCAATCATCAACTCCCTCCATATTTTTCATACAAATGAATTTTTATCTTCTATGCGAAACCATCAGTTTGGAAAAGAAACCTTATCTTAGACTTGCATATATTTTGTATGAAAAAAATAAATTCCGCCATTTTGAATTTTTTTCTATTCATTAAGTAGACTTTCGAGTACTGATCATCTTTTTCTAAAAAACCACTCTTCCACTTTTTATACTCTCCAAGATAGGCACCGACGAAATTTATATGACCGCCATCTTGAATCCGCCATTTTGGATTTTTTTCAGCTCCTTGCCAATTGGATGAGGTTTCGAGTGACTTTTGTTCGAGAACCCTCCACCTATCTTCGAAACCCTGGCCGTGCTCCTCACCCGTCTCAGAAATCCTCAACCATCAGCTCTCTCCGTATTTTTTCTCCAAATGAATTTTTGTCCTCTCTACGAAACCATCAGAAATTTTGAAAAAGAGCCACATAAAGTCTTGCATATATTTTGTATGGAAAAAATAAATTCCGCCATCTTGAATTTTTTTTCTATTCATCAAATAGACCTTTGGGTCTTGATCATCTTTTTCCAAGCAACCACTCTTCCACCATTTATAGGCTCCAAGATAGACACCGACGAAGTTTGTATGGTCGCCATATTGAATCCGCCATTTTGGAGTTTTTTTTCGGCTCTTTGCCAATTGGATGAGGTTTCGAGTGACATTTGGTTGAACACCCCCCCACCTATCTTCGATACCCTGGCCGGTGCTCCTCAACCGTCTCCGAAATCCTCAATCATCAGCTCTCTCCATATTTTTCCTCCGAATGAATTTTTGTCCTCTATACGAAACCGTCAGAAATTTTGAAAAGGAACCGTATAAAGTCTTGCATATATTTTGTATGGAAAAAATTTAAATCCGCCATCTTGAATTTTTTTTTTATTCATCAAGTAGACCTTAGGGTCCTGATCACCTTTTTCCAAGAAATCACTCTTCCATCTTTTATAGTCTCCGAGATAGACACCGACGAAATTTGTATGGCCGCCATCTTGAATCCGCCATTTTGGAGATTTTTTTCAGCTCCCTGCCAATTGGATGAGGTTTCGAGTGACTTTTGTTTGAACACTCCCCACCTATCTTCGATACCCTGGCCGTGCTCCTCACCCGTCTCCGAAAACCTCAACCATCAGCTCTCTCCATATTTTTCCTCCAAATAAATTTTTGTCCTCTATACGAAACCATCAGAAATTTTGAAAAGGCGCCGCATAAAGTCTTGCATATATTTTGTATGGAAAAAATTAATTCCGCCATCTTGAATTTTTTTCTATTCATCAAGTAGACCTTTGAGTCCTGATCATCCTTTGCCAAGAAACCACTCTTCCATCTTTTATAGTTTTCGAGATAGACACCGACGAAGTTTGTATGGCCGCCATCTTGAATCCGCCATTTTGGGTTTTTTTTTCGGCTCTCTGCCAATTGGATGAGGTTTTGAGTGACATTTGGTTGAACACCCCCCACCTATCTTCGATACCCTGGCCGGTGCTCCTCAGCCATCTCCGAAATCCTCAATCATCAGCTCTCTCCATATTTTTCCTCCGAATGAATTTTTGTCCTCTATACGAAACCATGCGTGAAAAAATTTTTTTCCATACAAAATTTTACAGGAGAGGTGATCAATGAGTCAGTGACTGAGTGAGTGAATCAGTGAATCAGCACGAGTAGCTATATATATATTAACTAGTAGAGCGCGTGGGTGCGTGGCCCGCTGCAGTGGACCGCGGTTTTTCTGCTCTGAGACTTTCAGGGCTTGATCATTTTCTACTAAAAAACCACTCTTCGATTTTTTATTCTTTGTCAAATAGGCACCGACGAAATTTATATGGCCGCCATCTTGATTCCGCTATTTTGGTTTTTTTTTAGCTCCCTGCCAATTGGATGAGGTTTCGCGTGATTTTTGTTTGAGCAACCTCCACCTATCTTCAATACCCTGGCCGTTCTCCTCACCCGTCTTCGAAATCCTGAATCATCAGCTTCTTCCATATTTTTTCTAAGAATGAATTTTTGTCCTATTTGAAATCATCGGTAATTCTGAAAAAGAATCCTAACAGTCTTGCATATATTTTGTATATGAAAAAAATTAATTTCGCCATCTTGAATTTTTTTCTATTCATCAAGTAGACCTTCAAGTACTGATCATCTTTTTCCAAGAAACCACTCTTCCATCTTTTATAGTCTCCGAGATAGGCACCGACGAAATTTGTATGGCCGCCATCTTGAATTTGCCATTTTGGAGTTTTTGTTCGGCTCTCTGCCAATTGGATGAGGTTTCGAGTGACATTTGGTTGAACACCCCCTACCTATCTTCGATACCCTGGCCGGTGCTCCTCAACCGTCTCCGAAATCCTCAATCATCAGCTCTCTCCATATTTTTCCTCCGAATGAATTTTTGTCCTCTACACGAAACCATGGGTGAAAAAAATTTTTTATTATGTATATAAGATCATTCTAGAATTACTCGGTCCTATAATAAAAAATTCTCCCATATTGATCTTTTCCGTTACTCAAAAAATACATTTAGGCGATACATCTCACAAAAATCCTGATATTTCTACGAGAAAACACTTACACACTCATGCTCAGTCACAAACTCACATACATACAGTCACACACACACATACACAAACACACGATTACACTCACACATACACACACACGTACTCGCAAACATACCTATTTATTCATTGACTTACTTTCTATTCAAACTATTTTGAAATTTGTTGTTCTCATTAGTTGTGTTTTTTTAAAGTTATTTTTTACTCACTCTTACAATATTTATCTGTAATTTTTAGAAAATCTATAATTGGCCATAAAATTGTTACTACTCTTAAGTTAATTATTGTACAAATTCGCTGTTGATTTTCATAATATAAATAAATAAATAAATAAATAAATTCTTATTATTTAACTAGTACTTATTTTTAATGAAATAACTAAAATGACAATAATTATTAATAATGAAATAATTTTAAGTATTATAATTCAATTTTTAGTACTTATGGAAAATTAAATAATTTGATTTTTGACATGCTCTCACGAAATAAATATTATCTTTAAAATACTCGTGTTTCATTTTTCTAGTAGCTTATACATTCAATAATACGTGTACAAATTTTCAAATCAAAATGTCAAGAAACAAAAAGTTATTGATTTTCGAGACGGTTTATATGATTTCGTCCCATAGTGCGCCGTCGCCGCACCGCTGCCCGCAAGATTCGGAGCAAAGGCTTTACTCACTCTTGCAATGTTGATGGTTCCTCAGAACTGAGCTTCAAACGTTTTTTCCGACTGAAAATTAAATATAACTTATTATAATTAATTTTGAAAAAAAAAATACTATTGTCCTAAAAAAATGCGCTTAGAAAATGCAAAACAAACACGGTAGAAGAACCGAACCCGTAACTTCTAGCTATCAACTCTCTCTTACACTGACTAAGCCCAACGTCTAATACTATAAACGACGAAAATAAGGTCTAGTATAGCTATACCTAACTACCTAACTATAGATATACCTAACAAGCTAACTACAGTTTGATAAGCCAAACTGTACGACGAACTGGGGTATTACACCATTATTATTAGATACTTACCTTCTTCTTCGTCAACCCATAGACGTCTACTGCTGAACAAAGGTCTCTTACGTGGACTTCCACAGATCTCGTTCTTGCGCCGCCTGAATCCAGCGGCTCCATGCGACTCGTTTGATGTCGTCGGTCCACCTAGTGGGGGATCTGCCAACATTGAGCTTCCCTGTGTGAGGTCGCTAGTCCAGCACCTTGGAACCCCAACGACCTTCAGCTCTTCGAACTATGTGCCCCGCCCATTTCCACTTTAGTTTCGCGACTCGCAGAGCTATGTCGGTAACTTGGTTCTCCTACGGATCTCCTCATTTCTGATTTGATCTCGCAGGTAATTTGAAAAAACGTAATAATTGTGAAGAAATTACGTAACTTACGTAATTTCTTCACAATTATTACGTTTTTTCAAGTAATTGAAAATTGATGATGAAATTGATATTTCATGATCCCTTACATAATGCAAAACCTTTACAAAATAATAGGTAAACTCTATTTAACTTCACTAAAATATACAAAATAGTCTTCAACATAAAACAAAAACAATTTTACTTATTATAATTAATTTTGAAAAAAAAAAAAACACTTGTCCTAAAAAAAAAAACATAAAACCTTTTTTTAGAAAATGCAAAATGAACGTAGTTGAGATTCGAACCTGCAATTTCTAATTATCAAATCGCGACCAAACCAACTGAGCCAAATTTCTACTAGAAAGAATGACGAAAATAAGGTACATTATAGTAAAGTACCACACAACAATTTGATTAGCCGATTTACGTTACATTTACGTACTGTACGATAAAATTAAAAATAGGTAGGTAGACACTTATAACTATCACCATCTGCTTTTGTTGTTTTTAACCGACTTCTTATTTTGTTCATTTTCTTTTTCGGACTCATTTTCAAAATTTCTACTACTTAGTACTTATTTATTTACAACTATATTATGGTTTATTTATTAACAATATATTGTATACAAACTTATAACTAGGTACACTCTATTTGACTTCACTAAAATATACAAAATACTCTTCAACATAAAACAAAAACAATTTTCAATTATTATATTTCGCGATGTTATTTGATAGCCGAGCGAGAGCAGTGCAGCGCAGGTCCACCTAGCAGCACGCCTTAGCGATCACTGTCTAATTGAGTACGAGTGACAAAGAAGCCGCTACTGGGAAATAAAACGGCCAAGACACAAATTGTGATAAAAAAAGATTAAATTATAATAGTCGCTGTAAAAAAAATCTAAAACTGCCATTTTTTGTAGTAAAATATGACAAACAAATTGTACTTAAATTTTACAAAAATTAATGTATGGTAACTGAGAAAAATGGGAATTCATGTATTTGCAGAGGCAACTTTGCAATTTTTTTCTATTGAAAAAAGTTTACGTCATTGTGTTTTGGAAACAGGCATCAGGCCAGAAATATGATCAATTGTAACTCCCTTTTTTTTCATAGTATTATGACCAATAGATTTTGAATAAAATGATCTTCTTTCGGCTCTATTTAGCTGATCACCGAACCTTAAGTACAATATTACATCTAAATCATATGTAAAGACGGTATAACCACTAGGTCATAATGGGCATACATACAAGACATAAATTAACATGTATTAAAATTAAATATTGCCAGTAGGAAGGCACTATATAACTTTAGATGACAGTTTAGATAGAACAGTTCCCGACACTAATATCACCGTGAATGTCCATCGCAATATCTTAATAAAACAATTTCTGTTATAAGTAAAAAAGGTCACTTAACCGGTATAAAAGGATTAGTAGTTTCAATTGCAGCTATCATTTTATTCGCATTAGCCAAGTTTAATAGGAAAACGTCTGACGCTTGGCCGTCCGCTTTTACAACCCGTGCGCTAAAATGTAGTGCAACTTTGTACAAATTAACATTAAACCCCTACAAAGCTTAAAACCTTAGTTAATTGAAGTGAATGTTATAAAATAAAATATTCCTGAAATAAATAAAATATTCCTCCGCATGCCATGCCAGATGGACACTTTGTGGTACCAAAATGTAGTGATTTTGTCGGTGCGGTGTTGAAAGTTAAAATTCTACTGTGCACCGTGGCATACCACGGATTATTCTACATAAGATTCTGCAGGTGGAGAAGAAAACACCTTTAAGACACTAAACAAATCGTCAATCAGTTAAGTGTTGTCCTGACACGAGATTTTTAGGTAAAGTAATTTTTATATTCATGAATATTATATTTTCAAATACATACAAAAAAACAGAAACATGATCAAAAAGATACTGAAGAAGATAGATATAAACTATGCAGATACGAGTAGGTAATTAGGCATAGTACAAGAATAACTTAAGTTGATTAATAATACAAAGCTTAATCATCACTTGAATGGTAATGATAATAAACTTTAAGATGAGACTGACGGAAACACCTTGAAATACACAACAAGGAAACTTTGATTACAATCACCAATTTCATAGAAATAAAACAATTTATTACTATTTCTAAGCAACCAGACTTAATTTTTTCATTACAATTAAAATCAAAATAACATACGTGTTATGAAAACTATGTTAATCTATGAAAACGAAGTAATAGCGCGGAACGGCAATGCGATACTGTCAGTCGGCCGAGGGCGTCACCCAATGAGAAATGAACAAGAGCCCAACCGAAGGCTACTCTTTATTCCGGAAAATGAAAGACGGGATTATTAAAAATTAAGTCCACGTGGACGAAGTCGCGTGCATGAATCAGTGATAAATAAAGTTGGAGGTTGCACTCTGGTTCCGCGAATATCCCATTCAACTTGAAGCGCAAATAATATTATGGTAATGCATGGCCACTACACATAATATGTATGTTTTAGCGAACACCTATCATTAGCTGTGATTACGCTCATGAGATCTACGCTTGATGAAGAAATTTTCTTTTAGGGTCTTCGCTTGTGGTTTAATAATAATAATAATTCATTTACTTTAAGTGAATGATGTCTGATTATTTTTTTATTTTATTTAATTGTTACTAACACGTAATAATATAAACATAATATAATATATAATAATATGTAACATATATATTTTTTAGATAAAGTAAGGCTGGCCTTACGCTTGGTTGAAGAGAAAGGATAGAATATATTAATGTAGCCTGAATAAAAATAATTTTATATTTGACTCACGTAACGAATTATATATCTACAAACAAACGAGTTTTCTTTAAACTATATTAGGTTATTCATTTCATAAATAAATAGTTACCTTTAGTTTTTTATGAATAGTAAGTAGGTATATCTATTTTAAATAGGTAGGTATAGTAAAATAGTAATAAGGTTTTATATTGTACGTGCTGAATTGGATACACGTGATCACAATACTGTGTCCGATTGCTGATAAATTGTATGGAAATGACGAAATACTTACGACATGCATACGTCAAAATATTCCTATGCTGAATAAGTTACATAAGGGGACCCTAAGGTTTTAATGCGTTTTAAGAAATAAAATATCACTTGTCTTTACGCTGAAGGAACAAATAGTGAGAAAACCTGTATGGTGTGTGAAATCTGCTAATCCCACACACCTTGTCTTGCGCGTGGTGGACTATGGCCTAAGAACATCATTCGAGACGAAACCTGTGCCTAGTAGTGGGGCGGCGATAGGTTGAAATTTGACAGCCTCAGGCCTCAGCAGCCTAAAAACAAGCACACTTAATTTAGGTATTTAGTATGTTCGAGGCTCATAAGTTAATTTACCTACCCCTAATAATTATTTTGTTGATTACATACCCCGTTCGTGCGAACATAAACTGTTTATATCCTATGTAAGTAAAAAGGAGTGTAATGTTGTCACATATGTATGTCTGTTTGTGAGTTTCTTTCAGTTAGTTTATTCCAACATAACTACTTAAAACTAAAATAATATATAAGGAAAGGTTGCGTTTAGGTCAAAATTTTACTTGAAAAACCCGTTTGATGCAAAAAATCGTGTTAAATGTAACAGTAAACAAATTTTTAAGAAATATTATATAACAATGAGAAGATTAAATTCTTGGAACTGTGATCTCGATGGCGCCAATATCCAAACATAATTATCCTCATAAACAATTTGGATCATCTATTTGTAACCTTTACATAGTGTTTATGTACAAGGTATTTTTACTTTGTTAGTTAAATTTGTTTTTACCTAGGTCAGTGATGTGAGGGGCAAATACTGTAGGTTGTTATTGAATTCGCAAATTGTTTGTTTATTAAATCATAGCTGGCGCCTTTACAATTTTCCGCCAATTTAAGCCGTAATTTCTGTTTTCTATCTCTATCGTGAAGCGATAAAATCGGGCGCACTGATATTTTTTTTTAATTTTCTTTACGTGCATAGTAAAGAAAATTAAAAAAAAATATCAGAGCAGTACCCACTTAGAACTTTTCTTTTTATCGATAAAATTGTTTCTATTCTCTTTCTGGGACTCGTAGCGAGACGAAAGACCCAATTAATATGTATAATATGTGTATGTGTATAGTTTTCAAAAAATTCATAAATCTTTAATATCGCAAGTTCTGGTACGATGGCGCCTAGAAACTGATTATAGGGGTATGGATCTAATTTACACTGCATACCACGTCCAAGTTAACCTGTTACCATCTTAGACAACGTTAATTACCATCAGGTGAAATCGCAGTCAAGAGTTAACTTGCCTTCGATGAAAAAAAAACAATCCCTTAAGTTCAGGAAAATAGTTTTCGCATGCAAACTTTTCATTTCATAATATAGTAATAAATTAATGTTTGGGTTTAAAAGGTTAAGTCTTCAGGGCAAGTTTTCCTTAGAATACTAGCATGTTATGCAATCTTAATTAATTATACGACTTGTTATTAAATTTCAATTAGCAATAGATTGGTAGAAATACCGTTCATTACTAATTATCTAATTAATATTAGGTATTAGGTATATTTTGATATGTAGTATATACTCGTAATATACTCGATATTACATAAATTTGTTTTCTAAATACATCCGCGGTCACTGTTAATTAAATGGTTTTGTTATTTAGCTTAAATAACAAATTCAAAAGTAAAGTCCGAACTCCAATACAACCAGTCAGTCATAATTATGGAATGTCAAATATGTGTTACAAAAATATGTATTACGTGATCTATCACTTTTCACAACATTATAATCTGTTTACAACAAGCTATCATAAGAGCTACCTGTATCCGTTTCTTATTCTTCTTTATAAACCGACAGAAGACCACTGCTGAACAAGGGGCTCTTGCATGGACTTCCAGAGGCCTCGGTTTTACGCCGTCTGTATCAAGCGGCTCCCTGCGACTCCTTTGTCGTCATCGGTCCACCTACTAAGGAAGTCAGCCAAGTCTGTGCTTCCCGGTGCGGGGTCGCTGCTCTAGCACCTTGGGAACCCCAACGACCTTCAGCTTTTTGTACTATGTGCCCCACTCATTTCCACTTCAGCTTCACGACTCGCTTAGACTCGACTTATCCGCTTAGATCATGCTAATTACCTACGTTTAAGAAATGTAAAATAATAAACAACACTGTCCTGACCATTATTTTAGAATCACAATAAACTAATTTACTAACAACACACAAAGTTCATCTTTATATTTACGTATTTATACAAAGGTCGAATACGTAATCCAAAGTTAAGTAATTTTATTACTTACGACTAGATATTGACAAAACACAGTAACACAGTATGTACAAAGTTGAAATGTACAATAAAATCGAACTGAAATGCTGTTTTGAATTCTGAACTAAGAATAATATTACGAAAAATAAGTCTTCTATTTTTTTTTAAATCTTGATTTATACTCTCCTATCCCCGATATATATTTACGATATATGGCTAAGCCGCTGAATTGATTTTGATAAAATTCATGAATATTTACGGCCGAAGTCGAACGAAAACGCTATGTTTCTACATAAATTAATCATTTCATGCTAATTGCTTATCGAAGATTTCAGACTGGTCGTTTCCGCATACTTTAATTACAAAGGAATTTCAAATAATAAAACGTTCGTCCCCGCTATCTTTTCAAAACAATAAAATTATTACAAGCGCGTTATCACTTATCAGGCGTGTGTGTGGCCAGTCTAATCCTACAAATAAGGTAGTCTCGAGATAACGTTATTAAAACGTTGGTCTAAACTGGACGTCACGAACGGCGATGTTTCTAAAACCAGACTATCGGAATCATAATAAAGCGTAAAAAGAATATGCACGCCTCTAAGCCATTTTATAGGCTTGATAATGAACCTGTACGGTATACAAGTCTGGTTAACTTCATTGAATCTGAAAACGAAATAGCAAACATCGTGCCTTTTCCATGTCCTAAACAAGAATAATTAGGATGCATTCTTGTGGAATTTTTCAATAATATTAGCGATAGCCTAGCGGTTAGGACTGCTCCTATTCGGGGGGTCGCAAATTCGAGCCCGGGCACGCACCTCTGACTTTTCGGAGTAATGTGCGTTTATGCAATTAAATATTACATATTTTAACGGTGAAGAAAAACATCGTGAAGAAACCTTCACAGCTCAGAGTTCTCTATAATGTTCTCAAAGCTGTGTGAAGTCTAGTACTAATTGGTAATGGACCAGCGTGGTGGACGTATAATATCACGATTAGGTCTTTCACCTGAAAGTGAAAATATTTACAACTGACCCAGAAACACATTCGCAAACATAGATAGCACATTATCAATGTTCAAGTACCGTGAAAATTTCCAATACACTTGCGCTAGATAATAATAATTTAGCTGAGGTTGATATGTGTTCACCCGTACATAATGCGTGCGGTCAGCTTGAGTGAGATAGGCGTAATGGCACTAACGGCGGCGACCTCCGAATACTAACACGCGATAATTGAGTTGAATACCGTCTTACAAAGGGTAAAGATATTAGAGAACCTCAAACAGAGATAATGGGCAATGAACGCTTTTGACGACCTCTCTGGTGCAGTGGTGTGCGCCGTGGTTTTAAAGTGGGAGGATTCGGGTTCGATTCCCGGCGAGGAATCAATTTCGATAATTTCTGAAATATCTCTGATCTCGTCTTCAATTGTTAATTTCCCATGTTATTAATATTAATATTAGTTCTGATTGCTGCTTTAATTCAACAATAATATTTACGCAGTTGTAAATATTATTAATTATAATTTTAATCATCCCGTCTTTACTAGTACACGCATAAAGATCGTGTTTTATTAACTCGCTGAGATGAAGCGCCATTTATTAATAAAGATGAGAAAAAACACAATTATCATAATTATTAATTTTATTTTCATGCGAGAATATGAGAGTTGGTTTTAAATATGACATGTTTTGACGTGTTAACGATTATCGTTCAGGTTAAGTTGAACCTGGACATGTTACTAATGAATGTGTTGAAATAATGACAAGAATCTAGTTGAAAATGAAATACAGCGGTGATCGCCTAGTGGTTATGATTAATGCTTCTTTTCGAGGGGAACCGAGGTTAGAAACCTGGACAAAAATATATAATTTTTCGGAATTATGTTTCTACTAAGAATTGGGTATTTAACTGTTGTCAAAATGTTGATATTTTCAATATCTGTTTCTACGCCATCGTACCTACCGGAACGCTAAATCGCTTGACGGCACGTCTTAAATTAGTTTTTGAAGTTTTTATCGAGATTTATAAAGACATCATTACTATATATAAGAATTAGCACTTTTTAAATCAATTACAATAATTAAAGTATATCATTGTTACAATATATTATTAGGCATGAGTACGTAGGTATGTAAGACGATCTCGTCTTACATATTGTGACTAGTAACGTAACTGCGACAAGAAAAAATAAATTTTTTGTAACTTTTAGGTTTTAATATTCAAATAACAAAGATACTTGTTATTGTATTCATACATAAACGGCGAAGAGTAACTTTGGTAAGTGTCGTATTCCTTACAAAAGTCCCCGTGAAATGCAATATGGCTGAATAGTGACCGCGACGCGGTAGCCTATGCTTTCCCACCTGAATATGACACCGTTTTCACACTTTCGAACGGTCCTACAACAACCGTTGACAAAAACTGGAAAAGAACTTAAACATAATCAAAATAGAACTTAAAATTGCCTAAACAGATTTGATTTGAACCCTCGGTTGGACGGATTAGCTGAGCACGGTCGACCTATTAAAACGATTGATTGTTTCCTCATTGTGGCGTTCAGACCTGCTGGTTACTGTAAGAAGTAAAATTATAGCATAAAACTTATATTAAGCTCGAAATACGACGAAATTCTTTTAAGGTTTTTTTAACCAGAGAGCTAAGCCACTACGGCTACGGATAGTTGAAATTATCTAATAAAGAAATTAATATTTTATACAAAAATATCATTAAAATTCCCGACTTTTCCGGTGGAGTGGACGGAAAGGCAGCATAGGCTTAGTAATAGCCGTTGGTACTCTTTAGATACGGAACACCAAAAACAGCCAAATCGGTTGACCCGTTCTCGAGTTATGCGGCAATTGATTTTTATTTATATATAGAAGATAGATAGATAAAACAATTTCTAGTTCCATTTGGTCGGTAGTTGGTAGTAACAGCATTATCGAATAGTTTACAATCATAGATTCATATCAGTTGTTATTGTTGTTAACTACTATCAAGGTAAAATCGTGTACTTTCATACTCTATAATATCAGTAAGAGTATAAATCCTCACTATTACCTAACTTTTTGAATGATTAGATTACCGCTAGTTGGATTTAAGTTGCTACTTTTGATAACAATAGAGAAACTAGAAGTAAAAAAAGCTAAAATTATATGGAGGACCTGAAGACTGACGAGTGACGAAGTCGCGAGCAAAAGCTAGTTTGCTACAAAAGGATATATGCCTGACAATATCTTATTATATCAAACATGGTGCACTTTTAATGAAGGAGAAAATGGTCAGTTGAAAACTAATTTTATCTGTTAGAAAACTAATAAACGACGAATGATAGATTCATTTGACGATTCAATAGCACTTTGTCAAAGTTTATTTGAATAAAAAATTATTCTATTCTATTCTATTCTATTCTATTCTATTCTATTCTATTCTATTCTATTCTATTCTATTCTATTCTATTCTATTCTATTCTATTCTATTCTATTCTATTCTATTCTATTCTATTCTATTCTAATATACAACTGGTAAACCGGAGGAAAACAGTACAACTTTTCTTTCCTTTTTGTCTAAATATATTTTTTCTTTCTTTCCTTCTTAACTCAATATATTTCTACAGCTTATAATTATTATGGTACGAATCATCTTTTTGTACATCTTATGAAAATTTTCGTATAATGAACCGGTAGTAAGCAAAAGTTATCTTGAAGTCATAAAAACAATTCTCGTCAGTAATTAAATTGAATATTAAGAGGTTAAATAAATTAAGCGATAAACTGTTGTGAACAAACTTCTACAATTGATATGTTTCATATTAAATATTGAAATTATTCCACATTCTTGAAGGATTCTGGCTCGGTATTTATAGGGCAGAAGTGGTGATATATAAAAGTGCTTAAGAATCAGAGGGTCTGCAGTTCATTCGCAGGTACCTACAGAATTCTAACTTTTCTTTCTTTTCGGAGCTATACATATGCGTTATGCATTTAAATATAACTCGTTTCAACGGTGAAGGAAAATATTGTGAGAAAACCTGCATTCCTCAGAATCCTCCAAATTATTCTCAAAGGTGTGTGAACTCTGTCAATCTACTAGCCAGGGTTGTGAAATATTGCCTAAATGTGCGTTTCAGTAATTAAATGTCACTCGTTTCAACGGTGAGGGAAAATACGAAACCTGCATTCCTCAGAGTTCTCCATGATATTCTCAAAGATGTGTGAATTCTGTCAATCCGGCAATGTTGTGGACTAAAACCTAAATATAAGTTTTAGCAATTAAATGTCACTCTCTTCAACGGTGAAAGAAAATATCTTGGGAGACCCGCATTCCTCAGAGTTCTTCGTTATGTTCTCAAAAGTGTGTGAAATCTGTCAATCTACTAGCCAGGGTTGTGAACTATTGCCTAAATGTGCGTTTTAGTAATTTTTCACTCGCTACAGTGATGAAGGAAAATATTATGAGGAAACCTGCATTCCTCAGAGTTCTCCATAATACTCTCAAAGGTGTGTGAACTCTGTCAATCTACTAGCCAGGGTTGTGAACTATTGCCTAAATGTGCGTTTTAGCAATTAAATGTCACTCGCTACAGTGATGAAGAAAAATATTGTGAGGAAACCTGCATTCCTCAAAGTTCTCTAAAGGTCAGTGAAGACCTGCTCTCAATAGTGAGCTGCTGATGGGTTGATGGTGATGGTGATGAGACTAAGTTTAGCCCGTGTTGCAGGTGGTGATCTGCGGTGCGGTGCCGTCGATGGTCCGGTCGGTTCGCCTCTTCAACCAGTGCTCGCACACGTTCGTCAACGTGTTCCCAAACGGCACTGTCATGGCCCGTTACGATGGAAACGACGAACGTAAGTTAGAATGTTAATTCAATCCAATACTTTATTTGAGATACGAAAGCCTCCCCCATATGATATTTCTGTTTATCTGTCGACTATCTTTACTATAGCCGATTTTAAACGTCTCGTTGATTTAGTGATTAGCATGTTCAACTGCAAATGACGAAGACCAGATTAGATTCCCCAAAAAATTGGATTTTTCGGCGGCTGCCCCTTTTAAAAACCAAGTAAGTATGATTGACAAAATTTTACAGGAGACCAAAAAACATATTTGTGGTAGCCCTTCTGAACTCTTCAGTATCTGTTGATGAAGCTTTTATTTGATATATATAAATATAAGTAATAATACTTCGCTAAGCCATTTACCACAAAACATGTTGTTCCTTTAACTTTATTAGACAGTACCGCGTTTTCTTTTTGTTTTCGGTTCACTTCAAACCAAATCTAATCGCTATTGAATGCAATATAATCCTTAGTTACAATGTAATTTGTTTGATATAAGTACCAAGTAAATTCTCATCAAGAGTTCGTTTTAAATTAGTAATACTTAATTCAATAAGTTAAAGAAAACAAGCATAGGAATTCCGTATACATTCATACGAGTATGTAAAGGCAAGACTTACCGAGCCCGCTGCAATCAACGAGGCGGGAGCTAGACGTGAGAAACTATAGGAATATGTCAATACTTGAAGGGTCATTGGCCAGGTGCAACAGGTAAAGTCCGCGGTGCGATATAGTAGTAACTAGGGAGCTGGTGACAGGCATTTTTAACCTACTTCCAAAAAAGAAGGAGGATCTCAATTCGTCGGAATGTTTTTTTTTAATTTTTTTTATGTATGTTCCCCGATTAGTCGAAGACACCTGGACCGATTTGGAAAATTCTTTTTTTGTTTGAAAGGTCCCATTGTCATCAGGTCAGGATCTATAATGGGATTCTGGAGAAATGGAGAGCACTCTTCAAATTTTATAGGCACAATTGATATACTTTGTAGAGGCGTTTGAAGTCGGTTTTGTAAAAAAATTTTTACGTTAATATTATTAAATCCTCGTTTGACTTAAGGTGACATATCACATCACATCATATCATATCACACTAATATTATAAAGGCGAATGTTTGTATGTGTATGTATGTGTTTGTTACTCCTTCACGCCATAACGAATGAACCGATTTGACTGAAATTTAGAATGAAGATAGTTCACACCTACGGGAATTAGAAACGTTATCCATGCTAACATAGTCGCGGGCATCATTTAGTTTGTCATAAAAACCAACGAATTTAGTATTTCAAATTTACACCACCTGTCATATTTGACATTGTGTTAATGAACTCCAGAAATAACCACCAGCTCCCCAGCTAATTTGTAATAACGGGTATTGTCGTTTTAAGAGAAAATATAGGCAGGGGTTGTGAAAATAGAAACTTCTTCAGGTCGTACTTTTGAATTGATCGAGTACAGATATTAGACGTTGCGTTATCTGTATTTTCAACCGAAGTAACAAAAGGAGAAGATACTCAATTATTCATTACTCAATCATTCATAATTATATTATTTTTTTGTGTGTGGCTACGCATTACTTTTCAAATTCAAATCCATTATATCTATTTCGTGTAGGTCAACCTCTCATGAAACGACACGTTTTTACAGCCGTCCGATTTTGATGATTCTTTTTTATCTTCATTGTCTTGGAGTTGCGAAAAGTTGAACCTATTTTATTCGGTCAGTGATTCGGTCAGCAAATTACTCAAAATCATTAAAATTTTTAAAAAATTCAGTCCACGAACGATTATGATTTTGGTCTTGCTAAATATTAAAGAACCAATGACATACAGAAAAATTAATTAGTAGGTAGCCTATGCAAGTACAGCAAGTACAAAATGATTGGCAACTAGACTTTTATTGCCTCCTAACGAGCATTGACTTAGAGAGCACAAAAGAAGAACGTCGTAACTGCACATTGTCTCGCCCGGCGAAAGCATTCCAAGTATTCGCAAATATGTAATATATTGCCGTCATTACTCAACGTTTGTTGTAAATACACGCAACTTTTTAGCATAGTCCACTCTCTAAATAAAAAGTACTTTCACCTCGCTTTATTTCGTGAGCGCTTTGTGGTTTGCACAAGAATTATCGCGGGTTCCTTTACTGGCGCGGGTACCGGGCGGTGGACGTGAAGGACCTTTTTATTTGAAAATAAATAAAGGAATTCGCCTTTGTCCTTCTCGTTGTAATCCTAAAAGCAAGACATGGAATGTTTGCGTTAGGGTCATGTAATTGTAAAGCCTTGAATCTTCGAGGAATTTAAAGTACCTACAAATTAATTTGTTTATTTTTTAAAAGTATTTAGCTACGACTATCTACTCGTTTTGCTGTATCGGATCACAAGTCACAACTTAGTGAATATATTAAGTTGCTTTAGTAATTACTATCTTAATACTTTATCCGTTAAGTTACAGAACATCAGGATGATCAATTCTAAATTTTATTTTTATTTCCTGATTCGTTTTCATATATCTATCAGGGATTTCAGCTTAACAACTTTGTTTTATTAAATAGGTATTTAACAAATATATAGGGGTAAATTTTACAAATAAATAAACTCGAAATTAAGGTACCTACTTAAATATTAAAATAAATGTTAATTAATGTTCTGTAAATAATAGAGAACCAAAATCGCAAAAAAAAATAATTATTAATTTTTATTCATCTGAAACACTCACAAGTACAAAATATTGTACGGACAGTACCTATATGTGATTTTACTCTATATTTTTTCACCACATCCAGGTAATGTAGTTTTAGTACCAGTTACTAGTATTTGGATATATCAGCTTACGATTATAATCGCTAGCGTACCTACTAATTTATTATTGTTTACACCCTCCGTAGAAAGTAAACATTTAAAGTAAGAGCGAGCGAGTTACCTACGAGTAATTGAGTCACTCGCATTACAATGATGGAGGGCTGACCTAATAAAGTCGTACGAGACACATTAGATGCGTTATATGTAAGCGGTATAATATGATTTATTTGTATCAGGAGTGTTACATCAACAGAATTGAACTTTGCATAACAGGTTCAAATCGCTGCAGCAGCAAATAGTTGATTGAAATATTAATGGATTCCGCCGCCGAGTATCAAATATATGACGACAATAATCGATGAGAAATAGTAATTAATTAGTTTCGAATGTAGGTTAAAATTGTCTGGATGATGTATCGCTTCGCCATGACTTTCTGTCGCTAGATACATTTATTTTTGTGTTGCGTAGTGTCATAATAACAAATTATAATGAGATTCCAACGAGATAAGACGAAACAACCTATGTTTTATGCTCATACATATATCATACCTGCAACAGAGAAGTTAATACTAATTGTTTATAGTTTTTATTTATTTAATTATTTAGTAATACATAGTAAAAAAAATTGACCCTAATAAAACTAAGAGCTATAGAACTATTTCACCATTGCCTGTAACATTTAATCGAGGAATTTAGACAGCTCTTCTAAAAGTCTTCACAAGTTCTGACAGTATTGAAATCTGTCAAAACGTTCGAATTAGTTGGTTAAAAATTACGTATGCGATTGAGAAACACGCTTAAAAATAGCTAATCAAATATTCGTTCGTCCTGAAAATACGAGGAAAATACCTATTTAGTTATAATACAATCATGGTAATACTTTAACTGGTACTGAACTAGAACAGTTAAAAATCCTTTGAGTATTAAACCAACAAAAAAAGCTATACGTTCAGGCAACTGTTTCAACTTTCACAATTTAATATTTGATTTGTAATCAGGTCAACCTTACAAAAAATTGATCCTAATACAATAATCGCGTGAGAACAAACACAATCGTCATAAAAATGATCACTTGTACTGAAACGTACGTGTTACTCGGGAGGCAATAAAAGAAACCACAGCCAATATTAAATTTAACGATTTAATAATGATTTTCCACTGTAAGATGAGCTCTGCGTTCGATTTATTTTTTGTGAGGCTACTAATAAATTGAAGATCTTTTTAACTTTGCTAACGCTCATCGCCGGACGCGTTGCAACGCCTCCCACCGAATATCGCATAAAATATGTGACGCTTTTTAATTAAAATTAGATTCGAATATGCTGATAAGGAGATTCAATAATTTATATAGAGCTAGAACGAATCGGATAGTGCAAGTGTTTGAAGTGCCGACGCCCTTTGGCTTTTTAGAAAACGCTACCTCATATAATGTATTACATTTTAATAACACGAATATCTAGCCACCTGATGTAGGTCAAAATTGTTTCGTTATAATATTACTATATACTTTAGAAATACGATTTTCGATTTACTTACTTATTTCAATGTTAATAGATAGTAAAAAGTTATTTTTTAAGTTAATTATTATGAAAGTAATACCTCGAGTACCATTTTGTGCCAAAAGAGAGACTATACAAGTTTGTTCTTTTATTTTGAGGGCAAGTTTGAACAATTATCTACAACAACTTAATCATATCCCACCCAAAGAGGCATAAAAAAAACGTTTTGTTGAAACGAAAAAATTATACTTAAAGTTTTTAAGTCTTTAGCGCTTCTACAAAATTTTTTGCTTTCCGCAAATTATATGAAATCAATCGAAGGGGGCGGTGCAGCGCCTACCCAAATTGAGTTGCCGTAAAAAGTATTTCATAATAAAACGTTCGAAAATACCCTTCAGTTCGCAAAAAACCATACCACACGCACGAGCCCCCATTATTTCCTATAATCTAATAGGAAACGACGAATTTGTGCGCGCATCCAAAATAATAGGGTTATTTTGATTCTATTTTCAAATTCCACGTATCGGGTTGATTGTTCGTGTCAAGGAGCACTTAGAGACAAACAAACCTCAAGATGTTTGTTTTGATGGCTCCAATACATTTGCCATTAAAAAAAAATCGACTTTTATAATAATAATGATCCTGTTTATATTTGTATTTTGTTAGGTGGGTTTTGCGGTTGGGTACATCTTTAGATAGGTACTTTACGTCGCGATATAAATGGTACTTATGATTTGCTATTTTAAAGTGTTGTATGACTTATTGTGCCAATCTAGTATTATATCTACAAACTTAACAAGTTATCTAAATATTAACAAATTGCTACAGCTGGATTTACCACAGCAAAAACTCTACATAGTTAGAATGGGTTTAACATTTTAAAATACATCGATAGGTCAAATCGTCAATATTCGTGGAAAAATTGAAACAAAAATATTTTTGAAATCTGTTCAAAAAGTTATTTATTAGTAATACGAGTATCAATAGAATATAAATAGTATTAAAGTACCCCTATTCGAATGAGCACCCTTTTCTATTATTTATTGAAATATCAATTTTTTGTGAATCTGAAGAAATTATGTTCATTGTTTCAGAAGTTATAATGCTAAGACAGACAAACATACACTCAAGCTGAGATCTATAGAGCTGACTTAGCCCGAACTTAAGATAGAGTAATAACGAGACACAAATATAGTCTGTCATAAATCTGTCTCGTTTTAACTCTATCTTGAGTCTGAGCTGAGTGATAGTGCGGTCTATAGATTTCAGCCGAAGACAGAGATGCATTCATGTAGACTCTGAGACCTCGCTTCGCTCAGAATAATCCAATAGTATTTTAATTCCTTAAAACGTGTTTTGTTCATTTGATTACATTAGCGACACAAGTTATCAATTTAACATTGAAATAAAAACGTAATTTATATTCGAATTGCTTTGAAACAGGCCTGTTATCAATATAATAGGTTTTATTGTAACATCTGTTGGCAACAATTACGCGTTGGGTGGTCAAATCAGGGTTGTGTCGTGGATAAAAAATAACACACTCGTAACAATGTTTAGTAAACACTTTGCTTTGTATTAAACTCTGAAATCGAGATGTTATACAAATATCTGGCGGGATATTTTTGAGCATTTATAAAACATTGCACTTTCTGAAGTAAAAGCACGTTTTAAAATTAATTCTATATCTACGTAATGTTGAATTTTATTAATTTGTCTGATATTCATTTAATTTACAAGTGCAACTGATAGTTTGAATATAAATAATTACAGAAATTTCAAGGACAAAATACTACAATGCCATCATCAATAAATTCACCAAACCGAAGTGTCTCAATAATCTACCTTACGAGAAATACGTATAATATAAGACGGTGATCTCGAATACATTTTATTGATTGTGATATCCGTACTCTACTTAGTTATCAAAATAGATACATGTTTGACCCGATTTTGAGCACTGTGACAATGCCTTACTAAATCATATCAAACGATAAGAAAAATGCAATAACTAACCTTGCGATGATTTTGCAAAAATGGGGTTGAGATTTTAAAGACAATATTGCATACAAGTACGATACTAAAAAGACTCTGATAAGGTTAAGATTTTTCAACAAAATTGAAAATATTTTACTTTATCTATCGCCCATTTTCATGGATAAGGCGATGGCCTACTTTGAACAGAAAATGCGAATTTAATTTGCCATTTATGTCTTCGCTCAGTATAAAAATTTAGACTTACTCGTTGATGGTATTTATTGCGAACTGTTTGATTTACAATATTATTTTTCAAAATCATCAAAAATTAATACATTCATGATCCGATTTGACTTACATTTGGAATGGAGTTAGCTCATACCTAGGATTAATACATAGGATTATACCTTTTATCCCGGAAAATCAAAGAATTTCCGCGGGAATCAATATAACCTTAATCCATGCGGACTAGGTCGGGGGCATCGTGTAGTTTATAATATCCTCTTCTTCTAAACTAGTATTTGAATATGTTCCGTACATGTTCAAATAATATCTCTGTTTATGGCTGTTATGCATTTCAAGACAAGACTGACAAGGTTTGACGCGTGTAAATTAAGTACTTTAAATCGGCACGCGGCAGTTAGATGTCTTATACAACATTCCGCGCATATTTATATGCAGAATGAAATCGCAGATTCGCGCGACCTTTACTTTAATTTCTAATAACGTGGAATACATTTGCATTAGGTAATAAGTTTGGAGAGCAGAATACCTACATTATATTAGTGTCAATGCCACATTGTTTGTGGTCACATGTCTAGCCGGCTAGACGGCAATCCGATATTGGGTGGCTGAAAACCTTATTGATAGCAAATAAAAGATAACATTACTTCTCTTGCTCGGGCAAAGGATTCGTTACTTATTTGTACTCCTTTATCAGTGACAAGTTGGAAAGTTTGTGTTTCGGTGCGATGTTGAGAAGCTGATTATAATCCGTATTAGTTGTCTTGTCTACGCTTATTTCTGCTTTGTAATAGTTTTTTTTATTCGATGACAAGATAGCCCTTGACTGCGATCTCACCTGATGGTAAGTGACGATGCAGTCTAAGATGGTAGCGAGCTAACTTGAAAGGGGTATAGCAGTGTAAATTCCACCCATATCCCTAATCGGTTTCTACACGCCATCGTGCCGGAACGCTAAATCGGTTGGCGGCACGTCTTTGACGGTAGGGTGGTAACTAGCCACGGCCAAAGCCTCCCACCAAACCAGACCAGAGGCAGTTTAGAAATTATAAATTCCTAAATTGCCACCGCCGGGAATCGAACCCGAGACCTACCAGTTATAAGACCACAGCGCTCACCACTGCGCCAGGGAGGTCGTCCTATGTTTATCCTTACTAATATTATAAATGCGAGTGTGTTCGTTGGTATTTCCTTCAATCACTCAGCAACAGACTTTTGCATGGGTACAGTCGAGTGAAGAAAGACCCAAAAATCAAAGGATGCCCGCGGGATTGTTATGAAATTTCCACATGCGCGAAATCACTTGCAAAAGCTTATAACGGCCCGGGTAGACACGATGCTTTTAGTAGCGGCGGCGTTTTCCCGATTAATTTGTCTAGTGGAAGGCTTTGTTGTGTTTTTGGTTATAGTTACCACCCTACCGTCACAGAAGTGCCGCCAAGTGATCTAGCGTTCCAGTACGTTGGCGTATAGAAACCGCTAAGGAATATGCCCTTTCCAAGTTAGCCCCCTACCATCTTAGACTGCATCGTCACTTACCATCAGCTGAGATCGCAGTCAAGGACTATCTTGTCATCGAATAAAACGAAAAAAACTTGAGAGGTGTCAAGGGACACCCGGATGGAACGAAGTTCAATGCGAAATAGAAATGAAAATATCTGGCTTGCTTTCTATAAGAGAGAGAGAGACAGACAGAGAAACATGCGACGCCGATAGCAAAAAGTGTCGTGACAACTTTTCGTAAGAATTTTTTCCGTCTAGCCCCCTTTCACATCGCGCGATAAGGAACTTCGTTCCAAAAATAATAATAATGGTTGCTTTTCGGAAGCTCGATGCCGAAAACGCCGATCGCTGCTACTAAAAGCATCGTGTCTACCCTGACCCTAATTACATCTAGGTTTAAAGGTACCATCGGCTCTCTGGCTTTGAAAATATATATCTAGATACTAAAGGGCATGCTACACGATAGATAGCGAGCCTTCGCTCGTCGCTACTGTATCTAATCTTGACTTCGCTATCAATAAACACATTACCCGACTAGTATCAGACGGCCGTCTAGTCACCTAGACATGACAACACGTATCGTAACATTGACAGCAATGTATCGTGCGCTAATATTTTTTCCAATTATAAACAACAAATCCAACCAATAACGCTGATTATTTCCATGGGTATAGTGGAGGACCTGGAGAGTGACATAGGCTACTTTTTATCCCGGAAAATCAAAGAGTTCCCATGGCATTTTAAAAAATAAATCCATGCGGACAAAGTCGCGGGCATCAGCTAGTGTGATACTAATGCTATATTATAACCGGCAAGTAATTATAAGCAAAAAAAAAATGGAAACCCTTTTTAACGTTTTTTTATTAGATATTTGTTTTAAACCGGCAATAGAAATAAACATTGTAATTTCAAGTCTCCCGGTTTATGAGATACAGCCCGCTGACAAACGGATGGACCGACGGATGAACAGCGGAGTAATAGGGTCCCGTTGGCATCCTTTGGGTACAGAACTTAAAAAATAACTGACCACGGGTTCTTGGAGCTACATGCCCTACCCATTGCCACTTCAGCTTCGCGACTCGATGTGTTGCGTATATAATGTACAATGTATAATGTATATAACATGTTCTTTAATTTGTATACTTTCAATACACACATAATATGAGTTTCTCTTCATTTTTTTCACTCACCTATTCGCCACTCGTTTCAAGATGCACGTGGTAACAATGTCACACACCAAGGCCTAACATTGAACGGTTAGAGCCATCAATAGTACAATATTGGCAAGAAACATTTTCACGTACATAATATATTTGTTGATGAACATACATTGTGACCTTCATTGTTTTGTTAAGAAAAAGATAACATAAACTCGCTTTTTCCATGCATCTTTTTGTTACCTATTTCCCACCTAATAATTTTGAATTGGAGAGTCACATCAATCTACAATTCATTGGTCTGTTCACTTTATTTGTTTAATTACTAGCTGATACCCGCGACTTCGTCCATGCGGATTTAGTTTTTAAAAATCCCGTGGGAAATATTTTGATTTTCCGCGATAATAAGAAGTTTATGTCACTCTGTAAGTCCTCAACTATACCTATGCAAAAAATCGCGACCATGTGGCTCTATTGCAGTGTGACTGAAGGACAAACCAACAAACAAACACACTTTCAAATTAATAATATTAAGCAAGGATTCGATTTACTTACGGTCACTTGCAGTTTGCACTAATACAATTAAATAATACTAACTTATTCTAAGATTATGCTTGCCAAATTTAAACTCGCTTCAAAATTGTTAAAGCAACTGTACCAAGAATAGTCATTTCGTCAGCGTTTTATGCGAGATAGTGCGTACGAATATAGAATAATAGGCAGGTAAATGTGGCCGTCCGTCTGTTCATCCGTCCATCCATCCGTCCGTCCATCCGTCCGTACATCCGTCCGTCCATCCATTCATCCGTCTATCCGTCCGTTTTTCGGCGGACTGTAACTCGCGTGAACCGTAATAGATATATACTTTCACGTAATGTGTATTTCTATTGCCGCTATAACAACAAATAATAAAAATAAAATAAAAAATAAATAAATATCACAACAGAAATAATATACTTAGCCAGTAACTTACCTACTAGAAAGAGCTCTCTGCGCCTTCAACTTGTAGGTTTTAAGTGATAAACCTTATCACAGTACACCGACTTTACTCTCAAAGTCATACCAGTTAAATCTGAATAAAAGCAAAAATACTTAAACATAGCAAACTGGTAGCAATAATAACAAGATTAGTGCATATACATAAATAAATTATATGTATATTATGTTTTTTAAATTAGGGGTAAGTACATAGACAATATTCTATGTATTAGGTATTTTTAATTAACAGTTTGTTAATTGTTTTATAAAAAAATTATATGTACTTAGTTTTATAATAAGAATCTGTATTAGGAAATCCGATCAACACGCCATGTAATGGTTAATGGTATAAATCAATGGGTGTAACACCACATATAAAATGGTTGCCGTTGTATGCGTTGCGTGTACGCAATTAATTATTTGTAACGAATATTTTTTTTAGATCGAAAGTTACATATTTGAGAGATGGCGTTGTAACTTTAGGATACGCCGTTTAGGGTTGTCGCATTTTTAAAACGAAAATAAAAAAAATATTAACTGCAAGCTAACATCAATAAAGCAATATAACTTAATGTTATAATATCAATACTCTCCATCATAATAGTTACTACTACTTACTAGTTAAGGTTTTTTCGATTTAAACTTGGTTTAACTAAATACCTAACTTGAAAAACTGAGTATGTAATGTTAAAGTTATGTACCTATTTAGATTTTTTCTCTGTATATAGGACTATCCACGATTATCTCAGAAACATGAAGTCATCAAGTCATTAAACGTTTCAAACAGTAAGTCAAGCTGTAAACATAATTCGTGGTTGTAACTAAATAAACATCCTTTATGTTTTTATTTTCATGCACTAAGCAAGCTAACTGTTTGCTTTTCGGCTAATCCGGAAAAAAACCCGCCGTGCCGCGGTTTCGGAATCTTTAGGTACATATAGATGTACCTAAAGATTAATTAAGCATACATAATTACATACTATATTTAAATATGTAATTATATAAAAATCAATTGCTGTTCGTTAGCCAGGGTAAAACTCGACCGATCAACTCGAGCTTGACCGATTAGAATATCTTTTTATTTGTTCGCTCTAATACTAAAAATTTATTTTTAAAACACATAATTTAGAATGAAAATGCACTAGACACGATAAGTCTGAAAAGACAGTCTGAAAATTGAAACTCAAAAACATGGAAAAACCTTTAAAACTGTCTAACTATGAGAATGTGTCAAATGTAGCAAGCGGGGAAAATTGTAAATCCATGTTTCTATGCGAGCACAAACTTTTAGTGAAGGTTCTGTGACTCGCAACTTTAAGGACAATTTTTAATACAAAAATGTTCTTATTTTAACATGAAATGGTGTTTTGAAATTATAATATTAATATAAAGAGTACCTATTTCTTTAAAAATAGCAAAAATTCCTGGTTATTTGTTAAATAGGTAACTACAAAAAATGGAATTCAGAAATGAATTAAATTTTTTGTCTTTTTGTACCTATTAGTGGTTTTATTATTAACCAATTTATTGAAAAATGTTTACTTTCTGAGAGGTCAAAATGAATAAAGAGATCAAGCTTACGCCGGTTTAAAATATCAAAGGCTGCTTCAATAATAATACTTAGATGTAATCCATGTTAACAGATTAGTAAGCCTTTGAGTGTCCTGTCGCAAAGGCTCTTTTGAAGTCTGTTCACATTGACACACGTCGTCATTTTCAAAATAATATAAATTACACGTTATTTTATAAAAATTCCAAATTTAAAATTCAATAATTTATTTAATGTAGGCAAACCTGTGGCTTTTATGACACGTCGAGACTCTACCAGCACCGGTTCGGAATGCAGATTCTGCTGAGGAGAAGAATCTCAGCAGTAGCTGTTTTCATAACAAAATAATACTTCTATAATGAGATCGCTTCTTAGCGATATATTATGTATGATATTTTAGGTTTATTTTTAAGGTTTCATTTTAATGTGAAAATCATTTCATTTTATTTCAATAAAAATTTACCCATAGCTACAAATTATAATAAGTTACTCCCGATTCCCCGCGCAATATCCCCGGGCTTTGTCTCGTGAGTGTATACACATAATATATTTTAATTATTTTTTAAAAGCATTTTTTTACATGACGTACTGCAACAATGGCAACAGACTGAACGCTACCAAGGAAGCGTTGGAATTTAACTCAAGATTCCCTTCAAATGCCTACCTACCGCAGTGGAACCTTAGGATTAGCCGCTAACCCCTCTAATCTGAGAGCAATCTGAGAGTAGTCTAAACCGCTTTGACGTGTTTGTGGACACTACATGATATCTTCACTGCTTAACGTTTTAAAGTAAGATAGTAATTATCATTATGCTATGGCCTTAATTACTCAGGAGAAGCTTTTAACTGATGGTAGTACCTAATACGACCGTAGCAATTAACATAGTCGTATGTGAAAAATCACTACTTTAGGGTACGGCCGTTCAAAGTTTCAAATATGTGAAAAGTGAAGAATAGTCAATATACCTAATTTTTGCACTTGCAAAAACCAAAGATGGTTGGTTGATTTTAAAAGTTTCATAATTGGTGGGGGCATTGCTATTTTTATTCTAAGACCTTTAATGCAATAAAATGAAAATCGTTAAAATGTAGATCCGACACTGTTAATTGCTACGGTCGAATAATATTAGTTATGTGATTATAAAGCGACAAAAGAGTTTTGTTCTAACTTGAGTTTAAAAGAACTGCTTTCTCAATATTAGAGATTGAATTCGCTGAATTCAATCTCTAAATCGTTTTAAAGTTTTTTGAATTTTTTTTTCAGAAAGAAGATTAATTCTTTTTCGATCGCTTAAAAAAGATTGGAAAATATTTATGTCAACTGTTTAAAAAAACATTAAATAAAAATCTTTTGCACCATATTATTTTCCGAATGCATAATCATTCAGTGAGACCGCATTACCAAAAAATCTGTATATCAATCAATAACGATTATTTTATCTAAGCGAACTCATCATCAATTTCTACGATCAAACCTTATAAAAACTTTAGCACGATATGTCGCTACGTCCACATGTCGTTCGTTATAAATGCCTTCGCAACTAGTTTACACCACTCTGCTATGGAATGTTTTAACTATTATAATTGATAATAATTTTAAGAACATATATTTTTCTGTGAAGCTATTGTCTACGACATTGTCTTGACCCTCTTATCGGAAGTTATCACGAGATGACGAGTATTACGCAAAAGTAAACCACATATTATTCGATTTGTTTGGTACCACCCAAGGTCTTGTAAGATAATATTTTTTTCAACACACTTGCTCATAAAATGGCTCCCGGTTCACCGCAACTAGGCACACAATGACACCTTTAACTCAAACTGTGACTTTTTATTACCATTATTCACAATGTGAGTTATAGAATTATTTTTTTTTAATTTTATTGGTTGACTTGCTTTGTTCTTAAAAAAGTTTCTATTACAAAAAAAATCCTACCTATTGCCAAGATACCTATTGCTTGCTCATTTCATACAACTTCGTATTTAAATAGATAATTTCAACTTGTACGTGTTTAATAAATAAAACTGTCACTCAAATATAACTTTTGTTTTTTCTGTAATAAAGAAAACTGGAAATTCCCCATTTTGTACATGGCTATAAGAGAAAAGCCAAAAAAAAAAAGAAACCTCATTCTTTTAGTCTATGGCCATTTAAGGTGCGGGCGCATTCCGGAAAACTGATTAAATCAAGTAAACACCTGAATAGGCTGTATGGTCGTCGATCTTTGCCTGCCCTCAAGAGCATCTTAAGAGGGCGAACAAAAAAACAACATTAATTTTTCCCACCATAGCGAAAAAAATTTTCACAACTCGTTTTCACTGTTTTGTACCATAATGTACTATTTTAGTATTATTTTCTTCACAAGTGTGTTGAAAAACGTCGTATGATACACGTGTATATTGATGATTACCGTCCTCGGCTTCCTTAAGACCCTCACCTAACGGCTCGGGTCTCAATAGCGCCTCAGCGGTAATCACCAACTTTTACACTTGTACCATAATGTACTATTACGAGGGTATAATCAGTTTTGATTAAAAAATTAATTTAATTAAACATTCGGCTCTTTTTTGTTTGATAAGTTTTATTGAATTTAATGTTAATTAGTTTAAGGATAATTGGTTGGAAGAATGTTACGAATTAGAATAATATACGAAGGCCCAGATTAAAAACGCGTAACAGTTCATTGCAGTAACAGGTCTAAGATCATAAAGTTATCATACTACTATTAGAAATAATAAATTATGTGTGTAATAGGACTAAAAATCCATTAGTTAAAGGTTGGACTTCTAAAGATCTAAGGTCCATTGAAAATACTATCTTAATTTAAATTCCTGCAAGAAAATAATTAATCCTTTATTTCTTGTGATTGGGTATTACAGTGATAAGATAGGCATGCGAATTGTTTTGAAATGACTCTTAAACGATGCGATAACAATAATAATTGCAGAAATTTCGGAATAAAAAAAATTATTATGAAGGCAATATTTTGGGAAGATTCGTTTTTACTAAACAGTAAATGCAATTTAATATGCGTGATTAAGTATTTACTTGTTGGAACTTTTCATGAATGAAAATGACAAAAAAAATTAACAAAAATTACATAGGTCTACATAATATTAACTGTGGTGTGTTGTACACAAGGAGAACTGTATCGTGGGGTCAAGCTTACAGCTCTCCTAGTGTGGGATCCACAGTTAATATTATTATGTGGATATATGTAATTATACAATAAAATATTATATTGTTATGCAATATACTTATAAATGGACAAAATAAAGTCGATCGCTGCTTCTTGCGAACATCGATAGGTGCTTAGTAGTGATAGTAAGTATATGCCGTAATTAGTTGTGATTTAAAGCGTAGTAGTGTTTGATGAGTGCACATGAGTGTTTGACTGATAAAACACAGAAATGGAGCGCGGCAAATCACGTTTTAACCGCGTATCGAATCTAGAATGCGGTACTACGAAACAAGCTGATCGCACACTGCTGCAAGAGCCGCAAGGAATACCAGAGCCGCAAAGGCCTACTAGAGCCGCAAAAAATATATTACCCATTTTATTACATGACTAGCTGATATCCGCGACTTCGTACGTGTGGATTGAGGTTTTTTTGGAGTCCTACGGGAACTATAATTTTTTTTTTCGGGATAAAAAGTAGTCTATGTTTTAATTCAATACATAGTCTATCTCCATTTTAAATGTCAACCAAATCGGTCCAGTACTTTTTGAGCCAATTCGTTACAAACATACTTACTTACGTACAAATCTTTCCTCTTTATAATATTAAGTATAGACTACAGCAGCCGCAACATTAGACGCGTCAATAAATTCGGATGAGGTTGGCACCAGCGCCTGCAATAAGCTATAATTCACAGGTACCTAATTAGTACATCCTACTACTATATAAATTAGAAAGTGTGTTTTTTTGTCCTTCAATCAAGCTACAACAAAGATAAGGAGATACGTGATTTTTGTATAGTTGAGGACCTGGAAGGTGCTACAGGCTGGAAAAACAATGGGTTGAACGTGGCCTTGATCCTCTTACGACCCTTGCGGCTTTTACAAGAGCATGCGATCAACTAAGCAGAAAATTGTTGCGCTGACTTATGAATGCACAATGAGCAAGAGAAAACAGTTTTCCGTAACGCCCTTTGCTACGAATAAGACAAAACATTTGAGTATGTCAGTCTGTATTGTCGTACCCACTTATAAGCACAGGCTTAGAATGGGAAAGAGACATAATACTATTCATGATTAACTTTTGTTAAGTAAAATCAAGTCAACATTAAGTAGCTACCAATCAATTTTATAATAGCCAATTTTATAGCCGAATAAATTTCAAGCATACACATCGGGGGTTCATCGGTAAACATTCATGGGATTCGCTACCAAGAGACGGTAGTCCTCTTATCTGTACGTTTTGATCAATCTGTTTCTAATTGTTGAATTTCAGTAACATCATCATCATCATCATCTCTGAACCAATAGATGTCTATTGTTGTTCATCGGTCTCTTGGAAGATTTGTCACAGAACAGTTTTATTCCGCCTGTATCAAGCCACTTAGCTTGAGATCATCCGTCCTTTTAAAGCTTCCTTTTCCGGTGCGCACTTGCCATTTCAGCACCTTGACACATATGTCCATGAAGATGAATTATTCCAGCTTACTTTGCCCCGTCCATTGCTACTTTAGCTTTGCAACTCGATGATCGATCTTGAAAGTCTGGTTCTCCTATTTTCTCATATAGATCTGCTCATTTCTGATTTGATTACACTGGGATATTTTGACGAATTATATCAGTATTTATCTACTTGAAAATCAGATAAAATCTAAATTAGATATGATAACTTCATTAAGATGTGTTAGGAAATACTAGTATGTCGTAAACCATAGGCTTCCGGTCATATTACGAAAAGTATAGGAACTTATAAAACTTCGAAGTAAACGTGTAAATTTATAAAGGCGGCACGATCAAAGTGATGTGTTTACATTGTCGTGATGAGATTACGAGTTTTCAAAAATTAGCCTACGTGTGGTTACAGAGTGTGTATGGCAGGTACAGAGGTTGGTCAATGTTGACGTTTTTCTTGTTACGAAAGAAATATAGCCCATTGGCGTGGCGGTGTTTGTCTGTTTGGGACAAGTGTTTGTGTCGGTGCTGGGAGAGCTTGCATACAACCATTTACAGTAGGCAAGCTAGAATACGGTACTTCTATTGTGTTATACTGTTAGCAGTTATTCCTTCACTGACATTATGATAGATCTGCTCAAGTAGTAACTGTAGGTACATAGTACAGAAAACTTTTTCCTTAAACTTTCCACCTCTTACTAAATAATTAGTATAAACTATACGTAAGTTACTAACGTATAAACGTTCTAGTAACCTATCATCCGTACTATGCTCAACGAAAAAATTGTAATAGGCAAAAAGGAAAAGAGAGAAGCAGTTATAATATTAAATAGGTGTGTAATTTGCGTTTTCTTTACTAGTTGTGTAAAGGGCTGTATTATTTGTACAAATGAATATATCACTAAAATGACCACACAAGCGAATATCACTTATCGGTATTTACAAATAAGTTGAAAACAAGTTTATTTCCATTTATTATTTAAACCTATTACAACAAAATGAAAATTTTATTTAAGTAATTAATTTTATAGTAGGATGCTGTAGCTAAGTAAATTAGATAGCGGCATGCCTTTTTAATTTATCAGTCATTTTAAATAAACATGCGGCAACGAATTTTTCAGAGATCAAATAATAAAACAAAATGTTATCATGTTTGCACTCTTACGTATTATCATGAAACAAACATCTTTAATGAGTTAAATAATAAAAAATAACACCTGTACAGTTGTTGATGAAGTCATCGCAGACATTCTGTCTCGAATCTCAATATAATTCAGTTATTGTGAAGTAAATCCTTACAGTAGTAACATTTCTATGGGATAGTACATGCCTAAAATTAGAGATGTTCATGAATTAGGAATAGTTTAAAAGGTCTACTTTAGGGTTGCCGTAATTGTTAGGAACTGATAAGGGATGTGAATTCTGATAGAGTAAAACCAAATAAACACTGAAAAAGGGGTCAGTAATGGTTTATTAATGCAAATTAATTAATAAAAATAAGAAAACCTATTCAAGTAAACTATTAAAGTACAGTTACAGTTGATTTTTGTCAGTTAGTCAATTACGGAAATGTATTTTTTGAAATTTGTTTGTATCAATATATCACTTCTGGGATACTTTTAATTGCTTAGATACGTACGATATAGTAGTAGGCTGACACAGTACCTACTGTTTTATAGGTATAGTATACTATATACGTTTTCTTGGATGAGATCGCAGGATCACGCAGTCTGAGTGTAAAAAATGCCAACACTTGACTTAAGCGCCTCCTCTTCTAACAAGTGAGGTTGGTCTCAGCGAGTTTCTAGACAGAGCTTTGACTACTTAGCTTTGTAATATTTATACCTACTGAGCAAATATTACGTAATAAAACTTTACAATCACGAACACGACACATTCGATATAATTATAAAATCAGTCTTCCCTGACGACTATATGAAAGTGTTTATTTCAAAAAAAGTGCCTACTATACGTCTGTTGGCAAAAATAGTAAAGAAGTAGTAAGTAATACTCGTAGTATTACCGTAAGAAGCCTACGTGAGTTAGCAGTTAATTACTAACGATTTAAATTAAATGCTATCATATGTTTAAGACAATTATTTTTCTTTTAAAAACTCATTTTCGACGAGTTTTCATTTGTTTCAAATAAAACAGCAGTAGGTCAAACAATCTGGCAAAAGAATCTGTCATTCCAATAAATCGTTAACACGCGTTATCACTTTCACACACTCCCAGGAACTATCGAAATTATAACAAATTTATGTTCCTGAGGCACCAGCTCGAAGCGTTTTATTTCTTTTAATGTTAATTGAAATGACATGGTCGGTGTCACAGGCGGTCGTCTGTACTTTTTATTTTTATTAATTCCTTTTTTAGTGTCCCATCGCGTTTGGTCATCGAATTCCATACTCGAACTTTCCTCTTTCATGTTATCTAATCGATGACCGGGGTAGGCTTACATGTCACTGCTTTTGATGACATGGGAACTCCCTTTTATAGCTCTTCTTGAATAAAAATCTTATCGGGGATGAACTTAAGATATTATGTTATACGAATAAGTCATACATTTAGATTGTGTTACTTTCTTAAACGTTTATCAAACAAAGTAGGTAATTTTTTGAAAAATAGTCTCTTGGAATCTCATTACAATAAAACTAAGTACCTACCAATACAATGCACCAACGGCTCATAATAGTCCCAAAATTAAACAAATCAATTTTATCTCAGCATCTAAATAATAAATAAAAGTGTGCGTCATTGAATTAATACTTAAGCAAAGATTAGATTGTATGAACGTTGAACTTTTATTATAATATCACCATAAATGGTAAAGATTTATGTTGAAGAATAGATTAAAAAGAATTTCCTTGTGGCGATTAGCCTAGATTGTCATTGAAATAGCCTAGTGATCTATCTATTACCGTGAGGACTAAGGGTTTTTTGTAAAGATTGTTATAGTTCTTGCTATTCACGAGGGCGCGTGAGCTTTACTTGTGGTTACGTCGTGTACATGCACATTGCGTAAGTGCTCTCGCTCACACTTATACAGATACGACACTCACACAACCATGAGCCACGTGCCCTCGTGAATTGCAAGAACTATACTCAATATTGAAGGTGCCAAACTTAAACTTTGGGTTTCAATTCCTTAAATCTGTTTTTAATCATGTTCATGTTACACCTGAGGGACTGAATAAGATCTATTATGAATTAATATTTTTAAGGTTTCAAATAAATACAAATATTCTATGTAATCCGAACTTTATCAATCTTGTATTCATTGTCCAGCGATAGATTAATATTTATAGGGGGTTTATTTTTGTACATAGTTTGTAAGTGTTCAAATATCATTAACGATTAGTATGTTGCACCTATGACTTTCTCGATTTTGTACGAGCATATTAGTAATTGAATTTATTATGTGACCACAGGCGGCGGAGTTCCAAGCGGTTACTTATAAGTTACACGAACATAGTGTAACTATCCACGTTGTTAGAAGTGATTAAAAATTCCTTGGATTTTTAACCACTATAATTAATTTTATGAATTAATAATCTGGTAAAACACGCGATCAAAGATAAATCTAAAGTATTTTTCCATCGTCTATTCCTTATTGGATACGATAATACCAACCACAAACTCAGTGTTAGGAATTAGGGTTTACTGCAGTTTATCACGGAAATGGCGGTTCGGCTATTTTGACTTAGCTTACAAAAATTGTTTGGAAAATTACTTAACTGAGAACATTTTCTTTGTTACAGCGAATCTCACACTCAGTACACACAGCTTAAGCCTGGACCTGCTCATCCACTCGCCCATACACGACATGTACCTGTGCTTCAACCGCTCGCGCTTGATCGGCAGGCGACTGGTAAGAGAATTTTCTAATCGTTTTACTAGTCCCCGTCACGAATAAGTAACACCTTCGTCTCATCTACACAAAGTACAGAAACCCTTTGAGGGATTGAAAGATTCTGAAATAATTTTTAGATCAGCCATCACACATTTTAGCAATGTAAAAGTACTCGATGAAGTCGAGGTTATAAAAATTCAAGAATTTGTCAGTGACATGTGCATGGAAGCAATCACTTTGCATTCAGTTGCACAAAGTTTTACACAAGAGTGTAAAACTTTGCTTTAAAAGTGCAATTGCTGAGCTTATCTACTCTTCTCAATAGAATCTGCTTTCTGAACCGGTGGTAAAGTCGTAGTTGTAATAAGAGCCATAGTTGGCTTTCATGAAAAAAAAAGTTGACTAAAAGAAATGTTTAGCTTTTATTTCTTAAATATTGTTTTATTGAAATTCCTGTAATACCTCATTTCCTCCTTTCTTTTACTTTTTAAAAAAACTATTTTCTTGCTGGGTACAAAACCTTAAAAAATTAATGATATTACTTTGTTGTCCACAGACGCGATTTCAAGCCGAAAGACAACCGAACTGTTTATTCAAAGAAGAATTCGTAAACGGTTACAACCGTTATCACCTGGTGAGGAACGAAGACCGATACATAGGATTCAACAGGAGAGGTGGCCAGATGAGACGTATGAAGAGCCAAATTCCCCAGCGGCAACAGAAGTGCTTTTCATTCTTGAAAATAGCTCACGAATTCAATATAGAAATCCACAATGATATCCTCGCCGGGAACATGCCCCGTCGCCCGCAGCGCAGAACTCGGCCCGCCTCGCAGAACTCCATCAAGCCCCCGTGCCGCGTGAGGCACCACCACGGCAGGCATCAGAGGCGAAGGCTCTGCGAGGGCACATAGACCTCTCGTCTCATCGTTTGCAGCTCATTTACGCTTCAACGCTTCACGCGTTCCGTTGCCAGCTGTCGATGGACCCTGTGAGTGGACAGAGTATTAGTCAACTACCGCAGTATTATTACAGTGACGAGGACTGGATAGCGTTAGGTTTGCGCTCGGCCGCGGCGTTTCAAACGTCTTGAATGGTAGCTGAAGCGAGAGAGAGAGCAAACATTTGAATGGGGCGAAAAAGTCGAGCCGGGACGACTTTGGAGCTGTGAAATTCCTTAAGGTCGTGTAACATTGTGGCGCTCGTTTGCTCTTCTGCCTGCGCTCAGACTGATGCTCTAATAGAAAAAAAGTGTTCTGTACAAAGAGCAAATAGTAGTCTCGCTAGTCACGACTCTTCCGACAGACCACCGCTGAACTTTGATGCCTGCGCGACGAGGACTGCGCACCGACCGCGCTCCTTGCGACGCGCGACGTAGCCTGTTTCAGTTTACGACCCTCGATTGCTCCGGCTGGCTCGCCATAGTGTAGTTACAGCGCCTTTACGCCAATTCTCAGTGTATTATTATTTAATGCTTTACTGTTAATTTAGTACAGATCGTGTTATCTGCTTGTAAATATAATAAACGTGTCTACTTATTTATCGAAAATGAAAACGTTAATCAAAATTTGTAAGCGTAGATGTTAGTGTAAAGTTGTATTAAAATGTTTTGTATTTAATAATGGGTATTTAATCCGACAACCTGCTCTCTTGTGATTAGCCACAGTTGATAATATTGTTCATATTACCCGATTACTTTTTGCCTCTACCAAAACATCTTTCTAAATGTTTTTGTTTCGGATTAAATTAAGAATTGGATTAATGTATGATTTTGAGCGGTTTTGTACATATTATTTTTAAGTGTTTGTCTGAGAGTGATAGGTTTCGAATCTCTTCTTGTCCTTATTCTACTTCTCGATGTACAACGGTGTCTTTATTATTTATTTGAAAAATAAATCTAGACAATATACATACGTAGACTGTTCGTAAATAAAATATTAAATTGAATAAGGGGACATTATTTTTGTTTGTTTTGCGCCGACGAAATCAATGAAATAATAAAGGACATTGTAATATTTAATATTTGAATAAGATCTGTGCCATAGTGTGGTGGCAGTGTATGACCTTGTGTTCGCATTGTGTTTAGTGTGTTAAGTTTATGTCTGTAAACTATGAGTAGATAAAAATTGTTTAAACATAAGACAAATAATAACAGAATATAAAACATGATATATCCTACGCCCAGTGTCTATTTAAATTCCAGTATTTTGTAAAATTTCGATGTTGCTATAACCATTAGTGAGCGCTTTCGATTGTGCATCTGATGTTCTCATACAGATGGTAATGGTACGTGTAAAAGACATAGATAATACATTCCAAACGATGAAATGTAAAAATAGTTTACGATATATACGCTTAAATACACAATACATTTGTTATAATATGACACTGTTTGTGTAACGCTGTGTCTATATTTATAATTATTCAGATGCTGAAAACGAAATCATATAATTGCTAAGAAAAATTACGAAATTAAATCATATTTAACTCGCATAATCCTTTTTATTATTTTTCTCCTTCTACCTTGATACTATTTAACATACATTTAACGCCTATTATATACGTAATAACAATACTTTAAGTATTATCAAGTTTTTAGAATTTTATTGTTATGGGAAAAAATCCAAAAACACGTCAAACAAAACTTAAATTATCCTCTTAACTTTTAAATGGCTTTCCGGTATATCGAGGTTAATCAAGTATTTTTTCCTAATAAGAAATTGATAAATATGCTTGAGTTGACTTAACTGCTTAAGTTGACTTAACTGGCAAAAGTAAATTAAAGAAAGTGGATTTAATGAAATGAGAGGATTAACCTTAAACAACTGCCCCTTATAGGTAATGGTGCCTTGCACCAAAAATTCCTCACGTTTACCACATCGACGTATTTGACAGGGTCAGTATGTATCGCATTTTATGCCAAAGATGTTTGTAAAGATTAGGCAAATGCTTGGGTTTTTATTATCGGATTAAGCTCATAACTTTGAAATCGACGCCTTTTCGTAGAGTCAAATTCTTTGATGACCGGTTGAACTGACATTTTTATTAAGCAACACAATTTTACTTACAAAATGGTTCATCACGAAATAGCAGTTAATTTAATTTGAAAATGTACCTACTAAACAAGTAGGTAGGTAACTTTATGTGAAACATATTTTGAATCTAGCTATTTAGCTTGGTTATATAATTACTGTTATATATTGATAAAGAACGTAAGTAACTATTTGATTGGGTCTGGGTGTCAATCTCATTATCACCCCGAGAGGATCCCAAGAAGGGGTCACAACCTTCAGCAATTAGGAATACTAAGCTACGAGAGCGTTGGTAAGTATATTTATATCATATCGAGAAGAAAGTTTCATTCATTGATACATTAATAATATGAAATATGAAACCATGCTGCTTCGCCCCATCTTACATCTTATAGATGACTTCTTCGTATGACTATTTATTAGTGAATACAAAGTCCATCTCGCATTATTTGGGATAAGCGCTGATCAGATAGGAGACCTAGAGATTCTGACATAAGCATAGCTCATCTAGTCGCAAAGCAGAAGTGCACTGGTGGGTATCAGAGTTCGAAGAACCGATAGCCCTAAGGTACTCTAATTGCAAACCAACGGTATGTGCACTATTGGCAGACCTCCCATTAGTCATGAAATCAGAGGAGTCGTGGGGAGCCGTTGTATATAGTAGTAAAAGGTAGTAAAAGGTCATGGCGTTTAGTCCACGTCATATACCAATCTCTTTCCGCACTGCATCCCATTCGAATCCGACTAAATTCCAAATTCGGAAAACGGATCGGATCTAGTGTGATCTTCATGCAAATAGTACTACGGCTACTTCGGATCGAGGTTTCTCGGATTCAGATCGAATGCAGTACAGAAAGAGCAATGATTAGGTAAAGAATGTATCGATGTAGGTAGCCGGTCGGTAACCAAAGGGCAATTCCAATAATCTGACCGGAAGAAGCCGTTTACGGGTGAAATTTAACACGAAAAACAAATAGGGTTGAGTATAACTAACAGGCATGATGCCGCATGCGTGCGTTCTGCGATTAGCACCTAGATGTCCAGAGTAGGTCGATAGCAGAGGCAGCTGATAGAAAAAATTGTTTGAATATTTATCACGTTTTGTTGCTATGAGAAGTTAATGCCGTAAATGCAAATGGAAAGCATTGATGTAATCCCTTCATTAGGTTGATCGACATTAGATGAGACGCAGACATGGATACATGCAGCGCAAGACCGAAGCATGTGGAAGTCCTTTCAGGAGATCTGTGTTCAAGAGTGGACGTCTATCGGTTGTTGAAGAAGGAGATGTGGTTTTTCTCAACAATATTAATAACTAGCTTTTGCCCATGGCTTCGCTTACGTTAAGTTTCATTTTTCAAACCCTAATATATTTTATCCTTTTAGAGGTTGTACTTTCAAAAATCCTCTCTTAGCAGATACCTATGTCATATTAGCTATCTGTATGCCAAATTTCAAAGTGCAGTGGTTTGAGCTGCGCGTTGGTAGATCAGTCAGTCACCTTTTTCTTTTATATATTGAAAAATGAGAAGATATGCTCTTGTTTTCATTCTTATTTGTCTTGCTCCTTCGTTAAATTGTGCACTAATGTGGAATGGTGCATGTAAATAAAGTACGTACTACGTTCTTATTTGTATCGTAAACCTGGCTGCCGATCGTAAAATGCCTTTGGTCATAGTGATGACAATATTAAGTTTATCAAGGACGGATACGACGTAATTCTGTGTCGTAATAAATGATTTAGGTTACAATTTACTAACGCTATTTTCAACCTTGTTTAAAAATCTTTCAATTTAACCAATTTTCTCGGGTAGATCAGTTTTAAAGCACCATTAGTCCTCCTTTTTCTATTCTTTATTAAGGTACCTAAAAAATTTATTCATGTTAAACATGTCACCCTTATTATTTAAATTAACTTTAAATGTAGGTTCCTAACATTGATCTACGCTTAAAGACTACATAAAAAAGTTTACTTAAACGACTTCTACTGATATCTATAACAAAAAAAGCCCGTAACCCTACCGTAGTCCGTAAACTAATCTTTTGTTATTACAAAATTAAATTTTTATTTATTAAAATTGTCGTGTCGTAGTATTTGTAACAAAATTCCTCCGAAACAGCTTGACCGATTCTTATGAAATTTTTTGTGTATATTCTATAGATCTGAGAATATAACTTAAACTATTTTTCATACCTCTCAATGATAAAAGTGGTCCACCCCAAAATTTTATTTTTTTAATTTATGTGGCTAAACAACGTTTGCCGGGTCAGCTAGTTATTATATAATAATAAAAATACGTAGATAATAGACATTATACAACAGGAAAATATGTTAATATTTTCGTCAATTCTTTGTCCGTGTACTGTGACGTCAACACATATTTATCATTTTTTAATTTAACGCTTGGTTTATTAATGTCACGCATCTGCTTTGTTATTCGAAGGACATTGTTATCTATGATTCCTGCAACTAATAAATCCGGATCGTAATAATATCTGTCAACAGTCAGATGCTGAGGTTTTGGTTTTTTTTTATTTGTGACTTGATAGCCTTTGACTGCGATCTCACCTGATGGTAAGTAATAATGCTGTCCAAGATGGTAGCGGGCTAACTTGGAAAAGAGTACGGCAATTTTTCTATATACCTTTTTTTTCAACCTTGTGTTTGAATCTACCTGAAAAACAGTAGGTTTTTGTGGGATTTGAAAAACTTAACTCCACTTAGACGAAGTTGCGGGCAAAGGCTAGTAAGTAATCGTTAGTTTTTGGTTCTTATTCGTTATTTTTCGACAAACTACTATGCACAGATTAAAGTAATTGCATAGGTACACATTCCTACGTAATATTTTCTTCGCGGTTTTAAATATTTGTTGGATCATTATGAGCTTGTTCTTACATTGCTCATTTGTTACGGCTATTTGCCAGAGTAATTCTAATCAGGCAGAAAACAAAGTGTAGGTACCTCCTTTTACTCCTTAACAACGCATTATTATGAAGTAACATAACTGTAGACGTATGTTACAATAATTACATAAACCGGTTACAAATCTGATTTATTTTACATTCTTAAATTACCTATCAGCAAGATATTACAACTTAAAGTAATTCACAAATCGATTACTATCTCTGCTATTTTGTGCTCTATGTTCTACCTAAGTACGTAGGTGCAGTATTTGTCTAACTACACTGTAATAACCTAGACGTTAATTAGCTCATAGAACGACATCTGTGTATTTATCGAGTAAATAGGTAATCAATTAAATACTAGAAATGTTCCTAACAATAATAAAGTATATTGAACACTCACGGACACAAAACCTAAGTTTGCTGAGAACCTTAGAGTTTATTAGTTTCAATAGCCCAACGGTTAAAGGTGCGGACTGCAAACTGAAAGGTCGTAGGTTTAAATCCCATCCGTTGCACAATTAGCGTTCGGGTACGATGGCGTGTAGAAACAGATTAGGAGTATGGGTTGAATGTACACTGCCATACTCCTTTCAACTTAACCCGCTACCATCTTAGACTGCATTATCATTTACCATCTGGTGAGATCGCAGTTAAGGACTATATCTTGTCATCGTCTAATAAAAAAAAGTGATGACTGTCGCTTGCAATAACAAGCAAATTAAGCATATTGAATTTAATATGGCAGACTTCAGGTTGTCACCATTATCTTAACAAATAATCACGTCGATCTGCTTTGCTACGTGGTTGAAGGATCAAGTGACCAACCACTAATCGAACATACACACCTTGTATTTATACTTGTAAAATTCTCTTTTTAGGCCAGTCATTAAAGCCAAAACCCGAAAGTAATTAGTAACTTGATAAAATTTTAGGGGGTTTTTAAAGAAGGTAAAATAACTTACCGTGTGATTTTGCAGCGTTGTGGGGTGTACGGAAAGGGTTGAAAAGGGGTGAAAAGGGTTTTTTGTTAATAACATTGCCAAAAAAATTAGTAACACGCTGCAAATTTATAATAAGGTTGTTCTTACCGTTTTGTAACGTTTATTAAATTTGCAGCGTTTTGCAACATACGGAACATTGTTTATTATTAAAAAACAATGAAATTTGTTAATAACAGGGGTGTTACTAATTTGTTTGGCAATGTTATTAACAAAAAACCCTTTTCACCCCTTTTCAACCCTTTCCGTACACCCCACAACGCTGCAAAATCACACGGTAAGTTATTTTACCTTCTTTAAAAACCCCCTAAAATTTTATCAAGTTACTAATTACTTTCGGGTTTTGGCTTTAATGACTGGCCTTTTTGACAGTGAAGCATGGGCAGTCTGTGGAGTCTGTCGTCCACGGAGGTTTTAGGGCTGGCGGTTTCTTGGAGAGGACTGGCTATAACCTTTCCTGTGTTTGACGTTATTTAAATCTATACATATAATAAAATTGTAGAAAAGTGGTGTCCGTACAACGTGGAAATATATAAAAAAAAGTAGCAGGGATTGTTATTATATCGATGCCGAACCCGAAATTGTAATTAATTTTTTTTTGTCTGTTTGTCTGTTTGTCTGTGTGTTTGTGCACGCTAATATCAGAAACGGCTTATTCGATTTAGATACGGTTTTCACGAATATATTGTAGTAAGCTTCACTTAATATTTAGTGTTTATTTCATGTCAATCGGTTCATAAATAAAAAAGTTATGTCAATTTAAAGAATCACGGCGAACATTTTTAAGGTACATAGTACACGCACTCTACACGCCTCGCGCCTGAGCGTCGACGGTATATGTAATTCAAAATATGCTGCCCGAAAAGTCACTATTCCACGCGAACGAAGTCGCGGGCACAGCTAGTTTCAAATATAATTTTAAGAATTATTGTTTGGGACATGCGCTGCAACTCATTCCTTGACTTCATTCCACTAGCTGCAGCCACCCGAGCTGGTCGGCTTCCTAGCACATTATTTTATCACTCTGACCGGAGCAATCGTCTGCCCCGCATGTTTTAAACATCCTCCAATTTTCCTTTTATCAGAACTATAAAAGTACCAATATAGGTTAACCGGAGTCCCACGTCTTTCATTTTGTGTGCCCTATAGAATCGCTACATTCTATAAATAAGTCATCCGTCTTCCTACCAGCCTTACAGTCTTTAGATACTTCACTGGAATACACCGAGAAAAGCAGTTACTTGCACGAAAACTTTCAATGACCCACCTTCCTTTTTCTCCGTTACAAGTCTACTCTGTATTCCAGCTAGAGGGAGGTAGATGTGATCATATTTGTCTATACTCACGTGCACTGATGTAGGCGCTAACTGGTTCATAGGGCGGCGCGGCGGCGTACAGGTGTTAGTGGAGGGTAAAAAACCAGCCAAGTGCGAGTTGGACTCGCATACAAAGGGTTCCGTACCACCGTAAAAGCGATTGTTAAGGCCGAGAAAAAAATGCTGAAAAAATTACGTTTCGTGTATGGGTACTCCCCTTTATTTTAGTTTTATTATTTTTAAGCTATTGCATAGCTTCTATCGCGGGCCTTGAGCGTGGAGACCGAATCCAGAAATTTTGTAACAAAAATAACCTGACACGGGATTCCTCTCACCGCTAGATGGTGTTGATAAAAATGCTATGCAATAGCTTTACCGCGGCAGTCCCCGAGTGCCACACGTCTTTTTGTTATAGCGGCAATAGATTCAACATCTGTGAAAATTTCAAGTACCTACTTCATGAGATACAGCGCTGACAGACAGACGGACGAACGGACAACGGAGGCTTAGTAATAGTGTCCAGTAGCACCCTTTGGGTACGTAACCCTAAAAAGCATACCGATATTATATCGTTGGTATCGGCAGAGTAGAAGAAATTGTGAACGTATTTGTACATAGGACCATAATCATTAATTTTAACACCCGACAAAAACAGAGGGGTGTTATAAGTTTGACATCATTTGAAGATCATCAGCTCATTTCTCACTGGATTAAATGGTCTCACAAACTTTCACAGGTGCGATTGATTTGAAATTTGTTGTAAGTACCTACTTCTACTTTGGATTAATCTAAGTTTCCGAGACATGATAAACCTGTGATGCTGCAGCATGATTTACTTTACTGTATAAATCTCAGAATTAGAGCATATAAAGACATCACATCACACTTCACACTAATATCACATCACACTATCACATCACATCACACTAATATTATAAAGGCGAAAGTTTGTATGTGTATGTGTGTGTCTGTGTGTGTGTGTTTGTGTGTTTGTGTTTGTTACTCCTTCACGCCACAACGAATGAACCGATTTGGCTGAAATTCGGAATGGAGATAGCTCATACCCAAGATTAAAACATAGGCTACATTTTATGCCGGAAAATTACAGAGTTCCCATGGGAATTGAAAAACCTTGATCCACGCGGATGAATTAGCGGGCATCGTCTAGTAGGTACATAATCTTGTTTCCAAGTACATTAAACTTGGTTAACTTTAAAATACTCAGCGTATAACCAACTGTTAATAGAAGCTCATGATACAGGGACTAACTAGTTAAGGTCCCCGCTAACTGTTAGTTCAAACACAAGCCGGTCTTCCTCTACCTGGTAGTGATGAATCGAGATGGCATTTGGACGGTTTTTCAAAATAATAACTCACCATTAAGTTCTCCGAGAAACGTCATTCGAGAATATTATCATCAATTAACTGTAATAAAATAGCATCGAAATTTTAAGAAAAAATTGAATTAAAGTTTTGTTAATTGAAAAATTTTCAAGGCATATTTCCTCGTTCCAGTGGTTTGGATGACATTTTTAAAAATAGGTAGGTATCATTCAAATATCATTTTTGGTATTTAAAATTTAAGATTTAAATTGATCGAATGCACCGATTTGGCTGAAATTGGGATTGGAGATAGATCATACTCTAGATTTACACATAGGCTACATTTTCTCTGCAAAAACTACGTTTCGACGGGTGTGCAAATCTCTTAATCTTTGCAGACGACATCGTGGGCATCACCTAGTAGGTAATAAAACAAGAAAAAATTTAGAGCATCCAAAAATTAAACCCACTCTATAGGTAGCTAGAGGTAATTTTATAACAAAGTCTCAATAGCCCAACGGTTAAAGGTGTGGACTGAAAACTGAAAGGTCGCAGGTTCGAATCCGCTTCGAAGCTTTCCGCTTATTTGTAGGATAATAGGATAGGATTATATAGGAGGATTTGATAGGAGGTTATTAGTCAACTTCAGCTTGGCTAATATTCATTAAAAAAAATGATATTTTAATCATATCCGTAGAGAGAGCATCGGAAAATCGAAAATAATATTCGCTAATGCTTGTCGCCAGGTTTCTATTCGAGAGGCTTAGGCGAATATGATGTTTGCGAAACTCTTCATTCCGATTGTAACCGGCGTCCAACGAGGGGTGAATTATTATTATATTATGAAGCTTTCTCCTTATGTGTGGTCAGTTTTATAATCGTTGCACAATTTCAAAGTACCTACTTTCGGAGAAATTCGAATGTAATGCTGAAGCTAAGTAAAGTTTTCACTCGGTCTTTTAAAACTTTTTATTTACCTATTTATTTATGTTTATATGTACATATAAACAGTTACAAGAAGATATTAGAAGAAGTGGAAAAAGGTTAAGCTTATTTCTAAGAAAGAAACTTCCTGTTTCCCATGAAAGTGAGTATAAGGTGAAATTATAGACCACATAGGTCTACACATTACTGCATTCTGCTGTGTCCGAAGGTTATAAATATATAAAAGGAGAAGGTGACTGACTGATTGATCTGTCAACGCTCAGCTGGAACCACTGAACGCTTGGGCTGAAAATCGGTACACAGATTCGCTATTAGGACATAGGCATCCGTTAAGAACGGATTTTTGAAAATTCAACCCTTTATGGGTTAAAATAGAGGGTTAAAAATCGAATTTAATCGAGCGAAACGGTGGGCAAAAGCTAGTCACTGTTTTATTTCGGATTGTACGTACTTACTACTTATATATTGTTTAGGAAATATGCGGTGAACACTGACGTGGTTTTGGAAGTTCACACATGATAAAAATAAAATAAGTATAGATTTACCCCCAAATATCAAATATCTCAAGGAGATTTCTCCTTTTATCCCCAACGTCTCCCTAAAGCCCTAAAAGAACCCCGAGTGAAGCTCTGGCCTCTGCTTAGGTCGTTATGATTCATGTCGTTCATGTCGTTAGGATTCATGTTGATTGTATTTGAGTAGCTCGTACGCTCTCAAGACCGTGGTAGAGCTCCCGGATCCATGTTTAGGTGACGTATAAATCAGCAAATATCTGTGTATTTGTACTACCAAGTTTCTAATGATAGCCTAGACGCCTCACAAATAAATGTTGGACCAGCGAGATTCTTATGAATGATATAATATGTGTACACTTGTTTCATATGAATAGCTAGCAGTGGCTTATGATTCTTAAGCCACTGGAATCGCTAAACAGTTATTATCTAAATAGCTAGCTGATGCCCACAACTTCATCCGCGTGGAATCAGTTTTTCAAAATTCCTCGGGAACTCTATGATTTTCTGGGGTAAAAGGTAGCGTATGTCACTCTCCAGGTCCTCAAATACCTACACCCATACAAAAATCAAGTCGATCGGTTTCTCCGTTGCTGCGTGATTTTAGGACAAACCAATAAACAAACTCACTTCCGCATTTATAATATTAGTGAGGATTTACGTTAAAAGTAAAACAGTTACAATAATTAGCAATTCATTTAAAATTCCAAAGTCATATAGCTAACGTTATCACGGAACGTCCTTCAATACGTATTAGATGCGCGAACGCACATAACTAGCGTACAAAGTACGACTTGAATGGTGCACTTGTAACAAAAGGCCATTATCATGTATTGCGGTACAATTTCCAAAATTCCACGATGAAGGTTGCCGTGTCTCGGTAAACACCCTCAGCCATTCAACCCTACCACTCGAGCTTGACAAAAAATACTCCACTCTCGGTAAATATTGAGCGTCCACTGACTGTAGGTTGTGGTATAAGACACAAGTGGAGGCACAGGAGATGGCGTTTAAAAACATTTTTTTTTATTTTGGATTTTGTTAGACATTGAAGAAACCAGACGTTTGACCACAATGCCACACTATCCTTACATAAATAATGATGCACTTCAATGTTATTTTTAAATCTTTAAAATAATGTTACGTTATTTTAAATAGAGGTAGAAACATTTTTGTTGAAAGAAGTAAATTAACTGTTTCCAAGCCGATTAAAATAAGTAAGTAGGTTCTTGTATTTTACCAGGGAAGAACTATAAGAAGAAGAAGAACAGTTCAATTTCCTTTTAATTTTCCTACGCGCCAATGCATTCACTACCATACATTTGATTTCTGGTACGTTTTTATGCAGTAACTCCACATTATTGTCGGCCTAATAACGAGTGTCGGAGAGCACTTAAACCCATCAGTCTTAAGTCTTAATTATAATAACGCCTATATAAATAAATAATATGATCGTAATACTCCTACGAGTCATAATTTTACTGTAATCAAGTCGTAAAATGGAGGATAATATCTGTTATGTGTAGACTGTAGAAATAAGCCAAGACGCTATCTTTCTTCAGTTGTACCACACATCATAATGTATTATGTTGGCCCTTCGTCCTTTTAACGCCACTAGAATGTTTGAAGTCTACGGGTATTACAAGTCCATTAGGTTCGCTTGCGGATATGTTATAGGCCAGCGTGTGAGACTTTCGAATGGACAGAGGCGACCATTTTAAAAACCTACCACAGTCCCGGTAGACGTTGTGGTCCCAATGTACTGGATTGGTCACCTTGGACTGCAAAGCGCAGTGCTGGCAGACCTCAACTAGATGGACCGTCAACATCAAAATGTAACGCCAACATGGTGTTGCATATGATGGAAAACGATGATACCCTATATCATCGTTTTTTTTCCATCATATTTAGTTTACTAAAACTAACACTTGCTTTAACGTCGAAGTAAAACATTATGAGGAAACCTGCAAGCTTGAGGTGTTGTAAAAATTGGAAATGAGATATTTCAAAGTTTGTGGGTAGACCAGTGGCCTACATTTGCGATTGACGTGTCACTTGATGGTTATAATCCTTTTAGGTATAAGGATTGCGTCCTTCTGTAGCGGTTCTATTGCGGTTTTACATGGTGTATAGCGTTAATAAACTATTCACTCTATATAATTAATATTACTGGTGGACTCGCGCTAATATTGGAATTGAATCTGGAAATACTGGGTAAACGTTTGGTTTGCATAGTTTTTTTTAATTCCGAAGTCGTAAATCAAAAGTCAGTTCAAAAGGCAGGAACATTTAAATATTTGACGACGTCAATCACAAATCTTTATAGCGCCGTGGCTCTCATATTTTTATTTATCTACGTATCCCCATTACGGTTTCGGACAAAAGCCTTCGAGTGTTTAGTCGCAGCGAAGCAAATACAGCGGGTTCCCACGAAGCAACCCGTTTCTGACTTGACCCTTCTGGTTCTGCTGTTGTTTAAATGAGAAATATAGGTTTATTAAGGTCAATTGCGAAGTTCAAGTGCTATTGTTTCCATCAAGAAAGGAAAGGAAATTACCTATTTTAGTTTTGCGGACTCCGTCACAAAAACTTGAGCTGATGCAGCTTAAAAATAGTATAATAACTAAATAATATAAAGTATATAGAATGTACTTTTAAATTTAAAAAAAATCTAAGTTATTTGTTTCATGTAGGCCAACCTGTGGCTCTTATGACAAGTCAAGACTCCACCGCCAGTTCTGAAAACAGATTCTGACAAAAAGAGCAGGAAAGAATCTCCGCAATGATGATTATAAGACGTCATAACTAAATAATACGTATGATTCACATTAGACGCAACATAAAGGACGCAGCATATCAGAGCACAGTGACAGTAATTTGACAATGAATGTTATTATTTCAACGTGACATGTAAATAACCGACCCGAATACGTGAACAGCTAGGTACGGGGATTATTAGATTTGAAAAATTGACAAATCCATTTCAATTTTTCAAAGAAAAATCTATAAATATATTGCGATGCGAATCGCTGCTTGTAATATGTGAATTGTACTTTAGGCACACGGAAGAAACGAATAACATTTGCCTGTTTGTCACCTCCATCAGCTGAACTTACAAAATGGGATGTGATGTCAGAAAACATTGTGATCCGCCCCCTTTGAAAGAGAAAAAAATACAAATTCTAAAACGCTTTGAATTCCAAAACAGCGTGACAAACTGATACTTAAGTAAAGCACATACTTGGATTAAGGATAAAACTGATCCTGCGTGTCTCTTAATGCCCCACAAGATCATTCTAATTAGTCGAATGAATAACCATCAAGCATTCCTGAAGAGCCTACCGCGTTTGTGGTGTTCACCACATAACTTACATTATACGAACGAGATG